>CM048746.1:681865474-684265474 GCA_026315105.1 Locusta migratoria | reverse complement strand
AGGAACAGACGTGTGGTATAGAAAGAGAGGGGGGATGTGGAGAAGGCAGGAACAGACGTGTGGTAAAGAAGGAGAGGGGGGAAGCGGAGAAGTCAGGAACAAACGTGTGGTATAGAAGGAGAGGGGCGAAGCGGAGAAGGCAGGAACAGACGTGTGGTTCAGAAGGTGAGGGGGGGAAGGAAAGCGTAGAAGGTACGAACAGGGGTGTGGTATAGAAGGAGAGGGGGGAAGCGGAGTAGGCAGGAACAGACTTGTGGTATAGCAGGAGAGGGGGGAAGCGGAGAAGGCAAAAACAGACGTGTGGTATAGAAGGAGAGGGGGAAGAGGAGACGACAGGAACAGTAGTGTTGTATAGAAGGAGAGAAGGGAAGTGGTGAAGGCAGGAAAAGACGTGTGGTATAGTAGGAAAGGGTGGAAGCGGAGAAGGCAGGAACAGACAAGTGGTATAAAAGGAGAGGGGGGAAGGAAATCGGAGAAAGCAGAAACAGACGAGAGGTATAGAAGGAGAGGGGGGAATTTGAGAATGCAGGAACAGACGTGTGGTATAGAAGGAGAAGGGGTATGTGGAGAAGGTAGGGACGGAAGTGTGGTATAGAAGGAGAGGGGGGAAGCGGAGAAGGCAGGAACAGACGTGTGGTATAGAAGGAGAGGGGGGGAAGCAGAGAAGGCAGGACAAGCGTGTGGTATAGGAGGAGAGGCGGGAAGCGGAGAAGGCAGGAACAGACGTGTGGTATAGAAGGAGAGGGGGAAAGTGGAGCAAGCAGGAACAGACATGTGGTATAGAGGGAGAGGGGGGAAGCGGAGAAGGCAGGAACAGAGGTGTGGTATAGAAGGAGAGGGTGAAGCAGAGAAGGCAGTAACAGACGTCTGGTATAGAAGGAGAGGGGGGAAGCGGAGAAGGCACGAACAGGCGTGTGGTATAGAAGGAGACGGGGGAAGCGGATAAGGAAGGATCAGACGTGTGGTATAGAAGGAGATGGGGGAAGCGGAGAAGGCAGTAACAGACGTGTGGTATAGAAGGAGAGGGGGGAAGGAAAGCGGAGAAGGCAAGTACAGAGGTGTGGTATAGAAGGAGAGGGGGGAAGAGGAGAAGGCAGGAACAGACCTGTGGTATAGAAGGAGAGGGGGGATGTGGAGAAAGCATGAACAGACGTGTGGTATAGAAGGAGAGCAAGGAAGCGGAGAAGCCAGGAACAGACGTGTGGTATTGAATGAGAGAGGGGATACTGAAAAGGCAAGAACAGACTTGTGGTATTGAAGGAGAGGGGGGAAACGGAAAAGGCAGGAACAGACAAGTGGTATAGAAGGAGAGGGGGGAAGGAAATCGGAGAAAGCAGAAACAGACGAGAGGTATAGAAGGAGAGGCCGGAATTTGAGAATGCAGGAACAGACGTGTGGTATAGAAGGAGAGGGGCGGAAGCGGAGAAGGCGGGATCAGACATGTGGTATAGAAGGAGAAGGGGAAGCGGGGAAGGCAGGAACAGACGTGTGGTATAGAGGGAGATGGGGGAAGCGGGGAAGGCAGGAAAAGACGTGTAATATAGAAGGAGAGTGGGGAAGGACAGCGGAGAAGGCAGTAACAGACGTCTGGTATAGAAAGAGAGGGGGAAGCGGAGAAGGCAGGAACAGACGTGTCGTATAGAAGGAGAGGGGGAAGCGGAGAAGGCAGGAACAGACATGTGGTATAGAAGGAGAAGGGGGAAGCGAAGAAGGCAGGAACAGACGTGTGGTATAGAAGGAGAGGGGGGAAGCGGATAAGGAAGGATCAGACGTGTGGTATAGAAGGAGAGGGGGGAAGCGGAGATGCCAGGAACAGACTTGTGGTATAGAAGGAGAGGGGGGATGTGGAGAAGGCAGGAACGGACGTGTGGTATAGAAGGAGAGGGGGGAAGCGGAGAAGGCAGGAACAGACGTGTGGTATAGAAGGAGAGGGGGGAAGCGAAGAAGGCAGGAACAGACGTGTGGTATAGAAGGAGAGAGGGGATGGAAAGCGCAGAAGGCAAGTACAGATGTGTGGTATAGAAGGAGAGGGGGGAGGAGGAGAAGGCAGGAACAGACGTGTGGTACAGAAGGAGAGGGGGGATGTGGAGAAGGCGAGAACAGACGTGTGGTATAGAGGGAGAGCAAGGAAGCGGAGAAGCTGGAACAGACGTTTGGTATAGAAGGAGAGGGCGGAAGGAAAGTGGAGAAGGCAGGAACAGACGAGTGGTATAGCAGGAGAGGGGGGATGCGGAGAAGGCAAGAACAGATGTGTATTATAGAAGGAGAGGGGGAAGCAGAAAAGGCAGGGTCAGACATGTGTTATAGAAGGAGAGGGGGAAACGGAGAAGGCAGGAAAGGACATGTGGTATAGAACGAGAGGGGGGAAGCGGAGAATGCAAGAACAGAAGAACAGATGAGTGGGATAGAAGGAGAGGGGGGAAGCGGAGAAGGCAGGAACAGACGTGTGGTATAGAAGGAGAGGGGGGAAGCGAAGAAGGCAGGAACAGGCATGTGGTATAGAAGGAGAGAGGGGAAGCGAAGTAGGCAGGAACAGACATGCGGTATAGAAGTAGAGGTTGGAAGCGGAGAAGGCAGGAACAGACATGTGGTATGGAAGGAGAGGTGGGAAGCGGAGAAGGCAGAAAAAGACGTGTGGTATAGAAGGAGAGGGGGGAGCGGAGAAGGAAGGAACAGACGTGTGGTATAGAAGGAGAGGGGGAAGGAAAGCGGAGAATGCAGGAACAGACGAGTGGTATAGAAGGAGAGGGGGGATGCGGAGAAGGCAAGAACAGACGTGTGGTATAGAAGGAGAGGGTGGAGCGAAAGCAGACAAGGCAGGAACAGACGTGTGGTATAGAAGGAGAGGGGGGAAGTGGAGAAGGCAGGAACAGACGTATGGTATAGAAGGAGAGGGGGGAAGCGGAGAAGGCAGGAACAGAGGTGTGGTATAGGAGGAGAGGGGGAAAGTGGAGAAAGCAGAAACAGACATGTTGTGTAGAAGGGGAGGGGGGAAGCGGAGAAGGCAGGAACAGACGTGTGGTATAGAAGGAGAGGGGGGAAGTGCAGAAGGAAGGATCAGACGTGTGGTACAGAAGGAGAGGGGGGAAGCGGAGAAGACAGGAACAGACGTGTGGTATAGAAGGAGATGGGGGAAGGAAAGCGTAGAAGGCAGAAACAGAGGTGTGGTATAGAAGGAGAGGGGGGAAGCGGAGTAGGCAGGAGCAGACGTGTGGTATAGCAAGAGAGGGGGGAAGCGGAGAAGGCAAAAACAGACGTGTGGTATAGAAGGAGAGGGGGGGAAGAGGAGAAGGCAGGAACAGACGTGTTGTATAGAAGGAGAAGGGGGAAGTGGAGAAGGCAGGAACAGACGTGTGGTATAGTGGGAGAGGGGGGAAGTGGAAAAGGCAGGAACAGACGTGTGGTATAGAAGGAGAGGGTGAAGCGGAGAGGGCAGGAACAGACGTCTGGTAAAGAAGGAGAGGGGTGGAGTGGAGAAGGCAAGAAAAGGCGTGTGGTATAGAAGAAGAGGGTGGAAGCGGATAAGGAAGGATCAGACGTGTGGTATAGAAGGAGAGGGGGGGAAGCGGAGAAGGCAGGAACAGACATGTGGTATAGAAGGAGAGGGTGGAAGCGGAGAAGGCAGGAACAGACGTGTGGTATAGAAGGAGAGGGGGGAGGAGGAGAAGGCAGGAACAGACGTGTGGTATAGAAGGAGAGGGGTGATGTGGAGAATGCATGAACAGACGTGTGGTATAGAAGGAGAGGGGGGAAGCGGAGAAGGCAATAACAGACGTGTGGTATAGAAGGAGACGGGGGATGTGGAGAAGGCAGGGACGGAAGTGTGGTATAGAAGGAGAGGGGGGAAGCGGAGAAGGCAGGAACAGACGTGTGGTATATAAGGAGAGGGGGGAAGCGGAGCAAGCAGGAACAGACATGTGGTATAGAGGGAGAGGGGGGAAGCGGAGAAGGCAGGAACAGAGGTGTGGTATAGAAGGAGTGGGTAAAGCGGAGAAGGCAGTAACAGACGTCTGGTATAGAAGGAGAGGGGGGAAGCGGAGAAGGCACGAACAGGCGTGTGGTATAGAAGGAGAAGGGGGAAGCGGATAAGGAAGGATCAGACGTGTGGTATAGAAGGAGAGGTGGGAAGCGGAGACGCCAGGAACAGACGTGCGGTATAGAAGGAGAGCGGGGATGTGGAGAAGGCAGGAAAAGACGTGTGGTATAGATAGAGAGTGGGGAAGCGGAGAAGGTAGGAACAGACGTGTGGTATAGAAGGAGAGGGGGGAAGCGGAGAAGGCAGTAACAGACGTGTGGTATAGAAGGAGAGGGGGAAGGAAAGCGGAGGAGGCAAGTACAGAGGTGTGGTATAGAAGGAGAGGGGGGAAGAGGAGAAGGCAGGAACAGACCTGTGGTATAGAAGGAGAGGGGGGATGTGGAAAAAGCATGAACAGACGTGTGGTATAGAAGGAGAGCAAGGAAGCGGAGAAGCCAGGAAAAGACGTGTGGTATTGAAGGAGAGAAGGGATGCGGAAAAGGCAAGAACAGACATGTGGTATTGAAGGAGAGGGGGATAAAGGAAACGGCAGGAACAGACAAGTGGTATAGAAGGAGATGGGGGAAGGAAATCGGAGAAAGCAGAAACAGACGAGAGGTATAGAAGGAGAGGCGGGAATTTGAGAATGCAGGAACAGACGTGTGGTATAGAAGGAGAGGGGCGGAAGCGGAGAAGGCGGGATCAGACGTGTGGTTTAGAAGGAGAAGGGGAAGCGGGGAAGGCAGGAACAGACGTGTGGTATAGAAGGAGAGTGGGGAAGGACAGCGGAGAAGGCAGTAACAGACGTCTGGTATAGAAAGAGAGGGGGAAGCGGAGAAGGCAGGAACAGACGTGTCGTATAGAAGGAGATGGGGAAGCGGAGAAGGCAGGAACAGACATGTGGTATAGAAGGAGAGGGGGGAAGCGAAGAAGGCAGGAACAGACGTGTGGTATAGAAGGAGAGGGGGGAAGCGGATAAGGAAGGATCAGACGTGTGGTATAGAAGGAGAGGGGGGAAGCGGAGATGCCAGGAACAGACTTGTGGTATAGAAGGAGAGGGGGGATGTGGAGATGGCAGGACCGTACGTGTGGTATAGAAGGAGAGGGGGGAAGCGGAGAAGGCAGGAACAGACGTGTGGTATAGAAGGAGAGGGGGGAAGCAAAGAAGGCAGGAACAGACGTGTGGTATAGAAGGAGAGGGGGGATGGAAAGCGTAGAAGGCAAGTACAGATGTGTGGTATAGAAGGAGAGGGGGGAGAAGGAGAAGGCAGGAACAGACGTGTGGTATAGAAGGAGAGGGGGGATGTGGAGAAGGCGAGAACAGACGTGTGGTATAGAGGGAGAGCAAGGAAGCGGAGAAGCTGGAAGAGACGTGTGGTATAGAAGGAGAGGGCGGAATGAAAGTGGAGAAGGCAGGAACAGACGAGTGGTATAGCAGGAGAGGGGGGATGCGGAGAAGGCAAGAACAGACATGTGGTATAGAAGGAGAGGGGGGGAAGAGGAGAAGGCAGGAACAGACGTGTGGTATTGAATGAGAGAGGGGATGCGGAAAAGGCAAGAACAGACTTGTGGTATTGAAGAAGAGGGGGGAAACGGAAAAGGCAGGAACAGACAAGTGGTATAGAAGGAGAGGGGGGAAGGAAATCGGAGAAAGCAGAAACAGACGAGAGGTATAGAAGGAGATTCGGGATTTTGAGAATGCAGGAACAGACGTGTGGTATAGAAGGAGAGGGGCTGAAGCGGAGAAGGCGGGATCAGACGTGTGGTATAGAAGGAGAAGGGGAAGCGGGGAAGGCAGGAACAGGCGTGTGGTATAGAGGGAGATGGGGGAAGCGGAGAAGGCAGGAAAAGACGTGTGGTATAGAAGGAGAGTGGGGAAGGACAGCGGAGAAGGCAGTAACAGACGTCTAGAATAGAAAGAGAGGGGGAAGCGGAGAAGGCAGGAACAGACGTGTCGTATAGAAGGAGAGGGGGAAGCGGAGAAGGCAGGAACAGACATGTGGTATAGAAGGAGAGGGGGGAAGCGAAGAAGGCAGGAGCAGACGTGTGGTATAGAAGGAGAGGGGGGAAGCGGATAAGGAAGGATCAGACGTGTGGTATAGAAGGAGAGGGGGGAAGCGGAGTTGCCAGGAACAGACTTGTGGTATAGAAGGAGAGGGGGGATGTGGAGAAGGCAGGAACGGACGTGTGGTATAGAAGGAGAGGGGGGAAGCGGAGAAGGCAGGAACAGACGTGTGGTATAGAAGGAGAGGGGCGAAGCGAAGAAGGCAGGAACAGACGTGTGGTATAGAAGGAGAGGGGGGATGGAAAGCGTAGAAGGCAAGTACAGATGTGTGGTATAGAAGGAGAGGGGGGAGGAGGAGAAGGCAGGAACAGACGTGTGGTATAGAAGGAGAGGGGGGATGTGGAGAAGGCGAGAACAGACGTGTGGTATAGAGGGAGAGCAAGGAAGCGGAGAAGCTGGAACAGACGTGTGGTATAGAAGGAGAGGGCGGAAGGAAAGTGGAGAAGGCAGGAACAGACGAGTGGTATAGCAGGAGAGGGGGGATGCGGAGAAGGCAAGAACAGACGTGTATTATAGAAGGAGAGGGGGAAGCAGAAAAGGCAGGGTCAGACATGTGTTATAGAAGGAGAGGGGGAAGCGGAGAAGGCAGGAAAGGACATGTGGTATAGAACGAGAGGGGGGAAGCGGAGAATGCAAGAACAGAAGAACAGATGAGTGGGATAGAAGGAGAGAGTGAAGTGGAGAATGCAGGAACAGACGTGTGGTATAGAAGGAGAGGGGGGAAGCGAAGAAGGCAGGAACAGGCATGTGTTATAGAAGGAGAGAGGGGAAGCGAAGTATGCAGGAACAGACATGCGGTATAGAAGTAGAGGTTGGAAGCGGAGAAGGCAGGAACAGACATGTGGTATGGAAGGAGAGGTGGGAAGCGGAGAAGGCAGAAAAAGACGTGTGGTATAGAAGGCGAGGGGGGAGCGGAGAAGGAAGGAACAGACGTGTGGTATAGAAGGAGAGGGGGAAGGAAAGCGGAGAATGCAGGAACAGACGAGTGGTATAGAAGGAGAGGGGGGATGCCGAGAAGGCAAGAACAGACGTGTGGTATAGAAGGAGAGGGTGGAACGAAAGCAGACAAGGCAGGAACAGACGTGTGGTATAGAAGGAGAGGGGGGAAGTGGAGAAGGCAGGAACAGACGTATGGTATAGAAGGAGAGGGGGGAAGCGGAGAAGGCAGGAACAGAGGTGTGGTATAGGAGGAGAGGGGGAAAGTGGAGAAAGCAGAAACAGACATGTTGTGTAGAAGGGGAGGGGGGAGGCGGAGAAGGCAGGAACAGACGTGTGGTATAGAAGGAGAGGGGGGAAGTGCAGAAGGAAGGATCAGACGTGTGGTATAGAAGGAGAGGGCGGAAGCGGAGAAGCCAGGAACAGACGTGTGGGATAGAAGGAGAGGGGGGAAGGAAAGCGTAGTAGGCAGAAACAGAGGTGTGGTATAGAAGGAGAGGGGGGGAAGCGGAGTAGGCAGGAACAGACGTGTGGTATAGCAAGAGAGGGGGGAAGCGGAGAAGGCAAAAACAGACGTGTGGTATAGAAGGAGAGGGGGAAAGCGGAGCAAGCAGGAACAGACATGTGGTATAGAGGGAGAGGGGGGATGCAGAGAAGGCAGGAACAGACGTGTTGTATAGAAGGAGAGGGTGAAGCGGAGAAGGCAGTAACAGACGTTTGGTATAGAAGGAGAGTGGGGAAGCGGAGAAAACACGAACAGGCACGTGGTATAAAAGGAGACAGTGAAAGCGGATAAGGAAGGATCAGACGTGTGGTATAGAAGGAGAGGGGGGGATGCTGAAGTCAGGAACAGACATGTGGTATAGAAGGAGAATGAGTGAAGAAAGCGGAGAAGGCAATAACAGACGTGTGGTATAGAAGGAGAGCAAGGAAGCGGAGAAGCCAGGAACAGACGTGTGGTATAGAAGGAGAGAGGGGATGCGGGAAAGGCAAGAACAGACGTGTGGTATTGATGGAGAGTGGGGAAGCGGAAAAGGCAGGAACAGTCATGTGTTATAGATGGAGAGGAGGGAAGCGGAGAAGGCAGGAAAGGACATGTGGTATAGAACGAGAGGAGGTAAGTGGAGAAGGCAGGAATAGACGAGTGGGATAGAAGGATAGGGGGAAGCAGAGAAGGCAGGTACAGGCGTGTGGTATAGAAGGAGAGGGGGGAAGCGGAGTAGGCAGGAACAGACGTGTGGTATAGAAGGAGACGGGGGATGTGGAGAAGGCAGGGACGGAAGTGTGGTATAGAAGGAGAGGGGGGAAGCGGAGAAGGCAGGAACAGACGTGTGGTATAGAAGGAGAGGGGGGAAGCAGAGAAGGCAAGAACAAGCGTGTGGTATAGGAGGAGAGGGGGGAAGCGGAGAAGGCAGGAACAGACGTGTGGTATAGAAGGAGAGGGGGAAAGCGGAGCAAGCAGGAACAGACATGTGGTATTGAGGGAGAGGGGGGAAGCGGAGAAGGCAGGAACAGAGGTGTGGTATAGAAGGAGAGGGTGTAGCGGAGAAGGCAGTAACAGACGTCTGGTATAGAAGGAGAGGGGGGAAGCGGAGAAGGCACGAACAGGCGTGTGGTATAGAAGGAGACGGAAGAAGCGGATAAGGAAGTATCAGACGTGTGGTATAGAAGGAGAGGTGGGAAGCGGAGACGCCAGGAACAGACGTGTGGTATAGAAGGAGAGCGGGGATGTGGAGAAGGCAGGAACAGACGTGTGGTATAGATAGAGAGGGGGGAAGCGGAGAAGGCAGGAACAGACGTGTGGTATAGAAGGAGAGGGGGGAAGCGGAGAAGGCAGTAACAGACGTGTGGTATAGAAGGAGAGGGGGGAAGGAAAGCGGAGAAGGCAAGTACAGAGGTGTGGTATAGAAGGAGAGGGGGGAAGAGGAGAAGCCAGGAACAGACCTGTGGTATTGAAGGAGAGAAGGGATGCGGAAAAGGCAAGAACAGACTTGTGGTATTGAAGGAGAGGGGGGAAACGGAAAAGGCAGGAACAGACAGGTGGTATAGAAGGAGATGGGGCAAGGAAATCGGAGAAAGCAGAAACAGACGAGAGGTATAGAAGGAGAGGCGGGAATTTGAGAATGCAGGAACAGACGTGTGGTATAAAAGGAGAGGGGCGGAAGCGGAGAAGGCGATATCAGACGTGTGGTTTAGAAGGAGAAGGGGAAGCGGGGAAGGCAGGAACAGACGTGTGGTATAGAGGGAGATGGGGGAAGCGGAGAAGGCAGGAAAAGACGTGTGGTATAGAAGGAGAGTGGGGAACTACAGCGGAGAAGGCAGTAACAGACGTCTGGTATAGAAAGAGAGGGGGAAGCGGAGAAGGCAGGATCAGACGTGTCGTATAGAAGGAGAGGGGGAAGCGGAGAAGGCAGGAACAGACATGTGGTATAGAAGGAGAGGGGGGAAGCGAAGAAGGCAGGAACAGACGTGTGGTATAGAAGGAGAGGGGGGAAGCGGATAAGGAAGGATCAGACGTGTGGTATAGAAGGAGAGGGGGGAAGCGGAGATGCCAGGAACAGACTTGTGGTATAGAAGGAGCGGGGGGATGTGGAGAAGGCAGGACCGGACGTGTGGTATAGAAGGAGAGGGGGGAAGCGGAGAAGGCAGGAACAGACGTGTGGTATAGAAGGGTGAGGGGGGAAGCGAAGAAGGCAGGAAGAGACGTGTGGTATAGAAGGAGAGGGGGGATGGAAAACGTAGAAGTCAAGTACAGATGTGTGGTATAGAAGGAGAGGGGGGAGAAGGAGAAGGTAGGAACAGACGTGTGGTATAGAAGGAGAGGGGGGATGTGGAGAAGGCGAGAACAGACGTGTGGTATAGAGGGAGAGCAAGGAAGCGGAGAAGCTGGAACAGACGTGTGGTGTAGAAGGAGAGGGCGGAAGGAAAGTGGAGAAGGCAGGAACAGACGAGTGGTATAGCAGGAGAGGGGGGATGCGGAGAAGGCAAGAACAGACATGTGGTATAGAAGGAGAGGGGGGGAAGAGGAGAAGGCAGGAACAGACGTGTTGTATAGAAGGAGAGGGGGGAAGTGGAGAAGGCAGGAACAGACGTGTGGTATAGTGGGAGAGGGGGAAGTGGAAAAGGCAGGAACAGACGTGTGGTATAGAAGGAGAGGGTGAAGCGGAGAGGGCAGGAACAAACGTCTGGTAAAGAAGGAGAGGGGTGGAGTGGAGAAGGCAAGAACAGGCGTGTGGTATAGAAGAAGAGGGTGGAAGCGGATAAGGAAGGATCAGACCTGTGGTATAGAGGGAGAGGGGGGGATGCGGAAAAGGCAGGAACAGACATGTGGTATAGATGGAGAGGGAGTGAAGAAAGCGGAGAAGGCAATAACAGACGTGTGGTATAGAAGGAGAGGGGGGAAGTAGAGAAGGCAGGAACAGACGTGTGGAATAGAAGGAGAGGGGGGAAGTGGAGAAGGCAAGAACAGACGTGTGGTATAGAAGGAGAGGGGGAAAGCGGAGCAAGCAGGAACAGACATGTGGTATAGAGGGAGAGGGGGGATGCGGAGAAGGCAGGAACAGACGTTTGGTATAGAAGGAGAGGGTGAAGCGGAGAAGGCAGTAACAGACGTTTGGTATAGAAGGAGAGTGGGGAAGCGGAGAAAACACGAACAGGCGCGTGGTATAAAAGGAGACGGTGAAAGCGGATAAGGAAGGATCAGACGTGTGGTATAGAAGGAGTGGGGGGAAGCGGAGACGCCAGGAACAGACGTGTGGTATAGAAGGAGAGCGGGGATGTGGAGAAGGCAGGAACAGACGTGTGGTATAGAAGGAGAGGGAGGAAGCGGAGAAGGCAGGAACAGACGTGTGGTATAGAAGGAGAGGGGTGATGTGGAGAATGCATGAACAGACGTGTGGTATAGAAGGAGAGCAAGGAAGCGGAGAAGCCAGGAACAGACGTGTGGTATAGAAGGAGAGAAAGGATGCGGGAAAGGCAAGAACAGACGTGTGGTATTGATGGAGAGCGGGGAAGCGGAAAAGGCAGGAACAGTCATGTGTTATAGATGGAGAGGGGGGAAGCGGAGAAGGCAGGAAAGGACATGTGGTATAGAACGAGAGGAGGTAAGTGGAGAAGGCAGGAATAGACGAGTGGGATAGAAGGATAGGGGGAAGCAGAGAAGGCAGGTACAGGCGTGTGGTAGGGAAGGAGAGGGGGGAAGAGGAGAGGGCAGGAACAGACGTGTGGTATAGAAGGAGACGGGGGATGTGGAGAAGGCAGGGACGGAAGTGTGGTATAGAAGGAGAGGGGGGAAGCGGAGAAGGCAGGAACAGACGTGTGGTATATAAGGAGAGGGGGGAAGCAGAGAAGGCAAGAACAAGCGTGTGGTATAGGAGGAGAGGGGGGAAGAGGAGAAGGCAGGAACAGACGTGTGGTATAGAAGGAGAGGGGGAAAGCGGAGCAAGCAGGAACAGACATGTGGTATAGAGGGAGAGGGGGGAAGCGGAGAAGGCAGGAACAGAGGTGTGGTATAGAAAGAGAGGGTGAAGCGGAGAAGGCAGTAACAGACGACTGGTATAGCAGGAGAGGGGGGAAGCGGAGAAGGCACGAACAGGCGTGTGGTATAGAAGGAGACGGGGGAAGCGGATAAGGAAGGATCAGACGTGTGGTATAGAAGGAGAGGTGGGAAGCGGAGACGCCAGGAACAGACGTGTGGTATAGAAGGAGAGCGGGGATGTGGAGAAGGCAGGAACAGACGTGTGGTATAGATAGAGAGGGGGGAAGCGGAGTAGGCAGGAACAGACGTGTGGTATAGAAGGAGAGGGGGGAAGCGGAGAAGGCAGTAACAGACGTGTGGTATAGAAGGAGAGGGGGGAAGGAAAGCGGAGAAGGCAAGTACAGAGGTGTGGTATAGAAGGAGAGGGGGGAAGAGGAGAAGGCAGGAACAGACCTGTGGTATAGAAGGAGAGGGGGGATGTGGAGAAAGCATAAACAGACGTGTGGTATAGAAGGAGAGCAAGGAAGCGGAGAAGCCAGGAACAGACGTGTGGTATTGGAGGAGAGAAGGGATGCGGAAAAGGCAAGAACAGACTTGTGGTATTGAAGGAGAGGGGGGAAACGGAAAAGGCAGGAACAGACAAGTGGTATAGAAGGAGATGGGGGAAGGAAATCGGAGAAAGCAGAAACAGACGAGAGGTATAGAAGGAGAGGCGGGAATTTGAGAATGCAGGAACAGACGTGTGGTATAGAAGGAGAGGGGCGGAAGCGGAGAAGGCGGGATCAGACGTGTGGTTTAGAAGGAGAAGGGGAAGCGGGGAAGGCAGGAACAGACGTGTGGTATAGAGGGAGATGGGGGAAGCGGAGAAGGCAGGAAAAGACGTGTGGTATAGAAGGAGAGTGGGGAAGGACAGCGGAGAAGGCAGTAACAGACGTCTGGTATAGAAAGAGAGGGGGAAGCGGAGAAGGCAGGAACAGACGTGTCGTATAGAAGGAGAGGGGGAAGCGGAGAAGGCAGGAACAGACATGTGGTATAGAAGGAGAGGGGGGAAGCGAAGAAGGCAGGAACAGACGTGTGGTATAGAAGGAGAGGGGGGAAGCGGATAAGGAAGGATCAGACGTGTGGTATAGAAGGAGAGGGGGGAAGCGGAGATGCCAGGAACAGACTTGTGGTATAGAAGGAGAGGGGGGAGGCGGAGAAGGCAGGAACAGACGTGTGGTATAGAAGGAGAGGGGGGATGTGGAGAAGGCGAGAACAGACGTGTGGTATAGAAGGAGAGGGGGGAAGCGAAGAAGGCAGGAACAGACGTGTGGTATAGAAGGAGAGGGGGGATGGAAAGCGTAGAAGGCAAGTACAGATGTGTGGTATAGAAGGAGAGGGGGGAGAAGGAGAAGGCAGGAACAGACGTGTGGTATAGAAGGAGAGGGGGGATGTGGAGAAGGTGAGAACAGACGTGTGGTATAGAGGGAGAGCAAGGAAGCGGAGAAGCTGGAACAGACTTGTGGTATAGAAGGAGAGGGCGGAAGGAAAGTGGAGAAGGCAGGAACAGACGAGTGGTATAGCAGGAGAGGGGGATGCGGAGAAGGCAAGAACAGACATGTGGTATAGAAGGAGAGGGGGGGAAGAGGAGAAGGCAGGAACAGACGTGTTGTATAGAAGGAGAGGGGGGAAGTGGAGAAGGCAGGATCAGACGTGTGGTATAGTGGGAGAGGGGGGAAGTGGAAAAGGCAGGAACAGACGTGTGGTATAGAAGGAGAGGGTGAAGCGGAGAGGGCAGGAACAGACGTCTGGTAAAGAAGGAGAGGGGTGGAGTGGAGAAGGCAAGAACAGGCGTGTGGTATAGAAGAAGAGGGTGGAAGCGGATAAGGAAGGATCAGACCTGTGGTATAGAAGGAGAGGGGGGGATGCGGAGAAGGCAGGAACAGACATGTGGTATAGAAGGAGAGGGAGTGAAGAAGGCGGAGAAGGCAATAACAGACGTGTGGTATAGAAGGAGAGGGGGGAAGTAGAGAAGGCAGGAACAGACGTGTGGAATAGAAGGAGAGGGGGGAAGCGGAGCAAGCAGGAACAGACATGTGGTATAGAGGGAGAGGGGGGATGCGGAGAAGGCAGGAACAGACGTGTGGTATAGAAGGAGAGGGAGGAAGCGGAGAAGGCAGGAACAGACGTGTGGTATAGAAGGAGAGGGGGGAAGCGGAAAAGGCAGTAACAGACGTGTGGTATAGAAGGAGAGGGGGGATGTGGAGAAGGCGAGAACAGACGTGTGGTATAGAGGGAGAGCAAGGAAGCGGAGCAGCTGGAACAGACCTGTGGTATAGAAGGAGAGGGCGGAAGGAAAGTGGAGAAGGCAGGAACAGACGAGTGGTATAGCAGGAGAGGGGGGATGCGGAGAAGGCAAGAACAGACATGTGGTATAGAAGGAGAGGGGGGGGAAGAGGAGAAGGCAGGAACAGACGTGTTGTATAGAAGGAGAGGGGGGAAGTGGAGAAGGCAGGAACAGAGGTGTGGTATAGTGGGAGAGGGGGGAAGTCGAAAAGGCAGGAACAGACGTGTGGTATAGAAGGAGAGGGGGGAAGCGGATAAGGAAGGATCAGACGTGTGGTATAGAAGGAGAGGGGGGAAGCGGAGATGCCAGGAACAGACTTGTGGTATAGAAGGAGAGGGGGGCTGTGGAGAAGGCAGGAACGGACGTGTGGTATAGAAGGAGAGGGGGGAAGCGGAGAAGGCAGGAACAGACGTGTGGTATAGAAGGAGAGGGGGGAAGCGAAAAAGGCAGGAACAGACGTGTGGTATAGAAGGAGAGGGGGGAGACGGAGAAGGCAGGAACAGACGTGTGGTATAGAAGGAGAGGGGGGATGTGGAGAAGGCGAGAACAGACGTGTGGTATAGAGGGAGAGCAACGAAGCGGAGAAGCTTTTAACAGACGTGTGGTATAGAAGGAGAGGGCGGAAGGAAAGTGGAGAAGGCAGGAACAGACGAGTGGTATAGCAGGAGAGGGGGGATGCGGAGAAGGCAAGAACAGACATGTGGTATAGAAGGAGAGGGGTGGAAGAGGAGAAGGCAGGAACAGACGTGTTGTATAGAAGGAGAGGATGGAAGTGGAGAAGGCAGGAACAGACGTGTGGTATAGTGGAAGAGGGGGGAAGTGGAAAAGGCAGGAACAGACGTGTGGTATAGAAGGAGAGGGGGAAGCGGAGAGGGCAGGAACAGACGTCTGGTAAAGAAGGAGAGGGGTGGAGTGGGGAAGGCAAGAACAGGCGTGTGGTATAGAAGAAGAGGGTGGAAGCGGATAAGGAAGGATCAGACCTGTGGTATAGAGGGAGAGGGGGGGATGCGGAGAAGGCAGGAACAGACATGTGGTATAGAAGGAGAGGGAGTGAAGAAAGCGGAGAAGGCAATAACAGACGTGTGGTATAGAAGGAGAGGGGAGAAGTAGAGAAGGCAGGAGCAGACGTGTGGAATAGAAGGAGAGGGGGGAATCGGAGAAGGCAAGAACAGACGTGTGGTATAGAAGGAGAGGGGGAAAGCGGAGCAAGCAGGAACAGACATGTGGTATAGAGGGAGAGGGGGGATGCGGAGAAGGCAGGAACAGACGTTTGGTATAGAAGGAGAGGGTGAAGCGGAGAAGGCAGTAACAGACGTTTAGTATAGAAGGAGAGTGGGGAAGCGGAGAAAACACGAACAGGCGCGTGGTATAAAAGGAGACGGTGAAAGCGGATAAGGAAGGATCAGACGTGTGGTATAGAAGGAGTGGGGGGAAGCGGAGACGCCAGGAACAGACGTGTGGTATAGAAGGAGAGCGGGGATGTGGAGAAGGCAGGAACAGACGTGTGGTATAGAAGGAGAGGGAGGAAGCGGAGAAGGCAGGAACAGACGTGTGGTATAGAAGGAGAGGGGTGATGTGGAGAATGCATGAACAGACGTGTGGTATAGAAGGAGAGCAAGGAAGCGGAGAAGCCAGGAACAGACGTGTGGTATAGAAGGAGAGAGGGGATGCGGGAAAGGCAAGAACAGACGTGTGGTATTGATGGAGAGCGGGGAAGCGGAAAAGGCAGGAACAGTCATGTGTTATAGATGGAGAGGGGGGAAGCGGAGAAGGCAGGAAAGGACATGTGGTATAGAACGAGAGGAGGTAAGTGGAGAAGGCAGGAATAGACGAGTGGGATAGAAGGATAGGGGGAAGCAGAGAAGGCAGGTACAGGCGTGTGGTAGAGAAGGAGAGGGGGGAAGAGGAGAAGGCAGGAACAGACGTGTGGTATAGAAGGAGACGGGGGATGTGGAGAGGGCAGGGACGGAAGTGTGGTATAGAAGGAGAGGGGGGAAGCGGAGAAGGCAGGAACAGACGTGTGGTATATAAGGAGAGGGGGGAAGCAGAGAAGGCAAGAACAAGCGTGTGGTATAGGAGGAGAGGGGGGAAGCGGAGAAGGCAGGAACAGACGTGTGGTATAGAAGGAGAGGGGGAAAGCGGAGCAAGCAGGAACAGACATGTGGTATAGAGGGAGAGGGGGGAAGCGGAGAAGGCAGGAACAGAGGTGTGGTATAGAAGGAGAGGGTGAAGCGGAGAAGGCAGTAACAGACGTCTGGTATAGAAGGAGAGGGGGGAAGCGGAGAAGGCACGAACAGGCGTGTGGTATAGAAGGAGACGGGGGAAGCGGATAAGGAAGGATCAGACGTGTGGTATAGAAGGAGAGGTGGGAAGCGGAGACGCCAGGAACAGACGTGTGGTATAGAAGGAGAGCGGGGATGAGGAGAAGGCAGGAACAGACGTGTGGTATAGATAGAGAGGGGGGAAGCGGAGAAGGCAGGAACAGACGTGTGGTATAGAAGGAGAGGGGGGAAGCGGAGAAGGCAGTAACAGACGTGTGGTATAGAAGGAGAGGGGGGAAGGAAAGCGGAGAAGGCAAGTACAGAGGTGTGGTATAGAAGGAGAGGGGGGAAGAGGAGAAGGCAGGAACAGACCTGTGGTATAGAAGGAGAGGGGGGATGTGGAGAAAGCATGAACAGACGTGTGGTATAGAAGGAGAGCAAGGAAGCGGAGAAGCCAGGAAGAGACGTGTGGTATTGGAGGAGAGAAGGGATGCGGAAAAGGCAAGAACAGACTTGTGGTATTGAAGGAGAGGGAGGAAACGGAAAAGGCAGGAACAGACAAGTGGTATAGAAGGAGATGGGGGAAGGAAATCGGAGAAAGCAGAAACAGACGAGAGTTATAGAAGGAGAGGCGGGAATTTGAGAATGCAGGAACAGACGTGTGGTTTAGAAGGAGAAGGGGAAGCGGGGAAGGCAGGAACAGACGTGTGGTATAGAGGGAGATGGGGGAAGCGGAGAAGGCAGGAAAAGACGAGTGGTATAGAAGGAGAGTGGGGAAGGACAGCGGAGAAGGCAGTAACAGACGTCTGGTATAGAAAGAGAGGAGGAAGCGGAGAAGGCAGGAACAGACATGTGGTATAGAAGGAGAGGGGGGAAGCGAAGAAGGCAGGAACAGACGTGTGGTATAGAAGGAGAGGGGGGAAGCGGATAAGGAAGGATCAGACGTGTGGTATAGAAGGAGAGGGGGGAAGCGGAGATGCCAGGAACACACTTGTGGTATAGAAGGAGAGGGGGGCTGTGGAGAAGGCAGGAACGGACGTGTGGTATAGAAGGAGAGGGGGGAAGTGGAGAAGGCAGGAACAGACGTGTGGTATAGAAGGAGAGGGGGGAAGCGAAGAAGGCAGGAACAGACGTGTGGTATAGAAGGAGAGGGGGGATGGAAAGCGTAGAAGGCAAGTACAGATGTGTGGTATAGAAGGAGAGGGGGGAGAAGGAGAAGGCGAGAACAGACGTGTGGTATAGAGGGAGAGCAAGGAAGCGGAGAAGCTGGAACAGACGTGTGGTATAGAAGGAGAGGGCGGAAGGAAAGTGGAGAAGGCAGGAACAGACGAGTGGTATCGCAGGAGAGGGGGGATGCGGAGAAGGCAAGAACAGACATGTGGTATAGAAGGAGAGGGGGGGAAGAGGAGAAGGCAGGAACAGACGTGTTGTATAGAAGGAGAGGGGGGAAGTGGAGAAGGCAGGAACAGACGTGTGGTATAGTGGGAGAGGGGGGAGGTGGAAAAGGCAGGAACAGACGTTTGGTATAGAAGGAGAGGGTGAAGCGGAGAGGGCAGGAACAGACGTCTGGTAAAGAAGGAGAGGGGTGGAGTGGAGAAGGCAAGAACAGGCGTGTGGTATAGAAGAAGAGGGTGGAAGCGGATAAGGAAGGATCAGACCTGTGGTATAGAAGGAGAGGGGGGGATGCGGAGAAGGCAGGAACAGACATGTGGTATAGAAGGAGAGGGAGTGAAGAAAGCGGAGAAGGCAATAACAGACGTGTGGTATAGAAGGAGTGGGGGGAAGTAGAGAAGGCAGGAACAGACGTGTGGAATAGAAGGAGAGGGGGGAAGCGGAGAAGGCAAGAACAGACGTGTGGTATAGAAGGAGAGGGGGAAAGCGGAGCAAGCAGGAACAGACATGTGGTATAGATGGAGAGGGGGGATGCGGAGAAGGCAGGAACAGACGTGTGGTATAGAAGGAGAGGGTGAAGCAGAGAAGGCAGTAACAGACGTTTGGTATAGAAAGAGAGTGGGGAAGCGGAGAAAACACGAACAGGCGCGTGGTATAAAAGGAGACGGTGAAAGCGGATAAGGAAGGATCAGACGTGTGGTATAGAAGGAGTGGGGGGAAGCGGAGACGCCAGGAACAGACGTGTGGTATAGAAGGAGAGCGGGGATGTGGAGAAGGCAGGAACAGACGTGTGGTATAGAAGGAGAGGGAGGATGCGGAGAAGGCAGGAACAGACGTGTGGTATAGAAGGAGAGGGGGGAAGCGGAGAATTCAGTAACAGACGTGTGGTATAGAAGGAGAGGGGGGAAGGAAAGCGGAGAAGGCAAGTACCGATGTGTGGTATAGAAGGAGAGGGGGGAGGAGGAGAAGGCAGGAACAGACGTGTGGTATAGAAGGAGAGGGGGGATGTGGAGAAGGCGAGAACAGACGTGTGGTATAGAGGAAGAGCAAGGAAGCAGAGAAGCTGGAACAGACGTGTGGTATAGAAGGAGAGGGCGGATGGAAAGTGGAGAAGGCAGGAACAGACGAGTGGTATAGCAGGAGAGGGGGGATGCGGAGAAGGCAAGAACAGACATGTGGTATAGAAGGAGAGGGGGGGAAGAGGAGAAGGCAGGAACAGACGTGTTGTATAGAAGGAGAGGGGGGAAGTGGAGAAGGCAGGAACAGACGTGTGGTATAGTGGGAGTGGGGGGAAGTGGAAAAGGCAGGAACAGACGTGTGGTATAGAAAGAGAGGGGGGAAGCGGATAAGGAAGGATCAGACGTGTTGTATAGAAGGAGAGGGGGGAAGCGGAGATGCCAGGAACAGACTTGTGGTATAGAAGGAGAGGGGGGCTGTGGAGAAGGCAGGAATGGACGTGTGGTATAGAAGGAGAGGGGGGAAGCGGAGAAGGCAGTAACAGACGTGTGGTATAGAAGGAGAGGGGGGAAGGAAAGCGGAGAAGGCAAGTACCGATGTGTGGTATAGAAGGAGAGGGGGGAGGAGGAGAAGGCAGGAACAGACGTGTGGTATAGAAGGAGAGGGGGGATGTGGAGAAGGCGAGAAGAGACGTGTGGTATAGAGGGAGAGCAAGGAAGCGGAGAAGCTGGAACAGACGTGTGGTATAGAAGGAGAGGGCGGAAGGAAAATGGAGAAGGCAGGAACAGACGAGTGGTATAGCAGGAGAGGGGGGATGCGGAGAAGGCAAGAACAGACATGTGGTATAGAAGGAGAGGGGGGGAAGAGGAGAAGGCAGGAACAGACGTGTTGTATAGAAGGAGAGGGGGGAAGTGGAGAAGGCAGGAACAGACGTGTGGTATAGTGGGAGAGGGGGGAAGTCGAAAAGGCAGGAACAGACGTGTGGTATAGAAGGAGAGGGGGGAAGCGGATAAGGAAGGATCAGACGTGTGGTATAGAAGGTGAGGGGGGAAGCGGAGATGCCAGGAACAGACTTGTGGTATAGAAGGAGAGGGGGGAGAAGGAGAAGGCGAGAACAGACGTGTGGTATAGAAGGAGAGGGGGGAAGCGGAGAAGGCAGGAACAGACGTGTGGTATAGAAGGAGAGGGGGGAAGCGAAGAAGGCAGGAACAGACGTGTGGTATAGAAGAAGAGGGGGGAAGCGAAGAAGGCAGGAACAGACGTGTGGTATAGAAGGAGAGGGGGAAGAAGGAGAAGGCAGGAACAGACGTGTGGTATAGAAGGAGAGGGGGGATGTGGAGAAGGCGAGAACAGACGTGTGGTATAGAGGGAGAGCAAGGAAGCGGAGAAGCTTTTAACAGACGTGTGGTATAGAAGGAGAAGGCGGAAGGAAAGTGGAGAAGGCAGGAACAGACGAGTGGTATAGCAGGAGAGGGGGGATGCGGAGAAGGCAAGAACAGACATGTGGTATAGAAGAAGAGGGGTGGAAGAGGAGAAGGCAGGAACAGACGTGTTGTATAGAAGGAGAGGATGGAAGTGGAGAAGGCAGGAACAGACGTGTGGTATAGTGGAAGAAGGGGGGAAGTGGAAAAGGCAGGAATAGACGTGTGGTATAGAAGGAGAGGGTGAAGCGGAGAGGGCAGGAACAGACGTCTGGTAAAGAAGGAGAGGGGTGGAGTGAAGAAGGCAAGAACAGGCGTGTGGTATAGAAGAAGAGGGTGGAAGCGGATAAGGAAGGATCAGACCTGTGGTATAGAAGGAAAGGGGGGGGATGCGGAGAAGGCAGGAACAGACATGTGGTATAGAAGGAGAGGGAGTGAAGAAAGCGGAGAAGGCAATAACAGACGTGTGGTATATAAGGAGAGGGGGGAAGTAGAGAAGGCAGGAACAGACGTGTGGAATAGAAGGAGAGGGGGGAAGCGGAGAAGGCAAGAACAGACGTGTGGTATAGAAGGAGAGGGGGGAAGGAACGCGGAGAAGGCAAGTACCGATGTGTGGTATAGAAGGAGAGGGGGGAGGAGGAGAAGGCAGGAACAGACGTGTGGTATAGAAGGGGAGGGGTGATGTGGAGAAAGCATGAACAGACGTGTGGTATAGAAGGAGAGCAAGGAAGCGGAGAAGCCAGGAACAGACGTGTGGTATAGAAGGAGAGAGGGGATGCGGGAAAGGCAAGAACAGACGTGTGGTATAGAAGGAGAGGGGGGAAGCGAAGAAGGCAGGAACAGGCGTGTGGTATAGAAGGAGAGAGGGGAAGCGAAGTAGGCAGGAACAGACATGCGGTATAGAAGTAGAGGTTGGAAGCGGAGAAGGCAGGAACAGACATGTGGTATGAAAGGAGAGGTGGGAAGCGGAGAAGGCAAAAAAAGACGTGTGGTATAGAAGGAGAGGGGGGAGCGTAGAAGGAAGGAACAGACGTGTGGTATAGAAGGAGAGGGGGAAGGAAAGCGGAGAATGCAGGATCAGACGAGTGGTATAGAAAGAGAGGGGGGATGCGGAGAAGGCAAGAACAGACGTGTGGTATAGAAGGAGAGTGTGGAACGAAAGCAGACAAGGCAGGAACAGACGTGTGGTATAGAAGGAGAGGGGGGAAGTGGAGAAGGCAGGAACAGACGTATGGTATAGAAAGAGAGGGGGGAAGCGGAGAAGCCAGGAACAGACGTGTGGTATAGAAGGAGAGGGGGATGTGGAGAAGGCAGGAACAGACGTGTGGTATAGATGGAGAGGGGGGAAGCGGTGAAGGCAGGAACAGATGCGTGGTGTAGAAGGAGAGTGGTGAAGCGGAGAAGGCAGGAACAGACGTGTGGTTCTGAAGGAGAGGGGGGAAGGAAAGCGTAGAATGCAGAAACGGAGGTGTGGTATAGAAGGAGAGGGGGGAAGCGGAGTAGGCAGGAACAGACGTGTGGTATAGCAAGAGAGGGGGGAAGCGGAGAAGGCAGGAACAGGCATGTGGTATAGAAGGAGAGGGAGTGAAGAAAGCGGAGAAGGCAATAAGAGACGTGTGGTATAGAAGGAGAGGGGGGAAGTAGAGAAGGCAGGAACAGACGTGTGGAATAGAAGGAGAGGGGGGAAGCGGAGAAAACACGAACCGGCGCGTGGTAAAAAGGAGACGGGGAAAGCGGATAAGGAAGGATCAGACATGTGGTATAGAAGGAGAGGGGGGAAGCGGAGACGACAGGAACAGACGTGTGGTATAGAAGGAGAGCGGGGATGTGGAGAAGGCAGGAACAGACGTGTGGTATAGAAAGAGAGGGGGAAGCGGAGATGGCAGGAACAGACGTGTGGTATAGAAGGAGAGGGGGGAAGCGGAGAAGGCAGTAACATACGTTTGGTATAGAAGGAGAGGGGGGAAGGATAGCGGAGAAGGCAAGTACCGATGTGTGATATAGAAGGAGAGGGGGGAGTAGGAGAAGGCAGGAACAGACGTGTGGTATAGAAGGAGAGGGGTGATGTGGAGAAGGCATAAACAGACGTGTGGTATAGAAGGAGAGCAAGGAAGCGGAGAAGCCAGGAACAGACGTGTGGTATAGAAGGAGAGTGGGGAAGGACAGCGGAGAAGGCAGTAACAGACGTCTGGTATAGAAAGAGAGGGGGAAGCGGAAAAGGCAGGAACAGACGTGTCGTATAGAAGGAGAGGGGGAAGCGGAGAAGGCAGGAACAGACATGTGGTATAGAAGGAGAGGGGCGAAGCAAAGAAGGCAGGAACAGATGTGCGGTAATGAAGTAGATGTGGGAAGCGGAGAAGGCAGGAAGAGACGTGTGGTATGGAAGGAGAGGGGGGAAGCGTAGAAGGCAGGAAAAGACGTGTGGTATAGAAGGAGAGGGGACGGAAAGCGGCGAGGGTAGCAACAGACGAGTGGTATAGAAGGAGAGGGGGGATGCAGAGAAGGCAAGAACAACGTGTGGTATAGAAGGAGAGGGTGGAAGGAAAGCGGAGAAGGCATGAACAGACGTTAGGTATAGGAGGAGAGGGGGGAAGTGGAGAAGACAGGAACAGACGTGTGGTATAGTAGGAAAGGGGGGAAGCGGAGAAGCCAGGAACAGACGTGTGGTATAGAAAGAGAGGGGGAGGAATTGGAGATGGCAGGAACAGACGTGTGGTAAAGAAAGAGAGGGGGAAGCGGAGAAGGCAGGAACAGACGTGTGGTATAGAAGTAGAGGGGTAAAGCGGAGAAGGCAAGAACAGACGTGTGGTTCAGAAGGAGACGGGGGAAGGAAAGCGTAGAAGGCAGGAACAGAGGTGTGGTATAGAAGGAGACGGGGGAAGCGGAGTAGGCAGGAACAGAGGTGTGGTATAGCAGGAGAGGGGGGAAGCGGATAAGGCAAAAACAGACGTGTGGTGTAGAAGGAGAGGGGGAAGAGGAGAAGGCAGGAACAGTAGTGTTGTATAAAAGGAGAGGGGGGAAATGGTGATGGCAGGAATATACGTGTGGTATAGTAGGAAAGGGGTGAAGCGGAGAAGGCAGGAACAGACGTGTGGTATAAAAGGAGGGGGGGAAAGCGGAGCAAGCAGGAACAGACATATGGTATAGAAGGAGAGGGGGGAAGCGGAGAAGGCAGGAACAGAGGTGTGGTATAGAAGGAGAGGGTGAAGCGGAGACGGCAGAAACAGACGTCTGGTATAGAAGGAGAGGGGGGAGCGGTGAAGGCAAGAACAGGCGTGTGGTATAGAAGGAGAGGGGGGAGGCGGATAAGGAAGGATCAGACGTGTGGTACAGAAGGAGAGGGGGTAAGCGGAGACACCAGGAACAGACGTGTCGTACAGAAGGAGAGGGGGGATGTGGAGATGGCAGGAACGGACGTGTGGCATAGAAGGAGAGGGGGGTAGCGGAGGAGGCAGGAACAGACGTGTGGTATAGAAGGAGAGGGGGGAAGCGGAAAAGGCAGGAACTGACAAGTGTTATAGATGGAGAGGGGGAAAGCGGAGAAGGCAGGAAAGGTCATGTGGTATATAACGAGAGGAGGGAAGCGGAGAAGGCAGGAACAGACGAGTGGGATAGAAGGAGAGGGGGAAGCAGAGAAGGCAGGAACAGACGTGTGGTATAGAAGGAGAGGGGGGAAGCTGAGAAGGCAGGAACAGACGTGTGGTATAGAAGGAGAGAGGGGAAGCGAAGAAAGCAGGAATAGATGTTCGGTAAAGAAGTAGATGTGGGAAGTGGAGAAGGCAGGAACAGACGTATGGTTTGGAAGGAGAGGGGGGAAGCGGAGAAGGCAGGAAAAGACGTGTGGTATGGAAGAAGAGGGGGGAAGCGGAAAAGGCAGGAACAGACGTGTGGTATAGAAGGAGAGGGGGAAGGAGAGCGGCGAGGGCAGCAACAGACGAGTGGTATAGAAGGATAGGGGGGATGCGGAGAAGGCAAGAACAACATGTGGTATAGAAGGAGAGTGTGGAAGGAAAGCTTAGAAGGCAGGAACAGACGTGTGGTCCAGAAGGAGAGGGGGGAAGTGGAGAAGGCAGGAACAGATGTGTGGTATAGAAGGAGAGGGGGAAGCGGAGAAAGCAGGAACAGACGTGAGGTATAGGAGGGGGGGAAAGTGGAGAAAGCAGGAACAGACATGTCGTATAGAAGGGGAGGGGGGAAGCGGAGAAGGCAGGAACAGACGTGTGGTATAGAACGAGAGGGGGGAAGCGGAGAAGGACGGATCAGACGTGTAATATAGAAGGAGAGGGGGGAAGCGGAGAAGCCAGGAACAGACGTGTGGTATAGAAAGATAGGGGGGGATGTGGAGAATACAGGAATTGACGTGTGGTAAAGAAGGAGATTGGGGAAGCGGAGAAGGCAGGAACAGACGTGTGGTATAGAAGGAGAGGGGGGAAGCGGAGAAGGCAAAATCAGACGTGTGGTATAGAAGGTGAGGGGGAAGAGGAGAAGGCAGGAACAGTACTGTTATATAGAAGGAGAGGGGGGAAGTGGTGTAGGCAGGAAAAGACGTGTGGTATAGTAGGAAAGGAGGGAAGCGGAGAAGGCAGGAACAGACGTGTGGTATAGAAAGAGAGGGGGAAAGCAGAGCAAGCAGGAACAGACATGTGGTATAGAAGGAGAGGGGGGAAGCAGAGAAGGCAGGAACAGACATGTGGTATAGAAGGAGAGGGTTAAGCGGAGACGGCAGGAAGAGACGTCTGGTATAGAAGGAGAGGGGGGGAGCGGAGAAGGCAAGAACAGGCGTGTGGTATAGAAGGAGAGGGGGGAAGTGGATAAGGAAGGATCAGACGTGTGGTATAGGAGAAGAGGGGGGAAGCGGAGAAGGCAAGAACAGACGTGTGGTTTAGAAGGAGAGGGTGGAGCGAAAGCAGAGAAGGCAGGAACAGACGTGTGGTATAGAGGGAGAGCAAGGAAGCGGAGAAGCTGGAACAGACGTGTGGTATAGAAGGAGAGGGCGGAAGGAAAGTGGAGAAGGCAGGACCAGACGAGTGGTATAGATGGAGATGGGGGATGCGGAGAAGGCAAGAACAGACGTGTGGTATAGAAGGAGAGGGGGGAAGCAGAAAAGGCAGGGTCAGACATGTGTTATAGAAGGAGAGGAGGGAAGCGGAGAAGGCAGGAAAGGACATGTGGTATAGAACGAGAGGGGGGAGGCGGAGAAGGCAGTGACAGATGAGTAGGATAGAAGGAGAGGGTGATGCGGAGAATGCAGGAACAGACGTGTGGTATAGAAGGAGAGGGGGGAAGTGAAGAAGTTAGGAACAAGCGTGTGGTATAGAAGGAGAGAGGGGAAGAGAAGTAGGCAGGAAACCGACATGCGGTATAGAAGTAGAGGTGGGAAGCGGAGAAGGCAGGAACAGACATGTGGTATGGAAGGAGAGGGGGGAAGCGGAGTAGGCAGAAAAAGACGTGTGGTATAGAAGGAGAGGGGGGAAGCGGAGAAGGCAGGAACAGACGTGTGGTATAGAAGGAGAGGGGGAAGGAAAGCGGAGAATGCAGGAACAGACGAGTGGTATAGAAGGAGAGGGGGAATGCGGAGAAGGCAAGAACAGACGTGTGGTATAGAAGGAGAGGGTGGAGCGAAAGCAGAGAAGGCAGGAACAGACGTGTGGTATAGAAGGAGAGGGGGGAAGTGGAGAAGGCAGGAACAGACGTGTGGTATAGAAGGAGAGGGGGGAAGCGTAGAAGGCAGGAACAGAGGTGTGGTATAGGAGGAGAGGGGGAAAGTTGAGAAAGCAGAAACAGGCATGTTGTATAGAAGGGGAGGGGGGAAGCGGACAAGGCAGGAACAGACGTGTGGTATAGAAGGAGAGGGGGGAAGCGGAGAAGGAAGGATCAGACGTGTGGTATAGAAGGAGAGGGGTGAAGCGGAGAAAGCAGGAACAGACGTGTGGTGTAGAAGGAGAGGGGGGAAGCGAAGAAGGCAGTTACAGACGTGTGGTATAGAAGGTGAGGGGGATGCGGAGAAGTCAGGAACAGTCGTGTTTTATAGAAGGAGAGGGGGGAAGAAAAGCGGAGAAGGCAGGAACAGATGTGTGGAATAGAAGGAGAGGGGGGAAGAGGAGAATGCAGGAACGGACGTGTGGTATAGAAGGAGAGGGGGGAAGTGGAGAAAGCAGGAACAGACGTGTGGTGTAGAAGGAGAGGGCGGAAGCGAAGAAGGCAGTTACAGACGTGTGGTATAGAAGGTGAGGGGGATGCGGAGAAGTCAGGAACAGTCGTGTGGTATAGAAGGAGAGGGGGGAAGCGGAGAAGGCAGAAGCAAACGTGTGGTATAGAAGGAGAGGGGGGAAGTGGAGAAAGCAGGAACAGACGTGTGGTGTAGAAGGAGAGGGGGGAAGCGAAGAAGGCAGTTACAGACGTGTGGTATAGAAGGTGAGGGGGATGCGGAGAAGTCAGGAACAGTCGTGTGGTATAGAAGGAGAGGGGGGAAGAAAAGCGGAGAAGGCAGGAACAGGTGTGTGGAATAGAAGGAGAGGGGGGAAGAGGAGAATGCAGGAACAGACGTGTGGTATAGAAGGAGAGGGGGGATGTGGAGAAGGCACGAACAGACATGTGGGATAGAAGAAGAGGGGGGGAAGTGGAGAAGCCAGGAAAAGACGTGTGGTATCGAAGGAGAGGGGGGAAGGTAAGTGGAGAAGGCAGGAACAGACGAGTGGTATAGAAGGAGAGGGGGGAATGCGGAGAAGGCAAGAACAGACGTGTTTTATAGAAGGAGAGGGGGGAAGCGGAAAAAGCATGAACAGATTAGTGTTATAGAAGGAGAGGGGGGAAGCGGAGAAGGCAGGAACGGACATGTAGTATAGAACGAGAGGGTGGAAGCGGAGAAGGCAGGAACAGACGAGTGGGATAGATGGAGAAGGTGAAGCGGAGAATGCAAGAACAGACGTGTGGTATGGAAGGAGAGGGGGGAAGCGGAGAAGGCAGGAACAGACGTGTGGTATAGAAGGAGAGGGGGGAAGCGGAGAAGGCAGGAACAGACGTGTGGTATAGAAGGAGAGGGGGGAAGCGGAGAAGTCAGGAACATACGTGTGGTATAGAAGGAGAGGGGGGAAGCGGAGTTGGCAGGAACAGACGTTTGGTATAGAATGAGAGTGGGGAAGAAAAACAGAGAAGGCAGGAACAGACGTGTGGTATAGAAGGAGAGGGGGGAAGGAAAGCGGGCAAGGCAGGATAAGACGTGTGTTATAGAAGGAGAGGGGGGAAGAGGAGGAGGCAGGAACAGATGTGTGGTATAGAAGGACAGGGCGAAGGAAAGCGGAGAAGGCAGGAAGGGACTGGTGGTATAGATGGAGAGGGGGGAAGTGGAGAAGCAAAAACAGACGTGTGGTATAGAAGGTGAGGGGGGAAGGAAATCGGAGAAGGTAGGAACAGACGTGTGGTATAGAAGTAGAGGGGGGAAGAGGAGAAGGCAGGAACAGACGTGTGGTATAGAAGTAGAGGTGGGAAGAGGAGAAGGCAGGAACGGACGTGTGGTATAGATGGAGAGAGGGGATGCGGAGAAGGCAGGAACAGACGTGTGGTATAGAAGGAGGGGGGAAAGTGGAGAAAGCAGGAACAGACATGTTGTATAGAAGGGGAGGGGGGAGCAGAGAAGGCAGGAACAGACGTGTGGTATAGAAGGAGAGGGGGGAAGCGGAGAAGGACGTATCAGACGTGTAATATAGAAGGAGAGGGGGGAAGCCGAGAAGGACGTATCAGACGTGTAATATAGAAGGAGAGGGGGGAAGCGGAGAAGCCAGGAACAGACGTGTGGTATCGAAAGAGAGGGGGGATGTGGAGAAGACAGGAACAGACGTTAGGTAAAGAAGGAGAGGGGGGAAGCGGAGAAGGCAGGAACAGACGTGTGGTATAGAAGGGGAGGGGTAAAACGGAGAAGGAAGGAACAGACGTGTGGTTCAGAAGGAGAGGGGGGAAGGAAAGCGTAGAAGGCAGGAACAGAGGTGTGGTATAGAAGGAGAGGGGGGAAGCGGAGTAGGCAGTAACAGACGTGTGGTATAGCAGGAGAGGGGGGAAGCGGAGAAGGCAAAAACAGACGTGTGGTATAGAAGGAGAGGGGGAAGAGGAGAAGGCAGGAAAAGACGTGTGGTATAGTAGGAAAGGGGGGAAGCGGAGAAGGAAGGAACAGAAGTGTGGTATAGAAGGAGAGGGGGAAAGCGGAGCAAGCAGGAACAGACATGTGGTATAGAAGGAGAGGGGGGAAGCGGAGAAGGCAGGAACCGACGTGTGGTATGGAAGGAGAGTGTGAAGCGGAGACGGCAGGAACAGACGTCTGGTATAGAAGGAGAGGGGGGGAGCGGAGAAGGCAAGGACAGGCGTGTGGTATAGAAGTAGAGGGGGGAAGTGGATAAGGAAGGATCAGACGTGTGGTATAGAAGGAGAGGGGGGAAGCGGAGACGCCAGGAACAGACGTGTGGTATAGAAGTGGAGGGGGGATGTGGAGAAGGCAGGAAAGGACGTGTGGTATAGAAGGAGAGGGGGGAAGCGGAGAAGGCAGGAACAGACGTGTGGTATAGAAGGAGAGGCGGGAGGAGCAGAAGTCAGGAACATACTGGTGGTATAGAAGGAGAGGGGGGACGTGGAGAAGCAAAAAAAAACGTGTGGTATAGAAGGTGAGGGGGGAAGGAAAGCGAAGAAGGCAGGAACAGACGTGTGGTATAGAAGGAGAGGGGGGAAGCAGAGAAGGCAGGTTCAGACGTGTGGTTTACATTAGAGGGGGGAACCGGAGAAGGCAGGAACAGACGTGTGGTATAGAAGGAGAGGGGGGATGCGGAGAAGGCAAGAACAGACATGTGGTATAGAAGGAGAGGGGGGAAGTGAAGATGGCAGGAACAGACGTGTGGTATAGAAGGAGAGAGGGGAAGCGGAGAGGGCAGGAACAGAAGTGTGGTATAGTAGGAGTGGGGGAAGAGGAGAAGGCAGGAACAGACGTGTGGTATAGAAGGAGAGGGTTGAAGCGGAGAAGGCAGGAACAGACGTGTGGTATAGAAGGAGAGGGGGAAGGAAAGCGGAGAATGCAGGAACAGACGAGTGGTATAGAAGGAGAGGGGGGATGCGGAGAAGGCAAGAACAGACATGTGGTATAGAAGGAGAGGGGGGAAGTGAAGATGGCAGGAACAGACGTGTGGTATAGAAGGAGAGAGGGGAAGCGGAGAAGGAAGGAACATACGTGTGGTATAGAAGTAGAGGTGGGAAGTGGCGAAGGCAGGAACAGACTTGTGATATAGAATTAGAGGGGGGAAGCGGAGAGGCAGGAACCGACGTGTGATATAGAACGAGAGGGGGAAGCAGAGAAGGCAGGAACAGAAGTGTGGTATAGATGGAGTGGGGGAAGAGGAGAAGGCAGGAACAGACGTGTGGTATAGAAGGAGAGGGGGGATGTGTAGATGGCAGGAACAGACGTGTGGTATAGAAAGAGAGGGGGGAAGCGATGAAGGCAGGAACAGATGTGTGGTATAGAAGGAGAGGGGGAAGGAAAGCCGAGAATGCAGGAACCGACGAGTGGTATCGAAAGAGAGGGGGGATGTGGAGAAGACAGGAACAGACGTGAGGTAAAGAAGGAGAGGGGGGAAGCGGAGAAGGCAGGACCAGACGTGTGGTATAGAAGGGGAGGGGTAAAACGGAGAAGGAAGGAACAGACGTGTGGTTCAGAAGGAGAGGGGGGAAGGAAAGCGTAGAAGGCAGGAACAGAGGTGTGGTATAGAAGGAGAGGGGGGAAGCGGAGTAGGCAGTAACAGACGTGTGGTATAGCAGGAGAGGGGGGAAGCGGAGAAGGCAAAAACAGACGTGTGGTATAGAAGGAGAGGGGGAAGAGGAGAAGGCAGGAAAAGACGTGTGGTATAGTAGGAAAGGGGGGAAGCGGAGAAGGAAGGAACAGAAGTGTGGTATAGAAGGAGAGGGGGAAAGCGGAGCAAGCAGGAACAGACATGTGGTATAGAAGGAGAGGGGGGAAGCGGAGAAGGCAGGAACCGACGTGTGGTATGGAAGGAGAGTGTGAAGCGGAGACGGCAGGAACAGACGTCTGGTATAGAAGGAGAGGGGGGGAGCGGAGAAGGCAAGGACAGGCGTGTGGTATAGAAGTAGAGGGGGGAAGTGGATAAGGAAGGATCAGACGTGTGGTATAGAAGGAGAGGGGGGAAGCGGAGACGCCAGGAACAGACGTGTGGTATAGAAGTGGAGGGGGGATGTGGAGAAGGCAGGAAAGGACGTGTGGTATAGAAGGAGAGGGGGGAAGCGGAGAAGGCAGGAACAGACGTGTGGTATAGAAGGAGAGGCGGGAGGAGCAGAAGTCAGGAACATACTGGTGGTATAGAAGGAGAGGGGGGACGTGGAGAAGCAAAAAAAAACGTGTGGTATAGAAGGTGAGGGGGGAAGGAAAGCGAAGAAGGCAGGAACAGACGTGTGGTATAGAAGGAGAGGGGGGAAGAGGAGAAGGCAGGAACAGACGTGTGGTATAGAAGGAGAGGGGGGAAGCAGAGAAGGCAGGTTCAGACGTGTGGTTTACATTAGAGGGGGGAACCGGAGAAGGCAGGAACAGACGTGTGGTATAGAAGGAGAGGGGGGATGCGGAGAAGGCAAGAACAGACATGTGGTATAGAAGGAGAGGGGGGAAGTGAAGATGGCAGGAACAGACGTGTGGTATAGAAGGAGAGAGGGGAAGCGGAGAGGGCAGGAACAGAAGTGTGGTATAGTAGGAGTGGGGGAAGAGGAGAAGGCAGGAACAGACGTGTGGTATAGAAGGAGAGGGTTGAAGCGGAGAAGGCAGGAACAGACGTGTGGTATAGAAGGAGAGGGAGAAGGAAAGCGGAGAATGCAGGAACAGACGAGTGGTATAGAAGGAGAGGGGGGATGCGGAGAAGGCAAGAACAGACATGTGGTATAGAAGGAGAGGGGGGAAGTGAAGATGGCAGGAACAGACGTGTGGTATAGAAGGAGAGAGGGGAAGCGGAGAAGGAAGGAACATACGTGTGGTATAGAAGTAGAGGTGGGAAGTGGCGAAGGCAGGAACAGACTTGTGATATAGAATTAGAGGGGGGAAGCGGAGAGGCAGGAACCGACGTGTGATATAGAACGAGAGGGGGAAGCAGAGAAGGCAGGAACAGAAGTGTGGTATAGATGGAGTGGGGGAAGAGGAGAAGGCAGGAACAGACGTGTGGTATAGAAGGAGAGGGGGGATGTGTAGATGGCAGGAACAGACGTGTGGTATAGAAAGAGAGGGGGGAAGCGATGAAGGCAGGAACAGATGTGTGGTATAGAAGGAGAGGGGGAAGGAAAGCCGAGAATGCAGGAACAGACGAGTGGTATAGTAGGAGAGGGGGGATGCGGAGAAGGCAAGAACAGACGTGTGGTATAGAAGGAGAGGGTGGAGCGAAAGCAGAGAAGGCAGGAACAGACGTGTGGTATAGAAGGAGAGGGGGGAAGTGGGGAAGGCAGGAACAGACGTGTGGTATAGAAGGAGAGGGGGGAAGCGGAGAAGGCAGGAACAGAGGTGTGGTATAGGAGGAGAGGGGGAAAGTTGAGCAAGCAGAAACAGACATGTTGTATAGAAGGGGAGGGGGGAAGCGGAGAAGGCAGGAACAGACGTGTGGTATAGAAGGAGAGGGGGTAGCGGAGAAGGAAGGATCAGACGTGTGGTATAGAAGGAGAGGGGGGAAGCGGAGAAGCCAGGAAAAGACTTGTGGTATAGAAGGAGAGGGGGGATGTGGAGAAGGCAGGAACAGACGTGTGGTATAGAAGGAGAGGGGGGAAGCGGAGAAGACAGGAACAGACGTGTGGTATAGAAGGAGAGGGTTGAAGCGGAGAAGGCAGGAACAGACGTGTGGTACAGAAGGAGAGGGGGGAAGAGGAGAAGGCTGGAACAGACGTGTTGTATAGAAGGAGAGGGGGGAAGGAAAGCGGAGAAGGCAGAAACAGACGTGTGTTATAGAAGGAGAGGGGGGAAGCGGAGAAGGCAGAAGCAAACGTGTGGTATAGAAGGAGAGGGGGGAAGTGGAGAAAGCAGGAACAGACGTGTGGTGTAGAAGGAGAGGGGGGAAGCGGAGAAGGCAGTTACAGACGTGTGGTATAGAAGGTGAGGGGGAAGCGGAGAAGTCAGGAACAGTCGTGTGGCATAGAAGGAGAGGGGGGAAGAAAAGCGGAGAAGGCAGGAACAGATGTGTGGAATAGAAGGAGAGGGGGGAAGAGGAGAATGCAGGAACAGACGTGTGGTATAGAAGGAGAGGGAGGATGTGGAGAAGGCACGAACAGACATGTGGGATAGAAGAAGAGGGGGGGACGTGGAGAAGCCAGGAACAGACTTGTGGTATAGAAGGAGAGGGCAGAAGGTATGTGGAGAAGGCAGGAACAGACGAGTGGTATAGAAGGAGAGGGGGGAATGCGGAGAAGGCAAGAACAGACGTGTTTTATAGAAGGAGAGGGGGGTAGCGGAAAAAGCAGGAACAGACATGTGGTATAGAAGGAGAGGGGGGAAGGGGACAAGGCAGGAACCGACGTGTGGTATAGAAGGAGAGGGTGAAGCGGAGACGGCAGGAACAGACGTCTGGTATAGAAGGAGAGGGGGGGAGCGGAGAAGGCAAGGACAGGCGTGTGGTATAGAAGTAGAGGGGGGAGTGGATAAGGAAGGATCAGACGTGTGGTATAGAAGGAGAGGGGGGAAGCGGAGACGCCAGGAACAGACGTGTGGTATACAAGGAGAGGGGGGATGTGGAGAAGGCAGGAACGGACGTGTGGTATAAAAGGAGAGGGGGGAAGCGGAGAAGGCAGGAACAGACGTGTGGTATAGAAAGGATGGGGGAGGAGCAGAAGGCAGGAACAGACGTGTGGTATAGAAGGAGAGGGGGGATGTGGAGAAGGCGAGAACAGACGTGTGGTATACAGGGAGAGCAAGGAAGCGGAGAAGCTGGAACCGACGTGTGGTATAGAAGGAGAGGGCGGAAGGAAAGTGGAGAAGGCAGGAACAGACGAGTGGTATAGAAGGAGAGGGGGGATACGGAGAAGGCAACAACAGACGTGTGGTATAGAAGGAGTGGGGGGAAGCGGAGAAGGCAGGAAAGGACATGTGGTATAGAACGAGAGGGGGGAAGCGGAGAAGGCAGCAACAGATGAGTGGGATAGAAGGAGAGGGTGAAGCGGAGAATGCAGGAACAGACGTGTGGTATAGAAGAGAGGGGGTAAGCGAAGAAGGCAGGAACAGGCGTGTGGTATAGAAGCAGAGAGGGGAAGTGAAGTAGGCAGGAACAGACATGCGGTATAGAAGTAGAGGTGGGAAGCGGAGAAGGCAGGAACAGACGTGTGGTATAGAAGGAGAGGGGGGGATGTGTAGAAGGCTGGAACAGACGTGTGGTATAGAAAGAGAGGGGGGAAGCGGACAAGGCAGGAACAGACGTGTGGTATAGAAGGAGAGGGGGAATGTGGAGAAGGCAGGAACAGACATGTGGTATAGACGGAGAGGGGGGAAGCGGAAAAGGCAGTAACAGACATGTGGTATAGAAGGAGAGTGTGAAGCGGAGAAGGTAGGAACTGACGTGTGGTGTAGAAGGAGAGGGGGGAAGCGGAGAAGGCAGGAACAGACGTGTGGTATAGAAGGAGAGGGGGGAAGCGGAGAAGGAAGGAACAGACGTGTGGTATAGAAGGAGAGGGGGAAGCGGAGAAGCCAGGATCAGACGTGTGGTATAGGAGGAGAGGGGGCATGTGGAGAAGGCAGGAATATATGTGTGGTATAGAAGGAGAGGGGGGAAGCGGAGAAGGCAGGATCAGACGTGTGGTATAGGAGGAGAGGGGGGAAGCGCAGAATGCAGGAACAAACGTGTGGTATAGATGGAGAGGGGGCAAGCGGAGAAGGCAGGAACAGACGTGTGGTATAGAAGGAGAGGCGGGATGCGTAGAAGGCAGGAACAGCCGTTTTGTATAGGAGAGGGGGGATGCGGAGAAGGCAGGAACAGACGTGTGGTATAGCAGGAGAGGAGGGAAGAGGAGAAGCCAGGAACAGACGTGAGATATAGAAGGAGAGGACGGAAGAGGGGAAGGCAAGAACAGACGTGTGGTATAGAAGGAGAGGGGGAAAGCAGAGAAGCAGTTACATACGTGTGGTATAAAAGGAGCGCTGGAAGCGGAGAAGGCAGGAACAGACGTGCGGTATAGAAGGAGAGTTAGGACGCGGAGAAGGCAGGAACAGACGTGTGGTATAGTAGGAGAGGGGGATGTGGAGAAGGCGGGAACAGACGTGTGGTATAGAAGGAGAGGGTGGGGGGAAACGGAGAAGGCGGGAACCGACGTGAGGTATAGAAGGAGAGGGGGAAGCAGAGAAGGAAGGAACAGACGTGTGATATAGAAGGAGAGGGGGGAAAGAAAGCGGACAAGGCAGGATCAGACGTGTGGTATAGAAGGAAAGGGGGGAAGAGGAGGAGGCAGGAACAGATGTGTGGTATAGAAGGAGAGGGGGAAGGAAAGCGGAGAAGGCAGGAACAGACGTGTGGTATAGAAGGAGTGGGGGGAAGAGGAGAAGGCAGGAACTGACGTGTGGTATAGAAGGAGAGGGGGGAAGCAGAGAAGGCAGGTTCAGACGTGTGGTTTACATTAGAGGGGGAACCGGAGAAGGCAGGAACAGACGTGTTGTATAGAAGGAGAGGGGGGAAACGGAGAAGGCAGGAACAGACATGTGGTATAGAAGGAGAGGGGGGAAGTGAAGATGGCAGGAACAGTCGTGTGGTATAGAAGGAGAGTGGGGAAGCGGAGAAGGCAGGAACATACGTGTGGTATAGAAGTAGAGGTGGGAACTGGCGAAGGAAGGAACAGACTTGTGATATAGAATTAGAGGGGGGAAGCGGAGAGGCAGGAACCGACGTGTGATATAGAACGAGAGGGGGGAAGCAGAGAAGGCAGGAACAGAAGTGTGGTATAGAAGGAGTGGGGGAAGAGGAGAAGGCAGGAACAGACGTGTGGTATATAAAGAGAGGGGGGATGTGTAGATGGCAGGAACAGACATGTGGTATAGAAAGAGAGGGGGGAAGCGGAGAAGGCAGGAACAGATGTGTGGTATAGAAGGAGAGGGGGAAGGAAAGCGGAGAATGCAGGAACAGACGAGTGGTATAGAAGGAGAGGGGGGATGCGGAGAAGGCAAGAACAGACATGTGGTATAGAAGGAGAGGGGGGAAGTGAAGCTGGCAGGAACAGACGTGTGGTATAGAAGGAGAGAGGGGAAGCGGAGAAGGCAGGAACATACGTGTGGTATAGAAGTAGAGGTGGGAAGTGGCGAAGGCAGGAACAGACTTGTGATATAGACTTAGAGGGGGGAAGCGGAGAGGCAGGAACCGACGTGTGATATAGAACGAGAGGGGGGAAGCAGTGAAGGCAGGAACAGAAGTGTGGTATAGATGGAGTGGGGGAAGAGGAGAAGGCAGGAACAGACGTGTGGTATAGAAGGAGAGGGGGGATGTGTAGATGGCAGGAACAGACGTGTGGTATAGAAAGAGAGGGGGGAAGCGGAGAAGGCAGGAACAGATTTGAGGTATAGAAGGAGAGGGGGAAGGAAAGCGGAGAATGCAGGAACAGACGAGTGGTATAGAAGGAGAGGGAGGATGCGGAGAAGGCAAGAACCGACGTGTGGTATAGAAGGAGAGGGTGGAGCGAAAGCAGAGAAGGCAGGAACAGACGTGTGGTACAGGAGAGGGGGGAAGTGGAGAAGGCAGTAACAGACGTGTGGTATAGAAGGAGAGGGGGGAAGCGGAGAAGGCAGGAACAGAGGTGTGGTATAGGAGGAGAGGGGGAAAGTTGAGCAAGCAGAAACATACATGTTGTATAGAAGGGGAGGGGGGAAGCGGAGAAGGCAGGAACAGACGTGTGGTATAGAAGGAGAGGGGGTATCGGAGAAGGAAGGATCAGACGTGTGGTATAGAAGGAGAGGGGGGAAGCGGAGAAGCCAGGAAAAGACTTGTGTTATAGAAGGAGAGGGGGGATGTGGAGAAGGCAGGACCAGACGTGTGGTATAGAAGGAGAGGGGGGAAGCGGAGAAAACAGGAACAGACGTGTGGTATAGAAGGAGAGGGGTGAAGCGGAGAAGGCAGGAACAGACGTGTGGTACAGAAGGAGAGGGGGGAAGAGGAGAAGCCTGGAACAGACGTGTTGTATAGAAGGAGAGGGGGAACGGAAAGCGGAGAAGGCAGAAACAGACGTGTGGTATAGAAGGAGAGGGGGGAAGCGGAGAAGGCAGAAGCAAACGTGTGGTATAGAAGGAGAGGGGGGAAGTGGAGAAAGCAGGAACAGACGTGTTGTGTAGAAGGTGAGGGGGGAAGCGGAGAAGGCAGTTACAGACGTGTGGTATAGAAGGTGAGGGGGAAGCGGAGAAGTCAGGAACAGTCGTGTGGTATAGAAGGAGAGGGGGGAAGAAAAGTGGAGAAGGCAGGAACAGATGTGTGGAATAGAAGGAGAGGGGGAAAGAGGAGAATGCAGGAACAGACGTGTGGTATAGAAGGAGAGGGGGGATGTGGAGAAGGCACGAACAGACATGTGGGATAGAAGAAGAGGGGGGGACGTGGAGAAGCCAGACACAGACTTGTGGTTTAGAAGGAGAGGGCGGAAGGTAAGTGGAGAAGGCAGGAACAGACGAGTGGTATAGAAGGAGAGGGGGGAATGCGGAGAAGGCAAGAAAGACGTGTTTTATAGAAGGAGAGGGGGGAAGCGGAAAAAGCAGGAACAGACATGTGGTATAGAAGGAGAGGGGGGAAGCGGAGAAGGCAGGAACCGACGTGTGGTATAGAAGGAGAGGGTGAAGCGGAGACGGCAGGAACAGACGTCTGGTATAGAAGGAGAGGGGGGGAGCGGAGAAGGCAAGGACAGGCGTGTGGTGTAGAAGTAGAGGGGGGAAGTGGATAAGGAAGGATCAGACGTGTGGTATAGAAGGAGAGGGGGGAAGCGGAGACGCCAGAAACAGATGTGTGGTATACAAGGAGAGGGGGTATGTGGAGAAGGCAGGAACGGACGTGTGGTATAGAAGGAGAGGGGCGAAGCGGAGAAGGCAGGAACAGACGTGTGGTATAGAAGGAGATGGGGGAGGAGCAGAAGGCAGGAACAGACGTGTGGTATAGAAGGAGAGGGGGGATGTGGAGAAGGCGAGAACAGACGTGTGTTATAGAGGGAGAGCAAGGAAGCGGAGAAGCTGCAACCGACGTGTAGTATAGAAGGAGAGGGCGGAAGGAAAGTGGAGAAGGCAGGAACAGACGATTGGTATAGAAGGAGAGGGGGGATACGGAGAAGGCAGGAACCGACGTGTGGTATGGAAGGAGAGGGGGGAAGCGGAGCAAGCAGGAACAGACATGTGTTATAGAAGGAGAGGGGGGAAGCGGAGAAGGCAGGAACCGACGTGTGGTATAGAAGGAGAGGGGGGAAGCGGAGAAGGCAGGAACCGACGTGTGGTATAGAAGGAGAGGGTGAAGCGGAGACGGCAGGAACAGACGTCTGGTATAGAAGGAGAGGGGGGGAGCGGAGAAGGCAAGGACAGGCGTGTGGTATAGAAGTAGAGGGGGGAAGTGGATAAGGAAGGATCAGACGTGTGGTATAGAAGGAGAGGGGGGAAGCGCAGGCGCCAGGAAAAGACGTGTGGTATACAAGGAGAGGGGGAATGTGGAGACGGCAGGAACGGACGTGTGGTATAGAAGGAGAGGGGGAAAGCGGAGAAGGCAGGAACAGACGTGTGGTATAGAAGGAGAGGGGGGAGGAGCAGAAGGCAGGAACAGACGTGGGGTATAGAAGGAGAGGGGGGATGTGGAGAAGGCGAGAACAGACGTGTGGTATAGAGGGAGAGCAAGGAAGCGGAGAAGCTGGAACCGACGTGTGGTATAGAAGGAGAGGGCGGAAGGAAAGTGGAGAAGGCAGGAACAGACGAGTGGTATAGAAGGAGAGGGGGGATACGGAGAAGGCAACAACAGACGTGTGGTATAGAAGGAGAGGGGGGAAGCGGAGAAGGCAGGAAAGGACATGTGGTATAGAACGAGAGGGGGGAAGCGGAGAAGGCAGGAACAGATGAGTGGGATAGAAGGAGAGGGTGAAGCGGAGAATGCAGGAACAGACGTGTGGTATAGAAGAGAGGGGGTAAGCGAAGAAGGCAGGAACAGACGTGTGGTATAGAAGGAGAGTGGGGAAGTGAAGTAGGCAGGAACAGCCATGCGGTATAGAAGTAGAGGTGGGAAGCGGAGAAGGCAGGACCAGACGTGTGGTATGGAAGGAGAAGGGGGAAGCGGAGAAGGCAGAAAAAGACGTGTGGTATAGATGGAGAGGTGGGAAGCGGAGAAGGCAAGAACAGACGTGTGGTATAGAAGGAGAGGGTGGAAGGAAAGCGGAGAAGGCAGGAACAGACGTGTGGTATAGACGGAGAGGGGGGAAGCGGAAAAGGCAGTAACAGACATGTGGTATAGAAGGAGAGTGTGAAGCGGAGAAGGTAGGAACTGACGTGTGGTGTAGAAGGAGAGGGGGAAGCGGAGAAGGCAGGAACAGACGTGTGGTATAGAAGGAGAAGGGGGAAGTGGGGAAGGCAGGAACAGACGTGTGGTATAGAAGGAGAGGGGGGAAGCGGAGAACGCAGGAACAGAGGTGTGGTATAGGAGGAGAGGGGGATAGTGGAGAAAGCAGAAACAGACATGTCGTATAGAAGGGGAGGGGGGAAGCGGAGAAGGCAGGAACAGACGTGTGGTATAGAAGGAGAGGGGGGAAGCGGAGAAGGAAGGATCAGACGTGTGGTATAGAAGGAGAGGGGGGAAGCGGAGAAGCCAGGAACAGACGTGTGGTATAGAAGGAGAGGGGGGATGTGGAGAAGGCAGGATCAGACGTGTGGTATAGAAGGAGAGGGGGGAAGCGGAGAAAACAGATACAGACATGTGGTTAAGAAGGAGAGGGGTGAAGCGGAGAAGGCAGGACAGACGTGTGGTACAGAAGGAAAGGGGGGAAGAGGAGAAGGCAGGAGCAGACGTGTTGTATGGAAGGAGAGGGGGGAAGGAATGCGGAGAAGGCAGAAACAGACGTGTGGTATAGAAGGAGAGGGGGGAAGCGGAGAAGGCAGAAGCAGACGTGTGGTATAGAAGGAGAGGGGGGAAGTGGAGAAAGCAGGAACAGACGTGTGGTATAGAAGGAGAGGGGGGAAGCGGAGAAGCCAGTTACAGACGTGTGGTATAGAACGTGAGGGGGAAGCGGAGAAGTCAGGAACAGACGTGGGGTATAGAAGGAGAGGGGGGAAGAAAAGCGGAGAAGGCAGGAACAGATGTGTGGAATAGAAGGAGAGGGGGGAAGAGGAGAATGCAGGAACAGACGTGTGGTATAGAAGGAGAGGGGGGGATGTGGAGAAGGCACGAAAAGGCATGTGGGATAGAAGAAGAGGGGGGGAAGTGGAGAATCCAGGAACAGACGTGTGGTATAGAAGGAGAGGGGGGAAGGTAAGTGGAGAAGGCAGGAGCAGACGAGTGGTATAGAAGGAGAGGGGGGATGCGGAGAAGGCAGGAACAGACGTGTGGTATAGAAGGAGAGGGGGGAAGCGGAGAAGCCAGGAACAGACGTGTGGTATAGAAGGAGAGGGGGGAAGCGGATTTGGCAGGAACAGACGTTTGGTTTAGAAGGAGAGTGGGGAAGGAAAACAGAGAAGGCAGGAACAGACGTGTGGTATAGAAGGAGAGGGGGGAAAGAAAGCGGACAAGGCAGGATCAGACGTGTGGTATAGAAGGAAAGGGGGGAAGAGGAGGAGGCAGGAACAGATGTGTAGTATAGAAGGAGAGGGGGAAGGAAAGCAGAGAAGAGAGGAACAGACTGGTGGTATAGAAGGAGAGGGGGGGAGTGGAGAAGCAAAAACAGACGTGTGGTATAGAAGGTGAGGGGGGAAGGAAAGCGGAGAAGGCAGGAACAGACGTGTGGTATAGAAGGAGAGGGGGGAAGCAGAGACGGCAGGTTCAGACGTGTGGTTTACATTAGAGGGGGGAAGCGGAGAAGGCAGGAACAGACGTGTGGTATAGTAGGAGAGGGGGATGTGGAGAAGGCGGGAACAGACGTGTGGTATAGAAGGAGAGGGTGGGGGGAAACGGAGAAGGCGGGAACCGACGTGAGGTATAGAAGGAGAGGGGGAAGCGGAGAAGGAAGGAACAGACGTGTGATATAGAAGGAGAGGGGGGAAAGAAAGCGGACAAGGCAGGATCAGACTTGTGGTATAGAAGGAAAGGGGGGAAGAGGAGGAGGCAGGAACAGATGTGTGGTATAGAAGGAGAGGGGGAAGGAAAGCAGAGAAGGCAGGAACAGACTGGTGGTATAGAAGGAGAGGGGGGAAGTGGAGAAGGCAGGAACAGACGTGTGGTATAGAAGGAGAGGGGGGAAACGGAGAAAGCAGGAACAGACATGTGGTATAGAAGGAGAGGGGGGAAGTGAAGATGGCAGGAACAGACGTGTGGTATAGAAGGAGAGTGGGGAAGCGGAGAAGGCAGGAACATACGTGTGGTATAGAAGTAGAGGTGGGAAGTGGCGAAGGCAGGAACAGACTTGTGATATAGAATTAGAGGAGGGAAGCGGAGAGGCAGGAACCGACATGTGATATAGAACGAGAGGGGGGAAGCAGAGAAGGCAGGAACAGAAGTGTGGTATAGAAGGAGTGGGGGAAGAGGAGAAGGCAGGAACAGACGTGTGGTATATAAGGAGAGGGGGGATGTGTAGATGGCAGGAACAGACGTGTGGTATAGAAAGAGAGGGGGGAAGCGGAGAAGGCAGGAAAAGATGTGTGGTATAGAAGGAGAGGGGGAAGGAAAGCGGAGAATGCAGGAACAGACGAGTGGTATAGAAGGAGAGGGGGATGCGGAGAAGGCAAGAACAGACGTGTGGTATAGAAGGAGAGGGTGGAGCGAAAGCAGAGAAGGCAGGAACAGACGTGTGGTATAGAAGGAGAGGGGGGGAAGTGGAGAAGGCAGGAACAGACGTGTGGTATAGAAGGAGAGGGGGGAAGCGGAGAAGGAAGGATCAGACGTGTGGTATAGAAGGAGAGGGGGGAAGCGGAGAAGCCAGGAAAAGACTTGTGGTATAGAAGGAGAGGGGGGATGTGGAGAAGGCAGGAACAGACGTGTGGTATAGAAGGAGAGGGGGGAAGCGGAGAAGACAGGAACAGACGTGTGGTATAGAGGGAGAGGGGATCGGAGAAGGCAGGAACAGACGTGTGGTACAGAAGGAGAGGGGGGAAGAGGAGAAGGCTGGAACAGACGTGTTGTATAGAAGGTGAGGGGGGAAGGAAAGCGGAGAAGGCAGAAACAGACGTGTGGTATAGAAGGAGATGGGGGAAGCGGAGAAGGCAGAAGCAAACGTGTGGTATAGAAGGAGAGGGGGGAAGTGGAGAAAGCAGGAACAGACGTGTGGTGTAGAAGGAGAGGGGGGAAGCGGAGAAGGCAGGAACAGATGTGTGGAATAGAAGGAGAGGGGGGAAGAGGAGAATGCAGGAACAGACGTGTGGTGTAGAAGGAGAGGGGGGATGTGGAGAAGGCACGAACAGCCATGTGGGATAGAAGAAGAGGGGGGGACGTGGAGAAGCCAGGAACAGACGTGTGGTATAGAAGGAGAGGGGGGAAGGTAAGTGGAGAAGGCAGGAACAGACGAGTGGTATAGAAGGAGAGGGGGGAATGCGGAGAAGGCAAGAACAGACGTGTTTTATAGAAGGAGAGGGGGGAAGCGGAAAAAGCAGGAACAGACATGTGGTATAGAAGGAGAGGGGGGAAGCGGAGAAGGCAGGAACCGACGTGTGGTATAGAATGAGAGGGTGAAGCGAAAACGGCAGGAACAGACGTCTGGTATAGAAGGAGAGGGGGGGAGCGGAGAAGGCAAGGACAGGCGTGTGGTATAGAAGTAGAGGGGGGAAGTGGATAAGGAAGGATCAGACGTGTGGTATAGAAGGAGAGGGTGGAAGCGGAGACGCCAGGAACAGACGTGTGGTATACAAGGAGAGGGGGGATGTGGAGAAGGCAGGAACGGACGTGTGGTATAGAAGGAGAGGGGGGAAGCGGAGAAGGCACGACCAGACATGTGGTATAGAAGGAGAGGGGGGAGGAGCAGAAGGCAGGAACAGACGTGTGGTATAGAAGGAGAGGGGGGATGTGGAGAAGGCGAGAACAGACGTGTGGTATAGAGGGAGAGCAAGGAAGCGGAGAAGCTGGAACCGACGTGTGGTATAGAAGGAGAGGGCAGAAGGAAAGTGGAGAAAGCAGGAACAGACGAGTGGTATAGAAGGAGAGGGGGGATACGGAGAAGGCAACAACAGACGTGTGGTATAGAAGGAGAGGGGGGAAGCGGAGAAGGCAGGAAAGGACATGTGGTATAGAACGAGAGGGGGGAAGCGGAGAAGGCAGGAACAGATGAGTGGGATAGAAGGAGAGGGTGAAGCGGAGAATGCAGGAACAGACGTGTGATATAGAAGAGAGGGGGTAAGCGAAGAAGGCAGGAACAGGCGTGTGGTATAGAAGGAGAGAGGGGAAGTGAAGTAGGCAGGAACAGACATGCGGTATAGAAGTAGAGGTGGGAAGCGGAGCAAGCTGGAACAGACATGTGGTATAGAAGGAGAGGGGGGAAGCGGAGAAGGCAGGAACCGACGTGTGGTATAGAAGGAGAGGGTGAAGCGGAGACGGCAGGAACAGACGTCTGGTATAGAAGGAGAGGGGGGGAGCGGAGAAGGCAAGGACAGGCGTGCGGTATAGAAGTAGAGGGGGGAAGTGGATAAGGAAGGATCAGACGTGTGGTATAGACGGAGAGGGGGGAAGCGGAGACGCCAGGAACAGACGTGTGGTATACAAGGAGAGGGGGGATGTGGAGAAGGCAGGAACCGACGTGTGGTATAGAAGGAGAGGGGGGAAGCGGAGAAGGCAGGAACAGACGTGTGGTATAGAAGGAGAGGGGGGAGGAGCAGAAGGCAGGAACAGACGTGGGGTATAGAAGGAGAGGGGGATGTGGAGAAGGCGAGAACAGACGTGTGGTATAGAGGGAGAGCAAGGAAGCGGAGAAGCTGGAACCGACGTGTGGTATAGCAGGAGAGGGCGGGAGGAAAGTGGAGAAGGCAGGAACAGATGAGTGGTATAGAAGGAGAGGGGGGATACGGAGAAGACAACAACAGACGTGTGGTATAGAAGGAGAGGGGGGAAGCGGAGAAGGCAGGAAAGGACATGTGGTATAGAACGAGAGGGGGGAAGCGGAGAAGGCAGGAACAGATGAGTGGGATTGAAGGAGAGGGTGAAGCGGAGAATGCAGGAACAGACGTGTGGTATAGAAGAGAGGGGGTAGGCGAAGAAGGCAGGAACAGGCGTGTGGTATAGAAGGAGAGAGGGGAAGTGAAGTAGGCAGGAACAGACATGCGGTATAGAAGTAGAGGTGGGAAGCGGAGAAAGCAGGAACAGACGTGTGGTATGGAAGGAGAGGGGGGAAGCGGAGAAGGCAGAAAAAGACCTGTGGTATAGAAGGAGAGGTGGGAAGCGGAGAAGGCAAGAACATACGTGTGGTATAGAAGGAGAGGGGAAGGAAAGCGGAGAATGCAGGAACCGACGAGTGGTATAGAAGGAAAGGGGGGATGCGGAGAAGGCAAGAACAGACGTGTGGTATAGAAGGAGAGGGTGGAAGGAAAGCGGAGAAGGCAGGAACAGACGTGTGGTATAGAGGGAGAGGGGGGAAGTGGGGAAGGCAGGAACGGACGTGTGGTATAGTAGGAGAGGGGGGAAGCGGAGAAGGCAGGAACAGAGGTGTGGTATAGGAGGAGAGGGGGAAAGTGGAGAAAGCAGAAACAGACATGTTGTATAGAAGGGGAGGGGGGAAGTGGAGAAGGCAAGAACAGACGTGTTTTTTAGAAGGAGAGGGGGGAAGCGGAGAAGGAAGGATCAGACGTGTGGTATAGAAGGAGAGGGGGGAAGCGGAGAAGCCAGGAACAGACGTGTGGTATAGAAGGAGAGGGGGGATGTGGAGAAGGCAGGAACAGACGTGTGGTATAGAAGGAGAGGGGGGAAGCGGAGAAGACAGGAACAGACGTGTGGTATAGAAGGAGAGGGGTGAAGCGGGGAAGGCAGGAACAGACGTGTGGTACAGAAGGAGAGGGGGGAAGAGGAGAAGGCAGGAGCAGACGTGTTGTATGGAAGGAGAGGGGGGAAGGAAAGCGGAGAAGGCAGAAACAGACGTGTGGTATAGAAGGAGAGGGGGGAAGCGGAGAAGGCAGAAGCAGACTTGTGGTATAGAAGGAGAGGGGGGAAGAGGAGAAAGCAGGAACAGACGTGTGGTATAGAAGGACAGGGGGGAAGCGGAGAAGCCAGTTACAGACGTGTGGTATAGAACGTGTGGGGGAAGCGGAGAAGTCAGGAACAGACGTGTGGTATAGAAGGAGAGGGGGGAAGAACAGCGGAGAAGGCAGGAACAGATGTGTGGAATAGAACGAGAGGGGGGAAGAGGAGAATGCAGTAACAGACGAGTGGTATAGAAGGAGAGGGGGGGATGTGGAGAAGGCACGAAAAGACATGTGGGATAGAAGAAGAGGGGGGGAAGTGGAGAAGCCAGGAACAGACGTGTGGTATAGAAGGAGAGGGGGGAACGTAAGTGGAGAAGGCAGGAGCAGACGAGTGGTATAGAAGGAGAGGGGGGATGCGGAGAAGGCAGGAACAGACGTGTGGTATGGAAGGAGAGGGGGGAAGCGGAGAAGTCAGGAACAGACGTGTGGTATAGAAGGAGAGGGGGGAAGCGGATTTGGCAGGAACAGACGTTTGGTTTAGAAGGAGAGTGGGGAAGGAAAACAGAGAAGGCAGGAACAGACGTGTGGTATAGAAGGAGAGGGGGGAAAGAAAGCGGACAAGGCAGGATCAGACGTGTGGTATAGAAGGACAGGGGGGAAGAGGAGGAGGCAGGAACAGATATGTGGTATAGAAGGAGAGGGGGAAGGATAGCAGAGAAGGGAGGAACAGACTGGTGGTATAGAAGGAGAGGGGGGAAGTGGAGAAGCAAAAACAGACGTGTGGTACAGAATGTGAGGGGGGAAGGAAAGCGGAGAAGGCAGGAACAGACGTGTGGTATAGAAGGAGAGGGGGGAAGAGGAGAAGGCAGGAACAGACGTGTGGTATAGAAGGAGAGGGGGGAAGCAGAGAAGGCAGGTTCGGACGTGTGGTTTACATTAGAGGGTGGAAGCGGAGAAGACAGGAACAGACGTGTTGTATAGAAGGAGAGGGGGGATACGGAGAAGGCAGGAACAGACATGTGGTATAGAAGGAGAGGGGGGAAGTGAAGATGGCAGGAACAGACGTGTGGTATAGAAGGAGAGAGGGGAAGCGGAGAAGGCAGGAACATACCTGTGGTATAGAAGTAGAGGTGGGAAGTGGCGAAGGCAGGAACAGACTTGTGATATAGAATTAGAGGGGGGAAGCGGAGAGGCAGGAACCGACGTGTGATATAGAACGAGAGGGGGGAAGCAGAGAAGGCAGGAACAGGAATGTGGTATAGAAGGAGTGGGGGAAGAGGAGAAGGCAGGAACAGACGTGTGGTATAGAAGGGGAGGGGGGATGTGTAGAAGGCAGGAACAGACGTGTGGTATAGAAAGAGAGGGGGGAAGCGGACAAGGCAGGAACAGACGTGTGGTATAGAAGGAGAGGGGGAATGCGGAGAAGGCAGGAACAGACATGTGGTATAGACGGAGAGGGGGGAAGCGGAAAAGGCAGTAACACACATGTCGTATAGAAGGAGAGTGTGAAGCGGAGAAGGTAGGAACTGACGTGTGGTGTAGAAGGAGAGGGGGGAAGCGGAGAAAGCAGGAACAGACGTGTGGTATAGAAGGAGAGGGGGGAAGCGGAGAAGGAAGGAACAGACGTGTGGTATAGAAGGAGAGGGGGAAGCGGAGAAGCCAGGATCAGACGTGTGGTATAGGAGGAGAGGGGGGATGTGGAGAAGGCAGGAACAGATGTGTGGTATAGAAGGAGAGGGGGGAAGCGGAGAAGGCAGGATCAGACGTGTGGTATAGGAGGAGAGGGGGGAAGCGCAGAATGCAGGAACAAACGTGTGGTACAGAAGGAGAGGGGGCAAGCGGAGAAGGCAAGGACAGACGTGTGGTATAGAATGAGAGGCGGGAAGCGGAGAAGGCAGGAACAGCCGTTTGGTATAGGAGAGGGGGGATGCGGAGAAGGCAGGAACAGACGTGTGGTATAGCAGGAGAGGAGGGAAGAGGAGAAGCCTGGAGCAGATGTGTGATATAGAAGGAGAGGAGGGAAGCGGGGAAGGCAAGAACAGACGTGTGGTATAGAAGGAGAGGGGGAAAGCAGAGAAGGCACTTACATACGTGTGGTATAAAAGGAGCGCTGGAAGCGGAGAAGGCAGTAACAGACGTGCAGTATAGAAGGAGAGTTGTGACGCGGAGAAGCCAGGAACAGACGAGTGGTATAGTAGGAGAGGGGGGATGTGGAGAAGGTGGGAACAGACGTGTGGTATAGAAGGAGAGGGGGGAAGAGGAGGAAGCAGGAACAGATGTGTGGTATAGAAGGAGAGGGGGGAAGTGAAGATGGCAGGAACAGACGTGTGGTATAGAAGGAGAGTGGGGAAGTGGTGAAGGCAGGAACATACGTGTGGTATAGAAGTAGAGGTGGGAAGTGGCGAAGGCAGGAACAGACGTGTGGTATAGAAGGAGAGGGGGGAAGCGGAGAAGGAAGGATCAGACGTATGGTATAGAAGGAGAGGGGGGAAGCGGAGAAGCCAGGAAAAGACTTGTGGTACAGAAGGAGAGGGGGGATGTGGAGAAGGCAGGAACAGACGTGTGGTATAGAAGGAGAGGGGGGAAGCGGAGATGGAAGGATCAGACGTATGGTATAGAAGGAGAGGGGGGAAGCGGAGAAGCCAGGAAAAGACTTGTGGTACAGAAGGAGAGGGGGGATGTGGAGAAGGCAGGAACAGACGTGTGGTATAGAAGGAGAGGGGGGAAGCGGAGAAGACAGGAACAGACGTGTGGTATAGAAGGAGAGGGGGAAGGAAAGCAGAGAAGGCAGGAACAGACTGGTGGTATAGAAGGAGAGGGGGGAAGTGGAGAAGCAAAAAAAAACGTGTGGTATAGAAGGTGAGGGGGGAAGGAAAGCGGAGAAGGCAGGAACAGACGTGTGGTATAGAAGGAGAGGGGGGAAGAGGAGAAGGCAGGAACAGACGTGTGGTATAGAAGGAGAGGGGGGAAGCAGAGAAGGCAGGTTCAGACGTGTGGTTTACATTAGAGGGGGGAACCGGAGAAGGAAGGAACAGACGTGTTGTATAGAAGGAGAGGGGGAAAACGGAGACGGCAGGAACAGACATGTGGTATAGAAGGAGAGGGGGGAAGTGAAGATGGCAGGAACAGACGTGTGGTATAGAAGGAGAGTGGGGAAGTGGTGAAGGCAGGAACATACGTGTGGTATAGAAGTAGAGGTGGGAAGTGGCGAAGGCAGGAACAGACTTGTGATATAGAATTAGAGGGGGGAAGCGGAGAGGCAGGAACCGACGTGTGATATAGAACGAGAGGGGGGAAGCAGAGAAGGCAGGAACAGAAGTGTGGTATAGAAGGAGTGGGGGAAGAGGAGAAGGCAGGAACAGACGTGTGGTATATAAGGAGAGGGGGGTTGTGTAGATGGCAGGAACAGACGTGTGGTATAGAAAGAGAGGGGGGAAGCGGAGAAGGCAGGAACAGATGTGTGGTATAGAAGGAGAGGGGGAAGGAAAGCGGAGAATGCAGGATCATACGAGTGGTATAGAAGGAGAGGGGGGATGCGGAGAAGGCAAGAACAGACGTGTGGTATAGAAGGAGAGGGTGGAGCGAAAGCAGAGAAGGCAGTAACAGACGTGTGGTATAGAAGGAGAGGGGGGAAGTGGAGAAGGCAGGAACAGACGTGTGGTATAGAAGGAGAGGGGGGAAGCGGAGAAGGAAGGATCAGACGTGTGGTATAGAAGGAGAGGGGGGAAGCGGAGAAGCCAGGAAAAGACTTGTGGTACAGAAGGAGAGGGGGGATGTGGAGAAGGCAGGAACAGACGTGTGGTATAGAAGGAGAGGGGGGAAGCGGAGAAGACAGGAACAGACGTGTGGTATAGAAGGAGAGGGGTGAAGCGGAGAAGGCAGGAACAGACGTGTGGTATAGAAGGAGAGGGGGGAAGCGGAGAAGGCAGGAACAGAGGTGTGGTATAGGAGGAGAGGGGGAAAGTGGAGAAAGCATAAACAGACATGTTGTATAGAAGGGGAGGGGGGAAGCGGAGAAGGCAGGAACAGACGTGTGGTATAGAAGGAGAGGGGGGAAGCGGAGAAGGAAGGATCAGACGTGTGGTATAGAAGCAGAGGGGGGAAGCGGAGAAGCCAGGAACAGACGTGTGGTATAGAAGGAGAGGGGGATGTGGAGAAGGCAGGAACAGACGTGTGGTATAGAAGGAGCAGGGGGAAGCGGAGAAGACAGGAACAGACGTGTGGTATAGAAGGAGAGGGGTGAAGCGGAGAAGGCAGGAACAGACGTGTGGTACAGAAGGAGAGGGGGGAAGAGGAGAAGGCAGGAGCAGACGTGTTGTATGGAAGGAGAGGGGGGAAGGAAAGCGGAGAAGGCAGAAACAGACGTGTGGTATAGAAGGAGAGGGGGGAAGCGGAAAAAGCAGGAACAGACATGTGGTATAGAAGGAGAGGGGGGAAGCGGAGAAGGCAGGAACCGACGTGTGGTATAGAAGGAGAGGGTGAAGCGGAGACGGCAGGAACAGACGTCTGGATAGAAGGAGAGGGGGGGAGCGGAGAAGGCAAGGACAGGCGTGTGGTATAGAAGTAGAGGGGGGAAGTGGATAAGGAAGGATCAGACGTGTGGTATAGAAGGAGAGGGGGTAAGCGGAGACGCCAGGAACAGACGTGTGGTATACAAGGCGAGGGGGAATGTGGAGAAGTCAGGAACAGACGTGTGGTATAGAAGGAGAGGGGGGAAGCGGAGAAGGCAGGAACAGACGTGTGGTATAGAAGGAGAGGGGGGAGGAGCAGAAGGCAGGAACAGACGTGTGGTATAGAAGGAGAGGGGGGATGTGGAGAAGGCGAGAACAGACGTGTGGTATAGAGGGAGAGCAAGGAAGCGGAGAAGCTGGAACCGACGTGTGGTATAGAAGGAGAGGGCGGAAGGAACGTGGAGAAGGCAGGAACAGACGAGTGGTATAGAAGGAGAGGGGGGATACGGAGAAGGCAACAACAGACGTGTGGTATAGAAAGAGAGGGTGGAAGCGGAGAAGGCAGGAAAGGACAAGTGGTATAGAACGAGAGGGGGGAAGCGGAGAAGGCAGGAACTGATGAGTGGGATAGAAGGAGAGGGTGAAGCGAAGAATGCAGGAACAGACGTGTGGTATAGAAGAGAGGGGGTAAGCGAAGAAGGCAGGAACAGGCGTGTGGTATAGAAGGAGAGAGGGGAAGTGAAGTAGGCAGGAACAGTCATGCGGTATAGAAGTAGAGGTGGGAAGCGGAGCAAGCAGGAACAGACATGTGGTATAGAAGGAGAGGGGGGAAACGGAGAAGGCAGGAACCGACGTGTGGTATAGAAGGAGAGGGGGGAAGCGGAGAAGGCAGGAACCGACGTGTGGTATAGAAGGAGAGGGTGAAGCGGAGATGGCAGGAACAGACTTCAGGTATAGAAGGAGAGGGGGGGAGCGGAGAAGGCAAGGACAGGCGTGTGGTATAGAAGTAGAGGGGGGAAGTGGATAAGGAAGGATCAGACGTGTGGTATAGAAGGAGAGGGGGTAAGCGGAGACGCCAGGAACAGACGTGTGGTATACAAGGAGAGGGGGGATGTGGAGAAGGCAGGAACGGACGTGTGGTATAGAAGGAGAGGGGGGAAGCGGAGAAGGCAGGAACAGACGTGTGGTATAGAAGGAGAGGGGGGAGGAGCAGAAGGCAGGAACAGACGTGGGGTATAGAAGGAGAGGGGGGATGTGGAGAAGGCGAGAACAGACGTGTGGTATAGAGGGAGAGCAAGGAAGCGGAGAAGCTGGAACCGACGCGTGGTATAGAAGGAGAGGGCGGAAGGAAAGTGGAGAAGGCAGTAACAGACGAGCGGTATAGAAGGAGCGGGGGGATACGGAGAAGGCAACAACAGACGTGTGGTATAGAAGGAGAGGGGGGAAGCGGAAAAGGCAGGAAAGGACATGTGGTATAGAACGAGAGGGGGGAAGCGGAGAAGGCAGGAACAGATGAGTGGGATAGAAGGAGAGGGTGAAGCGGAGAATGCAGGAACAGACGTGTGGTATAGAAGAGAGGGGGTAAGCGAAGAAGGCAGGAACAGGCGTGTGGTATAGAAGGAGAGAGGGGAAGTGAAGTAGGCAGGAACAGACATGCGGTATAGAAGTAGAGGTGGGAAGCGGAGAAGGCAGGAACAGACGTGTGGTATGGAAGGAGAGGGGGGATGCGGAGAAGGCAGAAAAAGACGTGTGGTATAGAAGGAGAGGTGGGAAGCGGAGAAGGCAAGAACAGACGTGTGGTATAGAAGGAGAGGGGGAAGGAAAGCGGAGAATGCAGGAACAGACGAGTGGTATAGAAGGAAATGGGGGATGCGGAGAAGGCAAGAACAGACGTGTGGTATAGAAGGAGAGGGTGGAAGGAAAGCGGAGAAGGCAGGAACAGACGTGTGGTATAGAAGGAGAGGGGGGAAGTGGGGAAGGCAGGAACAGACGTGTGGTATAGAAGGAGAGGGGGGAAGCGGAGAAGGCAGGAACAGAGGTGTGGTATAGGAGGAGAGGGGGAAAGTGGAGAAAGCATAAACAGACATGTTGTATAGAAGGGGAGGGGGGAAGCGGAGAAGGCAGGAACAGACGTGTGGTATAGAAGGAGAGGGGGGAAGCGGAGAAGGAAGGATCAGACGTGTGGTATAGAAGGAGAGGGGGGAAGCGGAGAAGCCAGGAACAGACGGGTGGTATAGAAGGAGAGGGGGGATGTGGAGAAGGCAGGAACAGACGTGTGGTATAGAAGGAGAGGGGGGAAGCGGAGAAGACAGGAACAGACGTGTGGTATAGAAGGAGAGGGGTGAGGCGGAGAAGGCAGGAACAGACGTGTGGTACAGAAGGAGAGGGGGGAAGAGGAGAAGGCAGGAGCAGACGTGTTGTATGGAAGGAGAGGGGGGAAGGAAAGCGGAGAAGGCAGAAACAGACGTGTGGTATAGAAGGAGAGGGGGGAAGCGGAAAAAGCAGGAACAGACATGTGGTATAGAGGGAGAGGGGGGATACGGAGAAGGCAACAACAGACGTGTGGTATAGAAAGAGAGGGTGGAAGCGGAGAAGGCAGGAAAGGACAAGTGGTATAGAACGAGAGGGGGGAAGCGGAGAAGGCAGGAACTGATGAGTGGGATAGAAGGAGAGGGTGAAGCGAAGAATGCAGGAACAGACGTGTGGTATAGAAGAGAGGGGGTAAGCGAAGAAGGCAGGAACAGGCGTGTGGTATAGAAGGAGAGAGGGGAAGTGAAGTAGGCAGGAACAGTCATGCGGTATAGAAGTAGAGGTGGGAAGCGGAGCAAGCAGGAACAGACATGTGGTATAGAAGGAGAGGGGGGAAACGGAGAAGGCAGGAACCGACGTGTGGTATAGAAGGAGAGGGGGGAAGCGGAGAAGGCAGGAACCGACGTGTGGTATAGAAGGAGAGGGTGAAGCGGAGATGGCAGGAACAGACTTCAGGTATAGAAGGAGAGGGGGGGAGCGGAGAAGGCAAGGACAGGCGTGTGGTATAGAAGTAGAGGGGGGAAGTGGATAAGGAAGGATCAGACGTGTGGTATAGAAGGAGAGGGGGTAAGCGGAGACGCCAGGAACAGACGTGTGGTATACAAGGAGAGGGGGGATGTGGAGAAGGCAGGAACGGACGTGTGGTATAGAAGGAGAGGGGGGAAGCGGAGAAGGCAGGAACAGACGTGTGGTATAGAAGGAGAGGGGGGAGGAGCAGAAGGCAGGAACAGACGTGGGGTATAGAAGGAGAGGGGGGATGTGGAGAAGGCGAGAACAGACGTGTGGTATAGAGGGAGAGCAAGGAAGCGGAGAAGCTGGAACCGACGCGTGGTATAGAAGGAGAGGGCGGAAGGAAAGTGGAGAAGGCAGTAACAGACGAGCGGTATAGAAGGAGCGGGGGGATACGGAGAAGGCAACAACAGACGTGTGGTATAGAAGGAGAGGGGGGAAGCGGAAAAGGCAGGAAAGGACATGTGGTATAGAACGAGAGGGGGGAAGCGGAGAAGGCAGGAACAGATGAGTGGGATAGAAGGAGAGGGTGAAGCGGAGAATGCAGGAACAGACGTGTGGTATAGAAGAGAGGGGGTAAGCGAAGAAGGCAGGAACAGGCGTGTGGTATAGAAGGAGAGAGGGGAAGTGAAGTAGGCAGGAACAGACATGCGGTATAGAAGTAGAGGTGGGAAGCGGAGAAGGCAGGAACAGACGTGTGGTATGGAAGGAGAGGGGGGATGCGGAGAAGGCAGAAAAAGACGTGTGGTATAGAAGGAGAGGTGGGAAGCGGAGAAGGCAAGAACAGACGTGTGGTATAGAAGGAGAGGGGGAAGGAAAGCGGAGAATGCAGGAACAGACGAGTGGTATAGAAGGAAATGGGGGATGCGGAGAAGGCAAGAACAGACGTGTGGTATAGAAGGAGAGGGTGGAAGGAAAGCGGAGAAGGCAGGAACAGACGTGTGGTATAGAAGGAGAGGGGGGAAGTGGGGAAGGCAGGAACAGACGTGTGGTATAGAAGGAGAGGGGGGAAGCGGAGAAGGCAGGAACAGAGGTGTGGTATAGGAGGAGAGGGGGAAAGTGGAGAAAGCATAAACAGACATGTTGTATAGAAGGGGAGGGGGGAAGCGGAGAAGGCAGGAACAGACGTGTGGTATAGAAGGAGAGGGGGGAAGCGGAGAAGGAAGGATCAGACGTGTGGTATAGAAGGAGAGGGGGGAAGCGGAGAAGCCAGGAACAGACGGGTGGTATAGAAGGAGAGGGGGGATGTGGAGAAGGCAGGAACAGACGTGTGGTATAGAAGGAGAGGGGGGAAGCGGAGAAGACAGGAACAGACGTGTGGTATAGAAGGAGAGGGGTGAGGCGGAGAAGGCAGGAACAGACGTGTGGTACAGAAGGAGAGGGGGGAAGAGGAGAAGGCAGGAGCAGACGTGTTGTATGGAAGGAGAGGGGGGAAGGAAAGCGGAGAAGGCAGAAACAGACGTGTGGTATAGAAGGAGAGGGGGGAAGCGGAAAAAGCAGGAACAGACATGTGGTATAGAGGGAGAGGGGGGAAGCGGAGAAGGCAGGAACCGACGTGTGGTATAGAAGGAGAGGGTGAAGCGGATACGGCAGGAACAGACGTCTGGATAGAAGGAGAGGGGGGGAGCGGAGAAGGCAAGGACAGGCGTGTGGTATAGAAGTAGAGGGGGGAAGTGGATAAGGAAGGATCAGACGTGTGGTATAGAAGGAGAGGGGGTAAGCGGAGACGCCAGGAACACACGTGTGGTATACAAGGCGAGGGGGGATGTGGAGAAGGCAGGAACAGACGTGTGGTATAGAAGGAGAGGGGGGAAGCGGAGAAGGCAGGAACAGACGTGTGGTATAGAAGGAGAGGGGGGAGGAGCAGAAGGCAGGAACAGACGTGTGGTATAGAAGGAGAGGGGGGATGTGGAGAAGGCGAGAACAGACGTGTGGTATAGAGGGAGAGCAAGGAAGCGGAGAAGCTGGAACCGGCGTGTGGTATAGAAGGAGAGGGCGGAAGGAAAGTGGAGAAGGCAGTAACAGACGAGTGGTATAGAAGGAGAGGGGGGATACGGAGAAGGCAACAACAGACGTGTGGTATAGAAGGAGAGGGGGGAAGCGGAGAAGTCCGGAAAGGACATGTGGTATAGAACGAGAGGGGGGAAGCGGAGAAGGCAGGAACAGATGAGTGGGATAGAAGGAGAGGGTGAAGCGAAGAATGCAGGAACAGACGTGTGGTATAGAAGAGAGGGGGTAAGCGAAGAAGGCAGGAACAGGCGTGTGGTATAGAAGGAGAGAGGGGAAGTGAAGTAGGCAGGAACAGACATGCGGTATAGAAGTAGAGGTGGGAAGCGGAGCAAGCAGGAACAGACATGTGGTATAGAAGGAGAGGGGAGAAACGGAGAAGGCAGGAACCGAAGTGTGGTATAGAAGGAGAGGGGGGAAGCGGAGAAGGCAGGAACCGACGTGTGGTATAGAAGGAGAGGGTGAAGCGGAGATGGCAGGAACAGACGTCTGGTATAGAAGGAGAGGGGGGGAGCGGAGAAGGCAAGGACAGGCGTGTGGTATAGAAGTAGAGGGGGGAAGTGGATATGGAAGGATCAGACGTGTGGTATAGAAGGAGAGGGGGTAAGCGGAGACGCCAGGAACAGACGTGTGGTATACAAGGAGAGGGGGGATGTGGAGAAGGCAGGAACGGACGTGTGGTATAGAAGGAGAGGGGGGAAGCGGAGAAGGCAGGAACAGACGTGTGGTATAGAAGGAGAGGGGGGAGGAGCAGAAGGCAGGAACAGACGTGGGGTATACAAGGAGAGGGGGAATGTGGAGAAGGCGAGAACAGACGTGTGGTATAGAGGGAGAGCAAGGAAGCGGAGAAGCTGGAACCGACGCGTGGTATAGAAGGAGAGGGCGGAAGGAAAGTGGAGAAGGCAGGAACAGACGAGCGGTATAGAAGGAGCGGGGGGATACGGAGAAGGCAACAACAGACGTGTGGTATAGAAGGAGAGGGGGAAGGAAAGCGGAGAATGCAGGAACAGACGAGTGGTATAGAAGGAAATGGGGGATGCGGAGAAGGCAAGAACAGACGTGTGGTATAGAAGGAGAGGGTGGAAGGAAAGCGGAGAAGGCAGGAACAGACGTGTGGTATAGAAGGAGAGGGGGTAAGCGGAGACGCCAGGAACAGACGTGTGGTATACAAGGCGAGGGGGAATGTGGAGAAGTCAGGAACAGACGTGTGGTATAGAAGGAGAGGGGGGAAGCAGAGAAGGCAGGAACAGACGTGTGGTATAGAAGGAGAGGGGGGAGGAGCAGAAGGCAGGAACAGACGTATGGTATAGAAGGAGAGGGGGGATGTGGAGAAGGCGAGAACAGACGTGTGGTATAGAGGGAGAGCAAGGAAGCGGAGAAGCTGGAACCGACGTGTGGTATAGAAGGAGAGGGCGGAAGGAAAGTGGAGAAGGCAGGAACAGACGAGTGGTATAGAAGGAGAGGGGGGATACGGAGAAGGCAACAACAGACGTGTGGTATAGAAGGAGAGGGGGGAAGCGGAGAAGGCAGGAAAGGACAAGTGGTATAGAACGAGAGGGGGGAAGCGGAGAAGGCAGGAACTGATGAGTGGGATAGAAGGAGAGGGTGAAGCGAAGAATGCAGGAACAGACGTGTGGTATAGAAGAGAGGGGGTAAGCGAAGAAGGCAGGAACAGGCGTGTGGTATAGAAGGAGAGAGGGGAAGTGAAGTAGGCAGGAACAGTCATGCGGTATAGAAGTAGAGGTGGGAAGCGGAGCAAGCAGGAACAGACATGTGGTATAGAAGGAGAGGGGGGAAACGGAGAAGGCAGGAACCGACGTGTGGTATAGAAGGAGAGGGGGGAAGCGGAGAAGGCAGGAACCGACGTGTGGTATAGAAGGAGAGGGTGAAGCGGAGATGGCAGGAACAGACTTCAGGTATAGAAGGAGAGGGGGGGAGCGGAGAAGGCAAGGACAGGCGTGTGGTATAGAAGTAGAGGGGGGAAGTGGATAAGGAAGGATCAGACGTGTGGTATAGAAGGAGAGGGGGTAAGCGGAGACGCCAGGAACAGACGTGTGGTATACAAGGAGAGGGGGGATGTGGAGAAGGCAGGAACGGACGTGTGGTATAGAAGGAGAGGGGGGAAGCGGAGAAGGCAGGAACAGACGTGTGGTATAGAAGGAGAGGGGGGAGGAGCAGAAGGCAGGAACAGACGTGGGGTATAGAAGGAGAGGGGGGATGTGGAGAAGGCGAGAACAGACGTGTGGTATAGAGGGAGAGCAAGGAAGCGGAGAAGCTGGAACCGACGCGTGGTATAGAAGGAGAGGGCGGAAGGAAAGTGGAGAAGGCAGTAACAGACGAGCGGTATGGAAGGAGCGGGGGGATACGGAGAAGGCAACAACAGACGTGTGGTATAGAAGGAGAGGGGGGAAGCGGAAAAGGCAGGAAAGGACATGTGGTATAGAACGAGAGGGGGGAAGCGGAGAAGGCAGGAACAGATGAGTGGGATAGAAGGAGAGGGTGAAGCGGAGAATGCAGGAACAGACGTGTGGTATAGAAGAGAGGGGGTAAGCGAAGAAGGCAGGAACAGGCGTGTGGTATAGAAGGAGAGAGGGGAAGTGAAGTAGGCAGGAACAGACATGCGGTATAGAAGTAGAGGTGGGAAGCGGAGAAGGCAGGAACAGACGTGTGGTATGGAAGGAGAGGGGGGATGCGGAGAAGGCAGAAAAAGACGTGTGGTATAGAAGGAGAGGTGGGAAGCGGAGAAGGCAAGAACAGACGTGTGGTATAGAAGGAGAGGGGGAAGGAAAGCGGAGAATGCAGGAACAGACGAGTGGTATAGAAGGAAATGGGGGATGCGGAGAAGGCAAGAACAGACGTGTGGTATAGAAGGAGAGGGTGGAAGGAAAGCGGAGAAGGCAGGAACAGACGTGTGGTATAGAAGGAGAGGGGGGAAGTGGGGAAGGCAGGAACAGACGTGTGGTATAGAAGGAGAGGGGGGAAGCGGAGAAGGCAGGAACAGAGGTGTGGTATAGGAGGAGAGGGGGAAAGTGGAGAAAGCATAAACAGACATGTTGTATAGAAGGGGAGGGGGGAAGCGGAGAAGGCAGGAACAGACGTGTGGTATAGAAGGAGAGGGGGAAGCGGAGAAGGAAGGATCAGACGTGTGGTATAGAAGGAGAGGGGGGAAGCGGAGAAGCCAGGAACAGACGTGTGGTATAGAAGGAGAGGGGGGATGTGGAGAAGGCAGGAACAGACGTGTGGTATAGAAGGAGAGGGGGGAAGCGGAGAAGACAGGAACAGACGTGTGGTATAGAAGGAGAGGGGTGAGGCGGAGAAGGCAGGAACAGACGTGTGGTACAGAAGGAGAGGGGGGAAGAGGAGAAGGCAGGAGCAGACGTGTTGTATGGAAGGAGAGGGGGGAAGGAAAGCGGAGAAGGCAGAAACAGACGTGTGGTATAGAAGGAGAGGGGGGAAGCGGAAAAAGCAGGAACAGACATGTGGTATAGAGGGAGAGGGGGGAAGCGGAGAAGGCAGGAACCGACGTGTGGTATAGAAGGAGAGGGTGAAGCGGAGATGGCAGGAACAGACGTCTGGATAGAAGGAGAGGGGGGGAGCGGAGAAGGCAAGGACAGGCGTGTGGTATAGAAGTAGAGGGGGGAAGTGGATAAGGAAGGATCAGACGTGTGGTATAGAAGGAGAGGGGGTAAGCGGAGACGCCAGGAACAGACGTGTGGTATACAAGGCGAGGGGGGATGTGGAGAAGGCAGGAACAGACGTGTGGTATAGAAGGAGAGGGGGGAAGCGGAGAAGGCAGGAACAGACGTGTGGTATAGAAGGAGAGGGGGGAGGAGCAGAAGGCAGGAACAGACGTGTGGTATAGAAGGAGAGGGGGGATGTGGAGAAGGCGAGAACAGACGTGTGGTATAGAGGGAGAGCAAGGAAGCGGAGAAGCTGGAACCGACGTGTGGTATAGAAGGAGAGGGCGGAACGAAAGTGGAGAAGGCAGTAACAGACGAGTGGTATAGAAGGAGAGGGGGGATACGGAGAAGGCAACAACAGACGTGTGGTATAGAAGGAGAGGGGGGAAGCGGAGAAGGCCGGAAAGGACATGTGGTATAGAACGAGAGGGGGGAAGCGGAGAAGGCAGGAACAGATGAGTGGGATAGAAGGAGAGGGTGAAGCGAAGAATGCAGGAACAGACGTGTGGTATAGAAGAGAGGGGGTAAGCGAAGAAGGCAGGAACAGGCGTGTGGTATAGAAGGAGAGAGGGGAAGTGAAGTAGGCAGGAACAGACATGCGGTATAGAAGTAGAGGTGGGAAGCGGAGCAAGAAGGAACAGACATGTGGTATAGAAGGAGAGGGGAGAAACGGAGCAGGCAGGAACCGACGTGTGGTATAGAAGGAGAGGGGGGAAGCGGAGAAGGCAGGAACCGACGTGTGGTATAGAAGGAGAGGGTGAAGCGGAGATGGCAGGAACAGACGTCTGGTATAGAAGGAGAGGGGGGGAGCGGAGAAGGCAAGGACAGGCGTGTGGTATAGAAGTAGAGGGGGGAAGTGGATAAGGAAGGATCAGACGTGTGGTATAGAAGGAGAGGGGGTAAGCGGAGACGCCAGGAACAGACGTGTGGTATACAAGGAGAGGGGGGATGTGGAGAAGGCAGGAACGGACGTGTGGTATAGAAGGAGAGGGGGGAAGCGGAGAAGGCAGGAACAGACGTGTGGTATAGAAGGAGAGGGGGGAGGAGCAGAAGGCAGGAACATACGTGGGGTATACAAGGAGAGGGGGAATGTGGAGAAGGCGAGAACAGAAGTGTGGTATAGAGGGAGAGCAAGGAAGCGGAGAAGCTGGAACCGACGCGTGGTATAGAAGGAGAGGGCGGAAGGAAAGTGGAGAAGGCAGGAACAGACGAGCGGTATAGAAGGAGCGGGGGGATACGGAGAAGGCAACAACAGACGTGTGGTATAGAAGGAGAGGGGGAAGGAAAGCGGAGAATGCAGGAACAGACGAGTGGTATAGAAGGAAATGGGGGATGCGGAGAAGGCAAGAACAGACGTGTGGTATAGAAGGAGAGGGTGGAAGGAAAGCGGAGAAGGCAGGAACAGACGTGTGGTATAGAAGGAGAGGGGGGAAGTGGGGAAGGCAGGAACAGACGTGTGGTATAGAAGGAGAGGGGGGAAGCGGAGAAGGCAGGAACAGAGGTGTGGTATAGGAGGAGAGGGGGAAAGTGGAGAAAGCATAAACAGACATGTTGTATAGAAGGGGAGGGGGGAAGCGGAGAAGGCAGGAACAGACGTGTGGTATAGAAGGAGAGGGGGGAAGCGGAGAAGGAAGGATCAGACGTGTGGTATAGAAGGAGAGGGGGGAAGCGGAGAAGCCAGGAACAGACGTGTGGTATAGAAGGAGAGGGGGGATGTGGAGAAGGCAGGAACAGACGTGTGGTATAGAAGGAGAGGGGGGAAGCGGAGAAGACAGGAACAGACGTGTGGTATAGAAGGAGAGGGGTGAAGCGGAGAAGGCAGGAACAGACGTGTGGTACAGAAGGAGAGGGGGGAAGAGGAGAAGGCAGGAGCAGACGTGTTGTATGGAAGGAGAGGGGGGAAGGAAAGCGGAGAAGGCAGAAACAGACGTGTGGTATAGAAGGAGAGGGGGGAAGCGGAGAAGGCAGAAGCAGACGTGTGGTATAGAAGGAGAGGGGGGAAGTGGAGAAAGCAGGAAAAGACGTGTGGTATAGACGGTGAGGGGGGAAGCGGAGAAGCCAGTTACAGACGTGTGGTATAGAACGTGAGGGGGAAGCGGAGAAGTCAGGAACAGACGTGTGGTATAGAAGGAGAGGGGGGAAGAAAAGCGGAGAAGGCAGGAACAGATGTGTGGTATAGAAGGAGAGGGGGGGGATGTGGAGAAGGCACGAAAAGACATGTGGGATAGAAGAAGAGGGGGGAAGTGGAGAAGACAGGTACAGACGTGTGGTATAGAAGGAGAGGGGGGAAGGTAAGTGGAGAAGGCAGGAGCAGACGAGTGGTATAGAAGGAGAGGGGGGATGCGGAGAAGGCAGGAACAGACGTGTGGTATAGAAGGAAAGGGGGGACGCGGATATGTCAGGAACAGACGTGTGGTATAGAAGGAGAGGGGGGAAGCGGATTTGGCAGGAACAGACGTTTGGTTTAGAAGGAGAGTGGGGAAGGAAAACAGAGAAGGCAGGAACAGACGTGTGGTATAGAAGGACAGGGGGGAAAGGAAGCGGACAAGGCAGGATCAGACGTGTGGTATAGAAGGAAAGGGGGGAATAGAAGGAGGCAGGAACAGATGTGTGGTATAGAAGGAGAGGGGGAAGGAAAGCAGAGAAGTCAGGTACAGACTGGTGGTATAGAAGGAGAGGGGGGACGTGGAGAAGCAAAAAAAAACGTGTGGTATAGACGGTGAGGGGGGAAGGAAAGCGGAGAAGGCAGGAACAGACGTGTGGTATAGAAGGAGAGGGGGGAAGAGGAGAATGCAGGAACAGACGTGTTGTATAGAAGGAGAGGGGCGAAGCAGAGAAGGCAGGTTCAGACGTGTGGTTTACATTAGAGGGTGGAAGCGGAGAAGGCAGGAACAGACGTGTTGTATAGAAGGAGAGGGGGGAAACGGAGAAGGCAGGAACAGACATGTGGTATAGAAGGAGAGGGGGGAAGTGAAGATGGCAGGAACAGACGTGTGGTATAGAAGGAGAGAGGGGAAGCGGAGAAGGCAGGAACATACGTGTGGTATAGAAGTAGAGGTGGGAAGTGGCGAAGGCAGGAACATACTTGTGATATAGAATTAGAGGGGGGAAGCGGAGAGGCAGGAACCGACGTGTGATATAGAACGAGAGGGGGGAAGCAGAGAAGGCAGGAACAGAAATGTGGTATAGAAGGAGTGGGGGAAGAGGAGAAGGCAGGAACAGACGCGTGGTATAGAAGGAGAGGGGGAATGCGGAGAAGGCAGGAACAGACATGTGGTATAGACGGAGAGGGGGGAAGCGGAAAAGGCAGTAACAGAAGGAGAGTGTGAAGCGGAGGAGGTAGGACTGACGTGTGGTGTAGAAGGAGAGGGGGGAAGCGGAGAAGGCAGGAACAGACGTGTGGTATAGAAGGAGAGGGGGGAAGCGGAGAAGGAAGGAACAGACGTGTGGTATAGAAGGAGAGGGGGAAGCGGAGAAGCCAGGATCAGACGTGTGGTATAGGAGGAGAGGGGGGATGTGGAGAAGGCAGTAACAGATGTGTGGTATAGAAGGAGAGGGGGGAAGCGGAGAAGGCATGATCAGACGTGTGGTATAGGAGGAGAGGGGGGAAGCGCAGAATGCAGGAACAAACGTGTGGTATAGAAGGAGAGGGGGCAAGCGGAGAAGGCAGGAACAGACGTGTGGTATAGAAGGAGAGGCGAGAAGTAGAGAAGGCAGGAACAGACGTGTGGTATAGAAGGAGAGGTGTGAAGGAAAGCTGAGAAGGCAGGAACAGACGTGTGGTATAGAAGGACAGGGGGAAGCGGAGAAGGCAGGAACAGACGTGTGGTATAGAAAGAGAGGGTGAAGCAGGGACGGCAGGAACAGACGTCTGGTATAGATGGAGAGGCGGGGAGCGGAGAAGGCAAGAACTGGCGTGTGGTGTAGAAGGAGAGGCGGGAAGCGGATACGGAAGGATCAGACCTGTGGTATGGAAGGAGAGGGAGGAAGTGGAGACGTCAGAACAGACGTGTGGTATAGAAGGAGAGGGGGGATGTGGAGAAGGCAGGAACGGACGTGTGGTATAGAAGGAGAGGGGGGAAGCGGAGAAGGCAGGAACAGACGTGTGGTATAGAAGGAGAGGGGGGAAGCGGAGAAGGCAGGAACAGACGTGTGGTATAGAGGGAGAGGGGGGTAGCGGAGAAGGCAGGAACAGACGTGTGGTATAGAAGGAGAGGGGGAAAGCGGAGCAAGCAGGAACAGACATGTGGTATAGAGGGAGAGGGGGGAGCGGAGATGGCAGGAACAGACGTGTGTATAGAAGGAGAGGGTGAAGCGGAGAAGGCAGTAACAGACGTCTCGTATAGAAGGAGAGGGGGGAAGTAGAGAAGGCACGAACAGGCGTGTGGTATAGAAGGAGACGGGGGAAGCGAATAAGGAAGGATCAGACGTGTGGTATAGAGGAAGAGGTGGGAAGAGGAGACGCCAGGAACAGACATGTGTGGTATAGAAGGAGAGCGGGGTTGTGGAGAAGGCAGGAACAGACGTGTGGTATAGAAAGAGAGGGGGGAAGTGGAGAAGGCAGAACAGACGTGTGGTATAGAAGGAGAGGGGGAAGCGGAGAAGGCAGTAACAGACGTGTGGTATAGAAGGAGGGGGGGGAAGGAAAGCGGAGAAGGAAAGTACAGATGTGTGGTATAGATGGAGAGGGGGGAGGAGGAGAAGGCAGGAACAGACGTGTGGTATAGAAGGAGAGGGGGGATGTGGAGAAGGCATGAACAGACGTGTGGTATAGAAGGAGAGCAAGGAAGCGGAGAAGCCAGGAACAGACGTGTGGTATAGAAGGAGAGAGGGGATGCGGAAACGGCAAGAACAGACGTGTGGTATTGAAGGAGAGGGGGGAAGCGGAAAAGGCGGGAACAGACAAGTGTTACAGATGGAGAGGGGGGAAGCGGAGAAGGCAGGAAAGGTCATGTGGTATAGAACGAGAGGAGGGAAGCGGAGAAGGCAGGAACAGACGAGTGGGATAGAAGGAGAGGGGGAAGCAGAGAAGGCAGGAACAGTCGTGTGGTATAGAAGGAGAGGGGGGAAGCTGAGAAGGCAGGAACAGACGTGTGGTATAGAAGGAGAGGGGGGAAGCGGAGATGGCAGGAGCAGACGTTTGGTATTGAAGGAGAGTGGGGAAGGAAAACAGAGAAGGCAGGAAAAGTCGTGTGGTATAGAAGGAGAGGGGGGATGTGGAGAAGGCATGAACAGACGTGTGGTACAGAAGGAGAGCAAGGAAGCGGAGAAGCCAGGAACAGACGTGTGGTATAGAAGGAGAGAGGGGATGCGGAAACGGCAAGAACAGACGTGTGGTATTGAAGGAGAGGGGGGAAGCGGAAAAGGCAGGAACAGACAAGTGTTACAGATGGAGAGGGGGGAAGCGGAGAAGGCAGGAAAGGTCATGTGGTATAGAACGAGAGGAGGGAAGCGGAGAAGGCAGGAACAGACGAGTGGGATAGAAGGAGAGGGGGAAGCAGAGAAGGCAGGAACAGTCGTGTGGTATAGAAGGAGAGAGGGGAAGCTGAGAAGGCAGGAACAGACGTGTGGTATAGAAGGAGAGGGGGGAAGCGGAGATGGCAGGAGCAGACGTTTGGTATTGAAGGAGAGTGGGGAAGGAAAACAGAGAAGGCAGGAAAAGACGTGTGGTATAGAAGGAGAGGGGGGAAGGAAATCGGAGGAAGCAGAAACAGACGAGAGGAATAGAAGGAGAGGGGGGAATTTGAGAAGGCAGGAACAGACGTGTGGTATAGAAGGAGAGAGGCAGAAGCGGAGAAGGCGGGATGAGACTTGTGGTATAGAAGGAGAGGGGGAAGCGGGGAAGGCAGGAAGAGACGTGTGGTATAGAGGGAGATGGGGGAAGCTGAGAAGGCAGGAACAGACGTGTGGTATAGAAGGAGAGTGGGAAAGGACAGCAGAGAAGGCAGTAACAGACGTTTGGTATAGAAAGAGAGTGGGAAGCGGAGAAGGCAGGAACAGACGTGTCGTATAGAAGGAGAGGGGGAAGCGGAGAAGGCAGGAACAGACGTGTGGTATAGAAGGAGAGAGGTGAAGCGAAGAAGGCAGGAATAGATTTGCGGTAAAGAAGTAGATGTGGGAAGCGGAGAAGGCAGGAACAGACGTGTGGTATGGAAGGAGAGGGGGGAAGCGGAGAAGGCAGGAAAAGACGTGTGGTATGGAGGTAGAGGGGGGAAGCGGAAAAGGCAGGAACAGACGTGTGTTATAGAATGAGAGGGGGAAGGAAAGCGGCGAGGGCAGCAACAGACGAGTGGTATAGAAGGATAGGGTGGATGCGGAGAAGGCAAGAACAACATGTGGTATAAAAGGAGAGTGTGGAAGGAAAGCGGAGAAGGCAGGAACAGACGTGTGGTATAGAAGGAGAGGGGGGAAGTGGAGAAGGCAGGAACAGACGTGTGGTATAGAAGGGGAGGGGGGAAGCGGAGAAGGCAGGAACAGACGTGTGGTATAGGAGGGGGGGAAAGTGGAGAAAGCAGGAATAGACATGTTGTATAGAAGGGGAGGGGGAAAGCGGAGAAGGCAGGAACAGACGTGTGGTATAGAAGGAGAGGGCGGAAGCGGAGAAGGACGGATCAGACGTGTAATATAGAATGAGAGGGGGGAAGCGGAGAAGCCAGGAACATACGTGTGGTATAGAAAGAGAGGGGGGGGGATGTGGAAAAGGTAGGAACAGACGTGTGGTAAAGAAGGAGATTTGGGAAGCGGAGAAGGCAGGAACAGACGTGTGGTATAGAAGGAGAGGGGTAAAGCGGAGAAGGCAAGAACAGACGTGTGGTTCAGAAGGAGAGGGGGGAAGGAAAGCGTAGAAGGCAAGTACAGACGTGTGGTATAGAAGGAGAGGGGGAAGAGGAGAAGGCAGGAACAGTAGTGTTGTATAAAAGGAGAGGGGGGAAGTGGTGAAGGCAGGAAAAGACGTGTTGTATAGTAGGAAAGGGAGGAAGCGGAGAAGGCAGGAACAGACGTGTGGTATAGAAAGTGAGGGGGAAAGCAGAGCAAGCAGAAACAGACATGTGGTATAGAAGGAGAGGGGGGAAGCGGAGATGGCAGGAACAGACGTGTGGTATAGAAGGAGAGGGTGGAAGCGGAGACGCCAGGAACAGACTTGTGGTATAGAAGGAGAGGGGGGATGTGGAGAAGGCAGGAACGGACGTGTGGTATAGAAGGAGAGGGGGGAAGTGGAGAAGGCAGGAACAGACGTGTGGTATAGAAGGAGAGGGCGGAAGGAAAGTGGAGAAGGCAGGAACAGACGAGTGGTATAGAAGGAGAGGGGGGATGCGGAGAAGGCAAGAACAGACATGTGGTATAGGAGGAGAGGGGGGAAGCAGAAAAGGCAGGGTCAGACATGTGTTATAGAAGGAGAGGAGGGAAGCGGAGAAGGCAGGAAAGGACATATGGTATAGAACGAGAGGGGGGAGGCGGAGAAGGCAAGGACAGATGAGTAGGATAGAAGGAGAGGGTGATGCGGAGAATGCAGGAACAGGCGTGTGGTATAGAAGGAGAGGGGGGAAGCGAAGAAGGCAGGAACAGGCGTGTGGTATAGAAGGAGAGAGGGGAAGAGAAGTTGGCAGGAACCGACATGCGGTATAGAAGTAGAGGTGGGAAGCAGAGAGGGCAGGAACAGACATGTGGTATGGTAGGAGAGGGGGGAAGCGGAGTAGGCAGAAAAAGACGTGTGGTATAGAAGGAGAGGGGGGAAGCGGAGAAGGCAGGAACAGACGTGTGGTATAGAAGGAGAGGGGGAAGGAAAGCGGAGAATGCAGGGACAGACGAGTGGAATAGAAGGAGAGGGGGGATGCGGAAAAGGAAAGAACAGACGTGTGGTATAGAAGGAGAGGGTGGAACGAAAGCAGAGAAGGCAGGAACAGACGTGTCGTATAGAAGGAGAGGGGGGAAGTGGAGAAGGCAGGAACAGACGTGTGGTATAGAAGGAGATGGGGGAAGCGGAGAAGGCAGGAACAGAGGTGTGGTATAGGAGGAGAGGGGGAAAGTGGAGAAAGCAGAAACAGACATGTTGTAAAGAATGGGAGGGGGGTAGCGGAGAAGGCAGGAACAGACGTGTGGTATAGGATGAGAGGGGGGAAGCGGAGAAGGAAGGATCAGACGTGTGGTATAGAAGGAGAGGGGGGAAGCGGAGAAGCCAGGAACAGACGTGTGGTATAGAAGGAGAGGGGGGATGTGGAGAAGGCAGGAACAGACGTGTGGTATAGAAGGAGAGGGGGGAAGCGGAGAAGACAGGAACAGACGTGTGGTAGAGAAGGAGAGGGGTGAAGCAGAGAAGGCAGGAACAGACGTGTGGTACAGAAGGAGAGGGGGGAAGAGGAGAAGGCAGGAACAGACGTGTTGTATAGAAGGAGAGGGGTGAAGGAAAGCGGAGAAGGCAGAAACAGAAGTGTGTTATAGAAGGAGAGGGGGGAAGCGGAGAAGGCAGAAGCAGACGTGTGGTATAGAAGGAGAGGGGGGAAGTGGAGAAAGCAGGAACAGACGTGTGGTGTTGAAGGAGAGGGGGGAAGCAGAGAAGGCAGTTACAGACGTGTGGTATAGAAGGTGAGGGGGAAGCGGAGAAGTCAGGAACAGTCGTGTGATATAGAAGGAGAGGGGGGAAGAAAAGCGGAGAAGGCAGGAACAGATGTGTGGAATAGAAGGAGAGGGTGGAAGAGGAGAATGCAGGAACAGACGTGTGGAATAGAAGGAGAGGGGGGATGTGGAGAAGGCACGAACAGACATGTGGGATAGAAGAAGAGGGGGGGAAGTGGAGAAGCCAGGAACAGACGTGTGGTATAGAAGGAGAGGGGGGAAGGTAAGTGGAGAAGGCAGGAACAGACGAGTGGTATAGAAGGAGAGGGGGGAATGCGGAGAAGGCAAGAACAGACGTGTTTTATAGAAGGAGAGGGGGGAAGCGGAAAAAGCAGGAACAGATTAGTGTTATAGAAGGAGAGGGGGGAAGCGGAGAAGGCAGGAGCGGACATGTAGTATAGAACGAGAGGTTGGAAGCGGAGAAGGCACGAACAGACGAGTGGGATAGATGGAGAGGGTGAAGCGGAGAATGCAAGAAAAGACGTGTGGTATAGAAGGAGAGGGGGGAAGCGGAGAAGGCAGGAACAGACGTGTGGTATAGAAGGAGAGGGGGGAAGCGGAGAAGTCAGGAACAGACGTGTGGTATAGAAGGAGAGGGGGGAAGCGGAGAAGTCAGGAACAGACGTGTGGTATAGAAGGAGACGGTGGAAGCGGAGTTGGCAGGAACAGATGTTTGGTATAGAAGGAGAGTGGGGAAGGAAAACAAAGAAGGCAGGAACAGACGTGTGGTATAGAAGGAGAGGGGGGAAGGAAAGCGGAGAAAGCAGGAAAAGACGAGTGGTATAGAAGGAGACGGAGGAATTTGAGAAGGCAGGAACAAACGTGTGGTATAGAAGGAGAGGGGGGAAGGAAAGCGGACAAGGCAGGATCAGACGTGTGTTATAGAAGGAGAGGGGCGAAGCGGAGAAGTCAGGAACAGACGTGTGGTATAGAAGGAGAGGGGGGAAGCGGAGAAGTCAGGAACAGACGTGTGGTATAGAAGGAGACGGTGGAAGCGGAGTTGGCAGGAACAGATGTTTGGTATAGAAGGAGAGTGGGGAAGGAAAACAAAGAAGGTAGGAACAGACGTGTGGTATAGAAGGAGAGGGGGGAAGAGGAGAAGGCAGGAACAGACGTGTGGTATAGAAGGAGAGGGGGGATGCGAATAAGGCAGGAACAGACGTGTGGTATAGAAGGAGAGGGGGGATGGAAAGCGTAGAAGGCAAGTACAGATGTGTGGCATAGAAGGAGAGGGGGGAGGAGGAGAGGGCAGGAACAGACGTGTGGTATAAAAGGAGAGGGGGGATGTGGAGAAGGCGAGAACAGACGTGTGGTATACAGGGAGTGCTAGGAAGCGGAGAAGCTGGAACAGACGTGTGGTATAGAAGGAGAGGGCGGAAGGAAAGTGGAGAAGGCAGGAACAGACGAGTGGTATAGAAGGAGAGGGGGGATGCGGAGAAGGCAAGAACAGACATGTGGTATAGAAGGAGAGGGGGGAAGCAGAAAAGGCAGGGTCAGACATGTGTTATAGAAGGAGAGGAGGGAAGCGGAGAAGGCAGGAAAGGACATGTGGTATAGAACGAGAGGGGGGAGGCGGAGAAGGCAGGGACAGATGAGTAGGATAGAAGGAGAGGGTGATGCGGAGAATGCAGGAACAGGCGTGTGGTATAGAAGGAGAGGGGGGAAGCGAAGAAGGCAGGAACAGGCGTGTGGTATAGAAGGAGAGAGGGGAAGAGAAGTTGGCAGGAACCGACATGCGGTATAGAAGTAGAGGTGGGAAGCGGAGAGGGCAGGAACAGACATGTGGTATGGTAGGAGAGGGGGGAAGCGGAGTAGGCAGAAAAAGACGTGTGGTATAGAAGGAGAGGGGGGAAGCGGAGAAGGCAGGAACAGACGTGTGGTATAGAAGGAGATGGGGGAAGCGGAGAAGGCAGGAACAGAGGTGTGGTATAGGAGGAGAGGGGGAAAGTGGAGAAAGCAGAAACAGACATGTTGTAAAGAATGGGAGGGGGGAAGCGGAGAAGGCAGGAACAGACGTGTGGTATAGGATGAGAGGGGGGAAGCGGAGAAGGAAGGATCAGACGTGTGGTATAGAAGGAGAGGGGGGAAGCGGAGAAGCCAGGAACAGACGTGTGGTATAGAAGGAGAGGGAGGATGTGGAGAAGGCAGGAACAGACGTGTGGTATAGAAGGAGAGGGGGGAAGCGGAGAAGACAGGAACAGACGTGTGGTATAGAAGGAGAGGGGAGAAGCAGAGAAGGCAGGAACAGACGTGTGGTACAGAAGGAGAGGGGGGAAGAGGAGAAGGCAGGAACAGACGTGTTGTATAGAAGGAGAGGGGTGAAGGAAATCGGAGAAGGCAGAAACAGAAGTGTGGTATAGAAGGAGAGGGGGGAAGCGGAGAAGGCAGAAGCAGACGTGTGGTATAGAAGGAGAGGGGTTAAGTGGAGAAAGCAGGAACAGACGTGTGGTGTTGAAGGAGAGGGGGGAAGCGGAGAAGGCAGTTACAGACGTGTGGTATAGAAGGTGAGGGGGAAGCGGAGAAGTCAGGAACAGTCGTGTGGTATAGAAGGAGAGGGGGGAAGAAAAGCGGAGAAGGCAGGAACAGATGTGTGGAATAGAAGGAGAGGGTGGAAGAGGAGAATGCAGGAACAGACGTGTGGAATAGAAGGAGAGGGGGGATGTGGAGAAGGCGAGAACAGACGTGTGGTATACAGGGAGAGCTAGGAAGCGGAGAAGCTGGAACAGACGTGTGGTATAGAAGGAGAGGGCGGAAGGAAAGTGGAGAAGGCAGGAACAGACGAGTGGTATAGAAGGAGAGGGGGGAAGCGGAGAAGGCAAGAACAGACATGTGGTATAGAAGGAGAGGGGGGAAGCAGAATAGGCAGGGTCAGACATGTGTTATAGAAGGAGAGGAGGGAAGCGGAGAAGGCAGGAAAGGACATGTGGTATAGAACGAGAGGGGGGAGGCGGAGAAGGCAGGGACAGATGAGTAGGATAGAAGGAGAGGGTGATGCGGAGAATGCAGGAACAGGCGTGTGGTATAGAAGGAGAGGGGGGAAGCGAAGAAGGCAGGAACAGGCGTGTGGTATAGAAGGAGAGAGGGGAAGAGAAGTTGGCAGGAACCGACATGCGGTATAGAAGTAGAGGTGGGAAGCGGAGAGGGCAGGAACAGACATGTGGTATGGTAGGAGAGGGGGAAGCGGAGTAGGCAGAAAAAGACGTGTGGTATAGAAGGAGAGGGGGGAAGCGGAGAAGGCAGGAACAGACGTGTGGTATAGAAGGAGAGGGGGAAGGAAAGCGGAGAATGCAGGAACAGACGAGTGGAATAGAAGGAGAGGGGGGATGCGGAAATGGAAAGAACAGACGTGTGGTATAGAAGGAGAGGGTGGAACGAAAGCAGAGAAGTCAGGAACAGACGTGTCGTATAGAAGGAGAGGGGGGAAGTGGAGAAGGCAGGAACAGACGTGTGGTATAGAAGGAGATGGGGGAAGCGGAGAAGGCAGGAACAGAGGTGTGGTATAGGAGGAGAGGGGGAAAGTGGAGAAAGCAGAAACAGACATGTTGTAAAGAATGGGAGGGGGGAAGCGGAGAAGGCAGGAACAGACGTGTGGTATAGGATGAGAGGGGGGAAGCGGAGAAGGAAGGATCAGACGTGTGGTATAGAAGGAGAGGGGGGAAGCGGAGAAGCCAGGAACAGACGTGTGGTATAGAAGGAGAGGGGGGATGTGGAGAAGGCAGGAACAGACGTGTGGTATAGAAGGAGAGGGGGGAAGCGGAGAAGACAGGAACAGACGTGTGGTATAGAAGGAGAGGGGTGAAGCAGAGAAGGCAGGAACAGACGTGTGGTACAGAAGGAGAGGGGGGAAGAGGAGAAGGCAGAAGCAGACGTGTGGTATAGAAGGAGAGGGGGGAAGTGGAGTAAGCAGGAACAGACGTGTGGTGTTGAAGGAGAGGGGGGAAGCGGAGAAGGCAGTTACAGACGTGTGGTATAGAAGGTGAGGGGGAAGCGGAGAAGTCAGGAACAGTCGTGTGGTATAGAAGGAGAAGGGGGAAGAAAAGCGTGGAAGGCAGGAACTGATGTGTGGAATAGAAGGAGAGGGTGGAAGAGGAGAATGCAGGAACAGACGTGTGGTATAGAAGGAGAGGGGGGATGTGGAGAAGGCACGAACAGACATGTGGGATAGAAGAAGAGGGGGGGAAGTGGAGAAGCCAGGAACAGACGTGTGGTATAGAAGGAGAGGGGGGAAGGTAAGTGGAGAAGGCAGAAACAGACGAGTGGTATAGAAGGAGAGGGGGGAATGCGGAGAAGGCAAGAACAGACGTGTTTTATAGAAGGAGAGGGGGGAAGCGGAAAAAGCAGGAACAGATTAGTGTTATAGAAGGAGAGGGGGGAAGTGGAGAAGGCAGGAGCGGACATGTAGTATAGAACGAGAGGTTGGAAGCGGAGAAGGCACGAACAGACGAGTGGGATAGATGGAGAGGGTGAAGCGGAGAATGCAAGAAAAGACGTGTGGTATAGAAGGAGAGGGGGGAAGCGGAGAAGGCAGGAACAGACGTGTGGTATAGAAGGAGAGTGGGGAAGCGGAGAAGGCAGGAACAGACGTGTGGTATAGAAGGAGAGGGGGGAAGCGGAGAAGTCAGGAACAGACGTGTGGTATAGAAGGAGACGGTGGAAGCGGAGTTGGCAGGAACAGATGTTTGGTATAGAAGGAGAGTGGGGAAGGAAAACAGAGAAGGCAGGAACAGACGTGTGGTATAGAAGGAGAGGGGGGAAGAGGAGGAGGCAGGAACAGATGTGTGGTATAGAAGGACAGGGCGAAGGAAAGCGGAGAAGGCAGGAAGAGACTGGTGGTATAGATGGAGAGGGGGGAAGTGGAGAAGCAAAAACAGACGTGTGGATTAGAAGATGAGGGGGGAAGGAAAGCGGAGAAGGTAGGAACAGACGTTTGGTATAGAAGGAGAGGGGGGAAGAGGAGAAGGCAGGAACAGACGTGTGGTATAGAAGGAGAGGGGGGACGCGAATAAGGCAGGAACAGACGTGTGGTATAGAAGGAGAGGGGGGATGGAAAGCGTAGAAGGCAAGTACAGATGTGTGGCATAGAAGGAGAGGGGGGAGGAGGAGAGGGCAGGAACAGACGTGTGGTATAAAAGGAGAGGGGGGATGTGGAGAAGGCGAGAACAGACGTGTGGTATACAGGGAGAGCTAGGAAGCGGAGAAGCTGGAACAGACGTGTGGTATAGAAGGAGAGGGCGGAAGGAAAGTGGAGAAGGCAGGAACAGACGAGTGGTATAGAAGGAGAGGGGGGATGCGGAGAAGGCAAGAACAGACATGTGGTATAGAAGGAGAGGGGGGAAATAGAAAAGGCAGGGTCAGACATGTGTTATAGAAGGAGAGGAGGGAAGCGGAGAAGGCAGGAAAGGACATGTGGTATAGAACGAGAGGGGGGAGGCGGAGAAGGCAGGGACAGATGAGTAGGATAGAAGGAGAGGGTGATGCGGAGAATGCAGGAACAGGCGTGTGGTATAGAAGGAGAGGGGGGAAGCGAAGAAGGCAGGAACAGGCGTGTGGTATAGAAGGAGAGAGGGGAAGAGAAGTTGGCAGGAACCGACATGCGGTATAGAAGTAGAGGTGGGAAGCGGAGAGGGCAGGAACAGACATGTGGTATGGTAGGAGAGGGGGGAAGCGGAGTAGGCAGAAAAAGACGTGTGGTATAGAAGGAGAGGGGGGAAGCGGAGAAGGCAGGAACAGACGTGTGGTATAGAAGGAGAGGGGGAAGGAAAGCGGAGAATGCAGGAACAGACGAGTGGAATAGAAGGAGAGGGGGGATGCGGAAAAGGAAAGAACAGACGTGTGGTATAGAAGGAGAGGGTGGAACGAAAGCAGAGAAGGCAGGAACAGACGTGTCGTATAGAAGGAGAGGGGGGAAGTGGAGAAGGCAGGAACAGACGTGTGGTATAGAAGGAGATGGGGGAAGCGGAGAAGGCAGGAACAGAGGTGTGGTATAGGAGGAGAGGGGGAAAGTGGAGAAAGCAGAAACAGACATGTTGTAAAGAATGGGAGGGGGGAAGCGGAGAAGGCAGGAACAGACGTGTGGTATAGGATGAGAGGGGGGAAGCGGAGAAGGAAGGATCAGACGTGTGGTATAGAAGGAGAGGGGGGAAGCGGAGAAGCCAGGAACAGACGTGTGGTATAGAAGGAGAGGGGGGATGTGGAGAAGGCAGGAACAGACGTGTGGTATAGAAGGAGAGGGGGGAAGCGGAGAAGACAGGAACAGACATGTGGTATAGAAGGAGAGGGGTGAAGCAGAGAAGGCAAGAACAGACGTGTGGTACAGAAGGAGAGGGGGGAAGAGGAGAAGGCAGGAACAGACGTGTTGTATAGATGGAGAGGGGTGAAGGAAAGCGGAGAAGGCAGAAACAGAAGTGTGGTATAGAAGGAGAGGGGGGAAGCGGAGAAGGCAGAAGCAGACGTGTGGTATAGAAGGAGAGGGGGGAAGTGGAGAAAGCAGGAACAGACGTGTGGTGTTGAAGGAGAGGGGGGAAGCGGAGAAGGCAGTTACAGACGTGTGGTATAGAAGGTGAGGGGTAAGCGGAGAAGTCAGGAACAGTCGTGTGGTATAGAAGGAGAGGGGGGAAGAAAAGCGGAGAAGGCAGGAACAGATGTGTGGAATAGAAGGAGAGGGTGGAAGAGGAGAATGCAGGAACAGACGTGTGGAATAGAAGGAGAGGGGGGATGTGGAGAAGGCACGAACAGACATGTGGGATAGAAGAAGAGGGGGGGAAGTGGAGAAGCCAGGAACAGACGTGTGGTATAGAAGGAGAGGGGGGAAGGTAAGTGGAGAAGCAGGAACAGACGAGTGGTATAGAAGGAGAGGGGGGAATGCGGAGAAGGCAAGAACAGACGTGTTTTATAGAAGGAGAGGGGGGAAGCGGAAAAAGCAGGAACAGATTAGTGTTATAGAAGGAGAGGGGGGAAGCGGAGAAGGCAGGAGCGGACATGTAGTATAGAACGAGAGGTTGGAAGCGGAGAAGGCACGAACAGACGAGTGAAATAGATGGAGAGGGTGAAGCGGAGAAGGCAGGAACAGACGTGTGGTATAGAAGGAGAGGGGGGAAGCGGAGAAGTCAGGAACAGACGTGTGGTATAGAAGGAGACGGTGGAAGCGGAGTTGGCAGGAACAGAAGTTTGGTATAGAAGGAGAGTGGGGAAGGAAAACAGAGAAGGCAGGAACAGACGTGTGGTATAGTAGGAGAGGGGGGAAGGAAAGCGGAGAAAGCAGGAAAAGACAAGTGGTATAGAAGGAGACGGAGGAATTTGAGAAGGCAGGAACAAACGTGTGGTATAGAAGGAGAGGGGGGAAGGAAAGCGGACAAGGCAGGATCAGACGTGTGTTATAGAAGGAGAGGGGGGAAGAGGAGGAGGCAGGAGCAGATGTGTGGTATAGAAGGACAGGGCGAAGGAAAGCGGAGAAGGCAGGAAGAGACTGGTGGTATAGATGGAGAGGGGGGAAGTGGAGAAGCAAAAACAGACGTGTGGATTAGAAGATGAGGGTGGAAGGAAAGCGGAGAAGGTAGGAACAGGCGTGTGGTATAGAAGGAGAGGGGGGAAGAGGAGAAGGCAGGAACAGACGTGTGGTATAGAAGGAGGGGGCGGATGTGGAGAAGGCAGGAACGGACGTGTGGTATAGAAGGAGAGGGGGGAAGCGGAGAAGGCAGGAACAGACGTGTGGTATAGAAGGAGGGGGGGGGGGGAAAGTGGAGAAAGCAGGAACAGACATGTTGTCTAGAAGGGGAGGGGGGAAGCGGAGAAGGCAGGAAGAGACGTGTGGTATAGCAGGAGAGGGGGGAAGCTGAGAAGGCAAAAACAGACGTGTGGTATAGAAGGAGAGGGGGAAGAGGAGAAGGCAGGAAAAGACGTGTGGTATAGTAGGAAAGAGGGGAAGCGGAGAAGGAAGGAACAGACGTGTGGTATAGAAGGAGAGGGGGAAAGCGGAGCAAGCAGGAACAGATATGTGGTATAGATGGAGAGGGGGGAAGCGGAGAAGGCAGGAACCGACGTGTGGTATAGAAGGAGAGGGTGAAGCGGAGACGGCAGGAACAGACGTCTGGTATAGAAGGAGAGGGGGGAAGGGTGAAGGCAAGGACAGGCGTGTGGTATAGAAGTACAGGGGGGAAGCGGATAAGGAAGGATCAGACGTGTGGTATACAAGGAGAGGGGGGAAGCGGAGACGCCAGGAACAGACGTGTGGTATAGAAGGAGAGGGGGGATGTGGAGAAGGCAGGAACGGACGTGTGGTATAGAAGGAGAGGGGGGAAGCGGAGAAGGCAGAAACAGACGTTTGGTATAGAAGGAGAGGGGGGGGAGCAGACGGCAGGAACAGACGTGTGGTGTGGAAGGAGAGGGGGGAAGCGGAGAACTCAGGAACAGACGTGTGGTATAGAAGGAGTGGGGGAAGCGGGGAAGCCAGGAACAGACGTGTGGTATAGAAGGAGAGGGGGGATGTGTAGACGGCAGGAACAGACTTGTAGTATAGAAGGAGAGGGGGGAAGAGGAGAAGGCAGGAACAGATGTGTGGTATAGAAGGAGAGGGGGGAAGTGTAGAAGGCAGGAACAGACATGTGGTATGGAAGGAGAGGAGGGAAGAGGAGAAGGCAGGAACAGACGTGTGGTATAGAAGGAGAGGGGGATTTGGAGGAGGCAGGAACAGACGTGTGGTGTAGAAGGAGAGGGTGGAAGCCGAGAAGGCAGGAACAGACGTGTGGTATAGAAGGAGAGGCGAGAAGTAGAGAAGGCAGGAACAGACGTGTGGTATAGAAGGAGAGGTGTGAAGGAAAGCTGAGAAGGCAGGAACAGACGTGTGGTATAGAAGGACAGGGGGAAGCGGAGAAGGCAGGACCAGACGTGTGGTATAGAATGAGAGGGTTAAGCGAAGACGGCAGGAACAGACGTCTGGTATAGAAGGAGAGGCGGGGAGCGGAGAAGGCAAGAACAGGCGTGTTGTGGAAGGAGAGGGGGTAAGCGGATACGGAAGGATCAGACGTGTGGTATAGAAGGAGAGGGGGGAAGTTGAGACGCCAGAACAGACGTGTGGTATAGAAGGAGTGGGGGGAAGCGGAGAAGGCAGGAACAGACGTGTGGTATAGAGGGAGAGGGGGGAAGCGGAGAAGGCAGGAACAGATGTGTGGTATAGAAGGAGAGGGAGAAAGCGGAGCAAGCAGGAACAGACATGTGGTATAGAGGGAGAGGGGGGAGCGGAGAAGGCAGGAACAGACGTGTGTATAGAAGGAGAGGGTGAAGCGAAGAAGGCAGTAACAGACGTCTGGTATAGAAAGAGAGGGGGGAAGCGGAGAAGGCACGAACAGGCGTGTGGTATAGAAGGAGACGGGGGAAGCGAATAAGGAAGGATCAGACGTGTGGTATAGAAGGAGAGTGGGGATGCGGAAAAGGCAAGAACAGACGTGTGGTATTGAAGGAGAGGGGGGAAGCGGAAAAGGCAGGAACAGACAAGTGTTACAGATGGAGAGGGGGGAAGCGGAGAAGGCAGGAAAGGTCATGTGGTGTAGAACGAGAGGAGGGAAGCGGAGAAGGCAGGAACAGACGAGTGGGATAGAAGGAGAGGGGGAAGCAGAGAAGGCAGGAACAATCGTGTGGTATAGAAGGAGAGGGGGGAAGCTGAGAAGGCAGGAACAGACGTGTGGTATAGAAGGAGAGGGGTGAAGCGGAGATGGCAGGAGCAGACGTTTGGTATAGAAGGAGAGTGGGGAAGGAAAACAGAGAAGGCAGGAACAGACGTGTGGTATAGAAAGAGGGGGGGGATGTGGAGAAGGTAAGAACAGACGTGTGGTAAAGAAGGAGATTGGGGAAGCGGAGAAGCCAGGAACAGACGTGTGGTATAGAAGGAGAGTGGGGATGCGGAAAAGGCAAGAACAGACGTCTGGTATAGAAGGAGAGGGGGGGAGCGGAGAAGGCAAGAACAGGCGTGTGGTATAGAAGGAGAGGGGGGAAGTGGATAAGGAATGATCAGACGTGTGGCACAGAAGGAGAGGGGGGAAGCGGAGACGCCAGGAACAGACTTGTGGTATAGAAGGAGAGGGGGGATGTGGAGAAGGCAGAAACGGACGTGTGGTATAGAAGGAGAGGGGGGTAGCGGAGAAGGCAGGAACAGACGTGTGGTATAGAAGGAGAGGGGGGAAGCGGATAAGGCAGGAACAGACGTGTGGTATAGAAAGAGAGGGGGGATGGAAAGCGTAGTAGGCAAGTACAGATTTGTGGCATAGAAGGAGAGGAGGGAGGAGGAGAGGGCAGGAACAGACGTGTGGTAAAAAAGGAGAGGGGGGATGTGGAGAAGGCGAGAACAGACGTGTGGTATAGAGGGAGAGCAAGAAATCGGAGAAGCTGGAACAGACGTGTGGTATAGAAGGAGAGGTCGGAAGGAAAGTGGAGAAGGCAGGAACAGACGAGTGGTATAGAAGGAGAGGGGGGATGCGGAGAAGGCAAGAACAGACATGTGGTATAGAAGGAGAGGGGGGAAGCAGAAAAGGCAGGGTCAGACATGTGTTATAGAAGGAGAGGAGGGAAGCGCAGAAGGCAAGAACAGGCGTGTGGTATAGAAGGAGAGAGGGGAAGAGAAGTAGGCAGGAACCGACCTGCGGTATAGAAGTAGAGGTGGGAAGCGGAGAGGGCAGGAACAGACATGTGGTATGGTAGGAGACGGGGGAAGCGGTGTAGGCAGAAAAAGACGTGTGGTATAGAAGGAGAGGGGGAAGGAAAGCGGAGAATGCAGGAAAAGACGAGTGGTATAGAAGGAGAGGGGGGATGCGGAGAAGGCAAGAACAGACGTGTGGTATAGAAGGAGAGGGTGGAACGAAAGCAGAGAAGGCAGGAACAGACGTGTGGTATAGAAGGAGAGGGGGGAAGTGGAGAAGGCAGGAACAGACGTGTGGTATAGAGGAGAGGGGGGAAGCGGAGAAGGCAGGAACAGAGGTGTGGTATAGGAGGAGAGGGGGAAAGTGGAGAAAGCAGAAACAGACATGTTGTATAGAAGGGGAGGGGGGAAGCGGAGAAGGCAGGAACAGACGTGTGGTATAGAAGGAGAGGGGGGAAGCGGAGAAGGAAGGATCAGACGTGTGGTATAGAAGGAGAGGGGGGAAGCGGAGAAGCCAGGAACAGACGTGTGGTATAGAAGGAGAGAGGGGATGTGGAGAAGGCAGAACAGACATGTGGTATAGAAGGAGAGGGGGGAAGCGGAGAAGACAGGAACAGACGTGTGGTATAGAAGGAGAGGGGGGAAGCGGAGAAGGCAGAAGCAGACGTGTGGTATAGAAGGAGAGGGGGGAAGTGGAGAAAGCAGGAACAGACGTGTGGTGTAGAAGGAGAGGGGGGAAACGGAGAAGGCAGTTACAGACGTGTGGTATAGAAGGTGAGGGGGAAGCGGAGAAGTCAGGAACAGTCGTGTGGTATAGAAGGAGAGGGGGGAAGAAAAGCGGAGAAGGCAGGAACAGATGTGTGGAATAGAAGGAGAGGGGGGAAGAGGAGAATGCAGGAACAGACGTGTGGTATAGAAGGAGAGGGGGGATGTGGAGAAGGCACGAACAAACATGTGGGATAGAAGAAGAGGGGGGGAAGTAGAGAAGCCAGGAACAGACGTGTGGTATAGAAGGAGAGTGGGGAAGGTAAGTGGAGAAGGCAGGAACAGACGAGTGGTATAGATGGAGAGGGGGGAATGCGGAGAAGGCAAGAACAGACGTGTTTTATAGAAGGAGAGGGGTGAAGCGGAAAATTCAGGAACAGATTAGTGTTATAGAAGGAGAGGGGGGAAGCGGAGAAGGCAGGAACGGACATGTAGTATAGAACGAGAGGGTGGAAGCGGAGAAGGCAGGAACAGACGAGTGGGATAGATGGAGAGGGTGAAGCGGAGAATGCAAGAACAGACGTGTGGTATAGAAGGAGAGGGGGGAAGAGGAGAAGGCAGGAACAGACGTGTGGTATAGAAGGAGAGGGGGGAAGCGGAGAAGGCAGGAACAGACGTGTGGTATAGAAGGAGAGGGGGGAAGCGGAGAAGTCAGGAACAGACGTGTGGTATAGAAAGAGACGGGGGAAGCGGAGTTGGCAGGAACAGACGTTTGGTATAGAAGGAGAGTGGGGAAGGAAAACAGAGAAGGCAGGAACAGACATGTGGTATAGAAGGAGAGGGGGGAAGGAAAGCGGAGAAAGCAAGAAAAGACGAGTGGTATAGAAGGAGACGGGGGAATTTGAGAAGGCAGGAACAAACGTGTGGTATAGAAGGAGAGGGGGGAAAGAAAGCGGACAAGGCAGGATCAGACGTGTGTTATAGAAGGAGAGGGGGAAGAGGAGGAGGCAGGAACAGATGTGTGGTATAGAAGGTCAGGGCGAAGGAAAGCCTAGAAGGCAGGAATAGACTGGTGGTATAGATGGAGAGGGGGGATGTGGAGAAGCAGAAACAGACGTGTGGGATAGAAGATGAGGGGGGAAGGAAAGCGGAGAAGGTAGGAACTGACGTGTGGTATAGAAGGAGAGGGGGGAAGAGGAGAAGGCAGGAACAGACGTGTGGTATAGGTGGAGAGGGGGGATGTGCAGAAGGCAGGAACGGACGTGTGGTATAGAAGGAGAGGGGGGAAGCGGAGAAGGCAGGAACAGACGTGTGGTATAGAAGGAGGGGGGGAAAGTGGAGAAAGCAGGAACAGACATGTTGTATAGAAGGGGAGGGGGGAAGCGGAGAAGGCAGGAACAGACGTGTGGTATAGCAGGAGAGGGGGGAAGCGGAGAAGGCAAAAACAGACATGTGGTATAGAAGGAGAGGGGGAAGAGGAGAAGGCAGGAAAAGACGTGTGGTATAGTAGGAAAGGGGGGAAGCGGAGAAGGAAGGAACAGACGTGTGGTATAGAAGGAGACGGGGAAAGCGGAGCAAGCAGGAACAGACATGTGGTATAGAAGGAGAGGGGGGAAGCGGAGAAGGCAGGAACCGACGTGTGGTATAGAAGGAGAGGGTGAAGCGTAGACGGCAGGAACAGATGTCTGGTATAGAAGGAGAGGGGGGGAGCGGAGAAGGCAAGGACAGGCGTGTGGTATAGATGTACAGGGGGGAAGCGGATAAGGAAGGATCAGACGTGTGGTATAGTAGGAGTGGGGGGAAGCGGAGACGCCAGGAACAGACGTGTGGTATAGAAGGAGAGGGGGGAGGAGCAGACGGCAGGAACAGACGTGTGGTATAGGAGGAGAGGGGGGATGTGGAGAAGGCGAGAACAGACGTGTGGTATAGTGGGAGAGCAAGGAAGCGGAGAACCTGGAACCGACGTGTGGTATAGAAGGAGAGGGCAGAAGGAAAGTGGGGAAGGCAGGAACAGACGAGTGGTATAGAAGGAGAGGGGGGATACGGAGAAGGCAACAACAGACGTGTGGTATAGAAGGAGAGGGGGGAAGCGGAGAAGGCAGGAAAGGACATGTGGTATAGAACGAGAGGGGGGAAGCGGAGAAGGCAGGAACAGATGAGTGGGATAGAAGGAGAGGGTGAAGCGGAGAATGCAGGAACCGACGTGTGGTATAGAAGAGAGGGGGGAAGCGAAGAAGGCAGGAATAGGCGTGTGGTATAGAAGTAGAGAGGGGAAGCGAAGTAGGCAGGAACAGACATGCGGTATAGAAGTAGAGGTGGGAAGGGGAGAAGGCAAGAACAGACGTGTGGTATGGAAGGAGAGGCGGGAAGCGGAGAAGGCAGAAAAAGAAGTGTGGTATAGAAGGAGAGGGTGGAAGCGGAGAAGGCAAGAACAGACGAGTGGTATAGAAGGAGAGGGGGAAGGAAAGCGGAGAATGCAGGAACAGGCGAGTGGTATAGAAGGAAAGGGGGGATGCGGAGAAGGCAAGAACAGACGTGTGGTATAGAAGGAGAGGGTGGAAGGAAAGCGGAGAAGGCAGGAACAGACGTGTGGTATAGAAGGAGAGGGGGGAAGTGGGGAAGGCAGGAACAGACGTGTGGTATAGAAGGAGAGGGGGGAAGAGTAGAAGGCAGGAACAGAGGTGTGGTATAGGAGGAGAGGGGGAAAGTGGAGAAAGCAGAAACAGACATGTTGTATAGAAGGGGAGGGGGGAAGTGGAGAAGGCAGGAACAGACGTGTGGTATAGAAGGAGAGGGGGGAAGCGGAGAAGGAAGGATCAGACGTGTGGTATAGAAGGAGAGGGGGGAAGCGGAGAAGCCAGGAACAGACGTGTGGTATAGAAGGAGAGGGGGGATGTGGAGAAGGCAGGAACAGACGTGTGGTATAGAAGGAGAGGGGGAAGCGGAGAAGACAGGAACCGACGTGTGGTATAGAAGGAGAGGGGTGAAGCGGAGAAGGCAGGAACAGACGTGTGGTTCAGAAGGAGAGGGGGGAAGAGTAGAAAGCAGGAGCAGACGTGTTGTATGGAAGGAGAGGGGGGAAGGAAAGCGGAGAAGGCAGAAACAGACGTGTGGTATAGAAGGAGAGGGGGGAAGCGGAGAAGGCAGAAGCAGACGTGTGGTATAGAAGTAGTGGGGGGAAGTGGAGAAGGCAGGAACAGACGTGTGGTATAGAAGGAGAGGGGGGAAGCGGAGAAGCCAGTTACAGACGTGTGGTATAGAAGGTGAGGGGGAAGCGGAGAAGTCAGGAACAGACGTGTGGTATAGAAGGAGAGGGGGGAAGAAAAGCGGAGAAGGCAGGAACAGATGTGTGGAATAGAAGGAGAGGGGGGAAGAGGAGAATGCAGGAACAGACGTGTGGTATAGAAGGAGAGGGTGGATGTGGAGAAGGCACGAAAAGACATGTGGGATAGAAGAAGAGGGGGGAAGTGGAGAAGCCAGGAACAGACGTGTGGTATAGAAGGAGAGGGGGGAAGCGAAGTTGGCAGGAACAGACGTATGGTTTAGAAGGAGAGTGGGGAAGGAAAACAGAGAAGGCAGGAACAGACGTGTGGTATAGAAGGAGAGGGGGGAAGGAAAGCGGACAAAGCAGGATCAGACGTGTGGTATAGAAGGAAAGGGGGGAAGAGGAGGAGGCAGGAACAGATGTGTGGTATAGAAGGAGAGGAGGAAGGAAAGCAGAGAAGGCAGGAACAGACTGGTGGTATAAAAGGAGAGGGGGGATGCGGAGAAGGCAGGATCAGTCGTGTGGTATAGAAGGAGAGGGGGGAAGCGAAGTTGGCAGGAACAGACGTATGGTTTAGAAGGAGAGTGGGGAAGGAAAACAGAGAAGGCAGGAACAGACGTGTGGTATAGAAGGAGAGGGGGGAAGGAAAGCGGACAAAGCAGGATCAGACGCGTGGTATAGAAGTAAAGGGGGGAAGAGGAGGAGGCAGGAACAGTTGTGTGGTATAGAAGGAGAGGGGGAAGGAAAGCAGAGAAGGCAGGAACAGACTGGTGGTATAGAAGGAGAGGGGGGAAGTGGAGAAGCAAAAACAGACGTGTGGTATAGAAGGTGAGGGGGGAAGGAAAGCGGAAAAGGCAGGAACAGACGTGTGGTATAGAAGGAGAGGGTGAAAGAGGAGAATGCAGGAACAGACGTGTGGTATAGAAGGAGAGGGGGGATGTGGAGAAGGCACGAACAGACATGTGGGATAGAAGAAGAGGGGGGAAGTGGAGAAGCCAGGAACAGACGTGTGGTATAGAAGGAGAGGGGGAAGATAAGTGGAGAAGGAAGGAACAGATGTGTGGTATAGAAGGAGAGGGGGGATGCGGAGAAGGCATGAACAGACGTGTGGTATAGAAATAGAGTGGGGAAGCGGAAAAGGCAGGAACAGATTAGTGTTATAGAAGGTGAGGGGGGAAGCGGAGAAAGCACGAACGGACATGTGGTATAGAACGAGAGGGTGGAAGCGGAGAAGGCAGGAACACACGAGTGGGATAGATGGAGAGGGTGATGCGGAGAATGCAAAAACAGACGTGTGGTATAGAAAGAGAGGGGGAAGCGGAGAAGGCAGGAACAGATGTGTGGTATAGAAGGAGAGGGGGGAAGCGGAGAAGGAAGGATCAGACGTGTGGTATAGAAGGAGAGGGGGGAAGCGCAGAATGCAGGAACAAACGTGTGGTATAGAAGGAGAGGGGGGAAGCGGATAAGGCTGGAACAGACGTGTGGTATAGAAGGAGAGGGGGGAAGCGGAGAAGGCAGGAACAGACGTTTGGTATAGGAGAGTGGGGATGCGAAGAAGGCAGGAACAGACGTGTGGTATAGCAGGAGAGGAGGGAAGAGGAGAAGTCAGCAACAGACGTGTGGTATAGAAGGAGAGGGGGGAAGCGGGGAAGGCAAGAACATACGTGTGGTATAGAAGGAGAGGGGGAAATCGGAGAAGGCAGTTACATACGTGTGGTATAACCTGAGTGGGGGAAGCGGACAAGGCAGGAACAAACGTGTGGTATAGAAGGAGAGTTGGGACGCGGGAAAGGCAGGAACAGACGTGTGGTATAGAAGGAGAGGGGCTATGTGGAGAAGGCGGGAACAGACGTGTGGTATAGAAGGAGAGGGGGGGGGGGGGAAACGGAGGTGGCGGGAACAGACGTGTGGTATAGAAGGAGAGGGGGAAGCGGAGAAGGAAGGAACAGACGTGTGGTATAGAAGGAGAGGGGGGGAATCGGAGAATGCAGGAACAGACGTGTGGTATAGTAGGAGTGGGGGAAGCGGGGAAGAAAGGAACAGACGTGTGGTATAGAAGGAGAGGGGGATGTGTAAACGGCAGGAACAGACTTGTGGTATAGAAAGTGAGGGGGGAAGAGGAGAAGGCAGAAACAGACGTGTGGTATAGAAGGAGAGGGGGGGAAGAGGAGAAGGCAGGAACAGACGTGTGGTATAGAAGGAGAGGGGGATGTGGAGGAGGCAGGAACAGACGTGTGGTATAGAAGGAGAGGGTGGAAGCGGAGAAGGCAGGAACAGACGTGTGGTATAGAAGGAGAGGCGAGAAGCAGAGAAGACAGGAACAGACGTGTGGTATAGAAGGAGAGGTGTGAAGGAAAGCTGAGATGGCAGGAACAGACGTGTGGTATAGATGGTGAGGGGGGAAGCGGAGAAGGCAGGAACAGACGTGTGGTATAGTAGGAGAGGGGGGAAACGGAGAAGGCAGGAACAGACGTGTTGTATAGAAGGAGAGGGGGGAAACGGAGAAGCCAGGAACAGACATGTGGTATAGACGGAGAGGGGGGAAGCGGAGAAGGCAGGAACAGACGTGTGGTATAGAAGGAGAGAGGGGAAGCGCAGGAGGCAGGAACAGATGTGTGGTATAGAAGTAGAGGTGGGAAGTGGCGAAGGCAGGAACAGACTTTTGATATAGAATTGGAGGGGGGAAGCGGAGAGGCAGGAACAGACATGTGGTATGGAAGGTGAGGGGGGAAGCGGAGAAGGCAGGAACAGACGTGTGGTATAGTAGGAGAGGGGGAAACGGAGAAGGCTGGAACAGACGTGTTGTATAGAAGGAGAGGGGGGAAACGGAGAAGGCAGGAACAGACATGTGGTATAGACGGAGAAGGGGGAATCGGAGAAGGCAGGAACAGACGTGTGGTATAGAAGGTGAGGGGGGAAGCGGAGAAGGCAGGAACAGACGTGTGGTATAGAAGGAGAGGGGGAAAGCGGAGAAGGCAGGAACAGACATGTGGTATAGACGGAGAGGGGGGAAGCGGAGAAGGCAGGAACAGACGGGTGGTATAGATGGAGAGGGTGAAGCGGAGAAGGCAGGAACAGACGTGTGGTATAGAAGGAGAGGGGGGAAGCGAAGAAGGCAGGAACAGACGTGTGGTATAGATGGAGAGGCGAGAAGCAGAGAAGGCAGGAACAGACGTGTGGTATAGAAGGAGAGGTTTGAAGGAAAGCTGAGAAGGCAGGAACAGACGTGTGGTATAGAAGGAGAGGGGGGAAGCGGAGAAGGCAGGAACAGACGTTTGGTATAGGAGAGGGGGGATGCGGAGGAGGCAGGAACAGACGTGTGGTATAGCAGGAGAGGAGGGAAGATTAGAAGTCAGGAACAGACGTGTGGTATAGAAGGAGAGGGGGGAAGCGGGGAAGGCAAGAACAGACGCGTGGTATAGAAGGAGAGGGGGAAAACGGAGAAGGCAGTTACATACGTGTGGTATAACAGGAGTGGGGGAAGCGGAGAAGGCAGGAACAGACGTGTGGTATAGAAGGAGAGTTGGGACGCGGAGAAGGCAGGAACAGACGTGTGGTATAGAAGGAGAGGGGGGAAGCGGAGAAGAAAGGAACAGACGTGTGGTATAGAAGGAGAGGGGTGAAGCGGAGAAGGCAGGAACAGGCGTGTGGTTCAGAAGGAGAGGGGGGAAGGAATGCGTAGAAGGTAGGAACAGAGGTGTGGTATAGAGGGAAAGCGGGCAAGCGGAGTAGGCAGGAGCAGACGTGTGGTATAGCAGGAGAGGGGGCAAGGAAAGCGGAGAAGGCTGAAACAGACGTGTGGTATAGAAGGAGAGGGGGGTAGGGGAGAAGGCAGAAGCAGACGTGTGGAATAGAAGGAGAGGGGGGAAGTGGAGAAAGCAGGAACTGTCGTGTGGTATAGAAGGAGAGGGGGGAAGCGGAGAATGCATTTACAGACCTGTGATATAGAAAGTGAGGGGGAAGCGGAGAAGTCAGGACAGACAAGTGGTATAGAAGGAGAGGGGGGAAGTAAAACGGAGAAGGCAGGAACAGATGTGTGGAATAGAAGGAGAGGGTGGAAGAGGAGAAGGCAGGAACAGACGTGTGGTAGAGAAGGAGAGGGGGGATGTGGAGAAGGCACGAACAGACATGTGGGATAGAAGAAGAGGGGGGGAAATGGAGAAGCCAGGAACAGACTTGTGGTATAGAAGGAGAGGGGGGAAGATAAGTGGAGAAGGAAGGAACAGACGAGTGGTATAGAAGGAGAGGGGGGATGCGGAGAAGGCATGAACAGACGTGTGGTATAGAAATAGAGTGGGGAAGCGGAAAAGGCAGGAACAGATTAGTGTTATAGAAGGAGAGGGGGGAAGCGGAGAAGGCACGAACGGACATGTGGTATAGAACGAGTGGGTGGAAGCGGAGAAAGCAGGAACAGACGAGTGGGATAGCAGGAGAGGAGGGAAGGGGAGAAGTCAGCAACAGACGTGTGGTATAGAAGGAGAGGGGGGAAGCAAGGAAGGCAAGAACAGACGTGTGGTATAATAGGAGCGGGGGAAATCGGAGAAGGCAGTTACATACGTGTGGTATAACAGGAGTGGGGAAAGCGGACAAGGCAGGAACAAACGTGTGGTATAGAAGGAGAGTTGGGACGCGGAGAAGGCAGGAACAGACGTGTGGTATAGAAGGAGAAGGGCTATGTGGAGAAGGCGGGAACAGACGTGTGGTATAGAGGGAGAGGGGGGAGGGAAACGGAGGTGGCGGGAACAGACGTGTGGTATAGAAGGAGAGGGGGAAGCGGAGAAGGAAGGAACAGACGTGTGGTATAGAAGGAGAGGGGGGGAATCGGAGAAGGCAGGAACAGACGTGTGGTTTAGAAGGAGTGGGGGAAGCGGGGAAGCCAGGAACAGACGTGTGGTATAGAAGGAGAGGGGGGATGTGTAGACGGCAGGAACAGACTTGTGGTATAGATGGTGAGGGGGGAAGAGGAGAAGGCAGGAACAGACGTTTGGTATAGAAGGAGAGGGGGGATGTGTAGAAGGCAGGAACAGACGTGTGGTATAGAAGGAGAGGGGGGAAGAGGAGAAGGCAGGAACAGACGTGTGGTATAGAAGGAGAGGGGGATGTGGAGGAGGCAGGAACAGACGTGTGGTATAGAAGGAGAGGGTGGAAGCGGAGAAGGCAGGAACAGACGTGTGGTATAGAAGGAGAGGCGAGAAGCAGAGAAGACAGAAACAAACGTTTCGTATAGAAGGAGAGGTGTGAAGGAAAGCTGAGAAGGCAGGAACAGACGTGTGGTATAGAAGGTGAGGGGGGAAGCGGAGAAGGCAGGAACAGACGTGTGGTATAGACGGAGAGGGGGGAAGCGGAGAAGGCAGGAACAGATGTGTGGTATAGAAGGAGAGGGGGGAAACGGAGAAGGAAGGAACAGACGTGTGGTATAGAAGTAGAGGTGGGAAGTGGTGAAGGCAGGAACAGACATTTGATATAGAATTGGAGGGGGGGAAGCGGAGAGGCAGGAACAGGCGTGTGGTATAGAAGGTGAGGGGGGAAGCGGAGAAGGCAGGAACAGCCGTGTGGTATAGTAGGAGAGGGGGAAACGGAGAAGGCTGGAACAGACGTGTTGTATAGAAGGAGAGGGGGGAAACGGAGAAGGCAGGAACAGACATGTGGTATAGACGGAGAGGGGGGAAGCGGAGAAGGCAGGAACAGACGTGTGGTATAGAAGGTGAGGGGGGAAGCGGAGAAGGCTGGAACAGACGTGTGGTATAGAAGGAGAGGGGGAAAGCGGAGAAGGCAGGAACAGACATGTGGTATAGACGGAGAGGGGGGAAGCGGAGAAGGCAGGAACAGACGTGTGGTATAGAAGGAGAGGGTGAAGCGGAGAAGGCAGGAACAGACGTGTGGTATAGAAGGAGAGGGGGGAAGCGGAGAAGGCAGGAAGAGACGTGTGTTATAGAAGGAGAGGTGTGAAGGAGAGCAGAGAAGGCAGGAACAGACGTGTGGTATAGAAGGAGAGGGGGGAAGCGGAGAAGGCAGGAATAGATGTGTGGTATAGAAGGAGAGGCGGGAAGCAGAGAAGGAAGGAACAGACGTGTGGTATAGAAGGAGAGTGGGAAGCAGAGAAGCAAGGAACAGACGTGTGGTATAGGAGGAGAGGGGTGTTGTGGAGAAGGCAGGAACAGACGTGTGGTATAGAAGGAGAGGGGGGAAGCGGAGAAGGCAGGATCAGACATGTGGTATAAAAGGAGAGGGGTGAAGCGCAGAATGCAGGAACAAACGTGTGGTATAGAAGGAGAGGGGGAAGCGGAGAAGGCAGGAACAGACGTGTGGTATAGAAGGAGAGGGGGGAAGCGGAGAAGGCAGGAACAGACGTTTGGTATAGGAGAGGAGGGATGCGGAGAAGGCACGAACAGACGTGTGGTATAGCAGGAGAGGAGGGAAGATTAAAAGTCAGGAACAGACATCTGGTATAGAAGGAGAGGGGGGAAGCGGGAAAGGCAAGAACAGACGCGTGGTATAAAAGGAGAGGGGGAAAGCGGAGAAGGCAGTTACATACGTGTGGTTAAACAGGAGTGGGGGAAGCGGAGAAGGCAGGAACAGACGTGTGGTATAGAAGGAGAGTTGGGACGCGGAGAAAGCAGGAACAGACGTGTGGTATAGAAGGAGAGGGGGGATGTGGAGAAGGCGGGAACAGACGTGTGGTATAGAAAGAGAGGGTGGGGGGAAACGGAGGAGGCGAGAACAGACGTGCGGTATAGAAGGAGAGGGGGAAGCGGAGAAGGAAGGAACAGACGTGTGGTATAGAAAAGAGGGGGGATGTGTAGAAGGCAGGAACAGACGTGTGGTATAGAAGGAGAGGGGCGAAGAGGAGAAGGCAGGAACAGACGTGTGGTATAGAAGGAGAGGGGGATGTGGAGGAGGCAGGAACAGACGTGTGGTATAGAAGGAGAGGGTGGAAGCGGAGAAGGCAGGAACAGACGTGTGGTATAGAAGGAGAGGCGAGAAGCAGAGAAGGCAGGAACAGACGTGTGGTATAGAAGGAGAGGTGTGAAGGAAAGCTGAGAAGGCAGGAACAGACGTGTGGTATAGAATGTGAGGGGGGAAGCGGAGAAGGCAGGAACAGACGTGTGGTATAGTAGGAGAGGGGGAAACGGAGAAGGCAGGAACAGACGTGTTGTATAGAAGGAGAGGGGGGAAACGGAGAAGGCAGGAACAGACATGTGGTATAGATGGAGAGGGGGGAAGCGAAGATGGCAGGAACAGACGTGTGGTATAGAAGGAGAGAGGGGAAGCGTAGGAGGCAGGAACAGACGTGTGGTATAGAAGGAGAGGGTGATGCGGAAAAGGCAGGAACAGACGTGTGGTATAGAAGGAGAGGGGGGAAGCGGAGAAGGCAGGAACAGACGTGTGGTATAGAAGGAGAGGGGGGAAGTGGAGAAGGAAGGAACAGACGTGTGGTATAGAAGGAGAGGGGGAAGCGGAGAAGCTAGGAACAGACGTGTGGTATAGAAAGAGATGCGAGAAGCAGAGAAGGCAGGAACAGACGTGTGGTATAGGAGAGGTGTGAAGGAAAGCTGAGAAGGCAGGAACAGACGTGTGGTATAGAAGGAGAGGGGGGAAGCGGAGAAGGCAGGATCAGACGTGTGGTATAGAAGGAGATGGGGGAAGCGCAGAATGCAGGAACAAACGTGTGGTATAGAAGGAGAGTGGGGAAGCGGAGAAGGCAGGAACAGACGTGTGGTATAGAAGGAGAGGGGGGAAGCGGAGAAGGCAGGAACAGACGTTTGGTATAGGAGAGGGGGGATGCGGAGAAGGCAGGAACAGACGTGTGGTATAAAAGGAGTGGGGGAAGCGGAGAAGGCAGGAACAGACGTGTGGTATGGAAGGAGAGTTGGGACACGGAGATGGCAGGAACAGACATGTGGTAGAGAAGGAGAGGGGGGAAGCGAAGATGGCAGGAACAGACGTGTGGTATAGAAGGAGAGAGGGGAAGCGGAGGAGGCAGGAACAGACGTGTGGTATAGAAGAAGAGGTGGGAAGTGGCGAAGGCAGGAACAGACTTTTGATATAGAATTAGAGGTGGGAAGCGGAGAGGCAGGAACAGACGTGTGGTATAGAAGGAGAGGGGGGAAGCGGAGAAGGCAGGAACAGACGTGTGGTATAGAAGGAGTGGGGGAAGCGGAGAAGCCAGGAACAGACGTGTGGTATAGAAGGAGAGGGGTGATGTGTAGAAGGCAGGAACAGACGTGTGGTATAGAAGGAGAGGGGGGAAGCGGAGAAGGCAGGAACAGACGTGTGGTATAGAAGGAGAGGCGAGAAGCAGAAAAGGCAGGAACAGACGTGTGGTATAGAAGGAGAGGTGTGAAGGAAAGCTGAGAAGGCAGGAACAGACGTGTGGTATAGAATGTGAGGGGGGAAGCGGAGAAGGCAGGAACAGACGTGTGGTATAGTAGGAGAGGGGGAAACGGAGAAGGCAGGAACAGACGTGTTGTATAGAAGGAGAAGGGGGGAAACGGAGAAGGCAGGAACAGACATGTGGTATAGAAGGAGAGGGGGGAAGCGAAGATGGCAGGAACAGACGTGTGGTATAGAAGGAGAGAGGGGAAGCGGAGGAGGCAGGAACAGATGTGTGGTATAGTAGTAGAGGTGGGAATTGGCGAAGGCAGGAACAGACTTTTGATATAGAATTAGAGGGGGGAAGCGGAGAGGCAGGAACAGACGTGTGGTATAGAAGGAGAGGGTGAAGCGGAGAAGGCAGGAACAGACGTGTGGAATAGAAGGAGAGGGGGGAAGCGGAGAAGGCAGGAACAGACGTGTGGTATAGAAGGAGAGGGGGGAAGTGGAGAAGGAAGGAACAGACGTGTGATATAGAAGGAGAGGGGGAAGCGGAGAAGCCAGGAACAGACGTGTGGTATAGAAGGAGAGGCGAGAAGCAGAGAAGGCAGGAACTGACGTGTGGTATAGAAGGAGAGGTGTGAAGGAAAGCTGAGAAGGAAGGAACAGACGTGTGGTATAGAAGGAGAGGGGGGAAGCGGAGAAGGCAGGATCAGACGTGTGGTATAGAAGGAGAGGGGGGAAGCGCAGAATGCAGGAACAAACGTGTGGTATAGAAGGAGAGGGGGGAAGCGGAGAAGGCAGGAACAGACGTGTGGTATAGAAGGAGAGGGTGGAAGCGTAGAAGGCCGGAACAGACGGTTGGTATAGGAGAGGGGGGATGCGGAGAAGGCAGGAACAGACCTGTGGTATAGCAGGGAGGAGGGAAGATTAGAAGTCAGGAACAGACGTGTGGTATAGAAGGAGAGGGGGGAAGCGGGGAAGGCAAGAACAGACGTGTGGTATAGAAGGAGAGGGGGAAAGCGGAAAAGGCAGTTACATACGTGTGGTATAACAGGAGTGGGGGAAGCGGAGAAGGCAGGAACAGACGTGTGGTATAGAAGGAGAGGTGGGACACGGAGAAGGCAGGAACAGACGTGTGGTATTGAAGGAGAGGGGGGATGTGGAGAAGGCGGGAACAGACGTGTCGTATAGAAGTAGAGGGTGGGGGGAAATGGAGGAGGCGGGAACAGACGTGTGGTATAGAAGGAGAGGGGGAAGCGGAGAAGGAAGGAACAGACGTGTGGTATTGAAAAGAGGGGGGAAGCGGAGAATGCAGGAACAGACGTGTGGTATAGAAGGAGTGGGGGAAGCGGAGAAGACAGGAACAGACGTGTGGTATAGAAGGAGAGGGGGGATGTGTAGACGGCAGGAACAGCCTTGTGGTATAGAAGGAGAGGGGGGAAGAGGAGAAGGCAGGAACAGACGTGTGATATAGAAGGAGAAGGGGGATGTGTAGAAGGCAGGAACAGACGTGTGGTATAGAAGGAGAGGGTGGGGGGAAGAGGAGAAGGCAGGAACAGACGTGTGGTATAGAAGGAGAGGGGGATGTGGAAGAGGTAGGAACAGACGTGTGGTATAGAAGGAGAGGGTGGAAGCGGAGAAGGCAGGAACGGACGTGTGGTATAGAAGGAGTGGGGGAAGCGGAGAAGCCAGGAACAGACGTGTGGTATAGAAGGAGAGGGGTGATGTGTAGAAGGCAGGAACAGACGTGTGGTATAGAAGGAGAGGGTGAAGCGGAGAAGGCAGGAACAGACGTGTGGTATAGAAGGAGAGGGGGGAAGCAGAGAAGGCAGGAACAGACGTGTGGTATAGAAGGAGAGGGGGGAAGTGGAGAAGGAAGGAACAGACGTGTGGTATAGTAGGAGAGGGGGAAGCGGATAAGCCAGGAACAGACGTGTGGTATAGAAGGAGAGGCGAGAAGCAGAGAAAGCAGGAACAGACGTGTGGTATAGATGGAGAGGTGTGAAGGAAAGCTGAGAAGGCAGGAAAAGACGTGTGGTATGGAAGGAGAGGGGGGAAGCGGAGAAGGCAGGATCAGACGTGTGGTATAGAAGGAGAGGGGGGAAGCGCAGAATGCAGGAACAAACGTGTGGTATAGAAGGAGAGGGGGGAAGCGGAGAAGGCAGGAACAGACGTGTGGTATAGAAGGAGAGGGGGGAAGCGGAGATGGCAGGAACAGACGTTTGGTATAGGAGAGGGGGATGCGGAGAAGGCAGGAACAGACGTGTGGTATAGCAGGAGAGGAGGGAAGATTAGAAGTCAGGAACAGACGTGTGGTATAGAAGGAGAGGGGGGAAGCGGGGAAGGCAAGAACAGACGTGTGGTATAGAAGGAGAGGGGGAAAGCGGAAAAGGCATTTACATACGTGTGGTATAACAGGAGTGGGGGAAGCGGAGAAGGCAGGAACAGACGTGTGGTATAGAAAGAGAGTTGGGACACGGAGAAGGCAGGAACAGACGTGTGGTATAGAAGGATAGGGGGGATGTGGAGAAGGCGGGAACAGACGTGTGGTATAGAAGGATAGGGTGGGGGGAAACGGAGGAGGCTGGAACAGACGTGTGGTATAGAAGGAGAGGGGGAAGCGGAGAAGGAAGGAACAGACGTGTGGTATAGAAAAGAGGGGGGAAGCGGAGAATGCAGGAACAGACGTGTGGTATAGAAGGAGTGGGGGAAGCGGTGAAGCCAGGAACAGACGTGTGGTATAGAAGGAGAGGGGGGATGTGTAGACGGCAGGAACAGCCTTCTGGTATAGAAGGAGAGGGGGGAAGAGGAGAAGGCAGGAACAGACGTGTGGTATAGAAGGAGAGGGGGGATGTGTAAAAGGCAGGAACAGACGTGTGGTATAGTAGGAGAGGGGGGGAAGAGGAGAAGGCAGGAACAGACGTGTGGTATAGAAGGAGAGGGGGATGTGGAAGAGGCAGGAACAGACGTGTGGTATAGAAGGAGAGGGTGGAAGCGGAGAAGGCAGGAACAGACGTGTGGTATAGAAGGAGAGGCGAGAAGCAGAGAAGGCAGGAACAGACGTGTGGTATAGAAGGAGAGGTGTAAAGGAAAGCTGAGAAGGCAGGAACAGACGTGTGTTATAGAAGGAGAGGGGGGAAGCGGAAAAGGCAGGAACAGACGTGTGGTATAGTAGAAGAGGGGGAAACGGAGAAGGCAGGAACAGACGTGTTGTATAGAGGAGAGGGGGGAAACGGAGCAGGCGGGAACAGACATGTGGTATAGAAGGAGAGGGGGGAAGCGAAGATGGCAGGAAAAGACGTGTGGTATACAAGGAGAGAGGGGAAGCGGAGAAGGCAGGGACAGACGTGTGGTATAGAAGTAGAGGTATGAAGTGGCGAAGGCAGGAACAGACTTGTGATATAGAATTAGAGGGGGGAAGCGGAGGGGCAGGAACAGACGTGTGGTATATAAGGAGAGGGGGGAAGCGGAGAAAGCAGGAACAGACGTGTGGTATAGAAGGAGTGGGGCAAGCGGAGAAGCCAGGAACAGACGTGTTGTATAGAAGGAGAGGGGTGATATGTAGAAGGCAGGAACAGACTGTGGTATAGAAGGAGAGTGGGGAAGCGGAGAAGGCAGGAACAGACGTGTGGTATAGAAGGAGAGGGGGACAGCATTGAAGGCAGGAACAGACATGTGGTATAGACGGATAAAGGGGAAGCGGAGAAGGCTGGAACAGACGTGTGGTATAAAAGGAGAGGGTGAAGCGGAGAAGGCAGGAACAGACGTGTGGTATAGAAGGAGAGGGGGGAAGCGGAGAAGGCAGGAACAGACGTGTGGTATAGAAGGAGAGGGGGGACGCGGAGAAGGAAGGAACAGACGTGTGGTATAGAAGGAGAGGGGGAAGCGGAGAAGTCAGGAACAGACGTGTGGTATAGAAGGAGAGGGGGGAAGAGGAGAAGGCAGGAACAGACGTGTGGTATAGAAGAAGAGGGGGATGTGGAAGAGGCAGGAACAGACGTGTGGTATAGAAGGAGAGGGGGGAAGCGGAGAAGGCAGGATCAGACGTGTGGTACAGAAGGAGAGGTGTGAAGGAAAGCTGAGAAGGCAGGAACAGACGTGTGGTATAGAAGGAGAGGAGGGAAGCGGAGAAGGCAGGAACAGATGTGTGGTATAGAAGGAAAGGGGGAAGCGGAGAAGGAAGGAACAGACGTGTGGTATAGAAGGAGAGGGGGAAGCGGAGAAGCCAGGAACAGACGTGTGGTATAGAAGGAGAGTTGGGACGCGGAGAAGGCAGGAAAAGTCGTGTGGTATAGAAGGTGAGGGGGGATGTGGTGAAGGCGGGAACAGACGTGTGGTATAGAAGGAGAGGGTGGTGGGAAATGGAGGAGGCGGAAACAGACATGTGGTATAGAAGGAGAGGGGGGAAGCGAAGATGGCAGGAACAGACGTGTGGTATAGAAGGAGAGAGGGGAAGCGGAGAAGGCAGGAACAGACGTGTGGTATAGAAGGAGAGGGGGGAAGCAGAGAAGGCAGGAACAGACGTGTGGTATAGAAGGAGTGGGGGAAGCGGGGAAGCCAGGAACAGACGTGTGGTATAGAAGGAGAGGGAGGATGTGTAGACGGCAGGAACAGCCTTGTGGTATAGAAGGAGAGGGGGGAAGAGGAGAAGGCAGGAACAGACGTGTGGTATAGAAGGAGAGGGGGGATATGTAGAAGGCAGGAACAGTCGTGTGGTATAGAAGGAGAGGGGGGAAGAGGAGAAGCCAGGAACAGACGTGTGGTATAGAAGGAGAGGGGGATGTGGAGGAGGCAAGAACAGACGTATGGTATAGAAGGAGAGGGTGGAAGCGGAGAAGGCAGAAACAGACGTGTGGTATAGAAGGAGAGGCGAGAAGCAGAGAAGGCAGGTACAGACGTGTGGTATAGAAAGAGAGGTGTGAAGGAAAGCTGAGAAGGCAGGAACAGACGAGTGGTATAGAAGGAGAGGGGGGAAGCGGAGAAGGCAGGTACAGACGTGTTGTATATCAGGAGAGGGGGGAAACGGAGAAGGCAGGAACAGACATGTGGTATAGAAGGAGAGGGGGGAAGCGAAGATGGCAGGAACAGACGTGTGGTATAGAAGGTGAGAGGGGAAGCGGAGAAGGCAGGAACAGACGTGTGGTATAGAAGTAGAGGTGGGAAGTTGCGAAGGCAGGAACAGACTTGTGATATAGAATTAGAGGGGGGAAGCGGAGAAGCAGGAACAGACGTGTGGTATAGAAGGAGAGGGGGGAAGCGGAGAAGGTAGGAACAGACGTGTGGTATAGAAGGAGTGGGGCAAGCGGAGAAGCCTGGAATAGACGTGTGGTATAGAAGGAGAGGGGTGATGTGTAGAAGGCAGGAACAGACGTGTGGTATAGAAGGAGAGGGGGGAAGCGGAGAAGGCAGGAACAGACGTGTGGTATAGAAGGAGAGGGGGACAGCGGAGAAGGCAGGAACAGACATGTGGTATAGACAGAGAGGGGGGAAGCGGAGAAGGCAGGAACAGACGTGTGGTATAGAAGGAGAGGGTGAAACGGAGAAGGCAGGAACAGACGTGTGGTATAGAAGGAGAGGGGGGAAGCAGAGAAGGCAGGAACAGACGTGTGGTATAGAAGGACATGGGGGAAGCGGAGAAGGAAGGAACAGACGTGTGGTATAGAAGGAGAGGCGAGAAGCAGAGAAGACAGAAACAGACGTTTCGTGTAGAAGGAGAGGTGTGAAGGAAAGCTGAGAAGGCAGGAACAGACGTGTGGTATAGAAGGTGAGGGGGGAAGCGGAGAAGGCAGGAACAGACGTGTGGTATAGTAGGAGAGGGGGAAACGGAGAAGGCTGGAACAGACGTGTTGTATAGAAGGAGAGGGGGACAGCATTGAAGGCAGGAACAGACATGTGGTATAGACGGATAAAGGGGAAGCGGAGAAGGCTGGAACAGACGTGTGGTATAGAAGGAGAGGGTGAAGCGGAGAAGGCAGGAACAGACGTGTGGTATAGAAGGAGAGGGGGGAAGCGGAGAAGGCAGGAACAGAAGTGTGGTATAGAAGGAGAGGGGGGACGCGGAGAAGGAAGGAACAGACGTGTGGTATAGAAGGAGAGGGGGAAGCGGAGAAGTCAGGAACAGACGTGTGGTATAGAAGGAGAGGGGGGAAGAGGAGAAGGCAGGAACAGACGTGTGGTATAGAAGAAGAGGGGGATGTGGAAGAGGCAGGAACAGACGTGTGGTATAGAAGGAGAGGGGGGAAGCGGAGAAGGCAGGATCAGACGTGTGGTACAGAAGGAGAGGTGTGAAGGAAAGCTGAGAAGGCAGGAACAGACGTGTGGTATAGAAGGAGAGGAGGGAAGCGGAGAAGGCAGGAACAGATGTGTGGTATAGAAGGAAAGGGGGAAGCGGAGAAGGAAGGAACAGACGTGTGGTATAGAAGGAGAGGGGGAAGCGGAGAAGCCAGGAACAGACGTGTGGTATAGAAGGAGAGTTGGGACGCGGAGAAGGCAGGAAAACTCGTGTGGTATAGAAGGTGAGGGGGGATGTGGTGAAGGCGGGAACAGACGTGTGGTATAGAAGGAGAGGGTGGTGGGAAATGGAGGAGGCGGAATCAGACATGTGGTATAGAAGGAGAGGGGGGAAGCGAAGATGGCAGGAACAGACGTGTGGTATAGAAGGAGAGAGGGGAAGCGGAGAAGGCAGGAACAGACGTGTGGTATAGAAGGAGAGGGGGGAAGCAGAGAAGGCAGGAACAGACGTGTGGTATAGAAGGAGTGGGGGAAGCGGGGAAGCCAGGAAGAGACGTGTGGTATAGAAGGAGAGGGAGGATGTGTAGACGGCAGGAACAGCCTTGTGGTATAGAAGGAGAGGGGGGAAGAGGAGAAGGCAGGAATAGACGTGTGGTATAGAAGGAGAGGGGGGATGTGTAGAAGGCAGGAACAGTCGTGTGGTATAGAAGGAGAGGGGGGAAGAGGAGAAGCCAGGAACAGACGTGTGGTATAGAAGGAGAGGGGGATGTGGAGGAGGCAAGAACAGACGTATGGTATAGAAGGAGAGGGTGGAAGCGGAGAAGGCAGGAACAGACGTGTGGTATAGAAGGAGAGGCGAGAAGCAGAGAAGGCAGGTACAGACGTGTGGTATAGAAAGAGAGGTGTGAAGGAAAGCTGAGAAGGCAGGAACAGACGAGTGGTATAGAAGGAGAGGGGGGGAAGCGGAGAAGGCAGGTACAGACGTGTTGTATATCAGGAGAGGGGGGAAACGGAGAAGGCAGGAACAGACATGTGGTATAGAAGGAGAGGGGGGAAGCGAAGATGGCAGGAACAGACGTGTGGTATAGAAGGAGAGAGGGGAAGCGGAGAAGGCAGGAACAGACGTGTGGTATAGAAGTAGAGGTGGGAAGTTGCGAAGGCAGGAACAGACTTGTGATATAGAATTAGAGGGGGGAAGCGGAGAAGCAGGAACAGACGTGTGGTATAGAAGGAGAGGGGGGAAGCGGAGAAGGTAGGAACAGACGTGTGGTATAGAAGGAGTGGGGCAAGCGGAGAAGCCTGGAATAGACGTGTGGTATAGAAGGAGAGGGGTGATGTGTAGAAGGCAGGAACAGATGTGTGGTATAGAAGGAGAGGGGGGAAGCGGAGAAGGCAGGAACAGACGTGTGGTATAGAAGGAGAGGGGGACAGCGGAGAAGGCAGGAACAGACATGTGGTATAGACAGAGAGGGGGGAAGCGGAGAAGGCAGGAACAGACGTGTGGTATAGAAGGAGAGGGTGAAATGGAGAAGGCAGGAACAGACGTGTGGTATAGAAGGAGAGGGGGGAAGCAGAGAAGGCAGGAACAGACGTGTGGTATAGAAGGACATGGGGGAAGCGGAGAAGGAAGGAACAGACGTGTGGTATAGAAGGAGAGGCGAGAAGCAGAGAAGACAGAAACAGACGTTTCGTATAGAAGGAGAGGTGTGAAGGAAAGCTGAGAAGGCAGGAACAGACGTGTGGTATAGAAGGTGAGGGGGGAAGCGGAGAAGGCAGGAACAGACGTGTGGTATAGTAGGAGAGGGGGAAACGGAGAAGGCTGGAACAGACGTGTTGTATAGAAGGAGAGGGGGAAACGGAGAAGGCAGGAACAGACATGTGGTATAGACGGAGAGGGGGGAAGCGGAGAAGGCAGGAACAGATGTGTGGTATAGAAGGAGAGGGGGGAAACGGAGAAGGAAGGAACAGACGTGTGGTATAGAAGTAGAGGTGGGAAGTGGTGAAGGCAGGAACAGACTTTTGATATAGAATTGGAGGGGGGAAGCGGAGAGGCAGGAACAGACATGTGGTATAGAAGGTGAGGGGGGAAGCGGAGAAGGCAGGAACAGACGTGTGGTATAGAAGGAGTGGGGGAAGCAGAGAAGGCAGGAACAGACGTTTGGTATAGAAGGAGAGGGGGGAAGCGGAGAAGGCAGGAACAGACGTGTGGTATAGAAGGAGTGGGGGAAGCGGTGAAGACAGGAACAGACGTGTGGTATAGAAGGAGAGGGGGGATGTGTAGACGGCAGGAACAGCCTTGTGGTATAGAAGGAGAGAGGGAAGAGGAGAAGGCAGGAACAGACGTGTGGTATAGAAGGAGAGGGGGGATGTGTAGAAGGCAGGAACAGACGTGTGATATAGAAGGAGAGGGGGGGGGGGAGAGGAGAAGGCAGGAACAGACGTGTGGTATAGAAGGAGAGAGGGATGTGGAAGAGGTAGGAACAGACGTGTGGTATAGAAGGAGAGGGTGGAAGCGGAGAAGGCAGGAACAGACGTGTGGTATAGAAGGAGTGGGGGAAGCGGAGAAGCCAGGAACAGACGTGTGGTATAGAAGGAGAGGGGTGATGTGTAGAAGGCAGGAACAGACGTGTGGTATAGAAGGAGAGGGGGGAAGCGGAGAAGGCAGGAACAGACGTGTGGTATAGAAGGAGAGGGGGAAAGCGGAGAAGGCAGGAACAGACATGTGGTATAGACGGAGAGGGGGGAAGCGGAGAAGGCAGGAACAGACGTGTGGTATAGAAGGAGAGGGTGAAGCGGAGAAGGCAGGAACAGACGTGTGGTATAGAAGGAGAGGGGGGAAGCAGAGAAGGCAGGAACAGACGTGTGGTATAGAAGGAGAGGGGGGAAGTGGAGAAGGAAGGAACAGACGTGTGGTATAGAAGGAGAGGGGGAAGCGGGGAAGGCAAGAACAGACGTGTGGTATAGAAGGAGAGGGGGAAAGCGGTAAAGGCAGTTACATACGTGTGGTATAACAGGAGTGGGGAAAGCAGAGAAGGCAGGAACAGACGTGTGGTATAGAAGGAGAGTTGGGACACGGAGAAGGCAGGAACAGACGTGTGGTATAGAAGGATAGGGGGGATGTGGAGAAGGCGGGAACAGACGTGTGGTATAGAAGGATAGGGTGGGGGGAAACGGAGGAGGCTGGAACAGACGTGTGGTATAGAAGGAGAGGGGGAAGCGGAGAAGGAAGGAACAGACGTGTGGTATAGAAGGAGAGGGGGAAAGCGGGGAAGGCAAGAACAGACGTGTAGTATAGAAGGAGAGAGGGAAAGCGGAGAAGGCAGTTACATACGTGTGGTATAACAGGAGTGTGGGAAACGGAGAAGGAAGGAACAAACGTGTGGTATAGAAGGAGAGTTGGGACGCGGAGAAGGCAGGTACGGACGTGTGGTATAGAAGGAGAGGGGGGATGTGGAGAAGGCGGGAACAGACGTGTGGTATAGAAGGAGAGGGTGGGGGGAAACGGAGGTGGCGGGAACAGACGTGTGGTATAGAAGGAGAGGGGGAAGCGGAGAAGGAAGGAACAGACGTGTGGTATAGAAGGAGAGGGGGGGGAATCGGAGAATGCAGGATCAGACGTGTGGTATAGAAGGAGTGGGGGAAGCGGGGAAGCCAGGAACAGACGTGTGGTATAGAAGGAGAGGGGGAAGCGAAGATGGCAGGAACAGAAGTGTGGTATAGAAGGAGAGAGTGGAAGCGGAGAAGGCAGGAACAGACGTGTGGTATAGAAGTAGAGGTGGGAAGTGGCGATGGCAGGAACAGACTTGTGATATAGAATTAGAGGGGGGATGTGGAGAAGCAGGAACAGACGTGTGGTATAGAAGGAGAGGGGGGAAGCGGAGAAGGTAGGAACAGACGTGTGGTATAGAAGGAGTGGGGCAAGCCAAGAAGCCAGGAAGAGACGTGTGGTATAGAAGGAGAGGGGTGATGTGTAGAAGGCAGGAACAGACGTGTGGTATAGAAGGAGAGGGGGGAAGCGGAGAAGGCAGGAACAGACGTGTGGTATAGAAGGAGAGGGGGACAGCGGAGAAGGCAGGAACAGACATGTGGTATAGAAGGAGAGGGGGAATGTGTAGAAGGCAGGAACAGACGTTTGGTATAGGAGAGGAGGGATGCGGAGAAGGCACGAACAGACGTGTGGTATAGCAGGAGAGGAGGGAAGATTAAAAGTCAGGAACAGACATCTGGTATAGAAGGAGAGGGGGGAAGCGGGGAAGGCAAGAACCGACGCGTGGTATAAAAGGAGAGGGGGAAAGCGGAGAAGGCAATTACATACGTGTGGTATAACAGGAGTGGGGGAAGCGGAGAAGGCAGGAACAGACGTGTGGTATAGATGGAGTGGGGGAAGCGGTGAAGACAGGAACAGACGTGTGGTATAGAAGGAGAGGGGGGATGTGTAGACGGCAGGAACAGCCTTGTGGTATAGAAGGAGAGAGGGAAGAGGAGAAGGCAGGAACAGACGTGTGGTATAGAAGGAGAGGGGGGATGTGTAGAAGGCAGGAACAGACGTTTGGTATAGAAGGAGAGGGGGGGGGGAGAGGAGAAGGCAGGAACAGACGTGTGGTATAGAAGGAGAGGGGGATGTGGAAGAGGTAGGAACAGACGTGTGGTATAGAAGGAGAGGGTGGAAGCGGAGAAGGCAGGAACAGACGTGTGGTATAGAAGGAGTGGGGGAAGCGGAGAAGCCAGGAACAGACGTGTGGTATAGAAGGAGAGGGGTGATGTGTAGAAGGCAGGAACAGACGTGTGGTATAGAAGGAGAGGGGGGAAGCGGAGAAGGCAGGAACAGACGTGTGGTATAGAAGGAGAGGGGGAAAGCGGAGAAGGCAGGAACAGACATGTGGTATAGACGGAGAGGGGGGAAGCGGAGAAGGCAGGAACAGACGTGTGGTATAGAAGGAGAGCGTGAAGCGGAGAAGGCAGGAACAGACGTGTGGTATAGAAGGAGAGGGGGGAAGCAGAGAAGGCAGGAACAGACGTGTGGTATAGAAGGAGAGGGGGGAAGTGGAGAAGGAAGGAACAGACGTGTGGTATGGAAGGAGAGGGGGAAGCGAAGATGGCAGGAACAGAAGTGTGGTATAGAAGGAGAGAGTGGAAGCGGAGAAGGCAGGAACAGACGTGTGGTATAGAAGTAGAGGTGGGAAGTGGCGATGGCAGGAACAGACTTGTGATATAGAATTAGAGGGGGGAAGTGGAGAAGCAGGAACAGACGTGTGGTATAGAAGGAGAGGGGGGAAGCGGAGAAGGTAGGAACAGACGTGTGGTATAGAAGGAGTGGGGCAAGCCAAGAAGCCAGGAAGAGACGTGTGGTATAGAAGGAGAGGGGTGATGTGTAGAAGGCAGGAACAGACGTGTGGTATAGAAGGAGAGGGGGGAAGCGGAGAAGGCAGGAACAGACGTGTGGTATAGAAGGAGAGGGGGACAGCGGAGAAGGCAGGAACAGACATGTGGTATAGAAGGAGAGGGGGAATGTGTAGAAGGCAGGAACAGACGTTTGGTATAGGAGAGGAGGGATGCGGAGAAGGCACGAACAGACGTGTGGTATAGCAGGAGAGGAGGGAAGATTAAAAGTCAGGAACAGACATCTGGTATAGAAGGAGAGGGGGGAAGCGGGGAAGGCAAGAACCGACGCGTGGTATAAAAGGAGAGGGGGAAAGCGGAGAAGGCAGTTACATACGTGTGGTATAACAGGAGTGGGGGAAGCGGAGAAGGCAGGAACAGACGTGTGGTATAGATGGAGTGGGGGAAGCGGTGAAGACAGGAACAGACGTGTGGTATAGAAGGAGAGGGGGGATGTGTAGACGGCAGGAACAGCCTTGTGGTATAGAAGGAGAGAGGGAAGAGGAGAAGGCAGGAACAGACGTGTGGTATAGAAGGAGAGGGGGGATGTGTAGAAGGCAGGAACAGACGTTTGGTATAGAAGGAGAGGGGGGGGGAGAGGAGAAGGCAGGAACAGACGTGTGGTATAGAAGGAGAGGGGGATGTGGAAGAGGTAGGAACAGACGTGTGGTATAGAAGGAGAGGGTGGAAGCGGAGAAGGCAGGAACAGACGTGTGGTATAGAAGGAGTGGGGGAAGCGGAGAAGCCAGGAACAGACGTGTGGTATAGAAGGAGAGGGGTGATGTGTAGAAGGCAGGAACAGACGTGTGGTATAGAAGGAGAGGGGGGAAGCGGAGAAGGCAGGAACAGACGTGTGGTATAGAAGGAGAGGGGGAAAGCGGAGAAGGCAGGAACAGACATGTGGTATAGACGGAGAGGGGGGAAGCGGAGAAGGCAGGAACAGACGTGTGGTATAGAAGGAGAGCGTGAAGCGGAGAAGGCAGGAACAGACGTGTGGTATAGAAGGAGAGGGGGGAAGCAGAGAAGGCAGGAACAGACGTGTGGTATAGAAGGAGAGGGGGGAAGTGGAGAAGGAAGGAACAGACGTGTGGTATGGAAGGAGAGGGGGAAGCGGTTAAGCCAGGAACAGACGTGTGGTATAGAAGGAGAGGCGAGAAGCAGAGAAGGCAGGAACAGACGTGTGGTATAGAAGGAGAGGTGTGAAGGAAAGCTGAGAAGGCAGGAAAAGACGTGTGGGATGGAAGGAGAGGGGGGAAGCGGAGAAGGCAGGATCAGACGTGTGGTATAGAAGGAGAGGGGGGAAGCGCAGATTGCAGGAACAAACGTGTGGTATAGAAGGAGAGGGGGGAAGCGGAGAAGGCAGGAACGGACGTGTGGTATAGAAGGAGAGGGGGGAAGCGGAGATGGCAGGAACAGACGTTTGGTATAGGAGAGGGGGATGCGGAGAAGGCAGGAACAGACGTGTGGTATAGCAGGAGAGGAGGGAAGATTAGAAGTCAGGAACAGACGTGTGGTATAGAAGGAGAGGGGGGAAGCGGGGAAGGCAAGAACAGACGTGTGGTATAGAAGGAGAGGGGGAAAGCGGTAAAGGCAGTTACATACGTGTGGTATAACAGGAGTGGGGAAAGCGGAGAAGGCAGGAACAGACGTGTGGTATAGAAGGAGAGTTGGGACACGGAGAAGGCAGGAACAGACGTGTGGTATAGAAGGATAGGGGGGATGTGGAGAAGGCGGGAACAGACGTGTGGTATAGAAGGATAGGGTGGGGGGAAACGGAGGAGGCTGGAACAGAAGTGTGGTATAGAAGGAGAGGGGGAAGCGGAGAAGGAAGGAACAGACGTGTGGTATAGAAAAGGGGGGGAAGCGGAGAATGCAGGAACAGACGTGTGGTATAGAAGGAGTGGGGGAAGCGGTGAAGCCAGGAACAGACGTGTGGTATAGAAGGAGAGGGGGGATGTGTAGACGGCAGGAACAGCCTTCTGGTATAGAAGGAGAGGGGGGAAGAGGAGAAGGCAGGAACAGACGTGTGGTATAGAAGGAGAGGGGGGATGTGTAAAAGGCAGGAACAGACGTGTAGTATAGAAGGAGAGGGGGATGTGGAAGAGGCAGGAACAGACGTGTGGTATAGAAGGAGAGGGGGATGTGGAAGAGGCAGGAACAGACGTGTGGTATAGAAGGAGAGGGTGGAAGCGGAGAAGGCAGGAACAGATGTGTGGTTTAGAAGGAGAGGCGAGAAGCAGAGAAGGCTGGAACAGACGTGTGGTATAGAAGGAGAGGTGTAAAGGAAAGCTGAGAAGGCAGGAACAGACGTGTGTTATAGAAGGAGAGGGGGGAAGCGGAAAAGGCAGGAACAGACGTGTGGTATAGTAGGAGAGGGGGAAACGGAGAAGGCAGGATCAGACGTGTTGTATAGAGGAGAGGGGGGAAACGGAGCAGGCGGGAACAGACATGTGGTATAGAAGGAGAGGGGGGAAGCGAAGATGGCAGGAATAGACGTGTGGTATACAAGGAGAGAGGGGAAGCGGAGAAGGCAGGAACAGACGTGTGGTATAGAAGTAGTGGGGCAAGCGGAGAAGCCAGGAACAGACGTGTGGTATAGAAGGAGAGGGGGACAGCGTTGAAGGCAGGAACAGACATGTGGTATAGACGGATAAAGGGGAAGCGGAGAAGGCAGGAACAGACGTGTGGTATAGAAGGAGAGGGTGAAGCGGAGAAGGCAGGAACAGACGTGTGGTATAGAAGGAGAGGGGGGAAGCGGAGAAGGCAGGAACAGACGTGTGGTATAGAAGGAGAGGGGGGAAGCGGAGAAGGAAGGAACAGACGTGTGGTATAGAAGGAGAGGGGGAAGCGGAGAAGTCAGGAACAGACGTGTGGTATAGAAGGAGAGGGGGGAAGAGGAGAAGGCAGGAACAGACGTGTGGTATAGAAGAAGAGGAGGATGTGGAAGAGGCAGGAACAGACGTGTGGTATAGAAGGAGAGGGGGGAAGCGGAGAAGGCAGGATCAGACGTGTGGTACAGAAGGAGAGGTGTGAAGGAAAGCTGAGAAGGCAGGAAAAGACGTGTGGTATAGAAGGAGAGGAGGGAAGCCGAGAAGGCAGGAACAGATGTGTGGTATAGAAGGAAAGGGGGAAGCGGAGAAGGAAGGAACAGACGTGTGGTATAGAAGGAGAGGGGGAAGCGGAGAAGCCAGGAACAGACGTGTGGTATAGAAGGAGAGTTGGGACGCGGAGAAGGCAGGAACAGTCGTGTGGTATAGAAGGTGAGGGGGGATGTGGAGAAGGCGGGAACAGACGTGTGGTATAGAAGGAGAGGGTGGTGGGAAATGAGGAGGCGGAAACAGACATGTGGTATAGAAGGAGAGGGGGGAAGCGAAGATGGCAGGAACAGACGTGTGGTATAGAAGGAGAGAGGGGAAGCGGAGAAGGCAGGAACAGACGTGTGGTATAGAAGGAGAGGGGGGAAGCAGAGAAGGCAGGAACAGACGTGTGGTATAGAAGGAGTGGGGGAAGCGGGGAAGCCAGGAACAGACGTGTGGTATAGAAGGAGAGGGGGATGTGTAGACGGCAGGAACAGCCTTGTGGTATAGAAGGACAGGGGGGAAGAGGAGAAGGCAGGAACAGACGTGTGGTATAGAAGGAGAGGGGGGATGTGTAGAAGGCAGGAACAGACGTGTGGTATAGAAGGAGAGGGGGGAAGAGGAGAAGCCAGGAACAGACGTGTGGTATAGAAGGAGAGGGGGATTTGGAGGAGGCAGGAACAGACGTATGGTATAGAAGGAGAGGGTGGAAGCGGAGAAGGCAGGAACAGACGTGTGGTATAGAAGGAGAGGCGAGAAGCAGAGAAGGCAGGTACAGACGTGTGGTATAGAAAGAGAGGTGTGAAGGAAAGCTGAGAAGGCAGGAACAGACGAGTGGTATAGAAGGAGAGGGGGGAAGCGGAGAAGGCAGGTACAGACGTGTTGTACATAAGGAGAGGGGGGAAACGGAGAAGGCAGGAACAGACATGTGGTATAGAAGGAGAGGGGGGAAGCGAAGATGGCAGGAACAGACGTGTGGTATAGAAGGAGAGTGGGGAAGCGGAGAAGGCAGGAACAGACGTGTGGTATAGAAGTAGAGGTGGGAAGTTGCGAAGGCAGGAACAGACTTGTGATATCGAATTAGAGGGGGGAAGCGGAGAAGCAGGAACAGACGTGTGGTATAGAAGGAGGGGATGAAGCGGAGAAGGCAGGAACTGATGTGCGATATAGAAGGAGAGGGGGGAAGCGGAGAAGGCAGGAACAGACGTGTGGTATAAAAGGAGAGGGGGGAAGCGGAGAAGGCAAGAACAGACATGTGGTATAGACGGAGAGGGGGGAAGCGGAGAAGGCAGGAACAGACGTGTGGTATAGAAGGAGAGGATGAAGCGGAGAAGGCAGGAACTGATGTGCGATATAGCAGGAGAGGGGGAAGCGGAGAGGCCAGGAACAGACGTGTGGTATAGGAGGAGAGGGGGGATGTGGAGAAGGCAGGAACAGACGTGTGGTATAGAAGGAGAGGGTGGAAGCGGAGAAGGCAGGATCAGACGTGTGGTATAGAAGGAGAGGGGGGAAGCGCAGAATGCAGGAACAAACGTGTGGTATAGAAGGAGAGGGGGGAAGCGGAGAAGGCAGGAACAGACGTGTGGTATAGAAGGAGAGGGGGGAAGCGGAGAAGGCAGGAACAGACGTTTGGTATAGGTGAGTGCGGTTGCGGAGAAGGCAGGAACAGACGTGTGGTATAGCGGGAGAGGAGGGAAGAGGAGAAGTCAGGAACAGACATGTGGTATAGAAGGAGAGGGGGAAAGCGGGGAAGGCAAGAACAGACGTGTAGTATAGAAGGAGAGAGGGAAAGCGGAGAAGGCAGTTACATACGTGTGGTATAACAGGAGTGTGGGAAACGGAGAAGGAAGGAACAAACGTGTGGTATAGAAGGAGAGTTGGGACGCGGAGAAGGCAGGTACGGACGTGTGGTATAGAAGGAGAGGGGGGATGTGGAGAAGGCGGGAACAGACGTGTGGTGTAGAAGGAGAGGGTGGGGGGAAACGGAGGTGGCGGGAACAGACGTGTGGTATAGAAGGAGAGGGGGAAGCGGAGAAGGAAGGAACAGACGTGTGGTATAGAAGGAGAGGGGGGGGGGGAATCGGAGAATGCAGGATCAGACGTGTGGTATAGAAGGAGTGGGGGAAGCGGGGAAGCCAGGAACAGACGTGTGGTATAGAAGGAGAGGGGGGAAGCGAAGATGGCAGGAACAGAAGTGTGGTATAGAAGGAGAGAGTGGAAGCGGAGAAGGCAGGAACAGACGTGTGGTATAGAAGTAGAGGTGGGAAGTGGCGATGGCAGGAACAGACTTGTGATATAGAATTAGAGGGGGGAAGTGGAGAAGCAGGAACAGACGTGTGGTATAGAAGGAGAGGGGGGAAGCGGAGAAGGTAGGAACAGACGTGTGGTATAGAAGGAGTGGGGCAAGCCAAGAAGCCAGGAAGAGACGTGTGGTATAGAAGGAGAGGGGTGATGTGTAGAAGGCAGGAACAGACGTGTGGTATAGAAGGAGAGGGGGGAAGCGGAGAAGGCAGGAACAGACGTGTGGTATAGAAGGAGAGGGGGACAGCGGAGAAGGCAGGAACAGACATGTGGTATAGAAGGAGAGGGGGAATGTGTAGAAGGCAGGAACAGACGTGTGGTATAGAAGGAGAGGGGGGAAGAGGAGAAGGCAGGAACAGACGTGTGGTATAGAAGATGAGGGGGATGTGGTGGAGGCAGGAACAGACGTGTGGTATAGAAGGAGAGGGTGGAAGCGGAGAAGGCAGGAACAGACGTGTGGTACAGAAGGAGAGGCGACAAGCAGAGAAGGCAGGAACAGACGTGTGGTATAGAAGGAGAGGTGTGAAGGAAAGCTGAGATGGCAGGAACAGACGTGTGGTATAGTAGGAGAGGGGGAAACGGAGAAAGCAGGAACAGACGTGTTGTATAGAAGGAGAGGGGGGAAACGGAGATGGCAGGAACAGACATGTGATATAGAATTAGAGGGGGGAAGCGGAGAGGCAGGAACAGACGTGTGGTATAGAAGGAGAGGGGGGAAGCGGAGAAGGCAGGAACAGACGTGTGGTATAGAAGGAGTGGGGGAAGCGGAGAAGCCAGGAAAAGACGTGTGGTATAGAAGGAGAGGGGGGATGTGTAGAAGGCAGGAACAGACGTGTGGTATAGAAGGAGAGGGGGGAAGCGGAGAAGGCAGGAACAGACGTGTGGTATAGAAGGAGAGAGGGAAAGCGTAGAGGGTAAGAACAGACATGTGGTATAGACGGAGAGGGGGGAAGCGCAGTAGGCAGGAACAGACGTGTGGTATAGAAGAAGAGGCTGAAGCGAAGAAGGCAGGAACTGATGTGAGATTTAGAAGGAGAGGGGGGAAGCGGAGAAGGCAGGAACAGATGTGTGGTATAGAAGGAGAGGGGGGAAGCGGAGAAGGAAGGAACAGACGTGTGGTATAGAAGGAGAGGGGGAAGCGGAGAAGCCAGGAACAGACGTGTGGTATAGAAGGAGAGAGGGGAAGCGGAGAAGGCAGGAACATACGTGTGGTATAGGAGGAGAGGGGGTTGTGTAGAAGGCAGGAACAGACGTGTGGTATAGAAGGAGAGGGGGGAAGCGGAGAAGGCAGGAACAGACGTGTGGTATAGAAGGAGAGAGGGAAAGCGTAGAGGGTAAGAACAGACATGTGGTATAGACGGAGAGGGGGGAAGCGGAGTAGGCAGGAACAGACGTGTGGTATAGAAGAAGAGGCTGAAGCGAAGAAGGCAGGAACTGATGTGAGATTTAGAAGGAGAGGGGGGAAGCGGAGAAGGCAGGAACAGATGTGTGGTATAGAAGGAGAGGGGGGAAGCGGAGAAGGAAGGAACAGACGTGTGGTATAGAAGGAGAGGGGGAAGCGGAGAAGCCAGGAACAGACGTGTGGTATAGAAGGAGAGAGGGGAAGCGGAGAAGGCAGGAACATACGTGTGGTATAGAAGGAGAGGGGGTTGTGTAGAAGGCAGGAACAGACGTGTGGTATAGAAGGAGAGGGGGGAAGCGGAGAAGGCAAGAACAGTCATGTGGTATTGACGGAGAGGGGGGAAGCGGAGAAGGCAGGAACAGACGTGTGGTATAGAAGGTGAGGATGAAGCGGAGAAGGCAGGAACTGATGTGCGATATAGAAGGAGAGGGGGGAAGCGGAGAAGGCAGGAACAGATGTGTGGTATAGAAGGAGAGGGGGGAAGCGGAGATGGAAGGAACAGACGTCTGGTATAGAAGGAGAGGGGGTAGCAGAGAAGCCAGGAACAGACGTGTGGTATAGGAGGAGAGGGGGGATGTGGAGAAGGCAGGAAGGGACCTGTGGTATAGAAGGAGAGGGTGGAAGCGGAGAAGGCAGGATCAGACGTGTGGTATAGAAGGAGAGGGGGGAAGCCCAGAATGCAGGAACAAACGTGTGGTATAGAAGGAGAGGGGGGAAGCGGAGAAGGCAGGAACAGACGTGTGGTAAAGAAGGAGAGGGGGGAAGCGGAAAAAGGCAGGAACAGACGTTTGGTATAGGAGAGTGGGGATGCGGTGAAGGCAGGAACAGACGTGTGGTATAGCAGGAGAGGAGGGAAGATTAGAAGTCAGGAACAGACGTGTGGTATAGAAGGGGAGGGGGGAAGCGGGGAAGGCAAGAACAGACATGTGGTATAGAAGGAGAGGGGAAAGCGGAAAAGGCAGTTACATACGTGTGGTATAACAGGAGTGGGGGAAGCGGAGAAGGCAGGAACAGACGTGTGGTATAGAAGGAGAGTTGGGACACGGAGAAGGCAGGAACAGACGTGTGGTATAGAAGGATAGGGGGGATGTGGAGAAGGCGGGAACAGACGTGTGGTATAGAAGGATAGGGTGGGGGGAAACGGAGGAGGCTGGAACAGACGTGTGGTATAGATGGAGAGGGGGAAGCGGAGAAGGAAGGAACAGACGTGTGGTATAGATAAGAGGGGGAAAGCGGAGAATGCAGGAACAGACGTGTGGTATAGAAGGAGTGGGGGAGGCGGTGAAGCCAGGAACAGACGTGTGGTATAGAAGGAGAGGGGGGATGTGTAGACGGCAGGAACAGCCTTCTGGTATAGAAGGAGAGGGGGGAAGAGGAGAAGGCAGGAACAGACGTGTGGTATAGAAGGAGAGGGGGGATGTGTAAAAGGCAGGAACAGACGTGTGGTATAGAAGGAGAGGGGGGGAAGAGGAGAAGGCAGGAACAGACGTGTGGTATAGAAGGAGAGGTGGATGTGGAAGAGGCAGGAACAGACGTGTGGTATAGAAGGAGAGGGTGGAAGCGGAGAAGGCAGGAACAGACGTGTGGTATAGAAGGAGAGGCGAGAAGCAGAGAAGGCAGGAACAGACGTGTGGTATAGAAGGAGAGGTGTAAAGGAAAGCTGAGAAGGCAGGAACAGACGTGTGTTATAGAAGGAGAGGGGGGAAGCGGAAAAGGCAGGAACAGACGTGTGGTATAGTAGGAGAGGGGGAAACGGAGAAGGCAGGAACAGACGTGTTGTATAGAGGAGAGGGGGGAAACGGAGCAGGCGGGAACAGACATGTGGTATAGAAGGAGAGGGGGGAAGCGAAGATGGCAGAAAAAGACGTGTGGTATACAAGGAGAGAGGGGAAGCGGAGAAGGCAGGAACAGACGTGTGGTATAGAAGTAGAGGTATGAAGTGGCGAAGGCAGGAACAGACTTGTGATATAGAATTAGAGGGGGGAAGCGGAGGGGCAGGAACAGACGTGTGGTATAGAAGGAGAGGGGGGAAGCGGAGAAAGCAGGAACAGACGTGTGGTATAGAAGGAGTGGGGCAAGCGGAGAAGCCAGGAACAGACGTGTGGTATAGAAGGAGAGGGGTGATATGTAGAAGGCAGGAACAGACGTGTGGTATAGAAGGAGAGTGGGGAAGCGGAGAAGGCAGGAACAGACGTGTGGTATAGAAGGAGAGGGGGACAGCGTTGAAGGCAGGAACAGACATGTGGTATAGACGGATAAAAGGGAAGCGGAGAAGGCTGGAACAGACGTGTGGTATAGAAGGAGAGGGTGAAGCGGAGAAGGCAGGAACAGACGTGTGGTATAGAAGGAGAGGGGGGAAGCGGAGAAGGCAGGAACAGACGTGTGGTATAGAAGGAGAGGGGGGAAGCGGAGAAGGAAGGAACAGACGTGTGGTATAGAAGGAGAGGGGGAAGCGGAGACGTCAGGAACAGACGTGTGGTATAGAAGGAGAGGCGAGAAGCAGAGAAGGCAGGTACAGACGTGTGGTATAGAAAGAGAGGTGTGAAGGAAAGCTGAGAAGGCAGGAACAGACGTGTGGTATAGAAGGAGAGGGGGGAAGCGGAAGGCAGGAACAGACGTGTGGTATAGAAGGAGAGGGGGACAGCGGAGAAGGCAGGAACAGACATGTGGTATAGACAGAGAGGGGGGAAGCGGAGAAGGCAGGAACAGACGTGTGGTATAGAAGGAGAGGGTGAAACGGAGAAGGCAGGAACAGATGTGTGGTATAGAAGGAGAGGGGGGAAGCAGAGAAGGCAGGAACAGACGTGTGGTATAGAAGGAGATGGGGGAAGCGGAGAAGGAAGGAACAGACGTGTGGTATAGAAGGAGAGGGGGAAGCGGAGAAGCCAGGAACAGACGTGTGGTATAGAAGGAGAGGGGGAATGTGTAGAAGGCAGGAACAGACGTGCGGTATAGAAGGAGAGGGGGGAAGAGGAGAAGGCAGGAACAGACGTGTGGTATAGAAGAAGAGGGGGATGTGGAGGAGGCAGGAACAGACGTGTGGTATAGAAGGGGAGGGTGAAGCGAAGAAGGCAGGAACTGATGTGCGATATAGAAGGAGAGGGGGGAAGCGGAGAAGGCAGTTACATATTTGTGGTATAACAGGAGTGGGGGAAGCGGAGAAGGCAGGAACAAACGTGTGGTATAGAAGGAGAGTTGGGACGCGGAGAAGGCAGGAACAGACGTGTGGTATAGAAGGAGAGGGGGGATGTGGAGAAGGCAGGAACAGACGTGTGGTATAGAAGGAGAAGGTGGGGGGAAACGGAGGTGGCGGGAACAGTCGTGTGGTATAGAAGGAGAGGGGTGATGTGTAGAAGGCAGGAACAGACGTGTGGTATAGAAGGAGAGGGGGGAAGCGGAGAAGGCAGGAATAGACGTGTGGTATAGAAGGAGAGGGGGAAAGCGGAGAAGGCAGGAACAGACATGTGGTATAGAAGGAGTGGGGGAAGCGGGGAAGCCAGGAACAGACGTGTGGTATAAAAGGAGAGGGAGGATGTTTAGACGGCAGGAACAGACTTGTGGTATAGAAGGAGAGGGGGGAAGAGGAGAAGGCAGGAACAGACGTGTGGTATAGAAGGAGAGGGGGATGTGGAGGAGGCAGGAACAGACGTGTGGTATAGAAGGAGAGCGTGGAAGCGGAGAAGGCAGGAAGAAACGTGTGGTATAGAAGGAGTGGGGGAAGTGGAGAAGCCAGGAACAGACGTGTGGTATAGAAGGAGAGGGGTGATGTGTAGAAGGCAGGAACAGACGTGTGGTATAGAAGGAGAGGTGTGAAGGAAAGCTGAGAAGGCAGGAACAGACGTGTGGTATAGAAGGTGAGGGGGGAAGCGGAGAGGCAGGAACAGACGTGTGGTATAGAAGGAGAGGGGGGAAGCGGAGAAGGCAGGAAGAAACGTGTGGTATAGAAGGAGTGGGGGAAGTGGAGAAGCCAGGAACAGACGTGTGGTATAGAAGGAGAGGGGTGATGTGTAGAAGGCAGGAACAGACGTGTGGTATAGAAGGAGAGGGGGGAAGCGGAGAAGGCAGGAATAGACGTGTGGTATAGAAGGAGAGGGGGAAAGCGGAGAAGGCAGGAACAGACATGTGGTATAGACGGAGAGGGGGTAAGCGGAGAAGGCAGGAACAGACCTGTGGTATAGAAGGAGAGGGTGAAGCGGAGAAGGCAGGAACAGACGTGTGGTATAGAAGGAGAGGGGGGAAGCGGAGAAGGCAGGAACAGACGTGTGGTATAGAAGGAGAGGGGGGAAGTGGAGAAGGAAGGAACAGACGTGTGGTATAGACGGAGAGGGGGAAGCGGAGAAGCCAGAAACAGACGTGTGGTATAGAAGGAGAGGCGAGAAGCAGAGAAGGCAGGAACAGACGTGTGGTATAGAAGGAGAGGTGTGAAGGAAAGCTGAGAAGGCAGGAACAGACGTGTGGTATAGAAGGAGAGGGGGGAAGCGGAGAAAGCAGGAACAGATGTGTGGTATAGAAGGAGATGGGGGAAGCGGAGAAGGAAGGAACAGACGTGTGGTATAGAAGGAGAGGGGGAAGCGGAGAAGCAAGGAACAGACGTGTGGTATAGGAGGAGAGGGGTGTTGTGGAGAAGGCAGTAACAGACGTGAGGTATAGAAGGAGAGGGGGGAAGCGGGGAAGGCAAGAACAGACGTGTGGTATAGAAGGAGAGGGGGAAGCGGAGAAGGAAGGAACAGACGTTTGGTATAGAAGGAGAGGGGGGAAGCGGGGAAGGCAGGAACCGACGTGTGGTATAGATGGAGTGGGGGAAGCGGTGAAGCCAGGAATAGACGAGTGGGATAGAAGGATAGGGGGATGCAGAGAAGGCAGGTACAGACGTGTGGTATAGAAGGAGAGGGGGGAAGCGGAGAAGGCAGGAACAGACGTGTGGTATAGCAGGAGAGTGGGGAAGGACAGCGGAGAAGGCAGTAACAGACGTCTGGTATAGAAAGAGAGGGGGAAGCGGAGAAGGCAGGAACAGACGTGTCGTATAGAAGGAGAGGGGGATGTGGAGGAGGCAGGAACAGACGTGTGGTATAGAAGGAGAGGGGGGAAGCGGAGAAGGCAGGAACAGACGTGTGGTATAGCAGGAGAGTGGGGAAGGACAGCGGAGAAGGCAGTAACAGACGTCTGGTATAGAAAGAGAGGGGGAAGCGGAGAAGGCAGGAACAGACGTGTCGTATAGAAGGAGAGGGGGATGTGGAGGAGGCAGGAACAGACGTGTGGTATAGAAGGAGAGGGTGGAAGCGGAGAAGGCAGGAACAGACGTGTGGTATAGAAGGAGAGGTGTGAAGGAAAGCTGAGTAGTCAGGAACAGACGTGTGGTATAGAAGGAGAGGGGGGAACGGAGCCGGCAGGAACAGACATGTGGTATAGAAGGAGAGGGGGGAAGCGAAGATGGCAGGAACAGACATGTAGTATAGAAGGAGAGAGGGGAAGCGTAGAAGGCAGGAACAGACGTGTGGTATAGAAGTAGAGGTGGGAAGTGGTGAAGGCAGGAACAGACTTGTGATGTAGAATTAGAGGGGGGAAGCGGAGAGGTAGGAACAGACGTGTGGTATAGAAGGAGAGGGGGGAAGCGGAGAAGGCAGGAACAGACGTGTGGTATAGAAGGAGTGGGGCAAGCGGAGAAGCTAGGAACAGACGTGTGGTATAGAAGGAGAGGGGTGATGTGTAGAAGGCAGGAACAGACGTTTGGTATAGAAGGAGAGTGGGGAAGCGGAGAAGCCAGGAACAGACGTGTGGTATAGAAGGAGAGGGGAGAAGCGGAGAAGGAAGGAACAGACGTGTGGTATAGATGGAGTGGGGGAAGCGGTGAAGCCAGGGACAGACGTGTGGTATAGAAGGAGAGGGGGGATGTGTAGACGGCAGAAACAGCCTTGTGGTATAGAAGGAGAGGGGGGAAGAGGAGAAGGCAGGAACAGACGTGTGGTATAGAAGGAGAGGGGGGATGTGTAGAAGGCAGGAACAGACGTGTGGTATAGAAGGAGAGGGGGGAAGAGGAGAAGGCAGGAATAGACGAGTGGGATAGAAGGATAGGGGGATGCAGAGAAGGCAGGTACAGACGTGTGGTATAGAAGGAGAGGGGGGAAGCTGAGAAGGCAGGAACAGACGTGTGGTATAGCAGGAGAGTGGGGAAGGACAGCGGAGAAGGCAGTAACAGACGTCTGGTATAGAAAGAGAGGGGGAAGCGGAGAAGGCAGGAACAGACGTGTCGTATAGAAGGAGAGGGGGATGTGGTGGAGGCAGGAACAGACGTGTGGTATAGAAGGAGAGGGTGGAAGCGGAGAAGGCAGGAACAGACGTGTGGTATGGAAGGAGAGGCGAGAAGCAGAGAAGGCAGGAACAGACGTGTGGTATAGAAGGAGAGGTGTGAAGGAAAGCTGAGTAGTCAGGAACAGACGTGTGGTATAGAAGGAGAGGGGGGAAACGGAGCAGGCAGGAACAGACATGTGGTATAGAAGGAGAGGGGGGAAGCGAAGATGGCAGGAACAGACATGTAGTATAGAAGGAGAGAGGGGAAGCGGAGAAGGCAGGAACAGACGTGTGGTATAGAAGTAGAGGTGGGAAGTGGTGAAGGCAGGAACAGACTTGTGATGTAGAATTAGAGGGGGGAAGCGGAGAGGCAGGAACAGACGTGTGGTATAGAAGGAGAGGGGGGAAGCGGAGAAGGCAGGAACAGACGTGTGGTATAGAAGGAGTGGGGCAAGCGGAGAAGCTAGGAACAGACGTGTGGTATAGAAGGAGAGGGGTGATGTGTAGATGGCAGGAACAGACGTGTGGTATAGAAGGAGAGGGGGGATGTGTAAAAGGCAGGAACAGACGTGTGGTATAGAAGGAGAGGGGGGGAAGAGGAGAAGGCAGGAACAGACGTGTGGTATAGAAGGAGAGGTGGATGTGGAAGAGGCAGGAACAGACGTGTGGTATAGAAGGAGAGGGTGGAAGCGGAGAAGGCAGGAACAGACGTGTGGTATAGAAGGAGAGGCGAGAAGCAGAGAAGGCAGGAACAGACGTGTGGTATAGAAGGAGAGGTGTAAAGGAAAGCTGAGAAGGCAGGAACAGACGTGTGTTATAGAAGGAGAGGGGGGAAGCGGAAAAGGCAGGAACAGACGTGTGGTATAGTAGGAGAGGGGGAAACGGAGAAGGCAGGAACAGACGTGTTGTATAGAGGAGAGGGGGGAAACGGAGCAGGCGGGAACAGACATGTGGTATAGAAGGAGAGGGGGGAAGCGAAGATGGCAGAAAAAGACGTGTGGTATACAAGGAGAGAGGGGAAGCGGAGAAGGCAGGAACAGACGTGTGGTATAGAAGTAGAGGTATGAAGTGGCGAAGGCAGGAACAGACTTGTGATATAGAATTAGAGGGGGGAAGCGGAGGGGCAGGAACAGACGTGTGGTATAGAAGGAGAGGGGGGAAGCGGAGAAAGCAGGAACAGACGTGTGGTATAGAAGGAGTGGGGCAAGCGGAGAAGCCAGGAACAGACGTGTGGTATAGAAGGAGAGGGGTGATATGTAGAAGGCAGGAACAGACGTGTGGTATAGAAGGAGAGTGGGGAAGCGGAGAAGGCAGGAACAGACGTGTGGTATAGAAGGAGAGGGGGACAGCGTTGAAGGCAGGAACAGACATGTGGTATAGACGGATAAAAGGGAAGCGGAGAAGGCTGGAACAGACGTGTGGTATAGAAGGAGAGGGTGAAGCGGAGAAGGCAGGAACAGACGTGTGGTATAGAAGGAGAGGGGGGAAGCGGAGAAGGCAGGAACAGACGTGTGGTATAGAAGGAGAGGGGGGAAGCGGAGAAGGAAGGAACAGACGTGTGGTATAGAAGGAGAGGGGGAAGCGGAGACGTCAGGAACAGACGTGTGGTATAGAAGGAGAGGCGAGAAGCAGAGAAGGCAGGTACAGACGTGTGGTATAGAAAGAGAGGTGTGAAGGAAAGCTGAGAAGGCAGGAACAGACGTGTGGTATAGAAGGAGAGGGGGGAAGCGGAAGGCAGGAACAGACGTGTGGTATAGAAGGAGAGGGGGACAGCGGAGAAGGCAGGAACAGACATGTGGTATAGACAGAGAGGGGGGAAGCGGAGAAGGCAGGAACAGACGTGTGGTATAGAAGGAGAGGGTGAAACGGAGAAGGCAGGAACAGATGTGTGGTATAGAAGGAGAGGGGGGAAGCAGAGAAGGCAGGAACAGACGTGTGGTATAGAAGGAGATGGGGGAAGCGGAGAAGGAAGGAACAGACGTGTGGTATAGAAGGAGAGGGGGAAGCGGAGAAGCCAGGAACAGACGTGTGGTATAGAAGGAGAGGGGGAATGTGTAGAAGGCAGGAACAGACGTGCGGTATAGAAGGAGAGGGGGGAAGAGGAGAAGGCAGGAACAGACGTGTGGTATAGAAGAAGAGGGGGATGTGGAGGAGGCAGGAACAGACGTGTGGTATAGAAGGGGAGGGTGAAGCGAAGAAGGCAGGAACTGATGTGCGATATAGAAGGAGAGGGGGGAAGCGGAGAAGGCAGTTACATATTTGTGGTATAACAGGAGTGGGGGAAGCGGAGAAGGCAGGAACAAACGTGTGGTATAGAAGGAGAGTTGGGACGCGGAGAAGGCAGGAACAGACGTGTGGTATAGAAGGAGAGGGGGGATGTGGAGAAGGCAGGAACAGACGTGTGGTATAGAAGGAGAAGGTGGGGGGAAACGGAGGTGGCGGGAACAGTCGTGTGGTATAGAAGGAGAGGGGTGATGTGTAGAAGGCAGGAACAGACGTGTGGTATAGAAGGAGAGGGGGGAAGCGGAGAAGGCAGGAATAGACGTGTGGTATAGAAGGAGAGGGGGAAAGCGGAGAAGGCAGGAACAGACATGTGGTATAGAAGGAGTGGGGGAAGCGGGGAAGCCAGGAACAGACGTGTGGTATAAAAGGAGAGGGAGGATGTTTAGACGGCAGGAACAGACTTGTGGTATAGAAGGAGAGGGGGGAAGAGGAGAAGGCAGGAACAGACGTGTGGTATAGAAGGAGAGGGGGATGTGGAGGAGGCAGGAACAGACGTGTGGTATAGAAGGAGAGCGTGGAAGCGGAGAAGGCAGGAAGAAACGTGTGGTATAGAAGGAGTGGGGGAAGTGGAGAAGCCAGGAACAGACGTGTGGTATAGAAGGAGAGGGGTGATGTGTAGAAGGCAGGAACAGACGTGTGGTATAGAAGGAGAGGTGTGAAGGAAAGCTGAGAAGGCAGGAACAGACGTGTGGTATAGAAGGTGAGGGGGGAAGCGGAGAGGCAGGAACAGACGTGTGGTATAGAAGGAGAGGGGGGAAGCGGAGAAGGCAGGAAGAAACGTGTGGTATAGAAGGAGTGGGGGAAGTGGAGAAGCCAGGAACAGACGTGTGGTATAGAAGGAGAGGGGTGATGTGTAGAAGGCAGGAACAGACGTGTGGTATAGAAGGAGAGGGGGGAAGCGGAGAAGGCAGGAATAGACGTGTGGTATAGAAGGAGAGGGGGAAAGCGGAGAAGGCAGGAACAGACATGTGGTATAGACGGAGAGGGGGTAAGCGGAGAAGGCAGGAACAGACCTGTGGTATAGAAGGAGAGGGTGAAGCGGAGAAGGCAGGAACAGACGTGTGGTATAGAAGGAGAGGGGGGAAGCGGAGAAGGCAGGAACAGACGTGTGGTATAGAAGGAGAGGGGGGAAGTGGAGAAGGAAGGAACAGACGTGTGGTATAGACGGAGAGGGGGAAGCGGAGAAGCCAGAAACAGACGTGTGGTATAGAAGGAGAGGCGAGAAGCAGAGAAGGCAGGAACAGACGTGTGGTATAGAAGGAGAGGTGTGAAGGAAAGCTGAGAAGGCAGGAACAGACGTGTGGTATAGAAGGAGAGGGGGGAAGCGGAGAAAGCAGGAACAGATGTGTGGTATAGAAGGAGATGGGGGAAGCGGAGAAGGAAGGAACAGACGTGTGGTATAGAAGGAGAGGGGGAAGCGGAGAAGCAAGGAACAGACGTGTGGTATAGGAGGAGAGGGGTGTTGTGGAGAAGGCAGTAACAGACGTGAGGTATAGAAGGAGAGGGGGGAAGCGGGGAAGGCAAGAACAGACGTGTGGTATAGAAGGAGAGGGGGAAGCGGAGAAGGAAGGAACAGACGTTTGGTATAGAAGGAGAGGGGGGAAGCGGGGAAGGCAGGAACCGACGTGTGGTATAGATGGAGTGGGGGAAGCGGTGAAGCCAGGAATAGACGAGTGGGATAGAAGGATAGGGGGATGCAGAGAAGGCAGGTACAGACGTGTGGTATAGAAGGAGAGGGGGGAAGCGGAGAAGGCAGGAACAGACGTGTGGTATAGCAGGAGAGTGGGGAAGGACAGCGGAGAAGGCAGTAACAGACGTCTGGTATAGAAAGAGAGGGGGAAGCGGAGAAGGCAGGAACAGACGTGTCGTATAGAAGGAGAGGGGGATGTGGAGGAGGCAGGAACAGACGTGTGGTATAGAAGGAGAGGGGGGAAGCGGAGAAGGCAGGAACAGACGTGTGGTATAGCAGGAGAGTGGGGAAGGACAGCGGAGAAGGCAGTAACAGACGTCTGGTATAGAAAGAGAGGGGGAAGCGGAGAAGGCAGGAACAGACGTGTCGTATAGAAGGAGAGGGGGATGTGGAGGAGGCAGGAACAGACGTGTGGTATAGAAGGAGAGGGTGGAAGCGGAGAAGGCAGGAACAGACGTGTGGTATAGAAGGAGAGGTGTGAAGGAAAGCTGAGTAGTCAGGAACAGACGTGTGGTATAGAAGGAGAGGGGGGAACGGAGCCGGCAGGAACAGACATGTGGTATAGAAGGAGAGGGGGGAAGCGAAGATGGCAGGAACAGACATGTAGTATAGAAGGAGAGAGGGGAAGCGTAGAAGGCAGGAACAGACGTGTGGTATAGAAGTAGAGGTGGGAAGTGGTGAAGGCAGGAACAGACTTGTGATGTAGAATTAGAGGGGGGAAGCGGAGAGGTAGGAACAGACGTGTGGTATAGAAGGAGAGGGGGGAAGCGGAGAAGGCAGGAACAGACGTGTGGTATAGAAGGAGTGGGGCAAGCGGAGAAGCTAGGAACAGACGTGTGGTATAGAAGGAGAGGGGTGATGTGTAGAAGGCAGGAACAGACGTTTGGTATAGAAGGAGAGTGGGGAAGCGGAGAAGCCAGGAACAGACGTGTGGTATAGAAGGAGAGGGGAGAAGCGGAGAAGGAAGGAACAGACGTGTGGTATAGATGGAGTGGGGGAAGCGGTGAAGCCAGGGACAGACGTGTGGTATAGAAGGAGAGGGGGGATGTGTAGACGGCAGAAACAGCCTTGTGGTATAGAAGGAGAGGGGGGAAGAGGAGAAGGCAGGAACAGACGTGTGGTATAGAAGGAGAGGGGGGATGTGTAGAAGGCAGGAACAGACGTGTGGTATAGAAGGAGAGGGGGGAAGAGGAGAAGGCAGGAATAGACGAGTGGGATAGAAGGATAGGGGGATGCAGAGAAGGCAGGTACAGACGTGTGGTATAGAAGGAGAGGGGGGAAGCTGAGAAGGCAGGAACAGACGTGTGGTATAGCAGGAGAGTGGGGAAGGACAGCGGAGAAGGCAGTAACAGACGTCTGGTATAGAAAGAGAGGGGGAAGCGGAGAAGGCAGGAACAGACGTGTCGTATAGAAGGAGAGGGGGATGTGGTGGAGGCAGGAACAGACGTGTGGTATAGAAGGAGAGGGTGGAAGCGGAGAAGGCAGGAACTGACGTGTGGTATGGAAGGAGAGGCGAGAAGCAGAGAAGGCAGGAACAGACGTGTGGTATAGAAGGAGAGGTGTGAAGGAAAGCTGAGTAGTCAGGAACAGACGTGTGGTATAGAAGGAGAGGGGGGAAACGGAGCAGGCAGGAACAGACATGTGGTATAGAAGGAGAGGGGGGAAGCGAAGATGGCAGGAACAGACATGTAGTATAGAAGGAGAGAGGGGAAGCGGAGAAGGCAGGAACAGACGTGTGGTATAGAAGTAGAGGTGGGAAGTGGTGAAGGCAGGAACAGACTTGTGATGTAGAATTAGAGGGGGGAAGCGGAGAGGCAGGAACAGACGTGTGGTATAGAAGGAGAGGGGGGAAGCGGAGAAGGCAGGAACAGACGTGTGGTATAGAAGGAGTGGGGCAAGCGGAGAAGCTAGGAACAGACGTGTGGTATAGAAGGAGAGGGGTGATGTGTAGATGGCAGGAACAGACGTGTGGTATAGAAGGAGAGTGGGGAAGCGGAGAAGCCAGGAACAGACGTGTGGTATAGAAGGAGAGGGGAGAAGCGGAGAAGGAAGGAACAGACGTGTGGTATAGAAGGAGAGGGGGAAGCGGAGAAGCCAGGAACAGACGTGTGGTATAGAAGGAGAGGGGGGATGTGTAGAAGGCAGGAACAGATGTGTGGTATATAAGGAGAGGGGGAAAGAGGAGAAGGCAGGAACAGACGTGTGGTATAGAAGAAGAGGGGGATGTGGAGGAGTCAGGAACAGACGTGTGGTATAGAATTAGAGGGTGGAAGCGGAGAAGGCAGGAACAGACGTGTGGTATAGAAGGAAAGGCGAGAAGCAGAGAAGGCAGGAACAGACGTATGGTACAGAAGGAGAGGTGTGAAGGAAAGCTGAGAAGGCAGGAACAGACGTGTGGTATAGAAGGAGAGGAGGGATGCGGAGAAGGAAGGAACAGACTAGTGGTATAGAAGGAGAGGGGGAAGCGGAGAAGCCAGGAACAGACGTGTGGTATAGGAGAGGAGGGGGGATGTGGAGAAGGCAGGAACACACGTGTGGTATAGAAGGAGAGGGGGGAAGCGGAGAAGGCAGGATCAGACGTGTGGTATAGAAGGAGAGGGGGGAAGCGGAGAAGGCAGGAACAGACGTTTGTTATAGGAGAGGGGGGATGCGGAGAAGGCAGGTACAGACGTGTGGTATAGCAGGAGAGGAGGTAAGATTAGAAGTCAGGAACAGACGTGTGGTATAGAAGGAGAGGGGGAAAGCGGGGAAGGCAAGAACAGACGTGTGGTATAGAAGGAGAGGGGGAAAGCGGAGAAGGCACTTACATACGTGTGGTATAACAGGAGTGGGGGAAGCGGAGAAGGCAGGAACAGACGTGTGGTATAGAAGGAGAGTTGGGACGCGGAGAAGGCAGGAACAGACGTGTGGTATAGAAGGTGAGGGGGATGTGGAGAAGGCGGGAACAGACGTGTGGTATAGAAGGAGATGGTGGGGGGAAATGGAGGAGGCGGGAACAGACAAGTGGTATAGAAGGAGAGGAGGGACGCGAAGATGGCAGGAACAGACGTGTGGTATAGAAGGAGAGAGAGGGAAGCGGAGAAGGCAGGAACAGACGTGTGGTATAGAAGGAGAGGGGGGAAGCGGAGAAGGCAGGAACAGACGTGTGGTATAGAAGGAATGGGGGAAGCGGGGAAGCCAGGAACAGACGTGTGGTATAGAAGGAGAGGGGGGAAGAGGAGAAGGCAGGAACAGACGTGTGGTATAGAAGGAGAGGGGGGATGTGTAGAAGGCAGGAACAGTCGTGTGGTATAGAAGGAGAGGGGGGAAGAGGAGAAGGCAGGAACAGACGTGTGGTATAGATGGAGAGAGGGATGTGGAGGAGGCAGGAACAGACGTATGGTATAGAAGGCGAGGGTGGAAGCGGAGAAGGCAGGAACAGACGTGTGGTACAGAAGGAGAGGCGAGAAGTAGAGAAGGCAGGTACAGACGTGTGGTATAGAAGGAGAGGTGTGAAGGAAAGCTGAGAAGGCAAGAACAGACGTGTGGTATAGAAGGAGAGGGGGGAAGCGGAGAAGGCAGGAACAGACGTGTGGTATAGTAGGAGAGGGGGAAATGGAGAAGGCAGGAACAGACGTGTGGTATAGAAGGAGAGGGGGGAAGCGATGATGGCAGGAACAGACGTGTGGTATAGAAGGAGAGAGGGGAAGCGGAGAAGGCAGGAACAGACGTGTGGTATAGAAGTAGAGGTGGGAAGTGGCGAAGGCAGGAACAGACTTGTGATATAGAATTAGAGGGGGGAAGCGGAGAGGCAGGAACAGACGTATGGTATAGAAGGAGAAGGGGGAAACGGAGAAGGTAGGAACAGACGTGTGGTATAGAAGGAGTGGGGCAAGCGGTGAAGCCAGGAACATACGTGTGGTATAGAAGGAGAGGGGTGATGTGTAGAAGGCAGGAACAGACGTGTGGTATAGAAGGAGAGGGGGGAAGCGGAGAAGGCAGGAACAGACGTGTGGTATAGTAGAAGAGGGGGATGTGGAGGAGGCAGGAACAGACGTGTGGTATAGAAGGAGAGGGTGGAAGCGGAGAAGGCAGGAACAGACGTGTGGTATAGAAGGAGATGCGAGAAGCAGAGAAGGCAGGAACAGACGTGTGGTATAGAAGGAGAGGTGTGAAGGAAAGCTGAGAAGGCAGGAACAGACGTGTGGTATAGAAGGAGAGGGGGGAAGCGGAGAAGGCAGGAACAGATGTGTGGTATAGAAGGAGATGGGGGAAGCGGAGAAGGAAGGAACAGACGTGTGGTATAGAAGGAGAGGGGGAAGCGGAGAAGCAAGGAACAGACGTGTGGTATAGGAGGAGAGGGGTGTTGTGGAGAAGGCAGTAACAGACGTGTGGTATAGAAGGAGAGGGGGGAAGCGGGGAAGGCAAGAACAGACGTGTGGTATAGAAGGAGAGGGGGAAGCGGAGAAGGAAGGAACAGACGTTTGGTATAGAAGGAGAGGGGGAAGCGGGGAAGGCAGGAACAGACGTGTGGTATAGATGGAGTGGGGGAAGCGGTGAAGCCAGGAACAGACGTGTGGTATAGAAGGAGAGGGGGGATGTGTAGACGGCAGAAACAGCCTTGTGGTATAGAAGGAGAGGGGGGAAGAGGAGAAGGCAGGAACAGACGTGTGGTATAGAAGGAGAGGGGGGATGTGTAGAAGGCAGGAACAGACGTGTGGTATAGAAGGAGAGGGGGGAAGAGGAGAAGGCAGGAATAGACGAGTGGGATAGAAGAATAGGGGGATGCAGAGAAGGCAGGTACAGACGTGTGGTATAGAAGGAGAGGGGGGAAGCGGAGAAGGCAGGAACAGACGTGTGGTATAGCAGGAGAGTGGGGAAGGACAGCGGAGAAGGCAGTGACAGACGTCTGGTATAGAAAGAGAGGGGGAAGCGGAGAAGGCAGGAACAGACGTGTCGTATAGAAGGAGAGGGGGATGTGGAGGAGGCAGGAACAGACGTGAGGTATAGAAGGAGAGGGTGGAAGCGGAGAAGGCAGGAACAGACGTGTGGTATGGAAGGAGAGGCGAGAAGCAGAGAAGGCAGGAACAGACGTGTGGTATAGAAGGAGAGGTGTGAAGGAAAGCTGAGTAGTCAGGAACAGACGTGTGGTATAGAAGGAGAGGGGGGAAACGGAGCAGGCAGGAACAGACATGTGGTATAGAAGGAGAGGGGGGAAGCGAAGATGGCAGGAACAGACATGTAGTATAGAAGGAGAGAGGGGAAGCGGAGAAGGCAGGAACAGACGTGTGGTATAGAAGTAGAGGTGGGAAGTGGTGAAGGCAGGAACAGACTTGTGATGTAGAATTAGAGGGGGGAAGCGGAGAGGCAGGAACAGACGTGTGGTATAGAAGGAGAGGGGGGAAGCGGAGAAGGCAGGAACAGACGTGTGGTATAGAAGGAGTGGGGCAAGCGGAGAAGCTAGGAACAGACGTGTGGTATAGAAGGAGAGGGGTGATGTGTAGAAGGCAGGAACAGACGTGTGGTATAGAAGGAGAGTGGGGAAGCGGAGAAGCCAGGAACAGACGTGTGGTATAGAAGGAGAGGGGAGAAGCGGAGAAGGAAGGAACACACGTGTGGTATAGAAGGAGAGGGGGAAGCGGAGAAGCCAGGAACAGACGTGTGGTATAGAAGGAGAGGGGGGATGTGTAGAAGGCAGGAACAGACGTGTGGTATATAAGGAGAGGGGGAAAGAGGAGAAGGCAGGAACAGACGTGTGGTATAGAAGAAGAGGGGGATGTGGAGGAGTCAGGAACAGACGTGTGGTATAGAATTAGAGGGTGGAAGCGGAGAAGGCAGGAACAGACGTGTCGTATAGAAGGAGAGGGGGATGTGGAGGAGGCAGGAACAGACGTGTGGTATAGAAGGAGAGGGTGGAAGCGGAGAAGGCAGGAACAGACGTGTGGTATGGAAGGAGAGGCGAGAAGCAGAGAAGGCAGGAACAGACGTGTGGTATAGTAGGAGAGGTGTGAAGGAAAGCTGAGTAGTCAGGAACAGACGTGTGGTATAGAAGGAGAGGGGGGAAACGGAGCAGGCAGGAACAGACATGTGGTATAGAAGGAGAGGGGGGAAGCGAAGATGGCAGGAACAGACATGTAGTATAGAAGGAGAGAGGGGAAGCGGAGAAGGCAGGAACAGACGTGTGGTATAGAAGTTGAGGTGGGAAGTGGTGAAGGCAGGAACAGACTTGTGATGTAGAATTAGAGGGGGGAAGCGGAGAGGCAGGAACAGACGTGTGGTATAGAAGGAGAGGGGGGAAGCGGAGAAGGCAGGAACAGACGTGTGGTATAGAGGGAGTGGGGCAAGCGGAGAAGCTAGGAACAGACGTGTGGTATAGAAGGAGAGGGGTGATGTGTAGAAGGCAGGAACAGACGTGTGGTATAGAAGGAGAGTGGGGAAGCGGAGAAGCCAGGAACAGACGTGTGGTATAGAAGGAGAGGGGAGAAGCGGAGAAGGAAGGAACAGACGTGTGGTATAGAAGGAGAGGGGGAAGCGGAGAAGCCAGGAACAGACGTGTGGTATAGAAGGAGAGGGGGGATGTGTAGAAGGCAGGAACAGACGTGTGGTATATAAGGAGAGGGGGAAAGAGGAGAAGGCAGGAACAGACGTGTGGTATAGAAGAAGAGGGGGATGTGGAGGAGTCAGGAACAGACGTGTGGTATAGAATTAGAGGGTGGAAGCGGAGAAGGCAGGAACAGACGTGTGGTATAGAAGGAGAGGCGAGAAGCAGAGAAGGCAGGAACAGACGTATGGTACAGAAGGAGAGGTGTGAAGGAAAGCTGAGAAGGCAGGAACAGACGTGTGGTATAGAAGGAGAGGAGGGATGCGGAGAAGGAAGGAACAGACTAGTGGTATAGAAGGAGAGGGGGAAGCGGAGAAGCCAGGAACAGACGTGTGGTATAGGAGAAGAGGGGGGATGTGGAGAAGGCAGGAACACACGTGTGGTATAGAAGGAGAGGGGGGAAGCGGAGAAGGCAGGATCAGACGTGTGGTATAGAAGGAGAGGGGGGAAGCGGAGAAGGCAGGAACAGACGTGTGGTATAGAAGTAGAGGTGGGAAGTGGCGAAGGCAGGAACAGACTTGTGATATAGAAATAGAGGGGGGAAGCGGAGAGGCAGGAACAGACGTATGGTATAGAAGGAGAAGGGGGAAACGGAGAAGGTAGGAACAGACGTGTGGTATAGAAGGAGTGGGGCAAGCGGTGAAGCCAGGAACATACGTGTGGTATAGAAGGAGAGGGGTGATGTGTAGAAGGCAGGAACAGACGTGTGGTATAGAAGGAGAGGGGGGAAGCGGAGAAGGCAGGAACAGACGTGTGGTATAGTAGAAGAGGGGGATGTGGAGGAGGCAGGAACAGACGTGTGGTATAGAAGGAGAGGGTGGAAGCGGAGAAGGCAGGAACAGACGTGTGGTATAGAAGGAGATGCGAGAAGCAGAGAAGGCAGGAACAGACGTGTGGTATAGAAGGAGAGGTGTGAAGGAAAGCTGAGAAGGCAGGAACAGACGTGTGGTATAGAAGGAGAGGGGGGAAGCGGAGAAGGCAGGAACAGATGTGTGGTATAGAAGGAGATGGGGGAAGCGGAGAAGGAAGGAACAGACGTGTGGTATAGAAGGAGAGGGGGAAGCGGAGAAGCAAGGAACAGACGTGTGGTATAGGAGGAGAGGGGTGTTGTGGAGAAGGCAGTAACAGACGTGTGGTATAGAAGGAGAGGGGGGAAGCGGGGAAGGCAAGAACAGACGTGTGGTATAGAAGGAGAGGGGGAAGCGGAGAAGGAAGGAACAGACGTTTGGTATAGAAGGAGAGGGGGGAAGCGGGGAAGGCAGGAACAGACGTGTGGTATAGATGGAGTGGGGGAAGCGGTGAAGCCAGGAACAGACGTGTGGTATAGAAGGAGAGGGGGGATGTGTAGACGGCAGAAACAGCCTTGTTGTATAGAAGGAGAGGGGGGAAGAGAAGAAGGCAGGAACAGACGTGTGGTATAGAAGGAGAGGGGGGAAGCGGAGAAGGCAGGAACAGACGTGTGGTATAGCAGGAGAGTGGGGAAGGACAGCGGAGAAGGCAGTAACAGACGTCTGGTATAGAAAGAGAGGGGGAAGCGGAGAAGGCAGGAACAGACGTGTCGTATAGAAGGAGAGGGGGATGTGGAGGAGGCAGGAACAGACGTGTGGTATAGAAGGAGAGGGTGGAAGCGGAGAAGGCAGGAACAGACGTGTGGTATGGAAGGAGAGGCGAGAAGCAGAGAAGGCAGGAACAGACGTGTGGTATAGAAGGAGAGGTGTGAAGGAAAGCTGAGTAGTCAGGAACAGACGTGTGGTATAGAAGGAGAGGGGGGAAACGGAGCAGGCAGGAACAGACATGTGGTATAGAAGGAGAGGGGGGAAGCGAAGATGGCAGGAACAGACATGTAGTATAGAAGGAGAGAGGGGAAGCGGAGAAGGCAGGAACAGACGTGTGGTATAGAAGTAGAGGTGGGAAGTGGTGAAGGCAGGAACAGACTTGTAGAATTAGAGGGGGGAAGCGGAGAGGCAGGAACAGACGTGTGGTATAGAAGGAGAGGGGGGAAGCGGAGAAGGCATGAACAGACGTGTGGTATAGAAGGAGTGGGGCAAGCGGAGAAGCTAGGAACAGACGTGTGGTATAGGAGGAGAGGGGTGATGTGTAGAAGGCAGGAACAGACGTGTGGTATAGAAGGAGAGTGGGGAAGCGGGGAAGCCAGGAACAGACGTGTGGTATAGAAGGAGAGGGGAGAAGCGGAGAAGGAAGGAACAGACGTGTGGTATAGAAGGAGAGGGGGAAGCGGAGAAGCCAGGAACAGACGTGTGGTATAGAAGGAGAGGGGGGATGTGTAGAAGGCAGGAACAGACGTGTGGTATATAAGGAGAGGGGGAAAGAGGAGAAGGCAGGAACAGACGTGTGGTATAGAAGAAGAGGGGGATGTGGAGGAGTCAGGAACAGACGTGTGGTATAGAATTAGAGGGTGGAAGCGGAGAAGGCAGGAACAGACGTGTGGTATAGAAGTAGAGGTGGGAAGTGGTGAAGGCAGGAACAGACTTGTGATGTAGAATTAGAGGGGGGAAGCGGAGAGGCAGGAACAGACGTGTGGTATAGAAGGAGAGGGGGGAAGCGGAGAAGGCAGGAACAGACGTGTGGTATAGAAGGAGTGGGGCAAGCGGAGAAGCTAGGAACAGACGTGTGGTATAGAAGGAGAGGGGTGATGTGTAGAAGGCAGGAACAGACGTGTGGTATAGAAGGAGAGTGGGGAAGCGGAGAAGCCAGGAACAGACGTGTGGTATAGAAGGAGAGGGGAGAAGCGGAGAAGGAAGGAACAGACGTGTGGTATAGAAGGAGAGGGGGAAGCGGAGAAGCCAGGAACAGACGTGTGGTATAGAAGGAGAGGGGGGATGTGTAGAAGGCAGGAACAGACGTGTGGTATATAAGGAGAGGGGGAAAGAGGAGAAGGCAGGAACAGACGTGTGGTATAGAAGAAGAGGGGGATGTGGAGGAGTCAGGAACAGACGTGTGGTATAGAATTAGAGGGTGGAAGCGGAGAAGGCAGGAACAGACGTGTGGTATAGAAGGAGAGGCGAGAAGCAGAGAAGGCAGGAACAGACGTATGGTACAGAAGGAGAGGTGTGAAGGAAAGCTGAGAAGGCAGGAACAGACGTGTGGTATAGAAGGAGAGGAGGGATGCGGAGAAGGAAGGAACAGACTAGTGGTATAGAAGGAGAGGGGGAAGCGGAGAAGCCAGGAACAGACGTGTGGTATAGGAGAAGAGGGGGGATGTGGAGAAGGCAGGAACACACGTGTGGTATAGAAGGAGAGGGGGGAAGCGGAGAAGGCAGGATCAGACGTGTGGTATAGAAGGAGAGGGGGGAAGCGGAGAAGGCAGGAACAGACGTTTGTTATAGGAGAGGGGGGATGCGGAGAAGGCAGCTACAGACGTGTGGTATAGCAGGAGAGGAGGTAAGATTAGAAGTCAGGAACAGACGTGTGGTATAGAAGGAGAGGGGGAAAGCGGGGAAGGCAAGAACAGACGTGTGGTATAGAAGGAGAGGGGGAAAGCGGAGAAGGCACTTACATACGTGTGGTATAACAGGAGTGGGGGAAGCGGAGAAGGCAGGAACAGACGTGTGGTATAGAAGGAGAGTTGGGACGCGGAGAAGGCAGGAACAGACGTGTGGTATAGAAGGTGAGGGGGATGTGGAGAAGGCGGGAACAGACGTGTGGTATAGAAGGAGAAGGTGGGGGGAAATGGAGGAGGCGGGAACAGACAAGTGGTATAGAAGGAGAGGAGGGACGCGAAGATGGCAGGAACAGACGTGTGGTATAGAAGGAGAGAGAGGGAAGCGGAGAAGGCAGGAACAGATGTGTGGTATAGAAGGAGAGGGGGGAAGCGGAGAAGGCAGGAACAGACGTGTGGTATAGAAGGAATGGGGGAAGCGGGGAAGCCAGGAACAGACGTGTGGTATAGAAGGAGAGGGGGGAAGAGGAGAAGGCAGGAACAGACGTGTGGTATAGAAGGAGAGGGGGGATGTGTAGAAGGCAGGAACAGTCGTGTGGTATAGAAGGAGAGGGGGGAAGAGGAGAAGGCAGGACCAGACGTGTGGTATAGATGGAGAGGGGGATGTGGAGGAGGCAGGAACAGACGTATGGTATAGAAGGCGAGGGTGGAAGCGGAGAAGGCAGGAACAGACGTGTGGTACAGAAGGAGAGGCGAGAAGTAGAGAAGGCAGGTACAGACGTGTGGTATAGAAGGAGAGCTGTGAAGGAAAGCTGAGAAGGCAAGAACAGACGTGTGGTATAGAAGGAGAGGGGGGAAGCGGAGAAGGCAGGAACAGACGTGTGGTATAGTAGGAGAGGGGGAAATGGAGAAGGCAGGAACAGACGTGTGGTATAGAAGGAGAGGGGGGAAGCGAAGATGGCAGGAACAGACGTGTGGTATAGAAGGAGAGAGGGGAAGCGGAGAAGGCAGGAACAGACGTGTGGTATAGAAGTAGAGGTGGGAAGTGGCGAAGGCAGGAACAGACTTGTGATATAGAATTAGAGGGGGGAAGCGGAGAGGCAGGAACAGACGTATGGTATAGAAGGAGAAGGGGGAAACGGAGAAGGTAGGAACAGACGTGTGGTATAGAAGGAGTGGGGCAAGCGGTGAAGCCAGGAACATACGTGTGGTATAGAAGGAGAGGGGTGATGTGTAGAAGGCAGGAACAGACGTGTGGTATAGAAGGAGAGGGGGGAAGCGGAGAAGGCAGGAACAGACGTGTGGTATAGTAGAAGAGGGGGATGTGGAGGAGGCAGGAACAGACGTGTGGTATAGAAGGAGAGGGTGGAAGCGGAGAAGGCAGGAACAGACGTGTGGTATAGAAGGAGATGCGAGAAGCAGAGAAGGCAGGAACAGACGTGTGGTATAGAAGGAGAGGTGTGAAGGAAAGCTGAGAAGGCAGGAACAGACGTGTGGTATAGAAGGAGAGGGGGGAAGCGGAGAAGGCAGGAACAGATGTGTGGTATAGAAGGAGATGGGGGAAGCGGAGAAGGAAGGAACAGACGTGTGGTATAGAAGGAGAGGGGGAAGCGGAGAAGCAAGGAACAGACGTGTGGTATAGGAGGAGAGGGGTGTTGTGGAGAAGGCAGTAACAGACGTGTGGTATAGAAGGAGAGGGGGGAAGCGGGGAAGGCAAGAACAGACGTGTGGTATAGAAGGAGAGGGGGAAGCGGAGAAGGAAGGAACAGACGTTTGGTATAGAAGGAGAGGGGGGAAGCGGGGAAGGCAGGAACAGACGTGTGGTATAGATGGAGTGGCGGAAGCGGTGAAGCCAGGAACAGACGTGTGGTATAGAAGGAGAGGGGGGATGTGTAGACGGCAGAAACAGCCTTGTGGTATAGAAGGAGAGGGGGGAAGAGGAGAAGGCAGGAACAGACGTGTGGTATAGAAGGAGAGGGGGGATGTGTAGAAGGCAGGAACAGACGTGTGGTATAGAAGGAGAGGGGGGAAGAGGAGAAGGCAGGAATAGACGAGTGGGATAGAAGGATAGGGGGATGCAGAGAAGGCAGGTACAGACGTGTGGTATAGAAGGAGAGGGGGGAAGCGGAGAAGGCAGGAACAGACGTGTGGTATAGCAGGAGAGTGGGGAAGGACAGCGGAGAAGGCAGTAACAGACGTCTGGTATAGAAAGAGAGGGGGAAGCGGAGAAGGCAGGAACAGACGTGTCGTATAGAAGGAGAGGGGGATGTGGAGGAGGCAGGAACAGACGTGTGGTATAGAAGGAGAGGGTGGAAGCGGAGAAGGCAGGAACAGACGTGTGGTATGGAAGGAGAGGCGAGAAGCAGAGAAGGCAGGAACAGACGTGTGGTATAGAAGGAGAGGTGTGAAGGAAAGGTGAGTAGTCAGGAACAGACGTGTGGTATAGAAGGAGAGGGGGGAAACGGAGCAGGCAGGAACAGACATGTGGTATAGAAGGAGAGGGGGGAAGCGAAGATGGCAGGAACAGACATGTAGTATAGAAGGAGAGAGGGGAAGCGGAGAAGGCAGGAACAGACGTGTGGAATAGAAGTAGAGGTGGGAAGTGGTGAAGGCAGGAACAGACTTGTGATGAAGAATTAGAGGGGGGAAGCGGAGAGGCAGGAACAGACGTGTGGTATAGAAGGAGAGGGGGGAAGCGGAGAAGGCAGGAACAGACGTGTGGTATAGAAGGAGTGGGGCAAGCGGAGAAGCTAGGAACAGACGTGTGGTATAGAAGGAGAGGGGTGATGTGTAGAAGGCAGGAACAGACGTGTGGTATAGAAGAAGAGTGGGGAAGCGGAGAAGCCAGGAACAGACGTGTGGTATAGAAGGAGAGGGGAGAATCGGAGAAGGAAGGAACAGACGTGTGGTATAGAAGGAGAGGGGGAAGCGGAGAAGCCAGGAACAGACGTGTGGTATAGAAGGAGAGGGGGGATGTGTAGAAGGCAGGAACAGACGTGTGGTATATAAGGAGAGGGGGAAAGAGGAGAAGGCAGGAACAGACGTGTGGTATAGAAGAAGAGAGGGATGTGGAGGAGTCAGGAACAGACGTGTGGTATAGAATTAGAGGGTGGAAGCGGAGAAGGCAGGAACAGACGTGTGGTATAGAAGGAGAGGCGAGAAGCAGAGAAGGCAGGAACAGACGTATGGTACAGAAGGAGAGGTGTGAAGGAAAGCTGAGAAGGCAGGAACAGACGTGTGGTATAGAAGGAGAGGAGGGATGCGGAGAAGGAAGGAACAGACTAGTGGTATAGAAGGAGAGGGGAAGCGGAGAAGCCAGGAACAGACGTGTGGTATAGGAGAAGAGGGGGGATGTGGAGAAGGCAGGAACACACGTGTGGTATAGAAGGAGAGGGGGGAAGCGGAGAAGGCAGGATCAGACGTGTGGTATAGAAGGAGAGGGGGGAAGCGGAGAAGGCAGGAACAGACGTTTGTTATAGGAGAGGGGGGATGCGGAGAAGGCAGGTACAGACGTGTGGTATAGCAGGAGAGGAGGTAAGATTAGAAGTCAGGAACAGACGTGTGGTATAGAAGGAGAGGGGGAAAGCGGGGAAGGCAAGAACAGACGTGTGGTATAGAAGGAGAGGGGGAAAGCGGAGAAGGCACTTACATACGTTTTGTATAACAGGAGTGGGGGAAGCGGAGAAGGCAGGAACAGACGTGTGGTATAGAAGGAGAGTTGGGACGCGGAGAAGGCAGGAACAGACGTGTGGTATAGAAGGTGAGGGGGATGTGGAGAAGGCGGGAACAGACGTGTGGTATAGAAGGAGAAGGTGGGGGGAAATGGAGGAGGCGGGAACAGACAAGTGGTATAGAAGGAGAGGAGGGACGCGAAGATGGCAGGAACAGACGTGTGGTATAGAAGGAGAGAGAGGGAAGCGGAGAAGGAAGGAACAGACGTGTGGTATAGAAGGAGAGGGGGGAAGCGGAGAAGGCAGGAACAGACGTGTGGTATAGAAGGAATGGGGGAAGCGGGGAAGCCAGGAACAGACGTGTGGTATAGAAGGAGAGGGGGGAAGAGGAGAAGGCAGGAACAGACGTGTGGTATAGAAGGAGAGGGGGGATGTGTAGAAGGCAGGAACAGTCGTGTGGTGTAGAAGGAGAGGGGGGAAGAGGAGAAGGCAGGAACAGACGTGTGGTATAGATGGAGAGGGGGATGTGGAGGAGGCAGGAACAGACGTATGGTATAGAAGGCGAGGGTGGAAGCGGAGAAGGCAGGAACAGACGTGTGGTACAGAAGGAGAGGCGAGAAGTAGAGAAGGCAGGTACAGACGTGTGGTATAGAAGGTGAGGTGTGAAGGAAAGCTGAGAAGGCAAGAACAGACGTGTGGTATAGAAGGAGAGGGGGGAAGCGGAGAAGGCAGGAACAGACGTGTGGTATAGTAGGAGAGGGGGAAATGGAGAAGGCAGGAACAGACGTGTGGTATAGAAGGAGAGGGGGGAAGCGAAGATGGCAGGAACAGACGTGTGGTATAGAAGGAGAGAGGGGAAGCGGAGAAGGCAGGAACAGACGTGTGGTATAGAAGTAGAGGTGGGAAGTGGCGAAGGCAGGAACAGACTTGTGATATAGAATTAGAGGGGGGAAGCGGAGAGGCAGGAACAGACGTATGGTATAGAAGGAGAAGGGGGAAACGGAGAAGGTAGGAACAGACGTGTGGTATAGAAGGAGTGGGGCAAGCGGTGAAGCCAGGAACATACGTGTGGTATAGAAGGAGAGGGGTGATGTGTAGAAGGCAGGAACAGACGTGTGGTATAGAAGGAGAGGGGGGAAGCGGAGAAGGCAGGAACAGACGTGTGGTATAGTAGAAGAGGGGGATGTGGAGGAGGCAGGAACAGACGTGTGGTATAGAAGGAGAGGGTGGAAGCGGAGAAGGCAGGAACAGACGTGTGGTATAGAAGGAGATCCGAGAAGCAGAGAAGGCAGGAACAGACGTGTGGTATAGGAGAGGTGTGAAGGAAAGCTGAGATGGCAGGAACAGACGTGTGGTATAGAAGGAGAGGGGGGAAACGGAGAAGGCAGGAACAGACGTGTGGTATAGTAGGAGAGGGGGAAACGGAGAAAGCAGGAACAGACGTGTTGTATAGTAAGAGAGGGGGGAAACGGAGAGGGCAGGAACAGACATGTGGTATAGAAGGAGAGGGGGGAAGCGAAGATGGCAGGAAATGACGTGTGGTATAGAAGGAGAGAGGGGAAGCGGAGAAGGCAGGAACACACGTGTGGTATAGAAGTAGAGGTGGGAAATGGGGAAGGCAGGAACAGACTTGTGATATAGAATTAGAGGGGGGAAGCGGAGAGGCAGGAACAGACGTGTGGTATAGAAGGAGAGGGGGGAAGCGGTGAAGGCAGGAACAGACGTGTGGGATAGAAGGAGTGGGGGAAGCGGAGAAGGCAGGAACAGACGTATGGTACAGAAGGAGAGGTGTGAAGGAAAGCTGAGAAGGCAGGAACAGACGTGTGGTATAGAAGGAGAGGAGGGATGCGGAGAAGGAAGGAACAGACTAGTGGTATAGAAGGAGAGGGGGAAGCGGAGAAGCCAGGAACAGACGTGTGGTATAGGAGAAGAGGGGGGATGTGGAGAAGGCAGGAACACACGTGTGGTATAGAAGGAGAGGGGGGAAGCGGAGAAGGCAGGATCAGACGTGTGGTATAGAAGGAGAGGGGGGAAGCGGAGAAGGCAGGAACAGACGTTTGTTATAGGAGAGGGGGGATGCGGAGAAGGCAGGTACAGACGTGTGGTATAGCAGGAGAGGAGGTAAGATTAGAAGTCAGGAACAGACGTGTGGTATAGAAGGAGAGGGGGAAAGCGGGGAAGGCAAGAACAGACGTGTGGTATAGAAGGAGAGGGGGAAAGCGGAGGAGGCACTTACATACGTGTGGTATAACAGGAGTGGGGGAAGCGGAGAAGGCAGGAACAGACGTGTGGTATAGAAGGAGAGTTGGGACGCGGAGAAGGCAGGAACAGACGTGTGGTATAGAAGGTGAGGGGGATGTGGAGAAGGCGGGAACAGACTTGTGGTATAGAAGGAGAAGGTGGGGGGAAATGGAGGAGGCGGGAACAGACAAGTGGTATAGAAGGAGAGGAGGGACGCGAAAATGGCAGGAACAGACGTGTGGTATAGAAGGAGAGAGAGGGAAGCGGAGAAGGCAGGAACAGACGTGTGGTATAGAAGGAGAGGGGGGAAGCGGAGAAGGCAGGAACAGACGTGTGGTATAGAAGGAATGGGGGAAGCGGGGAAGCCAGGAACAGACGTGTGGTATAGAAGGAGAGGGGGGAAGAGGAGAAGGCAGGAACAGACGTGTGGTATAGAAGGAGAGGGGGGATGTGTAGAAGGCAGGAACAGTCGTGTGGTGTAGAAGGAGAGGGGGGAAGAGGAGAAGGCAGGAACAGACGTGTGGTATAGATGGAGAGGGGGATGTGGAGGAGGCAGGAACAGACGTATGGTATAGAAGGCGAGGGTGGAAGCGGAGAAGGCAGGAACAGACGTGTGGTACAGAAGGAGAGGCGAGAAGTAGAGAAGGCAGGTACAGACGTGTGGTATAGAAGGTGAGGTGTGAAGGAAAGCTGAGAAGGCAAGAACAGACGTGTGGTATAGAAGGAGAGGGGGGAAGCGGAGAAGGCAGGAACAGACGTGTGGTATAGTAGGAGAGGGGGAAATGGAGAAGGCAGGAACAGACGTGTGGTATAGAAGGAGAGGGGGGAAGCGAAGATGGCAGGAACAGACGTGTGGTATAGAAGGAGAGAGGGGAAGCGGAGAAGGCAGGAACAGACGTGTGGTATAGAAGTAGAGGTGGGAAGTGGCGAAGGCAGGAACAGACTTGTGATATAGAATTAGAGGGGGGAAGCGGAGAGGCAGGAACAGACGTATGGTATAGAAGGAGAAGGGGGAAACGGAGAAGGTAGGAACAGACGTGTGGTATAGAAGGAGTGGGGCAAGCGGTGAAGCCAGGAACATACGTGTGGTATAGAAGGAGAGGGGTGATGTGTAGAAGGCAGGAACAGACGTGTGGTATAGAAGGAGAGGGGGGAAGCGGAGAAGGCAGGAACAGACGTGTGGTATAGTAGAAGAGGGGGATGTGGAGGAGGCAGGAACAGACGTGTGGTATAGAAGGAGAGGGTGGAAGCGGAGAAGGCAGGAACAGACGTGTGGTATAGAAGGAGATCCGAGAAGCAGAGAAGGCAGGAACAGACGTGTGGTATAGGAGAGGTGTGAAGGAAAGCTGAGATGGCAGGAACAGACGTGTGGTATAGAAGGAGAGGGGGGAAACGGAGAAGGCAGGAACAGACGTGTGGTATAGTAGGAGAGGGGGAAACGGAGAAAACAGGAACAGACGTGTTGTATAGTAAGAGAGGGGGGAAACGGAGAGGGCAGGAACAGACATGTGGTATAGAAGGAGAGGGGGGAAGCGAAGATGGCAGGAAATGACGTGTGGTATAGAAGGAGAGAGGGGAAGCGGAGAAGGCAGGAACAGACGTGTGGTATAGAAGTAGAGGTGGGAAATGGGGAAGGCAGGAACAGACTTGTGATATAGAATTAGAGGGGGGAAGCGGAGAGGCAGGAACAGACGTGTGGTATAGAAGGAGAGGGGGGAAGCGGTGAAGGCAGGAACAGACGTGTGGGATAGAAGGAGTGGGGGAAGCGGAGAAGCCAGGAACAGAAGTGTGGTATAGGAGGAGAGGGGGGATGTGTACAAGGCAGGAACAGACGTGTGGTATAGAAGGAGAGGGGGGAAGCTGAGAAGGCAGGAACAGACGTGTGGTATAGAAGGAGAGAGGGAAAGCGGAGAAGGTAGGAACAGACATGTGGTATAGACGGAGAGGGGGGAAGCGGAGAAGGCAGGAACAGACGTGTGGTATAGAAGGAGAGGGTGAAGCGGAGAAGGCAGGAACAGACGTGTGGTATAGAAGGAGAGGGGGGAAGCGGTGAAGGCAGGAACAGACGTGTGGTATATAAAAAGAGGGGGGAAGCGGAGAAGGAAGGAACAAACGTGTGGTATAGTTGGAGAGGGGAAATGGAGAAGGCAGGAACAGACTTGTTGTATAGAAGGAGAGGGGAGAAAGGGAGAAGGCAAGTACAGACATGTGGAATAGAAGGAGAGGGGGGAAGCGATGATGGCAGGAACAGACGTGTGGTATAGAAGGAGAGAGGGGAAGCGGAGAAGGCAGGAACAGACGTGTGGTATAGAAGTAGAGGTGGGAAGTGGCGAAGGCAGGAACAGACTTGTGATATAGAATTAGAGGGGGGAAGCGGAGACTCAGGAACAGACGTATGGTATAGAAGGCGAAGGGGGAAACGGAGAAGGTAGGAACAGACGTGTGGTATAGAAGGAGTGGGGAAACCGGTGAAGCCAGGAACAGACGTGTGGTATAGAAGGAGAGGGGTGATGTGTAGAAGGCAGGAACAGACGTGTGGTATAGAAGGAGAGGTGGGAAGCGGAGAAGGCAGGAACAGACGTGTGGTATAGAAGGAGAGGGGGACAGCGGAGAAGGCAGGAACAGACGTGTGGTATAGAAGGAGAGGGGGGAAGCAGAGAAGGCAGGATCAGACGTGTGGTATAGAAGGAGAGGGGGGAAGCGGAGAAGGAAGGAACAGACCTGTGGTATAGAAGGAGAGGGATAAGCGGAGAAGCCAGGAACAGACGTGTGGTATAGAAGGAGAGGGGGAATGTGTAGAAGGCAGGAACAGACGTGTGGTATAGAAGGAGAGATGGGAAGAGGAGAAGGCAGGAACAGACGTGTGGTATAGTAGAAGAGGGGGATGTGGAGGAGGCAGGAACAGACGTGTGGTATAGAAGGAGAGGGTGGAAGCGTAGAAGGCAGGAACAGACGTGTGGTATAGAAGGAGAGGCGAGAAGCAGAGAAGGCAGGAACACACATGTGGTATAGAAGGAGAGGTGTGAAGGAAAGCTGAGATGGCAGGAACAGACGTGTGGTATAGAAGGAGAGGGGGGAAGCGGAGAAGGCAGGAACAGACGTGTGGTATAGTAGGAGAGGGGGAAACGGAGAAAGCAGGAACAGACGTGTTGTATAGAAGGAGAGGGGGGAAACGGAGAAGGCAGGAACAGACATGTGGTATAGAAGGAGAGGGAGGAAGCGAAGATGGCAGGAAATGACGTGTGGTATAGAAGGAGAGAGGGGAAGCGGAGAAGGAAGGAACAGACGTGTGGTATAGACAGAGAGGGGGAAGCGGAGAAGCCAGGAACAGACGTGTGGTATAGAAGGAGAGGGGGGGATGTGTAGAAGGCAGGAACAGACGTGTGGTATATAAGGAGAGGGGGAAAGAGGAGAAGGCAGGAACAGACGTGTGGTATAGAAGAAGAGGGGGATGTGGAGGAGGCAGGAACAGACGTGTGGTATAGAATTAGAGGGTGGAAGCGGAGAAGGCAGGAACAGACGTGTGGTATAGAAGGAGAGGCGAGAAGCAGAGAAGGCAGGAACAGACGTATGGTACAGAAGGAGTGGTGTGAAGGAAAGCTGAGAAGGCAGGAACAGACGTGTGGTATAGAAGGAGAGGAGGGAAGCGGAGAAGGAAGGAACAGACGTGTGGTATAGAAGGAGAGGGGGAAGCGGAGAAGCCAGGAACAGACGTGTGGTATAGGAGAAGAGGGGGGATGTGGAGAAGGCAGGAACACACGTGAGGTATAGAAGGAGAGGGGGGAAGCGGAGAAGGCAGGATCAGACGTGTGGTATAGAAGGAGAGGGGGAAGCGGAGAAGGCAGGAACAGACGTTTGTTATAGGAGAGGGGGGATGCGGAGAAGGCAGGTACAGACGTGTGGTATAGCAGGAGAGGAGGGAAGATTAGAAGTCAGGAACAGACGTGTGGTATAGAAGGAGAGGGGGAAAGCAGGGAAGGCAAGAACAGACGTGTGGTATAGAAGGAGAGGGGGAAAGCGGAGAAGGCAGTTACATATGTGTGGTAAAACAGGAGTGGGGGAAGCGGAGAAGGCAGGAACAGACGTGTGGTATAGAAGGAGAGTTGGGACGCGGAGAAGGCAGGAACAGACGTGTGGTATAGAAGGTGAGGGGGATTTGGAGAAGGCGGGAACAGACGTGTGGTATAGAAGGAGTGGGTGGGGGGAAATGGAGGAGGCGGGAACAGACATGTGCTATAGAAGGAGAGGAGGGAAGCGAAGATGGCAGGAACAGACGTGTGGTATAGAAGGAAAGAGAGGGAAGCGGAGAAGGCAGGAACAGACGTGTGGTATAGAAGGAGAGGGGGGAAGCGGAGAAGGCAGGAACAGACGTGTGGTATAGAAGGAGTGGGGGAAGCGGGGAAGCCAGGAACAGACGTGTGGTATAGAAGGCGAGGGGGGATGTTTGGACGGCAGGAACAGCCTTGTGGTATAGAAGGAGAGGGGGGAAGAGGAGAAGGCAGGAACAGACGTGTGGTATAGAAGGAGAGGGGGGATGTGTAGAAGGCAGGAACAGTCGTGTGGTATAGAAGGAGAGGGGGGAAGAGGAGACGGCAGGAACAGACGTGTGGTATAGAAGGAGAGGGGGATGTGGTGGAGGCAGGAACAGACGTATGGTATAGAAGGAGAGGGTGGAAGCGGAGAAGGCAGGAACAGACGTGTGGTACAGAAGGAGAGGCGAGAAGTAGAGAAGGCAGGTACTGACGTGTGGTATAGAAGGAGAGGTATGAAGGAATGCTGAGAAGGCAGGAACAGACGTGATGTATAGAAGGAGAGGGGGGAAGCGGAGAAGGCAGGAACAGACGTGTGGTATAGTAGGAGAGGGGGAAATGGAGAAGGCAGGAACAGACTTGTTGTATAGAAGGAGAGGTGGGAAACGGAGAAGGCAGGAACAGACATGTGGTATAGAAGGAGAGGGGGGAAGCGAAGATGGCAGGAACAGACGTGTGGTATAGAAGGAGAGAGGGGAAGCGGAGAAGGCAGGAACAGACGTGTGGTATAGAAGTAGAGGTGGGAAGTGGCGAAGGCAGGAACAGACTTGTGATATAGAATTAGAGGGGGGAAGCGGAGAGGCAGGAACAGACGTATGGTATAGAAGGAGAAGGGGTAACGGAGATGGTAGGAACAGACGTGTGGTATAGAAGGAGTGGGGCAAGCGGTGAAGCCAGGAACAGACGTGTGGTATAGAAGGAGAGGGGTGATGTGTAGAAGGCAGGAACAGACGTGTGGTATAGAAGGAGAGGGGGGAAGCGGAGAAGGCAGGAACAGACGTGTGGTATAGAAGGAGAGGGGGACAGCGGAGAAGGCAAGAACAGACATGTGGTATAGACGGAGAGGGGGGAAGCAGAGAAGGCAGGAACAGACGTGTGGTATAGAAGGAGAGGGTGAAGCGGAGAAGGCAGGAACAGACGTGTGGTATAGAAGGAGAGGGGGGAAGCAGAGAAAGCAGGAACAGACGTGTGGTATAGAAGGAGAGGGTGAAGCGGAGAAGGCAGGAACAGACGTGTGGTATAGAAGGAGAGGGGGAATGTGTAGAAGGCCGGAACAGACGTGTGGTATAGAAGGAGAGACGGGAAGAGGAGAAGGCAGGAACAGACGTGTGGTATAGTAGAAGAGGGGGATGTGGAGGAGGCAGGAATAGACGTGTGGTATAGAAGGAGAGAATGGAAGCGGAGAAGGCAGGAACAGACGTGTGGTATAGAAGGAGAGGCGAGAAGCAGAGAAGGCAGGAACAGACGTGTGGTATAGAAGGAGAGGTGTGAAGGAAAGCTGAGATGGCAGGAACAGACGTGTGGTATAGAAGGAGAGGGGGGAGGCGGAGAAGGCAGGAACAGACGTGTGGTATAATAGGAGAGGGGGAAACGGAGAAAGCAGGAACAGACGTGTTGTATAGAAAGAGAGGGGAGAAACGGAGAAGGCAGGAACAGACATGTGGTATAGAAGGAGAGGGGGGAAGGGAAGATGGCAGGAACAGACGTGTGGTATAGAAGTAGAGGTGGGAAGTGGCGAAGGCAGGAACAGACTTGTGATATAGAATTAGAGGGGGGATGCGGAGATGCAGGAACAGACGTGTGGTATAGAAGGAGAGGGGGGAAGCGGTGAAGGCAGGAACAGACGGGTGGTATAAAAGGAGTGGCGGAAGCGGAGAAGCAAAGAACAGAAGTGTGGTATAGAAGGAGAGGGGGGAAGCTGAGAAGGCAGGAACAGACGTGTGTATAGAAGGAGAGAGGGAAAGCGGAGAAGGTAGGAACAGACATGTGGTATAGACGGAGAGGGGGGAAGCGGAGAAGGCAGGAACAGACGTGTGGTATAGAAGGAGAGGGTGAAGCGGAGAAGGCAGGAACAGAGGTGTGGTATAGAAGGAGAGGGGGGAAGCGGAGAAGGCAGGAACAGACGTGTGGTATAGATGGAGAGGGGGGAAGCGGAGAAGGAAGGAACAAACATGTGGTATAAAAGGAGAGGGGGAAGCGGAGAAGCCAGGAACAGTCGTGTGGTATAGGAGGAGAGGGGGAATGTGTAGAAGGCAGGAACAGACGTGTGGTATAGTAGAAGAGGGTGAAGCGGAGAAGGCAGGAACAGACGTGTGGTATAGAAGGAGAGGGGGGGAAGCGGAGAAGGCAGGAACAGACGTGTGGTATAGATGGGGAGGGGGGAAGCGGAGAAGGAAGGAACAAACGTGTGGTATAAAAGGAGAGGGGAAAGCGGAGAAGCCAGGAACAGTCGTGTGGTATAGGAGGAGAGGGGGAATGTGTAGAAGGCAGGAACAGACGTGTGGTATAGTAGAAGAGGGGGATGTGGAGAAGGCAGGAACAGACGGGTGGTATAATAGGAGAGGGGGGAAGTGGAGAAGGTAGGATCAGACGTTTGGTATAGAAGGAGAGGGGGGAAGCGCAGAATGCAGGAACAAACGTGTGGTGTAGCAGGAGAGGGGGGAAGAGGAGAAGGCAAGAACAGACGTGTGGTATAGAAGGAGAGGGTGAAGCGGAGAAGGCAGGAACAGACATGTGGTATAGAAGGAGAGGGGGGAAGAAGAGAAGGCAGGAACAGACGTGTGGTATAGTAGGAGAGGGGGAAATGGAGAAGGCAGGAACAGACTTGTTGTATAGAAGGAGAGGGGGGAAACGGAGAAGGCAGGAACAGACATGTGGTATAGAAGGAGAGGGGGGAAGCGAAGATGGCAGGAACAGACGTGTGGTATAGACGGAGTGGGGCAAGCGGTAATGCCAGGAACAGACGTGTGGTATAGAAGGAGAGGGGTGATGTGTAGAAGGCAGGAACAGACGTGTGGTATAGAAGGAGAGGTGGGAAGCGGAGAAGGCAGGAACAGACGTGTGGTATAGAAGGAGAGGGGGACAGCGGAGAAGGCAGGAACAGACATGTGGTATAGATGGAGAGGGGGGAAGCGGAGAAGGCAGGAACAGACGTGTGGTACAGAAGGAGAGGGTGAAGCGGAGAAGGCAGGAACAGACATGTGGTATAGAAGGAGAGGGGGGAAGAAGAGAAGGCAGGAACAGACGTGTGGTATAGAAGGAGAGGGGGGAAGCGGAGAAGGAAGGAACAGACTTGTGGTATAGAAGGAGAGGGATAAGCGGAGAAGCCAGGAACAGACGTGTGGTATAGAAGGAGAGGGGGAATGTGTAGATGGCAGGAACAGACGTGTGGTATAGTAGAAGAGGGGGATGTGGAGGAGGCAGGAACAGGCGTGTGGTATAGAAGGAGAGGGTGGAAGCGGAGAAGGCAGGAACAGACGTGTGGTATAGAAGGAGAGGCGAGAAGCAGAGAAGGCAGGAACAGACGTGTGGTATAGAAGGAGAGGTGTGAAGGAAAGCTGAGATGGCAGGAACAGACGTATGGTATAGAAGGAGAGGGGGGAAGCGGAGAAGGCAGGAACAGACGTGTGGTATAGTAGGAGAGGGGGAAACGGAGAAAGCAGGAACAGACGTGTTGTATAGAAGGAGAGGGGGGAAACGAAGAAGGCAGGAACAGACATGTGGTATAGAAGGAGAGGGGGGAAGCGAAGATGGCAGGAAATGACGTGTGGTATAGAAGGAGAGAGGGGAAGCGGAGGAGGCAGGAACAGACGTGTGGTATAGAAGTAGAGGTTGGAAGTGGCGAAGGCAGGAACAGACTTGTGATATAGAATTAGAGGGGGGAAGCGGAGAGGCAGGAACAGACGTGTGGTATAGAAGGAGAGGGGGGAAGCGGTGAAGGCAGGAACAGACGTGTGGTATAGAAGGAGTGGGGGAAGCGGAGAAGCCAGGAACAGAAGTGTGGTATAGAAGGAGAGGGTGAAGCGGGGAAGGCAGGAACAGACGTGTGGTATAGAAGGAGAGGGGGGAAACGGAGAAGGCAGGAACAGACGTGTGGTATAGAAGGAGATGGGGGAGGCGGAGAAGGAAGGAACAAACGTGTGGTATAAAAGGAGAGGGGGAAGCGGAGAAGCCAGGAACAGACGTGTGGTATAGGAGGATTGGGGGGATGTGGAGAAGGCAGGAACAGACGTGTTTTATAATAGGAGAGGGGGGAAGTGGAGAAGGCAGGATCAGACGTGTGGTATAGAAGGAGAGGGGGGAAGCGCAGAATGCAGGAACAAACGTGTGGTATAGCAGGAGAGGGGGGAAGAGGAGAAAGCAGGAACAGACGTGTGGTATAGAAGGAGAGGGGGGAAGCGGAGAAGGCAGGAACAGACGTTTGGTATAGAAGGAGAAAGGGGATGTGGAGAAGGCAGGAACCGTCGTGTGGTATAGCAGGAGAGGAGGGAAGAGGAGAAGGCAGGAACAGACATGTGGTATAGAAGGAGAGGGGGGAAGCGAAGAAGGCAGGAACAGACGTGTGGTATAGAAGGAGAGGGGGGAAGTGGAGAAGGCAGGAACAGTCGTAGTGTATAGAAGGAGAGGGGAGAAGGAAAGCGGAGAAGGCAGGAACAGACAAGTGGTATAGAAGGAGAGGGGGGATGCGGAGAAAGCAGAAACAGACGTGTGGTATAGAAGGAGAGTTGGGACGTGGAGAAGGCAGCAACAGACGTGTGGTATAGAAGGAGAGGGGGGATGTGGAGAAGGCGGGAACAGACGTGTGGTATAGAAGGAGAGGGGGGGAATCCGAGAATGCAGGAACAGACGTGTGGTATAGAAGGAGTGGGGGAAGCGGGGAAGCAAGGAACAGACGTGTGGTATAGAAGGAGAGGGGGGATGTGTAGACGGCAGGAACAGACTTGTGGTATAGAAGGAGAGGGGACAAGAGGGGAAGGCAGGAACAGACGTGTGGTATGGAAGGAGAGGGGGGATGTGTAGAAGGCAGGAACAGACGTGTGGTATAGAAGGAGAGGGGGGAAGAGGAGAAGGCAGGAACAGACGTGTGGTATAGAAGGAGAGGGGGATGTGGAGGAGGTAAGAACAGACGTGTGGTATAGAATGAGAGGCGAGAAGCAGAGAAGGCAGGAACAGACGTGTGGTATAGAAGGAGAGGTGTGAAGGAAAGCTGAGATGGCAGGAACAGACGTGTGGTATAGAAGGAGAGGGGGGAAGCGGAGAAGGCAGGAACAGACGTGTGGTATAGTAGGAGAGGGGGAAACGGAGAAAGCAGGAACAGACGTGTTGTATAGAAGGAGAGGGGGGAAACGAAGAAGGCAGGAACAGACATGTGGTATAGAAGGAGAGGGGGGAAGCGAAGATGGCAGGAAATGACGTGTGGTATAGAGCGAGAGAGGGGAAGCGGAGAAGGCAGGATCAGACGTGTGGTATAGAAGTAGAGGTGGGAAGTGGCGAAGGCAGGAACAGACTTGTGATATAGAATTAGAGGGGGGAAGCGGAGAGGCAGGAACAGACGTGTGGTATAGAAGGAGAGGGGGGAAGCGGTGAAGGCAGGAACAGACGTGTGGTATAGAAGGAGTGGGGGAAGGGGAGAAGCCAGGAACAGAAGTGTGGTATAGAAGGAGAGGGGGGATGTGTAGAAGGCAGGAACAGACGTGTGGTATAGAAGGAGAGGGGTGAAGCTGAGAAGGCAGGAACAGACGTGTGGTATAGAAGGAGAGAGGGAAAGGGGAGAAGGTAGGAACAGACTTGTGGTATAGACAGAGAGGGGGGAAGCGGAGAAGGCAGGAACAGACGTGTGGTATAGAAGGAGAGGGTGAAGCGGAGAAGGCAGGAACAGACGTGTGGTATAGAAGGATTGGGGGAAGCGGAGAAGGCAGGAACAGACGTGTGGTATAGAAGGAGATGGGGGAAGCGGAGAAGGAAGGAACAAACGTGTGGTATAAAAGGAGAGGGGGAAGCGGAGAAGCCAGGAACAGACGTGTGGTATAGGAGGAGTGGGGGGATGTGGAGAAGGCAGGAACAGACGTGTTTTATAATAGGAGAGGGGGGATGTGGAGAAGGCAGGATCTGACGTGTGGTATAGAAGGAGAGGGGGGAAGCGCAGAATGCAGGAACAAACGTGTGGTATAGCAGGAGAAAGGGGAAGAGGAGAAAGCAGGAACAGACGTGTGGTATAGAAGGAGAGGGGGGAAGCGGAGAAGGAAGGAACAGACGTTTGGTATAGAAGGAGAGGGGGGATGTGGAGAAGGCAGGAACCGACGTGTGGTATAGCAGGAGAGGAGGGAAGAGGAGAAGGCAGGAACAGACATGTGGTATAGAAGGAGGGGGGGGAAGCGGAGAAGGCAGGAACAGACGTGTGGTATAGAAGGAGAGGGGGGAAGTGGAGAAGGCAGGAACAGTCGTAGTGTATAGAAGGAGAGGGGAGAAGGAAAGCGGAGAAGGCAGGAACAGACAAGTGGTATAGAAGGAGAGGGGGGATGCGGAGAAGGCAGAAACAGACGTGTGGTATAGAAGGAGAGTTGGGACGTGGAGAAGGCAGCAACAGACGTGTGGTATAGAAGGAGAGGGGGGATGTGGAGAAGGCGGGAACAGACGTGTGGTATAGAAGGAGAGGGGGGGAATCCGAGAATGCAGGAACAGACGTGTGGTATAGAAGGAGTGGGGGAAGCGGGGAAGCAAGGGACAGACGTGTGGTATAGAAGGAGAGGGGGGATGTGTAGACGGCAGGAACAGACTTGTGGTATAGAAGGAGAGGGGAGAAGAGGAGAAGGCAGGAACAGACGTGTGGTATAGAAGGAGAGGGGGGATGTGTAGAAGGCAGGAACAGACGTGTGGTATAGAAGGAGAGGGGGGAAGAGGAGAAGGCAGGAACAGACGTGTGGTATAGAAGGAGAGGGGGATGTGGAGGAGGTAAGAACAGACGTGTGGTATAGAAGGAGAGGCGAGAAGCAGATAAGGCAGGAACAGACGTGTGGTATAGAAGGAGAGGTGTGAAGGAAAGCTGAGAAGGCAGGAACAGACGTGTGGTATAGAAGGTGAGGGGGGAAGCGGAGAAGGCAGGAACAGACGTGTGGTATAGTAGGAGAGGGGGAAACGGAGAAGGCAGGAACAGACGTGTTGTATAGAAGGAGAGGGGGGAAACGGAGATGGCAGGAACAGACATGTGGTATAGAAGGAGAGGGGGGAAGCGAAGATGGCAGGAACAGACGGGTGGTATAGAAGGAGAGAGGGGAAGCGGAGGAGGCAGGAACAGACGTGTGGTATAGAAGTAGAGGTGGGAAGTGGCGAAGGCAGGAACAGACATTTGATATAGAATTAGAGGGGGGAAGCGGAGGGGAAGGAACAGACATGTGGTATAGAAGGTGAGGGGGGAAGCGGAGAAGGCAGGAACAGACGTGTGGTATAGAAGGAGTGGGGGAAGCAGAGAAGCCAGGAACAGACGTGTGGTATAGAAGGAAAGGGGGGAAGCGGAGAAGGCAGGAACAGACGTGTGGTATAGAAGGAGAGGGGGGAAGCGGAGAAGGCAGGAACAGACGTGTGGTATAGAAGGAGAGGGGGAAAGCGGAGAAGGCAGGAACAGACATGTGGTATAGAGGGAGAGGGGGAAAGCGGAGAAGGCAGGAACAGCGTGTGGTATAGAAGGAGAGGTTGAAGCGGAGAAGGCAGGAACAGGCGTGTGGTATAGAATGGGAGGGCGAAGCGGAGAAGGCAGGAACAGACGTGTGGTATAGAAGGAGAGGGGGGAAGTGGAGAAGGAAGGAACAGACGTGTGGTATAGAAGGAGAGGCGAGAAGCAGAGAAGGCAGGAACAGACGTGTGGTATAGAAGGAGAGGTGTGAATTAAAGCTGAGAAGGCAGGAACAGACGTGTGGTATAGAAGGAGAGGGGGGAAGCGGAGAAGGCAGGAACAGACATGTGGTATAGAGGGAGAGGGGGAAAGCGGAGAAGGCAGGAACAGACATGTGGTATAGAGGGAGAGGGGGGAAGCGGAGAAGGCAGGAACAGACGTGTGGTATAGAAGGAGAGGTTGAAGCAGAGAAGGCAGGAACAGGCGTGTGGTATAGAATGGGAGGGGGGAAGCGGAGAAGGCAGGAACAGACGTGTGGTATAGAAGGAGAGGGGGGAAGTGGAGAAGGAAGGAACAGACGTGTGGTATAGAAGGAGAGGCGAGAGCAGAGAAGGCAGGAACAGACGTGTGGTATAGAAGGAGAGGTGTGAATTAAAGCTGAGGAGGCAGGAACAGACGTGTGGTATAGAAGGAGAGGGGGGAAGCTGAGAAGGCAGGAACAGACGTGTGGTATAGAAGGAGAGAGGGAAAGCGGAGAAGGTAGGAACAGACATGTGGTATAGACGGAGAGTGGGGAAGCGGAGAAGGCAGGAACAGACGTGTGGTATAGAAGGAGAGGGTGAAGCGGAGAAGGCAGGAATAGACGTGTGGTATAGATGGATTGGGAGGAAGCGGAGAAGGCAGGAACAGACGTGTGGTATAGAAGGAGATAGGGGAAGCGGAGAAGGAAGGAACAAACGTGTGGTATAAAAGGAGAGGGGGAAGCGGAGAAGCCAGGAACAGACGTGTGGTATAGGAGGAGTGGGGGGATGTGGAGAAGGCAGGAACAGACGTGTGGTATAGAAGGAGAGGGGGGAAGCGGAGAAGGCAGGAACAGACGTGTGGTATAGAAGGAGAAGGGGGAAGTGGAGAAGGCAGGAACAGACGTGTTTTATAATAGGAGAGGGGGGAAGTGGAGAAGGCAGGATCTGACGTGTGGTATAGAAGGAGAGGGGGGAAGCGCAGAATGCAGGAACAAACGTGTGGTATAGCAGGAGAAAGGGGAAGAGGAGAAAGCAGGAACAGACGTGTGGTATAGAAGGAGAGGGGGGATGCGGAGAAGGAAGGAACAGACGTTTGGTATAGAAGGAGAGGGGGGATGTGGAGAAGGCAGGAACCGACGTGTGGTATAGCAGGAGAGGAGGGAAGAGGAGAAGGCAGGAAAAGACATGTGGTATAGAAGGAGAGGGGGGAAGCGGAGAAGGCAGGAACAGACGTGTGGTATAGAAGGAGAGGGGGGAAGTGGAGAAGGCAGGAACAGTCGTAGTGTATAGAAGGAGACGGGAGAAGGAAAGCGGAGAAGGCAGGAACAGACAAGTGGTATAGAAGGAGAGGGGGGATGTGGAGAAAGCAGAAACAGACGTGTGGTATAGAAGGAGAGTTGGGACGTGGAGAAGGCAGCAACAGACGTGTGGTATAGAAGGAGAGGGGGGATGTGGAGAAGGCGGGAACAGACGTGTGGTATAGAAGGAGAGGGGGGAATCCGAGAATGCAGGAACAGACGTGTGGTATAGAAGGAGTGGGGGAAGCGGGGAAGCAAGGGACAGACGTGTGGTATAGAAGGAGAGGGGGGATGTGTAGACGGCAGGAACAGACTTGTGGTATAGAAGGAGAGGGGAGAAGAGGAGAAGGCAGGAACAGACGTGTGGTATAGAAGGAGAGGGGGGATGTGTAGAAGGCAGGAACAGACGTGTGGTATAGAAGGAGAGGGGGGAAGAGGAGAAGGCAGGAACAGACGTGTGGTATAGAAGGAGAGGGGGATGTGGAGGAGGTAAGAACAGACGTGTGGTATAGAAGGAGAGGCGAGAAGCAGATAAGGCAGGAACAGACGTGTGGTATAGAAGGAGAGGTGTGAAGGAAAGCTGAGAAGGCAGGAACAGACGTGTGGTATAGAAGGTGAGGGGGGAAGCGGAGAAGGCAGGAACAGACGTGTGGTATAGTAGGAGAGGGGGAAACGGAGAAGGCAGGAACAGACGTGTTGTATAGAAGGAGAGGGGGGAAACGGAGAAGGCAGGAACAGACATGTGGAATAGAAGGAGAGGGGGGAAGCGAAGATGGCAGGAATAGACGGGTGGTATAGAAAGAGAGAGGGGAAGCGGAGGAGGCAGGAACAGACGTGTGGTATAGAAGTAGAGGTGGGAAGTGGCGAAGGCAGGAACAGACTTTTGATATAGAATTAGAGGGGGGAAGCGGAGGGGCAGGAACAGACATGTGGTATAGAAGGTGAGGGGGGAAGCGGAGAAGGCAGGAACAGACGTGTGGTATAGAAGGAGTGGGGGAAGCAGAGAAGCCAGGAACAGACGTTTGGTATAGAAGGAGAGGGGGGAAGCGGAGAAGGCAGGAACAGACGTGTGGTATAGAAGGAGAGGGGGGAAGCGGAGAGGGCAGGAACAGACGTGTGGTATAGAAGGAGAGGGATAAGCGGAGAAGCCAGGAACAGACGTGTGGTATAGAAGGAGAGGGGGAATGTGTGGAAGGCAGGAACAGACGTGTGGTATAGTAGAAGAGGGGGATGTGGAGGAGGCAGGAACAGACGTGTGGTATAGTAGGAGAGGGGGAAACGGAGAAAGCTGGAACAGACGTGTTGTATAGAAGGAGAGGGGGGAAACGAAGAAGGCAGGAACAGACATGTGGTATAGAAGGAGAGGGGGGAAGCGAAGATGGCAGGAAATGACGTGTGGTATAGAAGGAGAGAGGGGAAGCGGAGGAGGCAGGAACAGACGTGTGGTATAGAAGTAGAGGTTGGAAGTGGCGAAGGCAGGAACAGACTTGTGATATAGAATTAGAGGGGGGAAGCGGAGAGGCAGGAACAGACGTGTGGTATAGAAGGAGAGGGGGGAAGCGGTGAAGGCAGGAACAGACGTGTGGTATAGAAGGAGTGGGGGAAGCGGAGAAGCCAGGAACAGAAGTGTGGTATTGAAGGAGAGGGGGGATGTGTAGAAGGCAGGAACAGACGTGTGGTATTGAAGGAGAGGGGGGAAGCTGAGAAGGCAGGAACAGACGTGTGGTATAGAAGGAGAGAGGGAAAGCGGAGAAGGTAGGAACAGACATGTGGTATAGACGGAGAGGGGGGAAGCGGAGAAGGCAGGAACAGACGTGTGGTATAGAAGGAGAGGGTGAAGCGGGGAAGGCAGGAACAGACGTGTGGTATAGAAGGAGAGGGGGGAAGCGGAGAAGGCTGGAACAGACGTGTGGTATAGAAGGAGATGGGGGAAGCGGAGAAGGAAGGAACAAACGTGTGGTATAAAAGGAGAGGGGGAAGCGGAGAAGCCAGGAACAGACGTGTGGTATAGGAGGAGTGGGGGGATGTGGAGAAGGCAGGAACAGACGTGTTTTATAATAGGAGAGGGGGGAAGTGGAGAAGGCAGGATCAGACGTGTGGTATAGAAGGAGAGGGGGGAAGCGCAGAATGCAGGAACAAACGTGTGGTATAGCAGGAGAGGGGGGAAGAGGAGAAAGCAGGAACAGACGTGTGGTATAGAAGGAGAGGGGGGAAGCGGAGAAGGCAGGAACAGACGTTTGGTATAGAAGGAGAAAGGGGATGTGGAGAAGGCAGGAACCGTCGTGTGGTATAGCAGGAGAGGAGGGAAGAGGAGAAGGCAGGAACAGACATGTGGTATAGAAGGAGAGGGGGGAAGCGAAGAAGGCAGGAACAGACGTGTGGTATAGAAGGAGAGGGGGGAAGTGGAGAAGGCAGGAACAGTCGTAGTGTATAGAAGGAGAGGGGAGAAGGAAAGCGGAGAAGGCAGGAACAGACAAGTGGTATAGAAGGAGAGGGGGGATGCGGAGAAGGCAGAAACAGACGTGTGGTATAGAAGGAGAGTTGGGACGTGGAGAAGGCAGCAACAGACGTGTGGTATAGAAGGAGAGGGGGGATGTGGAGAAGGCGGGAACAGACGTGTGGTATAGAAGGAGAGGGGGGGAATCCGAGAATGCAGGAACAGACGTGTGGTATAGAAGGAGTGGGGGAAGCGGGGAAGCAAGGAACAGACGTGTGGTATAGAAGGAGAGGGGGGATGTGTAGACGGCAGGAACAGACTTGTGGTATAGAAGGAGAGGGGACAAGAGGGGAAGGCAGGAACAGACGTGTGGTATAGAAGGAGAGGGGGGATGTGTAGAAGGCAGGAACAGACGTGTGGTATAGAAGGAGAGGGGGGATGTGTAGAAGGCAGGAACAGACGTGTGGTATAGAAGGAGAGGGGTGAAGCTGAGAAGGCAGGAACAGACGTGTGGTATAGAAGGAGAGGGGGGAAGCGGTGAAGGCAGGAACAGACGTGTGGTATAGAAGGAGTGGGGGAAGGGGAGAAGCCAGGAACAGAAGTGTGGTATAGAAGGAGAGGGGGGATGTGTAGAAGGCAGGAACAGACGTGTGGTATAGAAGGAGAGGGGTGAAGCTGAGAAGGCAGGAACAGACGTGTGGTATAGAAGGAGAGAGGGAAAGGGGAGAAGGTAGGAACAGACTTGTGGTATAGACAGAGAGGGGGGAAGCGGAGAAGGCAGGAACAGACGTGTGGTATAGAAGGAGAGGGTGAAGCGGAGAAGGCAGGAACAGACGTGTGGTATAGAAGGATTGGGGGAAGCGGAGAAGGCAGGAACAGACGTGTGGTATAGAAGGAGATGGGGGAAGCGGAGAAGGAAGGAACAAACGTGTGGTATAAAAGGAGAGGGGGAAGCGGAGAAGCCAGGAACAGACGTGTGGTATAGGAGGAGTGGGGGGATGTGGAGAAGGCAGGAACAGACGTGTTTTATAATAGGAGAGGGGGGATGTGGAGAAGGCAGGATCTGACGTGTGGTATAGAAGGAGAGGGGGGAAGCGCAGAATGCAGGAACAAACGTGTGGTATAGCAGGAGAAAGGGGAAGAGGAGAAAGCAGGAACAGACGTGTGGTATAGAAGGAGAGGGGGGAAGCGGAGAAGGAAGGAACAGACGTTTGGTATAGAAGGAGAGGGGGGATGTGGAGAAGGCAGGAACCGACGTGTGGTATAGCAGGAGAGGAGGGAAGAGGAGAAGGCAGGAACAGACATGTGGTATAGAAGGAGGGGGGGGAAGCGGAGAAGGCAGGAACAGACGTGTGGTATAGAAGGAGAGGGGGGAAGTGGAGAAGGCAGGAACAGTCGTAGTGTATAGAAGGAGAGGGGAGAAGGAAAGCGGAGAAGGCAGGAACAGACAAGTGGTATAGAAGGAGAGGGGGGATGCGGAGAAGGCAGAAACAGACGTGTGGTATAGAAGGAGAGTTGCGACGTGGAGAAGGCAGCAACAGACGTGTGGTATAGAAGGAGAGGGGGGATGTGGAGAAGGCGGGAACAGACGTGTGGTATAGAAGGAGAGGGGGGGAATCCGAGAATGCAGGAACAGACGTGTGGTATAGAAGGAGTGGGGGAAGCGGGGAAGCAAGGGACAGACGTGTGGTATAGAAGGAGAGGGGGGATGTGTAGACGGCAGGAACAGACTTGTGGTATAGAAGGAGAGGGGAGAAGAGGAGAAGGCAGGAACAGACGTGTGGTATAGAAGGAGAGGGGGGATGTGTAGAAGGCAGGAACAGACGTGTGGTATAGAAGGAGAGGGGGGAAGAGGAGAAGGCAGGAACAGACGTGTGGTATAGAAGGAGAGGGGGATGTGGAGGAGGTAAGAACAGACGTGTGGTATAGAAGGAGAGGCGAGAAGCAGATAAGGCAGGAACAGACGTGTGGTATAGAAGGAGAGGTGTGAAGGAAAGCTGAGAAGGCAGGAACAGACGTGTGGTATAGAAGGTGAGGGGGGAAGCGGAGAAGGCAGGAACAGACGTGTGGTATAGTAGGAGAGGGGGAAACGGAGAAGGCAGGAACAGACGTGTTGTATAGAAGGAGAGGGGGGAAACGGAGATGGCAGGAACAGACATGTGGTATAGAAGGAGAGGGGGGAAGCGAAGATGGCAGGAACAGACGGGTGGTATAGAAGGAGAGAGGGGAAGCGGAGGAGGCAGGAACAGACGTGTGGTATAGAAGTAGAGGTGGGAAGTGGCGAAGGCAGGAACAGACATTTGATATAGAATTAGAGGGGGGAAGCGGAGGGGCAGGAACAGACATGTGGTATAGAAGGTGATGGGGGAAGCGGAGAAGGCAGGAACAGACGTGTGGTATAGAAGGAGTGGGGGAAGCAGAGAAGCCAGGAACAGACGTGTGGTATAGAAGGAGAGGGGGGAAGCGGAGAAGGCAGGAACAGACGTGTGGTATAGAAGGAGAGGGGGGAAGCGGAGAAGGCAGGAACAGACGTGTGGTATAGAAGGAGAGGGGGAAAGCGGAGAAGGCAGGAACAGACATGTGGTATAGAGGGAGAGGGGGAAAGCGGAGAAGGCAGGAACAGACATGTGGTATAGGGGGAGAGGGGGGAAGCGGAGAAGGCAGGAACAGCGTGTGGTATAGAAGGAGAGGTTGAAGCGGAGAAGGCAGGAACAGGCGTGTGGTATAGAATGGGCGGGGGGAAGCGGAGAAGGCAGGAACAGACGTGTGGTATAGAAGGAGAGGGGGGAAGTGGAGAAGGAAGGAACAGACGTGTGGTATAGAAGGAGAGGCGAGAAGCAGAGAAGGCAGGAACAGACGTGTGGTATAGAAGGAGAGGTGTGAATTAAAGCTGAGAAGGCAGGAACAGACGTGTGGTATAGAAGGAGAGGGGGGAAGCGGAGAAGGCAGGAACAGACATGTGGTATAGAGGGAGAGGGGGAAAGCGGAGAAGGCAGGAACAGACATGTGGTATAGAGGGAGAGGGGGGAAGCGGAGAAGGCAGGAACAGACGTGTGGTATAGAAGGAGAGGTTGAAGCAGAGAAGGCAGGAACAGGCGTGTGGTAAAGAATGGGAGGGGGGAAGCGGAGAAGGCAGGAACAGACGTGTGGTATAGAAGGAGAGGGGGGAAGTGGAGAAGGAAGGAACAGACGTGTGGTATAGAAGGAGAGGCGAGAGCAGAGAAGGCAGGAACAGACGTGTGGTATAGAAGGAGAGGTGTGAATTAAAGCTGAGAAGGCAGGAACAGACGTGTGGTATAGAAGGAGAGGGGGGAAGCTGAGAAGGCAGGAACAGACGTGTGGTATAGAAGGAGAGAGGGAAAGCGGAGAAGGTAGGAACAGACATGTGGTATAGACGGAGAGTGGGGAAGCGGAGAAGGCAGGAACAGACGTGTGGTATAGAAGGAGAGGGTGAAGCGGAGAAGGCAGGAATAGACGTGTGGTATAGAACGATTGGGAGGAAGCGGAGAAGGCAGGAACAGACGTGTGGTATAGAAGGAGATGGGGGAAGAGGAGAAGGAAGGAACAAACGTGTGGTATAAAAGGAGAGGGGGAAGCGGAGAAGCCAGGAACAGACGTGTGGTATAGGAGGAGTGGGGGGATGTGGAGAAGGCAGGAACAGACGTGTTTTATAATAGGAGAGGGGGGAAGTGGAGAAGGCAGGATCTGACGTGTGGTATAGAAGGAGAGGGGGGAAGCGCAGAATGCAGGAACAAACGTGTGGTATAGCAGGAGAAAGGGGAAGAGGAGAAAGCAGGAACAGACGTGTGGTATAGAAGGAGAGGGGGGATGCGGAGAAGGAAGGAACAGACGTTTGGTATAGAAGGAGAGGGGGGATGTGGAGAAGGCACGAACCGACGTGTGGTATAGCAGGAGAGGAGGGAAGAGGAGAAGGCAGGAACAGACATGTGGTATAGAAGGAGAGGGGGGAAGCGGAGAAGGCAGGAACAGACGTGTGGTATAGAAGGAGAGGGGGGAAGTGGAGAAGGCAGGAACAGTCGTAGTGTATAGAAGGAGAGGGGAGAAGGAAAGCGGAGAAGGCAGGAACAGACAAGTGGTATAGAAGGAGAGGGGGGATGCGGAGAAGGCAGAAACAGACGTGTGGTATAGAAGGAGAGTTGGGACGTGGAGAAGGCAGCAACAGACGTGTGGTATAGAAGGAGAGGGGGGATGTGGAGAAGGCGGGAACAGACGTGTGGTATAGAAGGAGAGGGGGGAATCCGAGAATGCAGGAACAGACGTGTGGTATAGAAGGAGTGGGGGAAGCGGGGAAGCAAGGGACAGACGTGTGGTATAGAAGGAGAGGGGGGATGTGTAGACGGCAGGAACAGACTTGTGGTATAGAAGGAGAGGGGAGAAGAGGAGAAGGCAGGAACAGACGTGTGGTATAGAAGGAGAGGGGGGATGTGTAGAAGGCAGGAACAGACGTGTGGTATAGAAGGAGAGGGGGGAAGAGGAGAAGGCAGGAACAGACGTGTGGTATAGAAGGAGAGGGGGATGTGGAGGAGGTAAGAACAGACGTGTGGTATAGAAGGAGAGGCGAGAAGCAGATAAGGCAGGAACAGACGTGTGGTATAGAAGGAGAGGTGTGAAGGAAAGCTGAGAAGGCAGGAACAGACGTGTGGTATAGAAGGTGAGGGGGGAAGCGGAGAAGGCAGGAACAGACGTGTGGTATAGTAGGAGAGGGGGAAACGGAGAAGGCAGGAACAGACGTGTTGTATAGAAGGAGAGGGGGGAAACGGAGAAGGCAGGAACAGACATGTGGAATAGAAGGAGAGGGGGGAAGCGAAGATGGCAGGAACAGACGGGTGGTATAGAAAGAGAGAGGGGAAGCGGAGGAGGCAGGAACAGACGTGTGGTATAGAAGTAGAGGTGGGAAGTGGCGAAGGCAGGAACAGACTTTTGATATAGAATTAGAGGGGGGAAGCGGAGGGGCAGGAACAGACATGTGGTATAGAAGGTGAGGGGGGAAGCGGAGAAGGCAGGAACAGACGTGTGGTATAGAAGGAGTGGGGGAAGCAGAGAAGCCAGGAACAGACGTTTGGTATAGAAGGAGAGGGGGGAAGCGGAGAAGGCAGGAACAGACGTGTGGTATAGAAGGAGAGGGGGGAAGCGGAGAAGGCAGGAACAGACGTGTGGTATAGAAGGAGAGGTTGAAGCGGAGAAGGCAGGAACAGGCGTGTGGTATAGAATGGGAGGGGGGAAGCGGAGAAGGCAGGAACAGACGTGTGGTATAGAAGGAGAGGGGGGATGTGGAGAAGGAAGGAACAGACGTGTGGTATAGAAGGAGAGTCGAGAAGCAGAGAAGGCAGGAACAGACGTGTGGTATAGAAGGAGAGGTGTGAATTAAAGCTGAGAAGGCAGGAACAGACGTGTGGTATAGAAGGAGAGGGGGGAAGCGGAGAAGGCAGGAACAGATGTGTGGTATAGAAGGAGAGGGGGGAAGCAGAGAAGGCAGGAACAGACGTGTGGTATAGAGGGAGAGGGGGGAAGCGGAGAAGGCAGGAACAGATGTGTGGTATAGAAGGAGAGTTGGGACGTGGAGAAGGCAGCAACAGACGTGTGGTATAGAAGGAGAGGGGGGATGTGGAGAAGGCGGGAACAGACGTGTGGTATAGAAGGAGAGGGGGGGAATCCGAGAATGCAGGAACAGACGTGTGGTATAGAAGGAGTGGGGGAAGCGGGGAAGCAAGGGACAGACGTGTGGTATAGAAGGAGAGGGGGGATGTGTAGACGGCAGGAACAGACTTGTGGTATAGAAGGAGAGGGGAGAAGAGGAGAAGGCAGGAACAGACGTGTGGTATAGAAGGAGAGGGGGGATGTGTAGAAGGCAGGAACAGACGTGTGGTATAGAAGGAGAGGGGGGAAGATGAGAAGGCAGGAACAGACGTGTGGTATAGAAGGAGAGGGGGATGTGGAGGAGGTAAGAACAGACGTGTGGTATAGAAGGAGAGGCGAGAAGCAGATAAGGCAGGAACAGACGTGTGGTATAGAAGGAGAGGTGTGAAGGAAAGCTGAGAAGGCAGGAACAGACGTGTGGTATAGAAGGTGAGGGGGGAAGCGGAGAAGGCAGGAACAGACGTGTGGTATAGTAGGAGAGGGGGAAACGGAGAAGGCAGGAACAGACGTGTTGTATAGAAGGAGAGGGGGGAAACGGAGAAGGCAGGAACAGACATGTGGTATAGAAGGAGAGGGGGGAAGCGAAAATGGCAGGAACAGACGGGTGGTATAGAAGGAGAGAGGGGAAGCGGAGGAGGCAGGAACAGACGTGTGGTATAGAAGTAGAGGTGGGAAGTGGCGAAGGCAGGAACAGACGTGTGGTATAGAAGGAGTGGGGGAAGCAGAGAAGCCAGGAACAGACGTGTGGTATTGAAGGAGAGGGGGGAAGCGGAGAAGGCAGGAACAGACGTGTGGTATAGAAGGAGAGGGGGAAAGCGGAGAAGGCAGGAACAGACGTGTGGTATAGAAGGTGAGGGGGAAAGCGGAGAAGGTAGGAACAGACAAGTGGTATGGAGGGAGAGGGGGAAAGCGGAGAAGGCAGGAACAGACATGTGGTATAGAGGGAGAGGGGGGAAGCGGAGAAGGCAGGAACAGACGTGTGGTATAGAAGGAGAGGTTGAAGCGGAGAAGGCAGGAACAGGCGTGTGGTATAGAAAGGGAGGGGGGAAGCGGAGAAGGCAGGAACAGACGTGTGGTATAGAAGGAGAGGGGGGAAGTGGAGAAGGAAGGAACAGACGTGTGGTATAGAAGGAGAGGCGAGAAGCAGAGAAGGCAGGAACAGACGTGTGGTATAGAAGGAGAGGTGTGAATTAAAGCTGAGAAGGCAGGAACAGACGTGTGGTATAGAAGGAGAGGGGGGAAGCGGAGAAGGCAGGAACAGATGTGTGGTATAGAAGGAGAGGGGGGATGCAGAGAAGGAAGGAACAGACTTGTGGTATAGAAGGAGAGGGGTGATGTGTAGAAGGCAGGAACAGACGTGTGGTATAGAAGGAGAGGGGGGAAGCGGAGAAGGCAGGAACAGACGTGTGGTATAGAAGGAGAGGGGGAAAGCGGAGAAGGCAGGAACAGACATGTGGTATAGAGGGAGAGGGGGGAAGCGGAGAAGGCAGGAACAGACGTGTGGTATAGAAGGAGAGGTTGAAGCGGAGAAGGCAGGAACAGGCGCGTGGTATAGAATGGGAGGGGGGAAGCGGAGAAGGCAGGAACAGACGTGTGGTATAGAAGGAGAGGGGGGAAGTGGAGAAGGAAGGAACAGACGTGTGGTATAGAAGGAGAGGCGAGAAGCAGAGAAGGCAGGAACAGACGTGTGGTATAGAAGGAGAGGTGTGAATTAAAGCTGAGAAGGCAGGAACAGAGGTGTGGTATAGAAGGAGAGGGGGGAAGCGGAGAAGGCAGGAACAGATGTGTGGTATAGAAGGAGAGGGGGGAAGCAGAGAAGGCAGGAACAGACGTGTGGTATAGAAGGAGAGTGGGAAGCGGAGAAGCAAGGAACAGACGTGTGGTATAGGAGGAGAGGGGTGTTGTGGAGAAGGCAGGAACAGACGTGTGGTATAGAAGGAGAGGGGGGAAGCGGAGAAGGCAGGATCAGACGTGTGGTATAGAAGGAGAGGGGGGAAGTGGAGAAGGAAGGAACCGACGTGTGGTATAGGAGGAGAGGGGTGTTGTGGAGAAGGCAGGAACAGACGTGTGGTATAGAAGGAGAGGGGGGAAGTGGAGAAGGAAGGAACAGACGTGTGGTATAGAAGGAGAGGGGGAAGCGGAGAAGCCAGGAACAGACGTGTGGTATAGAAGGAGAGGCGAGAAGCAGAGAAGGCAGGAACTGACGTGTGGTATAGAAGGAGAGGTGTGAATTAAAGCTGAGAAGGCAGGAACAGACGTGTGGTATAGAAGGAGAGGGGGGAACCAGAGAAGGCAGGAACAGATGTGTGGTATAGAAGGAGAGGGGAGAAGCAGAGAAGGCAGGAAGAGACGTGTGGTATAGAAGGACAGGGGGAAGCGGAGAAGCAAGGAACAGACGTGTGGTATAGGAGGAGAGGGGTGTTGTGGAGAAGGCAGGAACAGACGTGTGGTATAGAAGGAGAGGGGGGAAGCGGAGAAGGCAGGATCAGACGTGTGGTATAGAAGGAGAGGGGGGAAGCACAGAATGCAGGAACAAACGTGTGGTATAAAAGGAGAGGGGGGAAGCGGAGAAGGCAGGAACAAACGTGTGATACAGAAGGAGAGGTTGGAAGCGGAGAAGGCAGGAAAAGACGTTTGGTATGGGAGAGGGAGGATGCGGAAAAGGCAGGAACAGACGTGTGGTATAGCAGGAGAGGAGGGAAGTTTAGAAGTCAGGAACAGACGTGTGGTATTGAAGAAGAGGGGGGAAGCGGTGATGGCGAGAACAGACGTGTGGTATAGAGGGAGAGTGGGGAAGCGGAGAAGGCAGTTACATACGTGTGGTATAACAGGAGAGGGGGAAGCGGAGAAGGCAGGAACAGACGTGTGGTATAGAAGGAGAGTTGGGACGCGGAGAAGGCAGGAACAGACGTGTGGTATAGAAGGAGAGGGGGGATGTGGAGAAGGCGGGAACAGATGTGTGGTATAGAAGGAGAGGGTGGGGGGAAACGGAGGAGGCGGGAACAGACATGTGGTATAGAAGGAGAGGGGGAAGCGGAGAAGGAAGGAACAGACGTGTGGTATAGAAGGAGAGGGGGAAGCGGAGGAGGCAGGAACAGACGTGTGGTATAGAAGGAGTGGGGGAAGTGGTGAAGCCAGGAACAGACGTGTGGTATAAAAGGTGAGGGGGGATGTGTAGACGGCAGGAACAGCCTTGTGGTATAGAAGGAGAGGGGGGTAGAGGAGAAGGCAGGAACAGACGTGTGGTATTGAAGGAGAGAGGGGATGTGTAGAAGGCAGGAACAGACGTGTGGTATAGAAGGAGAGGGGGGAAGAGGAGAAGGCAGGAACAGACGAGTGGTTTAGAAGGAGAGGGGGATGTGGAGGAGGCAGGAACAGACGTGTTGTATAGAAGGAGAGGGTGGAAGCGGAAAAGGCAGGAACAGACGTGTGGTATAGAAGGAGAGGCGAGAAGCAGAGAAGGCAGGAACAGACGTGTGGTATAGAAGGAGAGGGGGGAAACGGAGCAGGCAGGAACAGACATGTGGTATGGAAGGAGAGGGGGGAAGCGAAGATGGCAGGAACAGACGTGTGGTATAGAAGGAGAGAGGGGAAACGGAGAAGGCAGGAACAGACTTGTGATATAGAATTAGAGGGGGGAAGCGGAGAGGCAGGAACAGACGTGTGGTATAGAAGGAGAGGGGGGAAGCGGAGAAGGCAGGATCAGACGTGTGGTATAGAAGGAGTGGGGCAAGCAAAGAAGCCAGGAACAGACGTGTGGTATAGAAGGAGAGGGGTGATGTGTAGAAGGCAGGAACAGACGTGTGGTATAGAAGGAGAGGGGGGAAGCGGAGAAGGCAGGAACAGACGTGTGGTATAGAAGGAGAGGGGGAAGGCGGAGAAGGCAGGAACAGACATGTGGTATAGAAGGAGAGGGTGAAGCGGAGAAGGCAGGAACAGACGTGTGGTATAGAAGGAGAGGGGGGAAGCGGAGAAGGCAGGAAGAGACGTGTGGAATAGAAGGAGAGGGGGGAAGCGGAGAAGGTAGGAACAGACGTGTGGTATAGAAGGAGAGGGGGAAGCGCAGAAGCCAGGAACAGACGTGTGGAATAGAAGGAGAGGGGGGATGTGTAGAAGGCAGGAACAGACGTGTGGTATAGAAGGAGAGGGGGAAGAGGAGAAGGCAGGAACAGACGTGTGGTATAGTAGAAGAGGGGATGTGGAGGAGGCAGGAACAGACGTGTGGTATAGAAGGAGAGGCGAGAAGCAGAGAAGGCAGGAACAGACGTATGGTACAGAAGGAGAGGTGTGAAGGAAAGCTGAGAAGGCAGGAACAGACGTGTGGTATAGAATTAGAGGAGGGAAGCGGAGAAGGCAGGAACAGATGTGTTTTATAGATGGAAAGGGAGAAGCGGAGAAGGAAGGAACAGACGTGTGGTATAGAAGGAGAGGGGGAAGCGGAGAAGCCAGGAACAGACGTGTGGTATAGGAGAAGAGGGGGGATGTGGAGAAGGCAGGAACACACGTGTGGTATAGAAGGAGAGGGAGGAAGCGGAGAAGGCAGGATCAGACGTGTGGTATAGAAGGAGAGGGGGGAAGCGGAGAAGGCAGGAACAGAAGTTTGTTATAGAAGAGGGGGGATGCGGAGAAGGCAGGTACAGACGTGTGGTATAGCAGGAGAGGAGGGAATATTAGAAGTCAGGAACAGACGTGTGGTATAGAAGGAGAGGGGGGAAGCGGGGAAGGCAAGAACAGACGTGTGGTATAGAAGGAGAGGGGGGAAGCGAAGATGGCAGGAACAGACGTGTGGTATAGAAGGAGAGAGGGGAAGCGGAGAAGGCAGGAACAGACGTGTGGTATAGAAGGAGAGGGGGGAAGAGGAGAAGGCAGGAACAGACGTGTGGTATAGAAGGAGAGGGGGGATGTGTAGAAGGCAGGTACAGTCGTGTGGTATAGAAGGAGAGGGGGGAAGAGGAGAAGGCAGGAACAGACGTGTGGTATAGAAGGAGTGGGGGATGTGGAGGAGGCAGGAACAGACTTATGGTATAGAAGGAGAGGGTGGAAGCGGAGAAGGCAGGAACTGACGTGTGGTATAGAAGGAGAGACGAGAAGCAGAGAAGACAGGTACAGACGTGTGGTATAGAAGGAAAAGTGTGAAGGAAAGCTGAGAAGGCAGGAACAGACGTGTGGTATAGAAGGAGAGGGGGGAAGCGGAGAAGGCAGGAACAGACGTGTGGTATAGTAGGAGAGGGGGAAACGGAGAAGGCAGGAACAGACGTGTTGTATAGAAGGAGAGGGGGGAAACGGAGAAGGCAGGAACAGACATGTGTTATAGAGGGAGAGGGGGGAAGCGAAGATGGCAGGAACAGACGTGTGGTATAGAAGGAGAGAGGGGAAGCGGAGAAGGAAGGAACAGACGTGTGGTATAGAAGTAGAGGTGGGAAGAGGCAAAGGCAGGAACAGACTTGTGATATAGAATTAGAGGGGGGAAGCGGAGAGGCAGGAACAGACGTGTGGTATAGAAGGAGAGGGGGTAAGCGGAGAAGGTAGGAACAGACGTGTGGTATAGAAGGAGTGGGGAAAGCGGAGAAGCCAGAAACAGACGTGTGGTATAGAAGGAGAGGGGTGATGTGTAGAAGGCAGGAACAGACGTGTGGTATAGAAGGAGAGGGGGGAAGCGGAGAAGGCAGGAACAGACGTGTGGTATAGAAGGAGAGGGGGACAGCGGAGAAGGCAGGAACAGACATGTGGTATAGATGGAGAGGGGGGAAGCGGAGAAGGCAGGAACAGACGTGTGGTATAGAAGGAGAGGGTGAAGCGGAGAAGGCAGGAACAGACGTGTGGTATAGAAGGAGAGGGGGGAAGCAGAGAAGGCAGGAACAGACGTGTGGTATAGCTGGAGAGGGGGGAAGCGGAGAAGGTTGGAACAGACGTGTGGTATAGAAGGAGAGGGGGAAGCAGAGAAGCCAGTAACAGACGTGTGGTATAGAAGGAGAGGGGGAATGTGTAGAAGGCAGGAACAGACGTGTGGTATAGAAGGAGAGGGGGGAAGAGGAGAAGGGAGGAACAGACGTGTGGTATAGAAGAAGAGGGGGATGTGGAGGAGGCAGGAACAGACGTGTGGTATAGAAGGAGAGGGTGGAAGCGGAGAAGGCAGGAACAGACGTGTGGTATAGAAGGAGAGGCGAGAAGCAGAGAAGGCAGGAGCAGACGTGTGGTATAGAAGGAGAGGTGTGAAGGAAAGCTGAGATGGCAGGAAACGACGTGTGGTATAGAAGTAGAGGGGGGAACCGTAGAAGGCAGGAACAGACGTGTGGTATAGTAGGAGAGGGGGAAACGGAGAAAGCAGGAACAGACGTGTTGTATAGAAGGAGCGGGGGAAACGGAGAAGGCAGGAAAAGACATGTGGTATAGAAGGAGAGGGGGGAAGCGAAGATGGCAGGAAATGATGTGTGGTATAGAAGGAGAGAGGGGAAGCGGAGAAGGCAGGAACAGACGTGTGGTATAGAAGTAGAGGTGGGAAGTGGCGAATTCAGGAACAGACTTGTGATATAGAATTAGAGGATGGAAGTGGAGAGGCAGGAACAGACGTGTGGTATAGAAGGAGAGGGGGGAAGCGGAGAAGGCAGGAACAGACGTGTGGTATAGAAGGAGTGGGGGAAGCGGAGAAGCCAGGAACAGACGTGTGGTATAGAAGAAGAGGGGGGATGTGTAGAAGGCAGGAACAGACGTGTGGTATAGAAGTAGAGGTGGGAAGTGGCGAATTCAGGAACAGACTTGTGATATAGAATTAGAGGATGGAAGTGGAGAGGCAGGAACAGACGTGTGGTATAGAAGGAGAGTGGTGATGTGTAGAAGGCAGGAACAGACGTGTGGTATAGAAGGAGAGTGGGGAAGCGGAGAAGGCAGGAACTGACGTGTGGTATAGAAGGAGAGGGGGAAGCGGAGAAGGCAGGAACAGACATGTGGTATAGAGGGAGAGGTGGGAAGCGGAGAAATCAGGAACATACGTGTGGTATAGAAGGAGAGGTTGAAGCGGTGAAAGCAGGAACAGACGTGTGGTATAGAAAGAGAGGGAGGAAGCGGAGAAGGCAGGAATAGACGTGTGGTATAGAAGGAGAGGGGGGAAGTGGAGAAGGAAGGAACAGACGTGTGGTATAGAAGTAGAGGTGGGAAGTGGCGAATTCAGGAACAGACTTGTGATATAGAATTAGAGGATGGAAGTTGAGAGGCAGGAACAGACGTGTGGTATAGAAGGAGAGGGGGGAAGCGGAGAAGGCAGGAACAGACGTGTGGTATAGAAGGAGTGGGGGAAGCGGAGAAGCCAGGAACAGACGTGTGGTATAGAAGGAGAGTGGTGATGTGTAGAAGGCAGGAACAGACGTGTGGTATAGAAGGAGAGTGGGGATGCGGAGAAGGCAGGAACTGACGTGTGGTATAGAAGGAGAGGGGGAAGCGGAGAAGGCAGGAACAGACATGTGGTATAGAGGGAGAGGTGGGAAGCGGAGAAATCAGGAACAGACGTGTGGTATAGAAGGAGAGGTTGAAGCGGTGAAAGCAGGAACAGACGTGTGGTATAGAAAGAGAGGGAGGAAGCGTTGAAGGCAGGAATAGACGTGTGGTATAGAAGGAGAGGGGGGAAGTGGAGAAGGAAGGAACAGACGTGTGGTATAGAAGTAGAAGTGGGAAGTGGCGAATTCAGGAACAGACTTGTGATATAGAATTAGAGGATGGAAGTGGAGAGGCAGGAACAGACGTGTGGTATAGAAGGAGAGGGGGGAAGCGGAGAAGGCAGGAACAGACGTGTGGTATAGAAGGAGTGGGGGAAGCGGAGAAGCCAGGAACAGACGTGTGGTATAGAAGAAGAGGGGGGATGTGTAGAAGGCAGGAACAGACGTGTGGTATAGAAGGAGAGGGGGGAAGCGGAGAAGGCAGGAACAGACGTGTAGTATAGAAGGAGAGGGGGAAAGCGGAAAAGGCAGGAACAGACATGTGGTATAGACGAAGAGGGGGGAAGCGGAGAAGGCAGGAACAGACGTGTGGTATAGAAGGAGAGGGTGAAGCGGAGAAGGCAGGAACAGACGTGTGGTATAGAAGGAGAGTGGGGAAGCGGAGAATGCAGGAACTGAATTGTGGTATAGAAGGAGAGGGGGAAAGCGGAGAAGGCAGGAACAGACATGTGGTATAGAGGGAGAGGTGGGAAGCGGAGAAATCAGGAACAGACGTGTGGTATAGAAGGAGAGGTTGAAGCGGTGAAAGCAGGAACAGACGTGTGGTATAGAAAGAGAGGGAGGAAGCGGAGAAGGCAGGAATAGACGTGTGGTATAGAAGGAGAGGGGGAAGCGGAGAAGGCAGGAACAGACGTGTGGTATAGAAGGAGAGTGTGAAGCGGAGAAGGCAGGAACAGACGTGTGGTATAGAAGGAGAGGGGGGAAGCGGAGGGGCAGGAACAAACGTGTTGTATAGAAGGTGAGGGGGGAAGCGGAGAAGGCAGGAACAGACATGTGGTATAGAGGGAGAGGTGGGAAGCGGAGAAATCAGGAACAGACGTGTGGTATAGAAGGAGAGGTTGAAGCGGTGAAAGCAGGAACAGACGTGTGGTATAGAAAGAGAGGGAGGAAGCGGAGAAGGCAGGAATAGACGTGTGGTATAGAAGGAGAGGGGGGAAGTGGAGAAGGAAGGAACAGACGTGTGGTATAGAAGGAGAGGGGGAAGCGGAGAAGCCAGGAACAGACGTGTGGTATAGATGGAGAGGTGTGTATTAAAGCTGAGAAGGCAGGAACAGACGTGTGGTATAGAAGGAGAGGCGAGAAGCGGAGAAGGCAGGAACAGACGTGTGGTATAGAAGGAGAGGTGTGAATTAAAGCTGAGAAGGCAGGAACAGACGTGTGGTATAGAAGGAGAGGGGGGAAGCGGAGAAGGCAGGAACAGATGTGTGGTATAGAAGGAGAGGGGGGAAGCGGAGAAGGCAGGAACAGACGTGTGGTATAGAAGGAGAGGGGGAAGCGGAGAAGCAAGGAACAGGCGTGTGGTATAGGAGGAGAGGGGTGTTGTGGAGAAGGCAGGAACAGACGTGTGGTATAGAAGGAGAGGGGGGAAGCGGAGAAGGCAGGAACTGACGTGTAGTATAGAAGGAGAGGGGGAAAGCGGAAAAGGCAGGAACAGACATGTGGTATAGACGAAGAGGGGGGAAGCGGAGAAGGCAGGAACAGAAGTTTGTTATAGAAGAGGGGGGATGCGGAGAAGGCAGGTACAGACGTGTGGTATAGCAGGAGAGGAGGGAATATTAGAAGTCAGGAACAGACGTGTGGTATAGAAGGAGATGGGGGAAGCGGGGAAGGCAAGAACAGACGTGTGGTATAGAAGGAGAGGGGGGAAGCGAAGATGGCAGGAACAGACGTGTGGTATAGAAGGAGAGAGGGGAAGCGGAGAAGGCAGGAACAGACGTGTGGTATAGAAGGAGAGGGGGGAAGAGGAGAAGGCTGGAACAGACGTGTGGTATAGAAGGAGAGGGGGGATGTGTAGAAGGCAGGTACAGTCGTGTGGTATAGAAGGAGAGGGGGGAAGAGGAGAAGGCAGGAACAGACGTGTGGTATAGAAGGAGTGGGGGATGTGGAGGAGGCAGGAACAGACTTATGGTATAGAAGGAGAGGGTGGAAGCGGAGAAGGCAGGAACTGACGTGTGGTATAGAAGGAGAGACGAGAAGCAGAGAAGACAGGTACAGACGTGTGGTATAGAAGGAAAAGTGTGAAGGAAAGCTGAGAAGGCAGGAAAAGACGTGTGGTATAGAAGGAGAGGGGGGAAGCGGAGAAGGCAGGAACAGACGTGTGGTATAGTAGGAGAGGGGGAAACGGAGAAGGCAGGAACAGACGTGTTGTATAGAAGGAGAGGGGGGAAACGGAGAAGGCAGGAACAGACATGTGGTATAGAGGGAGAGGTGGGAAGCGGAGAAATCAGGAACAGACGTGTGGTATAGAAGGAGAGGTTGAAGCGGTGAAAGCAGGAACAGACGTGTGGTATAGAAAGAGAGGGAGGAAGTGGAGAAGGCAGGAATAGACGTGTGGTATAGAAGGAGAGGGGGGAAGTGGAGAAGGAAGGAACAGACGTGTGGTATAGAAGGAGAGGGGGAAGCGGAGAAGCCAGGAACAGACGTGTGGTATAGATGGAGAGGTGTGAATTAAAGCTGAGAAGGCAGGAACAGACGTGTGGTATAGAAGGAGAGGCGAGAAGCGGAGAAGGCAGGAACAGACGTGTGGTATAGAAGGAGAGGTGTGAATTAAAGCTGAGAAGGCAGGAACAGACGTGTGGTATAGAAGGAGAGGGGGGAAGCGGAGAAGGCAGGAACAGATGTGTGGTATAGAAGGAGAGGGGGGAAGCGGAGAAGGCAGGAACAGACGTGTGGTATAGAAGGAGAGGGGGAAGCGGAGAAGCAAGGAACAGGCGTGTGGTATAGGAGGAGAGGGGTGTTGTGGAGAAGGCAGGAACAGACGTGTGGTATAGAAGGAGAGGGGGGAAGCGGAGAAGGCAGGAACTGACGTGTAGTATAGAAGGAGAGGGGGAAAGCGGAAAAGGCAGGAACAGACATGTGGTATAGACGAAGAGGGGGGAAGCGGAGAAGGCAGGAACAGAAGTTTGTTATAGAAGAGGGGGGATGCGGAGAAGGCAGGTACAGACGTGTGGTATAGCAGGAGAGGAGGGAATATTAGAAGTCAGGAACAGACGTGTGGTATAGAAGGAGAGGGGGGAAGCGGGGAAGGCAAGAACAGACGTGTGGTATAGAAGGAGAGGGGGGAAGCGAAGATGGCAGGAACAGACGTGTGGTATAGAAGGAGAGAGGGGAAGCGGAGAAGGCAGGAACAGACGTGTGGTATAGAAGGAGAGGGGGGAAGAGGAGAAGGCAGGAACAGACGTGTGGTATAGAAGGAGAGGGGGGATGTGTAGAAGGCAGGTACAGTCGTGTGGTATAGAAGGAGAGGGGGGAAGAGGAGAAGGCAGGAACAGACGTGTGGTATAGAAGGAGTGGGGGATGTGGAGGAGGCAGGAACAGACTTATGGTATAGAAGGAGAGGGTGGAAGCGGAGAAGGCAGGAACTGACGTGTGGTATAGAAGGAGAGACGAGAAGCAGAGAAGACAGGTACAGACGTGTGGTATAGAAGGAAAAGTGTGAAGGAAAGCTGAGAAGGCAGGAACAGACGTGTGGTATAGAAGGAGAGGGGGGAAGCGGAGAAGGCAGGAACAGACGTGTGGTATAGTAGGAGAGGGGGAAACGGAGAAGGCAGGAACAGACGTGTTGTATAGAAGGAGAGGGGGGAAACGGAGAAGGCAGGAACAGACATGTGTTATAGAGGGAGAGGGGGGAAGCGAAGATGGCAGGAACAGACGTGTGGTATAGAAGGAGAGAGGGGAAGCGGAGAAGGAAGGAACAGACGTGTGGTATAGAAGTAGAGGTGGGAAGAGGCAAAGGCAGGAACAGACTTGTGATATAGAATTAGAGGGGGGAAGCGGAGAGGCAGGAACAGACGTGTGGTATAGAAGGAGAGGGGGTAAGCGGAGAAGGTAGGAACAGACGTGTGGTATAGAAGGAGTGGGGAAAGCGGAGAAGCCAGAAACAGACGTGTGGTATAGAAGGAGAGGGGTGATGTGTAGAAGGCAGGAACAGACGTGTGGTATAGAAGGAGAGGGGGGAAGCGGAGAATGCAGGAACAGACGTGTGGTATAGAAGGAGAGGGGGGAAGCAGAGAAGGCAGGAACAGACGTGTGGTATAGCTGGAGAGGGGGGAAGCGGAGAAGGTTGGAACAGACGTGTGGTATAGAAGGAGAGGGGGAAGCAGAGAAGCCAGTAACAGACGTGTGGTATAGAAGGAGAGGGGGAATGTGTAGAAGGCAGGAACAGACGTGTGGTATAGAAGGAGAGGGGGGAAGAGGAGAAGGGAGGAACAGACGTGTGGTATAGAAGAAGAGGGGGATGTGGAGGAGGCAGGAACAGACGTGTGGTATAGAAGGAGAGGGTGGAAGCGGAGAAGGCAGGAACAGACGTGTGGTATAGAAGGAGAGGCGAGAAGCAGAGAAGGCAGGAGCAGACGTGTGGTATAGAAGGAGAGGTGTGAAGGAAAGCTGAGATGGCAGGAAACGACGTGTGGTATAGAAGTAGAGGGGGGAACCGTAGAAGGCAGGAACAGACGTGTGGTATAGTAGGAGAGGGGGAAACGGAGAAAGCAGGAACAGACGTGTTGTATAGAAGGAGCGGGGGAAACGGAGAAGGCAGGAAAAGACGTGTGGTATAGAAGGAGAGGGGGGAAGCGAAGATGGCAGGAAATGATGTGTGGTATAGAAGGAGAGAGGGGAAGCGGAGAAGGCAGGAACAGACGTGTGGTATAGAAGTAGAGGTGGGAAGTGGCGAATTCAGGAACAGACTTGTGATATAGAATTAGAGGATGGAAGTGGAGAGGCAGGAACAGACGTGTGGTATAGAAGGAGAGGGGGGAAGCGGAGAAGGCAGGAACAGACGTGTGGTATAGAAGGAGTGGGGGAAGCGGAGAAGCCAGGAACAGACGTGTGGTATAGAAGAAGAGGGGGGATGTGTAGAAGGCAGGAACAGACGTGTGGTATAGAAGTAGAGGTGGGAAGTGGCGAATTCAGGAACAGACTTGTGATATAGAATTAGAGGATGGAAGTGGAGAGGCAGGAACAGACGTGTGGTATAGAAGGAGAGTGGTGATGTGTAGAAGGCAGGAACAGACGTGTGGTATAGAAGGAGAGTGGGGAAGCGGAGAAGGCAGGAACTGACGTGTGGTATAGAAGGAGAGGGGGAAGCGGAGAAGGCAGGAACAGACATGTGGTATAGAGGGAGAGGTGGGAAGCGGAGAAATCAGGAACATACGTGTGGTATAGAAGGAGAGGTTGAAGCGGTGAAAGCAGGAACAGACGTGTGGTATAGAAAGAGAGGGAGGAAGCGGAGAAGGCAGGAATAGACGTGTGGTATAGAAGGAGAGGGGGGAAGTGGAGAAGGAAGGAACAGACGTGTGGTATAGAAGTAGAGGTGGGAAGTGGCGAATTCAGGAACAGACTTGTGATATAGAATTAGAGGATGGAAGTGGAGAGGCAGGAACAGACGTGTGGTATAGAAGGAGAGGGGGGAAGCGGAGAAGGCAGGAACAGACGTGTGGTATAGAAGGAGTGGGGGAAGCGGAGAAGCCAGGAACAGACGTGTGGTATAGAAGAAGAGGGGGGATGTGTAGAAGGCAGGAACAGACGTGTGGTATAGAAGGAGAGGGGGGAAGCGGAGAAGGCAGGAACAGACGTGTAGTATAGAAGGAGAGGGGGAAAGCGGAAAAGGCAGGAACAGACATGTGGTATAGACGAAGAGGGGGGAAGCGGAGAAGGCAGGAACAGACGTGTGGTATAGAAGGAGAGGGTGAAGCGGAGAAGGCAGGAACAGACGTGTGGTATAGAAGGAGAGTGGGGAAGCGGAGAATGCAGGAACTGAATTGTGGTATAGAAGGAGAGGGGGAAAGCGGAGAAGGCAGGAACAGACATGTGGTATAGAGGGAGAGGTGGGAAGCGGAGAAATCAGGAACAGACGTGTGGTATAGAAGGAGAGGTTGAAGCGGTGAAAGCAGGAACAGACGTGTGGTATAGAAAGAGAGGGAGGAAGCGGAGAAGGCAGGAATAGACGTGTGGTATAGAAGGAGAGGGGGAAGCGGAGAAGGCAGGAACAGACGTGTGGTATAGAAGGAGAGTGTGAAGCGGAGAAGGCAGGAACAGACGTGTGGTATAGATGGAGAGGGGGGAAGCGGAGGGGCAGGAACAAACGTGTTGTATAGAAGGTGAGGGGGGAAGCGGAGAAGGCAGGAACAGACATGTGGTATAGAGGGAGAGGTGGGAAGCGGAGAAATCAGGAACAGACGTGTGGTATAGAAGGAGAGGTTGAAGCGGTGAAAGCAGGAACAGACGTGTGGTATAGAAAGAGAGGGAGGAAGCGGAGAAGGCAGGAATAGACGTGTGGTATAGAAGGAGAGGGGGGAAGTGCAGAAGGAAGGAACAGACGTGTGGTATAGAAGGAGAGGGGGAAGCGGAGAAGCCAGGAACAGACGTGTGGTATAGATGGAGAGGTGTGAATTAAAGCTGAGAAGGCAGGAACAGACGTGTGGTATAGAAGGAGAGGCGAGAAGCGGAGAAGGCAGGAACAGACGTGTGGTATAGAAGGAGAGGTGTGAATTAAAGCTGAGAAGGCAGGAACAGACGTGTGGTATAGAAGGAGAGGGGGGAAGCGGAGAAGGCAGGAACAGATGTGTGGTATAGAAGGAGAGGGGGGAAGCGGAGAAGGCAGGAACAGACGTGTGGTATAGAAGGAGAGGGGGAAGCGGAGAAGCAAGGAACAGGCGTGTGGTATAGGAGGAGAGGGGTGTTGTGGAGAAGGCAGGAACAGACGTGTGGTATAGAAGGAGAGGGGGGAAGCGGAGAAGGCAGGAACTGACGTGTAGTATAGAAGGAGAGGGGGAAAGCGGAAAAGGCAGGAACAGACATGTGGTATAGACGAAGAGGGGGGAAGCGGAGAAGGCAGGAACAGAAGTTTGTTATAGAAGAGGGGGGATGCGGAGAAGGCAGGTACAGACGTGTGGTATAGCAGGAGAGGAGGGAATATTAGAAGTCAGGAACAGACGTGTGGTATAGAAGGAGAGGGGGGAAGCGGGGAAGGCAAGAACAGACGTGTGGTATAGAAGGAGAGGGGGGAAGCGAAGATGGCAGGAACAGACGTGTGGTATAGAAGGAGAGAGGGGAAGCGGAGAAGGCAGGAACAGACGTGTGGTATAGAAGGAGAGGGGGGAAGAGGAGAAGGCAGGAACAGACGTGTGGTATAGAAGGAGAGGGGGGATGTGTAGAAGGCAGGTACAGTCGTGTGGTATAGAAGGAGAGGGGGGAAGAGGAGAAGGCAGGAACAGACGTGTGGTATAGAAGGAGTGGGGGATGTGGAGGAGGCAGGAACAGACTTATGGTATAGAAGGAGAGGGTGGAAGCGGAGAAGGCAGGAACTGACGTGTGGTATAGAAGGAGAGACGAGAAGCAGAGAAGACAGGTACAGACGTGTGGTATAGAAGGAAAAGTGTGAAGGAAAGCTGAGAAGGCAGGAACAGACGTGTGGTATAGAAGGAGAGGGGGGAAGCGGAGAAGGCAGGAACAGACGTGTGGTATAGTAGGAGAGGGGGAAACGGAGAAGGCAGGAACAGACGTGTTGTATAGAAGGAGAGGGGGGAAACGGAGAAGGCAGGAACAGAAATGTGTTATAGAGGGAGAGGGGGGAAGCGAAGATGGCAGGAACAGACGTGTGGTATAGAAGGAGAGAGGGGAAGCGGAGAAGGAAGGAACAGACGTGTGGTATAGAAGTAGAGGTGGGAAGAGGCAAAGGCAGGAACAGACTTGTGATATAGAATTAGAGGGGGGAAGCGGAGAGGCAGGAACAGACGTGTGGTATAGAAGGAGAGGGGGTAAGCGGAGAAGGTAGGAACAGACGTGTGGTATAGAAGGAGTGGGGAAAGCGGAGAAGCCAGAAACAGACGTGTGGTATAGAAGGAGAGGGGTGATGTGTAGAAGGCAGGAACAGACGTGTGGTATAGAAGGAGAGGGGGGAAGCGGAGAAGGCAGGAACAGACGTGTGGTATAGAAGGAGAGGGGGACAGCGGAGAAGGCAGGAACAGACATGTGGTATAGATGGAGAGGGGGGAAGCGGAGAAGGCAGGAACAGACGTGTGGTATAGAAGGAGAGGGTGAAGCGGAGAAGGCAGGAACAGACGTGTAGTATAGAAGGAGAGGGGGAAAGCTGAAAAGGCAGGAACAGACATGTGGTATAGACGAAGAGGGGGGAAGCGGAGAAGGCAGGAACAGACGTGTGGTATAGAAGGAGAGGGTGAAGCGGAGAAGGCAGGAACAGACGTGTGGTATAGAAGGAGAGGGGGGAAGCGGAGAAGGCAGGAACTGACGTGTAGTATAGAAGGAGAGGGGGAAAGCGGAAAAGGCAGGAACAGACATGTGGTATAGACGAAGAGGGGGGAAGCGGAGAAGGCAGGAACAGAAGTTTGTTATAGAAGAGGGGGGATGCGGAGAAGGCAGGTACAGACGTGTGGTATAGCAGGAGAGGAGGGAATATTAGAAGTCAGGAACAGACGTGTGGTATAGAAGGAGAGGGGGGAAGCCGGGAAGGCAAGAACAGACGTGTGGTATAGAAGGAGAGGGGGGAAGCGAAGATGGCAGGAACAGACGTGTGGTATAGAAGGAGAGAGGGGAAGCGGAGAAGGCAGGAACAGACGTGTGGTATAGAAGGAGAGGGGGGAAGAGGAGAAGGCAGGAACAGACGTGTGGTATAGAAGGAGAGGGGGAAGCGGAGAAGCAAGGAACAGGCGTGTGGTATAGGAGGAGAGGGGTGTTGTGGAGAAGGCAGGAACAGACGTGTGGTATAGAAGGAGAGGGGGGAAGCGGAGAAGGCAGGAACTGACGTGTAGTATAGAAGGAGAGGGGGAAAGCGGAAAAGGCAGGAACAGACATGTGGTATAGACGAAGAGGGGGGAAGCGGAGAAGGCAGGAACAGAAGTTTGTTATAGAAGAGGGGGGATGCGGAGAAGGCAGGTACAGACGTGTGGTATAGCAGGAGAGGAGGGAATATTAGAAGTCAGGAACAGACGTGTGGTATAGAAGGAGAGGGGGGAAGCGGGGAAGGCAAGAACAGACGTGTGGTATAGAAGGAGAGGGGGGAAGCGAAGATGGCAGGAACAGACGTGTGGTATAGAAGGAGAGAGGGGAAGCGGAGAAGGCAGGAACAGACGTGTGGTATAGAAGGAGAGGGGGGAAGAGGAGAAGGCAGGAACAGACGTGTGGTATAGAAGGAGAGGGGGGATGTGTAGAAGGCAGGTACAGTCGTGTGGTATAGAAGGAGAGGGGGGAAGAGGAGAAGGCAGGAACAGACGTGTGGTATAGAAGGAGTGGGGGATGTGGAGGAGGCAGGAACAGACTTATGGTATAGAAGGAGAGGGTGGAAGCGGAGAAGGCAGGAACTGACGTGTGGTATAGAAGGAGAGACGAGAAGCAGAGAAGACAGGTACAGACGTGTGGTATAGAAGGAAAAGTGTGAAGGAAAGCTGAGAAGGCAGGAACAGACGTGTGGTATAGAAGGAGAGGGGGGAAGCGGAGAAGGCAGGAACAGACGTGTGGTATAGTAGGAGAGGGGGAAACGGAGAAGGCAGGAACAGACGTGTTGTATAGAAGGAGAGGGGGGAAACGGAGAAGGCAGGAACAGACATGTGTTATAGAGGGAGAGGGGGGAAGCGAAGATGGCAGGAACAGACGTGTGGTATAGAAGGAGAGAGGGGAAGCGGAGAAGGAAGGAACAGACGTGTGGTATAGAAGTAGAGGTGGGAAGAGGCAAAGGCAGGAACAGACTTGTGATATAGAATTAGAGGGGGGAAGCGGAGAGGCAGGAACAGACGTGTGGTATAGAAGGAGAGGGGGTAAGCGGAGAAGGTAGGAACAGACGTGTGGTATAGAAGGAGTGGGGAAAGCGGAGAAGCCAGAAACAGACGTGTGGTATAGAAGGAGAGGGGTGATGTGTAGAAGGCAGGAACAGACGTGTGGTATAGAAGGAAAGGGGGGAAGCGGAGAAGGCAGGAACAGACGTGTGGTATAGAAGGAGAGGGGGACAGCGGAGAAGGCAGGAACAGACATGTGGTATAGATGGAGAGGGGGGAAGCGGAGAAGGCAGGAACAGACGTGTGGTATAGAAGGAGAGGGTGAAGCGGAGAAGGCAGGAACAGACGTGTGGTATAGAAGGAGAGGGGGGAAGCAGAGAAGGCAGGAACAGACGTGTGGTATAGCTGGAGAGGGGGGAAGCGGAGAAGGTTGGAACAGACGTGTGGTATAGAAGGAGAGGGGGAAGCAGAGAAGCCAGTAACAGACGTGTGGTATAGAAGGAGAGGGGGAATGTGTAGAAGGCAGGAACAGACGTGTGGTATAGAAGGAGAGGGGGGAAGAGGAGAAGGGAGGAACAGACGTGTGGTATAGAAGAAGAGGGGGATGTGGAGGAGGCAGGAACAGACGTGTGGTATAGAAGGAGAGGGTGGAAGCGGAGAAGGCAGGAACAGACGTGTGGTATAGAAGGAGAGGCGAGAAGCAGAGAAGGCAGGAGCAGACGTGTGGTATAGAAGGAGAGGTGTGAAGGAAAGCTGAGATGGCAGGAAACGACGTGTGGTATAGAAGTAGAGGGGGGAACCGTAGAAGGCAGGAACAGACGTGTGGTATAGTAGGAGAGGGGGAAACGGAGAAAGCAGGAACAGACGTGTTGTATAGAAGGAGCGGGGGAAACGGAGAAGGCAGGAAAAGACATGTGGTATAGAAGGAGAGGGGGGAAGCGAAGATGGCAGGAAATGATGTGTGGTATAGAAGGAGAGAGGGGAAGCGGAGAAGGCAGGAACAGACGTGTGGTATAGAAGTAGAGGTGGGAAGTGGCGAATTCAGGAACAGACTTGTGATATAGAATTAGAGGATGGAAGTGGAGAGGCAGGAACAGACGTGTGGTATAGAAGGAGAGGGGGGAAGCGGAGAAGGCAGGAACAGACGTGTGGTATAGAAGGAGTGGGGGAAGCGGAGAAGCCAGGAACAGACGTGTGGTATAGAAGAAGAGGGGGGATGTGTAGAAGGCAGGAACAGACGTGTGGTATAGAAGAAGAGGTGGGAAGTGGCGAATTCAGGAACAGACTTGTGATATAGAATTAGAGGATGGAAGTGGAGAGGCAGGAACAGACGTGTGGTATAGAAGGAGAGTGGTGATGTGTAGAAGGCAGGAACAGACGTGTGGTATAGAAGGAGAGTGGGGAAGCGGAGAAGGCAGGAACTGACGTGTGGTATAGAAGGAGAGGGGGAAGCGGAGAAGGCAGGAACAGACATGTGGTATAGAGGGAGAGGTGGGAAGCGGAGAAATCAGGAACATACGTGTGGTATAGAAGGAGAGGTTGAAGCGGTGAAAGCAGGAACAGACGTGTGGTATAGAAAGAGAGGGAGGAAGCGGAGAAGGCAGGAATAGACGTGTGGTATAGAAGGAGAGGGGGGAAGTGGAGAAGGAAAGACCAGACGTGTGGTATAGAAGTAGAGGTGGGAAGTGGCGAATTCAGGAACAGACTTGTGATATAGAATTAGAGGATGGAAGTGGAGAGGCAGGAACAGACGTGTGGTATAGAAGGAGAGGGGGGAAGCGGAGAAGGCAGGAACAGACGTGTGGTATAGAAGGAGTGGGGGAAGCGGAGAAGCCAGGAACAGACGTGTGGTATAGAAGAAGAGGGGGGATGTGTAGAAGGCAGGAACAGACGTGTGGTATAGAAGGAGAGGGGGGAAGCGGAGAAGGCAGGAACAGACGTGTAGTATAGAAGGAGAGGGGGAAAGCGGAAAAGGCAGGAACAGACATGTGGTATAGACGAAGAGGGGGAAGCGGAGAAGGCAGGAACAGACGTGTGGTATAGAAGGAGAGGGTGAAGCGGAGAAGGCAGGAACAGACGTGTGGTATAGAAGGAGAGTGGGGAAGCGGAGAATGCAGGAACTGAATTGTGGTATAGAAGGAGAGGGGGAAAGCGGAGAAGGCAGGAACAGACATGTGGTATAGAGGGAGAGGTGGGAAGCGGAGAAATCAGGAACAGACGTGTGGTATAGAAGGAGAGGTTGAAGCGGTGAAAGCAGGAACAGACGTGTGGTATAGAAAGAGAGGGAGGAAGCGGAGAAGGCAGGAATAGACGTGTGGTATAGAAGGAGAGGGGGAAGCGGAGAAGGCAGGAACAGACGTGTGGTATAGAAGGAGAGTGTGAAGCGGAGAAGGCAGGAACAGACGTGTGGTATAGAAGGAGAGGGGGGAAGCGGAGGGGCAGGAACAAACGTGTTGTATAGAAGGTGAGGGGGGAAGCGGAGAAGGCAGGAACAGACATGTGGTATAGAGGGAGAGGTGGGAAGCGGAGAAATCAGGAACAGACGTGTGGTATAGAAGGAGAGGTTGAAGCGGTGAAAGCAGGAACAGACGTGTGGTATAGAAAGAGAGGGAGGAAGCGGAGAAGGCAGGAATAGACGTGTGGTATAGAAGGAGAGGGGGGAAGTGGAGAAGGAAGGAACAGACGTGTGGTATAGAAGGAGAGGGGGAAGCGGAGAAGCCAGGAACAGACGTGTGGTATAGATGGAGAGGTGTGAATTAAAGCTGAGAAGGCAGGAACAGACGTGTGGTATAGAAGGAGAGGCGAGAAGCGGAGAAGGCAGGAACAGACGTGTGGTATAGAAGGAGAGGTGTGAATTAAAGCTGAGAAGGCAGGAACAGACGTGTGGTATAGAAGGAGAGGGGGGAAGCGGAGAAGGCAGGAACAGATGTGTGGTATAGAAGGAGAGGGGGGAAGCGGAGAAGGCAGGAACAGACGTGTGGTATAGAAGGAGAGGGGGAAGCGGAGAAGCAAGGAACAGGCGTGTGGTATAGGAGGAGAGGGGTGTTGTGGAGAAGGCAGGAACAGACGTGTGGTATAGAAGGAGAGGGGGGAAGCGGAGAAGGCAGGAACTGACGTGTAGTATAGAAGGAGAGGGGGAAAGCGGAAAAGGCAGGAACAGACATGTGGTATAGACGAAGAGGGGGGAAGCGGAGAAGGCAGGAACAGAAGTTTGTTATAGAAGAGGGGGGATGCGGAGATGGCAGGTACAGACGTGTGGTATAGCAGGAGAGGAGGGAATATTAGAAGTCAGGAACAGACGTGTGGTATAGAAGGAGAGGGGGGAAGCGGGGAAGGCAAGAACAGACGTGTGGTATAGAAGGAGAGGGGGGAAGCGAAGATGGCAGGAACAGACGTGTGGTATAGAAGGAGAGAGGGGAAGCGGAGAAGGCAGGAACAGACGTGTGGTATAGAAGGAGAGGGGGGAAGAGGAGAAGGCAGGAACAGACGTGTGGTATAGAAGGAGAGGGGGGATGTGTAGAAGGCAGGTACAGTCGTGTGGTATAGAAGGAGAGGGGGGAAGAGGAGAAGGCAGGAACAGACGTGTGGTATAGAAGGAGTGGGGGATGTGGAGGAGGCAGGAACAGACTTATGGTATAGAAGGAGAGGGTGGAAGCGGAGAAGGCAGGAACTGACGTGTGGTATAGAAGGAGAGACGAGAAGCAGAGAAGACAGGTACAGACGTGTGGTATAGAAGGAAAAGTGTGAAGGAAAGCTGAGAAGGCAGGAACAGACGTGTGGTATAGAAGGAGAGGGGGGAAGCGGAGAAGGCAGGAACAGACGTGTGGTATAGTAGGAGAGGGGGAAACGGAGAAGGCAGGAACAGACGTGTTGTATAGAAGGAGAGGGGGGAAACGGAGAAGGCAGGAACAGACATGTGTTATAGAGGGAGAGGGGGGAAGCGAAGATGGCAGGAACAGACGTGTGGTATAGAAGGAGAGAGGGGAAGCGGAGAAGGAAGGAACAGACGTGTGGTATAGAAGTAGAGGTGGGAAGAGGCAAAGGCAGGAACAGACTTGTGATATAGAATTAGAGGGGGGAAGCGGAGAGGCAGGAACAGACGTGTGGTATAGAAGGAGAGGGGGTAAGCGGAGAAGGTAGGAACAGACGTGTGGTATAGAAGGAGTGGGGAAAGCGGAGAAGCCAGAAACAGACGTGTGGTATAGAAGGAGAGGGGTGATGTGTAGAAGGCAGGAACAGACGTGTGGTATAGAAGGAGAGGGGGGAAGCGGAGAAGGCAGGAACAGACGTGTGGTATAGAAGGAGAGGGGGACAGCGGAGAAGGCAGGAACAGACATGTGGTATAGATGGAGAGGGGGGAAGCGGAGAAGGCAGGAACAGACGTGTGGTATAGAAGGAGAGGGTGAAGCGGAGAAGGCAGGAACAGACGTGTAGTATAGAAGGAGAGGGGGAAAGCGGAAAAGGCAGGAACAGACATGTGGTATAGACGAAGAGGGGGGAAGCGGAGAAGGCAGGAACAGACGTGTGGTATAGAAGGAGAGGGTGAAGCGGAGAAGGCAGGAACAGACGTGTGGTATAGAAGGAGAGTGGGGAAGCGGAGAATGCAGGAACTGAATTGTGGTATAGAAGGAGAGGGGGAAAGCGGAGAAGGCAGGAACAGACATGTGGTATAGAGGGAGAGGTGGGAAGCGGAGAAATCAGGAACAGACGTGTGGTATAGAAGGAGAGGTTGAAGCGGTGAAAGCAGGAACAGACGTGTGGTATAGAAAGAGAGGGAGGAAGCGGAGAAGGCAGGAATAGACGTGTGGTATAGAAGGAGAGGGGGGAAGTGGAGAAGGAAGGAACAGACGTGTGGTATAGAAGGAGAGGGGGAAGCGGAGAAGCCAGGAACAGACGTGTGGTATAGATGGAGAGGTGTGAATTAAAGCTGAGAAGGCAGGAACAGACGTGTGGTATAGAAGGAGAGGCGAGAAGCGGAGAAGGCAGGAACAGACGTGTGGTATAGAAGGAGAGGTGTGAATTAAAGCTGAGAAGGCAGGAACAGACGTGTGGTATAGAAGGAGAGGGGGGAAGCGGAGAAGGCAGGAACAGATGTGTGGTATAGAAGGAGAGGGGGGAAGCGGAGAAGGCAGGAACAGACGTGTGGTATAGAAGGAGAGGGGGAAGCGGAGAAGCAAGGAACAGGCGTGTGGTATAGGAGGAGAGGGGTGTTGTGGAGAAGGCAGGAACAGACGTGTGGTATAGAAGGAGAGGGGGGAAGCGGAGAAGGCAGGAACTGACGTGTAGTATAGAAGGAGAGGGGGAAAGCGGAAAAGGCAGGAACAGACATGTGGTATAGACGAAGAGGGGGGAAGCGGAGAAGGCAGGAACAGAAGTTTGTTATAGAAGAGGGGGGATGCGGAGAAGGCAGGTACAGACGTGTGGTATAGCAGGAGAGGAGGGAATATTAGAAGTCAGGAACAGACGTGTGGTATAGAAGGAGAGGGGGGAAGCGGGGAAGGCAAGAACAGACGTGTGGTATAGAAGGAGAGGGGGGAAGCGAAGATGGCAGGAACAGACGTGTGGTATAGAAGGAGAGAGGGGAAGCGGAGAAGGCAGGAACAGACGTGTGGTATAGAAGGAGAGGGGGGAAGAGGAGAAGGCAGGAACAGACGTGTGGTATAGAAGGAGAGGGGGGATGTGTAGAAGGCAGGTACAGTCGTGTGGTATAGAAGGAGAGGGGGGAAGAGGAGAAGGCAGGAACAGACGTGTGGTATAGAAGGAGTGGGGGATGTGGAGGAGGCAGGAACAGACTTATGGTATAGAAGGAGAGGGTGGAAGCGGAGAAGGCAGGAACTGACGTGTGGTATAGAAGGAGAGACGAGAAGCAGAGAAGACAGGTACAGACGTGTGGTATAGAAGGAAAAGTGTGAAGGAAAGCTGAGAAGGCAGGAACAGACGTGTGGTATAGAAGGAGAGGGGGGAAGCGGAGAAGGCAGGAACAGACGTGTGGTATAGTAGGAGAGGGGGAAACGGAGAAGGCAGGAACAGACGTGTTGTATAGAAGGAGAGGGGGGAAACGGAGAAGGCAGGAACAGACATGTGTTATAGAGGGAGAGGGGGGAAGCGAAGATGGCAGGAACAGACGTGTGGTATAGAAGGAGAGAGGGGAAGCGGAGAAGGAAGGAACAGACGTGTGGTATGGAAGTAGAGGTGGGAAGAGGCAAAGGCAGGAACAGACTTGTGATATAGAATTAGAGGGGGGAAGCGGAGAGGCAGGAACAGACGTGTGGTATAGAAGGAGAGGGGGTAAGCGGAGAAGGTAGGAACAGACGTGTGGTATAGAAGGAGTGGGGAAAGCGGAGAAGCCAGAAACAGACGTGTGGTATAGAAGGAGAGGGGTGATGTGTAGAAGGCAGGAACAGACGTGTGGTATAGAAGGAGAGGGGGGAAGCGGAGAAGGCAGGAACAGACGTGTGGTATAGAAGGAGAGGGGGACAGCGGAGAAGGCAGGAACAGACATGTGGTATAGATGGAGAGGGGGGAAGCGGAGAAGGCAGGAACAGACGTGTGGTATAGAAGGAGAGGGTGAAGCGGAGAAGGCAGGAACAGACGTGTGGTATAGAAGGAGAGGGGGGAAGCAGAGAAGGCAGGAACAGACGTGTGGTATAGCTGGAGAGGGGGGAAGCGGAGAAGGTTGGAACAGACGTGTGGTATAGAAGTAGAGGGGGAAGCAGAGAAGCCAGTAACAGACGTGTGGTATAGAAGGAGAGGGGGAATGTGTAGAAGGCAGGAACAGACGTGTGGTATAGAAGGAGAGGGGGGAAGAGGAGAAGGGAGGAACAGACGTGTGGTATAGAAGAAGAGGGGGATGTGGAGGAGGCAGGAACAGACGTGTGGTATAGAAGGAGAGGGTGGAAGCGGAGAAGGCAGGAACAGACGTGTGGTATAGAAGGAGAGGCGAGATGCAGAGAAGGCAGGAGCAGACGTGTGGTATAGAAGGAGAGGTGTGAAGGAAAGCTGAGATGGCAGGAAACGACGTGTGGTATAGAAGTAGAGGGGGGAACCGTAGAAGGCAGGAACAGACGTGTGGTATAGTAGGAGAGGGGGAAACGGAGAAAGCAGGAACAGACGTGTTGTACAGAAGGAGCGGGGGAAACGGAGAAGGCAGGAAAAGACATGTGGTATAGAAGGAGAGGGGGGAAGCGAAGATGGCAGGAAATGATGTGTGGTATAGAAGGAGAGAGGGGAAGCGGAGAAGGCAGGAACAGACGTGTGGTATAGAAGTAGAGGTGGGAAGTGGCGAATTCAGGAACAGACTTGTGATATAGAATTAGAGGATGGAAGTGGAGAGGCAGGAACAGACGTGTGGTATAGAAGGAGAGGGGGGAAGCGGAGAAGGCAGGAACAGACGTGTGGTATAGAAGGAGTGGGGGAAGCGGAGAAGCCAGGAACAGACGTGTGGTATAGAAGAAGAGGGGGGATGTGTAGAAGGCAGGAACAGACGTGTGGTATAGAAGTAGAGGTGGGAAGTGGCGAATTCAGGAACAGACTTGTGATATAGAATTAGAGGATGGAAGTGGAGAGGCAGGAACAGACGTGTGGTATAGAAGGAGAGTGGTGATGTGTAGAAGGCAGGAACAGACGTGTGGTATAGAAGGAGAGTGGGGAAGCGGAGAAGGCAGGAACTGACGTGTGGTATAGAAGGAGAGGGGGAAGCGGAGAAGGCAGGAACAGACATGTGGTATAGAGGGAGAGGTGGGAAGCGGAGAAATCAGGAACATACGTGTGGTATAGAAGGAGAGGTTGAAGCGGTGAAAGCAGGAACAGACGTGTGGTATAGAAAGAGAGGGAGGAAGCGGAGAAGGCAGGAATAGACGTGTGGTATAGAAGGAGAGGGGGGAAGTGGAGAAGGAAGGAACAGACGTGTGGTATAGAAGTAGAGGTGGGAAGTGGCGAATTCAGGAACAGACTTGTGATATAGAATTAGAGGATGGAAGTGGAGAGGCAGGAACAGACGTGTGGTATAGAAGGAGAGGGGGGAAGCGGAGAAGGCAGGAACAGACGTGTGGTATAGAAGGAGTGGGGGAAGCGGAGAAGCCAGGAACAGACGTGTGGTATAGAAGGAGAGTGGTGATGTGTAGAAGGCAGGAACAGACGTGTGGTATAGAAGGAGAGTGGGGATGCGGAGAAGGCAGGAACTGACGTGTGGTATAGAAGGAGAGGGGGAAGCGGAGAAGGCAGGAACAGACATGTGGTATAGAGGGAGAGGTGGGAAGCGGAGAAATCAGGAACAGACGTGTGGTATAGAAGGAGAGGTTGAAGCGGTGAAAGCAGGAACAGACGTGTGGTATAGAAAGAGAGGGAGGAAGCGTTGAAGGCAGGAATAGACGTGTGGTATAGAAGGAGAGGGGGGAAGTGGAGAAGGAAGGAACAGACGTGTGGTATAGAAGTAGAAGTGGGAAGTGGCGAATTCAGGAACAGACTTGTGATATAGAATTAGAGGATGGAAGTGGAGAGGCAGGAACAGACGTGTGGTATAGAAGGAGAGGGGGGAAGCGGAGAAGGCAGGAACAGACGTGTGGTATAGAAGGAGTGGGGGAAGCGGAGAAGCCAGGAACAGACGTGTGGTATAGAAGAAGAGGGGGGATGTGTAGAAGGCAGGAACAGACGTGTGGTATAGAAGGAGAGGGGGGAAGCGGAGAAGGCAGGAACAGACGTGTAGTATAGAAGGAGAGGGGGGAAAGCGGAAAAGGCAGGAACAGACATGTGGTATAGACGAAGAGGGGGGAAGCGGAGAAGGCAGGAACAGACGTGTGGTATAGAAGGAGAGGGTGAAGCGGAGAAGGCAGGAACAGACGTGTGGTATAGAAGGAGAGTGGGGAAGCGGAGAATGCAGGAACTGAATTGTGGTATAGAAGGAGAGGGGGAAAGCGGAGAAGGCAGGAACAGACATGTGGTATAGAGGGAGAGGTGGGAAGCGGAGAAATCAGGAACAGACGTGTGGTATAGAAGGAGAGGTTGAAGCGGTGAAAGCAGGAACAGACGTGTGGTATAGAAAGAGAGGGAGGAAGCGGAGAAGGCAGGAATAGACGTGTGGTATAGAAGGAGAGGGGGAAGCGGAGAAGGCAGGAACAGACGTGTGGTATAGAAGGAGAGTGTGAAGCGGAGAAGGCAGGAACAGACGTGTGGTATAGAAGGAGAGGGGGGAAGCGGAGGGGCAGGAACAAACGTGTTGTATAGAAGGTGAGGGGGGAAGCGGAGAAGGCAGGAACAGACATGGGGTATAAAGGGAGAGGTGGGAAGCGGAGAAATCAGGAACAGACGTGTGGTATAGAAGGAGAGGTTGAAGCGGTGAAAGCAGGAACAGACGTGTGGTATAGAAAGAGAGGGAGGAAGCGGAGAAGGCAGGAATAGACGTGTGGTATAGAAGGAGAGGGGGGAAGTGGAGAAGGAAGGAACAGACGTGTGGTATAGAAGGAGAGGGGGAAGCGGAGAAGCCAGGAACAGACGTGTGGTATAGATGGAGAGGTGTGAATTAAAGCTGAGAAGGCAGGAACAGACGTGTGGTATAGAAGGAGAGGCGAGAAGCGGAGAAGGCAGGAACAGACGTGTGGTATAGAAGGAGAGGTGTGAATTAAAGCTGAGAAGGCAGGAACAGACGTGTGGTATAGAAGGAGAGGGGGGAAGCGGAGAAGGCAGGAACAGATGTGTGGTATAGAAGGAGAGGGGGGAAGCGGAGAAGGCAGGAACAGACGTGTGGTATAGAAGGAGAGGGGGAAGCGGAGAAGCAAGGAACAGGCGTGTGGTATAGGAGGAGAGGGGTGTTGTGGAGAAGGCAGGAACAGACGTGTGGTATAGAAGGAGAGGGGGGAAGCGGAGAAGGCAGGAACTGACGTGTAGTATAGAAGGAGAGGGGGAAAGCGGAAAAGGCAGGAACAGACATGTGGTATAGACGAAGAGGGGGGAAGCGGAGAAGGCAGGAACAGACGTGTGGTATAGAAGGAGAGGGTGAAGCGGAGAAGGCAGGAACAGACGTGTGGTATAGAAGGAGAGTGGGGAAGCGGAGAATGCAGGAACTGAAGTGTGGTATAGAAGGAGAGGGAGAAAGCGGAGAAGGCAGTAACAGACATGTGGTATAGAGGGAGAGGTGGGAAGCGGAGAAATCAGGAACAGACGTGTGGTATAGAAGGAGAGGTTGAAGCGGTGAAAGCAGGAACAGACGTGTGGTATAGAAAGAGAGGGAGGAAGCGGAGAAGGCAGGAATAGACGTGTGGTATAGAAGGAGAGGGGGAAGCGGAGAAGGCAGGAACAGACGTGTGGTATAGAAGGAGAGGGTGAAGCGGAGAAGGCAGGAACAGACGTGTGGTATAGAAGGAGAGGGGGGAAGCGGAGGGGCAGGAACAAACGTGTTGTATAGAAGGTGAGGGGGGAAGCGGAGAAGGCAGGAACAGACATGTGGTATAGAGGGAGAGGTGGGAAGCGGAGAAATCAGGAACAGACGTGTGGTATAGAAGGAGAGGTTGAAGCGGTGAAAGCAGGAACAGACGTGTGGTATAGAAAGAGAGGGAGGAAGCGGAGAAGGCAGGAATAGACGTGTGGTATAGAAGGAGAGGGGGGAAGTGGAGAAGGAAGGAACAGACGTGTGGTATAGAAGGAGAGGGGGAAGCGGAGAAGCCAGGAACAGACGTGTGGTATAGATGGAGAGGTGTGAATTAAAGCTGAGAAGGCAGGAACAGACGTGTGGTATAGAAGGAGAGGCGAGAAGCGGAGAAGGCAGGAACAGACGTGTGGTATAGAAGGAGAGGTGTGAATTAAAGCTGAGAAGGCTGGAACAGACGTGTGGTATAGAAGGAGAGGGGGGAAGCGGAAAAGGCAGGAACAGATGTGTGGTATAGAAGGAGAGGGGGGAAGCGGAGAAGGCAGGAACAGACGTGTGGTATAGAAGCAGAGGGGGAAGCGGAGAAGCAAGGAACAGGCGTGTGGTATAGGAGGAGAGGGGTGTTGTGGAGAAGGCAGGAACAGACGTGTGGTATAGAAGGAGAGGGGGGAAGCGGAGAAGGCAGGAACTGACGTGTGGTATAGAAGGAGAGGGGTGATGTGTAGAAGGCAGGAACAGACGTGTGGTATAGAAGGAGAGGGGGGAAGCGGGGAAGGCAAGAACAGACGTGTGGTATAGAAGGAGAGGGGGAAAGCGGAGAAGGCAGGAACAGACATGTGGTATAGAGGGAGAAGTGGGAAGCGGAGAAATCAGGAACAGACGTGTGGTGTAGAAGGAGAGGTTGAAGCGGTGAAAGCAGGAACAGACGTGTGGTATAGAAAGAGAGGGAGGAAGCGGAGAAGGCAGGAATAGACGTGTGGTATAGAAGGAGAGGGGGGAAGTGGAGAAGGGTGGAACAGACGTGTGGTATAGAAGGAGAGGGGGAAGCGGAGAAGCCAGGAACAGACGTGTGGTATAGAAGGAGAGGCGAGAAGCAGAGAAGGCAGGAACAGACGTGTGGTATAGAAGGAGAGGTGTGAATTAAAGCTGAGAAGGCAGGAACAGACGTGTGGTATAGAAGGAGAGGGGGGAAGCGGAGAAGGCAGGAACAGATGTGTGGTATAGAAGGAGAGGGAGGAAGCGGAGAAGGCAGGAACAGACGTGTGGTATAGAAGGAGAGGGGGAAGCGGAGAAGCAAGGAACAGGCGTGTGTTATAGGAGGAGAGGGGTGTTGTGGGGAAGGCAGGAACAGACGTGTGCTATAGAAGGAGAGGGGGGAAGCGGAGAAGGCAGGATCAGACGTGTGGTATAGAAGGAGAGGGGGGAAGCGCAGAATGCAGGAACAAACGTGTGGTATAGAAGGAGAGGGGGGAAGCGGAGAAGGCAGGAACAGACGTTTGGTATAGGAGAGGGGGGATGCGGAGAAGGCAGGAACAGACGTGTGGTATAGCAGGAGAGGAGGGAATATTAGAAGTCAGGAACAGACGTGTGGTATAGAAGGAGAGGGGGGAAGCGGGGAGGCAAGAACAGACGTGTGGTATAGAAGGAGGGGGGGAATCGGAGAAGGCAGGAACAGACGTTTGGTATAGGAGAGGGGGGATGCGGAGAAGGCAGGAACAGACGTGTGGTATAGCAGGAGAGGAGGGAAGATTAGAAGTCAGGAACAGACGTGTGGTATAGAAGGAGAGGGGGGAAGCGGGGAAGGCAAGAACAGACGTGTGGTATAGAAGGAGAGGGGGAAAGCGGAGAAGGCAGTTACATACGTGTGGTATAACAGGAGAGGGGGAAGCGGAGAAGGCAGGAACAGACGTGTGGTATAGAAGGAGAGTTGGGACGCGGAGAAGGCAGGAACAGACGTGTGGTATAGAAGGAGAGGGGGGATGTGGAGAAGGCGGGAACAGATGTGTGGTATAGAAGGAGAGGGTGGGGGGAAACGGAGGAGGCGGGAACAGACATGTGGTATAGAAGGAGAGGGGGAAGCGGAGAAGGAAGGAACAGACGTGTGGTACAGAAGGAGAGGGGGGAAGCGGAGGAGGCAGGAATAGACGTGTGGTATAGAAGGAGTGGGGGAAGCGGAGAAGCCAGGAACAGACGTGTGGTATAGAAGGAGAGGGGGGATGTGTAGGCGGCAGGAACAGCCTTGTGGTATAGAAGGAGAGGGGGGAAGAGGAGAAGGCAGGAACAGACGTGTGGTATAGTAGGAGAGAGGGGATGTGTAGAAGGCAGGAACAGACGTGTGGTATAGAAGGAGAGGGGGGAAGAGGAGAAGGCAGGAACAGACGAGTGGTATAGAAGGAGAGGGGGATGTGGAGGAGGCAGGAACAGACGTGTTGTATAGAAGGAGAGGGTGGAAGCGGAGAAGGCAGGAACAGACGTGTGGTATAGAAGGAGAGGCGAGAAGCAGAGAAGGCAGGAACAGACGTGTGGTATAGAAGGAGAGGGGGGAAACGGAGCAGGCAGGAACAGACATGTGGTATAGAAGGAGAGGGGGGAAGCGAAGATGGCAGGAACAGACGTGTGGTATAGAAGGAGAGAGGGGAAGCGGAGAAGGCAGCAACAGATGTGTGGTATAGAAGTAGAGGTGGGAAGTGGCGAAGGCAGGAACAGACTTGTGATATAGAATTAGAGGGGAGAAGCGGAGAGGCAGGAACAGACGTGTGGTATAGAAGGAGAGGGGGGAAGCGGGGAAGGCAGGATCAGACGTGTGGTATAGAAGGAGTGGGGCAAGCGGAGAAGCCAGGAACAGACGTGTGGTATAGAAGGAGAGGGGGAATGTGTAGAAGGCAGGAACAGACGTGTGGTATAGAAGGAGAGGGTGGAAGAGGAGAAGGGAGGAAGAGACGTGTGGTATAGTAGAAGAGGGGGATGTGGAGGAGGCAGGAACAGACGTGTGGTATAGAAGGAGAGGGTGGAAGCAGAGAAGGCAGGAACAGACGTGTAGTATAGAAGGAGAGGCGAGAAGCAGAGAAGGCAGGAACAGACGTGTGGTATAGAAGGAGAGGTGTGAAGGAAAGCTGAGATTGCAGGAACCGACGTGTGGTATAGTAGGAGAGGGGGGAAGCGGAGAAGGCAGGAACAGACGTGTGGTATAGTAGGAGAAGGGGAAACGGAGAAAGCAGGAACAGACGTGTTGTATAGAAGGAGAGGGGGGAAACGGAGAAGGCAGGAAAAGACATGTGGTATAGAAGGAGAGGGGGGAAGCGAAGATGGCAGGAAATGACGTGTGGTATAGAAGGAGAGAGGGGAAGCGGAGAAGACAGGAACAGACGTGTGGTATAGAAGTAGAGGTGGGAAGTGGCGAAGGCAGGAACAGACTTGTGATATAGAATTAGAGGGGGGAAGCGGAGAGGCAGGAACAGACGTGTGGTATAGAAGGAGAGGGGGGAAGCGGAGAAGGCAGGAACAGACGTGTGGTATAGAAGGAGTAGGGGAAGCGGAGAAGCCAGGAACAGACGTGTGGTATAGAAGGAGAGGGGGGATGTGTAGAAGGCAGGAACAGACGTGTGGTATAGAAGGAGAGGGGGGAAGCGGAGAAGGCAGGAACAGACGTGTAGTATAGAAGGAGAGGGGGAAAGCGGAGAAGGCAGGAACAGACATGTGGTATAGACGGAGAGGGGGGAAGCGGAGAAGGGAGGAACAGACGTGTGGTATAGAAGGAGAGGGTGAAGCGGAGAAGGCAGGAACAGACGTGTGGTATAGAAGGAGAGGGGGGAAGCGGAGAAGGCAGGAACAGACGTGTGGTATAGAAGGAGAGGGGGGAAGCGGAGAAGGAAGGAACATACGTGTGGTATAGAAGGAGAGGGGGAAGCGGAGAAGCCAGGAACAGTCGTGTGGTATAGGAGGAGAGGGGGGATGTGGAGAAGGCAGGAACAGACGTGTAGTATAGAAGGAGAGGGGGGAAGCGGAGAAGGCAGGATCAGACGTGTGGGAAAGGAGGAGAGGGGGGAAGTGCAGAATGCAGGAACAAACGTGTGGTATAGAAGGAGAGGGGGGAAGAGGAGAAGGCAGGAACAGACGTGTGGTATAGAAGGAGAAGGGGGAAGCGGAGAAGGCAGGAACAGTCGCTTGGTATAGAAGGAGAGGGGGGATGTGGAGAAGGCAGGAACAGACATGTGGTATAGAAGGAGAGGGGGGAAGCGGAGAAGGCAGGAACAGACCTGTGGTATAGATGGAGAGTTGGGAAGTGGAGAAGGCAGGAACAGACGTGTTGTATAGAAGGAGAGGGGAGAAGGAAAACGGAGAAGGCAGGAACAGACGTGTCGTATAGAAGGAGTGGGGGAAGCGGAGAATCCAGGAACAGAAGTGTAGTATAGAAGTAGATGGGGGATGTGGATAAGGCGGGAACAGATGTGTGGTATAGAAGGAGAGGGGGGAAGCGGAGAAGGCAGGAACAGACGTGTGGTATAGAAGGAGAGGGGGGGAGCGTAGAAGGCAGGAACAGACGTCTGGTATAGAAGGAGAGGGGGGAAGCGGAGAAGGCAGGAACAGACGTGCGGTATAGAAGGAGAGGGGGGGGAAACGGAGGAGGCGGGACCAGACGTGTGGTATAGAAGGAGAGGGGGAAGCGGAGAAGGAAGGAACAGACGTGTGGTATAGAAGGAGAGGGGGGAAGCGGAGAAGGCAGGAACAGACGTGTGGTATAGAAGGAGTGGGGGAAGCGGAGAAGCCAGGAACAAACGTGTTTTATAGAAGGAGAGGGGGGATGTGTAGAAGGCAGGAACAAACGTGTGGTATAGAAGGAGAGGGGGGAAGAGGAGAAGGCAGGAACAGACGTGTGGTATAGAAGGAGTGGGGGGGAGCGTAGAAGGCAGGAACAGACGTCTGGTATAGAAGGAGAGGGGGGAAGCGGAGAAGGCAGGAACAGACGTGCGGTATAGAAGGAGAGGGGGGGGAAACGGAGGAGGCGGGAACAGACGTGTGGTATAGAAGGAGAGGGGGAAGCGGAGAAGGAAGGAACAGACGTGTGGTATAGAAGGAGAGGGGGGAAGCGGAGAAGGCAGGAACAGACGTGTGGTATAGAAGGAGTGGGGGAAGCGGAGAAGCCAGGAACAAACGTGTTTTATAGAAGGAGAGGGGGGATGTGTAGAAGGCAGGAACAAACGTGTGGTATAGAAGGAGAGGGGGGAAGAGGAGAAGGCAGGAACAGACGTGTGGTATAGAAGGAGAGGGGGATGTGGAGGAGGCAGGAACAGACGTGTGGTATAGAAGGAGAGGGTGGAAGCGGAGAAGGCAGGAACAGACGTGTGGTATAGAAGGAGAGGCGAGAAGCAGAGAAGGCAGGAACAGACGTGTGGTATAGAAGGAGAGGTGTGAAGGAAAGCTGAAAAGGCAGGAACAGTCGTGTTGTATAGAAGGAGAGGGGGGAAGCGGTGAAGGCAGGAACAGACGTGTGGTATAGAAGGAGAGGGGGGAAGGAAAGCAGAGAACGCAGGAACAGACGTGTGGTAAAGAAGGAGAGGGGAAAGCGGAGAAGGCAGGAAAAGATGTGTGGTATAGAAGGATACGGGGGAAGGAAAGCGGAGAAGGCAGGAACAGACGTGTCGTATAGAATGAGTGGGGGAAGCGGAGAATCCAGGAACAGACATGTGGTATAGAAGTAGATGGGGGATGTGGAGAAGGCGGGAACAGATGTGTGGTATAGAAGGAGGGGGGGAAGCGGAGAAGGCAGGAACAGACGTGTGGTATAGAAGGAGAGGGGGGAAGTGGAGAAGGCAGGAACAGACGTGTGGTAAAGAAGGAGAGGGGGGAAGCGGAGAAGGCAGGAACAGACGTGTGGTATAGAAGGAGTGGGGGGAAGCGAAGAAGGCAGGAACAGACATCTGGTATAGAAGGAGAGGGGGGAAGCGGAGAAGGCAGGAACAGACATGCGGTATAGAAGGAGTGGGGGGGGGGGAAACGGAGGAGGCGGTACCAGACGTGTGGTATAGAAGGAGACGGCGGAAGCGTAGAAGGCAGGAACAGACGTGTGGTATAGAAGGTGAGGGTGGAAGCGGAGAAGGCAGGAACAGACGTGTGGTGTAAAAGGAGTTTGGGGAAGTTGAGATGGCAGGAACAGATGTGTGGTATAGAAGGAGAGGGGGGAAGGAAAGCGTAGAAGGCAGGAACAGAGGTGTGGTATAGTAGGAGTGGGGGGAAGGAAAGCGTAGAACGCAGGAACAGGAGTGTGGTATAGAAGGAGAAGGGGGAAGCGGAGAAGGCAGGAACAGAGGTGTGGACGTGGTGGCGTCTGCTGGGAAGAGTGCGGCGCGGCGGCCCGGATGGCCTGCACCCTGCATTCCGGCCACTTGGTCGCTGCTGACTGCTGACTGGCCACGAGCCACTGCCGAGTGGCAGCACCGTGGCGACCAGGGGACCGAATGGCGAGGCCACGGTTGGCAGCTTAGTCGGAGGCAAAAAGCTAAAGATTGGGAAAAAAAGGTTAAAAATAAAATAATTTCAGTAATCTGTTGCTAGGGGAGGAGCGCCGATCCGTACATGTGGAATATTTATTTTATTTTGTTAGTAAATCTAATCACTTATCTCAGTGAATGCTTAGTCTGCAGAAACATTCAATTCTCCAGCATGAAGTTCAATATAAATATGTCTAATAGCCTAACATGTATTTTAGGGTAATTAATACGTTTAGTCAGTGGAGTGTATGTGCTTTTTAATAAACCACAAAAATAAATGTTGTTGTTCAAAACATAATGAATGTGTTAAAGGTGTTTTTTCGATAAGATACAGATGTGGTACATTATATATTCTATATTTTAGTCAATAAATATGTAAAAGAGATATGTTTCAATCATTAATTTCCTCTTCTCTATTATGGAAGATAGCCTATATCAGTTTTAATATTGTGGGAAGAAGTGGCACAGGGCTTGGAAGATACTATTCATTCTATTTCATATGCTACAATGTACCTTTTAATAGCATTTCTGTTCTAGTGGGGAGGTGGGTGGTAGAGAAAGAGAGAGAAATGATATTTAATGGCACAGAATTTCATTTTAAGGTTTTGTGGCAAATAATGAAAATGTGTGTGTGTATGTGTGTGTGTGTCTGTGTGAAAAAGACAGACATAGAGAGAGAGAGAGAGAGAGAGAGAGAGAGAGAGAGAGAGAGAGAGAGATAGATGAAACTTGCAGTAACAGACAGTTTGAAGTGTAAACCGGCAGTATGTGACATAAAACTTTTAAGTGAAATTAAGCTCTCTGAGTGTTACTGATAGGGATGTTTTTCCAGTTACATTACAAGTGAAGAAATAAATTAAACTACTGTACCATTTGCTTCAAATATAAATAATGATCCACAAATAGATTAATATAGTGCTGCATCACTGCCAGGCACTTCACTTAAATGTGATTTGCTGAGTATCTATGTAGATTTAAATCTATATCAAGTGCACAAGAGATTTTGCATATTAAGTAATGGACCACTAGCAGCCATTGTTCACCTATAGATTTACTCTGCAGGTGTTGTCTAATTGCATCCAGGCAATATCTTCAGTTTGCCATTGCTGTAGGCCAAAAGTTTCTAAATAGTTATAAGATCTATCCCTGCTGAATAGTGTACTATATGGTGTTTCAGCTGCCATCTCCGCTTCCCCCCTCTCCTTCTATACCACACGTCTGTTCCTGCATTCTCCACATCCCCCCTCTCCTTCTATACCACATGTCTGTTCCTGCCTTCTCCTCTCACCCCTCTCCTTCTATACCACACGTCTGTTCCTGCCTTCTACACATCCCCCCTCTCCTTCTATACCACACGTCTGATCCTGGCTACTCCGCTTCCCCCCACTCCTTCTATACCACACGTCTGTTCCTGCCTTCTCCGCTTCCCCCCTCTCCTTCTATACCACACGTCTGTTCCTGCCTTCTCCGCTTAGCCCCTCTCCTTCTATACCACACGTCTGTTCCTGCCTTCTCCGCTTCCCCCTCTCCTGCTACACCACACGTCTGTTCCTGCCTTCTCCGCTTTCCCCCTCTCCTTCTATACCACACGTCTGATCCTACCTTCTCTGCCTCCCCCCTCTCCTACTATACCACACGTCTGTTCCTGCCTTTTCCGCTTCCACCTCTCCTTCTATATCACACGTCTGTTCCTGCCTTCTCCACATCCCCCCTCTTCTTCTATACCACACCACTGTTCCTGGCTTCTCCTCTTTCCCCCTCTCCTTCTATACCACACATCTGTTCCTGCCTTCTCCGCTTTCCTTCCCCCCTCTCCTTCTATACCACACATCTGTTCCTGCCTTCTCCGCTTCCACCCTCTCCTGCTGTACCACACGTCTGTTCTTGCCCTCTCCGCTTCCCCCCTCTCCTTCTATACCACACCTCTATTCCTGCCTTCTACGCTTTCCTTCCCCCCTCTCCTTCTATAACACACGTCTGTTCCTGCCTTCTCCACATCCCCCGCTCTCCTTCTATACCACACGTCTGTTCCTGCCTTCTCCGCTTCCCCCCTCTCCTTCTATACCACACGTTTGTTCCTGCCTTCTCCACTTTACTTCCCCCCTCTCCTACTATACAACACGTCTGTTCCATCCTTCTCTGCTTCCCCCCTCTCCTTCTTTACAACAGGACTGTTCCTTCCTTCTCAGCTTCCCCCCTCTCCTTCTATACCACATGTCTGTCCCTGCCTTCTCCGCTTTCCCCACTCGTTCTATACCACACGTCTGTAACTGCCTTCTCCGCTTCCCCCCTGTCGTTCTATACCACACGTTTGTTCCTGATTTCTCCGCCTTCCCCCTCTCCTTCTATACCACACGTCTGTTCCTGCCTTCTACGCTTCCCCCCTCTCCTTCTATACCACACGTCTGTTCCTGCCTTCTTCGCTTCCCCCCTCTCCTTCTATACCACACGTCTGTTCCTGACTTCTCCGCTTCCCCCCTTTCCTGCTATACGACACGTCTGTTCTTCCCTTCTCCGCTTCCCCCCTCTCCTTCTATACCACACCTCTATTCCTGCCTTCTACGCATTCCTTCCCCCCTCTCCTTCTATACCACACGTCTGTTCCTGCCTTCTCCACTTCCCCCCTCTCGTTCAATACCACACGTCTGTTCCTGCCTTCTCCTCTTCCCCCTCTCCTTCTATACCACATGCCTGTTCCTGCCTTCTCCACTTTCCTTCCCCCCTCTCCTTCTATACAACACGTCTGTTCCATCCTTCTCCACTTCCCCCTCTCCTTCTTTACCACAGGTCTGTTCCTTCCTTCTCCGCTTCCCCCCTCTCCTTCTATACCACATGTCTGTTTCTGCCTTCTCCGCTTCCCCCACTCCTTCTATACCACACGTCTGTAACTGCCTTCTCCGCTTCCCCCCTCTCCTTCTATACCACACCTCTATTCCTGCCTTCTACGCTTTCCTTCCCCCCTCTCCTTCTATACCACACGTCTGTTCCTGCCTTCTCCACTTCCTCCCTCTTCTTCTATTCCACACGTCTGATCCTGCCTTCTCCGCATCCCCCCTCTCCTTCTATACCACACGTCTGTTCCTGCCTTCTCCGCTTCCCCCCCGCCCTCCTTCAGGGACAGGTGTGGTATAGAACGAGATGGGGGAAGGAAAGCGTAGAAGGCAGGAACAGACGTGTGGTATAGAAGGAGAGGGGGAAGCGGAGAAGGCAGGAACAAACGTGTGGTATAGAAGGAGAGGGGGGGAAGGAAAGCGTAGAAGACAGGAACAGAGGTGTGGTATATAAGGTGAGGGGGAAGCGGAGAAGGCAGGAACAGAGGTGTGGTATAGAAGGAGTGGGGGGAAGGAAAGTGTAGAAGGCAGGAACAGAGGTGTGGTATAGAAGGAGAGGGGGGAAGCGTAGAAGGCAGGAACAGAGGTGTGGTAAGAAAGGAGAGGGGGGAAAGAAAGCGTAGAAGGTAGGGACAGACGTGTGGTAAAGAAGGAGAGGGGGGAGGCAGAGAAGGCAGGAACAGACGTGTGGTACAGAAGGAGAGGGGGGAAGGAAAGCGTAGAAGTCAGGAACAGACGTGTGGTATAGAAGGGTAGGGGGGAAGTGGAGAAGGCAGGAACAGACGTGTTGTATAGAAGGAGAGGGGAGAAGGAAAGCGGAGAAGGCAGGAACAGACTAGTGGTATAGAAGGAGAGGGGGAATGCGGAGAAGGCAGGAACAGACGTGTGGTATAGAAGGAGAGTTGGGACGTGGAGAAGGCAGGAACAGACGTGTGGTATAGAAGGAGAGGGGGGATGTCGTGAAGGCGGGAACAGTCCTGTGGTATAGAAGGAGAGGGTGGGGGGAAACGGAGGAGGCGGGAACAGACGTGTGGTATAGAAGGAGAGGGGGAAGCAGAGAAGGAAGGAACAGACGTGTGGTATAGAAGGAGAGGGGGGAAGCGGAGAAGGCAGGAACAGACGTGTGGTATAGAAGGAGTGGGGGAAGCGGAGAAGCCAGGAATAAACGTGTGGTATAGAAGGAGAGGGGGCATGTGTAGAAGGCAGGAACAGACGTGTGGTATAGAAGGAGGGGGGGGGGAAGAGGAGAAGGCAGGAACAGACGTGTGGTATAGAAGGAGAGGGGGATGTGGAGGACGCAGGAACAGACGTGTGGTATAGAAGGAGAGAGTGGAAGCGGAGAAGGCAGGAACAGACGTGTGGTATAGAAGGAGACGCGAGAAGCAGAGAAGGCAGGAACAGACGTGTGGTATAGAAGGAGAGGTGTGAAGGAAAGCTGAGATGGCAGGAACAGTCGTGTTGTATAGAAGGAGAGGGGGGAAGCGGTGAAGGCAGGAACAGACGTGTGGTATAGAAGGAGAGGGGGGAAGGAAAGCAGAGAACGCAGGACTAGACGTGTGGTATAGAAGGAGAGGGGGAAGCGGAGAAGGCAGGAACAGATGTGTGGTATAGAAGGATAGGGGGAAAGGAAAACGGAGAAGGCAGGAACAGACGTGTCGTATAGAAGGAGTGGGGGAAGCGGAGAATCCAGGAACAGACGTGTGGTAAAGAAGGAGAGGGGGGAAGCGGAGAAGGCAGGAACAGACGTGTGGTATAGAAGGAGTGGGGGGAAGCGTAGAAGGCAGGAACAGACGTCTGGTATAGAAGGAGAGGGGGGAAGCGGAGAAGGCAGGAACAGACGTGTGGTATAGAAGGAGAGGGGGGAAGCGGAGAAGGCAGGAACAGACGTGCGGTATAGAAGGAGAGGGGGGGGAAACGGAGGAGGCGGGACCAGACGTGTGGTATAGAAGGAGACGGGGGAAGCGTAGAAGGCAGGAACAGACGTGTGGTATAGAAGGAGAGGGTGGAAGCGGAGGAGGCAGGAACATACGTGTGGTATAGTAGGAGAGGGGGGAAGTGGAGATGGCAGGAACAGATGTGTGGTATAGAAGGAGACGCGAGAAGCAGAGAAGGCAGGAACAGACGTGTGGTATAGAAGGAGAGGTGTGAAGGAAAGCTGAGATGGCAGGAACAGTCGTGTTGTATAGAAGGAGAGGGGGGAAGCGGTGAAGGCAGGAACAGACGTGTGGTATAGAAGGAGAGGGGGGAAGGAAAGCGTAGAAGGCAGGAACAGAGGTGTGGTACAGTAGGAGTGGGGGGAAGGAAAGCGTAGAAGGCAGGAACAGGAGTGTGGTATAGAAGGAGAAGAGGGAAGCGGAGAAGGCAGGAACAGAGGTGTGGACGCGGTGGCGTCTGCTGGGAAGAGTGCAGCGCGGCGGCCCGGATGGCCTGCATCCTGCATTCCGGCCACTTGGTCGCTGCTGACTGCTGACTGGCCACGAGCCACTGCCGAGTGGCAGCATCGTGGCGACCAGGGGACCGAATGGCGAGGCCACGGTTGGCAGCTTAGTCGGAGGCAAAAAGCTAAAGATTGGGAAAAAAAGGTTAAAAATAAAATAATTTCAGTAATCTGTTGCTAGGGGAGGAGCGCCGATCCGTACATGTGGAATATTTATTTTATTTTGTTAGTAAATCTAATCACTTATCTCAGTGAATGCCTAGTCTGCAGAAACATTCAATTCTCCAGCATGAAGTTCAATATAAATATGTCTAATAGCCTAACATGTGTTTTAGGGTAATTAATACGTTTAGTCAGTGGAGTGTATGTGCTATTTAAGAAACCACAAAAATAAATGTTGTTGTTCAAAACATAATGAATGTGTTAAAGGTGTTTTTTCGATAAGATACAGATGTGGTACATTATATATTCTATATTTTAGTCAATAAATATGTAAAAGAGATATGTTTCAATCATTAATTTTCTCTTCTCTATTATGGAAGATAGCCTATATCAGTTTTAATATTGTGTGAAGAAGTGGCACAGGGCTTGGAAGATACTATTCATTCTATTTCATATGCTACAATGTACCTTTTGATAGCTTTTCTGTTCTAGTGGGGAGGTGGGTGGTAGAGAAAGAGAGAGAAATGATATTTAATGGCACAGAATTTCATTTTAAGGTTTTGTGGCAAATATTGGAAATGTGTGTGTGTATGCGTGTGTTTGTCTGTGTGAAAAAGACAGACATAGAGAGAGAGAGAGAGAGAGCGAGAGAGAGAGAGAGAGAGAGAGAGAGAGAGAGAGAGAGAGAGATATGAAACTTGCAGTAACAGACAGTTTGAAGTGTAGACCGGCAGTATGTGACATAAAACTTTTAAGTGAAATTAAGCTCTCTGAGTGTTACTGATAGGGATGTTTTTCCAGTTACATTACAAGTGAAGAAATAAATTAAACTACTGTACCATTTGCTTCAAATATAAATAATGATCCACAAATAGATTAATATAGTGCTGCATCACTGCCAGGCACTTCACTTAAATGTGATTTGCTGAGTATCTATGTAGATTTAAATCTATATCAAGTGCACAAGAGATTTTGCATATTAAGTAATGGACCACTAGCAGCCATTGTTCACCTATAGATTTACTCTGCAGGTGTTGTCTAATTGCATCCAGGCAATATCTTCAGTTTGCCATTGCTGTAGGCCAAAAGTTTCTAAATAGTTATAAGATCTATCCCTGCTGAATAGTGTACTATATGGTGTTTCAGCTGCCTTCTCCGCTTCCCCCCTCTCCTTCTATACCACACGTCTGTTCCTGCCTTCTCCTCTTCCCCCCTCTCCTTCTATACCACACGTCTTTTCCTGCCTTCTACACATCCCCCCTCTCCTTCTATACCACACGTCTGATTCTGGCTACTCCGCTTCCCCCCACTCCTTCTATACCACACGTCTGTTCCTGCCTTCTTCGCTTCCCCCCTCTCCTTCTATACCACACGTCTGTTCCTGCCTTCTCCGCTTCCCCCTCTCCTTCTATACCACACGTCTGTTCCTGCCTTCTCCGCTTCCCCCTCTCCTGCTACTCCACACGTCTGTTCCTGCCTTCTTCGCTTCCCCCCTCTCCTTCTATACCACACGTCTGTTCCTGCCTTCTCTGCTTTCCCCCTCTCCTGCTATACCATATGTCTGTTCCTGCCTTCTCTGCTTCCCCCCTCTCCTTCTATACCACACCTCTGTTCCTGCCCTCTACGCATTCCTTCCCCCCTCTCCTTCTATACCACACGTCTGATCCTACCTTCTCTGCCTCCCCCCTCTCCTACTATACCACACGTCTGTTACTGCCTTCTCCGCTTCCACCTCTCCTTCTATATCACACGTCTATACCTGCCTTCTCCACATCCCCCCTCTTCTTCTATACCACATCACTGTTCCTGGCTTCTCCTCTTCCCCCCTCTCCTTCTATACCACACATCTGTTCCTGCCTTCTCCGCTTTCCTTCCCCCCTCTCCTTCTATACCACACATCTGTTCCTGCCTTTTCCGCTTCCCCCTCATCTTCTGTACCACACGTCTGTCCCTGCCTTCTCCGCTTTCCTTCCCCCCTCTCCTTCTATACAACACGTCTGTTCCATCCTTCTCCGCTTCCCCCATCTCCTTATATACCACAGGTCTTTTCCTTCCTTCTCTGCTTCCCCCCTCTCCTTCTATACCACACGTCTGTTCCTGCCTTCTCCACTTCCCCCACTCCTTCTATACCACATGTCTGTAACTGCCTTCTCCGCTTCCCCCCTCTCCTTCTATACCACACGTTTGTTCCTGCCTTCTCCGCTTTCCCCCCTCTCCTTCTATACCACACGTCTGTTCCTGCCTTCTACGCTTCCCCCCTCTTCTTCTATACCACACGTCTGTTCCTGCCTTCTCCGCTTCCCCCCTCTCCTTCTATACCACACGTCTGTTCCTGCCTTCCCCACTTCCCCCCTCTCCTTCTATACCACACGTCTGTCCCTGACTTCTCCGCTTCCCCCCTCTCCTGCTGTACCACACGTCTGTTCTTGCCTTCTCCGCTTCCCCCCTCTCCTTCTATACCACACCTCTATTCCTGCCTTCTACGCTTTCCTTCCCCCCTCTCCTTCTATACCACACGTCTGTTCCTGCCTTCTCCACATCCCCCGCTCTCCTTCTATACCACACGTCTGTTCCTGCCTTCTCCACTTCCCCCCTCTCCTTCTATACCACACGTCTGTTCCTGCCTTCTCCTCTTCCCCCTCTCCTTCTATACCACACGCCTGTTCCTGCCTTCTCCACTTTACTTCCCCCCTCTCCTTCTATACAACACGTCTGTTCCATCCTTCTCTGCTTCCCCCTCTCCTTCTTTACAACAGGTCTGTTCCTTCCTTCTCAGCTTCCCCCTCTCCTTCTATACCACATGTCTGTTCCTGCCTTCTCCGCTTCCCCCACTCGTTCTAAACCACACGTCTGTAACTGCCTTCTCCGCTTCCCCCCTGTCGTTCTATACCACACGTTTGTTCCTGATTTCTCCGCCTTCCCCCTCTCCTTCTATACCACACGTCTGTTCCTGCCTTCTACGCTTCCCCCCTCTCCTTTTATACCACACGTCTGTTCCTGCCTTCTCCGCTTCCCCCTCTCCTTCTATACCACACGTCTGTTCCTGCCTTCCCCGCTTCCCCCCTCTCCTTCTATACCACACGTCTGTTCCTGACTTCTCCGCTTCCCCCCTTTCCTGCTATACCACACGTCTGTTCTTGCCTTCTCCGCTTCAGCCCTCTCCTTCTATACCACAGGTCTGTTCCTTCCTTCTCTGCTTCCCCCCTCTCCTTCTATACCACAAGTCTGTTCCTGCCTTCTCCGCTTCCCCCACTCCTTCTATACCAAATGTCTGTAACTGCCTTCTCCGCTTCCCCCCTCTCCTTCTATACCACACCTCTATTCCTGCCTTCTACGCTTTCCTTCCTCCCTCTCCTTCTATACCACACGTCTGTTCCTCCCTTCTCCGCTTCCCCCCTCTCCTTCTATACCACACGTCTGATCCTGTCTTCTCTGCATCCCCCCCTCTCCTTCTATACCACACGTCTGTTCCTGCCTTCTCCGCTTCCCCCCCGCCCTCCTTCAGGAACAGGTGTGGTATAGAACGAGATGGGGGAAGGAAAGCGTAGAAGGCAGGAACAGACGTGTGGTATAGAAGGAGAGGGGGGAAGCGGAGAAGGCAGAAACAGACGTGTGGTATAGAAGGAGAGGGGGGGAAGGAAAGCGTAGAAGACAGGAACAGAGGTGTGGTATATAAGGAGAGGGGGAAGCGGAGAAGGCAGGAACAGAGGTGTGGTATAGAAGGAGTGGGGGGAATGAAAGTGTAGAAGGCAGGAACAGAGGTGTGGTATAGAAGGAGAGGGGGGAAGCGGAGAAGGCAGGAACAGAGGTGTGGTAAGAAAGGAGAGGGGGGAAGGAAAGCGTAGAAGTCAGGAACAGACGTGTGGTATAGAAGGGTAGGGGGGAAGCGGAGAAGGCAGGAACAGAAGTGTGGCCGCGATGGCGTCTGCTGGGAAGAGTGCAGCGCGGCGGCCCGGATGGCCTGCATCCTGCATTCCGGCCACTTGGTCGCTGCTGACTGCTGACTGGCCACGAGCCACTGCCGAGTGGGGGCATCGTGGCGACCAGGGGACCGAATGGCGAGGCCGCGGTCGGCAGCTTAGTCGGAGGCAAAAAGCTAAAGATTGGGAAAAAAAGTTTAAAAATAAAATAATTCCTGTAACTTGTTGCTAGGGGAGGAGCACCGATCCGTACATGTGGAATATTTATTTTATTTTGTTAGTAAATCTAATCACTTATCTCAGTGAATGCCTAGTCTTCAGAAACATTCAAATCTCCAGCATGAAGTTCAATATAAATATGTCTAATAGCCTAACATGTGTTTTAGGGTAATTAATACGTTTAGTCAGTGGAGTGTATGTGCTATTTAAGAAACCACAAAAATAAATGTTGTTGTTCAAAACATAATGATTGTGTTAAAGGTGTTTTTTCGACATGATACAGATGTGGTACATTATATATTTTATATTTTAGTCAATAAATATATAAAAGAGATATGTTTCAATCATTAATTTCCTCTTCTCTATTATGGAAGATAGCCTATATCAGTTTTAATATTGTGTGAAGAAGTGGCACAGGGCTTGGAAGATACTATTCATTCTATTTCATATGCTACAATGTACCTTTGAATAGCTTTTCTGTTCTAGTGGGGAGGTGGGTGGTAGAGAAAGAGAGAGAAATGATATTTAATGGCACAGAATTTCATTTTAAGGTTTTGTGGCAAATAATGAAAATGTGTGTGTGTATGCGTGTGTGTGTCTGTGTGAAAAAGACAGACATAGAGAGAGAGAGAGAGAGAGAGAGAGAGAGAGAGAGAGAGAGAGATGAAACTTGCAGTAACAGACAGTTTGAAGTGTAGACCGGCAGTATGTGACATAAAACTTTTAAGTGAAATTAAGCACTCTGAGTGTTACTGATAGGAATGTTTTTCCAGTTACATTACAAGTGAAGAAATAAATTAAACTACTGTACCATTTGCTTCAAATATAAATAATGATCCACAAATAGATTAATATAGTGCTGCATCACTGCCAGGCACTTCACTTAAATGTGATTTGCTGAGTATCTATGTAGATTTAAATCTATATCAAGTGCACAAGAGATTTTGCATATTAAGTAATGGACCACTAGCAGCCATTGTTCACCTATAGATTTACTCTGCAGTTGTTGTCTAATTGCGTCCAGGCAATATCTTCAGTTTGCCATTGCTGTAGGCCAAAAGTTTCTAAATAGTTATAAGATCTATCACTGCTGAATAGTGTACTATATGGTGTTTCAGCTATGTGTGACTGACATGTGGTAACATGATGATAAACTACTGGCTTAGGATACACAGCATTAGGTTGGAGGTTCAACTGTGGTTGTCAGTGGCCACACAGTATTGGCGAGTAGTTCTGCTATTGATAATGTCCGTCAAATGCTAAGTAACTGGGTTATTGTGATAAACATCGAATAAGGTGAATGATAGATCTTTAACTTGACTGCAATCAAAGAAAACTTTATACCAGACGAGGGCTGAATTTTACATATTGTCCTGTTGGCACTGCATTATAATGTTGGCAGTCATGACATTGACAGGCACAACTGAAGACTGGGATACCTCCTGGCCTCTTTGACCTATGATGTCATCAGTGTTTAGGAAAAACTGTATATGGAATATCGTAATACTTCTTTATTGATAGATAATCTGTAGTTATACAAATAGAAGGATATTCCATCGGTCACAGGTCTGAGCCCAAAAATTCACACCTTCAGCACTCACATGCAAGGAGAAAAAAACTCTCTGTTAACCTATACCTTACAATCAGAGTGAAACTACAGATGAATTATTAAACAAAAAATATTAATATATACTCTTATGCTCTGCTTGTAAATAAATTACTGCCTTTAAATTTGACACCACAATTAGTCACGATTTCTACAAACATACACGAACCTCAAAACCACCACACTGTGATAACGTCACAGGTCAATATTTACGTTGACATTAGCCAATCGTGCAACAATCCAGATATTTTGTCATGAAACCGTTTTACAGGTGCAGTTACTTTTACTGAGCGGACAAGCGAACGTACAAGAAACTGACAGCCATAGAGCAGGAATATACTTATTTAGTCTGTTGTATGTATGGGGTCACACAGGAATGGAGTAGGATGTTGTGGAGTTTAGGTGGATTTTGGAACACTAGTGCTTGCAACCAGTTTCTCTAAAATTTTGTAGTTTCCCACTGAACATATGGCTTTTTATGGAAATTTAAATATATTTGCAAGGATATTAATGTCTGGTTTATGAGTACACAATGCAAGCAATATCCTAATGAGTTCCACACACTACACCATTCAATAGTCTACTTTTAGTTGCGTTTGGGGCAACAGTAAACAGCCCACAAGCAGGGCCTCTTAGAAATCTTCGGATGACATGTTCCCCATCTTGCTTTGCATGTGCCTTTCTCACAGCGTTTAAGACATAAACAGAGGTGTAGCATGTATGTAGAACATTTATAACATGGTTTCATTCATTTTTATTTGCCCATTTGATTCAATACGGACTTAATTAGTACACTGAATATATGACAAGTTAAAGTTGAGGAAACAGCAGGGCTACATAATGTCAGATAACAACATAAAGTACAAGGAATTTAAGAAATACGATACAATTCGAATTTAACAATAATAACATATTTATAGTTTTTAAAAGTGAAAGATGCCCTATACAGTTGTTTACAATTCTATTTTTTATGCTGTAAAAATTCATTTACAGAATATAACACTGTCCAATGACAAATGTTTGAACGACATTATTTTACAATGCGATTCCATCCATGGGAGAATCTGTATCCCGGATAATATATTAATACTTATGTATTGTACATAATATATAATCTGTGGGTAACTCGTAAATTACAGATGACAACAACAGAATGTACAATTGATCACTGGTCGCAACCCAAAAATTCGCATCCCCAGCGTTTATTTGCACTGTTGTCACAGTGGTGGACTGAGTGTAGGTTGGCGGACCGCACTGGAACTCTTGCCTTGGGACGGGGTGCTCCAAATACCAAGAGAGTGGCCTTGGTCTCTCGTTCTGATCCCTCCAAATGTTGGAAGCTATTTTTTTCGACTGTCCCGTGCCTCTAATCCTGGGGAGCCTGCAAATCTCAAAAGTTACTTCGGGATTGGAGAATGTACTTTAAGGATAACTCCCATCTGTGCTTTTCAGAATGGCTGCTGGTGGGTGGGAATTCAGATGACCCGGTCGTAAAGTAGCCACTGAAAGCAAGGATATTGCTCAACTGCATGCTTTACCACAGGGTGATCCACCTTGTGTTTGGTCACATTTATCAGTGGCCATTCTTCTTAGTGGCTAGCTAGTTAGAGGTCATACCAATTTAGAAAGCTGGGCAGTGATTGCAGCACAGTTGGTAAATTACATGGCTGCTTTCACAAGTGGCCCAGGCTCTGTTTGGGTAGGATAAGCCTGTGACGAGACTAGAATAGGAAGTATTTGGTGGGTGGATTGGACATGTCTTGCAGTAGGGCCTTGCAGAAGGATAAGATCCATGTGGCTGTGGGCTAGGTTTCAAGGTGGCATAGGGATGGACTACCATGTTATGAAGTTTGGGAGGGCAACGGAAGGTGTTGGGAGGATCTTGGACACGATGTCTCTCATTTCTGGGCATGAGGACAGAAATTCAAAACATTGCTGAATGATGCAATTTAGTTGTTTGAGTCCAGGTTATAATTAGCGTAACTGTAAAGACTCTTAAACTAACTTCATTTTAGGGGATGACTTATTCCTGCTACTTAGGCCCATTGTTGTCCTTATATGTACAAATTTATTTGTCAGACTTTCAGTTTCAAAGTTAGAGAATGTTTAACCAGGGCAACATCTACTAAATAACTGACTACAACATGAGGTTTGAGTTTTTCTAAAATTGTTTATTGCCTACTGCATGATTATGCATGGCGAGAACCACTAAATTCGTTAGACTCCACCTAATATTATTAGCTCGAACACCCATTATTGCAAACAAAATAGCAATATGAATATTTAATGCAACTTTCTGGCAGATTAAAATTATATGCCGGAACCGGGACTCAAACCTGGGCAAGCCCTCAACCACTGACCTATCCCGACACGACTCACAGTCCCACCCCACAACTGTAATTCTGTCAGTACCTCGCCTCCTACTTTCCACATTGCACAGAAATTCGTCTGAAAAACTTGAAAGACTAGCACTCCCAGAATAAAGGATATATTGGAGCGCACACTCCGCTGCGGAGTGAAAGTTTCATTCTGGAAACATGCCTTAGGCTGTGCCTAAGCCACATCTCCATCGTATACTTTCTTGCAGGACTGCTAGTCTTGCAAGTTTCGCAGGATAACATCTGTGAAGTTTGGAAAGTAGTAGGCCAGGTACTGACAGAATTGAAGTTGTGGGACGAGACCATGAGTAATGTCGGGATAGCTCAGTGGTGTAGCGCTTGCCCGCGAAAAGCAAGGTGACAGGCTCGAATCCCAGTTCCGGCACACAATTTTAATCTGCCAGGAACTTTCACATCAGCGCACAATCCGCTGCAGAGTGAAAGTTTCATTCTGGAAATATTTGATCATTTGGATAATGTTCCTAAAATGATTGCTGTTAAGGTTCATTGTACTATCCAAAAACCCAAGTTAGAAAGCGATGAACAAATTCTGAGTTCCTACTACTGTTCAAAATAAATGTGCAGTGTGGCGGAGTCTGTGGCTATGTTCATCACCTATCGTCTCACTCTCAATACACGTCTGCCATCAAGACTGAACTTATACTTGGCCGCTCAAGGAACCACCTTATATATGATGTGTGCGGTTTTTCCAGTAATACATCCCCCTAACGAGGTTCAGCGGCTCTCACAGTAGTGAACAAAACTTTTTACATAATGATTGAATAATAATAATAATTTCGTGTGGTTCATTGGCCTGGTGCAAGTCTTTCAATTGGACGCCACTTCAGCGACTTGTGTGTCCCTAGCCTATCCCAGTTATCCAACCGAGGAAAGGGGATCTACAGCTTAATGTGCAATCAGAACCATGTGCCGTTTCTGGCGACTCCTCACAGCGTTGAGAGGTGAAGTATGGGTTAAAATGCAGACTGAAGAAACCGAGTTTCGACCAGGTTTCGAATCCGCGACCTTTCGGTTTCCAGTCGAGCGCTTTACCCCAAGAAGACTACCGGGTCTGACATAATAACTGAAATGTTGATATGATGGCATCGTTAGATGCACGCTAAGACTTTAATGCAAATACATACTTTACATTAGTTTCTAACACTAATAATACCCCGAAAATCTTAACTTTAAATAGATGAGTACCTTCAGCATGAAAAATAAGTCTTTCGGTCGTCGCACAATGAATATTTAAGTGATCACTTAGGTAAAGTGTTTTTTAGGTAGAATTTCCAGGCCTCTTCCCAGTGCCCTGTTCCGAATTACTGTACTCATAAATTTAAACAAATTACGGTCGATAAACAAATTAATTTAGTTTACACTAAGACAATTTATTAAAATAAACAAAAGTAATATATTCTAAACTGGTCATAATGTGTGTTTACAATACCTGCCTCGCTGTGTGTATCTGTCTTGTATTAATTGTTATTAACAAATCACCATTGTTCCTCCTTAAAAGTGCATTATTATGCGCAATATAAATGTTGCAGATAATATGGTTATACCAAACGTTGTGGAGACCTTTGATTTGAGCCCTCGCTCATTACTGTAGTTCAATTATTTAGCCTCAGGATTTTGTCAAATGAATAAATATTAGTTTTCTACATAACTTTTGATATAAAATTAATATAAATAGTGTCAACAATCACCGGAATCATGTTGTTCTCCTCTCTCATTTGTTACTACCTGCTACTCTGTAAATCTAATAGTGTCACAGTAGTATCTAAAATTAAAGACAATACTTTTTTTCAGCGGGAATATTGTCAGTTGGACATGACGTCACCTCAGTGGGCTTTCCATTTTCACGTGTCCCAACACCTAGCTGCAGCCGATTGGCTGTTCACTCGTCACAACTTTTGATGCTTTCCGCTGTCAAACCAGCAGGCTTTGCACTCCAAACGGTGTTGCATGTTGGTGTAATGTCACACTGGCTGACAGGGAGCATGTTCTTTTGTTAATGGTTACTGGTGGTAGAGGGAGGAATTAGGGTGTTTTGGAATATTGCACAGGAGTTACACGTTTGCGGACTCGAACTGTGGGGTAGTTTCTGTCTTTGAATGCGTTTGTGAGACCTTCAGCGTATTGAAGAAGTCAGTTCTTGTCACTGCAGATACTCTGTTCATGGGTGGCCAGGCTGTGAGGGAGGATCTTTTTGATATGGAAGGGGTGGCTACTGTCAAAGTGTAGTTACTATTAGTGGTTGGTAGGCTTAATATGGACAGAAGTGCAGAAGGAGTCATCAGTGAGGTAGAGGTTGACATGGCCTAGTGGATTGAGGAAGACCAGGTGAAGTGGTTGGGAGAGAAGGAGTTGAGGTTTTGAAGGAAGGAGGATAGGCTGTCGTGGTCCTGAGCCTAGATCAGAAAATATCATCAATAAACCTGAACCAGGCCAGAGGCTTGGGGATGCTAGGAAGGATTCACACAGACAGCCCATGAAGTTGTTGTCGTAGGAGGGCACCATGCAGGTGCCCATGGCTATGTCACAGATGTGATTGTAAAGTTTCCCTCATAGAAAAAAAATAGTTAGTGAGGGTCATGAGGGATGAGGTATTAGGCTTGAATTCAGAGGGGTGTTGTGGGAGGCAGTGTTCAAGAGTAGCATGTGGGATGTTGGTGTATAATGAGGAGGCAGCCAATGTGACAAGTAAGGATCCAGGATGTAAAGGTGTGGAGATGATGGTGAGTCACTGAAAGAAGTGTTTGGTATCCTTGATATGGGAGGATAATTTCTTGGTACTTGGTTGAAGGTGTTGGTAACAAGGCTGAAATTCGTTTGGTAGGAGCACAGTAACCAACCACAATGGGGCATCCAGGATTATTCAGTTTTGGGATTTTGAGGAACATGTAGAAAGTGGATGTGTGGGGTGCTATTAAGGTGAGCAGGAGATGGATTCAGCAGAGAGATTCTCAGGGAGAGACCATATGAATTGAACAGGGATTGGAGATCTTGCTGGACTTTAGGGTTGGGCTCATTCCTTCACACCTTGAAGGTGGAAGAGTCAGAGAGCTGGAAGAGCCCTTCTGCTAGGCAGTCATTGTGGTTCATTACTACAGTGGTGGAACCTTTATCTTCAGGGAGGATGATTATATTGGAATTGGATTTGAGGCTGTGGATGGCTCTCCTTTCTTCTGCTAACAGGTTTGAGTTCTAAGGAAGGGACTTGGGGAAAGATGGTGAGGTCAAGATGGAGGTGAGAAATTCTTGGAGGTTAACCAGAACGTAGTGTAGAGAGAGCTCTGCTTGATTGTGGTATGAACTGGGAAAGGCAGGGTTCAGTGTTGGGATTAGGTTGGCTACGGTAAAAGGAATTGTTGACAAAATTTGTGTTTCTATTGTAGGATTGGGAAAAGGAGAGTAGGTGTTTGACAAGTCCGACATGATTTAACTGGGGTGCAGAGCTGAAGGTAAGACCTTTGGATAGAACGGAAACTTCTGTGGTGTTTAAGTTTTCAGTGGACTGTTTAACCTTAGTTTTTTGGGGTTATTATTACTGGATGTTGTGGAGGGTTGTTAGGGATGAGGTAAGTACAAGAATTAAATTAATCAATGTCTAGATGCTATGAGTAGTTCACTTTTGTAAAATAAAGATTGCATATTGGTGCTCCAAGGCGGTAATATGATTCAGCAGGCAGGACAACTTGAGGACGTGGTGTTTGGGGTGCTCCTCCAGTTGCTGGAGAGCAATGAAATTGAACTGAGAGATGGGTTTCACAATAACAGTATCTTGCGGAGGGAGAGGAGGTAGCTAACAAATTTATGAGTCTTGCAGGGATGATTTTGTAGAACTACGTTTTTTAAGGATAAAGATTTGTAGAATCTGAAAAATTGCAGGTCACTGTGAAAGGAGGGGTGAGATCCAGATAATAGAATTTTTATGGTTAGACCATTTGGAGGGATTCCATGATTTAAGAAGCATTGTAGTAACACAATGTGGGATTGGGTTCTTTCCTACCATCCCAAATCCCCAAATGTCTGGCCTGGTTTGGGTTTGTTGATGATATTTCCATGTTCTGGACTCAGAGCCAAAACATCCTAGTCTCTTTTCTCCAAAGCCTCAACTCCTTCTCCCCAATCCACTTAACCTGGTCTTCCTCAACCAATCATGCCACATTCCTAGATGTCAACCTCCACCTCACTGTTGTCCATATTAAACCTACCAACCACCAACAGTACCTACACTTTGATAGTAGGCATTGCTACCACATCAAAAAGTACCTCCCTCACAGCCTGGCCACCCATGGACAGAATATGTGCAGTGACAAGAAGTCACTTTGTCAAGATGCTGAAGGTCTTACAAAAGCCTTCACAGACAGAAACTACCCCACAGACATAGTCCACAAACGTAACTCCTGTGCCACAAAACAACCCAAATACTCCCCCTAACACCAGTAACCATCCACAAAAAAGCACTGCCCTTGTTACACAATACCATCCTGGAGTCAAACAATTAAACTACATCCTTCAGCAAGGTTTTGAATTTCTATCCTCATGCCTAGAAATGAAAGTCATCCTGCCCACGATACTTCTCACACCTCCTAAAGTCATGTTCCGTCACCCTCCCAACCTCCATAACATTCTAGTCCATCCCTATGCCACCTCGAAAACAAACCCATGGAAACAGTGATCATATCCTTGTACACGGCCCCACTGAAAGACCTGTCCAATCCATCCACCCAGCAGTGCCTATGCCAGTCCTGTCACAGGCTTATCCTACAGTGAAAGCAGCCATTAATTTACCAACTGTTCTACAATCACTGTTAAAGGTGTACACTATCCAATATCAAACTTGAAGTCCCAGATTTCCTAGAAGCAAACGTTAAGTACAGCTTGCCAAAAATTTACTCTCAAAATGTTCATCAGGTAAAACATAGATATACTTGATTAATGATGGAAATTCTCCTCAGAGATGAGTATATCAAATATATACTTAGTAATATTAAACTACAGAAACACATAAAGAAACATAGCCGGCCGCGGTGGCCGAGGGGACTGAGGCGCTTCAGTCACGGTCTGCACGGCCACTACGGTCGGGGGTTCGAATCCCCCTCGGGCATGGATATTTGTGCCGTCCTAGTTCGTAAGTAGTTTGTAACTTTAGGGACTGATGACCCCGTAGTTAAGTCCCATAAGCTTTACAAACATTCGAACATTTGATTTTTTTTTTTTTTAAACATAGAGTTAGGGTCACCTAACCAACATGCATTTTCAAGATAAACAACCACCGTAGGCTACTACCTATTGTAACAGAAGCTCTCTGACCACAGCCTTTACAAAACTAGTGAGTTAGCCAACAATTAATAAGTGTAAGATACCAGCAACAAAGATAAGCAGATCGGCATTCAAAATCTACAAACACATGAAGTAATTGTTGTACTGGATGAAATTCAAAGAACTTAAACTAGTGAATACAAAGATATTTATTTAGAAGAAAGTCAGTAACACTGTCTATAAAATCAGTATCTCACTGCTCTGTGATACGAAACAGCCTTTCAAATCTAAACGACATTGTTATAAGATTATCCGCGGCTGAGAACGAAAATATTTAAGTAAATTCAAATACCTTTTTGATTTGCTATTGAAAGAAACTATAACTTGAGGTGTACGTTACCAAAATATATTACTACAACATATTAAAGTTTCATTAACATCGGTCGAGTATATTTCGCAACGTTTAGTTTTAAAGTAAGTTTTTCGTAGGGAAGACGTGCAATACTCCGACAATTCTAGTAACTAGATTCCATTTTGTCCGAGCCCACCACAGAATTATAATGAAATAAAAGGTTTCCGCTTGGTAGGCCATGTGAGATGTTTCTTTTATTAAACTTCAAAACATATCGATTTCGTCCCTATAACGGGACATCATCAGTGCAGAATTGATAGTCATGATTACCTATGTGCTCTGCTTAAACCCTGATTTTATTCTTGTGACTTGTACCGGCAAGACCTTTTAAATGATTTTTATGACAGGACTGATAAAAATGTTTTAAGCAGAGCAAAAATGTTTTAAGCAGAGCACATAGGTCAACATGACTTGCAATTCTGCACTGATGATGTCCCATCATAGGGACGAAATCGATATGTTTTGAAGTTTAATAAAATAAACATCTCACATCGCCTACCAAGTGGAAACCTTTTATTTCATCCGACAATTTTAGCTATAATCATAAATAAAAAACAGTTATTGAAATTTATGTTGTGCCATGTAGCACAAAGAAGAATTAAAAAAGGAAAAATAATGATGTAATAATGAAATGGAAACAATAAAATAAAAATATTGATATGTCGTTTACTTCGTTTGAAATTAAAGTCTAATTTCGATTCACTATGCTAAATAATCCGATAATAAGCATCTGCATGCTTTCTGCTAGCGGATTTATTTCTCAGATATTCACGGAGTGGTAGAGTTTGACTTAGTGGTTTCCCATCCTCATTTCTAACGCAGGCATTCGACTGCCGCTGGCTGAGTTCTTTTCTTTCAACATTCAAAGTACCTGAAGAAACTAATACTTCCTTAGTTTGTGGTATGTCTCAAAACATGGCACCATACAGAGAGCAACATCACTTTTTTTTTTTTTTTTTTTTTTCACCCGCCGGCCGCGGTGGCCGCGGAGACTGAGGCGCGCCAGTCACGGTCTGCACGGCCCCTACGGTCGGGGGTTCGAATCCCCCCTCGGGCATGGATGTTTGTGCCGTCCTTAGTGTTAGCTAGTTCATAAGTAGTTTGTAAATTTAGGGACTGATGACTTCGTAGTTAAGGCCCATAAGCTATACAAACATTTGAACAAACATTTGTTGCCATCGTTTCTGGAATTATTCAACAAAATAAAAGGAAATCTGTCTGAATAATTGCAGCGGAGACTGTTGTTGTTGGTTGAATATTTTTGGGAGACAAAATTACGAATGTCATTAATCCCCCGTTCCATCAATGGGCGGCAGAAGAAGAGACATAAATATGGAAATGGCGCCCAAGAGTTGTGGTTTGCGGACCACGAGATTAAAAACAGGAACGGTCAACCACGCGGCAACACTCGGAAACCTCCAATCAGAGGACACAAGACAGTCGAAAAGGGCTGTCCTGTGGTTTCAGTGGCATCTAGCTTTTAGATGTTTATGAATGAAACTTCAGTAACTGACGGATTATTTCTAAGTGGAATTTCGCTACTGGCTTCTTCTGTTTATTCTCCATAACAAAAATAGTTTTTACATTGAGCATACTCAAGTCAGTTAAATGAAAGAATACTTTCTTGTACCATTTCTTTTTTTCGTATTAATATCATGTTAGTCATATCAATCGCACCTACTGACTAATTGTAACTAACTACGTACGTGTGTTTCATTTTATTTCCTGTCATTTTATGATTCTTTTTTTCTGTCTGAGCAAACTCTGGTTCATTTACAGTGGATAGCATCCAGTACTTATTTATTGTCCACCCCAGACTTCACTTGTATTTACCTTTCTTGAGTATATCAGGTAAAGGTAGTAAATGTCTCCTGTTTTTACGCACTGTGCCAATGGCATTAGCGCACTTCGCATGGAGCCATAAGGACTATTCAGGACTCGAATACCAATTGTGTAAATAAATGCCGTGACTTTTGTTGAGGTATGGTAACAACAAACTGGCAACGACATCACTTGATTTGCCCCATTCAGCATTTCCGGATTCTTAATTCAGTAGCGGCACCAGTGTAGACAATATAATCCAGAATGTAACTGGCCTGTATGACACAAAGCATGGAAATTTTAACCCCACGGCTACGTTTGTTTGGAATATACGGTTTGAACCGTAGCCTTACTCTGAAAAGTAGCAACTTTCGTCAGTTACTAAGTTCTCAAATGGTACTGCAGCCTGTCGTAATCTCTTTTTGGCGTGTTCCACAATCATGCGTATTTTCACAAGAATATCTTGTGGTGCGGACGAATTGTCACTGAAGTGTAATAAAGGCAGTATCGACTGGCCGATCGTGTTGAGGCGCTATGGTTAGCTGCGCGAGGCCGTTACCCATCGGGGGTTCGAATCCTCCCTCGGACATGGATGTTTGTGCTGTTTTTAGTCTTTAGTATAAAATAGTTTATAAGTAGTTTGTAAGTGTAGGGGCTGATGACCCCACAGTTAAGTCGCATAAGCTTAACAAACGCAGTATCACCTTGTACCTGTCTGTGGCCATTATGTCAGAAAATACTGGTGTTTGCAGCAAGGAATCTTTTGACCAATATTCATTCACTGCTAACTGTTTGTACTTTGGCATAAGGAGGGAACAAACCAAAATGCAATAAAATTCTGGAGGGTCTATAGGTTTCCATCTTGTTATCTGCTGGCCACGGTCATCATTTTCTCGGTGAGAAATGTATAACACTTGTTCATATCTACAAATAACTGAGACACAGTCAAATGAGATAAAGTACAATAAATAAATAAATAATCTAAATGAGTTGCTTATTCATCTAAATCTACCTTTAAACCACTAAAAGTGTTCGCGAAATTGTGGCGATTCGCCGCAGGACGATTATCTGATTAGTCATAAAATCTTTTTCGTGTCGAAATTTCGCTTAACACATCCTCTTAAGAAGCGGAATCTTCTGCAGAATGTCTTCGTTGTGTTGAATAAATACCGTTAATTCCATACACATCCAGGTCTTCGTATAAAGAAAGGATGTAGTAGCACTATCGTCACCGTCACTACTATTCATGAGGATGTCCATTATTTCCTTGTTTGATAAACAACGTTCCGACATTGTAACGACAGTACAGTGAAAAGCTGTTCTTTCTCCAAACAAGAAACACAGGACGGGCCTGATGGAGAGCTCGTGAGCAGGAAGGCCCGGAAGTGAAAACTGTAGTGCTTACCGACATAACAAAGAAGACCTGTTAATGGCCGTGCCACCACGAATGCTGAGCCGCGGGTAAAACCGAGTCGCCGCCGCCCCACTGTGCGCCCAAACCCCGGGCGTACATGAATGCCCACAGCCTTCAGGCCGCTCTACCTGCTGGGCGTATATGAATGCCCGTAGCCGCGAAAGGGTTAAGGAAGACGTATTCTTTCTGGAGAGACACATTCAGAGTCCGATCCAGTTCCGGAAAGTATCTGGATACGATCTCTGTGTTTATACACATTTTTCCTACTAGGAATGTTTTCGTATCCTGTTTGGAAAAATATTTATAAAAGGTAAAGTAAGTTCGACTTACCAGATGAAAAGGCACCGGATCGTTGATACACAAATGAAAACATACACCTACACACAGACACACACAAAACAGCTTCCGAAACCTAAGGTTGCTTCTTCAAAAAGAGCAGGGAAGGAGAGGGAAAAGGAAATGATGAGGGTTTTAAGGAAGTTGGCAAGGAGTCATTCCAATCCTGGGACAGGAAAGACTTACCTTGGGGAAAAATGGATAGGTAAACAAACTCACACCCTCACACACATATACACACACACACACAAAGGCAGACATATGCCAAATGCAAAGAGGTTGGATAGAGATGCCAGTTGAGGCAGAGGCTCTGTCCAGAGATTAAAGGCAAAAATGTTGAGTGTTGGTCGGGAATTTCAAACTAACGTTTGTTGAGACCTGGTGGGCAATGGGAAGAGAGAATATGTTGAAGGGCAAGTTCCCATCTCCAGGGTTCTGAAAGGTTGGTGTCAGTGGGAAGTATCAATATAACCCGGATGGTGTAACACTGTGCCATGATGAGCTGGCTATGTACCAAGGCATGCTTAGCTACAGGGTGAACCTCATTACCAACAAACACTGTCTGTTTGTGTCCTTTCATCCGAATGGACAGTTTGTTGCTGGTCATTTCCATATAGAAGGCGGCACAGTGCAGGCATGTCAGCTGATAAATGATGTGGATGCTGTCAGAAGTGGCTCTGCCATTAATTGTGTACACCTCTGGCTGACAGGACTGGAATGAGTGGTGCTGGGAGGATGCATAGGGTAGGTTTTACTACAAGGACGGTTACATGGGTAAGAGCCAGAGGGTATGGAAGGTTCTTTTGGAATTTCATAGGGAGGGACTAGGAGGTTACGGAGGTTAGGTAGGCAGGAGAAAGACACTCTTCGTGGAGTAGGAATTGATGTCATGAAGGATGGAACTCATTTCAGAACTGGATTTCAGGAAGTTTTATCCTTGCTGGAGAGCCACATTTAGTAAGTAAGTAAGTAAGTTTGTTTTATTTCTCCTGTAGATCAAATATTTGTACAGTAGAGCAGACAATGATATAGAACAAGTCACTTTTGTACTTTGTACAATAGGGCAAATGGTGCTATAAAACTTAATTTAAGAGTAAGGACATTGAGTTATAGACTTCACATAGCAGAAAAATACATGCAATAATAATTATAAGCAGAAAATGTACGATACTTGTTTCAATTAACGAAAATATCAGTAAAGAGAAAATATTATCCACTCCAGTCTTGAAAAGTATCCAGTGACAAGAGGGGCACACGTATGGCCTCTCTCTGGGAGGTTCTGGGTTTGGGGGGAAGAGGAAGTGGCCGTGGCTATTTGCACCTCTACCAGATCAGGAGGGCAGTTGTGGGATGTGAATGCTGTCATCAGGTTGTTGGTGTACTAGTTCAGGGATTCAGGACTGGAGCAGGCTCATTTGCCACAAAGACCTAAGCTGTAGGGAAGGGACCTTTTGATATGGAATGGATGGCAGCTGTCATAACGAAGGTACTGTTGTTTGTTGGTGGGTTTAGGTGGACGGATGTGTGGAGCTGGCCATTGGATTGATGGAGGTCATTATCGAGGAAAGTGGCATGGGATTTGGAATAGGAGCAGGTGAATCTCATGGAACCAATGAAGTTAAGGTTGGAGCGGAAATTATGGAATTCTTCTTCACTGTGAGTCCAGATCATGAAGATATCATCAATAAATCTATACCAAACTTTGAGTAGACGTAGGTTTCTTCACTGTAGTGTTAAATCACAGCCACGCTATGTGGCTGATTGTCTCAGACAATTGTCTGATTCCTCGACCTAGAAGATATGCCAGGATGATCCTATTCCAAAAGTCCAGCATGACTTTTATTCCCTGATAAAGTGCTGTGACCCTTCCCAGAACCTTTCACCTGAATCCATCTCTGTTCTCACTCCAAAGACATCCCACACCCCTACATTCTATACGCTTCCTAAAATCCACAAACCTAATAATCTGGGCTGCCCAATTGTGGCTGGTTACTTTGCTCCCACCAAAAGACTATCTGCCCTCATTGATGAACACCTCCATCCTATTGTTTGGAATCCACCCTCCAACAACAAAGACACCAACCACTTCCTTTACCGACTCTCCACTGTCCCCACTCCTCTACCTCCTGGATCCTTACTCGTCAATGTTGACGACACCTCCCTGTGCACAAATATCCCTCACACCCATGGTCTTTCTGCACTCGAGCATTATCTTTCCCAGTGTCATTCAGACTCCAAAACCCATTCAGACCCCAAAACTCCTTCCTCATAGCCCTGTCAACTACATCCTAGTTAACAACTATTTTTCCTTTGTGGGAAAAGTATACAAACAGATCCGAAGCACTAGCATGGGCACCCATATGGCACATTCCAATGCCAACTTGTTCATGGGCTATCTAGATGAAACTTTCCTAGTCTCCCAAAATCACAAACCCTTGGTCTGGTTCAGGTTCATTATTGACATTTTCATGATCTGGACTCAAGGTCAGGACACTATATCCTCATTCCTCAACGACCTCAACCCTACTCACCCTTCTGTTTCACTTGGTCCGTTTCAACCTGACATGTCACCGTCCTGGATGTTAATCTGCATCTCTCTGACAGCTCCATCCAAACCACTGTCCACATAAAAGCCGCCAACTCTCAAAAGTACCTCCACTTTGACAGCTGCTATCCTTTCAACATAAAAATATCTCTCCCATATAGCCTCACTACCGATAGAAGGCGTATCTGCAGTAATGAGTACTCTCTTAAACAGTATGCCGAAAGCCTCACAAAGGCCTTCTCAGACAGAAATTACCCACCAGACCTAGTCCATAAACAAATTTCTCATGTCATATCTTCACACACAAACAGTCCTCCCTCCAACCATACTTACACGCCACAAAGGAGTGCCCCCATTGTCACCCAAAAGAATCCATCCTGAATCATATCCTACGTCAGGGCTTTGATTATCTGTCAACATGCCCTGAAATGAGAGACATCCTAGCTAAGATCTTCCCAACCCCTCCTAAAGTAGTGTTCCGTCGCCCTCCCAACCTCCACAACATCCTAGTCTTTCCCTATGCCTCTCCTAATTCCCAACCCCTTACTACAGAGATAATATCCCTGTGGAAGACCCCGTTGCAAAACCTGCCCAATCCACCGACCCAGCACTTCCTATTCCAGTCCTGTCACAGGTTTGTTGTACCACATAAGAGGCCGGGCCACCTGGGAAGGCAGCCATGTAATATACCAACTCTACTCCAATCACTGCTATGCATTCTAGATTGGAATGACAACTAACCGGCTCTCCATCAGGATGTCAAACTGTGTCCAAGAGCAATATGGACTATCCTGTGGTGCAGCATGCAGTGTAGCAAAGCACCTTGGACTTTAACAGCTGCTTCGCCACCTGAGCCATCTGGATCCTTCCCCCTCCACCAGCTTTTCTGAACTATGGTCGCGCAACCATCCTGGTCTCAACCTTAGATACCCTAATATCCTACATTACATGCTCCACAGATGCCTTTCCCGTCACATTCTACATTTCCAGCTGAGTCATGCCCTTTTCCCTACTGTGTGCTTCCAGTATATAACCATTTTTCATACTGCATCTCATATTCCACCTGACGTTCGTCTTTAGGACGAGTTGTTCCCTATCTACATATTATTATCAATGGCGTATCTAGGATCGTGGTCGGGGGGACGGCTGATTTCAATACCAAACTGACATGATTTCTTAAAAAAAAGGGGGGGGGAAGATCCCTTTCTTTTTCCACCTCTCTCTAGGGGAAGCTGCAGCAAGGTCTCGGGGGCGTCTACAGCAGGGTCTGGGGCGGCTGCAGCCTGTCAGCTCCCTGCATACGCCACTGATTATTATTGATATAATCTTCTGCCTTATAGAGTCCATGCCATCCTGAGAATGTATAGTTCATTATAATCAATAAACAGTTCTTGTTACACTGCCAAACTGTAGCCAAAAACCAGGTAGACTACCCTGTGGCACAGCATGCAGCAGAGCGTATGCTCGATTTCAATGGCTGCTTCACAACCCGGGCCATCTGGATCCTCCCATCCACCAACAGCTTTTCTGACCTGCACAGATGGTAGTTATCCATACAGTACATTCTCCAATCCCAAATTTATCCAGGCCAAAACTAAAGTAACTCCCTTTTTTTCACACCAAACAATTCCTATCCCCTTTATCCTACACCTCTCTCCGACTTGTGTACTGTGTGTATGTCTTTGATTTTGGTTTTGCGTTCCTCGACTCACAAACTTCCCCACACCATTCCTAATCTGCATCTCATTCTACCCGTGTAGTACGTACTCTGAAAGGCTATACCCATATCTACCATCATGATCCAACCTTCCTATTAGACCCTCCCCTGTTTCCTGACAACAGAGCGTGATTCGGAATGCAGCAGTCAGAGATGACAGTTGTGTGACAGTGAAGTGTGATTGTGTGGATGTCCTATATTTTGAAGAAGGCCATGACCGATAGGTTAAGTGTGTATCTTTTTATATGCCTATCCCAGCTTGTCGGTGAGTTGTAAACTCTCCTTATTATATTATTAAATTCCAACATGGAATTTCCATTATTAGAAGTTGAGAAAAGCTTTGAAGACGTTGTTGAGATCTTTGTGTGTTAAGCAAGTCAATCATTCAGGTGTATCAGTAGCGAATATAGCAAATACTTTGTTTTCCCTAGTGTGTAGGGGGGATCAAAATTAATGTAAAGATAAGTAATTTTAAATACATGATCCATAAAATTTTGTGTCAGTTTTGCTGCCCACATTCAGTGGGTAATTTGTACTAAAGCCCCTTTTAATGTACTAAGATAAAGCTTTTTTGTTAATGACATTAGATTAAAAAAATACACCCATTTTTTTCATTATATTCATTATTTTTTTTTTTTGGGGGGGGGGGGGGGGAAGGCTCCCTGCTACCTTATGTAAGCGCTTGAGGCGTATTATGCATACTTCCATGCTGTACTCTGATTTGGGATAATTCAGAGAAATTCAGCGACTGGAATGAAAATGTGCAGAAAAGAGTAGTCGGGGCTATCTCCAATCTAAAGAAACTGGAATTAATCCGAACTGGACATCTTCAACAAAATAAGTTTATACATATCTACAAACAAGTGACATGAATGATATCCACAAGTTTCAGTGCAGAACAGCTGCAGCAGTGCAGCATCTGTGTCACATATAATAGTTCAAATATATAACAACCTACCTAGTGATTTAAAATTGCCATGGCAATGAAATGTGTTTAAACATTAATCTTAAACAGTGTTTTAGTCTGTAAAAGAATTTTCAAATTTTAAAAAATAGAATTGTAAACAACACTAAAGGGCATATTTCACTTTAAAAACAAAATAAAAAATATGTAATTATTGTTAAATTCAAATTGTATTGTTTTTGTTACTTGTACTTTATGATTGTGATCCGACATAAATATTGCCCTGTTCTCTCTCTGTCCTGCTCTTTCCTCAACAATGACTTGTCCTATATTCAGTGTACTGATTAGGTATGTAATGAATCAAATGGAACAACAAACATGAAATGAAAACATGTTACAAATATTCTACATACATGCTGCACCCCTGTTGTGTCTTGTGAGGGAGGAAGAAAGTTACGTGCGAAACGTGACAGGGAACTTACCTCAGTTGAAGATTTCTATGAGGCACTGCTTATGAGCTGCCTACTGTTACCCCAACCTCTGCTAAAAGTAGACTATTGAAAGGCATAGTGTGTTATTGATTTAAATTGTGTACTCATAAATCAGAAATTAATATCCTTAAAAATATATTTACATTTCCATCAAGGAAAGCTAAATGTTTAGTGGAAAAGACCAAATTGTAGAGAAACTGGTTGCACCTACTGTAGACTAGAAAAGTATTCACTATTCTTACCACCCAATACGCAATGCAAGATGTAACTGGTAATTTTCAAATAAACGTAACATTTTATTGTACTATACATTATTCCCAAGTAGCAGTTGCTTTCTTTATTTCATTAGTAAAATGTTTGTTTAATACTTGAATGTCCATATCTCTTTGTTTTCCATTTGTGCTAATCCACTACATATTTTGGTCAAATTTTATTTACCGTCCTGTCGGCCTAGCACGATAATGTCATTAACATTAACCATTTATGTAACAACACAAATGTTTTGTCGTGAAATCTTCGTTTTACGAGGGGAATTACTTTTCCTGAGCAGACAAGGGTACGTAAAAGAACTTGCCAACCATGGAGCCGGAACTGCATTATTTACTTGCGTCATATGAAACGCCAAACAAATCATTCTATGTGGATTTATAATAACACCTTAGCAAAGATTTTGTACTGTGTTGCTGATGTGGCCAACATAATGACACGAGGTCACCGGAATGGTAGATAACACTTTACTCATATTTTGTTGTAAATTATTATAGGAAATTATTTAGATGACTTATAATGCCTTACATGATGTTTCTACGGAATGTTAGTAGTTGGGCATAATCAGTTAAAATCATCTGGGAAGCTTCTATGTATTACAGCACCAATTTTAACCTGAATTGTCTCAACCAAATTACCTAATAAAGCTGTATGGCACTTGGTGTAAATTGTAATCAGTGTTAATACTTTATTTCAGTTGCGAATATAAGGACATAGTGTCATAGAGCCCATCAACAGAACGAGCATTACAGTATTTCGCAAGACATCGCAAACGTGGCCCACTTTCAACTAGGTTAACCTCTTATTGATATTTCCGCATCGTGCTGTCTTAGGTGTACCAAAATGTAACACCTTATTAATTTTGTCAGAATATACTTTCTTTTGTGAACAAAGCATCTGTTTTTACATCATTAAGTGTATTAAGATACGTTTTGTATGATTACAATTAGGGCAAACTCTTTTACTTTAGAATGACTTGTTAAAACCTGTATAGTTGCTATATGGAGTTCATTTAGCATTCATTGATTAATTTCCATACGCCATTATAGTGCACTTGACTGAAATATTTTTGTGCGATTTTGACTAGTTAGGTTGCTTCATCTTGGAAAAGATTCCCAGATTCCTTAGGGTGCCATGAACTGGTAATGTGACAAGTGAAGTCATATTTTCTGTCACTAAGTCCGTGAAACTTGCACCCGATTTGACGAAATTAATTTTTACTTTACATGATCTTGAACAGCATCTACTGTAGTGGATTGTAGTTCCAAAATGAATGTTTGTAGTCTTAAAATATATATATATATATATGGGTCACCCACGAAATAACAAGCACCCTACTATCACGAAATTAAATTTTTATAGATGATATGTGTAGGACATCGTTTGTAGTGCTTTGTAATGAATGAATTTTCGTTTGTAGTAACTCGTATAAACTACAAAACTTGTTCGAAGCACTAGAAGCAAGAACCACTGTGCCTGTGCTTGCTCTATTGGCTGCTGACTGCCTACTTGGGGAAAAATCGCTAAATGTTTTTCACACACTCTAAGAGCTACCTTTGTACTTGATAGTAGTTGTTAAAGTTTTTATTTGTAATTTTATGAAAGATAAAGTGCGACGACTTGAAATAGCCAGCTTCCTATGTTGAAGAAATAATTTCTGATGGTTGATATGTGTGGGAATTGTATGTAGTTGCTTGTAGTGATCGTATTTCTGTTTGTAGTTCTCCGTTAAGTTTCCAGTCTTCTTCTCTTTCATCTCCTTAAAACACTGTGCGCGCTGGACTTTTCTGTCAGCAACAGAGATTTCACCGGAATGCTTGTAGGCAATGTTCAGAATTTGGGGCAGTTTCCCTCCTTCATTCGCTAGAGGTTCTAGAAATGGGTCGGCACACTATTGGTATTAAAGATTTAATTTGTAATCAATTTTTAATAGCAGTAAATTGGCAGTAAATTGTGTAGAAGTTTATAGTTCATGGAGAAACCTCTACAAATATTGGTAGCTCAAAATCATTTGTGGTTGTTTGTGTTTGATAAAAATCTCTTTGATACCATTGACAAGTGTTAGATTTGTTGGTGGGAAGATTTTTCTCATATTTCATTTTTCAACCATCAATTACCAAAGTTTTCGTATAATGGATCGTTTTGAAATCGTTTGCCTTTAAAGCTTTTTCGCCTATCGTGATTCTCAAAATCGCCTTAGAGCCATTCGCTAGCCATATCGTTTGTAGATTTTAGTTGATTTGTTTTCTTCAGTTATTGTTCCACAAGAATCAACTAAAAACGTTTTATTCACTGTGGAATCATTTGTAGCAATTGCTCTTATACGATTAGGAAGTTGTAGAACAATTGGTATGGAGATGGTTAATTTTTTTTTTTTTTTTTATTTTTTTATTTTTTTATTTTTTTTTTTTTATGGTGCAATCGTTAGAAATAGAACACAGTGAAAATGTTTCGCGTTTGTCTCAATTGAAACATTAGTAACAAAACGTGCGTCTTCGCAGTCGCCTTTAGGTCGTTCTAAATTAAAATAAAATTATAGCTGAACCGTTCATCGGACACGAAAGTAGAGAAAGGATAAAATTCTCAATAACTTTCCTAAAGGTCTCAGTATGTCTCCCACAAATATAACCGTTCTCTTACTCAGGATATGCCAGAAACTCCTTTTCTCCCCAATTCTGTTGAAGAGATCTAATCATCTAATATTCAACATTTCCAAAGTTTCTATCATATTTTTGTCTGAACTCTTTATCGTCCACGTATCACTGCCATACAATGCTACACACCAGAAATTACTTCCTAACATACTGGAAGTCAACAAATCTCTCTTCCTCATAAACGCTTTTCGTCCCACAGCCATTCTCAATTTTATATCTTCCTTATATTAGCCATCAGAAATTATTTTGCTACCCAAATAATAAAACTCATCTACTACTCTTAGTGCTCTTACCTAATTTAATTCGTTTAACATCACTTGATTTTCTGACACCACAATTCCATTATCCCTGTTTTACTCTTGTTAATGGTGATCTTAGACCTTCCTTTCAAGATATTGTCCATTCTGTTCTATTGCTAGCCACATCCTTTGCTGTCTCTGAAAGAATTATAGTGTCATCGGCCAACTGCAAGGTTTTTATTTCCTCTCCCAGATTTTTAATTCCTTTTCCATATTTCTCCTTGCATTCCTTCACAGCTTGCTCAATGTGCAGATTTAAGAACATTGGGGAAGGGCTACAAACCCTTCTTACTCCGTTCCCAACCACTGCATCCCATTCATGCCTTTCGACTTTAATAACTGCTGTATGGTTTTAGTACAAGACTAATATATTCTCTAGCTATATTTTACCTCTGCTACCTTCAGAATGTGAAAGAGTGTATTCCAGTTAACATCATCAAAAGCTTTATACAGATTTACAAATGCTGAAATGCTGAAAACGTAGGTTTGCCTTTCCTTAACCTCTTTTCTAAGATAAGTAATAATGTATTACCTCGCGTGTTGCTCCATTTCTCCTAAAACCAAACTGATCTCCCCCAAGGGCGAACTCAGCCCGTTTTCCATTCGTCAGTAGATACTTCGTGTTAGTATTTGCATCTATTATTTATTACACTCTGGTAGTTCTGTAATTGGCTCTACGTGCTTGCTTTGGAATTGGAATTACAATATTCTTCACTAAGGGTGAGTGTATTTCCGCTGTACCATATGTCTTGAACACAAGGTGGAACAATTTTTTCGTAAATGGCTGTCCTAAAGATATCAGCAGTTCAGAAAGAACATCATCAACTCCAGGGGCCTTTTTTCGATTTAGATCTTTCAGTGCTCTGTCAAATTGTTCTCGCAGTATCATATCTCCCATCTCCTCTTCCTCTACTTCGTCTTCCGTTTCTAGACTACTACCTTCAAGTTTATTCGTTTATATTGGCCCTCTATATATCGCTGCCACCTTTCAGCTTTCCTTCTTTGTTTAGTACTGGTTTTCCATCTGATTTCTTGATATTCATGCCGCTGCTTTTCTTGTCTCCCCTACTTATACATATCTATACGGAATTGTATTTATCATCTAACCACTCCTGCTTAGCCTCAACCTCATTTCTCCGCCGTCTGTACCCCCTTTTACCTGCTGCATTTACTGCATTTGTACATTTTCTCATTTCATCAATTTCATCAATTATATTTAATATCTCCTGTGTTATCCAGGGATTTCTAATAGGCCTTTTCCATCTGCAGCCTTCATTACTCTATCTCTCGGATCTACCCATTCTTCTTCTTCTACTAATATCTTAATCTCCTAGTTTCAGCTAATCGTAGCCTAATGCTTCTTCTGAAACTCTCAGGCACCTCTGATTTCATCAATTTTCCTGGCTCTATCTTCTTATTTTTTCTGTCTTTCTGCAGTCTCTTACGTTTTACTCTACCATTCATAACCAATAATTTATGGTTAGTTTATATCTACCACTGTGTATGTCTTACAGTTTAGATTTGTATTATTGTGGTTGGTATTAACTTCATGTCTATCTTTGCTGCGATGATGTGTTAACTTACCTTCATTCCTATTTTCTTGTTCCTTATAAGACCTAATCCTGCGTTACCCCCAAATGATTTTGTTTTTATATAACCCTGTACTCGCCTGATCAGAAATCCTATTCATCATGTCACAGAACATCACTAATCCCCACCATATCTAACTTTAACCTATCCATTTCTGTTTTCAAATTTTCTAACTCACTTGCCAAATTAAAAAAACAGAACATTCAACGCTCCGATCAGTAGCATGACTGTTTTTTCTTGATGACGACATCCTCCTAAGTAGTCCCCGCCACGAAAATGGAATGAATGGGGAACTATATAACATCCGGAATATTTTACCTGAGAGGATGCCATATTAACATGTTCATGCAGTACAGCTGCATGTCCTTGGGAGCAGCGGAGGAACGGCCGAGTGCTTTGAGGCGCTATGGTCCGATGCACGAGGCTGTTCCCCGTCGGGGGTTCTAATCCCTCCCTCCTCGGGCATGGCTGTTAGTGCCGTCTTTACTATAAGCTAGTTCGTAGGTAGTTTGTAAATTTATGGACTGATGACCCGCAGTTAAGTCCCAAAAGCTTTTCAAACATCTGAACATTTTTTTGTTTTTGTCCTCGGGAAAAGTAACATCTGCAGTTTCCCCTTGCTTTCAGCTCTTCGCAGTAACTGCATGACAAAGCCATGTTAGCTGATGTTAGAAGGTCATATCAGTTAATCATCCAGACTGTTGCCACTGCAACTACTGAAAAGGCTGCTGCCTCTCTTCAGGATCCAGACGATTATCTGGCCTCTCCACAGATACCCATCGGCTGTGGTTGCACCTAGGGTACGGCTATCTGTATCGTTGAGGCACGCAAGTCGTCCCACCTCGGCAATGTCTGTGGTTATCGTGGGAGGTAGCTGGTTAACCTCATAATGTCCTTGACACGCAGGTGTGCAACTGGACTGACCGTTCGACGGGATCACACACCGTATGAGAGAGTAACGAGAATGATTTCTGTGTTGTGGTAGACCCATGGTGGCGCGCTCTAAGAAAATGGTATGTGAACCTGAAGTAAAGGGTTGACACAGCAAAATATCGGTCTGTATGACAATCAAATTACAATGATAGGGAATATATGTGTGTGCGTCACGTTGTTTGTCCGATGAACTTTGTAATTATTTAACTGATCTTATTGAAATTTTGGTTTGATGAAGGAAATAACACGTGAAACTGTAGCTCCCAATTACCCGGTTTTGAAAACAAACAATGCGTTACGGGCATTTGAACACAGAAGTAGCGACCAATTGAGAGATTTGCAGCAGGCCAACGTGTCACACGGCAATATTATTATACTCGTCCGCCTCAACATCTGAATTGCAGCGTCACTGACCGCCGATGCAAGAACCCAGGTTCTGTGTGTTGTGTGCTTATCATCACTTTCATCAGCATCATCATCATCATCATCATCATCATCGACAACAAGTCGCCGAAGTGACGTCAATAGAAAGCTTTGCAGTAGGCCGCCGAACCCCTCTCGGTTTATCCCAGGTGCGGAAAGCCATACCATCATTTCATTTTCATTATTGCACCCTTTAACTTGCCACAACAAATTCCAGATTGAACATATTCTCAAAATTTACATTACAGTATTTTTTTATTTTCTTTTATATATTTTTGGTGTATTTTATCTTATTCTAAATTTTGTAATGCATTACCTACATGTATAAAAATCAGTTTTTGTGGGTTAGTCTCGTTAAAACACTGAAGTGGCTACACCGTTTTCAATGATTTTATTTTGTTTTATTCGAATTAATACAAATATGTTTAGAAAAATATAGGAAAACTGAATGAACAAATAAGAAATAGATAAAAAAGGAATATTATTAATTTTTTACGGTGGCCACCGTCAAATTGATTACTTTTGTATTTTCCGCAGTGCCATAACATTCATCCAACTGCGATAAATTTTGTACACCAAAGATGAGAAACAAGTGGACTATCACCGTCTACGTAAGATTTCGTAAGATGCATGGCGGAGGATCTCTTACTCAAGACTGACACCGTCACGAATTTGGCAGGTACTCTAAATTGCTTCACCATAAACCTCCACAAACCCTTTCCTACAAAAATAATCATTAACACATATAATTAAATTTCCTCAAACTGGGGTCCTGGAAATGGGTGTGGTGCAGAGCAGTATTACCCCCTCGACTTTAGATTTGAACTGGTTTCGTGGCTTATACTAGTTACTACAAAGGAAAATTGCTTTGCCAAAAAGCTCTATAACACTTTCCTACACAAATAATCCATTAACACATATAATTAATTTTTTTCAAACTAAGTTACTAGCAGTGGGTGCAGTGCAGAGCAGTATTGCCCTTGCGCCCTTAGAATTGACCTGGATTCGTGGCTTATACAAGTTATTACAAACGAAAATTGCTTCGCCATAAAGTTCTATAACCCTTTCCTACATAAACAATCCATTGACACATATAAATAAATTTCTTCAAAGCGGGGTACTGGCAGTAGGAGCAGTGAAGAGCAGTATTGCCCTCTCGCTCTTAGATTTGAACTGGTTTTGTGGCTTATACACGTTATTACAAACAAAAAAAACCTTTGCATAATGCTCCACAAACCCTTTCCCACATAAATAATTCATTGACAAATATAATTAATTTCCTCAACGTGGGTTACTGGCAGTGGGTGCAGTGAATACCATTATTGCCCTCGTGCCTTTAGATTTCAACTGGATTTCTAGCTTATACGATTACTAAAAAGGAAAACTGCTTCGCCATTAAGCTCTATAACCCTTTCCTAGAGAAATAATTCATTAACACATCTAATTAAATTTCCTCAAAGTGGGGTACCGGCAGTGGTTGCAGTGCAAATCAGTATTGCCCCTATGCCGTTAGATTTGAACAGGTTTTTTGGCTTATTCAAGTTGCTACAAACGAAAATAGCTTCGCCATCAAGCTCTATAAACCCTTTACTACACCAATAGTCCATTGACACACATAAATAAATTCTTTCAAAGTGGGGTACTGGCAGTGGGAGCAGTGCGTGGCAGTATTCCCTCGCGCATTTAGATTTGAACTGGTATTTGGCTTATTCAAGTTGCTACAAACGAAAATAGCTTCGCCATGAAGCTCTACAAACCCTTTCCTACACAAATAATCCATTGACACACATACATTTCTTCAAAGTGAGGTACTTGCAGTTGGTGCCGCGCAGAGCTGTATTGCCCCCTGCACTTTTAGATTGGAACTGGTTTTGAGGCTTATTAAAGTTATTACAAACGAATATAGCTTCGCCATCAAGCTCTATAAACCCTTTCCTAAACCAATAATCCATTGACACATATAAATAACTTTCTTCAAAGTGGGGTACTGGCAGTGGGAGAGTGCATGGCAATATTGCCCCCGTGCCTTTTGATTTAACTGTTTTTGTGGCATATACAAGTTACTACAAATGAAAATTGCTTCACCATGAAGGTCGATAACCCTTTCCTACACATATTATCCATTAACACATTCAATTAAATTTCCTCAAACTGAGGTACTGACAGTGGGTGCAGCGCGGAGCAGTATTGCCATCGCGCCCTTAGATTAGAACTAGTTTTGTGGCATATACAAGTTACTACAACGGAAAATTGCTTTGCCATAAATCTCTATAACACCTTCCTACACAAATAATCCGTTGACAAATATAATTAAACATCCTCTATGTGGGGTACTGGCGGTGGGTACAGTGCAGAGAAATACTGCCCTCTTGCCTTTTGATTTCAACTGGATTTCTGGCTTATACAACTTACTAAAAGGGAAAATTGAATTGTCATTAAGCACCATAACCCTTTCCTACAAAAATAATCCATTAACACATATAATTAAATTTCCTCAAAGAGGGGTAACGGCGGTGGGTGCATTGCATAGCAGTATTGCCCTCGTGCCTTCAGATCTGAACTGGTTTTGTGACTTATTCAAGTGACTACAAACGGAAAAAGGTTCGCCATGAAGCTCTACAAACCATTTCCTATACAAATAATCCATTGAGACACGTTAATTTCTTCAATGTGGGGTACTGGCAGTGGGAGCAATGCATAGCAGTATTGCCTTGCGCCTTTAGATTTGTACTGATTTTATTGCTTATACAAGTTACTTTTGTTATGGTCTTCAGTCCGTAGACTCGTTTGATGCAGCTCTCCACCTTACTCTATCCTGAGCAAGCCTTTTCATCTCCTTATAAGAACGGCAATCCACATCCACTTGAATCTGCTTACTATACGAATCTCTTGGTCTCCCTCTGCTATTTTTACCCCACACACTTCCCTCCAATGTTAAATTTATGTTTCCTCGATGTCTAAGAATGTGTCCTACCAAGCGATCCCTTCTTTTGGTCAGGGTATGCCAAAAATTCCTTTTCTCACCAATTCTGTTAAGTACCTCTTCATTAGTTATGCGATCTACCCATCTAATCTTCAGCATTCTTCTGTAGCACCACATTTCAAAAGCCTCTATTCTCTTCCTGTCCGCACTGCTTATCATCCATGTTTCACTCCCGTACAAGGCAACACTCCACACAAATGCCTTCAGAAAAGACTTCCTTACCCTTAAATTAATATTCGATGTTAGCAAATTTCTCTTTTTCAAAAATTCTTTTCTTCCCATTGCCATTCTGCATTTTATATCCTCTGGACTGCGACCATCGCATGTTATTTTACTACCCAAGTAACAAAACTCATCTACCACCTTCATTGTTTCGTTACCTAATCTAATTCCTTCAGCATCGCCTGATTTTCTAAGACCGCATTCCATTATTTTTGTTTTGCTCTTGTTAATGTACATTTTATACGCTCTCTTCAACACACTGTCCATTCCATTCAACTGCTCTTCCACGTCCTTTGCTGTCTCTGACAGAATTCCGATGTCATCAGCAAAACACAATGTTTTTATTTCTTCCCCCTGAAGTTTAATTCCTATTCCAAATTTTTCCTTGCTTTCCTTCATGGCCTGCTCGATGTACAAATTGAATAATATCGGAGGAAGGATACAACCCTGTCTTACTCCCTTCTCAACTAATGCTTCCCTTTCATGCCCTTTGAGTCTAATAACTGCCGTCTGGCTTTTGTACAAGTTATAAATAACTCTCCTTTCCCTATATTTTACCCCTGCTGACTTTAGAATTTGAAAGAGTGTATTCCAGTCAACATTATCAAACGCTTTCTCCAAATTAACAAAAGTTAAAAATGTAGGTTTGCCTTTCCTTAATCTATCTTCTAAGATAAGACGTAAAGTGAGTATTGCCTCTCGGGTTCCTACGTTCCTCCTGAATCCAAACTGATCTTCCCCGAGGTCAGATTCTACCAGCTTTTCCATTCTCCTGTAGATAATTCGTGTTAAAATTTTGCAACCATGACTTAACAAACTCATGGTTCTGTAATTTTCACACCTGTCTGCACCCGATTTCTTTGGAATGGGGATTATTACATTTTTCTTAAAGTCTGAAGATATTTCGCCTGTCCCATACATCCTACACACCAGTTCATATAGTTTTGTCATGGCTGGCTCTCCCAGAGACTTTAGTAGCTCTGAGGGTATGTCATCTACTCCTGGGGCCTTGTTCCGACCTAGGTCTTTCAGGGCTCTGTCAAATTCATCTCTCAGTATAGTATCTTCTATGTCATCTTGATCTACTTCCTCTTCCCTTCCTACATCATCGTCTCTAAGTTCATTTCCTTTGTAGAGCTGCTCTATGTACTCTTTCCACCTTTCAGCTTTCCCATGTTTGCTGAGAACTGGTTTTCCATCAGAGTCCTTGATATTCATAGAGCTGTTTTTCTTATCTCCAAATGTTTCTTTTATTTTCCTGTAAGCTGTATCTATTTTTCCCCTATTTATACATTCTTCTACAGATTTGCATTTGGCTTCTAGCCACTTCTGCTTAGCCGTTTTGCACTTCCTGTCAATCTCATTTCTTAGTCGTCTGTACTCCATTTTGCCTGTTTCAATTACCGCATTTTTATATTTTCTCCTTTCATCAATTAAATTTAGTATTTCCTGTGATATCCAAGGATTTTTTGTCCTCTGCTGCCTTCACTATTTCATCTCTCAATGCTACCCATTCCTCTTCTACTGTTTTATTTCTCGCTGTTTCTGTCAATTGTTGCCTAAATCTCCCTCTGAAATTCTCCAGAACTTCACGTTCCTTCAATTTATCTAGGTCCCATCTCCTTATTCTCCTACCTTTCGGTAGTTTTTTCAGTTTCAGCCTACATTTCATGACTAACAAGTTATGATCAGAATCTGTATCTACCCCTGGGTATGTCTTACAGTTTATAACTTGGTTCCGGAATCTATGTTTTACCATTATAAAATCTATCTGATACCTTCCAGTGTCTCCTGGTCTCTTCCAAGTATACAACATTCTTTTGTGATTCTTAAACCACGTGTTTGTTATGATTAAATCATGTTCCGTGCAAAATTCTACCAGGCGGCTTCCTCTTTCATTCCTTTTGCCCAGTCCATATTCACCTACTATTTTTCCTTCTCTTTCTTTTCCTACTACCGAATTCCAGTCTCCCATAACAATTAAGTTTTCCTCTCCCATTACTGTCTGAATAATTTCCTCTAGCTTCTCATATATTTCTTCTATCTCCTCATCATCGGCGGAGCTAGGTGGCATATAAACCTGTACTACTGTTGTCGGTGTTGGCTTCGTATCTATCTTGACAATGATAATGCGATCACTGTGCTGATCATAGTAGTTTACCCGCATTCCTATTTTTTATTCATTATCAGTCCTACTCCTGTGATACCCCCAACTGATTTTGTACTTATAATCCTGTACTCACCTGACCAGAAATCCTATTCATCCTGCCACCGAACTTCACTAATCCCCACTATATCTAACTTCAACCTATCCATTTCCCTTTTTAAATTTTGTAATTTTCCTACCTGATTAAGGGATCTAACATTCCACACTCCGACCCGTAGAATGCCAGTATTATCTTTCCTGATGACAACATCCTCCGGAGATCCCAATGGGGGACTATTTTACCTCCGGAATATTTTACCCGAGAGGATGCCATCATCATATTTTCATACAGTAGAGCTGCATGTCCTCGGGAAATGTAACGGCTGTAGTTTACCCTTGCTTTCAGCCGTTCGCAGTAACTGTGTGGCAAAGCCACATTAGCTGATGTTACAAGACCAGCTCAGTCAATCATCCAGACTGTTGCCCCTGTAACTACTGAAAAGGCTGCTGCCCCTCTTCAGGAACCACACGTTTGTCTGGCCTCTCCACAGATACCCCTCCACTGTGGTTGCACCTACGGTACGGCTATCTGCATCTTTGAGGCACGCAAGCCACCCCACCTCGGCAATGTTTGTGGTTCATGAGGGTTGATACAAGTTACTACAAAGGAAAATTGCCTCACCATTCAGCTCTATAACACTTTCCTACACATATAATCTATTAACACATATAATTACACATGCTCAAAGTGGGGTATAGGCAGTGGGTGCAGTGCAGAACTGCATTGCCCTCACGCCTTTAGATTTGAACTGGTTTTGTGGCTTATTCAAGTTACTATAAATGGAAGTTCTTCGCCATAAAGCTCAATAACCCTTTCCTACACAAATAATCCATTGACACAATTAAATAAATTTCTTCAAGGTGGGGTACTGGCAGTGGGTGCAGTGCAGAGCAGTATCGTTCTCGCGCACTTAGTTTTGAAATGGTTTTGTAGCTTATACAAGTTATTACAAAGGAAAATTGCTTCGCCATCAAGCTCTATAACCCTTTCCTACATAAATGATACATTTAAACATATAAATAAATTTCGTCAAAGTGGGGTACTGCCAGTGGGTGCAGTGCATAACAGTATTGCCCTACAACAAACTAAAATTTCTTCGCCATAAACCTCAATAACCCTTTCCTACATAAATAATCCATTGACACAGATAAATAAATGTATTCAAAGTGGGGTACTGGGAGTGGATGCAGTGCTTAGCAGTATTGCCCTCCCGCCTTTACCTTTGACCTGGTTTCTTAGCTTATACAAGTTAATGTCAAGGAAAATAGCTTTGCCATAAAGCTCTATAACCCTTTCCCACACAAATACTCCATTAAAACATATAATTAAATTTCCTTAAAGTGGGGTACTGGCAGTGGGTGCAGTATTCCCCTCGCGCGTTTAGATCTGAACTGGTTTTGTGGCTTATACAAGTTACTACAAAAGAATATAACTTCGCCAACAACCACTACAAACCCTTTCCTACACAAATCGTCAATTGACACATATAAATTCCTTCAATGTGGGGTACTGGTAGTGGGTGCAGTGCACAGCTATAATGCCATCGCGCCTATAGATTTCATGTGGCTTTGCGGTTTATAAATGTTACTGCAAAGGAAACTTGCTTTGCCATAAGGATCTAATATACCTTCCTACATAAATAATCCATTAACACATATAATTAAATATCCTCAATGTGGGGCACTGGTAGAGGGTACAGTGCAAAGCTGTATTGCCCTTGCGCCTTTAGATATGAACTGTTTTTGTGGCTTATACAAATTACTACAAACGAAAATAGCTTCACCATCAAGCTCTACGAATCCTTTACTACACAAATAGTCAATTGACACATATAAATTTCTTCAAATTGGGGTACTGCTAGTAGGTGCAGTGCAGAGCAGTATAGCCCTCACGCATTTAGATTTGAACTGGTTTTGCGGCTTATACAAGTTACTACAAAGGGAAGCTGCTTTGCCATAAAGTTCTATAACCCTTTCCTGCACAAGCAATCCTTTAACACATATAATTAAATTTCCTCAAACTGAGGTACTGGCAGTGTGTGCAAAATTGCATCCCCATGAAGCTCTATAACCCTTTCCTACACAAATGATATATTAACACATATAATTAAATATCCTCAAAGCGGGGTACTGGAAGTGGGTGCAGTGAAAAGAAATATTGAACACTCACCCTAAGATTTGAACTGGTTTTGTGGCTTATACAAGTTATTACAAACGAAAATAGCTTCGCCGTCAAGCTCTACGAACCCTTTCCTACACAAATAGTCAATTGAGACATATAAATTAATTTCTTCAAAGTGGGGTACTAGCAGTGGGTGCAAAGCTAAGCAGAATTGTCTTCGCGCCCATAGATGTGAACTTGTTTTGTGGCTTATACAAGTTACTACAAGGGAAAGATGTTTCGCCATTAAGCTCTATAACCCTTTCTTACACAAACAATACATTAACACATATAAATAAAATTCTTCAAAGTGGCGTAACTGCAGCGGGTGCAGTATATAGCCCATGCGCCATTGGATGTGATCTGGTTTTGCGGCTTATACAAGTTACTACAAAAGAAAATAACTTCGTCATGAAGCACTACAAACCCTTTCCTACAAAATAATCCATCAACACATGTAATTAAATTTCCTCAAACTGAGGTACTGGCAATAGGTGCAGTGCAGGGCAGTATGGCCCTTGCGCACTTAGATTTTAACTGGTTTTGTGGCTTTAACATGTTACTACAATGGAATATTGCTTCGCCATAAATCTCTATAACACCTTCCTATACAAATAATATATTAATACATATAATTAAATTTCCTCAAAATGGGGTACTGGCAGTGGGTGCAGTGCAGAGCAGTATTGCCCTCGTGACCTTAGGTTTGAACTGGTTCTGTGGCTTATACAAGTTACTACGAACGAAAATTGCTTCGCCATAAAGCTCTATAAACCTTTCCGACAGAAATAATCCTTTGAAACATAAAAATAAATTTCTTCAAAGTTTGGTACTTGCAGTGAGTGCAGTGGATAGCAGTATTGCCCTCGCGTCTTTAGATTTCAACTGGTTTTGTGGCTTCTACAAGTTACTACAAGGGAAAATTGCTTCGCTATAAAACTCTATAACCTTTTCCTACACAAAGATTCCATTGACACATATAAATAAATTTCTTCGAATTAGGGTACTTGCAGTGGGTGCAGTGCAGAGCAGTATTGCCCTCCCGCCTTTACATTTGACCTGGTTTCTTAGCTTATACAAGTTAATGTCAAGGAAAATAGCTTTGCCATAAAGCTCTATAACCCTTTCCCACACAAATACTCCATTAAAACATATAATTAAATTTCCTTAAAGTGGGGTACTGGCAGTGGGTGCAGTATTCCCCTCGCGCGTTTAGATATGAACTGGTTTTGTGGCTTATACAAGTTACTAGAAAGTAAAATTGCTTCACCATTAAGCTCTACAAGCCTTTCCTACACAAATAGTCAATTGACACATATAAATTTCTTCAAAGTGGGGTACTGACAGTGGGTGCAGTGCAGAGCAGAATTGCCAAGCGGCTTTAGATTTGAACTGGTTTTGTGGCTTATACAAGATACTGCAAAGGAAAATAGCTACGCCATGAAGCTCTATAAGCCTTTCCTACACAAATAATCCGTTAACACATATGATTAATATTCCTTAAACTGAGGTATTGGCAGACTGTTCAGTGCAGCGCTGTATTGCCCTCACGCTCATAGATTTGAACTGGTTTTGTGGATCATACAAGTTACTTCAAACGATAATTGCTTCGCCATAAAGCTCTATAACCCCTTTCCAACACAAATAATCCAATATAACATAATTAAATTTCTTCAAAGTGGTGTACTGGCAGTGGGAGCAGTGCAGAACAGTATTATCCTCGTGCCTTTAGATTTCAACTGGTATTGTGGATTATACATGTTACCACCAAGAAAAATAGCTTCACCATAAAGCTCTATAACCCTTTCCTACACAAATAATCCATTAAGACATATAATTAAATTTCTTCAAAGTCCGGTACTGGCAGTGGGTGCAGTGCAGAGCAATATTGCCCCCGCGCCTTTAGATTTGAACGGGTTTGTGGCTTTCACAAGTTACTACAAAGAAAAATGGCTTTGTCATAAATCTCTATAACCCTTTCGCACACAATTAAACCATTAAGACATATAACTAAATTTCCTGAAAGTGGGGTACTGGCAGAGGGTGCAGTGAAGGGCAGTATTGCCCCAGTGCCGTTAGATTTGATCTGGTTTTGTTGCTTATACATATTACTACAAAGGAAAATTGCTTCGTGATAAAACTCAGTAATCCATTCCTACACAAATAAGCAATTAACACATATAATTCTAATTCCTCAAAGCGCGGTACTGGCAGTGGGTGCAGTGCAGAGCAAAATTGCACTCGCGCCTTTAGATTCCAGCTGCTTTTATGGCTAATATTCCTTACTACAAACGAAAATTGTTTCGCCATAGAGATCTACTAACACTTTCCTACACAAACAAACCATTACACATATAATTAAATTTCCTCAAAGTGGGGAACTGGCAGTACGTGCAGTGCAGAGCTTAATTGCCCTCGTGCTTTTGGATTTGAACTGGTTTTGTGGCGTATATTAGTAACGACAAATGAACATTGCTTCGCCATAAACGTCTACAAACCATTCTCTACAAAAATAAACCATTAACACGTATAATTATATTTCTTCAAAGTGGGGTACAGGCAGTGGGTGCAGTGCAGATCAGTATTGCCCTCGCGCCATTAGATTTGAACTGGCTTTGTAGCTTATACAAGTTACTACAAACGAAAATTGCTTCGCCATAAAGCTCTACAAAACCCTTTGCTACACAAATAATCCATTACACATATAATTAAATTTTTTCAACGAGTGGTACTGGCATGGGTGCAGTGCAGGGCATTGTGACCATCGCGACCTTAGATTTGACCTAGCTTTGTGACTTATACTAGTTACTGCATATGAAAACTGTTCGGCATAAAGATCTACAATCCCTTTCCTACACAAATAATCCATTAACACATATAATTAATTTTCTTCAATGTGGGATACTAGCAGTGGGTGCAGTACAGCGCAGTATTGACCACGTGCCTTTAGCTTTGATCTGGTATTGTGGTTTATACAAGTTACTACAAACGAAAATGGCTTCGACATAAAGCTCTACAAACCCTTTCCTATACAAATGATCCATTAACACATATAATTAGTTTTGTGTCCCAGCCTCATCGCCGCTTTTGTGTCTCGTTTCCTTCGTAGATGTCGGTGGCCGAGTGGAATGAGACCGACACAGGAATAAAGATAGCACGCTGGTGCAGGTACGGAGGGGAGCAGCCAGAAACTAGAAACACTAGAGAAAATTAGAACGAGATCTATATTGTACAGAATTTATACACTGGTCCCTATCTGATACCGAAGTCTTTACTGGTTCCTATCTCAGTCCCAAGTGAACAATGTCGTTCAGTGGTGGCCACGAGCGGAATTGTAGCAGAGGGCGCTCGTGGCTGACGTCGTAAGAACGCCGCGCCGTGCGTGCATGGAGGCGCGCGGCGAAAGTAGGTGGCGCGCACTTTGTACTTGTGCGACACCACACCCCTCCCCCCCCCCCCCCCCCCCCCATTCCGCCGCGCCGTCGTGGCGTAGGGCTGAGGGCCACGACGACGGCACTGGGAGGAGGGCCTGGGTGGGGGCGTTACTGGTGGGACGGGCGTCGTAGCAGAGGCTGGGATCGAGACGCCGTCCGGGCCCCGGCATCCGCCTTGCGATCCTCCAGGAAACCCGGCGAAACCTGAGGAAGGGCGCACACCCCCGCCCAGAGGGAGCAGGTCATCTGAGGTGCGTGGCCCAAGCTGGGGGGGGGGGGGGGGGGCCGCACGGTCCCGGAGTCCCTCTCGGTGACGCTGTCAGCTGAGGCGGCGAAGGAGGCGGAGAGGCTGACTGCGTAGGAGGCGCGTCGACATCCATCGGGATCTCGTAGCCCGGGGAAGCTGGGCCGGCGGCGAGCGATGTGGCTGTGCTCCCGGGCGGTGAACTGGGTCTGGAATCAAGAAACCGGAGACAGGATCGCGCGGCCTCTGCAAGCGCAATTGGTTTGAGTGGCGCCGCTGCTCCGACCCTGTGGAAGAACGAACAACATACATATTGCGACCGAGCACGCGCTGAATGATGCCAGGCAACCATGTCTTCTTGTTGCCAGCAAACACCCTGTACAGCACCGGCGTGGAAACCTGAAAACGCGTAGCGCCATACGAACCGACTCGGTGTGTGGGAGGCTGCAGCAGGTGAAGGAGAGTGCGGTGACGGCGGCCGTGTAGCTGCTCGGCAGGAGACGGGCCGTCACGTGGCATGCACCGATACGTAGACAGGAAAATTTGAAGAGCTTGCTGCCTGGAGTGCTGACCTTTCATCTTTTCCATGTGAGACTTGAATGTTCGAACGAAACGTTCTGCTTCACCATTGGACTGAGGGTGAAAAGGTGCGGTGGTTACGTGATGAATGCCATTCACACGACAAAACTGTTGAAATTCCGCACTAACAAACTGTGGTCCATTGTCACTGACGATAGTTTCAGGCAAACCTTCGATGCAAAACACTGATGTTAAGGCACTGATTGTACTAGACGCTGTCGTTGAGTTCATGGCAATCACGAAAGGAAACTTGCTGAAAGCGTTTACAACAATTAACCAGCGCGTATTCCAGAAAGGTCCGGCAAAATCAATATGTAAACGTTGCCATGGTCCCTTGAGGCGTGGCCAGTCTGAGAAACGTTGCGGAGGAGCCGCCTGATGCTCCGCACAAACTGTACACTGTGACGTCATTCTCTCTATCTGGGCGTCCATACCAACCCAGGTACAATGACGTATGGCCAATTGCTTTGTCCTAACAATACCCCAATGTCCTTGATGCAGGAGGCGTAACACTTCTCGTTGCAGGGAACGAGGAACAATCACTCTTGTTTGGTCGTTGTCCGTATGTAACAACAGAACACCCTGACTTAAAGACAAGCATGACGTTGTGTAAAATAACGTCGAACCAGAGGCCGTTGAATGTCTTTGGCTCTGGCAGGCCACCCAGAGCGAACAAAACGTGCTACCACACTTAGGTCTGCAGCCGCAGCTGTTTCCTGGGCAACACGACGAGAGTTCAAAGGGAAATCTGCGACAGCGGAAGCATCTCTGGAGTCTATTTGACAACATGCCATTTCTGAAGAATCAAATGACACATCCTGGCCAACCGGAAGTCGGGAAAGTGTGTCCGCGTTGGCGTGTTTAGTGGTAGGTCGGTACAAAATCTCATACTGATAATTTGACAATATCAAGGACCATTTTCTGAAGCTTTTGTGCCGTTCGTGGCGGAATTGGCTTTGTGGGTGCGAACAACGACGTGAGAGGCTTGTGGTCTGTCAACAAATAGAATTTTCTGCTATAGAGATAATGATGAAACTTTGTGACGCCGTAAATGATTGCTAAGGCATCCTTTTCTATCTGACTGTAATTCTGTTGCGTTTGCGTCCGTAGCTTGGATGCAAAGGCAATAGGACGATCGTGACATCCAATACGATGTGACAAAACTGCACCCACACCGTACGACGAGGCATCAACTGCACTACAGGCTTCTGTGGGTCAAAGGAATCAAACATGCATCACTGAGTAGTGCAGACTTTAGTTTGTCAAAGGCAACCTGGCAATCTTTAGACCATACAAAAGGAACATTCTTCCTACGTAAGCGATGCACTGGAGCTGCAATCTGAGAGGCATTGGGAATCAATCTGAAATAATAGCTAAGCTTCCCCATTACTGCTTGCAATTCGTGCACATTCTTAGGAGGAGGCAAGTCTTTGATTGCTCTAAGATGTGACTGTAAGGGATGAATTCCTTGGGCATTAATCACATGGCCTAGGTACTCTATTTCAGTTTGAAAAAACGAACACTTTGCTTTATTACGACGTAGACCTGCTGCAGTCAACACTTTGAAAAGGCACTCCAGGTTTGCTAAATGTTCTTCAACTGTACGTCCGGATACCACAATATCATCTAAATAGTTCGAGCAACACGGTACAGAAACTGTCAGCTGTTCCAAAAAGCGCTGAAAAATAGCTGGGGCAGAAGAACTGCCAAAGGGTAGGCGTTGAAATTGAAAAAGTCCCATGTGAGTATTAATGACGAAAAACTTTTTTGACTCGTCATCAAGTGGAATCTGTAAGTATGCCTCTGCTAAATCAATCTTGGAAAAGAAGCGAGACTGTCCTAATCTGTCCATCAGTTCCTCAGGTTTGGGCAGGGGATAAGTGTCTACAATTGTTTGACTGTTCACTGTTGATTTGAAGTCCGCACAGAGACGAAGTTTTCCTGACGGCTTGGGTATAATTACTAAAGGCGAGGCCCATTGACTCGCAGAAACAGGAGAAATCACTCCACTATCTTGCCAACGTTTAAGTTCTTCGGCAACTGTATCACGCATTGCGATAGGCACTGGTCTAGCTTTACGAAATTTTGGTACTGCAGATTCTTTTAAAGTTACATGTGCCACGAAGTCTTTTGCACAACCTAGTTCCGGAGAAAACAAGTCACTGTATTTTTCACACATTGCATTTATTTTGTCCTGAGGCACTACTGACGAAATTTGAAACACATCTCTTTGAATTGATAAACCAAACAAGTCAAATGCATCCAGTCCAAAAATGTTCTGCGTAGATTTGGCCTGAAGAACTACAAAAGAAACTGTTTTCGTTACACCTTGAAAAGAGGCGGGCAGGCTACACGTTCCTAGCACAGGAATATTTTCACCTGTGTAAGCTGTTAGCACTTGTTGAGACGGCGACAATTTTGGCGAACCCAGCAGTTCATAAGTGTCTTTATTAATTAAGGCAACAGCGGAACCAGTGTCAAGTTGAAATTGCACAGTCTTATTTTCTATTGAAAGAGTCACAAAAAGTTTGTGCTTGTGGCGCTTGACCGGTGCGCGAATGTGAGCAACGTCTGCTACGGCTTTTTTGATGCGCTTGCGCATGCGTGGGCTGCGTATTTGAGGAAGCGGCGCAGACTCGGCACACAGATTAATATTACTGTCACTAGATGGCACTACCGCCGGATCGGCGTCCGCGCAAGCTTGCGAAGCTACTACAGATTCACAAACTACTGCACTAAACTTTTCAGTAGCTACATAAAATTTACTGTCACTAGCTACACAGTACTGGGCACTATTACAAGGAGCAGTTGCAGAAGGCACTAGTTTCACTACAGGAATGCACTGTTCATAGTCATTTTGCATGTCCCGAAGCCTGTTCCGTTGCACTGTTTTACGCGCTCGTCGGCGCTTGCGGCGAGGCTCACTACATAGTTTTGCAGTAGGCGCAGAAGAACTACCTTGCATTTTAGAATTAATAGAAGTACTGTCCAAATTCACAGCACGTATGACATGAACAGCATGTACTGTTCTTGCACTTTGCAAAGCATTGTTCTGAAAGGCACCGTTCTTGCAATTTTTATGTTACATACACACTGTCTGTACGTGTCCTGATTTGCCACATTGATAACAGGTCGCGTTGCGATGAGGGCATTGTGCACGCTTATGGCGAGATACACACTGAGGGCAAGACTTACGAACATTTTTCCGAAATGAACGTTGGCGCCCGTTATTCAAATTACTTTGTCTAACACGACGGGGCGACCTTTGTGTCGCACTTTTACACTGGCTACTATTCATTGTCTGTTCAGCACGGCCGGTAGAATTTAAAGAAACACTAGTGCTATACTGAGAACTACGGTTAGGAAAGCGTCCGTTGCGGCGCACTGAATTAATACTGTGGCTTTGCATTTCTACATCAGCTAAGTCAAAAGTATCATGGGCTTCAGTAAGCTGCAGTACACTGTCTAATGAAGGGTCAGATTGTTTCAGAATTGCTGCCCTAATTCTGGGGTCCTGAATGTTCTGCGTAATCGCATCCCTCAACATCACGTCACTATACGAAAATCCACAAGAGCAAGTTACATTTGCGGGTTAAGCCCTTCAGTTCCGTAATCCACTCTTGGTATGACTGCTGCGGTAATTTTTTAAGTCTGAAAAATCGGTACCGTGCAGCGGCTACAAGAACTTTTCTCTCATAATGAGCATTTAGTGCCTCTACTATTTGTTCAAAGTCTACATCACGAGGAGCTGCGTTGGGGAAGAGTTTCTGCAGTAACACGAAAGTATTGGGGCCCACCACAGACAATAAAAGATGCTTAACAGTCTGACCTGTAAGTTGATGAGCCGCGACGAGTTCTTGAAACTGCGCGAAGTAGTCACTCCATTCTTCCTCTCGTTCGTTGTACTGGCGAAACGTAGGAAGCGTTGCAGCGGCAGGTGTGGGCTGCTGAAGCGACGGCTGTTGTTGTTAGTTAGCTGCTTGCGCTGTTAGCTGGGCCACAGCTAGCAGAAGTTGGGTGATTTGCGCCGTCTGTAACTGAATAATTTCCATTAAGTTTGGGTTCGGGGTAGTGGCCATGCTGACCGATTAGGCGCCGTGCATACAAGTAGATTATAACGAAACACAAATGCAATATGAAAGAGGACGCTCTGCAACAAAAAAGTCCACAAAACACGTAACAATATTGTCCCCCAAAAATTCTTATAATAAGGGTGGGTGGGCGGGAGCAATTTCTGCGTGCTCCGACTGCTGCTGTCTGGCTGCTGCAAGCGGGCTGGTCCAAGGTTCTATCACTCCTCGTCGCCACTTTTGTGTCCCATCCTCGTCACCACTTTTGTATCCCATCCTCGTCGCCACTTTTGTATCCCAACTTCGTCGCCGCTTTTGTGTCCCAACTTCGTCGTAGGTGTCGGTGGCCGAGTGGAATGAGACCGACACGCTGGTGCAGGTACGGAGGGGAGCAGCCAGAAACTATAAACACTAGAGAAAATTAGAACGAGATCTATATTGCACAGAATTTATACAATACTTAACTTTTACATAGAACAATACTGCAGATACAGAGTTGAGCTAGAGGCCTGCCTAGTGCCTAACTCATAACCAATTCTTCACTGGTGTCTATCTGATTCCGAAGTCTTTACTGGTTCCTATCTCAGTCCCAAGTGAACGATGTCGTTCAGTGGTGGCCACGAGCAGAGTTGTAGCAGAGGGCGCGCGTGGCTGTCGCCGCGCCGTGCGTGCATGGCACGCACTTTGTACTTGTGCGACACCACAATTAAATTTCCTCAAAATGGGGCACTGGCAGAGGGTGCAGTGCAGAACAGTATTGCCCTCCCGCCTTTACATTTGACTTTGTTTTGTAACTTATACAAGTTACTACCAACGAAAATTACTTCGCCATAAAGGTCTACAAACCCTTTCCTACACAAATAATCCATTAACACTTATAATTAAATTTCTTCAAAGTGGGGTACTGGCAGTAGGTGCAGTGCAGGGCAATACCGCCCTTGCACCATTAGATTTAAACTGGTTTTGTGGCGTATACAACTTACTACAAACGAAAATTGCTTCGCCATCAAGCTATACAAACCCCTTCCTACACATATAATCCATTAACACATCTAATTAAATTTCTTCAATGTGGGGTACTGGCACTGCGTGCAGTACAGAGAAGTATTGAAATCACGCCTTTAGATTTGAATTGGTTTTGTGGCTTATACAAGTTACTACAAACAAAAATTGCTTCACCATAAAGCTCTAAAATCACTTTCCTACGCAAATAATCCATTAACACATATAATTAATTTTCTTCGAAGTGGGGTACTGGCAGTGGGTGCAGTGCAGAGCAATAACAGTAAAGATGGCGGCGCTGTGTGTACAAGTGAATAGTAGTGTTCTTGCAATAAATGAAAAAAATGACGGTAAAATACAGTGTGTGTGAATTGTAAGGACGAAATTATGAAGCCTTCAGCAAATCATCGATGTAATGAGTAGTGATATATTAAAACTTCGACACAAAATGAGTGAGTCATCAATCAAACAGAAGCCCAGTTTTCTGCCGCAAAAAAAACTCTAATGAGCGGACGAACTTTCAGTATAAAAACAGTGGTGTGAACACAAGAAAAACGCTAAGGAGTGAAAACACCAAAAACTTGACAGAGGAAAACAAGTTTCACGTACCCTCTGTGAATGAAGAGGCGGTAAGTGAACATGAACCTTCGAACGAACGTTGTCAACAGAAAGGTGATGCAGGCTCTAAGTTCAGCTTTGAGGAAAACAAGAAAGGTGAGGAATTTAACATGCCATCTTCTGCACGTATTAAGGTAATTAATGAGAAAGACATTGTCAGCATAAACATGCAACAGTCGAAACACGAAAGCAATGTGTTACTTTTAACAGACAGTCATGGCAAAAACTTAGCTAGATTATTCAGAGACAACAGAAAATGCAACGCAACAAGTATTGTGAAGCCAGGAGCACAAACGAAAAACATTATTGGTGTCAACCTATGTGACAAAATGTTGAGTAAAAATGACTATGTAGTGTGTGTAACAGGCGCGAACGATGTTGCTAAAAACGAGGCAAATAACTGCCTAACAGAACTACAGAAATTCCTGGAACGTAATAAACAAAGAAATACAATAGTAGCACCGTTACCACACCGATATGATTTAATGTATCACTCATGTGTTAACCAAGAGATACGAAAAACTAACATGAAAATAAATCAAACGTGTTCTTGGTTCGAAAAATGCAGCGTTCTTGACATAGGTAAATTGGAAAGATGCCAGCATACCAGGCATGGAATGCACTTGAATTACGAAGGAAAAAGCGTCATATATAAAATGATCAATGAAATCATTGCAAACAGGGAGAGATCGAACAAGAAAATTCCATGTATAGGGAGAATCTCAACACGAGAAGAAGCAGCAACCACAAAGGCAACAGGAGAAGAAGATCCAGCAGAATCGTCAACGGCAGTACCAGCAGCTCAAACATCAACATATGCAGAAACTGTTGCCCGACCTACACGCAACAGAAAGCCAACCCAGCGTTTTTTATGGTGAATAATGGGAGAGAAAAGGATTCCAAACTGGGTGAAACATCTTTCCCATGTGTCCAGTATGAATCTTGCACACCACAAACAGCGTTATCAATTAGTGAACTAAAAAAAGTCACTCCCAGCAATCGTGCATTAGCTAAGGTGAGCAAAAATCAAACTTTGTCTATATTCCACCAAAATATATGTAGTCTGAAGAATATGCTTATAAGTTTAAAAGATGAGTGTGAAAGTGAACTTGATATACTGCGTTTCTCAGAACATCATGTTATAAATGGAATACAAATGCTACAGATTGAAAACTTTAGCTTAGCGACCCATTACAGTAGATCTGTTATGGAAAAGGGTGTGGTTGCAATTTTTGTTAAGAATAATATAGTGTATAATTCTCTAGATTTAAGTAAATACTGTATTGATCAACATTTTGAGGTGTGTGGCATTCAGTTAACAGCAGAGAGTGCAACAATTATTGTACTGACTGTTTACAGGGCACCTGCTGGAAATCTGAATGTATTTCTGAGACAAATTGAATCACTTCTATCCCATCTGTGTAGAAAAACTAAATCAATTATTGTTATGGGTGACTTCAATGTAAACTTTTTAACAGAAAACAATAAGAAAACAGACTCTGAACACTTGATGTACTGTTACAACTTAGTATCAGTTGTGAACACACCAACAAGAGTAACATCCAGTTCCAGTACCTTAATAGATAATGTATTTTTAGATAAGGATATTTATAATAATATAACTGTCAAAATTATTGTTAATGGCCTCTCTGGCCATGATGGACAGTTCCTCACTCTAAAGGAAATAAATGTACAAAAATAATCAAATTTCATATGGAAAAACTTTAGAATTATAGACAGACACACCATAGAAAGATTTAAGCATAAATTACAACTTGTGGATTGGTCTCCTGTATATACCACAGCCGATGTTAACTCAAAATTTAATATATTTAGCAATGAAGTTACATGCCTGTTTGAGGAAACATGTCCTAAAAAGTTTCAGAGAGAAAACCTTTTAAAATCAGGTAACAAGCCTTGGCTTACTAAAGGCATCAAAATTTCCTGCAAAACAAGGAAAGAACTATATGCTGAACCCAAGAGATCAAATGATCCCAGTAGAATTAGGCATTATAAACTCTATAATAAAATTCTGAATAATACCATACAAGCAGCAAAGAACATGTGCTTGAAGGTAGACATTGATAACTCAAGCAATAGAGTTAAAACTATCTGGAACTTTGTAAAGAAAGAAACAGGGAAAAATGCAGGTTGCAGTGAAGCTATCCATGTAAAAAGTGAGAGCCACCTTGTTAGTGATGCAAAGAAAGTTGCAGACACATTCAACAGACATTTTCTAACAGTAACAGAAAAAATAGGTTTACAATGTTCCATGAACCAAGCCCTGAATTTTTTGAAAGCCAAAGTACCTATCACAATACAACAGATGGAATTAAAAACAGTCACTGTTAAAGAAATAGAAAAAAATATTAATTCCCTAACAAGTAAAAACTCTACTGGAGTTGATAATATCTCTAACAAGTTATTAAAATACTGCTGCAGCCAAGTAATTAAAGTCCTTTGCCACATTTTTGATGCATCACTTAAGCAAGGAACAGTTCCCGAATGGCTTAAGTATGCAGCTGTGAAACCGCTATACAAAAAAGGTGATAAGACAGATACAGCTAACTATCGGCCAATATCACTATTAACAAGTTTTTCAAAGGTTTTATAGAAACTTATGCATGTTAGGATAGTTAAGTATCTCAGTAGAAACAAAATCATAAGCAAAAGTCAGTTTGGATTTCAGGAAGGTGTGTCAACAGAACATGCAATATTTGCTTTTGCTGGCAAAGTCTTGGACTCCGTCAATAGGAAACTAAAGGTGGCGCGCATATTTTGTGACCTAACAAAAGCTTTTGACTGTGTCAGTCACCAAATTCTTCTACAAAAAGCTGCACATCTCGGCATAAGTGGTTCAACAGGGAAATGGCTTGACTCATACCTATCAAACAGGAAACAGAAGGTTGTGCTGGATAGTGAAGCTGGTGTCCCAATATCATCAGAATGGGGTACTATCACATGTGGAGTACCTCAGGGCTCCGTTCTAGGCCCCCTACTTTTTATTATCTTTATAAATGACCTGCCTCTCTGTACAGAATACTGTAGATTCACCACTTTTGCTGACGACACCACTCTTCTCATTGATAATTCAGTTGATAAACTAGAGGCAACAGCAAATACGGTTTTGACTGAAATAACTAAATGGTTTTGTGTAAATCTCACTAAAACAAACTTCATTCAGTTCAATACAACATTTAGGCCTAACGATGAAAAAATTGTAGTAAAAATAGGTGACCAAGTTATTACTAGGGTGGATGCATCAAAGTACCTAGGCTTGCATATTGATAGCAGACTGAACTGGTCTAACCACATCCTAGATCTATGCAAAAGATTGAGTTCAGCAACATACGCGTTACGCATTGTTTCTTCTTTCAGGAATATGGAAACAATGAAAGCCGCCTATAATGGTTACTTTCATGCCATTATGGCATATGGAATTATTTTTTGGGGAAACCAGCCATTAGCTAAAAAAGTACTGTGTATGCAGAAAAGGGCCATAAGAATTATGTGTAGAGTCCAGCCTAGAGCCTCATGCAGGAATCTTTTTAAAGAACTCGAAATACTCACATGCACTGCACAATACATTTACTCATTGATGTGCTTTATAAGAAAAGATAATACAATTTTTAAACCTAATAGTGCATATCATAGTTATGATACCAGAAGGAAACACGATATCCACTATGAACAGGCAAACTTAACAATGATACAGAAAGGAGTCCATTTCAGTGGCTATAAAATTTTTAATGCACTCCCCTCAAGTATTAAATGTGTTGTAGAAGATGAGCCCATGTTTAAAAAAAACTTGAGGAAGTACCTATTGCAGGGAACATTTTACTCAATAGATGAGTTTCTTAAGTACAATACCTAGTATTTTCATGTAGGTCTAATGTTAACTGTAAATACATGAACAGATCAATAGTTTTAATCCCTATTATTTTTATTGTAAACCCATGTTCTATTATAATTACTTACTGTAACTATTGTTGGCTTGTAATTTTGTTTATCGGATAATTTTTTATTGTAGTAGTATCTAGTAATTGTATAATGTAAGAAGAAAAGATTTTGTTTGATTTATATGTTGTCATAAACTGTATCAAAACAAACTGTAAAATTGACACGTTCCATATCCTGTGATTTAGTCACAACATGGATGGTACTTATAAATTACACTCGCACCTGCAGATTTCAACTGGTTTTGTGGCTTATACGAGTTACCACAAACGAAAATTCCTTCGCCATGAAGCTCTACCAACACTTTCCTACACAAATAATCCATTTTACATATAATTAAATTTCTTCATAGTGGGGTACTGTCGGTGAGTGCAGTGCAGAACAGTATTGACCTCGTGCCTTTAGATTTCAACTGGTTTTGTGGCTTATGCAAGTTACTACAAACAAAAATTGCTTGGCCATCAAGCCCGACAAACCCTTTCGTGCACATATATTAGCACATCAAATTAAATTTCTTCAAAGTGGGTACTGGCAGTGGGTGCAGTGCAGAGTAGGTATTGCACCCGTGCCTTTAGATTTGAACTGGTTTTTGTGCCTTATACAAGTTACTACAAACGAAAATTCGTTCACTATAAAGTACTACCAACGATTTCTTACACATATCATCTATAAAATTTTAATTTCGTGAAAGTGGTGTGCTGATATTTTTTTAGAGTGACCCATAATTTTTTTTTTTTTCTAAACACTAGAAACAGAAATTTTGGTACTACAATCCACTACAAACGAATCTCTAGAAGATTAACTTTAGTAAAGAGCCATAGCGTCAAGTGGTGTGCCAGGTTCACGTAAGTGCTGTCAGTTTTATTACACACACTACAATGGTTTGCTAAGCACAATATTATAGTTGCCAGGAACGAATCCAACATTACAATGATGATATTTAACATCCCACTGCTAAGATATTTGATCTGCTGTTACCAATTTCGTATTTCGGGTATGCGACGCCCCTGTTCAGTAATTTAATTTTATGTCCCACTCTCCCTGGCATCTGGCATACAAACATCTTTCTCTCGATACCCCACTGCTATCAACACTTCAACCTGAGTCTTAAAATTTATTGGTGTAGTCAAATCTCTGAATAAAAATATTCATAATTTTTTTCGATCGAAAAATTTTGACATTCCAAAATTTTACGACACATGTTGCGTCCTGTCTAAATACAGCCCTGGCTGCAACAGGGAAAAAGAAGAAGAAAATAATGCTATTAATGTTATATGGTAGGTAGATTCTTGTACATAACCTTGTTTGCTCAGGAAAAGTAATTGAACGTGTAAAACAATTTCAGGACAAAACATCAGACAGTCACACGATTGTAATGACTGCCAACATTATAATGCGATGCCACCATGGCAATAAGTAACATTTAACACACGTCTGTAATAAAATGGTATTTGTTTGCAGTCAAGTTAAATATCTATCTTTCACCTTGTTCAAGGGTTATTACAATAACCTCATTACTTGCCAGGTTAACTGACATTCTCAACAGCAGAACCACACATCAGATACTGTGTGCCCACTGACAACAATAGTAGACACTCCAAGCTAATATTATGTACTTACGCCTGTAGTTCATAATCGTGTTACCAGTAACAGATTTCAGTTACACACAGCTGAAACACCATGCAACAATCTATTTAGCACTGATAAATCTCCTAACTATTTAAAAGGTTTTGGCCTACAGTTATGACCAACTGAAGATACTGCATGGAGACAATAAACAACAGCAGAGTATTTTTATTGTTGAACAATGGCTGCTAGTGTTCCATTACTAGATATGCAAAAGCTGTTGTACAATTGAAATATGTGCTACACTATATCAATCTATTTGTAGATTAATATTTACATTAGAAACAAAAGATTCAGCATTTCTATTTATTGCTTCAGTTGTAAAGTAACTGGAAAAACATTCCTATCAGTAATGCTTAGAGTGCTTAATTTCACGAAACGTTTTATGTAGGTCTACTCTCCAAATTGACTGTTACTGCATGTGTCATCAATCTCTCTCTCTCTCTCTCATACACACACACATATTTTCGTTATTTGATCACAAAAGTTTAAATTCGAGTGGTGTAGTCTTCAAATTGTGTGCCATTAAATAACCTCTCTCTCTTTCTCTCCCCACAAGAACGGTAAATGTATTCGAGGGTACATTGTATCATATTAAATAGTACGCATATTACGTTCCAAACCCTGTGTCACTTGTTCACACAAAATTAAAACTGATATAGGCTATCTTCCATAATAGAGAAGTGGGAATTAATGATTGAAACAAATATCTCTTTTACATATTTATTGACTGAAATATACATTATAATAATGTACCACATCTGTGACTTGTTGAAAAACACCTTTAACACATTCAGTACGTCCTCAACAACAAAATCTAATGTTTATTGTATCTTCAGAAACTGATACTCTCCACTGACCAAACGTATTAATTAGCCTAAAATACATGTTAGGCTGTTAGATATATGCTGGAGAAGTGGATGTTTCTTAAGGGAAAGCAATCACTCAGATCAGTGATTAGATTTACTAACAAAATAAAATACGTATTTCACCAGCTTAAAAAATGTCACTTTCTGCTTGAGGAGCTTGCTGTTGTTAATTATAGCCACAAATTATATAAAATCTATGGCACTGCAATGGATTCCAGTTTTGGATAACTTGCGTCCACTTCTGCATCACTTACAAAATATCTATTGATGTATGCACTCTTCGCTAAACTGATTCATGCAGGTTACTGGCATCTTATAACTTTGAGAAGTCAGTGCGAATTTTTCTCAGAATTTTTACCGTAAGTTCTTCATATCTGCGTAAAGAAATGTGCAGACTTTTCAGTTTGGAATTAATTTTACAACCAACTGCAGCACTTTGAATTTGTTAGTACCTGAAAAAGGCGAGCAATACTTCCGTTAGAAAATACAATTTGAAAAAGCCTATATTTCTATAACTTATGACAGAAATTTGAAGCATAATCGGAAAAATCCTTGAAAATGCTTCAAACAAACTGGTCAGCCACAAGCAAACCAATATGGACGAGGATGGAGAAACAACCGCGGATGGAAATCAGTGACGTCACCTGATAAAAAATGACTAGTTCCAGCATTCAGTCAACAGATGGTGAAAGTTCCATGTTCCTGTGCGCCTGTATGACAGCATGGACGTTAGCTAATCACCATCCGATGCCGGTGTCCACCTTTGCTGCAGAGAGCTGCAGCCGTCACATTGGTGGCGTTTCTCCTTCTCGCTGCCCGCTGGCCACTAGAACAGCGCTTGTCGTCGAAACTATCACTGTGCGTTAACAGGCCCTGAATTCTGCGGAATTACCTCGTGGCGGTGCCGTCTGATGTTCCCATCTTTTACAAGTGTTGTACTGTGCTGCAACCAGAGGTAGCGTCGCGGCGTGGAGGCAGTGCGCCCTTGCCCTGGGGTTGACCAACGGTCTTCACGCTGAAATCGTCGAGTGGCGGAATCTACGACGGAGATCACAAGTGACTATCACGACCAGACCGCATCCTATCGTTCTGGCCAGTCATCCTGGGCGAGTACCTCTGTTATTGTTGATCTTTCCAAACGCTGTAGTGGCGACCAGATTATTCCATCTTCTTTCCTCTATCTTCAACTATCCCTGCCGGTGGCTGATCATGACTAGAACTCCACTTCTGCTACTGCTGCTGCTGCTGCTGATGTCGCTAATGCCAATCTGACGATACTACATGTTGCTTTACATCAGCCCCTTTCACATATTACTCATGTTTTACAGCCATAACCGTTCTGACTAACCCACCCTAATACTGCACACGAATGCATAACTAGCTCTAAACAGACACTGAACTAGTCCCTTATGTTTATGCCTATCTTAAGATTGAAAGTGGTAGCCACCCCACATTACAGTGGTAGACCATAGATAACTTTATCAATAGTCACAATTGTGGAGCATTGCATATGAATTTGTCTTTACACAATTTCTACTACACTCCTTCCTCCCCCCCCCTTCCCCCAATTCCATACAATTATCAGCTACTTCCCTTCTTCTATAAAACGCTCCCAAACTAATAACCATAAACTATGCTCACGCCCACGCTTATACCTTATATATATTATCTCCACAGTTACACCATCATATTCACCAATTACACAAACACACACAGACACACACACACACACACACACACACACACACACACACACACACACACAACACTCTCTACCTGCTACCTGTTGTTTACTTTACTTATAAACTTAACATATTCAACCTCCCCTTCCTCTTCCCCCCTTCCCCCTCCTCCCACATACTACGTTCAGCCACTCTCACAACATTCTTCTTCCTCTGTGCTACAACAACATTAAAATTATCTCACATTCCAATTCTTACAGCCCTATTCCTATTTCTTTATGTAACCCTACTCTGTTCTACTTTACTACACAATGTAGTTATGTAGTATACCACCACTTCCCCCCCCCTCCCCCGTCCCTTAAATCTCACTCTCACCCCTGGCCTTACAATCTGATGTCTCTGCGTGGATCCTCAAACTTTCCTTGGTTGCTTCCTCTTTGTGTATGTTCCTCACCTCTACTCCCCCCAACCCCGCCACCACCACACTCAGTCATCAACTACTTTCTACTCCTCTGACCCCCTTCCACCCCATAAATATTTGGATACATATGCCAGATGTAATTTCTGGTAACCATTCTCTCCTCTCCTATCACCCCCCCCCCCTCCCCACACCTCATATAAAAGATAGGTTGTTTTATGCCTCCACTTCGTTAAACTGAACTATGCAATAGTCACTACCATTATGATAGTGACTTGACAAAATTTCTAGTTGGTGCGAAGAATGGCAGCTAGCTCTCAATGTAGAAAAATGTAAGGTGATGCGCATGAGTAGAAAAAACAGTCCTATAATGTTCGAATAGAGCATCAGTAGTGAGCTTCTTGATGCGGTCGCGTCGTTCAAATATCTAGGCGTAACATTGCAGAGCGATATGAAATGGAACGAGCATGTAAGGACAGTTGTGAGTAAGGCAGACAGCCGACTTCGGTTTATTGGGAGAATTTTGGGAAGATGTACTTCACCTGTAAAGGAGATTGCGTATAAAACGCTTGTACGACCACGTCTTGAGTATTGCTCAAGTATTTGGGACCCGCAGCAGATCGGTTTGAAGGAAGACATAGAGGCGGTTCAGAGGCGAGCAGCTAGATTTGTTACCGGTAGGTTCGACCAATGCGCGAGTGTCACGGAAATGCTCCGGCAACTCAATTGGGGATCGCTGGAAGAAAGACGACGTTCTTTTCGTGAATTTCTGTTAAGTAAATTTAGAGGGCCGGAATTTGAAGCTGAGTGTAGTACGATCTTGCTGCCGCCTACTTACATTTCGCGTAAAGATCACAAAGACAAGATAAGAGAAATTAGGGCTCGTACGGAGGCATATAGGCATTCTTTTTTTCCTCGTTCAATTTGGGAGTGGAATAGGAAAGGAAATGCCTAGTAGTGGTACAGTGTACCCTCCGCCACGCACCTTACGGTGAATTGCGGAGTATGTATGTAGATGTAGATGTAGATGCTTCTTTCTCTAAAACCAGCCACCACTTACTCTTACTGTGTCTTAAAGTACCGTGATCTGCTCTACATGATTGTCCTCTTTGGTATATTTCTAGCAAGTTGACTGCTTAACTATCTTCAGTTATCTGATTAGATGTACCAATTGTAACACTAGGTTAATATTACTGTAACCATTCACATTTCTTTGCACATTAGTTCACGCATCTTAAAACTTATAACCAACATCCTTAACTTATTTGTTGTATGAGAATCACTTCTCAATCCATCTCGATTAATATTTGAAGACATAGACACTATGAGAAAATCTTTATATTGACAGATGCCCTGACAGTGACATTCTAAGCATCCTACTACTGTGCAAGCTGCTAGTGGCGAAATATTCCGCCTATGGCGCCACTTATCATTTTACTTCTTACACTACTAAATATTAATCTGTTAAGGGACTGTTTTATCAGTCACCTGCTCCCCTCTTCACGCTTTTCTTTTCAACACATCGAGTATTATTGTTTTCCAATAGCCTTTTTCCTTATTTATTTTTTACTCTGTCACTATGAGGCTCATCCATAGATAATTTGTTAGCAGCTGATTGTTATTCATTGCATAATCTCTGCACTTAGTGTTGATTCTCCTAATAACATTTACATTCATTAAGCAACAATACTAAAATGTGTTTTAATTTTATCCCATTATATGAACATATCTTTTATTACAATCTATTTGGTTCATAACTGCTTCAAATTTCTGTAACCGACTTTTGTACGTTTTTATAGCCTTTGCTGTATACCAATGCACTTGTTTGTCTGTATAGAGAACAGAAGCAGGGCACTCAAGCGCCCACAACCGGTCGTCTAAAATAAATCTAAAATGAATAATCACAAGCAACTGGTTGCTGCCTCTCCAGGGGACACCACCTTGGCGAAGCACTGTCCGTGCAGGTGGAGAGGCTTGCATATCCGTGTGAAGCTGAGGGCTATACCGAAGGTAGAGAAACTACTGCCGGAAAGGCCTCAGCTGATGGATCATACCAAGCGTGTCCCATAACGTCCCGTCTTCCTTATCCTCTCCCAGTTCTTTCCCACTTCCTTTCCCAACCCAAGGTGTGATGCGATCCGTGCCGAGGGGTGCGTGGCACATGGGTGGATGTGTCTCGAACGGAGCCTCAGGGATACCGGGCATCCTCTCTGCGTAAGTAGCCTTGCACCGCGCAGGGTTATCGTGGTGTGGACCATATAAATCCCCAAATCTCGTGGGACTAAGATGAACGCAGAGAAAGAAAGTATTTTAAAGGAATCTGAGGGGCAATCTGAGACCTCAGATACTCAGACATCGGGATCAGGACCGATGGAGTGCACTCCTACTTATGAATCAGGAACTAGACCTGAGCAAGAATTCGGAACTGTAAGAGAGAAGTTGGACCAGATTAGGATTAAGGCCTTGTCCGGGGCTCAGAGGAGGAAACTTCTCAAGGAACAGAAGCAAAAGGAAGGAAAAGAATGGGTTCCTAAGCATAAGTGGACGGAATCAAAAGGGCTTGAGCCCAAGACCTCCAAAAAGAAACTGCCTCAGGTCGAAGGGGATACACAGACCCCGTCGACGTCAAAGACAGGTGGCAAGAGGGTTAGGGAGGAATCTAAGACTCCCTCCTCTCTGGACAAGCGTGATCCTAAAAGGCTGAGGCAGGAAATAGGGAAACAGACCTATAGTACTGCAGCTCGGTCTTTAGAATGGCGGTTGTCCAAGAAGGATACCCACTAGTCAGCATCACCTCGCAGCAGGAGCAGCTCGTGCAGATGGCCCACTTTGAAGAGATTGGAGGGGACACTGGTCCAGGACCGAAATTCAGGAGGGTCTATCTAGATCGCGCTGCCCTCATTTTAGTCTGCGAGGGGGAGCACTCAGCAGAATGGCTTAAGGACAAGGTGCCCATGATATCCTCGTGGGAGGACGCGAAGCTGTTGGTCAAGACAGCAACCGAACTCCTGAAGACCGCAAAGGTATCAATATGGGTACTAAAGATCCTTAAGGATGTCCCTCCAAAGACTCTGTTCGTGAAAATAAGGGTCCAGAACCCAAAAGTCTCGACAGAGGATTGGAGGGTAATTAACCAAAAGGTCGTTCCGGAAGGACAAACCCTGGTGGTGGAGGTCGGAGAAAAGTCCCTGAAGGCAATGCGAGAGCAAAGTCTGAAACTGTTTTTAGAGTTCTCGCAGGTCGCCGTCAGGATAATCAAACACCTTAAAGGCAATAATGGCAGCAACATGGGTACTGGAAGCAGGCCGCGGTGGCCGAGGAGACTGGGGCGCGTCAGTCACGGTCTGCACGGCCACTACGGTCAGGGGTTCGAATCCCCACTCGGGAATGGATATTTGTGCCGTCCTAGTTCGTAAGCAGTTGATAAGTAGTTTGTAAGTTTAGGGACTGATGACCACGTAGTTAAGTCCCATAAGCTTTACAAACATTTGAACATTTTTTGGGTACTGGAAGTGCTGCATTTTAACTTGCAGCACAGTAAAGGGGCCACTGCTGCCCTGAGCCGTCGCCTGAGGAGACAGGAGGTGGACTTGGCCCTGATACAAGAACCCTATTTATACAAAGTGGGTGTATCGTGCCTCGGTGGTACTGGAGGTAAGCTGATTTATGCTAGAAATCTAAAATACTCCAGAACATGCATTTATGTTAGAAATGGAATACCTTTCATACCAAAGATGGATTTTTGTTCCAGGGACTTGGTGACCATAAGAATGCAGCAACGTGAGGAAGATATGAAGAGGGAAATTGTTTTGGCCTCAGCAGATCTTCCTTACGAAGACAGCTCTCCTCTTCCTTTGGAGGTGAGGAGACTGACGGAAGCCTGCCATCGGCAAGGTGACGAACTGTTGGTGGGATGTGATGCCAATGCCCACAATCTATCGTGGGACAGCAAGGACACCAACAGTAGAGGTGAGCACCTTCTTCAATTTCTCCTATCTAACAATTTGGAGATCCTGAATAGGCGTGATGAACCTACATTCAGGAATAGTAGAAGGGAAGAAGTAATTGACATAACTTTTGGTTCCATGATGATGGGAAGTTACGTCAAACAGTGGCATGTGGTCCTGGAGCCATCCTCATCAGATCACATGTATATTAAATTCAAGGTTGAAATGGGAACCAGACAGACCATGCCCTATAGGAATCCCAGGAAAACGGACTGGGAGACATATAGGAGAGACCTTGACTTCAGCCTATCGGAAATTAAAACTTCGATAAGGAGTCCAGCAGTGTTTGAAGAAGTAGCAGAGGCCGTAACCTCTGCTATAGTGACATCATACCAGGACAACTGCTCAATCACTAAGAAGTGCACAAATAGGAGTGTGCCTTGGTGGAATAATAACCTGGAAATGAAAAGGAAACAGGTACGAAGACTGTTTAACCTTGCAAGGCGCAAAGGACAATGGGCAAAGTATCGTGAGGCCCATGTCAATTACAACCTTGCCATCAGACGGGCAAAGGAGGCATCCTGGAAGGTATTCTGTGAGGAAGTGGAGGGTACGGCTGCTCAAGCGAGACTCCATAAAATCCTCACTAGAGTACCAACTAATCCAGGAGGAACATTAAGGAAGGAGTATGGGGAGTATACAAAGACAGCACATGAAACGCTGGAATTTCTACTCAAGACTCACTTTCCTGAATATACTCTGGGGGATAACTCAGACCAGAATGCGATTCCTGAGAGACAACGGTTCTCAGGTATTCGCATAGAGTACTGGGATCTGGCCAAGGAGTGTGTCGATTTCAGTAAGGTCCGATGGGCGGTGGGAACATTTCAACTGTTAAAGTCACCTGGCCCCAATGGAATCTTTCCAGCTCTTCTGCAACAAGTGGGAGAAAATCTTATTAGATTCCTATGCAGGTTATTCAGGATTGGCCTAGCAGCAGGAATCATTCCCAATGCCTGGAGGGCAGTGAAGATTGTCTTCATTCCAAATCCAGGGAGAATTGATCATACCAAGGACAAGGATATGAGACCAATCAGCCTGTCCTCCTTCATACTTAAGACATTGGAAAAGCTGGTTAATGTGCATGTTGGAGAAAGGAAGTTAAGTAGGGCTCCTCTACATTCAAACCAACATGTATATCAACCACGTAAATCATGTGAGACAGCTCTCCACAAACTTGTTGGGAAGGTGGAGAAAGCACTTCAATTTCAAGAAATAGCCCTCTGTATCTTCCTGGATTGAGGGGCTTTTAGCAACACGACCTTCGATTCCATGGTTAGGGCAGCAGAGGTGCATGACCTAGGGACCACTGTATGTAGGTGGACTAGGGCCATGCTCAGTGGAAGAAAGATTGAGGCTACCATGATGAATGAAAGAATGGTAATCAACACCATTAGGGGTTGCCCACAATGAGGAGTTCTTTCCCCTTTATTGTGGAATCTAGTGGTGAATGATCTCATTGGAGAATTAAACTCTAGGCAGTACTTTTGCCAAGGATACGCAGATGATCTTGTCATAGTAATACTTGGCAAATTTGCTGACACAGTGAAGAATATGGCACAAGGTGCTTTGGACATTGTGCAAACTGGTGCAGAAAACAGGATCTGGGGGTTAGTCCTAAGAAGACTGTTGCTGTACCGTTCACAAGGAAACATATCCAACACTCAATTTGGAATCTAAAGCTTTTCAATGAAGCGCTACCTGTGAAGGGGACAGTGAAATATCTAGGGGTTACCCTAGATGAGACATGGACCCCTCACATTAGGAATATTTGCTCCAAGGCAAAAGGTACTTTAGTAAATACCAAGAGAGCTTGTGGCAAAAATTGGGGCCTGAGCCCCAAGGGTATGCTCTGGATATACACCACAGTGATTAGTCCCAGGATTACCTATGGGGCGGTCGTGTGGTGGAAGAAGGTAGAACAGCAGGTTGCTGCTAAGGAGCTTGGTAAGGTGCAGAGACTAGCCTGCTTAGCCATAACAGGCGGAATTAGCGGCAAACCAACTGCTGGGATCGAGACCATGCTGGATATGCCCCCATTACACCTTTGGGTCAAGACAAAGGCAGCAGCAGCAGCCTACAGACTCAAAACTGATAACAACTGGAACTCTTTGGGATATCCAGAATCACACACTAAAATAGTGAGTGAGGTAAATATAGGAAAGGTTGGGAAATTCCAGCCAACTATATTATAACCCCATACTGCTTCAACAAGCCTTTCAGTATAACAATTGGTAGTAGGGAGCAGTGGGAGAAAATAGTTCGACACCGTACGTGGGATATTGTCTGGTTCACTGACGGGTCGAAATCGGACCAAGGCGTTGGGGCCAGGGTATACGGGGTGCAGCCAAGACTGGAGGGCGTCATCTCTCTAGGGAAACTGGCCTCAGTATTCTAGGCCGAAATCGCTGACATCAGGGCATGTGTGGATGAGAATTTGCGTAGGTGCTACAAAGATCGTAGCATCTATATCTATTCAGACAGCCAGGCAGCCCTGAGATCACTGGCAGCTCCTGCAACAAGGTCTAAAATTGTTGCAGAATGTCACAGGGTTCTGGTGGAGCTAGGAGAAAGCAATAGAGTAAACCTATTGTGGGTCCCTGGCCACTCGGCGATCAGTGGTAACGAACATGCCGACAGATTAGCCAGGATGGGGGCTGAGTCTCCATTTATTGGACCGGAACCTGTCCTGACAATCACCAAGGCAATGATCAAATTGGAGCTACGTAACTGGCTCAGAAGACAGCACGTAGAATATTGGACTAAAGTCTAGCAACAAAAACATGGCAAGCTAATGATGCCAAAGCCATGTTTTAAAAGAAGCTCTGCAATCCTGGGCCTGAACAGGAGAGAGATTAGACTCATGGTTGGATTGCTGACAGGCCATGGGAATTTCAAAAAACACCTACATACAATGGGAATAACAGAAGAGGACCCTTAAATGTAGGATCTGTGATGACGGTGATGAAACTGCATCACATCTAATCTTCGAATGCATTGCATTGGAGAGTAAAAGGCACAGAACATTTGGAACAACCAGACCCGAAGAAATTGTGTCCAATAAAGAACTGGTAAAGGGACTCCTTGCACTGTTCAAGGGCATTGGTTGGCTTTACTAGATATACAGGGAGCGATACCGCACAATAAACTTAGTTTCGGTGCGGGCAGTGGCGGGCTGGACCAAGACTGTTTTGGCTTCCCTGGAAAAATCAAATCAAATCAAATCAACTGGTTGCTGAATTTTATTAATTTATTATCTCTCAAGAGTAAAAGCTCACATGGAATTGTTGGTATTTCCAGCAGGGTAATAAAAGCTTGTTCTCAAGAAATAAGTAGGATTCTTAGCCACATATGGTATATAGTTCTCTGAAGCAGGGTGTTTTTCCTAATAGACTAGAATATGCTATTGTTAAGCCACTACACAAAAAAGGAGATACGTCTCATGTCAACAACTCGCTTCTGACAGCCATATCAAAAATTCTTGATAAAGAATGTATTCTAAGAGTAGTTTCACACATAGCTAAAAATAAAGTTTTAAAAAAAGGTCAGTTTCGTTTTCGAAAAGGCTTTTGAACAGAAAATGCTATATATACTTTCACCAATGAAATGTTAAATGCCCTGAATAACCGGACATCATCCGTTGGGATTTTTTGTGATATCTCCAAGGCTTTTTATTGTGTAAATCATGGAATTCTTCTAGATAAACTAAAGTATAGTGGTATGAATGGGGCAGTGTACAAATGGTTTAAATCACACCTAACAGGATCAGTGCACAAAGTTGACATTAGTAATTTACATAACATGCAAATAACAGCTGATTCCTCAAACTACGGAACAATCAAAATGGGGTGCCACAAAGTGCAGACTTGGGCCCTTTGCTGTTCTTTAGATGTATTATTGACTCGCCAATCTATATCTATGAAGATGCAGAGCTGGTTCTTTTTGCTGATCACACAAGTACAGTTATCACACCTGACAGTGAAAGACGACCGTCTGTCGTCTTCCATATATTTTTTGTATATTTCTATAAAGTTATAATTTATTTAATGTAGCTAGATTATCATTTTGTTAAAACATGAAGCTCCCTCTTTTCAAGGCTTGAGGAATAACATTTTTGTTTCATGTGTTAAATTATTAGTTAATATTGCCAGGTTTTTCTTATTTTGTTGTGTTAATAATTTATTATAATATTAATTAATGTGGCATAAGTACGGCTTCTCCGCTACGCCACTGTCACTGGGAGAATATGCAGTTCTTGTAGTTTTAAGTTTGTGTGAGAATCTATGGCTGTTCGAATGTGGTGAGTAATAGCTCGCTTTGCATCGTTCTCTCTAGCTCAGTATCGATAGCTGCTGATACTACCAAAGAGGTTTCTACACGCTTTGGCCACAGTCCAGTCAGTGGGCCTTCTTTAGCACGAATCTCATTGTCCGTCCCCACCACCGCTGTCTCTTGGATTTTACGGCTTCCAGTAGCTTCCCGCACTATCCCCAGTGTCTGCTCATTCTGCTCTGGTCGTATGATGAGGTAAGGTTGGTTCTGCTCTTGTTTCTGTAGATGGTAGCGTTTCATTGACTAGCACGTTTATCTTAGATTCGTGAACTTAGAATCATTTTTGGGATATTTTCTCCGATCGTGAGCAGAAATGTGTATTCGTTTTTCAGTTCAGTGATTTCCAAACGCGGTGTGTGTGATTCTCGTTGCAGTTAGATAACGGTCTGATATGTTAAAACCTTTTGTGATCAAAGCTTCTAGCTTTGTGGTGCCCGATTTCTAATAGGTGATATGTTCATTTTATACATAAACTTCTCATAGTTTCCGTCCGTGAATGATATGTGTTCCACGAGGTTGGTTCATAGAACAGAGCCTTCAGCTTCCACTCGTTTGTTCCATGCCCATGCGGGTATCATTCTGATTTCCACTAATATTTCGCGATCTTCTTTCGCCGCCTATTTTAATTTTGCTGTCTCTTCTCCGACTGATAGTACACCCTCTATCTTTGTACAAAGTTCAGAGAGAATTACTGACAATCTCCTTCAATAGTTTCAATATGTAATTCTAAACATTTCTATGCGTTGCATGCTGTAATTCTTAGTTTTATGTTTCCGACTTTGTAACTATTTCACTTTTACGAGTTTTGGAGACTGGACTTCATCCGTCTCTGTAATCGATCCCTATCGCGTGTAGCTGCATTTCTTTCGCTTCTTCGTGTTATTGTGAACATTTCTATGGGTTGCATACCGTAATTCTTATTTTATTTGCCGACTTTGTGATTATTTCATTTTTGTGGTTTTTCTGGGACTGGACTTCATTCGTCGCTGCAATCGTCTCCTATCACGTGTAGCTGTATTTCATTCGCTTCTTTATATAATTCTAAGAATTTCTATGGGTTTCATGCTATAGTTAATTTTCTTTATTTTTCGGAAACTGAAGTTATTCAATTTTATTGGTTTTCGGAACCACGTGGGTCCGAGTTCCGACTTCCAGGTCTTGCAGCTAGTGGTCTGAATTCACGCCACTTCTCATATAAAACCAGTATCTACGTAGATTTCTAACAGATTGCAACTTAAGAATCCACCGTGATTTTGTTTAATGAATCCGACTTTCAACCACTTCACCTTCCGTGGAGGGCGTTCACACAACGTAGCGGTGTGTCGCCATTAGCGTGTTTGCTCGTGGTCCAATTCAGATGTTATTGAACTTGCTATACACACGCACCATCTCAAAACAGGTACGAAAGACCAGAGCCAGCTTCAATGTATTGTTTTTATATTGTTTTTTGTGCTACCTCCGACTCTCTGAATTTCACCTATGATAGCGGCGCCTGCTTCCGCCTCGTCTCAGCACGCTGTTTTTTGTGAGTTTCGCTGTGGCATTGCGTGTGTGAGAGAGAATGAGTGTTGTTTGTGAATCCTCCCCCCTCCCCCCCTAGTAGCACCGTACGCATTATTCCATGTAAGAGATGCATTTTTATTGTATTAACAAAATTGGTATCCCATTTTTTTGTTTTCTACCTGAATAAACAAGTTTATGTTCAGCATAATCCGTAAGTTGCCTATAAATTGTAGTTTTAGTGCACCTTCCCACTTTTATTTAATTTTGTTCTTCACAAGTGCTGAGAACAAGCTCAGATGCAAAATTTCTCAAGTGTAAAATCCGTTGCGCCATAAATGTTTTCTTAGCCACATTTCTAAGATAACTTTAATTGTGGTGGCTTGCTTATAAATGGCTGTGTGTAATAACGTGTGAGCTGATATGTGTATTGACCACTGTAGTATTAACTTCCTGTAATTGAAGTAATTTGAAATGAGTCAGTTCGCAGTTTGGGCCAGGGAACAAGGCTTTATAGCAGGGAGTAACCGGTAGTTCACACGGATCTCATTTACTAATGTTAGTGTTGGAACAAAGCTTTTGTTACGTACAGTGATCGACTTTTAACAGACAAGATCTAACTGAAGGAATTGTAAACGACGTCTTTCATAAAATCATTAAGTGGTTCTATTATTAAATTTATTACTATTATTAAATTTCAATAAAACAACAGTTCCGTACAGTTAAAGGAATGACACCATTAATAAATATAGACTTTGATTAAAAATCTGTAGCAAAGGTATAATATTCAAAATTTTCAGATATATGCATTAATGAGGGGTTGAACTGGAAAAAAAAAAACACATTCAAGATCTGCTGAAACGTTTGAGTTCAGCAACTTATGCTATTAGGGTAATTGCAAATATTGGTGATATACATTTCAGTAAATTAGCTTACTACGCTAATTTTTATTCTCTGCTTTCGTATGGCATCATTTTCTGGGATAATTCATCATTGAAAAAAAAAAGTATTCATTGCGCAAAATCGTGTAATCAGAATAATTGCTGGAACCCAACCAAGATCATCCTGCAGACACTTATTTAAAGACCTAGGGATCTTCACAGTAGCTTCACTGTATATACAGGGTGTTTCACTAAGTGTGTTTGTCTCTGTAACTTATAAAATAATAGGTAACGGGAAATTTTAATGCGGTAGGTCAACACAAGAAATGTTACACTTTCTACGGAGCTATGAACATAGTTTATTGCATCATTTTCCAAAGAGTTACAGCACAAAGATATAACTTTTAAAATGGAACTATAGTTTTTTCTATCGTGCATTGGATTCGTTGAAACCAGCTGCGTCCACATCAATTCAAACTATATCCTAATCACTGTTAGTTTGGGAACTACGACCCTTTAAAGTTTAGGGGTCGGAGGCTACAACAGCTTAGCTGACTGGCTGGTGGTCATGAGACAGTGGGCCGTGCCCCAGGGGATAGCCACTCGGCCAGTCGGCTACGCTATCGCAGCTTCCGCCTCCGGAACTGTGAAGGGTTGTAGCTCCGAAACTAACAGTGATAGGAATGTAGTTTAAAATGATTTGGACGCAGCTGGTTTCAACGAATCCAATGCACGATAGAAAAAAACTATTGTTCCATTTAAAAAGTTTACCTTTGTGCTGTAACTCTTTGGAAAATGATACAGTAAACTATGTTCATAGCTCCGCAGGAAGTGTAACATTTCTTGTGTTGACCTACTGTATTAAAATTTCCCGTCAGCTATTACTTTATAAGTTATAGATCCAAACAGACTTAGTGAAACACCCTGTTTATTCACTTATGAAATTTGTTATTAGCAGTCCCACCGAACTCAAAAGCAATGGCAGTGTACACAACTACAAACCAGGAGAAAGGTTAAATCTAACTTTGACACAGGAAGGGGTGAATTATGCTGCCACAAAAGTCTTTGGTCATCTACCAAACAGCATCAAAAGCCTGATAGATAGCCAACTAGCATTTTAAAACAAAAGAATTTCTGAATGGCAACTCCTTCTGCACTATAGATGAATTTTTAGATATAAATTAGTAAATCTGAAAAAGAAAATTACGAAAAAAATAAATATTTTGTCATCTAATGTTTAATACAAAGTATTAATTTGTAAAGACACCTTTCATTAACCTGATGCTTTCCACATCATTGCGAAGTGTCGTATTCATGATCTATGGAACAAGTACTAATCTAATGTAATCTTTACCAGTGGTGATTCCATTAAGTTCAAAATTCAAAAGTTGTGGGACGTCATTGCAGTGCTCACCGGTCATTAAACTTACAAACTATTTAAACTAACTTATTCTAACAACAACACACACACACACACACCCATGCCTGAGGGAGGACTCGAATTTCCGAAGTGGAACGGCTGCGCGCACTGTTGCATGGGAGCCTTTGTGCACATGACTATTCTGCCTTGGCGATTCTGTTAAGATGAATACCATGAAGACTATATATATATAATGTCACACTAGGTAAATTATCTTTCCACTTTCGCCCCCCCCCCCCCCCCACTCAACCTCGAACCTGTGTGTGGGCCTGCCCGCACTTTATTTTTCGAACACTGCAAGGATTCCTTTTGAGTGTTTGTAAACTTACCGGACCAAGACCCATAGACCAAAAAAATACTTAAACTAAGCCGGCCGCGGTGGCCGAGGGGACTGAGGCGCTTCAGTCACGGTCTGCACGGCCACTACGGTCGGGGGTTCGAATCCCCCCGCAGGCGTGGATATTTGTGCCATCCTAGTTCGTAGGTAGTTCATAAGTAGTTTGTAAGTTTAGGGACTGATGACCCCGTAGTTAAGTCCCATAAGCTTTACAAACATTTGAACATTTGAACTTAAACTAAGGACAACATGTACACCCATGTCTGGAGGAGGATTTGAATATCCGATGGGAACTACTTCCCAGTCTGTAAGATGACTCCTCATACCAAGCAGCCATTCTGTGTCGCAGGATTCCTTTTCCTCCCATTTCATTTTCTGCAACCACACCTTACATTTTACTAACTCTTATCAGGACTTACTCATAGCCACGCCCTTACCAATAACTGTATCCCACCACATACTTGAACTACGTTAGTAGTGTGTCTGAAGATTTGCATATGGGTGACTTTTTAGGCAAACTTGTGGAAGGCCTCCCACATTTACACACATTTGGTATGTCAAACAAGACACTTTTGTGATGTAAAAATCGTGTGTGTTCCTTCTGCAACGTTTTAATTGAAACAGCATGTGTGGAACGGATGATGGGATATCGGAGCCCACACAAGCAGTTCAAAGTGCTATTAATGATGGAAGAACAAACAAGCAGCAGTATGTGCAGACCCGCTCTCCACACAGGCGGAGGCAGGAGTCCCCACAGGTCCCGCCACGCCACAGCAGCTCCAGAGGCGGCCAGCAGTCTGGGGCGAGCGGTACGCGAGAATCACCAGTCACGAAGGTGCAGAAACTGTCCGCAAAGTACTGCCTCACTTGTACAGTAAGACAAATAGTTTGTTTGTAAAGCTGTGGGACCAAACTGCAGTGGTCATCAGTTCCTAGACTTAAAGATCTAGATATATTAATTTTTGCTAGAGACAACACATAGACCCTTGCCCGAGAGAAGAGTCGGACCTAAGACGGGTTGCAGCTGAGCACTCAGTAGCGAGGCGCGTTAGAGCAGACGGCCTCTTCCGCGTGGCTAGGTCGAACAGAGATTATCCTAACTGTATCTGTGAATGAGCAAATGTCTAGAAACTAAAAAGAAAAGTTACAGTAACTCAGCAATGGAAACCCAGGCTACTGCTGCACAACATACGTCAACTAGGAGAAAGGGACACCGGTAAGGGAGGTGAGAGCGTTACCTGTGGAAGCGCACGCCGTAGTACCGCCGGCAGTTGTCGCTGTCGAGCGCGTGCACCAGCATGTAGCGCGGCAGGTACTGGTAGTAGTGCGCGCCGCCGCCGCCGCCGCCGCCTCTGGCGCGGGCGCTGCCGTCGCCGCCGTCGCCGCCGTCGCGCAGGTGCCAGCCGGCGGCCAGGCACAGCTCCCCCCGCAGCGGGAAGGCCCAGTTGCGGCACACGGGCATCGGCGCCACCAGCTCGGACCGGCGGAAGGGCGCGCCGGCGCGCAGCAGCGCCATGTCGAACAGCAGGCGGTTGCGCGACGGGAACAGCTCGACGCGCCTCAGCGCGCGCTCCTGCTGCCACTGCTGCAAGGCGGTGCTCGTCAGTCCTAAACTAATTTATGCTGACGACAACACAAACACCCTTTCCAGAGAGAGGACTCGAACCTTAGACGGCAACCGACCGCGCGCGCCCCTCCGAGGAAATTCTCTGCTCAAATAGCTTAATAAAGGATCAAAAGATTACTTTATGATTATAAAACACTTTTTATCCCTCTTTTGCTTATTATTCCAGCGTTACCGTAGATGATATGCTCACTTACTGTAACTTATAAATTTCACGTCAAGGAAAAACAATATCTTTTAATTCACTCTCTTTCGTTATCGATTACAACTGTTATCCGTACGAAAGGCTTGTTCAATTCAGAGTATGTATTTCTTTAAATTGCAAGTTAAGACAGAATAAACATTTCATTAAATCATTCTCTAGCCAACAACAGCTACTTAATAAAATTCCAACCAGAGTTTTTTATAATAAAAATTTGTTCACACTTTTATTGGCTGTCAAATTAACTTCTTTGTACATTTACATGTATCGACTCTACGTGGATGAGTGGTTCCTATTGCAAACCCCTCATACGCGGAGTCAGACAAACAAAAATTTATAAAATAATAACCTAAAGGCTACCACCACTTGTAACCCTGGTAAATAAAGTAAAGAATCTTTAAACTCAGCCTCTTCAGGTGTTGGCCAGTCACGCGAACCCACTATGAGTCTTAAAAAATTATTACCACTCTCCGCACAACATAATAATGGTGACTTTCCAAAGATCGTTTCTGTTGTTCCCCTTAAACGTTTCATGAATATCACGAAGCTAAACAATATTGGTTCAGTTTAAGTTGCAGTTACGGAGAATTAATTTCTAATTTATTTTAGACAAATATAAAATCCTTATTTAACAAACGGTTGCGCCCTTTCTCTCTGTCAGTTAAGTCAATTTTCCCTTGCTAAAGTTGGTAGGAATTATTACATTCCTAATGTTGTTCACTGTGTGTAGTTTCTCGCCAAATGCCTTACAGTTGAACACTAGCACTGCGTAAATATCCCCCCAAAGCCTAAAAATCTGCAACTCCACTCAAACACTGCAGTGGGTGCAAAATATTATGAAAGTCGTGCACTCATCACCCTTAGCATGAGTCACTACGACATACAATCCCATTAAATTAGTATGATCATCTCCGCAGAGTGAGTCATACCAAAAATCCTAATTATTTACAAGCGCTTTGTGCTCAGACCACACACAAAAAGCTATTGTATTCCCCACAATACCCTTAATACACATTAGTGAAAGATGACTACTCAGTTCGTCAAAACCTTCAACCAACATCACAACGCCACTGACAGAATAAAACTCACTTGCACTTTCAAAGTCATAGACCATTTAACATGACTTACCCCGTACTGACATAATTATTCCAAAACAGCAATTTCGCGACCCGTCATTAATTAGGCTGCTCTCCATCTAACAAATTGCTGTACATCTCGCTAACTGGCAACTTTAGACCTGATGTTTGCTGTATGATCTCGAACCAATATGTACAAAACGAACAAATTACACGCGTCACCATTGTTATTTAACAATGCTTTTTTTTTTTAACGTGGTTTTCGGCTGGTGTTTTCTCAGCGACCAGATCTGTCAGCGATGCTCGCGTGATGATCGTTGACTCTGTGGCAGGAAACTCTTTACCGCGACGTCTGTTTCAATTACCGGATTACATGAAATTTCTACAACATACAAATCGAAAGACATTAGTAAATTTTACACAAGCAACACAATACAAAACCATTTTCTTCCTAATAAAAATTTTAAACTACCGATATGTACACGCTACTTGGTTGAAACGAATAAAGGCTAGTGTTCCCATGCCCTTTTAACCAATTAGCGCTGGAATTAATTAAATGTAAATGTTTGTAAATCTTATGGGACTTAACTACAGGGTCATCAGTCCCTAAACTTACAAACTACTTATGAACTACTTACGAACTAAGACGGCACAAATATCCATGCCCGAGGGGGGATTCGAACCCCCGACCGTAGTGGCCGAACAGACCGTGTCTGAAGCGCCTCAGTCCCCTCGGCCACCGCGGCCGGCTGGAATTAATTATTGGTCAAGTTTCTAGTTTTACTTATTATGTCTCCAGGCTAATTAGTTCAATCAAATTCAGTGTAACAATAATTACCAACGTCCTATTTTAAAAAATAAATGTCGTTACCATGCGTTAGTTCTATAAGCGTATACATCAGCTACTATTCTATATTCACGTAATCACTCACTATAAGTAAGGCATCACAATATATACATTTATGAATATTCCTTCAGAGTACAACATCGGCAGAAAATGTAAATAAGACTTACCATTGTTGTCATCTTCTGAATACCCATCTGATTTTACATTGACATATACAGGCTCCGTGAAAATCTCCAGCAACATTTTCATTTACCAATATGTAGTACGTAAAAAGTAAGCCACTGGTCGTAATAAAAGCTTAATTCTGGTAGGAGGTACTGTTATAAAAAGCTTAATTTTTGGCAATAAAATTAGCAAAAAATCAGTGTGAGATAACGGATATTCCGTGCTGCAAAACCTTGTTCCCTGGCCCAAATTGAGAACTTACTTGGTTCAAATTACTCTAATAACAGGAAGTTAACGACACAGTGGCCAATACATGTAGCACCTCACACGAAATTACACATACGAATTCATAAACAAACCACCACAATTAAAGTTATTTCATCAAGGTGGCTAAGAAAACATTTATGGCACAACATAAAAAATCGAATCTGAGCTTATTCTCAGCACTAGTGAAAAACAATATTAAATAAAAAAGGGGGAAGGTGCTGGAAAACTACAATTTATAGGAAAGTCAAATTTATACTGAACTTAACTTGTTTATTCAGATCGAACCCAAGCAAAACGGGTAACCAATTTTGTTAATACAATAAAAATGCATCCCACATACAGGAGCTAATACTGGCGATGCCCAGCATTGAATTTAACATAAATTACACAGAACTTAACACTCTTGGGAGAGGGGGGGAGGATTTGCAAACAACACTCACTCGCTCACACACACGCAATGCAACAGCGACACTCACCAAAATCAGCGTGCTGAAGCGAGGCAGAAGCAGGCGCCGCTGTCGTAAGCAAAATTCAGAAAACCCGGAGGTACCACACAACACAATATACAATAAAACTGCGAAGATGCCTCTGGTCTGTCGTGCCTACTTTGAGATGGTGCGTGAGCATAGCAAAGTTAAGTTGCATCTAGATTAGACGACGAGCAAACACGCTAACGGCGAAACACGGCTACGTTACATGATCGAACTCCACTGAAGGTGAAGTGGTTAAAAATCGGGTTTATTACACAAAATCACGGCGGTCTCTTAAGTTGCAATCTGAGAGTAAAATATCTAGACACTGGCTTTATGAGAAGTGGCGTGAGTTCAGGCGTCTATCTGCAAACCTCTCAAGTCGGAGTTCGGACCCACGTGGTTCCGAAAACCGATAAAAATTCAATTTCCAAAAAATATAGAAAATTAACTTACGGCATGCCACCCTTAGAAATACACACAACTTCATAAGCTAGCTAGTGAAGGAGGTTGTACTAGGGTCAGAGAGAATTACAGTTCAAAGACAGAGTGCGTACTACAAGTCGGAGAAGAAACAGCAAAATTAAAATAGGCGGGGAGAGAAGATAGGAGGAATAGATAAATTATATTCATATTGCATTCGCGAATCGTTGCCATAGGGCAACAACAATGATCAAACTAGCAGATGCTGCTGATTATTTTCTCAAATTACTAAGTATTATACTATCACTTTTAGAATAGTATCTATAACATTTATACATAATACGTTTCTAAAGGAAACAATTGTACGTGTTCAGTAATAAAATTTTGAAAACACACACTCGTGTTTCTTGCAGGAAGTGTTGATGGTCTTCTTTCTTTGAAACAGTACCGCAGGGAAACGAGAGCCTTGACTGACAATGTTGTTCAGTTGCACAAATCTTTCTGTATTCGTCGAAATACTCCCCAACACTCTTGCTTCAAATCTGAGCAGCTTTGGTGCATATAGAAAAATGTCTTTTCTACAATATTTAAGAGCTGCAGAACGTGACATACCAAAAACATTTGAGTTAATAGAATGTTTGATAGAGCAGTGGCCACCGAGGCAGTAGCTCGGGTAGTGAGTCAAAAGGTACTGCATGGGACCGTGTCCGGAGGTTGAGCCTCTCCTGTTACTGCCTTCGTGTAAGGTGCGCGGCAGAACACGCGTTGCAAACGTTGTTTAACTGCGCCAGTGGTGGTCAAAGTCAGAGAGAGAGAGAGAAGTGCTGATTACTTCTAGACGGAATGATGCGTTCAGCACAGATGAGAAGTCACCGTTCCAAAAAGCTTGTTTGCCAACAGCACTCGAACTCTGCATATCGACCAAGTCCAACAGCTAAGCAGCCTCCTAAACGAGCGAAAGCCCCGACGACAGTGCTTCTGGAAAATTCATTCCGCCTTTTCGATACGTCGGAACCGCAGGACAGATGCCACACAAACCGCCTATGAGGAACAATGACTAACTGTGCAGTCAATAGTAAGCTGATTATAGTCTGAAATGTAAGTGTTGAGTTACCTTGCTTCCAACGTCTCCTGAACACTGGCGATGAATGCATGTATGAAATTTAAAAAAAAAAAAAAAAAAAAAAAAAAAAAAAAAAAAAAAAAAAAAAAAACCTCAGATCTTTAGATTGTCCACAGAGATCTCAGTCAATCCGCACAAAGATAAAAAAAAAAAAAAAAAAAAAAAAAAACAACGCATCAGCGGTGCCGAGCGGGGAAACCGACGGCGGTGCAGTTGACACTGAGCATAACGCGTCACACCTGGGACAGGATGCAGTAACTGCCCGTGCTAGTCTGGTCTCGTCCGAGTACGACCGCCACTCGGTAGCACTACGTCACCGCCATCTGCACGCCTGGTGCACGTGACAGCAGGCTAACCTGTGCAGGCGTCCACTCCCGTCGCCCGCAGTTCGTCCGCACGAGACGTTCGGGATGCCGAGCAGCTTCCTGTTCGGGGCAACAAAAGCGTACCGTTCGAACCGGACGGAGTGCGTCGGTTTTCCCGCCTCCTGCCACCAGGCGGTTTCCGTAGGCTGGCAGCCACCGGGCAGAGGCAGCAGCCGTGTGCTGGCGGAAGTACAGTTGTGAGGCGGCATCGTGAGTCGTGTCGGGAGAGCTCAGTCGGTTAGCCGGGCGCCGTGGCTCAGCGCGCCTGGTCAGAGGGCTCAACGCCCTCTGTAATAAAAAAGCTGAGCCAACAACACACCGAACAAGAACGAACAAAAACGATCAGCGTCCGCAACGAAAACAACAACCCATTAAAAAAAAAAAAAAAAAAAAAAAATCGGTAGAGCGCTTGCCCGCGAAAGGCAAAGGTCCCAGGTTCGAGTCCCGGTTCCGGCACACAGTTTTAATCTGCCAGCAAGTTTTTTATTACATATATTTGTTTTCTATAGAATCATACCTTAGGTTTTTATAACAAAACATGCTCAAGGCTTTATTAAGCTTTATTAATTGAAAATTATATTGCGTACACCTTTCAATGTTTAATGTGTGGTAGAACTGGGCGTATGAAGCGATTTCACCAAAAGTAGATGGTTATTATTTAGGAAGAAGATTTTGGTCTAAGGAAACTGTAATTATAATAAGCAGAATGCCAGACACGTGTGAAACAACTACAATGGACGTTATAGCGTTTTGCTGGAAAGGGTCACAGGAAAATGAGCAACTTACAAAATCAGCATAAGGGGCAGCAACATTTACGTTTACAACTGCAGTGTGGTATCGGCATCATTTGATCCAAAAGTGGCAGACCTGATAGGTACATTTTCAGGTAGAGAATGAGAAGACATTACTGTGTTTTTCAAATCGGTAAAAGATGTAGCCCAGTAGAACAATTGGCCGGATAGTAGAACATTGCACGTTATCAAGCTGCGTTTCAAATCAAATGTTTGTATAGCTTATGGAACTTAACTACGCGGTCATCAGTCCCTAAACTACTTATGAACTAACTAAGACTAAGGACAGCACAAATATCCATGACCGTGGGGTGATTCGAACCCCCGACCGTAGTGGCCGTGCAGACCGTGACTGGAGAGCCTCAGTCCCCTCGGCCATCGCGGCCGTCATGTTGCGTTTAACAGGTGAATCTAAGGTATATGTTATGTACCGTGAGAGTACAATCACTTAAGGAATTGTTTTATGGACTGTATCAAAGGTACAGGAAGCAGAATAGTGTACATGTTTCTTTATAGAGAAGCTTAATAATGTTTTTTTTTAATAAAAAACGAAACAGTCAATGTATTTTCAGACAGAATTAGGAAAGAAAATGCTCAAACGTTTGAATTAACTGATAGCGATGGGGCAGATAAAGTGACGCTTAAAGAATCCGAAAACAGGGCTCTTGGCGTGTTCTTACGTGGGTTGCCAAATGATATCTCTAGGAGAGTTCCAAAAACATTAATAGATGCATTAAGGGTAGCTACTAGACTGGAAGAGATCGATGTGGCCACGAAACAGAGAAGTGAGTAGGAAGTTTTCATATATCAAATAAAGTGTTTCAAGTGTGGTAAAGTCGGACACAAGAAGAAAACGTACAGACAATCGCAGTGTCTTACTTGTGGAAGAATTGGCCATAAGTCAACGGAATGCCGTGTTAGAAACAGGCAAGAGAGGAATGCGAGAATTAAATCGTTAAACGACAGAAACAATCCCGTTAAAATGTAACACTACGAAAGTAAGTGGGAGACGGAATTTGTGTGTGGGTGTTATGAATGGGAAATGCAGGAAATTTTTGATCGACACAGGAGCGGTCATATCGGTAATCGGTGTGGACTTGATAAGCAGGAGAGGCTGGGCCAACCGCGTTATAAATTGTGGGGTTAGGAACAGGAGACAAGAAATTCACAGAACGCATGGAAGTGCTACCAAGAGTAGGGGAAAGTTATTCAGTGATTGTCGAACTAGACTTTCTTGAAAACACCGGGCTATGATAGATCTTTCGCGGCACACTGGAACTAAGTGGAACTTTGTTTCACTTGGGAGACATGGTCGCAAGCGATGCTAAACACAAGGCACACCGATCGTAAAAGTATTGTCATCAGTACTGGGTCCTAGTGATGGGAACAATCGAATGAAAACAATCGATTCATTCGGTTGTTGGGAAAAAATCGATCATTCGTTTGTAGTTTCTCGTATCGGTTGAATTATTCGTTCATTCTTCTGAGTGAAACCAGTCGGTGGGACCAACCGAATGAAACAACCGATTCAGTCGGTTGGACTATTCATTCGTTCTTTTGAGTGAAACCAGTCGGTGGGATCAGTGGCGTAGCTATCATAGGGCTAGGCGGGGCAGTGCCCCGGGGCCCCCGAGCTCTAGGGGCCTCTTAGCCTTCGTGAGCGACGATCGAAAAAAGTTAGTGTAGAGCGTCGAAATTTTTATTTAATTTTTTTTACCCTCCCATCCTATCGTCCATCATATCCCCTTCTCCTCAAACCAAGTTTCCCACAGTAGCCGCACTGGGCCACCAGCTGGCGGAACAACGCTTCTAACTGGGCCTTCACAAGACGCCACGCTGGCTCTGCTGACAGGCGAAGCTGCCAGTCAATGTGTCCAGCAATCGGCACACATCAGTCGGCAGCATCAGAGCTGCTCACAGCAACAGCTGCGTCTTGCAAGTGTTGTGGCGTGCAGTGTGAAGGATCGCGCTCCTCCATACATTTACTGTGCAGTACTTTTTATTGGCAAATATAAGTGCACAGTTAGAATATCCAAATAAACCGGTTTTCCGAATATCCATGTCCCCGAATTACTTCCGATAATAGACGTTGTACTGTATAAAATATTTTGTTGAATGAAGGAATTTCGACTTTTAATTTCTCCTTACGAAATTGACCCTAACATGGACAGTTCGCCAATTATCTAAGGAAATTATAACAAAATATGCATGATTAGAATGTGACGTTACGGAAGTATTTACCACAGTTTTATTCTTCTGCAGCAGCCGTAGCTCGACTCGGACGTTTGGCACTCATAGCAATCGAAAACAAGGCTGATTCAATTCTAGATTTAAAAGACCTTATTGATGATTTTGCAAAAACCAAAGCCAGGAAGATATTGTAAAATAATTGTTAAAATAAAATTCACTACTTTTTAATTGTGTAACCATATTATTACTATAATGTACTGCAGTCACAAAAACGCTTACCGATAATTACCAATCAGAAAAATATCTTTGTCAACATCTGCAATCTAACAGTTTTAAGCATTGTATTACTCCAGTATGTATTCTTTCATTCTGAATTTGGTGCGTGAGGAAACACGAACGACATCTCCACGACTTGAAAAACGCCACCCATTAAGTTCGTGATACACAGTAAGGCACGAAAAATAATTATGAATTTTTTTCAAGGACTAATAGTATTCGTGTTACAAGAAATAGAAAAATTCCTAACTTTCAGAAAACAATGTTTTAACACATTGACTGCCACGTCAATTAAATATAAGTCACAGGAAGTCTCTTCTGCCGGCCGGGGTGGCCGAGGAGACTGAGGCGCGCCGGCCGCGGTGGCCGAGGAGACTGCGGCGCTGCAGTCACGGTCTGCACGGCCACTACGGTTGGGGGTTCGAATCCCCCCTCGGGCATGGATATTTGTGCCGTCCATAGTATAAGGTAGTTGATAAGTAGTTTGTAAGTTTTAGGACTGATGACCCTGTAGTTAAGTCCCATAAGCTTAACAAACATTTGAACATTTGAGACTGAGGCGCTTCAGTGACGGTCCGCTCGGCCACTACGGTCGGGTGTTCGAATCCCCCCACGGGCATGGATATTTTTGCCGTCCTTAGTTGTAGCTAGTTCATAAGTAGTTTGTAAGTTTAGGGACTGATGACCCCGTAGTTAAAGTCCCATAGACTATACACACATTTGAACATTTATACATTAGATTGTATATCACAAACAGTTTTAATTACATTCTCCAACCCTAACTGCAACAACAATGAAACAGACTGAAAAAATTAGGTAATTCCCCTTTTATCTCTAACACCTGCATGCACTGTGCTTTATGAAGAAACTGTCTTCGAAAAAATATGAGTCACAATTTTTTACATTCCCATGTAGTTTGTTTACATTTCTTGACAGCTTGCTCTCGTCCAAATTCATTCTTCATTTTTTCGTAGCATCCGTATGCCTATGACTTGCTGCTCCCATGTTCACAAGAGCACAATCTGCAGGCAGGTCGGTGACTATGGTGAGAGATTTCAGGGGCATCGGCATCTTCTGTATGGAGTAGCCTCAAAGTCACCTCCACTTTGAATTATGTGATTGAGATGATCTTGTTGTTGATGTAACGGTATATCACAAGAGCCTTTACCAGTGCTGACCCTGTCAACAGTTCAGTTGCAAGCTTCCTGTACAATTTCACACCCTGCATTAGACAATTTAGGACTTAAATTGGCGAGAGAGATCTATAAATGACTGATTATAGTCAGTTATCATTGCTGGGTTTTTATTTGTGCCCCTCTTGGTTTGAACTTCAGCTTTTTCCTCTCCATGAACAGTACTCAGCATCAATACATTCCTATTATTTTTCCATTTCAGTAGTATCTTCATCTTCTTATATCCATTACTTCATCTAGAAGCTTCTGTACATACTTTTGTTCATCTACATAACTTCTAGGAGACACTTTCGCCTGCTACAATATCACTGTGTTACGGAGCAAAGAACACTGAATAAAGACTGCAGTAACAATGCAAAAAGCAATAATGGCACTGTACGCAAATAATGTTGTGGAATGAAAGACTTACAGGAGTACCAACCCAAAATTATTAGCGACGTAGCAAATGACACACCTACAATATCACTGTGTTACGGAGCAAAGAACACTGAATAAAGACTGCAGTAACAATGCAAAAAAGCAATAATGGAACTTTACGCAAATAATGTTGTGGAATGAAAGACTTACAGGAGTACCAACCCAAAATTATTAGCGACATAGCAAATGACACACCTGGGACTTTACTCTGGCGCCATGTGAGTCATATGTAACTCACAAAAAAATAAAACAATATTTTAAACTTATTTGTACTTCAGTCGCTTACTTCAAGCAAACTAAACAGACTAGTATACCCAAGTATACCGTTGGCAGCTAATATGTTAACGTACTTATTGTTAAACAGAATGTTGTGGGGATGTGACAGGTGACACAGTAGGATAGGGGTGGGGGTGTGGAGGGCAGAAGGTGCGGGAAAGGGAAGACCGCTGGAATGGTCAGGCATTGCCGTTCTTTGTGCGCCTGCTAAACGAACAGCGAGAAAGCGAGGCCCCACTCTGTCTACCCGATTACGTCGCAAAAGGAAATTACAAGGTGTTTTACGAAGTTATACCGACCCTTCCACAATGCACCTTACAAATCACAGATGACATACTGCGCAGACAGACCTGGAGAGTGCGCATTTTCCACAAAATGCGTTGCGCCAGGAAACAGGCATGTTTATTTTCCACAAATACGTTAATACTGTAATTTTTGCGTTAAAGCATAACAAACAAACTTTCACAATTATATTAGAGAGTACGCTTAAATATTACCTGCTGCGTGACTCATAATAATTTACTAAGTAGTGTTTAGGTTTGCTTTATTATGTCTTCCATTGGGCGGTAAGGAGCTGATGATGAAGTAGTTTTGCATCTGTACAGTATTAGTGTAAAGAGGGCCCAAATGTCATTTTTGCCCCGGGGCCCTTAGTGACATAGCTACGCCACTGGGTGGGATCAACCGAATGAAAAAATCGACGCAGTCGGTTGGACTACTCATTCCTTCTTTTGAGTGAAATCAGTCGGTCGGAGCAACCGAATAAAATCGACACAGTCGGTTGGACCACTCATTCCTTTTCTTTTGAGTTAAATCAGTCGATGGGACCAACCGAATGAAAAAATTGACACAGTACGTTGGCCTCTTCATTAGTGCTTTTGAGTGAAACCAGTCAGTGGGAGCAACCGAATGAAACAGTCAGTCGGTCGTAGTTTTACTATGTTGGATTCATATTCGTTTATTTTTTTTTCTAATGAAAGTAGTATGTGGGAACAACCGAATGAAAACATGCAACACTTTTGCAGTTTTGTACTTTGACTGAATTACTCATTCTTTCTTTTCAACAGGCAGTAAGTTTTTTTGACGGTTGAACCATGTAATCATTATCCCAACTGAAACGACTCATTAGTCTATTAGCTTACAGAGCTATCCATTTATTTGTATGAATGAAACTGGCATACACACCAGATAACTACAGCAGTGCTGCATTATACCGCAATGGAAAAGGGGTATTCCAAAGTTAAAATGTGTGTTACTATGTTCATTTAATTATGCACTGAATGAAGTAACTTTTCGTTTTATAATATACAGTAACAGTGATTCATATTTTGTCGTATATTAAATTGTTGAGGTGCCATCAACGAGTAACTAATTAGATGTCTATCGCTGGAGCAGGCCTGCGATCACTTTAATTGGCCACCCCAGACTTTCAAAAACGCCGATCATCTGGTCCCGATCAGATTACTTTCGCAGACACCCACAATCTGTAGAAGATGAGTAGCAGATGAACACGAAGTACCGCGGGGAGCGGGGACACGAGAGGGGGTGCTGCCTCGCTTGCGTTTTCACTGCTGACAGCGCCAGCAGGCGCGCGCCAAACTCCACACAGCATGTCTGGCGGGCGGTGCGTGCCATCGCCGATTGTTATCGGTTTCTTACTGTCTCAACAAAGAAGCGTGGAAATTACAGGGTGTTCCAAAATGATCTCTACAAGTTTAATCTCGCATACTGTATCTCCGAAGTGGGAACAGGTAGAAACGTGCGGTTTGCGGCTTCTTGTTCATACATATCTAAGGTTCCAGCAGGACAGAGTTAAGTATCTTAAGTTTGAGCATAATGCTACATCCAAAATGTAAGATCACTAAAACATTAGGTATTGTAAATAAAAACCTTCATTAAAGTATTTTGTATAAAAATATTTCCTATAAAAATATTTTTGTTAATTCCATCTAATTTGAAGGAGTACGAGAAGACATACAACATTTATCAGTGCTGTAAATTTTCTCCACCGTGTCTGTATTTGTCAAAAGTATATGAAAACATTCATCTTAAGTTTCATAATTATTCACTCTTGTCACGCCGCGGTGGAGTAGCCGAGCGGTCTAAGGCACTTCGCTGCGGAGGGCGAGGTTGCTCGCCGTCGGAGGTTCGAGTCCTCCCTGGAGCATGGGTGTGTGTGTTGTCCTTAGGTTAGTTTACCTTAGTTTAAGCAGTTTGTAAGCTACGGACTGATGACCACGCACTTTGGTCCGATAGATTTACAAACATTTGAACTCTTGTCACATATATTTCTCAGGTTATCAGTGAAACAGTGTGGAGGTTTATTCCATCCCTCCGCCATGTACCATACAAAATCTTAGATGAACAGTGAACTGGCACTTGTTTTGAAAGTCAAGTGTTCAGAATTTCATTAAGATCGGAATAAATCTCTATATTGGCGTCAAAGTCTGGAATACCTTCTGTCATGCATCGAACTAAAGTAGATGTAGATGGTGACCATTGTCTTTCTTTGAAGGTGAAGAGTGAAATATATCACTGAAATTCAAATACAAACACAATTTTTCGAAGTTATTAGGTTAAGTACCCTCAGCCATGCACCTACGAAATTTATTGTACGCAGTTACCTTCGTCTTGTTTTAAAGGTCAAGTGTGCAAATTTTCATCAAGATCGCAGCCAAATTGTGGTTTTTGTCGAAATCAGTATGTAAAGTACCCTCCGCCATGCACCGAATGAAATTTCATGTAGACAGTGACTTTCCTCTTGCTTTGAAGGTCAAGTATGCAAAATTTCATCAAGATTGGAACAAAACTGTAGATTTGCATGCGATAAAACACACACACACACGGACACACTGCTATATTTATAAGATTTGTCTCTAAGAAAGTTTCATGCTGAATCACGGTTCATTTATACCCGAAAAGACTGAAGGAGTAAGCAAATAAAGTCACACATAGTCGGTGAATTAATAAAAACATCCATATAACTGCAGAAACCGACAGAGACTTTTTCGAGCTGGTTGTATCGCATCAAGTGAAACCACTCAATGCCGAAAACATTCATATAAAGGGCAGAGACTTGTTTCATTCGGTGCTCGCGCATCGACTGAAACCACTCAAACCCCGCCAGCGAGTGAAAACATTCATACGGCCACAGAGACTATTTTCATTCGGTTGTTTCATTCGACTGAAAAAACCGACTGAAAGTCGGCTGTCCCATCACTACTGGGTCCGTTTTCGCTGAAGATCAATCAGCTAGGAAAAGTGCCTCCGAGTGTCAGTTTGGGTTCCTTATCTCTGGGAATGTTGTGTGTAGACGAACCGCTGCAGCTAGGATTATCACGCGCGCAACTGACACTAATGGTGAATATTGTATTCCAGTGGTTATAGATAATTTTGGGGAAGACGAGGTGCTTCTGCCCAAAGGAGGAACGTTAGCAACTTCAGAAAGTGCTAGGCGAACACGATTTTGAAAGAGAGAATATAGGTATAAGCCATCAACAAACTGTCACAAGGAAACGGTTACTGGAAAAGTAAATCATTTACAGGGTGAGGATCGAAGCGTGGTTAAAAAACTACTATGTGATTACTAAGATGTATTCGGTACGAAAGGTGTGTTACTAGCAACGCCAGTCACACAACATAGGATACCGACAGTAACAAACGAAACAGTGTTTAGAAAACCATACAGTGTAGCTAGGCATTTACAATCACTTTATGGAAGAGTTCATAGATTAACAGCTGAAGGAAGGAATAATTGGACATAGTGATAGTCCTTAAAACGCTAACAACGTTGTTGTTCCTAAAAACCTTATGATGACTCAAAGAAGTACAGATTTTGCTGTGATTATAGGTTTTTAAATGCTCAGGCGGTCACAGACGCCTTTCCGATACCAAATATCGTAGAGACTTAGGATGTTTTAAGTTTTTTACCACAATGATTTCGAACAGTGGTTATCATAAAATAGAACTAGTGCCGGAGGGACCGAAAACTGCTTTTACGGTCCCAGGAGGTCATTACCAATTCAGGAGGATGCCTTTCAGTTTGAAAAATGCACCAGCAACATTCCAACGCCTATTAGACGGAGTACTGTGGGGGTTGAAACCTCAGAGGTGTATGGTGTATGTGGATTATATAGTGGTATTATCGAAAGATATTCCCGAGTACGTTAAACGTCTGGAAAATGTCTTGCAACGCCTGAGAGCTGCAAGGTTAACTTTAAGTGCATATAAGTCTCACTACGCGCAGACACAAGTAAAATAGCTGGGTCACGTGATTAGTGAAAACGGTGTTCATACGGATCCTAGGCTGACGGAAGCGATAGACAATTTCCCAATACCGTTGACTACAAAACTACAAAATTGGACTTTACTCGTACTACCGTCACTTTGCTAAAATAGAAGAACCTCTGACGAAATTGTTAAAGAAAGGTGTCAAATTTCATTGGTCTGAAGACTGTTACGTACCTTTCGAGAAGTTGAAAAAAGTTCAGACTTCAGATCCTGTATTGATCTTTCCTAATTTCTATGAGAAATTCATTTCGGCATGCAAGCATCTACTGAGTTAGTAAATTGTGTGTTAATTCAGTTACTGAATGGTGAGGAATATCCTGTGGCGTATGCATCCAGTCATTTAAACAGGGCGGAGAAGAATTACTCGACTATAGAAAAGGAAATGCTAGCCTTAGAATACGGTATCCAATATTTTAGATGTTATCTGTATGGTACGAAATCTACGGTTCTTACTGCTCATGCAGCACTGAAATAGTTATTGGGACTAAAAGACCGCCAGTACCTTCAAGTAGACCAAGTAAGTTGGCGTTCAAGCTCAGTGAATTTATTTTTGAAGTGTTGCATAAACCGGGAAAAAAGCACACAAATGCTGATACATCAAGCCGCAAGGTGACAGCATTAAGTGTTATCGGTAGAAGCAAATAGGAGTGGCATTTGGCCCAACAGAACAAAGAGTGTCAAATGTTCAAGATGAAACCGCAGTTTGTTGAAATGGATGGTTTGTTGTGTAAAGCAAGCTACTTTTTCAATAGTTTATTCTCGCGTATTTGATAAGTACCGTTAAAAGTCGACCACTAAACGAAATGAGAGCTTTATTTTATCACTAAAATTAGCAAGTCGGGTCCGTGTGAACTACCGGTTACTCCCTGCTATAAAACCTTGTTCCCTGGCCCAAACTGAGATCTGACTAGCTTCAAATTACTTCAATAACAGGAAGTTAATACTACAGTGGTCAATATACATAGCAGCTAACACGTTATTACACACAGACGTTAATAAGCAAGCCATCACAATGAAAGTAATCTTAGGAAGGTGGCTAAGAAAACATTTACGGCGCAACAAAATTTAGACATAAGAAACATTGCATCTGAGCTTGTTCTCAACACTTGTGAAGAACAATATTAAACAAAAGAGGGAAAGTGCTCTAAAACTACAATTTATAGGCAATTTACGGATTATGCTGACCTTAAACTTGTTTATTCAGATAGAAAACAAGCAAAATGGGAAACCAATTTTGTTAATACAATAAAAATGCATCTCTTACATAGATTAATGCGGACGGTGCTACTGGGGGGGGGGGGGAGGAGGATTCACAAGAAAACACTCAATCTCTCACAAACACGCAATGCCACAGCGAAACTCACCAAAAACAGCGTGCTGAGACGGGGCGGAAGCAGGCGCCGCTATCATAGGTGAAATTCAGAGAGTCGGAGGTAGCACAAAACACAATATACAAAAACACTTTGAAGCTGGCTCTGATCCGTCATGCTTGTTTTGAGATGGAGCGTGTGTATAGCAAGTTAAATTACATCTGAATTGGACTCCGAGCAACACGCTAACGGCGACGCACGGCTACGTTACATGGACGCACTCCACTTAAGGTGAAGTGGTTGAAAGTTGGATTCAAAATACAAAATCATGGTGGATTCTTAAGTTGCAGTCTGTTAGCAATCGATCTAGGTACTGGTTTTATATGAGAAGTGCCGTGAATTCAGGCGACTAGCTGCAAACCCCGGAAATCGGATCTCGGACCCAAGTGGTTCCGAAAACCGATAAAATTGAATAACTTCAGTTTCCGAAAAATAAAGAAAATTAATTATAGCATGCAACCCTTAGAAATGCTTAGAATTATATAAGGAAGCGAATGAAATACAGCTACACGTGATAGGGAGCGCTTACAGAGACGGATGAAGTCCAGTCTAAAAAAATTCGTAAAAGTGAAATACTCACAATGTCGGAAAGATAAAATTAAGAATTACAACATGAAATCCATAGAAATGTTTAGAATTACATAAAGAAGCTATTGAAGGAGGTTGTAGTAGCCTGAGAGAGAATTACAGTTCAAAGACAGAGTGCGTAGTCGGCCGCGGTGGCCGAGGGGACTGAGGCGCTTCAGTAACGGTCTGCACGGCCACTACGGTCGGGGGTTCGAATCCCCCCTCGGGCATGGATATTTGTGCCGTCCTTAGTGTTAGCTAGTTCATAAGTAGTTTGTAAGTTTAGGGACTGATGACCCTGTAGTTAAGTCCCATAAGCTATACAAACATTTGAACAGAGTACGAACTACAAGTCGGAGAAGAAACAGCAAAATTAAAATAGGCGGGTAGAGAAGATCGAAAAATATTAGTGGAAATCAGAAGGATATCAGCTTAGTTACTTGCCTGATAGAAATGGAACAAACAAGAGTGGAAGCTGAAGGCTTTTTCAATTAACCAACCACGTGGAACACATATCACTCACGGAAGGAAACGATGAGAAGATTTTTACATACACTGTACATAAATGAACATATCATCTATTAGAAATCGGACACCACAAAGCAAGAAACCATTTACACAGAGTTTATACGCCGCCACAAGATCCCAAAAGGTTTTAACATACCAGGCTGTTAAACTGTAACTATAATCACACACACCGCGTTTATCTACTGCAAATCACTGAATTGAAAAACGAGAACACATTTCCGCACACGATCGGAGAAAAAATTCCAAAAAATTATTCTAAGTTCACGAATCTAAATTAAACGTGGGAGACAATGAAATGCCACAATTTCGCGGATACAAGAGAAGAACCAACCTTACCTTGCCAGACGCCCAGTATAGAATGAACAGTCCGAGTGGCCACGATACGCGGGAAGCTACCGGAAGCCGGAAAAACGAAGATCAGCGGTGGTGGGGACGGAGAGAGACGCCCTAGAGTAGGCTAGACGACTGGACTGTAACCAAAGGGTGTAGAAAACTCTTTGGTAGCCTCAGCAGCTATCGTCTCTGAGCCAGAGAGAACGATGCAAAGCGATCTATTCAGATAGCCATAGATTCTCGCACATCCACTTAAAAGTAACACACATTCTCACAGGGACAGTGGCGTAGCGGAGAAGTCACATTTATGCCACATAATTAACATAAAAATAAATTATTAACGTTAAAAAATTAGAAATACCTAGCAATATTAACTAATATTTTAACACATTAAATAAAAATGGTATTCCTCAAGACTTGAAAAGAGTGGGGTTCAAGTTTTAACAAAATGATAATCTAGTGACATTAAATAAATCATAACTTTACAGAAATATGCAAAAAATCTATGGAAGACGACGGACGTTCATCTTTCACCGTTGGGCCCCGGCCTCAGAGTCAGCAGCACCAGCAGAGCTACAGTTAACAAGAAGCGAACTATCGTGACTTATTTGTGGGCTGAGCAGTGTTGAATTTTCATAAAGTCGCGCAATTGCTGATTTGTTAGGATGGGTAGGATTTGTGACTGCTGCGTCCGCACCCAGCAGGAGCTGGTCGCTGTCGGGAACAGCTGCGCGTGCTGTTGGCCGCGGTCAGCCGTCTTCAGGCTGCGGAGGGTCTGGTGCGTCGCATGGGACACCTCAGTTGTTACTAGCTTCACCCACGGTCCCTGCTGTCGGAACATCTTCGCACGTACAGAACGCGGTTGAGCCACCCTCTCCTCAATGGATGTGACGGGTTCAACGGCGTTCGCGTCGCTCGAGGCGAATGGTCAATGTGCAGGCTGGCCGCGCGGCGTCGCGACATACGAGTGGACATGAGACCGCTCCTTCAGCGGGGTCCGACCAGGAAAACAAGAGGAGGGGGTCTATTAGCGATTGCGAGCTTTAATGTTAGGCGGGCGATGGAACACATAGTGAAATAGCGGAAAGGTCGGGGAAGAAGACCACTATGCATTCTGTTTGCTTGCCGGGGGTCTCATCCGAGATGTGGAGAGGGCCCTCCCAGCGGCGATAAGTAGTACTGGCTGTATCCGACTGCAAGTTGTCGCTCATGTCGGCAGCAATGACTCCTGCCGGCTGGGTTCCGAGGTCATCCTCAGTTCATACAGGCGTTTGGTGGAGCTGGTGAAGGCTGAACGACTCGCTCGCGAGGTGGAATCTGAGCTAACTATTCGTAGTGTCGTTCCCAGAACCCATCGCGGAGCCGAGTGGAAGGCTTAAACGAGAGGCTCAGACGATCCCGCGGAGATATGGCGTGCAAATTTCTCGACCTCCGCTATCGGGCGGAGGAATGTACGGTTCCCCTGAATACGTCAGGCGTGCACTACACGCAGGAAGCGGCTACGAGGGTAGCGGAATACTTGTGGAGTGCACATGGGGGTTTTTTACGTTAGAAAATTCCCTCCCTAGGTCCGACAAGACGCCTCCTGAACCGCGAAAAGGTAGCAATAGGCAGAATACAGCAGGGAATAAAAAGACAATGTAGTATCAGTTAACTGCATGAGCGTCTATAGAAACGTCTCAGAACTGCTCTCATTAATAAACGGTCTCGATGCCCACATAGTGCTAGGGACGGAAAGCTGGCTGAAACCAGATGTAAACAGTAATGAGATTCTAAACTCAGATTGGAATGTATACCCCAGAAATAGGCCGGACAGTGAAGGATAAGACGTGTTTATAGCAATAAAAAGTGTACTAGTACTGAAGGAAATTGACGGAGATCCGAAATGTGAAATAATTTTGGTGGAGTTCGCGGTTAAAGCAGGATCGAACATGGTAATTGGATGTTTGTATAGGCCTCCTGGCTCAGCAGCTGTTGTGGCAGAAAACCTGAAGGAAAATTTTGAAGATAATTCGAGTAGATTCCCCGAACATGTTATAGTTTTGGGAGGGGATTTTAATTTACCGGACATAGACCGGGTACCAGGGACAAAGAATACAATGAAATTGTTTTAAGTGCATTATCTGAAAACTACATTCAGAAATTAAACAGAGAACCGGCTCGTGGAGACAACATATTAGACCTTCTGGTGACAAACAGACCCCAGCTATTCGAAACAGTTAATGCAGAACAGGGAACCAGCGATGATAAAGCGGTTACAGCATCGTTAATTTAAGCCGTAAATAGATATATTAAAAATGTACGAAGATTTTCTTCTCGGGAAAAGTGACGAAAAGCAGATTTCACAGTACTTGGCGGCTCAACACTGTTGTTTTATCTCAAGTATAGATAGTGTTGAGGAACAGTGGATAAAGTTCAAAGCCATCGTACAATACGCATTAGATGAGTATGTACCAAGCAAGATCGTAAGAGAGGGAAAGGACCCACCGTGGTACAACAACCGAATTAGAAAACTGCTACGGAAGCAAAGGGAACTTAACTGCAAACATAAACATAGCCAAAGCCTTGTAGACAAACAAAAATTATACGCAGAGAAATGTAGCACGGGGATGGCTATGTGAGAGGCGTTCAACGAATTCGAAAATAAACTTCTATGTACTATGTAAAATAAACTTCTATGTACTGACACTGAGATGAAATAGTGAAGGAAGCAGAGGACAAAATAGGTAGGAAGGCAAGACCTACAAAAAATCCTTGGATATCACAGGAGATACTAAATTTAATCTATGAAAGGAGAAAATATAAAAATGCAGTAAATGAAACAGGTAAAATGGAGTACAGACGACTAAGAAATGAGATTGATAGTAAGTGCAAAATGGCTAAGTAGGAGTGACTAGAAGCCAAATGCAAGGATGTAGAAGAAAGTATAAATAGGGGAAAATAGATAAAGCCTATAGGAAAATAAAAGAAACATTTGGAGATAAGAAACACAGCTCTATGAATATCAAGGACACTGTGGAAAACCAGTTCTTAGCAAAGAAGGGCAAGCTGAAAGGTGGAAAGAGTACATAGAGAGGCTCTATGAAGGTAATGTACTTAGCGACAAAGTTGTAGAACGGGGAGAAGAAGTAGATGAGGATGAAATAGGAGATACTATACTGAGAGATGAATTTGACAGAGCACTGAAATACTTAAGCCGAAACAAGGCCCCTGAAGTAGACAATATTCCCTCAGAGCTACTGAAGTCTCTGGGAGAACCAGCCATGACAAAATTGTTTCACCTGGTGTGTAATATCTATGAGACAAGTGAAGTACCCTAAGACTTTGTTATAATCCCTATTCCAAAGAAAGCAGGTGCAGACAGGTGTGAAAACTACAGAACCATCAGCTTAATAAGCCATGTTTGCAAAATGTTAACACGAATTATTTACAGAAGGATGGAAAAGCTGGTAGAAGCCGACCTCGGGGAAGATCAGTTTGGGTTCAGGAGAAATGTAGGAACACGGGAGGTAATACTCACTTTACGGCTTACCCTAGAAGATAGATTAAGAAAAGGCAAACCTACATTTCTAGCTTTTGTAGATTTTGAGAAGGCTTTTGACAATGTTGATTGGAATAAACTCTTTCAAGTTCTGAAGCAAGAGGGAGTAAAATATAGGGAGCGTAAGGTTATTTACAACTTGTACAAAAACCAGACAGCGGTTGTCAGAGTTGAAGGGCATGAAAGGGGTGCAGTGGTTGGAAAGGGAGTAAGACAGGGTTCTTGTCTTTCTCCATTGTTATTCAATTTGTACATTGAACAAGCTATAAAAGAAAGCAAGGGAAAATTTGGAGTAGGAATTAAAGTTCAGGGTGAAGAATTAAAAACATTGAGTTTTGCCGACGACATAGTAATTCTGTCAGATACAGCAAAGGACCTGGAAGAGCAATTGAATGGAATGGACATTGTACTGAAAGGTGCATATAAGATGAACAAGCACAAGAGCAAAACTAGGATAATGGAGTGCAGTCTAAGAAAATCAGGTGATGCTGAAGGAATTAGATTAGGTAACGAAGCAATAAAGGAGGTAGATGAGTTTTGTTACTTGGACAGTAAAATAACAAACGATGGTCGCAGTATAGAGGATATAAAATGCAGAATGGCAATGGGTAGAAAAGCGTTCTTGAAAAAGAGAAATTTGTTAACATCGAATATTGATTTAAGCCTAAGGAAGTCCTTTCTGAAGGCATTTGTATGGAGTGTTGCATTGTATGGGAGTGAAACATGGACGATAAGCAGTGTGGACAGAAAGAGGATAGAGGCTTTTGAAATGTGGTCCTACAGAAGAATGCTGAAGATTAGGTGGGTAGATCGCGTAACTAATGAGGAGGTACAGAACAGAATTGGGGAGAAAAGATATTTCTGGCATACCTTGACTAGAAGAAGGGATAGATTGGTAGGACACATTCTTAGACATCAAGGAATTGTGTATTTTGCTTTGGAGGGAAGTGTGTGGGATAAAAACCGCAGAGGAAGACTAAGAGATGGATATAGTAAGCAGATTCAGACAGATGTATGTTGCCGTTCTTATGTGGAGATGATGAGTCTTGCTCAGGATAGGGTATTGTGGAGAGCTGCATCAAACCAGTCTCCGGACTGAAGACCACAATAACAAACAACGTACTGACTTGGCTGAAAATCCTAAGAAATTTTGGTCTTATCTAAAAGCGGTAGGTGGATCTAAACAAAATGTCCAGATACTCTAAAGGCTGAATTAATAAACGTATTTTTTCCAAAGCTGTTTAACAGAGGAAGATTGCACTGTAGTTCCTTTTCTAGACAGTCGCACGGATTACAAAATGGCAGATATCGAAATAATTGACAGAGTGATAGAAATACAATTAAAATCGCTCAAAAGAGCAAAGGCCGCAGGACCTGATGGAATACCAGTTCGATTTTACACAGAGTACGCGAAGGAACTTGCCCCTCTTCTTGCAGTGGTGTACCGTAGGTCTCTAGAAGATGTTCAAATGTTTATTAAGTTTAAGGGACTTAACTGAGGGGTTATCAGTCCCTAAACTTACAAACTACTTATGAACTACCTTACACTAAAGACTACACAAACTTCCATGCCCGAGGGGAGGAATCGAGCCCCCGACCGTAGCGGCCGTGCAGACTGTGACCGGCGCACCGCAGACCGCTCGGCCACTGTGGCGGGCTCTCTAGAATAGCGTAACATTCCAAAAGATTGGGAAATGACGCAGGTCATCCCCGTTTTCAAGAAGGGACGTCGAACACAAGTGCAGAACTACAGGTCTATATCTCTGACGTCAGTCAGTTGTAGAATTTTGGAACATCTATTTTGTTGGAATATGACATTTCTGGAGGCTAGAAATCTGCTCTGTAGGAATCATAATGTTTTTCGAAAAAGGCGATCGTGTAAATCCCAGCTCGCGCTATTCGTCCACGAGACTGAAGAGTGCGATAGACACGGGTTCTCAGGTAGATAACAGAACGCAGCATGTCATTCTCAATGGAGAGAAGTCTTCCGAAGTAAGAGTGATGTCAGATGTGCCACAGGGAAGTGTCGTGGGTCCGTTGCTATTCACAATATATAAAAATCACCTTGAGGATAACATCGGAAGTTCAGTGAGACTTTTTGCGGATGATATATAGAGAGGTTGTAACAATGGAAAAATTATATTGAAATGCAGGATGATCTGCATCGAATTGACGCATCGTGCAGGGAATGGCAACTGGATCTCAATGTAGACAAGTGTAATGTGCTACGAAAACATAGAAAGAAAGATCCTGTATCATTTAGCTACAACATAGCAGGTTAGCAACTGGAAAAAAGTTAATTTCATAAATTATCTCGGTGTAGGCATTAGGAGTGATTTAAAATGGAATGGCCATATAAAATCAGTCGCCAGTAAAGCAGATGCAAGGCTTATATTCATTGGCCGAGTCCTAAGGAAATGCAGTCCGAAAACAAAGGAAGTAGGTTACAGTAAAGTACACTTGTTCGCCCACTGCTTGAATACCGGTCACCGGTGTCGGATCTGTACCAGGTAGGGTTGATAGAGGAAGTAGAGAAGATCCGAAGGAGAGAAGCGCGCTTCGTTACAGGATCATTTAGTAATAGTGAAAGCGTTATGGAGAGATCGATTAACATCAGTGAAAGACTCTGCAGGAGAGACGCTCCGTCGCTCGGTACGGGCTTTTATCGAAGTTTAGAGAACATACCTTTACCGATGAGTCTAGCAGTATATTGCTCCCTCCTATGTATATCTCGCGAAGAGATCATGAGGATAAAATCATAGAGATTAGAGCCTACACTGAGGCTACCGACAATCTTCCTTTCCGCGAACAATACCTGACTGGAATACGAGAGAGAACCGAGAGTGGTACTCAAGGTAACCTCCGCCAGACACCGTCGGGTAGCTTGGAGAGTATGGATGTAGATGTAGAGATGCAGATGTACTTAAAGAAGAAATACTAAAACAAGCCCATGACCATGTTTTGTCAGGACATGGGGGTAGAAGGGCGACAGATAAAGGGGTAGCATAACAGTTCTGGTGGAGGAACAGATAGGCAGATGTGGAACAGTATGTGCGTAATTGCATCCCGTGTGCGCAAAGGGCAGTCGTGTCCAGACAGAAGGTACAGATACAGAGATTGCCGGAGGCATCACGTCCTTCAGATTTCATAGGAATCGACGTATGTGGGCCATACGGAATTAGAATTTCCTAACGATACTCCATCATTCCTCGCGCTGTCTGAAAATGGTACCGATTCCCGATCAACTAGCCACAACGGTTGTTGGTGAATAATTGGCTACTAAAATTTGGTGTACCTGATACCTTAATTTCAGATCAGGGGACGAAATTTGTTTCCAAATTAATTAAACAACTATGCAAAATTTTTCGGATTAAGAAACTTCGCACAAGTCCGTTTCATTCTCAATGTAACACCAGGACTGAAAGGTTCACAAAACAATTTCGAAAATGTTGAGTCACTACGCGAATTCACGACACGATTACTGGGATACATACATTAAATCCGTCTTATCGAGTTACAACTCCAAAATTCTTCTGGAACAGGGTTATCGCCATATGAAGTCGTCTATGGGAGAAAGATGACTTCCGTTTTTGACTTATTGGACAATAAAGCGGTAAGGGCAGTGAGTCAGTTAGAAATTTTGAAAAGGAAATAAGAGAAGTCTGAAGATCAGTTCATAAAGCCAACGCAAGGGCATTAGAGACGCAGGAACAGCAGAGCAGGAAGTCGGGTAAATTACCTCAGTACATAGTCGGACAGTGGGTTGTGCTCACTAATCCGTACACGCCAGCAGGGAAGACAATGCCGCGGCGGAGCGGCCGGCCGAGCGCGCTGAGGCGCTGTGCTACGATGCGCAAAGCCGTTCCCCGTCAGCGGTTCGAATCCCCCCCTCGGGCATGGATGTTTGTGCCGTCTTTAGTATAAGCTAGTTCATAAGTAGTTTGTAAGTTTAGGGACTGACGACCCCGTAGTTAAGTCCCATAAGCTCTACAAACATGTGAACATTTTTTGGAAGACAAGGAAGTGTCTTGCGAAATACGAAGGGCCATGGCCATACCACGTCATCGAGGTGACCATCACCTGTGAATGTTAAATTACAAATGCCGACTAAGACGACAGCCGTGCACGTAAGTAGGTTAAAGCCATTCAGTGGTCTGGTAGAGGTTGGTCGCAAACGTCCCAGAAAGAAGTGCAAAACAGCAAACGACGGGCAAGAAGAGAGGAGTATCGCAGCAACGGACCGCTGAACATCCAGTTTCGTATAGTTTACGATCGCGCACAGCCATAAGTAGTGTTATTTTAGAGAGAAGATACTTTGTATATTATTTTGTGTTAAGTTACAGTATTGTTGTAATGTTTCTTGTAATGTTTGTGTATAGTAACGAATCACCGTGTATGGAGGAGAGAAGTGATAAGAGATACTTCTTTTCCCAGGTGGCGTTTTCAGTGCATCGGCATGGTGGATCGTGATGCAGTTAGGTGTTTGCATGTGTACATTAGCCGGATTGGAGGTCGTCCAAACATTAGACTCAAGAAGAGTTTTCGCTGGGCACCCAGAGTAATATTATCTATTGTAGAAAACACAGTTTTATATATGAACCAAAGCAGCTTTGGAGCATATATAAAAACGTCTTTTCTACAACATTTAAGTGCTGCAAAACGCGACATATCAAAAACATTTAATATTATCTAATCATAAGTAGTCACTAGAAACAGTAATTCAGGTGTGGAAGATACGAAACGAGGCTAGGAGTTTGGAAGAGGTGTTTGGTTACTTACAAAATGTAGCGTAGAGAGGTTCGTAAGAAGTATGACGTATTACATAATCAGTGGTGAGTTGGAAAGTCAATCCAAGGAACTTAAGCTCAGTACCACGTCTGAGACGGAAGAGGGGTTGATTTGATGCAGGTGGGAAGAGTCTAAAAACCGTATTCAGAACAGCGGATGCAGACCATAAAACAGTGTTGGATGAGATGCAACAAACAGCTGAAGCAGTAAGCAGTAAGGTGGATTGTCACATAACTCAAATATTAAATATTGAAAGAATTGTATTAAATAATACAGTGTTAATTAAGATACTACTCATAGAGATGGCACAGTACACAGACGCAACTCAATACGTCATGAACAATGATTTGTTAGGGATACAGGAACAGCTGAATTTGTTGGAGCTACGACTGACGGTAGCAGCAATGCTGAGGAACATTGCGAACCAAGTAATGTATACTTCTGCTGTTATAGTTTGTTTGAGAGAAGTTTTGTTCCGTGCGGGGAATGGAAGATTCAGTACTGATTTGGTATCACCTCATGATTTGTTGATAGGATTGCAGTGGCAGGTGAAGAATTTCCTTGGGTTGTTGGGCATGTAGTACAGGTATCACCTGACATAGTATTTATATTTTATAAGTTGGCGAGAGTAGCAATGAGATCCGATGATCGTTCGCCGTCAGGAGTTCGAGTCCCCCCTGGGGCATGGGCGTTTGCGTTGTCTTTAGTTTAGTTTCACTTAGTTTAAGTAGTTTGTACGCTACGGACTGATACCCCAGCAGTTGAATCTAATAGATTTACAAACAAAGAAACAAACAGATCCGATGATGCAAAAGGGTACATAAAAATTACCATACTAGTAGCAGATACGCATTCAATTTTTCGTTGTTATACCTTGATCCTCATTCACTTAGTTGTAGTATTTTTAGGACAACATATTAGTTTGCAAGTAAGCGACATATTGTTGACAGCGGAGAATTACTCTGCTTACGTAGTAATGAGTTCGCGAGAATTCGAGCAATGTATTTGAGAGGAGTTGACCATTTGTCCAAGTAAATCAGTATTACGAGCGTACAGCAAGAACTCGCTGTGGCGAAATTAGGTAACACGAAAAGTAAACAGCCGTACGTGCCGGCGGAGTTAGCAACTAGACAAGTGTCGAAAGAGAATATGGAAAATCGCCAAGCAAAATCACACGCATTGCAATATTTACTTCAGACTGGGGCAAAGGTCTTGGGACACTTTCAAAATAACGCAGAAAAATGGACTGCGGTGCAGGTGACATTAAGCATAACGCGTCACAAGCGGGACAGGAGGCAGTAGAAATAGCGGATGTCCGTGCTAGTCTGGTCTTGTCCGAGTACGACGAGGCGAGGATATGTGCAGCTACGACGCTGACTCCATCAGCACCTCCGCTTTGTAGCAGTGGGCTGCCGCTATCATCAGAACTATGCGGAGCCGTCCACGCCTGGTCCAGCTGACAGCACTAGAAATCCGACAGCAGGTCTAACCTGTGCGGACCTCCACTGAGGTCGCCTGCAATTCGTCCACACAAGATGGATATGGGAGCTTCCAGCAACAGCGTACCGTTCAAACCAGTCGGTGCGCTTGGGTTCTCCCGACCACGAGACCGGAGAGTGTCCTCGTCCACCGCCTTCCGCCACCAGGCTGCCTGGTGCACACGGCGCCAGAGCCGCCGAGTCGACGCACACCGCGCGGACGCGCGGCAGAGCACCGGCCTGTCTCAAGCAAGTAAAGCTGAGACCACTCTGTCGATGTGTAACTGCGAGGAAGCGCGTTAGTCTGTCCAGCCCCAGTGCCTCTGAATGTGTTATATGCTGGTCATGCTGACAACTTTCTAGCTACAGTCTCAACCGCCCAATTTGGGCCGTAGCAATGCCTACAAGATCATTTCAGAAGCTTCATCGTATTCGCATTGTCACTGTGTCAGGACGGATTTGATGAAGATACGTCTCCAGACGTCTTGGAGTGAGCCAAAGCGATGTTGTTCGGACGAAAAAGGATACCACAGCAATGGTCGCTACTTAAGGATTTCATCTTGAATTAAATAAGACATGATTGTGACCATGCTGAGTAATAATTTTCTTGCAAATTTGCCAAGGGTACATAGTGTCTCTTGTATTCCTGACACCAGAGGTGAATGTGGATAGCACTGGTCGAGGGCTCGAAGGCTACTCAGGGATTATCTGAAGATAAGGAACGACTCACCTGAGCAGGACCGGGCGTGCTCGAGAGCCCCGGAAATAGCTACCAGATCTGAGGTACAGACACTGCAGCCATCCGGCAGAGAGCACTGTTCAACCTTCATCCCATGAACAGACGAGAAACCGACAGGGCTCTCAACCTTTGAACCATCTATGTAAACCAGGTCATATCCAGGAAATGTAGCTAGGACTGTGAAAACCTGACGATGGAGCGCTTCAGGAAATCTGAGTCTTTGGGTCCATGTGCAAAGTCCAGATAAATACGTGGCCTTGGCAGGCACCACGGAGGTGTGCTTGTGTGGGCCCAATACGGAGATGGTAGAGGGAAAATCTCAAATTCCGGCTGAAGGCACCAGACTCTTAAGGCGATCGAATGACCCAACCTGGGTCATTGTTCAAATGTTTGTATAGCTTATGGGACTTAACTACAGGGTCATCAGTCCCTACACTTACAAACTACTTATGAACTTGCTAATCCTAAGACGGCACAAATATCCATGCCCGAGGAGGGATTCGAGCCCCCGACCGTAGTGGCCGTGCAGACCGTGACTGGAGCGCCTCAGTCACCTCGGCCACCGCGGCCTACCCTGGGTCATTGACGCTAGTCACGAACGACCACTTGAGAGAAAAAGACACGACGGTTTGGGTGGCTTGGTGAACTATGCACAGGCTCTGTATAGCCCAGCCTTGACAAGTAAGCTGTTCACAGGGCTGGTGTGAAAGGTACCCATCGCGATGCAAACACCACAGTTATGAATGGAGTCCAGCAAGCGCAACACAAGGGGGCCATGCAGAATCACAGGCGACACATCCAAAGTCAAGATGGGACTGCACCAGAGCTCGATTGAGCCGCAACAGTGTGGTGCGATCAGCACCTGAGGAAGTATGGCCCTGGCGGCGTAGAACATTGACATGGCGCCAGCAATCCTTCTTTGCAGGAGAAAATTGGAAACCATGGGCAAGAGCCCAGGACTGCGCCAACTGATGGCTGCCTGTAATCTGCGTTCGGCAACTTTGGAGCCAGAGGAGCTAAAAAAGATGTAGAAGTCGTCAGTGTAGAGAGATGGAGATACTGACGACTCTATTGCTGTCGCTAAGTCGTTTATGGCCAGTAAAAATAAGGAGAGCCTCAAATCAGAGCCCTGAGAAACCCAGTTTTTGTGCACATGAGAGGTGCTATGGGAGGCGCCAACTTGGACATGAATAAAAATCAGGAGCGGGCCCCGGGGACCTCAATCATGTAATGTAACGAGTAAATGACGTCGCCAGGTCGTGTTATATGCCCTCTGCATGAAAAAAAAAGACGGCAACAAGATGGTGGGGGCGGGAAAAGGATATGCGGATTGAGGACTCAAGGAACACCAAGTTATCTGTGTTAGATCGACCCTGGCGGAAACCGCCCTGGTATGGAGCAAGTAAGCCCTTAGTCTGAAGAATCCAACACAACCGCCGAATAACCATACGCTCCATCAATTTGCACATGACGTTAGTCAGGTTAATGGGTCGATAGCTATCCATGTTGAATGTTGTCCTTACCCTGACAGCCACCGCTTCTAATTGTGTCTGAATGGGCACAGTTTCACTATTTACATATACACACACTCCGCCTTCGACTCTGTTATACACGCTACGACTGCAAAAGTAGCCTATGGCCCAAAGGGCAGGGTCTGCATTGCTGGAAACTAGGTTTCCTGCAGGACAGTGCCAATTGCAGATGGTACACTCAAAAGCTGTCGCAGCTGAGCCAGGTGGGTGAAAAAAACGACGCAGTTCCATTGGAGGATGATATTGTCCGATAGCTGGGAAGACATGAATGAGAAGATGTTACTCATACACCTCAGCCTCACTCGCATCCATCAGTAGTGATGCGTTAGTTTTGACGTCCATTGTTTCTGGATCATACCCAAGAGCAAGGTCCTTGAGGGACTCAAGAATCTCCACCTCGTCCTCAGAGGCACAGGTGGAGGGGCCTGGTGGCACAGTGGCCACTGGGGTTTCCTTATCCTTGTCCTTTTCCTTTCGAAACCTATCTCTCAGAGGCTTCGCCAGAAGGAGAGGCTTTGCAGACTAAGCCTCAGTCTCAGAGACTAAGAAAGAGCGCGACACCCTTTGGCCAGCAGCCTGTGTCTTCGCCTGCTGCTGATACTGACATTCGCGAAACCTGGGAAAGGGAGTATCCCGAGGGACCCCTTCTGAATGAGGGCAGCCAGAGAAGGTTGTTACTTATCCAATGGAGAGAGGGGGCTTGCTCTCAAAGTAGCCTCGGGAGTAGGGGTAGGAATGGAATCCCCAGCTACCGTGGGGACAGGCGTGAGGTGGTGGCCCTGAGGGCGTAACAGAAAGAGGTACAGTATCTCCTGCTGCTCAAATGTTCAAATGTTTGTACAGCTTATGGGACGTAACTCCGGGGTCAACTTACAAACTACTTATGAACTACTTACGAACTAGGACGGCACAAATATCCATGCCCGAGGGGGATTCGAAAGCCCGACCGTAGTGGCCGTGCAGAGCGAGACTGGGGCGCCTCAGTCTCTTCAGCCACCGCGGCCGGCTCTCCTGCTGCAGTCGCCTGTGAGGATGGCAACGACATCGCTGCTGCAAAGGAGATGGTCAGTGTGATGGGCTGTAGTCACTGATATTTCTTTATGGCCTCAGAGTAAGACAGGCAGTACAAGGTCTTAAATTCCATTATTTTTCGTTCCTGACGAAGAAAGGTGCACTCCCACATATAAGGTGGATGATTAAGGCCATATTTGACGCAAATGAGAGGCAGTGTACATAGTGTCCGGATGTGCCAGACGTCCACAGTCCCTACATGTAGCGTTGGAATTACATCGAGAGGACATATGGTCGAATTTCAAGCTTTTAATGCACGTCATAGGGGAAGGGATCTAAGGCTTTACGTCACACTGGTAAGTTGGCACTCAACTCGTCGTCGGACTGTAACAACAGATCTTTGTCAAAAATTATGTCTTGGACCACATTTAGAGACTTATGTGGTGTGATGCTCACAGGGACTTGACCAGCTTGTCGCAGGTAAGCAACGCCCGTGATTGGGTCGGGGATGCTGCTTCTATGAGCACTGCGCCGCAACGCATCTTCTTCATACTTGAAACTTCCCCTTACGTGTCCTGAAGCTGTTCAACGGAGATAAGAGGCTTCATAGGTATATGGGACTCACCATCTGTACAGCTACACACAAGTAATTTAGGGGAGTACGACGCATCTTTATTTCTAGCCCTACATTCCTCCCATGGCGTTCCAGGGAAGGGAATGATTGGGTGTTATACTGCGCAGCACTGTATTCACTTCTTAGACGCTTCGAGACGGCGTTTCTGCGTGCGCCGACACTGTTAATGGATCGTTTCACTTTCGTCCAGCTAGGGAAGTATACGTCCGCCCAGCCGCGCTTGCCTGGGTAAGCCTTATAGAGCTGAGGTGTGGCAGGTTCTCAGAGGTTGCTCGCTAAATGCTGTTCAACCTCAACAGCCATGCATCTCCTCGGCACGTAGCACAGCTTGAGACTGAGGTTTTCTTTCATTTTTATAGAGGTTTGTACCGTCCTCACGACCCGGGCTCTGAAACGTACAACGTGCCACCGTCGCGCCGAACGACGGTCGTTGAAGCACGCACAGAGCTTACGGTGTAGCGGATTGTTAGCGCGACAGCCACAGCTCAGGACCCTGGGATCGCCAAGCCCGTACTCAGCAAATTAATGCTGAGTCCCCGAGGGGAAAGCGGTAAGGTGGCGGTTGCCTGATGTTTTGGGGTGTCATTCTGTGGAACCACTGTACGACACTAGTGGTCATCGACGGCAATCACACGGCTATATGGTATAGTGCTATATGGTACGGCGCAACCAGTTTGACAACATTTTTTGTGATGGCTTGATATAATGGATGACAATTCTCGCGCCCATCGAAAACATCTTGTGAATGCGCTTTTCTACGATAACAACATCGTCAGATCAGAATGGCTATCCTATTGAACATGCCTCGGATACACTGAAAACAGTTGGTTTTGGACGAGGCGACCCACTAACCATTCTGAGGGATCTATGCCGAACCACCGTCGATGTTTGGGACAATGTGGAGCAAAGGTGCCTAGGTGATCCAGTGCAAAATATTCAACGAGAAATACAGGCAACAGGAAATACTGTCCAAGGATCGCATTGTAGGATAGTGTAAATACTGTATGTACCAATCTAGAGGGATTTTTTTCTGTCAGAGTGTACCTAGGTCCACGGCCGGCCTCAGGCGTGTGCAGACATTACAGCCGCCAAGGGCCCCTCGCTTCTACAGGCCCAGCGCTAAACAGTCCTCCTTAATTTTGTTTATGAAACTACTTTTAATGTAATGAAATTCAAGTATGTACCTGTTGTGATATGACCATCACCACTGGAGTGAGTTAACGAACGGCGAGCCGTCCCCGTGGAACGGCGTTTACCGCCGAGAGATGCCTTGGGGCAGGTACAGGCCTGAGTAGTGTATACTCTGGCAGGAAGTAGATGTCTTTAGGGCCGCCACTGACGACATTTTGAAACCTCCGATCTCATTTGGTCGCCCTTTTCAAGGGGGAGTAATAATTTTCAATACAGAAACGCGCGCCCGGCGCTGAGGGTTCTCTTATCTTGGTCAGCAAGACGTTCATCTACATCTACATCTACATAGATACTCTGCAAATCACATTAAAGTGCCTGGCAGAGGGTTCATTAACCACATTTACAACTTTTCTCTACCGTTCCATTCTCTAATAGCGCGCGGGAAGAAGGAACACCTTAATCGTTCCGTATTCTATTTGATTTCTCTTATTTTATTGGGATGGTCATGTCTCCCTAAGTAGGTGGGTGCTAGCGATATATTTCCACATTCAGAAGTAAAAGTCGGTGAATGAAACTTCGCAAACAGATCACGCCGCAATGAATAACGTCTTTCTTTTAATGATTTCCACCCCAATTCTTGCAATATTTCCATGACGCTTTCCCACGCGTAACGTGATAAAACAAAACTCGCTGCCCTTCTTTGAACCTTATGTCAGTCCCACCTGGTGAGGGTCCCACAAGGGGCAACAGTACTCCAGGAGAGGACGCACAAGTGTGATGTAAGCAGTCTCTTTGGTGAAGCTGGTGCATCTTCGAAGCGTCCTGCCGATGAAACGTAACCTTTGGTTCTCCTTCCTCACAATATTTTCTGTGTGTTCTCTCCAGTCTAAGTTGCTCGTAATTGTAACTCCTAGGTATTTGGTAGAATCTACGACCTTAAGGTTTGGCTGATTTATCGCGTAATTGAAGTTCAGTGGATTTATTTAATGTGGTCATGTGTATTACTTCACACTTTTCTTTATTTAGTGTCAATTGCCATTTTTCGCACCATGCAGAAATTGTGTCTAAATCGCTCTGCAGTTACTTTTGATCCTCCATTGACTTCACTAACCGATAAACGACAGCATCATCCGCGAACAGTCTAAGGGTGCTATTCAGATTGTCTCCTAAATCGTTTATAAACACGAGGAAGAGTAATGGACCTATAACGCTTCCCTGTGGAACGCCAGATATCACATCTGTTTTACTCGATGACTTACCGTCAATTACAACGAACTATGTTCTTTCTGATAGGAAATCGTGAATCCAATCGCACAATTGGGGAGATATTCCATAAGCACGCAATTTCATAAGAAGCCGCTTGTGGGGTACAGTGTCAAAAGCCTTCCTGAAATCCAGAAATATGGAATCGATTTGAGATCCCTTGTCGATGGCACTTAATACTGCATGTGAATAAAGGGCAAGCTGTGTTTCGCAAGAGTGATACTTTCTGAATCCGTGTTGACTACTGGTTAATAGGTCGTTCTCTTCGAGGTAGTTCGAACAAAGTATATGTTCCAAAATCCTACTGCAAATCGACGTCAATGAGATAGGCCTGTAATTTAGGGGATCACTCCTATTGCCTTTCTTGAATATTGGAGTAACTTGGGCAACTTTCCAGTCTTTGGGTACGGATCTTTCGCTGAGTGATCGGTTGTAAATGATAGCTAAGTACGGAGCTATTGCATCAGCATAGTCTGAGAGCAATCTAGTTGGTATACAATCTGGCCCGGAAGATTTATTTTTGTTTAGTGGCTTAAGTTGTTTTACTACTCCAGGAACAACTACTTCTAAGTTTCGCATGCTGGCAGCTGTTCTTCGACTGAATACTGGGGTGTTCACTTCGTCTTCTTTGGTGAAAGAATTTCGGAAAGCTGTGTTTAGTAATTCTGCCTTAGCAGTACTGTCATCGGTAGTATTACCATTGCTATCGCGTAGTGAAGGTATTGTTTGTGTTTTGCCGCTAGTGTACTTCACATATGACCAGAATTTCTTTGGATTTTCTACAAGATAACGAGACAGGATTTCGTTGTGGTAACTACTATAGGCTTCTCCCATTAAAGTCCGCGCTAGGTTGCGAGTTTCAGTAAAAGATTGCCAGTCTTCTGGATTCTGTGTCTTTAAATTTTGCATGCGTTTTTCTTTGTTTCTGCAACAGTGATCTGACCTGTTTTGTATACCACGGGGTGTCAGCCCCCTCTTTTATTAATTTATTTGGTATAAATCTCTCGATTGCTACTGATATTATGTCTTTGAAAGTAAGCCACAACTGATCTACACTCGCATTTTTAGTTTTGAAAGACTGGATACTATCGCTCAGGAAAGCGTGAAGCGAATTTTTATCTGCTTTATCGAATATATACATTTTTCGTTGATTTTTGGTGCATTTGGGCATTTCGACATTCATTCTCGCTACTACAACTCGATGTTCGCTAATCCCTGTATCTGTTTTGATGCTCTTTACTAGCTCCGGATTATTTGTTGCTAGGAGATCAAGGGTATTTTGGCAACCACTTACTATTCTAGTGGGTTCATGAACTAACTGTTCGAAGTAGTTTTCAGAAAAAGCATTCAGATCTAGTTCGAACGATGTTTTATATTTGCCGCCGGTTTTGAATACGTAATTATGCCAACATATCGAGGGTAAATTCTCGCTACTACAACTCGATGTTCGCTAATCCCTGTATCTGTTTTGATGCTCTTTACTAGCTCCGGATTATTTGTTGCTAGGAGATCAAGGGTATTTTGGCAACCACTTACTATTCTAGTGGGTTCATGAACTAACTGTTCGAACTAGTTTTCAGAAAAAGCATTCAGATCTAGTTCGAATGATGTTTTATATTTGCCGCCGGTTTTGAATACGTAATTATGCCAACATATCGAGGGTAAATTTAAGTCGCCACCGATTATAACAGTATGCTTCGGATACCTATTTGAAATGTGATTCAAGCTTTCTTTGAACATTTCGGCAACCGCATCGTCTGAGTCAGGGGGCCGATAAAACGATCCAGTTATTAATTTATTCTGGTTGTCAGGATTAACCTCTACCCAGACCAACTCACAGGAAGTATCTGTCTCTATTTCGCTGCAGGATAAACCGTTATTAACAGCAATAAACACTCCACCTCCTATTTTATTTATTCTATCCTTTCTGAAGACCATTTGGCCCTTTGAAAAAATTTCGGCTGAACTTATCTCAGGCGTCAGCCAGCTTTCAGAACCTATAACGATTTGTGCCTCAGTACTTTCTATCAGCGCTTGGAGCTCTGGAACTGTCCCAATACAGCTACGACAATTTACAACTGTTATACCAATGTTTTCTAGATTTGCTTTCTTCCTGTGTCTGAGCTGCCCCCTTTGAGACTGAAACCCATTTTGTGTATTCCCGAGGCACTGTAACTTAAAAAACCGCCCAGTCCACGCCACACAGCCCCCGCTACACGTGTAGCCGCTTCCTTAGTGTAGTGGACTCCTGACCTATTTAGCGGAACCCGAAAACCCACCACCCTTTGACGCAAGTCGAGGAATCTGCAGCCCACACGGTCGCAGAACCGTCTGAGTCTCTGATTCAGACCCTCCACTCGGCTCTGAACCAAAGGTCCGCAGTCAGTCCTGTCGACAATGCTGCAGATGGTGAGCTTCGCTTTCATCTTGCAAGCAAGACAGGCAGTCTTTACCACGTGTGATAGTCGGTCAAAATCAGAGAGGATCACTTCCGATCCAAAGCGACACATATCATTGGTCCCGACATGAGCCACCACCTGCAGCTTGCTGCACCCCGTGCTCTTCATGGCATCCGGAAGGATCCGTTCCACATCTGAAATGACTTCCCTCGGTATACACACGGAGTGCACATTGGATTTCTTCCCCTCCATAGCAGCCATTTTCCTAAGGGGCTCCATCAACTGCCTAACGTTGGAGCTCCCGGCTACCAACAAACCCACCCTCTGTAAGTGCCAGGATCTTGAAGGCAGCGGGGCGAGTACAGGACAAGCGACACCATCTGCGTCAGGAACATCCCCTGCCACAGACAGCGCCTCGAATCTGTTGGCAAGACTAACCGGGGAGGCCTCCACTTCGGTCCCCAGGGAAGTCTTACGCCGCCTGACACGCGCTGAGGAGACCTCCCAATCCACCACGGATTGGGGGGCTACCTCCTCGCGGGCAGTGAGCGGGCTGGCCACAGCCGCAGGCCGATCGGAGGGCACAACAGACGCACAGGGCGTCTGCTGCACCCCCGCGAGCGGCCCACAACAGCGGCGCCCACCCACCGCAGTCTCAAGCGTTGCCAGCGTAGCCAACGCCGCCTGAAGCTGCGAGCGAAGAGTCACCAACTCTGCCTCCATCCGTTCGCAATAGTCACAGTTCGTAGCCATTCTAAAAACCTTTGTTTTTTCCAAGTACGTACGTCTGAGGCCAAGAAGTTTGGTAAACAGTGAGCTTCGAAAGATATGGATCTGACACCTAACAGTTTATTAACGGCGAATCTGACAAATATATACGCGAGCTAATAAATCAAAATAACAACTGAACTGCCAACTAAACGCCATTCTTAGTAGATAAGCACGCTGTCCGATCTAATCTTGCGTAGAAAACTTGAAAGCGTACAGAAGCGGTCTCTCCGCTGCCGATTTGGAGACGTGCAGACCTGCGCTGTGCTTCCCACTGCAATTACGTGATAGCTGCATAGCAGCTGTATCGGCTAAGCGACAGCTTAGCAAGTCTTAGTATCATTTTCGGCTTATAGAAAGCGAGTTTCGCTCAGCGGAGCCAGGCACTGTGGCTCAGCGCGCCCGCACAGTGGGCTAAACGCTCTCTGTAATTTTTTTAAAAAAAAAAAAAAAAAAAACGCTGATCTAAATATTAAACAAAGAACGAACAGAACTAGTGACCGCAAAACCTAGATCTACCAGAAGGGAAAAAAGCGGTAAACGCTCGGATTCTTATTGAGAAGGTCGCGGGTTCAACTCCACCTGGCAGCAAATTTTTTCTACTCCTTGGCAATGCATACACCTACATATTGCTCCAGTAGGGATCGTGAGGACAATATTAGATTAATTACAGCACGCACAGAAACATTTAAACAACTATTCTTCACAGGCTCAGTACGTGAAAAACCCTAATAACTGGCACAGTGGACGTACCCTCTGCCCTGCACTTCACGGTGGTTTGCGGAGTATTTATGTCGATGTAGACTGACGTCACAATTAACCGCAACGTCATGTATGGTATTTTATTAATTTATAATTATGAGCAAAAAAGAAAAGGCATTGGATGAAATTTGGTTCTACGAATATTTAAAAATGGACTGTAGTTAACGCGTACTTGGGGCCGTCGTGTATGTAATTCGATACTTCAATTCTTTTGCAATTGATCAATTACATGTACCGGGTAATATTCATCGAAGAAACAGGGGAAGCAATAACTCTGACCGCATCTTGCTCTCGTTATGAACGCTGCTCTTTTGCAGTTACATGGTTTTTTTTTTTTTTTTTTTTTTTTTTTTTTTTTTTTTTTTTTTTTTTTTTAATGTCTCCATAGAAAAGGAAACTTGATTGACATTCTTTCGTCGCACAGTCCAGCAGCGAACCACACGTAACGCAGCTTGTCGCTGAATACTTGCGAGGCCAGCTGCTGATGTATAATGAAATGCAGTTTGATGCAAGCCTCTTGGGAAGTGATTTCTCTCTCGATTAGGTAACTGCAGATGGAAATTCTTTTATTAATTTTCTTTATTGCTGACTATAAGAATATACATCGCATGGTTGCATTACTGGCGTACATTTTGGGGGAATTACTGTGATATTGCTTGTTGGCAATCGAAAATAACATATAAGATGTTGCGTTTAATTGTAAAGTCAGTTTGTACGCATTGCCAAGGAGCAGAAAATATTTGCCGCCGGGCGGAGTCGAACCCGTGAACCTTTCAATAAATATCCGATGCCTTACGGCTGAGCCAAACACCGCTTTAAAAACCGATTCAGCGGCATGTGGTGATAAACCCGTGTCGAAACTCCTTTTATTTCCTAAACGCTTAGCCACTCCCCCACTTGGTGTACTTTCATATGCCACCATAAATTTCGACGAATTCGGCGATGACGATTAGGCGTCCTCTCCTTGTAAGATTTTCCACCAGAAGTCAGAATTAACCAATTTCTCATATCAAACTTCCAGGAGGATATTTGCCAGTTTCAGTAGCCTTAACGACAACACTCACGCCGCCTCATCTTATGGGTTATGCAGCGCAACGGCATAGATAGAAGGAGATCCGTCCAGTGTGTTTCCTTATTTCGCGGTCTAATTTGCTGTGCACTGATTTCCGTAATTGATAAAGCACCGATTACTTGGATAACACGCATGTCATGAGCGCCAAATGCAGTCACAGCTACATCAATATAAAGGATTGCAAAGAATTGAAATTTTCAGCCAGTTATTGTCTCCTCCTTCTACAATTTGTTAAGGAAAGCCAAACTGTACAGTTAGTTTCTGCGCTTCCCCACTTCCGAGCATTACTATTCAACATCAACCTACAAAAAATGGTGGAACGTTCATGAGCAAACGAGGAGCTTTATAAAAAAGATTAGGACACGAACGTGCGCTGGATATCACCAAATGCATGAAGCTACGGCAAATTCGTTGCATAAAAGGTATTTGCAGCAAGCCGCCACACAGCTTAAGGTTCAAGAGGGGAGTGTACCCCCGTTGCAATAATGAATCGGGAAACATGTACAAGCTTTCGGGAGATCAGGCAACCCAGCACTGGAGACTAAATACTGCAAGCTATCAACCAATCTTGTGAAGAAAGATGTATCAAATCATTGAAAATCTAGAATTTACCAAAAACAGTATAAATCAAAAAATGTTCAAATGTTTGTAGAGCTTATGGGACTTAGCTACGGGGTCATCAGTCCCTAAACTTACAAATTACTTATGAACTTGCTACTGCTAAGGACGGCACAAATATCCATGCCCGATGGGGGATTCGATGCCCCGACCGTTGTGGCCGTGCAGACCGTGACTGGCGCGCCGCAGTCCCCTTGGCCACCGCGGCCAGCCAGTATAAATCTCTTGTCACTTCTGCGGAAACAGGGTGGAGTTGCCCTCTCGGAATGAAAGGCGTGAAATAATACCCTCTCGAATAGCTTTTACATAAAACGACACGCAGAGAACGTTTCATGTGCAGCATTCTAAGAAGACGTGAATTGGTGGTTGAAAGATGCCAGTGGAAACGTCATAGAGAAACCAAACTTACGCTTGTCTTTCACAACAAATGAGCTAACTTAAACTATAAAATTGCTTGAGATGCGAAAGGCAGTGGCGTTTGATGACGTGTTTTCTGCTTCTTATAATATCTTGGACCAAGACACCTGGATACTGATAATTTATAATGATGTATTGAAAAATGGGGAAATCCCTCAACAATTCAAAAAAAGGGCAAATTATTACCAACTTTAACTCAAGGAAACCTCGGGATAATCAAGAGAGATACCTTACTGAGAATGTACTATGAAGTACTGGAAGGCTTTTATAGAACATGAAACGAAACCTCGGTGATGTAATTCCGCAACATCAGGCAGAATTCAGACTGAAGGTAAACTGCTCCGAGTACATACTGAAGTGGGTTTTCAGGAGAAAATGGACATCGGAAGTCTTCGTCGTCCAGTTCACAGCATACAGACATGTGATGAAGCTGAGATAAAACACACACACACACACACACACATTTCGTAGCGCTAATACAAAGCCATGCAAAGTTGCCGATATTTGACGGTCTCACTGGGAGACATACGATGAATAACAGCTCACCTGAGGGATCAGTCTTAGCACCGTTCTCACTTAATCTCTACATCAGCAACATGTTTCACACTAAAGCAAGGAAACTCAGCGACACTGACGATCTAGTGATAGGACCCCCAGGATAGTATGTTTCAAGAAGAAGAACAAACATTTATTAATGACCTGAAGAACTGAAGAGCGTTTTAAAACAAGTAGAGACCCTACCCGATCAAATGATAAAATGTTTGTAATCTTAAGAGACGAAACTGTTGCGGTCTTAGGTCCCCATACTTACAAACTAGTAAATACAACTTATGCTGCAGACAAAAAACACATGCCGGGGGAGGGCCAGAACCTCCAACGGGGAGCGCCGTGCAACCCGCGGCAATCCGCATTTTATTGCACGGCCATTCCCGCGCGGGTAGACTCTGCCTGAACCCTTCTAAAACAGAGGTCAGCGCTGCCCATCTTTGCACCTGACAAGCATACAGCTGTGTGTCTGGAGCCTGCGGGCACAAGCGCTTCTCCAGATATGTAAGAAATATTTGGAGTCACTAGTCTGTTCTGTTGAACAATCAAGTGACTATTCGGTTTCTGAGTTCTGCTGTCGTACAAACAGCAATGTGAATAGAATCGATGTTCACTTGAATGGTATGACGAGATTGGTGCCTGGGACTATGAAATCAACACGTTTATCCTCGCTTCCAAGTTTCACAATTACAACACCTCCATCTTTCCGACGTCAGCAGGCTACAAATCATGATAAATCATTGGGTAAATAATCACTTAAACTTTTCCAGAAGTACTTAGAATTCTCGAAATACTTAGTAGTGCACAACGAACTTGATTAAAGGAGCGAAAACCGGCGTGGATGGGCACAAAAGGAGTTGAGCCGTCAGCCATTAGTAGGTAATACCTACTGCCATCAGCCTATAAGGTGAATGGGGAAACGGGACAAATGGATCCCAGCCAGTCGCTTCTTCTGAGAAACATAGTGAGTGCCCTAAATCACATCACAACTTTACACACCCGAACCAAAAACCAAGTACAGGCGAAAAATTATCGTGATACTCAGATTCCTCAGTGCAGCTGTTAGCCTCAAGAAGGAACACTTAGGTACGTAAAGGGCATAGCTAAAGGGGGTAGGGGTGGAGGACTCGGAAATCTCAGGGGTATAACACGGGGTGCATCTGTCAACAAAATTTACATTATTGTTACATTGTAAACACAGTAGACTCTCGCCTATTCATCTTTTGGCTACGGCCGAATACAGTACATTTCCGATCTCTCTTGAACTCCATTCTTGCTTTGCTAATTAGGTTGGTCCTTACTTGCAACTGAATCTAAGCTAAATGCTCACACTCATCATTTCTATGCTGTTTGGTGTAGTTGATAGTTTCTAATATTGTGGGGTACGTTTGTATCAACAAAGAAGATACAAACCAACATTCATACGTCCACAAGTCAAAGAAGAGAGTGATGTAAGAGCCCAATTACCCGCCTACAGCACATTAATGTACCAAATTGAGTCTTCTTTTGACACAGGTAAGGAATACAGGCATGGTGTAATAATGAAAATGTTGTTCTAGTACTTCCATTTGTACTGCAGTAAAAAAGTACCTGGTTACCCGTGAACTGCAGAGAAATCTTCAGGCCAATTACCCAGTGAAATATATCAGTGGTTTGCAGGAACATTGTGCCGATGAAGGTTTTACATATAACAAATGCAAAATAGGTATTATTCCAAACTGATCTGCAAACTATCCTCACCACAAAATACCATTACCAGCAGTATACAGACGACAAATTAGGAATTAGATTTCAAATTATCATAAATGTCGTAAACGTGAAAGAAGTGCAAACTGCAAGGAAGAAACCCACACATTTATGCCTTTAAAGTGGTTCCGGAAGCTGAAGTACAATTAGAAGACGAAATATTTTCAAAACTCAAATGCTTGGAAAAAGACCTGTCACAGAACACTGAAACATGGTGAATAATCAACAAACTAAAGAGCCAATTACGTGAAATTCTCGTGCTGTGAAATTAAAATCTGAAATCAGTAACAACAGAAAAAGGGGAATTCTTGCTGCAACTAATAAAAAATTCTAATAACAAATAACCTCGCCGGAGTATGTAATTGCATTTGGCAATACTGCTTACCTAAAGATTTGAAATACGGAAAGATTTTATTTTGGAAGTGGACAGCTGCCCCACCTGTAGTTTTTGTGTGTGTTGTTTCACAACAAACATCAGAAACTCACGATAGAAGCTACGTGTCTAAACAAGACGGAATTGCTATGTAGCTTAGTAACTGATAGACGTCAATTAAGCAACAACTGCAGTACTGTCGGCAATAAATGCTGTTTGTTACTTTTTAGCTCTTTTGTGTGCAGTTAGCAATCACCTAACAGCTGCAGCCAGCAGAGGTGGACAGTCAGCGCTCAGTGGCAGACGACGGCGCGGCGTGGGACGCTGGCAGAACTCTAGGGCAGAGAGGGTGGACGGGCTACACAAGTAGCAAGAATAAAAGAACCAATAACCAGGAAAATAAAGCAAGTGGGCAGTCGGCTAAGGCAATAGTTATGCCAGGTATGTAGGTCTATGCAAATGTAATGCATATTTTGCGGGATACTGAGTGAGCGAGCTAGAATCCATAAGTCGCAGTCCAAAGGCAGCGATCTCGGTGAGATGATAGCCACTCGTTGTTCACATTCGAATGTAAGGAAACAATACGCGTTTAAGTAACTGCACATCGCTTAGAGAAAACTGTTTGCCCTGTTAGCGTGAATGCGTTCAACTATTGATAGAACAGACGATTGATGGCGTGCTGTTACACATTACCAAACGAACTACGTTCAACTACAGCTGCAGGCGTAATTTCTACTAGAGAAAAGCAGCTATAATCTTAAAACGAACAACGATATGTAAGGTTACAAAATAAACACGAGTTTTCTTTAAACTCTACATGACAATTTACGCAACCTTCCGATCTCAACAAGAGAAAGCTGAGACGTGTTTTTACACAAAACGAAACGAGTGGTCACAGACTTCTAAAACACAATGGGTAATGTGAGACTAACCGGAGTCTCGTGAAAGACAGTACATTATCCCCGTCCTTTTGCAGCACAATATGCCTTATATGTCTTAGCAAGGGAAGCGAAAGAAAGACTTTTACAATTATCAAAGGAAGTTGGGTGGTCTGGTTTTTTATTTCCTTAGCGTATAGAAATATTAAAATAATTCTCTGGATAGGTGTGGTGTTCATATTAAATGACACAAAAAACAATTAGTCGTCCTTTATAGATTTCCAGTTCACTCCAATTTTATTATCGAGACAGTGCATCTGGTGTACATGAAATAGCTCAAGCATTTCTGAAGTACGAGGAGTTCAGATGTACAAATGTTCGTAATGCTTACATGACTTAACTGCGGGTCATGAGTCCCTGAACTTACAATCTACTTAACAACTGACTTATACTAAACACAAAACAAAGAGCCATCCCGATGGAGGATTCGAACCTCGGGACGCGGGAGGGTGCCAGAGGCGCTCCGTGCTGTAACACCTGTATCAGTGCGTGGAGTCATGTCCGTGGGCAACATGGCGTTCACTCGATATAGATGGCGAATACTGTGTTGGGATACAGTAGTCCACGCATAGTGGACCTGTTTAAGTAGTTCTGCAACAATTGGAGTTGATGTCCCGTACGTGTCACTTGCTGTCCCATCATATCACTCACGGACGTCGTGTCAAGTCTAAATAGGGAAGTTATTACACGTCATGCAGACTACTTTGAGTTTCACGCTCTGAGTCTAGGATTATCCTGAGAAACAACACGTTGCCTTCTTGTTAGAGGAATGATAAAGGAACAGGTTTTGAAAAATCCTGCAAGTAACGATCGCTGATCAGCAATGCCTGCAAAGACACCAAGGGTGAATCACAGTTTTCGCTTATGGCACTCTGACCACGATGTTTGGGGTAGAGCCTGTTTGTTCTGGACAGATCCACCCTATGAGAGAGCGCTTTTCAGGTCTACATCGAATGCGCTAACGTCCATTACTTGTGTGCAGACAGTTGGGCTACAGGGGTGGTTGCCTTTAGTCCCCCTACTAATGTCTGGTTGGCAACAGTTTTTGCTGACCCTCGTGGGGTCAGTAGCCCCTTCATCGCCCAGTGGAAATGGCTGTGCGGTCTTATGTGTGCTACTGTAGCATTACAATACGACAATCTTTGGAGGACATATTTGCTACATAGACATCCAGTAGCTCCTCCTAAAGTAGTAAAATGTTCACGAACCGACGCAAACAGCAACTGGGCAAAACTGACGCAGTATGAGAACTTGTGTGGCAGTTCTCAGAAGTGGGAATTCCACAGTTTGACTGTAGGTAGTGTCAGCGCCGCACGCCTGAAGAAGGCAGCAGATGACTGGCAGCCAATCACACGCTGGCGCCGCGCCTTCTGGAGAAGCGCGCCCTCTACATGCAGCTATATCTAGGCCGACGTGTGTCTGGAGGGGCACATCTGAACTCAGCTCCGAAATAGGCAGCAACTATGAGTGAGTGCAGACAGCATCGATGAAGAAGACGCCACCGCGAAAAGAGAACAGACATACTTTCTAGAAGTTAAGTATCTGGTGTAAACATTAGTGAAACGAAGCAGTAGCTCCGCTGGCAGGGAAACGTGGCAGTACTGGCTCGGGGTTACACCAAACGTAATTCAACATATGAACAGTCGTTATTATTATAACAGAACATCAAAGAAATTGTTCCAAAGACAATAACTGAGTTAAGCTCAAGTTCAAAAACAGGAATGTACACTTGAAATATTATAGCTATTAGAAAAAAAATCCATGAATCGAATGTGTTAAACAATACATTCAAAAGGATTAACCCAAACAGGAATTCACACCTCAAAGTTATAGCAATTAGAAAACAATTCCATCAATAGAGCTGTATTAAACAGTACATCCAACAAGGATTAATGTAAACAGGAATTAACACTTCAGAATTATAGCAATTACAAAACAACTCAATGAATAGAACCTCGTTCGGAATCAAATCAAGTCACAGTGCAAATCGGAATTGCTGGCTTGCACAAAATTTGAGTTGCACCAACAGAATCAAACTAGTTAGACCTTTTAAATTTAAACATCAAACCCGAATGCACAACACACTTATGCCACCCTGAAGGGGTGCCAAACATATTCTGTTCTACTAAAACAGTTTCACACAAAATTAAAAGGAACACTTTGCAAATGATAGCCGGAAAGTTAAATGATAAACACTGTTCATCCGGGTCTTTCAACCTTTTAAAACCACATATTTACAATTACAGGAGAAGTTTACGTAACTTAACGTGTTCTACTTGTGTACTCCAGGATCTGCCGAAAATTCCAGAACTGCTTGGCCTCTGCTCCACATGCCTGTGTGCACGTATGCGTTGTTTCTGTGCCCTCACAGTTGACAGCATGCATGTGTGCACCAACACCCAACAGCCTCGTGCTGCAACAGACTAAAGGCGCGTCTAAGCATGCAGTTCATCACACAGACGCACCCCCTTTTTTGGCACCAAATCCAGTATGTTTCGACATGAAGCCCACACCAGTGTTAAAGTCCAACTCCAGTACTGAGTAGTTCTCGAAACAACTCTGAAGATAAATAGACTCAAAGTAGCCCAGCATGAGCCTCGTGCTGCAACAGACCATGTGAGTCCATCTGAATAGTCACCCCCAGACGGTTACAGTACAGACACAGTCCTCGGAACGTTCCTCTGGGGCTACCAAAAGCAAAAAAAAAAAAAAAAAAAAAAAAAAAAAAAAAAAAAAAAAAAAAAAAAAAACCTTTCTCCCAAACCAAAACCGCAGGCGCTCGCCTGGCGCCCCCTGCACACACGGACGCCACCACCGAAAGGAGCGCACGAAACGAATGAACCCTCCGCCAAACGGAGGCGAGGCGGATGCTGCAAATCCGGCATGGCTCAGTTAGTGGATAAACTTTGCTCACCACTGCCACTGCGTGCGGCTGCTGCGGCTGCTGCGGCTGCAGGCGGCCGGCCTTGAGCGTGACGCGGCCGGGCGGCGCGCCCTCGACGCAGTGCGCGGCGCTGACGGCCCAGCGCGCGCTGACGAGCGCCGCGCTGCACACGGCCGCGCCGCGCACCTCCACCAGCAGCAGGAAGGGCAGCCGGTCCGGGCGGCCGCCCACCACCCGCTCGCTGCCGCTGCGGTGCGCGGGCAAAGTGAAAAGTACTAGCTCAAAACCCGGCGTGCCCAGGTATTGACTTATTCTAAGATCTCTTACTCCATCTTCCCTCCTCCCCTTTCTTGCTCTCCCATCTCTCTGTTCGGCTCCACCCTCCCCTCTTCCACTCCCTCCCACTCCAACCTAGGAAAGCTCCTAGACAGGGTCTCCATAATTCAAGTCCAACTTTCGAAATGCTATGCTGTACAGAAAGAACCACAGGGCAGAATGACTGCAAATTTGAACTGAATATACTTGACGAAGGGAGAAACACAATGGCACACACAAAAAATGTATTTGGCATAAATGTGCGGGTTTCCTGTCGCTCAACTTCTATTGCATATTGCTATTTGTCTGTCATTACAGGATAGAGGTCTACTTGTACGGATATGTTTTTAGGAACGACTATTCTGCAGTTGCAGTATTTAGCAAATTCTGGTCATTAAAGAAAATTAGGAAAGGTTGCGGTCTGGTACTGTACTGTCACTGGAAACCAGTATAAAAATCTTCTATGCAGCTACATCATCCGAAGCCATCAACGCTGATGATGTCAGGATATTATCACTTTGAAACACGATGGTGCACCTCTGCACATTGCATAGCCACTGAAGTACTTCTTTAAGAGCCATTTCCGAAATAGCACAAGTGTCAGACATCATTTTCCTGTAGCCTTGCCCTCAACGTCCCTAGAAATCAGTCCGTCTCAGTTTTGCTGTTGGGTTATTTGAAATGTGTTCTCTTCTGTAGCCACATAGCAAATTTGGCAGAATTAAAAGCATGTATTATCCAACATATTCACACTGTGACCCCTGTCACAAGATGTTCACCAGTTTCAGCTTCTAGCAGATAATGGTAGACAGCATACAGAACGTGACTTAGTCAAGTCCCGTTGTCGTATCGTAACAAAGGAGAGAGGAATGGTGGCCTTAAGTCAGTCTGCAAGTCATGAGCGGAAACGAGTGACTGCGAAAGATAGGTAATAGGCATCTACGAGAGATGCGGATTTCGGGACTCGAGAGGATACTTGTTCCGAAGACTTTTGGAAGTCATAGGTAAATGGAAGTATATTTATTGCATCCCATGTACTAATACTACTACACTGAAGTTAATCCTTTAGAAGATCAAAAGAAGATCTGTTGCCAAAACAGAAGTCATTGTTTACATTTCCTGTGGATGATCCTGATACAGCTACCCTTCCTAGCAGCATTTCATGGGCAGCTACACCCCCATTCTGGACACTATGTGTAGCTGCAATGAAGTGACCGAGTGCTCTAAGACTGCATTTATAGACAGCGGTTACTCCACAGTGGAGCAACCACTGTGATTTCGTGGAGGCACCGCTCGTCTCTCACACAGCAGGTGGTTCAGCCGCAATGACCTTGAGCACCCTGCTCCCACCTGCCCACCTGGCGGCCAGACAAAGGAAGCACTGCCAAAGGGTCAGGGCCGAGGACAGGGGGGACATGGGGGCAAACTCCCTAGGGCCTGGGCGTTGGGGAGGGGGGGCGGTCTTTGTGAGGGCCCAGGCTTCCGAAATAACGATTATCAAGAGAGCTGAAACTTCCTGGCAGATTAAAATTGTGTGCCGGAACGGGAACTCGAACCTGGGACCTTCGCCTTTCGCGGGCAAGCGCACTACTGACTGTGCTACCCCGACACGACTCACGATGCCGCCTCACATCTTTCCTTCCGCCAGTATCTCGCCTCCTACTTCCAGGAGTGCTAGTCATGCAAGTTTCGCAGGAGAGCTTCTGTGAAGTTTGGAAAGTAGGAGGCGAGGAAGTAAAGTTGTGAGGCGGCATCGTGAGTCGTGTCGGGATAGCACAGTCGGTAGTGCGCTTGCCCGTGAAAGGCAAAGGTCCTAGGTTCGAGTCACCGTTCCGACACACAATTTTAATCTGCCAGGAAGTTTCATATCAGCGCACACTCCGCTGCAGAGTGAAAGTTTCATTCTGGATCAAGACAGCTGTTGTAAAATAAATTATATAACATATTGAGTTTTAAAATATCTACACATATTGGAATATTTATCACTTATTTGTACATGACAAATGTCTGTGTTGTGAAGTAAGCGATATTGTATTATACCCCCACAGACATACAGTGGCAGTTAAGTTTTAGATTCGGTGTTCTACGAATGAATAAAACAACGTGTGCACTGATTGAGCCGTCCAACTGCATGAACGCTGCAAGGTTATTATTAGCATAATAATGCTCACTGTTTATAGTGTCATGTGACTATTGCTCCCTGGTGTTGCTAAAGGGCCACTGCTTTTTGCGGTCAGCAGCTCGTCTGTATACCCATTTCTTTGCGAACATAGAGCTAAGTAAGAAGAGGAAATCATTTCTTGATGAAAGCATGAATGAAGAGGAAACAGTTTTGAATTCAGATCTCTTCAAGGTAAATGTTTTTTATGTCATTACTGACAATTTAGTCGCCAACTTAATAACACGATATGAAGCAGTAAAGCTGTTAGATGACGCTTTTGGATTTTTGTAGAAATATGCAAAGCTGACTGAAAAATCGCCGAGGCATGCAATTTATAAATCACTGAATACCATAATGATGGTACAATAGATTTAAAAGAAGAAGTGAAATATTTTAAAACAATGCATACTTCGAACGTCGAAGGCACTTCTTTGAAACCATTCGAACTCTGCGCATCTTTTGCTCCCTTCCAGTGACTGTCGCTCTGGGAGAGAGATTATTTAGCACTCTGGCGTCTGAGATCAACCATGCATCAACAACGTCTCACAGATTTGGGGACCTCGGCTATTGAATCTGATTTGCCAAGGCAGCTAGACTTCGATAATGTGGTGATACAGGGCGCTCAACATCGAGATCATCAGCGACGGAAGGCTCGGAGAGCGCCACTGGGAGAGTTATAGGAAAAAACTTGTAATATATTACGACTTACATGCTAGTGAGTTTATAACACCTACTGAGCAGTGTAATATTTGGCTGGCAGTTAAAAGTTAAGTGCAAACAAATTTTCTAAACAGAATTAAATGAAGCGAACAAACATTAACCGAAATAAATCGTTTCTGAGTAGCATCTGGAATCTATTTTGTACGTGGCATGAGTTTGCTCTCTTGTCTTGTAAGTCTTGGTCGAGCTGTCACCGACTTCCTTAGCTGTTGTTGTCTTCGTTTCCTGAAATATCCCCCTATCACTACTATCCTAACGAATATTTATTACTGTATCTTTGTGTTGGTTTCTAATGAACGTATTTGTATTGTTACCTAATTGTGATGTGCTGAAACCATGTTAAACCTTCTTAAAAATTGTATGTTTGAAAGTTTTTTAAATGTTTTGTAAAAAATTAGATTTTTATAATTATATTACTTTATAGTGAGTATTTTCTGTGTATTTGCTACGTTCCCTAATGATGTTGTGTTACTTTCTACTACAAGTAAAAAGTAATAAATCGTATTTTGTGCTTAGTGTTGGGATGGTAGACGATTAATAACATCAAATATAAAACAAGTTATATATAGTTTTTATTATTAGGTACCTATTATATTTGTGACAACCTGTATTTGACAAATAAAAGGCTTAAAACTCTTAATTCAGGGAAATTTTTATTGAAGTTTCTTATAAGACAAGAAAAATAATTAACATATGTTTGAATTACAAGTTTGTTTATGTCTAAATCTAATGCATGGGATAAAGGTTACTTTGCTAATGAAATCGCTTGAAACAATTTGACTATTTGTTTGCATTCTGCATACATATCATCTGTCTGCCCTTTACAGCTAGATCTTTGCATCTTTGCCTTCCTGTTACACAGGACCAATGACCTACTCCGTCAATAGTGGGGCTGGTTTTGTTAGAGCCCGACGCTTCCTGTAATGAAAACTGCGAAAACCGTCAATCGGAAGCACAATCTGGCATTGGCGTATGTTAGCACCAAAGATGAATACGGTACCTTCTGCAGTTTATTTTAATTCTTGCTTGTACCTATAAGAATGCTTAAGTGCCTGATGATAGTATTTCACATAAAAAATTACTTCTGTGTCCACTGACAGTTTTTATCTACTTTATCGCATCTAAGAAAGAACTGTAACACCCAACAAAACAAACTGTTTTCAGTTTGAAACTTCCGTATGTATTTAACTTTATCTCTTTCGTCTCAACACGAGCACGATAAAGGAGGGTCGCCGTACAAGTACAGTCATCGTTCAGTCACACGCTCTGGGCCTGTTCGTGTAGAATCTGCATTAGTCGGCATTGGCTGGCAAACATACTTATTCTCCCACATTTAAAGGTTACAACGGTACGATGCGAATTTGCGACTATCGGAAATAGATAGTTAAAGTAAAAGATTCTTTTAAAAAACTGACTGCTGTATTTTGAGTGGCCCCGCATCATCTGCCGTATTAGCAGACGCCGCCGCAGCCCGCTCAGCCGCTCAGCCGTTGGTATTCTGACTCCGCAGCGCCAGAGCGGCTGCGCCTATACACAGGTCCCACGTTGCATTATGAGGAACGGCGCACTGCCAAACCGCCGAGATTGCTCCGCCACGGAGCAATTGCGGCCTATAAACTGGAGCTAATATGCCTAACTGTTGTTGTTGTTGGGATGTTTAAAGGAGACTAAGCTACTGGCTCAACAGTCCCCTGTTCCCAGCTAAGAGGTCACATCTGTAGAGAAACAGTTTAAACCCGAGCACTCCACATTCGGCACACGAGACGTACAGAGAGACAATGACTGCTAAAGTGACAATAGAAAAGGGGAAACATAAAAGGAGTAGATAAAAATAGTCAACGGTGCTAAACATCACAGAATTACAGATTGTGGCTGGCTGATCACAAGGATAATAGAGGATGAGATAGCCACAATGCGGACACTAAATATCTCCAGTTATAAAACAAGCTGTATAACGGAAAAGTAACACCTCATTAAAACTTCAGAATTATTGGGGGTCTGAAAGACAGTGTGATGGTACCCACCACTAGATAGAATCATAAAATCCAGCTGTGCGAATAAAACGTAAGCCTCGATCAGCCACAGAGGCACTGTTAGCTAAAATTAACGGAAGCGCAGTTGGCAGATGAAAGGAGCGCCGCAGGGCGACTCAAAGCGAACAGTCCACCAGGATGTGGACCACTGTCAATAAAGCACCACGACGGCAACTTGGTGGGTCTTGTCGACGTGTGGTGCAAGGCCAAAACGTAGTCTGCCGAGAACAACTGACTCCGCATGGCCGTAGAGGGCTTGAATACACATAGTGTACTCGGCTCGTTCAAGTGCGCCCATTCCGTGTTCCAATGCGCAAAGTCCTTGCGGGTCATTTCCAGTTGGAAACCTCTGTCCTGGAGGCCAAACTCCAACAGCCGTGGTGTGGTGGCCAGATGATCGGCTCATTCATTTGCCGCGGTGAAGTAGCCGAGCGGTCTAAGGCGCCTCGCCGCGGAGGGCGCTGTTGCTCGCCGCCGGAGGTTCCAGTCCTTCCTAGGGCATGGGTGTGTTTGTTATCCTTAGGTTAGTTTACTTAGGTTTATGTATGATTCTTGAGTTTCTCCCGGCGTATTTGATAATCAAAATATCCATAGGTGTACTGCCAGTCTATAGTGAAGATCATACATGTCGCCATCATCAGGTGAACTGACGGGCTGAGCTCCTGGAAACGCGCTGGCACAGAGATCCGCACGCTACGGCGGCTTGAAGGGAACTGGGTTCTAGCAACGCCACCTAGACGGAAGGCTTGTGTGCCGAGCAGCGCACCTGCCAAGAGTAGTCATAACAAATCTTCTCCACCCAAGAGCGGTTTCTACCGAAATCATTCCTACAAACGTCTTATTGACTGAACAACGTACTTCTATTGGAGTAGAGAACTGTTTTTAAATAAATCCACTCTTTTCTTCAGTTATTTTATATGCTAATACCCTGAACATGTCTGTTTTGATTCATTAAGTCCAGAACTTTTGATGAGACAGTTGGTTTAATCAGGCCTGTACACGTTTCGATAAAACAAATTGGCACATAAAAAATGAAAACATTAGAGTCATTCCTATGAGAAATCAACCAAATACTTTAATTCGAGCGATATTTTTCCGTTTTGTTATTGTGTTGCACCTTCGCAATAACGAAAATCTAAAACTTGCACTTTTCAAAGTGAGCAAAATTGTGTAATTTGTCACGTTTTGAAACTTATTAAAAAAACAAAGAAACAAAAAAAAGCCAAATTTCGAAAACTGTCTGACTTACTTATTCAATTTCTTATCATGTTTAATAATGCTGCTTAACTATATTCATAAAAATGCTCCTTTTTTGAAAAGTATATATGACTGTGTGTGCAAAATTTCATGATGCTATTCCAAAGTGAAATATCACAACTATTCAGGTTAGTTAATAAAGAAATAAAGTGGGCCAAAAGTTGAAACAAAATTGTGTACTAATTAAGCAAACTTCTGCATATTATTTTAAAAATGTAGTAAACAAGGCAAGACAAAAACTAAATATGTAAGTTGCATTTTATGCTTAATAAATAAAATTTAGGCCTAGTCTCTTATTTTAAAGGCAAATTTCATATTAAAAAGTTCTAGTATTGATTTCCCTATCCACAGGTTTGCTGGGTACTTATATATAAAAACTGTATATATCTCTACTGTATCTTTTATGAACTTGCATTGAATGGCCATCATGTTCTTTTAAAGAAGATGTACCTAACAAAAAGGATTACATCTTCATTAAAAAAAACACATGATGGCAAGTCAAGGCATGTTCAAAAAAGATTTTAGGAAATCTAAGAAAACTGAACAGACAAACTATCCACAGGTCCAAAACTGGAATCACAAAATTAACTGTATCGAGGCAAAAATGCATTACAATTTGTGGTAGTGGAACACAGTCACTTAGGCCTATGCATTTGTACCACTCACCCAGTTTTAAACACACAACAATCCTAATTAAACATTTAAATTTGCTGAACAAAATTCCTTCTTAAATTATTAGGAGCAGCTCAGTTGAGATAGTAATAACACCCTCACGGGTAGTGCTGTTAATCATCAATAAAACGATCTCCCGAAGAAAGTTGCGTTTAGTGCTGTTATTCCTTAGAAGTTTACGACGCTTCTCGCCGGACTCCACTGCTTATGTTGGCAACAGATGAACAATGAAGTGTACAACTGTGTTAATATTTTTTACGAGCTACAGAGTAAATGTAAATGCTGCTCGTTTCACTCGCAGCAAAATTAATACTGTACATGATCTATGGTTGCCAGGTTCTTGTATGTACCCTTGTCCGTTCAGAAAAAAAATAGTTTTAACTGAAATTGTCAAGACAAAACATTTATTGGTCATCTGTGTTGCCGCCATTAACCATTGGTGCCAATATAACCACTGGAGCCCGGCGAGAAGCGTCGTACAATTTAAACGACTTCAGTTTCATGGCAAGCATATAACTAACTATGGGCAGGTAGAAATAATATGCAGTAAATAAAAAGTCGCGGGCACAGAGTGGAGCAAGAAATGGCCATTTAAAGTTCCGAAACGTCCGTGAACTCGGCAACAATCACAGTCGTTAAAAAGAACAAAACTGCCAAGAGGAGTGTTCACACTTCATTCACCGTGTTTAGTTTCGATCTCCCGTTACAAAATTTAAGATACGTTAGTGACGATAATAATAACCGAATACTGCCAAAATATCACATGCTACGTTATGTTTCACGTTTTAAACTTAATACTACTATGTAGCTGTAAAAGATAATTGACTGAGTTACTTTTGTTGTGTTGTTGACGATCAAGTTTTCCCGTGCGATAGCTCGTCTCCATTTTTCTAACAATTCTTCTTCTTTTGTTAAAGAAAAATCTTGCACTTTTGGCCCTGTTGGATAGTTTCTTTTACAGCCGGTCACAGAACATCTGTAGGGCATTTTGTCTTCTAATAACAAAATGCTATGCGTGTAACACCCAACAAGCCACAAAAATAACGTTATAAATGTAGAAAACAGTCATAACATGTAACATTCACGTCTTTCAAAACCCGTCACACACTACACAAAACAACTCGCTTCCTGGTGTTATGACTACTCTTGGTGTACCCAGCATGCCTTTCGAAGGCACAGGCCTTCCGTCTAGGTGGCGCTGGTTCTAGCCCGGTAGCGGGCGATTTAAATACCCTCGGCCTGCGGAGCGACCCCTCCGTGGTCCGCGCCCTGCGCCGTGGTCGCGCAGTGGAACCGATTGCGCCGGCGTCCGAGATGACGTCGATGTGACGGCTCTGCCCGCCGTGGTCGTCACTTCGTTACGTTTGCTAGATTTACTCTTAATTAACCCAATCGCAGGTTTCCAAGCTTTGCTAAGATTATAGTCACAGTCACGGTTTATGAGGTCGTCACTTGTGCGAATTTCAATGGCCTCTCTAACGACGCAGTCCCAGTATCTCGACGTCTGTACCAGAATCCTACTGCGTTCATACTCCATTGTGTGAATCTCCGACAAACAATGTTCAGCGACCGTCGGCTTGCTTCGATACATCAATTGTGTGCCTCTGGTGACCAACGGATCGATCCTCGACGGTACGCATCGTCTGTGCAATATATGACTTGCCACACTGACACGGAATCTGGTACACGCCGGCCTTCCTCAAACAGGGATCATCTTTAGCGCTCCTCACCAGTGCACGAATTTTATTCGGCGGACAAAAAACAGTTCCAGCGTGGTGTTTCTTCAAAATGCGGGCGATCTTCCCCGAGAGTGCGCCGGTATATAGAATGAACGCGGTGCCTACATCCTCCCTCGTCTTTTCATCCGTTTCCACGGGTTGTGCTGTACTGGTTGGGTGGAGAGCCCGCTGAATCTGCCACTCTGAGTACCCATTTCTTCGGAATACAGTTCTCAGGTGTTCCAATTCCTGTGGCAGACTGCCGTGCAGACCGTAACTGGAGCGCCTCAGTCTCCTCGGCCACCGCGGATGACGGTACAGAAAATACAGATGATTACATTTGCATATATAGCGGGAAAATATGGTGAAGACAACCATAAATAACATTGATTGACAGAATTCGGCGTGAAAAATGAATTTGGAATGGCTGGTTGTAGCATAAGGTCATGCATAAACATACATGGACAGAACCAAACGTTAACCTCAAATCCATCATAGACTATGTCACAATCACAAAAACAACAAAGCTAGTATTACAAGACGCAAGTGCTATGAGAGTGCAGAGGGCGGATCAGACCACGTGGTGTTGATGTCTAAGTTTATGAAAGACACACAGGTTCAAGTGGAAACCGAGGCACCAAAAGCCAGTAATATTCAGTACAATTTACAAATCCTTGGCCACAGTTCTCCCCCGTCTCCAGTACCTGCAAAGGCTAGCAGAAAAATTGCTCCCGTTGAAGAAACTTCTGCAGATACGATGATTACAGAAGCCGTCCGTAATGCAGTTTGCGAAGAACTGGCAAAAAAGAAATTCAAATTAGAAATAGTGGTGCAACGATGCGGTAAAAGTGGAAGTATATAGCAAAAAGAAAGCTTATAACATAAAATGACTGGCAGGAACACGAAGAAGTGATGCCGTGCGGCTGGGGCGCGTTGCGCGGTCGCCCGCCACGGTCGCTCGAGTCGTACTCTTCACACGGGTGTTGCATTTCCTGTCGGAAAGTTGCTTTAAGTAGTATTTAAGTCTAGACGACCGGTGATCTTAGCAGTTTTGTTCTTTAGGATTACAAACATTTGAACATTTGAAAAATTGAAGCTTGGCAGTCAACAGCCAAGAGCTAGGAGAAAAACGGAATACGCGCTCCAGTAGAGCTTCAAAAGTTTTAATAACGAGAACACAGCATAAAAATCAAACACGTATGAACCTCAATAGTATGCAGGAATGGTTAAGACACTATCAGGACCTACAGTGCAACATTCTGTGAGAACACACGCGAAACCCATTAATATTAATATCAATAATAATATTCCACCTATAACACCTAAGGAAATCAAATATACAATTAATACCATGAAAACCAGAAAGCTTGCAGGTCCAGGATTAATTTATATTAAACTGGCTAAAGGAGGTCTGTCGAAACTCTTTGAGATTTTGGCAGCGATTTTCGACAAATGCCTCGGAGGTAACGAAACTCTGAAGTGGTGGTAAAAGGTGGCGATTACATTAGTATTCTACAAAGGAAGCAGAAGAAATGTGCAAACTATCGTGGTTTTGTTATAATACCACCAATGACGAGGGTCTACGGTCGTATCTCAAAAAAGTTTGCCAGAAGAAGAAATAACTAAATCTGAAGAACAAAACAATTTCAGATCTGGTCACTCCTTTACCGGATTTACCATCAAAATCCTTGTGGAGGAAGGACACCAAGGGGCCATACCAATCTCCTTGTCGTTTTAGATCTACAAACAGCTGATAAGAGTTCCACAAAACAAGTTGTGAAATCAATAAGACTGTACTACAGAAGCTGTAGACATTGGTAGAAAAATAAATCAAATTCGCCTTGGATCCAAGGTCTCCTGAACACTGACGTTGAAACTGTGTACTGCATGCACTGCCGATAGATGGCACGGAGTCCGGACAAAGGTGTAAACAACCAGAAATGGGCAGTGCTGATGTGAGTGTGTGGTTAAGATGGCCGATCAGCTACAGGAAGGAAGTAGCCTGCTCGTGTGTCTATTGTTCTGCCTTATCTGGTTCTGTTCAGATGTTCACTTCGTTGTCTTGGAGTGAATCAAAGCGGCGTGGTTCCGGCGTGGTAGCGGAGCTGTCGACGACCTGCCCTGCTCTGGCCGCCAGCGCCACAAGGCTGCCACAGCCACGGGACTTGGTGCTTCGACTCAAACTGTACGTAATAGGCAGTGTGACATGCAGATTCACTTCTGACAAATAGGCAGCATACATCGCGGTACAGATGGGCCCAGACAATCAGTAGGGACGTTTTTGGCGGCCAGATCAGCCGGGTCATCTAAGTCACACGTGCAAAGAGAGAGGAAAGGTGGTCGTTCTCTGATGTTCTGGGGTGGTATTATGTGAGGCCAGAGTAGGCAACCAAATGGCTATACGGTACAGGAATGTATAGTGCAATCGTATCAGCAGTATTAGAATGACGTGAACCCTGTCAAAGATGCCTTGAACACAATGAACAGGCTGTTTCGGAAGACACGTCCCACCAACCAGGATGAGATATCTACGCCGAACCGCCGAGAGGAGTGTGGCAGTTAGGACGGACAGTCGCCTGGTGACCTAGCGGACAGTATGGCACGGCTAATACAGGCGAGCGTCAGTGCACGAGGGCGTGTGTGCCGCAGTTTGGATCACAGTCTCACAATGTCCAGGTCACTGCCCTGCCAACTGAGAATTTCTGTTTCCACGAGCATTAAAGAAAACGGAATTGCCGTTTTCGTATATCCCCGTTCCATTTTCACGTAAAAGATCATAGACACCTAGAATGGTGATGCAACCCTCATGTGATTTGTGTTTTTCAAGAGTCTGCGGTGACAAGGAGACTGCGCCATGGATGGACAAACAATCCTACGCTGTTTATGATCTACTTGGAGGAGGCACTGTCATCCTGGAAAAGGAAAAGCGGGGCAATCTGTATACCATAGACGATGTGATGTTGTTCGTGTTATTTTTTGCACACTTCAAGTGTTAGAAGCTGGGGACGAGGAAGATGCTAATTATAACCTCAGCAAAATAAAAGAAGAACTCGTAAATAGAGTCTTGTCATGAATGTATCTAAAACTAAGTATCTGAAGGTGGGAGAAAATACTGTTAATGATATAAAACTCGTTGGTGATACTGTTTAATGGCGGTGTAGCATGGGAGTGACAATGTCCAACGGTAGAATTGTCGATGATATAAGCAATAAAACTAGTCCTGGCAGGCGATCCATAAAACAACTAAATGCTATCATCTGAAACAACAACGTAATGCACTTAACGACCTATATCATCTGTCATTCAGTCACTGATAGTATCACGATGTACGGCGTAGAGTCGTGTTAATTGACTTAAAGGCAAAACGACTGCCTGCTGGCTATCGAGATGGATTTCTGGGTATTGCAGGGTGGATCATGTTAGAAATGACAAGGAAGTAAAAGTGCAAGGATTACCCAGGAAGCAAGCGCTTACTCTTAGTATGCTCACCTACACAATAGCCAGACACAAGATGGCCGAAACGAATATGGAAATAGATTGGACATGAAAAAATATATGTGGTCTACCTATGACATGCTGGAACATTGAGTAACACTTCGACTCATACGTGGAATTAAAAACTAATTATTTTTATTGAGAAGTTTTTGTCACGAAATCACCTAATTTACAAGGCGTGAACGGTATTCCATTTCACAAGAGGCTAGATGTCTCTCTGAATATTAACTCAATTATACGGCTGACTATATACGATGGTTGAATCTTAAATAGTGCCAAATATTTATTGACAACCATTACAACCATTACAAAAGCAGCGTTACGTGTTTCCACCTTTTACTGATCTTCAAAATAGTCACCAGTGTTGTGTACAACCCATTGCCTGTAACGTGGAAGGCGTAGTATACCGTTATCAGAGCCTGTTTTGTTGACGTTGCGAATGGAGCGGTCTACTGCATGTCGAATCTCTTAAACAGTTCAAAAATGTTCAAATGTTTGTAAAGCTTATGGGACTTAACTACGGGGTCATCAGTCCCCAAACTTACAAACTACTTATCAACTACTTACGAACTAGGACGGCACAAATATCCATGCCCGAGGGGGGATTCGAACCCCCGACCGTAGTGGCCGTGCTGACCGTGACTGGAGCGCCTCAGTCACCTCGGCCACTGCGGCCGGCTCTTAAACAGTTCTGAAGCGAATGTCACGAAGTGGTTCCTTCAACTTCGCAATCAAATCAAAGTCACAAGGACTTCAGTCCAGGGAGTATGGTGGACGGTACAGTACTTCGCAGTACCAGCAACCGATCAGAGGAGTCACAGCTTGCGCTGTAAGCGCCGGCGCATTGTGCGAAATGACGGTTGGGTTCCGCAGAAATTTTTGCAGCTTCTTTCGCAAAGCTGCCTCGCAGGCGATGCTCCAAAAACGAACAGTAATACTGTACACTGACGGTCTGCCATGGAGGAACGTGAAGGGTGACACCGCTACGTTAGACCGCTCGAGTCGGCCGCGGTGGCCGAGCGGTCTGCGGCGTGCCAGTCACGTTCTGCAAGGACACTACGGTCGGGGGTTCGAATCCCCCCTCGGGCATGGATATTTGTGCCGTCCTTAGTATTAGCTAGTTCATAAGTAGTTTGTAAGTTTAGGTCTACAAACATTTGAACATTTGGAGACGGCTCGCTCACAAGTGACTGCGCTTCCCTCGACGCGGTGAATTGGCGGAGGAGCATGTTGCTCGCCGTCGGAGTTTCGAGTCCTCTCTGGAACATTGGTGTGTTTGATGTCCTTCGGTTAGTTTAAACAAGTTTAAGTAGTATGTAAGGTTTGGGACTAATAACCAAAGAAGTTAAGTCCTTTAGATTTACAAACATTTGAATATTTTTCTCTTCCCGCCTTTGGGCGCACGTCAGTGACGTGGGACGGGCGAGTCCATTTGCTCGGGGGTGAGTAGGTAGGCTATCAGCGACTTGCATAGCGTCTCCCCAGCAGTGTTGCCACTAGTTATGTTCCAATCCTCGCATCTACCTTGTTTCGTAAATAAATATTTACTCTCCGATCTAGAGGAACGGACAAAATAATTTGGAGACTAACAGAAACACGATATCTTAGGACTTGCCTCACCATTGGCTTTGAGAAGCGTTCCAATTCCTCGAAGGACAGATTAGTAAAGTGTCTTTCAGCTTCCAACTGAAGGTGATCGTTTCTTTTTCGAAACATCTGCTAATTACTTCACCGATGTTGCAACTGAAAATTCCGTCCTTGCTCTCTGCACTGATACATCCGATTCATCAAAACTAAGATAGTTACCGCGATCCTTATTTGAATTAAATACTTCACTGCCAGTATTTAGCTGCTTTTGTTTCTTAAATGAACGGGTTCGTGCCAGCTGCCCATGTGAATATGTCGTTACGACAGTGAACATCGTCATTAGTAAGGGAAAAGTTACTCTGTAACGTTAAAAGTCATCGTGTTCAGTAAGAGACGATCTCCAACTGTCAAAGAAAAAAAAAAAAAATTCTGAGGATGGGTAGCTGGCACGAAATCGATCATTCAAAAAATATAGCCGTTCTGAAGACTGATATCCAAGCATTAGATCCAATAATGATTTCAAAATGTTGAGACATGGCAATTCTGGTTTCCAGCAGAGGCGCTGGATAATATTGTGAAGCTGCTAAAGCTCGTGTGAGTGCATTATTATTTTTTGGAAGAATGGCAGTGTTTGTTAGCAAAATTTCATTCATAGTAAGCTGTTTACTGTCGAGCATGGTGAGACAGTTATTCACAAGTATCCAGACAATAAGGTTGATGATAGAAATAGTTGAATACCACGATATAGATTCCCAAATTTTCTCTTCTAGTCGTGTGGAGTCTGTGAATTAAATGAGTAGTTTTGTGACATATACAAAATATAACCGAAAGAACAGACGCCTACGTCGTAACATCAAACATGACCAAACTGTTACGATGTACGCCAGAATTGTTATTTCAGTTTTTCTACCATATGAAAATCGCAACACTAGCGACGTAACTTAAACAGGAATAGCAATTTGCAGATTTTCGTAAGCAATGCAAAAATATTATCTAGCGGTGAAGAGAATCGTAAGTTCTCTGATGATGTTTTTCCTGTGAGACTGGTACCACAATTACAGTGGTAACTTACGGGGAGTAAACCCATACAGGAAAATCAGGTACGTTGGAAGGCCATGAAGTGGCAGCCCCACTATCCGGCGGTACCTGCGCAGCCCCGCGAAATGAAAAGCTACGTAGGGAAAGCCGGAAAAGAATAAAGGTTAAATATTTTGGTGTAGCGGAACATGTAAACTTAATAACATGGAATTTCATAGGGATGTCGGCAAAGGAAGGAGATCAGCACAAATTATTAAAAGGCAGGAGTTGTGATATGGTATTTATCACATAAACTAAAAATAAAATGAAAGTAACCATAGCTGTAGGAAATTATACAGTGAAAACAGTGGAGTAGAGCAAAGCAAAAGAGCCCAAGCTGGGACTACCATAATAGTATCATCCAGTAACTTTCGGGTGTGCGGCCGGACGCCGTCGTCATTCTGACGCGATATTTCGGCCTCGAAACGTCCGGCCATCTTCAGGTGAGTAGCGAGTACTGAAGAGCCCAGGAGCAGTCGCGGTATTTATAGTGGATCTCGCGCATGCCAAAAATGCTGGTGTCGTTTTGCGCATGCGTTAGGTGGTGTCACGCGCGATACGGCCTAGTTCTATGTGCTGCCCTCGGTGGTGGAAGTGTTGACGTTTCTGAGAGAAATAACGTAGTTAATACGATAAATTGATAAAGTTACTTATTTTATTATGTTAAATTAGCACTTGATAGCTCTTTACAATGACAGACCGTACACTCTAGGAATAACTATAATGAGCCAAAAAAAAAAAAAAAATGTATGTGCGTCCACGACCGCGTAATACAATGTCACTGAAAAGTAATTGCAAACACGCAAAACTTCTTCAACACTCCCGCTGTTCCAGTGGTTGCATTTTTCCTTTTACAATATTAAGTCTTGCACACAAATAGACAAGTCTTCCCTTGGTTAACGGTTTGGTAAACAAATCTGCAAGTTGTTCTTTGGCACATATATATTCAATTTTTATCTCCTTATTTAGAACCTTTTCACGCAGAAAATGATACCGCACATCAATGTGTTTGGTCCTCTTTTGGTATTCGGGATTTTTCGATAATCGAATTGCACTCTGACTATTTACTTTTAAAGTTATGGGTTTCTCATATTTAATCCCTATCCATCAAGTAACTTTTGAGCTACATTGCTTCCATTGCAGCGCTAGCGGCGGCTACATATTCAGATTCAGTTGTACTCAATGCAACGATTTTTTGTCTCTGCGAAGTCCAAGTTACTGGACCACCTGCCAAAACGAATACAGATCCTGTTGTTGATTTTCGTGATACAAGATCGCCTGTATAATCAGCACCAGAGAAACCTACTATCTGTATATGGCTGCTGCAGTACTCTGTACCACAACCTTCTGTTTCGATAAAATACCGGAAAATTCTCTTTACCGCCTGCCAATGTCAATCATTATGACAATTCAAAAGTCTGCTCACATTGTTGACTGCATAGGATATATCTGGTCGCGATATAACCGACAAAAACACAAGTGATCCGACCGCTTCAAGGTATGGAATTTTTTCAGTCTGTGATTCTTTTTCAATAGGTAGTAATTGCACATGAGGATCGGCTGGAACACTCAAACCATTGGCATTGCCTATTCCAAACTCTTCAATTATTCGTTTTCTATATGTCTATTGATGTATAAACATCTTCTTTTCTGCACGATTTCATTCAATTTGCACTCCCACAAAACAATGAGCATCTCCCATTGTAATTCGAAAAGACTCTTCAAGTGAAGTGAGAACATGACTTTCATTGACTTTGATGCCGCAAGTCCATCATCTACAAATAATGCTAATATAAAAACTTCATTACTGACAATGCCGCGGAATAAACAAGGATCAGCATCATTTGGTCCAAAATTAGACTGTGAAAGAAACTCTAAAAACTTGGAATTCCAGCATCGAGGAGCCTGCTTCAGCCCATACAGTGACTTCTCAAGCTTACAGACGACAGAGTCCATTGTGTCAATCATCAGCCCCACAGGTATTTCCATATAGATTTCTTCTTCAAGATTTCCATATAAAAATGCAGTACGAACATCAAACTGTTTCATTTCCAAATCTTCGTATGTAAAAATTGCCAGGAAAACTCTAAGCGATTCATGCAGTATGACTGGTGAGAAAGTCTCATTGTAGTTGATGCCATACTTCTGTTTGAACCCTCTTGCACACAGCCGTGCTTTGAACTTTGTAATCTTGTCGTTTGTGTCAGATTTTAGTTTGAAGACCCACTTTGAATCGATAACTTGCTGACTGCTGGTTCTAGGAACGATCTTCCACGTTTTGTTCTCCTCATGATATTCTAGTTCCTCGGCAATTGCCTTTCACCAATGCTTTGAGTCAGGACCAGATACTGCTTCTTTGAAACTATTGGGAACATGATGTTGGATGAAATCAGTGTCATATCTCGCTGGCTTACGAATGGTGGAACGATCTCGTGGCCATATGGATTGAAATTGAATGGGTTGCTCTTCCCTTTCCTGCTGTGCTACTCTTATGTCATTTTGTGGAGATTCTATCTCGTCCTGTACTTTTACTGGCCTGCTGTGACCTTGCTTGTCACGATCTACGAATTCTTATTCATCATCCCTGATCTTCAGGTAAAGGTCATCAACTTCTTGTGTTACTGGTGTTGTGCTGCTGCGGACCTCATTGAACATAACATCTCGAGATACAAAAACTTTCCGATTTACTGGGTCAAACAGTCTGAAATTTGTCGATTCTCCTTGGCAGCCAACGATTATCACTTTTCGAGCTTTGTATCGAGCTTACTTCGACACTGTGTTGGTACATTAGCAAAAACATCTGATCCAAAGATGCGAAGATGCCGCGGTGGAGTAGCCGAGCGGTCTAAAGCGTCTCGATGCGGAGCGCGCGGTTGCTAGCCGTGGAGGTTCGAGTCCTCCCTGGGGCATGGGTGTGTGTGTTTGTCCTTAAGTTTGTTTACATAGGTTTAAGTAGTTTGTAAGCTACGGACTGATGATCACGCAGTTAAGTCCGATAGATTTACAAACATTTGAACATTTTTTTGATGCGAAGATGTCCAACAAAGGGTTTTCGTCCATTCCACAACTCGTATGGAGTTTGGTGCAAATTACGATTCTTTGGTATCCTATTTAAAATGTAGACTGCAGTGTTCACTGCCTCTGCCCATAAGAACTTTGGCAGAGAGTTGGCTGTCAACATTGTACGTGCACTTTCCACAATTGTTCGATTGTTCCTCTCAGATCGGCCGTTTTGTTCTGGTGTGTATGGAGCAGACGTTTCTAGCTGACTCCCAAGGTTTCTGAGAAGCTGCTTCATTGCATAATTAATATACTCGGTACCATTATCCACACGCAATAATTTGATTTTCTCACCAAACTTGTTCAACACGAGAGCACTGAATTCACGAAATTTATCAATGACATCAGATTTATGTCTTATAAAGTATACAGTCCTGTACCCAGTTGCATCATCTTTAAATGTCATAAAAAACTTTGCACCGCCGATTGATTCAACTGACATTGGGCCACAATCGTCCGAATGTATAAATTCACCTGGGTTTGTAGAGCGAACTGTGTTTTAGTGTTGAATTTAAGTCGATGTGCCTTGCCTAGCTGACAGGATTCTTCCTGCTTCAGTACATTAAGTCCTTCAACGATTACTTCGGTCGACATTTGCTGAATTGTTCATGTGTAGACGTGTCCCAATCGCTCATGCCACTGCTTCAGGTTATTCACTGCAACATTTGTTTCATCTCTTGTTACAGTGAATTTTGTCAGAAACAAAAACCTATAAATATTGTTTTCTTGCTCCACACCTTCTGCTACAGGTACCGTCGGTAACAGAATACGCGAGACCCCTCGCCTAATCGCTATGCACAACCGCAAATTTGGCTGCTTGGTGGAGAATTTAAACAGCTACGGGACACGATCGTCATACTGTCGATTACACGGGTACCTGACGCGAAATCTGAGAGGAAAGCAGTTATCTTTCAGTATCGCAGACGTTGGTAATAAGTGTGCTTTCTATGCTACCTGAAAGCGAATTCGCAAACATATCTTACAAGCTGCTTTGCGTTTTAGCCATTGTGTTTTAAGCTATTCGCGACCTACATATTCCTTTCCACATCGGTTTTCTTATAGTTTCAGTGAACGATGACAGCAATTAGAATTGAGATGCTGCAGCCGGCCGCGGTGGCCGAGGGGACTGAGGCGCTCCAGTCACGGTCTGCACGGCCACTACGGTCGGGGGTTCGAATCCCCCCTCGGGCATGGATATTTGTGCCGTCCTTAGTCTTAGCTAGATCATAAGTAATTTGTAAGCTTAGGGACTGATGACCCCGTAGTTAAGTCCCATAAGTTCTACAAACATTTGAACATTTGAGATGCTGCAGTCCGTGTATACTGTCTGACGTTACTGACACATTCAAATGGAAAATGTGCATGCGTAACATACAAGTAATGGAATTACAAGACAGGAAGCAAATTATCGACATTAGCCAGTACTTAAAGTAACCATCACACAAGTGCAAGTAGACAAATATCTAATGGTGTTTCAGCGGCACACTTGCTGGAATCACGCTACAACACTTATTCGTTGAGCGAGGAGACAAAACAGATCCTGTTCTAAACACTTTATTACGAACCTAAGAATTACAGTGCACCATGATGTTCGGAGATATTACGTGACGGTTTCTATCCACCGCCTCAGTTGCGCTATATAGACAACAACCGTTTGGCGCGGCAGGACACTGATGGTATTTTCGAGAGTGAAGATATCGTTCTACATGTCATTTCCATTGGTTCACTTTCGGTTGACGTTACAACTAAGATATCAGCAATGACCACGCTATCGACGGGACGTTAACCCCTAAGCTTTCTTGCTTCCTTTTAAGATACCACTATAAGTTTAACAATCATAAGCCACCTGTGTTACCACAAATTACAGTTCCCTTCAGTTTTTTTGGTACTGTAATAAGTCAACAGACACAGTAGATCGACTTTGGAACAAAAGTTCTAACGGTACCCAAAGAAAAGCAAACATGAGAGTTGCAGGATGTAGTGGTCATGAATTTTATAAATTGCACATGTAATACCGAAACGAATATTACAATTGCTCCAGTAAGAAGAAACTACCAATGTGGACAAGTGATTCCTAGCTGCATCTAACTGATCCATAGTCCATGTCTTATTAAAATATCTAATGGTAAGCATTCGACCACATATTGGGCTGTTATAATACCAGATACGATTAAGTCAAATGAATGTGCAGAGAACCAAACTATGCTAAAGATAGCCGCGGCGGAGTGGCCAAGCGCATTGACGCGCTATGCTCCGATGCACGAGGCCGTTCCCACTCGGGGGGCTCGAATCCCCTCTCAGGGATAGATGTTTGTGTATAACGTAGTTCATAAATAGTTTGAAAGTGTAGGGACTGATGACCCCGCATTTAAGTCCCTTAAGCTTAACAAACATAGGGACCTTTTAAACCTAAAGATAAGCTTATTTCCCCAGATGGTCAAGTATTAATCAGTGAATGACAATTCTATTACTGCGTTTTCCACATTTTACTTCTATTTTGAAATATGGCTCATTATGTTTCTCAAGTAACAAAAAATGTTCAAATGTGTGTGAGCTTTTATGCGACCAAACTGCGTGGTTATCAGTCGGTAGACTTACTCACTATTTACTTGACTCACTTCATCTAATTTACTCTAAGGACAACACAAAAACCTATGCCCGAGGAGGAATTCGAACCCCCGACCGTAGTGGCTGTGCAGACCGTGACAGGGGACTGAGGCGCTCCAGTCACGGTCTGCACGGCCACTACGGTCGGGGGTTCTAATCCCCCCTCGGGCATGGATATTTGTGCCGTCCTTAGTCTTAGTTAGTTCATAAGTAGTTTGTAAGTTTAGTGACTGATGACCCCGTAGTTAAGTCCCATAGACTATACAAACATTTGAACATTTGATTCGAACCCCCGACCGTAGCGGTCGTGCAGACCGTGACTGGCGCGCCGCAGAGCTCTAGGTCACTGCGGGCGGCTCTCACGTAACAAAAACAAACGCACATAATAGTTGAGTAATAATCTGTATCACAAACATTATGAGGTAATTACTGTGGTTAGTCACAGTCTTATTCCGTAACCATGAAAATGTATTGGTAATTAGAAATGAAGCACGTGCAATAGAGAATTGTGTTGCATGAAATGAATTTCCTTAAACTATCATATCCAACTCATGATTTTATTTTTATTTTGTATCTTTCAATAACGACGCAAAAGCTACGGTTTTTGTGTAAGCAACAATAGGAAATTTAAATCGCTGTGACATTCAAATCCGTAGTGGTTTAATCCAATCCATTTTCACTCCAGACCGTAGTACGAATTCCCAATAACGGCGAGCTCGGTGTTCGCCACTTGGTATCCCCAGAGGTTTAGAAGATCTTTTGGTGTGTGTTTGTCACTGGCGAATATCGAACACGAGCCGTTTCGCACACTAATTAAAAATATCAACCCGCCAAACCACACGAACCTACGAATATAACATGCGGGAAGTAGACATATGAAAAATCATCGTAGAAGTCATCTTTTCCAAGAAAAGGCATAAATTTGATAATGCCAACAGCGAAACTAAGGAGGTAGAGTAATGTGTAAAATCTCGAGTCTAAAAATCAACTTCTGGTGTTTCTTCAGGGTAGCAAAATTAGAGGAGTAAAGGATTCCAGCGCGGATTTCTTGGATTTAGAAGCCGGAGCCGTTTATTCTGTAATAGGACAGAAAAAAGAAACAGAATTCACAAAAATTTATGTGGGAGTTGAAGGAAGGAGTATTACGAGGGAAAGGATTGACAGTGACTGCATTAGGGCATTGAAATTAAACAATGTCGACAAGTGAAATTGTGCGCCGGGCCGGGAATCGAACCCGTTTTACGCGGCTTCAGGGCAGAATTCGCCTTAACCACTTGCCTACCCTTGCTAGCGCAGTGTGTGTATTAAACTTTCGTAAATCGCACGCTATGGCTGTACCTCCCCTATCTTCCATGCCCTCTTACTCTCACCGGTACGGATTCCTGTGCGAGGTCGATCGTATGACCGCATCTGTAGTGAAGTGATGGAAGCAAACGCCCTCTTCGCGTGTAAATGATTATTAAAATGGTGTGGTGTCTGATATTTCTGACAAGTCCGAAGTTACAGACACAGCACCAATATAATTAGAAACAAAATCGTTGCGGAAGCAAAAAGCGGCTACAGGTGATTCTGAGCAACTTTAGCAGAAGACGTTAATTTATTTATAGTAGTTTAGTGTGTGATGGCATAAGAATACTACCATAGCACCCACCGTTTGGCTACCAAAGGCAAAAACGGAAAGGAGTCACAGTTTGAGAAACACCGAGGTGCAGTAGAATAGGAACAAGATTTCACCAACTAGATAAAGAAAAATTTTAGTATATTTGTTTGAAAGCGGACGCAGTATGTTTTAACGTTCTTATCTATGATTTCATTTATTATTGTGTATTTTTTCAATGAGAGAGAACAGTATTACTTTTCAAGATTAATTTGATACTGCAAACTGCGATCCCGAGGAGGTATAGTAACTTGTAAAATCTCGAGCCTAAGAGTCGACTTTTGGTGTTTCTTGATCGTAGCAAGAGCCTTACTGTGTAAAAAATAAGGAGAAAAATTAAAAATACAGATTCGAACGCTTATCTCTCGGATTTAGAAGCCGACGCCATTTATTCTGACTAGTACTGCCTGTGGTCGAAATTCGACCAGTTGTGTTTGCAAAGTCATGAAAATGAAAAAAAAAAAAAAAAAAAAAAAATGTAACTGCAATTTATTGAGCACTGCTAATTTATAGGTTTTATGGGAATGCTATGAGAATAGGTGAAAGAAAGGGCAAAGAGAAAACATGAGAGAATTAAAGAAACAAATGAGGGAATTAATTGCTTTATTTCACAATTTAGCATTGTAAAACATTTTCCGTTGACGTTGTCCTCTATGATCACAAATATAAAATTTTAAACCATCGAAGGATCAAACTCTACTTGCTGCAACATGTAGCTGACCATGTGTGAAAACTGGATTTCTTAATAGAATCCCGACGTATTCAAATGTTTGTCCTTGTGACTTATTAAAATACTACATTCATATACGGAGTTGTTTAATTATATTTAAAAACTATATGTAAGTGTTAAGAATTGAATATTACGAAGAATTAAAATAAATGTGGGCTGTGTGAATCGAACCAGGGACCCTAAGAGTAGACTTCCAAGCGCAAACCGTCTCAACTAACTTCACCTGTAGGAATAAGCCACAACAACGGGTTACAATAGAGTGGCGAAACTGATGGAGAATTTGGAGTATCATCCTAAAATTTCTTTTTACCACTCTTAACGGCTACGTACACACATAATTTTTATATTCGCAACATATATGAGAAACCACCTTTCGAATTATGTATGTTTCGTTGGGCTTCTTGTATGATTAATATTGCCGCTAGATCGAGTACACCAACTGCCAAGGTGGCACAGGGGATAGCGCCATAGTCTGCGCTGCTGAAGGTCGCCGGTTCATTACCGCCCATCGGAAAAAAATTATTTCTTCGTAATTAACAATTCCGGAACCTACATATTTCTTACGTTCACTTGTAAGTTCTACTTGTTTATTATGTTAACTATTCTTATAATTTCTGGTACATTCTGTCTGTGTACAAATAGCAGAGCACTCTGCCCGAGAGGCAGTCAGTGCTGTGTGTATGTTAAGTTCGTAATAAACGTGCTTTGAGTATAAGTGCTGTGTTCAGTTGCCTTCGAAGTTAAGCCTGCTCCCATTTCAACGCGGTATTGTTTGGTGGGGGCGCCGGGTATCCTGTGCAACAGCTGCATCACCGTGGCTCCGATTAGGCAACGTAACAGCGTCGCTTACACGAACTTGAACCGGAATACAAGGGATATACCGAGTACGTCCTTCCGAAAATCCGTATCATCAGAACAATGGACACGAAACCAGCGGTAGACCAGCAGCACATCAAACACCCGTCGGTGTTCTCTGGAGATGGTGGACAGGACCCCAACAAATGGCTAAAAGGATTCGACCGAGTCGCCAAGTACAACAGGTGGGATCATTCAATGTGCTTGGCTAACGTTTATTTCTATCTGGACGGAACAGCCCAGCAATGCTTCGAGAACAACGAAGACAAACTGAATGATGGGGGAACGTTCCAGGCGGAACCTAAGGAAGAGTTTAAAGACCGACAGCGACAAATCCGCTCGGCGGAAGAACAACTGAACAATCGGGCCCAACGACATGGTGAGCCGACACAGTCTCATATACAGAATGTTTTGGCCCTGTGTAACACTGTCGATCCGAACATGACTGAAGCCGACAAAATCAAGCTCCTGATGAAGGGTATAGCAGAAGACATGTACCAATCCCTTCTGTTAAAAAACGTCGCTACTACAGAAGAGTTCATCAAGTGGTCAACGTATTGAAGAGATGCAACAAAGGAGAGTTGGACGCAAGAAGTATGACCGACTCCCCAACGTAGTCCCTATGGCCGTTGTGAAGGCCAGCATGACTTCGCTTCTCTCATACGACAAATTGTGAGAGAAGAATTACAACAGTTTATGGCAGCCGAGACTATTAGACCGAGCGAGCATCAGATTATGGCCATGGATGTAAACACTGTAAGTCACGAGCTAGCCGACGCCGCCGAGGAAGTCGTATTTCAGACATTAGCCCCTGTCTGCCCCGCCAATCGCACCCGAAGTGAAGAATGGCGTCACCCTGCTATGACATACGCTGCAGCCGCCAAACAGCAGCCTATGAACCGGCCGACGCGGCCACAACCAGCCCCGGCAACAACGACGCCCAGCAGAAGAACAGACGTCTGGGGAACAGAAGACAACACACCACTGTGTTTCCACTGTGGGCGCCCTGGACATGTCGTACGCTACTGCAGAGAGAGGAGGCGAGTATGCGACGATTATTTTGCCGCAAGACGTCAGCCATCAGAGCAGTTCTATCCCAGGCAATCACATGCTGATCAGTTCAGTCGACCTATGTGAAGAAGCCCATCGCCGTACCCTAGACGAGGTCGCTCCCCGACGCGCCGCAGCCGTTCACCGTCGCCGTACAGAGGTACCAGCCGCTCCCCTAGCCGCCGCACCTAGGAAAACTAAGCGAGGCGACCATCTACGGAGGTGAGGCCGCCGCAGATTAAAATCCTCCATGGACGACAGTCGCTAAGATGTCGGGAAATCTCATCGACGTCATCAATGACGGCCAACCTGTCAGGGCACTTATTGTTTCATAAGCATATTTCTCCGTATTGTCTCATAATTACCGGCGCACACTAAAAAAGACAATGTTTTGTGCTACTGAGACAATTGTGCTGAAGGTCGCGAATGGAAAGTACGTCCATCCAGCAGGAACATGTGTCGCAAGAATAACCATCAACAACAGGACACAGCCGTTTGAATTTGTTGTGTTAACAGAATGCAGTCACAATGTCATCCTCGGATGGGACTTCCTTCAGACATCCCAAGCTATCATTGACTGTGGATTATCTGAGCTGCAAATTGAAGAAATTGTTCCGACGGGTACAAGTAATACAGAAATTTCTGGGAAGTTGTTCGTCGTTGACAATGTGACGATTCCGCCGTTGACGATAAGAGTTGCAGTCACAAATACAGATGAGCGATTAAACTATGAAGTGCGTGTTCATAGTAAAAAGTTTATCGGGCTCACCAAAGAAATTTACATACCAGCGGCTATCGTAAGCATTACCGGAAGTCACAGAGTGATTTGGATCACTAATTGTCACGAGCAGTCGCAACTTATCCACAAAGGAATGTGTATCGGGACAGCTGAACCAATCCAGGACGCTGAGCTCAACGTCATCAACGAAGACCCATGCCCTGCTGTTAGTACAGACAACACGCTGGAGGAAACAAACGTGGAACTTCCAATAGGGCCCAGACTGACCAAGGAACAACGCCAGCAGGTGTTAGGTATACTACGTCAATTTTCGGGTGCATTCACACCTCAGCAGGGGAAAAGTCAGACGAAACGGCCCACCATAAGGCATCGTATCAATACTGGGGATCATCCACCAATTAGCCAACGTTCGTATAGAGTGTCTCCAGCTGAAATACGGATAATTTGGGAGGAAGTGGAGAAGATGTTGCAAGATGGCATTATTCAACCTTCGGAGAGTCCTTGGTCGTCTCCGGTGGTCCTTGTAAAGAAGAAGGATAGCACGAGGCGATTCTGTGTCGACTATCGGCGGCTGAACAAAATCACAAAGAGAGATGTCTACCCATTGCCGCGCATTGACGACACTTTAGACTGCTTGAAAGCAGCTACATACTTCTCAACTATGGACATGCAGACAGGTTGTTGTCAAATCGAGGTTGACGAAGCTGACAGGGAGAATACGGCTTTTATTACACCTGACGGCCTCTATGAAATCAAAGTAATGCCATTTGGATTATGTAATGCTCCAGCCACATTCTAACGCGTGATGGACAACTTGCTTCGATACCTTAAGTGGACGATGTGTCTTTGCTATTTAGATGACTTTGTTGTTTCCTCGAAAACATTTGAAGAACACCTGAGTCGAATGTCAACTGTGTTAAAGTATGTTCAGACTGCGGGACTCCACCTCAAACAGAAGAATTGCCTCTTCGTCGCCAAAGAGATAAAAAGCCCGGGGCACCTAGTAACGGAGATGGTTTCCGTCCTGATCCAGATAAAGTAAGGGAAGTCACAGAATATCCAACTCCTCAGCACATTCGTGATGTGAGAAGTTTTCTCGGGTCGTGCTCATACTACCGACGTTTCATAAAAGGGTTCTGTAACATGGCACGTCCATTACAAGAACATCTGCATGGAGACGCCAAGTTTTACTGGGATGAGGCAAAAGAAAGATCATCCCGTGCTCTTAATGAGGCTCTAACTTCCGCACCAGTGCTAGCATTGTACGACGAGAATACGAAAACGGAACTTCACACAGACGCCAGTGGTTATGGGATTGGTGCAGTGCTTGTACAAATTTAGGAAGGTGCTGAAAAAGTGATAGCCTATGCATCAAGAGTGGTCTCAAAGTCTGAGATATACTACTCTACAATTGAGAAAGTATGTCTCGCAGTTACTGGGCGTATTTATTTGGAAAACTATTCACTGTCGTGACAGACCACCATTATTCGTGTTGGCTGACTAGTTTGAAAGATCCATCAGGTCGACTAGCAAGATGGGCATTAAGACACCAAGAGTACGACGTCACAGTGGTATTCAAGAACGGGCGCAAACATAAGGATGCCGACTGCCTTTCGAGGAATCCATTAGTGGAACACTACAGCATGAATGAAATTTCAGCTCAGCCCTCACTGAATTAGATGACGTTACAGCTGAACAGAGGGAAGATCCAGCACTAATAAAAACAATAGAGGTCTTAGAGAAAGAAGAACCGACCAATGGAGAGTTCCAACTTATAAACGGAACATTGTATAAGAGCAACTACGACCCACTGGGCCCCAAATGGCTACTTGTCGTTCCAGCTTATCTCCAGCCAACTATTCTCAAATATTTCCACGATGCTCCGATATCCGGTCATCTGGGATTCGTGAAGACCCTAGACAGAATCAGACGCAGGTATTACTGGAAAGGTCCCTACCGATCTGTCAAGCAATATGTGAGTCACTGTAAAGACTGCCAGCGACGGAAGAATGTGCCGCAATTACCTCCAGGGCATCTCGTACCGATTCCGTCGGCAGCAGCTCCATTCCATCGAGTTGGGATCGATCTTTTAGGGAGGTTCCCGAAGTCGACAACCAGCAACCGATGGATAATAGTCTGCACTGACTACCTCACACGCTACGCTGTCACCAAACCTGTCCCGACTGCAGAAGCTTCAGATATCACAAAATTCCTTGTAGAAGACATTAATTTGAAGTATGGAGCACCACGTGTTATGATATCTGATCGTGGAAAAGCTTTACAGTCAAAACTAGTATCAGAGGTAATGTCACGGTGCGGCATTGTCCACAGAATGAGAACTACATGCCATCATCAGGCAAATGGTCTTACGGAACGTTTTAACAAGACGTTAGCCGATATGCTGTCAATGTACATCGTTGCTGAGCAAAAGGATTGGGATACAATTCTGCCAGTCGTGACATTTGCTTACAATACCGCAAGACAAGACAGCACAGGCTTCACGCCGTTTTTCGTGCTCCATGGCCGTGAAGCTGAGACGACAATGGATACGCTGTTCCCGTTCCAACCGGACGACACTCAGGATGACTATATTAAATAGCTCGTCACCAGGCTCGAAGGAGCAAGACAGCTGGCTCGCATACGCCCAGGACAAGGACCGTCAGCGGTATAACGACAAGCAACGACCTGTTGTGTACAGTCCAAGATCTGGTATGGATTTTCACCCCTATACGGAAGGTTGGACTGTCAGAAAAGTTATTGAAGCGATACTTTAGTCCGTATCGTGTCAAACTACCGCCTGTCAGACGTCACATAAGAAGTTGAGGATTATGAGCCGTCGTCGAAACGACAAAAGCGAAGACACATTGTTCACGTCCTGCGCATGAAGCCTTACTACGATCCTGAAGAGCAGGTCGGCGACAATGGCTTCTTGTTCAAGGCCTCTAAGGGTGGTAATGGTACTGATGAAGCCACGACAGGAACGTCTGTCGTCGATAATGGTGGAGAAGGGAAGGATTCTCTAGAACTGCCATACAGAGGACCCATGAAAAGGTCAAGATCCAGGACATTGAAGCTGGCTCCACAGGGAACATCACAGCGGTACGCTGTTTTCCTATGAGAGACCAGGTAAACCGACTGCCGGCGTGGCGCAGGGGATAGCGTCACAGACTGCGTTGCCGAAGGTCGCCGGTTCATTTCCGCCCATCAGTAAAAAAAAGTTAAGCCTGCTTCCATTTCAACGCGACAACATTAAAGATCTGTATCCTCAGTTTCGTGTTAGCGTATTAATACAATGATACGAACGCTGATATAGTGCCGGCCGCGGTTGCCGAGGGGACTGAGGCGCTCCAGTCACGCTCTGCACGGCCACTACGGTCGGGGGTTCGAATCCCCCCTCGGGCATGGATATTTGTGCCGTCCTTAGAATAAGGTAGTTGATAAGTAGTTTGTAAGTTTAGGGACTGGTGACCCCGTAGTTAAGTCCCATAAGCATAACAAACATTTGAACATTTTTTGCTGATGTGGTAGGACAGCATTGCACACCGGTGGGTTTCAGTTACTACGCAGTCCTAGGATCGAGCCGATACTCGCAGCAGGTTTGTTTTTTTAATATCCACGAGTGCACGAGAAGACAAACTGCAAGCCGTATATTTCACACACGTAACATTTCTGCCCAGTAACAATTTTTGAAGAGAATATAGTACAAAGAGTTTTAACTCTACACTCAGCCAGTTCATATGATGACTAATAATAACAAAGAGAACATTTGGATGACTGAACGAAATAGACAGTCGATTTGCGTGCAGATGTTGTGTGCAGATTATTACTGCCACAGAAAATGCAACAGAAATCCTATGAGTAACAGCGTCAATTTGTGCCACAGACAGATAATTTTTTGATCATGTTTCTACATAAATAATTTCCTTAAACGTAGGTATCGGGCGCATATTGTGTGCATTTATAAATATCAAACATTATAGTAACCACAATTTATTAGCTGAAATAAGTGGATACTGAAAAACGCCTCCTTTATGTGGGTTCAAAAATTGACAAGCACATATCAAGAGTGTAATAGCTACAACGACAATCTCCGAATACGATTGTCTCGACAGCGGCTGATAATTGCGCCTCATGCGTTTGTGTGTTGAAAGTCTCAACACTAGAGATCGCTGGATGGGTGTCACCTACTTGGCCCAAACCGTGCGAGAAGAAACACGAATACGAACCTTTTAAATTCCTACAATATCTCCCCTGTGTAGTCCATAGGACAAGAGAAAACACCTGTCAAAAAATTTCCAACCACAGATAAACGCATTATCAGCTAATATTGAGGATCAGCATTGGTGCGTAAGCGTTTAGCTTTTGAATGAAACAGCACGGGTTCGAAACCCGCCCCTTCCGAAATATTTTTCTTATTTTAGCCTTTGCAGTTTTAATTATTAATTATGAATTTTCGGTGCATAATTAATATATATGGTTTTGTTACAAGTAATTAAATTAATTAATTACACCTTATTTAATCATTCAATTTTCATAATTCTGTTAAGTTTCAGATGAAAATAATATTTCCAAATGTTGTAGCAGGTATTTATATATCGAAGTTATATTACTTTCCTAAGGGTGTTCATCGACAAAGAAACATAAACTTCACACTATGCAAACTTTTGCAAAATTTTCTAATACAAGCCCTTGTCCACCACGCTACTAACATTTGACGTAGACTGGGACTCAATAAGCAGCTTAGATAACATCTATTTCTACGTGGGAAACGTATGGGACTGAATGCGCTTTCCCTTTGGCCAAACCAAGCGAGATATTTTTGGGAATTTGAAATGTTTCGTTTGCTTCCTTCTTCTCGCAGAGTTTGAACCAAATCAGTGAAACCCATCCCGCGATCTACTCTGGCCATTCATAAACATTATGCAGTATAAACTGAATGACATTGGAGTCCTTAAGGGAAAGTTCGCAACCCTCCTTGTGAATGAAATCCCAGGACTGAGAATTTCCTCGCCTATGGTCCACGAACGGAGATGCATTATGAATGCGAAACGCAGGGTCCTCTTACAGCTACAGTCGTAAAAATTGTGTGAATAAAGTGGATGGAGTCGTTTGTCCCTTTATAAAGAAGCTTTCCGCTGTAGCAACGAATGCCAGATCTGCGAAACAGCAACGAATCTATACGGACGTGTTTCTGTCGGTATTTTGAGTCGTGGGTGTTCTGTAGTTGAAAGGCACATGCGGTAACAGGAGAGTAATTTTGCGAAAAATTTAGGACAAAAAGTGTTGGATACGTATGTTGACCACTCAGGCTTCTTAATAAATGAAGCGTGTCAAGTTACCACAAAAAGGTGATCAGATGTTACGACACCCTGAGTTGTTATTTAGCAGTAATACAAGAATCATTTTCGAAACGTCTGAGGTAAACTGAATACCATTGGGAAGGTTTCGCTGGAAAAGGTTATCGAGTAAGAAACTTTGTTTATACGCGCTCGCCGTGCTGTGAGTGCCCCGTTTACTTCGCGTAAACCTCTTTGGCCCCAAGCACGAGACATTCGCTGCGATTGAGCAGAGTAGAGGAATGCCTCGCCTTTCCTCAACTGCTCACGGATGTGGTCGGACCTGTATTTTCTTATATGTACAGTGCCTTATGAGGCCGAGTTTTCCTGATACCGATGTACTAATGGATTGTCGTCCTAGTCTATATGATTGTGCACTGAATTAAAAATTGTATTATTGCTTGGTTTCGGATAGACGTCCTGTTAGTTACTATATTTAGTGGTAATTCTTACAAGGGTATAATAACTTTGTTTTAACTTGGAACAGTAACAAGTTATGATTCTTTAAGAAAGGAGTGTGTGTTCTACAAAAATTGTATTCTGTTGAATGTGTAACACATTAAGCTCGAAGTAGCTTTCAAATTATATATGATTACCTGGCAGTTAGAGATTGATTTGATCATTGAGGTTTTTTGTTGGTTTTATGATTTTATTTTAATAATTTCGATATGTTTCGCTGCATGCAAAGAACTAACCTGCCGGAAATCTGATGGTGTAACAAAGTCTGCTGTTTGTGTGACAAGAAATACAAGTTTTGAACATTTTGTCATAATCTGTCAGCTGGTTTAGAAGTGCGTGTTGGACACGGCTTCAAGAAGAATGTAAAAGCAATCTCGTGTAAGTTCCATTACATGACGACCAAAGTTGGTGACGATTACCTTGTATACTATCGACGTACCGGGAATATTACTACTATATATCGTACAAAGAGCTTTGCAACCAACTTCGAGAAAAAAACACTCAGAAAACCTCCGACCTGAAAGAAAAAAAAAATCAAATATCGTTTATGGCTTCTTACCACCAACAATAGTTGTGATAAAGAGTTCAACTTTTGTTTTATGTTTTATAATTTTGCCTGCATCACCCTTCCTGACCAACGTGCTTCGTCCACAATGCTTTTTTATACTTGTTATACTTGTTTCGTCTATAATTGTTCACAATTTGTTAATTTATTTATTTCCTAAATTAATCTTGAAACGTTATACTGTTCTTTCTCATTGAAAAATACACAATAATAAAATGAAATCATAAATTACAACGTTAAAACATACTGCATGTGCTTTAACAGAAATAAACTAAAAATCGTTTCATTTCGTTGGTGAAATCTTGATTCGGTTCTAGTGAACCTCAGTGATTCTCAGACTGTTTGAAACCTTTCCTTTTTTGCCTATGGTATACAAAAGGTGGATCTTATGAGTAGTACTCTTACACCGTTTCATACTTAACCATTCTAAATAAATAAATTTCTTCTGCTAATGTTGCTCTGAATCATGTATAGCCGCCTTCTGCTTCCGCAACGATTCGAAGCCTATTGGGTATTCTCGTTTCTTATTATATTCGTGTGATGTCTGTTATTTCGGGCATATCCAAAGTAATAGACACCATACCAACATAATTAATTATGACACGCGAAGACGGCGTTTCTTCAATGACTCCACAGCGTATCTACATCTACATATCTACATCTACATAGATACTCTGCAAATCACATTTAAGTGCCTGGCGCCGGCCGCGGTGACCGAGGGGACTAAGGCGCTCCAGTCGCGGTCTTCACGGCCACTACGGTCGGGGGTTCGAATCCCCCCTCGGGCATGGATATTTGTGACGTCCTAGTTCGTAAGTAGTTCATAAGTAGTTTGTGGGTTTAGGGACTGATGACCCCGTAGTTAAGTCCCATAGACTTTACAAACATTTGAACATTTTTAAGTTCCTGGCAGAGGGTTCATTAACCACTTTCATAACTTTTCTCTCCCGTTCCATTCTCTAATAGCGCGCGGGAAGAAGGAACACCTAAATCGTTCCGTTTTCGATCTGATTTCTCTTATTTTATTGGGATGGTCATGTCTCCCTAAGTAGGTGGGTGCTAGCAAAATATTTTCACATTCAGAAGTAAAAGTCGGTGATTGAAACTTGGCAAACAGATCACGCCGCAATGAATAACGTCTTTCTTTTAATGATTTCCACCGCAATTCGTGCAATATTTCCGTGACGCTTCCCCCCTCCCCCCGTAACGTGATAAAACAAAACGAGGTGCCCTTCTCTGAACCTTCTCAATATCTTCCGTCAGTCCCACCTGGTGAGGGTCCCACAAGGGGCATCAGTACTCCAGGAGAGGACGCTCAAGTGTGATGTAGGCAGTCTCTTTGGTGGAGCTGGTGCATCTTCGAAGCGTTCTGCCAATGAAACGCAACCTTTGATTCGCCTTCCCCACAATATTTTCTATGTGTTCTCTCCAGTCAATGTTGTTCGTAATTGTAACTCCTAGGTATTTGGTAGAATTTACGACCTTAAGGTTTGACTGATTTATCGTGTAATTGAAGTTCAGCGGATTTCTTTTAGTGGTCATGTGTATTAATTCACAACTTTTTTTTTTTATTTTTTATTTTTTTATTTTTTTTTTTAGTGTCAATTGCCAATTTTCGCACCAAGTAGAAATTTTGTCTAAATCGCTTTGCAGTTGCTTTTGATCCTCTGTTGACTTCACTAACCGATAAACGACAGCATCATCCGCGAACAGTCTAAGGGAGCTATTCAGATTGTCTCCTAAATCGTTTATAAACACATGGAAGAGTAGGGGACCTATAACGCTTCCCTGTGGAACGCCAGATATCACTTCTGTTTTACTCGATGATTTACCGTCAATTACAACGAACTGTGTCCTTTCTGATAGGAAATCGTCAATCCAATCGCACAATTGGGAAGATATTCCATAAGCACGCAATTTCATTAGAAGCCGCATGTGGGGTACAGGGCATACGTTCGACTTCGCACGATAGGGGCGCTACCTCCATAGCGTGCAACTTGTGGAAGTTTGAGACGGACGCGGGGTGAGCACCGGAATCCACGTGGTTAAGTTCACCGCTGGCCCGAAGCTCGAGACCCAGGTTCGATTGCCGGCCTGATTCACATTTTCACTTGTCGCCATTGCCCTAATGCAGCACTGTCGATACTTTTCTTCCTAATCCTTATTTCGTCACCTACTTCATAATTGCTTACTAGGTAGACTACTCTCCTCTAGACTATCGCACCACTAGCGATTAAGGCGTCTCCATGTCACAAACTTTACAAAATAGACTAGTAAGCATGGAGGTCTGTATTCGATCCCTGAACCGCTTCACGAATTTTAATTCAGTGCTTCACCTTTATCTTTAATGTCTTTGACATGTTTGAGACGAAAAACAGTCTCAGGTTTCGTGTATTTGCATTTACATTGATATTCCTTCATAACTATTTGCAAATCCTTGTTTCTTTTTCTTTGGGTCTCTCTATCTCCACTTCTAGATTGAACTTCCTTCACAAATTACGCCTGCATCGGCGATCTTCTATATTTAAACTTTTCGCAGATGTTTTAAATAAAATTCTACACAACCATATTCGTTTTAGAGATTGATTAAATTCAGAACATGACTACATCTTCTCTCGGAAAAATAAATATTACGATCCCTGATGAAAATTAGTCTGTGCGTCCAGTTTAAATTTCAGATTTCTTTAAAATAAAAGTAAATAATCCTTTACAAGAAATAAATTCTCCGACTGCTGAAGAAAAACGAAAAACACAAAACCACAAATCTCTGCTAATACTGCTCAGTATTGCGTACAGCCGCCTTCAGCCTCAACGACGGCTCGAAGTCTGTTGGGCATTGAACCCACAAGTGTAGGCTAGTAATGTGGACATTCTAGTAACTCGTCCCAAGCGTCTTGATCACTTCCGAAAGCTGGCGGCGACTGGACGGTGCATTTCCTTTTTCTTTTATTATTCTCACCATTTCTGCCCAAACATTCTCAATGGGATTTATGTCAGCTCCTTTAGGTGGCCATTCCAAAACAATAATATTTCTGTGATTTACGAACCACCTCTTAAGAATTCGTGACATATGAATGGGCGACCGATCATCTAGAAAAATGATCTGTTCGTCTCAAAATCTCGCTGCCACAGAAGGTGACACCACATTCTCTAGCATTGAAATATAGGTACGCGCATTCAGTTTTCCTTCAACTTCCCACAGGAGACCACACCCTCGGCCGATATCCATGCCCATACCGTTACCGGCCGCGAGGACTGAGGCGCTCCAGTCACGGTCTGCACGGCTACTACGGTCGGGGGTTCGAATCCCCCCTCGGGCATGGATATTTGTGCCGTCCTTAGTGTTAGCTAGTTCGTAAGTAGTTTGTAAGTTTAGGGACTGATGGCCCCGTAGTTAAGACCCATAAGTTCTACAAACATTTGAACATTTTTTAACACATCGTTACCGACTCCCTGCCACTTCTTCGGCAACTGTAAATATATTTGGGGTTATACCTGGCACCTTCTGGCCGGGAAACGAGTACTCTTCCTGTCGATGCCGTACAGAAAACCTTTTCGTCGGTGAAAACCACTCGTCTCCAAAACGCAAGAGGTCTGTCAATATTTTCTGTAGCGGGCTTTTCTGTGGGATGCAGACAATGTCTCTTTCACAGCAGCGTTCCTTGCTCTCAGTCCACCTTCCCTCAGACGAGGAATGACTGTTCTACTGCTAACAGTAGGGATCAAAGCCTGCTGAATCTGTCGTGCGTTGAGGAATGGATGGTTTTCACTGAAATGACATATCTGCCGATCCTGAGCTGCTGCTGTTTTGCGGGGAGCACCAGCATTAGGCCGTTCGTTCAGGTTACCATCCTGTTCCATCCGTTTGATCCACCTGGCAACCGTTGACTTATGAATGCCCATAGTCCTTGATATGTAACCATTCGAAAATCCTTTTTCATGTAGTGCTACTATAGCACCTTTGTCTGCCTCAAAAATTCAAATTTTGTTCAAATGTTTGTAAAGCTTATGGGACTTAACTACGGGGTCATCAGTCCCTCAACTTACAAACTACTTATGAACTACTTAAGAACTAGGACGGCACAAATATCCATGCCCGAGGGGAGATTGGACCCCCCGACCGTAGTGGCCGTGCAGACCGTGACTGAAGCGCCTCAGTCTCCTCGGCCACTGCGGCCGGTTCTGCCTCAGCCAAATGAGACATTTGGTGTGTATGGAAACTTAACGTTGCTTACAATATCCGCTGCGAAAACGCTGCTAGCAGGAAAGAGACTGTGATAACGCTTTCTCACTGGTTTTGCCCCACGCCACGCGGGGCCTACGAGAAAGACAGGCCCCGGCGCGCACGCCATGCGACGTAAGCATAGCAGTCCTGAGCCGGCCGGCCGCTGGGGCACGGCCCACCGCCCCACAGCGGCCGGACAACCAGCAAGCCGGCCGGCCGGCTCAGGACTGCTATGCTTACGTCGCATGGCGTGCGCGCCGGGGCCTGTCTTTCTCGTAGGCCTCGCTCCACGGCTGCAGGCGTAACGCTCACTGGTGAAGCACGACACTCACTGTCGAGTCGCCACCAGATTTCTCATGTGATTCAGGACACTTGGAACATTTCGAAACAAAATCAGTTTCGACTGCAATTAACTTTATTTAAAAAAGCACTACCAGTTTGGCGTCTTGTAGACGCATCATCAGGTGCTAAAATTCCTTATAAAAACATTTAGCCTTGACCAGCGTTCACGTTAAATTTAAAACAGTTGAAAGCTTAACTTCACGACCTTGTTAAAAAGTATAAAACTTGAACGCTGTTGCGTTTGTCATAGTTTTTAAAAAATATACTGGGGGTGGACGGCAGGTGCAACTGTGCCATGTGGAACCGGCACCGACCGAGGCAATACTCTTGGAACCAGTTACTTGAATGTCCACGTTACGTGATTAGAGTTGTGAGTTCAGTGCCCAACGGACTTCGAGCCGTCTTTGAGGCTGAAGGATGAAGGCGTAATTTGTGAGAGAAGTTCATTTCAGCCAAGAAGAGCAGATACGGAGGTCCAAAGCAAAAGAAACAAGAACTGGCAAATATTTATGAAGGAAGTGAAGAAATAAGAATTAGGAAAGAAATGAATGATAGTGCTGAATTAGGGAATTGAAATTAAACAATGGCGATAAGTGAAAATATGAAGCGGGACGGGAATCGAACCGTCTTCGGGAATCGTAATTAATTATATTGGTATGGTGTCTGTTACTTCGGATATGTCCGAAATAACAGACACCACACCAATATAATAAGAAACGAGAATACCCAATAGGCTTCGAATCGTTGCGGAAGCAGTATTAGCAGAAGACGTTCTTTTATTTATAATGGTTTAGTATGTAGCAGTATAAGAGTACTACTCATAGGACCCACTGTTTGGCTACCATTGGCAAAAAAAAGAAAGAAAAAATCGAGTCAAACAGTTTGAGAAACTCCGAGGTTCAATAGAATAGAAAAAAAAACCTTACGACATGAAATCATTTTTAATATATTTCTTTTAAAGCGGATGTAGTATGTTTTAACGTTCTAATCTATGATTTCATTTTAATATTGTGTATTTCTTTTCAATGGGAGAGAACATTAATTTAGGGACTAAATAACATATTGTGAACAATTATAGTACAGAAGACGAAGCAAGTATAAAAAAGCGTTGTGGAAGGAGAAGGTTCGTCTGGTAGGGCGATGAAGGACAAATAAAAAATAAAACACAATGAAACCCTTTATCATAACTACTGTTGATGGTAAGCAGCCATAAACTATATGTCTTTTTTTCAGGTTAGAGGTTTCCAGAGCATTATTTTTCTCGAAGTAGATGGCAAAGCTCTTTGTACGATATATAGTAGTAATATTCCTGGTATATCGATAGTATACAAGGTAAGCGCCAATAACTTGGGTCGTGGTGTAAAGGATTTCATACGACATTTCTTTCGAATTCGTCTTGAAGCTGTGTATAAAAGTCACTTCTGAAACAGCTGACAGATACAGAGACTATAACAGAGGTTCGAAACTTTTGTGCTTTTTGTGCATACAACAGCGTACTTTATTTCACCATTAGATTTCCTGCAGGTTAGTTCTTTCCTTGCAGCTAAGACTATCGAAATGGTATTAAAAACATTAAAAAATCGTCAAAACCAACAAACAGACTAGATGTTCAAATCAATACGTAATTGCCATGTCATAAAAAAACACGTTTAAATTTTTGTCAAGCCTATGAGATTTAACTGCGGGGTCATCAGTCCCTAAACTTGCAAACTACTCATGAACAAACTTATTCTGCAGACGGTACAAACATCCATGCCCAAAGGGAGATTCGAACCCCCGAGGGGGAACGGCCTCGCACATCGTAGCGTAGCGCCTCAATGCGCTCGGCCATTCCTCCGCGGCCGTGTCATTATTAAGATATAATTTTATACTTGCTTCGAGTTTAATGTGTTCCATATTCAACAGAATACAATTTTAATAGACCATACACACCTTTTTTTCAGCGTCACGACATGTTAACGTTCAAATATAAAGAAGTTATTACAGACTTATTGTTTAATAATGTAAGAATTGCCGCTAAAGGTGGCAACTAACAGGCGGGCTATCTGAAACCATCCTATAATAAATTTTTTAATTCAGTGCACAATAATATAACCTAGGCCGAGAATCCATTAGGAGATCGGTATCAGGATAACCAGGCCTCATAAGGCAAACAGGCCATTTAAGAAAAGAGAGGTTCAGACACATCAGTGGGCAGTCGAGAAGAGGCGAGGCATGCCTCTGCTCAATCGCAGCGAATGTCTCGTCCTCCAGTCAGTGCTTGTGGCCGGCCAGAGGTTTGAACGGAAGTAAACGGGGCACTTCACAGCACGGCTAGCGCGTGTAAACAAACTTCCTTATACGACAATGTACTACAGCTAAATCTTACCAACTGTTATTCAGTTGGTCTCAGACGTTTCAAATGTTGAAATGTTCAAATGTTTGTATAGCTTATGGGAGTTAACTACGGGGTCATCAGTCCCTAAACATACAAACTACTTATGATCTAGCTAATATTAAGGACGGCACAAATATCCATGCCCGAGGGGTATTCGAACCCCCGACGGTAGTGGCCGTGCAGACCGTGACTGATGCGCCTCAATCCCCTCGGCCACCGCGGCCGGCTTTCCTACACAAATGATCCATTGACGTGATTCATTTATTAAAAAAATCCTTACTACTTTCAATAAAGTCAGAGGAAATAAAACAGCGATTGGTAGTAGAACCCTAGAATACCAAGACCTTGCTTGTAGGTGTTCAGTTACAAATTTTTCGCAAAATTACTCTCAAGTTACCGCATGTGCCTTTGAACTATAGAACACTCACGAGTCAAAATGCCGTCAGAAACACGTTCGTATTAATGATTTAGATTCATTGCTATTTCGTAGATCAGGCATTCTTAGCCACAGCGTAAAGTTTCTTAATATATATTAACATAAACTACCTCATAAACGTTACTGCCACGACTATCGCTGTAACAGGACACTGAATTTCACACAAATATCGCGTCTCAGTCCCTGGATCCTGGAATTTTAACCCACAAGGATTGCGGAGGGGGGGGGGGGGGCAGACATTTCCTCAACGATTCTGTCTTACAGTTTGTACTGTAGAATGTTCATGACTGACAGAGTAGACTGCGGGATGGTTTTCACCGATTTTGTTCAAACCCTGCGAGAAGGAAGTTGACAAACCTTTCAAATTTCCAAAATATCGCGTCCGAGTTGGCCAAAGGGAAAGCGAATACGATGGCGAAAATTTCTCAGAGACAAATAGGTGTTATATAAGCTGCTTATTAAGTTCAAGTCTTCACCGAGTATGAGTAACGTAGTGGACAAGCGTTTGGAGTGCAAATTTTGAAGCCAAGGTTCGATTCCCCGGTACTCCTTATCTTTTTGTTCATTTCATATTACCCCTCGCAATGTAAACCTTTTATTTATGAAATTTAAATTCACTTAAACGTTTCAGTGTGCCACGAACCTTCATGTCGAGAGGTGTCTCAATTAAAACACATTCAATCCTACAGCATCAGTTCAGTGCCACAATTCCCATCCATACACTTGGTATTCACAAAAATCAACATATGTGCTCTGAAACCAACGTTTATTATCTGTCTGTGGAAAAACTTACGCTATGACTCACACGATCTGATGCATTTTTCTGGTGGCAGCGTCAATCTGCTCAGAACATCTGACGCAAATAGACTATTTCGTTCATTCATCCAAAACTTCTCTTTGTTATCATATGAACTGGCTGAATGAAAAGTTAAAACTTTTTGATACTATATTCGCTACCAAAGTTGTTACTGAGCAGAAAAGTTACGTATGTTAAAATACGGATTGAAACTAGTGAAAATGAGTGAATAATTAAAAATAAAAGTGCTGCGGATGTCAGCTCGATCCTAGGATCTCGTGTTACGCATTTGTGCATTTATGCCGGCGCCACCCACACATACTATAGCCATTTATCGAATCTCTGCAGGAACATAGGCCTACTACCTTTTCATAAGTGGCAGGAAACTACGCATGCTTTTGACGAAAAACCGTGGTTTTGTATTCTGCACAGTAACTGAAACCCACCGGTGTGTAATGCTGTCCTACTACAGAATAAACGGATGCGGCTTCTAAAACCAAGGGATTAGCTTTAGAATCTTTCACTCCTCTAAATGATGCGATGGAGAATCACCAAAAGTCAACTCTTAGGTTCGAGATTTTACAAATTATTCTATCTACTTGTTTTTGCTGTTTGAATTATCAAATTAATGCGTGCTTCTTTGAATAGATGGCCGACTTCATTCTAAGGTGATTGTTCAGACGTCTACTTCCTGCTTGATATATTCCTAGGTGCGGGTGGTTTGGCGGGTTGCTATTTTTGATTATTATGCGAAACATATCGTCTTCTATACTCGCCAGTGACAAACTCACACCAAAAGATCTCTTTAACCTCTGGGGAAGCCAAGTGGCGAACACTGAGCTCGCCAGTATTCGGAATTCTTGTTGTCGTACTACTGTTTGGATTGAAACAGAATTAGATTAAACGACTACGAATTTGAATGTCACAGCGATTTAATATTCCTAATGTTGCTTACACGAATATTCCTAATGTTGCTTACACGAAAAACGTAGCTTTTGCGTCGTTATTGAAAGAAGCGGAATAAAAATATAATTACGTGTTGGATATGATAGTTTAAAGAAATTCATTTGATGAAACACAATTCTCTGTTGCACATATTTCATATTATATTATCAATATATTTTCATGGTTACGGAATAATAATTTCCTCACAATGTTTGCGATACAGATTGTTACTCAATTATCATCTGTGTTTGTTATTGTTACGTGAGAAACATAATGAGCCATATTTCAAAATAGAAGAAAAACGTGAAAGAGTCAGTAATCGAACTGTTGCTCGTCGATCAGTAGTTGGTCATTTCGCGAGATAAATAAGCTTATCTTTATAATTTGTTTGTTTCTCTGCACATTCATTTGACATAATCAAAAAATTCAAATGTTCAAATGTTTGTACAACTTATGGGACTTAACTACGGGGTCATCAGTCCCTAAGCTTACAAACTACTTATGAACTAGCTAAGACTAAAGACGGCACAAATATTCATGCCCGAGGGAGGATTCGAACCCCTGACCGTAGTGGCCGTGCAGACCGTGACTGGAGCGCCTCAGTCACCTCGGCCACCGCGGCCGGCTTTGACATAATCGTATCTGCTATTATAATAGCCCAATATGTTGTCGAATGCTTAATATTAGGCATTTCAATAAGACATGGACTATGGAAAAGTACCAAACATCTGAGGATAACTGTAATTTGTGGTGACACAGCTGGCGTATGTTTGTTAAATTTGTGCTGATATCTTAGTTGCAACATCAACCGAAAGAGAACCAGTGGGAATGACACGATACCTTCACTCTCGGAAATACCATCAGTGATCTGCCGCGCCAAACGGTTGTCGTCTTTATAGTGCAACCGAGGCGGTGGGCGGAAACCGTCAGCGATACTCGGAACATGATGCCCATGATGTAACCCTTAGCTTCATAACAAAGTGTTTAGAACAGGATCTGTTTTGTCTGCTCTCTCAACGAATAAGCGTTGTAGCGTGATTCCAGCCAGTGTGCCGCTTTAGCACCCACTAGACATTTGTCGACTTGCACTTGTGTGATGGTTACCTTAAGTTATGGTTAATATCGATAATTTTCTTCCAGTCATATAATTGAATTAAATCTATGACATGCATGCAATTTTCCATTTAAATGTGTCAGTAACGTCCGAAAATATTCACGGACTGCAGCATCTCAATTCTAATTGCTGTCCTCTTTGTTCATTGAAACTATAAGAAAAGTGGAAAGGAATTTGTCGGTCGCAAATAGCTTAAAATGCTATGGCTAATACGCAAAGCAGTTTCTAAAATCAGTTTTCCAAGTCGCCTTTACGTCGCATAGAAAGCATGCGTGTTGTTACAACTGGCTGCGATACTGAATATAACTTTTTTCCTCTCATATTTGTCAGATGTGTAATCGACAGTACGTACGATCGTGTTGCCTAGCTGTAAATACTTCCCACCAAGCAGCAGAACTTTGCAGTTGTGTATAGCGATTAGGCGAGGGGTCTCGCGTATTCTGTCACCGATTGTAGAAGTGCCCAAAAGGTAGCGATCAATTCAGCAGTAAGTAGGCTACTTCCAAAGAGCAGTGAGTGCTGTTCAACATGCTCACCGTGGGCAAAAACATACCCTGCATGGCCTTCAACTAGGGAACCATCCGTGTACACGAATTCCGCGCCACAGAACGACTCCGAAACTGCTTGGAACTGGCGACGGAGATTCAGCGGTGCAACAGAGGCTTTCCAATAATGGGACAATTTCAGCCGAAGCTACAGACGTGGAAGGGTAGTGGAAAGTGGGAGGGATAGGAAGGGACTCTAGCGAGGACAGCAGGGAACGAACACGAACCGCTATCGGGAGCCCTGACCTCGGCCGTCGTCGTGGGGATTGGAGTGCTGCAGCTGGAGAGAGAAGGTCGCAGTAGGGGTGGAGAGATGCGACACAAACATGGGCAGGATAGGAGTACAGTAATTGCTGCCAGCAAATTCGCAGGGGCAGGACTCCAGCTTCAGTTAGTAGGCTTGCCACTGGACTTGTCCGAAAGGCTCCCATCGCTTAACGGACGCCACTGTGGAATATTGGACCCAAAACCCGGAATGTCGATGGGGCGGCCGAATCGTACACAAAGCTCCCGTGGTCTAGGCTGGCTGAATCGGCGCCCCATAGAGCTGCAAAAGGCTTGGACTGGCGGCTCCCCAACTAGTGCGGTTGGGACAGCATAGAATATTTAGGTACTGCCAGCACTTTTGCTTGGATGACGAAGGTGTGGCACTCAAGTGAGCCGGCTGGCGAAGAGCATGCTGAGAAATCGGTGAGTCTCTGACACGAAGTAGTTGGTCATACAAATAAAGCTCTGGGTCCAAATGGACAACTCAACTGCGACAGAAATATATAACCTGGGTTTTCGACGAGGAGAACTGGAACCCATGGGTTGAGGCCCATGACTGCACATTTTGGATGGCTCCCTGCAGACGCCTTTCAGCTGCAGCAATCCTGGCTGAGCTGAAGTATGAGCAAAATTCATCGTCGAACAAGGAGGCAGAAACCAATGACACCACAACCTCTGCGACACCATTGCTTGCAATTAAAAAGAGAGGGACACTAGGACGGGCCCCTGCGGGACACCGTTCTCCTGAATTTGGGGGAGCTGCCGGAAGTACCAACCTGTACCTGGAAAGAGAGGAAGGAAAGAAAGTTTTGAATAAAAAGTGGAACCAGACACCTCAAGCCCCAACCGTGCAGTGTAGCCAGAATGTGGTGGCACCAGGTGGTGTCGTATGCCTTCCTAAGGTCGAAAAAGACGGCAACAAGGTGATCACGCCTGCTAAATGCTGTACGAAAGGCAGACTCCAGAGCCACAAGGTTATCTGCTGCAGCGGAGCGGCTTTGGTGGAAACCCCCCTGTTGTGGGAACAACAGACCCCGATGTTCAAGTATCCACATGCACCTCCGACTCACCATACGTCGGAATAGCTTGAAGATAATGTTGATGAGGCTGATCGGGCGGTAACTATCAGCCATCTGTGGATCAGCACCAGAATAATGATGCTTTCTCACCATTTTGATAGCTCCTTCATCTTGCCCACATATGGTTGAACAGGGCAAGAAGCTGGTGTTGGAACTGAACTGAAAGGTGCCGGATGAACTGGCTGTGGATCCTATCTGGTCCAGGAGAGGTATCAGGGCATGTGGCGAGGGCAGTTTGGAATTACCATTTACAGAATGCGTAATTCAATGTTTCCTTCCGGCGCATATGGAGTGACAGCTGGCGCCGTTCAACCTGCTCTTTCAGTGCACAGAAGTCTGCACTGTAAGCTGGAGTTGCAGAGGTGTGAACATACTCCTCCGCCATGTGCTCAGCGATAGAAGTTGAGACCATGTACCCTGGATGAGTAAGCTGGGGATCGCTGCTGGTGGACGGTACCCAAAAAGAAGCCTAAGCTGGGACCACACGCCTGACGTGGAGGCACGAGAGCTGATGCTGGCGATATATACTTCTCCCAACAGACCCACTTACTCTGCTGCATGAGCTGTCGAGCTCAAACTCGGAGCCGTTTGAGAGCTATCATGTGTTCTACAGTGGGACGACGACGATGGCGCTGGAGTGCCCACCGACGATCTCGGATCGCCTCAGTGATTTCTGGAGTCCACCAGAGCATGTACATACGCTGTGGCGAGCGAGACATGGTGGGCACGGTTGCCTCTGCGGCTGAAACTATAGCACTGGTGACTTGATGAACCACCATGTCCACACCGGCTGACAGTGGAACAGGAATCATAGCCGCTGAGGTGCAACGTTCCCAATCAGCTATACAAAGAGACCATCGAGTCAGGCAGCCCACAGGTTGAAAATCCAGGAGTGACACAAGGATAGGGAAATGGTCACTGTTGCAAAGGTCATCATGGACCCTCCACTGGAAATGCAGAAGTAGGCTCGAGGTACAAACAGGAAGATCAATCGCCGAATACGTGCCTCGCGCAATGCAAAAATGTCTGTGAGCACTATTGTTTAACAGACACATATCTTGCTGTGAGAAAAGTGCCTCTACATCCCTACTGCGGCCTGTCGTCTCTGTTCCAACCCACATTGGGTGGTGGGCATTGAAGTCCCCCAGGAGAGTTGTGCCACCAGGGCATGAGGACAGTAACCAAGAGCACCTAATCCGGAGGAAGGTAAATAGAACAGATCATTAGTTCCTGCATAGCGCGTATTCTAACAGCCACCGCCTCAAGAGTTGTGTAGAGAGGCACAGCGGCACTGGGGACAGTGGCAAGGACATAGAAACACACACCTCCAGAGACCCTGTCATACAATGGGCGATTTTTGTAATAGGGGTCCTCTGAGCAGGATACCAAGTTTTCTGCAGGGCTACACAAAACGCCGGGAAGCGGCACAATTGCTGCAATTTTGGCAAATGTCGGAAAAAGCTGCCACAGTTCAGTTGCAGTATCAGAGAGCCTCCTGGTCGCTGGGACATGCAGTAGGGTTTACAGAATCGTCTTCTGTCGCTGAGTTTTGAGGCAGAGCCTCAACGTTCGAGTCTTCCAAAGACTCGGCAATTGCTAAGTCTTCAGGTGACGCGAGGATCTCTACGTCGTCCTCAGAAACAGAGGAGTGTTTTGGTGGCACGGTAGCTACAACAGATTCTTTGATTTTGCTTTTTCTTTTTCTTCTCGCATGGTTCCTTAGGCTTTTCGTGCTGGGAAGCCTTTGCGGACCCAACCTCAGGGATTGAGGACGCCCATGAGGCCCTGCGACCAGCAGTTGGTGACTCTTTCAGCCACTTACTGATATCCACAGGAGAAGCCTAGGATAGAAGGGTTCCTCACTAGAGGAGCCAGAGACGGCTGTTGTGCCTCTGGTTCAGAGGTGGCGACTGAGAGCCCCACAGGTGGAGGTTGTGTTTCTCCCAAAGTAGGGACCTTGGGGGCAACGGAAGTTGAGGTATCCCCAAATACCATGGGGGCAGATGCAAGCGGGCCACTATGGAAGACGAGAAGGTTGTAGCAGAGATGGCAGAGGCGATGGTGATGCAACTGTGGCACTTGATGGTTTCGTGTTTGCAGGATGGAGTTTAGCATTCTTTTTCTCTGAATATGACAACCAGTCCAGGGTCTTATATTCCACGATTTTTCGTTCCTTATGGAGAACCGAGCAGTCTGGCGAGCAAGGAGAGTGATGCTGCTTGCAGTTATCTCTTTCTGGAGGAGTGACACAAGGGACGTCTGGGTGTGATGCACGTCCGCACTCCCGACATGTAGGGTTAGCATCACATCGGAAGGCAATCTGCCCAAACCTCCATCATTCGAAGCAGTGAATAGGGGGAGGAACGTACGGCTTTACGTCATACCGGTAGATCATTACCTTGACTTTCTCCGTTAATGAATCGCCTTCGTAAGCCAAGATGAATGCACTGGTGATTACCCAATTGTCCCTCGGAGCGTTGTAAGGCACCTCGCTGTGGAACGCGCTGTTGCTCGATGTCGGGGGGTTCGAGTCCTCTCTCGGGCATGGGTGTGTGTGTGTGTGTGTGTTTGTCCTTAGGTTAGTTTAATTAGTTTAAGCAGTTTGTAAGCCTAAGGTAAATATATCAGCGTGGAGAACCAAGAAGAAATTATGATCCTAAGGTGTCGCCTGCACTGCACACGCCTAAAAAGAAATAATCAGATTAATTGTTACGGGTTACGGTTTGAAAGGAGAACAAATTTTTCTGGGTTTTATACATTTACTTATCGTCACTTCTCCCGATTTGCTTTTGATAAAAGTTGTCGTCAAATATTACGACAAAAAGTGGTGAAATTTCGGGCGTAAATACTACAATGAGTATTTGGCTTATAGCAGCAAACAGTAAAGATTAATTGGATCTTTAGGCAGGATTATCAATTATGAATTTACAAGATATTTCTCGTAATGTAATTGAAGTAGTGGTAGTCTGTTCATGAAAGAAATTTTGTGGGCAATACAGTTGTCGCATTTTAGAAATTGGAATTGTGCTTTCATAGCTCCTTGTGGGTAATTTCGTTGTTACGTAATTTATTTATGGAAGAGTATATGGTTACAGTCGGACCAGTAGTCTGTTCATGAAGGAAATTTTGTGGGCAATACAGTTGTTGCATTTTAGAAATTGGAATTGTGCTTTCATAGCTCCTTGTGGGTAATTTCGTTGTTACGTAATTTATTTATGGAAGAGTATATGGTTACAGTCGGACCAGTAGTCTGTTCATGAAGGAAATTTTGTGGGCAATACAGTTGTTGCATTTTAGAAATTGGAATTGTGCTTTCATAGCTCCTTGTGGGTAATTTCGTTGTTACGTAATTTATTTATGGAAGAGTATATGGTTACAGTCGGACCAGTAGTCTGTTCATGAAGGAAATTTTGTGGGCAATACAGTTGTTGCATTTTAGAAATTGGAATTGTGCTTTCATAGCTCCTTGTGGGTAATTTCGTTGTTACGTAATTTATTTATGGAAGAGTATATGGTTACAGTCGGACCACGCGTTGGATCTGATGTATCTGGGAGTGTTACAGAATTGAATATTGATGGTATATGTTGAATTTAACATTCTAACAGTACTGGAGAATTATTTATAAACCTTCATGACAGATTTCATTGTAGAGCAAAGTAATTGAAATCCTATGTGCTTAACTGAAAATCAAAACTTTATTTATTAAACAGTTTAACGTTTCGAGAGTGACACTTGCAAGACCGAGACCATGGAAGGTTTGGGCCCGTTTTCAATCTTTCCTGAGGCTACTTGAAGTTAAATAGTGGCGAGACTCATAGGCAAACGGGGGTACAAGTGAAAGATATTTCTTTGTTGTTTCGAAGTTTACACCTGAATACAGCCTCACTATTTTTAATTGATTATTCCAATAACAGGTGACTGGAAAGTGATGGAAACAATGTAGAATTTTTTTTATTCTTTTGGAAGGTGTCAAAAGTTAGTTAGAGGGGTCAAGCATTATTAATCTTTAGGAAGAGCTCGTCCCCTCAAACATGTTTTAGAATCATTGTTATTGTACATATAAAAAGAGAAAAAAAAGACTAATTTAAAATTAATTTTCAACGTGTTGTGCCTGTAGAAACAGAGAAATCATATTTATGGTTGTTCCCGATAAGACAGGTATCGATAGCAATCGTATCTTCGAAATATTTATTTTGTGGTTCGGTAGTCGACACAATCGATTCCTTTAAGAATCGATGGCGACGACTATGAGATACACTGACAGAAGTAAAGAACAGCTGATTAATAATATTTAGTAATCATCGTCAGTTCCTATCAAGAAACTACTACATAAGTTATTGTGGATGCTGAATTTGTAGTGAAAGGTGGTGATGAAAACTAATTCTTGACATCAGGTAAAGAATCGTGGTTAAAGTTTTATTTTTCAATTTATTTTCGCAATATATATTGACGTGTTTGCTTGGATATTGGACGGGCTTTACTGTTACTTGAGATATACGAGGATTCAAGTATTAAAACCTAATGATGTTTTTCTTTAAATATATGATCCACAAATATATGGAAGTAAAAATACGTCTTTAGTATGGATGGAAATTATAAAGTTACTTTATTCATGACTTCGTGTTAGTCAAAAATCCTGGACAGTCAAATGTATTATCGAATGAGTATCTTCGTTCTGAACAGTGACGCAGTCAGATTAGTGAAATGACAAATAAAATTGGCTTTTTACATACCGTTGTATTTCCATCTTGGTAATTGCCCACGTCATTATATAGGAGTGGCGACTACGGGACTTATTTATTAGTGTTATCAGAAATAATCCTGGTACAGGTGGGGTACCATTACTTCAGGGGAGGGGGTGTGGGTGATACACGCATTAATTTTATGTGGAGCTTGCTATTCGATGTTAAAGGTTATTCACATATAACCAAAGATAAATTTCTCTCATATATGTGTGCAACCCAGAGATATTTGGTGGAGGCAGATTACTGTAATTGGTCTAAAGTTGTTACTGACCAAAGCTGTAAGTAAAATTCTATAACTTTACCATCGATATTGACACAGGCCATTACCAAATTTATGCCGACCTTGTGGCCAGGATTTGTATATGGACACAACCACAAGGATTTTTTTTTTTTTCAAGAAAAGAGCTGTCCGCCATTTGACTGAAATGTTTGTTAATTATCACTACCTGGTTTCGGACTTAGGCCATTTTCAAGTGCTGTGCTATCATATAAAAGTTGTCAGTTAAGTTTCCTTAACTTTTATATGACAGTACAGAACTTGAAAATGGCCAGAAAGTGATAATAAACAAAATTTTCAGACAAATGGCGGTCAGCTATTTTAAAAAAAATTATATGACTGAGGCTCCTGACGCCTACAAAATCATAACAAGGAAAATAGTTGAGGAATAGTGGTATAATAGAAAGTTGAGTATTAGATTAAGTATTTATATATGTACTATGAGTGTGTATAGTATCCCAAGGGTGTAATTAACAACCGATCTGGAGAAGGGTTTGTGCTGTGATAGCTGATATGTTCCTAATTGAGATATTGGTGTAGTGCTGCTGCTGAGGGCGACACGTTAACCCAATGTGGAGGTAGTAGTAAAGGTATTTGGTATAAAGAGTAAGTGGCTATATAGTGAAACAAGGTACGTCAACAGGATTAAACATTGATTTGATATGTGTATGTGTATTTGCAATTTTTGTTGTGACAGTTAGAGAGTACTTAGTGACCTAGGTGTATTGAAGTGTTTATATATTGTTTTCATTTCAAGGATGAAGTGTAAGTGTATAAGTGTTTGTAGATCTTGGACATGATCTCGAAGAAAAATATTTCTCTACTACAGTGTGGGGTAAATATTACTTTAACCATGCCACAAGAGAGAATGAAAGCTATGTTAGAATTGGTCTAGAAACAGGTTACAGAGGTAAATGAGAAGTTGAGAGAGAATCTTTCTGAACAAATAAATACATTGAAGGAGGTATGCAGGGCAGATAATGCTCAGTTGTTAGATAAAATTGATAACGGTTTAGAAGAGATCAAATTTAAGTTCACAGAGGTGGGTACTGGAAAACGTTGAGGAGGTAAAATCTAGGAAAAGTAAGGAGATGACTAAGTCTTCAGAGAACACTATTCTTGAAGTTTTTGAAATACTAAGTTCAAAAGAGAGTTTGGGACAAAGTATAAAAATTAAAACAAAGAATGAGGTAGGTGTTAAGAAGGTTATGAAAGGACAGGAAGAGTTGAAACAGATTGACACTCATGAACATGGTAAAGGAATAATATGTTTTGGAGAGATAAGCAAGTATAATTTATCTGAGGAAATTAAAATAGGTATCGAGGATGGAGATCAGCAATTCCCTAAGTTTAAACCTAAAGGTAATGTGCACCCAGTGATCTTTTTGAACGCCTTTGAGAATGCTTTACCAAATAATTGGGAGGAGGATAGAAAAGTGAGATAAATAATGGGGTATTTGGAAGGAGATGCTAGACAGTGGGCTATGCTGAATAGACACAGATTTAAAACAGTAGAAATGTTCGTAACTGCTTTCAAACCTACGTTTTGGTCGGAAGAGGAACAGAGGAATTTGAGAATAAATTTTTTTAGTCCAGTAGCTTATAGTGATAAGTGGGGAGGATGCAGGAACTCCATGGGGTATCATCTAAATCAGTCATTGAATCTGGATATGTCTGTATCAGAGGACTGTTTAATGGAAGTCCTGATATCTAAGCTACTGTGCAGGGTGAGAGAAATGTTAACAGGTAGAGATTGGTTAAAGGTTCAAGAAATATTGAAGTATGTAGGACAATTAGACCATGAATACACAGCGGAAAATCCGGAAATGAAGTCTTCCCACTGGGTGGAAGAGGATAATAGTGGTAATCCTGTTAATGGAAATGACCATTTTAGTCGTAACAGTATTATGCCCATTTTAATAATAATAACGGTAATGGGAATAGATGGAATAGCAATAACTCAGGTAACTGAGGAGGTCAGACAGATAGTTGTTGCCATTGTAATAGTAGGGGATACGTTAATGGTAACAGAGGCAGGAATAATGAATATAGAAGTAATGAGACTAAACATAAGGAAACTGCAGGAGAGTAGGGTGGCCAAAAGGGTAACTCAAACCGAGTATTCAGGAAGGTGTAGTTGAAAAAGAAATAACAGTTCCGATGAATCCTACACATGCACAAAGTACTTTACAGGGTAGTCATGCTTATAAAACTGCATTCTTGAGATATAAAGGTGATCAACCAATAGAGGAAGAGCTTATGTTAGTGAGGGAGATAAATCATAGTCATATTTCGACTTTAGTAGTAATGGGCAGATTTAAAGGACAATCGGTATAATTTTTATTAGACACAGGAAGTGAGGTTAGTTTATTATCCTAGGAGTTTTGGGAAAAGAATGAAAATATGTGGAAATTTCCCACATTTCCTGTTACAAATGTATATGTGATTGGGTTAACAGGAGCTAAAGGAAGGAAAGTAGAGGAGGAAGTATTGTTAACATTTGATATGGGACGTGTAACATTAGAACAGTCTATGCCAGTAGTGTCTGGGATTAATTTACCTATTTTGTTAGGATTAGATTGGTTTATGAACAAGAATGTAATGTTAGATTTTGCTTTGTACGGAATGAGACTGATAGTAGATAACAAGTTCGTATGGAGTAACTTTAATGAAACTGATAAAAATAAATTTGACAGAAATAGAATTCAAAGTTGGAAGGTAGAAATTGTTCAAAGTAATTTTTTGTTTGTAATTCGGAGGTTAGCAGCGACTGTTTAGTTAAGGAAGAGGACTGTAGACTTATAGTGAGAAATAAATATGAGGGGGCCAATAGTTTCATCCAAGAAGAGAAGATAACTTTGGAGGAAGTGTTAATAAGCATGAGGGTGTGTTTTACAATAAACCAGGGATAATAAAAGATTATGAGTGTAGGTTAAACATAAAGAATCATGTACCATTCTTCAGACAGCCATATCCAATAGCCTTAAGTATGAGGGAAGGTATTAGGAAAGAAATAAACCGATTGGTGAATTGGGAAATCATAGATAGATCCAATAATGCTTATGGGAATCCCATAGTAGTTATTAGACAACCAAATGGTGATACCTGTCAGGTGTTAGATGCTAGAATAGTGAATAAAATAATTGAGGTAGAAAGGGATAGGCCATTACCCTTGGAAGATATTTTGACTCATTTCACAAATATTTGCGTTCAGTGGATTTAACTTCGGGCTCCTGGCAGATCAGATTAGCCAGGGAATCAAGACCATATGCTGCATTCTTGTTCGAAGTCAAATGTTACCATTTAAAGGTATTACCTTTCGGTATAAACATTTCCCTATCGGAATTTATTAGGGCACTAGACTCAGCAATAGGACCGGAATTGTTGAAAAAGACATTTGTTTACGTAGATGACATCTTGGTAGTTACGGAGACATGGACAGTGCATTTGAAATTATTAGTATAACTTTTTAGTAAACTAGCAGCAAAGGGAGTTACCCTAAAGTTCGAAAAGGCACACTTTGGTTGTAGGGAAATGCAAGTTGTGGGTCATGTCTTCAGTCAAGAGGGAATTCGCCGAATATTAAAAAGTTGGAAGCAATCATTGAGTGTCCAACACCACGGAATAAAAGGCTATTAAGATTCTACAGGAGATATGTTGCAGCAAATATCATGAACTGTGTAAATTTAAATAATTTATTAAAAGTGAAATCAGTTTGGGCTTGGACTGAGAAATGTCAGAAAGAATGGGAAGCGATAAAGAAAGTATTATGTAATCCACAGATCTTAGGTCACCCGAATATGAATAAAGAATTTTGTCTAGCTGTTGATGCATCTAGATACGGAATAGGATGTCATATTTTTCAGGAGTATGTGAAGGGAACAACTAAGGAAATAGTCACTTTAGGGTTTGCGATGCGCATGCTCAGCACGTGCGAAAGAAACTGTTCGACAACGGAAGAAGAGACTTTAGCCAATGTGTGGCCAGTGAAAAGGTTTAGATACATACTGTATGGAAGAAAGATTGTCATCTATACTGACCATAGAGCGTTGTCTTTTTGATGACGAGTAAATTACTACACCAGAGATTGGAGATGGACGTTAACTCTGCAAGAGTATGACATCGAAATTAAATACATTAAGGGATCCCAAAATAAAATACCAGACGCATTATCGAGGTTAATCAGCGGTTTAGAAGAACGAGGAGGATGGATTGACTTAGATTAGAATTTTAAGGTTTTTCCAGTGACTGTAAAAGGCTGTGGATTGACAATTAAGACGAAAGCTGAGAAACATAAATGAAGAACAGAAAGGGGATCCATGGATCAAAAAGGTTTTGGATAGATTAACTAACCCAAATTTAGTAAGGAATGGTTGGAAACGACAGTGGATTTTATATAATGTGGTTTTGTTCAATAGATCAGAACAAGATGTCACTAGGTGCAGACGGTGTATACCCTGTAAATATATTAAACAGTTAGTTGGGTATGTACATAATCTGTTTGGTCATTATGGAGCAAATAAATGTTTAATGCACATTCGTAAATATTATTACTGCAAGGGCATGTGTAGAATGGTCAAAAGGGAATTGAAAGGCTGTTTAGTTTGTCAACAAACCAAGCATATCAATTATGGAATGAAACCACCATTATACGCGATAGTACCTACAGGTATATAGGGTATCTGTGCTATGGATATAATGGGATTATTACCAGGAGGTGTGGGTGGAGTAAACTATATTTTTGTAATTTTAGAACTACGGTCAAACCTGGTTAAGTTACATCCAATCAAAGTCGTCAACAGTAGGACGACTGTTAAAATTTTGCGTCTGGATTATTTTCCTAAGGTAGGAAAGCCGAAGAGAATAATTTTAGACAAAGAAAATCTTTTCACTTTCAGTACATTTAAAGATTTTTTGGTGTAGAATCAGATACAACATTTATTATTTTCTTTTTATAATCCTCAAGCAAATCCCTCAGAGAGAGTGATGCGAGAAATAGGAAGATTAGTTAGCACTTACTGATGCAAACGTTATACTTTGTGGCCAAAACATATAGCGAAGTTTGAAGAGATAATGAATGAAGTTCCCCATGGAAGTACTTCAGTGTCACCTAAGGTGTTAGTTCAGAAGAAGTTAAGAGTGTGACAAACTAGTACAGTTAATTGACTTTCCTCCTAGAGGTATTGAATATAACAATAACTGATTTTGGTTTGTTGATAGGAATTTAAAGATGAAACCATAAGAAAGGGTAAGAAGATATTTACCAAGTCGTAATAATTTGCAGTTTCAAGTGGGAGAAGAGGTTGTAGTGGTACAAGCCACTTCCCCCACTTCTCCAATACCTTGAGATACCAAAATAGTTATCAATTTATTATAGTGAATTGATTAGGCATGATAGGAACAGCAGCTGCCGCCAGAATCTGTTTCTTTCAGATTCTGGAGGTGGTGGCAGCAGAAAGTGGCCTCAGATATTATGTCTGGCCAGTTAAAGATATATAGTGGAGTTCCTTGGAGAAAATGTAAGCTTTGACGGTTTCTAAGAAGAAAAAGTTGTTGTTTTTGATTTGTCTTCTGTGTCTGACATCTGTTAAGATATTTGTGTCATATTCCTATGTACTAATTGATAGAATAACTCCTTGAATATAAATAAATATGTAGTTAAATATATAAATGAGTGGTTTATTCTACAAAATACATAGATGAATGAGAAATTGCAAATTCATTGAGTAACTAATTAATGAATAAAAGCATTTAGATGCACAGCTCTTGCTGGACCTCATTGTTTCAAGACTTTCATATTTTGAATTTGAATGGAAGATTTACTAGTTGAATTTCACTCTTCATAAAGAGAACTCTCAGCTTGGCATTCATTAACTGGTGAATTACTACTCATCTACAAAAGTAACTATCACACTGCTTATGTTGAAAATTATTCAAATCAGGGTCAGGCAGCCGCGATAGTTGAAGTGGCGACCCTATAATCAGAGGAACCGATCACAAGAAGATCCTACTATTTGCATAATTTCCAATACTATCAAGACATCATCAAGAAATCAAATTTCATATGAACTTTTCTATAGTCTATATAATAACTTGTGTCAGGTACGCAGTATCTTCAAGAAGACAAAGGAGCCTTTTTCAGGTTTCATTTTGGTTTTCAGTGATACAGTCTTAGTGCTGTGTGTAGTGAGACTATACTAACCTATCGTATGGCCATCACAAGACAACAATTTGCACACAACAAAATGGGGAAGAAAATAATCCTACTTTACAAACTATAATCAAACTGTTCCAAGCATTTACAGAGCAACAAAACAAGAACTTGAAGAATTTTACAGAAAAACACAGTAAGGATTTTTAAGTACTTGAAGCTGAGATTAAAGAAGACATTACGCAACAGAGTAAGGATTTAATAGAGTTTAAAGAAAGTACAGAAAAACAAAATAAGGAACTTAGAGCTAATCGTAAATCAGACATTACCCAACTTAGAACTGATTTCACTAAACAGATAAATAATCTTTCAGCTTCATTCAATGCACAAAAAACCGAAGTGCATAATACTTTAATAGATATGAAAAAGCACATTATAGAACAGGACAAAAAATTTGACACATTTAAGATTTTGTTGCAACAATACACTGATAAATGTCAAGAAAACTATGACAATTTAAAGGAGGAATTAATATCTATGAAACAAACTTTTATATCCAAAGACGATTTACCAGATATGATTCATAAAGTTGTCTCAACTAAATTTTCTGCACATAAACAACATCTGTTGGATGAAATTGTCCAAGTAGTCACTATTAAACACCAAGAACTTACCACTATTCCACAAGAGTTATCCGATAGGCTACTAATTTAACTAACTGTCAAGAGAGGTTGCAAACTCTAGAAGAGAAATCTAACACTGACCTTTCAGAAATTAAGGAGAGAATTACAGCCACCGAAAACCAATTAGAATCTTTAAGAAAGGTAGATTATGAAGGTAGTGACAAGTATTCTATGGATGGGGATAACTTGTGTGAACATAAATTAGAAACTTTAATAAATAAAAAAGTCAGAGAACATTTTCTCAATAATATTAAAGTTTTGGACACCAATTTTAACACCCAGCATCTCATACAGTCTGCCAATCCCAACAATATTAGATCTACATCATCAGTCAATTCTGCAAAAGATACATTTAATTTCTCACAAGGTATAAACCTGTCAACACCACTGCCAAAATTTAAACCAGGGGGAGAAACCTATCCAAACCATTTTATACGGTTTTTTTTCAAGAAGATTACCAAGTAATTGGCCAGACAGTCAGAAAATTGACTTTACATTGTGTTATTTAGTTGGTGAGGCCGCAGAGTGGGGTGCAGCCAATGTAGACGAGTTTACTACATGGACAGATTTCAAAAACAAATTAAAGGAAAATTATTGGTCGGAAAACACACTAGAAAAACTTAAATTTTAACTTTCTGATCCTATTCCCTATGATAAGAGACAAGTTACTATTAAACAGTACAAGACTATTTCACCAAAGCCAAATTTCTTGACAAACCTATTGACGAAGAATACCTTGACAACGTTTTAGTTAGGAGTTTACCTATTTCGATACAAATTAAGATCTGGTGTTGGGGATGGAAAACTGTCAAAGAACTGTTAGATGAAGCTGAAGGCATCGATTCCCTTCATAAATCATGGCAAAACTTTAATAATAATAAACCCCAGAGTAATTTCGAAAAGGAAAAACAACCAAAATAAGTGTATTTGTGTGAAGTTCAACGAAATCAAAATGACAGTAAACATACATCTAAAACTTTTAGAAATGAAAAATACATTAACAACAAAAACAATTAGAGAAAAAACCAATAATATCACACTTCTTCGGTTCAGTGTTCAAATGTATAGTCTATGCGACTTAACTACGTGGTCATCAGTCCCTAAACTTACAAACTACTTATCAACTAGCTAATCCTAAGGACGGCACAAATATCCATGACCGAAGGGGGATTCGAACCCCCGACCGTGCAGACCGTCACTGGAGCGCCTCAGTCTCCTCGGCCACCGCGGACGGCGGTTCAGTGTTCAACTCAAACTGAAAATGAACCTACTGCCACTACCTCAAAGTTAAACACGTATAATCTTGGGACAGGTGTCCACTTCCAAAATGTTATGTAGATCTACCGGACCCACAGGTGCATAACCAATTGAATTTCGTACAGAAAAAAACCTACCTTGGTTACCTTATCAAAACGAGCAAGCAGCAAATAGTTGTACGAAACCAATTATTTCAGGACACATATATGACCTACCTGTTAAGATTCTAGTTGAGATACTGGTAGTGAAATTTCGTTTATATCGCAATATTTTATTGATGAGTTCTGTAGTACTCACAATTTCCCTACGTTAGCAGTGAGTGGTGTTAATATCATAGGTATTAAAGGTTATAAAAGTCAACCAATTGTGTCAGAAGTATTAATTCCTATTAAGCTTGATAACAATATTTATTTAACCACTTTACTTATTATACCTAAACTATATATATATTGTTTGGGCTAGATTGGATCTGCAAGTATAAAGTCAAAATTGACACGAAGCGAATGTTGTTTATCGAGGCTCGAGAGACGAGACAGTCTGTTTAACGTTTGTCGACCAGCACAACAATTCGACTAACTACGATTCGATACGATTAGTATGGACTGCGCAATTGATGTTAACTAAAGATATAGCTTTGCCGTCAAGCGTTTACGAGACTAAACCTAAATCTTTTGAGTCAGAAATATTGTCAGATAGTCAAAAGGAAGAACTTTTTCAGTTATTAGTCAAGTTTCAAGATGTGTTTCCTAATAAACCAGGGAAATAAGACAGATACGTGTGTTAATTTGTAATGAAAGATACGAATCCATTTTTCTGCAGACCGTATCCGATACGTCAGATGGTTCAAAATGAGATCTATCGCATGTTGGATGAAGGTGTTATAGAAAGAAGCGCTAGCGTGTTCAGCAACACGTTCGTTGTCGTCAGGAAAGCTTGCGGGGGCATACGTATTGTATTGGATGCATGCACCCACATTCAATAAATATATAGACACTGAGAGAGATTGTCCCCTTAGCATTGACGAGATTTGGGAAAGCTAGGTACTTCAGCTCCGTTAACGTAACTGCGGGATACCACCGAGATTGTAGGAAAAATACTGCCTTTTTATTCGACAGGAGGGCCTATCAGTATAAAGTCCTGCGATTCGGCCTCAACATTTCAGTTCAATTTTCATACGCGCTTTAGATCAGGCGTAGGTAGAGATCTAGTTCAGCAATTAATCATTTATGTAGATGACATCTTGCTAATTATCGAAAATAGGACTCAGTATATCGAGTTACTGGAAAAGTTGTTGAATCGCTGTCTAGAACAGGGGATCACATTAAAAATCAGTAAATCCTCTTTAGGTCGAAAGGAAGTTTTTAGGTCACTATGGAATTAAACCTGACCCAGAAGCGATTGAAGCGATTAAGAACTGCCCACCACCAAGAACAGTGAAACAGTTGAAAGCGTTCCTCGTGCTCATGGGGTTTTATAGGCGTTATGTTAAAAGTGAAGTTTTAAATAACGTGCCCTATTGAACTCTTAAAGAAAGGTACCAAATGGTATTGGTCTAAAGTAGCTTCTCACGCTTTTGAGGAGATGAAAGGAGCCCTAATTTCTTCGAATATTTTGAAACATCCAGTATTAGGTCAGCCCTTTAAACTTGCTACGGATGCTTCATCTTACGGCATAGCGGCAGAATTATTTCAAGGGTGTTGTGATCCTGAGGAAGGAGATCATAAAACAATCGCTTTTGCGAGGAGGTGTCTTACTAACCACGAAAGAAATTATTATACCACCAAGAAGGAACTATTGGCAATCGTCTGTGCAATTAAGAAATTTCAAAATTTAGTTTGTGGATCAAAAACAATTAATTGTTTATACCGACCACCAGGCTGTTTTCTTCCTGTTTCAAAGTAAGTTTCCCAACAGTCGTCTTAAGAGATGCACTTTATTCCTCCAGAGTTTCGGTATTGAAGTCGAATACATTAAAGGTTCTACAAATGTAATACCATAAGCTTATCTCGTCTCCCGGTTGGAAAGCAAAACGTTGAAGTAAGTGAAGGGAAAGGATTGTTATTTGCTATTAACTTTTTGCAAATAGATTCCATAGATATGGCGGTACAGAACTTTGCAAGCAAAATACGGGTTAACATCAGAAACGATAAATGTTTTAAGCAGAAATTTGAGGAGGCTGCCAAGGGTACAAATAACCTTTACAAAATCAACGACTCTGTCTTCTTTTGGAGGAAAAATGTCGCTGATGATGATTGGAAATTATGCGTTCCCGAAGAGGCTAAAGACGACCTCATTTGGTTTATACACCAAGGATACGGACATTTTGGAATAAAAAAGTGTGTTAAACACCTAACTAAATTTTATTACTTTCCAAATGTCAGTAGACGAGTAATACGAATTATAAGAGCGTGCGGTATTTGTCAGAAGGTCAAAGATTTTAATAAACCCTTTCTATTCGTTTTGTATCCGATTATCCCTAGAAGGTTATATCACCTAACAAATTGTGACCTCTATGGACAACTGTCGACTAGTTTAGGTGGAGTACAGTAAGTGCTTGTAATAGTAGAATGTTGGTCAAAATATGTGCAGTTATACGATATAAAAAGAGCCGAAACATAAACACTAATAAAGTGTTTTCAGAAATATTTTGAACTGGTAGCGAAACCGGAGCGTATCGTATCAAATAATGGAACACAATTTGTCATCAAAAAATCCAGAGAATCTATTACGTGGAATAATATTACACATATTACCATCTCAAAGTATAATCAGCAGTCAAACCCAGAGAGGAAAATCATGCGGGAATTAGGACGCTTATTTAGAACATTTTGCTCAAACATACATACATCATAGGCTAATTAGTTATCCGAATTCCAAACGGTTCATAAGGAACTCCCTCATATTTCAACTGGTTTATCTCCTGTAGAAATACTCAATAAAAAGTTGATGGGTGACCTCTTTTAAAACATTTTATATGGCCACCGTGTCAAAAGAAAAAAGACGACATAATCCAAGAATTAGTGAAACAAAACTTAAACAGAGCACTGATCTTCGTTTAGGTAAACTTAATGTAAAGCCTCAAAACCCTGAATATAAAGTTGGAAATCTAATTTTAGTCAGATATTTCGAGCTTAGTTCTAATATATAAAAACAAACGGGTAAATTTTTCGACAAGTGGTGCGGGCCATACCAAATCCTCAAGATACCTCATGCAAAAGCGGTTCACGTGGAAAATCCTGTGACTGGAACAGACAAAGGTTTGTACAACGTAAATATTATACGGCCCTTTATTAAACCTTTAAAATCTTACGGCATGAAATATTTGTTAATGAAACTATTGTCGATTGTTGGGGGCCCGAGTCTGTACATTGCTTCCTTCAAGTATATTCTTCGGCAATGTATGTCTTGTTGTATTTCTGTCTAATAAGTAAGCTGAACTATACTTTAATATATAGCTGGTTAAATCAACGTCCAATTGCACAAAGGAGGATCAATATCCACTCATTATTCTCCAGGACCTTGGGAGTTGTTTTGTCACGGTAACTTGGTTACTTAGACATTATAATGAAACGAATATTATAATGAAACAATATTATAATGAAACGAATGAAAGAAAATACTTTTAAATTACATTTTCACTCTCATATTACCTTAAAAGTAGGTGATGAGCTAGAGTAAAGTAAATAGGTACTGTTCTATAGTGGTCCATAGTACCACACGATTTATCGATGTTAGTATGTAAGGGGAATTTTATTATTATTATTATTATTACTATTTTACTTTTATATGTTCTTTTTTAATTTTATATGTTTTTTTTATTTACATAGGGTTGGGTGTGTAATTTTTATTGGGGTGGTTAGTTAAGACGTACACTCACACAAACGCAGTTATTCTTTACACAAAGTTACACATTCGTACACTGCGCAGACGCATGGTTCTGAACGCTTGTCTGACTACAGTGACAGGTAGTTGTCCTTAAAGTAGGGGTGGGGGGGGGTTCCGTCTTTGGGGTCTGTCGTCTGTTCTTCTTCTTTTCCTTTCTTTCTTCCTCCATCGAGGGAGCTGACTCATCTTTCCCCTTTCCACGTCGCGCCAGCCTCCCCAGAAACTCCGGCAAACATACTTCTTTACAGCCTTTACATAGGGATTATTAACTTAAGCTACCTGACCACTGATTTTTCACTGGAGTTGGTCAAGATCCGGTATTACGTACCAGTGTATACTCCTGACTGGTTTTCACCGTATGTTTGTGACGCGACCAACACAACTACACACACTTCATACACTCGTTCACACACATAAATACACAGATATTATATATTTTACACTTGGCAATTTTAACACTTGACATACAACATAATACACATTTTACACCCACACACATTATTAGTTTCAAGTGTAGGTTTAAGTTGAATCGTAGGCACACGAGTCAGGTCTGACAAGTGCACTTCAGGATTTTTTCTCTCCCTCTCTTTCCTCGTACACTCCTTTAAGGTGAGGGGAAAGGAGGTAATTAGTAAGATTTGTGACGATTAGGAGTGTACGACAGTGTGAAACAGAGTAGGTATACATGTATTGTCCCAAAATTGTGTGCAATAACAAGAAATCCCAGGTTAAGCTAGAGGTATGTGATTAGAACCAAATAAAGGGTTAATAGGCAGGACATTAAATAACATTTGTCCTCAGAAGACAATCGAAGGGAGTGGGAGTGGGGGAGTGTTGGCAGTGGCAAACCCGTAAAATGAGGCTGTGAGCTCATGTTAGGTGCCCTAAATGAGGACCTGATTTATATATACAGGGTGTCCCAGCTATCTTGCCCACCCAAAATATCTCTGGAACAATAACTGCTATTGGAAAACGACTTTCACCGGTATCAATCTACGGCTGGGGCCCATGAAAGTACATATTTGGAAACATTCGAAAACGAAAGCAAATTTGTTTTTTAACACAAACTTGTGTTTTTTTTCCAATGGCCACCCACATTTTTTCTTCAGCAATCCATAGAATGACAAATCACATAAACAATGGCGTTGATTGCATCGCAATATTCCAATTACATCCCGAGATATTGCGACGCGAAGTTGATGCTTGAAAAACCCGAAATGCGCTGCTAGTGCACGTCCCGAGGCTCAGGCGTGAACCCCATACTGCCCGTAATCGCGATGTGATTGACATGCGTAACCGCACTTCCATACTTACCAAGAGGTCCGAAACGAATAATGAGGTCTATTGCCATCCTGCACTAAAGTCGTACATTCCAGCAGGTATTTATCCCATAGGCTAGGGGTGATGCGGTTCTGTAATATATCTGTGTACCGCAACGTTAGTCACAAAGTTAACTTCGCTTATCGTTAATCCGTTACTAAAAAGGTAATGCCATTCAACGTTAAAACTTTACTTTTCTGTAGATCTAGCGCAAATGACAGTGAATCATTCACTCATAATAGTGAAATTCATGTTGCTGGTTGTAGTGAAACGAGCAAGTGAACTAAAGGTTTTGCCGTTGTTTAAGTAAAAACGTTTTGATTTGGGAAGTTCAGGTGAGACATAGAAGATTAATGTAAAGATGTTTAACCAATTAGTTATATTATCACATAATTATCGATGTTATGTTTATCTAATGCGTTACATGACAAATTGTTTCAAATAAATGTTTCTGGACATCACTGGGTAAAATCGCCCTTTGTAGAAACGTGCACTATGATACCAGAACTAGATACTAAAGATAGCGTTCACATATCATGCTCAAAGTGATAACCAATGGCTTGCTTACATAGCGTCACTCTGCGGATGAAGGATGCCCTACTGCGTGCTACTGTTTCCTCTTTGATGGCTGTACAAGCATCAATAATGCGTTGCTTCATGTCCTCTGGTGTTGTTGGTTCATGTTGGTAAACAGCATCCTTCACTGACTGCTCCCCAAAGAAAAAAATCCAGCGGTGTAAGGTTCGGAGATCGGGCAGGCCACCTAACTGGGCCACCACGTCCAATCCACCTACCAGGGAACTTACGGTTCAGAAGTCGTCGTGCTCTTAAGTCGCAGGGCATCCGTCATGCTGATACCACATGACCATTCTCCTATTCAGAGGTACGATGTCCAAGAGAACAGGAAGATTGTGTCGTATAAATCTGGAGTACTGTCTGCCATTTTGGACGTCATTTACAAAGAAAGGTCCGGTAATGTTATCTCCAATAATTCCACACCAAACATTCACTTTCCACGGATGTTGATTCTCTACCTGACGGAGTCATTTTGGATTGTCTGCGGACCAATAATGCATATTCCTCATATTGCCAATTCCTTTGTTGGAGAATGATGCCTCGTCGGTAAAGAGAACATCTGAGAAAAAATTAGGATTAGTCAGAAGTTTTTGCTGAGCCCACCGACAAAATGTTACCCTGTTGCTGAAGTCATTTCCATGAAGATCCTGGTGTAAATGAACATGGTAAGGATGAAATTTATGACGTTGAAGAATACGCTGTGCACTTGATTTGGACACACCAACTTCACGTTCAATTTGACGTGTGCTGATGTGAGGACTCACAGCTACGGTAGCGAGCACAGCAACATCAGCACGTTCATCTGTGCGTGTCCTAGGACGATGTCTAGGTCTTGGATTTAAGCTTTCCGTTTCACGTAGACGAGATGTGAGACGACCAAACATCCGGCGCGAAGGCGATGGCTTGTCAGGGAATCGTCTTCTGTACAGTCGTTCTGCCTGAACAGAATTTCACCCGCCTACAACAGGGTACAGTACAGGTATGTAGAGTATGGTGGAAAACAGACATATTAACGTAATAATCATGATGTTCTCTAACAGTACTATAAACAAACAAGCAATCTAATAACGTATCTCCCGTCAACGTACATTCTCCATAGATCAGCAGCATTTCTACCATATCTTCATGTGTCATGTGTGTACATAATACAGTACAAGTTCCACAACACAACGAATATTCACCATGTGTACTACCTCCGTGCCGTCACTATATTACTCTGATGCACGACTACACTGGCAAGCGGTGTACTGCACGCCAAAGCAACAACAAATGGGATGCTCGGAGGGCGGTGGAGTACAGGAGTTTGAGTGGGTCGCAAATCACAAACAATGCGAAGTGGTAACTGTGGCTGTAGAGGGAACTACCTTGGACACGTGTTTACGTAGAACTAGGCCCTGGATGAACGAGTGCGCGAAAAGCACAATGGCTCATTTAACGCATTCGATAAACCTTATTTTGGGAGTGCAGGATAAATAAGACAACCTGACTGCTGTATACCGATCGGTACTAGTTCATATTGTGTGCACAGACACATAAAACGTGCAAGAGGGAAACCATTATGTGGTTATGAGAGTTGATGGCAGCAGACCGTATTACTCGTTTCGGACCTCTTGATAAGTATAGAAGTGCGATGACGCATGTCAATCACATCACGATTACGGCAGCATGGGGTTCACGCCTGAGCCTCAGGATGTGCGCTGGTAGCGTATTTTGGGTTTTTCAAGCGTCAACTTCTCATCGCAATATCTCGGGATGTAATTGGATTATTGCGATGCAATAAACGCACTTGTTTCTGTGATTTGTCATGCTGTGGATTGCTGAATAAATAATTTAGGGTGTCCATTTAAAAAAACATAAATGTGTGTTAAAAAAACACATTTGCTTTCGTTTTAGAATGTTTCCAAATATGTACATTCATGGGGCCCAGCCGCACATTGATACCAGTGAAAGTCGTTTTCCAATAGCTGTTATTGTTCCAAGGGTTATTTTGGGTGGACAAGATAGCTGGGACACCCTGCATATGGATGTGAGGTTCGACAGATAGCGACTGACACCTAGAAGTAATTTAAGCATAAAGCTTTGTACTTCAAAATTCTTTTCTTGTCTTTTGTAGGTCTCATGAGTAATATATAAGTAGAAATGCCCCTTACTCTTTAAATTGCGGTTCACACAAGTTATGCTAGTCTGACGTTCCTTTTACTACAATACTGCGCATATTCCACAACAGGTGAAAAAATATCGGCACAAATATTTAAATAAGAATCTATTGAAGTTAGATTTGTTGATAGGACTTTAAAGATGAAAGCACAAGAAAGGGTAAGAAGACATTTACCAAGCCTTAATAATTTTCAGTTTCAAGTGGGAGAAGAGGTGTTACTGAGAAATCATTTTAAGAGCAGTAAAGAAGGGTAAAAAATAAGAAATTCATTTGTATTCAGGACCATATGATGTAAAGGAAATTGTTCATCCCACAACAGTTGTGGTAAAATTGATAGATTCAGGTCGGGTGTTGGGAAAAGATCATGTCAGGGATGTTAACAAATATTATACAATTAATGTAAGTACTTGGCGTTATGGTACTGATATTAATATAACTGATGTAGATACTTTTTTTTTTTTCAAAGATCGTATGAGAAAGAGAAGAATTACAACCTTTATAATAAAAGGAGAAATGAAACTAGGGTGAAAAGCACATCGCAGTTAATTATTTGAAATGATTTAAATCAAGTATGGCCTTTGAGCAAGTTGTTGCTAGAAGTTAATAAATCTAAAATAAAAAACTTGCAGAGGACTATCAAGATAAGACGAAGAAACGGTGTAAGGAGAAAGCTGATGTAGAGATTACAGTAAGTTTTGTAATAAAAGCAACATATGATTTTTTGTATGTATCTAGAATCTAAGTCATTAGGATCTTTTCTTTCTTAGGTAAAAGAAACTGATGTTTGGTGGTTAACAGTATGTTACCAAATGGTAATGAACCATGAAGTAGGTTTTAGTCTGTAGCTAGAAGCTTAATTTAAGAAAGTCTATTTACAGGAATTAGTATGGTTTTGTTTAGAGTTTTCTTATATATTAGTAATAATTATCAATGAGTCATCGAAGTTATTTACCCCAGGGCTATCGAAATTTTAGTGAAGTAAATGAATTTTAAATGGACTTAAGTTTCAAGTAAGATGATGCGGGGAGGGCCGGCCGCGGTGGCCGAGGTGACTGAGGCGCTCCAGTCACGGTCAGCACGGCCACTACGGTCGGGGGTTCGAATCCCCCCTCGGGCATGGATATTTGTGCCGTCCTAGTTTGTGAATAGCTACAGTGTGCGTTTCTCTTCTGTGGAGTGTCTTAAAAACTTGTGACAGCGACTTCACTGTACAGTTACATACAGGTTGTATTACGGTGGGCGTAAGAAAAATGCCTCGTTGCTCTTCAGTCAGCTATAAAAACCAGAGTAAAGATTAATATATGATACTTGTGTTCGAAAGGAATAAGGAATTACGGAAACAGTGGTCGGTGAAAGTTAACCGAGAAAGAGAGAACTGTAAAGGCGACTTATGGAAACTAAGGAATAATTCCTGCCTGTGTGAAAAATATTTTCTGCCCCCCTCCCCCCTTCCCTCAGGCCAAAGCAAGAACGGCATTGATCAAATTCAGTAACAGAAGTCCCCCGTGGTGTAGTGGTTACGTACTAAATTCATTATGTGAAGGTCGCGAGTTCGAATGTGGTCAGTGGCAATTTTTTTTTTTTTTTAACAAGCACTTTCTAGCCTTTTCTTAGTTCGTGGTCTAATGTTTTACTTGTAGTGCTACAAGGTATGTTTTAACATGGGCCGCGGCGGAGCGGCCGAGCACATTGAGGCGCTATGCTCCGATGCTCTTTTAAATGGTGAAGGCGTACATGTAAATGGCCGGCCGCGGTGGCCAATCGGTGTACGGCGCGCCTGTCACGGTCTGCACGGCCCCTCGGGCGTGGATGTTTGTGCGGTCTTTCGTATCAGCTAGTTCATAAGTAGTTTGCCAGTTTATAGACTGATGACTCCACAGTTAAGTCCCATAAGCTTTACAAACATTTGAACATTTTTAATATGGCTAGGGCGCCTCCCCCTTGGCTGCGTATTGTTGGCTATTCACAATCCTGTAATTGGTTACGGGAAGTGACGTGAAGAAGGGACGGGGGGGGGGGATTATTGACTCATTGTAGATATTCAGTCACCTATTTTGAGTCTGTTTCTGAGATAGTATTGGTATTTTTCCGATTTCCTGTGATACACTGTCCCTAAAAGTATCTACAGAATGACGTTTTTGCTATTGCCCAGTGTAGGAAAATGTTATAAGATCGACAGCACACTTAAAATGCATTATATCAGGGCGGAAAGCGATAATAGTTGTTGTTGGGTTTTGGAAGGGACTAAACTGCAACGGTTATCAGTTCCTTGTTGCACTCATAGAGGTGAAACAGTGTGTTAACCTTCCCTAAGTATATGCATTAACATATAAAAATTCAAAAGTAACAAGTAAAAACTAAGAAAGGATACAAGTAAAAACGAAGAAGGGATAAAAATACTGAAACAATACGAGACTCTTTTTGCTGGGTAATCACAAAAATATAAATGAGGCATCCAGCCACTTTCGGATACATTAAAAACACCTACCTACAAATACTTAGGGGGTGGAGAACAGATCAATGACAGACATCTGAGAAACTTTAAATGGATTGGTACAATCCACACTCATGGATAAAATTTAAGACAGGCATTGTCAGCTAAAACAAGCTCCAAAGCGTCAGGGATATTAGAAATCCGTCGCTTTGCAGCCTAATCGGAGCATTCCAGTAAAATATGGGCGACTGTCAGAGGCACACCACAACGACACTGCGGACAGTCCTCGCGACGCACAAGGTGACCGTGAGTCAGCCAAGTATGGCCAATACGGAGCCGACAAAGGACAACCGAATCCCTGGCAGAAGTCCTCAGTGAGGTCTTCCATGCAGCGGTGGAGGGCTTGACAACACGGAACGTTTTTGGTTCGGTCGAGTCTGCCCATTCAGAACTCCGAGCACCAAGGACCTCGCGGTTTAGCTGGGATTGGAGGTCTGTTTCTGGGAGGCCAATATCCAGGGACCATGAAGTGGTGGCCTGCTTCGCCAATTGATCGACGTGTTAATTGCCTAGTACGCTTATACGCCTGGCGTCCAGACAAATGCGACAGAACGACCCGACTCACAAAGGGCAAAAACGGCATCGAGGATTGATCACACCAAATGTTGCTTGAGAAGAAACTGGTCAAGGGCCTATAAGCCACTCAGGGAATAGCTACAGATGACAAACGATCCCTTGGGGCGAGCTCTAAGGTGTTCAAGAGCTCTCAAAATAGCGACCAGTTCCGCGATGAAGATGCTACTTCCACAAGGCAACGATTGTTGTTCGAAGTGGTCACCACACACAAAGGCATATCCAACATGGCCATCGACCAAAGAACCGTCCGTGTAAATAATGGTTGCGCCTTGAAATGTGTCAAGCAGTGCTTGGAACCGGCGACAGAGAGTCAATGGTGCAATGGAGGCTTTCGGATCCTTGTACAAGTCCAACCGATGCTCCAAGTGTGGAATTGTCCAAGGGGCAGTATGGGGAGAGTAGTGGAAAGGAGGAGGGAGAAAAAGGGAATCAAGCGAGGAGAGAAGCGAACGGACATGGACTACAATCGGAAGACCTCACTGGGGCCGCGTCGTGGGGAAGTTGGGAAGAGAAGCTTGCGGTTCGGATGGCGAGGCGAAGCACGGACCTGGGAAATGTATGACACCAACAACAGTTGCTGGCAAAACTGCAGAGGAGAAATCCCAACTTCAGCTAAGAGACTTATTACAGGACTGGTGCAAAAAGCCACTGTCGAAAGACGCACACCAGTGTGAAAAATGGGGTCCATGACCCGCAAGGCAGAAGGAGCTGCCGAGTCATATACCAGGCTCCCACAGTCAAGCCGCGACTGCATGAGTGCTTTGTAAAGCTACAGGAGAGTGGAACGGGCGGAATATGGCTGAGACACCACAGAATATTTAAATGCCGCCAACAATTCTGTCTGAGCTGATGTAGGTGTGGCACCCAAGCCAGATGGGCATCGAAAACCATGCCCAAAAAGCGATGTCTTTCGTCCACCTAGAGTAGTTCACCACCCAGGTGTGGAGCTCTGGGTCAGGGTGATCTACCCGACGGCGACAGAAGTGCATTACGCGGGTTTCCTCTGCGGAGAACGGAAATCCGTGAGTAGAGGCCCATGAATGGGCTTTTCGTATGGCACCCTGCATCCACCGTTCAGCTACACCGATACAAACGGAGCTGAAATACAGTCAGATGTCATCAGCGAACAGGGAGCAACTGACCGATGATCCCACAATCGCAGCTAGGTCTCTAAAAAGAATGGGACACTGAGGACGGAGCTCTATGGGACACCATTCTCTTGAAATGGGGAGGCGGAGCTAAGAGAGGCTCCAACCCTTACCCAAAACGAGCGTTTGGAGAGGAAATTCCGAGTAAAAATAGGAAGGGGGCCACAAAGCCCAAGTCATGCAAAGTAGCCAGGATGTGGTGGCGCCAGGTGGTATCGTATACCTTGCGAAGGTCGAAAAATACTGCAACTAAATGCTCACGCCTAGCAAAGGAAGTGCAAATAACCGACTCCAGTGACACGAGGTTGTCAATGGTAGAACAAAAAAATGTTCAAATGTTTGTACAGCTTATGGGACTTAACTACGGGGTGATCAGTCCCTAAACTTAGGAACTAGCTACAACAAAGGATGGCACAAATATCCATGCCTGAGGGGGGATTCGAACCCCCGACCGTAGTGGCCGTGTAGACCGTGACTGAAGTGCCTCAGTCCCCTCGGCCACCGCGACCGGCAATGGTAGAACAGCCCTGGCGGAAGCCCCCCTGTTGTGGAGCTAGGAGTCTACGCTCTTCAAGGATCCACATAAGCCGCCGACTCACCATATGTTCGAAGAGCTTGCAGAGAACGTTGGTAAGGCTGATCGGATGGTAGTTGTCAGCCACCAGGGGATCTGCATCAGGTTTCAACACTGGAATGATAGGGTTTTTCCGCCATTGCAACAGGAAAATCCCTTCTGCCCATAGATGGTTAAACAGGGCATTGAAACTCTAATGAGAGGTGTCGGAGAAACTGGCTGTGAATCCTGTCTGGTCCTGGAGTGATATTGAGGCTCTCACCAAGGCCGGAGGGTGCGGAATGATAACTGTGTCCACTTGGCTCGCTGTTTGAGGGCGCGGAAGTTATCACTGTATGTGGTAGTCGTGGAGCAACATGTGTAGTGCTCTGCCTTGAGTTCTGGAATAGTTGGTGGGATTGTGCAGAGCATACCCTGGATGGTGAGAGATGGGATTCCTGTCAGTGGCCGGTGTCCAACGACACGCCGTACCTGTGTCCATACCAGAGTCAGGTAGGTGTGGGAGCCGATAGCGGCGGCATACCTCTTGCAGGAGTCCTGCTTACTTTGGTGTATCAGTCGCCGAGCATTTGCACAAAGCCGTTTAAATGCTACTAGGTTCTCCATAGAAGGGTGGCATCCGTGGCGCTGGAGTGTTCACCGGCGTTCCTGTATAGCCTCCAACGTCAACCAAGACATGGGCTTGCGCCTAGCGGAACCGGTGGATATCGGGACAGCTGCCTAGGCATCTGAGATAATAGTATCAGTCACCTGTTGGACTGTATTATCGGAGTCAGTTGGTAGTGGTGCATCAATTACAGAAGCCGAGGCATAAGCCGACCAGTCAGCCCTACGGAGGCACCATCAAGGCAAGCAGTCTGCAGGTCAATACTGCAGGAGCGACACAAAGATGAGAAAGTGGTCGCTGCCACACAGGTCACCGTGCACCTGCTATTTAAGATGTGGTTGGAGACTTGGGCTATAGACAGAGAGGTCGATAGAGGAGTATGTGCCCCACGCCACACAAAAATGCGTGGTGCACCAGAGGGAGCGGTTCTTATAGTAGCCCCTATAACCACGAAGGGCAGGGGATCTCTGGGCAGTAAACCAGATGCACTGCAGAGCAAAGCAGAGTGTAGGTTAACGGCATAGTAGTTTTGCAGCTCAGCAAGATGGTGAAAAAAGCCGCCGCAATTCCATTGTAGGATTACATTTCCCCTATGCTGTAACGCCATAATGAGATACGAAAAAGGTTATTCTATATCTCTTGCTACTGAGGTTTCAGACGTTGGAGGATCTAGAACCATAGGTTCCAGCGAACTAGTGAGTGCGAGAGCCTTGGGTGAGGTTACGATCTCCACCTCATCGTCTGAAGTAGAAGATGGAGCAGTCTGTGGTTTTAGAACGATCGCAGATTCTTTTTGTTCTTCTCTTTCCTTTTCTCATTATCGTCTCCTTGCCCCTTTGGCTTGAAAGGCTTGGAGGGCTTCTCATTAGTGGTGTCAGGGGCTGGCGAAGAGTAGGAAGTCCTTCGACCAGCAGTTTGGGGATCCTTCAGCATCTGGCTGGGATTCTCTTTTGCACTAGAAGAAGCCTCAGGAGAGAGTGTCCCAAGAGACCCCTTCCAAGAGAGTGGGGCCGAAGGAGGCTGCTGCTGCTGCTCCTCCAGCTGGGGGTTGGGGACCGCCGTCGTCGGTGTTGGACTTTTAGTTGCTCCCAAGATAGGAAGATTTGGAGCGACCAACGATAGTATGCCCCAACTATCATGGGGGCAGGCAGAGACGTTCAGGCCTTGCAGCCCAATTACTGTGGTTGCACTAGCTCTTGGGTTGTCACTGGGGATGGCGATGACGAAGCTTCTTTGGCATACGTTGAAACAATGTCAACTGGATGAAGCTTTCGGTATTTCCGCTTCGATTCCGGGTAGGTGAGCCTGTCCAGGGTTTTATATTCCTCTATCTTCCGCTCCTTGCGCAGAACTGTGCAGTCTGGTGAGCATGGGGCGTGGTGCTGGCCGAAATTGAGATGCAGCAGGGGCACAAGGGACATCAGGATGAGTAGCACGTCTGCAATCCCGACAGGTGGGGTTACCCTACACCTGGAGGACATGTGCCCGAACTTGTAACATCACATAGGAGGAGGAACGTGGGGCTTTACGTCGCACTGGTAGATCATCACCTTCACCTTTTCAGGCAATGAATCGCCCTGAAAAGCCAAGATGAAGGCACCGATGGCCATTCTGTTGTCCTTCGGACCCCCACGAATTCGCCTTATGAAATAAATGCCCCGCTGCTCCAAATTTGCTCGAAGTTCTTAGTCAGACAGCAAAAGTAGATCCTTATTGAAGGTAATTCCCTGGACCATGTTTAAGCTTTTATGAGGCGTTATGGAAATGGCAATATCACCCGGCTTGTCACAGGCAAAGGCCTGTGACTGAGTTGGGGATCACGTCGCTATAAGGACGCTATAAGGACTAACAAATCGCATTTAGGACATTCCCACCACCTCCCTGAACTTGTCCTCCATGTTCTCTACGAAACACAATGGCTTCGTCGTCATAAAAGATTCCCCATCAGTTCTACTACACACTAAGTACTTAGGAGCCTAATCCTCACCTTGCTGACGGCCCTACGTTCCTCTCATGGCGTGGCCAGGGACGGGAACGACTGGGGTCATACTGTGCAGCATTACAGTCCCCTCTTTCTCCCTTAGAGTCGGCGGTTATAAGTCAGCCAACGTTTTGGGATCGCTTCATCTGTTCCCACGAGCAGCTAGGGATCTAAAGGTCCACAAAGGCATAGCCCTGATTGCATGGGTCAGCCTTATAGAACTGAGGTGCGGCAGGTTCCTCAGAGGTTGCTCACTAGCGACTGTTCTACCTGATCAGCCATGCATCTCCTCGGCACATAGCACACCTTGGGATTGAGGTTTCTTTTATTGAGGTTTGTACCGTCCTCGCGACTCCGGAGATTAAGCCAAGTTTCATGGGCTCTGAAACGTACAACGTTCCACCATCGTGCCGAACGACTGTCGTTGAAGCACGCACAGAGCTTACGGTGTAGCTGACTGTTGGCGTGACACAGGCCACAGCTCAGGACCCCGGGTTTGCCAAGCCTGTTCAGCAAATTAATACTGAGCCCCTTAGGGGGAAAGCATTAATTATGTACTAATTTCAGCTGTGGATTCGCAGACATAAAATTCTGAAGTAGCGTTATTTTCTCTAAGATAGATAACATGAAATACCTCTCTTTCTTAGTAATTAACTGCCGACTGTCGACAATACTATAACATCGCATAATATGGTATTAACATTCAAAAGTAATAGAAACCGCTTCACGAGATTTATTTTCTTACAAATTTATTAGGATTGTATGAACATAGATGATTAGAATTTCTATAACCACGTACTGATAAGAAGGCTAGAAGATGTGCTTTGTTGTCACGGCTGGAACTACACTTAAAACGCACGCCCTGCGCGCAGTCCGCAGTCTGGTAAAAGCCGCTGGCCACTCTCTCCCTGTAGAGGCTCTCTGTGGCCAACCGAGCAGAAATTATGATCCTAACGCGTTGCCTGCACCGCACGCGCCTAACAAGATATAATCAGATTAATTGTTACGGGTATCGTTTTGAAAGGAAAAAAATCTGGAATTTGCACTTTTACTTATCGTCACTTATCCCGATTTGTTTTTGATATATGAAGTTGTCGTCAAATATTACGACAAAAAGAGGTGAAATGTCGAGCGCTAAATACTGAAAAGAGTGATTATTTGGCTTACGGCGGCACACAGTAAAGATTAATTGTATCTTGATTCAGGAAGTAATTACGTTATTAATTATTAATTTATGAGATATTTCTGGTAATATAATTGAAGTAGTGGTAGTCTGATCATGAAGGAAATTTTGTGGACAACAAAGTTGTCAAAATTCAAATGTTAGTATAATCTATGGGACTTAACTACGACCGGCCGCGGTGGCCGAGGTGACTGAGGCGCTCCAGTCACGGTCAGCACGGCCACTACGGTCGGGGGTTCGAATCCCCCCTCGGGCATGGATATTTGTGCCGTCCTAGTTCGTAAGTAGTTCATAAGTATGAAACATCCTGGCAGATTAAAATTGTGTGCCGGAACCGGGACTCGAACCTGGGACCTTTGCCTTTCGCGGGCAAGCGCTCTACCGACTGAGCTACCCCGACACGACTCACGATGCCGCCTCACAACTTTACTTCCGCCAGTACCTCGCCTCCTACTTTCCAAACTTCACAGAAGCTCTCTTGCAAACACGCAAGACTAGCACTCCTGGAAGAAAGGATATGGTGGAGACATGGCTTAGCCACAGCCTAAGGGATGTTTCCAGAATGAAACTTTCACTCTGCAGCGGAGTGTGCGCTGATATGAAACTTCCTGGCAGATTAAAATTGTGTGCCGGAACCGGGACTCGAACCTGGGACCTTTGCCTTTCGCGGGCAAGCGCTCTACCGACTGAGCTACCCCGACACGACTCACGATGCCGCCTCACAACTTTACTTCCGCCAGTACCTCGCCTCCTACTTTCCAAACTTCACAGAAGCTCTCTTGCAAACACGCAAGACTAGCACTCCTGGAAGAAAGGATATGGTGGAGACATGGCTTAGCCACAGCCTAAGGGATGTTTCCAGAATGAAACTTTCACTCTGCAGCGGAGTGTGCGCTCATATGAAACTTCCTGGCAGATTAAAATTGTGTGCCGGAACCGGGACTCGAACCTGGGACCTTTGCCTTTTGCGGGCAAGCGCTCTACCGACTGAGCTACCCCGACACGACTCACGATGCTGCCTCACAACTTTACTTCCGCCAGTACCTCGCCTCCTACTTTCCAAACTTCACAGAAGCTCTCTTGCAAACACGCAAGACTAGCACTCCTGGAAGAAAGGATATGGTGGAGACATGGCTTAGCCACAGCCTAAGGGATGTTTCCAGAATGAAACTTTCACTCTGCAGCGGAGTGTGCGCTGATATGAAACTTCCTGGCAGATTAAAATTGTGTGCCGGAACCGGGACTCGAACCTGGGACCTTTGCCTTTCGCGGGCAAGCGCTCTACCGACTGAGCTACCCCGACACGACTCACGATGCCGCCTCACAACTTTACTTCCGCCAGTACCTCGCCTCCTACTTTCCAAACTTCACAGAAGCTCTCTTGCAAACACGCAAGACTAGCACTCCTGGAAGAAAGGATATGGTGGAGACATGGCTTAGCCAGAGCCTAAGGGATGTTTCCAGAATGAAACTTTCACTCTGCAGCGGAGTGTGCGCTGATATGAAACTTCCTGGCAGATTAAAATTGTGTGCCGGAACCGGGACTCGAACCTGGGACCTTTGCCTTTCGCGGGCAAGCGCTCTACCGACTGAGCTACCCCGACACGACTCACGATGCCGCCTCACAACTTTACTTCCGCCAGTACCTCGCCTCCTACTTTCCAAACTTCACAGAAGCTCTCTTGCAAACACGCAAGACTACCACTCCTGAAAGAAAGGATATGGTGGAGACATGGCTTAGCCACAGCCTAAGGGATGTTTCCAGATTGAAACTTTCACTCTGCAGCGGAGTGTGCGCTGATATGAAACTTCCTGGCAGATTAAAATTGTGTGCCGGAACCGGGACTCGAACCTGGGACCTTTGCCTTTCGCGGGCAAGCGCTCTACCGACTGAGCTACCCCGACACGACTCACGATGCCGCCTCACAACTTTACTTCCGCCAGTACCTCGCCTCCTACTTTCCAATCTTCACAGAAGCTCTCTTGCAAACACGCAAGACTAGCACTCCTGGAAGAAAGGATATGGTGGAAACATGGCTTAGCCACAGCCTAAGGGATGTTTCCAGAATGAAACTTTCACTCTGCAGCGGAGTGTGCGCTGATATGAAACTTCCTGGCAGATTAAAATTGTGTGCCGGAACCGGGACTCGAACCTGGGACCTTTGCCTTTCGCGGGCAAGCGCTCTACCGACTGAGCTACCCCGACACGACTCACGATGCCGCCTCACAACTTTACTTCCGCCAGTACCTCGCCTCCTACTTTCCAAACTGCACAGAAGCTCTCTTGCAAACACGCAAGACTAGCACTCCTGGAAGAAAGGATATGGTGGAGACATGGCTTAGCCACAGCCTAAGGGATGTTTCCAGAATGAAACTTTCACTCTGCAGCGGAGTGTGCGCTGATATGAGACTTCCTGGCAGATTAAAATTGTGTGCCGGAACCGGGACTCGAACCTGGGACCTTTGCCTTTCGCGGGCAAGCGCTCTACCGACTGAGCTACCCCGACACGACTCACGATGCCGCCTCACAACTTTACTTCCGCCAGTACCTCGCCTCCTACTTTCCAAACTTCACAGAAGCTCTCTTGCAAACACGCAAGACTAGCACTCCTGGAAGAAAGGATATGGTGGAGACATGGCTTAGCCACAGCCTAAGGGATGTTTCCAGAATGAAACTTTCACTCTGCAGCGGAGTGTGCGCTGATATGAAACTTCCTGGCAGATTAAAATTGTGTGCCGGAACCGGGACTCGAACCTGGGACCTTTGCCTTTCGCGGGCAAGCGCTCTACCGACTGAGCTACCCCGACACGACTCACGATGCCGCCTCACAACTTTACTTCCGCCAGTACCTCGCCTCCTACTTTCCAAACTTCACAGAAGCTCTCTTGCAAACACGCAAGACTAGCACTCCTGGAAGAAAGGATATGGTGGAGACATGGCTTAGCCACAGCCTAAGGGATGTTTCCAGAATGAAACTTTCACTCTGCAGCGGAGTGTGCGCTGATATGAAACTTCCTGGCAGATTAAAATTGTGTGCCGGAACCGGGACTCGAACCTGGGACCTTTGCCTTTCGCGGGCAAGCGCTCTACCGACTGAGCTACCCCGACACGACTCACGATGCCGCCTCACAACTTTACTTCCGCCAGTACCTCGCCTCCTACTTTCCAAACTTCACAGAAGCTCTCTTGCAAACACGCAAGACTAGCACTCCTGGAAGAAAGGATATGGTGGAGACATGGCTTAGCCACAGCCTAAGGGATGTTTCCAGAATGAAACTTTCACTCTGCAGCGGAGTGTGCGCTCATATGAAACTTCCTGGCAGATTAAAATTGTGTGCCGGAACCGGGACTCGAACCTGGGACCTTTGCCTTTCGCGGGCAAGCGCTCTACCGACTGAGCTACCCCGACACGACTCACGATGCCGCCTCACAACTTTACTTCCGCCAGTACCTCGCCTCCTACTTTCCAAACTTCACAGAAGCTCTCTTGCAAACACGCAAGACTACCACTCCTGGAAGAAAGGATATGGTGGAGACATGGCTTAGCCACAGCCTAAGGGATGTTTCCAGAATGAAACTTTCACTCTGCAGCGGAGTGTGCGCTGATATGAAACTTCCTGGCAGATTAAAATTGTGTGCCGGAACCGGGACTCGAACCTGGGACCTTTGCCTTTCGCGGGCAAGCGCTCTACCGACTGAGCTACCCCGACACGACTCACGATGCCGCCTCACAACTTTACTTCCGCCAGTACCTCGCCTCCTACTTTCCAAACTTCACAGAAGCTCTCTTGCAAACACGCAAGACTAGCACTCCTGGAAGAAAGGATATGGTGGAGACATGGCTTAGCCACAGCCTAAGGGATGTTTCCAGAATGAAACTTTCACTCTGCAGCGGAGTGTGCGCTGATATGAAACTTCCTGGCAGATTAAAATTGTGTGCCGGAACCGGGACTCGAACCTGGGACCTTTGCCTTTCGCGGGCAAGCGCTCTACCGACTGAGCTACCCCGACACGACTCACGATGCCGCCTCACAACTTTACTTCCGCCAGTACCTCGCCTCCTACTTTCCAAACTTCACAGAAGCTCTCTTGCAAACACGCAAGACTAGCACTCCTGGAAGAAAGGATATGGTGGAGACATGGCTTAGCCACAGCCTAAGGGATGTTTCCAGAATGAAACTTTCACTCTGCAGCGGAGTGTGCGCTCATATGAAACTTCCTGGCAGATTAAAATTGTGTGCCGGAACCGGGACTCGAACCTGGGACCTTTGCCTTTCGCGGGCAAGCGCTCTACCGACTGAGCTACCCCGACACGACTCACGATGCCGCCTCACAACTTTACTTCCGCCAGTACCTCGCCTCCTACTTTCCAAACTTCACAGAAGCTCTCTTGCAAACACGCAAGACTAGCACTCCTGGAAGAAAGGATATGGTGGAGACATGGCTTAGCCACAGCCTAAGGGATGTTTCCAGAATGAAACTTTCACTCTGCAGCGGAGTGTGCGCTGATATGAAACTTCCTGGCAGATTAAAATTGTGTGCCGGAACCGGGACTCGAACCTGGGACCTTTGCCTTTCGCGGGCAAGCGCTCTACCGACTGAGCTACCCCGACACGACTCACGATGCCGCCTCACAACTTTACTTCCGCCAGTACCTCGCCTCCTACTTTCCAAACTTCACAGAAGCTCTCTTGCAAACACGCAAGACTAGCACTCCTGGAAGAAAGGATATGGTGGAGACATGGCTTAGCCACAGCCTAAGGGATGTTTCCAGAATGAAACTTTCACTCTGCAGCGGAGTGTGCGCTGATATGAAACTTCCTGGCAGATTAAAATTGTGTGCCGGAACCGGGACTCGAACCTGGGACCTTTGCCTTTCGCGGGCAAGCGCTCTACCGACTGAGCTACCCCGACACGACTCACGATGCCGCCTCACAACTTTACTTCCGCCAGTACCTCGCCTCCTACTTTCCAAACTTCACAGAAGCTCTCTTGCAAACACGCAAGACTAGCACTCCTGGAAGAAAGGATATGGTGGAGACATGGCTTAGCCACAGCCTAAGGGATGTTTCCAGAATGAAACTTTCACTCTGCAGCGGAGTGTGCGCTCATATGAAACTTCCTGGCAGATTAAAATTGTGTGCCGGAACCGGGACTCGAACCTGGGACCTTTGCCTTTCGCGGGCAAGCGCTCTACCGACTGAGCTACCCCGACACGACTCACGATGCCGCCTCACAACTTTACTTCCGCCAGTACCTCGCCTCCTACTTTCCAAACTTCACAGAAGCTCTCTTGCAAACACGCAAGACTAGCACTCCTGGAAGAAAGGATATGGTGGAGACATGGCTTAGCCACAGCCTAAGGGATGTTTCCAGAATGAAACTTTCACTCTGCAGCGGAGTGTGCGCTCATATGAAACTTCCTGGCAGATTAAAATTGTGTGCCGGAACCGGGACTCGAACCTGGGACCTTTGCCTTTCGCGGGCAAGCGCTCTACCGACTGAGCTACCCCGACACGACTCACGATGCCGCCTCACAACTTTACTTCCGCCAGTACCTCGCCTCCTACTTTCCAAACTTCACAGAAGCTCTCTTGCAAACACGCAAGACTAGCACTCCTGGAAGAAAGGATATGGTGGAGACATGGCTTAGCCACAGCCTAAGGGATGTTTCCAGAATGAAACTTTCACTCTGCAGCGGAGTGTGCGCTGATATGAGACTTCCTGGCAGATTAAAATTGTGTGCCGGAACCGGGACTCGAACCTGGGACCTTTGCCTTTCGCGGGCAAGCGCTCTACCGACTGAGCTACCCCGACACGACTCACGATGCCGCCTCACAACTTTACTTCCGCCAGTACCTCGCCTCCTACTTTCCAAACTTCACAGAAGCTCTCTTGCAAACACGCAAGACTAGCACTCCTGGAAGAAAGGATATGGTGGAGACATGGCTTAGCCACAGCCTAAGGGATGTTTCCAGAATGAAACTTTCACTCTGCAGCGGAGTGTGCGCTGATATGAAACTTCCTGGCAGATTAAAATTGTGTGCCGGAACCGGGACTCGAACCTGGGACCTTTGCCTTTCGCGGGCAAGCGCTCTACCGACAGAGCTACCCCGACACGACTCACGATGCCGCCTCACAACTTTACTTCCGCCAGTACCTCGCCTCCTACTTTCCAAACTTCACAGAAGCTCTCTTGCAAACACGCAAGACTAGCACTCCTGGAAGAAAGGATATGGTGGAGACATGGCTTAGCCACAGCCTAAGGGATGTTTCCAGAATGAAACTTTCACTCTGCAGCGGAGTGTGCGCTCATATGAAACTTCCTGGCAGATTAAAATTGTGTGCCGGAACCGGGACTCGAACCTGGGACCTTTGCCTTTCGCGGGCAAGCGCTCTACCGACTGAGCTACCCCGACACGACTCACGATGCCGCCTCACAACTTTACTTCCGCCAGTACCTCGCCTCCTACTTTCCAAACTTCACAGAAGCTCTCTTGCAAACACGCAAGACTAGCACTCCTGGAAGAAAGGATATGGTGGAGACATGGCTTAGCCACAGCCTAAGGGATGTTTCCAGAATGAAACTTTCACTCTGCAGCGGAGTGTGCGCTGATATGAAACTTCCTGGCAGATTAAAATTGTGTGCCGGAACCGGGACTCGAACCTGGGACCTTTGCCTTTCGCGGGCAAGCGCTCTACCGACTGAGCTACCCCGACACGACTCACGATGCCGCCTCACAACTTTACTTCCGATAGTACCTCGCCTCCTACTTTCCAAACGTCACAGAAGCTCTCTTGCAAACACGCAAGACTAGCACTCCTGGAAGAAAGGATGTGGTGGAGACATGGCTTAGCCACAGCCTAAGGGATGTTTCCAGAATGAAACTTTCACTCTGCAGCGGAGTGTGCGCTGATATGAAACTTCCTGGCAGATTAAAATTGTGTGCCGGAACCGGGACTCGACCCTGGGACCTTTGCCTTTCGCGGGCAAGCGCTCTACCGACTGAGCTACCCCGACACGACTCACGATGCCGCCTCACAACTTTACTTCCGCCAGTACCTCGCCTCCTACTTTCCAAACTTCACAGAAGCTCTCTTGCAAACACGCAAGACTAGCACTCCTGGAAGAAAGGATATGGTGGAGACATAGCTTAGCCACAGCCTAATGGATGTTTCCAGAATGAAACTTTCACTCTGCAGCGGAGTGTGCGCTGATATGAAACTTCCTGGCAGATTAAAATTGTGTGCCGGAACCGGGACTCGAACCTGGGACCTTTGCCTTTCGCGGGCAAGCGCTCTACCGACTGAGCTACCCCGACACGACTCACGATGCCGCCTCACAACTTTACTTCCGATAGTACCTCGCCTCCAACTTTCCAAACTTCACAGAAGCTCTCTTGCAAACACGCAAGACTAGCACTCCTGGAAGAAAGGATATGGTGGAGACATGGCTTAGCCACAGCCTAAGGGATGTTTCCAGATTGAAACTTTCACTCTGCAGCGGAGTGTGCGCTGATATGAAACTTCCTGGCAGATTAAAATTGTGTGCCGGAACCGGGACTCGAACCTGGGACCTTTGCCTTTCGCGGGCAAGCGCTCTACCGACTGAGCTACCCCGACACGACTCACGATGCCGCCTCACAACTTTACTTCCGCCAGTACCTCGCCTCCTACTTTCCAAACTTCACAGAAGCTCTCTTGCAAACACGCAAGACTAGCACTCCTGGAAGAAAGGATATGGTGGAGACATGGCTTAGCCACAGCCTAAGGGATGTTTCCAGAATGAAACTTTCACTCTGCAGCGGAGTGTGCGCTGATATGAGACTTCCTGGCAGATTAAAATTGTGTGCCGGAACCGGGACTCGAACCTGGGACCTTTGCCTTTCGCGGGCAAGCGCTCTACCGACTGAGCTACCCCGACACGACTCACGATGCCGCCTCACAACTTTACTTCCGCCAGTACCTCGCCTCCTACTTTCCAAACTTCACAGAAGCTCTCTTGCAAACACGCAAGACTAGCACTCCTGGAAGAAAGGATATGGTGGAGACATGGCTTAGCCACAGCCTAAGGGATGTTTCCAGAATGAAACTTTCACTCTGCAGCGGAGTGTGCGCTGATATGAAACTTCCTGGCAGATTAAAATTGTGTGCCGGAACCGGGACTCGAACCTGGGACCTTTGCCTTTCGCGGGCAAGCGCTCTACCGACTGAGCTACCCCGACACGACTCACGATGCCGCCTCACAACTTTACTTCCGATAGTACCTCGCCTCCTACTTTCCAAACTTCACAGAAGCTCTCTTGCAAACACGCAAGACTAGCACTCCTGGAAGAAAGGATATGGTGGAGACATGGCTTAGCCACAGCCTAAGGGATGTTTCCAGAATGAAACTTTCACTCTGCAGCGGAGTGTGCGCTGATATGAAACTTCCTGGCAGATTAAAATTGTGTGCCGGAACTGGGACTCGAATCTGGGACCTTTGCCTTTCGCGGGCAAGCGCTCTACCGACTGAGCTACCCCGACATGACTTACGATGCCGCCTCACAACTTTACTTCCGCCAGTACCTCGCCTCCTACTTTCCAAACTTCACAGAAGCTCTCTTGCAAACACGCAAGACTAGCACTCCTGGAAGAAAGGATATGGTGGAGACATGGCTTAGCCACAGCCTAAGGGATGTTTCCAGAATGAAACTTTCACTCTGCAGCGGAGTGTGCGCTGATATGAAACTTCCTGGCAGATTAAAATTGTGTGCCGGAACCGGGACTCGAACCTGGGACCTTTGCCTTTCGCGGGCAAGCGCTCTACCGACTGAGCTACCCCGACACGACTCACGATGCCGCCTCACAACTTTACTTCCGCCAGTACCTCGCCTCCTACTTTCCAAACTTCACAGAAGCTCTCTTGCAAACACGCAAGACTAGCACTCCTGGAAGAAAGGATATGGTGGAGACATGGCTTAGCCACAGCCTAAGGGATGTTTCCAGAATGAAACTTTCACTCTGCAGCGGAGTGTGCGCTGATATGAAACTTCCTGGCAGATTAAAATTGTGTGCCGGAACCGGGACTCGAACCTGGGACCTTTGCCTTTCGCGGGCAAGCGCTCTACCGACTGAGCTACCCCGACACGACTCACGATGCCGCCTCACAACTTTACTTCCGCCAGTACCTCGCCTCCTACTTTCCAAACTTCACAGAAGCTCTCTTGCAAACACGCAAGACTAGCACTCCTGGAAGAAAGGATATGGTGGAGACATGGCTTAGCCACAGCCTAAGGGATGTTTCCAGAATGAAACTTTCACTCTGCAGCGGAGTGTGCGCTGATATGAAACTTCCTGGCAGATTAAAATTGTGTGCCGGAACCGGGACTCGAACCTGGGACCTTTGCCTTTTGCGGGCAAGCGCTCTACCGACTGAGCTACCCCGACACGACTCACGATGCTGCCTCACAACTTTACTTCCGCCAGTACCTCGCCTCCTACTTTCCAAACTTCACAGAAGCTCTCTTGCAAACACGCAAGACTAGCACTCCTGGAAGAAAGGATATGGTGGAGACATGGCTTAGCCACAGCCTAAGGGATGTTTCCAGAATGAAACTTTCACTCTGCAGCGGAGTGTGCGCTGATATGAAACTTCCTGGCAGATTAAAATTGTGTGCCGGAACCGGGACTCGAACCTGGGACCTTTGCCTTTCGCGGGCAAGCGCTCTACCGACTGAGCTACCCCGACACGACTCACGATGCCGCCTCACAACTTTACTTCCGCCAGTACCTCGCCTCCTACTTTCCAAACTTCACAGAAGCTCTCTTGCAAACACGCAAGACTAGCACTCCTGGAAGAAAGGATATGGTGGAGACATGGCTTAGCCACAGCCTAAGGGATGTTTCCAGAATGAAACTTTCACTCTGCAGCGGAGTGTGCGCTGATATGAAACTTCCTGGCAGATTAAAATTGTGTGCCGGAACCGGGACTCGAACCTGGGACCTTTGCCTTTCGCGGGCAAGCGCTCTACCGACTGAGCTACCCCGACACGACTCACGATGCCGCCTCACAACTTTACTTCCGCCAGTACCTCGCCTCCTACTTTCCAAACTTCACAGAAGCTCTCTTGCAAACACGCAAGACTAGCACTCCTGGAAGAAAGGATATGGTGGAGACATGGCTTAGCCACAGCCTAAGGGATGTTTCCAGAATGAAACTTTCACTCTGCAGCGGAGTGTGCGCTGATATGAAACTTCCTGGCAGATTAAAATTATGTGCCGGAACCGAGACTCGAACCTGGGACCTTTGCCTTTCGCGGGCAAGCGCTCTACCGACTGAGCTACCCCGACACGACTCACGATGCCGCCTCACAACTTTACTTCCGCCAGTACCTCGCCTCCTACTTTCCAAACTTCACAGAAGCTCTCTTGCAAACACGCAAGACTAGCACTCCTGGAAGAAAGGATATGGTGGAGACATGGCTTAGCCACAGCCTAAGGGATGTTTCCAGAATGAAACTTTCACTCTGCAGCGGAGTGTGCGCTGATATGAAACTTCCTGGCAGATTAAAATTGTGTGCCGGAACCGGGACTCGAACCTGGGACCTTTGCCTTTCTCGGGCAAGCGCTCTACCGACTGAGCTACCCCGACACGACTCACGATGCCGCCTCACAACTTTACTTCCGCCAGTACCTCGCCTCCTACTTTCCAAACTTCACAGAAGCTCTCTTGCAAACACGCAAGACTAGCACTCCTGGAAGAAAGGATATGGTGGAGACATGGCTTAGCCACAGCCTAAGGGATGTTTCCAGAATGAAACTTTCACTCTGCAGCGGAGTGTGCGCTGATATGAAACTTCCTGGCAGATTAAAATTGTGTGCCGGAACCGGGACTCGAACCTGGGACCTTTGCCTTTCGCGGGCAAGCGCTCTAGCGACTGAGCTACCCCGACACGACTCACGATTCCGCCTCACAACTTTACTTCCGCCAGTACCTCGCCTCCTACTTTCCAAACTTCACAGAAGCTCTCTTGCAAACACGCAAGACTAGCACTCCTGGAAGAAAGGATATGGTGGAGACATGGCTTAGCCACAGCCTAAGGGATGTTTCCAGAATGAAACTTTCACTCTGCAGCGGAGTGTGCGCTCATATGAAACTTCCTGGCAGATTAAAATTGTGTGCCGGAACCGGGACTCGAACCTGGGACCTTTGCCTTTCGCGGGCAAGCGCTCTACCGACTGAGCTACCCCGACACGACTCACGATGCCGCCTCACAACTTTACTTCCGCCAGTACCTCGCCTCCTACTTTCCAAACTTCACAGAAGCTCTCTTGCAAACACGCAAGACTAGCACTCCTGGAAGAAAGGATATGGTGGAGACATGGCTTAGCCACAGCCTAAGGGATGTTTCCAGAATGAAACTTTCACTCTGCAGCGGAGTGTGTGCTGATATGAAACTTCCTGGCAGATTAAAATTGTGTGCCGGAACCGGGACTCGAACCTGGGACCTTTGCCTTTCGCGGGCAAGCGCTCTACCGACTGAGCTACCCCGACACGACTCACGATGCCGCCTCACAACTTTACTTCCGCCAGTACCTCGCCTCCTACTTTCCAAACTTCACAGAAGCTCTCTTGCAAACACGCAAGACTAGCACTCCTGGAAGAAAGGATATGGTGGAGACATGGCTTAGCCACAGCCTAAGGGATGTTTCCAGAATGAAACTTTCACTCTGCAGCGGAGTGTGCGCTCATATGAAACTTCCTGGCAGATTAAAATTGTGTGCCGGAACCGGGACTCGAACCTGGGACCTTTGCCTTTCGCGGGCAAGCGCTCTACCGACTGAGCTACCCCGACACGACTCACGATGCTGCCTCACAACTTTACTTCCGCCAGTACCTCGCCTCCTACTTTCCAAACTTCACAGAAGCTCTCTTGCAAACACGCAAGACTAGCACTCCTGGAAGAAAGGATATGGTGGAGGCATGGCTTAGCCACAGCCTAAGGGATGTTTCCAGAATGAAACTTTCACTCTGCAGCGGAGTGTGCGCTCGTATGAAACTTCCTGGCAGATTAAAATTGTGTGCCGGAACCGGGACTCGAACCTGGGACCTTTGCCTTTCGCGGGCAAGCGCTCTACCGACTGAGCTACCCCGACACGACTCACGATGCCGCCTCACAACTTTACTTCCGCCAGTACCTCGCCTCTTACTTTCCAAACTTCACAGAAGCTCTCTTGCAAACACGCAAGACTAGCACTCCTGGAAGAAAGTCGGTAGAGCGCTTGCCCGCGAAAGGCAAAGGTCCCAGGTTCGAGTCCCGGTTCCGGCACACAATTTTAATCTGCCAGGAAGTTTCATATCAGCGCACACTCCGCTGCAGAGTGAAAGTTTCATTCTGGAAACATCCCTTAGGCTGTGGCTAAGCCATGTCTCCACCATATCCTTTCTTCCAGGAGTGCTAGTCTTGCGTGTTTGCAAGAGAGCTTCTGTGAAGTTTGGAAAGTAGGAGGCGAGGTACTGGCGGAAGTAAAGTTGTGAGGCGGCATCGTGAGTCGTGTCGGGGTAGCTCAGTCGGTAGAGCGCTTGCCCGCGAAAGGCAAATGTCCCAGGTTCGAGTCCCGGTTCCGGCACACAATTTTAATCTGCCAGGAAGTTTCATATCAGCGCACACTCCGCTGCAGAGTGAAAGTTTCATTCTGGAAACATCCCTTAGGCTGTGGCTAAGCCATGTCTCCACCATATCCTTTCTTCCAGGAGTGCTAGTCTTGCGTGTTTGCAAGAGAGCTTCTGTGAAGTTTGGAAAGTAGGAGGCGAGGTACTGGCGGAAGTAAAGTTGTGAGGCGGCATCGTGAGTCGTGTCGGGGTAGCTCAGTCGGTAGAGCGCTTGCCCGCGAAAGGCAAAGGTCCCAGGTTCGAGTCCCGGTTCCGGCACACAATTTTAATCTGCCAGGGAGTTTCATATCAGCGCACACTCTGCTGCAGAGTGAAAGTTTCATTCTGGAGTTCATAAGTAGTTTGTAAGTTTAGGGACTGATGACCTTGTAGCTCCCATAAGCTTAACGAACATATTGAACTTAACTACGGGGTCATCAGTCCCTAAACTTATAAACTACTTATGAACTACTTACAAACTAGGACGGCACAAATATCCATGCCCGAGGGGGGTATTCGAACCCCCGACCGTAGTGGCCGTACAAAGTTGTCGCTTTTTAGGAATTGGAATTGAGGGTTCATAGCTCCTTGTGCGTAATTACATAATTTATTTCTGGAAGAGTAAAGGATGTATTGGAATTTATGTTGTAACGGACAGTCTATTTTGGTGAGAGGTTTATGGATAAAGTCGGACCATGAGTTGGAACTGATGTACCTGGGAGTGAGACTAGGTTCTGCTCCTTATTTGATGGTGACTGGTCAGTGTTACAATAATTTAATATTGATGGTGTATATCGGAAAAAACATCCTGTGCCGTGTAAGGCACATGAGTAGATTGGCTACCCTGTGATCGAATTCGGCATTGGCTTTCTTCCGCAAATACGAACTCTGCTGGAGGAAAATGGTGATTTTTGCCGGTGCATTGGCCTGTGGACAGTCGGTTACGGGGCGAGCGAGAAGGAAGTGCCTTCCTGTGACATTTGGAGAAGGTTGTTGTTCGCTGTTACACTGAGTACCGCCACTAGTCGGTACGGGCAAGTGCAGGAGGTTACGTTTGCTGATTGTGTTGGAAGACTGTAGACTGTACTGTCTTTCGTTTCTGGGGAGGAACTGCACGGAGAGAAGTTTGGCAAAATCATACAGTGTATGTTGTCGGTGTGTATATTGAGGTATATTAAGGTCACGTCTACGAATGATATACTGACGTGTGGCAAGTGCAAGTGCCACACGATATGGCATACAGTAATGCAGGTACTGTGATTGTGTTCGCTGCTTGAAATCGGCCCGAGCGATATCAAGTGTAACTTGCTGTGAGATGCGGTGGACATTTCTATTTGGCTGAGCCACTTTATGACTTTTAATGTCTGCTAAACTGTATGAATTGCTTGACATTTGGTTTTCGTTGGTTGATTTTGTTTGGGGGTGGTTCCACGCTGATGTGCTATACTTAATACCGCTATTAACAGTGGGGTGTGCTAATTAACATTGAGCTGATGAAACTGGGGTGACGTATTATGGTGCACATTGACAGACCGTTAATACTAGTCTGTAGCAGGTACGTCATCATGGAATATGTTGTTACCGTATATGGCAGGAAGCTCAATGTATTTACTGAACTGAGTTATGAGGTCACCAAGGGGCTGGATAAGACTATAAAGGAAGCATACGTTACTAGAATCCTGTTTTCTGACGTGGTTAAAATTCTGAGCGAGAAGCATACGTTTGTTTGAATGTAATAATTGTTTTAATTTTCATATTCCTGTATTATTGCTGTAGTGTATATTAGATTTGGGATTTGTTAAGCTGCAGGCCACATCATTGAAGTATTTGTAAATTATCAAATGTTACATGGTCGGTTTTTAAATTAATATTGAAAGTGGTCAAGTAACTTGTTAACGTCAAACGACTTGATGAACAGCATTATTGCAGAGAAATTTTCTAATTTGTTTTCAACTTAACTATCAAAAAATGTTATGAACTGTGGAAGACTGTAACTCAATCAATCGTTCCCACCTTTAATCCTGGCCCACATGTTCTGCCATCACAATCCTAACAGTACTGCGGAATTATTTATAAACCTTCATGGCAGATTACATTGTAGAGAAAAGTAATTAATATATTGCGTGCTTAGCTGAAAAGCAAAACTGTATTTATTAAACAGTTAAAAGTTTTGAGAGTGACGCAAGACCATGGAAGGTTTGGGCCTGTTAATTCAATTTTTCCTGAGGCTACCTGAAGTTAAAAAGTGGCGAGACTTTCAGGCGAACGGGGGGTACAAGTGAAAGTTATCTCTTTGTTTTGTAGACGTTTACACCTGAATTCCAATAACAGGTTACTGGAAAGTGGTGGAAACAACGTGGAATTTATATTTTCTTTTGGAAGGTGTGAAAAGTTAGTTAGAGGGATGTAGCTTCATTAATCTTTAGGAAGAGCTCGTCCACTCAAACATGTTGCAGAATCATTGTTATTGTACATATAAAAAGAGAAAAAATGCCAAAAAAAGATAATTTAAACTTAATTTTCAACATGTTCTGCCTGTAGATACAGAGAAATGATATTTACGGTTTTTACCGATAAGACAGGTATCGATAGCAATCGTATCTTCGAAATATTCATTTTGTGGTTCGGTAGTCGACGCAGTCGATTTCTTTAAGAATCGATCGCGAGGACTAAGAGATGTTCTGATAGAAGTAAAGAACAACTGATTAATAATATTTAGTAAACATCGTTCGTTCTATCAAGAAAAGACTACTTAAGTTATTGTGAATACTGATTTTTTTAGGGAAAGGTGGTGATGAAAATTAATTCTTAACATCAAGTAAAGAATCGTGGTTAAAGTTTTATTTTTCAACTGGCTTTACCTTTTCTTGAGATATACGAAGATTCAAGTATTAAAACCTAATGAACGTTATTTTTAAATATACGAGCCACAAATATATTGAAGTTAAAATAGTCTTTGGTGTGGATGAAGAGTTTGTATAAATTTACCTTATTGATGACCTTGTGTTCATGTTAGTCAAATATCCTAGACAGTCAACGGTATTATCGATTGAGGATCTTCATTCTTAACAGTGTCACAGTCGGATTAGTGAAATAACAAGTAAAATTAGCCTTTTACATACTGTAGTATTTCCACTTGGTAGTTGCACACGTCAATATATGGGAGTGACGACCGCAGGCCTGATTTATTATTGTTATCAGAAATAATCCTGGTACAGGTGGGGGGGGGGGGGAAATACACGTATTAAAGTTTGTCTTGAGCTTGCTATTCGATGCTAAACGTCATTAACAACTAACCAAAAATAAATTTCTGTCATATATGTGTGCAACCGAGAGCTATTTTGTGGAGGCAGGTTATTGATATTGGTCTAAGGTTGTTATTGACCAAAGCTGTAAGTAAAATTCTATAATTTTTCACCGCTGATATTGACACAGGCCACTGCATGATGCTAATAGGAACGTTACCCAGCTTGTCACAGGCAAGCAGTGCCCGTGACAGAGCCGTGGACGACGTCGTTATCATTACAGAACTAGATCTCACCTTCGACATTGCTTCTACCTCCCCGACCTCGTCCTCAAGGTTTTCCACAAAATACAGAGGCTTCCCAATCATGAACTACACACTAGGTAACGGTGGGCACATGCCTCAACTCACTGACGGGCCCTGCGTTCTTCCCATAGTGTGACCACAGAATAGGGAGCAAGCAGAAGGGAAAGCTGGGGGTGCGCCACATTGAAAAGCAGCAAACGCGGGAGTATAGCCACTTAGTACTTTCGCTGGAAATGGAACGCCTTTTCATTATGTTCTCCTCTACTTTGCGCCCTGTTCTTGCACCTAATTGTAAACCAACGAGAAAAAGGCCTAAATTTTAATACAACAACGAAAATGTACGATGGAATCAATTATCGTTTTATTTGGTGATTATCTCTAGGAATATCCCAAGTAACGCTAAGTTATGTTTGGGAAATTAGTTATAAACAAGAAAGTTACTTTACAACTGCCAGGTTTTATTTGACACGAATAAATGTGCACAAAATATTGAGTCATACTTGGCAGTACAGTGTGATTACACGGAACTAATGACGTCTGGGCTTATATAACACCGTTAAATTACACATAAATGAAGGACAGGTAGCGAAAACATATAACCAGTACTTGCCATATTGTGGCACACATTGTTTCAGTTATAGCAAAGGAAAAAGTGTTCATCTTTTTCCTCTTAGTCTTCCTTGTCAATATGAATTCACTAGAACATTACACACCATTTGTACCTCACAGATGGATCACTTTTATCAGTTTGAATTTTTTCTCAATTCTGGTTTTATATTTCAAGTCTCTGTTTGTGAAATTCAAGAAATAGAAAATTCTCATTCTGACTAAATATTGGACAGGGAAACTCCTTACATGAATGGCTGAATTCCCCATAAAATTAATAAGTTTATTTCCAATATTCTGTTGTCATTAAACTGAGAATGTTGTCAGTGAAAATGCTTTCCAGTTGTCCAATGTAGTTTATAAGGGTTGAGCAAGAACAGCAAGATTATTGCCCTCATTCCATTTGTTTGAATATCCTAACAAGGGGAGGTCGGAAATCGGACCCGCCGATTTCGCCCAATTTACGTGTGTAGAAGAAGGTGGATCTCAACACGACGTCCCTGAAATATTTCGCCTGAGTGGGCCTTAGTACTGTACATATTATTCATCGCTCTGATCGTGAATTAACGGCGTAGCGTAATGGGAAAAAATTAGGAAGCTCCTGATATTGATCCCAGGGCGCCGGTTTAGCAAGTAATGCGCTTGACCATTACGCTACGCCGTTAGTCACGGACAGATCGCTAAATAAGATGTACAGTACTATTGGAAAAACTGTCGAGAGCATTTTCTCCTTTCCTAAGGCCCACCCAGACGGAATATTTCAGGCACGTTATATGGAGACCAATCTCATACACACGCAATTTGGACGAAATCGACTGGTCCCGATTGACGACACCCCCTGTAAGAGGATCAACATTAGTTGACGTTAGTAAAATTTTACCGTTTGCATCAAATTATGTGAAGGTGAGCAGGTAGATGGGCCTCAAAAATTCCTGAAATATCTCGCCTATGTGGGCAACAGGGAAAGGGAACGCACGCGCAAAATGTTGAAGTACCACTGCTTACGCACTATTCTTTGTCTTTCATTTTATATTATTCCCTGCGACGTTACACTTATAATTATAAAATATAAATATAGTTCAACATTTCGATGCTGCTGAACTGCTACAGAAACAGCAGAGTTATCGTCAAGAGAAGAAGCAAGGCTACTTTTAATAACTGTTATCATTCGAAACTGATAACATTTATCTTTTACTACACATATAGCGACGTTCGCTTACCGTTCAGTATCTTTTGGGAAGGTGAAGAAGCTTATATCCGTATCCGATTAATGATGAAAATTCTCCTCAGAGATGATAAATATTGTTGAAACGAGATAGAATGGCTGGCCAGTACTTACCTTTGTGCTGTACCGCCGATAGTAGCACAAATGAAGAAACAGAAAAAAGGGTACAAAAAGGACAAGCTTTCGGAACACAGTTCCTTCATCAGGTGGGAGAGAAGGGAAGAAGAATGGATGGGAACAGAAGGGAAAGGTAGTTCACGACCTAGGTCATGAAGGTGGTGTTTCGGAAGTGTGGACGTCAGAGATATTGCATGTATGTACTGAGCCAAGCCAGAGAGGATAAATATAACCAAAGAGGAAAGATCAAGTAGTAAAGAGAAGAGAAGATGAGTGAAATTAATGATGCTGAGGGGTGTAGGAGGGGCGGGGGGGTTGTCTAAATGTTTTTCATTAATAGGGAAAGATGTATGCACACACACACTCACACACACACACACACACACACACACACACACACACACACACACACACACACACAGAGAGAGAGAGAGAGAGAGAGAGAGAGAGAGAGAGAGAGAGAGAGAGAGAGAGAGAGAGAGAGATCAAATGTTCAAATGTTTGTACAACTTATGGCACTTAACTACGGGGTCATCAATCCCTAAGCTTACAAACTACTTATGAACGAGCTAAGACTAAAGACAGCACAAATATCCATGCCCGAGGGGGTATTCGAACCCCCGACCGTAGTGGCCATGCTGACCGTGACTGAAGCGCCTCAGTCATCTCGGCCACCGCGGCCGGCGGGAGAGAGAGAGAGAGAGAGAGAGAGAGAGAGAGAGAGAGAGAGATACAGAGAGAGAAAATGATAGAGAGAGAATGACGTTTTTCATTAACAGGGAAAGATGTATGGACACGCACACACACACACACACACACACACACACACACACACACACACACACACACACACAGAGAGAGAGAGAGAGAGAGAGAGAGAGAGAGAGAGAGAGAGAGAGAGAGGAGAGAGAGAGAGAGAGAGAGAGAGGGCGGGAGGGAGAGGGGGAGAGAGAGAGAGGTAAGGAAGGGATAATGAATAGGTGAACTGAGGATGGAGGAAGGGGAGGGGTTACCGTATCTCCAACATATCCTCTCCTCCCGCCACCCCCCTGGCCTAAATCTACGCTAACCCCTCCCCTTCCTCCATCCTCAGCTCACCTATTCATTATCCCTTCCTTACCTCTCTCTCTCTCTCCCTCTCCTTCCCTCCCTCTCTGTCATTCTCTCTCTCTCTCTCTCTCTCTCTCTCTCTCTCTCTCTCTCTCTCTGTGTGTGTGTGTGTCCATACAACTTTCTCTGTTTATGAAAAACGTTTTAGACAACACCCCGCCCCTCCTACACCCCTCAGCATCATTCATTTCACTCATCTTCTCTTCTCTTTACTATTTGATCTTTCCTCTTTGGTTATATTTATCCTCTCTGGCTTGGCTCAGTCCCGAAACACCACCTTTCATGACCTAGGTCGTGTACTACCTTTCCCTTCTGTTCCCATCCTTTCTTCTTCCATTTTCTCCCACCTGATGAAGGAACTGTGTTCCGAAAGCTTGTCCTTTTTGTCCCCTATTTTCTGTTTCTTCATTTGTGTTACTATCGGCGAACTTATATCCTTATCTGTATTCGAATTATTGCGGCAATTAGGTGCTGAACACCATCGGCCGCCTTTTCTTTTATTGCTGCTCATAGTAAAAAAGGAACAGCTCCAACTAGGGACAAACTGTTCTTTCTTTTCACTGCACTGCACTGCGCCAAATACTTGTTTACTTTTATGCGACTCAGGCAGTTAAAATACACAACAAAGGCGGTGCATTACCACGCTTTTCAAGATGGCCGATTCCGCGCACGCGCACTAAATTTTGGACGACAGACTGCAGCGAGAGTTCCCTTTCTGTATACTCCTTATTCTGTGGTGTGGCCATGGAAGGAAACGCTTGGGGGTCATACGTTGCAGCATTAAATTCCGTTCGTCCACGCTTAGACACACTGGTTCTATGTCCGGCAACGTTGTTGTTGGCTCTTTTCAGCCACTGCTTCTGGGTATTTGTCTGACTGCTGAATGAGTGAAGGCTTGGCTCTTATATAATATTGTAAGTATTGGTTTCAGGAGCAAGAGGAAGGGCGTTAGAGTTAGCCACTGTTTCATTGTTTCGAAGCAATTTTCCGATACGTAGAACTGTTTCAGTGTTGCAAAACCGCCACGTTTCATGATTTCATTCTGCTCAGTTTTGGATCACATTTGCGATAGATACTGAAACTGTTTCGTCCTATCTGTTTCACTGTTTCAAAATAGCGGTGTTTCAGACCACTAATACAGACAGGCGAAACAGACCAATTGCATAGAAACAGTTGTTTCATTTTGCTGAAGGTCTGCACACCTTTTACTTACTATTGGTAGTATATGATTTTTTTGAAATGTGTCAAAAACTATTCGACAGACATCAGTCTGTAGCATACGAGATTACAGTAACCTAGATTCGTTTGTAAAGTAACTGCTATATTCCGAAATGACACCATGTCTGCTTTACAAACGTAAATGAGAATAATGAGTTCGTGTGGCGTCTCTGCCTGGGGGTGCCACGCGCCCGCCCGGAAATGAAAGTAACTTAAAAACAGCTCCACCTTTGTCTTTCTTAGTTTTTCCTAAAATCCCTGACAAGGTACGTAACGGTACATGGCAGCATAGTTTATTTACAACCAGCTCATATGCCCGTGCTCGCAACGGTTGTTAAAGAGGGACCTGTGTATATCATGGTTTTTAGGGTTCCGGACCTAGGTCAGCAAAATCAGAACCCTTTTTGGATCGCTGTGTCAATTAAACTGTTTTCCAGCCAAGATGTCAAATTTACGTAGAAGTCATTGTCGAAAACAATGAATGTTCATAAAGTTTTTCATACAAAGAGTGAAAGTAAACGATGTAAATTCAATATTAGTTTGTGTTCATAAAGTTAAGACTGGGGTGTGTAATTATAATTGTTTGGTGTAAACGTCTGAAAACACTCCTATCGTTAAGATGAAAAGTCGAACACTGTGCGTAATAAGAGCTTTTCTTTATAACTAAAATTAGCAAATGAGGTTCGTGTGAACAACCGGTTACTCCCTGTTACAAACGCTTGTTCCTTGGCCCAAACTTCGAACTGACTCGTTTCAAATTACTTCAATAACAGAAACTTAATACTACAGCGGTCAATATACAAGCAGTTCACACATTATTACACACAGACGTTAATAAGCAAGCCACCATAATTATAGTTATCCTCGAAAGGTGGCTAGGAAACATTTATGGCGCAACGGAATTTATACTTAAGAAAAGTTGCATCTGAGCTAGTTCTCAGGACTTGTGAAGAATAATATTAAATAAAAGACGGAAGGTGCTCTAAAACTACAATTTATAGGCAACATACGGATTAGACTTGTTTATTCAGATAGAAAACAAGCAAAATGGGGAACCAATTTTGTTACTACAATAAAAATGCATCTCTTACAAGGATTAACGCGGCCAGTGCCCAGCCTAAATTATACATGATTCAAGGCTACTGAGAGGAACGATTCAGAAACAAAACTCATTCTCTCTCACACACACAATGCCACAGCGAAACGCACCAAAATCAGCGTGCTGAGACGAGGCGGAAGCAGGCGCCGCTATTGTAGGCGAAAATCAGCAAGTTGGATATAGCACAAGCCAGCAGCGGTGGCCGAGGGGACTGAGGCGCTCCAGTCACGGTCTGCACGTCCACTACGGTCGGGGGTTCGAATGCCCCCTCGGGCATGGATATTTGTGCCGTCCTAGTTCGTAAGTAGTTCATAAGTAGTTTGTAAGTTTAGGGACTGATAACCCCGTAGTTAAGTCCCATAAGCTATACAAACATTTGAGATAGCACAAAACACAATGTACAAAACCATTTTGAAGCTGGCTCTGATCTCTCGTGCCGATTTTTATATGGTGCGTGTGTATAGCCAAGTTAAATTACATCTGAATTGATTGGACCGTGAGCAAACACGCTATTGGTGTCACACGGCTACGTTACATGAACGCACTCCACTGAAGGTGAAGTGGCTGAAAATCGGATTCAAAATACAAAATCACGGTGGATTCTTAAGTTGCAGTCTGTTAGCAATCGATCCGGGTACTGTTTTTATATGCGACGTGGCGTGAACTCAGGCGATTAGCTGTAAACCCCGGAAGTCAGAACTCGGACCCACGTGGTTCAGAAATCCGATAAAATTGAATAAATTCATATTCCGAAAAATAAAGAAAATTAGCTACCGCATGCAACCCATAGAAATGCTTAGAATTACATGAAGAAGGGAAAGAAATGCAGCTACACGCGATAGGTAGCGCTTACAATGTTGTCCAATGTTTGTTAAGCTTAAGGGACTTAACTACGGGGTCATCAGTCCCTAAACTTACAAACTATTTATGAACTACCTACAACTAAGGACGGCACAAATATCCATGCCCCAGGGGGGATTCGAACCCCCGACCGTAGTGGCCGTGCAGACCGTGACTGAAGCGCCTCAGTCCCCTCGGCCACCGCGGCCGGCGTAGCGCTTACAGAGACGGATGAAGTCCAGTCTCAAAAAACTCGTAAAAGTGAAATAATTACAAAGTCGGAAAAATAAAATTAAGAATTACAGCAAGCAACCCATAGAAACGTTGAGGATTGCATGAGGAAGCTATTGAAGGAGGAGAGAATTACAGACAAATCCAAAGTGCGTACTACGATTCGGAGAAGAAATGGTAAAATTAAAATAGGCGGGGAGAGAAGATCGCGAAATATTAGTGGCAATCAGTAGGATACCCGCATAGTTACTTGCCTGATGGGCATAGAACATACAAGAGTGGAAGCTGAGGGCTTGGTTCTATGAACCAACCACGTGGAACGCATATCACTCACGAAAGGAAACGATGAGAAGATTTTTACATGCACTTTATTAAATGAACATCTCACCTATTAGAAATCGGGACCCACAAAGCTACACCGCCACATGATCAAAAAGGGTTTTAACATATCAGGCTGTTATCAAACTGCAACTAGAATCATACACACCGCGTTTATCTATTGGAAATCACTGAATTGAAAAACGATCGGAGAAAATATTCCAAAATTTTTTCTAATTTCATGAGACTAAGTTAAACGTGCTAGACAATGAAATACTACCATCTCGCAGATACCACAGAAGAACCCTCCTTACCTCGCCAGATGCCCAGTATAGAATGAATCGACCGAGCGGCGACAAAACACGGGAAGCCACCGGAAGCCGCAAAATCCAAGATCAGCGGTGGTGGGGACGGAGAGACTCCGCAACTAGCTCGCAACCAAAGTGTGTGGAAACCTCTTTGGTCGTATCAGCAGCTATCGGCAGTGAGCCAGAGAGAACGATGCAAAGCGAGCAATCACTCCCCACATTCAGATAGCCATAGATTCTCGCACCCACTTGAAAGTAAAACAACTGCACATTCTCACAGGGACAGTGGCGTAGCGGAGAAGTCACATTTATGCCACATTAATTAATATGATAATAAATTATTAGCATAACAAAATAAGAAAAAACCAGCAATATTAACTAATATTTTAACACATGTAAAAATGATACTATTTCTCAAGCCTTAAAAAGAGTGGGGTTCAAGTATTAACAAACTTATAATATAGCGACATTAAATAAATTATAACTTCACAGAAATACAAAAAATTTGGAAATACGGTCGTCTTTAAAGATATAGTAAAAATAACAGCGCAATATTGTAGTACTAAACTGTTTACCTCTCACATAAAGAGTGTGCTGAAGTATTAGGATAATACAGTGCTGCATTGAGGACAATATAGTTATTCTGTATGCAGTGCTTCCTATTATCGAGAACTCGACGAATGCTGAATGTCTGGTAATTCATCAAACAGGGCAGTTCATGTCTATTTAATCAAGACGTAATGGTGGTGTCAGTGTGCGATCAAGTAAGTCTGGGTAATCATCGAAGGAATGGCGTCAACTGATAGGCTGTATAGAACTTCCCATTAGATATAGTATTTCCAGTGAATTGTCTTGACTGTGTTAATAGCATCGGCTACTCTTTCAGCTAATACATATCCCCACGTCCTGCAGTGATTACGACGTTGAAATCGATATTCTGCAACAGAAATACATATTCAAAATAAATAACAATAAATATAATTGTCTCTGCAAAAGACGTCTTCCTCTATCTTAATGTAGTTCGCACCAAAAGTAAGTAATTACAAATTTTAATCACAATATTGTACCGACCAATTATGAAAGAGCCGGCCGCGGTGGCCGAGGAGACTGAGGCGCTAGAGTCACGGTCCGCACGGCCACTACGGTCGGGGGTTCGAATCCCCCCTCGGGCATGGATATTTGTGCCGTCCTTAGTTGTAAGTAGTTCATAAGTAGTTTGTAAGTTTAGGGACTGATGACCCCGTAGTTAAGTCCCATAGACTCTACAAACATTTGATTTTGAATTATGAAAGAGAGGTTTCTGATGAGTTTGTCGCTCGCGTGTGTATATTCTCTTGTGGCAGGCACAGAGGAGAAATATCTCTGGAGTGAGCATTCCGATGCGCATAACAGATTTTGCGTCCTCAACATTAAGGTGGAGTCACGTAATACTGGGAAATATCTACTAATTGCTAACTTTATCTTGGTCCTCTTTTTGTTCGGTTAAGACGGATGACTATGTGTAATTGGCCCTTTTAGCGACGCTTCCTCAACTTTCTTCTGTGACACATTTATTTAGATATTATTTCATGTTATGTGGTTTCTCTGCGAAAAGGAGGTGGAGCTTCTTTGCAGTCAATGCTGTACAAACCGTCGTAAGAGCAAACCAATGTCTACATCTACATAGACACTCCGCAAATCACATTTAAGTGCCTGGTAGAGGGTTCATTAACCACTTTCATAACCTTTCTCTACCGTTCCATTGTCTAACAGCGCTCGGGAAGAAAGAAAACCTAAATTGTTCCCTTTTCAATCTGGTTTCTCTTATTTTATTGCGATGGCCTATGTATGTGTGGAAAGAGTGGGTCTGTCTCAATATCACGTGCCCCCCGGGGGGCCCACGGCTCTTTTGTGGGTACGTGTGTGGAGCGCACGGGGCCCTGAGCCGAAGCAGCCTTTTTTTCCCGCCCCAGGCTGCTTCCTTTTCCATCCCGGTTCATGCCTCAGCCCGGAGACAGGCGTCCAATCTGAGTCAAGGTGGTTTCCTGTCCTAGCTTTTCTCTTTCCTTGGTTTCTTCCTTTCTTAACCTTTGCTTCTGCCTTTCTCTCTTTGCTGTACTTTTATAGCCTTCCTCTCCTTCTCATTTAGTCTCCCCTTCGGCGATTGAGACACTTCTTTCTCTTCACTTCCTCTATTCTTCTTCTTTCCTCCCTGTGCGTGTCTGAAGGCCGACCCACGTATTCATGCGTAGCAGGTGACGGGGTAACGCGTTATTCCCCGCCCGGGTAGACAAGTAGGGCCCGTACATACCCCCTGGTAAAGGCCAGGCCCAGGGAGGGGTGATTACCCGAGCTGGTAGCTTCCGAACATGCCGATTGGTCCCTCCGTCAGTTCTCGGGAGGTGTGACCTGAGGTGTGAACAATCACCTAAGGCGGGTAAGCCCTCAGAGAGGGCCCGCCATCAGAGACGCCGGTAATCACGGAGGACACTTCCGCAATGACTTCCTTCTCTTCTACTGTGACTTTGACCCAAAAAACAAAGATCGATTCACCTCAGCATAAGAAAACGTTGCCTAATCTTCCGAAATTTCTGATAGTTTCTCGAACAGACGGTAAAGATTTCACTACTGTAAATCCTTTCGTAATTCAGAAAGGTGGTGATGCAATTGCTGGCCCTGTTAAAACCTGTTCACGGCAGCGCAGTGGAACATTGTTGCTGGAAGCGGACAGTGCTTTCCAGGCGCAAAATTTGATACGGACTACGCTGCTACACACGTTTCCTGTCCACGTCGAAGCGCATCGCACGCTCAACTCGTCACGGGGGGTAGTTCTCACGAGATCACTTGACCGGTTCTCAAACGAAGAAATACAAAACTACATGTCTGATCAGGGTGTAACAGCCGTGCATAGGGTGTTGAAAATGGTCGATAACCAGCTCATACCAACTCGTACTGTGTTTTTGACGTTCGACAGAGTTGAACTCCCGTTCAAGGTCAAAGCAGGATATTAAGTTATCTCCGTTCGCCCTTATGTACCAAACCCTACGCGCTGTTTCCAATGCCATAGATACAACCACACCCGTCAAACTTGCCCTAATACAGCAAAATGTGTCACTTGTGGTACGGAAGACCTTGAGAGCGATAGCCCACCTCCGTCCCCTCACTGCCTTAATTGTAATGGTGACCATGCGGTTTCCTCTAGGGACTGCCCTGTGTATAAAGACGATCAGGTCATTCAGCAAATTCGGGTCATGGATAAGGTCTCAACATCTGCTGCTCGAAAGTTGTTGGCGAGTCGGAAGCCCACTGTCCTTCCAGCACATACCTACATACTGTAAGTTCCACACCTCCACTCGACCTACTAAGGATGCAGGTACGCAGACCTGTGATTTCACTTTCACTGATACAGTTGTGCGATCGGCCAGCCCGAAGATTGCCCGTTTCACGTCCCCGCTTCCTCCTGCTGCTTCTAAAGTTCAGTCTTCGTCAACCTCTAACAAACCGCGGGCACCTTAACAAGATGCTCGAATTTCGAAAAAGGAACCTGTCCGTGAAGATTTTCTTCGTACTCAGGCTTCTCAACCGTCAACCGCCTCTTCTCACCGTCACTCTTCCAAAAGAGCCAACAAAAAACAGAGTACCTATCCTTCCTCGCCGAGGCGTGACTCATCCGTCACGCCGCCCAACAGTAGTCGGCCCGATCATCTTCTGTCTCGCCAGGATGCACTACTGTTAGCCGGGCAACCGGCATTTTACCGGCGGCGGAAGCTGCCCTCCCGATCAACTCGGGAAGGTGGCAGATGCATCAGTTGAACCTATGGAACATGATTTTCTGCCTCTAGACAAAGATAGTAGTGCTCCCTCGAAGTCCGGTCCTCAGCGGCCGTCGAGGTGACCCCGCCTCCTTGTTCCTTTTTATCTTCTTTTCTTCTCTCACTTTTTATCATGGCGCTCCTTCAATGGAATATTTGCGGCATTCGTTCCAATCGGGAGGAATTAAAACTACTCCTTCGATTGCACTGCCCGCTTCTACTTTGTCTCCAAGAAACTAAGTTACGTCCATGTGATCATGCAGACTTCCCCCTCTACACCTCTGTGCGTTTCAACCTGTCACCTGTGGACGGTAGTCCAGCCCATGGAGGGGTTCAGATGCTAATTCGGGACGACGTCTATTACCATCCCATTTCATTGTATACTCACCTACAGGCAGTTGCTGTCCGCGTCACTCTATCCACCTTTTCCCTCTGTAATATCTATTTGCCATCAACATCCGCCCTTACTATGGAAGATGTGACCAGCTCCCTTCACCTTTCGTGTTGGTAGGCTACTTCAATGCCCACCATCCCCTATGGGGCTCTCCAGCACCTTGTCCGAGAGGCTCTCTTTTGGTGGACCTTCTCCAACACCTCAATCTTGTCTGCCTCAACACCGGTGCACCGACCTTCCTTTCCGACACGACACACACCTATTCCTATATAGACCTCGCAATATGCACTACTCACCTTGCTGTTCGGTTTGAGTGGTATGCACTTTCTGACACGTACTACAGTGACCATTTCCCTTGTGTCATCCACTTCCTGCATCATTCCCCAACTCCTCGTCCCACCAGTTGGAACATTTCTAAAGCTGACTGGGGGCTTTATACTTCCATGGCTGTTTTTCATGATCAGAATTTTCCCAGCTGTGACAGTCAGGTCGAATACCTCACAGAGGTTATTCTCGGAGCTGCCGAACATTCCATACCTTGTACATCCTGTTCTCCACGTCGCGTCCCGGTCCACTGGAGGACTGCAGCCTGCCGCGACGCTCTTAGAACCCGGCGAAGTGCTTTACGCACCTTCCACCGCAACCCAACGTTGGACAATAGTATCAATTATAAACGACTGCGAGCGCAATGTCGTCCTGTTATAAACGACAGCAGAAAAGCTTGCTGGACTGCTTTTACCTGTTCTTGTAACCGATTTACTCCCTACTCAGCTGTCTGGGGTGCCCTACGCCGTTTATCCGGCATCAAGGTCCACTCCCCGATTTCTGGCCTGACCGTCGAGAACGCAGTCCTTGTGGACCCCACTGATGTTTCCAACGCTTTGGGCCGCTCCTTTGCGGAGGTTTCGAGCTCTGCCCATTACCACCCTGCCTTCCTCCCTCGCAGACAGGTAGAGGAGGCACGGCTGCCTTCTTTCCACTCTTTTAATCGTGAAAGTTCACCATGCAGGAGCTGGACCGTGCTCTCGCCCTGTCCTGATCTTCTGCTTCTGGGCCCTCTTCCAACCATATTGAAATGCTGAAGAACCTTTCTCCTACGGGCACATGTTTCCAACTTAGCACCTATAATCGCATATGGACTAAAGGTCAGGTTCCCACATGTTGGCGAAAAGCCATTGTTGTCCCCATCCCAAAACCAGGGAAGGACAAACATCTTCCATCCAGTTATCGCCCCATTTCTCTTGCTAGGTGCGTCTGTAAGGTGATGGAACGCATGGTTAACGCTCAGTTGGTCTGGCTCCTCGAATCTAGACGCCTCCTGACTAATGTCCAATGTGGCTTTCGTAGACACCGCCCTGCTGATCACCTTGTCGACCTTCGTTATGAATAACTTTCTAAGGAAGCGTCAAACGGTTGCAGTTTTCTTCGACTTGGAGAAGGCTTACGATACCTGTTGGAGAGCGTGAATTCTCCGCACATTCCACAGATGGGGCCTTCGTGGCCGCCTCCCTCTCTTTATTCAAGCGTTTTTGGCGGATCGTAAGTTCCGGGTACAGGTGGGCTCTGTTTTGTCAGACACCTTTCGCCAGGAGAATAGGGTGCCGCCGCGGTGGAGTAGCCGAGCGGTCTAAAGCGTCTCGCTGCGGAGCGTGCGGTTGCTCGCCGAGGAAATTAAGAGTCCTCCCTGGGGCATGGGTGTGTGTTTGTCCTTAGGTTAGTTTACCTATATTTAAGTAATTTGTAAGCTACAGACTGATGACCACGCAGTTTTGTCCGATAGATTTACAAACATTTGAACATTTGGATGGGGTCCCATAGGGCTCCGTCTTGAGCGTGACTCTCTTTGCCATTGCAATCAATCCGATCGTAGATTGCCTTTCAGCTGACGTTTTCGGATCTCTTTTTGTAGATGATTTTGCAATTTATTGCAGCGCGCAGCGGACGTGTCTCTTGGAGCGTTGTCTTCAATGCTGTCTTGACCGCTTATATCTTTGTATACTCTTCTGCACGGCCGTCGCTTCTACACCGTCTAAACTCCATTCACCATCAGGGATTACGTCTGGCGACTGTCGATGCCCAACCATCCATCTTACCCATTATTCTTTGATGACTCACTCGATCGCCAATATCGGTTATCTGCGATAGCCTTGCTTCCACCTGGAATTCGGTTTCGCCGCCTGCTTCAGCGGCTCGATTTTACCCTTCCTTCCACCTTTAAGTTGAGCGACAGCCCATTGCCACCGTGGCATCAGGCCTAGGTTCACACCCACCTTGAACTTAGTTCACTCCCCAAGGAGAGCACTCCGGATATGGTATACCGCTCGAGGCTTGTCGAACTCCGTTCGCGGTTCGATAATGCCATATTTATCTACACCGATGGCTCCAAGAGCAAGGACGGTGTCGGATCTGCCTTCGTCGTCGGGGACAACCTGTTCCAATACAAGCTCCTCTTTGACCGGTGCTCGTATTTCACGGCCGAGCTTTTTGCCCTCCACCAGGCTGTTTTATACACCTGCCGTCGCCGCCATCCCTTTTATGCCATCTGCTCTGACTTTCTTAGTGCCCTGCAGAGTCTTAAGGACCTTTTCTCGACCCATCCTGTCGTGTATCGAATCCAACGCTTCCTTCAGTTGCTAGCAGATAACGGCTGTCACATTTGTTTTCTGTGGGTCCCTGGCCACGTGGGTGTGCCCGGGAATGAGACTGCCGACATTGCGGCCAAGGCAGCAGCTCTTTTGCTTCGCATGGCTACCTTTTGCGTCCCATCAGACGATATTCAACGGGCTCTTCACCGGTTTATTGTGTCGTCCTGGCACAGTTCGTGGTTCTCACTCCACGACAACAAACTGAGAACCGTAAGATCGATCCCGACCGCTTGGAGGACCTCCTCACGCCCCTCTCGGAGAGAGGGGTCATCCTGGCCCGGTTGCGGATCGGTCACTGCCGATTCAGTCACCGTCATTTGCTAACCGCTGACCCTGCACCGCTGTGCTCCTGTGGTGAATTGCTGACTGTGCGACAAGTTTTACTGTCTTGCCCTAATTTTAATAATCTCCGTGTAGCCCTTAACTTGCCGTCTACTCTGGAGGAACTTTTAGCTGATGACACACGAGCAGCTGCTCGAGTTTTGCGTTTTATCAACATGGCCAATTTATCAAAGGATATTAAACCCTTCTAATTGTTTTTTATCTCTCGTTTTTAGCTTTCTCTTGAAACTCTACTGTCAGTTATAAATTTTTTCGAGATCTAGCGAATCTCTGTTCCGATTTGGGCGCTACTGACCAAGTTGTGCGCCCTAAAACCACAAAAAAAAAGAAAAAAAATCAATATCACGTTGTAATTCCTGCTTGCTTCAGAACTTCAAAGAGTTTATTCCAATCAAAATTGTCAAAAACCTTCTCCAAATCTACAAAAGCTAGAAATGTAGGTTTGTCTTTCCTTAATCTGTCTTCTAGGATAAGCTGTAAAGTGAGTATTGCCTCCCGTGTTCCTACATTTCTCCTAAACCCAAACTGATCTTCCTCGAGGTCGGCTTCTACAAGCTTTTCCATCCTTCTCTAAATAATTCGTGATAATATTTTGCAACCCTGACTTATTAAACTGATAGTACTGTAGTTTTCACATCTTTCTGCGCCTGCTTTCTTTGGAATGGGGATTATAACATTTTTCTTAAAGTCTGAGGGTACATCGCCAGTATCATACATACACACCAGGTGAAACACTTTTGTCTTGGCTAGTTGTCCCAGAGTTGTCAGTATCTCTGAGGGCAAGTCATCTACTGCAGGGGCCTTGTTTCGACTTAGGTCTTTCAGTGCTCTGTCAAATTCATCTCTCAATATAGTATCTCCGGTTTCATCCTCATCTACTTCTTCTCCCCTTCCTACAATATTGCCTCTAAGTTCATTCCTTAGTAGAGCCTCTCTATGTACCCTTTCCACCTTTTAGCTTTCTCTTCTTTGCTGAGAACTGGTTTTCTGTCTGTGTTCTTGATATTCCTAGAGCTGTTTTTCTTATCTCCAAATATCTATTTCATTCTCCTGTAGGTTGTACCAATATTTTCTCTATTTATACATTCTTCTACATCCTTGCATTTGCCTTCTAGCTACTCCTGCTTAGCCATTTTGCGCTTTCTGTCAGTCTAATTTCCTAGTCGACTGTACTCCATTTTACCTGTTTCATTTACTGCGTTTTTATATTTTCTCCTTTCATCGATTAAATATAGTATGTCCTGTGATACACAAGGACTTTTTGTAGTTCTTGCCTTCCTATCTATTTTGTCCTCTGGTGCCTTCACTATTTCATCTGTCAATCTTACCCATTCGTACTCTGCTGTTTTATTTTCCCCCGTTTCCGTCAATTTTTCGTAAAGCTCCCTCTGAAATTCTCAAGAACTTCAGGTTCATTTAGTTTATCCAGGTCCCATCTCCTTATTTTTCTAGCTTTCTGATTTTTTCTTTTTCTTTTTTTTTTTCCTTTCAGTTTAAGCCTACAATTCATGACCAATAAGTTATGGTCAGAGTTTATATCTGTCCCTGGGTACGTCTTACAGTTTAATACCTGGTTCCGAAATCTATGTTTTACCATTATAAAATCTATCTGATACCTTCCGGTGTCTCCTGGTCTCTTCCACAAATTCGACCTTCTTTCGTGATTCTTAAAGCAGGTGTTTGTTGTAACTAAATTATGTTCCGTGCAGAACAGGTGCTTCCTCTTTCATTCCTTTTTCCCAGTCCTTATTCACCTAATATATTCCTTTTCCTTCCCTTCCTTGTCCTACTACCGAATTGCAGGCTCCCATAACAATTACGTTTTCCCCTCATGAATAATTTCCTTTAGCTCCTCATATATCTCTTCGATCTCTTCATCATCGGCAGAGCTAGTTGGCATATAAAGCAGTACTACTGTGGTCGGTGCTAACTTCGTATCTATCTTGACAATGATAATGCGATTACTGTGCTGCTCATAGTAGTTTACCCGCAATCCTATTTTTTTATTCATTATCGGACCAACTCCTGTAATACACCCAACTGATTTTGTATTTGGAATCCTGTACTCACTTGACCAGAAATCCTGTTTCTCTTTCCACCGAACTTCACTAATCACCACTATATCTAACTTCAACCTTAAAAGTGGGCCACTGTACGTAATAAAAGCTTCATTCTGATTGGAGGTACCCACATAAGTGTTTACTGTTATAAAAAGCTTAATTTTAGCAGTAACATTAGCAAAAGGTCCGTCTGAACTACAGGCTATTCCTTGCTACAAAACCTTGTTCTCTGGCCCAAATTGAGAACTGACTTTTATATAATTACTCTAATAATAGGAAGTTAACGACAAAGTGGCCGATATAGGTAGCAGCTCACACGAAATTACACACCGGCATTAATAAACAAACCACCACAATTGAAGTCATTTCATAAAGGTGGCTAAGAAAACATTTATGGCGCAACGGAACTTAAACATAAAAAATTGCATCTGGGCTTGTTCCCAGCAGTGGTGAAAAACAATAATAATTAAAAAAGGCGGAAGGTGCTCGAAAACTGCAATTTAGAAGCAAGTGAAAATCATACTGAACTTAACTTGTTTATTCAGATCGAACGCAAGCAAAATGGGGAACCAATTTTGTTAACACAATAAAAATACATATCATTTACATAGTCTAATACTGATGATGCCCAGCATTGAATTTAACATAAATTACAGAGAACGTAACGCTACTGAGGGGAGGATTTACAAACCACACTCACTCGCTCACACAAACGCAATGCAACAGCGAAAGTCACCAAAATCAGCATGCTGAAGCGAGGCAGAAGCAGGCGCCGCTGTCGTAGGCGAAATTCAGCAAACACGGAGGTACCACACAACACAATATAAAAAATACTTCAAAGATGGTGCTGGTTTGTCGTGGCTGATTTGAGATGGTGCGTGAGTATAGGAAAGTTATGTTCCATTTAGATTAGACCGTGAGCAAACACGCTAACAGCGAAACACGGCTATATTACATGATCGCACCCCACTGAAGGTGAAGTGGTGAAAAATCGGATTGACTACCCAAAATCACTGTGGATTTTTAAGTTGCAATCTGAGAGTAAACTATCTAGACACTGGTTTAATGAGAAGTGGCGTGAATTCAGGTGACCCTGCTTGTCACAGGCAAGCAATGCCCGTTACTGAGCTGGGCATGACGTAGTTATTAAGACAGACCCGGAGCGCATCCTTGACATTCCTTCCACGTCGCCAAATGTATCCTCCAAAATGTCGACAAAAACTAACGGCTTCGTTTTCTTAAGCGTTCCCGTCAGTGCGGCGACACACCAGATATTTAGGAGCATAAGCCTTAGCCGATGTCTGGCCCGACGTTCCTCCCACGGTGTAGTCAGGGAAGGGACCATTTGGGGATTGTATTCTGCTGCACTGTAGTCGCCTCTACCTCTCTTAGAGACACCGGTTATAGTCCGGCAATGTTACGGGATCTTTCCATGGGCCGGCCGCGGTGGCTGAGGGGACTGAGGCGCTCCAGTCGCGGTCTGCACGGCCACTACGGTCGGGGGTCCGAATCCCCCCTCGGGCATGGATATTTGTGCCGTCCTTAGTCTTAGCTAGTTCGTAAGTAGTTTGTAAGCTTAGGGACTGATGACCCCCTAGTTAAGTCCCATAAGTTCTACAAACATTTGAACAGTTTTTTCTTTCCGTGGTGTTCTCTTGATCAGCTAGCGATCTAAAGGTCCACCCAGGCAGAGCACAGCTTGCCTGTGGAAGCCTTATACAACTGAAGTGTGGCAGGTTCCTCAGAGGTTGCTCGCTTGCGACTGTTCAGCCTTAACAGCCATGCTTCTCCTCGGCACGTAGCAAAGCTTGAGACTGAGGTTTTCTTTCATTTTTTATAGAGGTTAGTACCGTCTTCGCGACCCGGGGTCTGAAACGTACAACGTTCCACCGTCGCGCCAAACGACTGTCGTTGAAGCACGCACAGAGCTAATGCTGTAGCGGACTGATGGCGCGACACAGCCCACAGCTCAAGACCCTGGGATCGCCAAGCCCATATTCAGCAAATTAATGCTGAGCCTCTGGGGGGCCTCTACCAACTAAATCTCTGTGCGAGAATGACTAAAACTGATATGAAGCAACATGATAACTGAATTTTTAGTAATTCTGGTTATCTCTACTACTTCAAGTAATATAACAAATTATGCAACTGTTAAAATCAGTGATTGCGTTCAGATATAAAAGGGAATAGCTGTAACTTTTAACTTTACGGTTAAATTTTACTTCGCGTGATATTGTTGACAAAGGATGTTCAATGGTTTGTATAGTCTATGGGACTTAACTACGGGGTCATCAGTCCCTAAACTTACCAACTACTTATGAACTACTTGCGAACTAGGACGGCACAAAGGGGGATTCGAACCCCCGACCATAGTGGCCGTGCAGACCGTGACTGAAGCGCCTCAGTCTCCTCGGCCACCGCGGCCGGCAAATTATAACGGTTATGCAAGGATTACTCTACCATTATGTGACAAATATGTGCAGTAATTGCATGTCACGTAAATATTTCCAATTTATATCGACTTGCAGTGATCAGAACTACGATAAATAGTGATTTCAACATAACTGTACAGTTATATAAAAATTTTTCTTGACTGTCCAAAACTTAATTTCATGATACTTTTCTTAATCTCTAGTTTCGTAGTAGTAACTGCAATAGCCGCAAGGAAATTGATTAGTGCGTCTGACGGATTGGCGGTTTATACGGGTGACCCTGGTGGTTAATGTAAAATGTGGGTAGCAACCATTGATCTCTGTACAAGCTGGATGTATAACTACAGCGTGCCTACACATTCATATATTTTCCTCACTTTTGCGCATTGTCCACCATGCTTAAGTTTGGCATACGAATTTCCATCAGTTATTACGTGACAAAGAATTGCTGGCTTACCTCTTGTTTTGAAATGTATGTGAATCCGCAATGTAACAGGTTAATATGGAATCGTAATCGAAACGTATTGTCTTCTCATTTTCTTGTACTACTTGATAGCAGTCATATTGAATTTGGCAAAAAAGAAATATGAACATATATGGCTGTTTAGAGATCACTGGCAGCAACGGTAAGAGCGGATTGGGTAAATGATGAAATAACATCTTTCGCGAGACTAGAAACCATTTTACGTGTTGGCTACTGCTGTTTGACGGTTAGATCTTGGTAACGACGTGGCGTAATGAATGACGGGAGGTGAGTGCAGTAATATATTGCGAAATTTGTATCTGATCATAAGTTAAAAAAGTAGATCGACAGCCACTCCTTATATCAGTAAGAGAAACTGAGCGCAATTATTTAGCAATACCTTTTATCGGTGGGCAATTAAGAGCCGTGGTGGATTGTCCAAACGCTATAAGGCGCCGTGCTACAGGCGCGCGGGACCTCCGCATCTGAGGTTCGAGTCCTCCCCCTACCATGTGTGTGTGTGTGTGTGTGTGTGTGTGCGTTGCCCTTAGGTTACTTTAGTAGTTTGTACGCTTAGGGACTGATAACCAGAATAGTAAGCCCCATAGATTTATAAACATTTGAGCATTTTGAATTAAAAGACTTTCAGTTCAAAGCTTCGTAATTAAAAAACACTGTTACACACATGAAGCGAATAATTTCCTATTTACATTATTTTTATTTATTTATTATTGTGATCTTCTCCGTCGATTTCTTCTCCGAAGAAAGTGGAATTCAAAATTTTTATTTCTGTGTACGTTTCACAGTTTCACCATTCGTCTACAATTTTGTTCGAAATATAAATGTACATCCACATATTTAATCTCCAAGTGCAATGAAGTATATGGTAGATATTTCTCTACAGTTCCATTCTCTGATAGCTTGCGGGAAAAATTAGACATCTAAATCTTTCCGTTTTCGATCTGATTTTTCTTATTTCATTATGATGATTCCGTAAGTAAGTGGGCGCAGACAAAATATGTTTGCATTCTGAAGAGAAAGTTGATGAAAGAAATTTTGTTTAAATTCCAATACTCGATACCACCCGAAAGGCCGCGGCGGAGTGGCCAAGCGCATTGAGGCGCTATGCTACGATGCGCGAGGCCGCTCCCCGTCGGTGATTCGAATCCCCCCTCGGGCATGGATGTTTGTGTCGTCTTTAGTATAAGGGAGTTCATAAGTAGTTCGTAAGTTTAGGGACTGATGACCCCGCAGATAAGTCCCTCATGGTTGACGAATATTTGAACATCTGAACCGCCCGAAAGCTTTGACCAAAGATGTCATCGGTAATGCAAAGATACGAGAATTACGGCATAGCGCAGCAATCATCGAAATATTCTTGGAATTCAACGCGACTAGTGTGGTAGCTAATGGAAAGACACGCTACATTCAACATGGCGCGGTAAAACATCGAAATATTAGTCAACTTCAACGGAACTAGCGCGGTAAAATGGGAGCTTTTGGCGGGACATACTAAAATCAAGAATATGAAAAGGAAAACAATCGAAATTCATTAGAAATGCAACGAAATGCAGGAATGTTTGATCGGTATCGACAATCAGAATTAATACAAAATTCAAGGATATACAAGGAAAACTATATAGGTTAATTCAAATTAAAACTAAATACGAAATTCAATGATATACAGGGAAATTGGTATCAACAACTAGGATTAACCTATCTACGTTAATTCCAGTTTATCAAGTACTGAAAGAAATCCTGTTTTAGTAACTAAAAATAACCTTGTCTTAATACCAGTTCACAATTACATTTTTCTTAGTTTCATGCAGGAATGTTTGATCGGTATCGACAATCAGAATTAAACTATATAGATCAACTACAGTTGTCAATACCAAACCATCCTATGGCTAGGTCCATTTTAGTTTCCACCAAAAGAGATAATTACGAATGATTAAATCACCAAAACTGACATTTACATTTATCTCAAAAAATGTTCAAATGTTTGTAGAGTCTATGGGACTTAACTACGGGGTCATCAGTCCCTAAACTTACAAACTACTTATGAACTACTTACAACTAAGGACGGCACAAATATCCATGCCCGAGGGGGGATTCGAACCCCCGACCGTAGTGGCCGTGCGGACCGTGACTGGAGCGCCTCAATCCCCTCGGTCACCGCGGCCGGCTACATTTATCTCGCGTGCCTGTAACTAGAACCATATTCCCCCAGTACGCCGAGAGACTGTAAAATCTTGATGGTGCCAATTTTATCATCAATTATATCCATAACTTTCTTCGCATTGAATTTCTCCACATCGCCCATTTCCAACAAAAAGTAAAACTAAATCAAAATCATTCCCTTCTACAAACAACCACCTAGAAACGTGAACACTAATTAAAAACAATTCATATTAGATACATTGAAATATACTACGAATCCCCAGAAATACGAATCGACCCACATAAATTTCAATTACGAGTATTACAATTTATTAAAAGAAATAATCATATCACATACAGAAATATACACTTCGATTCGACTTACACAAAATGACGCCTTGTACTAAAAAAAATCACGGCTACAAATACAATGACGTAACATATGACGTCATTGGTCAAATGCGACGGGTGTATCCTAACTGACACACTCTTTCCCCTATATCCCGACAATACAAAACGAGCTACTCTTTTCTGATGCTTTTCTAAATTGTCCGTCAGTCCCACTTGGTGTGGATCCCACAATGCGCAGTAATACTCCGCATCAGGACGTATATTGCATCTTCTAAGTGTTCTGACAGTGAAACGTAGCCCGTGGGTCGCATTTCCTGCACAGCTCCTTGGAAAATAATCAGTATAAATATACGAGCGAGGACAAGTAGGTTAGACTACCGCCCTGCTGTATTTGTGTCATGAAATAAAACGTATAGATTCGACTTTCATCGCATAATAAGTTTCTACAAAATTTCTTCAGAAAAGAACATCCAGAACCAGTCACATGGGTGTGACAGCTTTTTATTTTATTTCTTTACGCACCTGTGGTTGCAGAGCTCTTTAAACCACTCCGTCACTCACGTAAACCACGGTGTAACATTGACTGTGCTTCAACAGAAAGTAATAAAATACGTTCCCGTGACTACGAACAAAACACGTCGTGCGTCGATATTCGCGTAATCCATATCCTTCATGCTGAGCTATTTCGCCTGCAAGTACAGAAATCACCGACTGCCTTTCGGTACCAAGAGTCACGAAACTCCCAGGTGATTTTCTGCGCTGCCAAGCGGTTGGGTCGTACAAACATGTACCGCGAAACGATTGAGCAATGAATGTGTAATTGGAGTCAAGCAGCACATTCAAAGTACTTCGTATTTAGGAGCTTCTGTAGCGCTATAAATTGTAGCAACTATCAAAAATGTAATTTGGAAATCTCTCGTTTGTAAAGGATGATCAGAAGTAAGATAATTATGTTGCCAATAACAAGCGTTCATTTATGGTGGTTAGTTACACTTTTAGGCAAAGAAGTAAATCTTTAACAGTTAATTCGCGTCCAAAATTCTCCTGTTAATTGTCGCAAATACTTGACCACTATTTCGTATTATTACTGCTGTATAAAAGTAATGTCTGAATACTTCCAATATCAGTTAATCAACTATTTCAGTACGGTCTGCTTAGCTTCGTACCTCAGTTTCGCAAAAAATTATAAGCCTTTTTTGGCTGTTACCTAGTACTTCAATAAAGTGAATGTAAGTTATAAATAAATATCTCCATATATAAACAGTTAATATTAGCACGTGACATTCTTGAAGTTTGATACCTGCCAAGTAACTAAAAAAAAATATATATGATAGGTACAAAAAGGTACAGAAGCAAGGACAAGTTGAAAAGAAGGTTTATAAGGCGATGTAAAATTAGTGTACATTTTTGAAAATATTACAATGTCCGAAATCCGCTAAAACGAAACTCATTTATAATGTCAGTACACACCAATCACGCGAACATAATTATAACCAGATCCTTTGATAATTTCCAAGAAGGATTGCAATCGAAGTAGCTTGACCTGAACTGATAAATATCGATGGTGCAACTCTGAATGGATTATGCGGCTATACACGTACGTAATAATGAGAATGTATTTTATTGCTTTCTGTGGTCGTGAGTGACGGGAATGTTTTTTTGATTTCATATGAGTTGAAAAACGTCAGAGGCAAAACTACGCAAAGAAAAAGAGACACTGTCATAACCATGTAATCACTGATTGTAGATGTACTTCTCTAAAACCGCTCCGAAAGATGTAAGGAAAAGGACATCGAGAGCCAGACACTATATGGATGTGACACTTTTTTCTTTATGTTGGTTTGACTACAAAAAATTTTTAATGTTAAGAAAACAATGTTATTGACGAATGAAATGCGCTAAATTTCCATTTAAATCTGTCACACCCTTTTAGTGACTAGTTCTCGATGTACTTTTCTGAAGATATTATGTGATGATTATACAAATGATATTGTTGATCTTTTGTCCTCGATCATCTCAGAAATACATACTGTATAGATGGCTTAACGCTTATTCCAAATTCCATTAGCATGTATATCAACAGAAACTTTCAACAATTTTTAACGAAAAAGTAACGATTTCCGAATATGTTGGTAGATACCGCAGCTTCAATTTTCGTCCATGAAGAGTTGGAACAGTGATATTTACACTGAAATTCGTCAAAAACATTGAGCTATTTCCTATGAATGTGCCACCATTGTGCTGTAAAAATGTTCATGTCAGTGCAGCTTATGTACAATACCACTCGTCAGAATTATTTGAATGTGATTGTGCGTTCCTAACATACATATTTTGTCATCTCGTGCATGAAACGAGCTATTTCGATTGCAAGGATTCTTGGAAATTACAAATTACTTGTAATTTACAAGAAAAGTTTCCATCGACGTAGCTGCGCGCCTATCGATAAACCGAACGTGCGCGATGGTTGGTGACGACGTCGCGCGAATGTTGAGATGTTTACTTGTGTTACACGGTATGAGTGTGATTGAGAGTATTGACGTATTTACTAATGTCATTGATATGAGTTCGAGTTATACAATTTCGGCGGATGAACGCTGAACGTGGAATAGTTTAATTTCTTCTTTGTCGCCGGTGGACAAAAGTGGAATTTGGTAGAAAGTACGGTTTATTACCTGATGACACTTTGAAATTGCATTAATTGCGAAGGTGTCCAGACAGTGCGTGTAGGAGTTGGCTAAAGTCTCGATCAGTGGCATGGGGAGCGTCGCGGTGCGTCCGTAGCAGCGTTAGGTTGGCAATGTACTACATTTCGAGTAGCCAGTGGAGTGTAACTTTGTTTTTACGAATATGTCATGGTTGTGGTTGTGATTAGGCAGGAACCTAAGAGTATGGCTTTAATTGTTGTGAGCGAATATTATGATTTTTACGTGGTTGTAACGGATGTGGTTAGCAAGATCTGAAGATTACAGGTTAAATTATTGCAAGCGTTCTTCCAAATTACGAACATTGAAAACATTGTATTGGTGAAATTGTACGACGCTTCTCACCTGGCTCCAGTGCTTATGTTGGCACCAATGTTAATGACGGCATCTCAGATGACCAATAAATGTTTTTTCGTCACAATTTCAGTTAAAACGAAACTTATTTTTTCTCATCGGACAAGGGTACATACAATAACCTATCAACCATAGAGCAGGTACAGCATTAATTTTGCTGCGAGTGAAACGAGCAGCAATTCTGTAGGTCGTGATAAATATTAACGCAATTCTACACTTCACTGTTCATCTGTGGCCAACATAAGCACTGGAGCCCGGCGAGAAGCGTCGTAAAATTTTACCCATTATAGTAATTTGTATCATTTTTTAGACACACGCGTATTTCGGTTTGCTTAACAACAATGTTACATCTGAACAGAAAGACAGTGCGTGTGGAGAAACGTAGTTTTGTGGTGTGCGATTCGAATACTGATTCATTTCGAAAATAAAATCATTGAAACTTGTTGTTAACACATTCATTTTCACATCTCGTTAATATTGTGTACCACCATTCATCTCAGCATCCACGGCGAATGTTGCCAACATTCCCGCACCACGTCACGTAAGTACATTAGGCCATGCCGCTGATAGAGACTTTTAAGCCCTTGCTACACGAGACGTGCAATACGCACAAGAAAGTCGTTGTCAGCTGCAGCGCTCATTCCGATAGCCCGTCCAACTACGAAGAAGCGTTCAAATGGTACGCATTTGTTGAGTCACCTGCTTCACGTGTCTAGTTGGTTTGTTGTCAACTTACAGCAAATGAATCGACGAGTTAAGACCACCTTTCGAAACTGTAAGATATATCGTAATTATTCTGATGATTAAAACATTTTTCTTTTAGACTGCCACTGTGAATCTATTTGTTTTCGTGTAGTTCATGCGTAACTACATCGCTCACATGTGTAAACGTCCTCATTATAAAATGCGATTACATACTTCCAGCTCCTGCGGTTTGAGGCACCTATGTATATAATGAACAAGCTCAGGTGTCTATAGACAGACCTTTCACTGTGATAAAGCTTCAAATAATGCTTACCAAAAACAAATATTTCATCTGTTAACTACAGCATCTTTCTAGAAAAATAGCAAATATTTTAACTAGATGCTAATAGGCCTAAAGACGATTTGCAGATAAAATGTCATACAACATGTGTCCAATTTTTATTGGGTACAGAAATACAGTTCTTGGTATGTACAACATACTTAAAGCACATGGAAATTGGGATTTTTTTTACTGATTCTTTCGTCGGTTCTTGGTAGATACTGACTTATTTAAATAACCGGTTTTCGACATACTGAGTAGTCTGAATATGTCCTAGTAACCCGAAACCGGGTAACTAAGTGGAAATGAACTGTAGAACATACAAAAAAATTTACGTTGAAGTCAGTGTGATATCGTACTAACAAGAACCAATGAATAAATCAGCGAAAATGTGTTTTTTACATTTGGTCTAATGTTTCTTTGGCTTTCATATTAACAGCTATATCTCTATTCAATAAAAATTTTACACATGTTATACGAAAATTTTAATGCAATTCCTGTACAGTGTCACCTAAAATACGACCAAGACGAAAAACTACGTTCCTCTGAGCAGGTTACAAGTACACATTCTCAAACAAATTCCCGACTTATCTTCGTTTGTTAGCTGGGTTTCCCATTCAGTCGTCTGCGCATGCGCAAAGCACTTCCATACGCGTGAGAATAGGATCCATCCTATATTAGTGTTGCCAATTTGGTGTTTTCAGCACCAGATCTGGTGTTTTTGAAGTTCGTCTGGTGTCAGAAATTCTCATTTAGCGCCACAGCGAAATACTGGTGTTATTTCAAAAAATCCAGTGCAAAATCTGGTGCTTAACCGATTTTTCCATGAAATTGTCTCCTATGACTAATAAGTAAATCCTGAAATCCAGTTAATAAAAGTACACAAGCGAAGTTCAGCCTTACACGTGTCTAGGTCAACACTGGGGCAGGGGAAGTCCCTGAAATTGTCATTCTCGTGCATAAGTAAGCGCAGCATGCGGGGCTCAGTGCAAGCACACTTGGTTCAAAGAGTACTTTGTTTTCTTCCCAGTTCCCAGGGAATTTCTCAGTTTCATGTGAAGGCTGTTTCTTGTATGCAAGCCCAACCACAGTCAGTATTGTGAATCTACCTCAAACTGATGGTCGCTGTTTGTTGCTTTATATACAGTATATAGTGAATAAGTGATAGTGCTATGTATTATTTGTAGTGTAGTTACTATTGTGTGTATTTAGGAGTGCAATATTAACAACAATGGGGAAAACGCAGTACACACAGCGCTTCAGAATTGAGTGCCTCAGTAATGATAATTACAAACAGTGGCTTATGAGAGTGCAGGGAAATGGCAGGCGGTGTTTTTGTAAATACAGTAAAGTAGAACTAGCTGCAAAACTGGGAAATATGGATAGGCTCATGAAAACAAATAAGCATATAAAATCAAGTGCTCCATATAGTGGATCTAAACCACAGCCTACATTGCCTTTCAAAACTGTGTGTAATGGAATCAAAGTTAGTGGAAGGACGGCTTGGTCTTTTCATTGCTGAACACTGCTCATTTCTTGCCACAGATAACCTTTGGGAAATTTGCAAGTCTTGTTTTTCGGACAGTAAGGCAGCAGACATTAAGCTACATCGTACGAAGTGTTTTGCTACTGTGTTACGTTTCGACACCACATTTCGAACAGTTACTGTTACGTGATATTGCTGACCAAGGATATAGCTTGTTACTTGATGAAAGTAATGAAATTTCCGGTTCCAAATTACTGGGAATTGTTAGCCGGTACTACTCATTGTCGAAGAAGACTATTGTTGTAACGTATCTCGAAGCAGTAGAATTGGCTGACTGTAATGCAGACGCTATTGTTGAAGCGTTAAAAAGCTGTCTTAACAAGCGAGGGTTGAAAATAGCCAAACTTCTTGCAATAGGAACAGATAATGACTGGGGTAAACAATGGTGTTTATGCCAAGTTGAAGAGTGAAGTTCCACACTTGGAGTTAGTTAGGTGCCTATGCCACTCCCTGCAGTTGGCAGTCTCTCACGCTGCTGCCGAGGTTTTCCCCAGGAATTTAGAATTTTTGATCAAAGAGTCATATAACTGGTTTTCCTACTCATCCATTCGTTAAACTGCCTGTAGGGAAATATAATCCTTAATCAATGACGGCGATCTCCCTTTAAAATTGTACAGATGTCTCAGACGCGGTGGTTGTCGGTTGAAGGAGCTATTAGTAGAATTCTTGACTAGTGGACAGAATTGAAAACACATTTTGAAATAGCTCGTTTGAAAGAGCGCTGCTTCACTTCCGAAATCCTATATTCAATGTACAGCGAGAAAAAGAATCGTCTCTTCCTTGTATTCCTAAAACCTATCCTACAGGAAGTCCAAAGTGTAAACAAAATGTTCGAAAGTAGTAATCGAAACCCAACAAAACTATTAGGACACTTAATGCTACTAATAAAGTCACTCTGCACGAAAATTGCGATTTCTGGTTATCGGATAGACGTGTCAGAATCCAAGATTGAAGAGCATTTGGATCCTAAGCGGTATCTCGGTTTTCAGTTTGAAACTGAAATTCATCATCTGGTCTCCCTTCAGAAGATATTAAAGTAATTAGAGATATATGTGTGCAGTTCATTCTGGACCTTATCAAACAACTTCGCCAGCGGCTCCCAGAAAATTTAAGAATCCTTAAGAATATGTCAGTTTCCACCTTTGGAATGCCTAAAGCCAATAAAACCATCTACTGTTGAAATAACACAGCTGTTTGTGCAGGACCCAGGTGTTATTACAGCGGTAGGGAATGAATGGAAAAATTTGCATCTCATTCAATGGGTTGAAGTACAAGATACACTAAAATTTTCGTCAGAAGTGGCATCATATAGAGATTCAGGTGGAGAAAACCCCTTTGCAAACATTGTAAACATAGCTATTTGTGTACTTTTGCTCCCACACTCTAATGCAGACGTAGAGAGAGAGTGTGTTTAGCTAAGTTCAGTTAGTAAAAAAGAAGCATAGAAATCGAATGAGTGTTCAAACATTGCATTCCATTTTATGTGTGCGATTTGGAATAAAAACAGAGGGGAAAAGCTGTCACAATTATGAACTTCCGGAGGATATAGTGGCCAAAATTGGAGGTACGCAGAGCTACAGCCATACTTCACCTCCCTGATCTAAAAATGTAATAGCGACAGCTGGCTCCTCAAGTGTAGAAGATTTTTAACGAAAGAAATGTAAGTAAGAAAAATCCTTTTCCGTATATATAGGTGTTTTTCTAGTGTTTTGGATCGTAGAGTTCAGCTGGTACTTTTCTGGTGTTTTAAAGTGTTTAGTGCTTTTTCATTTCAAGATTTGGCAACACTGATCCTATTCCGTCTACTAGCGATCTTATGCGTGTATCTTGTGCAAGTGGACGCGTCTACACGGTGCATCATGGATAATTTCGTAAGCTATCACTTCCCGTGTAGAAAGGGCTTTACCGTAGGCGTTGATAATTTGGAAGAATCCTTATTCATCGAAGGAAACGGCATTGCGATCGATACGTATATCCAACGTTGGAGTCTTGTTCCATATTCGACATGACAAACGTGAAGCAGTTAATTTAAATTCTATTTTTGAGTCCGTTGAATTTATGATATTTTCTTGTAGTTTTCCGACTCAATATGCCATTTGAAATAGCGAAAGAAATAACAGTAATTTCCAAGAATGGTATAATGTATCGAACTGCAACTGTAAACGATTTAGTGTTTCTGAACCGGAGATTCAGGCCACGCGCGCTCTCACGTACTAAAAAAAAACTTGTTTGACCTATACACCAACACCTAGCCTTGTTAAGGCTACGCTACACATCACTTTCTTTTAAAGTGAAAGATAGGTTAGGTATAAGTTAAACAAGAAGTTTTTTGTTTTTAGCACGTGAGGGCGTGTAGCGCCCGAATCTCCAATGAAGAAACACTCAATAGATTTACAGTTGTACATTACATATACATCATTTCAGGACGAGGTTCTTCGATTGCAAGTATTCTTGGAAATTACAGAAAGACGCGGTGGAGTAGCCGAGCGGTCTAAGGCGCCTCGCTGCGGAGCGCGCGGTTGCTCTCCTTTGTTGGTTCGAGTCCTCCCTGGGGCATGGGTGTGTGTGTTTGTCCTTAGCTTAGTTTAACTTCATTTAAGTAGTTTGTAAGCTACGGACTGATGACCACGCAGCTTGGTCCGATTAATTTACAAACATATGAACATTTGAAATTACCGAATTATCGGCATAACTGAAGACAGGGATACCACTCGTCAGCTTTAACCCATGATTTAATCACAACCTGGTAAAATTTTACGACGCTTCTTGCTGGGCTCCAGTGCTTATGTTGACAACAGGTGAACAATGAAGTGTAGAATTGCGTTAATATTTTTCCCGAGCTACAAAGTAAATGTTATCTCTGCTCGTTTCACTCGCAGCAAAATTTATACTGTACCTGCTCTATGGTTGAAAGGTTCTTGTATACCCTTCTCCGTCCAGTTAAAAATAACTTCCGTTTTCAATGACGTTGTCACGAAAAAACATTTATAGGTCATCTGAGTTGCCGTCCTTACCATTGGTGCCAACATAACCACTACAGTTCGGCGAGACGCGTCGTACAATTTAACCTACAACCTCGAAAAAAACTTATACGGAATAGTACCTAAATTCTTACGTATTGTAGATAATAAATAATCTGTGGTTATCATTGTAAATTACATATTACAACAGAATGCACCATACATGACATACTCAGCCACAACATAATTACTGACGCCACCTACAAATAAGCACGCACACGACAACTTAGCCAATGCCACGGGTGATATCCCAGTCCTCAGATAAGCCAAAATTTCATAAAATCATCGGTAATCCCCAAGGACCGGTGTTCATCGAAATAACGGCGTCTGACAGCGATATATCTCTAACCGTTCGACTCGCACAATCGATTGTATTGTGTCAACATCAATGCGAGGCAGGCAGACGAAATTTCCATAATTTAAAACTGTCTGGCAGAAGACATTCGAGTTACATACCAGTGTTCTCGAAGGGCGTAGCAAAAGTTTATTAATTTATTGACCAGACAAGATACATCGAGAAACTGTCAACCAGAGCAGGAACAGCATTTTAATTATTCACTTTATGGTCAATGGTATAATGGTATAATGCGAAAGGCGAGATTGTTTCATATATCGCTCCGCCAACCACATGAACCACAAACATTGCCGAGGTGGGGTGGCTTGCGTGCCTCAAGGATACAGATAGCCGTACCGTAGGTACAACCACAGCGGAGGGGTATATGTGGAGAGGCCAGACAAACGTGTGGTTCCTGAAGATGGCAGCAGCCTCTTCAGTAGTTACAGGGGCAACAGTCTGGATGATTGACTGAGCTGGCCTTGTAACATCAGCTAATGTGGCTGTGAACGACTGAAAGCAAGGGGAAACTACAACCGTTACTTTTCCCGAGGACATGCAGCTCTACTGTATGAACATATGATAATGGCATCCTCTCGGGTAAAATATTCCGGAGGAAAAGTAGTCTCCCATTCGGATCTCCGGGCGGGGACTACTCAGGAGGAAAGACAATACTGGCATTCTACGGGTCGGAGCGTGGAAAGTTAGATCCCTTAATCGAGTAGGAAAATCAGAAAATTTAAAAACGGAAATGGATAGGTTGAAGTTAGATATAGTGGGGATAAATGAAGTTCGGTGGCAGGATGAACAGGATTTCTGGTCAGGTGAGTACAGGATTATAAATACAAAAACAGTTGGGGGTATCACAGGTGTAGGATTGATAACGAAAAAGAAAATAGGAATGCGGGTAAACTACTATGACCAGCACAGTGATCGCATTATCATTGTCAAGATAGATACGAAGCCAACACAGACACAGTAGTACAGGTTTATATGCCAACTAGCTCTGCCGATGATGAGGAAATCGAAGAAATATATGAGGAGCTAAAGGAAATTAAACAGACAATTAAGGGAGACGAAAACTTAATTGTGATGGGAGACTGGAATTCGGTAGTAGGAAAAAAGAAGAGTAGGAAAAATAGTAGGTGAATATAGACCGGGCAGAAGGAATGAAAGAGGAAGTCGCCTGATAGAGTTTTGCACGGAACATGATTTAATCGTAACAAACACCTGGTTCAAGAATCACAAAAGAAGGTTGTATACGTGAAAGAGACCAGAAGACACCCGGAGATACCAGATAGATTTTATAATGGTAAGACATAGATTTCGGAACCAGGTTTTTCAGTGTAAGACATACCCAGGGGCAGGTATAGACTCTGATCATAACTTCTTGGTTATGAACTGTAGGCTGAAACTGAAGTAACTACAGAAAGGTAGGAAAATAAGGATATGGGACCTGGATAAATTGAAGGAACCTGAGGTTCTTAAGAATTTCAGAGGGAGCTTTAGGCAACAATTAACAGAAACAGGGGAAAATAAAACAGTAGAGGAGGAATGGGTAAAATTGGGAGATAAAATAGTGAAGGTAGCAGAGGACAAAATAGGTAGGAAGACAAGACCTACAAAAAATCCTTGGATATCACAGGAGATACTAAATTTAATCGATAAAAGGAGAAAATATAAAAATGCAGTAAATGAAACAGGCAAAATGGACTACAGACGACTAAGAAATGAGATTGACAGGAAGTGCAAAATGGCTAAACAAGTGTGGCTAGAAGGCAAATGCAAGGATGTAGAAGAATGTATAAGTAGGGGAAAAATAGATACAGCTTACCGGAAAATAAAAGAAACATTTGGAGATAAGAAAAACAGCTCTCTCAGGCACTGATGGAAAACCAGTTCTCAGCAAAGAAGGGAAAGCTGAAAAGTGGAAAGAGTATATAGAAGGGCTCTACAAAGGAAATGAACTTCGAGAGAATATTGTAGGAAGGGAAGAGGATGTAGATGAAGATGAAATAGGAGATACTGTACTGAGAGAAGAATTTAACAGAGCTCTGAAAGACCTAAGTCGAAACAAGGCCCGTGGAGTGGATGATATTCCCTCAGAGCTACTAATGTCTCTGGGTGAAGCAGCCATGACAAACCTGTTTCACCTGGTGTGTAAGATGTATGAGACCGGCGAAGTAGCCTCAGACTTTAAGAAAAATGTTATAATCCCCATTCCATACGAAGCAGGTGCAGACAGGTGCAAAACTACAGAACCATCAGTTTCATGAGTCATGGTTGCAAAATATTAACACGAATTATATACAGAAGGATGGAAAAGCTGGTAGAAGCCGACCTCGGGGAAGATCAGTTTGGGTTCAGGAGAAATGTAGAAACAAGGGAGGCAATATTCACTTTACGGTTTATCTTAGAAGATAGATTACTGAAAGGCAAACCTACATTTTTAGCTTTTGTAGATTTGGAGAAAGCATTTGACAATGTTGACTGGAATACACTCTTTCAAATTCTGAAGTCAGCAGGAGTAAAATATAGGGAAAGGAGAGTTATTTACAACTTGTACAAAAGCCAGACTGCAGTTATTAGACTCGAAGGGCATGAAAGGGATGCAGTGGTTGGAAAGGGAGTAAGACAGTGTTGTAGTCTTTCTCCATTGTTGTTCAATTTGTACATTGAGCAAGCTATAAAGGAAAGCAGGAGAAATTTGGAGAAGGAATTAAAGTTCAGGGTGAAGAATTAAAAACATTGCGTTTTGCCGATGATTTAGTAATTCTGTCAGATACAGCAAAGGACCTGGAATTGCAATTGAACGGAATGGACAGTGTGCTGAAAGGTGCATATAAGATGAACATTAACAAGAGCAAAACTAGGGTAATGGAGTGCAGTGTAAGAAAATCAGGTGATGCTGAAGGAATTAGATTGGGAAACGAAGCAATAAAGGAGGTAGATGAGTTTTGTTACTTGGGCAGTAAAATAACAGACGATGGTCGCAGTAAAGAGGATATAAAATGCAGAATGGCAATGGGTAGAAAAGCGTTCTTGAAAAAGAGAAATTTGTTAACATCGAATATTGATTTAAGCCTAAGGAAGTCCTTTTGAAGGCATTTGTATGGAGTGTTGCCTTGTATGGGAGTGAGACATGGACAATAAACAGTGTGGACAGGAAGAGGATTGAGGCTTTTGAAATGTGGTGCTACAGAAGAATGCTGAAGATTAGGTGGGTGGATCGCGTAACTAATGAGGAGGTACTGAACAGAATTGGAGAGAAAAGAAATTTCTGGCATACCTTGACTAAAAGAAGGGATAGATTGGTAGGACACATTGTTAGACATCAAGGAATTGGAGGGAGTGTAAGGGGTAAAAATCGCAGAGGAAGACCAAGAAATGGATACAGTAAGCAGATGAAGACAGATGTAGGTTGCCGTTCTTATGTGGAGATGAAGAGGCTTGCTCAGGATAGGGTATTGTGGAGAGCTGCATCGAACCAGTCTCCGGACTGAACACCACAACTACATATATATGCGAGTGTTCTAGCAAATTACCTGACACTTTCGTAGCTTAGGAGTTGCTAATTCCGAAGGAACGGCAGCAGTAAATATCATGCTATACTGTATTTACAACACGAGTCCTTATTTCAACGTGCAGACATTGTCTCTGGCCAATGAGATGCTGCGTGTTTCTTAACCGGAGATTCGGGCGCCCTCACGTCCTAAAGTAAAACTTCTTGTTTAACCTATACCTAACCGTCTTAAAGCTACGCTACAGATCGCTTTTCTAGAAGTGAAAGTTAGGTTAGTTATAGGTTGAACAAGAAGAGCTTTTTTGTTTGTTTTTTTTTTTTTTTTTTTTTTTTTTTTTTTTTTTTTTTTCTTTTTTTTTTAGCACTTGAGGTCGCGTTCCGCCCGAATCACCGGTTAAGAAACACGTAGCATCTGATTGGCTGACAGCTAGCGAGTTCTCATTGGCCGGAGACAATTTCTGCGTGTCGAAATGAAGACACGTATTTACAACTGGCAACAATCGATTGTGCGACTCTAACGGTTCGAGATATATCGCTGGCAGACACCAGCAGACGCCGCTTCTTCGATGCATACCGGTCCTTGGGGATTACTAAATCATCAATCAAAAAACAACATCGCAATTAGCTACGTAAATCAGCTGTTCCGCCATGTTTTCCGTCATTGGTATCAAAGCGGGATTCGAACGTTCGATATACATCGATCGCACTGTCATTTCTTTAGATGTACACGAATTCTTCCAAATTACCTAGGCGTTAAATCGGCAAATAAGAATTTTCGTATTTCTGTTGGTTTACAAGACATGTGGCAAGAAAATAACGATAAGGAAAAACACATGGTTTGAGATATTCCAGATGGCATACACATAAAATGGTTTCCTTCCTGACGAAAACACCACGTAGGAATACTGTAAGTACACTATATACTTGTATTATGACAGTAGTTAATGACGTGCCGTAACTCTCGCCGGAACAGTAATCGCATGTTCGATAGATGCGCAGCTGTTTCGATAGAAAGTAGAGATGGGAAAACTGAAACATATGACGGTTTCGAAATAAATGAAACCGTACCTTCTGTGGTTTCGAAACACTGTTTCGAAACCATGAAACGGTGAGGCAATGTATGTTTTGTCATGAAATCTTCAATCTATGAGGGCAATATTTGTCACTATGTGGACAAGGGTACATGCAAGAACCATATATTTACTTCTTGGTCTCTACGAAACATGTTGATAAAGATTTTCTACCGTGTTGTTGATGTTTCCAACATAGTGCACATGAGGCCGCCGGTATGGTAGGAAAGAGTTTACACCGTTAGGAACTCACAAACTGAAATACGGTACGCATACTACAGAGATGGATCATAAATGCTACTTTCTATACATACTAAATAAATTACAGGGAATAAAAGGCACACTAAATAATCACAAATAATGCTCTGGAATTACAAAAATAATAAAATAAGTTCACCACTTGTACGTCTTGACCGTTACATCACCGATATTCCTTTTAACGTGAGTGTCGAAAGAATTATAACGACAGTAGGTAACTTCGTTTTCGCTCGTAAGAAACTAACTCTTTAACACGAGATTAAATATACAATCTATCCTTGTTAGTATAAAATCTGTCATTTCAGGCTTCATGTTGTACCTTATTTTTTTTTAAATGTTTCAATCGTGTGTTTTTAATATGGTAGGTAAACCTAGAATTTAACTGGTTATTTCAATGCAAATAGTGAACGTTGTTTTATTGTTCTTTTACAGTTATAAAGCAGACATTATGTCATTTCGGAATACAGGAGTCTCTTGAAAACGAATCTTGATTTCAGTAATCATAAGCTGCAGACTCACGAGTGTCAACTACTATTTGACACTCTATAAATGGTTTATATACTAGTAAGTTATATGTGTATCTGTGTGGAGAGTCAGTAAGATGAAACACCACATTTCGATGCAATTAGTCTGTTCCGCCTTTCTGCATTAGTGGTTTGAAACACCGGTGTTGTGAAACCGACATGAAACCGTGAAACCGACACGAAACCGTGATACCGACAGGAAGAGACGGTTTCAGTGTCATGTCATGTCATGTCATCCGAAACAGAACGGAATGAAACCGCATGGTTTCGAAACCGTAAAACATGCCCGTTTTGAAACACTGAAACTGCTAAAGGTTTCATATACGTAGGCATAATTTCTCAGTACTTAATTACGACATACCTTATCTTAAAATACGCGCTTTGCAAATGTCTTTTAAGCGCCGTTACATTTAGGCTGCCAGCTTTTGTCATATTGAAGTATGAATATAAAATCCACCAAATACGGCACATTTGCTTCCGATCGTCTGAATTGGAGGCTGCGCAACGCGATGTTCATTTGTTGTAGACCACGTAATTACGTGGCTAGCGAATCACAGCACAAAGAAGAGTATGGTCGTCGGCCAATGGTAACCAAACCTCACCGCCGCGCAACATGCAAATAAGAATTTTTGACGTTGGGAATTAAATATGCGGTAATGTTTTATATATGAAACCGCACAATGGTTACAGGATGTAAAAAAATTAACGTGTTAACATGAAGTTTCAATTATTTTATTTTTGAAATCTCTTGATTACACTTTCAGACAGACGATAAAATAAATAAAACAAGCTATACCTGCTCTATGGTTGACGGGTTCTTGTATGTATCCTTGTCCGGTCAGTAACAGTAATTGGCTTCGTAAAATGAAGATTTAGAATTATTTGATCACTGTTTCGTACAGATCATAGGGTAAATAAAACATGCTATACCTACTCTATGGTTGACAGGTTCTTGTATGTACCCTTGTCCGGTCAGTAACCGTTACTGTCCTCGTAAAATGAAGATTTTTAATTAGTTGACGGCTGTTTCGTACATATAAAATAAGTAAAACGTGCTACAGTAGTTTGTAGTTGAGAGGATAAAGTGATTCTAAATCTTCATTTTACCAGGCCAATTACTGTTACTGACCGGACAAGGGTACATACAAGAACCTGTCAACCATAGAGCACGTATAGCTTGTTTTATTTATTTTATCGTCTGTCTGAAAGTGTAATCAAGGGATTTCGAAAATAAAATAATTGAAACTTCATGTTAACACGTTAATTTTCACATCCTGTAACCATTGTGCGGTTTCGTATATAAAAACATTACCGCATATTTAATTTCCAACGTCAAAAATTCTTATTTGCTTGTAACCGTAGCCAACTCTAAGGGAGAGCTTTCTTGTAAATTACGAAAAGATCAGCTTACGTACTGTAACTGCCATTCGCTACATATTCACAACCAAAACACATCACCGCATTATCTATCACCTGATTGGCCAACGTCACACGCAGAGGCCGTTGTCAACATCAACACACGCCACGCTACACCACGACACGACATGTGAACTTGTGCCGGTGGTGCAAATTTCATATTCAAGATATTCAATTTATCATAACATTACATAAATATGTACTTTTTGCCCTGGTGATCCTTACAGATGTCACGAGGAAACACTAACCTTTCAGCATAAGGCGGCATCCTGCCGTATTCGGCTGTATTCAGCGTTCTTGCGAATGTCGTCAAGACGAGGACAATATTCAACGACGACATGCTGCCGCCACCGCAGCTTCGAAATTGATTCTGAACAGATAGACACAGCCCTTCTTGCAATGTGTCACTTTCGATTTCTGAAAAACACGGAAACTACGCGTAATGTAAAACTGAAGCAGACAGATAGGTGAGGCTAGTATATCCGTAAGCTCTGCTGCATTTGTCTCTTCGCATCGATTGCCATGGAAACATCCACGACCGCTATAAACGATAGGTTCGTTCAAAGAGCTGCAGGACTGCAGCTTCGCTAATTTCCAAGAATGCTTGCAATCGAAATGTCTCTGCCTGAAACGATATATATCGATCGTGCAACTATATATCGATTATGCAGGCATTGATAAGCGAGATGACAAAATATGAATGATTACATACTAATTATTTTCACGAGTGGTAATGTAATTCTGTGTTTACGTGAATGTTTTTACAGCAGAATCGTGACACATTCATAGAAATTTTCCTAGTAATTTGTTGAACGTTTCTGATATACTGGATATAGTAATGTAGCGTGGCATACGCGTTAGGTATCCATGCAATATATATTTCTGAGATGAGCGAGGACAAAAATCAACAATTTTATTTGTATAAATGAATGACAATTATAGATACCACTTTCATTGCATAATAAATCGCTGCAGAATATCCCCAGAAAAGTACTTCGAGAACAAGTCATTAAATTAGTGTGACAGTTTTACGTTTCCTTTGCATAGCTTTGACTATGAAGTCTTTTAAATCATAATAAATAAGAAAAAACTTCACCATCTCTCAAGACTATAGAAACTGTGGGAATCACATATTACTGAATAAACTGTACAGTGTATAGTTATTATTCCTTGAGCAAGTGAAAGACAGTATATTTATTCTTTGTCTTTATATATGTTTTTTCTTAGGTTTAGTTTTTGTTTCATTATTGTTTAAGTTGTTGAGCGAGCAATATTTTCTGATATATGAATAAAGATGTTAAATGATGAATTCTGAATTATTAAATACCCTTACGGGTACTTGTTATGATAAGAATAGTTCCTATAAAGTGGTGACCCCGCAAAAGACAGACAATAGGGAGATACAAAATCAGACAACATCGTCGTCACATAGCGCGACGAAGACGCAGGCAAGAAGACAATTAGAAGAGATCCGCGACGAGCTGCAAAAACATATTGAAGACTTACAAGCAAAAGTAGTGCAACACTACAACGCAGAAATGAGTCCGATAACCAATAGATGTGCAACGGTAAACGGACCGCACTTGAAAGTACGCACACCACAGTTTATGCCAGACAAACCGGAACTTTGGTTTGCTATGCTCGAGCTGGCTTTCGAACAGAATGGAATCGCAGAAGAACGTACGAAATTTGCAATAGCAGTGAATGCATTGGATTCGAAGCAGCTGTTATAGGTGGAGATGTCATCCTTGCACCACCGTTGGAACGCCCATATACAAAATTAAAATCACTGCTGATCGATAGAATGTCCAAGCCACAAAGTCAACGAATACGAGTACTCAAAAGCGAAAATATGGGCGATAGGACACCTTCCGAATATTGGCGTCATCTATGCTTCATCGTATCTGAAGCAGACGTATCGGACGTTATCTTACAGCACATATGGATTACGCAATTGCCCGGAACGGTTAAAGCGGCGGTAGCAGCATGTGAAAAAGAAGATACTCGTTCCCTAATAAAAGTTCATGCAACATTGGACAATAATAGTGCGTCAATGTTGGCAATGGTCACAGATAACTCAGAACAACAAATGAACGTAGAACAACAAGAAATGGCATCGATCCAGACTAGCAGGAAAGTAGACACCGCTAAGCAGTTATACGAACTCACGCAAAAGCTAAACGATCTGCAAAGCCAAGTGTCACAGTTATTGCAGGTAAAAACATTGTGGTGGCCGAGGGGACTGAGGCGCTCCAGTCACGGTCTGCACGGCCATTGCGGTCGGGGGTTCGAATCCCCCTCGGGCATGGATATTTGTGCCGTCCTTAGTGTTAGATAGTTCATAAGTAGTTTGTAAGTTTAGGGACTGATGACCCCGTAGTTAAGTCCCATAAGCTTAACAAACATTTGTAAAAACATTTACAAAGACTGTAGTTCAGCTAAGGTTCAAGGAAAGAAACAAGATAGCGGACAGAAGGACGTATGTTGGTTTCATCGACGGTTTGGCAGCAGGGCGACGAGGTGCACGAAACCTTGTGCATTTGAAGGTGAGAACAACGGGGGACTCAGCATGGTGAGTAACTTATCAACTTCTCTTATTATATCACAAAGATTGTACGTTGCAGACGTGAGAACAGGACGATGTTATCTAATTGACTCCGGTTCTGATGTAAGCGCACTGCCAAGTGGTTCTTTCCAAGGTGCATCATCGTATATAAATGACAAAGCTTCAACTGCTACAAAATCATTGCTTCTTGCAGCAGCTAATAAATCTCCAATAGCGACTTTTGGAAAGTGTGAGTTAGAAGTAGATTTAGGTTTTCAACGTAGTTTTAGGTGGAACTTTGTACTAGCTGAAGTATCAGAAGCTATATTAGGTGCGTATTTCCTAAGTAAAAATAATATTGAAGTGCATATCAGTGCAGCACAGCTTAAGAAAGATGGTGAAGTGGTCACGGATATACGTGGAAGATGCACATGTCACGCTACTGATTGTTTTCGTGCTGTGGCAGTAAAAAACGAGATTGATAACGCAGGGACGCCAAGGCCGAAGTTACTGCATAACACGGTACATCGCATTAAGACGACTCCTGGCCAACCAGTTTCACAACGGCCACGAAGACTGTCTGCAGACCGTTTCGTAGCAGCTAAGACGGAATTTGAAAGTTTGTTACAATCAGGTGAATTACGCAGATCGGACAGCCCTTAGTCGTCACCTATACATCTCGTACGAAAAAAAGACGGCTCTTGGAGGCCCTGTGGCGATTACCGGTTACTTAATGCCCGTACAATCCCCGATCGTTATCCAATACCCAATTTAAGGGATTTTACTAATGTTTTAGCAGGTGCAACAATATTTAGCGTGATAGATTGTAAAAAGGCGTATCATCAAATTGCAGTAGCAGAAGAAGATATACCCAAAACGGCAGTCATCACACCTTTTGGGCTTTTTGAGTATGTCAGAATGCCTTTTGGATTGAAACATGCAGCACAAACCTGGCAACGATTTGTGGATGAAGTACTTAGGGGACTGCAATGTTGTTTTGCATATTTAGATGATATTTTGGTATTTTCTGCGTCTAAAGCATTGCATGAAGAGCACCTTAAGGACATTTTCGAACGGCTAAATAAATATGGCATCATAATCAATGAGGCAAAGTGCACGTTTCGCCAAGAGAGGGTCACATTCTTAGGCCACACAGTATCAGCAAACCGAATACAACCTCCGGAAGAGAAGATAGCAACCATAGATAAAATGCCTCGCCCCACAGATTACCAACAACTTAGAAGATTTTTAGGAGCGATTAATTTCTATCGTCAGCACTTACCAGGAGCAGCTGAAGTACAGGCAGCCTTGACAAAAGCATTAGCAGGGATGAACACAAGTGGGCGACGACCGTTAGCGTGGACACCAGAAATGCAGCAAGCATTTGAGTTGGTTAAAAAGAACTTAAAACAAGCAGTTTTGTTGTCTTACCCATTACCGAAAGCAATGTTAGCTATAGTAGTTGATGCCAATCAGCAATCAATAGGAGCAGCTCTTCATCAGAGTGTACAAGGTTGCTGGCAGCCTTTAAGGTTTTTTTTTTTTTTTTCACGCAAACTCACGCCAACACAAATGAAACGGAGTGCATATGATAGGGAACTCCTTGCAATCTATGAAGCAGTGAGATATTTTCGCTCATATGTAGAAACAAGACCATGTACGATTTACACCGAACACAAACCTAATAGGTTTGCATTCAACAAGCTCAAGGATAATTGTTCTCCACGGCAGTTCCGACAGTTAGAGTTCATCGGTCAATTCACTACAGACTTGCGTTACATAAAAGGGGCAGACAACATCGTTGCTGATTTCTGGTCAAGAATTGGAGCCATTTCTCAAACAATAGATTATGAAAAATTAGCAGCAGCTCAAACCACAGATAATCAATTAAGAGATTATCGGCTAAATACCACCACAGGATTGCGACTGCGTCAAGTCCAACCAGCGGGAGAAAAAGTCAACATCTGGTGTGATGTATCACAAAGCAAGCCTAGACCTTTTATTCCCGAAGAATTGCGAAAAGAAGTCTTTGATAGCATCCATGGAATAGCTCACCCTAGCGCTAACACTACAGTGAAACTGATAACGGACCGTTTTGTGTGGCTAACGTTACAAAGGACTGTCGTACCTGGGCAAGAGCATGCATTGCATGTCAAAGAAGCAAATTTGGGCGACATGTCCACAAACCAGTGGGAGAATTTCCGCCAACTACCGCACGTTTCGCACATGTCCACATTGACATTGTGGGACCTCTAACATCTTCGGAAGGATACCGTTTTTTTCTGACGGCGTGGATCGTTTTACAAGATGGGCAGAGGCAGAACCGTTGGCTGACATTTCGGCAGAGACAGTGGCACGGAAGTTTTTATCTATGTGGGTTGCACGTTTCGGCTGTCCTGTGTATGTGACTACAGATCAAGGACGTCAATTTGAGTCTACATTATTTTTAGAACTAGCCAATCTATGTGGTTTTCGCCATCACCATACGACTGCATACCATCCAGCTAGTAATGGCATAGTCGAGAGATGGCATAGGACACTCAAAGCTGCCTTGATGTGTCATACTTAGAACTGGATTTCAGCATTGCCACTAGTTTTACTAGGTCTTAGGACTGCTTACAAACGAGAGTTGGAAGCTTCTACTGCAGAGCTAGTTTACGGGGAAACCTTACGTCTGCCTGCAGAATTTTTCGTTGCACCACCAGCGGCAACAACAGAGCACGTCCCTTACGTCCTGCGGCTGATACGAGAACATATAACCAAGCTCCGCCCTGTGCAAGGCACTCGTCACGGCGTAGAAAAGACATTTGTGCTCAAAGGACTTAGGTCTTGTTCTCATGTGTGGTTACAAACAGATGCTGTAAGACCGCCGTTACACCGTCCATACTCCGGGCCACATAAGGTGCTATCAAGAAGTGAACATACAATGAAAATTTTATTTAATGATAAGCCGCAAACAGTTTCCCTGGACAGAGGTAAGCCAGCACACATGATTTGGTCCGAAGAGGATACAGGGGAAGCACGAACAGAAGAGAGATGTTATACACAGCTGAATCAACAAGATATACATGTCGATCAAGAAGATTACACGCCACCATCGACAGAGCAAACGCCAACTGAAGAAAAGCCAAATATTCCTATTGGTACCTCAAGAGCTGGACGGCGCATTAAATACAAATTTCCATACATTCCTGGTGCTCCGCTTCACCGCAGGGGGGCTATGTGGGAATCACATATTACTGAATAAACTGTACAGTTTATAGTTATTATTCCTTGAGCAAGTGAAAGACAGTATATTTATTCTTTGTCTTTATATATGTTTTTTCTTAGGTTTAGTTTTTGTTTCATTATTGTTTAAGTTGTTGAGCGAGCAACATTTTCTGATATATGAATAAAGGTGTTAATTGATGAATTCTGAATTATCAAATACCCTTACGGGTACTTGTTATGATAAGAGTAGTTCCTATAAAACCAATAAAATGCGTTCCCATGACTGCAAATAAAACATACTTATTAAGTACGCATGAATAGCCGCGCAATCGATTTAGAGTCGCACGGTCGATATGTATCGTTTCAGGCCGAGATATTTCGATTGCAAGCATTCTTGGAAATTACCGCAGCTTCCTGCAACTTCCTGCAGCAGCAAAGCAGACACTACCGCACATGCGCGGTACCGATGACGTCAGTCAGCCTGCAGGAGGAAATTTTCCCTGCAGCTCATTCAGCCAGCAAGCTGCAGGACGCTGCAGCCGGCAGCTTCCTTGAACAGCAGGTAGGCTGCAGTAAGCTGCAGAACTGCTCTTTGAACACGAATTTCCGTACTGCGCATGCGCGGTTGCAGCCCTGCAGCTCTTTGAACGAACCCATTATTTCATTCTCGAGTTTCTCTTGTTCCCTAAGCGGCCGCGATTTATTTCGAGAATTCGAGATGCGGATTTTTTTCTAACATAACGCATCTCAGTTGTGTGTGTGAGTATGTGTGAGTATGTGAAAGAGTTAACGCAAGGTTTTTCATGGCTGTAATTTGCATCATCTGAATTGCAGTGTGCGGTACATTGCAGAGAGTATTTACCATTAGTTAACGGTTCTGTTCCTTATATTTACGTAATGTAGCGCGGGGTAAAATTTTACTTACCATCGTGTCGGCCTCTCGTGACAATGTTGGCTATCTTTTGGCGTTGGTATTAGTAAGACGCGTGACAATGCAAATGTTTTTCATAAAATCTCGTTTACGGGGGCAGCTACTCTTATTAAGCAGACAACGGTGCATACAACAATCTATCAACAATAGAACAGGTACAGCATTATTTATTTACTTCATGCATTGCATGAAGCATCAGTCAAGTCTTTATAGATGGATTTCTAAGAATATTAACATCTTGGCTAAGAATTTCTACCGTGTTGTTGCCGTTGCCAACATAACCTCGCAAGGCTGCCGGAATGGTACGTAAAATTTTATCCAGCGCGGTAACAATGTCCGCTTCATAGCTGCGAAGAACCGTTAGTTCAAATACTTGAGCATCTTTCTCTTGTAATCCATACAAATCTGTGACTATTCGTCGCGTTCTTTCTTGCAGTGTGGATTGGTAGAGACATGTAAAAATACCCGAAAAGACAGCTGTATGTATTGAATTCACAATTATCGGAGTCGATATAGGTTACTGGGTGCTGGCTGTTTAGAGGTGAATTACTCATAGGGGTGTGGTGGCAAGGATTTAGAGGAGGTGTACAAGGCAATTTGTCCCCAAAATAAATCAAATTGACAAATAGTTTGTTATGTTGAGCCGCAGTCATGCAGTACTGATTAAATGATTGGACCGCCAATTGACTGCAAGGTTGTATTGTAAAAGCCGAAATCCAGATTGTGATAATAAATAATACAACATCACAGTCAAATGGCTGTCTAATCATTTAACCAGAATACTGTGTTTCTGGCAGAATACGCGAGATATATAGTATTTGATAACAGTGTACTCGTAAACCTGATAGACTTTTAAAACTTAAAAAAAAAAAAAAAAAAAAAAAAAAAAAAATAAACTTCAAACTCAATGCAATCAATAGATACAGCTATCCGTTTCAGATATTTCGATACTCGTAAACTCATTGCAACTCATTCAGCACTAAAAACTCAATGATCTAAGTCTCATTTTTATAGTTGGACAACACGGTAATACCTCTGACAAAGCTGCATTGTCTGAGTCACCCGTACTAAGTTTCACGTGGACGGCCCATTTAATACTTTACATTAAAAATGGTATTTATCTCTCGTATCTGAACGTTCGGGTAGGATCCGACCCTCCAGTTAGAAGAGTGCACATGTCTCTTCCCCCCCCCCCCCCCTCCTCCTCCAGGACTTCGTAGCCCCAGGTACCCTCCCAGGCAGTCATGACGCACGCTCCGTCCAGCCAACATCAGACTTACGTGAGCGCCACATTTGTTTGTTTGCTGTATAACAATAGATTCCCCAGGGTCGGATCCGACTCATTGTTTGTAATATTGTCCCTCCTCGCTGGGTCGGATGTGACCCAGTGTTTATTATTGTGTTCCAGTCTTATTATATATAATATTGTTATAGTATATTGTTATATAGTATTGTTCCAGAGTTCCATTTTCTGCAATCATGGCAAGTAGTACAAAAAATAATTTTACTACATTAGACGAGATATGGGCTGAATGTAGACGACAGGAAGTAGAATCTGATGAGGAATTCAATGATGAAATTTCTGATACAGCCTCAGAATCTGATGATGGTATACTGTCAAATAATGATTTTGAAAATGATGGGTTTGAATTGGATGAAGAAAATGATTTTTTGGTTGAAAACCCTCAGCAACACGACGACAGAAATTTTGAAATTGGTAGAGGTGGGGAGACTATATGGACAGGTTTCACCATATTCACGAACGCCTACTTCAAATATTTTGACACATCTTCCCGGGCCAAAAGGCGAAGTTCGAGGAATCAAAGATAAAGTGAAGCTGTTTTCACATTTCATCACGAGGGAAATATATAAAAAATCGTGAGTCACACTAATCAGTCCATTGAACAGGCAAGGCTTAGATACAGTTCCCCACAACGATACGCAGGAAATACAGATGCAGGAGCCCAAGGCCCAGATAGGACTTCTTTTTGTGAGTGCAGTGCTAAAAAATTCCGGCTTGAATCCCAAATTTTTCGGTGCACCATGTCATTCGTAAGATTTTATTTCTTACTTACACATATAAGATTTGATGATAAATCTACCAGAGACATTCGTAAAAAAAAAGTGACAAATTCGCACCCTTTAGAGAAATTTGGGATATATTCAGCAATAACTGTTCCAAAAATTATTTCCTATCCGAGTACGCAACTGTTGATGGACTCTCCTTAGTTTCCGTGGAAAGTGTCCATTCAAAACTTATATACCATCCAAGCCACATAAATACGGGCTGAAAATCATCACTCTATGCCACGCCAGAACGTTTTATTTCTACGAAGGAATACCATATATTGGCAAAGAGCAGGATAAGAGGAAGAAAGGTGATACCGCTACCAGCAAAATATGTTATACAGCTTACCGATTCTTTAAAGGGAAGTAAGAGAAACATAACTGCTGATAATTGGTTTGCATCCTGAGAGCTGACTGATGAACGCCTCCAAAGAAATTTTACATTTGTGGGAACTCTAAAGAAAAACAAACCTCAGATCCCACCCTTCTTATATCAACAGCGCCAGCCGGCTCTGAGAGATTTGCTTACCAAGATGACAAAATGTTGGTTTCATACATCTACATCTACATCTACATACATACTCCGCAATTCACCGTAAGGTGCGTGGCGGAGGGTACACTGTACCTCTACTAGGCATTTCCTTTCCTATTCCACTCCCAAATTGAACGAGGAAAAAAAGAATGCCTATATGCCTCCGTACGAGCCCTAATTTCTCTTATCTTGTCTTTGTGATCTTTACGCGAAATGTAAGTAGGCGGCAGCAAGATCGTACTACACTCAGCTTCAAATTCCGGCCCTCTAAATTTACTTAACAGAAATTCACGAAAAGAACGTCGTCTTTCTTCCAGCGATCCCCAATTGAGTTGCCGGAGCATTTCCGTGACACTCGCGCATTGGTCGAACCTACCGGTAACAATTCTAGCTGCTCGCCTCTGAACCGCCTCTATGTCTTCCTTCAAACCGATCTGCTGCGGGTCCCAAATACTTGAGCAATACTCAAGACGTGGTCGTACAAGCGTTTTATACGCGGTCTCCTTTACAGTTGAAGTACATCTTCCCAAAATTCTCCCAATAAACCGAAGTCGGCTGTCTGCCTTACTCACAACTGTCCTTACATGCTCGTTCCATTTCATATCGCTCTGCAATGTTACGCCTAGATATTTGAACGACGCGACCGCATCAAGAAGCTCACTACTGATGCTGTATTCGAACATTATGGGATTGTTTTTCCTACTCATGCGCATCACCTTACATTTTTCTACATTGAGAGCTAGCTGCCATTCTTCGCACCAACTAGAAATTTTGTCTAAGTCAACCTGTATGCTATTACAGTCAGTTACAGACGACACCCTCCCATACACCACAGCATCATCAGCAAACAGCCGCAAATTACAACTTACTCTGTCCATCAGATCATTTATATAGATAGAGAATAATATCGGTCCTATCACACTCCCCTGGGGCACGCCTGACGATACACTCGTCTCTGATGAACACTCGCCGTCGAGAACAACGTACTGCGTTCTATTACTTAGGAAGTCTTCCAGCCAGTCACAAATCTGTGAACCTATTCCATAAGCTCGTACCTTCGTTAGCAGTCTGCAGTGTGGTACCGTGTCGAACGCCTTTTTGAAGTCGAGAAAAACACAATCCGCCTGTTGCCCTTCGTCCATGGCTCGCAAGATGTCATGTGAGAAAAGGGCAAGCTGAGTTTCACATGAACGATGTTTCCTAAACCCGTGCTGATTCATGGAAAGAAGCTTTTCCGTTTCAAGGAAATTTACTATATTCGAACTGAGAATATGCTCCAAAATTCTACATGAAACCGATGTCAACGATATTGGCCTGTAATTGTATGGGTCAGTTCTCTTTCCTTTCTTATACACGGGAGTCACCTGCGCTTTTTTCCAATCACTAGGAACTTTGCGCTGAATTAAAGATTCGCTATAAATGCAAGCTAAGTAGGGGGCCAATGCCGCAGAATAGTCTTTGTAAAACCGAACTGGTATTCCATCCGGACCAGCAGACTTTTTCGTATTTAGCTCTCTCAGCTGCTTCTCTACACCGGAAATACCTATTGCTATGTCCCCCATTTCGGAATTGGTACGTTGATCAAATGATGGTATATTTGTGCGGTCCTCCTGCGTGAAAGATTTCTTAAAGGTTAAATTTAGAACTTCAGCTTTCCGTTTGCTTTCTTCTATTACTGCCCCGGAATGATCAACTAGTGACTGGACAGTGGGCTTTGACCCGCTTATCGATTTTACATAGTACCAGAATTTTTTCGGGTTCTCGGAAAGATCTTTTGCTAAGGTATGGCTGTGATAATTATTGTATGCTTCACGCATCGATCTTTTTATAGACGCACGAATCTCTACTAACTTTTGCCTGTCATTATTTGCGTGTTCCTTTTTGAATCGAGAGTGCAACAGCCTTTGCTTTCTCAGCAGCTTTCTAACATTATTATTATACCACGGTGGATCTTTTCCATCCTTAATCGTCTTTACTGGCACATATTTCTCTAACCCTTCATTAACAATGCATTTAAATTTAGTCCACAATTCCTCTACATCCATAGTCCCAGAATTAAACGATGCCCATTCATTTTCTAAGTGCGATCGTAACATTTGCTTGTCGTCTTTTCCCAACAAAAACACGCTCCTAGCCTTCTTGACTGGTTTATGAACTTTGGTCACCATCGACGCTATGACGATATCGTGATCACTAATTCCTGTCTCTACACAGACATCGTTAATAAGGTCAGGCCTGTTTGTGGCTATAAGGTCTAGAATATTTCCATTGCGCGTGGGTTGCCGGTTTAACTGCTCAAGACAGTTTTCGGAGAATGTGTCCAAAAGTAGCTCGCAAGACTGCTTGTCTGTACCGCCTGAAATGTAACTAGCGAGGTCCCAATCTATACTCTTAAGGTTGAAGTCACCTCCGACTAATATTGCATGGCCCGGATACCTATGCACTACCTGGTGTAGACTTTCCTTGAATGATTCTAAAACTGCTACAGCAGCACTGGGGGGCCGGTAAAAACAACCAACTATTAACTTTACTTCTTTTATACCTGTTATGCGTGCCCAGATAACTTCACAATTACTTTCAACTTCGATCTCAGTAGAAACAATATCTTTGTCCACAGCGATGAACACTCCTCCTCCAGTTGTATCAGATCTATCTTTCCGATATACATTCCACGATTTGCTAAATATTTCTGAACTTGCCACATCATCATTTAGCCAGCTTTCGGTGCCTAAAACTATCTGAGCGCAATAACTTCCATGCAGCGCTGCAAATTCGGGAACTTTGTTTCTAATACTTTGTAAGTTCGCGGCTAATATTTTTATGTTCGAATTTTTGTTCCGAACGTGGCCTGAATTCGCTGTTTGAATACTGACAGGCGAGTGCTCATCAGAGTTAGCGCCTAGCCTAAAAAAACCCCATGTGCACTCCACAAGTACTCTGCTACCCGAGTAGCCGCTTCCTTAGTGTAGTGCACCCCTGATCTATCTAGGGGCACCCTACAATTCCCCACCCGATAACGCAGATCCAGAAATCTGCAGCCATGACTGTCACAGAGTCGGCGAAGCCTCTGGTTCAGACCCTCCACTTGGCTCCAAACCAAAGGACCCCGATCAACCCTGGGAACAATGCTGCAAATCGACAGCTCTGCTTGCACCCCGCGTGCGAAGGCAGCAGCCTTCACCAATTCCGCCAGCCGCTCGTAGGACCTGAGGATGTCCTCAGAACCCAAGCGACAAGCGTCATTGGTGCCGACGTGAGCTACGACTTGCAGTCGACTGCACCCCGCACCCTCGATAGCCGCCGGCAAGGCCGCCTCCACATCTCGGATGAGGCCCCCCGGCAAACACACCGAGTGCACGTTGGAATTCCTTCCAGATCTGGACGCTATCTGCCTAAGGGGCTCCATCACGCGCCTGACATTGGAGCTCCCAATAACTAATAATCCCCTCCCCCCGTGCACCTGCTCGGACCCTGCTGAAGGAGTGGCCACACCTCCACTCACAGGACGAACGGGCGCAGACGGACGTCCAACCTCCACATTGGCCTTCCGCCTCGAGCGACGCGAACGCCGTACAACCCGCCACTCCCCTTGCGGAGAAGGCGGCTCGACGACGTCCGGTACACCCGAAGGTGCCTCGGTAGCAGGGACAGAGAGCGTAGCGTGAGACACCTGAGGTGTCCCACTCGACGAACCAGACTCCCCACAATCGCTGCACCCCGAGACAGCAGCCTGAAGACGGCTGACCGTAGCCAACAGCACGCTCAGCTGTTCGCGAACCGCGGCCAACTCCTCCTGCGTCCGCACACAGCAGGCACACATCCTATCCATCCTATCGATACAATTAACAGCAATTAATAACTTTAAAGAAGCCTAGTACTCTAATGAAGGCGGCTGGCTGCTGACTTAACTGTGGTCAGTGGTAACTACACTGTCGAATCAACAAAACTGAGTTCGGCAGTTTACCGCTGTTAACGCTGCGACACTCGTGGCAGCTGGCACTGGACTGTCTGATAACGAGCTTAGTAACGGTCTCTGACTTGTTTTGAAATACACCGGTCAAAGACGAAGACTAAACACAACGGTATTTATCAAATACGATAGAATAAACAATTAAAACAGTAGTACAAACGAAATCTGCAAGTACGCGGGAATAAACCTCTTAAAACAGTACTACCGAAAATTAACTAGACTGGCAAATTAAATTTGACACAAATTAAATTCAGATACTTAGCGCTGTAACGATGTGGCACTGGTGACAGCTGGCACTGGACTGACTGATAACGAGCTTAGTAACGGTCTCTGACTTGTTTTGAAATACACCGGTCAAAGACGAAGACTAAACACAACGGTATTTATCAAATACGATAGAATAAACAATTAAAACAGTAGTACAAACGAAATCTGCAAGTACGCGGGAATAAACCTCTTAAAACAGTACTACCGAAAATGAACTAGACTGGCAAATTAAATTTGACACAAATTAAATTCAGATACTTAGCGCTGTTTACGATGTGGCACTGGTGACAGCTGGCACTGGACTGACTGATAACGAGCTTAGTAACGGTCTCTGACTTGTTTTGAAATACACCGGTCAAAGACGAAGACTAAACACAACGGTATTTATCAAATACGATAGAATAAACAATTAAAACAGTAGTACAAACGAAATCTGCAAGTACGCGGGAATAAACCTCTTAAAACAGTACTACCGAAAATGAACTAGACTGGCAAATTAAATTTGACACAAATTAAATTCACACCATTCTCCCCAAAGAAGAACAAATGCGTTCTTTTGATTTCATCAATGCATTTCAAAGGGGAAATAAATGAGCAAACAAAAAAGCCCGAGATTTTATAATTTTATAACCTGACAAAGGGTGGAGTAGATGTGTTAGACAAGCTTTGCCACGATAAAACGACAAAAAGAAAAACCAGGGGATGGCCTCTAAGGTATTTTATGGAGTCCTAGATATTGCTGCAGTAAATACTTATGTACTTTACAAATTGAATCGTGCTGAAGAATCTTTCCCTAATGACGCACGAAACTATGCTCTGAAAAAAATTCGCCGAAGGTCTAATAAAAACACATACGGGAAAACGATAGCAGAATAAAGACATTCCTAAAGAGCTTCGCCTCACTATTGGAAAGTTTTTGAGTAAAGAAGAAAAAGTATTGGGAAAAACAAACGTACAACAAAAGAGGAAAAGATACCAGTTTATTGACTCTTCAAAAGATAGGAAGGGCAATTTCTTCTGCAATACGTGTAATGCTTGTATATGTGGAGAGCATAAAATAATAAGCTGCCCAAACTGTTTTGGTGAATCTGATGTTAATGATACAGATATGTGACTTATAAGTTCCTGATTAGTGATAATAAGTTCCTGACATGTGATAGATAATTTCCTGATATGTGATATAAAGTCGTGATATGAGATATATAATTGCCTGGTGTGTTATATATAAGGTACGAATATTTGATATGTAAGTTCCAGATCTGTGATGAATAAGTTTCTCAATTCATGAATTTTATATGTATACGTTCCTAAGTCACAAAGTTTATGTGATATGCGTTTCCTTTAGTCTCTAATCTAAGTATATGTTTAGAAATGGCTAGAATATAGTACTGAAATAATTGTATTTAAGTTATTTTATTTCATTTGTGTTTCTTCTTTTTTTATAATGTCTTACTATATTCGAAAAGACTGAAAAATTTCTTTCATGTGCCTAAGTCATTCATTACTTTGAATATATGTAATTGAATGTTAAATAAACTACATTATATATAAAACTATGTGTATTATTGATTCCCGTACTCAGAAAATGCAAAGATGAGGCAACGGGTCGAATACGACCTAATGTTTAAGTTTGTGTGGTCACCAGCAACGTATATAGAGGACGGTTAACATAACTATCGCAATCAAATATCCAAACAATAACTTGACACAGCACAAAAACACTATAAACACATTTTTCAAACACAAATCATGCATGAGGATTTAAAGATTAAGTTTCTAGAGATTTTTGGAATGGTAAGCTTTATCTAAGGCGAACCAAATTATATCAAATTGAAGGATGGAAGCTGAGGGTTTAACGTCCCGTCGACTGCTTGGTCATTAGAAACGGAGCTTACGATGGGATTTTTGCCTAAGGATGTGACAGGAAATCGGCAGTGCCCTTTGAAAGGAACCATCCAGGCATTTGCCTGGAGTGATGTAGCGAAATCACGGGAAACCTAAATCTGGATGGCCGCCGCGATGGTGTACCCGAGCGATCTAAGTAGTCTGCGAAGCGCGATTGCTCGCCATCGGAGGTTCGAGTCTTCCCTGGGGCATGGGTGTGTGTGTTGTCCTTTGGTTAGTTTACCTTAGTTTAAGTAATTTGTAAGCTAGGGACTGATGACCACACAGTTTCGTCCGATAGATTTACAAACATTTGAACATCTGGATGGCAGGAGGTGGATTTGAACCACCGTCATCCCGAATACGAATCCAGTGTCTTACCACTACCCCACCTCGCTCGGTATATCAAACTGACAATTGGTGAATTTGAAACTAGCTTGTCGAAGAAATTTTGGTCTGAGACTGAGCAAGCTTGAAACAAAAGTAAATTTTTTAATGGACAAATGTACCAAGAACAGAAAGGGGTATCAAGGAATTATGCAGGGAAGTTTTAAAAAGTCAAGAATATTTTAGCAAACTATTTGACGAAATAGCATAAATTAGATTCAGTTAAAAAGATATCCACAATTTAAGCCACACTATAGCCAAAATTTTCGAAAACAAAGTTTTCAAAACTGATGGGTGGAAACAACTTTAGGCATATCTGTGACAGAGGACCTAGTGGCGAAAATCAGCAATTTCAGAGAGAAAGATACTGTGGAAACAGACAATGGGAGAACTGTAATCAGCAAGAGAAACACCAAGTCAAGTAAACTAAGTAATTCTCGGTTGGAAGGTCCTCAATACGGTAGACTCTACAGATGACAAGGGAGGAACATGTAATACAAAACAACAGAAGAGAATCAGCAATCATACAAAAAGGCGCTTCCGCGCATAGAGCGATGGGAAAGGGGTAGAGGGGAGGAGCTACGGCCGAGCGCCAACAGTTTCGAAACATTGCGTAACTCGCGGCCAGCCACGCGCCTACAGAATGAAAATTATTGGCTGTCATTGCGGTAATGGAGGGGGTTCGCAGAACGGCTGAAAACTAGGCCGCCTTCATAGATGACGCCAACTATAGTGAACAGGTTCACTGAAATCCATGTGAGATATTTAAAGCTAATACATTTCTTGCGGATGAATACTTTTGGAAAGTTATTGGAACGAAAATGCTTCTAGTGAAGTTGTGAACATAATATCTGGTAAAGAAGATGTTTCTGAAATGAGGCACATTTTAAATGATAATGGAGCACATGTAAATGGCCGGCCACGGTGGCCAAGCGGTCTGCTCAGTCACGGTCTGCACGGACACTACGGTCGGGGGTTCGAATCCCCCCTCGGGCTTGGATATTTGTGCCGTCCTCAGTATTAGGTAGTTCATTAGTAGTTTGTAAGTTTAGGGACTGATGAGCCCGTAGTTAAGTTCCATAAGCTTTATAAACATTTGAACATTTTGTATATGTAAATGGTGATGATGTTGAAAAGGAAGAAGTTAGATATTTTTGAGACTAATAAAAGTAATTGGGAATTTTTAGAGGAATTTGATGTGAAGGACAGGAAGTTTCCTTCTGAACCTTTAATGTACTTGAAATCTAATGTGTTGGGAATGATGGAATCTGCTCAAAGATAATTAAAATATAGGGGTATGATAATAAACTATAACTAAATTGGAACTATGAGTGATACATTCAAAACAAGTACTAATAAACTAATTGAAAGTGTGTTTCAGGCAACTGTAAACTTTTTATGTGAAGTAAGTGATGTAAACAACTTCAATGAGATTGAGAATGAAATTTAGCTGAATCTGTTGACAATGCAAAAAGTCAAACAGCAATGAGTCCATTTACTAAAGCTGTACCAATGGAATCTTAATCCAAATATTTGTATCTCATACGTATGAAGCATTATTAATTAATCATTTGATACACAACAGACAAACAAAAACACAAACTAACACAAAGTTCTTACTTTTATACTTATATGTTTGTATATGTAAACTTGTAATGTTGTGTTTCGTGATGCAATCTATTTTGGGAAACCAAGTTAGTCAATAAAACCATTATACATATAGCCATTACCTGATGAAACATACTTTGAAAATAACTATGTAAATTACAAAATAACACTAATTGCTTCATATTCATGTCAAAATTTTTCTTACAAGTTTAAATTGTGAGTCCATTCAACTCATAGAAATTCAAATAATTTACTCATTTTCTGAACAGCAAAGAGTTTTCCTTGAGTTTTCATATCTCAATAAATCGTTTAAGTATGTGGGTAGAGGCTAGCAGGATTCGGGTTGTAAAAAAGGTGAAAACCCTGTTGTAGGAATTATGCCAGTACTCCAGATGACCAATCCAGAAGAACACATATCATTTTGTATGCTGCAGAAATGAAGTACACCTCAGCTGCTCAAAACGAGGCGGCAGTACCGCAGTATCTGACCACATTAGGACCTCTACAACTACATCATTATCAAGAAGAAAGACATCAGAAAAAAATCTGTAAAATCAATGCAACGTACACTTACACCCACAATAAATATTAGTCTAATGTTACTATGAGACATTCAACTTCAGTGAATTGTAACTTAAATTCGCATCTCCAGATGGGTACATTCAACACATTATCTTTCTGATTCTACTCCAAAAACCATTTTGGTCAATGAGATATACCATATCACATGCATGTTCTTAATTAAACCGTGTGGTAACACCTCTGACAAACACGTGTTACGTTAATCGCCTACACACACTACAAAAATACTATGTACACAATTACTTGAAATTTCAAAGTTACTTATACACAACACATATTCACATATTATACTATTAAGAAAACCACTAAAAATACACCGTTGAAACCTAATACCACATTATAATCGTTATTAATTATCGATAACATGTGAAATGCACACGTTAACAGAACAGAAAACAGGAGTAAAACATGGAAATAAATACATATAAATATATACCTGAAAGCAACATAAAATCATATCACAAACGTGTGAGGTGCCTGCCTATTCCGCACGAGCACTCACATCTTCCCAAATGCTTCCTTTACATGTACCTGAAGTAATTAAACTTTAATAGTCACTGCTGAAACTCTGATAGTCATTGCTGCTACCCCCGTGAACCAAAGATATCGCTAAGGTCGGGTGGCTTGCATGCCTCAACGATAAAGATAGCCGTATAGTAGGTGCAAAGGGGTATCTGTGGAAAGACCAGATAATCATGTGGTTTCTGAAGATGGGCAGCAGCCGTTTCAGTAATTGCAGGGGCAACAATCCGGATGATTGACCGATTTGGCCTTGTAACGTCAGATAATATCGCTTTGCCATACAGTTACTACGAACGGCTGAACGCAAGGGCAAACTACAACTGTTACTTTTCCCATAGACTTGCAGCTCTTCTGTATGAATATTTAAAGATGGCATCCTCGTGAGTAATATATTTCGGAGGTAAAATAGTCCTCCATTCGTGTGTCCAGGCTGGGAGTAGTAGGGAGGGTGTCATTAGGAAAGGCAACACTGGCATTTTATGGATTGGAATGTGGAATGTTATCTGGTATGGAGGTTAGAAAATAAAAAAGGAAAATTTATAGGTTGAAATTAGATATGGTAGGGATTAGAGAAGCTAAGTGGTGAAAGAGGAATAGGATTTCTGGCCAGGAGAGTATACGATCAGGATTATAAATACAAAATCAGTTTGGGGTATTACAGTAATAGGTCTAATGATGAATAAGAAAACAGGAATGCGGGTAAATTACCATGAGCAGTGCATTGATCGTATTGTCCTAGTCAAGATACGAAGCCAACGCCGAACACAGTAGTACAAGTTTATATGCACACTAGCTCTGCTGCTGATGAGGAAATCGAAGATATGTATGATGAGATAAAGGAAATTATTCAGAAAGTTAAGGGAGAGGAAAACTTAATTGTGATGGGGGACTAGAATTCGGTAGTAGGAACAGGAAGGTAAGGAAAAAGTACGTGAATATGGACTGGGAAAAACGAATGAAAGAGGAAACCGTTTGGTAGACTTTTGTACGGAACGTAATGTAGTATAAAAAACACTTGAAAAATTGATAAATTGAAGGAACATGAAATTCTTGATAAGGCAACAATTGACGGAAATGGAAAAAATAAAAGAGAAGGGGAGGAATGGATAGCATTTAGAGATGAAATACTCAAGACAGAAGAGAACCAAATAGGTAGGAAGGCAAGGCCTACAAAATATCTCTGGATATCACAGGAAATACTAAATTTAATTGAAGAAAGAAGAAGATATAGAAATTGAGTTAATGAAGCAAGTAAAATGGAATACCAGCGAGTGAGATTGACAGGAAGTACAAAAGGGCTAAGTAGGAATTGCTAGAAACTAAATTCAAATCTATAGAATAATGTATAACTAGGGGAAAAATATATACCACCTACAGGGAAATAAAAGAGACATTTGGACGCAAGAGAAGCAGCTGTATTGATACAAAGAACTCAGATGGAAAACCAGTTCTCTTGATGAGAAAGGGAAACCTGAAAGGTGGAAAGAGTGTATAGAGGTGTTCCACTAAGAAAATGAACTTACAGACAATATGTACATAACCATGAATAGAACAAGTATGCCAAATACGGAGTTGGCATAGCACAAAAAATCTCGACGATTAGAACTCAGTGAAGTTTCCCATGTGGCTGTGGATGTTCTGATCGTGCGAAGCTTGTTTCGATCACTCAATGCAGACCATTCCGAACACCAGGCGTCTCGCACCTTCCGGTGTAGCCTCAACGTGAGGTCCATTTCCACGCAACCAATTTCAAGAGGGTGTGACGTGGAGGCCTGTTTGGCCAACTGATCTACACGATCATTGCCAGGAATGCTGATGTGTCGTTGGGGCCAGACAAAAAGCACTGAACCACCAGACCTGTTGCAAGATGCAACAGTGTCTTGGATACACTCCACGAAAGTTGTTTGCTAAAACACTGGTCGAGTGCTCAAAAGTCATTCAGGGAGTCACTGCAGATGATAAGAACTCCCTGGGTCTTGAGCAGACGTGCTCTAGAGGGTGATAAAAAGCGATCAGCTCTGCAGCGAAAATATTGGTACCACAAGGCAGGGAATGACCTTCAATGTGGTCTCCGTGGGCGTAAGCAAATCCAGATCGGCCGTCCACCACAAAACCGTCGGTGTAGATCGTTTCTGCACTGTGGAAAGAGTCCATAAGTGCCGCAAACTGGCAACGAAGTGTCGCTGGTAGAAATAAAGCCTTGGAATGACATTCTAAGTCCAAGTATAGCCGTAGCTGGGGGCGAGACCAAGGAGACGATAGGGGTGGACAGTGGAAGGAAGGAGGAAGGGTGAATTACTCCAGGGAAGAGAGGAGAGAGCAAACCTAGCCCGCAATTGGAAGACCTGACGTGGGTCGCCTTCGTGGCGAAGGGAGAACAAAAGACAGAAAAAGGAGCCTGTGGTTTGCATGATTTGTCGTGAACGTGGGCGATGTACCACGATAGCAAGTGTTGTAGACGGAATCGTAGAGGAGGAATTCCTGCTTCAACAAGAAGTCTCATCACAGGGCTAGTGCGAAAAGCGCCCATTGATAGCCTCACGCCACAATGGAGTATCGGGTCAATTATGTGCAGAGGTGAAGGTGCTGATGACTCGTATATTATGCTTCCATAGTTGAGGTGGGCCTGGACTAAGGCCTTGGGCAACTGAAAGAGAGTTGTTCGTGCAGTCCCCCAATTAGTGTGACTGAGACAGCAGAGGACTTCGAGGTGTCGCATCTCCTCTACCTGAATCAGTTTGTCAGCAAGATACAGGTCTGGTTACAGATAAACAGTCCTACGGCGACAAAAGTGCATCACACTGGTCGTGGATGCAGTGAACTGAAAACCGTGGGCAAATGCCCAAGATTTTGGCTTTCGGATTGCGGCTTGTAGCTGTTGTTCAGTGACACTGATGGTTGTGATGCCATAATATAGGCAGAAGTCATCAGCATATAGGGAGCAAGAGACAGATGCACCAACTGCAGCTGCTAGACCATTAATTTCCACCAAAAAGAGGAGGACGCTTAGGATGTAGCCCTGCATGACACCATTCTCCTGAATATGAGGGCAGTTCAAACAGATTCCGACCCTGACACGGAAAGTACGGAGAGAGAGTAAGTTCTAAATGAAGATGGGAAGAGCACCCCGTAATCCCATCCATGTAACCTTGCCAGAATATGATGACGCCAGGTGGTGTTGTACGTCTTCCGAAGGTCGAAGAAGAATGCAAAGAGGTGTGAAGACTGTACAAATGGCTGACTCCAGTGACACAAGGTTGTCGATAGTTGAAGGACCCTGACAGAAGGCCCCCTGTTGCAGGGCCAAGAAGCCTCGGTCTTCAAGGATCCACATGAGATGCCGGCTGACCATATGTTCGAGGAGCTTGCATATGACGTTGGTCAGGCTAATAGGGTAGTAACTATTAGCCACCTGCGGATCAGTTCCAGGTTTCAACACTGAGGTGATGACACTGTCCCGCCATTGGGACGGGAAAACACAACCCAGACATGGTTGAAGAGAGCGAGCAGTTAGTGCTGAGAATCCGCAGACAAGTGTTGAAGGAATTGGCTATGAATGCAGTCTGGTTCTGGAGAGGTTTTAGGGCATGCAGCAAGGGCATTCACGAAACTGTGCGTTGTATGTCTCCCAGTGGCACATGTGGAACCATAACAGCTTTTGATATACTTGCTCTTTAAGGGTGCAGATGCCCACACTGTATGCTTCTGTCGCAAAAAATGCTCTGCCATATGTTCCGCAATAGCGCTGGGGTCTGTAAAGATGGTTTCCTGAATGGAGAGGCATGGGATCCCTGCAGTTGGGCGGTATCCAAAGAGTCGACAGATCTGCGACCATACCCAAGAGGTGGAGGTGTGAGAACCAGTATTAGCAATGTATCGCTCCAAACAGTCCTGTTTACTCTGCTGGATCAGTCGTCAAGCACGAGCCTGAAGACGTTTGAAATTTATCAGGTGCTCTACACATGGGTGGCGGCGGTGGCATTGCTTTGCTCGTCAACGATCCCGGATGGCCTCAGTGATATCATGCATCCACCAAGGCACGTACTTGCGCCTTAACGTATCTGGGGAGCTTGGAATAGTTTTCTCAGCAGCGGAAACAATGGCTGCAGTGAGCTTGTGGACTGCTGCATCAACTTCAGCGGAAGTTGCGCAGAAACCACAGCAGCTGACGTACAAGTTATCCTGGCGGCTCTGGGGAGATATAATCGGGACAGGTTGGCTGCTGGGTGAGGCTGAAGCAGAGAAAGGACAGGAAAGTGGTTGATACCGAATGGGTCATCATCTACACGCCAACTGAGATGGGGAATAAGGCGTGGACTACAAAGTGAGAAGTATATTGCTAAGAATGGGCCGTGTGCCATGCTGAAGTGCGTGGGAGCACTAGCGTTCAGGCGGCACACATCCAGTTGTGTTAAGTGTGTCTCGACATCCCTATCATGACCCAATATCTGGGTGCCACTCCAAAAAGTTTGGTGGGCAATGAGGTTCCCCAGAATGATAAATGGTGTGGGAAGTTGGGTAACCAAAGCACTGAGGTAAGTGGTAGAAATAACGTGATCTGGGAAGAGGTAGACAGAGCAGATGGTGATATCCAGAACTGTACGGATCCTGACCGCCACTGCCTTGAGCGTTGTGTGGAGAGGCATGGGAGTACTGGGTACAGAGGTGAGGACATAGACGCAGACACCCTGGATACCCTATCGTAGGTCGAACGGTTTTTATTATACACTCAATAGCCACGTATGGCAGGGGTCCGCCGAAAAGTGAGCCGAGATTCCTGCAGTGCTATGCAGAGATCAGGAAAGCGGCACAATAGCTTATGCAACTCTGACAGGTGGCGGAAGAAACCACCACAGTTCCATTGTAGGATCAGGCTGTTGCCTGGGGTGTAGGGCATGCTGAAGAAGAAGGTGACGAATTGGGCACAGAACCGTCTGTTATCGCTGGCTGTTGATGATTCAGCTTTGGCATCCATGACTTCTGAGGTCTTGACAAAAGCCAAGTTCTCAGGGGACGCGAGTATCTCTACCTCGTCCTCAGATGCACAGATAGAAAGGGGGTGGCACAGTAGCCACCTCGGATTCTTTCTTTTTACTTTTCTTCTTTTTCTCTCGCTGATCTTTAGGTTTCTCCCGCTGGGAGGGCTTTCCAGACGCAGTCTCAGGGACTGAGGACGCCCTTGAGGCCCTACGACGAGCAGTTTATGTCTCTTTCAGCCACTGATAGACACTGTACCAGTAGGAGAAACCTTGGAAGTAAGGGGTCCGAGAGAGCCCTTCCGTGCGAGAGGATCCCGAGTTGGCTGTTGTTTCTCTAGCTCAGGTGTGGGGATCGATGACCCCTGTGTATGTGGAGTTATTGCTCCCAAAGTAGGCGCCTTGAGGGCAACAGAAGAGGCACCTCCAAACACCAAGAGGCAGGCGTTAATGCCTGGGCCTGGGTACCCACAACAGAAGACAAAACAGAAGATGGTGTTGATGGTGATGGAGCTGCAGCTGTGGCATAAGATGGTTTATTGCTCACAGGGTGAAGCCTTAAATACTTCTTCTTTGCCTCCGAATATGGTAGCCTGTCCAGGGTCTTATACTTTCCTTCTGAAGGACTGTGCAGTCAGGTGAGCAGGGAGAGTAGTTTAGCCCGCATTTAACACCGGAAGAAAAGTACATGGGGTGTCTGGGTGTGACGCACGTCCGCATTCTCGACAGGTGGGTTGGCATCACAGTGGGAGGACATGCGACCAAAACTCCAGCACTTGAAGCAGCGAATAAGGGGAGGAACTGGAAGCCCATCACCTTGATTTTCTCGGGCTGTGAATCACTCTCAAACGCCAAGATGAAGGCGCCAATGGCAACCCTGCAGTCCTTCGGACTCATATAAACGCGCCCAACAAATTGTACTCCTCGCCTCTCCAAGTTCTTACACATTTCGTCATCTGACGGCAATAAAAGGTCCCTCTGCACCATGTTCAGACTCTTGAGTGGAGTAATACTAACAGGATCATCACCCAGCTTATCACAGGCGAGCAACGCCCGTGACTGAGCTGAGGATGACGCCGTTTTTGAGGATAGAACCAGATCTCATCTTGGATATCCATTCCACCTCACCGAACATATCTTCTATGCTCTCAACAAAAACAGGGGCTTAGTAGACATAAATGATTCACCATCTGTTCTACTGCAGACCAGGTATCGGGGGGACACATGCCTCACCATCTTGAGGAGCCCTGCATTCTTCCCATTGTGTGGCCATGGAAGGAAACGTAGAAGAATAAAATTCTGTTCGTCCACACTTAGAAACGCCAGGTTTGCGTCCCGGAACGCTATGATTTGCTCACTTCATCGTGGTCCTACAAGCAGCTAAGGAACTAAGCGTCCACCAAAGCAGAGCCTTGCTTGCCAGGTAAGCCTTATACAACTGAGGTGCGGCATGTTTCCCAGAGGTTGCTCGCTACCCACGGTGGAGCGGCCGAGCGCATTGAGGCGCTATGCTACGATGCGCGAGGCCGTTCCCCCTCGGGGGTTCGAATCCCTCCTCGGGCATGGATGTTTGTGACGTCTTTTGTATAAGCTAGTTCGAAAGTAGTTTGTAAGTGTAGGGTCTGAAGACCCCATAGTTAAGTCCCAAACACTCTACAAACATTTTTTGAACATTTCTTGCTCGCTAGCGACTGTTCAACCTCTACAGCCATGCATCTCCTCGGCACGTAGCACACCTTGAGATTGAGTTTTCTTTTCTATAGAGGTTTGTACCGTTCTTGCGATCCAGGTGATTAAGCAAAGATCCCTGAGCTCTGAAATGTACACTTTCCACCGTTGCACCGAACAATGGCCATCGAACCACGCACAGAGCTTACAGAGTGGTGGACTGTTGGTGCGACACAGCCCACGGCTCAGGACCTCGGGTTCGCTAAGCCCGTACCCAGCAAATTAATGTTGAGCCTCTGAGGGGTCCCTTCTGGGCCCCTCCCCCCCTTAGCTTCATAATTTTTCACTTTTATCTCTTTTGCTGCGACAGCTAACAAAACAAAACTGTTTCGTTGAATATACAACTACACTGATCATGACATTATGGATAAACGGGATTACTGCCGGATGTATGCGTCGTTCTGGCACAATATTTCGGCCGCGTAACTCGCTGCCTTCTTCAGGTGCTACCTGAGACTGCCGTTTTTGGAGGACCTTGTCCAGTATTTATGCCCAGCAGACGCTAGGCGATTTGCCTGCGGTCTGCGCCTACCTGGCGCTGCTTGTAGGGTGTTGTCTCTTCCCTGGCGTTCCGTCGGACGTCCGCGCCCCAGTCGGCCGCCATCTGTGGCAGCGGCAGCTCTCTGAGACCCTACCACGTTGGGTGCTCTCTCCGCAGTCCGCGCCCGTCTGGCGCTGCTCCTGAGGTGTAGTGGCTTCCCTTGTGCTCCGACGGACGTCCGCGCCCATCTTGTCCACCATCTGTGGTCGGGGCAGCTGACTGAGGCCCTTCTGGCGTCAGGCGCTCTGATCTTGGTCCGCGCCTGCCTCGCGCCTCTCCTGAGATGTTGTGGCTGCCCAGATGCTACAGTGGACGTCCGCTCCCGCCTCGGCCTTCATCCGCTGCTATAACCGCTCTTTGAGGCCGCTCCTGCATCGGGCGCTCCATTTTCGGTCCGCGCCTGCCTAGCGCCACTTCTGTTCTACTTCTTGCGAGTTATTTGGTTCCTTCCACTGGGCCTTAACAAGTTCCAGAGCCGGACTCCACGCTGTGCTTAGCTGGTAACCGCTATCTCGGTTAATTAGGTTGTCAATGACATTTATTTCGATGGCCTCCTTTATGATACTGTCCCAGAATGTTGGGGTCTGTGTCACAATTTTGGTTTTGTCATAGTCCATCATGTGGCCAAGCTCTAGACAGTGCTCTGCTATGGCTGACTTGGTTGCCTGTCTGACTCTGGTGCACCTCTGGTGTTCTTTGCACCTGATATTCGCCGTCCTGATTGTCTGGCCGATGTATGACATCCCACACTGGCACGGGATGCTGTAAATGCCTGGTTTACATAGCCTCAGGTCATCTTTCACACTTCCCGGCATTATCCCAATTTTGGCAGGTGGGCAGAATATGCTCCTAATATCATACTTCATAAGAATTCTGCTGATCTTCGCAGAAATAGCACCAGCATACGGTAGGTATGCCACCTTCTTTGCCTCCTCCGGCTCCTCCTCTGTATCCTGTGGTTGGCTGGTTGTATGAAGTGCCTTCTGGATGTCTCTGGAGGAGTATCCATTTCTGCTGAAAACCAGCTGAAGGTGTTCAATCTACATGGCAAGATTTTCTGGATCTGACAGAGCTTGGGTCCTGTGCACTAGAGTATTCAAGACTCCATTCTTCTGTGCTGGATGGTGGCAGCTACTGGCTTGAAGATATAAGTCAGTGTGGGTGGGTTTTCGATACACACTGTGCCCCAAAGTGCCGTCTGCCTTCCTTTTCACCAGGACATCCCAGAATAGGAGCTTCCCATCCTTCTCTAGCTCCATGGTGAATTTTATACTCGGGTGGCGTGAGTTTAGGTGTTCCAGGAACTCCTCCAGCTTCTCCCTGCCGTGGGGCCAAATGACAAATGTGTCATCAACGTACCTGAAGAAGCACTTGTGTTGATAAGTGGCTGATGCAAGTTCCTCCTCCTCGAACCTTTCCATGAAAAGGTTGGCTACCACCGGTGATAAGGGGCTGCCCATTGCCACTCCTTCCGTTTGCTCATAAAACTGACCCCCGTAAAGAAAATATGTCGAAGTCAGTACATGCTTGAACAAGTCAAGCAGGGCCCCATCGAACTTTTCCCCGATGAGATTGAGTGAGTCAGTCAGTGGCACTCGTGTGAAGAGCGACACCACATCGAAACTGACCAAGATGTCTGAGTGCACAGTGTGTAGCTGCCTCAGGCATTGCAGGAAGTCCTCCGAGTTTCGAATGTGGTGGGTGCATTTACCCACATATGGTGCCAGTTTCTTCTTCAGGTATTGTGCAGTGGGGTAGGTTGCTGCACCGATGTTGCTGACAATAGGTCGGAGAGGGACCCCCTCTTTATGGACCTTGGAGAGTCCATAGAGTCTAGGTGGTACAGGCGCTTTGGCCTGAAGTTTCTTGATGAGCTGTTCGGGTAGACCTGTCTCCTTCAGCAACATCCGGGTCTTCTTGTCCACTTTTTCTGTGGGGTCACCGTCTAGAGGTTTGAATGCAGTGTCCTCCAGAAGTTGTTGCACCTTGCTTTCATACTCCAACTTGTTTAGGATGACTGTGGAGTTACCCTTATCAGGTGGCAGAACTACAATGCTGTCGTCCTCCCGTAGCTGTCTGAGTGCCACTATCTCCTCTCTTGAGATGTTGCATTTGGCGGGATTTGTCCTGGTGAGTGCCCTGCATGTCTCCCTGCGGATCTCTTCAGACACATTGGAAGGTAGTGTGTTGACCACTTGCTCAACTGCATTGATGAATGCAGCCAAAGGTACGCTTCTGGGAGTAACTGCAAAATTGAGGCCCTTGCTGAGTACTTTTGAAGTGGCCTCATCGAGCTGCTTGTCACTCAGGTTGACCACCGTCCTTATGTTCTCGTCCTGTTGTAACCTCTTGTTAAGGCGATCAAACTTGGCCTGTTGACAAGCTGTTGATTTCCTCATGGTGCATTCAGCCAAAGACCAGGAGACACCATCAACCTGGTCCCAGTCTTCTCGGGTCAGCTGCCGGCGTCACCGAGAGGGACTCCGGGTCCGTGCGTGCTCCCCCTGTCTTGGCCACGCACCTCAGAAGATGACTGCTCCCTCTGGGCGGAGGTGTGCACACTTCCCCTCGTTTTGATGGGTTTCACGAGGGATCGCAAGGTGGATACCGGGGCGCGGACGGCGTCTCGATCCCAGCCTCAGCTACGATGCCAGTCCCACCAGTAACGCCCCCGCCCAGGCCCTCTTCCCAGTGCCGTCGCCGTGGCCGTTTTGGGGGGGGGGGGGGGGGGGAGGGGTGTGGTGTCGCACAAGTCGGAAATGCGCGCCACGTACTTTCCCCGCGCGCAGCCGTGCAAGCACGGTGCGGCGTTCTTACGACGTCAGCCACGAGCGCCCACTGCTGCAACTCCGCTCGTGGCCACCACTGAACTGTATCGGTCACTTGGCTTGAGGACAGGCACTAGGACTCATCAGTAGGCAGGCTATTACTTAGTTCAACTATGTATCAGAATTCTGCAGTCATGATACTTATCATGTTGATACGAAATACATATCTTGTTCTAATCTAACTTAGTGTTTGTAGTTTCTGCTGTCACCCTGCTAGTCACCTCAGACTCTGTACCCGCACAAGGATGCATCCTACTTTCCTGAGTCGGTCTCTCTCTACTCGGCCACAAACACCATAGGACAACCGGCGGCAACGAGAAACAGAAGTAGGAACAGGTCGTTGTTTCATTAGGATACTCAGATAGCTGATTTCTACGTAAAATTTGCGTATATAGTAAAGTTTTGCATTGAGGGGCCCTATATTGACAGGCGCTACCAGACTCGCAGGACAATCGGTATCCAATACTGGTAAGGTGAGTGTCGGAGTCGCAGGTGACAATGCCGGGCAGCCTCCACGGGAGACCGTGGGTATCAGCCCATGACGTAATTAAAAGTAGGGGCGGGCTGTGCGCCGTGAGCTGCCGGTACGCGAGCAGTTCTCGAGAAGCAGCGCTGCGGCGCTTGCCGCCGTCTGGCGGTGACTGGGGCAGCGGCCGCAGCTCGCTGTGGTTGTCGTTAAGTGTGGGCACTGGACCCACGTTTAAACTGCGGTAAAAAAAGTGCATTCTTATATTAATACAAGTCAGACAAATTCCCTACCTATTGTTTAGGTTATCCATTCAAATTCAAAAGAAATTCGATTAAAAGTTGGATAGTGTCTGAAACAGTCCGCAAGTATAGGAAAATAATTTTTAATTTGGCTTCAATAACATGCAAAATGCGTAAAATAACACTATCAAAAAGTTTGAGCAGAATGAGGTCAGTAATGTAGTTGTAAATTGTGGTGGCAGTGTTGACAAAAGTACCAGAGTCTTAAGCTGCAATAACGACGAAAGCTTAGGTACACAACACTGGCTAATACTATAAGTTCTGTCGAATTTTTTCTATAATTAGTAAATGTATGTAAGGAGTTTTTGGGTGTAACATGTTATAGCATTTATCTCTCACGTACCAATACTTGTGGAACGCATATTTGTTTTTGGTGACCATGATGTTCTTGTTTCGCGAAAGATACGTGTTTTAATAATATTCCTATGAATTTTGTCTTCTGCGAAACATTCTACTACAATAATAATAACGACAGTAATAACAATTCAGCGCCTTTCTTGCACGTACGGAAGACAACGATTACGACTTCTGTGTCGCAAAGTTTCCTTGTAGTTTCGCTCAGTCTCTAGAGAGCGCAGCACTGTCGACAACGTCTCGAGAGTACTCCAGTATTTCTCGAGATTTTGCCTTAGCGTCGCGCATTTCTCGAGAGCACTCATAGCCCATCGCTAATTTAAAGACATGTCCACGCCGAACATTTCTGCCAACAAGTTGAGCTCTTTTTGTACCCTGCAATTTTGGAAGAGGGAACAACTGAGCAATGTCGTGCACTCGACGCAATATGCAAATGTCGAGAAAAGCTTTTTTGCTGTCGTAACTTTATGGTACGCCATGAGTGTTCTATCAGAACGCATTTTAGCTTAGTGGTGGCAGTCTTCCAATTTCTTGCAGCCGTGGGCAACGATCAAGAACGTCACCCATATGTGTATGTCGCTCGAGTACAGTGGCCCATGGAACTGTCACATTTTCAAAGACTCGCAGATTTAAAAGCTTGGTTTTGTCTAGTTTACGTCGACACCCTGTGGTTGTAAAATATTTGTCTGTTTCCTTTTTCGCTGCTTGTAAATCAGGAAGAGAAAGAAGTAAAACAACCAAATCGTCTACATAAAGTGTTTCAGTTTGGATGACTCCAGCAACTGTAAGGCCACAAAGTTTTGTATTAAGGCGCATAAGTAAAGGGTGATGAGTCAAAGCAAATAAAGTCATGGAAAGCGGACTGCCTTGTTGTACACCTCCTTTCTGAAAAATATTCTTTGATAGTTGCCCATTTATAATAATCTTGGCTTTAGGACCAATTAATAACTAAAAGTGCATCTTCTTTGAAACCAAGTCTGCGAAGCAGTACTTTTAAAAAGGAGCGAGGCACACGATCAAACGCTTTACTAAAATATACAAATAGAAAAGCCAGTAAATGTTGGTGACAGCAGTAATCGACGCCACATCACGGCACTCCGCCAAAAGTGTCATAATGGAACGTTTAGGAAATCAACTTTGACAAGGAGTAATCACATTCTTGAGTAGGAGAGTCACTCGGGTGTTAACAGCCCTTGCAACTGTCTTGTAACCAAAATTTGAAAGTGTCCATGGACGACAATCAACAGCTGTCTTCAAGCCAATAGTTTTTTGAATCAGTTCAGTGGTGCCAGATTTGAACTCTGGGGGAATCATGCAGCCGTTTAAAAATGTCATTTACAACGTCGGTGAAAGCCGTCCAGATAATATTCCAAAATCGCATGTAAAATTCTTTTGTGAGGCCATCAGGACCACGTGACTTATTATATGATGCCTAACATGCAATAAAGTCTCGGATTTCGTCAGCATTGAAGGGATCTAAAAATTCTGTTCTTGTTTTCTGTTAAAACCGGTGGTAAATCGGTTGCAAGCTCATCAACGACGTCTGTATCAGTGGCAACTGCATTATACAAGGTCTCATAGTATGAGGTAAGTTCGCGGCATGTTGCTTCTTGTGTTGTTAACTGCTGGCCGTCAGCTGACAGCAAGCCATCAATTAGCAAACGCCTGCGGTTTTTGGGAAGTCGAAATAAATGGTACATGCATGTATTTTCACCAGCTACGACAGATTTAGGCTTCAATTTTATCTTTAGTCCTTCCATTTGCTGCCTTTCAAAACTAAGAAGGTTTGCTTTAATTCGTTATATCTAGGGGTGATGGTCAGAAGGAAATTTGGAAGTGTCATGAATTTCACGGATAACTGGGTAGTAATATTCGAAAAGTCAGCTTCAGGTGTCTCGCTTTGTTATAATCATATGATACAAAGGACGACGTTAGTTTGGTTTGGCACTCTGAATCCACTAGTTAAGTTTGGATGGATAGCGGTTTTTACGTGTACACAGGTGTTCCACTCTGTCTGTGTAAGTGCTTTCAGATCAGCATCTTCCAACAAAGAAACGTTTAACTTCCGTTGTGGTCTGTAAAAGTTGAACGGTTTTCCTTCTAAATTTACTGTAACTGCGAGAGTGATCTGTAAAATTGGCGGGAATAACATCAACATTTAAAGCGGCTGCAGTAAGGATATCAGTATCATATATATGCCAGACGGTCAAGTCTGCTACACGAAGTTGCGGTAAAAAATGTAAATTTAATCAGAGTGGGGTATTTAATTACCCACGCATATTGTTATTTTAATTGGCATACTACGGTTTGTAGGTCAAAACTGAAATTAACATCATGAGATTGATATCTTTCATGTAATACGCAACTGAAATCTCCACCTAATAACAGCGATGTCGTGTTTTCACGTAAGAGAAAACTACCTCTTCTTCCTTATTATTTCCGGCTGGAGTTCAAATATTAATTAAGGTTGAATCATACAATTTACAGCCAATTCTCCTTCCAGAATCTAACAGTTTAAAGTCGGTAATAGGTACAGATATAAGATGAATATTAACAAGAGTAAAACGAAGGTATTGGAATGCAATGTCAGAAAATCAGGTGATGCTGAAGGAATTAGATTAGGTAATGAGACAATAAAAGTAGTAGATGAATTTTGTTATTTAGGTAGCAGGATAACTTCTTATGGCCGAAGTAAAGAAGATATAAAGTGCAGAATGGCTATGGGAAGAAAAGCTTTTCTAAAGAAGCTAAATTTGTTAATATCCAATATTAATTTAAATGTCAGGAAGTCCTTTCTGAAAGCATTTCTCTGGAGTGTAGCAGTGAATGGGAGTGAAATGTGGACGATAAGGAGTTCAGATTAAAAGATGATAGAAGCTTTTGAAATGTGGTGCTACAGACGAATGATGAAAATTAGATGGGTAGATCACGTAACGAATGAGGAGGTGCTTAACCGAATTGGGAAGAAAAGGAGTTTCTGGCATATCCTGACTAGGAGAAGGGATAGATTGATTGGACATATTCTGAGACATCAAGGAATTGTTAACTTGGCATTGGAGGGAAGCGTGTGGGTTAAAAATCGTAGAGGGAGACCGAGGAACGAATATAGTAAGCAGATTCAAAAGGATGTAGGTTGCCGAACGTAGTCTTAGAGAAGAGACTTGCACACGACAGAGTAGCGTGGAGAACTGCATCAAACCAGTCTGAGGACAGTGAGGGTGAAGGTCGGGGTGAGAGTTTAAATTGGAGAAAGTTTAATTTTTAAAACTCACAACCACCAGCTGCGAACCAATTTCCTAAACATGCAAAAACACTGGAACTGTGATTGCGACTGTTTGACTCGTTTTGTAGGGGATGATATCACACGTTCGCAGCTTTCCTTCCCTGCATATGATTAACAAAACAAATTCATAATAAAATCAAGTTCATGAGAGAAAAGGGTGTACTAACTACTATTTTTGAAAACACGTTCACTTTATGTTGTTTATTTCACAATATTTGAACCCTGTGGCTGATACGTCTGTACGTCGACACATTTACCAAATAGAGTTATAGCTCGTGAGCCCCCAGGAAAATGAATATTTGTCACGAATTGTTTTCACACCACGTGGCTGTCTCAAATACCGTTTATGTTCATGCCTATGCGACGACACGTCAAATCACAGTCACTTTAATTCAATGCGATGCACACCTTGTTCCACCGGCTAAATATTCACAAACACACAGTAGCACTCGATTTAACTTGGTACAGTCTACGACGAGCAACCACACGTGGCGATTGCCACAGACAAATCTCAAGTCACCACCTCGAGATCCACATGCCGACTGATGCAGAGCGACGTCGCCCGTCCAGCTACAGCACGTGCTCTGGAGTCCACACTTCCTGCCCTTGCGCGCGCGCGCGCACGCGCCAAAAGCTCAACTGCCGGGGTTTTTTCCCATACATCATCAACTTCCGCATGTGAACTGTTCTAACCGATTTGCCAACGTACAGCGCTCAGCCAATACATTTCTAAAACTTTACTTAAAATCAAAATAATTATACTACACATTAAACAAATATTTTCTTACGTTTTTATATTAGTATAAACATCCTTTGTACTGTTTATCATAATCGTGCAATTTCTTATACCACAGATAAGTGACTTAACTGAATACTTTAAGATAGAATACAAAAGATTAATTGAAAGTAAAATGGGAAATAGTTAATATATTATTTTTATAAACAAACATTGCCATGCTAGTTGTGTAACTGTCTTGTCTTCGTTGGTAATTTATTACTTTTCATTGTCAATTAAACATATTACGTTAGATGTGACTATATCAGCTAATGTATTGTTTATTTATCAACAGGCTATTTTGTAATGAGAGCCTTAAAGGTTCCTAACTGCATCGTATTACTTCAAATGCCAGTAGTATTATAATATTTGTGCACTGCACTGTGCCTGGCACTCGCCATTGTCCCTCTCTCCCCTCACCGGAAACGAACTGTAAAATCCTAAGTTGGAACAAGCCACCAACGTCGGCCTGCTCGCTGGCCTCCCGTCAGCTACAAGCACACGGCAAATCTCAACGTGGAGAATTTCTACCTATGGCCTAACTATAAATGTTGTCACCCAACTGTGTACATACATTGCTACCATAATTAACAAGATTAAAATTGTGTAACATTTAGTGCATTGGCATGGTCAATGTTTGCAGTGAACTTCATACTGTTTAATTATCAAATGCTATTAATTACCAGTATTTCTATTGGGCGGTCATCTCACAGGACTGAAGACCACAACAAAAGCAGGTATGCCCCCTCTTAAAAGAATTGCCACAGATATCTCTGGTGCGTAATTTAAAATCTTTGTAAAACCCGGAATAAACAGTCTTGAGAGCGATACTTCCTGTAAGAAAACAATATCTGCAGCAGAATCATAAATGAATTGCTGCAGTGATGCTAGTTTTACAGCAGATTGTATGGTTGTTATGTTCAGCGTAATTACGGTGTATGCCTGCAACATAAATTCATAATTATTTCAAGTGTTGTTAGGATCATTGATATCTTATTTGTGTCTCATGTTTTCGCAACAGAAAGCCAATATATATATATATATATATATATATATATATATATATATATATATATATATATATATATATTAGCTTCATGTTGCAAAACTATGAGACAAAAATCAAATAGACGAGTACTGTACCATTGTGTGTGTGTGTGTGTGTGTGTGTGTGTGTGTGTGTGTGTGTGCGTGTGTGACCTAATCAATTCATAGTGAACAGGGGAATATGCACTGTTGACAATTCACTGATGTAGATAAAGTTGTTAAGAGTGTTTGTCTGTGGTGTAGGTGAAAAATATTGTTTCTGACATGAAATAATTTGAACAAAAAACACCTATTTTCTAGAAGAATAGATGCATGTACAAAAAGAATTTGACCCTAATATAAGGATTCGTGTACAGTTAGCTGCGTATGTTGGAACTCCAGCAGTGACATCGTTAAATACTAGTGTGAAGAAACATGAAGTCATTGAGACAAATTTCTACCGCTGTGGACTTTTTTCTTCTTCTAAGAAGAGGCAATCAATGAAGTCATCACCATTTTAAGAACTTGAATCAATTGTAGTTTCACACAGCAAATGTTGTGGTGGATGACGCTGCCTTGAAAGAAAATACCCTAATTACTGCTGCGCAATTGGAAATTGTTATTTTCCAGGCATCCAATCGCTGGAAAGATATCTGAAAACCACGTTTTGATGTATAGGGTGTATAAAAAAAGGGTGGTGCAAGCTTACACGGTTGAAAGTACGCAATAATATAAGCAAACATGTCTCAGTAAACATGGGTCTGCGAACGAGCCAGTTGCGAGGTGATTACCAACGTACGGTTCCGAGACACCACTGACATCATTGTGAACATGGTTATAGTTACTACACATTAATTTGAAATTTAGATTTCTGCATCATTATCTTCCAGGATTGCCTGAAGCAACGTCAGAGAATATGGAGTTCCGGCACATTCTGCTGCTGCTGTGAGATGGCGTGTAACATGCAGATACGGCCAAAGATGGATAGGTTGAGGCAGACCTTGTAGTGTTACAAATACCATTCATGCTTCCTCCATCGGGACAAGATAACCAAATGTAGGTTTGAGTGGGTTTAGAGAACCTGTAGGACATGCTCTGTCCGAAGATTCTCTTCTTTTGCAGGGGCTTTCCTAGATGGGAGGAAGTTACCTGTCACAGAGGTTACTTGCAGGATGATCAAGAGGACCATGAGCACCAGAGAGAAGGAACTTTTTTTTTTGTATTACTATGTGATTATTCTTTTTTAATCAGATCTAGAATTTTGACATGTTGCATGTGACCCTCCTTATGGAAAAGTATAATAAGGAGTATTGCAAGAGAAACGTTGTAATGGGGTTACAATAAAGCCCTATTTATGAGAAAATTTAAACCTGAGCATTTCACCATTTATGGTGCTAATGAGTTTTTTTGAACTAGTGTGCATCTTCATTATCTTTGGATGCCTTTGAATACCGGAGAAGAAGTCTAAGTGTTGCTTTTCACATGAAGAAGGCACATTAAAACTGAACTTAAAAATATGTATTAATATTAGAAAAATATATTTCGTATGAACTGCATTCTCCATTAATGCACGGTATTGGAGACATTTAGATTTCATCATGGCAATCGAAACTCTGAATAATGATGATTCAATTAACATTAAAACAATGTTTAAAAAAATTCGGTGGCAAAATTTTGACGCCCCCAAAATTTTGCCGCCCTACGCAGCTGCACATGTTGCACCTGCCCAAACACGGTCCTGCTAGTAATGATGTCGAATTTTACGTCTCGCCTCGGCGATTTAGCGTGATAATATTGGCAGAAGATGCTGTATGCCGGAAATCATGTTACGTTGGCATCGTGTGACGCCGCAAATCTTTTGTCATGGCATCTTCGATTTACGAGGGCAGTTACTTCAGCCGAGCGACACGGCTACAAACTAGAACATGTCATAGAAAGAGCAGGAATTGTATTATTGATTTACTTCGGGGTATGTGCGAAATACTAATCAAGTCATTCTACGTGCTTCAAATTTCTGATACTAACATCTTAGCAAAGATTTTCTACCGTGTGGTTGACGTTGCCAACAAAGGGGTAATTTTGTACCGGTCAGGGTATCTTTGTACAACTTAATAGTTGGGTTTAAAATGGCTCATGTTCCATCTATTGGCAATATTATTTTCTAAACGTAATTTTTGATACCTCTGTTATAAATAATTCCCCAGTAGGTGGAACATCAACCACATGAAAGCCGAATATTAAGCGGTACAAAGATATCCTGACTGGTAGAAAGTAGCCCTAATTGACTGTACATCAGTGTTACGGTAGCAACGCTGAAGGTGGGCCTTTTGCGACCGTCTTTTGACAGCTCGAAATTTAAAGGAAAATAACGGCTTAATGATTCATCTGATTCGAAACCTAAATAACCGAATTTGTAGAGGAAAACCTTCTCTACAACTTTGCTCTCTTATTTTTTTTAATAATATCTCGTATCTTTTCAGAGATATTTGCAAAAATAACGGCGATTTTGGGTTGTCTGTCTGTCTGTCCGTAATGTGTTCCCAGTTTTTAAGACGAACCGTTCAGCCGATCAGCACCAAAATTAACAGACATAATTGTAGCCCGCCAGAGACCAAAACCTGCCTTTTAAAATTTTTCGGACAAAAAATACGGTAGTAATAAAAAAGGCATTTGTAATATAATTGTAATTGCAAACGAACCGTTCATCTGACACGGAAATTGAATAACCTAATTGGTACAGGGGTAAATTCTCTACAACTTCGCTCTATTACGTTTTTTCATATCTCGTATCGTTTGAGAGATATTTGCAAAAATAACTGATATTTGACACCCTACGTTGAATTAACGAAAAGCATCCGTTCGGAGATGTTACGTGACATTCCTCTCACTCTGGCATACGCCATCTAGCGTTGCGTATTTGATTATTTTCTTATTGTAACTTACACGTTACAAGGCCGAGGTCCGAACCCAGAAATGTATGGTTAACTTTAGCATTGCATCAGGATCTACATGAAGCTCAAATTGTTTCTGAGAGGTAACCACTAAAGGTATATAATACAGTGCAACTCAAAGGTGACTATATGAATCGTGAACTAAGCACGATTACACGTCAGATATTAAATAAATTCAGAAACATAGCTATATTTCAACTTGTAACGACGATACAATTGACTTCTTTCGCGGCAGGGACTCAAACCCGGCTATATTCGCTATGTATTAAATAGATATATACGCAAAGAGATGAAATAGTTACTGTTTTCTCACTATTTGCGGGATGTGCACATGTTCCGCTACAAGTAGCGCAAACTGCGGCGGATTAGCCGTGCGCACTGGGGCGCCGTGCTGCGGTGCGCGCCACCCTTCGCCGTCGGGGGTTCGAGTCCCCCCTTCGGGCATCGATATTTGTGTTGTCCTTAGCTTAGTTTACCTTAGTTTAAGTAGTTTGTATGGTACGGACTAATGACCAAGCAGTTGAGTCCGATTTATTTACAAACATTTTGAAGTAGCGCAATAAATAACTTTGTGCTGTCTGGGACTCCAACCTCGCGTCTATCGTCAGCGTTGACCTCGGACGACAAGGTAACAACTCTCCCAATCTCTGTCGTTCCAGGAAGCAACACAACTATTAGAATCACCAGACATGATCCACCATGTTGTCATTTCACTGCCATATTCGTACCAGGAAGACAATTTTTCTACAGGCCATGTCTTTCTCGAGTGGTCCAACACCATAGGAGAACATCTTTTGCACACGTTATGCAATGACTCAATTACTTCTCCTACGACATGATGTCGAGCATTGAAGTATTTACAGTGAGGGAGACGAATGGAATGTTGTACAGATACATAAGAAAGAAGATAAAAATAATCCACTGATTTACAGATGCATCGTATTTATATCGACTGTAGCAGGACGTTTGAACAAATACTTTTCCCAACGTTATGAAATATGTAGAAATATATCACGTATTAACTAACATCAAACCAGCATGGATTTCGAAAACTTTCCTCTTGTGAGACATCAGCGATACTGTATTTCCATGAAGTAGTGAGTACTCTCAAACTAATTCAGTATTTATAGAGTGCCAAAATGATTTTTGGTATCTTCGGTCGTAATCAACTTCGAACCATATCACTTTCATAAGGAGTATAGTCACAGTTCTGCGATTGGGATCGTGATGTCCTGTCTGCAGGGACATAGTCTGCACTAACTGACGAGGTGTCAACTTGTGAAGAGGACGTGACAAGTGTAATTCTTCCAGCAGAGTGAAGTAGAATTCTCCTGTTTCGAATATATATATTCGAAATATTTAAAGAGCAATCAGAACATTGCTCTTAGAATTGAGGAAGTTAATGCTGCCGACTAGTAAACTTCTCACAAAAGCAAAGTCAAGTGCGAAATGATTTTGAATTTGTATCTTCACGTCGCAAATGGTGACAGTTGACCTTAAACATCAATATGCATTTTGCTCTGAAGATGATTACCAAAAGAGTTTCTTCAGCATTCTAGACATCGACAAGCAAAATAAATTTGAGGGTTATATAAATATATATATAACGAAATTCCTGGGGTGCAATTAAAAACAACGTTAACTGGGAATAACACGTATTTTGACAAAGGAGAAACAAACGGTCTGTTATTGACCCAACCATTAGAGGATTTAAACGTTTCCTAGGGAGACTGCCAATCCTATAGTTGTTCCACCTCTTCTGCAGTATTGCTGAGCAGTGTCTCATTATTACCTGATGGGATACAGGGAGGATGTCGATAAAGTAGAAATAATATATCAGATTGTGCATTGTAGTGAATTATGGGAATCAAGGTCTCGGTTGTTTTCCGTTTTTTTCCCTTCAAGTTGGTGGGGTGGGGGGGGAGGGGGTGGAGAGGGAAGGGGGATGAGGTGCGGACGCAAAATTAAAACAAGAACATTTTCACTGCCCTCCGATTTTTCAAATGTTCTAATGTTTGTAGAGCTTATGGGATGTAACTACGGGGTCATCGGTCCCTAAACTTACAAACTACTTATGAACTAGCTAATACTAAAGACGAGCCGGCCGCGGTGGCCGAGGAGACTGAGGCGCTTCAGTCACGGTCTGCACGGCCACTACGGTCGGGGGTTCGAATCCCCCCTCGGGCATGGATATTTGTGCCGTCCTAGTTCGTAAGTAGTTCATAAGTAGTTTGTAAGTTTAGGGACTGATGACCCAGTAGTTAAGTCCCATAAGCTTTACAAACTTTTGAACATTTGAATACTAAAGACGGCACAAATATCCATGCCCGAGGGGGGATTCGAACTCCCGACCGTAGTGGCCGTGCAGACCGTTACTGGCGCGTCGCAGACAGCTTGCCCACCGCGGCCGGCTCCGATTTTTCCATGACATTTCAGTCACCAACCTTCTTCTTCGAATCCAAAGAGCTTTTTTCCCACTCCCGCACAAAGTATGTTATTACAACTGTAAGGATAACATTTTTGGCACTTTTTTCGTATAAGCGTGAAACAGTCGAGAAATTGAAGCGACTTTATAAACCCATTACTGATCACTTAACTCTGAATAACAGAACAATCGTGTAAATGAAGGGCATCACTCGTGCAGCACTTATTGTTTCAGAGACACTTTATAAGTGCACAATGATATACTACGTATATACAGTTTGTGCTGCTGCCACGAAAACTGTTTAGTCTTACAACTCGCTTAGTTATCTAGGTTCAATACGTAGTTTCTTAACTCTAAATCAGAGTGCTTACAGGAGAGAATAGTTTCCTGCATCGTATCATTGTTAGCTATGTGAAATATTAGGTTGTCTCTTCATCATCATTATATTTTTTTATATATAAAGAGAACAGTCTAGAGTGCAATAATTTATTTTATTCGATCAGTTTCGGTCTTCTTTTAGACCATCTTCAGGAATTTTAGGTCCATCGATGTTGTGGAGCTAGCGGGTAACTGGGAGCCTCCCAGTGCATCACTGCTCCAGCGCCGGAGCCGCGATGCCTGCCGCTATCGTAGTGATTACTTTTGCTGATATTAGTTACAATTGCGCCTGCGCGATAAACGGTGGTAACTGACGCACAATGTATGGAGGAAACGTGTATGATCGTTTTGGGGCTTTTGGATTCACACTTGTGTTGTCTATGGCGCCTTCCAGTGCATCACTGCTCCAGTCACGCACTGGAAGGCTCCCAGTTACCTCCAGCTCCACAACATGGATGGAGCTAAAATACCTGACAATGGTTTAAAAGAAGACCGAAACTAGTCGAATAAAATAAATTATTGTACTATAGACTGCTCTCTATATATGAATTTAAATTAGAGTGCTGTTGCTCAAAAAAAAAAAAAAAAAAAATAATAAAAAAAAAAGTAATAATAATAATAAAAAAAAAGATTATATTATTTAACTTCATTAAATATTTGAATGAAACGTCAAAGGATTATGTGACAGCATAGGTTGCTCCATCAGAGAGGCTGGCAGAAGATCTGGAGTATCATATAATACTGCTGCTAGATGGTGGAGGAACTACCTTGACAGTAGTGATGGGAACAATCGAATGAAAACAATCGATTGATTCGGTTGTTGGGAAAAAATCGATCATTCGGTTGTAGTTTCTCGTATTGGTTGAATTATCCATTATTTCTTCTGAGTGAAACCTGTCGGTGGGAGCAACCGAATGAAAAAATCAACGCAGTCGGTTGGACTACTCATTCCTTCTTTTGAGTGAAATCAGTTGGTCGGAGCAACCGAATAAAATCGACACAGTCGGTTGGACCACTCATTCCTTTTCTTTTGAGTTAAATCAGTCGATGGGACCAACCTAATGAAAAAACTGACAGTACGTTGCCCTCTTCATTAGTTCTTTTGTGTGAAACCAGTCAGTGGGAGCAACCGAATGAAACAGTCAGTCGGTCGTAGTTTTACTATGTTGGATTCATATTCGTTTATTTTTTTTTCTAATGAAAGTAGTATGTGGGAACAACCGAATGAAAACATGCAACACTTTTGCAGTTTTGTACTTTGACCGAATTACTCATTCTTTCTTTTCAACAGGCAGTAAGTTTTTCTGACTGTTGAACCATGTAATCATTATCCCAACTGAAACGACTCATTAGTCTATTTGCTTACAGAGCTATCCATTTATTTGTATGAATGAAACTGGCATACACACCAGATAACTACAGCAGTGCTGCATTATACCGCAATGGAAAAGGGGTATTCCAAAGTTAAAATGTGTGTTACTATGTTCATTTAATTATGCACTGAATGAAGTAACTTTTCGTTTTATAATATACAGTAACAGTGATTCATATTTTGTCGTATATTAAATTGTTTGAGGTGCCATCAACGAGTAACTAATTAGATGTCTATCGCTGGAGCAGGCCTGCGATCACTTTAATTGGCCACCCCAGACTTTCAAAAACGCCGATCATCTGGTCCCGATCAGATTACTTTCGCAGACACCCACAATCTGTAGAAGATGAGTAGCAGATGAACACGAAGTACCGCGGGGAGCGGGGACACGAGAGGGGGTGCTGCCTCGCTTGCGTTTTCACTGCTGACAGCGCCAGCAGGCGCGCGCCAAATTCCACACAGCATGTCTGGCGGCCGGGGCGTGCCATCGCCGATTGTTGTCGGTTTCTTACTGTCTCAACAAAGAAGCGTGGAAATTACAGGGTGTTCCAAAATGATCTCTACAAGTTTAATCTCGCATACTGTATCTCCGAAGTGGGAACAGGTAGAAACGTGCGGTTTGCGGCTTCTTGTTCATACATATCTAAGGTTCTAGCAGGACAGAGTTGAGTATGTTAACTTTGAGCATATTTGCTAGATCCAAATTCGAAGATCACTAAAAATTAGGTACTGTAAAAACGCTTTCATTAAAGTATTTTGTATAAAAATATTTCTTATAAAATATTTTTGTTAATTCCACCTCTTTTGAAGGAGTACGAGAAGACATACAACATTTATCAGTGCTGTAAATTTTCTTCAGAGTGTCTGTATTCGTCAACAGTATATGGAAACATTCATCTCAAGTTTCATAATTATTCACTCATGTCACGCCGCGGTGGAGTAGCCGAGCGGCCTAAGGCGCCTCGCTGCGGAGCGCGCCGTTGCTCGCCGTGGAGGTCGAGTCCTTGGAGCATGGGTGTGTGTGTTGTCCTTAGTTTAGTTTACCTTAGTTTAAGCAGTTTGTAAGCTACGGACTGATGACCACGCACTTTGGTCCGATAGATTTACAAACATTTGAAGTCTTGTTACAGATATTTCTGTGGTTATCGGTGACTCGTGTGGAGGTTTATTCCATCCCTCCACCATGTGTCATACAAAATGGCGTCATTGTATGGAATACCTTATGTCATGCATCGAAGTAAAGTAGATGTAGACGATGACCATTATCTTTCTCTGAAGGTGAAGAGTGAAATATATAATTAAAATTCGAATACAAACGGAATCTGTCGGAGTCACTATGTAAAGTACCCTCCACCATGCACCAAATTAAATTTGATGTGACTTTCCTCTTGCTTTGAAGGTCAAGTGTGCAAAATTTCATCAAGATTGGAACAAAACAGTAGATTGGCTGAAAAAAAAAAAAAAAAAAAAAAAAAAAAAAAAAAAAAAAAAAAAAGAAACCACACACACACACACACACACACACACACACACACACACACACACACACACACACACGGACACACTGCTATATTTATAATATTTGCCTCTAAGAATGTTTCGTGCTGAATCACAGTTCATTTATACCCGAAAAGTCCGAAGGAGTAACAAATAAAGTCCCACAAAGTCGGTGATTTAATGAAAACATCAATGTTACTGCAGAAATCGACAGAGACTTTTTCCAGCCGGTTGTATCGCATCAAGTGAAACCACTCAATGCCGAGAACATTCATATAAAGGACAGAGACTTGTTTCATTCTGTGGTCACGCATCGACTGCAACCACTGAAACTCACTGAATGAGTGAAAACATTCATACGGCCACAGAGACTATTTTCATTCGACTGAAAAAACCATCTGGACGAAAAAACAACCGATTGACCAATCGGTTGTTAAAAACAGTCGGTTGTCCCATCACTACTTGACAGAGACACCACCAAGAGATCTCCTGGCTCAGGCAGGAAGAGAGTGAGCTCACAGCAGGAGGATCGCGAGCTACTGCCTACGAGCAGACTAAATCCGTTCTGGAATGGAAAGCAGTTGCGGCTCCAGTGACACGATTCGCCGAAGGCTGAGGGACACTGGTCTACACGCACGACTGTCCGCCGTGAAAAAAAGAACTCAGCGAAGAAATTGTTACATACCGGCTGGCATATGCAGAGCTCCATCTTAGGGCATCATGGGAAAACATTATTTTCACTGACGAAAAAGTTTTTTCCACCAGTAACGGTGGTCCAAGGATCGTTTACAGGCCTCGAGGGACTCGCCATCGACGAGAATATGTAACAACGACGAGAAGAAGTGGGCACATATCCATTTCCTGCTTGGGCCTGATATCTGCACGAGGAGCAGGAATCCTTCATAAGACAGAAGGCATCCTCGACAGTGTACAGTACGCCCACATACTAGAAAACGTGATGCTTCCGTCAGTGAGAATGCTGTATGGAGAAAAGGACCTCATGCTGCAAGAGGACCATTCTCCTGTTCACACGTCTGCATTCGTCCAGCAGCGGCTCTCCACGACTGGCGTCAATGTCATGGACTGGCCACCGCGGGCGGCTGACATGAAGCCCATGGAGAATATGTGGACTGAGGTCGCCAGGACGTTAACAGAGAACTGGCCACAAAACCAGACAATTACGTCGGACGCTCTTTGGGACTGCGTTCTGGAGGCATGGGAGGAAGTTGCTTCTTCAGGGTGTTACGTCCGACGACTTATAGAGTCTATGCCAAGACGCATGATAGAGGTAAAAAATAATCAGGGATTCTGGATAAAATTTGAAGTCCCTATAAAGATTTCTTACGTCTTCCTTTTCTTTTCTTCCTAAGTGAAAGCCGGAGGAAGATCATTTGGCAAAAGGAATAAAATACGTTAGTTATTGTTTTTAGTTGCCTTTTTAATTGGAGTGTTCTATTTTAGTATACAGTCCGTTTATTAATCTAAAGTTACATCATTTATATCCATACATACAGAGTAATCGTTTTACATTAGCGCACTCAAAGCATGTCTTGTTATTTCAAATGAGCCTCTTTCTTCCCCTCCATTAATTAATACACACTCTGACTTTCACAAAGTATGCAAATGCAAACGATTCCGTCTTGCATTTATTCATTGTTAATTTCTCCTCTATTCTCCCTCTCTCCTAAGTTGTCCTTCTGGTATATTCCTCCAAGACGTAAAAATATTAGTGGTTTCCGTTAAAACAATACTGTTTCTTTTAAAGTCTGCTTTCTTTACTGTCCATCGGTTCTCTCCATGAAGCAGTGTTCTTTTATATCTCCGATAATCCATCCTTCTTTCTGTAAAACATCCGTTCCTTTTCTCTCGGCCCTAAAACAAACTGTGACATGTCATTTGTCTAAAATGTTCAAATGTTTGTTAAGCTTAAGGGACTTAACTGCGGGGTCATCAGTCCCTAAACTTACTAACTACTTATAAACCAGCTTATACTAAAGACGGCACAAACATCCATGCCCGTGGGGGAATTCGAACACACAACGGGGAATGCCCTATGGCCTCACACATCGTAGCATAGCGCCTCAGTGCGCTCGGCCACGACGCCGTGGCGGGCGGTGATCGAACCCAGACTTCCCTATTTCTTTTAATTCAATACGTTTCCTTTCACTCAATGCCTTTCAAATAATGACAAGAAGAGCTGTCTCTATGTATATAAATTTATAAGAAAAATAGGATGATAAAGGAACTGTATATTTAAAAAAAAACTTCAGTTTAAAGGTAGCTCAAAGGAAATAGAAACTCATATTTTGTTTCAGATGCCAAGATATCTTCCATAGTCTCTCACTTAGGCAGTATCAAAATAGACACGAGAATAAAAAAATTAAAAAAAAAAGAAAAAAGAAAAAAACAGAATCCCTGATTATTTGTTTCTTCCATAATGCATCTCAGCGTATAATCTATAACGCCATCGGACCAGTTTCTGCCGGCCGCTGTGGCCGAGGGGACTGAGGCGTTCCAGTCACGGTCTGCACGGCCACTACAGTCGGGTGTTCGAATCCCCCCCTCGGGCATGGATATTTGTGCCGTCCTAGTTCGTAAGTAGTTCATAAGTAGTTTGTAAGTTTAGGGACTGATGACCCCGTAGTTAAGTCCCATAGAATATACAAGCATTTGAACATTTGGACCAGAGTCTCTTCAGTAAAAGAGACGACTCTATATCGAGTTGGTTGCTCGCAGCGAGACGTCCTGATTTGTATTTCTGCTTTCCGCTCTTACTATCAAGCCAGGAAGTAAACATTCTGTATTACGTCAGAGCCCCGCTTTGTGCCGTGCTGAGGACAGTTGCCCGCCACCGCGACCGCCAGCTGGCTGGTTTCCGCCAAGCCTCGCCTCGGCACCAGCTGTGGTTGACCGGCCTGCCCGTAGCTTTATTGACACATCGCCTACATTTTCTGTTTTCACGTTAAAATCTGTGTTACGGTCGGCGTCTGGCTCACCGCCAAACAATGCGGGAGCCGGCTGCAGCCTTTGTAGTGGATGCCCCGCCTGGCATTGTCGAATTCGATATAGTTGTTTGGTCTACTGTTTGTTCTGGCATTTTCTTTGAAATTTCACAATTTATTCAAATCCTAAGATTACGCAGCTCAGGACGAGATAAGTACTGTCCTGTCCACGACGGTCGCCACGTATAACCCTACCCGTCCTCCAACACCGGTTAGTAATATTATAATTAGAAAAATGACCCGTGTGCCTAATTATCTTAATTTGGTGGAAAAGCTATCGGTAATGAAGCCGATGATGTAGTGGAGGCTATAACCGGAACGTTGCTGTACATCTTTAGTAGACAACAACGATCGATAGGTATAAAGGAAGTGGAAAGTAAAATTTGGAATAAAAATGATCAATGTTTAAATGAAAAAATGCGGAACAAACGGGACACAGGGATTAATTTGGAAAAAAAGTGAATAATTTATTGATTTACGGTCGCCAGCTCGATGTACGAGCAAATAATTTGGTGGGATGTCAATAATAGATAAGTTAATTAACAACGTGAAATATTACGTAAAATTTGGGTGGGCAGAAAATCAGAGTGTGCGAGTCAAATTCGTTACAAAAGACACTGACAATATACTAATTACTGAGAAATAGTATACTAACACAGGGTCATTGTAAGACACCGAAATGCAAGCCATAGTCGCGCAAATGCAACATGCAGCAAATCATGCAAAACTCTCACCTTAATACTTACTATTTACAGCTTCAAATAATTAAATGTTTATATAAGTACCAGAAATTATTCTACAGCGAGTATAACATGCGCTTTAGCAATAATCAAGTTGTAACTGAACTATTAACTGTACTAATCGCAAGCTCAAAATTAATTAATGACTTTTCGTGATAACACTGAATATTTAGAAAAAAACCATTTAACCTTCTGGTTAACTTTTGCTCTATCTTTAACTAGGAATTATTAGCGTTCAAACACCTGTAAACAATTACTATTCTCACTAGTCAGTACTTGCAAGTTAAAACAAACTTTACCTCAAAATAATATGCAGTGGAAAACAATTAATGTTTTACACTGTTATTGAAATATCTTTTGAAATTGAAAGTTAATCTAGCAGTTTCGTTCAACTTAGCAATCCTATTGATCAGCAATACTGGCATAAGCTACGTTTAGAAATACTTTTCTGAACACATTTTTTATTAACGACTGTCACATTGTCTTTAATGACTCTGATTTTTAGTTTTCTATAACTTTGTGGATATCCTTGGAAAACAATGGATGAGGAAGGAACCTGTCTGGACAATGACTACGGGTAATGATTTTTAAACAAAGGTTCACAAATAACAGTGTTCGTTATTGAACAATCATCACTAATACGCTGGTTAGCTGTACATGCTAAGACAAACTGGACAGATCTTGAAACTTCCTGGCAGATTAAAATTGTGTGCCGGAACCGGGACTCGAACATGGGACCTTTGCCTTTCGCGGGCAAGCGCTTTACCACTGAGCTACCCCGACACGACTCACGATGCCGCTTCCCAACTTTACTTCCGCCAGTACCTCGCCTCCTACTTTCCAAACTTCACAGAAGTTCTCCTGCGAAACTTGCAAGACTAGCACTCCTGGAAGAAAGGATATGGTGGAGACATGGCTTAGCCACAGCCTAGGGGATGTTTCCAGAATGAAACTTTCACTCTGCAGCGGAGTGTGCGCTGATATGAAACTTCCTGGCAGATTAAAATTGTGTGCCGGAACCGGGCAAGGCAAAGGTCCAAGGTTCGAGTCCCGGTTCCGGCACACAATTTTAATCTACCAGGAAGTTTCATATCAGCGCACACTCCGCTGCAGAGTGAAAGTTTCAATCTGGAAACATCCCCTAGGCTGTCGCTAAGCCATGTCTCCACCATATCCTTTCTTCCAGGAGTACTAGTCTTGCAAGTTTCGCAGGAGAACTTCTGTGAAGTTTGGAAAGTAGGAGGCGAGGTACTGGCGGAAGTAAAGTTGTGAAGCGGCATCGTGAGTCGTGTCGCGGTAGCTCAGTGGTAGAGCGCTTGCCCGCGAAAGGCAAAGGTCCCAGGTTCGAGTCCCGGTTCCGGCACACAATTTTAATCTGCCAGGAAGTTTCATATCAGCGCACACTCCGCTGCAGAGTGAAAGTTTCATTCTGGACAGATCTTACTGAATTTGGTGTGCGACGTGGTGCTGCTGATTGAAGACTGTTGGCACGTAACAATTGGCAAACACAGGCTCTTCTTGGCGACGGATGTTAATTACAATTTAGGGCCCACAGCATTCCTCTTGATGCATTTATTAATTATTTGAGCTGTGGCCGTATCAATAAATAATATTGCCTCTTCGCCGTCTCCTCCACTAGTGCCAATCCATGTACTTTTGCCGTACACCACTGAGCACACAATGCGTCTGTCCGCCGCTACTTCTCAACAACGACTCCCTCTCGCTGTGCGCCTCTGCGCTACCAGCGATAAAGAACTCCCTACTCAAAGATGATTCTGTACAATAGCAAAGCCCTTGCTAACCCAGCGTGTCTACTACATTTACAATATTTTTGACATATTTGGAAATTAGCAGGACAATGCAAATATATCACAGAAACAAAATATACAAAAATAAAAATAGAAAACAGATGACTTACCAAAAGGACCGGCTCGCCGATAGAAACAAATAAAATAAATAAAATCACACACAAACACACATACAAGCTTTCGCAGCCTAGCTGCTTCGTCAGGCAGAAGGGAAGGAGAGGGAAAAGGAAATGATGAGGGTTTCAAGGGAGTGGCTAATGAGTCATTCCAATCCCGGGACAGGAAAGACTTACCTTGGGGGGAAAAAAGAGGGTAAACAAAAACACACACACCCACACATTTACACAGACGCAAGTACACTTAGGCAGACACACTGTAGAACTGTAGAAAGCAAAGAAGTTAGAAGTTAGACCATATAAAATATACCATACAAAATATACAAATACATAATAAATTACAAAAAATACAAATAATGAGAAAAATACATAGCATCGTTTTATATATCACCCTGTACACACACATGACTGGAAAGCACCGTTGGTCACTGTGTTGTTGTGTCACAACAGGGCATCACGATTCCAGTCGTACAACTGTGACTATACTCCTTAGGAAAACGATATAGTTCGAAGTTGATTATGGCTGAAGATACCAAAAATCGTTTCGGCACTCTATAAATATGGAATTAGTTTGAGAGTACTCAGTAGTTCATGCAGATATAGTATCGCCAAAGTATCACAAGAGTAAAGATTTAGAAATCCTTGCCGGTTTGGTGTTAATGCATGATATAATTGTAGATATTTCATAATTCTAGAAAAATTATTTGTTCAAAAGTCCTGCTACATGTCGATATCAATTCAATGGATCTGTAACTCAGTGGATTACTTTTATTTTCTTTATGTATCTGGGCAACCATCCATTCGTTTCCCTCACTATAAATACTTCTATGCTCGACATCACGTCTTAGGAGAACTAATTAAGTCATTGCATCGTGCGTGCACGAGATGTTCTCCTAAGGTGTTGAACCACTGCCGGCCGCGGTGGCCGAGGGGACTGAGGCGCTCCAGTCACGGTCTGCACGGCCACTACGGTCGGGGGTTCGAATCCCCCCTCGGGCATGGATATTTGTGCCGGCCTTAGTCTTAGTTATTTCATAAGTAGTTTGTACGTTTAGGGACTGATGATCCCGAATTTAAGTTCCATAGACTATACAAACATTTGTACATTTTGTTGGACCACTCGAAAAAGACATTGCCTGTAGACGAATGATCTTCCTGGTACGACTATGGTAGTGAAATGACAACATGGTGAATCATGTCTGGTGAAAGTTGTACTGCTTCCTGAAATGACAAAATAATGTAGATTAAAAGAAATAATACGACACTTGCTGCTTGTGGCCACTGAGGGCACGCATTGAGGAAGTTGAACAGTAGTGCTCAGCCGGAATCCGGGCCCAGCTCATACTGCTCTCTGAGCAGTTACGGTAACCACTGCACGAGCGGGAAAAGAATGATCATCGCAGGTGCGCGTGAAACCGCCCCCCTCCCCCCCTCACCACTCGTCACCCACAAGACTCAAACTTCCTCACACTGCTTAAGTTCACATGTTTGTATAGTCTATGGGACTTAACTACGGGGCCACCAGTCCCTAAACTTACAAACTACTTATGAACTAACTAAGACTAAGGACGGCACAAATATCCATGCCCGAGGGGGGATTCGAACCCCCGACCGTAGTGGCCGTGCTGACCGTGACTGGAGCGCCTCAGTCACCTCGGCCACCGCGGCCGGCACTGCTTAAGTAGTTGCCGTTTGCAATTTGCACTCACTGCTCGTGGCACTTTGCCGATTACCTCAAGATTTCAGACGTAGTATGCATTTGCACTAAAGGCTGAATCTGTTGTCATCTTCTCCTTAATTGTGTATATTTATGTGGCGTCTGTTCTTTCGAAAGAACGGTCATCACGACTTATATGTATATAGAAGAATCTTTCAAGATTCACTTATTGTTGGTATTCCACTTCGGTGTGTCATTTAATTATCAAATATACGATTACAGACAAGGGTAATGAATTTCGCAGAGAAACTACAACTATTTTCTGTCCCTACTTTCTGTATGCATCATCTGCATCAGCCTTCACAAAGGCAATGAGGAGGCGATTCACGCAGCAGCTGTTCGCTTCCTACATGAAAATGTCGAAGCTCTCTAAATATTAAGAGGCAGCAGCTGTCAATTACAAACTGGAGCGAGAGTAACATTTTACCCACTCTCTGACAGAGCTACAAACTGCTATATCGAACTGAGAAATATTTGTGGCAGATTATGCTACTGTCTAATAAACATCTCAGAAAAGCAAAGACAATTTTAAAATGATAATGAAGTTATATCTTGACGGCGCTAATTGCGACAATTGACCCTAAAAATAAATGTGTGTCTAGTTCACCACATGATTACCAGAAAATTTTCATCAGGTCTGGAGAAATCGCTAAGGATAATACATCTAACGAAATTTCTTATGCGTAAAATTGAAAACAGCGTTAACAGGGAAAAATACATGTTTTGGCGAAGGTAAAACAAGCGGTCTGTTACTGTTACAACCATTAGAAGATTAAAACGTCTCCCAAGGAGACTGCCAACCCTTCCAACCCCACCTCTTCCGCAATATCTCTGAGCAATGTGCGATTATTACCTGGCGGTTTATAGGGAGGGTTGAAAATGTTGAAAAAAGATATCAGATAGTGAATTAGCTGAAAGAAGGTCTTGGTTGTTTTCCGTTTTCTTATTTAGGCTGGAGAGGGGTTGGAGAGGGCAGTGGAACGGAGTATAAAAACAAATCTCGTTTTCAGTGTATCATGCTTCTTCTATGAGATTTCAATCACCAACCTTCTACTACGAGTGCAAAGAGCTTTTGTACTCATTACCGTACCATGTACGGTGTTACGATTGCAGGGAGGCCGCGCAGGGAGTAGCGCGCTCTACAGCCCCATGCCAGGGATCAGACCGCCACTCGCATAGGAGGGTCGAGTCCTCCATCGGGCATGGGTATGTGTGTTGTTCTTAGAAGAGGTTAGATATGTAGTGTGAAAGTCCCACACGATTTCGCACACATCCGAACATTTGATTTGAATTTTAAGAATAACATAATGGTAATTAGAACTCGCACATATCCTTTTTTGACACTTGTTTTTCTCGATCTTCGTATAAGCGTGGATAATTCGAGAAACTGAAGCGATTATATGACCCCATTACGAAAAACTTCACTGTGAATAACAGAACAATCGTGTAAATGAAGGGCCCCAACAGGAGGTAATTTCCGTTGTGTTGCACTTATTGTTTCAGACACATTGAGAACACTTTATAAGTGCACAAAACAAGAATGATATACTACATTTATACATTTGTGTTGTTGCCACCAGAACTGTTTAATTTTACAGCATGCTTACATTTCTAAGATGAAGACATATTTCATTACGTCTAGATCTAATGCAGAGCGCTGAAAAGAGAGAATAATTTCTTTCCTGTGCTGTTGTTGTTATGGTCTTCAGTCCGGAGACTGGTTTGATGCAGCTCTCCACCCTACTCTATCCTGAGCAAGCCTTTTCATCTGCTCATAAGAACGGCAACCCACATCCACTTGAATCTGCTTACTATACGCGTCTCTTGGTCTCCCTCTGCGATTTTTACCCCACACACTTCCCTCCAATGCTAAATTTACGATTCCCCGATGTCTAAGAATGTGTCCTACCAAGCGATCCCTTCTTTTAGTCAGGGTATGCCAAAAATTCCTTTTCTCACCAATTCTGTTCAGTACATCTTCATTAGTTATGCGATCTACCCACCTAATCTTCAGCATTCTTCTGTAGCACCACATTTCAAAAGCCTCTATTCTCTTCCTGTCCACACTGCTTATCGTCCATGTTTCACTCCCGTACAAGGCAACACTCCACACAAATGCCTTCAGAAAAGACTTCCTTACACTTGAATTAATATTCGATGTTAGCAAATTTCTCTTTTTCAAAAATGCTTTTCTTCCCATTGCCATTCTGCATTTTATATCCTCTGTACTGCGACCATCGCACGTTATTTTACTACCCAAGTAACAAAACTCATCTACCACCTTCATTGTTTCGTTACCTAATCTAATTCCTTCAGCATCACCTGATTTTCTAAGACCGCATTCCATTATCTTTGTTTTGCTCTTGTTAATGTTCATTTTATATGCTCTCTTCAACACGCTGTCCATTCCATTCAACTGCTCTTCCAGGTCCTTCGCTGTCTCTGACAGAATTACAATGTCATCAGCAAAACGCAAGGTTTTTATTTCTTCCCCCTGAACTTTAATCCCTATTCCAAATTTTTCCTTACTTTCCTTCACCGCCTGCTCGATGTACAAATTGAATAACATTGGAGAAAGGCTACAACCCTGTCTTACTCCCTTCCCAACTGATGCTTCCCTTTCATGCCCTTCGAGTCTAATAACTGCGGTCTGGCTTTTGTACAAGTTGTAAATAACTCTCCTTTCCCTGTATTTTACCCCTGCTGACTTCAGAATTTGAAAGAGTGTATTCCAGTCAACATTGTCAAATGCTTTCTCCAAATCTACAAAAGCTAAAAATGTAGGTTTGCCTTTCCTTAACCTATCTTCTAAGATAAGACGTAAAGTGAGTATTGCCTCCCAGCTTCCTACGTTCCTCCTGAATCCAAACTGATCTTCCCCGAGGTCAGCTTCTACCAGCTTTCCCATTCTCCTGTAGATAATTCGTGTTAAAATTTTTCAACCATGACGTATCAAACTTATGGTTCTGTAGTTTTCACACCTGTCTGCGCCTGATTTCTTTGGAATGGGGATTATTACATTTTTCTTAAAGTCTGAGAGTATTTCACCTGTCTCATACATCCTACACACCAGTTCAAATAGTCTAGTCATGGCTGGCTCTCCCAGAGACTTTAGTAGCTCAGAGGGCATGTCATCTACTCCTGGGGCCATGTTCCGACCTTGGTCTTTCAAGGCTCTGTCAAATTCATTTCTCAGTATAGTATCTCCTATTTCATCTTGATCGACTTCCTCTTCCCTTCCTAAAACATCGTCTCTAAGTTCATTTCCTTTGTAGAGCTGCTCTATGTACTCTTTCCACCTTTCAGCTTTCCCTTCTTTGCTGAGAACTGGTTTCCCATCTGAGTTCTTGATATTCGTAGAGTTGCTTTTCTTGTCCCCAAATGTCTCTTTTGTTTTCCTGTAGGCAGTATCTACTTTTCCCCTTGCTATACATTCTTCTACAGATTTACATTTGGCTTCTAGCCACTCCTGCTTAGCCATTTTACACTTCCTGTCAATCTCATTTTTTAGTCGTCTGTACTCCATTTTGCCTGTTTCATTTACTGCATTTTTATATTTTCTCCTTTCATCAATTAACTGTAGTATTTCCTGTGATATCCATGCATTTTTTGTAGGTCTTGCCTTTCTACCTATTTTGTCCTCTGCTGCCATCACTATTTCATCTCTCAATGCTACCCATTCCTCTTCTACTGTTTTATTTCCCCCTGATTCTGTCAATTGTTGCCTAAATCTCCCTCTGAAATTCTCCAGAACTTCACTTTCCTTCAATCTATCTAAGTCCCATCTCCTTATTTTCCTACCTTTCTGCAGTTTTTTCAGCTTCAGCCTACAGTTCATGACTAACAAGTTATGGTCAGAGTCTATATCTGCCCCTGGGTATGTCCTGCAGTATATAACCTGGTTCCGGTACCTATGTCTTACCATTATAAAATCTATCTGATACCTTCCGGTGTCTCCTGGTCTCTTCCACGTATACAATCTTCTTTTGTCATTCTTAAACCACGTGTTTGTTACGATTAAATCATGTTCCGTGCAAAATTCTACCAGGCGATTTCCTCTTTCATTCCTTCTTCCCAGTCCATAGTCACCTACTATTTTTCCTTCTCTTCCTTTTCCTACTACCGAATTCCAGTCTCCCATCACAATTAAGTTTTCCTCTCCCTTAACTGTCTGAATAATTTCCTTTAGCTCCTCATATATTTCTTCGATCTCCTCATCATCGGCAGAGCTAGTTGGCATATAAACCTGTACTACTGTTGTCGGTTTTGGTTTCGTATCTATCTTGACAATGATAATGCGATCACTGTGCTGCTCATAGTAGTTTACCCGCATTCCTATTTTCTTATTCATTATCAGTCCTACTCCTGTGATACCCCCAACTGATTTTGTATTTATAATCCTGTACTCACCTGTCCAGAAATCCTGTTCATCCTGCCACCGAACTTCACTAATCCCCACTATATCTAACTTCAACCTGTCCATTTCCCTTTTTAAATTTTCTAATTTTCCTACCCGATTAAGGGATCTAACATTCCACGCTCCGATCCGTAGAATTCCTGTGCTATCTAGGTGAAACATTATATGGCAGCTACGTTTATCATGACTCTATTCTTTAACTTCGTTAAATATTTGAATGATATGTCAAAAGATAATGTGACTACTTATTTAATTGCAAAATAGCACTATCTGTGGTAGTTGATACTACACATTTGGGTAGGTCTGCATAAACTCTTGACACCTAGAGGGTTGAGCCTGGCTTTGCGACCGGGGCCTGTATTAGCCGTGGCTTGCAAGCTTTGGGTTGGCCGGTCAACCACAGCTCATGCCGAGGCGAGGCTTGGCGGAAACCAGCCAGCTGGCGGTCGCAGCGGCGGTCAACAGCCCCCAGCACTGCGCAAAGCGGGACTCTGACGTAAATTTAGAATGTTTACTTCCTGGCGTGATAGTAAGAGCGGTAAGTAGAAATACAAATCAGGCCGTCTCACTGTGAGCAATCAACTCGAGATAGAGTCGTCGCTTTTACTGAAGAGAAGCTGGTCCGATGACGTACAGATTATATGTTGAGATGCATTATGGAAGAAACAAATAATAAGGAACTCTGAATAAATTATTCGTCCTTTACTTTTTTTTTTTAAATCTCCTAAGTGAGAGAATATGTAATATCTCTTGGCAAGTGAAAAAAATCTGAGTTTCTTTTTCTTTTGAGCTGCCTTTGAATTGAAGTTTTTTTTAATATACAGTTCCTTTATTATCCTATTTTATTATAAATTTATATACCTATAGACAGTTTTCTGTGTCTATATGAAGCCGGCCACGGTAGCCGAGGGGACTGAGGCGCTTCAGTCACGGTCAGCACGGCTCCTACGGTCGGGGGTTCGAATCCCCCTCGGGCATGGATATTTGTGTCGTCCTTAGTTGTAGGTAGTTCATAAGTAGTTCGTAAGTTTAGGGACTGATGACCCTGTAGTTAAGTCCCTTAAGCTTAACAAACATTTGAACATTTTGTCAATATGAAAGACATTCAGTGGAAGGAAATATATTGAATTAAAGTATGGATGTCTGGGTTCGATTCCCACCCGTGGCACAAATTTTAATTCTGTGCTTCTCATTTCACTCAATATCCTATTTTTATTTCATTTCATTTCATGCATACAGAGTAATCAGTTTAGAAGGACACTGCTGTTTCTCGCCATCGGAGGTTCGATTCCTCCCTGGAACATGGGTGTGCGTGTTGTCCATAGGTTAGTTTACCTTCGTTTAAGTAGATAGTAAGCTACGAACTGATGACCACGCAGTTTGGTCCGCTAGATTTACAATTTTTTTTTTTTTGTGATGGACGCTGTTAAAGTAATTTATGTTATTTCAAATACGTCTCTCTCCTTCCCCCTCTCCATTAATAGACCCTCCATCCTTCACAAAATATGCAAACGATTTGGCGAATTTTTGTTGTTAATTTCTCCTCCAATCTCTCTCTATCTCTCTCTCTGTCTCTCTCTCTCTCTCTCTCTCTCTCTCTCTCTCTCTCTCTCTCTCTCTCTCTCTCTCTCTCTGTCACCTCCCTTACATTATAACCTCAGTTGCCCTTTTGGTCTATTCCCTCAAAACGCTGTAAAAAATTTGTGGTTTCCGTTAAAACAATACTATCTCTTTTTATTTCTGCTTTCTTTACTGTCCATCTGTCGTCTCTATGGAGCAGTGTTCTTTTATATCTCCGATAATCCATCCTTCTTTCTGTAAAACATTCGTTGCTATTCTTTCGGCCCTAAAACGAAATGTGATATATATCTAAGTAAGGAGTACTTTGGAAGCATTTCACTCTTTTATTTTCCAGTTCTGCACTCCTATTCTTTCTTAGATCTCGCCCTCTGTCCTACTACCCTCCTTGATATATTTATTTGCATCTACGTGCTTCTTTTCACAATTTTGTACCTGGCAGTTACCGTGCAAGCACTGATGTCTCCATTAAAATGGCCATCTATTCCGATAAATCCCAGTATCCAAGCTTTGAAATGGCAGAGACTAGAGTTCTCCCCCATCCTTTCCAGTTGGATATTATCTTCCGCATTGCATTTTCGATGCGACATTGTATTAGAATCCACGTTGCTGTTTTTTAATCTCAATATGACTATTGAAGGCAACCACACCGTGTAGAATAAGTGTTCGATACACTTGCCAGTTACTGGATACCTTGTCATTGACCATACAGTAAATCACAGAAACCTCCTTCATCGAAGTCTGTTTGTGTTCCTGGACCTGGTGAATAATAGAAGCCAAAACGAAGTTAGTTTCCCAATTTTAGAATCCCTTTTCTAATGCATAATCCATGCTCCTCATAACTTTAAAAATGCGTAATATTCAGGTTATAGTGGCAACAATCTTGATTAAAATGAGCCCATAGTTGATTAAGCTTATAGCAAAATGCCACACCAAATCGTAATGTAGCATACTACAACGTAATATAATGTCATGCAAAATCCGCGATAAGGCGCCTCAGACTACGTGGCCTTCCCGTGCGGCCAAGAATGTCTTACCTAGTCAGACACCTCTGAGCTCTTTGATTGGTTGTACCGTCTAATGAGTATTCCATTATGACAAAACATTATGCTAACACATCTGTAATTCGCTGGAGGCCGGGATGAGGTTAACTTGTAATGGTTAAGGTATGGGCCCGATTCCCGCGGGGGTAACAGTTTTTAACGGCCACAAAAATACTATCTGCACCTACAGTAGCGACAAGTAAAGAACGCAGGTCTCTGCGTTGTTTCAAATCAACATTGAACATGTCGATGCGCTACTAAGTTAAACAAAGTTTTCGCAAATTACCAACTCCTCCATGTCTCTACGAACAGTATGATCGTAGCTACTAGTGAACGACAATGTGATAGTTGACGCTTCATCGTGTCAGGTCAAGAGTGTGTGCGGGGTTGGAGTCCCCGAAAGTAACAATATCAACAGGTCCCTTCCTACTATACAATAGCAAATAGTGCCGGTTTAGAGTTCCTGTCGGGGAAAAAATTACTTGTATGGTCGTTTCAGGTACTAGTCTAACGCTATTTTTGATCATATTTAATATCTGACTTCTGATTGCGCTTAGTTAACAAATCATCAATATACTACATTCTATTCCACAATTTTATGATGTGTGACTACATTACATATCTTCAGCGGTTACCTCTCAGCAACAATATGAGCTTCATGCAATTCCTAGTGCAGTGGTAGGATTATTATTTATTTATGAAATAGGTTATGGAAACCGATACTAATGAAAACGTCAGTGTTTTACGTCTATTTATGCCTAGAGATCACGCACTTAAAAGTGGCCTCTTAGCGGAGAATGTTGGGAGCTGAAGCTTGCCATCAGCTCGTAGGGTATTGGCTGTTTGAACAAGACCCGCCTCTTTCTACCAGTGCCGCCAACTTATGGCGTATAGATTACAGGTTTTGAAAGAAACAACATGTAAGGAGTTAAGACGTCACAGATGTAACACGAAATTATCAAATTAATGTTTGGGGAATGGAAAACTGGAAGGTATATCTACGAAATTTTAATATTTTAAAGGGATTTATTAATCAGGCGTAGCAACACTTTATGCTTCATTTTACTGTCGTAACTGACAACAATCAGAATTAACATTCTTCATACCACTTTCAAGGACAGCCTTCTTTCTTCTAAAACAAGTCGTCGGGGTAAGTGGACGTATTTTAGCAAATATCAAACTGTAAACAATAATCAATACCAAGCACAAAACAACAATACATTGACGAGGCCTACGGTGTACAATGCTGTTACGAGGTAAGGTTGGTAGAGAGCATAAACATTCAGTAGACACACGAACTCAGCCGACTTCCGTCGATCAGAGAGGGGCCACTAAAAAGTGCGTGACCTGTAATCGCAAACAACTGTTGTTTGCTTAACAGTGCGTTGAGATTCAGATCACGAACAAAAACATATCATGCCATTAAAGAAGTGTGATAACGTATCTGACTTTTGACTTCTTGCAACGAAATTTAATTAACAAGTGTTACTGTCTCATCTCTAATGACGTGTATTCTAATATTTGTTGTACGGAAGTATTGGTTTGCACCTTGCCTGGATGCCGTTAGGAGAAACAGGAGACTTACTTAGTACCTATTGTGGGTAGGTAATAACTGTACTGTGCAATGATTTGACGACCTGCCACACAGCTATGCTATTGTGGTTGAATAGAGTCAGGTGCAACCTCCACTTTGTAATTCAGGGGTGATCCACTTTTTTTTGCTGTCAAGTGTACATGTGTTAAATAAGTCTATGTTTACAATTCGTTGCTATGTATTTCATGGCATGTTCTCGAAACAGAACAAATGTGCTTTTCAGAGAAAGTGCTGCCACCTTTGAACAACTCAGAATCTTTCAGAATACAGATGTTTTCAGATAACAATAGTGTGCGAAAACCTTTTAGTAAGCAAGACGAAAAATAAAGGGGGACAAAAAAAATTGACAGTGGGGTTATATATGACAGAGAGAGAGTTTTCTTCAGTGATATCGATGCTTTGCGGTTGTTTGTTCATATTTGTTCTGGGTTGTTCGTTGAGAAATTTACTCAGTTTTTTATTGGCGTTGAACCAACACCGTCCGAAGAGAAGGCCCGTGCACTGCCGTGCCACGTCACGCCACATCGCACAGAGTAACTCGCGGTCGCGCAGCTGACTGGCTGGCTGTCGGGGCGCAGCCGCCGCCTCACGGCGCCCAGCCAGTCAGCTACGCGACCGCGAGTTACTCTGTGCGATGTGGCGTGACGTGGCACGGCAGTGCACGGGCCTTCTCTTCGGACGGTGTTGGTTGAACCGTCTTTCGTTTTCTCTCTTTTGATTGGCTCGTCGGTTTGAACGGGTACTTTGTGGACGTTGGTTTGTTTTGTCCTATTTTCATCGTTTCGGATAACTCAGTTTTCTCAATGGAGAGGGCGTCGAGCCACCAGTCGGCAACCCTCTGACCGAGCGCGCTGTGCCACGCGCCCCGGCGGGTTCCCAGCCACCGTCGAACATGCTCGAACATCACAAACTAATTCCTCGCCTATTACGCTATGGCGAATAAGTGCGAGGGTGATCCGTAATTCACGAACTATCGATGGCAGGTGTTAACTAACCAACCAACATCAGATTATAATTCATTGTTCTAACAACGTCCTAATTTTTATAATTTTCATTTCGTCACTGCTTTGAAATGACAACGCTTGAGTTATAATAGCAAAATCATCAAGAAGAGAAAGCATCATGGCGTACGCAAAAGAGATTTTGGGGCGAGGGATGTCACGTGACTGATTTACGAGTGCCAAGTGTACGCTGAGCGGCTGTAGTCACTCGTCCGAACGCCAAATGTACGCTTCATTCGTTCCAGCCTATAGTCATTCGTAACCAGTATAGTCAAAGAAAATAAACTTTGAACAATCAAGGCAAGACAGGTGATAATATATTAACGGAAAAATATAATGAAAATGTGGGAGAGATATTAAAAAGATAGTTCAAAGAGGTAAAAGTGCAAAAAAAAGAGTATGTTTGTCAAAGCTAAACTCAAACATCATTTTAGCTGTTAGTTAAAGTACGGTCAGGAAGACTATTACGTGTTAGGTGCATAGATATTACCACAATATTAGAGTCTTAATCTTATCACCACAATTTTGTATTATTTAGATTATTATTATGGTCCAAAATGTTTCCAAATCTTATAAAACCACAAATCTAAAGTGGCCTGTAAAACACGTCAGTGGGATTTTTTGTTTTCTTTTGGGAAATCGGATGTCTTACGTGGCATACAGAAACAAACTGACACACATGTCTATTCTGGCATACAAAACATCGATATTTTATGTACTTCAATTCTTGGAACCAACTGCTGTTTTCCAATGTACACCTCCGCCACATCAGATGACTGTTACCACACACTAACACATCGTGCTTCATGTAACAATAAGAGGAAGGATAAAACAATCCCTACCATCCAAAAATTCAAAGCAACCACCGGCACGTCAGTTGACCCACCACCATACACAACCATTTCATGCTTTGTATATTAATACGTGGCAGGACAAAACTGTCCCTACCCTCCAAAATTTACTTGAAGACGACACTCGAAGCAAGAACGCACTACGCAGTGTACTTTTCTGTTCTGTTTTCCTAATTCTAAAAGGTGCGAAGCATTCTTTTCACAAATGGTTTATGGACAAAGCCAGTTATAGCAAAACTGTGAGCTACCTAGATATAAGCAATTCCTATACTTCAGAATCTGTTAATCCATTCTATCATATTCGTGCATAGCTTGTAATTGTTGGAGCCCTGCATTGGGGGAGTAGCGCCGACATTTTATGTCTGGCTTGCCAGGGCCGAATCTCGGAAGGGGCAAAGAAATACCGAAATCATTCCTAAAATTCCTGGTTGCTGACTTCAGTGTTGCCCTGTCACAGGTACTTCAGCTAATCAAACTTTAAAAATCTACTAGATATTAGCCAGAATGAGGGAGATGTTTGCGTTATTGCATAACTAAATGCACAATGTTTATTAATTTGCATAGATTTCCTTTTGTAGATAAATGAATATTCATATTTCATTTCAAGGTAATACTTGTAGAACAGGTGAATTTGAATAACGTTCCCGTCCTTATAAAAAATAAAAAGTATTTCACGTGCGCACACTTCTTATTGAAAATCAAAAACATTAAGGATCTAGAGTCCTCTCTCGGTAATGGTGGAATTGATAGACATCTACACAGGATTATCTGGAAATCACATTTAACTGCCTGACAGAGGGTTCATCGGACCACTTTTATACTATTTATCTTCCATACAATTCTCGAATGGCGCGCGGGAAGAAAGAACATCTGAATCTCTCTGTTCGAGCTCTGATTTCAAGTATTTATTCAGATGCCACCCCCATGAAACACAGACACTGCCGAGGTGGGGTGGCTTGCGTGCCTCAACCGATGCAGATAGCCGTAACCACAGCGGAGGGGTATCTGTGGAGAGGCCAGACAAACGTGTGTTTCCTGAAGAGGGCAGCAGCCTTTTCAGTAGTTACAGGGGCAACAGTCTGGATGATTGACTGAGCTGGCCTTATAACATCAGCTAATGCGGCTTTGCCACACAGTTACTGCGAACGGCTGAAAGCAAGGGGAAACTACAGCCGTTACTTTTCCCGAGGACATGCAGCTCTACTGTATGAACATATGATGATGGCATCCTCTCGGGTAAAATATTCCGGAGGTAAAATAGTCCCCCATTCGGATATCCGGGTGGGGACTACTCAGGAGGATATTGTCATCAGGAAAGACAATACTTGCATTCTACGGATCGGAGCGTGGAATGTTAGATCCCTTAATCGGGTAGGAAAATTAGAAAATTTAAATTGGGAAATGGATAGGTTGAAGTTAGATATAATGGGGATTAGTGAAGTTCGGTGGCAGGATGAACAGGATTTCTGGTCAGGTGAGTACAGGATTATAAATACAAAATCAGTTGGGGGTATCACAAGAGTAGGACTGATAATGAATAAGAAAACAGGAATGGGGGTAAACTACTATAAGCAGCACAGTGATCGCATTATCATTGTCAAGATAGATACGAAGCCAACACCGAAAACAGTAGTACAGGTTTATATGCCAACTAGCTCTGCCGATGTTGAGGAGATCAAAGAAATATATGAGGAGCTAAAGGAAATTATTCACACAGTTAAGGGAGAGGAAAACTTAATTGTGTTGGGAGACTGGAATTCGGCAGTAGGAAAAGGAAGAGAAGGAAATAGTAGGTGAATACGGACTGGGCAGAAGGAATGAAAGAGGAAGTCGCCTGGTAGAATTTTGCACGGAACATGATTTAATCATAACAAACACGTGGTTTAAGAATCACAAAAGAAGGTTGTATACGTGGAAGAGACCAGGAGGCACCGAAAGGTATCAGATAGATTTTATAATGGTAAAACATAGATTCCGGAACCAGTTTATTAACTGTAAGACATACCCAGGGGCAGATATAGACTCTGATCATAACTTGTTAGTTATGAACTGTAGGCTGAAACTGAAAAAACTACCGAAAGGTAGGAGAATAAGGAGATGGGACTTAGATAAATTGAAGGAACGTGAAGTTTTGGAGAATTTTAGAGGGCGATTTAGGCAACAATTGACAGAAACAGGGAGAAATAAAACAGTAGAACAGGAATGGGTAGCATTGAGAGATGAAATAGTGAAGGCAGCAGAGGACAAAATAGGTACAAGGGCAAGACCTACAAAAAATCCTTGGATATCACAGGAAATACTAAATTTAATTGATGAGAGGAGAAAATATAAAAATGCAATAAATGAAACAGGCAAAATGGTGTACAGACTGTATGGCGACGGTGAACGGCTGCGTCGCGTCGGGGCGCGACCTCGTCTAAGGTACGACGATGGGCTTCTTCCCATAGGTCGACTGAACTCAACAGCAGGTGATTGCCTGGGAGAGAAATGCTCTGATGGCTGACGTCCTGCAGCAAAATAATCGTCGAATTCTCGCCTTCTCTCTCTGCAGTAGCCTACGACATGTCCAGGGCGCCCACAGTGGAAACACAGTGGTGTGTTGTCTTCTGTTCCCCAGACGTCTGTTCTTCTGCTGGGCGTCGTTGTTGCTGGGGGGGTTGGTTGTGGCCGTGTCGGCCGGTTCATAGGCTGCCGTTTGGCGGCTGCAGCGGATGTCATAGCAGGTCGTCACCATTCTTCACGTCGAGTGCGATTGGCGGGGCAGACAGGGGCTAATGTCTGAAATACCTGTTCCTCAGCTACGTCGGCTCCCTCGTGACTCACAGGGCTCACATCCATGGCCATAATCTGATGCTCGGTCGGTCTAATAGTTAAGGCTGCCATGCACTGTTGTAATTCTTCTCTCACAATATGTCGTATGGGAGAAGCGAAGTCATGCTGGTCTTCCGCAACGGCCGTAGGGACTACTTTGGGGATTCGGTCATACTTCTTGCGTCCAACTCTCCTTAGTTGCATCTCTTCAATACGTTGACACCACTTGATGAACTCTTCTGTGGTAGCGACGTCTTTTATCAGAAGGGCTTGGTACATGTCTTCTGCTATACCCTCCATCAGGTGCGTGATTTTGTCGGCCTCAGTCATGTTCGGATCGACAGTGTTACACAGGGCCAAAACATTCTGTATATGAGACTGTGTCGGCTCACCATGTCGTTGGGCCCGGTTCTTCAGTTGTTCTTCCGCCGAGCAGATTTGTCGCTAGCGGTCTCCTGGAACGTTTCCCAGTCATTCAGTATGTCTTCGTTGTTTTCGAACCATTGCTGGGCTGTTCCGTCCAGGTAGAAATAAACGTTGGCCAAACACATCGTATGATCCCACCTGTTGTACTTGACGACTCTGTCGAACCCTTTTAGCCATTTGTTGGGGTCCTGTCCAGCGTCTCCAGAGAACACCGACGGGTGTCTGATGTGCAGCTTTCCATGGTTGTTCTGATGATACAGACTTTCGGAAGGATGTACTCGGTATATCCCTTGTATTCCGGTTCCAGTCCGTGTAAGCGACGCTGTTACGTTGCCTAATCGGAGCCACGGTGATGCAGCTGTTGCACAGGTTACCCGGCGCCTCAACCAAACAATGTCGCGTTGAAGTGGGAGCAGGCTTGACTTCGAAGGTAACTGAACACAGCACTTATACTGAAAGCACGTTTATTACGAACTCAACATACACGCAGCACTGACTGCCTCTCAGGCAGAGTGCTCTGCTACTTATACACAGACAGAATTTACCAGAAATTAGAAGAACAGTTAACATAAGAGACAAGTAGATTTTACAAGTGAACATAAGAAAGATATAGAACATTCTGGAATTGTTAACTACAAAGAAATAAATTTTTGCTGGTGGTCGGGACTGAACCGTCGACCTTCATCACCGCAGTCCGCGACGCTATCCCCGGCGCCTCGCCGGCAGGCGGTGTTTTCTGTCTCTCGCGGCAATGTGGCTAGTGGTGGCAAGTCTGTGTAGAGTTTTCAGCAACAACAAAACTGAGATGATCATATGACTGTATAAATTAGATGGGGCGACAGGGCCCATTCTCACTGTTCGCCACGTCAGTTCGCACAGCCCAGTGCCCCGTGGTGAATGTGAGCTTCAGTTACAATGCGCGATGTGAAAAGTCGAAATATACTATCTCAATTGAAGGAACACCCCTAAGTCTTATTTGCAGCCAAAGCTGACTTTATAATATACCGGTATGTATGATGTTGGTCAACTTGGTGTGCCAAGTGGTGGAAAGTGTAACGACTTTCAAAACATCGACATCTGTTTGCAAACGAAAATATGTTCATAGAAATAAATCATAAAACTTTTGTAAGGAAATAAATAAAGCCTATTTACGTTATCGAATATGTGTCCCCTTTACGTTGTTAATAACGTCATAAACAACTTAGATTTTCCTATTTGTCAGTGCTGACTTTTTTCACTTGAAACGTTATTTAATAAAACTTACGATCTTCTGTTAGTCTGTTGCAAATTGTAAAGAGTGGAGGGCTACAAAATAATCTAATTAGCAATGAATTACTTCCTACAACAAAGAAGAAAATCTTCCAATTCCCGTAATAAATTTTATTTACCTCGCCCTGACGCCCACGTTTTCACCCAATTGCGTTTCCTTTTTTTCTTATTTTTACCCTCTTTCTGTTCTAAATGCAGGCTCAACGCAACTGTATTATAAACAACAGCTAAGCATAACAGCGCTATTTTGAAGTACGTTTGACAAAATATTGGATGATAGTGTGATACTCCTTTAGCGTTTCATCCAATATGTTTGTCAAACAATATGACCAACATTTCATCCAATAATTCGATAGTGTAATACCGGCCCAGCGAGCACAGAATAACATAGGGGGGCCTTACAATGACACCGAAGTGCAGACGGCTGAGAGCAGGCGCGACACCCAACTAACATGGCGGCGGAGCAACAGCTGCGAGCACGGGGCAGTTCATTGAGTTCGCTGCCTGTTATGCCCTTTTCCATAAATTTAAGGCCTTTCCTCTTGACAATCTATTTTTTCCATCTATAATTACAAATTTCAGCTAGGGATAGCAAATCATATTATTATATAAAATAGAAGCACATTTTTCCTCTGTCTGTCCCTTGAAACTCGCCCGCAGTTCTTTTGAGTGCTAACTGGCCGTGTTTGTGAAATTAACAATTGACTGCTTGCTCACAAAATCTAATTACGGCGATATTCACAAAGCGGCAGAAGTATACAGTTCTCTTAAGCAAAACTCGGATTATATAAGTTAAGCAACAGTTCTACCTTTACTGTAATCTATCGATGACACTGCACACAATTAAATAATGATCCGCAGTCATGGATCTCAATGAAAAATAAATGTTGGCAACGGAAACGTAACTATTATATGCTCCAGACACAAGATACATGAACAAATTACCCCACATTATTTCAAAATAAATAATAAGGGGAGAATTTAAATTAGCACAAAAGAATTATAGTTTAACAAATTAATTTATTGTTCAAAACAAGAACAACAAGGGGAAGACCATTTTTTTAAATACAATAAAAAACATACCTTACAAAATATTCCAAATATCCACAATTATATGGCCCTAAAGTTGCCCACCTGCAAAGTTGAATACAGGTTAATTATGATCACGTTTCACAGGGGGGAACGGAGGAATTGCAGCACATTCACACACGCCACGCCATGCAGGTACTTACCAAGCACCTGACGCCAATACACCAAGACGACAGCCAAGCAGTGTGGTGAATGCAGGTCGATGGTTCACTCATGCACAATGAAATAGTACTTCGCTTCCATAATGTGTCAAGCTAGTGGCTTAGGCTCATGATAAACTATCAGAAACAAACGCACTTGGTTATGACCACAACGTGCAGTGTACAGACGGAAGTTAAAGTTTCCCTAGAACTTGTAACTAGACATTAAATCAAGATTTCATTAAATAATATCTAAAATCGGTCGCTCTGGCGTTCGTTTAGCACAGGGAGAAGATAACTACAGAAGGTTAAAGTTGCTAGATCAATACAGCACTCTACAAAATCAGAACACAAAATATGCAAAATGTTAACAAAATTAATTTCGAAGAAAATAAGATCGCGACATGTATCGTGTAACGATTCTTTATGATCAGAGGAATGGTATCTATTAGATAAGCACAGTTGTAGATTGCTACAGCACAATACAGAGTTCGGTCACAAAAATTCAGAGAAGTGAAATAATTCTATTTCATGAACATTAAAAACACGATAGACGTCGTCTTTCTACACAGAGGAAAAAGATCTATTTAATGGTAATAACCACGACAGGGAACACGCTAATCGGCGCACACGTGGGCCGACAAGTACACAGATTACAAGTTAGAATGGACAATTTTCGGGGAAAATTATCACGCTACACTCACTAGAAAACCCATTAGCAAATTAGCTATAAAATTATTAACCACTCATGTGCACTGAATGATGGAAAAGCTGAAGGCTTAGACTGATATCGTCCTCGTGTTCTGTCGACAAAGTACGAACAGTATAGGCACCGTGAATCCCCAAAAATATTATAATTCAACTATGATAAGAACGTGAAAGACATTGAACATATTTAAACAGGCGATGAAATGATTTAAAAGTTATAAAGTGCAAGAACTGTGCTAACGAAACTCCATCAGAGCCTCAGAATCAGATTCCAGCAAAAATCGACATAAAAATAGCAATCCTGTACGAAATTCAGCAAAATCACCCTACTACACATAGTGTAGCTGCTACTCCCAGAATTAAACTCGTGAGAAGGCATAAGTACAACTATGGAGCCTGATATAAGTCGAGCCACGAGGCCACAGCAGAACCAAACCCAGAGGGACTTACCCTACCAGGAACCAAGAAGCGAATGAATAGCTCTCTTGACCACTGCCTAGCCGTTACCGAGCAGGGGTAGTGGAGGGGAACCCAGAGAGCGTCACCGTTTGTCAGGCAGGTAACCTGACCAACCCCCAGCCAAAGAGGTTAAGGGCAAGCTACATTAGGAATTTTTGCTAAGACTGGGTTCTGCTCAGCAGTTGGCAAACCTACTTCTTACCCAGAGACATTCAACGCCCAGAGTTTGAAAGAAACGACGACACAAAACAGACGAGGCGCGCCTAGCACTTCCTAAACTCTCTTACGTACAAAGTTTCATTCATTCAGTGGAAGCCAGGGCCAATGGGAGCACATCACAGTGCAAACTAATATACGTTTGAAGCCTCATGTACAACGGACACTTGAATTTTACATACAGATAAAACTAAATCAATATATAATGCCTGGTATCTCGCATATTGCGAGTGGAGTGGCTTGCTACACTAAAAAAAAGTCTGAAACTCGTCAACATTTGTTCATGGGGAGTCAGTTAAATGGAACACGTTATGTGGACGTGTTTCACCCTTTAACCTTTTATAACTTGAGGAGTACCGAACGTATTGTCATGCGTTTTTGTTTTAATTTTTTTTTAATCCTGGGCTAATGTTAGGCTAATGTCAATACGAATATGTGGAAAAGAAAACTAAAATAAGAATCATAATGTACAATCGTTTACCGCCTCTGCAGTGTAGTGAGCTCAGGAGCGTAAACTATGAGAGCTAGATCAGTGTACAGAAGTGAGGAAGATCTAAAAATAAGCAAATAATCGAGAGACTGTCTGTAACTTTTACGAGTGAAGCACATTTATCATTTTTCTTTTCTAAAGCGATGGCGCTAGATGGCTTCAGACTACAGATGTAGTAATTGTGTAAGATCTGTAAAAATTAGACAAATGATTCGGAGTCCGTTTTTTTTTTTTTTTTTTTTTTTTTTTTTTTTTTTTTTTTTTTTTTTTTAATCATTCTTAGGTCTATAATCGTATAATCTTATATTATGTACTTTGGCGAAGGTCTCATAGTTTATGCTACAGAGGACACGAAAGTGCGTAAGTGGTATACCATTCTACGTTATTATTTTTAATTCAGATTTTTGCTTTGACATTTAATGTAGCCTACGTTGATGCGAGAATTATGACGAAGAAACAGAAACAAACTGCTTGATGATACGTTCTGCAGTTCTCGAGTTAAAGTAGTTCAAAGATTACCCGTGAAAAGCCGGAGCAACTCAGTTAGTATTAAAATAAATAAGAAGCGTTAAGTCATAATTATTGGATATCGAAAGTTGAATGCCAAATTACAAATGTTTATGACAATGGGTCACAAAGTACAAGGGGAGTGGGCAACGGAATCTGCGCAAAAGTGGCAGGCGACTAATTTCTCCACGTCACAATTTTCATTTCATATAAAAGTAATTATTATTTTTGTACAAACACAATACGTATTGTACTTGCAAAGAACACTGTTGCATTCCTTCAGTATTCACCTGTCTACGTAATAAATTTCGTAATTGTTTTACTATCCTAAGGGGTTCAAATGACAACGTAATTGAACTTGAAGAAGTACGCATTTATCGGCCCAGTTCCGTTTCTACGCCGCGGCGGAGCGCATTGAGGCGCTATGCTCCCGTGCGCGCGGCCGTGCCTCGTCGGGGCCTCGAGTCCCCCCCGGGGCACGGATGCACGGATGTTGGTGCCGCCTTCCGCCTTCCGCCTTCCGCCTTCAGTATGAGCTAGTTGACGAGCAGCTGGCCCCCCGGGCTGTACAGACGTCGGCGCGCGCTCCGTTTGCGCAGGCGGGGCTCGCCTGCAGTTGCGGCGGCCGCCGCCAGGGCGCAGCGCAGGCGCCGCCACCTCGCCGCCGCGGCCGCAGCGCGCGCACAGTGCAACGCCGACCGCCGCCGCCGCCAGCACAGCCGCGCCGCGAGCACACCGCCGACCTCCAGCCGACCGCTAGCGGACCTCCAGCAGACCTCCTGCCGACCGCCGCCTCCGCCGCTGCAGACATGACGCCGGTGAGTACCGGCAGCCGCCTCTGCTCCATGCTGCAGCCGCGCCGCCGCGCCGCCGACCGGCTCCTTACCGACCACTGTACACCTGTACACGTCGGACGACAAAGCGCCCGCAGCCCGCGTGCTGTGCAGCTCTGTGCGAGCCGCTGGCGGACTTAGCAGCAGGCCGGAGTCGCGCCGGGCGACACCGCAACTGCTCGTTCGTTCGACGGAATGTCAGCTGCTTCAGATGCACCGTGTCGGGCTTCAGGATCCGAACGTCGTCAGAGCGTCAGCAAAAAAAAAAAAAAAAAAAAAAAAAAAAAAATTATATTGACTTCCGAATTATTATTCAAATTTCAGTGTCGGGTTCTTGCATAGAGAGAAGAAGCGTCCGATTTGACTGTCACTTTAGATAAAATATTTCAAAGATCTCTTGCCAAAATTTAAATTCCGTACCTATGTATGGTGTTGCTCTCATTCGTAATCGATCTATATAAAGAATCGATTTTTTGAAACTCTGTAAATTCTCAAGTGTCTTTTTCCCTTCTCGGGAGGTTGACTTTCACTAATATCTTCTCTTAAAATTGTAAAAAAATAAATAGAAAACTTAAAAAACACAACTCTCGACGATGTATAATATTTCTCATAACTTCACTGTGGATATATCTTGCAAATTTTATAAAAGGTTGAAAGAATAATCTTCAACACATCATTAAAGTTCAAGACGTTATAACGTTTTTATCGCTCTCCCAATATACAGGCCATCACTCGGCAAGAGCTATACAAAGACTAATTTTTGACTCATGTCAGTCGTACAAGAGACCGCGGTCAGTAGCGTGAACAGGGACGAACAAGGACGGAGAGCGGCGCCTCGCTGGGCGGCCGACGCCGCCGCAGCGCGTCAAACGCGTCCAACACTCAGCCACATGCCGTAAACCACTAAGCCACATAAACGTAAGTACAGTATCCTGCGAAACTGAGCTAACGTAAGATAGTGGCGGAGACCGCAGTCTGTCCCACCACACAGTCGGGGGAGGGGGGGGCCGGTAAATTTGGACCGCCGCAAATATTTAAAATGAAAGTATCTCTAGTGGAAGAAGTGTAATCCCGACCACTGTCGACACGGAGTGCAACTGATTACGCATTAATTAAGATGGAGAAATTTATGCAGTGATCTCACAAGCCAACAGTCACCTTTTTCATTTTTATGGTTTGTATTTATTTATATGGTACAACCAGTTTCGGTGAAACTATGTCGCCCTTCTCAAGTACCTGTACATTAACTAAAAAAAAAAAAAAAAAGAAAAGAAAAAAATATATAGACATCTTAAACATGACGGCAGTTCACCAACGGTGCAACTTGACAAAATTTTGAACAAATTTCAGCGCACCAATTGCATAATATGGTTTATTACGTAAACCTCGACCTAGGTTTCGGCAAAAATAATTTTGCCTTCTTGAGAAGATTTACAAATTAGTTCAACATAAAAGTCTTTGTTGAGTGAAACACAATCAAGTGCTCGCATGTAAGTATTTCCATATGATGGGATAAAATTAAAACTGTTAAGTTTACCAGATAAAAATTGTGAAGCAACGGCACACAACGACCCGATGAGCCCAATAAAGGGCTCACTCGGCCTGCCTGTGCCGTTGATCCACAATTTCTATCTGGTAAACTTAACAGTTTTAATTTCATCCCATCATATGGAAATACTTACATGCGAGCACTTGATTGTTTCACTCAACAAAAACTTGTATGTTGAACTAATCTGCAAATTTTCTGAAGAAGGCAAAATTATTTTTGCCGAAACCTGTGTCGCGGTTTTCGTAATAAACTACATTATGCAAATGGTCGTCTGAAATTTATTCACAAAAAGCTTATAATAAATCATTCATATTGGATTTCTAAATTTCCATTCCTTTAGAATCATTAACCTTAAATTCTTCATAAAGTTCAGTTAAGTGATTGGTCTGGACTGAGCCACTGTAGACATTGTAGCTAGCTGTTAACTTTTGATCGAACTGTACATTTATTTGTTATTCAACCTAGAAGCTAAATCTTGAAATATATATAAAAAAACAGCTATTTTCCTAATAATAGGTATTTTTACACATCTTACGATTTAATTTCTAAGTGGAATAAGACAAACCACTCAAACGAACAAAGGAACGTACAGGGAGTGATGACCTAGCAGTTAAGTCCCCTCTAAACAACAACAGCAGCAACAAATGTAAAATTTGATCAAAAGTCAGCAGCTCGGTACAATGTCTAGATGGCTCAGCGCAGACCAATCTCTTAACTGTACTGTATCAAGGACGTAAAACAACCTTCTGCAGATGGATTATGTATTTTTGAAATTACTTTTCAGTCATTATCTAAGTTTAATGATTCTGAAGAAATGAAAATTTAGAAATTATATAAGGTACAGGTATTTGTGAAAGTCCACATAGTTTCGCCGAAACTAGTCCTATAGTATAAATAAATGCAAACCATAAAAATAAAAAGCTACTGTTAGCTTGTAAGTACACTGCATAAATGTGTCTATCATAAATAAATTTAATTAAGTCTACGGAATGTACATTATTGCATAACAAGTATTAAGGTATATCTCGCCTGCATATATTACTGTGCTTTTATTAGCTCAGAAATATACACAAAAACTATTTTAGCCAGTCTTAACCAAGTAGTGGATTCTACAAATAACCTAGGAAGTAGTGCACAGTCATACTAATTACCGGAAAAACATAGTATACTTACGAAGATAGTACACTAAAAAGGACGCTACAATTATATGAAGAAAAAGTATAATTAATATGGATGTGAAATAGGGAATCAAATAGTATGGGCCGAAAAATTTGAATAGCCTGCTGGCGGCGAATGTGAAAAGCCGCCACTGATGTCAGCCGTTACTACTTACATTTGAAGGCTTTGTCTCTGTCATGGTCTGCTCACGCAATGGAAGGAGAAAGCCGCCACTCGTACGTTCGGTGGGCTCGTCATACGAGAACCTAGCCATTGTCCTCAGGTGAGAGTCCGCAGCAGTGCTGATATCGTAGGTGACGTTTTGCTCGCGGTCTTACGTAAGGCTGTATGATGAATTTACAGTAACCAAGTCGGAGACGAAACTAATGTAATCTCAAGGAAGCATCTAAAACGTAAGTAATTATAATCCAAAACCGTGAACAACAAAAATTGTATATAAAAAATTTCATGTATTTATTTGAAGATATTTATTTAGTCTCATCTTCATCACCAGATATAAATTCCCTAATACTGCATCTGTTTAGCACGTAAAATCCATGCGATGAAGTAGTATTGTAATTATTATTTATTATGGGATTTATGCAGCGGTTGGCAAATAATGTAAAATCTGTACAGCATATAGCGTTAAGTCAGTTCTCTTAATAATAATACATTTCTAAAGGTATCAGTGTATATATACATACTGGATGCCTGTTGTGAACTGAGAAGACCAACCACCAGCGTCAGTCAGCCAGAGTGCCAGGTCGCTAGGTGGCTGGGGACATTGTGACGCCTCAGTCTGTCAGCCAGAGTGGCAGGTGGCTAGGCAGCTGGGGACCATGTGACACCTCAGTTTCAGTCAGCCAGAGTGGCAGGTGGCTAGGCAGCTGGGGACCATGTGACACCTCAGTCTCAGTCAGCCAGAGTGGCAGGTGGCTAGGAAGCTGGGGACCATGTGACACCTCGGTCTCAGTCAGCCAGAGTGGCAGGTGGCTAGGCAGCTGGGGACCATGTGACACCTCGGTCTCAGTCAGCCAGAGTGGCAGGTGGCTAGGCAGCTGGGGACCATGTGACACCTCAGTCTCAGTCAGCCAGAGTGGCAGGTGGCTAGGAAGCTGGGGACCATGTGACACCTCGGTCTCAGTCAGCCAGAGTGGCAGGTGGCTAGGCAGCTGGGGACCATGTGACACCTCGGTCTCAGTCAGCCAGAGTGGCAGGTGGCTAGGCAGCTGGGGACCATGTGACACCTCAGTCTCAGTCAGCCAGAGTGGCAGGTGGCTAGGCGGCTGGGGACCATGTGACACCTCGGTCTCAGTCAGCCAGAGTGGCAGGTGGCTAGGCAGCTGGGGACCATGTGACACCTCGGTCTCAGTCAGCCAGAGTGGCAGGTGGCTAGGCAGCTGGGGACCATGTGGCACCTCAGTCTCAGTCAGCCAGAGTGGCAGGTGGCTAGGCAGCTGGGGACCATGTGACACCTCGGTCTCAGTCAGCCAGAGTGGTAGGTGGCTAGGCAGCTGGGGACCATGTGACACCTCGGTCTCAGTCAGCCAGAGTGGCAGGTGGCTAGGCAGCTGGGGACCATGTGACACCTCAGTCTCAGTCAGCCAGAGTGGCAGGTGGCTAGGCAGCTGGGGACCATGTGACACCTCAGTCTCAGTCAGCCAGAGTGGCAGGTGGCTAGGCAGCTGGGGACCATGTGACACCTCGGTCTCAGTCAGCCAGAGTGGCAGGTGGCTAGGCAGCTGGGGACCATGTGACACCTCGGTCTCAGTCAGCCAGAGTGGCAGGTGGCTAGGCAGCTGGGGACCATGTGACACCTCAGTCTCAGTCAGCCAGAGTGGCAGGTGGCTAGGCAGCTGGGGACCATGTGACAGCTCGGTCTCAGTCAGCCAGAGTGGCAGGTGGCTAGGCAGCTGCGGACCATGTGACACCTCAGTCTCAGTCAGCCAGAGTGGCAGGTGGCTAGGCAGCTGGGGACCATGTGAAACCTCAGTCTCAGTCAGCCAGAGTGGCAGGTGGCTAGGCAGCTGGGGACCATGTGACACCTCGGTCTCAGTCAGCCAGAGTGGCAGGTGGCTAGGCAGCTGGGGACCATGTGACACCTCAGTCTCAGTCAGCCAGAGTGGCAGGTGGCTAGGCAGCTGGGGACCATGTGACACCTCAGTCTCAGTCAGCCAGAGTGGCTGGTGGCTAGGCAGCTGGGGACCATGTGACACCTCAGTCTCAGTCAGCCAGAGTGGCAGGTGGCTAGGCAGCTGGGGACCATGTGACACCTCGGTCTCAGTCAGCCAGAGTGGCAGGTGGCTAGGCAGCTGGGGACCATGTGACACCTCAGTCTCAGTCAGCCAGAGTGGCAGGTGGCTAGGCAGCTGGGGACCATGTGACACATCAGTCTCAGTCAGCCAGAGTGGCAGGTGGCTAGGCAGCTGGGGACCATATGACACCTCGGTCTCAGTCAGCCAGAGTGGCAGGTGGCTAGGCAGCTGGGGACCATGTAACACCTCAGTCTCAGTCAGCCAGAGTGGCAGGTGGCTAGGCAGCTGGGGCCCATGTGACACCTCAGTCTCAATCAGCCAGAGTGGCAGGTGGCTAGGCAGCTGGGGACCATGTGACACCTCGGTCTCAGTCAGCCAGAGTGGCAGGTGGCTAGGCAGTTGGGGACCATGTGATACCTCGGTCTCAGTCAGCCAGAGTGGCAGGTGGCTAGGCAGCTGGGGACCATGTGACACCTCATACTCAGTCAGCCAGAGTGGCAGGTGGCTAGGCAGCTGGGGACCATGTGACACCTCAGTCTCAGTCAGCCAGAGTGGCAGGTGGCTAGGCAGCTGGGGACCATATGCCACCTCAGTCTCAGTCAGCCAGAATGGCAGGTGGCTAGGCAGCTGGGGACCATGTGACACCTCGGTCTCAGTCAGCCAGAGTGGCAGGTGGCTAGGCAGCTGGGGACCATGTGACACCTCAGTCTCAGTCAGCCAGAGTGGCAGGTGGCTAGGCAGCTGGGGACCTTGTGACACCTCAGTCTCAATCAGCCAGAGTGGCAGGTGGCTAGGCAGCTGGGGACCATGTGACACCTCGGTCTCAGTCAGCCAGAGTGGCAGGTGGCTAGGCAGCTGAGGACCATGTGACACCTCGGTCTCATTCAGCAAGAGTGGCAGGTGGCTAGGCAGCTGGGGACCATGTGACACCTCAGTCTAGGTCAGCCAGAGTGGCAGGTGGCGAGGCAGCTGGGGACCATGTGACTCCTCAGTCTCAGTCAGCCAGAGTGGCAGGTGGCTAGGCAGCTGGGGACCATGTGACACCTCAGTCTCAGTCAGCCAGAGTGGCAGGAGGCTAGGCAGCTGGGGACCAAGTGACACTTCAGTCTCAGTCAGCCAGTGTGGCAGGTGGCTAGGCAGCTGTGGATCATGTGACGCCTCAGTCTCAGTCAGCCTGTGTGGCAGGTGGCTAGGCAGCTGGGGTCCATTGACACCTCAGTCTCAGTCAGCCAGATTGGAAGGTGGCTAGGCAGCTGGGGACCATGTGACACCTCGGTCTCAGTCAGCCAGAGTGGCAGGTGGCTAGGCAGCTGGGGACCTTGTTACACCTCAATCTCAGTCAGCCAGAGTGGCAGGTGGCTAGGCAGCTGGGGACCATGTGACACCTCAGTCTCAGTCAGCCAGAGTGGCAGGTGGCTAGGCAGCTGGGGACCATGTGACACCTCAGTCTCAGTCAGCCAGGGTGGCAGGTGGCTAGGCAGCTGGGGACCATGTGACACCTCGGTCTCAGTCAGCCAGAGTGGCAGGTGGCTAGGCAGCTGGGTACCATGTGACACCTCAGTCGCAGTCAGCCAGAGTGGCAGGTGGCTAGGCAGCTGGGGACCATGTGACACCTCGGTCTCAGTTAGCCAGAGTGGCAGGTGGCTAGGCAGCTGGGGACCATGTGACACCTCAGTCTCAGTCAGCCAGATTGGCAGGTGGCTAGGCAGCTGGGGACCATGTGACACCTCAGTCTTAGTCAGCCAGTGTGGCAGGTGGCTAGGCAGCTCGGGACCATGTGACACCTCGGTCTCAGTCAGCCAGAGTGGCAGGTGGCTAGGCAGCTGGGGACCATGTGACACCTCAGTCTCAGTCAGCCAGAGTGGCAGGTGGCTAGGCAGCTGGTTACCATGTGACACCTCAGTCTCAGTCAGCCAGAGTGGCAGGTGGCTAGGCAGCTGGGGACCATGTGACATCTCGGTCACATTCAGCCAGAGTGGCAGGTGGCTAGGCAGATGGGGACCATGTGACACCTCAGTCTCAGTCAGCCAGAGGGGCAGGTGGCTAGGCAGCTGGGGACCATGTGACACCTCATACTCAGTCAGCCAGTGTGGCAGGTGGCTAGGCAGCTGGGGACCATGTGACACCTCAGTCTGAGTCAGCCAGAGTGGCAGGTGGCTAGGCAGCTGGGGACCAAGTGACACCTCAGTCTCAGTCAGCCAGAGTGGCAGGTGGCTAGGCAGCTGGGGACCATGTGACACCTCAGTCTCAGTCAGCCAGAGTGGCAGGTGGCTAGGCACCTGGGGACCATGTGACACCTCAGTCTCAGTCAGCCAGAGTGGCAGGTGGCTAGGCAGCTGGGGACCATGTGACACCTCAGTCTCAGTCAGCCAGAGTGGCAGGTGGCTAGGCAGCTGGGGACCATGTAACACCTCATACTCAGTCAGCCAGAGTGGCAGGTGGCTAGGCAGCTGGAGAGCATGTGACACTTCGGTCTCAGTCAGCCAGAGTGGCAGGTGGCTAGGCAGTTGGGGACCATGTGACACCTCGGTCTCAGTCAGCCAGAGTGGCAGGTGGCTAGGCAGCTGGGGACCATGTGACACCTCATACTCAGTCAGCCAGAGTGGCAGGTGGCTAGGCAGCTGGAGAGCATGTGACACCTCAGTCTCAGTCAGCCAGAGTGGCAGGTGGCTAGGCAGCTGGGGACCATATGACACCTCAGTCTCAGTCAGCCAGAATGGCAGGTGGCTAGGCAGCTGGGGACCATGTGACACCTCGGTCTCAGTCAGCCAGAGTGGCAGGTGGCTAGGCAGCTGGGGACCATGTGACACCTCAGTCTCAGTCAGCCAGAGTGGCAGGTGGCTAGGCAGCTGGGGACCATGTGACACCTCAGTCTCAATCAGCCAGAGTGGCAGGTGGCTAGGCAGCTGGGGACCATGTGACACCTCGGTCTCAGTCAGCCAGAGTGGCAGGTGGCTAGGCAGCTGTGTACCATGTGACACCTCAGTCTCATTCAGCCAGAGTGGCAGGTGGCTAGGCAGCTGGGGACCATGTGACACCTCGGTCTCAGTCAGCCAGAGTGGCAGGTGGCTAGGCAGCTGGGTACCATGTGACACCTCAGTCGCAGTCAGCCAGAGTGGCAGGTGGCTAGGCAGCTGGGGACCATGTGACACCTCGGTCTCAGTTAGCCAGAGTGGCAGGTGGCTAGGCAGCTGGGGACCATGTGACACCTCAGTCTCAGTCAGCCAGATTAGCAGGTGGCTAGGCAGCTGGGGACCATGTGACACCTCAGTCTTAGTCAGCCAGTGTGGCAGGTGGCTAGGCAGCTCGGGACCATGTGACACCTCGGTCTCAGTCAGCCAGAGTGGCAGGTGGCTAGGCAGCTGGGGACCATGTGACACCTCAGTCTCAGTCAGCCAGAGTGGCAGGTGGCTAGGCAGCTGGTTACCATGTGACACCTCAGTCTCAGTCAGCCAGAGTGGCAGGTGGCTAGGCAGCTGGGGACCATGTGACACCTCATACTCAGTCAGCCAGAGTGGCAGGTGGCTAGGCAGCTGGAGAGCATGTGACACCTCAGTCTCAGTCAGCCAGATTGGCAGGTGGCTAGGCAGCTGGGGACCATGTGACACCTCAGTCTTAGTCAGCCAGTGTGGCAGGTGGCTAGGCAGCTCGGGACCATGTGACACCTCGGTCTCAGTCAGCCAGAGTGGAAGGTGGCTAGGCAGCTGGGGACCATGTGATACCTCAGTCTCAGTCAGCCAGAGTGGCAGGTGGCTAGGCACCTGGGGACCATGTGTCACCTCAGTCTCAGTCAGCCAGAGTGGCAGGTGGCTAGGCAGCTGGGGACCATGTGACACTTCAGTCTCAGTCAGCCAGAGTGGCAGGTGGCTAGGCAGCTGGGGACCATGTGACGCCTCAGTCTCAGTCAGCCAGAGTGGCAGGTGGCTAGGCAGCTGGGGTCCATTGACACCTCAGTCTCAGTCAGCCAGATTGGAAGGTGGCTAGGCAGCTGGGGACCATGTGACACCTCGGTCTCAGTCAGCCAGAGTGGCAGGTGGCTAGGCAGCTGGTTACCATGTGACACCTCAGTCTCAGTCAGCCAGAGTGGCAGGTGGCTAGGCAGCTGGGGACCATGTGACATCTCGGTCTCAATCAGCCAGAGTGGCAGGTGGCTAGGCAGCTGGGGACCATGTGACACCTCGGTCTCAGTCAGCCAGAGTGGCAGGTGGCTAGGCACCTGGGTACCATGTGACACCTCAGTCGCAGTCAGCCAGAGTGGTAGGTGGCTAGGCAGCTGGGGACCATGTGACACCTCGGTCTCAGTCAGCCAGAGTGGCAGGTGGCTAGGCAGCTGGGGACCATGTGACACCTCAGTCTCAGTCAGCCAGATTGGCAGGTGGCTAGGCAGCTGGGGACCATGTGACACCTCAGTCTTAGTCAGCCAGTGTGGCAGGTGGCTAGGCAGCTCGGGACCATGTGACACCTCGGTCTCAGTCAGCCAGAGTGGAAGGTGGCTAGGCAGCTGGGGACCATGTGACACCTCAGTCTCAGTCAGCCAGAGTGGCAGGTGGCTAGGCAGCTGGGGACCTTGTGACACCTCAGTCTCAATCAGCCAGAGTGGCAGGTGGCTAGGCAGCTGGGGACCATGTGACACCTCGGTCTCAGTCAGCCAGAGTGGCAGGTGGCTAGGCAGCTGAGGACCATGTGACACCTCGGTCTCATTCAGCAAGAGTGGCAGGTGGCTAGGCAGTTGGGGACCATGTGATACCTCGGTCTCAGTCAGCCAGAGTGGCAGGTGGCTAGGCAGCTGGGGACCATGTGACACCTCATACTCAGTCAGCCGGAGTGGCAGGTGGCTAGGCAGCTGGGGACCATGTGACACCTCAGTCTCAGTCAGCCAGAGTGGCAGGTGGCTAGGCAGCTGGGGACCATATGCCACCTCAGTCTCAGTCAGCCAGAATGGCAGGTGGCTAGGCAGCTGGGGACCATGTGACACCTCGGTCTCAGTCAGCCAGAGTGGCAGGTGGCTAGGCAGCTGGGGACCATGTGACACCTCAGTCTCAGTCAGCCAGAGTGGCAGGTGGCTAGGCAGCTGGGGACCTTGTGACACCTCAGTCTCAATCAGCCAGAGTGGCAGGTGGCTAGGCAGCTGGGGACCATGTGACACCTCGGTCTCAGTCAGCCAGAGTGGCAGGTGGCTAGGCAGCTGAGGACCATGTGACACCTCGGTCTCATTCAGCAAGAGTGGCAGGTGGCTAGGCAGCTGGGGACCATGTGACACCTCAGTCTAGGTCAGCCAGAGTGGCAGGTGGCGAGGCAGCTGGGGACCATGTGACTCCTCAGTCTCAGTCAGCCAGAGCGGCAGGTGGCTAGGCAGCTGGGGACCATGTGACACCTCAGTCTCAGTCAGCCAGAGTGGCAGGTGGCTAGGCAGCTGGGGACCAAGTGACACTTCAGTCTCAGTCAGCCAGTGTGGCAGGTGGCTAGGCAGCTGTGGATCATGTGACTCCTCAGTCTCAGTCAGCCTGTGTGGCAGGTGGCTAGGCAGCTGGGGTCCATTGACACCTCAGTCTCAGTCAGCCAGATTGGAAGGTGGCTAGGCAGCTGGGGACCATGTGACACCTCGGTCTCAGTCAGCCAGAGTGGCAGGTGGCTAGGCAGCTGGGGACCTTGTTACACCTCAATCTCAGTCAGCCAGAGTGGCAGGTGGCTAGGCAGCTGGGGACCATGTGACACCTCAGTCTCAGTCAGCCAGAGTGGCAGGTGGCTAGGCAGCTGGGGACCATGTGACACCTCAGTCTCAGTCAGCCAGGGTGGCAGGTGGCTAGGCAGCTGGGGACCATGTGACACCTCGGTCTCAGTCAGCCAGAGTGGCAGGTGGCTAGGCAGCTGGGTACCATGTGACACCTCAGTCGCAGTCAGCCAGAGTGGCAGGTGGCTAGGCAGCTGGGGACCATGTGACACCTCGGTCTCAGTTAGCCAGAGTGGCAGGTGGCTAGGCAGCTGGGGACCATGTGACACCTCAGTCTCAGTCAGCCAGATTGGCAGGTGGCTAGGCAGCTGGGGACCATGTGACACCTCAGTCTTAGTCAGCCAGTGTGGCAGGTGGCTAGGCAGCTCGGGACCATGTGACACCTCGGTCTCAGTCAGCCAGAGTGGCAGGTGGCTAGGCAGCTGGGGACCATGTGACACCTCAGTCTCAGTCAGCCAGAGTGGCAGGTGGCTAGGCAGCTGGTTACCATGTGACACCTCAGTCTCAGTCAGCCAGAGTGGCAGGTGGCTAGGCAGCTGGGGACCATGTGACATCTCGGTCACATTCAGCCAGAGTGGCAGGTGGCTAGGCAGATGGGGACCATGTGACACCTCAGTCTCAGTCAGCCAGAGGGGCAGGTGGCTAGGCAGCTGGGGACCATGTGACACCTCATACTCAGTCAGCCAGTGTGGCAGGTGGCTAGGCAGCTGGGGACCATGTGACACCTCAGTCTGAGTCAGCCAGAGTGGCAGGTGGCTAGGCAGCTGGGGACCAAGTGACACCTCAGTCTCAGTCAGCCAGAGTGGCAGGTGGCTAGGCAGCTGGGGACCATGTGACACCTCAGTCTCAGTCAGCCAGAGTGGCAGGTGGCTAGGCACCTGGGGACCATGTGACACCTCAGTCTCAGTCAGTCAGAGTGGCAGGTGGCTAGGCAGCTGGGGACCATGTGACACCTCGGTCTCAGCCAGCCAGTGTGGCAGGTAGCTAGGCAGCTGGGGACCATGTGACACCTCAGTCAGCCAGAGTGGCAGGTGGCTAGGCAGTTGGGGACCATGTGACACCTCGGTCTCAGTCAGCCAGAGTGGCAGGTGGCTAGGCAGCTGGGGACCATGTGACACCTCATACTCAGTCAGCCAGAGTGGCAGGTGGCTAGGCAGCTGGAGAGCATGTGACACCTCAGTCTCAGTCAGCCAGAGTGGCAGGTGGCTAGGCAGCTGGGGACCATATGACACCTCAGTCTCAGTCAGCCAGAATGGCAGGTGGCTAGGCAGCTGGGGACCATGTGACACCTCGGTCTCAGTCAGCCAGAGTGGCAGGTGGCTAGGCAGCTGGGGACCATGTGACACCTCAGTCTCAGTCAGCCAGAGTGGCAGGTGGCTAGGCAGCTGGGGACCATGTGACACCTCAGTCTCAATCAGCCAGAGTGGCAGGTGGCTAGGCAGCTGGGGACCATGTGACACCTCGGTCTCAGTCAGCCAGAGTGGCAGGTGGCTAGGCAGCTGTGTACCATGTGACACCTCAGTCTCATTCAGCCAGAGTGGCAGGTGGCTAGGCAGCTGGGGACCATGTGACACCTCGGTCTCAGTCAGCCAGAGTGGCAGGTGGCTAGGCAGCTGGGTACCATGTGACACCTCAGTCGCAGTCAGCCAGAGTGGCAGGTGGCTAGGCAGCTGGGGACCATGTGACACCTCGGTCTCAGTTAGCCAGAGTGGCAGGTGGCTAGGCAGCTGGGGACCATGTGACACCTCAGTCTCAGTCAGCCAGATTGGCAGGTGGCTAGGCAGCTGGGGACCATGTGACACCTCAGTCTTAGTCAGCCAGTGTGGCAGGTGGCTAGGCAGCTCGGGACCATGTGACACCTCGGTCTCAGTCAGCCAGAGTGGCAGGTGGCTAGGCAGCTGGGGACCATGTGACACCTCAGTCTCAGTCAGCCAGAGTGGCAGGTGGCTAGGCAGCTGGTTACCATGTGACACCTCAGTCTCAGTCAGCCAGAGTGGCAGGTGGCTAGGCAGCTGGGGACCATGTGACACCTCATACTCAGTCAGCCAGAGTGGCAGGTGGCTAGGCAGCTGGAGAGCATGTGACACCTCAGTCTCAGTCAGCCAGATTGGCAGGTGGCTAGGCAGCTGGGGACCATGTGACACCTCAGTCTTAGTCAGCCAGTGTGGCAGGTGGCTAGGCAGCTCGGGACCATGTGACACCTCGGTCTCAGTCAGCCAGAGTGGAAGGTGGCTAGGCAGCTGGGGACCATGTGACACCTCAGTCTCAGTCAGCCAGAGTGGCAGGTGGCTAGGCACCTGGGGACCATGTGTCACCTCAGTCTCAGTCAGCCAGAGTGGCAGGTGGCTAGGCAGCTGGGGACCATGTGACACTTCAGTCTCAGTCAGCCAGAGTGGCAGGTGGCTAGGCAGCTGGGGACCATGTGACGCCTCAGTCTCAGTCAGCCAGAGTGGCAGGTGGCTAGGCAGCTGGGGTCCATTGACACCTCAGTCTCAGTCAGCCAGATTGGAAGGTGGCTAGGCAGCTGGGGACCATGTGACACCTCGGTCTCAGTCAGCCAGAGTGGCAGGTGGCTAGGCAGCTGGGGTCCATTGACACCTCAGTCTCAGTCAGCCAGATTGGAAGGTGGCTAGGCAGCTGGGGACCATGTGACACCTCGGTCTCAGTCAGCCAGAGTGGCAGGTGGCTAGGCACCTGGGTACCATGTGACACCTCAGTCGCAGTCAGCCAGAGTGGTAGGTGGCTAGGCAGCTGGGGACCATGTGACACCTCGGTCTCAGTCAGCCAGAGTGGCAGGTGGCTAGGCAGCTGGGGACCATGTGACACCTCAGTCTCAGTCAGCCAGATTGGCAGGTGGCTAGGCAGCTGGGGACCATGTGACACCTCAGTCTTAGTCAGCCAGTGTGGCAGGTGGCTAGGCAGCTCGGGACCATGTGACACCTCGGTCTCAGTCAGCCAGAGTGGAAGGTGGCTAGGCAGCCGGGGACCATGTGACACCTCAGTCTCAGTCAGCCAGAGTGGCAGGTGGCTAGGCAGCTGGTTACCATGTGACACCTCAGTCTCAGTCAGCCAGAGTGGCAGGTGGCTAGGCAGCTGGGGACCATGTGACATCTCGGTCACATTCAGCCAGAGTGGCAGGTGGCTAGGCAGATGGGGACCATGTGACACCTCAGTCTCAGTCAGCCAGAGGGGCAGGTGGCTAGGCAGCTGGGGACCATGTGACACCTCATACTCAGTCAGCCAGAGTGGCAGGTGGCTAGGCAGCTGGGGACCATGTGACACCTCAGTCTCAGTCAGCCAGAGTGGCAGGTGGCTAGGCAGCTGGGGACCGTGTGACACTTCAGTCTCAGTCAGCCAGAGTGGCAGGTGGCTAGGCAGCTGGGGACCATGTGACGCCTCAGTCTCAGTCAGCCAGAGTGGCAGGTGGCTAGGCAGCTGAGGACCATGTGACACCTCAGACTCAGTCAGCCAGAGTGGCAGGTGGCTAGGCAGCTGGGGACCATGTGACACCTCAGTCTGAGTCAGCCAGAGTGGCAGGTGGCTAGGCAGCTGGGGACCATGTGACACTTCAGTCTCAGTCAGCCAGAGTGGCAGGTGGCTAGGCAGCTGGGGACCATGTGACACCTCAGTCTCAGTCAGTCAGAGTGGCAGGTGGCTAGGCAGCTGGGGACCATGTGACACCTCGGTCTCAGCCAGCCAGTGTGGCAGGTGGCTTGGCAGCTGGGGACCATGTGACACCTCAGTCAGACAGAGTGGCAGGTGGCTAGGCAGCTGGGGACCATGTGACACCTCAGTCTCAGTCAGCCAGAGTGGCAGGTGGCTAGGCAGCTGGAGACAATGTGACACCTCAGTCTCAGTCAACCAGAGTGGCAGGTGGCTAGGCAGCTGAGGACCATGTGACACCTCAGTCTCAGTCAGCCAGAGTGGAGGTTGCCTAGGCAACTGGGGACCATGTGACACCTCAGTCTCGGTCAGCCAGAGTGGCAGGTGGCTAGGCAGCTGGGGACCATGTAACACCTCAGTCTCAGTCAGCCAGAGTGGCAGGTGGCTAGGCAGCTGGGGACCATGTGACACCTCAGTCTCACTCAGCCTTAGTGGCAGGTGGCTAGGCAGCTGGGAACCATGTGACACCTCAGTCTCAGTCTGCCAGAGTGGCAGGTGGCTACGCACCTGGGGACCATGTGACACCTCGGTCTCAGTCAGCCAGAGTGGTAGGTGCTAGGCAGCTGGCGACCATGTGACACCTCAGTCTCAGTCAGCCTTAGTGGCAGGTGGCTAGGCAGCTGGGGACCATGTGACACCTCAGTCTGTCAGCCAGAGTGGCAGGTGGCTAGGCAGCTGGGGACCATGTGACACCTCAGTTTCAGTCAGCCAGAGTGGCAGGTGGCTAGGCAGCTGGGGACCATATGACACCTCGGCCTCAGTAAGCCAGAGTGGCAGGTGGCTAGACAGCTGGGGACCATGTGACACCTCAGTCTCAGTCAGCAAGAGTGGCAGGTGGCTAGGCAGATGGAGACCATGTGACACCTCAGTCTCAGTCAGCCAGAGTGGCAGGTGGCTAGGCAGCTGAGGACCACGTGACACCTCAGTCTCAGTCAGCCAGAGTGGCAGGTGGCTAGGCAGCTGGGGACCACGTGACACCTCAGTCTCAGTCAGCCAGAGTGGCAGGTGGCTAGGCAGCTGGGGACCATGTGACACCTCGGTCTCAGTCAGTCCGAGTGGCAGGTGGCTAGGCAGCTGGGGACCATGTGACACCTCGGTCTCAGTCAGCCAGAGTGGCAGGTGGCTAGGCAGCTGGGGACCAAGTGACACCTCAGTCTCAGTCAGCCAGAGTGGCAGGTGGCTAGGCAGCTGGGGCCCATGGGACACATCAGTCTCAGTCAGCCAGAGTGGCAGGTGGCTAGGCAGCTGGGGACCATGTGACACCTCGGTCTCAGTCAGCCAGAGTGGCAGGTGGCTAGGCAGCTGGGGACCATGTAACACCTCAGTCTCACTCAGCCAGAGTGGCAGGTGGCTAGGCAGCTGGGGCCCATGTGACACCTCAGTCTCAGTCAGCCAGAGTGGCAGGTGGCTAGGCAGCTGGGGACCATGTGACACCTCGGTCTCAGTCAGCCAGAGTGGCAGGTGGCTAGGCAGTTGGGGACCATGTGACACCTCGGTCTCAGTCAGCTAGAGTGGCAGGTGGCTAGGCAGCTGGGGACCATGTGACACCTCAGTCTCAGTCAGCCAGAGTGGCAGGTGGCTAGGCTGCTGGGGACCATGTGACACCTCGGTCTCAGTCAGTCAGAGTGGTAGGTGGCTAGGCAGCTGGGGACCATATGACACCTCAGTCTCAGTCAGCCAGAATGGCAGGTGGCTAGGCAGCTGGGGACCATGTGACACCTCGGTCTCAGTCAGCCAGAGTGGCAGATGGCTAGGCAGCTGGGGACCATGTGACACCTCAGTCTCAGTCAGCCAGAGTGGCAGGTGGCTAGGCAGCTGGGGACCATGTGACACATTAGTCTTAGTCAGCAACTGTGGCAGGTAGCTAGGCAGCTGGGGACCATGTGACACCGCGGTCTCAGTCAGCCAGTGTGGCAGGTGGCTAGGCAGCTGGGGACCATGTGACACCTCAGTCGCAGTCAGCCAGAGTGGCATGTGGCTAGGCAGCTGGGTACCATGTGACACCTCAGTCTCAGTCAGCCAGAGTGGCAGGTGGCTAGGCAGCTGGGGACCATGTGACACCTCGGTCTCAGTCAGCCAGAGTGGCAGGTGGCTAGGCAGCTGAGGACCATGTGACACCTCGGTCTCATTCAGCAAGAGTGGCAGGTGGCTAGGCAGCTGGGGACCATGTGACACCTCAGTCTCAGTCAGCCTGAGTGGCAGGTGGCTAGGCAGCTGGGGACCATGTGACACCTCAGTCTTAGTCAGCCAGAGGGCAGGTGGCTAGGCAGCTGGGGACCATGAGACACCTCTGTCTCAGTGAGCCAGAGTGGCAGGTGGCTAGGCAGCTGGGGACCATGTGACACCTCAGTCTTAGTCAGCCAGTGTGGCAGGTGGCTAGGCAGCTGGGGACCATGTGACTCCTCAGTCTCAGTCAGCCAGAGTGGCAGGTAGATAGGCAGCTGGGGACCATGTGACACCTCAGTCTCAGTCAGCCAGAGTGGCAGGTGGCTAGGCAGCTGGGGACCATGTGACACTTCAGTCTCAGTCTGCCAGAGTGGCAGGTGGCTAGGCAGCTGCGGACCATGTGACGCCCCAGTCTCAGTCAGCCAGAGTGGCAGGTGGCTAGGCAGCTGGGGACCATGCGACATCTCGGTCCCATTCAGCCAGAGTGGCAGGTGGCTAGGCAGCTGGGGACCATGCGACATCTCGGTCCCATTCAGCCAGAGTGGCAGGTGGCTAGGCAGCTGGGGACCATGTGACACCTCAGTCTCCGTCAGGCAGAGTGGCAGGTGGCTAGGCACCTGGGTACCATGTGACACCTCAGTCGCAGTCAGCCAGAGTGGTAGGTGGCTAGGCAGCTGGGGACCATGTGACACCTCGGTCTCAGTCAGCCAGAGTGGCAGGTGGCTAGGCAGCTGGGGACCATGTGACACCTCAGTCTCATTCAGCCAGATTGGCAGGTGGCTAGGCAGCTGGGGACCATGTGACACCTCAGTCTTAGTCAGCCAGTGTGGCAGGTGGCTAGGCAGCTCGGGACCATGTGACACCTCGGTCTCAGTCAGCCAGAGTGGAAGGTGGCTAGGCAGCTGGGGACCATGTGACACCTCAGTCTCAGTCAGCCAGAGTGGCAGGTGGCTAGGCAGCTGGTTACCATGTGACACCTCAGTCTCAGTCAGCCAGAGTGTCAGGTGGCTAGGCAGCTGGGGACCATGTGACATCTCGGTCACATTCAGCCAGAGTGGCAGGTGGCTAGGCAGATGGGGACCATGTGACACCTCAGTCTCAGTCAGCCAGAGGGGCAGGTGGCTAGGCAGCTGGGGACCATGTGACACCTCATACTCAGTCAGCCAGAGTGGCAGGTGGCTAGGCAGCTGGGGTCCATTGACACCTCAGTCTCAGTCTGCCAGATTGGAAGGTGGCTAGGCAGCTGGGGACCATGTGACACCTCGGTCTCAGTCAGCCAGAGTGGCAGGTGGCTAGGCACCTGGGTACCATGTGACACCTCAGTCGCAGTCAGCCAGAGTGGTAGGTGGCTAGGCAGCTGGGGACCATGTGACACCTCGGTCTCAGTCAGCCAGAGTGGCAGGTGGCTAGGCAGCTGGGGACCATGTGACACCTCAGTCTCAGTCAGCCAGATTGGCAGGTGGCTAGGCAGCTGGGGACCATGTGACACCTCAGTCTTAGTCAGCCAGTGTGGCAGGTGGCTAGGCAGCTCGGGACCATGTGACACCTCGGTCTCAGTCAGCCAGAGTGGAAGGTGGCTAGGCAGCTGGGGACCATGTGACACCTCAGTCTCAGTCAGCCAGAGTGGCAGGTGGCTAGGCAGCTGGTTACCATGTGACACCTCAGTCTCAGTCAGCCAGAGTGGCAGGTGGCTAGGCAGCTGGGGACCATGTGACATCTCGGTCACATTCAGCCAGAGTGGCAGGTGGCTAGGCAGATGGGGACCATGTGACACCTCAGTCTCAGTCAGCCAGAGGGGCAGGTGGCTAGGCAGCTGGGGACCATGTGACACCTCATAGTCAGTCAGCCAGAGTGGCAGGTGGCTAGGCAGCTGGGGACCATGTGACACCTCAGTCTCAGTCAGCCAGAGTGGCAGGTGGCTAGGCAGCTGGGGACCGTGTGACACTTCAGTCTCAGTCAGCCAGAGTGGCAGGTGGCTAGGCAGCTGGGGACCATGTGACGCCTCAGTCTCAGTCAGCCAGAGTGGCAGGTGGCTAGGCAGCTGAGGACCATGTGACACCTCAGACTCAGTCAGCCAGAGTGGCAGGTGGCTAGGCAGCTGGGGACCATGTGACACCTCAGTCTGAGTCAGCCAGAGTGGCAGGTGGCTAGGCAGCTGGGGACCATGTGACACTTCAGTCTCAGTCAGCCAGAGTGGCAGGTGGCTAGGCAGCTGGGGACCATGTGACACCTCAGTCTCAGTCAGTCAGAGTGGCAGGTGGCTAGGCAGCTGGGGACCATGTGACACCTCGGTCTCAGCCAGCCAGTGTGGCAGGTGGCTTGGCAGCTGGGGACCATGTGACACCTCAGTCAGACAGAGTGGCAGGTGGCTAGGCAGCTGGGGACCATGTGACACCTCAGTCTCAGTCAGCCAGAGTGGCAGGTGGCTAGGCAGCTGGAGACAATGTGACACCTCAGTCTCAGTCAACCAGAGTGGCAGGTGGCTAGGCAGCTGAGGACCATGTGACACCTCAGTCTCAGTCAGCCAGAGTGGAGGTTGCCTAGGCAACTGGGGACCATGTGACACCTCAGTCTCGGTCAGCCAGAGTGGCAGGTGGCTAGGCAGCTGGGGACCATGTAACACCTCAGTCTCAGTCAGCCAGAGTGGCAGGTGGCTAGGCAGCTGGGTACCATGTGACACCTCAGTCTCACTCAGCCTTAGTGGCAGGTGGCTAGGCAGCTGGGAACCATGTGACACCTCAGTCTCAGTCTGCCAGAGTGGCAGGTGGCTACGCACCTGGGGACCATGTGACACCTCGGTCTCAGTCAGCCAGAGTGGAAGGTGCTAGGCAGCTGGCGACCATGTGACACCTCAGTCTCAGTCAGCCTTAGTGGCAGGTGGCTAGGCAGCTGGGGACCATGTGACACCTCAGTCTGTCAGCCAGAGTGGCAGGTGGCTAGGCAGCTGGGGACCATGTGACACCTCAGTTTCAGTCAGCCAGAGTGGCAGGTGGCTAGGCAGCTGGGGACCATATGACACCTCGGCCTCAGTAAGCCAGAGTGGCAGGTGGCTAGACAGCTGGGGACCATGTGACACCTCAGTCTCAGTCAGCAAGAGTGGCAGGTGGCTAGGCAGATGGAGACCATGTGACACCTCAGTCTCAGTCAGCCAGAGTGGCAGGTGGCTAGGCAGCTGAGGACCACGTGACACCTCAGTCTCAGTCAGCCAGAGTGGCAGGTGGCTAGGCAGCTGGGGACCACGTGACACCTCAGTCTCAGTCAGCCAGAGTGGCAGGTGGCTAGGCAGCTGGGGACCATGTGACACCTCGGTCTCAGTCAGTCCGAGTGGCAGGTGGCTAGGCAGCTGGGGACCATGTGACACCTCGGTCTCAGTCAGCCAGAGTGGCAGGTGGCTAGGCAGCTGGGGACCATGTGACACCTCAGTCTCAGTCAGCCAGAGTGGCAGGTGGCTAGGCAGCTGGGGCCCATGGGACACATCAGTCTCAGTCAGCCAGAGTGGCAGGTGGCTAGGCAGCTGGGGACCATGTGACACCTCGGTCTCAGTCAGCCAGAGTGGCAGGTGGCTAGGCAGCTGGGGACCATGTAACACCTCAGTCTCAGTCAGCCAGAGTGGCAGGTGGCTAGGCAGCTGGGGCCCATGTGACACCTCAGTCTCAGTCAGCCAGAGTGGCAGGTGGCTAGGCAGCTGGGGACCATGTGACACCTCGGTCTCAGTCAGCCAGTGTGGCAGGTGGCTAGGCAGTTGGGGACCATGTGACACCTCGGTCTCAGTCAGCCAGAGTGGCAGGTGGCTAGGCAGCGGGGGACCATGTGACACCTCAGTCTCAGTCAGCCAGAGTGGCAGGTGGCTAGGCTGCTGGGGACCATGTGACACCTCGGTCTCAGTCAGCCAGAGTGGTAGGTGGCTAGGCAGCTGGGGACCATATGACACCTCAGTCTCAGTCAGCCAGAATGGCAGGTGGCTAGGCAGCTGGGGACCATGTGACACCTCGGTCTCAGTCAGCCAGAGTGGCAGGTGGCTAGGCAGCTGGGGACCATGTGACACATTAGTCTTAGTCAGCAAGTGTGGCAGGTAGCTAGGCAGCTGGGGACCATGTGACACCGCGGTCTCAGTCAGCCAGTGTGGCAGGTGGCTAGGCAGCTGGGGACCATGTGACACCTCAGTCGCAGTCAGCCAGAGTGGCATGTGGCTAGGCAGCTGGGTACCATGTGACACCTCAGTCTCAGTCAGCCAGAGTGGCAGGTGGCTAGGCAGCTGGGGACCATGTGACACCTCGGTCTCAGTCAGCCAGAGTGGCAGGTGGCTAGGCAGCTGAGGACCATGTGACACCTCGGTCTCATTCAGCAAGAGTGGCAGGTGGCTAGGCAGCTGGGGACCATGTGACACCTCAGTCTCAGTCAGCCAGAGTGGCAGGTGGCTAGGCAGCTGGGGACCATGTGACACCTCAGTCTTAGTCAGCCAGAGGGCAGGTGGCTAGGCAGCTGGGGACCACGAGACACCTCTGTCTCAGTGAGCCAGAGTGGCAGGTGGCTAGGCAGCTGGGGACCATGTGACACCTCAGTCTCAGTCAGGCAGAGTGGCAGGTGGCTAGGCAGCTGGGGACCATGTGACTCCTCAGTCTCAGTTAGCCAGAGAGGCAGGTAGCTAGGCAGCTGGGGACCATGTGACACCTCAGTCTCAGTCAGCCAGAGTGGCAGGTGGCTAGGCAGCTGGGGACCATGTGACTCCTCAGTCTCAGTCAGCCAGAGTGGCAGGTAGCTAGGCAGCTGGGGACCATGTGACACCTCAGTCTCAGTCAGCCAGAGTGGCAGGTGGCTAGGCAGCTGGGGACCATGTGACACTTCAGTCTCAGTCAGCCAGAGTGGCAGGTGGCTAGGCAGCTGCGGACCATGTGACGCCCCAGTCTCAGTCAGCCAGAGTGGCAGGTGGCTAGGCAGCTGGGGACCATGCGACATCTCGGTCCCATTCAGCCTGAGTGGCAGGTGGCTAGGCAGCTGGGGACCATGCGACATCTCGGTCCCATTCAGCCAGAGTGGCAGGTGGCTAGGCAGCTGGGGACCATGTGACACCTCAGTCTCCGTCAGGCAGAGTGGCAGGTGGCTAGGCAGCTGGGGACCATGTGACTCCTCAGTATCAGTCAGCCAGAGTGGCAGGTAGCTAGGCAGCTGGGGACCATGTGACACCTCAGTCTCAGTCAGCCAGAGTGGCAGGTGGCTAGGCAGCTGGGGACCATGTGACACTTCAGTCTCAGTCAGCCAGAGTGGCAGGTGGCTAGGCAGCTGCGGACCATGTGACGCCCCAGTCTCAGTCAGCCAGAGTGGCAGGTGGCTAGGCAGCTGAGGACCATGTGACACCTCAGTCTCAGTCAGCCAGAGTGGCAGGTGGCTAGGCAGCTGGGGACCATGTGACACCTCAGTCTGAGTCAGCCAGAGTGGCAGGTGGCTAGGCAGCTGGGGACCATGAGACACCTCAGTCTCAGTGAGCCACAGTGGCAGGTGGCTAGGCAGCTGGGGACCATGTGACACCTCAGTCTCAGTCAGCCAGAGTGGCAGGTGGCTAGGCAGCTGGGGACCATGTGACACCTCAGTCTCAGTCAGTCAGAGTGGCAGGTGGCTAGGCAGCTGGGGACCATGTGACACCTCGGTCTCAGCCAGCCAGTGTAGCAGGTGGCTAGGCAGCTGGGGACCATGTGACACCTCAGTCAGCCAGAGTGGCAGGTGGCTAGGCAGCTGGGGACCATGTGAAAACTCAGTCTCAGTCAGCCAGAGTGGCAGGTGGCTAGGCAGCTGGGGTCCATGTGACACCTCAGTCTCAGTCAGCTAGTGTGGCAGGTGGCTAGGCAGCTGGGGACCATGTGACACCTCGGTCTCAGTCAGCCAGAGTGGCAGGTGGCTAGGCAGCTGGGGACCATGTGACACCTCAATCTCATTCAGCCAGAGTGGCAGGTGGCTAGGCAGCTGGAGCCCATGTGACACCTCAGTCTCAGTCAGCCAGAGTGGCAGGTGGCTAGGCAGCTGGGGACCATGTGACACCTCAGTCTCAGTCAGCCAGAGTGGCAGGTGTCTAGGCAGCTGGAGACCATGTGACACCTTAGTCTCAGTCAGCCAGAGTGGCAGGTGGCTAGGCAGCTGAGGACCATTTGACACCTCAGTCTCAGTCAGCCAGAGTGGCAGTTGCCTAGGCACCTGGGAACCATGTGACACCTCAGTCTCGGTCAGCCAGAGTGGCAGGTGGCTAGGCAGCTGGGGACCATGTGACACCTCAGTCTCAGTCAGCCAGAGTGGCAGGTGGCTAGGCAGCTGGGGACCATGTGACACCTCAGTCTCAGTCAGCCAGAGTGGCAGGTGGCTAGGCAGCTGAGGACCATGTGACACCTCAGTCTCAGTCAGCCTTAGTGGCAGGTGGCTAGGCAGCTGGGGACCATGTGACACCTCAGTCTCAGTCTGCCAGAGTGGCAGGTGGCTAGGCAGCTGGGGACCATGTGACACCTCGGTCTCAGTCAGCCAGAGTTGTAGTTGGCTAGGCAGCTGGGGACCATGTGACACCTCGGTCTCAGCCAGCCAGAGTGGCAGGTGGCGAGGCAGCTGGGGACCATGTGACACCTCGGTCTCAGTCAGCCAGAGTGGCAGGTGGCTAGGCAGCTGGGGACCATGTGACATCTCAGTCTCAGTCAGCCTTAGTGGCAGGTGACTAGGCAGCTGGTGACCATGTGACACCTCAGTTTCAGTCAGCCAGTGTGGCAGGTGGCTAGGAAGCTGGGGACCATGTGACACCTCAGTCACTGTCAGCCAGAGTGGCAGGTGGCTAGGCAGCTGGGGACCATGTGACACCTCGGTCTCAGTCAGCCAGTGTGGCAGGTGGCTAGGCAGCTGGGGACCATGTGACACCCCAGTCTCAGTCAGCCTTAGTGGCAGGTGGCTAGGCAGCTGGGGACCATGTGACACCTCAGTCTCAGTCAGCCAGAGTGGCAGGTGGCTAGGCAGTTGGGGACCATGTGACAACTCATTCTCAGTCAGCCAGTGTGGCAGGTGGCTAGGCAGCTGGGGACCATGTGACACCTCATACTCAGTCAGCCAGAGTGGCAGGTGGCTAGGCAGCTGGGGACCATGTGACACCTCGGTCTCAGTCAGCCAGAGTGGCAGGTGGCTAGGCAGCTGGGGACCATGTGACACCTCAGTCTCAGTCAGCCAGAGTGGCAGGTGACTAGGCAGCTGGGGACCATGTGACACCTCGGTCTCAGTCAGCCAGAGTGGCAGGTGGTTAGGCAGCTGGGGACCATGTGACACCTCAGTCTCAGTCAGGCAGAGTGGCAGGTGGCGAGGCAGCTGGGGACCATGTGACACCTCAGTCGTAGTCAGCCAGTGTGGCAGGTGGCTAGTCAGCGGGGGACCATGTGACACCTCGGTCTCAGTCAGCCAGTGTGGCAGGTGGCTAGTCAGTGGGGGACCATGTGACACCTCGGTCTCAGTCAGCCAGAGTGGCAGGTGGCTAGGCAGCTTGGGACCATATGACACCTCAGTCGCAGTCAGCCATAGTGGCAGGTGACTAGGCAGCTGGGTACCATGTGACACCTCAGTCTCAGTCAGCCAGAGTGGCAGGTGGCTAGGCAGCTGGGGACCATGTGACACCTCGGTCTCAGTCAGCCAGAGTGGCAGGTGGCTAGGCAGCTGGGGACCATGTGACTCCTCGGTCTCATTCAGCCAGAATGGCAGGTGGTTAGGCAGCTGGGGACCATGTGACACCTCAGTCTCAGTCAGCCAGAGTGGCAGGTGGCTAGGCAGCTGGGGAGCATGTGACTCCTCAGTCTCAGTCAGCCAGAAGGCAGGTGGCTAGGCAGCTGGGGACCATGTGACACCTCAGTCTCAGTCAGGCAGAGTGGCAGGTGGCTAGGCAGCTGGGGACCATGTGACACTTCAGTCTCAGTCAGCCAGAGTGGCAGGTGGCTAGGCAGCTGGGGACCATGTGACGCCTCAGTCTCAGTCAGCCAGAGTGGCAGGTGGCTAGGCAGCTGGGGTCCATGTGACACCTCAGTCTCAGTCAGCCAGAGTGGCAGGTGGCTAGGCAGCTGGGGACCATGTGACACCTCGGTCTCAGTCAGCCAGAGTGGCAGGTGGCTAGGCAGCTGGGGACCATGTGACACCTCAATCTCAGTCAGCCAGAGTGGCAGGTGGCTAGGCAGCTGGGGACCATGTGACACCTCAGTCTCAGTCAGCCAGAGTGGCAGGTGGCTAGGCAGCTGGGGACCATGTGACACCTCAGTCTCAGTCAGCCAGAGTGGCAGGTGGCTAGGCAGCTGGGGACCATGTGACTCCTAAGTCTCAGTCAGACAGAGTGGCAGGTGGCTAGGCAGCTGGATACCATGTGACACCTCAGTCTCAGTCAGCCAGAATGGCAGGTGGCTAGGCAGCTGGGGACCATGTGACACCTCGGTCTCATTCAGCCAGACTGGCAGGTGGCTAGGAAGCTGGGGACCATGTGACACCTCAGTCTCAGTCGGCCAGAAAGGCAGGTGGCTAGGCAGCTGGGGACCATGTGACACCTCAGTCTCAGTCAGCCAGAGTGGCAGGTGGCTAGGCAGCTGGGGACCATATGACACCTCAGTCTCAGTCAGCCAGAGTGGCAGGTGGCTAGGCAGCTGGGGACCATGTGACACCTCAGTCAGCCAGAGTGGCAGGTGGCTAGGCAGCTGGGGACCATGTGACGTCTCAGTCTCAGTCAGCCAGAGTGGCAGGTGGCTAGGCAGCTGGGGTCCATGTGACACCTCAGTCTCATTCAGCCAGAGTGGCAGGTGGCTAGGCAGCAGGGGACCATGTGACACCTCAATCTCAGTCAGCCAGAGTGGCAGGTGGCTAGGCAGCTGGGGACCATGTGACACCACTGTCTGTCAGCCAGAGTGGCAGGTGGCTAGGCAGCTGGGGACCATGTGACACCTCAGTCTCAGTCAGCCAGAGTGGCAGGTGACTAGGCAGCTGGAGACCATGTGACACCTCAGTCTCAGTCAGCCTTATTGGCAGGTGGCTAGGCAGCTGGGGACCATGTGACACCTCAGTCTCAGTCTGCCAGAGTGGCAGGGGGCTAGGCAGCTGGGGACCATGTGACACCTCGGTCTCAGTCAGCCAGAGTGGTAGGTGGCTAGGCAGCTGGGGACCATGTGACACCTCAGTCTCAGTCAGCCTTAGTGGCAGGTGGCTAGGCAGCTGGGGACCATGTGACACCTCAGTCTCAGTCAGCCAGAGTGGCAGGTGGCTAGGCAGCTGGGGACCATGTGACACCTCAATCTCAGTCAGCCAGTGTGGCAGGTGGCTAGGCAGCTGGGGACCATGTGACACCTCAGTCTCAGTCAGCCAGAGTGGCAGGTGGCTAGGCATCTGTGGACCATGTGACACCTCGGTCTCAGTCAGCCAGAGTGGCAGGTGGCTAGGCAGCTTGGGACCATGTGACACCTCAGTCTCAGTCAGCCAGAGTGGCAGGTGGCTAGGCAGCTGGGGACCATGTGACACCTCAGTCTTAGTCAGCCAGTGTGGCAGGTGGCTAGGCAGCTGGGGACCATGTGACACCTCGGTCTCAGTCAGCCAGAGTGGCAGGTGGCTAGGCAGCTGGGGACCATGTGACACCTCAGTCGCAGTCAGCCAGAGTGGCTGGTGACTAGGCAGCTGGGTACCATGTGACACCTCAGTCTCAGTCAGCCAGAGTGGCAGGTGGCTAGGCAGCTGGGGACCATGTGACACCTCGGTCTCATTCAGCCAGGGTGGCAGGTGGCTAGGCAGCTGGGGACCATGTGACACCTCAGTCTCAGTCAGCCAGAGTGGCAGGTGGCTAGGCAGCTGGGGACCATGTGACACCTCAGTCTCAGTCAGCCAGAGTGGCAGGTGGCTAGGCAGCTGGGGACCATGTGACACCTCAGTCTCAGTCAGCCTTAGTGGCAGGTGGCTAGGCAGCTGGGGACCATGTGACACCTCAGTCTCAGTCTGCCAGAGTGGCAGGTGGCTAGGCAGCTGGGGACCATGTGACACCTCGGTCTCAGTCAGCCAGAGTTGTAGTTGGCTAGGCAGCTGGGGACCATGTGACACCCCGGTCTCAGCCAGCCAGAGTGGCAGGTGGCGAGGCAGCTGGGGACCATGTGACACCTCGGTCTCAGTCAGCCAGAGTGGCAGGTGGCTAGGCAGCTGGGGACCATGTGACATCTCAGTCTCAGTCAGCCTTAGTGGCAGGTGGCTAGGCAGCTGGTGACCATGTGACACCTCAGTTTCAGTCAGCCAGTGTGGCAGGTGGCTAGGCAGCTGGGGACCATGTGACACCTCAGTCACTGTCAGCCAGAGTGGCAGGTGGCTAGGCAGCTGGGGACCATGTGACACCTCGGTCTCAGTCAGCCAGTGTGGCATGTGGCTAGGCAGCTGGGGACCATGTGACACCTCAGTCTCAGTCAGCCTTAGTGGCAGGTGGCTAGGCAGCTGGGGACCATGTGACACCTCAGTCTCAGTCAGCCAGAGTGGCAGGTGGCTAGGCAGTTGGGGACCATGTGACAACTCATTCTCAGTCAGCCAGTGTGGCAGGTGGCTAGGCAGCTGGGGACCATGTGACACCTCATACTCAGTCAGCCAGAGTGGCAGGTGGCTAGGCAGCTGGGGACCATGTGACACCTCGGTCTCAGTCAGCCAGAGTGGCAGGTGGCTAGGCAGCTGGGGACCATGTGACACCTCAGTCTCAGTCAGCCAGAGTGGCAGGTGACTAGGCAGCTGGGGACCATGTGACACCTCGGTCTCAGTCAGCCAGAGTGGCAGGTGGTTAGGCAGCTGGGGACCATGTGACACCTCAGTCTCAGTCAGGCAGAGTGGCAGGTGGCTAGGCAGCTGGGGACCATGTGACACCTCAGTCGTAGTCAGCCAGTGTGGCAGGTGGCTAGTCAGCGGGGGACAATGTGACACCTCGGTCTCAGTCAGCCAGTGTGGCAGGTGGCTAGTCAGTGGGGGACCATGTGACACCTCGGTCTCAGTCAGCCAGAGTGGCAGGTGGCTAGGCAGCTTGGGACCATATGACACCTCAGTCGCAGTCAGCCATAGTGGCAGGTGACTAGGCAGCTGGGTACCATGTGACACCTCAGTCTCAGTCAGCCAGAGTGGCAGGTGGCTAGGCAGCTGGGGACCATGTGACACCTCGGTCTCAGTCAGCCAGAGTGGCAGGTGGCTAGGCAGCTGGGGACCATGTGACTCCTCGGTCTCATTCAGCCAGAATGGCAGGTGGTTAGGCAGCTGGGGACCATGTGACACCTCAGTCTCAGTCAGCCAGAGTGGCAGGTGGCTAGGCAGCTGGGGACCATGTGACTCCTCAGTCTCAGTCAGCCAGAAGGCAGGTGGCTAGGCAGCTGGGGACCATGTGACACCTCAGTCTCAGTCAGGCAGAGTGGCAGGTGGCTAGGCAGCTGGGGACCATGTGACACTTCAGTCTCAGTCAGCCAGAGTGGCAGGTGGCTAGGCAGCTGGGGACCATGTGACGCCTCAGTCTCAGTCAGCCAGAGTGGCAGGTGGCTAGGCAGCTGGGGTCCATGTGACACCTCAGTCTCAGTCAGCCAGAGTGGCAGGTGGCTAGGCAGCTGGGGACCATGTGACACCTCGGTCTCATTCAGCCAGACTGGCAGGTGGCTAGGCAGCTGGGGACCATGTGACACCTCAGTCTCAGTCGGCCAGAGCGGCAGGTGGCTAGGCAGCTGGGGACCATGTGACACCTCAGTCTCAGTCAGCCAGAGTGGCAGGTGGCTAGGCAGCTGGGGACCACATGACACCTCAGTCTGAGTCAGCCATAGTGGCAGGTGGCTAGGCAGCTGGGGACCATGTGACACCTCAGTCAGCCAGAGTGGCAGGTGGCTAGGCAGCTGGGGACCATGTGACGTCTCAGTCTCAGTCAGCCAGAGTGGCAGGTGGCTAGGCAGCTGGGGTCCATGTGACACCTCAATCTCAGTCAGCCAGAGTGGCAGGTGGCTAGGCAGCTGGGGACCATGTGACACCACAGTCTCAGTCAGCCAGAGTGGCAGGTGGCTAGGCAGCTGGGGACCATGTGACACCTCAGTCTCAGTCAGCCAGAGTGGCAGGTGACTAGGCAGCTGGAGACCATGTGACACCTCAGTCTCAGTCAGCCAGAGTGGCAGGTGGCTAGGCACTGAGGACCACGTGACACCTCAGTCTCAGTCAGCCAGAGTGGCAGATGCCTGGGCAACTGGGGACCATGTGACACCTCAGTCTCGGTCAGCCAGTGTGGCAGGTGGCTAGGCAGCTGGGGACCATGTGACACCTCAGTCTCAGTCAGCCAGAGTGGCAGGTGGCTATGCAGCTGGGGACCATGTGACACCTCAGTCTTAGTCAGCCTTATTGGCAGGTGGCTAGGCAGCTGGGGACCATGTGACACCTCAGTCTCAGTATGCCAGAGTGGCAGGGGGCTAGGCAGCTGGGGACCATGTGACACCTCGGTCTCAGTCAGCCAGAGTGGTAGGTGGCTAGGCAGCTGGGGACCATGTGACACCTCAGTCTCAGTCAGCCTTAGTGGCAGGTGGCTAGGCAGCTGGGGACCATGTGACACCTCAGTCTCAGTCAGCCAGAGTGGCAGGTGGCTAGGCAGCTGGGGACCATGTGACACCTCAATCTCAGTCAGCCAGTGTGGCAGGTGGCTAGGCAGCTGGGGACCATGTGACACCTCAGTCTCAGTCAGCCAGAGTGGCAGGTGGCTAGGCAGCTGGGGACCATGTGACACCTCAGTCTCAGTCAGCCAGAGTGGCAGGTGGCTAGGCAGCTGGGGACCATGTGACTCCTCGGTCTCATTCAGCCAGGGTGGCAGGTGGCTAGGCAGCTGGGGACCATGTGACACCTCAGTCTCAGTCAGCCAGAGTGGCAGGTGGCTAGGCATCTGTGGACCATGTGACACCTCGGTCTCAGTCAGCCAGAGTGGCAGGTGGCTAGGCAGCTTGGGACCATGTGACACCTCAGTCTCAGTCAGCCAGAGTGGCAGGTGGCTAGGCAGCTGGGGACCATGTGACACCTCAGTCTTAGTCAGCCAGTGTGGCAGGTGGCTAGGCAGCTGGGGACCATGTGACACCTAGGTCTCAGTCAGCCAGAGTGGCAGGTGGCTAGGCAGCTGGGGACCATGTGACACCTCAGTCGCAGTCAGCCAGAGTGGCTGGTGACTAGGCAGCTGGGTACCATGTGACACCTCAGTCTCAGTCAGCCAGAGTGGCAGGTGGCTAGGCAGCTGGGGACCATGTGACACCTCGGTCTCATTCAGCCAGGGTGGCAGGTGGCTAGGCAGCTGGGGACCATGTGACACCTCAGTCTCAGTCAGCCAGAGTGGCAGGTGGCTAGGCAGCTGGGGACCATGTGACACCTCAGTCTCAGTCAGCCAGTGTGGCAGGTGGCTAGGCAGCTGGGGACCATGTGACACCTCAGTCTCAGTCAGCCAGAGTTGCAGGTGGCTAGGCAGCTGGGGACCATGTGACACCTCAGTCAGCCAGAGTGGCAGGTGACTAGGCAGCTGGGGACCATGTGACGGCTCAGTCTCAGTCAGCCAGAGTGGCAGGTGGCTAGGCAGCTGGGGTCCATGTGACACCTCAGTCTCAGTCAGCCAGATTGGCAGGTGGCTAGGCAGCTGGGGAACATGTGACACCTCGGTCTCATTCAGCCAGAGTGGCAGGTGGCTAGGCAGCTGGGGACCATGTGACACCTCAATCTCAGTCAGCCAGAGTGGCAGGTGGCTAGGCAGCTGGGGACCATGTGACAACTCAGTCTCAGTCAGCCAGAGTGGCAGGTGGCTAGGCAGCTGGGGACCATGTGACACCTCAGTCTCAGTCAGCCAGAGTGGCAGGTGGCTAGGCAGCTGGAGACCATGTGACACCTCAGTCTCAGTCAGCCAGAGTGGCAGGTGGCTAGGCAGCTGAGGACCACGTGACACCTCAGTCTCAGTCAGGCAGAGTGGCAGTTGCCTGGGCAACTGGGGACCATGTGACACCTCAGTCTCGGTCAGCCAGAGTGGCAGGTGGCTAGTCAGCTGGGGACCATGTGACACCTCAGTCTCAGTCAGCCAGAGTGGCAGGTGGCTAGGCAGCTGGGGACCATGTGACACCTCAATCTCAGTCAGCCAGAGTGGCAGTTGTCTAGGCAGCTGGGGACCATGTGACACCTCAGTCTCAGTCTGCCAGAGTGGCAGGGGGCTAGGCAGCTGGGGACCATGTGACGCCTCGGTCTCAGTCACCCAGAGTGGTAGGTGGCTAGGCAGCTGGGGACCGTGTGACACCTCAGTCTCAGTCAGCCTTAGTGGCAGGTGGCTAGGCAGCTGGGGACCATGTGACACCTCAGTCTCAGTCAGCCAGAGTGGCAGGTGGCTAGGCAGCTGGGGACCATGTGACACCTCAGTCTCAGTCAGCTAGAGTGGCAGGTGGCTAGGCAGTTGGGGACTATGTGACACCTCGGTCGCAGTCAGCCACAGTGGCAGGTGGCTAGGCAGCTGGGGACCATGTGACACCTCAGTCTCAGTCAGCCAGAGTGGCAGGTGGCTAGGCAGATGGAGACCATTGACACCTCAGTCTCAGTCAGCCTTAGTGGCAGGTGGCTAGGCAGCTGGGGACCATGTGACACCTCAGTTTCAGTCAGCCAGTGTGGCAGATGGCTAGGCAGCTGGGGACCATGTGACACCTCAGTCTCAGTCAGCCAGAGTGGCAGGTGGCGAGGCAGCTGGGGACCATGTGACACCTCGGTCTCAGTCAGCCAGAGGGGCAAGTGGCTAGGCAGCTGGGGACCATGTGACATCTCAGTCTCAGTCAGCCTTCGTGGCAGGTGGCTAGGCAGCTGGGGACCATGTGACATCTCAGTTTCAGTCAGCCAGTGTGGCAGGTGGCTAGGCAGCTGGGGACCATGTGACACCTCAGTCTCTGTCAGCCAGATTGGCAGGTGGCTAGGCAGCTGGGGACCATGTGACACCTCAGTTTCAGTCAGCCAGTGTGGCAGATGGCTAGGCAGCTGGGGACCATGTGACACCTCAGTCTCAGTCAGCCAGAGTGGCAGGTGGCTAGGCAGCTGGGGACCATGTGACACCTCGGTCTCAGTCAGCCAGAGTGGCAGGTGGCTAGGCAGCTGGGGACCATGTGACACCTCAGTCTCAGTCAGCCAGAGTGGCAGGTGACTATGCAGCTGGGGACCATGTGACACCTCGGTCTCAGTCAGCCAGAGTGGCAGGTGGCTAGGCAGCTGGGGACCATGTGACACCTCAGTCTCAGTCAGACAGAGTAACAGGTGGCTAGGCAGCTGGGGACCATGTGACACCTCAGTCTTAGTCAGCCAGTGTGGCAGGTGGCTAGTCAGCGGGGGACCATGTGACACCTCGGTCTCAGTCAGCCAGAGTGGCAGGTGGCTAGGCAGCTTGCGACCATATGACACCTCAGTCGCAGTCAGCCAGAGTGGCAGGTGGCTAGGCAGCTGGGTACCATGTGACACCTCAGTCTCAGTCAGCCAGAGTGGCAGGTGGCTAGGCAGCTGGGGACAGTGTGACACCTCGGTCTCAGTCAGCCAGAGTGGCAGGTGGCTAGGCAGCTGGGGACCATGTGACTCCTCGGTCTCATTCAGCCAGAATGGCAGGTGGTTAGGCAGCTGGGGACCATGTGACACCTCAGTCTCAGTCAGCCAGAGTGGCAGGTGGGTAGGCAGCTGGGGCCATGTGACTCCTCAGTCTCAGTCAGCCAGAAGGCAGGTGGCTAGGCAGCTGGGGACCATGTGACACCTCAGTCTCAGTCAGCCAGAGTGGCAGGTGGCTAGGCAGCTGGGGACCATGTGACACTTCAGTCTCAGTCAGCCAGAGTGGCAGGTGGCTAGGCAGTTGGGGACCATGTGACGCCTCAGTCTCAGTCAGCCAGAGTGGCAGGTGGCTAGGCAGCTGGGGTCCATGTGACACCTCAGTCTCAGTCAGCCAAAGTGGCAGGTGGCTAAGCAGCTGGGGACCATGTGACACCTCGGTCTCAGTCAGCCAGAGTGGCAGGTGGCTAGGCAGCTGGGGACCATGTGACACCTCAATCTCAGTCAGCCAGAGTGGCAGGTGGCTAGGCAGCTGGGGACCATGTGACACCTCAGTCTCAGTCAGCCAGAGTGGCAGGTGGCTAGGCAGCTGGGGACCATGTGACACCTCAGTCTCAGTCAGCCAGAGTGGCAGGTGGCTAGGCAGCTGGGGACCATGTGACTCCTAAGTCTCAGTCAGCCAGAGTGGCAGGTGGCTAGGCAGCTGGGGACCATGTGACAACTCAGTCTTAGTCAGCCAGTGTGGCAGGTGGCTAGGCAGCTGGGGACCATGTGACACCTCGGTCTCAGTCAGCCAGAGTGGCAGGTGGCTAGACAGCTGGGGACCATGTGACACCTCAGTCGCAGTCAGCCAGAGTGGCAGGTGGCTAGGCAGCTGGGTACCATGTGACACCTCAGTCTCAGTCAGCCAGAATGGCAGGTGGCTAGGCAGCTGGGGACCATGTGACACCTCGGTCTCATTCAGCCAGACTGGCAGGTGGCTAGGCAGCTGGGGACCATGTGACACCTCAGTCTCAGTCGGCCAGAGCGGCAGGTGGCTAGGCAGCTGGGGACGATGTGACACCTCAGTCTCAGTCAGCCAGAGTGGCAGGTGGCTAGGCAGCTGGGGACCATATGACACCTCAGCCTCAGTCAGCCAGAGTGGCAGGTGGCTAGGCAGCTGGGGACCATGTGACACCTCAGTCAGCCAGAGTGGCAGGTGGCTAGGCAACTGGGGACCATGTGAAACCTCAGTCGCAGTCAGCCAGAGTGGCTGGTGGCTAGGCAGCTGGGTACCATGTGACACCTCAGTCTCAGTCAGCCAGAGTGGCAGGTGGCTAGGCAGCTGGGGACCATGTGACACCTCGGTCTCATTCAGCCAGAGTGGCAGGTGGCTAGGCAGCTGGGGACCATGTGACACCTCAGTCTCAGTCAGCCAGAGTGGCAGGTGGCTAGGCAGCTGGGGACCATGTGACACCTCAGTCTCAGTCAGCCAGTGTGGCAGGTGGCTAGGCAGCTGGGGACCATGTGACACCTCAGTCTCAGTCAGCCAGAGTTGCAGGTGGCTAGGCAGCTGGGGACCATGTGACACCTCAGTCAGCCAGAGTGGCAGGTGACTAGGCAGCTGGGGACCATGTGACGCCTCAGTCTCAGTCAGCCAGAGTGGCAGGTGGCTAGGCAGCTGGGGTCCATGTGACACCTCAGTCTCAGTCAGCCAGAGTGGCAGGTGGCTAGGCAGCTGGGGAACATATGACACCTCGGTCTCATTCAGCCATTGTGGCAGGTGGCTAGGCAGCTGAGGACCACGTGACACCTCAGTCTCAGTCACCCAGAGTGGCAGGTGGCTAGGCAGCTGGGGACCATGTGACAACTCAGTCTTAGTCAGCCAGTGTGGCAGGTGGCTAGGCAGCTGGGGACCATGTGACACCTCGGTCTCAGTCAGCCAGAGTGGCAGGTGGCTAGACAGCTGGGGACCATGTGACACCTCAGTCGCAGTCAGCCAGAGTGGCAGGTGGCTAGGCATCTGGGTACCATGTGACACCTCAGTCTCAGTCAGCCAGAATGGCAGGTGGCTAGGCAGCTGGGGACCATGTGACACCTCGGTCTCATTCAGCCAGACTGGCAGGTGGCTAGGCAGCTGGGGACCATGTGACACCTCAGTCTCAGTCGGCCAGAGCGGCAGGTGGCTAGGCAGCTGGGGACCATGTGACACCTCAGTCTCAGTCAGCCAGAGTGGCAGGTGGCTAGGCAGCTGGGGACCATATGACACCTCAGCCTCAGTCAGCCAGAGTGGCAGGTGGCTAGGCAGCTGGGGACCATGTGACACCTCAGTCAGCCAGAGTGGCAGGTGGCTAGGCAACTGGGGACCATGTGAAACCTCAGTCGCAGTCAGCCAGAGTGGCTGGTGGCTAGGCAGCTGGGTACCATGTGACACCTCAGTCTCAGTCAGCCAGAGTGGCAGGTGGCTAGGCAGCTGGGGACCATGTGACACCTCGGTCTCATTCAGCCAGAGTGGCAGGTGGCTAGGCAGCTGGGGACCATGTGACACCTCAGTCTCAGTCAGCCAGAGTGGCAGGTGGCTAGGCAGCTGGGGACCATGTGACACCTCAGTCTCAGTCAGCCAGTGTGGCAGGTGGCTAGGCAGCTGGAGACCATGTGACACCTCAGTCTCAGTCAGCCAGAGTTGCAGGTGGCTAGGCAGCTGGGGACCATGTGACACCTCAGTCAGCCAGAGTGGCAGGTGACTAGGCAGCTGGGGACCATGTGACGCCTCAGTCTCAGTCAGCCAGAGTGGCAGGTGGCTAGGCAGCTGGGGTCCATGTGACACCTCAGTCTCAGTCAGCCAGAGTGGCAGGTGGCTAGGCAGCTGGGGAACATATGACACCTCGGTCTCATTCAGCCATTGTGGCAGGTGGCTAGGCAGCTGAGGACCACGTGACACCTCAGTCTCAGTCACCCAGAGTGGCAGTTGCCTGGGCAAATTGGGACCATGTGACACCTCAGTCTCGGTCAGCCAGAGTGGCAGGTGGCTAGTCAGCTGGGGACCATGTGACACCTCAGTCCCTGTCAGCCAGATTGGCAGGTGGCTAGGCAGCTGGGGACCATGTGACACCTCAGTCTCAGTCAGCCTTATTGGCAGGTGGCTAGGCAGCTGGGGACCATGTGACACCTCAGTCTCAGTCTGCCAGAGTGGCAGGGGGCTAGGCAGCTGGGGACCATGTGACACCTCAGTCTCAGTCAGCCAGAGTGGTAGGTGGCTAGGCAGCTGGGGACCGTGTGACACCTCAGTCTCAGTCAGCCTTAGTGGCAGGTGGCTAGGCAGCTGGGGACCATGTGACACCTGAGTCTCAGTCAGCCAGAGTGGCAGGTGGCTAGGGAGCTGGGGACCATGTGACACCTCAGTCTCAGTCAGCCAGAGTGGCAGTTGCCTAGGCAACTGGGGACCATGTGACACCACAGTCTCGGTCAGCCAGAGTGGCAGGTGGCTAGGCAGCTGCTGACCATGTGACACCTCAGTCTCATTCAGCGAGAGTGGCAGGTGGCTAGGCAGCTGGGGACCATGTGACACCTCAGTCTCAGTCAGCCTTAGTGGCAAGTGGCTAGGCAGCTGGGGACCATGTGACACCTCAGTCTCAGTCAGCCAGAGTGGCAGGTGGCTAGGCAGCTGGGGACCATGTGACACCTCAGTCTCAGTCAGCCAGTGTGGCAGGTGGCTAGGCTGCTGGGGACCATGTGACACCTCGGTCTCAGTCAGCTAGTGTGGCAGGTGGCTAGCAGCTGGGGACCATGTGACACCTCGGTCTCAGTCAGCCAGAGTGGCAGGTGGCTAGGCAGCTCGGGACCATGTGACATCTCAGTCTCAGTCAGCCTTTGTGGCAGGTGGCTAGGCAGCTGGGAACCATGTGCCACCTCAGTTTCAGTCAGCCAGTGTGGCAGGTGGCTAGGCAGCTGGGGACCATGTGACACCTCAGTCTCTGTCAGCCAGAGTGGCAGGTGGCTAGGCAGCTGGGGACCATGTGACACCTCGGTCTCAGTCAGCCAGTGTGGCAGGTGGCTAGGCAGCTGGGGACCATGTGACACCTCAGTCTCAGTCAGGCAGAGTGGCAGGTGGCTAGGCAGCTGGGGACCATGTGACACCTCAGTCAGCCAGAGTGGCAGGTGGCTAGGCAGCTGGGGACCATGTGACACCTCGGTCTCAGTCAGCCAGAGTGGCAGGTGGCTAGGCAGCTGGGGACCATGTGACACCTCAGTCTGAGTCAGCCAGAGTGGCAGGTGGCTAGGCAGCTGGGGACCATGTGACACCTCAGTCTCAGTCAGCCAGTGTGGCAGGTGGCTAGGCAGCTGAGGACCACGTGACAACTCAGTCTCAGTCAGCCAGAGTGGCAGTTGCCTAGGCAACTGGGGACCATGTGACACTTCGGACTCAGTCAGCCAGAGTGGCAGGTGGCTAGGCAGCTGGGGACCATGTGACACCTCGGTCTCAGTCAGCCAGAGTGGCAGGTGGCTAGGCAGCTGGGGACCATGTGACATATCAGTCTCAGTCAGCCTTAGTGGCAGGTGGCTAGGCAGCTGGGGACCATATGACACCTCAGTCTCAGTCAGCCAGAGTGGCAGGTGGCTAGGCAGCTGGGGACCATGTGACACCTCAGTCTCAGTCAGCCAGAGTGACAGGTGGCTAGGCAGGTGGGGACCATGTGACACCTCGGTCACAGTCAGGGAGAGTGGCAGGTGGTTAGGCAGCCTGGGACCATGTGACACCTCAGTCTTAGTAGCCAGAGTGGCAGGTGGCTAGGCAGCTGGGGACCATGTGACACCTCAGTCTCAATCAGCCAGAGTGGCAGGTGGCTAGGCAGCTGGGGACCATGTGACACCTCGGTCTCAGTCAGCCAGAGTGGCAGTTGCCTAGGCAACTGGTGACCATGTGACACCTCGGTCTCAGTCACCCAGAGTGGCAGGTGGCTAGGCAGCTGGGCACCATGTGCCACCTCAGTCTCAGTCAGCCAGAGTGGCAGGTGGCTAGGCAGCTGGGGTCCATGTGACACCTCGGTCTCAGTCAGCCAGAGTGGCAGGTGGCTAGGCAGCTGGGGACCATGTGACACCTCAGTCTCAGTCAGCCAGAGTGGCAGGTGGCTAGGCAGCTGGGGACCATATGACACCTCAGTCTCAGTCAACCAGTGTGGCAGGTGGCTAGGCAGCTGGGGACCATGTGACACCTCAGTCTCAGTCAGCCAGAGTGGCAGGTTGCTAGGCAGCTGGGGACCATGTGACACCTCAGTCTCAGTCAGCCAGAGTGGCAGGTTGCTAGGCAGCTGGGGACCATGTGACACCTCAGTCTCAGTCAGCCAGAGTGGCAGGGTGCTAGGCAGCTGGGGACCATGTGTCACCTCAGTCTCAGTCAGCCTTAGTGGCAGGTGGCTAGGCAGCTGTGGACCATGTGACACCTCAGTCTCAGTCAGCCAGAGTGACAGGTGGCTAGGCAGCTGGGGACCATGTGACACCTCGGTCTCAGTCAGCCAGAGTGGCAGGTGGCTAGGCAGCTGGAGACCATGTGACACCTCAGTCTTAGTCAGCCTTAGTGGCAGGTGGCTAGGCAGCTGGGGACCATGTGACACCTCAGTCTCAGTCAGACAGCGTGGCAGGTGGCTAGGCAGCTGGGGACCATGTGACAACTCAGTCTGTCAGCCAGAGTGGCAGGTGGCTAGGCAGCTGGGGACCATGTGACACCTCAGTCTCAGTCAGCCAGAGTGGCAAGTGGCTAGGCAGCTGGGGACCATGTGACACCTCGGTCTCAGTCAGCCAGTGTGGCAGGTGGCTAGGCAGCTGGGGACCATGTGACAACTCAATCTCAGTCAGCCAGAGTGGAAGGTGGCTAGGCAGCTGGGGACCATGTGACACCTCAGTCTCAGTCAGCCAGAGTGGCAGGTGGCTAGGCAGATGGGGACCATGTGACACCTCAGTCTCAGTCAGCCAGAGTGGCAGGTGGCTAGGCAGCTGGGGACCATGTGACACCTCAGTCTCAGTCAGCCAGAGTGCCAGGTGGCTAGGCAGCTGGGGACCATGTGACACCTCTGTCTCAGTCAGCCAGAGTGGCAGGTGGCTAGGCAGCTGGGAACCATGTGTCACCTCAGTTTCAGTCAGCCAGTGTGGCAGGTGGCTAGGCAGCTGGGGACCATGTGACACCTCAGTCTCTGTCAGCCAGAGTGGCTGGTGGCTAGGCAACTGGGGACCATGTGACACCTCGGTCTCAGTCAGCCAGTGTGGCAGGTGGCTAGGCAGCTGGGGACCATGTGACACCTCAATCTCAGTCAGGCAGAGTGGCAGGTGGCTAGGCAGCTGGGGACCATGTGACACCTCAGTCAGCCAGAGTGGCAGGTGGCTAGGCAGCTGGGGACCATGTGACACCTTGGTCTCAGTCAGCCAGAGTGGCAGGTGGCTAGGCAGCTGGGGACCATGTGACACCTCAGTCTGAGTCAGCCAGAGTGGCAGGTGGCTAGGCAGCTGGGGACCATGTGACACCTCAGTCTCAGTCAGCCAGTGTGGCAGGTGGCTAGGCAGCTGAGGACCACGTGACAACTCAGTCTCAGTCAGCCAGAGTGGCAGTTGCCTAGGCAACTGGGGACCATGTGACACTTCGGACTCAGTCAGCCAGAGTGGCAGGTGGCTAGGCAGCTGGGGACCATGTGACACCTCAGTCTCAGTCAGCCAGAGTGGCAGGTGGCTAGGCAGCTGGGGACCATGTGACACCTCGGTCTCAGTCAGCCAGAGTGGCAGGTGGCTAGGCAGCTGGGGACCATGTGACATATCAGTCTCAGTCAGCCTTAGTGGCAGGTGGCTAGGCAGCTGGGGACCATGTGACACCTCAGTCTCAGTCAGCCAGAGTGGCAGGTGGCTAGGCAGCTGGGGACCATGTGACACCTCGGTCTCAGTCAGCCAGAGTGGCAGGTGGCTAGGCAGCTGGGGACCATGTGACATATCAGTCTCAGTCAGCCTTAGTGGCAGGTGGCTAGGCAGCTGGGGACCATGTGACACCTCAGTCTCAGTCAGCCAGAGTGACAGGTGGCTAGGCGGCTGGGGACCATGTGACACCTCGGTCACAGTCAGGAAGAGTAGCAGGTGGCTAGGCAGCCTGGGACCATGTGACTCCTCGGTCTCAGTCAGCCAGAGTGGCAGTTGAATAGGCAACTGGTGACCATGTGACACCTCGGTCTCAGTCACCCAGAGTGGCAGGTGGCTAGGCAGCTGGGCACCATGTGCCACCTCGGTCTCAGTCAGCCAGAGTGGCAGGTGGCTAGGCAGCTGGGGACCATGTGACACCTCGGTCTCAGTCAGCCAGAGTGGCAGGTGGCTAGGCAGCTGGGGACCATATGACACCTCAGTCTCAGTCAGCCAGAGTGGCAGGTGGCTAGGCAGCTGGGGACGATGTGACACCTCAGTCTCAGTCAGCCAGAGTGGCAGGTCGCTAGGCAGCTGGGGAAAATGTGACACCTCAGTCTCAGTCAGCCAGAGTGGCAGGGTGGTAGGCAGCTGGGGACCATGTGACACCTCAGTCTCAGTCAGCCAGAGTGGCAAGTGGCTAGGCAGCTGGGGACCATGTGACACCTCGGTCTCAGTCAGCCAGTGTGGCAGGTGGCTAGGCAGCTGGGGACCATGTGCCAACTCAATCTCAGTCAGCCAGAGTGGAAGGTGGCTAGGCAGCTGGGGACCATGTGACACCTCAGTCTCAGTCAGCCAGAGTGGCAGGTGGCTAGGCAGATGGGGACCATGTGACACCTCAGTCTCAGTCAGCCAGAGTGGCAGGTGGCTAGGCAGCTGGGAACCATGTGACACCTCGGTCTCATTCAGCCAGAGTGGCAGGTGGCTAGGTAGATGGGGACCATGTGACACCTCAGTCTCAGTCAGCCAGAGTGGCAGGTGACTAGGAATCTGGGGACCATGTGACATCTCAGTCTCAGTCAGACAGAGTGGCAAGTGGCTAGGCAGCTGGGGACCATGTGACACTTCAGTCTCAGTCAGCCAGAGTGGAAGGTGGCAAGTCAGCTGGGGACCATGTGACTACTCAGTCTCAGTCAGCCACAGTGGCATGTAGCTAGGCAGCTGGGGAACATGTGACACCTCAGTCTCAGTCAGCCAGAGTGGCAGGTAGCTAGGCGGCTGGGGACCATGTGACACCTCGGGATCAGTCAGCCCGAGTGGCAGGTGGCTAGGCAGCTGGGGACCATGTGACACCTCAGTATCAGTCAGCCATAGTGGCAGGTGGCTAGGCAGCTAGGGACCATGACAGCTCAGTCTCAGTCAGCCAGAGTGGCAGGTGGCTAGGCAGCTGGGGACCATGTGACACCTCAGTCTCAGTCAGCCAGAGTGGCAGGTGGCTAGGCAGCTGGGAACCATGTGACACCTCGGTCTCAGTCAGACAGAGTGGCAGGTGGCTAGGCAGCTGGGGACCATGTGACACCTCAGTCTCAGTCAGTCTTAGTGGCAGGAGGCTAGGCAGCTGGGGACCATGTGACACCTCAGTCTCAGTCAGCCTTAGTGGCAGGAGGCTAGGCAGCTGGGGACCATGTGACACCTCAGTCTCAGTCAGCCAGAGTGGCAGGTGGCTAGGCAGCTGGGGACCATGTGACACCTCAGTCTCAGTCAGCCAGAGTGGCAGGTGGCTAGGCAGCTGGGGACCATGTGACACCTACTCTCAGTCAGCCAGAGTGGCAGGTGGCTAGGCAGCTGGAGACCATGTGACACCTCAGTCCCAGTCAGCCAGAGTGGCAGGTGGCTAGGCAGCTGAGGACCACGTGACACCTCAGTCTCAGTCAGCCAGAGTGGCAGATGGCTAGGCAGCTGGGGACCATGTGACACCTCAGTCTGAGTCAGAAAGAGTGGCAGGTGGCTAGGCAGCTGGAGACCATGAGACAGCTCAGTCTCAGTCAGCCAGAGTGGCAGGTGGCTAGGCAGCTGGGGACCATGTGACACCTCAGTCTCAGTCAGCCAGAGTGGCAGTTGCCTAGGCAACTGGGGACCATGTGACATCTCAGTCTCGTTCAGCCAGAGTGGCAGGTGGCTAGGCAGCTGGGGACCATGTGACACCTCGTTCTCAGTCAGCCAGAGTGGCAGTTGGCAAGGCAGCTAGGGGCCGAGTGACACCTCAATTTCAGTCAGCCAGAGCTGCAGAAGGCTAGGCAGCTGGGGACCATGTGACACCTCAGTCTGTCAGCCAGAGTGTCAGGTAGCTAGGCAGCTGGGGCCATGTGACACCTCGGTCTCAGTCAGCCCGAGTGGCAGTTGGCTAGGCAGCTGGGGACCATGTGACACTTCAGTCTCAGTCAGCCAGAGTTGCAGGTGGCTAGGCAGCTGGGAACCATGTGACACCTCGGTCTCAGTCAGCCAGAGTGGCAGGTGACTAGGAAGCTGGGGACCATGTGACATCTCAGTCTCAGTCAGCCAGAGTGGAAGGTGGCTAGGCAGCTGGGGACCATGTGACACCTCGGTCTAAGTCAGCCAGAGTGGCAGGTGGCTAGGCAGATGGGGACCATGTGACACGTCAGTCTCAGTCAGCCAGAGTGGCGGGTGACTAGGCAGCTGGGGACCATGTGACACCTCAGTCTCAGTCAGCCAGAGTGGCAGGTGGCTAGACAGCTGGGACCCATGTGACACCTCGGTCTCAGTCAGCCAGAGTGGCAGGTGGCTAGGCAGATGGGGACAATGTGACACCTCAGTCTCAGTCAGCCAGAGTGGCAGGTGGCTAGGCAGCTGGGAACCATGTGACACCTCGGTCTCAGTCAGACAGAGTGGCAGGTGGCTAGGCAGCTGGAGACCATGTGACACCTCAGTCTCAGTCAGCCAGAGTGGTAGGAGGCTAGGCAGCTGGGGACCATGTGACACCTCAGTCTCAATCAGCCAGAGTGGCAGGTGGCTAGGCAGCTGGGGACCATGTGACTCCTCAGTCTCAGTCAGCTAGAGTGGCAGGTGGCTAGGCAGCTGGGGACCATGTGACACCTAGTCTCAGTCAGCCAGAGTGGCAGGTGGCTAGGCAGCTGGGGACCACGTGACACCACGGTCTCAGTCAGCCAGTGTGGCAGGTGGCTAGGCAGCTGAGGACCACGTGACACCTCAGTCTCAGTCACCCAGAGTGGCAGGTGGCTAGGCAGCTGGGGACTATGTGACACCTCAGTCTCAGTCAGCCAGAGTGGCAGGTGGCTAGGCAGCTGGGGACTATGTGACACCTCAGTCTCAGTCAGCCAGTGTGGCAGGTGGCTAGGCAGCTGGGGACCACGTGACACTTCGGTCTCAGTCAGCGAGAGTGGCAGGTGGCAAGGCAGCTGGGGACCACGTGACACCTCGGTCTCAGTCAGCCAGAGTGGCAGGTGGCTAGGCAGCTGGGGACCATATGACACCTCAGTCTCAGTCAGCCAGAGTGGCAGGTGGCTAGGCAGCTGGGGACCATGTGACACCTCAGTCTGAGTCAGCCAGAGTGGCAGGTGGCTAGGCAGCTGGGGACCATGTGACACCTCAGTCTCAGTCAGCCAGAGTGGCAGGTGGCTAGGCAGCTGGGGACCATGTGACACCTCAGTCTCAGTCAGCCAGAGTGGCAGGTGGCTAGGCAGCTGGGGACCACGTGACACCTCGGTCTCAGTCAGCCAGGGTGGCAGGAGGCTAGGCAGCTGCGGACCATGTGACACCTCAATCTCAGTCAGCCAGAGTGGCAGGTGGCTAGGCAGCTGGGGACCATGTCACACCTCGGTCTCAGTCATTCAGATTGGCAGGTGGCTAGGCAGCTGGGGACCATGTGACACCTCAGTCTCAGTCAGCCAGTGTGGCAGGTGGCTAGGCAGCTGGGGACCATGTGACACCTCGGTCTCAGTCAGCCAGAGTGGCAGGTGGCTAGGCAGCTGGGGACCATGTGACACCTCAGTCTCAGTCAGCCAGAGTGGCAGGTGGCTAGGCAGCTGGGGACCATGTGACACCTTAGTCTCAGTCAGCCAGAGTGGCAGGTGGCTATGCAGCTGGGGACCATGTGACACCTCAGTCTCAGTCAGCCAGAGTGGCAGGTGGCTATGCAGCTGGGGACCATGTGACACCTCAGTCTCAGTCAGCCAGAGTGGCAGGTGGCTAGGCAGCTGGGGACCATGTGACACCTCAGTCTCTGTCAGCCAGAGTGGCTGGTGGCTAGGCAGCTGGGGACCATGTGACACCTCGGTCTCAGTCAGCCAGTGTGGCAGGTGGCTAGGCAGCTGGGGACCATGTGACACCTCAGTCTCAGTCAGGCAGAGTGGCAGGTGGCTAGGCAGCTGGGGACCATGTGACACCTCAGTCAGCCAGAGTGGCAGGTGGCTAGGCAGCTGGGGACCATGTGACACCTTGGTCTCAGTCAGCCAGAGTGGCAGGTGGCTAGGCAGCTGGGGACCATGTGACACCTCAGTCTGAGTCAGCCAGAGTGGCAGGTGGCTAGGCAGCTGGGGACCATGTGACACCTCAGTCTCAGTCAGCCAGTGTGGCAGGTGGCTAGGCAGCTGAGGACCACGTGACAACTCAGTCTCAGTCAGCCAGAGTGGCAGTTGCCTAGGCAACTGGGGACCATGTGACACTTCGGACTCAGTCAGCCAGAGTGGCAGGTGGCTAGGCAGCTGGGGACCATGTGACACCTCAGTCTCAGTCAGCCAGAGTGGCAGGTGGCTAGGCAGCTGGGGACCATGTGACACCTCGGTCTCAGTCAGCCAGAGTGGCAGGTGGCTAGGCAGCTGGGGACCATGTGACATATCAGTCTCAGTCAGCCTTAGTGGCAGGTGGCTAGGCAGCTGGGGACCATGTGACACCTCAGTCTCAGTCAGCCAGAGTGGCAGGTGGCTAGGCAGCTGGGGACCATGTGACACCTCAGTCTCAGTCAGCCAGAGTGACAGGTGGCTAGGCGGCTGGGGACCATGTGACACCTCGGTCACAGTCAGGAAGAGTGGCAGGTGGCTAGGCAGCCTGGGACCATGTGACTCCTCGGTCTCAGTCAGCCAGAGTGGCAGTTGCCTAGGCAACTGGTGACCATGTGACACCTCGGTCTCAGTCACCCAGAGTGGCAGGTGGCTAGGCAGCTGGGCACCATGTGCCACCTCGGTCTCAGTCAGCCAGAGTGGTAGGTGGCTAGGCAGCTGGGGACCATGTGACACCTCGGTCTCAGTCAGCCAGAGTGGCAGGTGGCTAGGCAGCTGGGGACCATATGACACCTCAGTCTCAGTCAGCCAGAGTGGCAGGTGGCTAGGCAGCTGGGGACGATGTGACACCTCAGTCTCAGTCAGCCAGAGTGGCAGGTCGCTAGGCAGCTGGGGAAAATGTGACACCTCAGTCTCAGTCAGCCAGAGTGGCAGGGTGCTAGGCAGCTGGGGACCATGTGACACCTCAGTCTCAGTCAGCCAGAGTGGCAAGTGGCTAGGCAGCTGGGGACCATGTGACACCTCGGTCTCAGTCAGCCAGTGTGGCAGGTGGCTAGGCAGCTGGGGACCATGTGCCAACTCAATCTCAGTCAGCCAGAGTGGAAGGTGGCTAGGCAGCTGGGGACCATGTGACACCTCAGTCTCAGTCAGCCAGAGTGGCAGGTGGCTAGGCAGATGGGGACCATGTGACACCTCAGTCTCAGTCAGCCAGAGTGGCAGGTGGCTAGGCAGCTGGGAACCATGTGACACCTCGGTCTCATTCAGCCAGGGTGGCAGGTGGCTAGGTAGATGGGGACCATGTGACACCTCAGTCTCAGTCAGCCAGAGTGGCAGGTGACTAGGAATCTGGGGACCATGTGACATCTCAGTCTCAGTCAGACAGAGTGGCAGGTGGCTAGGCAGCTGGGGACCATGTGACACTTCAGTCTCAGTCAGCCAGAGTGGCAGGTGGCAAGTCAGCTGGGGACCATGTGACACCTCAGTCTCAGTCAGCCAGAGTGGCAGGTGGCTAGGCAGCTGGGGACCATGTGACACCTCAGTCTGAGTCAGCCAGAGTGGCAGGTGGCTAGGCAGCTGGGGACCATGTGACACCTCAGTCTCAGTCAGCCAGAGTGGCAGGTGGCTAGGCAGCTGGGGACCATGTGACACTTCGGTCTCAGTCAGCGAGAGTGGCAGGTGGCAAGGCAGCTGGGGACCACGTGACACCTCGGTCTCAGTCAGCCAGAGTGGCAGGTGGCTAAGCAGCTGGGGACCATGTGACACCTCAGTCTCAGTCAGCCAGAGTGGCAGGTGGCTAGGCAGCTGGGGACCATGTGACACCTCAGTCTGAGTCAGCCAGAGTGGCAGGTGGCTAGGCAGCTGGGGACCATGTGACACCTCAGTCTCAGTCAGCCAGAGTGGCAGGTGGCTAGGCAGCTGGGGACCATGTGACACCTCAGTCTCAGTCAGCCAGAGTGGCAGGTGGCTAGGCAGCTGGGGACCACGTGACACCTCGGTCTCAGTCAGCCAGGGTGGCAGGAGGCTAGGCAGCTGCGGACCATGTGACACCTCAATCTCAGTCAGCCAGAGTGGCAGGTGGCTAGGCAGCTGGGGACCATGTCACACCTCGGTCTCAGTCATACAGATTGGCAGGTGGCTAGGCAGCTGGGGACCATGTGACACCTCAGTCTCAGTCAGCCAGTGTGGCAGGTGGCTAGGCAGCTGGGGACCATGTGACACCTCGGTCTCAGTCAGCCAGAGTGGCAGGTGGCTAGGCAGCTGGGGACCATGTGACACCTCAGTCTCAGTCAGCCAGAGTGGCAGGTGGCTAGGCAGCTGGGGACCATGTGACACCTTAGTCTCTGTCAGCCAGAGTGGCTGGTGGCTAGGCAGCTGGGGACCATGTGACACCTCGGTCTCAGTCAGCCAGTGTGGCAGGTGGCTAGGCAGCTGGGGACCATGTGACACCTCAGTCTCAGTCAGGCAGAGTGGCAGGTGGCTAGGCAGCTGGGGACCATGTGACACCTCAGTCAGCCAGAGTGGCAGGTGGCTAGGCAGCTGGGGACCATGTGACACCTTGGTCTCAGTCAGCCAGAGTGGCAGGTGGCTAGGCAGCTGGGGACCATGTGACACCTCAGTCTGAGTCAGCCAGATTGGCAGGTGGCTAGGCAGCTGGGGACCATGTGACACCTCAGTCTCAGTCAGCCAGTGTGGCAGGTGGCTAGGCAGCTGAGGACCACGTGACAACTCAGTCTCAGTCAGCCAGAGTGGCAGTTGCCTAGGCAACTGGGGACCATGTGACACTTCGGACTCAGTCAGCCAGAGTGGCAGGTGGCTAGGCAGCTGGGGACCATGTGACACCTCAGTCTCAGTCAGCCAGAGTGGCAGGTGGCTAGGCAGCTGGGGACCATGTGACACCTCGGTCTCAGTCAGCCAGAGTGGCAGGTGGCTAGGCAGCTGGGGACCATGTGACATATCAGTCTCAGTCAGCCTTAGTGGCAGGTGGCTAGGCAGCTGGGGACCATGTGACACCTCAGTCTCAGTCAGCCAGAGTGGCAGGTGGCTAGGCAGCTGGGGACCATGTGACACCTCAGTCTCAGTCAGCCAGAGTGACAGGTGGCTAGGCGGCTGGGGACCATGTGACACCTCGGTCACAGTCAGGAAGAGTGGCAGGTGGCTAGGCAGCCTGGGACCATGTGACTCCTCGGTCTCAGTCAGCCAGAGTGGCAGTTGCCTAGGCAACTGGTGACCATGTGACACCTCGGTCTCAGTCACCCAGAGTGGCAGGTGGCTAGGCAGCTGGGCACCATGTGCCACCTCGGTCTCAGTCAGCCAGAGTGGTAGGTGGCTAGGCAGCTGGGGACCATGTGACACCTCGGTCTCAGTCAGCCAGAGTGGCAGGTGGCTAGGCAGCTGGGGACCATATGACACCTCAGTCTCAGTCAGCCAGAGTGGCAGGTGGCTAGGCAGCTGGGGACGATGTGACACCTCAGTCTCAGTCAGCCAGAGTGGCAGGTCGCTAGGCAGCTGGGGAAAATGTGACACCTCAGTCTCAGTCAGCCAGAGTGGCAGGGTGCTAGGCAGCTGGGGACCATGTGACACCTCAGTCTCAGTCAGCCAGAGTGGCAAGTGGCTAGGCAGCTGGGGACCATGTGACACCTCGGTCTCAGTCAGCCAGTGTGGCAGGTGGCTAGGCAGCTGGGGACCATGTGCCAACTCTATCTCAGTCAGCCAGAGTGGAAGGTGGCTAGGCAGCTGGGGACCATGTGACACCTCAGTCTCAGTCAGCCAGAGTGGCAGGTGGCTAGGCAGATGGGGACCATGTGACACCTCAGTCTCAGTCAGCCAGAGTGGCAGGTGGCTAGGCAGCTGGGAACCATGTGACACCTCGGTCTCATTCAGCCAGGGTGGCAGGTGGCTAGGTAGATGGGGACCATGTGACACCTCAGTCTCAGTCAGCCAGAGTGGCAGGTGACTAGGAATCTGGGGACCATGTGACATCTCAGTCTCAGTCAGACAGAGTGGCAGGTGGCTAGGCAGCTGGGGACCATGTGACACTTCAGTCTCAGTCAGCCAGAGTGGCAGGTGGCAAGTCAGCTGGGGACCATGTGACTACTCAGTCTCAGTCAGCCACAGTGGCATGTAGCTAGGCAGCTGGGGAACATGTGACACCTCAGTCTCAGTCAGCCAGAGTGGCAGGTAGCTAGGCGGCTGGGGACCATGTGACACCTCGGGATCAGTCAGCCCGAGTGGCAGGTGGCTAGGCAGCTGGGGACCATGTGACACCTCAGTATCAGTCAGCCATAGTGGCAGGTGGCTAGGCAGCTAGGGACCATGACAGCTCAGTCTCAGTCAGCCAGAGTGGCAGGTGGCTAGGCAGCTGGGGACCATGTGACACCTCAGTCTCAGTCAGCCAGAGTGGCAGGTGGCTAGGCAGCTGGGAACCATGTGACACCTCGGTCTCAGTCAGACAGAGTGGCAGGTGGCTAGGCAGCTGGGGACCATGTGACACCTCAGTCTCAGTCAGTCTTAGTGGCAGGAGGCTAGGCAGCTGGGGACCATGTGACACCTCAGTCTCAGTCAGCCTTAGTGGCAGGAGGCTAGGCAGCTGGGGACCATGTGACACCTCAGTCTCAGTCAGCCAGAGTGGCAGGTGGCTAGGCAGCTGGGGACCATGTGACACCTCAGTCTCAGTCAGCCAGAGTGGCAGGTGGCTAGGCAGCTGGGGACCATGTGACACCTACTCTGTCAGCCAGAGTGGCAGGTGGCTAGGCAGCTGGAGACCATGTGACACCTCAGTCCCAGTCAGCCAGAGTGGCAGGTGGCTAGGCAGCTGAGGACCACGTGACACCTCAGTCTCAGTCAGCCAGAGTGGCAGATGGCTAGGCAGCTGGGGACCATGTGACACCTCAGTCTGAGTCAGCCAGAGTGGCAGGTGGCTAGGCAGCTGGAGACCATGAGACAGCTCAGTCTCAGTCAGCCAGAGTGGCAGGTGGCTAGGCAGCTGGGGACCATGTGACACCTCAGTCTCATTCAGCCAGAGTGGCAGTTGCCTAGGCAATTGGGGACCATGTGACATCTCAGTCTCGTTCAGCCAGAGTGGCAGGTGGCTAGGCAGCTGGGGACCATGTGACACCTCGTTCTCAGTCAGCCAGAGTGGCAGTTGGCAAGGCAGCTAGGGGCCGAGTGACACCTCAATTTCAGTCAGCCAGAGCTGCAGAAGGCTAGGCAGCTGGGGACCATGTGACACCTCAGTCTGTCAGCCAGAGTGTCAGGTAGCTAGGCAGCTGGGGCCATGTGACACCTCGGTCTCAGTCAGCCCGAGTGGCAGTTGGCTAGGCAGCTGGGGACCATGTGACACTTCAGTCTCAGTCAGCCAGAGTTGCAGGTGGCTAGGCAGCTGGGAACCATGTGACACCTCGGTCTCAGTCAGCCAGAGTGGCAGGTGACTAGGAAGCTGGGGACCATGTGACATCTCAGTCTCAGTCAGCCAGAGTGGAAGGTGGCTAGGCAGCTGGGGACCATGTGACACCTCGGTCTAAGTCAGCCAGAGTGGCAGGTGGCTAGGCAGATGGGGACCATGTGACACGTCAGTCTCAGTCAGCCAGAGTGGCAGGTGACTAGGCAGCTGGGGACCATGTGACACCTCAGTCTCAGTCAGCCAGAGTGGCAGGTGGCTAGACAGCTGGGACCCATGTGACACCTCGGTCTCAGTCAGCCAGAGTGGCAGGTGGCTAGGCAGATGGGGACCATGTGACACCTCAGTCTCAGTCAGCCAGAGTGGCAGGTGGCTAGGCAGCTGGGAACCATGTGACACCTCGGTCTCAGTCAGACAGAGTGGCAGGTGGCTAGGCAGCTGGAGACCATGTGACACCTCGGTCTCAGTCAGCCAGAGTGGTAGGAGGCTAGGCAGCTGGGGACCATGTGACACCTCAGTCTCAATCAGCCAGAGTGGCAGGTGGCTAGGCAGCTGGGGACCATGTGACTCCTCAGTCTCAGTCAGCCAGAGTGGCAGGTGGCTAGGCAGCTGGGGACCATGTGACACCTAGTCTCAGTCAGCCAGAGTGGCAGGTGGCTAGGCAGCTGGGGACCACGTGACAGCACGGTCTCAGTCAGCCAGTGTGGCAGGTGGCTAGGCAGCTGAGGACCACGTGACACCTCAGTCTCAGTCACCCAGAGTGGCAGGTGGCTAGGCAGCTGGGGACTATGTGACACCTCAGTCTCAGTCAGCCAGAGTGGCAGGTGGCTAGGCAGCTGGGGACTATGTGACACCTCAGTCTCAGTCAGCCAGAGTGGCAGGTGGCTAGGCAGCTGGGGACCACGTGACACTTCGGTCTCAGTCAGCGAGAGTGGCAGGTGGCAAGGCAGCTGGGGACCACGTGACACCTCGGTCTCAGTCAGCCAGAGTGGCAGGTGGCTAGGCAGCTGGGGACCATGTGACACCTCAGTCTCAGTCAGCCAGAGTGGCAGGTGGCTAGGCAGCTGGGGACCATGTGACACCTCAGTCTGAGTCAGCCAGAGTGGCAGGTGGCTAGGCAGCTGGGGACCATGTGACACCTCAGTCTCAGTCAGCCAGAGTGGCAGGTGGCTAGGCAGCTGGGGACCATGTGACACCTCAGTCTCAGTCAGCCAGAGTGGCAGGTTGCTAGGCAGCTGGGGACCACGTGACACCTCGGTCTCAGTCAGCCACAGTGGCAGGAGGCTAGGCAGCTGCGGACCATGTGACACCTCAATCTCAGTCAGCCAGAGTGGCAGGTGGCTAGGCAGCTGGGGACCATGTCACACCTCGGTCTCAGTCATTCAGATTGGCAGGTGGCTAGGCAGCTGGGGACCATGTGACACCTCAGTCTCAGTCAGCCAGTGTGGCAGGTGGCTAGGCAGCTGGGGACCATGTGACACCTCGGTCTCAGTCAGCCAGAGTGGCAGGTGGCTAGGCAGCTGGGGACCATGTGACACCTCAGTCTCAGTCAGCCAGAGTGGCAGGTGGCTAGGCAGCTGGGGACCATGTGACACCTTAGTCTCAGTCAGCCAGAGTGGCAGGTGGCTAGAGGCAGCTGGGGACCATGTGACACCTCAGTCTCAGTCAGCCAGAGTGGCAGGTGGCTAGGCAGCTGGGGAACATGTGGCACCTCAGTCTCAGTCAGCCAGAGTGGCAGGTGGCTATGCAGCTGGGGACCATGTGACACCTCAGTCTCAGTCAGCCAGAGTGGCAGGTGGCTATGCAGCTGGGGACCATGTGACACCTCAGTCTCAGTCAGCCAGAGTGGCAGGTGGCTAGGCAGCTGGGGACCATGTGACACCTCAGTCTCAGTCAGCCAGACCCCCCAGGGGGCCCACAGTTCTTTTGAGGGTACGTGTGTGGCGCGCACGGAGCCCCGAGACGGAGCAGCTTTTCTTCTGCCCCAGGCTGCTTCACTTTCCCTCCCGGTTTAGGCCTTCGCCCGGAGACGGGCATATTTCGTGAGATACGGTGGTTCTTGTTGTGGTTTTCTTCCTTCGTTCCTTCCTTTCTTACCCTTCGTTTTCTGTCTTTCCCTCCTTGTACTCTCCTAGCCTTCATCTCCTCATTAGTCTCCGCCTCGGCGTTTGAGACACTTCTTTCCTTCTTTCCTTCTTTCTCTTCCTTTCCTATCCTCTTCTTTCCTCCCTGTGCGTGTCTGAAGGCCGACCCACGCATTATCGTGCGTAGCAGGTGACGGGGTAACGCGTAATTCCCCGCTCCGGGTAGACAAGTAAGGCACGTACGTACCCCCTGGTAAAGGCCAGGCCCAGGGATGGGTGATTACCCGAGCTGGTACCTTCCGAACGTGCCGATTGGTCCCTCCGTCAGTTCTCGGGAGGTGTGACCTGAGGTGTGAACAATCACCTAAGGCGGGTATGCCCTCTGAGAGGGCCCCCACTAGGAAGGAGCGCGCCATCGGAGACGCCGGTAATCACGGGGGACACTTCCGCGATGACTTCCTTATCTTCTTTCGTGACGTTGACCCACAAACGTAAGTTAGACTCGCCTCAGCCTAAAAAGACTCTGCCTAATGTACCTAAATTTCTGGTAGTCTCTCGCACCGACGGAAAGGATTTCAATTCTGTCAATCCTTTCGTTATACAGAAAGGTGTCGATGCAATTGCTGGCCCTGTTAAAACCTGTTCACGTCAGCGCAATGGCACATTGTTGCTGGAAGTGGAAAGTGCCTTCCAAGCCCAAAAACTGATACGTACTACGTTGTTGCACACTTTTCCAGTTAAGGTCGAAGCGCACCGCACACTCAACTCGTCACGTGGGGTAGTTTTTACGAGATCCCTTGACGGGTTGTCTGATGAAGACATCCAATCATATATGTCCGATCAGGGTGTGACAGCCGTCCACAGGGTGATGAAAAAGGTCGATAACCAATTGACACCGACTCGTACTGTGTTTTTGACGTTCGACAGAGTTGACCTCCCGTTGAAGGTCACAGCAGGGTATGAAGTCATCTCCGTTCGTCCTTATGTACCTAACCCAACGCGCTGTTTTCAGTGCCACAGGTACAACCATACCCGTGAACATTGCCCAAATGCAGCAAAGTGTGTCACTTGTGGTAGGGACGCCCATGAGGGGGATTGCCCACCTCCGTCCCCTCACTGCCTAAACTGCAACGGTGACCATGCGGCTTCCTCTCGCGACTGCCCTGTATACAAGGATGAGAAGGTAATCCAGCAAATTCAGGTTACGGAGAAGGTATCAACATCTGCCGCTCGTAAGTTGTTGGCGAGTCGAAAGCCCACTGTCCTCCCAGCGGGTACACACAGTAAGGTACTCACCTCAACTCGACCTACCAAGGATTCCAGTACCCAGACATGTGACTTGACTTTTGCTGACACAGTTGTGCGATCCGCCAGCCCGAAGATTGCCCGTTCCACGTCCCCGCTCCCTCTTGCTGCTTCTAGGGTACAGTCTTCGTCAAACTCTAGTAAACCGCGGGCACCTAAACAAGATGCCCTGTCCTTGAAAAAGGAACCCGTCCTTGAGGATTTTCTGCGTTCTCAGGCTTCCCAACCGTCAACTGCCTCTTCCCGCCGTCACTCTTCCAGAAGAGCTGACAAGAAGAAGAGTTCCTCTCCTTCCCCGCCGAGGCGTGACCCATCTGTCACGCCGTCCAACAGTTGCCGGCCTCGGCCGTCTTCTGTTTCACCGGGACGCTCCGTTTGCCGGGCGCCCGGCCCTTTACCGGCGGTGGAAACTGCCCCCCCTGATCAACTCAGGGAGGTGGCAGGCGCGTCGGTCGAACCAATGGAACATGACCCTTTGCCCCCAGACAGCGATAGCAGCGCTCCCTCGAAATCCGGTCCTCAGCGGCCGTCGAGGTGACCCCGCTCGCTACTTGGTTTTTATCCTTATTTCTTCTCTCATTTTTATTATGGCGCTCCTTCAATGGAACATTCGCGGCATTCGTTCTAATCGGGAGGAGTTAAAACTACTCCTCCGATTGCACTGCCCGCTTCTAGTCTGCCTCCAGGAAACTAAGTTGCGTCCACATGATCGTGCAGACTTTCCACACTACACCTCTGTGCGGTTCGACCTGCCACCCGTGGAAGGTGTCCCAGCCCATGGAGGGGTTCTGATGCTCCTTCGAGACGACGTCTATTTCCATCCCATTTCCTTGCACACTCACCTACAGGCAGTTGCCGTCCGCATCACCTTATCCACATTTACCTTCTCCCTCTGTAATATATATTCGCCATCGTCATCTGCCCTTACTAGGGCAGATGTGCTAAACCTTGTTGACCAGCTCCCTTCACCTTTCGTGTTGGTAGGCGACTTTAATGCCCACCACCCCCTATGGGGCTCTCCGGCACCTTGTCCGAGAGGCTCCCTTTTGGTGGACATTCTCCACCACCTCGATCTTGTCTGCCTCAACACCGGTGCACCGACCTTCCTTTCTGACACAACACACACTTATTCCCATATAGACCTCGCAATATGCACTCCTCAGCTTGCCGGTCGGTTTGAGTGGTATGCACTTTCTGACACGTACTCGAGTGACCATTTCCCTTGTATCATCCACTTCCGACATCATTCTCCATCTCCACGTCCCACCAGTTGGAACATTTCTAAAGCCGACTGGGGGCTTTATTCTTCCATGGCTGTTTTTCACAATCAGAATTTTCCCAACTGTGACAGTCAGGTCGAAAACCTCACAGAGGTTATTCTCACTGCTGCTGAACGTTCCATACCTCGTACATCCTCTTCTCCACGTCGTGTCCAGGTCCCTTGGTGGACTGCAGCCTGCCGCGACGCGCTACGAGCCCGGCGCCGTGCTTTACGCACCTTCCGCCGCCACCCAACTTTGGAGAATTGCATCAATTACAAACGTATGAGAGCGCAGTGCCGTCGTATCATAAACGACAGCAAGAAAGCTTGCTGGACTGCTTTTACTAGTTCTTTTAACCGTTTTACTCCCTCCACGGTTGTCTGGGGTGGCCTACGCCGTTTGTCCGGCATCAAGGTCCACTCCCCGATTCCTGGCCTGACCGTGGAGAACGCAGTCCTCGTGGATCCAGCTGATGTGTCAAACGCATTGGGTCGTTTCTTTGCGGAGGTTTCGAGCTCTGCCCATTACCACCCTGCCTTTCTCCCTCGCAAACAGGTAGAGGAGGCACGGCCGCCTTCTTTCCGCTCTTTTAATCGTGAAAATTATAACGTCGCCTTCACCATGCAGGAGCTAGATCGTGCTCTCGCCCTGTCCCGGTCTTCTGCTCCCGGGCCCGATTCCATTCATATTGAGATGCTGAAGAACCTCTCTCCTGCGGGCAAGTGCTTTCTTCTCAGTACCTACAATCGCATATTGACTGAAGGTCATGTTCCCACAAGTTGGCGTGAAGCCATTGTTGTCCCCATCCCCAAACCAGGGAAGGACAAACACCTTCCTTCCAGTTATCGTCCCATTTCTCTGACGAGCTGCGTCTGTAAGGTGATGGAACGCATGGTTAACGCTCGGTTGGTCTGGCTCCTCGAATCTCGCCGCCTCCTGACTAATATCCAATGCGGTTTTCGTCGACACCGCTCTGCTGCTGACCATCTCGTTACTTTGTCGACCTTCATTATGAACAACTTTCTAAAGAAGCGTCAAACAGTAGCAGTGTTCTTCGACTTGGAGAAGGCATACGATACCTGTTGGAGAGCGGGCATTCTCCGCACATTGCACACATGGGGCCTTTGGGGCCGCCTTCCTCTTTTCATTCAAGCGTTTTTGGCGGATCGCAAGTTCCGGGTACGGGTGGGCTCTGTTTTGTCAGATACCTTTTGCCAGGAGAATGGGGTACCACAGGGCTCCGTCTTGAGTGTGGCGCTCTTTGCCATTGCAATCAATCCGATCGTAGATTGCCTTTCAGCCGACGTCTCCGGATCTCTTTTTGTTGACGATTTCGCAATTTATTGTAGCGCCCAGCGGACGTGTCTCTTGGAGCGTTCTCTCCAACGCTGTCTTGACCGTCTATATTCCTGGAGCATCGCAAACGGCTTCCGATTCTCCACTGAGAAAACTGTGTGTATCAATTTCTGGAGATACAAGGAATTTCTTCCACCTTCTCTACGTCTCGGCCCTGTTGCTCTCCCTTTCGTGGAGACTACAAAATTCTTGGGACTCATGTTGGATCGGAAACTTTGCTGGTCCACACATGTGTCCTACCTGGCTGCCCGTTGTGCCCGATCCCTTAACGTTCTTCGTGTCCTCAGTGGCACGTCATGGGGAGCGGATCGTACCGTCCTGCTTCACCTTTACCAGGACATTGTTCAGTCGAAGCTCGACTATGGAAGCCTTGTGTACTCTTCAGCACGGCCGTCGATTCTCCGCCGTCTCAACTCTATCCACCATCGTGGATTACGTCTGGCGATCGGTGCATTTTATACCAGTCCTGTTGAAAGTCTGTATGCCGAGGTTGCTGTATTACCCTTGACCAATCGACGTGACATACTCTTGTGTCGGTACGCATGCCGCCTACGGTCGATACCCAACCATCCATCTTACAGATTATTTTTTGACGACTCACTCGATCGCCAATATCAGTTGTCTGGGATTGCCTTGCTTCCACCGGGATTTCGGTTTCGCCGCCTGCTACAGCGGCTCGATTTTACCCTTCCTTCCACCCTTCGGTTGAGCGAAAGCCCATTGCCACCGTGGCATCAGGCCCAGGTTCACACACACCTCGAACTTAGTTCGCTCCCCAAGGAGAGCACTCCGGATTTGGTATTCCGCTCGAGGCTTGTCGAACTCCGTTCGCGGTTCGATAATGCCGTATTTATTTACACTGATGGTTCCAAGAGCACTGCCGGTGTCGGATCTGCCTTCGTCGTCGGGGACAACCGTTTCCAATACAAGCTCCCTGACCGGTGCTCAAACTTCACGGCTGAGCTTTTCGCCCTCCACCAGGCCGTTTTGTATACCTGCCGCCACCACCACCCTTTCTATGCCATATGTTCTGACTCCCTTAGTGCCCTGCAGAGTCTTAAGGACCCTTTCTCGAACCATCCTCTCGTGTATCGGATCCAACACTCCCTCCAGTTTCTGGCGGATGACAGCTGTCACGTTTCTTTCCTGTGGGTCCCTGGCCATGTGGGTGTGCCCGGGAATGAGGCCGCCGACACAGCAGCCAAGGCAGCAGCTCTTTTGCCTCGCATGGCTACCTTTTGCGTCCCATTGGACGATATTCAACGGGCTCTTCGCCGGAGTATCGTGTCGCAATGGCACAGTGTGTGGCTTTCACTGTACAACAATAAATTGCGAACTGTCAAACCGATCCCGACCGCTTGGAGGACATCCTCACGCCCCTCTCGGCGGGAGGAGGTCATCCTGGCTCGGTTGCGGATCGGTCATTGCCGTTTCAGCCACCGTCACTTGCTATCCGCCGAACCTGCACCGCTATGCTCCTGCGGTGAACTGCTGACAGTGCGACATGTTTTACTGACTTGTGTTCATTTTAATCATCTCCGTGTAGCCCTTCACTTTCCGTCTACTCTGGAGGAAATTTTAGCTGATGACGCACGAGCTGCTGCTCGAGTTTTGCGTTTTATCAACTTGGCCAACTTATCCAAGGATATTTAACTCTTTTAATTGTCTTTTATCTTTCGTTTTTAGCCTCTTGTTGATGTTCTGACAGTCACATTTTTTTGAGATCATAGCGAATCTACGTTCTTGGCTGGGCGCTAATGACCATAGAAGTTGTGCGCCCTAAAACCACAAAAAAAAAAAAAAAAAAAAAAAAAAAAAAAAAAAAAAAAAAAAAAAAACATCCCAGACTCGATCAGGGCCTTCTCCTGAGGCTCCTGACCATGACTAGTAGGACTACCTGCTCACTCAAACACCACACTACCTACAATACATCCACTAGGGACTCCTTAGGTAACGTCTTCCTCATTCTCATTCAGCATTACTCCAGTCCCATAACACCTCTTTTCTCTCGTTAATCTTTTCAATCGGTAAATTTATACCATATTTACAGCCCCACGTACCCTTTTATTACTAGGCGAGTGCGCTATCCTACAAATTATCTACTTTATGCTAGCTAAGCATAAACATTTCCTCCTAGCCTGAGGCACTCTGAAACTATATATCAACTAACTGTAAAAGACCTATCACATTCCTAATTCCCCACTACCTCTAACGCCTATCTTTATGTGTGTGTTCTTGAATGTAATGTTGTATATAAAAGTCTGTATAATGTATAGTATAAAATTATATACATATATGTGTGTATGTGTACGTGTGAGCGTGTTAATTCTCTGGCGATCCCTCACAGTGTCAACACTGGGGGTTGAAGTCAGTAAAAAAAAAAAAACTGGCACGGAAATAAGGGTCTTAGCAATAAAGACATATGTAAAGTTGAAAGGGGACTAAAGACTGGTGCTCATAAAGAGTAGTAAGAAAGGAAAAGATCAGAGCCGAAGAAGGATAGAAGATAGCCCAGAAAGACAGGAAACACCCCCCGCACCCCAGCTCATCAGTATGACACCGGAGGGCAAAAGATGGCAGGCTAGATGTGAGCCGCCCCAATCCAGAACGGACGCCATAGCTTCACTTACAGGACCCCCCGAAGAAAAACTCCAATCCCCACTATGGCATGCCTACGATGAGTAACTAACAGCGCTTGTTTGTGCACTGTGCTTGTGTGTAAACTATGTATGTGTAACTGTGCGTGCGTGTGTGTGTGTGTGTGTGTGTGTGTGTGTGTGTGTGTGTGTGTGTGTGAAAAGGTGTACCTGACTGCCTCCCCATACCAAAATATAAACCCACCTTTTTTGGTTTATATTCTTTCATAAAATGTACAAAACCTTATTATAAATTGTACAAAATGCTATACACTACCCCTTTAAGATATCAAAACTCAATGGTATAATAACCATTACTTCCACTTATAGGCTACAGTCAAAGTAAGTCTTACATTAGATTTCGTTAGAAGTTTCTATGTTTAAAATCTCTTATTCACCTCATTATAAGTCAATATTGGGAAATAACTATAGACTTTAGTCAAAGTTTAAATTGTCATACATTAGATATTAACATTCGATGCATCACAACGTCCCTAGTCAAAAATTCACAAATGCAATTTTTGTGAGAAGTCTTTCACTCAGTTGGCTACATTACATTTTCGCAAAATTGGTCATCTTTACTTCCATAAGCTTTACAGTTTCTCCTCACAAGCATTTTATCTGAGTAGGTATATAAGAATAATGAAGATATAGTCAAAGAAGTATTAGGCAGATAAACAGGATAGTATAAGAGAATGTATCTGTTCTTCGGAAAACTAAAAAGGAAATAAAAGAACAGATGACTGGCTTACCTAGAGGTTGTCAATCTCTTGATTAACAAAGAGTGTAAATCAGTCTGAGGGCACAATAGAGCTTATTTGCGTTCAAGTAGTACCATCCTGTTTCTGCTCCTGTGTCTGGGTAGTGTAAATACACAGCTTTTGGATGTGCAGTACTGCTAATTATAAACGGACCACACCATTTATGGAAAAATGTACTGGTCTGTTTCCTTGATTAAACAGTGCCAAATTTTACTTGTGGTACTTTTACAACATTTGGTAGAGCGATATAGTCTTTCTTTTGTTGCTTAGCTCTCGTCATTTATCATCAAATGTTAATAGTAAATTCTGTTTTTTTAAATTACTGTACAACACGCACGTGTTAAATAATTCGAAATTCGAACATTCGACCGCCACTCATATCCCACTGGTATTGTGCGAATGTAGGAATTGTGCAAGATTGACATCCAGCAGAACCTTCAGGCTCAGAAGAGTGTTTTGTTCCTAGAGCGACTCAACAGCAAAGTTGCGCTTCTGGGCCGTCGCATTGTGCTGCTGAAGCTGCCCCAGAACGTCGGAATGCACGGACGCCGCGCACGGATGCAGGCGGTCTGCCGGGGTGCGAACGTACGTGTCAGCTTTCTCAGTCTCAACATCGAAAGAATCTGGAGGCTTGCAAGGCGAGAGCTAGCTTTCATTTCGTACGTCGGAAATCTTTCGTCGAATCGGGCAGAATTTTAAGAAAACATCAGGTTAAAGTCATCTTGCGACCACCTGCGAAAATTAGTGCACTCGTCGGCTCGGTTAAGGGTGATGTACAGGATAGCTCGCCAGTGTGGCGAGGCTCACACCCGGCCGCACGGGTGGCTGACTAGCTGCGGCGGCGAGTGGCGGCGCTCTGCATCCTGCTGGCGCTCAGTCCAAGCAGTGACGGCGGCTTTCATCTGGACCAGGCTGGGCACCTGGTGATTTCTTTAATGTCATCTGACAGGGAACATTTTATCCAGGACGACGCCCCTAGCGACAATGAAAAGAAATTTTATACGCGTGACAAGTAACGTGCAGAGTGCGCTTCCGGACAGAGGGCGGGCGTGTCCTGCACGCCCTGCTCGTGCAGTGCAGGTGGCGGCCGTGCAGATGGAGCTGCCCTCCCCTCCCCTCCCCTCCTTCCTGCGGCAGGCCGCTGCTGGCGCGGTCCCCACCCTAAGCCTCCCACACTTCCTCCACAGGCCTCCCTTCTCCTACGCAAACCCCGTCGCCTCTACCGCTCCTTCGTCCGGACTCGTGACCGGGTTACACTCCGACGCCACCGGCAACCTCTCGTCCGCGAAGAAACGCCGGGACTGGCGCCAGACGTGCACCCGGGTAGTGGCGTGCCTCCCGCCGCCTTACTGGCAGTCACTCGTACCCCCACTACCCACTTCTCCACGATGACCGTCCCGTTCCTGACAATACCAGTAAGGTTGAACACGTTGCTTCCTACCTCTCCCAAGTCTTTTCCGTTCCCGACAATCCTAACTTCGAGTATTCTCTATTTCGCAATGTTCGTGAGCGAAACGACATCGTCTCCCCTCCGCTCGCCCCAGACTTCCAGTACTCGGACCGCATTCCTCCCTCAGAATTGAACACGCCCACCACCACCCGTGACACTCTTCTCACCAAACGCGACACTTTCCCCGGTCGCGACCGGCTGACCTACCGACACCTCCGGGCCTGCCCCCTCCCCCTCCTTCCGTAAAGTCCTCGCAAACCTTTACGATGTCATCCTTTTCGGCGGCCTTTACCCCGACCTGTGGAAGGCCACCCGTATTCTCGTGTTCCTCAAACCTGGCGGGCCCCCATCCCAGGCCTCGTCCTATCGTCCCATCAGTCTCACTTCCGTGTTCAGCAAGGTCCTGGAAACCGTCCTCTCCCGTCGTATCCATCAGCACTTCCGCCGTCACCAGTTCCTCCCCCTCTCCCACTGTGGCTTCCGATCCTCCTCCTCTGCTGACGACTGGCTCCTTCGCCTCAGCCTCCTCCTCTCCATCCAGCGTAACTCTGTCGCTCTGGCGTCTTTGTCTCCCTCGACACAGAAAAGGCTTACGACCGGTCTCCTTTTCAGGTTCCAGTTCTGTGCCCTTCCTGTAAATTACATCCGCCTCATTGCTTCATTCCTCACCCACCACCCCTCCTATGTCACTGTCTACAATTCCAAATCCCATCCGTTCTACCCCTCTGCCGGGGTGCTTCGAGGCTCTGTCCTTTCTCCTCTCGTTTATCTCGTCTACTCTGCTGATATGCCCCAAACCCAACGTCCTGTCTGTCTCCTCCAATATGCCGACGACACCGCCTTCCTTGTCCTCGCCCCCTCCCTCGCCCATTCCCAGGTTTTGCCCCAGTCCCACCTCACCGAGTTCGCTAACCGGTGGCTCCTTTCCGTCAATACTGAAAAATCCTAGGCAATCGTTATAGGTCGTATCACCCGTTCCTTCCGCCTCCCTGACTCCTACCTTACCCTCCACAACCGTCCCATCCGCCACACCCCCACTCTGAACTACCTCGGCCTTACCCTCGTTCGCTGCCTCTCCTGGACCCCACACTTCTGCACTGTCCACCAGAAAGCCCTCTCGCGCCTCCATCTCCTCAAACTCCTTTCCTTTCCATCCTCTACACCTACCGGTCACTCATGCGCCCTGCCCTCTGCAGCTTCCATCCCGCCTGGATTTCCGCTCCCCCTTTCTATTACAAAACCCTCCAAATCCTTCAACACCACGTCCTCCGTCTCGCCTATCGTATCCGGCTCCCCTCCCCCCTGCGGATACTATATGACCTCATCCCGTTTCCCCATCTCCTCCAATACCCTGGACACAGCCGGGTCCCCACACCCACAACCCCTGGCATTCCCCAGCCTCCCCAGTCCGGGGCCTCTGCCACACCCGTACCACTGCGTACCTCCCTCCCACCACCTCCAAACGCCCCACATCCTTTCCCAAGATAACTTCCGCCAACTCCCCCTTCCCAAAGAAACCCTCCGTCCCGAGATATACCCCTGCTATCACCCCTGATCACCTCCCGTGGAAGAAGCGCCCCCTCCCCCTTCCCCTCCTGCTTCCCCGCTGTCAGCTGTTCCCTTCCTGCTCTGGAGTCCCTGCGCCTCCCCCGCCCTCCCCCCCCGCTCCACCAAACTATCCACCCTCCTCCCTCCATACCCTGTGGGACCCTGCACCATCGGTTTTAACAGTGCATCGTCCAGTGTTGTCTACAAAGTGCTTCAGTGTCGCATCGTTCAGTTTTACATTGTCTCCGTGTGCTCTTTGTCTTGTTGTGGTGTCATACTGCACGGTTTTCATCTCACCGTGGCTCATATTTTTAACTGACTGTATGCTTTATTTCTCTGTCAAAATGTTAAGTATTCAATTTTGTCTTCTTATCTACGTTTTAATTCGCCATTTTTTTTAACTGCATGTAATATTTTAAGTCTTCAAGCCCATATTTTTCTCTCGGCTAAAGAGCATCACGAAAAACTGCTGCCAGCCTACTGGCGTGTATATGCTGTTTTAAAAATAATAATAAAGGGGAAAAAAATAAAAAGAACTAGTAATCTCCAGTGGAACGCGCTGACCTGAAGACGGCTGAGCGGTTGTCAGTAGAAATATCGTGAGTCGTACCCGGGCGTTTCGCCGGACACCGCCGGCGCCTCCCCGCCGGCAGTGCTGAGTGCTGCGCGGCGCGTCCCGCCCGCGCCCGCCCTGCCAGCGCTGCGCCGCTGCGGCGCTGCTGCCCGTCCTTTCCTGCAGGGCCTTTCTCCGGTCGCGGCGATGTGGGAGGTTTGACGTTTTACCGGATTCCCGATGTTCACGATGCATGCCAGGAATTCCACGAGTGAATGAGCCTATCACTGAAAATTGAAAATTTGGTAGTCGCGGTTATGAATCCGAAAATTTTAAGTACTTAAGTTACCTATACAGGATAGGAACATTTTGCAATTTCCTGTTTTCCTTTAATTTATCATCTTGAACTTAGAGATGTTAGAATGATGGGTGGCAGTTGTAAAGTAGGTTATGAAATTAGCAGTGATTCCCCCCCCCCCTCCTCTCTTCATAGTTGACTAACACTTCATTGTTTTGCTTGCTTTTAAGAGACATTTCTTTCAATTAAGCATTATTTGTGTTACTATTGCCATTTTGTTTAATGTTGTCTCTCTCAAAGGTGTGAAATATAATTTTGGGAGTCAGGTCATTGAACGAGTCCCGTCTGTCACATTGCCTGTCCGGTCCGTCACGTAACGTTTATTGTTTCAGAAGCTTAAATTTATTAATGGTCCTACATTGTACACAGCATACGTTAAATTTTGGAGTTTCAAATTCATGTACACTTCACACAAAAAAAAGTGGATCACCCCTGAATTCCTAAGTGGAGAGCGCACCTGACGCTATGCAACCAAAATTGCACAGCTGCATCGCAGGTCGTCAAATCATTGTACAGTACAGTTATTACCTACCCACAATAGGTACTAAGTAAGTCTCCTATTTCTCCTTATGGCATTCAGGCAAGGTACAAACCAATACATTCGTACAACAAATATTAGAATAAACGTCATTAGAGATGAGACAGTAACACATGTAATTTAAATTTAGTTGCAATAAGTGAAAAGTCAGATACGTTATTACACTTTTTTAGAGACATTATATGTTTATGTTCATGATCCGAATCTGAACGCACTGTTAAGCAAAAAACAGTTGTATGCCTGATCGAGAGGCGATTACAGGTCACGCACTTTTTCGTGGCCCCTCTGTGATCGGCGGAAGTCGGCTGAGCTCGCGTGTCAACGGACCAACGTTACCTCGTAATCGCATTTTACACCATAGACCTCGTCAATGTATTGTTGATTTCTGCTTCTTATTGATTATTGTCTTCCACTCTGTTATTTGCGACAATAAGTTCACAAACCCCGACGACTTCTTTTATAAGAAGGAAGGCTGACCTTGAAAGTGGTGTGAAGAATGTGAATTCTGATTCTTATTCTGTTATGGCAATAAAAAGAGGCGTTGCTGCACCCGCTTAATAAGTCCCTTTCAAATATTAACATTTCGTAGATATGCGTTCCACTTCTCTATTACTCAAACATTAAAGTGAGACTTGATTTCGTGTTCCATCTGTTACGCCTTAACCCCTTACATGTTGTTTCTTTTAAAACCTCTAATCTATACGCCGTAAGCTGCCGGCACTGGGGGAAAGAAATGTTCAAATGTTTGTAAATCTATCGGACCAAACTGCATGGTCATCAGTCCGTAGCTTACAAACTACTTAAACCTAGGTAAACTAACCTAAGGAAAAAGACACACACCCATGCCCCAGGGAGGACTCGAACCTCCACGGCGAGCAACGGCGCGCTCCGCAGCGAGACGCTTTAGACCGCTCGGCTACTCCACCGCGGCCCGGGGGAAAGAGGCGGGCTTGTTCTAACAGCCATTGCGCTAAGAGCTGAATGCAAGCTTCAGCTCCCAACATTCTCCGCTCAGTGGCCACGTTTAAGTGCGCGTGATCTCTAGGCATAAATAGACGTAAAACACTGACGTTTTCATTAGTTTCTTAGACCGATGTCTGAACCCAGAAATAAATGATAATCTTAGCACGGCACCAGGAGTTGCATGAAGCTCCTATTGTTGCTGAGAGGTAACCGCTGAAGATACGTAGTAAAGTGCAAGTCACAGATGTAACACATCATAAAGTTGTGGAATAGAATACAGTGTATTGATGATTTGTTAACTAAGCACAATCATGTCACATATCAAACATGTTCACAAATAGTGTTATACTGGTACCTGAAACGACGATACAATTAATTTTTCCCCGGCAGGGACTCGAACCCAGCAACATTTTCTATTGTATAATATGAAGGAATACTGCTGATATATTTATTGGTTCTTCCGGGCACTCCAACCCTGCACATACCGTCACTCTTGACCTGACACCATGAGGCATCAACTATCACATTGTCGTTCAACACTAGTTCGTAGAGACGTGGAAGGGGTTTGGTATTTTGCGAAAACTTTGTTTAATTTAGTAGCGCATGGACATGTGCAATTTTAATTTGTAACAAAGCAGAGTCCTGCGTTCTTTATTGGAGTTACTGGAGTTGTAGATGGTTTTTTTTTGGCCGTTAAAAACTGTTACCCCCATCGGGAATTGCACCCATACCTTAGCTATTACAAGTTAACCTCATCCCGGCCTCCAGCGAATTACAGATGCGTTGGCATAATATTTTGTCATGATGGAGTACTCATTAGACAGTACGACCAGGCAAAGAGCTCAGAGGTGTCTGGCTAGGTAAGACATTCTTGGCCGCACGGGATGGCCACGTAGTGTGAGGCGCCTTATCGCGGATTTTGCATAATATTATACTACGTTTTAGTATGCTACATTACGATTTGGTATGGCATTTCGTAATAAGCTTATTTATCTATGAGCTCATTATTATGAAGATTGTTGTGTAGCTGTTGCCACGATAACTTGAATATTAGGCATTTTTATAGTAGGGCCTATCAGGAACGTGGATTATGCGTAAAAAATTTGAAATTCGGAAAGTAACTTCGTTTTGACATTTATTCACCTCGTTCAGGAACACAAAGAGACTTCGATGAAGGAGGTTTCTGTGATTTACTAGTATGGTCAGTGACAAGGTATCCGATAACTGGCAAGTGTGTCGAGCAATTATTCTTCACGGTGTGGTTGCCTTCAATAGTCATACTGAGGTTATAAAACAGCAATGTCGATTCTGATACAATGTCACATCGAAAATGCGATTACATGCGAAGCATAATATCCAACTGGGAAGGATGGGGGAGAACTTCAGTCTCTGCCATTTCAAATCTTGGATACTGGTATTTGTCGGAATAGATGTCCATTTTAATGGCGACAATAGTGCTTGCACGGTAAGGTTCAGTTGTCCATTATATCCACGTGCTTTTCGAGAGTCAACGACAGAAAAATAATGAAAATGATTTAAAGAAAATATTTCAAGGGATGGGTAGGAGGAGGGAGGGCGGGATCTAGGAATGAACAGGAGTGCAGAAGTGGAAAATAAAAGAGTGAAATGCTTGCAAAGTACTCCTTACTTATATATCACAGTTTGTTTTAGGAGCGAGAGAAAAGGAACGAATGTTTTACAGAACGAAGGATGGATTATTGGAGATGTAAAAGAACACTGCTTCATAGAGAGGACCCATGGACAGTAAAGAAAGCAGACATTAAAAGAGACAGTATTATTTTAACGGAAACCACAATTTTTTTACAGCTTTTTGGGGGAATAGGTCAAAAGGGCACTGAGGTTTTAATGTAAGGGAGGTGACAGAGAGAAAGAGAGAAAGGAGGAAAAATTAACAACGAATAAATACAAGACAAATCATTTGCATACTTTGTTAAGGACGGAGGGTGTATTAATGGATGGAGGGGAGGAGAGAGGCGTATTTGAAATTACAAAAATTACTTTAACAGCGTCCATCTAAACTGATTACTCTGTATGCATGGAGTCTAGGTATAAATGAATAAAAATAGGATATTGACTGAAATGAGAAGCATTGAATTAATATTTGTGCCACGGGCGGGAATCGAACCCAGACCTTCATACTTTCTGTAATTCAATGCTTTTCCTTTCACTTAATTTCTTTGACATACTGACGCGGAAAACTGTCTCTAGGTATATATTTATAATAAAATAGGATATTAAAGGAACTGTATATTGAAAAAAAAAATCAATTTGAAGGCAGCTCAAATGATAAAAGAAACTCATATTTTATTTCTTCTATAGTCTCACTTAGGATATATATATATATATATATATATATATATATATATATATATATATATATATATATATATATATATATATATAAAACATTTCAAAGTACTAATAATTTATTCAGAATCCCTCATTATTTGTTTCTTGCATAATACATCTCAGCGTAGAATCTATAACGCCATCAGACCAGCTTCTCTTCAGTAAGAGCGACTACGCTGTTTTGGAGTTGATTGCTCGCAATGAGACGGCCTGATTTGTATTTCGGCTGTCTGCTTTTACTATGATGCCAGGAAGTAAACATTCTGTATTTACGTCAGACCCCCCTGCGCTGTGCTGGGGGCTGTTGGGCATCACCGCGACCGCCACTTGCTGGCTTCCACCAAGCCTCGCCTTGGCACGAGCTGTGGTTGGCCGGCCAGCCCATAGCTCTCGAGCCACGGCTAATACAGGCACCGACCGCAAAACCAGGCTCAAACGTTTCTGCCAACCTACCCAAGTGTGTAGTATTAACTACCAAAGCTAGAGCTATTTTGCTATAAAATGAGCAGCCACTTTATCTTTTGGCATTTCATTCAGATATTTAACGAAGTTAACGAATAGAATCATGATAAACGCAGCTACCACATAATGTTTCAACTAGATAGCAATCATACGACACAGGAAACTATCTTTTCAGCGCTCTGCATTAGATTTAGACACAAGAAAATATGTGTTCAACCTAGAAAACTACGTATGTTTTAAAATTAAACAATTCTGGTGGGAAAAACACAAATATACAGGGTGTTTCACTAAGTGTGTTTACCTCTGTAACTTATAAAATAATAGCTGACGGGAAATATTAATTCGGTAGGTCAACACAAAAAAATGTTACACTTTCTACGGAGCTATGAACATAGTTTATTGTATCATTTTCCAAAGAGTTACAGCACAAAGATATAATTTTTTAAATGGAACAATGGTTTTTACTGGCGTGCATTGGATTCGTTCAAACCAGCTGCGTCCAAATCAATTTAAACTACATTCATATCACTGTTAGTTTGAGACCTACAACCCTTCAAAGTTTCAGGGGCAGATACCACAAGCGATTCGCATAATGCGATGCGCCTTCTAAATGTGGTGCGGTCGAGTTGTAACATCGCCGGTGTCACGGAGCGAGAAGCTTCCTCGATGCGCTGTTGTTCGTGTGTGTCATCGTCATCCGACGTCAGTAACTGTTGTATATTGAGCCCCGGTTGTTTGTGTGGCTCCAACTGTCGGGTATACGGCCGTGTGCGGCGACAGTCGGCAGTCTAACAGCGCGTCGAGGAAGCTTCTCGCTGCGTGACACCGACGACGTTACAACTCGGCCGCACCACATTTAGAAGGCGTAATGCATTATGCGCAGCGCTTGTGGTATCTCCCCCTGAAATTTTGAAGGGTTGTAGCTCCCAAACTAACAGTGATAGGAATATAGTTTAAATTTATTTGTACGCAGCTGGTTTCAACGAATCCAATGCACGATAGAAAAAAAACATTGTTCCATTTAAAAAATTATATCTTTGTGCTGTAACTCTTTGGAAAATGATACAATAAACTATGTTCGTAGCTCCGCAGAAAGTGTAACATTTCTTGTGTTGACCTACCGCATTAAAATTTTCCGTCACCTATAATAAGTTACAGAGGCAAACACATTTAGTGAAACACCCTGTATATATGTAGTATATCATTCACGTTTTGTGCACCTATAAAGTGTTCTCATTGTCTATGAATCAATAAGTGCTACGACACAGAAATACCTTCTCATGAGGCCCTTCATTTACACGATTGTTCTGTTATTCATAGTGAAGTGTTTCGTAATGGGTTCATAGGATCCCTTTAGTTTCTCGACTGTTCCATGCTTATACGAAGATCGAGAAAAACAAGTGCCAGAAAGGATATATGCGAGTTCTAATTAGCATTATATTGTTCTTAAAATTCAAATCAAATGTTCCAATGTGTGTGGTATGCTAAGTTCAACAGTCCCTAAACTTACACACTACTTAAACTAAATTATTCTAAGGACAACATACACATACCCATACCCGAGTGAGGACTCGAACCTCCTACGCGAGCAGCAGCCCAATCCATGACATGGCACCTTAGACCGCGCGGGTACTCTGCGCGGCCTTCTTACAATTGTAATATACTTTGTACGGTAATGAGTAAACAAGCTCTTTGCATTTGTAGGAGAAGGTTGGTGATTGAAATGTCATAGAAGAAGCGTGCTACACTGAAAACTCTTTTGTTTTAATATTTTGCTTCACCACCTCATCAAATGTTCAAATGTCTGTAAACCTATCGGACCAAACTGCGTGGTCATCAGTCCGTAGCTTACAAACTACTTAAACCTAGGTAAAGTAGCCTAAGGACAAACACACACACCCATGCCCCAGGGAGGACTCGAACCTCAACGGCGAGCAACCGCGCGCTCCGCAGCGAAACGCTTTAAACCGCTCGGCTACTCCACCGCGGCCCCACCTCACCTCATCCCCCTGCCGTCTCCGCTCCCTCCCCAGACTAAGTAGAAAAAAATAAACGAAAACATCTAAGACCTTCTTTGCGCTAATTCACTATACCGCACAATCTGATATCTTTTTCCAAGTTTTTCAGTGTCCTCCGTCTATACCGTCAGGTAATAATCGCACATTTCTCAGTAATACTGCGGAAGAGGTGGAGCCATTGTAGGATTTATAGTCTCCTATGGAGACGTTTCAATCTTCTAATTGTTATGTCAATAACAGGCGCTTGTTTTATCTTCACCAAAAAATGTATATTTCGTAGTCAACATTGTTTTCAATTGCACCCACCAGAAATATTGTTAGGTGTATAATACTTAAATTTGTTTTGTTTATCGATTTCTCAAGGACTGATGAAAATTTTCTGGTAATCGTGTGGTGAACTACACGCATATTTATATTTAGGGTCAATTGTCGAATTTGCATCGTGAAGATATAACTTCAATATCATTTTAAAATTGGCTCTGCTTTTCTGAGGTGCTTACTAGACAGCAGCATAATCTGACACAAATATTTCTCAATTCGATATAGCTTTCGAAAGAACAGACACCACATAAATATACATAATTAAGAAGAAGACGAGAACAACTCCAGCCTTCAGCGCAAATGCACACTACGCCTGAACTCTCGAGGTAATCGGAAAAGTGCCACGAGCAGTGAGTGCAAATTGGAAACGGCAAGTACGTGAGCAGTGTGAGGAAGTTTGAGTCTTGTGGGTGACGACGGAGGAGAGGAGTGGTAGCCCGCGCACCTGCGATGATCGTTGTTTTCCCGCTCGTGCAGTGGTTACCGTAACTGCTCAAAGAACGGTAGGAACTGGACCCGAATTCCGGCTGGGCACAACTGATTAACTTCTCCAATATGTGCACTCAGTGACCACAAGCAGCTTGTGTCGGATTATTTCTTTTAGTCTAGATTCTTCTGTCATTCTAGGAAGCAGTACAACTTTCACCAGACATGATCCACCGTGTTGTCATTTCACTACCATAGTCGTACCAGGAAGATCATTTGTCTACAGGCAATGTCTTTCTCGAGTGGTCCAACACCTTAGGAGAACATCTTGTGCACACGTTATGCAATGCCTCAGTTACTTCTCCTACGACGTGAGGTCGAGCATTGATGTATTTATAGTGAGGGAGACGAATGGAATGATGCACAGATATATAAAGAAAATAAAAGAAATCCACTGAGTTACAGATCCCTTGTATTCATATCGACATGTAGCAGGACGTTTGAACAAATACTTTTTTCCATCGTTATGAAATATATAGAAAAATTAAAATCAAACCGGCAAAGGTTTCTAAATCTTTACTCTTGCGAGACTTTGGGATAGCCGGCCGCGGTGGCCGAGGGGACTAAGGCGCTTCAGTCACGGTCTGCACGGCCACTACAGTCGGGGGTTCGAGTCCCCCCTCGGGCATGGATATTTGTGCCGTCCTAGTTCGTAAGTAGTTCATAAGTAGTTTGTAAGTTTAGGGACTGATGACCCCGTAGTTAAGTCCCATAAGATTTACAAATATTTGAACAGTTTTGAACTTTGGGATACTATATTTTATGATCTACTGAGTACTCTCAAACTAATTTCACATTTATAGAGTGCCAAAATGATTTTTGGTATCTTCAACGCCGCAGTGGAGTGGCCAAGCGCATTCAGGCGCGAGGCCGCTCCTCTTCGGGGGTTCTAATCCCCCATCGGACATGGATGTTTGTGTCGTCTTTAGTATAAGGTAGTTCATAATTAGTTTGTAAGTTTAGGGACTGATGTCCCTGCAGTTAAGTCCCTGAAGCTTAACAAAAAAAAAAAAAAAAAAAATAAATAAAAAAAAATAGAAAACTATCTTCAGCCATAATCAACTTCGAACCATATCGCTTTCCTAAGTTGTGCGACTGGACTCGTGATGTCCTATCTGCAAGGAAATAGTTTACAGTAACAGACGAGGAGTCATCTAGTGAAAAGTACGTGGCGAGTGTAATTCTTCCAGCAAAGTGAAGTAGACTTCTCCTGATTCGAATGTATATTCGAAATATTTAATGAGCAATCAGAATATTGTTCTTAGATTTGAGGCAATTAATGCTGCCCACTACTAAACTCAGAAAAGCAAAGTAAATTGCAAAATGAATTTGAATTTGTATCTTCACGGCTCAAATGGCAACAATTGACCTTAAACATCAATATGCATTTGGCTCTGAAAACAAGTACTCAGAGTTGCGTCAGCATTCCTAGATACCGATAAGCAAAACAAATTTGAAGGTTATACATATAACGAAATTCCTGGGGGTTCAATTAAAAACAATGTTTACTGTGAATAACACATGTTTTTGCGAAGGTGGAAGAAACGGTCTGTTATTGACGCTACCATTAGGAGATTTACGTCTCCTAAGAGACTGTCAACCCTACAATTATTACCCCTCTTATGCAGTAATGCTGAGTAGTGTGCGATTATTACCTGTTGGAATAGAGGGAGGACGTCGAGAAAGTTGAAAGAATATATCAGATTATAACTCGCACATCCGCTATTTGGCACTTATATTTATTATTATTATTATTATTATTATTATTATTATTATTATTAGTAGTAGTAGTAGTAGTAGTAGTAGTAGTAGTAGTATTTCGAGCTTAGTATAAGCGTGGAACAGTAGAGAAACTGAAGCCATTATATGAACCCATTACGAAACACTTCACTGTGAATAACAGAACAATCGTGTAAATGAAGAGCCCCAGCAGAAGGTAATTTCCGTTGATTAGCACTTATTGTTTACAGACACATTAAAACACTTTATAAGTACACAAAACGTGAATCATATACTACATGTATGCATTTGTGTTGTTGTCACCAGAACTGTTTAATTTTACAACATGCTTACATTTCTAAGATAACTACATATTTCATTACGTCTAGATCTAATGCAGAGCGCTGAAAAGACAGAATAATTTTCTGTGTTATATGATTGATATCTATTTGAAACATTATGTGGTACTACGTTTATTATGATTCTATTCTTTCACTTTGTTAAATATTTGAATGAAGTGTCAAAACATAACGTGGCTGCTCATTTTATAGCAAAATAGCTCTAGGTGTGGTAGTTTACAAAACACGTTAGGGTAGGTTTGCAGAAACTTTTCATATTTCAAGGGTTGAGTCTCGCTGTATTAGCCGTGGCTTGCAAGCTACGGGCAGGCCGCTCAACCACAGCTGGCGGTCGCGGTGGCGGGCAACAGCCCCCAGCACAGCGAAAAGCGGGGCTCTGACGTAATACAGAATGTATACTTGCTGACTTCATAGTGAGAGCGAAAAGTAGAAATGCAAATCAGGCTGTCTGACTGTGAGCAATCAACTCGAGATAGAGTCGTCGCATTTACTGAAGAGAAGTTGGTCCGATAGCGTTATAGATTATATGCTGAGATGCAGAACGGAAGAAACAAATAATGAGGGATTCTGAATAAATTATTAGTCCTTCAAATGTTTCTTTTAATCTCATCTCTATTTTCATATTTCGTAAGTGAGAGACTGTGGAAGATCTCCTGGCAATAGAAATAAAATATGTGTTTCTTTTTCCTTTGAGATACCTTTAAATTGAAGTTTCTTTTAATATACAGTTCCTTTATTATCCAATTTTTATTATAAATTTATATTCCTAGTGACAGTTTTCCATTTCAATATGTCAAAGGCATTGAGTTAAGGGAAAATTATTGAATTAAAGTAAGTATGGAAGTCTGGGTTCGATTCTCGCCCATGGCACAATTTTTATTTCAACAGTTTTCCGTATGAATAAGTCAAAGACATTGAGTGAAGGGAGAAGCATTCAATTAAAGTAAGTATGGAGTTCTGGGTTCGATTCCTCCCTGTGGTACAAATTTTAATTCAATGCTCCTCCTTTCACTCAATATCCTACTGGCCGACTTTAGGTTACGGTAGTAACACTAAAAGTGGGCCTTTGCGATCGTCTTTTGACAGCTCGAAATTTAAATGAAAATTACGTCTTAACTATTCATCTGATACGCTAATTGAATAACCCAATTTTAGAGGAGAAAATTCTCTACAACTTTCCTCTCTTATGTTTTTTTTTCATATCTCGTAGCGTTTCAAAGATATTTGCAAAAATAACGGCGATTTTGGGATGTATGTCTGTCTGTCTGTCCGTAATGTGTTACTTGTTTTTAAGACGGACCGTTCAACCGATCAGCACCAAATTTTAGAGACATGAATGTAGGCCACCAGAGACCAGAACCTCCCTTTTTCAAATTTTTCGTACAAAAAATACGGTAGCAAAACCAAAAACTGCTCTTTTTAATATAATTTTAATTGCAAACGAACAGTTCATCTGACACAAAAATTGAATAACCTAATTGGTAGAGGAGAAAATTCTCTACAACTTAGCTCCCTTATGTTTTTTTTTTTATATCTCGTCTCGTTTGAGACATATTTGTAAAAATAACGGCTATTTGACACCTTACATTGAATCAACGAAAACCAGCCGTACGGAGATGTCACGTGACATTCCTCGCGTATTTGATGATTTTCTTCTTGTAACTTACACGTTGTCATTTCAAAGCAACAGCACACTAAGAAATTAACAAAAACACATAGTTCTTCGTACGATAAATAATTAATCTAATGTCTACAAATGCGATATTAACATCAGTTAACAACGGCCATTAATAGTATGAGATTTAAGAACACCTGTTTTGATTTATAGCCGTAGCGTAGTGGGCAAGGTGCTGGACTGTGACGCGAAAGGTCGATGGTTCGAAACCCGCCACTACTTAAATTTATTTTCCTAAACGGGTTTCAGACACTCTTATTAATTAATTTATTATTATTTAGATTATTATTTTGGTCCAAAATGTTTGAAAAAACGTATAAAACTACAAATCTAAAGTGGGCCGTAAAACACGTCAGTGCGACTCTTTTATTACATTTATACCCAGGCTCTATGCAAACAGAATAATCTGTTTAGATGGACGCTGTCAAAGTATTTTGTTATTTCAGACACGTCTCTCCCCCCCCCTCCATCCATTAATTTACCATCTGTCCTTCACAAAATATGCAAACTGTCTTGCATTTATTAATACTTAATTTCTCTTCTGTTCCCTCTCTCTCACTCGCTGTCGCCGCTCTTGCATCATAACATCAGTTACCCTTCTGGTCGGTTCCCTCACAATACAGTGATAAAATCTATCGGTATCCGTTGACAGCATGCACTCTCTTTTAATTTATGCTTTCGTTACTGTATATCAGTCCTCTCTATGACACCATGTCCTTTCATACCCCCTTACCTATAATAAATTCTTCGTTCTGTGAAATACAGAGCTCTGGGGTTTCGATTCACCTCCTCTGCTTTCATCCCAACAGACTATATAGTTACACATGGTATATATTTCCCGTTTTAGAAACCGTTTTCTAATGCGTAAACCACGCTCCTTGCTACTTTTAAGATGCGTAATATTTCATTTATTATGGTAAGAGCCAGTGGCGTAGCTACTACACCAAGGGCCCCGGGGCAAACATGGCGTTGGGGCCCTCTCTAAACGAAAACTTTAGCACAGGCGCCGACTTTTGAAACTCTCGGGGTATGCAGCTATGCTCGGTGGCGTCTCCAATAGGGGGAGGTGGCTGCCGGCCTGCAGCCCCCCTTCCCCAACAGATATTTCTAAAAACAAAATCTTTATTATATTTTTCCAATTACAGGTACAAAGGTAAAGTAATAATTTTGTTTTATATTAGTAGGGTATGGTGGTACAATTTCGGACAAAAGTTACTATAACTGGAAATAAATTGAGAAAAGGAATAATTTTAACTATGGCACTTGTTCTTGGATGTTTAATGAATATGTAACAAATATATTATACAGTTACAAATGTTGGTATAAACACAAAAAAAAGTTGCGGAATTGAGAAAAATCGATCGAAAATGTACCACACTAGGTACAATTGTGATCACTTTCTCGTACAATTTTGATTACGGGCATCTTCCACATAAAAAGCACTTTTTCTGTCACGCACCAACGCATACTTCTTGGTACCAAACAGTGCATTTTTGGCAGCGAATCCAGTCACCCTTAACTAGATGATTTATAAGAGCGCGTTAGACTAAGTAGCTTCACTTACCTCTTAACAAGAAAAAATTTATATCTCCTTAGCACAAAGTGGTATATTCTTGGAAAAGACAGGAGGAGCTGTAGAAATCTGCTACTCTACAACGCGACATAACGAGACACTACGAGACAGACAAATGGCGCGAAAACGTACGTTGATCGGAATTGTACCTATATCGAATTTGTACCACCTTACCCTAGTATTTCTTCTTTTTTGCTTCATCTGGTGTTAATTTAGGACCATTTTAATCTCTGAAAGGAGAAAAGTAATTTTTTAACATACAGTAAAGAAATTAACAGCCATTAATTTCAATTTCACGTTTCACAACTACTGGGCGGCTTTTGCGAACATTTGAACCTGTTTTTCCCGTTGTAGTAACTACAGAAATCATTTTCAGAGTTTTCGTCTTCTGAGACATGCATATCAAATAATGATGTGTCTGTATTATGAATACTGTTTTCATTATCGCAAAAACTAACATTGAATGGTCTTCCTGTCTTCTTTCTTGTGCAGATTTATTTTCTATACAGTATTACGAAAATAGTCCATAACCACTTCTGCTGTCATACCATGTCTGTCGATACCAATAGGTTCACAACCCATTGTTACATCACATAAAAATTCAGTAAACAGTAAGAAAAATGTCACGACTTCACACCAACACGATTCCTTGAAGACAATTGACTTCTAAGAGAATACATTTTCATTGTATCGTACCAAACCTACTTCATTTCCAGTTATTTAATACAATAATTATAGGTTACCGCCTTCAGTTTACGATATTGAACTTACAAGCAGTATTCCATTAACATCCGGACTATTTAGAAAATGATCACTTCACTCATATGTCAACATGAATTTTAATGCCTAGGAATTAAATTATTTGTTTGTTTTAGATAATCATTTTACAGTGGTGTATTACAAAAGTGAGCCGCCCATCAATGGAATGAGAGAGTCGAATTTAATTATAACCAAGAAATATAACGTAAAGAAAAAATTTTCACTGGGGTATGCCGAGCATACCCACTCAAATTTTGGGGTATGCTTGAGAGACTGACAATAACCGTAATCGACGCCTATGAACTATACAGATGCAATACTACTTCATGAGGTCCTTACCACTTACTGGAAGACATAATAAGGCAAACCTACTCTTAAGTAAATTACTGTTGTGTCACGCAGCAGATAATATTTAATCGTTCTCTCTAATATAATTATAACTGTGGAAGTTGATTATGCTTTCAAACAGAAACTACTGGGTGGATTTGGATGAAATTTTGGAGAGGGATAGAGTTGGACCTGGGTAGGACGTACAGATAAAACTACCATGGAATAGTTTTCGAAGTTGCTCCATACTAGGTGAATGAAGTCACAGGCAGAAGCTAGTGAAAATGAACAATGAAGTTTTACTCAACCACGAAAATATGGCTCCCAGCCGTGAATGAAACCCACACTGCTAGTAATTCAGCAGGTGGACAGCGGACAAGCAATACCTTTTTATGTTTATCTGCTGGGATGGGAATAATTTTCGGATTTCAGTTCGTGTGTTTGAAGTATGTTGGCAGTGTTCAAAATGTTAAAAGTCGAAAATCCTTCATTTAGCTAAAATATTATATACAGTAGAACGTCGATTATCCAAAGTGTAATTGCGGGATATGGATGTTCGGAAAGCCGATTATTCGTATAATCGAACTGTACACTTGAACATTTGCTCATTCGGTAAGTTAAATACTGTAGTCATCGAGTTTACTGGAATTGTAGTGAAGAAACGTTAATGTCCTCCAGTAGAAAAGCGACGGCTCCTGCGAAAGAGCAGGTCTTGTGCTGTTTCATAGTCATTATTTATTTTTTATAGAATATGAAATTATCCAGTAAAAGCCTGTAGGTTGCAAGATAATGTACCGGTTCGTACCTTGTCAGGGATCTAAGCGAATGTAAGAAAGACAAATGTTGAGCTATTTTTAAGTTATTACCTATTTTAAAACGAGTATAACGGATACTGGTCGCTCCTATCGCCGTCGCAGCGTCGCGGCGGCATACGTCAGACCGTGGAGCGTCCGAAGCTGCGTCAGGCTGCTGGACGCCACTCCCTAAGCTTACAAACTACTTAGGAACTAACTTATACTAAAGGCAGCACAAACATCCATGCCCGAGTTTGGGGGGCGACTAGAACCCCCGACGGGGAACGGCGTCGCGTATCGGTGCACAGCGCCTCAGTGCGCTCGGCCACTGCGCCGCGGCTGGTAATGCCAATTGCGGCCTGCTTTAGGCTACGGTAGTAACACTAAAAGTGGACCTTTGCGATCGTCTTTTGACACCTCGAAATTTAAATGGAAATAACGGCTTAACCATTCACATGATACAAAAACTGAATAACCGAATTTGTAGAGAAGAATTCTCTACAACTGCACTCTATTTTGTTTTTTCGTATCTTTCACCGTTGCAGAGATATTTGCAAAAATAGCGGCGATTTTGGGATATCTGTCTCTCCGTAAAGTGTTCCCAGTTTTTAGGTCGAACAGTTCAACCTATCGGCACCAAATTGTACAGACAACATTGTTGGGCACAGGAGACCAGAACGTCACTTTTTCAAATATTTCGGACAAAAAATACGTTCTAACACCAAAATATGCCGTTTATAATGTAATTTTAATTGCAAATAACCTGTTCATCTGACACAAAAAAGTCCCCTAGTAGTCCCTATGTAGTTGTCGATAATTGTGATGGAGCCACCGGAGCACGAAGTAATGTATCGATTATTGTTAGACGTTGTTTGTCGGGCGATCTGGGAGGTCCAATCGCTCGCTGTAATTGTGCACAACCTTCATAAAACAAAGGGCCAGCCATTACCGCGTGGTGGCGTGCTACGTTGTCACCCACAAGTATTTCAGCTTTGTTTCGGAAGTCCACGATCGACTCAAAATGATTTGCAGGTAACGGTATGTAATTAGTGATCAGTCGAGAAGGCACAGTGGATACCGTCTAGAGACATGCCTGATCGCTGTGAAGTCACGACCATAGTGAAAATTGCTTCGTTGACAACTGTGTCGACAGCTTCGAGGGGTCTCCGACACACTCGAACCCTACCAGCAACTGTTGCTGTGTGGAATCCGGATTCGTGTCGGCAGGTTTCGCGTTGCCCAGGGCCCGAGCGAGGCACTGCAGACGGTCTCGTGCGGTCACCGACGTGCCGAATTCGGTCGCCTACCCCCGCAGTCCATTAGCAGCAAACTGCGTCGCGCTTTCCAGAGGGGCACGTTCTTCTAGTGCGTCCGTCATCGGTTTCTGGGTTTATTTCAGGTTGCCCACCTGTTATTACCGACAACTGCGTGCAAAAGCCACGGCTCTCGGTCAGTAAGTGCAGGTTGTCGGCCTCTGCGATGGCAGCAGTGAAAGTCCGGAATTTCGTATTCTCGACGCCCTCTCGACACTGTAGACCTGTAACGAAAAATAGCACCATCAGCTGTGTTCGACACGTTATTCTAGCAACCAGTTTCGACGGTCAGTGCCGCAATCTTCAGGCCCTTAAAATGTGAAACCTGCATTTGCAGTATTACAGTCACTATAAATGGTATCGCACTTGCGATACCAGTTATATATTTACTGTAATCCAGCAATATGCAGGTTTCACATTTTAAGGGCCTGAAGATTGCGGCACTGACCGTCGAAACTGGTTGCTAGAATAACGTATCGAACACAGCTGATGGTGCTATTTTTCGTTACAAGATATACGGCTGAAGCTCCTGGTCCGTAATTAAGATGTGAAGCCACGTCGTATACGTGTAGCTCCAGTCACCATTGTGACTCGGATGCCTCTCACAGAGACAGTGAGGCAGTGACCTTTCAGGCGTCAGCTCTGCTGCCCGCAGCCAGCAGCCCGGCTGTTCCGCACACTCGATCCGCCGTCCCGCGGTCGCCGACCGCCGAAACCGCAGCCGCAGCCGCAGCCGTAGCGGCGGCGGGGCGCCTCCTGCTGTCTGCGGGGGCGCGGTCGCAGCGGCGGCGGGGCGCCTCCTGCTGTCTGCGGGGGCGCGGTCGCGGCGCGCGGCGGCCGGCCGGGCCGCTCGATGGCAGGAGGTCGTGCCAGGGACCGTGGCGACGGGAGCTAGCACGCTTCCGACCGCTATGGCGCATCGCTCGGAACAGTTAGGAGATCAGTTAAGACACCATACATAACGTATACTTGGTGACTTACTTTATCCACATATTGGTTACAATGTAATTTACGTGTTGTACATTTATACTGTGCTCTCGTGCATATTGGATTCAAATTCGCGTTTTAACAAACGGTGTACTCTTCCTTTGTGCGCATCACGAAAGTCGATTGGTTTGTTTCGATTGTGCCTGCTGTTGGTAGAGCGCAGTCACAGTTTGCTTAGTCGTGTTCAGAAAGGACAGATCAAACAAAATAGGTGGATGCGTGTTTGTCGCCGTCGAAACTAGTCTTTCGAGTAGCCGAGTTATAACTGATAGATCCTGTGAACTAATATAGGTAGATGTTGTACCTGAAAAACGTAAGAAATTAATAACTGGTTCCTTTTACCGGCATCCCGACTCTGACGATACAATAGCAGAAAGGTTCAAAGAAAACACGAGTCTCATTAATAAAACGTACCCGACTCATACGAAAATAATAGGCGGTGATTTTAATTTACCCTCAATTTGTTGGCGAAATTATATTTTCAAATCAGGAGGTCCGCATAAAAATCGTGTGAAATTGTACTCGACGCATTCTTTGAGAATTACTTCGAACAATCAGTTAATTAGCCAACTAGAATTGTAAATCGATTTGAAAACACACTTGATCTCTTAGCAACAAATAATCCTTAGCTCATAACGAGTATTAGGTATTAGAGAACACAGAACTGTCGTAGCGAGATTGAATATTGAAAGTCCCAAAGCTACAAAAAAGTGACGCAAAGTATATTTGTTCATGAAAGCAGACAGAAATAAAATAAATTGCTTTTTGAAAAACAGTTTCCACTCGTTTTTAACACTACACGTAAGTATGAACCAGATGCGGCTCAAATTCAAAGAGATGGTATTGACAGAAATTGACACTTTTTATACCAAATAAATTAATAAATGAAGGAGATGATCCTCCTTGGTACACAAAACAGGTCACGACACTAAGTCAAAAACAACGGAAAAGGCATGCTAAATTGAAAAGAACACAAAATTCCCAGGAAAGGCGGTTCTACACAGAAGCTCGAAATTTAGCGAAGACTTCAATATGAGATGCCTACAATACTTATCACAATGAAACTCTTTCTACAAGTTTGACTGAAAACCCAAAGACATTTTGCTCATATGTTAAATATACTAGGGGCAAAACACAAACAATACGCTCACTACGTGATAGTAATGGCGATCCTGCCGATGACAGCGCTACTAAAACAGAGTTACTAAACACAGCTAGCCGGCCGCGGTGGCCGAGGAGACTGAGGCGCTACAGTCACGGTCTGCACGGCCACTACGGTCGGGGGTTCGAATCCCCCCTCGGGCATGGATATTTGTGCCGTCCTCGTTCGTAAGTAGTTCATAAGTAGTTTGTAAGTTTAGGGACTGATGACCCCGTAGTCAGGTCCCATAACCTTTAAAAAAAGAAAATGAAAAGAAAAAAAGAAACACAGCTTTTAGAAACTCAGTCACAGAGGCCACAATGAGTAACGTAGAAGAAGATATCATCGGAGTAGTGAAGCAACAAGAATTACTTAACAAGAACAAGTCTCTGGTCCGGCCTGTAAATCCATTAGATTTCTATCTGACTATGTTGAAGCGATAGCTCCTTTCTTAACAGTCATATACAACCGTTCTCTCAAAGAAGGATCTGTACCAAAAGATTGGAAAATTGCACAGGTCACACCTATTTCCAAGAAAGGCATTAAGAGTAACCCAGTAAACTACAGGCCTATTTCATTGACGTCAATTTGCAGCAAGGTTTTGAAACATATTCTATATTCAAATATTATGAATTATTTCGAACAGAATGATCTATTAACCCAAGGTCAACACGGATTTAGAAAATATCGTTCATGCGAAACACAACTGGCCCTTTAATCACACGAAGTGATGAGTGCTATCGACAAGGGTTCGCAAATCGATTCTGTATTTCTTGATTTCCAGAAGGCTTTTGACAGTGTACCTCACAAACGGCTTTTAATCAAATTGCATGGTTATGGTATATCGCCCAAAATTTGCGACTGGATAGGGGATTTTCTGTCAGAGAGGACACATTTTGTAGAAATCGATGGTAAAGTATCGACTAAAACAGAGGCGATATCGGGCGTTCCACAAGGTAGTGTTATTGATCCTTTGCTGTTCCTTATTTACATAAACGATTTAAGGGAAAATCTAAGTAGCTGTCGTAGGTTGTTCGCAGATGACGCCGTCATTTACCGTCTAGTAAAATCATATGAAGGGCAAAACAAATTGCAGAACGTTTTTGAATAAGATATCACTTTGGTGAAAAAATTCTCAAGTGACTCTAAATAATGAGAAGTGTGAAGTTGTTCTCATGAGTACGAAAAGAAATCCGTTAAAATTTGTTTACAAGATAAATCAATGAAAAGTGAAAGCCGTAAACTTCACAAAATACCTGGGAATTACTGTTACTTCAGACCAAAACTGGAAAGAACATGTAGATAATGTCGTGGGAAAGGCTAACCAGAGACTGCGTTTTATTGGTAGAACCCTTAAAAGATTCAACACAACTACTAAAGAAACTGCATACACTACGCTTGTCCGTACTTTTTTGGAGTATTGCAGCCCAGTGTGGGATCCTTATCAGGTGGCTTTGACGGAGGACATCGAAAGAGTCCAAAGAAGGGCAGCTCATTTTGTTTTGTCACGATACAGGGGAGACAGCGTCACCGAAATGACACAGGGTCTGGGATGGGATGGGAATCATTACAACAACGGCGCTTATCGCTGCGGCGTGGGCTACTTGCGAAACTCCAATCGCCAACATTCTCCTCCGAATGCGAAAATATATTGTTGACTCCCACTTACATACGTAGAAATGATTAACAGAATAAAATACGAGAATTTGGAGCTCGAACTCAGAGATTTAAGTGTTCTTTCCTCCCGCGCGCTATTCGATAATGGAATGGGAGATAAATAGTATAAAGGTGGTCCGATGAACCCTCTGCCAGGCACTTTAATGTGATTTGCAGAGTATCCCATGTAGATGCAGATGTAGACCTGTGATACAGAACGATATTTTGCTCTGTCAAACCTTTTACTTGAGGTTTACACGGTGTTTACTTAGAGCACCACTAGGCTACCACCACAGTGAAAAGTCGTTCCCTCTACCCTCTCGTGCGCTCTGTGGGCACCCGTGACGGCCAGTGCAGCTGCACACCTGTGTCGAGCGGACGACGTGAGGCTGCCAGTCGGTCAGTGGCCGAGGGGACAGTCACGGTCTGCACGGCCACTACTGTCGGGGATTCGAATCCCCCCTTAGTCTTAGCTAGTTGATAAGTAGTTTGTAAGTTTAGGGACTGATGACCCCGTAGTCAAGTCCCATAATCTCTACAAACATTTGAACATTGAATTTGATTCAGATCCTGAGGGATATTTCGTCACTTTTCCGTGACTGCGGTGTCCGGCTGAGCAGCCACTGCGGGTGGGTGCTGGTCTACACCTACATGCATACTCCGCAGTCCACCGTGAGGTGCGTGGCGGAGGGCTCACTGTACCACTACTAGGCATTTACTTTCCTATTGCACTCCCAAATAGAACGAGGAAAAAATAATATCTACATGCTTCCGTACGACCCCTAATTTCTCTTATCGTGTCTTTGTGAACACTACGCGAAGTGTAAGTAGGCAGCAGCAAGATCGTACTACACTCAGCTTCAAATTCCGGCCCTCTAAATTTACTCGACAGAAATTCACGTAAAGAACGTCGTCTTTCTTCCAGCGATCCCCAAATGAGTTGCCGCAGCATTTCCGTGACACTCGCAATTGGTCGAACCAATCGGTAACAAATCTAGTTGCTCGCCTCTAAACCGCCTCTATGTCTACCTTTAAGCCGATCTGCTGCGAGTCCCAAACTCTTGAGCAATACTCAAGACGTGGTCGTACAAGCGTTTTATACGCGATCTCCTTTACAGGTGAAGTACATCTTCCCAAAATTCTTCCAATAAACCGAATTCGGCTGTCCGCCTTACTCACAACTGTCCTTACATATTCGTTCCATTTCATATCACTCTGCAATGTTACGCCTAAATATTTGAACGACGCGACAGCATCAAGAAGCTGTATTCGAACATTATAGGATTGTTTTTCTTACTCATGCGCATCACCTTACATTTTTCTACATTGAGAGCTAGCTGCCATTCTTCGCACCAACTAGAAATTTTGTCTAAGTCATCCTGTATGCTATTACAGTCAGTTAAAGACGACACCCTCTCATACACCACAGCATCATCAGCAAACAGCCGCAAATTACAACTTACTCTGTCCATCAGATCATTTATATAGATAGAAAATAATAGCGGTCCTATCACACTGCCCTGGGGCACGCCTGACGATACACTCGTCTCTGATGAACACTCGCCATCGAGAACAACGTACTGCGTTCTATTACTTAGGAAGTCTTCCAGCCAGTCATAAATCTGTGAACCTATTCCATAAGCTCATATCTTCGTTAGCAGTCTGCAGTGTGGCACCGCGTCGAACGCCTTTTTGAATCCGAGAAAAAATTACAAAGTCATCAGCAAAACGGAAGGTTTTTATTTCTTTCTTCTCCAAATTTCCCCTTGATTTTGTTTATAGCTTGCTCAATGTACAAATTGAACAACATTGGAGGAAGGCTACAACCCTGTCTTACACCCTTCTCAACATCTGCATCCCTTTCATGCACTTCAAATCTGATAACTGCTTTCTTATTCTTGTAGAAGTTGTAAATAATCTTCCGTTCCCTCAATTTTACTCCTGATGATTTCAGAATTTGAAAGAGTCTATTCCAATCAACATTGTCAAAAGCTTTCTCCAAATCTACAAAAGCTAGAAATTTAGTTTTTCCTTCCCTTAATCTATCTTCTAAGATCTGCCGTAAAGTGAGTATTGCCTCCCGTGTTCCTACAGTTGCCTGAAACCAAAGTGGTCTTCCCCAAGGTCGGCCTCTACCAGCTTTTCCATCCTTCTGTAAATAATTCGTGTTAAAATTTTGCAACCATGGCTTATCAAACTGATGGATCTGTAATTTTCACATCTTTTAGCACCTGCTTTCTTCGAAATGGAGATTGTTACATTTTTCTGAAAGTCTGAGGGTATTTCCCCTGTCTCATACATCTTTTGACTTACTAAATTAATATTGACAGAAATGATAATGTAAAGTTCTTTTGCACTAAGGTAACTCACATGTAAAAAAAAAAAAATCTGATAGTACAGTTGAAAGTTAAACTGCAACTAAATCTCTGTTTTTAAAATGATGGTAGCAAAATTAGTGTATAACTGCTTTGGGAGTACTGATATTTTGTCCAAATTTTTATATTGTAGGTTAGTAGTATCTGTTCTGATTAAATATCAACCTTACCTTTGTTGCAGTTATGTAAGTTAGTAAACACTCAGTTCTATGGTCAGTTATTTTTCTCAACTGACAAAAACATGTATACAGTATTCATCAACAATTTGTATAAAGTTTCTCCGATATATATTCTGTGTTTTAAGTGCTGTAATTATTAGTGTTAATGCTGTGTGTATTTTAAATAAAATATTATTTAACATTCAACATTTTGGTGACGCCGAACTATGAAATTACGCTCCACAACAGTCGTCAGAAAGGCCATATGAATTGGTTTGCGTGCCGAAACGATAAGTCGAGTCACGTACGTAAGTTTCGCGTCACCCGCATAGAATTCAGTAGCAACCGTGACGCGTAATAGGTGATTATCGTGCAAGATACTTCAAGCACCGACTTCTCGACGGCAAAAGTGGTCCTCAGCCCAGTTGCAGTAAAACCTCCACCCTTCTGGTCGGACAATCCCGTATTGTGGTTCGCCCAACGAGAAAGTCAATTTGTCTTGGCTCACATCACCTCCGACGACACTAAATACAGTTATGTTGTGGCAGCGCTCAACGAGCAAATGGCCACGGAAATCCAAGACATCCTAGCTTCTCCGTCGAGCACTGTGAAGCGTGCACTTGTAGCGCGCTCGTCACAGTCGGAAGCTAAACGCCTCGAAAAATGACTGCGCACAGAAGAAGTCGGCGATCGCACGCCGCCTCGGCTGTGGGCCACACAATTAATGACGACGTTCTGTGGAGTGTGTGGCTGTCACGCTTACCTGCCGACGCACGGAAGACTCTTACAGTGAGCGCAGGCGATCCCGCCGCTCTCGCTCGAGCAGTGTATCCGTCGACAAGAGTCGCAACAGTGTTCATGAAACCGGAGACATCGTCAGGAGCGAACAGCTGAGCTGTCTGAGCAAGTTGCGGCCTTGCAACTGCGACGCTGCGCTCTTCCAGCAGACGTGGGCGTTCTCCCAGCAGGGAGACCACATGCTGGTATCACAGGAAATTTGGAGCTGATGCCCGGCAATGTCGACCACCGTGTGACAAAGGAAACGCCACCAAAAATCGACATGTAGCGATGGCAAATGACTTCAAACTAGACAGCCGTCGTCTATTCGTAACGGAACATTCTACTAAGCAGCAATTTCTTGTTGACACTGGTACTGATCTCTGTTTTTCCATCCTCTCGTCGTCCACGGCGTAGTACAGATGGAAATTGCCTGTATTCTGCAAATGGAACACCTATAAAGACTTTCGGATATGTCAACCTCCGACGTGAACTTAGTTGGAGATTCGTTGTTGCTAATGTGCTATATCCAATTGTTGGAGCAGATTTCTTATCTTTTTATGGTCTTCTCCCAGATCTTCGCAATCGTCGATTGTTTGACTCCACAACACAATTGTCTACTCAAGGATACTTACGTCAGGCCAAACTTAATAGCATCAAAATGATTACAGGTGACTCACTATACAACGACTTGCTACGTCAGTTCCCTGAAATTACCAGACCATCACCAGCTATACACCAGTACGGCACTCAACAGTACATCACATAGTCACTAAGCCAGGACCACCGGTTCATGCACGGCCACTTCGTTTGCACCCAGAGAACCTGAAGATCGCAAAACAGGAATTCTTATTTATGTTGCCACAGGGAATATGTCGTCCTTGAAGTAGCAGCCGCGCTTTTCTACTCTATGTGGCTCCTAAGAAGAACAATGGTGACTGCCGCCAGCTTAACGACAGAACAGCTCCCGATCGACATCCTTACCCACATACCGAAAATGTTGCACAGAACATTCACGGTAAGACTGTTTTCTCCACGATTGATCTTGTCCGTGCTTATTACCAGATACCAGTAGCATTGTAAGATATGCCAAAGACAGCGGATTGTACTCCATTTGGACTATTCGAATTTGTGAAAATGCCCTTCACATTGTACAACGCTGCCCAGACCTTTCAACGTGGACGAAATAACTAGAGACTTACATTGATGACTTGTTGGTAATGTCATCTAGTGAGGCAGAGCATTTAGTGCATTTACAACAACTATTCACTAGGCTAAAAGAAAATGGTTTGGTAATTAACCCAAAAAATGTGTCTTCGGAAAGTCACAAGTGACATTCTTAGGGTACCTCATCAATGCTCAAGGAATCTCGCCATCTCAAGACAGAGTGGAAGCTATTGTTCAGTACCCCAAACCCACTAGGGTTCGAGAACTACGCCGTCTCTGAGGGTTAATTAATTTTTGCCGACGTTTCGTGCGCAATCACGCATTATTAGCAGCTCGTCTTAACGAGATGCTCAAAGGTTCGCCCAAACCTGGAGCCACACTACAGTGGACTGAAGAGACGGAGAGGTCCTTAGCCAAAGTAGAAGCGGTTGTTGCAGACGCCGCATCGTCGCCTCATCCTCTTCCTGACGCAGCCCTCGCAGTCACGGTTGATGCATCAGCTGCAGCAGTCGCCGTCGCAGCAGTGTTGCAACGTTGTGCGCAACACGACTGCCAGCCTCTCGCTTTCTTTAGCAAGAAGCTTCACCGGCACAAGCAAATTGGTCAACATATGATCGTGAGTTGTATGCAGCATATGCCTCCATCAAAAAATTTATGCACATGCTCGAAGGGAGGCCTTTTACGCTTTTCACAGATCATAAACCACTCGTGTTTGCATTCCGTCAGAAACCAGAGAAGGCATCACCACGCCAGTTGAGACATTTGGACTTTATAGCTCAATTTACCAGGGACATTCGATATGTTGAAGGTGAACAAAACAAGCCAGCAGATGTATTATCTCGTATTGACGTTATTGCGAAAGACGTCGACTACGAAGCACTTGGGAACGCCCAAGAAGGAGACAGCGAGCTGAAGACTTGTCTTGAATCGTCGGCAGGATTGCAGCTCCGACGCATTCGAATACCAAACTCGAATGTCGCGCTGGACTGTGACGTTTCAACGCCACAAGCACGTCCGTTTGTTACGGCAGATTTTCGCAACCGAGCGATATCATCTCTTCACAGTCTGTCCCACCCAGGAGTGAGGGCTACGATACGACTTGTGGAGAAAGCATTTATTTGGCCAAGTTTGGAAAAAGATTGCAAAACCTTTGTTCGCCAATGCAATACTTGTCAGTGCAACAAGATAACTCGGCATGTAACCGCGCCATTCGGTACTTTTATTCCACCGAATCAACTCTTTGATCCCGTTCACACAGGCATAATTGGACCTCTGTCGGTCGGAAGCTTACCAGCATTCCTTGACAGCGACTGGCCGCTCTCCTCGCTGGCCTGCAGCTTATCCCGTGAAGGATATGTCGGCGGCAAATGCAGCCGCGACCTTCTTCCGTGCGTGCATCGCACGCTTTGAATCGAATCTTATCTTTTTGCAGTACTCTCAGCACTGCTTGGCATGGCAGGTGCACACCACCTTGCAGATACATCGACAGTAGAAGACTTCACTGAGTTGCCATGCCACAGAACGTTGGACTGAGAGCCTACCCGCAGTTTTGCTGGGTCTGAGGACAGCCTTCAAGGAAGATATTAATGCAACAACAGCTGAGTTTGTGTATGGGCAGACGCTTCGACTGCCAGGTGAATTTTTTGCAGACACACAGAACGTCTTCGCTCGCAGATCCGCAACCACCGTATGATGGTCCTTACACTGTGCTGAAATGTCTACATGAAACGTTTGATATCAACGTCAACGGTTCTGCTGTCACGGTCTCTATCGACAGACTCAGACCTGCCTTCACCTCAGTTAATATCGAGATGCCAGTAGTGGAACTACCAAACAAAGCCAACAATACAACGCCACCTACTGTACCACACAGACTCATCAATCCACAGCCTCCGCCAGCATCTCCGAAGGAAACTGAAGTTGCAACACGTTGTGGACGACGCGTTCGTTTCAAACCTAAATTTCGTTGACACTTCGGGGGGAGTCATGTGGTAAGTGATTTCGTGCTCGGGCATGTGAAGTGATTTTGTGTTCGAGCAAGAGTTGTGTAAACTCTTTGACTGTGCACGCTCTTTGTATAAAGTTTCTCCGATATATATTCTGTGTTTTAAGTGCTGTAATTATTAGTATTAATGTTGTATGTATTTTAAATAAAATATTATTTAACATCCAACAGACTTAAGCCTATATATAACTTCCCGTAATCTAGACTTTTGCATCCAAGAAAACTAAATATAGTTTTATCAGCACTTATTTTCCAAATTGCAATAGATAAATCGACAGCAAATTGTTTTCCTTAAAGAAAAATAATCTATCTACCATTACTAAGTTAAAAAACGTTACAGGGGAATAATCGTTTGTTGTGTCATTGAAGTACTGAATTTAAAATACAACCTACTAAGTGTCTGAAAAACCCCCACACTCTCATAAAACTTTTAACAGCTATAAATGTCATACGGAAGCATATATATTAAAAGAATCTACGAAAATTAAAGTCAGTCGGCAAGACCAAACTACCCGGCCTATTTCCTTGATTTTTGTTGTAAACGAAAGGTATTAATCCACAGATGTGTCATCAACTATCAGAATTTACACAACTCTCGCCTTCGTTTTTCTACACTCAACCGCGGTTTCCTTGCTTATATTTCTCATGGGGATGTCCTTGCTGTACACTAAAGTCGGTCAAGCCGATCTATGCGACCGATTTCCTTCATTTTTGATTTAAACGAAAGGTATTCATTTGCAGATTTGTCATAAAGTATCGGAAGTAACTTAAGTCTCTCCATCCTTTATTTTTCTTTAAACGCGGTATCCATCTGTCCTTGCATTGAGTATATTTATCTGTTTTACGATATCTTCGGTTCTAACTAAGGTGCGCAGTTCTTTTTGACCTAACAATGCTCAGCGGGTCAAGTTCCTTCATTTGCGCGTTTAAAGACTTGCATTGATTGAATCTGAAGAAATGTATGTGTGAACATTCAATTTTACTTCCAATTTTTCGCAACTTTTTTGTTATTCTACGGGTTCTCTAATAGATACTGAATATTACTCTACATTACTCATCTTTGTTATAAAGAAACAGGACACTCGGAATATTCTTTTGGTAGAAAAGGACCCTGTCTAGTACAGTGAAACAGGATGAAAGCAGTGTGCCAAACACAGAATTTGTGGTGAATATAATTTTTAATTGAAAACTCACACTGCCGATTTAAGCATCGATGCAAACCCAGAAGTTGTCAGTTGCCACTTGTTCGCCTTTCCAGTGGCGGTGACGTGGCTCGGCCCTTCAGCAGCACGAGCTCTGCAGGTCTCTTCTCGGCGTCGGATTATTAATATTCAGAGCTCCATAATTAATGGCACTCCAAATAGAGAAACCAGTGCTTCAACCGAGTCAAACGTACAGACAGAGCGAATAATTTATTCAGCCATAGCTCACTGATTTCCACAAGGACGTCGGCGCCATGATGCCCAGAGAGCCACTCTGTCTCGACCGTAACTACTCGCCACAGATCAGCGTCGTGAAGGAATCAGATTACGAAACGAGGCAATAAAAGTTTTAGTTAGTTTTCTTATTTGAATATTAAAATAACTTATGATGACCGAAGTAGAGAAGATATATTTTTGGATGGGCATGAAAAAATAAAAAAAAATAAAAATTAAAAAAGGAAATGTTTTTGAGGTGGCTCTGCTCAGTGTACGGGCTTAAATTACAGAGATGCAAAGGAGAAATCTTACGGTCTGTCTCTCTCTTGATAAGTCGCTAAGCTTCAATAAAAGTCTTGTTTTCTAAATAAAATGTGCATTTCGTTATCTTACCCTACCTGTAGAGCAAGTCGACGAAAGGTACCAACAAAAACAGATCTATGTAAAGAAATATTCAGCATTAGGTAACGTTGAAGAGCTTTATTACACAGGAGATACATTAAGCAAATAAAGTATCTGATTTCAACGTAAGAGCAGAAGAAATATAATAAACGTTAATGTAGCCCCCTTACAATAATGAAGCGGTATGGGACTCAACGCCGCTGCGCCTGTCCAGGCTGAGCTGAGGGGCGGCTGAGACTTGTTTGCAGCCACAGCCAGTCTCTGGAGACACACTGCCGTCGAGCAATTCGGGTCGCACCCGAGAGTTTTCATTGTTTCACGTTATTTTTTTAAAAGATGTACGCCATGTGTTAGAACCGTAATGAAATTCTTTTTACGGTTATATGCTTTTCACTTCATTTTAAAGCATCTTAAGTGTACAAATTATTACGTCATTGTGATCGTCCTTCTGCGGACACACACTAGACTACTAACTACATGCGTTACTCTCACTGGCAGCAAGTAGAACAACGTTTTCACACTGAGTACGTCCACCGTCATCTCGCCATTTGGTGTTACAAAATCATTGTTTTTACGTCTGCGATACTAGAGTCTCTATGTTACTGTGTCCGTACAATCCTGTTGCATGATTGAATTTTTTTAAGGCGAGAATTTAAACTTGAACAACCTAGGTACCGGCGGTGTTCTTGCCAAGATATTTCCATAACGTTGGAATTGTTCTTGCCAAGATATTTCCACAATGTTGGAACATTTTTTTATGCTTCACCTATTCGTGTACTTACAGAGACACAAATGTCTACTAAATTCCGGCTGTGCAGCAGTCTTGTTTTCCTCGCTATTTTGCGAATTTTGTTGTTATATCAAGGTGAGCCGCGATGGAATGGCCGTGCATTCTAAGGCACCTTCCTGCAGAGTGCGCGATTGCTCCCCGTCGGAGGTTCGAGACCTCCCTCGGGCCCGGGCGTGTGTGTGTGTGTGTGTGTGTGTGTGTGTGTGTGTGTGTGTGTGCGTGTGTGCGTGTTGTCTCCTAGTCTAGGTACTGATGACCATAGCAGATGACTGCCATAGTTTTACAAACATTTATAAGTCAAGATGAATATTCGCCATTAATCCAGATACTCGACGCACATGTACACGGAACGCGGCCACCGCCACTTTAAACTCCCGGCCTGTCGCCGCCGCACGCGCGTCGTGTGGGCAGAGCACGGCGCCCGTCCTCGCTCGCACCCCAGACCGCCCCGGCAGACGGCGGCAGCCCCGGCTCGCGTCGCAGGCAGCGCCACCGAGCGCAGCGGTCCCGCGGTCCCGCGGTCCTGTGCGCGGCTCTGCACCTGCAGGCTAGCAGCATCGCAGCGCCGGGGCTCGAGGTTTGCCTGAGATCGCGCAGGCCCGATGTCCGACATCAGCTGCCTCCACAGCCAGACTTATTTTCCACCTCGACAGACAACATTCCGTCGATTGAGATGAATTCGCTCCATTTTGTCAAGTTTAATCTTTGTTGCCAATATACGTTACACACCTATTCCAAAATGACATACATTAGGGGTTTCATACCAATCGAGATTCCAACGATAATTCAATCGCCACACCTTTCCTAGAGGACAGCGTTTTGACGGATTTCGTTACGAATGTTTGCGCATTTCACTCATAAAGTCTTGTCTTTCCGACAATAAGTGTGTCTAGCTTCGAAGGTGATTCGATTTTGCTGTCTGCGTGCGGTCATCAGAGCACTCGACACTACCACTCGAGAAGAACAAAGGACCCCAGTTCTCCCCTCGAGCACTGGACTTCCAGCGCGTTCACTGACCTGCCAGTCACGACACGAGTCAGGAAGGTTGCCACTCGGACTGCCACAGCTCCTGCTCGAGCCGCGCCACAAGAATGGCCGTTTGATGCCCTGGAGGAGCCTCCTGGCCATTAACATTGCTACACCACGAAGACGACGTGCTATAGTCGCGAAATTTAACCGACAGGAAGAACATGCTGTGGTATGCAAACGATTAGCTTTTCAGAGCATTCGTACAAGGTTGGCGCCGGTGGCGACACCTACAACGTGCTGACATGAGGAAAGTTGTCAACCGATTTCTCATACACAAACAGCAGTTGACCGGCGTTGCCTGCTGAGACGTTGTTGTGATGCCTCGTGTAAGGAGGAGAAATGCGTACCACCACGTTTCCGACTTTGATAAAGGTCGGATTGTAGCCTATCGCGATTGCGGTTTATCGTATCGAGACATTGCTGCTCGTGTTGATCGCGATCCAATGACTGTTAGCAGAATATGGAATTGGTGGGTTGAGGAGGGCAACACGGAACGCCGTGCTTTATCCAAACGGCCTCGTATTACTAGCAGTTGAGATGACAGGCGTCTGATCCACATGACTGTAAAGGATCGTGCATCCACGTCGCAATCGGTGAGTCGACAGATCGGGACGTTTACAAGACGACAACCAGCTGCACGAACAGTTCGACGACATTTGCAGCAGCATGGACTCGGAGACCATGGCTGCGGTTATCCGTAGTGCTGTATCACAGACAGGAGCGCCTGCGATGGTGTAAGCAACGATGAATCTGGATGCACGAATGGCAAAACGTCATTTTTTCGGATAAATCCAAGTTCTCTTTACAGCATCATGATGGTCGCATCCGTATTTCGCGACAACGTGGTGAACGCATACTGGCGTATCACCCGGCGTGCTGGTATGGGGTGCCATCGGTTACACGTCACGGCCAAGTCTTGTTCGCATCGACGTCACTTTGAAGTTAGATGCACGAATGCACATTTCAGATGTGTTACGACCCGTGGCTCTACCCTTCATTCGATCCCTGCAAAACCCTATATTTCAGCAGGATAATGCTTGACCGCATGTAGCATGTCCTGTACAGGCCTTTCTGAATTCGAAAAATGTTCAAATGCTGCCCTGGCCAGCACATTCTCCAGATCTCTAACTAATGAAAATGTCTGGTCAATGGTGACCGAGCAACTGGCTCGTCACAATACGCCAGTGACTACTCTTGATGAACTGTGGTATCGTGTTGAAGCTGCATGGGCATCTGTACCTGTACACGCCATCCAAGCCCTGTTTGTGTAAAGACGCAGGCGTATTAAGGCTGTTATAACGGCCAGACGCGGTTGTTGTGGGTACTGATTTCTCAGGGTCTATCGACCCAAACTGCGTGAAAATGTAATCAGATTTCAGTTTTAGTATAATATTTTTGTCCAATGAATACCCGTTTATGTTCTGCCTTTTTTTGTTGGTGTAGTAATTGTAATGGCCAATAGTGTATTTTCTGTCGCCTTCTTCTCGTAAGACGAGCAACTCGGGAACAAACGAGTGGTCAACGTGACGCTTGCGGCACTGCGTGGGCGCACGGCTTGCAGGTCTTGTACTGCGGTTGACACCACTTGCCGGTTGACGGTTGACTCCCTAGGGCTGCTCTCCTCCAACCGCCGGGCGCCGGCAGAGGGGCACGGCTCCTCCTCCCCGCCTGGCTCTGTTTCTCGATTTGTTCTTTTGCCGTTTCGTAGGTCAGTCGTTGTTTATTGCACATTTCATCACTTAATGATAATCGTACAATAGCAAAACTCGGACAAAGGTGTTAACAAAATTCGGACTCGTGCACAGCACCGGGCTCATACTACTGAATGCTGTCGTACAAGCCGTGTTTTAATGTCACATCCACTAGTATTATCTCACACATATCAGACGTTTAGAGAAGCTTCGTATGCTTTACGTGAAAACGAGCTGTCTGGAGGCTATGATATAGGATCGCTAATGAGCAACAGTGTGAGCTAGACGACAAGGAGCGGGGCTGGCGTGGCGCTGCCGCTCTCGCTGAACATCCTGGCTTCCACATGGGATCCCAAGAGACTATTTTAATTTCTAAATCAGAATTACTTTGGCTGTTCTTTTCATTACTTTCATCGAATTGATTAAGTGCTAATATATTGTTATGTACGTTTCAGAACAGTTTTCATGTTTTTATTCGTTCTTATTTTCATCCTATGCCTTTTTTCCGTCTGGAATCTGTTTGTGTCGTTAACAACCCCTATTTAAGAGCCAAGCAGGACGGCCGATTGACTTGTAAGACGATAGCTCTTATAATCACTGGCCGATGTGAGCATATTTTCGGTTAACCTAAACACTGATAGCAAGAAATTACATTTTTCTTTAAGCGATGTATCTGATTTTCTCCTGTCTGAGTTTGCTCATTTAAGAAAGCCTCACTCGCCGAGAGCGAAGAAATGGTGCTTTCCGTTGTGCCGGAGACGGCCGCGCGCGTTTCCGCGGCTGCGGAGCGCAGCACGCGCGTCCGGCCAGGCAGCCGGGTCCACCTGCTGCCGCCGTCCGAACACGTCTGAAACGCAGGCGCTCCTGTCTGTGATGCAGCGTCAAGGGTAACCGCAGCCACGGTCCGAGCTGATAGTCCCTGCTGCTGCAAACGTCGTCGAACTGTTCGTGCAGATGGTTCTTTTGTTGCAAACGTCCCCATCTTTTAACTCAAGGATCGAGACTTGGCTGCACGATCCGTTACAGTCATGAGGATAAGATGCCTGTCATCTCGACTGCTAGTGATACGAGGCCATTGGCATGAAGCACGGCATTCCGTATTGCCCTCCTGAACCCACCGTTTCTATACTCTGCTAACAGTCTTTGGATCGCGACCAACGGGAGCAGCAGAGACGCGATACGATAAACCGCAATCGCAGTAGACTACAATCCGACCTTTATGAAAGTCGGAAACGTGACGGTACGCATTTCGCCGTCTTACACGAGGCATCACAAAAATGTCTCACCAGACAACGCCGGTCAACTGATGTTTGTGTATGAGAAATCGGTTGGAAACTTTTCTCATGTCAGGACGTTGTAGATGCCGCCACCGGCGCCAACCTTGCATATCACACTCGGAGTGTAGCATCAGAGACTGATTGGAGCTCATATGGAGATTTCCCACCAGTCGTTGTGTTACGACACTACTCTAGAACGGAACAACAGAGGCGGGAAGTGGCAGTGTAATGCGACACACCGTCCACAGCGTCTCGGCCTCAGGAGCGCCTGCAGAGCGGCGGCCGGCAGCCACACTCGCGCCGCGGCGCGGCGGGTCTGCCTGACCGCAGGCGCAACTTTGGCCCCGTGCTGGTACGCTGCTGGGTACGTCCAGGGCGTCCGGGCACGGGAGTTCCACAGCGCGGCATTCTGAGAGGTTTCAAAGTCTTAAGCGCAGCACACACACAGTGGATGAAACGGTGCAGCACCGCGGTGACACAGCTCAGACAGAGGCGGACATCGCTGCCACGAGGGTGACCGGGCCTCACGCTGCCGACGGCGAACGTTTTTAATTTGCTTCAGACTTCCTGATCGTGGGCCTCTTTGTATACATGGAATAGGGCAGCAGCTATACGCTGGTTTTCCACCAAGAATCTTGGTCCTAGCATGTACAACGAATATTTACAATCCTTCCGTAGCGTGCCTAATTTTGTAACACAATTTTAATGAAAATACGACTACCAATAAAATTGAATTACAAAATTACGCACGCTAATAGAAAACCACAGAAATTACTTCAAGGAGAACGATAAAGCCACAGTATATATTTTATGTAATGTAAAGCATACACTTTAATCTACGTACATTAATAGCAAAATTTATGTAGAATCATTCTGTTTCCATTAATACGTATTTTAATATAATTATATATGATGAAATTGATAAAATTTTATACCGTTAATATCATTTAAAATAGTTATAATATTTATAATTAAAGAGAACGACCAGCCACAATACGGTATAAAACATTTATTTATTTAGACCATCTTACAAATCCGAGACTTGTGCCAGCGCAGATCCCCAGCCACCTGGCCTCTGCCTCTGCCTCTCGCTTCCGGCCTGTCTGGAGGTATCGACCCTCTGGTTTCCGTCAGACGCTGCCAGGGCTTCCTCCTCCGAATTCTCCACGTTCACATTCGCGACCACAGGTGACAGTGGGCTGCCCTGGCGACGCCCTCCCATTGACAAGCGGAGGAAGACCTGCCATCATCTGAATGGAAACCTACTTGCTTTTTCCGTTACTTGGACGACATGGAATGGGAAAACTCCTTGACTTCCTTCCACATCTGAACTCCATATACCCAAACATCAATTTCACTATGGAGACTAAAACGGAGGGTAAATTGCCGTTTCTTGACGTCTTGGACAATAGAAGAGCTGATGGCACCCTGGGTCATGGTGTATATCGGAAGACAACGCACACTGATCTGTATTTACAAACAGCTGTCACCACCCTTCACAGACGAATGGGGCACTTAAAACTCTAGTACATAGTGCGTGCCCTATCTCCGACGCAGAGAGTCTGCCCCAGGAATTGGAACTCCTGAGAACTGTATTTCGAAGAAATGGGTACTCAGAGTGGTAGATTCAGCGGGATCTCCACCCAACCAGTACAGCACAACCTGTGGAAACGGATAAAAACACGAGGGAGGATGTAGGCACTGCGTTCATTCCATATACCGGCGCACTCTCGGGGAAGGTCGCCCGCATTTTGAAGAAACACCACGCTGGAACTGGTTTTTGTCCGCCGAATAAAATTCGTGCACTGGTGGGGAGTACCAAAGATGATCTCTGTTTGAGGAAGGCCGGCGTGTACCAGATTCCGTGTCAGTGTGGCAAGTCATATATTGCACAGACGATGCATACCGTCGAGGATCGATCCGTTGGTCACCAGAGGCACACAGATTGATGTATCCGAGCAAGTCTGCGGTCGCTGAACATTGTTTGTAGGAGAATCACTCAACGGAGTATGAACGCACTAGAATTCTAGTACGGACGTCGAGATACTGGGACTGCGTCGTTAGAGAGGCCATTGAAATTCGCACAAGTGACGACCTCATAAACCGTGACTTTGGCTATAATCTTAGCAAAGCTTGGAAACCTGCGATTGGGTTAATTAAGAGTAAATCTAGTAAACGTAACGTAGTGACGACCACGGCGGGCAGAGCCCTCACATCGACGTCTTCTCAGACACTGCGCGACTGCGGCGCGGTGCGCGGACCACGGAGGGGTCGCTCCGCCGGCCGAGGGTATTTAAATCGCCCGCTACCGGGCTAGAACCCAGTTCCCTTAGAGCAGCCGTAGCGTGCGGATCTCCGTTTCGGCGCGTTTCCAGGAGCTCAGTCCGTCAATTCACCTGATGATGGCGACATGTATGATCGCCGAAATATTGTGCCTGTGTGACACTATAGACCGACAGTTCACCCGTGGATATTTTGAGTGTCAAATACGCCGGGAGAAACTCAAGAATCACATCCGGTTCATTGTTTAGTACCTTGACCTTCCCGTTCTTTCTTCTTCGCCATTCTCCTCCCTCAGAGATTGGTCCAAATATCTTTCGCAGAGTTTCATTTTCAGAAACTTTTATCTTTCTCTCTGCATGTTTGTCTATTCTCCGTAATTGATCCCCATATAATAATGTGTTTCACACATGTTATATTTTTGAAAGTGTACTGTACGAATGCTGTAAACTTTGTCAAGTACTTGACGCGACCCATCGTAAGCAATCGCAGAGCGTGGCCAGGCGGCGGCCGCTGCACGGGCTGCACACTACACACTCTCCACACTCACCACACTCTCCACACACTCCACACACTCCACACTCTCCACACTCTCCACACTCTCCACACTCTCCACACTCTCCACACTCTCCACACTCTCCACACTCTCCACACTCTCCACACTCTCCACACTCTCCACACTCTCCACACTCTCCACACACTCCACACTCTCCACACACTCCACACACTCCACACTCTCCACACACTCCACACACTCCACACACTCCACACACTCCACACACTCCACACACTCCACACACTCCACACACTCCACACACTCCACACACTCCACACACTCCACACACTCCACACACTCTCCACACACTCTCCACACACTCTCCACACACACTCCACACACACTCCACACTCTCTCCACACTCTCTCCACACTCTCTCCACACTCTCTCCACACTCTCTCCACACTCTCTCCACACTCTCTCCACACTCTCTCCACACTCTCTCCACACTCTCTCCACACTCTCTCCACACTCTCTCCACACTCTCTCCACACTCTCTCCACACTCTCTCCACACTCTCTCCACTCTCTCCACACTCTCTCCACACACTCTCCACACACTCTCCACACTCTCTCCACACTCTCTCCACACTCTCTCCACACTCTCTCCACACTCTCTCCACACACTCTCCACACACTCTCCACACACTCTCCACACACTCTCCACACTCTCTCCACACTCTCCACACTCTCCACACTATCCACACTATCCACACTATCCACACTCTCCACTCCACAGCCCTTCTTCCGGACACCGCGCTTTGAGACGATCTTGGCGGATACTGGATACTACCGACGCACCAAACATCGCCCCCCACACTGTATCTCCTAGGCCGGAACGTATTCTTGTAAGTGCTCTCTATGACTAGCGAAATATTTGGTTGAAAAATCTATATGAGCAGATGAGTGCCGTCAGACACTGTCGCACTTGGCACCGGACATCAAACTCCTGCTCAGCGGGCACAGGCCTGTTCTGCCCTGCCGGACGTTTCAGGGCGGGTAGCTGACATTTCAGGAGGCGACGGTGCAGACGAATTGCACGAATAGTGCCATACGACGTACATCGAACTTTCACCGAGTACAAAGATGCAATTGTTAGGGTGTAACCCTAACCTTTAATGTCTGATTAGGGCCCCAAACAGGTTGACTAAATGTAAAGCAACCTGTAGAACGCACTCAAATTGTGCTTTTAATTCATTGTTACGATGTTCTATCAAGAACCGATGGAAGACTCAGTGAAAATGTCCAGATTTGCCTTTGCATTGAATTAGTACTAAAACAAAATTGGTTATATGTTAGGCCTATATGGGATATTTTATTGCACTTGTTCTATACTAGCACCCCCTAAAATGTTTATTACTGCTTCTGAAGCACCCTGTATAACGCGGCGACTGCGGCAGAAGATTATTTGACCTGGTTGGCCAGGTAAGCGAAAGCAGAGCAATGTGGATGGTTGAGCTGCAATCACCAGACGAGTCAGGGGGAACTTCTACATCTGCTTTCTGACTGACGACGTCTGCTTCAGAAGCAGCTCGAGACGTCGATCATGATTGCGTAGCATCTAAATGATACTGACGTCAGAAAATCTTTAACGAAATATGTAGCCGCTCAACTGAAATGGAGATTATACCACTGCTTGACAGAATGGACAGAGAAAGATGAAACTATGATGTGTATGTGTACGTGACAGGGCTTCGACGGGTTACATTGTGATAGACACTCGGTAATGTAGTTATCAGACAGTACAGTTAGCTGCATACTGTCGCTGACTGCAGTCACTTGACTGCTGCGTGGCTGACAGCGTACAACACAACAGAAATTACTTCAAGGAGAACGATAAACCCACAGTGTATATTTTTATGTAATGTACACTACTGCCACGCACAAAAAGGCGTGAACATTATTGTATCAACAAGGTTGGTACTTATGGTTCTCTGGAAACAGAAAATTTCAGTTCATTGTCCGATGACATGAAATGAGCTGCAATGCGACCTCAAACTCTACTAAAGGAAACAGAAACCGATTACAGGCTCCACGATGTTCTGCCGACTATTAATATTAGTCAGTTTTTAACAACGATTGTGTCCTTGTTGTGGTCTTCAGTCCGGAGACTGATTTGATGCAGCTCTCTACCCTACTTTATCCTGAGCAAGCCTCTTCATCTGCTCCTGATAACGCAACCCACATCCATTTGAATCTGCTTACTGCCTCCATGTCTTGGTCTCCCTCTGCGATGTTTGCCCCACACACTTCCCTCCATCGCTAAATTCGCAATTCCTTAATGTCGCAGAATGTGTCCTAATATTCGATCCCTGATTTTAGTCAAGGTATGCTTGAAATTCCTTTTCTGCCCGATTCTGTCCAGTACCTCCTCATTAGTTACGTCATCCACCCACCTAATCTTTAACATTCTTAACACCACAATTCAGATGCCTCTCTTCCTGTCCGCACTGTTTAACGGCCATGTGTCACTCCAGTAGAAGGCAACACTCGACACAAACGCCTCCAGAAAGGACTTCCATACTCTTAAAACAATATTAGATGTTAAGAAATTCCTTTTTTTCTAAAACGCTTTTCTTCCTATTTCCATTTTTCATTTTATATCCTCTGCACTGTGACCACCGTATGTTATTTTACTGGCCAAGTAACGAAAGTCACCTGCCAACTTTATTATTTCGTTACGCAATCCACTCCTATCAGCATCACCTGATTTTCTGAGACTGCATTCCATGACCCTTGTTTTCCTCTTGTTAATGATCATCTGATAGGCTGACTCGGTTCACTGTCCATTCCGTTCAGTTGATCTGCCAGAACCTTGGCAGTCTGCTGCGGTGGAGTAGCTGAGCGCTCTAATAATGTTCAAATGTTTGTTAAGTTTATGGGACTTAACTACGGGGTCATCAGTCCCTAAACTTACAAACTACTTATCAACTACCTTATAATAAAGACGGCAAAAATATCCATGCCCGAGGGGGGATTCGAACCCCCGACCGTAGTGGCCATGCAGACCGTGACTGGAGCGCCTCAGTCTCCTCGGCCGAGCGGTCTAAAGCGTCTCGCTACGGAGCGCGCGGTTCCTCGCCATGGAGATTTGAGTCCTCCCTGGGGCATAGGTGTGTGTGTTGTCCATAAGTTAGTTGACCTAGGTTTAAGAAGTTCGTAAGCTACGGACTGATGACCAAACAGTTTGATCTGTTAGATTTACAAACTTTTGAACTACTTCTTTGCAGTCTCCGAGAGAATTAGCATGTTATCAACAAAACAGAACGTTTTTATTTCTTCAACCTGAACCCTAGATCCTTGTCCATATTTCTCTTTTCTTTCCATCACAGTTCGCACATGACCCCATCTTACTTCCTTCAGATCTGATGGCAGCTGTCTCCTAATCGTAAACTCGTCTGCCCGTCGGCCAGCCCTCCTAAGTCCACCTCCCTCCGGCAGCAGCTTCTCCACCCTGCCGCTGCCCCTCGACCTTCAGCTCATTTAGCCGCTGTCTCCTATTCGTACACTCGCCAGCCCCTCGGCCTGCCCCTCCTCAGTACACCTCCCTCCGGCAGCAGCTTCTCCTCCCTGCCACTGCCACTCGACCTTCAGCTCTGATAGCCTCTGTCTCCTATTCGTACACTCGCCTGCCCCTCGGCCTGCATCTCCTCAGTCCACCTCCCTCCAGCAGCAGCTTCTCCTCCCTTCCGCTGCCCCTCGTCCTTTAGTTCTAAAAGATGCTGTCTCCTTTTCGTACACTCACCTACGCCTCGGCCAGCCCCTCCTCAGTTCACCTTCCTCCTGCAGCAGCTTCTCCTCCCCACCATTACCCCTCGACCTTCAGCTCTGATAGCCGCTGTTTCCTATTCATAAACTCGCCTGCCACTCGGCCTGCCCCTCCTCAGTCCACCTCCCTCCGGCAGCAGCTTCTCCTCCCCGTTGCTGTCCCTCGGCCTTCAGCTCTGATAGCCACAGTCTCCTATTCGTACACTTGCCTGCCCCTCGGCCGGCCCCTCCTCAGTCCACCTCCCTCCGGCTGAAGCTTCTCATCCCTGTCGCTGCCCCTCGACCTTCAGCTTTGATAGACGCTGTCTCCTATTCGTACACTCGCCAGCCCCTCGGCCGGCCCCTCCTCAGTACACCTCCCTCCGGCAGCAGCTTCTCCTCCCTGCCACTGCCACTCGACCTTCAGCTCTGATAGCCGATGTATCCTATTCGTAATCTCGTCTGCCCCTCGGCCTGCCGCTCATCAGTCCACCTATCTCCGGCAGCAGCTTCTCCTCCCTTCCGCTGCCCCTCGGCCTTCACCTCTGATAGCCTCTGTCTCTTATTTGTACACTCGTTTGCCCCTCCGCCTGCCCCTCCTCAGTCCACCTCCCTCCGGCGGCAGCTTCTCCTCCCCGCCACTTCCCCTCGGCCTTCAGCTCTAACAGCCGCTGTCTCCTATTCGTACACTCGTCTGCCTCTCTGCCTGCCACTCCTCAGTCAACCTCATTTCTGCAGCAGCTTCTCCTCCCCGCCTCTGCCACTCGGCCTTCAGCTCTGATAGCCGCTGTATCCTATTCGTAATCTCGTCTGCCCATCTGCCTGCCACACCTCAGTCAACCTCATTCCGGCAGCAGTTTCTCCTCCCTGCCACTTCCTGTAGGCCTTCAGCTCTGATAGCCGCTCTCTCCTATTCGTACACTCGTCATCCCCTCTGCCTGCCACTCCTCAGTCAACCTCATTCCGGCAGCAGCTTCTCCTCCCGCCGCTGCCCCTTGGCCTTCAGCTCTAACAGCCGCTGTCTCCTATTCGTACACTCGTCTGCCTCTCTGCCTGCCACTCCTCAGTCAACCTCATTTCTGCAGCAGCTTCTCCTCCCCGCCTCTGCCACTCGGCCTTCAGCTCTGATAGCCGCTGTATCCTATTCGTAATCTCGTCTGCCCATCTGCCTGCCACTCCTCAGTCAACCTCATTCCGGCAGCAGTTTCTCCTCCCTGCCACTTCCTGTAGGCCTTCAGCTCTGATAGCCGCTCTCTCCTATTCGTACACTCGTCATCCCCTCTGCCTGCCACTCCTCAGTCAACCTCATTCTGGCAGCAGCTTCTCTTCCCGCCACTGCCCCTCGGCCTTCAGCTCTAACAGCCGCTGTCTCCTATTCGTACACTCGTCTGTCTCTCTGCCTGCCACTCCTCAGTGAACCTCATTTCTGCAGCAGCTTCTACTCCCCGCCTCTGCCACTCGGCCTTCAGCTCTGATAGCCGCTGTATCCTATTCGTAATCTCGTCTGCCCCTCTGCCTGCCACACCTCAGTCAACCTCATTCCGGCAGCAGTTTCTCCTCCCTGCCACTTCCTGTAGGCCTTCAGCTCAGATAGCCGCTGTCTCCTATTCGTACACTCGTCATCCCCTCTGCCTGCCACTCCTCAGTCAACCTCATTCCGGCAGCAGCTTCTCCGCCCGCCGCTGCTCCTCGGCCTTCACCTCTAACAGCCGCTGTCTCCTATTCGTACACTCGTCTGCCTCTCTGCCTGCCACTCCTCAGTCAACCTCATTTCTGCAGCAGCTTCTCCTCCCCGCCTCTGCCACTCGGCCTTCAGCTCTGATAGCCGCTGTATCCTATTCGTAATCTCGTCTGCCCTTCTGCCTGCCACTCCTCAGTCAACCTCATTCCGGCAGCAGTTTCTCCTCCCTGCCACTTCCTGTAGGCCTTCAGCTCAGATAGCCGCTGTCTCCTATTCGTACACTCGTCATCCCCTCTGCCTGCCACTCCTCAGTCAACCTCATTCCGGCAGCAGCTTCTCCTCCCGCCGCTGCCCCTTGGCCTTCAGCTCTAACAGCCGCTGTCTCCTATTCGTACACTCGTCTGCCTCTCTGCCTGCCACTCCTCAGTCAACCTCATTTCTGCAGCAGATTCTCCTCCCCGCCTCTGCCACTCGGCCTTCAGCTCTGATAGCCGCTGTATCCTATTCGTAATCTCGTCTGCCCCTTTGCCTGCCACTCCTCAGTCAACCTCATTCCGGCAGCAGTTTCTCCTCCCTGCCACTTCCTGTAGGCCTTCAGCTCAGATAGCCGCTGTCTCCTATTCGTACACTCGTCATCCCCTCTGCCTGCCACTCCTCAGTCAACCTCATTCCGGCAGCAGCTTCTCCGCCCGCCGCTGCTCCTCGGCCTTCACCTCTAACAGCCGCTGTCTCCTATTCGTACACTCGTCTGCCTCTCTGCCTGCCACTCCTCAGTCAACCTCATTTCTGCAGCAGCTTCTCCTCCCCGCCTCTGCCACTCGGCCTTCAGCTCTGATAGCCGCTGTATCCTATTCGTAATCTCGTCTGCCCTTCTGCCTGCCACTCCTCAGTCAACCTCATTCCGGCAGCAGTTTCTCCTCCCTGCCACTTCCTGTAGGCCTTCAGCTCAGATAGCCGCTGTCTCCTATTCGTACACTCGTCATCCCCTCTGCCTGCCACTCCTCAGTCAACCTCATTCCGGCAGCAGCTTCTCCTCCCGCCGCTGCCCCTTGGCCTTCAGCTCTAACAGCCGCTGTCTCCTATTCGTACACTCGTCTGCCTCTCTGCCTGCCACTCCTCAGTCAACCTCATTTCTGCAGCAGATTCTCCTCCCCGCCTCTGCCACTCGGCCTTCAGCTCTGATAGCCGCTGTATCCTATTCGTAATCTCGTCTGCCCATCTGCCTGCCACTCCTCAGTCAACCTCATTCCGGCAGCAGTTTCTCCTCCCTGCCACTTCCTGTAGGCCTTCAGCTCTGATAGCCGCTCTCTCCTATTCGTACACTCGTCATCCCCTCTGCCTGCCACTCCTCAGTCAACCTCATTTCTGCAGCAGCTTCTCCTCCCCGCCACTGCCACTCGGCCTTCAGCTCTGATAGCCGCTGTATCCTATTCGTATACTCGTCTGCCCCTCTGCCTGCCACTCCTCAGTCAACCTCATTCCGGCAGCAGCTTCTCCTCCCCGCCGCTTCCCTTAGGCCCTCAGCTCTAATAGCTGCTGTCTTCTATTCATACACACGCCTGCCCCTCGGCCTGCCCCTCCTCAGTCCACCTCTCTCCGGCAGCAGCTTCCCCTCCATTCCGCTGCCCCTCGGCCTTCACCTCTGATAGCCTCTGTCTCTTATTTGTACACTCGTTTGCCCCTCGGCCTGCCCCTCCTCAGTCCACCTCCCTCCTGCGGCAGCTTCTCCTCCCCGCCACTGCCCCTCGGCCTTCAGCTCTGATAGCCGCTGTCTCCTATTCATACACTCGTCTGCCCCTCTGCCTGCCACTCCTAAGTCAACATCATTCCGGCAGCAGTTTCTCCTCCCCGCCACTTCCCTTAGGCCTTTAGCTCTGATAGCCGCTGTCTCCTATTCGTACACTCGTCTGCCCCTCTGCCTTCCACTCCTCAGTCAACCTCATTCCGGCAGCAGCTTCTCCTCCCCGCCGCTTCCCTTAGGCCTTTAGCTCTGATAGCCGCTGTCTCCTATTCGTACACTCGCCTGCCCCTCTGCCTGCCACTCCTCAGTCAACCTCATTCCGGCAGCAGCTTCTCCTCCCCGCCGCTTCCCTTAGGCCTTCAGCTCTGATAGCCGCTGTCTCCTATTCGTACACTCGACTGCCCCTCTGCCTGCCACTCCTCATTCAACCTCATTCCGGCAGCAGTTTCTCCTCCCAACCGCTTCCCTTAGGCCTTCAGCTCTGATAGCCGCTGTCTCCTATTCGTACACTCGTCTGCCCCTCTGCCTGCCACTCCTCAGTCAACCTCATTCCGGCAGCAGTTTCTCCTCCCCGCCGCTTCCCTTAGGCCTTCAGCTCTGATAGCCGCTGTCTCCTATTCGTACACTCGTCTGCCCCTCTGCCTGCCACTCCTCAGTCAACCTCATTCCGGCAGCAGCTTCTCCTCCCACCGCTTCCCTTAGGCCTTCAGCTCTGATAGCCGCTGTCTCCTTTTCTTACACCCATCTGCCCCTCGTCCTGTCTCTCCTCAGTCCACCTTACCTCTGGTAGCAGTTTCTCCTCCCCGCCGCTTCCCTTAGGCCTTTAGCTCTGATAGCCGCTGTCTCCTATTCATACAATCGTCTGCCCCTCTGCCTTCCACTCCTCAGTCAACCTCATTCCGGCAGCCGCTTCTCCTCCCACCGCTTCCCTTAGGCCTTCAGCTCTGATAGCCGCTGTCTCCTATTCTTACACCCATCTGCCCCTCGTCCTGTCCCTCCTCAGTCCACCTTACCTCTAGCAGCAGCTTCTCCTCCCCGCCGCTTCCCTTAGGCCTTTAGCTCTGATAGCCGCTGTCTCCTATTCATACACTCGTCTGCCCCTCTGCCTGCCACTCCTCAGTCAACCTCATTCCGGCAGCAGCTTCTCCTCCCACCGCTTCCCTTAGGCCTTCAGCTCTGATAGCCGCTGTCTCCTATTCTTACACCCATCTGCCCCTCGTCCTGTCCCTCCTCAGTCCACCTTACCTCTGGCAGCAGCTTCTCCTCCCCGCCGCTTCCCTTAGGCCTTCAGCTCTGATAGCCGCTGTCTCCTATTCATACACTCGTCTGCCCCTCTGCCTTCCACTCCTCAGTCAACCTCATTCCGGGAGCAGCTTCTCCTCCCCGCAGCTTCCCTTAGGCCTTCAGCTCTGATAGCCGCTGTCTCCTATTCTTACACCCATCTGCCCCTCGTCCTGTCCCTCCTCAGTCCACCTTCCCCCTGGCAGCAGCTTCTCCTCCCCGCCGCTTCCCTTAGGCCTTTAGCTCTGATAGCCGCTGTCTCCTATTCATACACTCGTCTGCCCCTCTGCCTTCCACTCCTCAGTCAACCTCATTCCGGCAGCATATTCTCCTCCCACCGCTTCCCTTAGGCCTTCAGCTCTGATAGCCGCTGTCTCCTATTCTTACACCCATCTGCCCCTCGTCCTGTCCCTCCTCAGTCCACCTTACCTCTGGCAGCAGATTCTCCTCCCCGCCGCTTCCCTTAGGCCTTTATCTCTGATAGCCGCTGTCTCCTATTCATACACTCGTCTGCCCCTCCGCCTGCCACTCCTCAGTCAACCTCATTCCGGCAGCAGCTTCTCCTCCCACCGCTTCCCTTAGGCCTTCAGCTCTGATAGCCGCTGTCTCCTATTCTTACACCCTTCTGCCCCTCGTCCTGTCCCTCCTCAGTCCACCTTCCCCCTGGCAGCAGCTTCTCCTCCCCGCCGCTTCCCTTAGGCCTTTAGCTCTGATAGCCGCTGTCTCCTATTCATACACTCGTCTGCCCCTCTGCCTGCCACTCCTCAGTCAACCTCATTCCGGCAGCAGCTTCTCCTCCCCGCCGCTTCCCTTAGGCCTGCAGCTCTGATAGCCGCTGTCTCCTATTCATACACTCGTCTGCCCCTCTGCCTTCCACTCCTCAGTCAACCTCATTCCGGCAGCAGCTTCTCCTCCCCGCCGCTTCCCTTAGGCCTTTAGCTCTGATAGCCGCTGTCTCCTATTCGTACACTCGCCTGCCCCTCTGCCTGCCACTCCTCAGTCAACCTCATTCCGGCAGCAGCTTCTCCTCCCCGCCGCTTCCCTTAGGCCTTTAGCTCTGATAGCCGCTGTCTCCTATTCGTACACTCGCCTGCCCCTCTGCCTGCCACTCCTCAGTCAACCTCATTCCGGCAGCAGCTTCTCCTCCCACCGCTTCCCTTAGGCCTTCAGCTCTGATAGCCGCTGTCTCCTATTCATACACTCGTCTGCCCCTCTGCCTTCCACTCCTCAGTCAACCTCATTCCGGCAGCAGCTTCTCCTCCCCGCCGCTTCCCTTAGGCCTTTAGCTCTGATAGCCGCTGTCTCCTATTCGTACACTCGCCTGCCCCTCTGCCTGCCACTCCTCAGTCAACCTCATTCCGGCAGCAGCTTCTCCTCCCCGCCGCTTCCCTTAGGCCTTCAGCTCTGATAGCCGCTGTCTCCTATTCGTACACTCGACTGCCCCTCTGCCTGCCACTCCTCATTCAACCTCATTCCGGCAGCAATTTCTCCTCCCCGCCGCTTCCCTTAGGCCTTCAGCTCTGATAGCCGCTGTCTCCTATTCGTACACTCGTCTGCCCCTCTGCCTGCCACTCCTCAGTCAACCTCATTCCGGCAGCAGTTTCTCCTCCCCGCCGCTTCCCTTAGGCCTTCAGCTCTGATAGCCGCTGTCTCCTATTCGTACACTCGTCTGCCCCTCTGCCTGCCACTCCTCAGTCAACCTCATTCCGGCAGCAGCTTCTCCTCCCACCGCTTCCCTTAGTCCTTCAGCTCTGATAGCCGCTGTCTCCTATTCTTACACCCATCTGCCCCTCGTCCTGTCTCTCCTCAGTCCACCTTACCTCTGGTAGCAGTTTCTCCTCCCCGCCGCTTCCCTTAGGCCTTTAGCTCTGATAGCCGTTGTCTCCTATTCATACAATCGTCTGCCCCTCTGCTTTCCACTCCTCAGTCAACCTCATTCCGGCAGCCGCTTCTCCTCCCACCGCTTCCCTTAGGCCTTCAGCTCTGATAGCCGCTGTCTCCTATTCTTACACCCATCTGCCCCTCGTCCTGTCCCTCCTCAGTCCACCTTACCCCTGGCAGCAGCTTCTCCTCCCCGCCGCTTCCCTTAGGCCTTTAGCTCTGATAGCCGCTGTCTCCTATTCATACACTCGTCTGCCCCTCTGCCTGCCACTCCTCAGTCAACTTCATTCTGGCAGCAGCTTCTCCTCCCACCGCTTCCCTTAGGCCTTCAGCTCTGATAGCCGCTGTCTCCTATTCTTACACCCATCTGCCCCTCGTCCTGTCCCTCCTCAGTCCACCTTACCTCTGGCAGCAGCTTCTCCTCCCCGCCGCTTCCCTTAGGCCTTCAGCTCTGATAGCCGCTGTCTCCTATTCATACACTCGTCTGCCCCTCTGCCTTCCACTCCTCAGTCAACCTCATTCCGGCAGCAGCTTCTCCTCCCCGCAGCTTCCCTTAGGCCTTCAGCTCTGATAGCCGCTGTCTCCTATTCTTACACCCATCTGCCCCTCGTCCTGTCCCTCCTCAGTCCACCTTCCCCCTGGCAGCAGCTTCTCCTCCCCGCCGCTTCCCTTAGGCCTTTAGCTCTGATAGCCGCTGTCTCCTATTCATACACTCGTCTGCCCCTCTGCCTTCCACTCCTCAGTCAACCTCATTCCGGCAGCATATTCTCCTCCCACCGCTTCCCTTAGGCCTTCAGCTCTGATAGCCGCTGTCTCCTATTCTTACACCCATCTGCCCCTCGTCCTGTCCCTCCTCAGTCCACCTTACCTCTGGCAGCAGATTCTCCTCCCCGCCGCTTCCCTTAGGCCTTTATCTCTGATAGCCGCTGTCTCCTATTCATACACTCGTCTGCCCCTCCGCCTGCCACTCCTCAGTCAACCTCATTCCGGCAGCAGCTTCTCCTCCCACCGCTTCCCTTAGGCCTTCAGCTCTGATAGCCGCTGTCTCCTATTCTTACACCCTTCTGCCCCTCGTCCTGTCCCTCCTCAGTCCACCTTCCCCCTGGCAGCAGCTTCTCCTCCCCGCCGCTTCCCTTAGGCCTTTAGCTCTGATAGCCGCTGTCTCCTATTCATACACTCGTCTGCCCCTCCGCCTGCCACTCCTCAGTCAACCTCATTCCGGCAGCAGCTTCTCCTCCCCGCCGCTTCCCTTAGGCCTTCAGCTCTGATAGCCGCTGTCTCCTATTCATACACTCGTCTGCCCCTCTGCCTTCCACTCCTCAGTCAACCTCATTCCGGCAGCAGCTTCTCAGCCCACCGCTTCCCTTAGGCCTTCAGCTCTGATAGCCGCTGTCTCCTATTCTTACACCCTTCTGCCCCTCGTCCTGTCCCTCCTCAGTCCACCTTCCCCCTGGCAGCAGCATCTCCTCCCCGCCGCTTCCCTTAGGCCTTTAGCTCTGATAGCCGCTGTCTCCTATTCATACACTCGTCTGCCCCTCTGCCTGCCTCTCCTCAGTAAACCTCATTCCGGCAGCAGCTTCTCCTCCCAACGCTTCCCTTAGGCCTTTAGCTCTGATAGCCGCTGTCTCCTATTCATACACTCGTCTGCCCCTCTGCCTGCCACTCCTCAGTCAACCCCATTCCGGCAGCAGCTTCTCCTCCCCGCCGCTTCCCTTAGGCCTTTAGCTCTGATAGCCGCTGGCTCCCATTCATACACTCGTCTGCCCCTCTGCCTTCCACTCCTCAGTCAACCTTATTCCGGCAGCAGCTTCTCCTCCCACCGCTTCCCTTAGGCCTTCAGCTCTGATAGCCGCTGTCTCCGATTCATACACCCATCTGCCCCTCGTCCTGTCCCTCCTCAGTCCACCTTACCTCTGGCAGCAGCTTCTCCTCCCCGCCGCTTCCCTTAGGCCTTTAGCTCTGATAGCTGCTGTCTCCTATTCATACACTCTTCATCCCCTCTGCCTGCCACTCCTCAGTCAACCTCATTCCGGCAGCAGCTTCTCCTCCCAACGCTTCCCTTAGGCCTTCAGCTCTGATAGCCGCTGTCTCCTATTCTTACACCCATCTGCCCCTCGTCCTGTCCCTCCTCAGTCCACCTTACCTCTGGCATCAGATTCTCCTCCCCGCCGCTTCCCTTAGGCCTTCAGCTCTGATAGCCGCTGTCTCCTATTCATACACTCGTCTGCCCCTCTGCCTTCCACTCCTCAGTCAACCTTATTCCGGCAGCAGCTTCTCCTCCCACCGCTTCCCTTAGGCCTTCAGCTATGATAGCCGCTGTCTCCGATTCTTACACCCATCTGCCCCTCGTCCTGTCCCTCCTCAGTCCACCTTACCTCTGGCAGCAGCTTCTCCTCCCCGCCGCTTCCCTTAGGCCTTTAGCTCTGATAGCCGCTGTCTCCTATTCATACACTCGTCATCCCCTCTGCCTGCCACTCCTCAGTCAACCTCATTCCGGCAGCAGCTTCTCCTCCCACCGCTTCCATTAGGCCTTCAGCTCTGATAGCCGCTGTCTCCTATTCTTACACCCTTCTGCCCCTCGTCCTGTCCCTCCTCAGTCCACCTTCCCCCTGGCAGCAGCTTCTCCTCCCCGCCGCTTCCCTTAGGCCTTTAGCTCTGATAGCCGCTGTCTCCTATTCATACACTCGTCTGCCCCTCTGCCTGCCACTCCTCAGTCAACCTCATTCCGGCAGCAGCTTCTCCTCCCCGCCGCTTCCCTTAGGCCTTCAGCTCTGATAGCCGCTGTCTCCTATTCATACACTCGTCTGCCCCTCTGCCTTCCACTCCTCAGTCAACCTCATTCCGGCAGCAGCTTCTCCTCCCACCGCTTCCCTTAGGCCTTCAGCTCTGATAGCCGCTGTCTCCAATTCTTACACCCATCTGCCCCTCGTCCTGTCCCTCCTCAGTCCACCTTACCTCTGGCAGCAGCTTCTCCTCCCCGCCGCTTCCCTTAGGCCTTTAGCTCTGATAGCCGCTGTCTCCTATTCATACACTCGTCTGCCCCTCTGCCTGCCTCTCCTCAGTCAACCTCATTCCGGCAGCAGCTTCTCCTCCCAACGCTTCCCTTAGGCCTTTAGCTCTGATAGCCGCTGTCTCCTATTCATACACTCGTCTGCCCCTCTGCCTGCCACTCCTCAGTCAACCTCATTCCGGCAGCAGCTTCTCCTCCCCGCCGCTTCCCTTAGGGCTTCAGCTCTGATAGCCGCTGGCTCCTATTCATACACTCGTCTGCCCCTCTGCCTTCCACTCCTCAGTCAACCTTATTCCGGCAGCAGCTTCTCCTCCCACCGCTTCCCTTAGGCCTTCAGCTCTGATAGCCGCTGTCTCCGATTCTTACACCCATCTGCCCCTCGTCCTGTCCCTCCTCAGTCCACCTTACCTCTGGCAGCAGCTTCTCCTCCCCGCCGCTTCCCTTAGGCCTTTAGCTCTGATAGCCGCTGTCTCCTATTCATACACTCGTCATTCCCTCTGCCTGCCACTCCTCAGTCAACCTCATTCCGGCAGCAGCTTCTCCTCCCAACGCTTCCCTTAGGCCTTCAGCTCTGATAGCCGCTGTCTCCTATTCTTACACCCATCTGCCCCTCGTCCTGTCCCTCCTCAGTCCACCTTACCTCTGGCAGCAGATTCTCCTCCCCGCCGCTTCCCTTAGGCCTTCAGCTCTGATAGCCGCTGTCTCCTATTCATACACTCGTCTGCCCCTCTGCCTTCCACTCCTCAGTCAACCTCATGCCTGCAGCAGCTTCTCCTCCCACCGCTTCCCTTAGGCCTTCAGCTCTGATAGCCGCTGTCTCCTATTCTTACACCCATCTGCCCCTCGTCCTGTCCCTCCTCAGTCCACCTTACCTCTGGCAGCAGTTTCCCTCCCCGCCGCTTCCCTTAGGCCTTTAGCTCTGATAGCCGCTGTCTCCTATTCATACACTCGTCTGCCACTCTGCCTGCCACTCCTCAGTCAACCTCATTCCGGCAGCAGCTTCTCCTCCCTGCCGCTTCCCTTAGGCCTTCAGCTCTGAGAGCTGCTGTCTCCTATTCATACACTCGTCTGCCCCTCTGCCTTCCACTCCTCAGTCAACCTCATTCCGGCAGCAGCTTCTCCTCCCACCGCTTCCCTTAGGCCTTCAGCTCTGATAGCCGCTGTCTCCTATTCTTACACCCATCTGCCCCTCGTCCTGTCCCTCCTCAGTCCACCTTACCTCTGGCAGCAGCTTCTCCTCCCCGCCGCTTCCCTTAGGCCTTTATCTCTGATAGCCGCTGTCTCCTATTCATACACTCGTCTGCCCCTCTGCCTGCCACTCCTCAGTCAACCTCATTCCGGCAGCAGCTTCTCCTCCCACTGCTTCCCTTAGGCCTTCAGCTCTGATAGCCGCTGTCTCCTATTCTTACACCCATCTGCCCCTCGTCCTGTCCCTCCTCAGACCACCTTACCTCTGGCAGCAGCCTCTCCTCCCCGCCGCTTCCCTTAGGCCTTCAGCTCTGATAGCCGCTGTCTCCTATTCATACACTCGTCTGCCCCTCTGCCTTCCACTCCTCAGTCAACCTCATTCCGGCAGCAGCTTCTCCTCCCACCGCTTCCCTTAGGCCTTCAGCTCTGATAGCCGCTGTCTCCTATTCTTACACCCATCTGCCCCTCGTCCTGTCCCTCCTCAGTCCACCTTCCCCCTGGCAGCAGCTTCTCCTCCCCTCCGCTTCCCTTAGGCCTTCAGCTCTGATAGCCGCTGTCTCCTATTCGTACACTCGTCTGCCCCTCTGCCTGCCACTCCTCAGTCAACCTCATTCCGGCAGCAGCTTCTCCTCCCCGCCGCTTCACTTAGGCCTTCAGCTCTGATAGCCGCTGTCTCCCATTCAAACACTCGTCTGCCCCTCTGCCTTCCACTCCTCAGTCAACCTCATTCCGGCAGCAGCTTCTCCTCCCACCGCTTCCCTTAGGCCTTCAGCTCTGATAGCCGCTGTCTCCAATTCTTACACCCATCTGCCCCTCGTCCTGTCCCTCCTCAGTCCACCTTACCTCTGGCAGCAGCCTCTCCTCCCCGCCGCTTCCCTTAGGCCTTTAGCTCTGATAGCCGCTGTCTCCTATTCATACACTCGTCTGCCCCTCTGCCTTCCACTCCTCAGTCAACCTCATTCCGGCAGCAGCTTCTCCTCCCACCGCTTCCCTTAGGCCTTCAGCTCTGATAGCCGCTGTCTCCTATTCTTATACCCATCTGCCCCTCGTCCTGTCTCTCCTCAGTCCACCTTACCTCTGGCAGCAGTTTCTCGTCCCCGCCGTTTCCCTTAGGCCTTTAGCTCTGATAGCCGCTGTCTCCTATTCATACACTCGTCTGCCTCTCTGCCTTCCACTCCTCAGTCAACCTCATTCCGGCAGCTGCTTTTCCTCCCACCGCTTCCTTTAGGCCTTCAGCTCTGATAGCCGCTGTCTCCTATTCTTACACCCATCTGCCCCTCGTCCTGTCCCTCCTCAGTCCACCTTACCTCTGCCAGCAGCTTCTCCTCCCCGCCGCTTCCCTTAGGCCTTCAGCTCTGATAGCCGCTGTCTCCTATTCATACACTCGTCTGCCCCTCTGCCTGCCACTCCTCAGTCAACCTCATTCCGGCAGCAGCTTCTCCTCCCACCGCTTCCCTTAGGCCTTCAGCTCTGATAGCCGCTGGCTCCTATTCATACACCCATCTGCCCCTCGTCCTGTCCCTCCTCAGTCCACCATACCTCTGGCAGCAGCTTCTCCTCCCCGCCGCTTCCCTTAGGCCTTTAGCTCTGATAGCCGATATCTCCTATTCGTACACTCTTCTGCCCCTCTGCCTGCCACTCCTCAGTCAACCTCATTCCGGCAGCAGCTTCTCCTCCCCGCCGCTTCCCTTAGGCCTTCAGCTCTGATAGCCGCTGTCTCCTATTCATACACTCGTCTGCCCCTCTGCCTGCCACTCCTCAGTCAACCTCATTCCGGCAGCAGCTTCTCCTCCCACCGCTTCCCTTAGGCCTTCAGTTCTGATAGCCGCTGTCTCCTATTCTTACACCCATCTGCCCCTCGTCCTGTCCCTCCTCAGTCCACCATACCTCTGGCAGCAGCTTCTCCTCCCCGCCGCTTCCCTTAGGCCTTTAGCTCTGATAGCCGATATCTCCTATTCGTACACTCTTCTGCCCCTCTGCCTGCCACTCCTCAGTCAACCTCATTCCGGCAGCAGCTTCTCCTCCCCGCCGCTTCCCTTAGGCCTGCAGCTCTGATAGCCGCTGGCTCCTATTCTTACACCCATCTGCCCCTCGTCCTGTCCCTACTCAGTCCACCTTACCCCTGGCAGCAGCTTCTCCTCCCCGCCGCTTCCCTTAGGCCTTCAGCTCTGATAGCCGCTGTCTCCTATTCATACACTCGTCTGCCCCTCTGCCTGCCACTCCTCAGTCAACCTCATTCCGGCAGCAGCTTCTCCTCCCACCGCTTCCCTTAGGCCTTCAGCTCTGATAGCCGCTGTCTCCTATTCATACACCCATCTGCCCCTCGTCCTGTCCGTCCTCAGTCAACCTTACCTCTGGCAGCAGCTTCCCCTCCCCGACGCTTCCCTTAGGCCTTCAGCTCTGATAGCCGCTGTCTCCTATTCGTACACTCGTCTGCCCCTCTGCCTTCCACTCCTCAGTCAACCTCATTCCGGCAGCAGCTTCTCCTCCCACCGCTTCCCTTAGGCCTTCAGTTCTGATAGCCGTTGTCTCCTATTCTTACACCCATCTGCCCCTCGTCCTGTCCCTCCTCAGTCCACCTTACCCCTGGCAGCAGCTTCTCCTCCCCGCCGCTTCCCTTAGGCCTTCAGCTCTGATAGCCGCTGTCTCCTATTCATACACTCGTCTGCCCCTCTGCCTTCCACTCCTCAGTCAACCTCATTCCGGCAGCAGCTTCTCCTCCCACCGCTTCCCTTAGGCCTTCAGCTCTGATAGCCGCTGTCTCCTATTCTTATACCCATCTGCCCCTCGTCCTGTCCCTCCTCAGTCCACCTTACCTCTGGCAGCAGTTTCTCCTCCCCGCCGTTTCCCTTAGGCCTTTAGCTCTGATAGCCGCTGTCTCCTATTCATACACTCGTCTGCCCCTCTGCCTTCCACTCCTCAGTCAACCTCATTCCGGCAGCTGCTTCTCCTCCCACCGCTTCCTTTAGGCCTTCAGCTCTGATAGCCGCTGTCTCCTATTCTTACACCCATCTGCCCCTCGTCCTGTCCCTCCTCAGTCCACCTTACCCCTGGCAGCAGCTTCTCCTCCCCGCCGCTTCCCTTAGGCCTTTAGCTCTGATAGCCGCTGTCTCCTATTCATACACTCGTTTGCCCCTCTGCCTGCCACTCCTCAGTCAACCTCATTCCGGCAGCAGCTTCTCCTCCCACCGCTTCCCTTAGGCCTTCAGCTCTGATAGCCGCTGTCTCCAATTCATACACTCGTCTGCCCCTCTGCCTTCCACTCCTCAGTCAACCTCATTCCGGCAGCAGCTTCTCCTCCCACCGCTTCCATTAAGCCTTCAGCTCTGATTGCCGCTGTCTCCTATTCTTACACCCATCTGCCCCTCGTCCTGTCCCTCCTCAGTCCACCTTCCCCCTGGCAGCAGCTTCTCCTCCCCTCCGCTTCCCTTAGGCCTTCAGCTCTGATAGCCGCTGTCTCCTATTCGTACACTCGTCTGCCCCTCTGCCTGCCACTTCTCAGTCAACCTCATTCCGGCAGCAGCTTCTCCTCCACGCCGCTTCACTTAGGCCTTCAGCTCTGATAGCCGTTGTCTCCTATTCATACACTCGTCTGCCCCTCTGCCTTCCACTCCTCAGTCAACCTCATTCCGGCAGCAGCTTCTCCTCCCACCGCTTCCCTTAGGCCTTCAGCTCTGATAGCCGCTGTCTCCAATTCTTACACCCATCTGCCCCTCGTCCTGTCCCTCCTCAGTCCACCTTACCTCTGGCAGCAGCCTCTCCTCCCCGCCGCTCCCTTAGGCCTTTAGCTCTGATAGCCGCTGTCTCCTATTCATACACTCGTCTGCCCCTCTGCCTTCCACTCCTCAGTCAACCTCATTCCGGCAGCAGCTTCTCCTCCCACCGCTTCCCTTAGGCCTTCAGCTCTGATAGCCGCTGTCTCCTATTCTTATACCCATCTGCCCCTCGTCCTGTCCCTCCTCAGTCCACCTTACCTCTGGCAGCAGTTTCTCCTCCCCGCCGTTTCCCTTAGGCCTTTAGCTCTGATAGCCGCTGTCTCCTATTCATACACTCGTCTGCCCCTCTGCCTTCCACTCCTCAGTCAACCTCATTCCGGCAGCAGCTTCTCCTCCCACCGCTTCCCTTAGGCCTTCAGCTCTGATAGCCGCTGTCTCCTATTCTTACACCCATCTGCCCCTCGTCCTGTCCCTCCTCAGTCCACCTTACCTCTGCCAGCAGCTTCTCCTCCCCGCCGCTTGCCTTAGGCCTTTAGCTCTGATAGCCGCTGTCTCCTATTCATACACTCGTCTGCCCCTCTGCCTGCCACTCCTCAGTCAACCTCATTCCGGCATCAGCTTCTCCTCCCACCGCTTCCCTTAGGCCTTCAGTTCTGATAGCCGCTGTCTCCTATTCTTACACCCATCTGCCCCTCGTCCTGTCCCTCCTCAGTCCACCATACCTCTGGCAGCAGCTTCTCCTCCCCGCCGCTTCCCTTAGGCCTTTAGATCTGATAGCCGATATCTCCTATTCGTACACTCGTCTGCCCCTCTGCCTGCCACTCCTCAGTCAACCTCATTCCGGCAGCAGCTTCTCCTCCCCGCCGCTTCCCTTAGGCCTTCAGCTCTGATAGCCGCTGTCTCCTATTCTTACACCCATCTGCCCCTCGTCCTGTCCCTCCTCAGTCCACCTTACCCCTGGCAGCAGCTTCTCCTCCCCGCCGCTTCCCTTAGGCCTTTAGCTCTGATAGCCGCTGTCTCCTATTCATACACTCGTCTGCCCCTCTGCCTGCCACTCCTCAGTCAACCTCATTCCGGCAGCAGCTTCACCTCCCACCGCTTCCCTTAGGCCTTCAGCTCTGATAGCCGCTGTCTCCTATTCTTACACCCATCTGACCTCGTCCTGTCCCTCCTCAGTCCACCTTACCTCTGGCAGCAGCTTCCCCTCCCCGACGCTTCCCTTAGGCCTTCAGCTCTGATAGCCGCTGTCTCCTATTCGTACACTCGTCTGACCATCTGCCTTCCACTCCTCAGTCAACCTCATTCCGGCAGCAGCTTCTCCTCCCACCGCTTCCCTTAGGCCTTCAGCTCTGATAGCCGCTGTCTCCTATTCTTACACCCATCTGCCCCTCGTCCTGTCCCTCCTCAGTCCACCTTCCCCCTGGCAGCAGATTCTCCTCCCCGCGCTTCCCTTAGACCTTTAGCTCTGATAGCCGCTGTCTCCTATTCGTACACTCGTCTGCCCCTCTGCCTGCCACTCCTCAGTCAACCTCATTCTGGCAGCAGCTTCTCCTCCCCGCCGCTTCCCTTAGGCCTTCAGCTCTGATAGCCACTGTCTCCTATTCTTACACCCATCTGCCCCTCGTCCTGTCCCTCCTCAGTCCACCTTCCCCTGGCAGCAACTTCTCCTGACCGCCGCTTCCCTTAGGCCTTTAGCTCTGATAGCCGCTGTCTCCTATTCGTACACTCGTCTGCCCCTCTGCCTGCCACTCCTCAGTCAACCTCATTCAGCCAGCAGCTTCTCCTCCCACCGCTTCCCTTAGGCCTTCAGCTCTGATAGCCGCTGTCTCCTATTCTTACACCCATCTGCCCCACGTCCTGTCCCTCCTCAGTCCACCTTCCCCCTGGCAGCAGGTTCTCCTCCCCGCCGCTTCCCTTAGGCCTTTAGCTCTGATAGCCGCTGTCTCCTATTCGTACACTCGTCTGCCCCTCTGCCTTCTACTCCTCAGTCAACCTCATTCCGGCAGCAGCTACTCCTCCCACCGTTTCCCTTAGGCCTTTAGATCTGATAGCCGCTGTCTCCTATTCTTACACCCATCTGCCCCTCGTCCTATCCCTCCTCAGTCCACCTTCCCCCTGGCAGCAGCCTCTCCTCCCCGCCGCTTCACTTAGGCCTTTAGCTCTGATAGCCGCTGTCTCCTATTCATACACTCGTCTGCCCCTCTGCCTTCCACTCTTCAGTCAACCTCATTCCGGCAGCAGCTTCTCCTCCCACCGCTTCCCTTAGGCCTTCAGCTCTGATAGCCGCTGTCTCCTATTCTTACACCCATCTGCCCCTCGTCCTGTCCCTCCTCAGTCCACCTTCCCCCTGGCAGCAGATTCTCCTCCCCGCGCTTCCCTTAGACCTTTAGCTCTGATAGCCGCTGTCTCCTATTCGTACACTCGGCTGCCCCTCTGCCTGCCACTCCTCAGTCAACCTCATTCTGGCAGCAGCTTCTCCTCCCCGCCGCTTCCCTTAGGCCTTCAGCTCTGATAGCCGCTGTCTCCTATTCATACACTCGTCTGCCCCTCTGCCTTCCACTCCTCAGTCAATCTCATTCCGGCAGCAGCTTCTCCTCCCACCGCTTCCCTTAGGCCTTCAGCTCTGATAGCCACTGTCTCCTATTCTTACACCCATCTGCCCCTCGTCCTGTCCCTCCTCAGTCCACCTTCCCCTGGCAGCAACTTCTCCTGACCGCCGCTTCCCTTAGGCCTTTAGCTCTGATAGCCGCTGTCTCCTATTCGTACACTCGTCTGCCCCTCTGCCTGCCACTCCTCAGTCAACCTCATTCTGGCAGCAGCTTCTCCTCCCCGCCGCTTCCCTTAGGCCTTCAGCTCTGATAGCCGCTGTCTCCTATTCATACACTCGTCTGCCCCTCTGCCTTCCACTCCTCAGTCAATCTCATTCCGGCAGCAGCTTCTCCTCCCACCGCTTCCCTTAGGCCTTCAGCTCTGATAGCCACTGTCTCCTATTCTTACACCCATCTGCCCCTCGTCCTGTCCCTACTCAGTCCACCTTCCCCTGGCAGCAACTTCTCCTGACCGCCGCTTCCCTTAGGCCTTTAGCTCTGATAGCCGCTGTCTCCTATTCGTACACTCGTCTGCCCCTCTGCCTGCCACTCCTCAGTCAACCTCATTCAGCCAGCAGCTTCTCCTTCCACCGCTTCCCTTAGGCCTTCAGCTCTGATAGCCGATGTCTCCTATTCTTACACCCATCTGCCCCACGTCCTGTCCCTCCTCAGTCCACCTTCCCCCTGGCAGCAGGTTCTCCTCCCCGCCGCTTCCCTTAGGCCTTTAGCTCTGATAGCCGCTGTCTCCTATTCGTACACTCGTCTGCCCCTCTGCCTTCTACTCCTCAGTCAACCTCATTCCGGCAGCAGCTACTCCTCCCACCGTTTCCCTTAGGCCTTTAGATATGATAGCCGCTGTCTCCTATTCTTACACCCATCTGCCCCTCGTCCTATCCCTCCTCAGTCCACCTTCCCCCTGGCAGCAGCCTCTCCTCCCCGCCGCTTCCCTTAGGCCTTTAGCTCTGATAGCCGCTGTCTCCTATTCATACACTCGTCTGCCCCTCTGCCTTTTACTCTTCAGTCAACCTCATTCCGGCAGCAGCTTCTCCTCCCACCGCTTCCCTTAGGCCTTCAGCTCTGATAGCCGCTGTCTCCTATTCTTACACCCATCTGCCCCTCGTCCTGTCCCTCCTCAGTCCACCTTCCCCCTGGCAGCAGCTTCTCCTCCCCGCCGCTTCCCTTAGGCCTTTAGCTCTGATAGCCACTGTCTCCTATTCGTACACTCGTCTGCCCCTCTGCCTGCCACTCCTCAGTCAACCTCATTCCGGCAGCAGCTTCTCCTCCCCGCCGCTTCACTTAGGCCTTCAGCTCTGATAGCCGCTGTCTCCTATTCATACACTCGTCTGCCCCTCTGCCTTCCACTCCTCAGTCAACCTCATTCCGGCAGCAGCTTCTCCTCCCACCGCTTCCCTTAGGCCTTCAGCTCTGATAGCCGCTGTCTCCAATTCTTACACCCATCTGCCCCTCGTCCAGTCCCTCCTCAGTCCACCTTACCTCTGGCAGCAGCTTCTCCTCCCCGCCGCTTCCCTTAGGCCTTTAGCTCTGATAGCCGCTGTCTCCTATTCATACACTCGTCTGCACCTCTGCCTTCCACTCCTCAGTCAACCTCATTCCGGCAGCAGCTTCTCCTCCCACCGCTTCCCTTAGGCCTTCAGCTCTGATAGCCGCTGTCTCCTATTCTTACACCCATCTGCCCCTCGTCCTGTCCCTCCTCAGTCCACCTTACCTCTGCCAGCAGCTTCTCCTCCCCGCCGCTTCACTTAGGCCTTTAGCTCTGATAGCCGCTGTCTCCTATTCATACACTCGTCTGCCCCTCTGCCTGCCACTCCTCAGTCAACCTCATTCCGGCAGCAGCTTCTCCTCCCACCGCTTCCCTTAGGCCTTCAGCTCTGATATCCGCTGTCTCCTATTCATACACTCGTCTGCCCCTCTGCCTTCCACTCCTCAGTCAACCTCATTCCGGCAGCAGCTTCTCCTCCCACCGCTTCCCTTAGGCCTTCAGCTCTGATAGCCGCTGTCTCCTATTCTTACACCCATCTGCCCCTCGTCCTGTCCCTCCTCAGTCCACCTTACCTCTGCCAGCAGCTTCTCCTCCCCGCCGCTTCACTTAGGCCTTTAGCTCTGATAGCCGCTGTCTCCTATTCATACACTCGTCTGCCCCTCTGCCTGCCACTCCTCAGTCAACCTCATTCCGGCAGCAGCTTCTCCTCCCACCGCTTCCCTTAGGCCTTCAGTTCTGATAGCCCCTGTCTCCTATTCTTACACCCATCTGCCCCTCGTCCTGTCCCTCCTCAGCCCACCATACCTCTGGCAGCAGCTTCTCCTCCCCGCCGCTTCCCTTAGGCCTTCAGCTCTGATAGCCGCTGTCTCCTATTCATACACTCGTCTGCCCCTCTGCCTTCCACTCCTCAGTCAACCTCATTCCGGCAGCAGCTTCTCCTCCCACCGCTTCCCTTAGGCCTTCAGCTCTGATAGCCGCTGTCTCCTATTCTTACACCCATCTGCCCCTCGTCCTGTCCCTCCTCAGTCCACCTTCCCCCTGGCAGCAGATTCTCCTCCCCGCGCTTCCCTTAGACCTTTAGCTCTGATAGCCGCTGTCTCCTATTCGTACACTCGTCTGCCCCTCTGCCTGCCACTCCTCAGTCAACCTCATTCTGGCAGCAGCTTCTCCTCCCCGCCGCTTCCCTTAGGCCTTCAGCTCTGATAGCCACTGTCTCCTATTCTTACACCCATCTGCCCCTCGTCCTGTCCCTCCTCAGTCCACCTTCCCCTGGCAGCAACTTCTCCTGACCGCCGCTTCCCTTAGGCCTTTAGCTCTGATAGCCGCTGTCTCCTATTCGTACACTCGTCTGCCCCTCTGCCTGCCACTCCTCAGTCAACCTCATTCAGCCAGCAGCTTCTCCTCCCACCGCTTCCCTTAGGCCTTCAGCTCTGATAGCCGCTGTCTCCTATTCTTACACCCATCTGCCCCACGTCCTGTCCCTCCTCAGTCCACCTTCCCCCTGGCAGCAGGTTCTCCTCCCCGCCGCTTCCCTTAGGCCTTTAGCTCTGATAGCCGCTGTCTCCTATTCGTACACTCGTCTGCCCCTCTGCCTTCTACTCCTCAGTCAACCTCATTCCGGCAGCAGCTACTCCTCCCACCGTTTCCCTTAGGCCTTTAGATCTGATAGCCGCTGTCTCCTATTCTTACACCCATCTGCCCCTCGTCCTATCCCTCCTCAGTCCACCTTCCCCCTGGCAGCAGCCTCTCCTCCCCGCCGCTTCACTTAGGCCTTTAGCTCTGATAGCCGCTGTCTCCTATTCATACACTCGTCTGCCCCTCTGCCTTCCACTCTTCAGTCAACCTCATTCCGGCAGCAGCTTCTCCTCCCACCGCTTCCCTTAGGCCTTCAGCTCTGATAGCCGCTGTCTCCTATTCTTACACCCATCTGCCCCTCGTCCTGTCCCTCCTCAGTCCACCTTCCCCCTGGCAGCAGATTCTCCTCCCCGCGCTTCCCTTAGACCTTTAGCTCTGATAGCCGCTGTCTCCTATTCGTACACTCGGCTGCCCCTCTGCCTGCCACTCCTCAGTCAACCTCATTCTGGCAGCAGCTTCTCCTCCCCGCCGCTTCCCTTAGGCCTTCAGCTCTGATAGCCGCTGTCTCCTATTCATACACTCGTCTGCCCCTCTGCCTTCCACTCCTCAGTCAATCTCATTCCGGCAGCAGCTTCTCCTCCCACCGCTTCCCTTAGGCCTTCAGCTCTGATAGCCACTGTCTCCTATTCTTACACCCATCTGCCCCTCGTCCTGTCCCTCCTCAGTCCACCTTCCCCTGGCAGCAACTTCTCCTGACCGCCGCTTCCCTTAGGCCTTTAGCTCTGATAGCCGCTGTCTCCTATTCGTACACTCGTCTGCCCCTCTGCCTGCCACTCCTCAGTCAACCTCATTCTGGCAGCAGCTTCTCCTCCCCGCCGCTTCCCTTAGGCCTTCAGCTCTGATAGCCGCTGTCTCCTATTCATACACTCGTCTGCCCCTCTGCCTTCCACTCCTCAGTCAATCTCATTCCGGCAGCAGCTTCTCCTCCCACCGCTTCCCTTAGGCCTTCAGCTCTGATAGCCACTGTCTCCTATTCTTACACCCATCTGCCCCTCGTCCTGTCCCTACTCAGTCCACCTTCCCCTGGCAGCAACTTCTCCTGACCGCCGCTTCCCTTAGGCCTTTAGCTCTGATAGCCGCTGTCTCCTATTCGTACACTCGTCTGCCCCTCTGCCTGCCACTCCTCAGTCAACCTCATTCAGCCAGCAGCTTCTCCTTCCACCGCTTCCCTTAGGCCTTCAGCTCTGATAGCCGATGTCTCCTATTCTTACACCCATCTGCCCCACGTCCTGTCCCTCCTCAGTCCACCTTCCCCCTGGCAGCAGGTTCTCCTCCCCGCCGCTTCCCTTAGGCCTTTAGCTCTGATAGCCGCTGTCTCCTATTCGTACACTCGTCTGCCCCTCTGCCTTCTACTCCTCAGTCAACCTCATTCCGGCAGCAGCTACTCCTCCCACCGTTTCCCTTAGGCCTTTAGATATGATAGCCGCTGTCTCCTATTCTTACACCCATCTGCCCCTCGTCCTATCCCTCCTCAGTCCACCTTCCCCCTGGCAGCAGCCTCTCCTCCCCGCCGCTTCCCTTAGGCCTTTAGCTCTGATAGCCGCTGTCTCCTATTCATACACTCGTCTGCCCCTCTGCCTTTTACTCTTCAGTCAACCTCATTCCGGCAGCAGCTTCTCCTCCCACCGCTTCCCTTAGGCCTTCAGCTCTGATAGCCGCTGTCTCCTATTCTTACACCCATCTGCCCCTCGTCCTGTCCCTCCTCAGTCCACCTTCCCCCTGGCAGCAGCTTCTCCTCCCCGCCGCTTCCCTTAGGCCTTTAGCTCTGATAGCCACTGTCTCCTATTCGTACACTCGTCTGCCCCTCTGCCTGCCACTCCTCAGTCAACCTCATTCCGGCAGCAGCTTCTCCTCCCCGCCGCTTCACTTAGGCCTTCAGCTCTGATAGCCGCTGTCTCCTATTCATACACTCGTCTGCCCCTCTGCCTTCCACTCCTCAGTCAACCTCATTCCGGCAGCAGCTTCTCCTCCCACCGCTTCCCTTAGGCCTTCAGCTCTGATAGCCGCTGTCTCCAATTCTTACACCCATCTGCCCCTCGTCCAGTCCCTCCTCAGTCCACCTTACCTCTGGCAGCAGCTTCTCCTCCCCGCCGCTTCCCTTAGGCCTTTAGCTCTGATAGCCGCTGTCTCCTATTCATACACTCGTCTGCACCTCTGCCTTCCACTCCTCAGTCAACCTCATTCCGGCAGCAGCTTCTCCTCCCACCGCTTCCCTTAGGCCTTCAGCTCTGATAGCCGCTGTCTCCTATTCTTACACCCATCTGCCCCTCGTCCTGTCCCTCCTCAGTCCACCTTACCTCTGCCAGCAGCTTCTCCTCCCCGCCGCTTCACTTAGGCCTTTAGCTCTGATAGCCGCTGTCTCCTATTCATACACTCGTCTGCCCCTCTGCCTGCCACTCCTCAGTCAACCTCATTCCGGCAGCAGCTTCTCCTCCCACCGCTTCCCTTAGGCCTTCAGTTCTGATAGCCCCTGTCTCCTATTCTTACACCCATCTGCCCCTCGACCTGTCCCTCCTCAGCCCACCATACCTCTGGCAGCAGCTTCTCCTCCCCGCCGCTTCCCTTAGGCCTTCAGCTCTGATAGCCGCTGTCTCCTATTCATACACTCGTCTGCCCCTCTGCCTTCCACTCCTCAGTCAACCTCATTCCGGCAGCAGCTTCTCCTCCCACCGCTTCCCTTAGGCCTTCAGCTCTGATAGCCGCTGGCTCCTATTCTTACACCCATCTGCCCCTCGTCCTGTCCCTCCTCAGTCCACCTTCCCTCTGGCAGCAGCTTCCCCTCCCCGCCACTTCCCTTAGGCCTTTAGCTCTGATAGCCGCTGTCTCCTATTCGTACACTCGTCTGCCCCTCTGCCTGCCACTCCTCAGTCAACCTCATTCCGGCAGCAGCTTCTCTTCCCCGCCGCTTCCCTTAGGCCTTCAGCTCTGATAGCCGCTGTCTCCTATTCATACACTCGTCTGCCCCTCTGCCTTCCACTCCTCAGTCAACCTCATTCCGGCAGCAGCTTCTCCTCCCACCGCTTCCCTTAGGCCTTCAGCTCTGATAGCCGCTGGCTCCTATTCTTACACCCATCTGCCCCTCGTCCTGTCCCTCCTCAGTCCACCTTCCCTCTGGCAGCAGCTTCTCCTCCCTGCCACTTCCCTTAGGCCTTTAGCTCTGATAGCCGCTGTCTCCTATTCGTACACTCGTCTGCCCCTCTGCCTGCCACTCCTCAGTCAACCTCATTCCGGCAGCAGCTTCTCTTCCCCGCCGCTTCCCTTAGGCCTTCAGCTCTGATATCCGCTGTCTCCTATTCATACACTCGTCTGCCCCTCTGCCTTCCACTCCTCAGTCAACCTCATTCCGGCAGCAGCTTCTCCTCCCACCGCTTCCCTTAGGCCTTCAGCTCTGATAGCCGCTGTCTCCTATTCTTACACCCATCTGCCCCTCGTCCTGTCCCTCCTCAGTCCACCTTACCTCTGCCAGCAGCTTCTCCTCCCCGCCGCTTCACTTAGGCCTTTAGCTCTGATAGCCGCTGTCTCCTATTCATACACTCGTCTGCCCCTCTGCCTGCCACTCCTCAGTCAACCTCATTCCGGCAGCAGCTTCTCCTCCCACCGCTTCCCTTAGGCCTTCAGTTCTGATAGCCCCTGTCTCCTATTCTTACACCCATCTGCCCCTCGTCCTGTCCCTCCTCAGCCCACCATACCTCTGGCAGCAGCTTCTCCTCCCCGCCGCTTCCCTTAGGCCTTCAGCTCTGATAGCCGCTGTCTCCTATTCATACACTCGTCTGCCCCTCTGCCTTCCACTCCTCAGTCAACCTCATTCCGGCAGCAGCTTCTCCTCCCACCGCTTCCCTTAGGCCTTCAGCTCTGATAGCCGCTGGCTCCTATTCTTACACCCATCTGCCCCTCGTCCTGTCCCTCCTCAGTCCACCTTCCCTCTGGCAGCAGCTTCTCCTCCCCGCCACTTCCCTTAGGCCTTTAGCTCTGATAGCCGCTGTCTCCTATTCGTACACTCGTCTGCCCCTCTGCCTGCCACTCCTCAGTCAACCTCATTCCGGCAGCAGCTTCTCTTCCCCGCCGCTTCCCTTAGGCCTTCAGCTCTGATAGCCGCTGTCTCCTATTCATACACTCGTCTGCCCCTCTGCCTTCCACTCCTCAGTCAACCTCATTCCGGCAGCAGCTTCTCCTCCCACCGCTTCCCTTAGGCCTTCAGCTCTGATACCCGCTGTCTCCTATTCGTACACTCGTCTGCCCCTCTGCCTTCTACTCCTCAGTCAACCTCATTCCGGCAGCAGCTTCTCCTCCCACCGCTTCCCTTAGGCCTTTAGCTCTGATAGCTGCTGTCTCCTATTCTTACACCCATCTGCCCCTCGTCCTGTCCCTCCTCAGTCCACCTTACCTATGGCAGCAGCTTCTCCTCCCTGCAGCTTCCCTTAGGCCATCAGCTCTGATAGCCGCTGTCTCCTATTCATACACTCGTCTGCCCCTCTGCCTTCCACTCCTCAGTCATCCTCATTCCGGCAGCAGCTTCTCCTCCTACCGCTTCCCTTAGGCCTTCAGCTCTGATAGCCGCTGTCTCCTATTCTTACACCCATCTGCCCCTCGTCCTGTCCCTCCTCAGTCCACCTTCCCCCTGGCAGCAGCTTCTCCTCCCCGCCGCTTCCCTTAGGCCTTTAGCTCTGATAGCCGCTGTCTCCTATTCGTACACTCGTCTGCCCTTCTGCCTTCCACTCCTCAGTCAACCTCATTCCGGCAGCAGCTTCTCCTCCCACCGCTTCCCTTAGTCCTTTAGCTCTGATAGCCGCTGTCTCCTATTCTTACACCCATCTGCCCCTCGTCCTGTCCCTCCTCAGTCCACCTTCCCCCTGGCAGCAGCTTCTCCTCCCCGCCGCTTCCCTTAGGCCTTTAGCTCTGATAGCCGCTGTCTCCTATTCATACACTCGTCTGCCCCTCTGCCTTCCACTCCTCAGTCAACCTCATTCCGGCAGCAGCTTCTCCTCCCACCGCTTCCCTTAGGCCTTCAGCTCTGATAGCCGCTGTCTCCTATTCTTACACCCATCTGCCCCTCGTCCTGTCCCTCCTCAGTCCACCTTCACCCTGGGAGCAGCTTGTCCTCCCCGCCGCTTCCCTTAGGCCTTTAGCTCTGATAGCCGCTGTCTCCTATTTTTACACCCATCTGCCCCTCGTCCTGTCCCTCCTCAGTCCATCTTCCCCCTGGCAGCAGCTTCTCCTCCCCGCCGCTTCCCTTAGGCCTTTAGCTCTGATAGCCGCTGTCTCCTATTCGTACACTCGTCTGCCCTTCTGCCTTCCACTCCTCAGTCAACCTCATTCCGGCAGCAGCTTCTCCTCCCACCGCTTCCCTTAGTCCTTTAGCTCTGATAGCCGCTGTCTCCTATTCTTACACCCATCTGCCCCTCGTCCTGTCCCTCCTCAGTCCACCTTCCCCCTGGCAGCAGCTTCTCCTCCCCGCCGCTTCCCTTAGGCCTTTAGCTCTGATAGCCGCTGTCTCCTATTCATACACTCGTCTGGCCCTCTGCCTTCCACTCCTCAGTCAACCTCATTCCGGCAGCAGCTTCTCCTCCCACCGCTTCCCTTAGGCCTTCAGCTCTGATAGCCGCTGTCTCCTATTCTTACACCCATCTGCCCCTCGTCCTGTCCCACCTCAGTCCACCTTCCCCCTGGGAGCAGCTTGTCCTCCCCGCCGCTTCCCTTAGGCCTTTAGCTCTGATAGCCGCTGTCTCCTATTCTTACACCCATCTGCCCCTCGTCCTGTCCCTCCTCAGTCCACCTTCACCCTGGCAGCAGCTTCTCCTCCCCGCCGCTTCCCTTAGGCCTTTAGCTCTGATAGCCGCTGTCTCCTATTCGTACACTCGTCTGCCCCACTGCCTTCCACTCTTCAGTCAACCTCATTCCGGCAACAGCTTCTCCTCCCACCGCTTCCCTTAGGCCTTTAGCTCTGAGAGCCGCTGTCTCCTATTCTTACACCCATCTGCCCCTCGTCCTGTCCCTCCTCAGTCCACCTTCCCCCTGGCAGCAGCTTCTCCTCCCCACCGCTTCCCTTAGGCCTTTAGCTCTGATAGCCGCTGTCTCCTATTCATACACTCGTCTGCCCCTCTGCCTTCCACTCCTCAGTCAACCTCATTCCGGCAACAGCTTCTCCTCCCACCGCTTCCCTTAGGCCTTTAGCTCTGAGAGCCGCTGTCTCCTATTCTTACACCCATCTGCCTCTCGTCATGTCCCTCCTCAGTCCACCTTACCTCTGGCAGCAGCTTCTCCTCCCCGCCGCTTCCCTTAGGCCTTCAGCTCTGATAGCCGCTGTCTCCTATTCATACACTCGTCTGCCCCTCTGCCTTGCACTCCTCAGTCAACCTCATTCCGGCAGCAGCTTCTCCTCCCACCGCTTCCCTTAGGCCTTCAGCTCTGATAGCCGCTGTCTCCTATTCTAACACCCATCTGCCCCTCGTCCTGTCCCTCCACAGTCCACCTTCCCCCTGGCAGCAGCTTCTCCTCCCCGCCGCTTCCCTTATGCCTTTAGCTCTGATAGCCGCTGTCTCCTATTCGTACACTCGTCTGACCCTCTGCCTGCCACTCCTCAGTCAACCTCATTCCGGCAGCAGCTTCTCCTCCCCGCCGCTTCCCTTAGGCCTTCAGCTCTGATAGCCGCTGTCTCCTATTCATACACTCGTCTGCCCCTCTGCCTTCCACTCCTCAGTCTACCTCATTCCGGCAGCAGCTTCTCCTCCCACTGCATCCCTTAGGCCTTCAGCTCTGATAGCCGCTGTCTCCTATTCTTACACCCATCTGCCCCTCGACCTGTCCCTCCTCAGTCCACCTTCCCCCTGGCAGCAGCTTCTCCTCCCCGCCGCTTCCCTTAGGCCTTTAGCTCTGATAGCCGCTGTCTCCTATTCGTACAGTCGTCTGCCCCTCTGCCTGCCACTCCTCAGTCAACCTCATTCCGGCAGCAGCTTCTCCTCCCCGCCGCTTCCCTTAGGCCTTCAGCTCTGATAGCCGCTGTCTCCTATTCATACACTCGTCTGCCCCTCTGCCTTCCACTCCTCAGTCAACCTCGTTCCGGCAGCAGCTTCTCCTCCCACCGCTTCCCTTAGGCCTTCAGCTCTGATAGCCGCTGTCTCCTATTCTTACACCCATCTGCCCCTCGTCCTGTCCTTCCTCAGTCCACCTTACCTCTGGCAGCAGCTTCTCCTCCCCGCCGCTTCACTTAGACCTTCAGCTCTGATAGCCGCTCTCTCCTATTCATACACTCGTCTGCCCCTCTGCCTTCCACTCCTCAGTCAACCTCATTCCGGCAGCAGCTTCTCCTCCCACCACTTCCCTTAGGCCTTCAGCTCTGATAGCCGCTGTCTCCTATTCTTACACCCATCTGCCCCCCGTCCTTTCCCTCCTCAGTCCACCTTCCCCCTGGCAGCAGCTTCTCCTCCCCGCCGCTTCCCTTAGGCCTTTAGCTCTGATAGCCGCTTTCTCCTATTCGTACAATCGTCTGCCCCTCTGTCTTCCACTCCTCAGTCAACCTCATTCCGGCAGCAGCTTCTCCTCCCACCGCTTCCCTTAGGCCTTTAGCTCTGATAGCCGCTGTCTCCTATTCTTACACCCATCTGCCCCTCGTCCTGTCCCTCCTCAGTCCACCTTCCCCTGGCAGCAGCTTCTCCTCCCCGCCGCTTCCCTTAGGCCTTTAGCTCTGATAGCCGCTGTCTCCTATTCATACACTCGTTGCCCCTCTGCCTTCCACTGCTCAGTCAACCTCATTCCGACAGCAGCTTCTCCTCCCACCGCTTCCCTTAGGCCTTCAGCTCTGATAGCCGCTGTCTCCTATTCTTACACCCATCTGCCCCTCGTCCTGTCCCTCCTCAGTCCACCTTCCCCCTGGCAGCAGCTTCTCCTCCCCGCCGCTTCCCTTAGGCCTTTAGCTCTGATAGCCGCTGTCTCCTATTCGTACTCTCGTCTGCCCCTCTGCCTGCCACTCCTCAGTCAACCTCATTCCGGCAGCAGCTTCTCCTCCCCGCTGCTTCCCTTAGGCCTTCAGCTCTGATAGCTGCTGTCTCCTATTCATACACTCGTCTGCCCCTCTCCCTTCCACTCCTGAGTCAACCTCATTCCGGCAGCAGCTTCTCCTCCCACCGCTTCCCTTAGGCCTTCAGCTCTGATAGCCGCTGTCTCCTATTCTTACACCCATCTGCCCCTCGTCCTGTCCCTCCTCAGTCCACCTTCCCCCTGGCAGCAGTTTCTCCTCCCCGCCGCTTCCCTTAGGCCTTTAGCTCTGATAGCCGCTGTCTCCTATTCATACACTCGTCTGCCCCTCTGCCTTCCACTCCTCAGTCAACCTCATTCCGGCAGCAGCTTCTCCTCCCACCGCTTCCCTTAGGCCTTCAGCTCTGATAGCCGCTGTCTCCTATTCTTACACCCATCTGCCCCTCGTCCTGTCCCTCCTCAGTTCACCTTCCGCCTGGCAGCAGCTTCTCCTCCCCGCCGCTTCCGTAAGGCCTTTAGCTCTGATAGCCGCTGTCTCCTATTCATACACTCGTCTGCCCCTCTGCCTTCCACTGCTCAGTCAACCTCATTCCGGCAGCAGCTTCTCCTCCCCGCCGCTTCCCCTAGGCCTTTAGCTCTGATAGCCGCTGTCTCCTATTCGTACACTCGTCTGCCCCTCTGCCTGCCACTCCTCAGTCAACCTCATTCCGGCAGCAGCTTCTCCTCCCCGCTGCTTCCCTTAGGCCTTCAGCTCTGATAGCCGCTGTCTCCTATTCATACACTCGTCTGCCCCTCTGCCTTCCACTCCTCAGTCAACCTCATTCCGGCTGCAGCTTCTCCTCCCACCGCTTCCCTTAGGCCTTCAGCTCTGATAGCCGCTGTCTCCAATTCTTACACCCATCTGCCCCTCGTCCTGTCCCTCCTCAGTCCACCTTACCTCTGGCAGCAGCTTCTCCTCCCCGCCGCTTCCCTTAGGCCTTTAGCTCTATAGCCGCTGTCTCCTATTCGTACACTCGTCTGCCCCTCTGCCTGCCACTCCTCAGTCAACCTCATTCCGGCAGCAGCTTCTCCTACCCGCCGCTTCCCTTAGGCCTTCAGCTCTGATAGCCGCTGTCTCCTATTCATACACTCGTCTGCCCCTCTGCCTGCCACTCCTCAGTCAACCTCATTCCGGCAGCAGCTTCTCCTCCCACCGCTTCCCTTAGGCCTTCAGCTCTGATAGCCGTTGTCTCCTATTCTTACACCCATCTGCCCCTCGTCCTGTCCCTCCTCAGTCCACCTTACCTCTGGCAGCAGCTTCTCCTCCCCGCCGCTTCCCTTAGGCCTTTAGCTCTGATAGCCGCTGTCTCCTATTCGTACACTCGTCTGCCCCTCTGCCTGCCACTCCTCAGTTAACCTCATCCGGCAGCAGCTTCTCCTCCCCGCCGCTTCCCTTAGGCCTTCAGCTCTGATAGCCGCTGTCTCCTATTCATACACTCGTCTGCCCCTCTGCCTTCCACTCCTCAGTCAACCTCATTCCGGCAGCAGCTTCTCCTCCCACCGCTTCCCTTAGGCCTTCAGCTCTGATAGCCGCTGTCTCCTATTCTTACACCCATCTGCCCCTCGTCCTGTCCCTCCTCAGTCCACCTTACCTCTGGCAGCAGCTTCTCCTCCCCGCCGCTTCCCTTAGGCCTTCAGCTCTGATAGCCGCTGTCTCCTATTCATACACTCGTCTGCCCCTCCGCCTTCCACTCCTCAGACAAACTCATTGCAGCAGCTTCTCCTCCTACCGCTTCCCTTAGGCCTTCAGCTCTGATAGCTGCTGTCTCCTATTCTTACACCCATCTGCCCCTCGTCCTGTCCCTCCTCAGTCCACCTTAACTCTGGCAGCAGCTTCTCCTCCCTGCCGCTTCCCTTAGGCCTTTAGCTCTGATAGCCGCTGTCTCCTATTCGTACACTCGTCTGCCCCTCTGCCTGCCACACCTCAGTCAACCTCATTTCGGCAGCAGTTTCTCCTCCCACCGCTTCACTTAGGCCTTCAGCTCTGATAGCCGCTTTCTCCTATTCTTACACCCATCTGCCCCTCGTCCTGTCCCTCCTCAGTCCACCTTACCTCTGGCAGCAGCTTCTCCTCCCCGCCGCTTCCCTTAGGCCTTCAGCTCTGATAGCCGCTGTCTCCTATTCATACACTCGTCTGCCCCTCTGCGTGCCACTCCTCAGTCAACCTCATTCCGGCAGCAGCTTCTCCTCCCACCGCTTCCCTTAGGCCTTCAGCTCTGATAGCCGCTGTCTCCTATTCGTACACCCATCTGCCATTCGTCCTGTCCCTCCTCAGTCCACCTCCTTCAGGCAGCAGACTCTCCTCCCCGATGCTGCCCTTCTGCCTTCAGCTCTGATAGCCACTGTCTCCTATTCGTACACTCGTGTGCCCCTCTGCCTCCCACTCCTCAGTCAACCTCATTCAGGCAGCAGCTTTTCCTCCCCGCCGCTGCCCCTAGGCCTTCAGCTCTGATAGCCTCTGTCTCCTATTCATACACTCGTCTGCCCCTCTGCCTTCCACTCCTCAGTCAACCTCATACCGGCAGCAGCTTCTCCTCCCACCGCTTCCCTTAGGCCTGCAACTCTGATAGCCGCTGTCTCCTATTCTTACACCCATCTTCCCCTCGTCCTGTCCCTCCTCAGTCTACCTTCCCTCTGGCAGCAGCTTCTCCTCCCCGCCGCTTCCCTTAGGCCTTTAGCTCTGATAGCCGCTGTCTCCTATTCGTACACTCGTCTGCCCCTCTGCCTGCCACTCCTCAGTCAACATCATTCCGGCAGCAGCTTCTCCTCCCCGCCGCTTCCCTTAGGCCTTCAGCTCTTATAGCCGCTGTCTCCTATTCATACACTCGTCTGCATCTCTGCATTCCACTCTTGAAGTCAACCTCATTCCGGCAGCATCTTCTAATCCCACTGCTTCCCTTAGGCCTTCAGAAATGATAGCCGCTGTCTCCTATTCTTACACCCATCTGCTCCTCGTCCTGTCCCTCCTCAGTCCACCTTACCTCTGGCAGCAGACGCTCCTCCCCGCCGCTTCCCTTAGGCCTTTAGCTCTGATAGCCGCTGTCTCCTATTCATACACTCGTCTGCCCCTCTGCCTTCCACTCCTCAGTCAACCTCATTCCGGCAGCAGCTTCTCCTCCCACCGCTTCCCTTAGGCCTTCTGCTCTGATAGCCGCTGTCTCCTATTCTTACACCCATCTGCCCCTCGTCCTGTCCCTCCTCAGTCCACCTTACCTCTGGCAGCAGCTTCTCCTCCCCGCCGCTTCCCTTAGGCCTTCAGCTCTGATAGTCGCTGTCTCCTATTCGTACACTCGTCTGCCCCTCTGCCTGCCACTCCTCAGTCAACCTCATTCCGGCAGCAGCTTCTCCTCCCACCGCTTCCCTTAGGCCTTCAGCTCTTATAGCCGCTGTCTCCTATTCGTACACACATCTGCCCCTCGTCCTGTCCCTCCTCAGTCCACCTTACCTCTGGCAGCAGCTTCTCCTCCCCGCCGCTTCCCTTAGGCCTTTAGCTCTGATAGTCGCTGTCTCCTATTCGTACACTCGTCTGCCCCTCTGCCTGCCACTCCTCAGTCAAACTCATCCGGCAGCAGCTTCTCCTCCCCGCCGCTTCCCTTAGGCCTTCAGCTCTGATAGCCGCTGTCTCCTATGCATACACTCGTCTGCCCCTCTGCCTTCCACTCCTCAGACAACCTCATTCCGGCAGCAGCTTCTCCTCCCACAGCTTCCCTTAGGCCTTCAGCTCTGATAGCTGCTGTCTCCTATTCTTACACCCATCTGCCCCTCGTCCTGTCCCTCCTCAGTCCACCTTAACTCTGGCAGCAGCTTCTCCTCCCTGCCGCTTCCCTTAGGCCTTTAGCTCTGATAGCCGCTGTCTCCTATTCGTACACTCGTCTGCCCCTCTGCCTGCCACACCTCAGTCAACCTCATTCCGGCAGCAGTTTCTCCTCCCACCGCTTCACTTAGGCCTTCAGCTCTGATAGCCGCTTTCTCCTATTCTTACACCCATCTGCCCCTCGTCCTGTCCCTCCTCAGTCCACCTTACCTCTGGCAGCAGCTTCTCCTCCCTGCCGCTTCCCTTAGGCCTTTAGCTCTGATAGCCGCTGTCTCCTATTCATACACTCGTCTGCCCCTCTGCCTGCCACTCCTCAGTCAACCTCATTCCGGCAGCAGCTTCTCCTCCCACCGCTTCCCTTAGGCCTTCAGCTCTGATAGCCGCTGTCTCCTATTCGTACACCCATCTGCCATTCGTCCTGTCCCTCCTCAGTCCACCTCCTTCCGGCAGCAGACTCTCCTCCCCGCCGCTGCCCTTCTGCCTTCAGCTCTGATAGCCACTGTCTCCTATTCATACACTCGTGTGCCCCTCTGCCTGCCACTCCTCAGTCAACCTCATTCAGACAGCAGCTTTTCCTCCCCGCCGCTGCCCCTAGGCCTTCAGCTCTGATAGCCTCTGGCTCCTATTCATACACTCGTCTGCCCCTCTGCCTTCCACTCCTCAGTCAACCTCAATCCGGCAGCAGCTTCTCCTCCCACCGCTTCCCTTAGGCCTGCAACTCTGATAGCCGCTGTCTCCTATTCTTACACCCATCTGCCCCTCGTCCTGTCCCTCCTCAGTCTACCTTCCCTCTGGCAGCAGCTTCTCCTCCCCGCCGCTTCCCTTAGGCCTTTAGCTCTGATAGCCGCTGTCTCCTATTCGTACACTCGTCTGCCCCTCTGCCTGCCACTCCTCAGTCAACCTCATTCCGGCAGCAGCTTCTCCTCCCACCGCTTCCCTTAGGCCTTCAGCTCTTATAGCCGCTGTCTCCTATTCGTACACACATCTGCCCCTCGTCCTGTCCCTCCTCAGTCCACCTCCTTCCGGCAGCAGACTCTCCTCCCCGCCGCTGCCCTTCTGCCTTCAGCTCTGATAGCCACTGTCTCCTATTCTTACACCCATCTGCCCCTCGTCCTGTCCCTCCTCAGTCCACCTTACCTCTGGCAGCAGCTTCTCCTCCCCGCCGCTTCCCTTAGGCCTTCAGCTCTGATAGTCGCTGTCTCCTATTCGTACACTCGTCTGCCCCTCTGCCTGCCACTAATCAGTCAACCTCATTCCGGCAGCAGCTTCTCCTCCCACCGCTTCCCTTAGGCCTTCAGCTCTTATAGCCGCTGTCTCCTATTCGTACACTCGTCTGCCCTTCGTCCTCTCCCTCCTCAGTCAACCTCCCTCTTGCAGCAGCCTCTCCTCCCCGCCGCTGCCTTTCTGCCTTCAGCTCAGATAGCCGCTGTCTCCTATTCGTACACTCGTGTGCCCCTCTGCCTGCCACTCCTCAGTCAACCTCATTCCGGCAGCAGCTTTTCCTCCCCCCGCTGCCCCTCGATCTTCAGCTCTGATAGCCGCTGTCTCCTATTCATACACTCGTCTGCCCCTCTGCCTTCCACTCCTCAGTCAACCTCATTCCGGCAGCAGCTTCTCCTCCCACCGCTTCCCTTAGGCCTTCAGCTCTGATAGCCGCTGTCTTCTAATCTTACACCCATCTGCCCCTCGTCCTGTCCCTCCTCAGTCCACCTTACCTCTGGCAGCAGCTTCTCCTCCCCGCCGCTTCCCTTAGGCCTTTAGCTCTGATAGCCGCTGTCTCCTATTCATACACTCATCTGCCCCTCTGCCTGCCACTCCTCAGTCAACCTCATTCCGGCAGCAGCTTCTCCTCCCACCGCTTCCCTTAGGCCTTCAGCTCTGATAGCCACTGTCTCCTCTTCGTACAATCGTCTGCCCCTCTGCCTTCCACTCCTCAGTCATCCTCATTCCGGCAGCAGCTTCTCCTCCCACCGCTTCCCTTAGGCCTTCAGCTCTGATAGCCGCTGTCTCCTCTTCGTACACTCGTCTGCCCCACTGCCTTCCACTCCTCAGTCAACCTCATTCCGGCAGCAGCTTCTCCTCCCACCGCTTCCCTTAAGGCCTTCAGCTCTGATAGCCGCTGTCTCCTATTCTTACACCCATCTGCCCCTCGTCCTGTCTCTCCTCAGTCCACCTTACCTCTGGCAGCAGCTTCTCCTCCCCGCCGCTTCCCTTAGGCCTTTAGCTCTGATAGCCGCTGTCTCCTATTCGTACACTCGTCTGCCCCTCTGCCTGCCACTCCTCAGTCAACCTCATTCCGGCAGCAGCTTCTCCTTCCAACGCTTCCCTTAGGCCTTCAGCTCTGATAGCCGCTGTCTCCTATTCTTACACCCATCTGCCCCTCGTCCTGTCCCTCCTCAGTCCACCTTACATCTGGCAGCAGCTTCTCCTCCCCGCCGCTTCCCTTAGTCCTTTAGCTCTGATAGCCGTTCTCTCCTATTCGTACACTCGTCTGCCCCTCTGCCTGCCACTCCTCAGTCAACCTCATTCCGGCAGGAGCTTCTCCTCCCACCGCTTCCCTTAGGCCATCAGCTCTGATAGCCGCTGTCTCCTATTCTTACACCCATCTGCCCCTCGTCCTGTCCCTCCTCAGTCCACCTTCCCCCTGGCAGCAGCTTCTCCTCCCTGCCGCTTCCCTTAGGCCTTTAGCTCTGATAGCCGCTGTCTCGTATTCATACACTCGTCTGCCCCTCTGCCTTCCACTCCTCAGTCAACCTGATTCCGGCAGCAGCTTCTCCTTCCACCGCTTCCCTTAGGCCTTCAGCTCTGATAGCCGCTGTCTCCTATTCTTACACCCATCTGCCCCTCGTCCTGTCCCTCCTCAGTCCACCTTCCCCCTGGCAGCAGGTTCTCCTCCCCGCCGCTTCCCTTAGGCCTTCAGCTCTGATAGCCGCTGTCTCCTATTCATACACTCGTCTGCCCCTCTGCCTTCCACTCCTCAGTCAAACTCATTCCGGCAGCAGCTTCTCCTCCCACCGCTTCCCTTAGGCCTTTTGCTCTGATAGCGGCTGTCTCCTATTCTTACACCCATCTGCCTCTCGTCCTGTCCCTCCTCAGTCAACCTTACCTCTGGCAGCAGCTTCTCCTCCCCGCCGCTTCTCTTAGGCCTTCAGCTCTGATAGCCGCTGTCTCCTATTCATACACTCGTCTGCCCCTCTGCCTTCCACTCCTCAGTCAACCTCATTCCGGCAGCAGCTTCTCCTCCCACCGTTTCCCTTAGGCCTTCAGCTCTGATAGCCGCTGTCTCCTATTCTTACACCCATCTGCCCCTCGTCCTGTCCCTCCTCAGTCCACCTTCCCCTTGGCAGCAGCTTCTACTCCCCGCCGCTTCCCTTAGGCCTTTAGCTCTGATAGCCGTTGTCTCCTATTCGTACACTCGTCTGCCCCTCTACCTTCCACTCCTCAATCAACCTCATTCCGGCAGCAGCTTCTCCTCCCACCGCTTCCCTTAGGCCTTTAGCTCTGATAGCCGCTGTCTCCTATTCTTACACCCATCTGCCCTCGTCCTGTCCCTCCTCAGTACACCTCCCCCCTGGCAGCAGCTTCTCCTCCCCGCCGCTTCCCTTAGGCCTTTAGCTCTGATAGCCGCTGTCTCCTATTCATACACTCGTCTGCCCCTCTGCCTTCCACTCCTCAGTCAACCTCATTCCGGCAGCAGCTTCTCCTCCCACCGTTTCCCTTAGGCCTTCAGCTCTGATAGCCCCTGTCTCCTATTCTTACACCCATCTGCCCCTCGTCCTGTCCCTCCTCAGTCCACCTTCCCCCAGGCAGCAACTTCTCCTCCCTGCCGCTTACCCTTAGGCCTTTAGCTCTGATAGCCGCTGTCTCCTATTCATACACTCGTCTGCCCCTCTGCCTGCCACTCCTCAGTCAACCTCATTCCGGCAGCAGCTTCTCCTCCCCGCCGCTTCCCTTAGGCCTTCAGCTCTGAAAGCCGCTGTCTCCTATTCATACACTCGTCTGCCCCTCTGCCTTCCACTCCTCAGTCAACCTCATTCCGGCAGCAGCTTCTCCTCCCACCGCTTCCCTTAGGCCTTCAGCTCTGATAGCCGCTGTCTCCTATTCTTACACCCATCTGCCCCTCGTCCTGTCCCTCCTCAGTCCACTTTCCCCCTGGCAGCAGCTTCTCCTCCCTGCCGCTTCCCTTAGGCCTTTAGCTCTGATAGCCGCTGTCTTCTATTCATACACTCGTCTGCCCCTCTGCCTGCCACTCCTCAGTCAACCTCATTCCGGCAGCAGCTTCTCCTCCCCGCCGCTTCCCTTAGGCCTTCAGCTCTGATAGCCGCTGTCCCCTATTCATACACTCGTCTGCCCCTCTGCCTTCCACTCCTCAGTCAACCTCATTCCGGCAGCAGCTTCTCCTCCCACCGCTTCCCTTAGGCCTTCAGCTCTGATAGCCGCTGTCTCCAATTCTTACACCCATCTGCCCCTCGTCCTGTCCCTCCTCAGTCCACCTTACCTCTGGCAGCAGCTTCTCCTCCCCGTCGCTTCCCTTAGGCCTTCAGCTCTGATAGCCGCTGTCTCCTATTCATACACTCGTCTGCCCCTCTGCCTTCCACTCCTCAGTCAACCTCATTCCGGCAGCAGCTTCTCCTCCCACCGCTTCCCTTGGGCCTTCAGCTCTGATAGCCGCTGTCTCCTATTCTTACACCCATCTGCCCCTCGTCCTGTCCCTCCTCAGTCCACCTTACCTCTGGCAGCAGCTTCTCCTCCCCGCCGCTTCCCTTAGGCCTTTAGCTCTGATAGCCGCTGTCTCCTATTCGTACACTCGTCTGCCCCTCTGCCTGCCACTCCTCAGTCAACCTCATTCCGGCAGCAGCTTCTCCTCCCCGCCGCTTCCCTTAGGCTTTCAGCTCTGATAGCCGCTGTCTCCTATTCATACACTCGTCTGCCCCTCTGCCTTCCACACCTCAGTCAACCTCATTCCGGCAGCAGCTTCTCCTCCCACCGCTTCCCTTAGGCCTTCAGCTCTGATAGCCGCTGTCTCCTATTCTTACACCCATCTGCCCCTCGTCCTGTCCCTCCTCAGTCCACCTTACCTCTGGCAGCAGCTTCTCCTCCCCGCCGCTTCCCTTTGGCCTTTAGCTCTGATAGCCGCTGTCTCCTATTGGTACACTCGTCTGCCCCTCTGCCTGCCACTCCTCAGTCAACCTCATTCCGGCAGCAGCTTCTCCTCCCCGCCGCTTCCCTTAGGCCTTCAGCTCTGATAGCCGCTGTCTCCTATTCATACACTCGTCTGGCCCTCTGCCTTCCACTCCTCAGTCAACCTCATTCCGGCAGCAGCTTCTCCTACCACCGCTTCCCTTAGGCCTGCAACTCTGATAACCGCTGTCTCCTATTCTTACACCCATCTGCCCCTCGTCCTGTCCCTCCTCAGTCTACCTTCCCTCTGGCAGCAGCTTCTCCTCCCCGCCGCTTCCCTTAGGCCTTTAGCTCTGATAGCCGCTGTCTCCTATTCGTACACTCGTCTGCCCCTCTGCCTGCCACTCCTCAGTCAACATCATTCCGGCAGCAGCTTCTCCTCCCACCGCTTCCCTTAGGCCTTCAGCTCTGATAGCCGCTGTCTCCTATTCTTACACCCATCTGCCCCTCGTCCTGTCCCTCCTCAGTCCACCTTACCTCTGGCAACAGCTTCTCCTCCCCGCCGCTTCCCTTAGGCCTTTAGCTCTGATAGCCGCTGTCTCCTATTCGTACACTCGTCTGCCCCTCTGCCTGCCACTCCTCAGTCAACCTCATTCCGGCAGCAGCTTCTCCTCCCACCGCTTCCCTTAGGCCTTCAGCTCTGATAGCCGCTTTCTCCTATTCTTACACCCATCTGCCCCTCGTCCTGTCCCTCCTCAGTCCACCTTACCTCTGGCAGCAGCTTCTCCTCCCCGCCGCTTCCCTTAGGCCTTCAGCTCTGATAGCCGCTGTATCCTATTCATACACTCGTCTGCCCCTCTGCCTGCCACTCCTCAGTCAACCTCATTCCGGCAGCAGCTTCTCCTCCCACCGCTTCCCTTAGGCCTTCAGCTCTGATAGCCGCTGTCTCCTATTCGTACACCCATCTGCCCCTCGTCCTGTCCCTCCTCAGTCCACCTCCTTCCGGCAGCAGAGTCTCCTCCCCGCCGCTGCCCTTCTGCCTTCAGCTCTGATAGCCACTGTCTCCTATTCGTACACTCGTGTGCCCCTCTGCCTGCCACTCCTCAGTCAACCTCATTCAGGCAGCAGCGTTTCCTCCCCGCCGCTGCCCCTAGGCCTTCAGCTCTGATAGCCTCTGTCTCCTATTCATACACTCGTCTGCCCCTCTGCCTTCCACACCTCAGTCAACCTCATTCCGGCAGCAGCTTCTCATCCCACCGCTTCCCTTAGGCCTTCAACTCTGATAGCCGCTGTCTCCTATTCTTACACCCATCTGCCCCTCGTCCTGTCCCTCCTCAGTCCTCCTTCCCTCTGGCAGCAGCTTCTCCTCCCCGCCGCTTCACTTAGGCCTTTAGCTCGGATAGCCGCTGTCTCCTATTCGTACACTCGTCTGCCCCTCTGCCTGCCACTCCTCAGTCAACCTCATTCCGGCAGCAGCTTCTCCTCCCACCGCTTCCCATAGGCCTTCAGCTCTTATTGCCGCTGTCTCATATTCGTACACTCGTCTGCCCTTCGTCCTCTCCCTCCTCAGTCAACCTCCCTCTTGCAGCAGCCTCCCCTCCCCGCCGCTGCCCTTCTGCCTTCAGCTCTGATAGCCGCTGTCTCCTATTCGTACACTCGTGTGCCCCTCTGCCTGCCACTCCTCAGTCAACCTCATTCCGGCAGCAGCTTTTCCTCCCCGCCGCTGCCCCTCGGTCTTCAGCTCTGATAGCCGCTGTCTTTTATTCATACACTCGTCTGCCCCTCTGCCTTCCACTCCTCATTCAACCTCATTCCGGCAGCAGCATCTCCTCCCACCGCTTCCCTTAGGCCTTCAGCTCTGATAGCCGCTGTCTCCTATTCTTACACCCATCTGCCCCTCGTCCTGTCCCTTCTCAGTCCACCTTACCTCTGGCAGCAGCTTCTCCTCCCCGCCGCTTCCCTTAGGCCTTTAGCTCTGATAGCCGCTGTCTCCTATTCGTACACTCGTCTGCCTCTCTGCCTGCCACTCCTCAGTCAACCTCATTCCGGCAGCAGCTTCTCCTCCCACCGCTTCCCTTAGGCCTTCAGCTCTGATAGCCGCTGTCTCCTATTCTTACACCCATCTGCCCCTTGTCCTGTCCCTCCTCAGTCCACCTTACCTCTGGCAGAAGCTTCTCCTCCCCGCCGCTTCCCTTAGGCCTTCAGCTCTGATAGCCGCTGTCTCCTATTCATACACTCGTCTGCCACTCTGCCTGCCATTCCTCAGTCAACCTCATTCCGGCAGCAGCTTCCCCTCCCACCGCTTCACTTAGGCCTTCAGCTCTGATAGCCGCTGTCTCCTCTTCGTACACTCGTCTGCCCCTCTGCCTTATACTCCTCAGTCAAACTCATTCCGGCAGCAGCTTCTCCTCACACCGCTTCCTATAGGCCTTCAGCTCTGATATCCGCTGTCTCCTATTCGTACACCCAACTGCCCCTCGTCCTGTCCCACCTCAGTCCACCTCCTTCCGGCAGCAGATTCTCCTCCCCGCCGCTGCCCCTCTGCCTTCAGCTCTGATAGATACTGTCTCCTATTCGTACACTCGTGTGCCCCTCTGCCTGCCACTCCTCAGTCAACCTCATTCCGGCAGCAGCTTTTCCTCCCCGCCACTGCCCCTCGGTCTTCAGCTCTGATAGCCGCTTTCTCTTAATCATACACTCGTCTGCCCCTCTGCCTTCCACTCCTCAGTCAACCTCGTTCCGGCAGCAGCTTCCCCTCCCACCGCTTCCCTTAGGCCTTCAGCTCTGATAGCCGCTGTCTCCTCTTCGTACACTCGTCTGCCCCTCTGCCTTATACTCCTCAGTCAACCTCATTCCGGCAGCAGCTTCTCCTCCCACCGCTTCCCATAGGCCTTCAGCTCTGATATCCGCTGTCTCCTATTCGTACACCCATCTGCCCCTCGTCCTGTCCCTCCTCAGTCCACCTCCTTCCGGCAGCAGACTCTCCTCCCCGCCGCTGCCCTTCTGCCTTCAGCTCTGATAGCCACTGTCTCCTATTCGTACACTCGTGTGCCCCCTGCCTGCCACTCCTGTCAACCTCATTCCGGCAGCAGCTTTTCCTCCCCGCCACTGTCCCTCGGTCTTCAGCTCTGATAGCCGCTTTCTCCTATTCATACACACATCTGCCCCTCTGCCTCCCACTCCTCAGTCAACCTCATTCCGGCAGCAGCTTCTCCTCCCACCGCTTCCCTTAGGCCTTCAGCTCTGATAGCCGCTGTCCCTTATTCTTACACCCATCTGCCCCTCGTCCTGTCCCTCCTCAGTACACCTTACCTCTGGCAGCAGCTTCTCCTCCCCGCCGCTTCCCTTAGGTCTTCAGCTCTGATAGCCGCTGTCTCCTCTTCGTACACTCGTCTGCCCCTCTGCCTTCCACTCCTCAGTCAACCTCATTCCCGCAGCAGCTTCTCCTCCCACCGCTTCCTATAGGCCTTCAGCTCTGATATCCGCTGTCTCCTATTCGTACACCCATCTGCCCCTCGTCCTGTCCCTCCTCAGTCCACCTCCTTCTGGCAGCAGACTCTCCTCCCCGCCGCTGCCCTTCTGCCTTCAGTTCTGATAGCCACTGTCTCCTATTCGTACACTCGTGTGCCCCTCTGCCTGCCACTCCTCAGTCAACCTCATTCCGGCAGGAGCTTTTCCTCCCCGCTGCTGCCCCTCGGTCTTCAGCTCTGATAGCCGCTGTCTCCTATTCATTTACTCGTCTGCCCCTCTGCCTTCCACTCCTCAGTCAACCTCATTCCGGCAGCAGCTTCTCCTCCCACCGCTTCCCTTAAGCCTTCAGCTCTGATAGCCGCTGTCTCCTATTCTTACACCCATCTGACCCTCGTCCTGTCCCTCCTCAGTCCACCTTACCTCTGGCAGCAGCTTCTCCTCCCCGCCGCTTCTCTTAGGCCTTTAGCTCTGATAGCCGCTGTCTCCTATTCGTACACTCGTCTGCCCCTCTGCCTGCCACTCCTCAGTCAACCTCATTCCGGCAGCAGCTTCTCCTCCCACCGCTTCCCTTAGGCCTTCAGCTCTGATAGCCGCTGTCTCCTATTCTTACACCCATCTGCCCCTCGTCCTGTCCCTCCTCAGTCCACCTTACATCTGGCAGAAGCTTCTTCTCCCCGCCACTTCCCTTAGGCCTTCAGCTCTGATAGCCGCTGTCTCCTATTCATACACTCGTCTGCCCCTCTGCCTGCCACTCCTCAGTCAACCTCATTCCGGCAGCAGCTTCTCCTACCACCGCTTCCCTTAGTCCTTCAGCTATGATAGCCGCTGTCTCCTATTCGTACACTCGTCTGCCCTTCGTCCTCTTCCTCCTCAGTCAACCTCCATCTTGCAGCAGCCTCTCCTCCCCGCCGCTGCCGTTCTGCCTTCAGCTCTGATAGCCGCTGTCTCCTATTCGTACACTCGTGTGCCCCTCTGCCTGCCACTCCTCAGTCAACCTCATTCCGGCAGCAGCTTTTCCTCCCCGCCGCTGCCCCTCGGTCTTCAGCTCTGATAGCCGTTGTCTCCTATTCATACACTCGTCTGCCCCTCTGCCTTCCACCTCTCAGTCAACCTCATTCCGGCAGCAGCTTCTCCTCCCACCGCTTCCCTTAGGCCTTCAGCTCTGATAGCCGCTGTCTCCTATTCTTACACCCATCTGCCCCTCGTCCTGTCCCTCCTCAGTTCACCTTACCTCTGGCAGCAGCTTCTCCTTCCCGCCGCTTCCCTTAGGCCTTCAGCTCTGATAGCCGCTGTCTCCTCTTCGTACACTCGTCTGCCCCTCTGCCTTCCACTCCTCAGTCAACCACATTCCGGCAGCAGCTTCTCCTCCCACCGCTTCCCTTAGGCCTTCAGCTCTGATAGCCGCTGTCTCCTATTCTTACACCCATCTGCCCCTCGTCCTGTCCCTCCTCAGTCCACCTTACCTCTGGCAGAAGCTTCTCCTCCCCGCCGCTTCCCTTAGGCCTTCAGCTCTGATAGCCACTGTCTCCTATTCATACACTCGTCTGCCCCTCTGCCTTCCACTCCTCAGTCAACCTCATTCCGGCAGCATCTTCTCCTCCCACTGCTTCCCTTAGGCCTTTAGATCTGATAGCCGCTGTCTCCTATTCTTACACCCATCTGCCCCTCGTCCTGTCCCTCCTCAGTCCACCTTACCTCTGGCAGCAGCTTCACCTCTCCGCCGCTTCCCTTAGGCCTTTAGCTCTGATAGTCGCTGTCTCCTATTCGTACACTCGTCTGCCCCTCTGCCTGCCACTCCTCAGTCAACCTCATTCCGGCAGCATCTTCTCCTCCCACTGCTTCCCTTAGGCCTTCAGATCTCATAGCCGCTGTCTCCTATTCTTACACCCATCTGCCCCTCGTCCTGTCCCTCCTCAGTCCACCTTACCTCTGGCAGCAGATTCTCCTCCCCGCCGCTTCCCTTAGGCCTTCAGCTCTGATAGTCGCTGTCTCCTATTCGTACACTCGTCTGCCCCTCTGCCTGCCACTCCTCAGTCAACCTCATTCCGGCAGCAGCTTCTCCTCCCACCGCTTCCCTTAGGCCTTCAGCTCTGATAGCCGCTGTCTCCTATTCTTACACCCATCTGCCCCTCGTCCTGTCCCTCCTCAGTCCACCTTACCTCTGGCAGCAGCTTCTCCTCCCCGCCGCTTCCCTTAGGCCTTTAGCTCTGATAGCCGCTGTCTTCTATTCGTACACTCGTCTGCCCCTCTGCCTGCCACACCTCAGTCAACCTCATTCCGGCAGCAGCTTCTCCTCCCACCGCTTCCCTTAGGCCTTCAGCTCTGATAGCCGCTGTCTCCTATTCTTACACCCATCTGCCCCTCGTCCTGTCCCTCCTCAGTCCACCTTACCTCTGGCAGCAGCTTCTCCTCCCCGCCGCTTCCCTTAGGCCTTTAGCTCTGATAGCCGCTGTCTCCTATTCGTACACTCGTCTGCCCCTCTGCCTGCCACTCCTCAGTCAACCTCATTCCGGCAGCAGCTTCTCCTCCTACCGCATCCCGTAGGCCTTCAGCTCTGATAGCCGCTGTCTCCTATTATTACACCCATCTGCCCCTCGTCCTGTCCCTCCTCAGTCCACCTTACCTCTGGCAGCAGCTTCTCCTCCCCGCCGCTTCCCTTATGCCTTCAGCTCTGATAGCCGCTGTCTCCTATTCGTACACTCGTCTGCCCCTCTGCCTGCCACTCCTCAGTCAACCTCATTCCGGCAGCAGCTTCTCCTCCCCGCCGCTTCCCTTAGGCCTTCAGCTCTGATAGCCGCTGTCTGCTATTCGTACACTCGTGTGCCCTTCTGCCTGCCACTCCTCAGTCAACCTCATTCCGGCAGCAGCTTTTCCTCCCCACCGCTGCCCCTCGGCGTTCAGCTCTGATAGCCGCTGTCCCCTATTCATACACTCGTTTGCCCCTCTGCCTGCCACTCCTCAGTCAACCTCATTCCGGCAGCAGGTTCTCCTCCCACCGCTTCCCTTAGGCCTTCAGCTCTGATAGCCGCTGTCTCCAATTCATACACTCGTCTGCCCCTCTGCCTTCCACTCCTCAGTCAACCTCATTCCGGCAGCAGCTTCTCCTCCCACCGCTTCCCTTAGGCCTTCATCTCCGATAGCCGCTGTCTCCTATTCTTACACCCATCTGCCCCTCGTCCTGTCCCTCCTCAGTCCACCTTACCTCTGGCAGCAGCTGCTTCTCCCCGCCGCTTCCCTTAGGCCTTTAGCTCTGATAGTCGCTGTCTCCTATTCGTACACTCGTCTGCCCCTCTTCCTTCCACTCCTCAGTCAACCTCATTCCGGCAGCAGCTTCTCCTTCCACCGCTTCCCTTAGGCCTTCAGCTCTGATAGCCGCTGTCTCCTATTCTTACACCCATCTGCCCCTCGTCCTGTCCCTCCTCAGTCCACCTTACCTCTGGCAGCAGCTTCTCCTCCCCGCCGCTTCCCTTAGGCCTTTAGCTCTGATAGCCGCTGTCTCCTATTCGTACACTCGTCTGCCCCTCTGCCTGCCACTCCTCAGTCAACCTCATTCCGGCATAAGCTTCTCCTCCCACCGCTTCCCTTAGGCCTTCATCTCTGATAGCCGCTGTCTCCTATTCTTACACCCATCTGCCCCTCGTCCTGTCCCTCCTCAGTCCACCTTACCTCTGGCAGCAGCTTCTCCTCCCCGCCGCTTCCCTTAGGCCTTTAGCTCTGATAGCCGCTGTCTCCTATTCGTACACTCGTCTGCCCCTCTGAATGCCACTCCTCAGTCAACCTCATTCCGGCAGCAGCTTCTCCTCCCACCGCTTCCCTTAGGCCTTCAGTTCTGATAGCCCCTGTCTCCTATTCTTACACCCATCTGCCCCTCGTCCTGCCCTCCTCAGTCCACCTTAACTCTGGCAGCAGCTTCTCCTCCCCGCCGCTTCCCTTAGGCCTTCAGCTCTGATAGCCGCTGTCTCCTATTCATACACTCGTCTGCCCCTCTGCCTGCCACTCCTCAGTCAATCTCATTCCGTCAGAAGCTTCTCCTCCCACCGTTTCCCTTAGGCCTTCAGCTCTGATAACCGCTGTCTCCTATTCGTACACTCGTGTGCCCTCTGCCTGCCACTCCTCAGTCAACCTCATTCCGGCAGCAGCTTTTCCTCCCCACCGCTGCCCCTCGGCCTTCAGCTCTGACAGCCCCTGTCTCCTATTCATACACTCGTCTGCCCCTCTGCCTTCCACTCCTCAGTCAACCTCATTCCGGCAGCAGCTTCTCCTCCCACCGCTTCCCTTAGGCCTTCAGCTCTGATAGCCGCTGTCTCCTATACTTACACCCATCTGCCCCTCGTCCTGTCCCTCCTCAGTCCACCTTACCTCTGGCAGCAGCTTCTCCTCCCACCGCTTCCCTTAGGCCTTCAGCTCTGATATCCGCTGTCTCCTATTCGTACACCCATCATTCCCTCGTCCTGTCCCTCCTCAGTTCACCTCCTTCCGGCAGCAGCCTCTCCTCCCCGCCGCTGCCCTTCTGCCTTCAGCTCTGATAGCCACTGTCTCCTATTCGTACACTCGTGTGCCCCTCTGTCTGCCACTCCTCAGTCAACCTCATTCAGGCAGCAGCTTTTCCTCCCCGCCGCTGCCCCTAGGCCTTCAGCTCTGATAGCCGCTGTCTCCTATTCATACACTCGTCTGCCCCTCTGCCTTCCACTCCTCAGTCAACCTCATTCCGGCAGCAGCTTCTCCTCCCACCGCTTCCCTTAGGCCTTCATCTCCGATAGCCGCTGTCTCCTATTCTTACACCCATCTGCCCCTCGTCCTGTCCCTCCTCAGTCCACCTTACCCCTGGCAGCAGCTGCTTCTCCCCGCCGCTTCCCTTAGGCCATTAGCTCTGATAGTCGCTGTCTCATATTCGTACACTCGTCTGCCCCTCTGCCTGCCACTCCTCAGTCAACCTCATTCCGGCAGCATCTTCTCCTCCCACTGCTTCCCTTAGGCCTTCAGATCTGATAGCCGCTGTCTCCTATTCTTACACCCATATGCCCCTCGTCCTGTCCCTCCTCAGTCCACCTTACCTCTGGCAGCAGCTTCTCCTCCCTGCCGCTTCCCTTAGGCCTTCAGCTCTGATAGTCGCTGTCTCCTATTCGTACACTCGTCTGCCCCTCTGCCTGCCACTCCTCAGTCAACCTCATTCCGGCAGCAGCTTCTCCTCCCACCGCTTCCCTTAGGCCTTCAGCTCTTTTAGCCACTGTCTCCTATTCGTACACTCGTCTTCCCTTCGTCCTGTCCCTCCTCAGTAAACCTCCCTCTTGCAGCAGCCTCTCCTCCCCGCCGCTGCCCTTCTGCCTTCAGCTCTGAGAGCCGCGGTCTCCTATTCGTACACTCGTGTGCCCCTCTGCCTGCCACTCCTCAGTCAACCTCATTCCGGCAGCAGCTTTTCCCCCCCCGCCGCTGCCCCTCGGTCTTCAGCTCTGATAGCCGCTTTCTCCTATTCATACACTCGTCTGCCCCTCTGCCTTCCACTCCTCAGTCAACCTCATTCCGGCAGCAGCTTCTCCTTCCACCGCTTCCCTTAGGCCTTCAGCTATGATAGCCGCTGTCTCCTATTCTTACACCCATCTGCCCCTCGTCCTGTCCCTCCTTAGTCCACCTTACCTCTGGCAGCAGTTTCTCCTCCCCGCCGCTTCCCTTAGGCTTTTAGCTCTGATAGCCGCTGTCTCCTATTCGTACACTCGTCTGCCCCTCTGCCTGCCACTTCTCAGTCAACCTCATTCCGGCAGCAGCTTCTCCTCCCACCGCTTCCCTTAGGCCTTCAGCTCTGATAGCCGCTGTCTCCTATTCTTACACCCATCTGCCCCTCGTCCTGTCCCTCCTCAGTCCACCTTACCTCTGGCAGCAGCTTCTCCTCCCCGCCGCTTTCCTTAGGCCTTTAGCTCTGATAGCCGCTGTCGCCTATTCGTACACTCGTCTGCCCCTCTGCCTTCCACTCCTCAGTCAACCTCATTCCGGCAGCAGCTTCTCCTCCCACCGCTTCCCTTAGGCCTTCAGCTCTGATAGCCGCTGTCTCCTATTCTTACACCCATCTGCCCCTCGTCCTGTCCCTCCTCAGTCCACCTTACCTCTGGCAGCAGCTTCTCCTCCCCGCCGCTTCCCTTAGGCCTTCAGCTCTGATAGCCGCTGTCTCCTATTCGTACACTCGTCTGCCCTTCTGCCTGCCACTCCTCAGTCAACCTCATTCCAGCAGCAGCTTCCCCTCCCCGCCGCTTCCCTTAGGCCTTCAGCTCTGATAGCCGCTGCCTCCTATTCGTACACTCTTGTGCCCCTCTGCCTGCCACTCCTCAGTCAACCTCATTCCGGCAGCAGCTTTTCCTCCCCACCGCTGCCCCTCGGCCTTCAGCTCTGATAGCCGCTGTCTCCTATTCATACACTCGTCTGCCCCTCTGCCTTCCACTCCTCAGACAACCTCATTCCGGCTGCAGCTTCTCCTCCCACCGCTTCCCTTAGGCCTTCAGCTCTGATAGCCGCTGTCTCCTATTCTTACACCCATCTGCCCCTTATCCTGTCCCTCCTCAGTCCACCTTTCCTCTGGCAGCAGCTTCTCCTCCCACCGCTTCCCTTAGGCCTTCAGCTCTGATATCCGCTGTCTCCTATTCGTACACCCATCTGCCCCTCGTCCTGTCCCTCCTCAGTTCACCTCCTTCCGGCAGCAGCCTCTCCTCCCCGCCGCTGCCCTTCTGCCTTCAGCTCTGATAGCCACTGTCTCCTATTCGTACACTCGTGAGCCCCTCTGCCTGCCACTCCTCAGTCAACCTCATTCAGGCAGCAGCTTTTCCTCCCCGCCGCTGCACCTAGGCCTTCAGCTCTGATAGCCGCAGTCTCCTATTCATACACTCGTCTGCCCCTCTGCCTTCCACTCCTCAGTCAACCTCATTCCGGCAGCAGCTTCTCCTCCCACCGCTTCCCTTAGGCCTTCAGCTCTGATATCCGCTGTCTCCTATTCGTACACCCATCTGCCCCTCGTCCTGTCCCTCCTCAGTTCACCTCCTTCCGGCAGCAGCATCTCCTCCCCGCCGCTGCCCTACTGCCTTCAGCTCTGATAGCCACTGTCTCCTATTCGTACACTCGTGTGCCCCTCTGCCTGCCACTCCTCAGTCAACCTCATTCCGGCAGCAGCTTTTCCTCCCCACCGCTGCCCCTCGGCCTTCAGTTGATAGCCACTGTCTCCTATTCGTACACTCGTGTGCCCCTCTGCCTGCCACTCCTCAGTCAACCTCATTCCGGCTGCAGCTTCTCCTCCCACAGCTTCCCTTAGGCCTTCAGCTCTGATAGCCGCTGTCTCCTATTCTTACACCCATCTGCCCCTTATCCTGTCCCTCCTCAGTCCACCTTTCCTCTGGCAGCAGCTTCTCCTCCCTGCCGCTTCCCTTAGGCCTTCAGCTCTGATAGTCGCTGTCTCCTATTCGTACACTCGTCTGCCCCTCTGCCTGCCACTCCTCAGTCAACCTCATTCCGGCAGCAGCTTCTCCTCCCACCGCTTCCCTTAGGCCTTCAGCTCTTTTAGCCGCTGTCTCCTATTCGTACACTCGTCTGCCCTTCGTCCTGTCCCTCCTCAGTAAACCTCCCTCTTGCAGCAGCCTCTCCTCCCCGCCGCTGCCCTTCTGCCTTCAGCTCTGATAGCCGCTGTCTCCTATTCTTACACCCATCTGCCCCTCGTCCTGTCCCTCCTCAGTCCACCTTACCTCTGGCAGCAGCTTCTCCTCCCCGCCGCTTCCCTTAGGCCTTTAGCTCTGATAGCCGCTGTCGCCTATTCGTACACTCGTCTTCCCCTCTGCCTTCCACTCCTCAGTCAACCTCATTCCGGCAGCAGCTTCTCCTCCCACCGCTTCCCTTAGGCCTTCAGCTCTGATAGCCGCTGTCTCCTATTCTTACACCCATCTGCCCCTCGTCCTGTCCCTCCTCAGTCCACCTTACCTCTGGCAGCAGCTTCTCCTCCCCGCCGCTTCCCTTAGGCCTTCAGCTCTGATAGCCGCTGTCTCCTATTCGTACACTCGTCTGCCCCTCTGCCTGCCACTCCTCAGTCAACCTCATTCCAGCAGCAGCTTCTCCTCCCCGCCGCTTCCCTTAGGCCTTCAGCTCTGATAGCCGCTGTCTCCTATTCGTACACTCTTGTGCCCCTCTGCCTGCCACTCCTCAGTCAACCTCATTCCGGCAGCAGCTTTTCCTCCCCACCGTTGCCCCTCGGCCTTCAGCTCTGATAGCCGCTGTCTCCTATTCATACACTCGTCTGCCCCTCTGCCTTCCACTCCTCAGTCAACCTCATTCCGGCAGCAGCTTCTCCTCCCACCGCTTCCCTTAGGCCTTCAGCTCTTTTAGCCGCTGTCTCCTATTCGTACACTCGTCTGCCCTTCGTCCTGTCCCTCCTCAGTAAACCTCCCTCTTGCAGCAGCCTCTCCTCCCCGCCGCTGCCCTTCTGCCTTCAGCTCTGATAGCCGCTGTCTCCTAATCTTACACCCATCTGCCCCTCGTCCTGTCCCTCCTTAGTCCACCTTACCTCTGGCAGCAGTTTCTCCTCCCCGCCGCTTCCCTTAGGCTTTTAGCTCTGATAGCCGCTGTCTCCTATTCGTACACTCGTCTGCCCCTCTGCCTGCCACTTCTCAGTCAACCTCATTCCGGCAGCAGCTTCTCCTCCCACCGCTTCCCTTATGCCTTCAGCTCTGATAGCCGCTGTCTCCTATTCTTACACCCATCTGCCCCTCGTCCTGTCCCTCCTCAGTCCACCTTACCTCTGGCAGCAGCTTCTCCTCCCCGCCGCATCCCTTAGGCCTTCAGCTCTGATAGGCGCTGTCTCCTATTCGTACACTCGTCTGCCCCTCTGCCTGCCACTCCTCAGTCAACCTCATTCCAGCAGCAGCTTCTCCTCCCCGCCGCTTCCCTTAGGCCTTTAGCTCTGATAGCCGCTGTCGTCTATTCGTACACTCGTCTGCCCCTCTGCCTTCCACTCCTCAGACAACCTCATTCCGGCTGCAGCTACTCCTCCCACCGCTTCCCTTAGGCCTTCAGCTCTGATAGCCGCTGTCTCCTATTCTTACACCCATCTGCCCCTTATCCTGTCCCTCCTCAGTCCACCTTTCCTCTGGCAGCAGCTTCTCCTCCCACCGCTTCCCTTAGGCCTTCAGCTCTGATATCCGCTGTCTCCTATTCGTACACCCATCTGCCCCTCGTCCTGTCCCTCCTCAGTTCACCTCCTTCGGCAGCAGCCTCTCCTCCCCGCCGCTGCCCTTCTGCCTTCAGCTCTGATAGCCACTGTCTCCTATTCGTACACTCGTGTGCCCCTCTGCCTGCCACTCCTCACTCAACCTCATTCAGGCAGCAGCTTTTCCTCCCCGCCGCTGCACCTAGGCCTTCAGCTCTGATAGCCGCCGTCTCCTATTCATACACTCGTCTGCCCCTCTGCCTTCCACTCCTCAGTCAACCTCATTCCGGCAGCAGCTTCTCCTCCCACCGCTTCCCTTAGGCCTTCATCTCTGATAGCCGCTGTCTCCTATTCTTACACCCATCTGCCCCTCGTCCTGTCCCTCCTCAGTCCACCTTCCCTCTGGCAGCAGCTTCCCCTCCCCGCCGCTTCCCTTAGGCCTTGAGCTCTGATAGCCGCTGTCTCCTATTCGTACACTCGTGTGCCCCTCTGCCTGCCACTCCTCAGTCAACCTCATTCCGGCAGCAGCTTTTCCTCCCCACTGCTGCCCCATGGCCTTCAGCTCTGATAGCCGCTGTCTCCTATTGATACACTCGTCTGCCCCTCTGCCTTCCACTCCTCAGTCAACCTCATTCTGGCAGCAGCTTCTCCTCTCACCGCTTCCCTTAGGCCTTTAGCTCTGATAGCCACTGTCTCCTCTTCTTACACCCAACTGCCCCTCGTCCTGTCCCTCCTCAGTCCACCTTACCTCTGGCAGCAGCTTCTCCTCCCCACCGCTTCACTTAGGCCTTTAGCTCTGATAGCCGCTGTCTTCTATTCGTACACTCGTCTGCCCCTCTGCCTGCCACTCCTCAGTCAACCTCATTCCGGCAGCAGCTTCTCCTCCCACCGCTTCCCTTAGGCCTTCAGCTCTGATATCCGCTGTCTCCTATTCTTACACCCATCTGCCCCTCGTCCTGTCCCTCCTCAGTCCACCTTCCCCCTGGCAGCAGCTTTTCCTCCCCACCGCTTCCCTTAGGCCTTCCTCTCTGATAGCCGCTGTCTCCTATTCATACACTCGTCTGCCCCTCTGCCTGCCACTCCTCAGTCAACCTCATTCCGGCAGCAGCTTCTCCTCCCCGCCGCTTCCCTTAGGCCTTCAGCTCTGATAGCCGCTGTCTCCTATTCGTACACTCGTCTGCCCCTCTGCCTTCCACTCCTCAGTCAACCTCATTCCGGCAGCAGCTTCTCCTCCCACCGCTTCCCTTAGGCCTTCAGCTCTGATAGCCGCTGTCTCCTATTATTACACCCATCTGCCCCTCGTCCTGTCCCTCCTCAGTCCACCTTACCTCTGGCAGCAGCTTCTCCTAACCGCCGCTTCCCTTAGGCCTTTAGCTCTGATAGCCGCTGTCTCCTATTCGTACACTCGTCTGCACCTCTGCCTGCCACTCCTCAGTCAACCTCATTCCGGCAGCAGCTTCTCCTCCCCGCCGCTTCCCTTAGGCCTTCAGCTCTGATAGCCGCTGTCTCCTATTCATACACTCGTCTGCCCCTCTTCCTTCCACTCCTCAGTCAACCTCATTCCGGCAGCAGCTTCTCCTCACACCGCTTCCCTTAGGCCTTCAGCTCTGATAGCCGCTGTCTCCTATTCTTACACCCATCTGCCCCTCGTCCTGTCCCTCCTCAGTCCACCTTACCTTTGGCAGCAGCTTCTCCTCCCCGCCGCTTCCCTTAGGCCTTCAGCTCTGATAGCCGCTGTCTCCTATTCATACACACGTCTGCCCCTCTGCCTTCCACTCCTCAGTCAACCTCATTCCGGCAGCAGCTTCTCCTCCCACCGCTTCCCTTAGGCCTTCGGCTCTGATAGCCGCTGTCTCCTATTCTTTCACCCATCTGCGCCTCGTCCTGTCCCTCCTCAGTCCACCTTACCTCTGGCAGCAGCTTCTCCTCCCACCGCTTCCCTTAGGCCTTTAGCTCTGATAGCCGCTGTCTCCTATTCGTACACTCGTCTGCACCTCTGCCTGCCACTCCTCAGTCAACCTCATTCCGGCAGCAGCTTCTCCTCCCCGCCGCTTCCCTTAGGCCTTCAGCTCTGATAGCCGCTGTCTCCTATTCATACACTCGTCTGCCCCTCTTCCTTCCACTCCTCAGTCAACCTCATTCCGGCAGCAGCTTCTCCTCACACCGCTTCCCTTAGGCCTTCAGCTCTGATAGCCGCTGTCTCCTATTCGTACACCCATCTGCCCCTCGTCCTGTCCCTCCTCAGTTCACCTCCTTCTGGCAGCAGCCTCTCCTCCCCGCCGCTGCCCTTCTGCCTTCAGCTCTGATAGCCACTGTCTCCTATTCGTACACTCTTGTGCCCCTCTACCTGCCACTCCTCAGTCAACGTCATTCCGGCAGCAGCTTTTCCTCCCCACCGCTGCCCCTCGGCCTTTAGCTCTGATAGCCGCTGCCTCCTATTCATACACTCGTCTGCCCCTCTGCCTTCCACTCCTCAGTCAACCTCATTCCGGCAGCAGCTTCTCCTCCCACCGCTTCCCTTAGGCCTTCAGCTCAGATATCCGCTGTCTCCTATTCGTACACCCATCTGCCCCTCGTCCTGTCCCTCCTCAGTTCACCTCCTTCTGGCAGCAGCCTCTCCTCCCCGCCGCTGCCCTTCTGCCTTCAGCTCTGATAGCCACTGTCTCCTATTCGTACACTCGTGTGCCCCTCTACCTGCCACTCCTCAGTCAACCTCATTCAGGCAGCAGTTTTCCTCCCCGCCGCTGCCCCTAGGCCTTCAGCTCTGATAGCCGCTTTCTCCTATTCATACACTCGTCAGCCCCTCTGCCTTCCACTCCTCAGTCAACCTCATTCCGGCAGCAGCTTCTCCTCCCACCGCTTCCCTTAGGCCTTCATCTCTGATAGCCGCTGTCTCCTATTCTTACACCCATCTGCCCCTCGTCCTGTCCCTCCTCAGTCCACCTTCCCTCTGGCAGCAGCTTCTCCTCCCCGCCGCTTCCCTTAGGCCTTTTGCTCTGATAGCCGCTGTCTCCTATTCGTACACTCGTGTGCCCCTCTGCCTTCCACTCCTCAGACAACCTCATTCCGGCTGCAGCTTCTCCTCCCACCGCTTCCCTTAGGCCTTCAGCTCTGATAGCCGCTGTCTCCTATTCTTACACCCATCTGCCCCTTATCCTGTCCCTCCTCAGTCCACCTTTCCTCTGGCAGCAGCTTCTCCTCCCACCGCTTCCCTTAGGCCTTCAGCTCTGATATCCGCTGTCTCCTATTCGTACACCCATCAGCCCCTCGGCCTGTCCCTCCTCAGTTCACCTCCTTCCGGCAGCAGCCTCTCCTCCCAGCCGCTGCCCTTCTGCCTTCAGCTCTGATAGCCACTGTCTCCTATTCGTACACTCGTGAGCCCCTCTGCCTGCCACTCCTCAGTCAACCTCATTCAGGCAGCAGCTTTTCCTCCCCGCCGCTGCACCTAGGCCTTCAGCTCTGATAGCCGCAGTCTCCTATTCATACACTCGTCTGCCCCTCTGCCTTCCACTCCTCAGTCAACCTCATTCCGGCAGCAGCTTCTCCTCCCACCGCTTCCCTTAGGCCTTCAGCTCTGATATCCGCTGTCTCCTATTCGTACACCCATCTGCCCCTCGTCCTGTCCCTCCTCAGTTCACCTCCTTCCGGCAGCAGCATCTCCTCCCCGCCGCTGCCCTACTGCCTTCAGCTCTGATAGCCACTGTCTCCTATTCGTACACTCGTGTGCCCCTCTGCCTGCCACTCCTCAGTCAACCTCATTCCGGCAGCAGCTTTTCCTCCCCACCGCTGCCCCTCGGCCTTCAGTTGATAGCCGCTGTCTCCTATTCATACACTCGTCTGCCCCTCTGCCTTCCACTCCTCAGACAACCTCATTCCGGCTGCAGCTTCTCCTCCCACAGCTTCCCTTAGGCCTTCAGCTCTGATAGCCGCTGTCTCCTATTCTTACACCCATCTGCCCCTTATCCTGTCCCTCCTCAGTCCACCTTTCCTCTGGCAGCAGCTTCTCCTCCCTGCCGCTTCCCTTAGGCCTTCAGCTCTGATAGTCGCTGTCTCCTATTCGTACACTCGTCTGCCCCTCTGCCTGCCACTCCTCAGTCAACCTCATTCCGGCAGCAGCTTTTCCTCCCACCGCTTCCCTTAGGCCTTCAGCTCTTTTAGCCGCTGTCTCCTATTCGTACACTCGTCTGCCCTTCGTCCTGTCCCTCCTCAGTAAACCTCCCTCTTGCAGCAGCCTCTCCTCCCCGCCGCTGCCCTTCTGCCTTCAGCTCTGATAGCCGCTGTCTCCTATTCTTACACCCATCTGCCCTTCGTCCTGTCCCTCCTCAGTCCACCTTACCTCTGGCAGCAGCTTCTCCTCCCCGCCACTTCCCTTAGGCCTTTAGCTCTGATAGCCGCTGTCGCCTATTCGTACACTCGTCTGCCCCTCTGCCTTCCACTCCTCAGTCAACCTCATTCCGGCAGCAGCTTCTCCTCCCACCGCTTCCCTTAGGCCTTCAGCTCTGATAGCCGCTGTCTCCTATTCTTACACCCATCTGCCCCTCGTCCTGTCCCTCCTCAGTCCACCTTACCTCTGGCAGCATCTTCTCCTCCCCGCCGCTTCCCTTAGGCCTTCAGCTCTGATAGCCGCTGTCTCCTATTCGTACACTCGTCTGCCCCTCTGCCTACCACTCCTCAGTCAACCTCATTCCAGCAGCAGCTTCTCCTCCCCGCCGCTTCCCTTAGGCCTTCAGCTCTGATAGCCGCTGTCTCCTATTCGTACACTCTTGTGCCCCTCTGCCTGCCACTCCTCAGTCAACCTCATTCCGGCAGCAGCTTTTCCTCCCCACCGTTGCCCCTCGGCCTTCAGCTCTGATAGCCGCTGTCTCCTATTCATACACTCGTCTGCCCCTCTGCCTTCCACTCCTCAGTCAACCTCATTCCGGCAGCAGCTTCTCCTCCCACCGCTTCCCTTAGGCCTTCAGCTCTTTTAGCCGCTGTCTCCTATTCGTACACTCGTCTGCCCTTCGTCCTGTCCCTCCTCAGTAAACCTCCCTCTTGCAGCAGCCTCTCCTCCCCGCCGCTGCCCTTCTGCCTTCAGCTCTGATAGCCGCTGTCTCCTATTCTTACACCCATCTGCCCCTCGTCCTGTCCCTCCTTAGTCCACCTTACCTCTGGCAGCAGTTTCTCCTCCCCGCCGCTTCCCTTAGGCTTTTAGCTCTGATAGCCGCTGTCTCCTATTCGTACACTCGTCTGCCCCTCTGCCTGCCACTTCTCAGTCAACCTCACTCCGGCAGCAGCTTCTCCTCCCACCGCTTCCCTTAGGCCTTCAGCTCTGATAGCCGCTGTCTCCTATTCTTACACCCATCTGCCCCTCGTCCTGTCCCTCCTCAGTCCACCTTACCTCTGGCAGCAGCTTCTCCTCCCCGCCGCTTCCCTTAGGCCTTCAGCTCTGATAGCCGCTGTCTCCTATTCGTACACTCGTCTGCCCCTCTGCCTGCCACTCCTCAGTCAACCTCATTCCAGCAGCAGCTTCTCCTCCCCGCCGCTTCCCTTAGGCCTTTAGCTCTGATAGCCGCTGTCGTCTATTCGTACACTCGTCTGCCCCTCTGCCTTCCACTCCTCAGACAACCTCATTCCGGCTGCAGCTACTCCTCCCACCGCTTCCCTTAGGCCTTCAGCTCTGATAGCCGCTGTCTCCTATTCTTACACCCATCTGCCCCTTATCCTGTCCCTCCTCAGTCCACCTTTCCTCTGGCAGCAGCTTCTCCTCCCACCGCTTCCCTTAGGCCTTCAGCTCTGATATCCGCTGTCTCCTATTCGTACACCCATCTGCCCCTCGTCCTGTCCCTCCTCAGTTCACCTCCTTCGGCAGCAGCCTCTCCTCCCCGCCGCTGCCCTTCTGCCTTCAGCTCTGATAGCCACTGTCTCCTATTCGTACACTCGTGTGCCCCTCTGCCTGCCACTCCTCAGTCAACCTCATTCAGGCAGCAGCTTTTCCTCCCCGCCGCTGCACCTAGGCCTTCAGCTCTGATAGCCGCCGTCTCCTATTCATACACTCGTCTGCCCCTCTGCCTTCCACTCCTCAGTCAACCTCATTCCGGCAGCAGCTTCTCCTCCCACCGCTTCCCTTAGGCCTTCATCTCTGATAGCCGCTGTCTCCTATTCTTACACCCATCTGCCCCTCGTCCTGTCCCTCCTCAGTCCACCTTCCCTCTGGCAGCAGCTTCCCCTCCCCGCCGCTTCCCTTAGGCCTTTAGCTCTGATAGCCGCTGTCTCCTATTCGTACACTCGTGTGCCCCTCTGCCTGCCACTCCTCAGTCAACCTCATTCCGGCAGCAGCTTTTCCTCCCCACTGCTGCCCCTCGGCCTTCAGCTCTGATAGCCGCTGTCTCCTATTGATACACTCGTCTGCCCCTCTGCCTTCCACTCCTCAGTCAACCTCATTCCGACAGCAGCTTCTCCTCCCACCGCTTCCCTTAGGCCTTCAGTTCTGATAGCCGCTGTCTCCTATTATTACACCCATCTGCCCCTCGTCCTGTCCCTCCTCAGTCCACCTTACCTCTGGCAGCAGCTTGTCCTAACCGCCGCTTCCCTTAGGCCTTTAGCTCTGATAGCCGCTGTCTCCTATTCGTACACTCGTCTGCACCTCTGCCTGCCACTCCTCAGTCAACCTCATTCCGGCAGCAGCTTCTCCTCCCCGCCGCTTCCCTTAGGCCTTCAGCTCTGATAGCCGCTGTCTCCTATTCGTACACTCTTGTGCCCCTCTGCCTGCCACTCCTCAGTCAACCTCATTCCGGCAGCAGCTTTTCCTCCCCACCGTTGCCCCTCGGCCTTCAGCTCTGATAGCCGCTGTCTCCTATTCATACACTCGTCTGCCCCTCTGCCGTCCACTCCTCAGTCAACCTCATTCCGGCAGCAGCTTCTCCTCCCACCGCTTCCCTTAGGCCTTCAGCTCTTTTAGCCGCTGTCTCCTATTCGTACACTCGTCTGCCCTTCGTCCTGTCCCTCCTCAGTAAACCTCCCTCTTGCAGCAGCCTCTCCTCCCCGCCGCTGCCCTTCTGCCTTCAGCTCTGATAGCCGCTGTCTCCTATTCTTACACCCATCTGCCCCTCGTCCTGTCCCTCCTTAGTCCACCTTACCTCTGGCAGCAGTTTCTCCTCCCCGCCGCTTCCCTTAGGCTTTTAGCTCTGATAGCCGCTGTCTCCTATTCGTACACTCGTCTGCCCCTCTGCCTGCCACTTCTCAGTCAACCTCACTCCGGCAGCAGCTTCTCCTCCCACCGCTTCCCTTAGGCCTTCAGCTCTGATAGCCGCTGTCTCCTATTCTTACACCCATCTGCCCCTCGTCCTGTCCCTCCTCAGTCCACCTTACCTCTGGCAGCAGCTTCTCCTCCCCGCCGCTTCCCTTAGGCCTTCAGCTCTGATAGCCGCTGTCTCCTATTCGTACACTCGTCTGCCCCTCTGCCTGCCACTCCTCAGTCAACCTCATTCCAGCAGCAGCTTCTCCTCCCCGCCGCTTCCCTTAGGCCTTTAGCTCTGATAGCCGCTGTCGTCTATTCGTACACTCGTCTGCCCCTCTGCCTTCCACTCCTCAGACAACCTCATTCCGGCTGCAGCTACTCCTCCCACCGCTTCCCTTAGGCCTTCAGCTCTGATAGCCGCTGTCTCCTATTCTTACACCCATCTGCCCCTTATCCTGTCCCTCCTCAGTCCACCTTTCCTCTGGCAGCAGCTTCTCCTCCCACCGCTTCCCTTAGGCCTTCAGCTCTGATATCCGCTGTCTCCTATTCGTACACCCATCTGCCCCTCGTCCTGTCCCTCCTCAGTTCACCTCCTTCGGCAGCAGCCTCTCCTCCCCGCCGCTGCCCTTCTGCCTTCAGCTCTGATAGCCACTGTCTCCTATTCGTACACTCGTGTGCCCCTCTGCCAGCCACTCCTCAGTCAACCTCATTCAGGCAGCAGCTTTTCCTCCCCGCCGCTGCACCTAGGCCTTCAGCTCTGATAGCCGCCGTCTCCTATTCATACACTCGTCTGCCCCTCTGCCTTCCACTCCTCAGTCAACCTCATTCCGGCAGCAGCTTCTCCTCCCACCGCTTCCCTTAGGCCTTCATCTCTGATAGCCGCTGTCTCCTATTCTTACACCCATCTGCCCCTCGTCCTGTCCCTCCTCAGTCCACCTTCCCTCTGGCAGCAGCTTCCCCTCCCCGCCGCTTCCCTTAGGCCTTTAGCTCTGATAGCCGCTGTCTCCTATTCGTACACTCGTGTGCCCCTCTGCCTGCCACTCCTCAGTCAACCTCATTCCGGCAGCAGCTTTTCCTCCCCACTGCTGCCCCTCGGCCTTCAGCTCTGATAGCCGCTGTCTCCTATTCTTTCACCCATCTGCGCCTCGTCCTGTCCCTCCTCAGTCCACCTTACCTCTGGCAGCAGCTTCTCCTCCCACCGCTTCCCTTAGGCCTTCAGCTCTGATATCCGCTGTCTCCTATTCGTACACTCGTGTGCCCCTCTGCCTGCCACTCCTCAGTCAACCTCATTCCGGCAGCAGCTTCTCCTCCCCACCGCTTCCCTTAGGCCTTCAGCTCTGATAGCCGCTGTCTCCTATTCATACACTCGTCTGCCCCTCTTCCTTCCACTCCTCAGTCAACCTCATTCCGGCAGCAGCTTCTCCTCACACCGCTGCCCTTAGGCCTTCAGCTCTGATAGCCGCTGTCTCCTATTCTTACACCCATCTGCCCCTCGTCCTGTCCCTCCTCAGTCCACCTTACCTTTGGCAGCAGCTTCTCCTCCCCGCCGCTTCCCTTAGGCCTTCAGCTCTGATAGCCGCTGTCTCCTATTCATACACTTGTCTGCCACTCTGCCTGCCACTCCTCAGTCAACCTCATTCCGGCAGCAGCATCTCCGTCCACCGCTTCCCTTAGGCCTTTAGCTCTGATAGCCGCTGTCTCCTATTCGTACACTCGTCTGCCCCTCTGCCTGCCACTCCTCAGTCAACCTCATTCCGGCAGCAGCTTCTCCTCCCCGCCGCTTCCCTTAGGCCTTCAGCTCTGATAGCCGCTGTCTCCTATTCATACACTCGTCTGCCCCTCTTCCTTCCACTCCTCAGTCAACCTCATTCCGGCAGCAGCTTCTCCTCACACCGCTTCCCTTAGGCCTTCAGCTCTGATAGCCGCTGTCTCCTATTCTTACACCCATCTGCCCCTCGTCCTGTCCCTCCTCAGTCCACCTTACCTTTGGCAGCAGCTTCTCCTCCCCGCCGCTTCCCTTAGGCCTTCAGCTCTGATAGCCGCTGTCTCCTATTCATACACACGTATGCCCCTCTGCCTTCCACTCCTCAGTCAACCTCATTCCGGCAGCAGCTTCTCCTCCCACCGCTTCCCTTAGGCCTTCGGCTCTGATAGCCGCTGTCTCCTATTCTTTCACCCATCTGCGCCTCGTCCTGTCCCTCCTCAGTCCACCTTACCTCTGGCAGCAGCTTCTCCTCCCACCGCTTCCCTTAGGCCTTCAGCTCTGATATCCGCTGTCTCCTATTCGTACACCCATCTGCCCCTCGTCCTGTCCCTCCTCAGTTCACCTCCTTCTGGCAGCAGCCTCTCCTCCCCGCCGCTGCCCTTCTGCCTTCAGCTCTGATAGCCACTGTCTCCTATTCGTACACTCGTATGCCCCTCTGCCTTCCACTCCTCAGTCAACCTCATTCCGGCAGCAGCTTCTCCTCCCACCGCTTCCCTTAGGCCTTCGGCTCTGATAGCCGCTGTCTCCTATTCTTTCACCCATCTGCCCCTCGTCCTGTCCCTCCTCAGTCCACCTTACCTTTGGCAGCAGCTTCTCCTCCCCGCCGCTTCCCTTAGGCCTTTTGCTCTGATAGCCGCTGTCTCCTATTCGTACACTCGTGTGCCCCTCTACCTGCCACTCCTCAGTCAACGTCATTCCGGCAGCAGCTTTTCCTCCCCACCGCTGCCCCTCGGCCTTTAGCTCTGATAGCCGCTGTCTCCTATTCATACACTCGTCTGCCCCTCTGCCTTCCACTCCTCAGTCAACCTCATTCCGGCAGCAGCTTCTCCTCTCACCGCTTCCCTTATGCCTTCAGCTCTGATAGCCACTGTCTCCTATTCTTATACCCAACTGCCACTCGTCCTGTCCCTCCTCAGTCCACCTTACCTCTGGCAGTAGCTTCTCCTCCCCACCGCTTCCCTTAGGCCTTTAGCTCTGATAGGCGCTGTCTCCTATTGGTACACTCGTCTGCCCCTCTGCCTGCCACTCCTCAGTCAACCTCATTCCGGCAGCAGCTTCTCCTCCCACCGCTTCCCTTAGGCCTTCAGCTCTGATAGCCGCTGTCTCCTATTCTTACACCCATCTGCCCCTCGTCCTGTCCCTTCTCAGTCCACCTTACCTCTGGCAGCAGCTTCTCCTCCCCGCCGCTTCCCTTAGGCCTTCAGCTCTGATAGCCGCTGTCTCCTATTCGTACACTCGTCTGCCCCTCTGCCTGCCACTCCTCAGTCAACCTCATTCCGGCAGCAGCTTCTCCTCCCACCGCTTCCCTTAGGCCTTCAGCTATTATAGCCGCTGTCTCCTATTCGTACACTCGTCTGCCCTTCTTCCTGTCCCTCCTCAGACAACCTCCCTCTTGCAGCAGCTTCTCCTCCCCGCCGCTGCCCTTCTGCCTTCAGCTCTGATAGCCGCAGTCTCCTATTCGTACACTCGTGTGCCCCTCTGCCTGCCACCCCTCAGTCGACCTCATTACGGCAGCAGCTTTTCCTCCCCGCCGCTGCCCCTCGGTCTTCAGCTCTGATAGCCGCTGTCTCCTATTCATACACTCGTCTGCCCCTCTTCCTTCCACTCCTCAGTCAACCTCATTCCGGCAGCAGCTTCTCCTCCCACCGCTTCCCTTGGGCCTTCAGCTCTGATAGCCGCTGTCTCCTATTCTTACACCCATCTGCCCCTCGTCCTGTCCCTCCTCAGTCCACCTTACCTCTGGCAGGAACCTCTCCTCCCCGCCGATTCCCTTAGGCCTTCAGCTCTTATAGCCGCTGTCTCCTATTCGTACACTCGTCTGCCCTTCGTCCTCCCCCTCCTCAGTCCACCTCCCTCTGGCAGCAGCTTCTCCTCCCCAACGCTGCCCCTCGGCCTCCAGTTCTGATAGCCGCTTTCTCCTATTCGTACACTCGTCTGCCCTTCGTCCTGTCCCTCCTCAGTCCACCTCCCTCCGGCAGCAGCCTCTCCTCCCCGCAGCTGCCCTTCTGCCTTCAGCTCTGATAGCCGCTGTCTCCTATTCGTACACTCGTGTGCCCCATCTGCCTGCCACTCCTCAGTCAACCTCATTCCGGCACCAGCTTTTCCTCCCCGCCGCTGATCATCGGTCTTCAGCTCTGATAGCCTCTGTCTCCTATTCATACACTCGTCTGCCCCTCTGCCTTCCACTCCTCAGTCAACCTCATTCCGGCAGCAGCTTCTCCGCCCACCGCTTCCCTTAGGCCTTCAGCTCTGATAGCCGCTGTCTCCTATTCTTACACCCATCTGCCCCTCGACCTGTCCCTCCTCAGTCCACCTTACCTCTGGCAGCAGCTTCTCCTCCCCGCCGCTTCCCTTAGGCCTTCAGCTCTGATAGCCGCTGTCTCCTATTCGTACACTCGTCTGCCCCTCTGCCTGCCACTCCTCAGTCAACCTCATTCCGGCAGCAGCTTCTCCTCCTACCGCTTCCCTTAGGCCTTCAGCTCTTATAGCCGCTGTCTCCTATTCGTACACTCGTCTGCCCTTCGTCCTGTCCCTCCTCAGTCAACCTCCCTCTTGCATCAGCCTCTCCTCCCCGCCGCTGCCCTTCTGCCTTCAGCTCTGATAGCCGCTGTCTCCTATTCGTACACTCGTATGCCCCTCTGCCTGCCACTCCTCAGTCAACCTCATTCCGGCAGCACCTTTTCCTCCCCGCCGCTGCCCCTCCGTCTTCAGCTCTGATAGCCGCTGTCTCCTATTCATACACTCGTCTGCCCCTCTGCCTTCCACTCCTCAGTCAACCTCATTCCGGCAGCAGCTTCTCCTCCCACCGCTTCCCTTAGGCCTTCAGCTCTGATAGCCGCTGTCTCCTATTCTTACACCCATCTGCCCCTCGTCCTGTTTCTCCTCAGTCCACCTTACCTCTGGCATCAGCTTCTCCTCCCCGCCGCTTCCCTTAGACCTTTAGCTCTGATAGCCGCTGTCTCCTATTCGTACACTCGTCTGCCCCTCTGCCTGCCACTCCTCAGTCAACCTCATTCCGGCAGCAGCTTCTCCTCCCACCGCTTCCCTTAGGCCTTCAGCTCTGATAGCCGCTGTCTCCTATTCTTACACCCATCTGCCCTTCGTCCTGTCCCTCCTCAGTCCACCTTACCTCTGGCAGCAGCTTCTCGTCCCCGCCGCTTCCCTTAGGCCTTCAGCTCTGATAGCCGCTGTCTCCTATTCGTACACTTCTGTGCCCCTCTGCCTGCCACTCCTCAGTCAACATCATTCCGGCAGCAGCTTTTTCTCCCCGCCGCTGCCCCTCGGCCCTCAGCTCTGATAGCCGCTGTCTCCTATTCACACACTCGTCTGCCCCTCTGCCTTCCACTCCTCAGGCAACCTCATTCCGGCAGCAGCTTCTCCTCCCACCGCTTCTCTTAGGCCTTCCGCTCTGATAGCCGCTGTCTCCTATACTTACACCCATCTGCCCCTCGTCCTGTCCCTCCTCAGTCCACCTTACCTCTGGCAGCAGCTTCTCCTCCCCGCCGCTTCCCTTAGGCCTTTAGCTCTGATAGCCGCTGTCTCCTATTCGTACACTCGTCTGCCCCTCTGCCTGCCACTCCTCAGTCAACCTCATTCCGGCAGCAGCTTCTCCTCCCACCGCTTCCCTTAGGCCTTCAGCTCTGATAGCCGCTGTCTCCTATTCTTACACCCATCTGCCCCTCGCCCTGTCCCTCCTCAGTCCACCTTACCTCTGGCAGCAGCTTCTCCTCCCCGCCGCTTCCCTTAGGCCTTCAGCTCTGATAGCCGCTGTCTCCTATTCGTACACTCGTGTGCCCCTCTGCCTCCCACTCCTCAGTCAACCTCATTCCGGCAGCAGCTTCTCCTCCCACCGCTTCCCTTAGACCTTCAGCTCTGATAGCCACTGTCTCCTATTCTTACACCCATCTGCCCCTCGTCCTGTCCCTCCTCAGTCCACCTTACCTCTGGCAGCAGCTTCTCCTCCACGCCGCTTCCCTTAGGCCTTCAGCTCAGATAGCCGCTGTCTCCTATTCGTACACTCGTGTGCCCCTCTGCCTGCCACTCCTCAGTCAACCTCATTCCGGCAGCAGCTTCTCCTCCCACCGCTTCCCTTGTGCCTTCAGCTCTGATAGCCGCTGTCTCCTATTCTTACACCCATCTGCCCCTCGTCCTGTCCCTCCTCAGTCCACCTTACCTCTGGCAGCAGCTTCTCCTCCCCACCGCTTCCCTTAGGCCTTCAGATCTGATAGCCACTGTCTCCTATTCGTACACTCGTCTGCCCCTCTGCCTGCCACTCCTCAGTCAACCTCATTCCGGGAGCAGCTTCTCCTCCCCGCAGCTTCCCTTAGGCCTTCAGCTCTGATAGCCGCTGTCTGCTATTCGTACACTCTTGTGCCCCTCTGCCTGCCACTCCTCAGTCAACCTCATTCCGGCAGCAGCTTCTACTCCCCGCCGCTTCCCTTAGGCCTTCAGCTCTTATAGCCGCTGTCTCCTATTCGTACACTCGTCTGCCCTTCTTCCTGTCCCTCCTCAGTCCACCCCCCTCTGGCAGCAGCCTCTACTCCCCGCCTTTGCCCTTCTGCCTTCAGCTCTGATAGCCGCTGTCTAATATTCGTACACTCGTCTGCCCCTCTGCCTGCCACTCCTCAGTCAACCGCATTCCGGGAGCAGCTTCTCCTCCCCACAGCTTCCCTTAGGCCTGCAGCTCTGATTCCCGCTGTCTACTATTCGTATACTCGTCTGCCCCTCTGCCTGCCACTCCTCAGTCAACCTCATTCCGGCAGCAACATCTCCTCCCACCGCTTCCCTTAGGCCTTCAGCTCTGATAGCCGCTGTCTGCTATTCGTACACTCGTCTGCCCCTCTGCCTGCCACTCCTCAGTCAACCTCATTCCGGCAGCAGCTTCTCCTCCCACCGCTTCCCTTAGGCCTTCAGTTCTTATAGCCGCTGTCTCCTATTCGTACACTCGTCTGCCCTTCTTCCTGTCCCTCCTCAGTCCACCTCCCCCCGGCAGCAGCCTCTCCTCCCCGCCGCTGCCCTTCTGCCTTCAGCTCTGATAGCCGCTGTCTAATATTCGTACACTCGTCTGCCACTCTGCCTGCCACTCCTCAGTCAACCTCATTCCGGCAGCAGCTTCTCCTCCCACTGCTTCCCTTAGGCCTTCAGCTCTGATAGCCGCTGTCTCCTATTCTTACACCCATCTGCCCCTCGTCCTGTCCCTCCTCAGTCCACCTTCCATCTGGCTGCAGCTTCTCCTCCCCGCCGCTTCCCTTAGGCCTTTAGCTCTGATTGCCGCTGTCTCCTATTCGTACACTCGTCTTCCCCTCGGCCTGCTCCTCCTCAGTCCACCCCCGTCCGGCAGCAGCTTCTCCTCTGCACCGCTGCCTCTTGACCTTCAGCTCTAATAGCCGCTGTCTCCTATTAGTACACTCGCCTGCCCACCGGCCTGCCCCTCCTCAGTCCACCTCTCTTTGGCAGCTGCTCCTCTTTCCCGCCGCTGCCCCTTGGCCTTCAGCTCTGATAGCCGCTGTCTCCCATTCGTACACTCGTCTGCCCCTCTGCCTGCCATTCCTCTGTCAACCTCATTCCGGCAGCAGCTTCTTCTCCCCGCCGATTCCCTTAGGCCTTCAGCTCTGATAGCTGCTTTCTCCTATTCGTACACCCGTCTGCCCCTATGCATGCCACTCCTCAGTCAACCTCATTCCGGCAGCAGCTCCTCCTCCCCGCCGCATCCCTTAGGCCTTTAGCTCTGATAGCCGCTGTCTCCTATTTGTACACTCGTCTGCCCCTCTGCCTGCCACTCCTGAGTCAACCTCATTCCGGCAGCTGCTTCTCCTCCCTGCCACTTCCCTTAGGCCTTCAGCTCTGATAGCCGCTTTCTCCTTTTTATACACTCGCCTGCCCCTCTGCCTGCCACTCCTCAGTGAACCTCATTCCGGCAGCAGCTTCTCCTCCCCGCCGTTTCCCTTAGGCCTTCAGCTCTGATAGCCGCTGTCTCCTACTGGTACACTCGCCTGACCTTCAGGCTGTCCGTCCTCGGTCCACCTCCCTCCGGCAGCAGCTTCTCCTCCCCGCCGCTGCTCCTCGGCCTTGAGCTCTAATAGCCACTGATTCCTATTCGTACACTCGTCTGCCCCTCTGCCTGCCACTCCTCAATCAACCTCATTCCGGCACGGCAGCAGCTTCTCCTACCCGCCGCTGCCCTTTGGCCTTCAGCTCTGATAGCCGCTGTCTCCTATTCGTACACACGTCTGCCCCTCTGCCTGCCACTCCTCAGTCAACCTCTTTCCGGCAGCAGCTTCTCCTCCCCGCCGTTTCCCTTAGGCCTTCAGCTCTGATAGCCGCTGTCTTCTATTCATACACCCGCCTACCCCTCGGCCTGCCCCTCCTCAGTCCACCTCCCTCCGGCAGCAGCTTTTCCTCCCCGCCGCTGCCCCTCGGCCTTCAGCTCTGATAGCCGCTGTCTTCTATTCATACACTCGCCTGCCCCTTGGCCTGCCCCTCCTCAGTGCACCTCCCTCCGGCAGTATCTTCTCCTCTCCGCCGCTGCCCCTCGGCATGCGCCGCCCGCCCACCCAGCGGCCCTCTATTTGCCGTTCGGCCGGCTCACTTCCGGTTTTGAAGGGTTGTTCCGGGTCGCCCGTATGTTTGCGTTTCTGGGCGTGGGTTGTGGGGGTTGGGGTTGGCCTGCTTCGCGCGCAGCCCGGCTCTGCTTTTTCGAGCTGGGGATGGAGTGACGGGAGTGACAGCGGCTAATGACACTCGCCTCGAAGCAGTTTCCCTTCCGACATCCCTCACTCACTGTGTCGCGTGCTGGGTGGAGCCGTCGCACCGCCAACAAATACAGAGTCCGCGGCGCGAGTGTAAAACAGAATGTAATTGCCGCAACGGATAACGCCTTTTCGAAATTGATGCAGCGGGCATGCAGAGCGAGAAGAGACGTTGTTGTGGGCATTACAAGATGGTGAACACATCGTCCCAGCAGGTGTATGTGCACACAAAGGGCAACTTATTTGACGAGAAGGAGGGTGTATTCTCCGTGCAATTCAGGTGCAGTCATACATATACATTTAGTTTAACAGCAACATTTAATAGGAGATTAAATTGTCAGTTCGTCATCATTGAAATAGATTTTACATTCGTTATACATTGAATTATGCAACCTTCGTATCTCGGTGACACAATCCGGATCTTTAGGCGAGTTGGATGGGACTCATTAAATAGTAACGACTCAAACGATTAACACATATGGAGATCTAAATCGAAATATAGAATATGAGCTGGAATTAACACTGAGCAGTTCAGAAGTAATACCACGATTTCAGTAGCATTCGCCACAAGTCCTCGATATTGGCCTAAGGTCGACCCGTGCGTGCATTAAAGAGCCTGAGTTTGGAATCTGAACGGAGGCGTCGCTTCGAGCAATGCGAGGCTGCAGCGCCGTCCGCTCCCCAGCCAGCACAGTCGGCTGCTGGCTTCACCGACGGCAGAGGCAACAGGTAACGATAACAAACTGGCAGCACAATGGCTCAAGTTCGCTAGGAAATGAAATGGACAATAGCTGAAACCGTGTCCCATTGACCCCTTTCAAAACATACAAGTTATATACATGCGTCGTGTCTGCTGTTTAGCAGATGTTCGAAATGACAGACATCGTGCGTATATATATATATATATATATATATATATATATATATATATATATATATATATATATATAAAACTTTTACAAATGCCGACGACAGGCGACGATCCTTTCTTCAGTGCGGAGGCACCGGTAGCCGCTTACTCTTATTGGAATAAGTTTGAAAAATCCTCAAGTCGGAGTTGACAATTCGCATCTGGCGATAGGCGCGGGTGAGCATCCGTGCAGGGTGCCGACCGCTTTGTCGCCACAGGGGTCAGCGCGAGTGCCCACGAGGCGCGAGGCCCGGGTTCGAATCCCGGCTGGGCACACATTCCACTTGAAGCACTCGCAGTCCAGGTGACGTGACGCGTGCAGCGGCCCCTGCACGTAGACGCGGTCGCACAGCGACGGCGACGGCGACGGCGACAGCGTGCAGACGGCACGCAGCAGAGGCGGCCGCGTGCCGCAACAGGCACTCACTTACAATCCAAGTCTCGCAGGAATCTTTACTTCACAATACGCACTTAAATACCTCATTCCTCTACTCAGTTTTCTTTTGCGTATTCGTCTTTTTTTAATTTTTTTTGCATAAAGACATAAAATCTTATGTCAGCTGCTAGAGGGTGAAAAACAAGTAGTGATACAATCTAGAACTGACTAATACCATATTTTTCTCACAAAACGAATTATGTAACAATAATACGAGCCAGGCGCCACTGCATATCCGTAGTGGTAGAAGGGGGGGGGTGGAGTGTCAGCCTTTTCTCCGCAACAGGCGTTTCATTCACATCACCGTCCTGAACATCTGAAGCCGCCCTAACGTTTAAAACCGCATTCCAGGACTTTTATTCCTAAAGAAGAAAATATAACAAAACGGGATATACGTAGTTTTAAAGGTGGTGTAGTTTTGCAACAGCAGCACGCCTTGCCTCTGCGCAACGGCACGATTCAGACGCGGTGCAAATGTTGCAATGTTTCTGGAGCTTATGGAGGTCATAGGCGCCTAAAGTTACAGTCTGCTTATCAGCTACCCGAAACTGAAGACAACACAAACAGCCATGCCCGAGGGGGATTCGAACGGCCTCGCGCATTGCAGCATAGCTGCTGAATGCGCTCGGCCGCTCCGCTGCGGCTGACGTGTACCACAGAGCGAGGGCTGCAGAAAACAGGCGTGGGCACCAGTGCTCCCCACGGCGCCGCCACTGCTGAACTACGGAACCTGGTGGATCTCAGGAAAAGGAAGACTGACATGAAAGATTTCCGATCTCAGAATACAGGAGGTATAAGCACGTTTGGCTGACAAAGTGTACTTTGCACTGAAGCACTTTTGGGAAAAAATCGCTTGGCGAAAAGTGCTTTCATAAGTTGTCAATTGTATAAATATTATGTTTATTAATTATGATAACCCAAAATAAATGTAATGTAACTTTCCAAGGTAACTGCTACAATATTGACGAAATAATGAAAATGGTTTGACTACATTAATGACCATAAACATAGTAATTATAACTGAAACTAGTACATTGATTTGGCATAAACAAATTTCATTTTCGTAATTTCTCAGTTGCCGCAATGACTCTCTCTCTTACCTTTTCCAAATCAATTTCACTTAAAACACTAAGATCTGCACTAAGTTTTTCTGACACAGATCCAGTAACTCGAAATTCCTTCCAGTTACGTAATGTCGAATCACTGGAAACGCGGACACCAGGAAAATTGCATGTGAATGCAAGCTGACATCACATGTAAGATTCTGTTCTCGCATAGTTCAACACAAGAAACTGTAGTTTCTACTCCATCTATACCATACCGAATGGAAACTTGACAATATACCGGGTGATCAAATAGTAAGTATAAATCTGAAAATTTAATAAATAGCGGAATAATGTCGATAGAGAGTGAAAGACCACCGTTAATTGTAAAACTACCTCTAGCTGGAGGTAGCCAGTTAAAAGCTAACTTTAAACATATAACTCCGGCCGTAAAACCAGCTAAAGGATTCGCGTGAACTACTGACTACTTCCTGCTACAGAATCTTGCTCCCTGACCCTGAATTAGAACTGACTCAAACTTTTTTTTAGCATCATGAAGGCAAAGGGACGGTGGCCAACATGCATCGTAGGAAGCGGGGGCTGTGTGGAGTGGACTGAGCGGTGTTTTAGGTTAGAGAGACTCGGGAATACACAAAATGGGTTTCAGTCTCAAAGGGGGCAGGTCAGACACAGGAAGAAAGCAGATCTAGAAACCATTGGTATAACAGTCGTAGCTGATTGGGAAAGTACCAGAGATCCAAGCGTTGGTAGAAAGTACTGAGGCACATATCGTTATAGGTTCTGAAAGCTGGCTGACGCCTGAGTAAGTTCTCAAAGGGCCAAATGGTCTTCAGAAAGGATAGAATAAATAAAAAAACGGGGTGGCGTGTTTATTGCTGTTACAAACGGTTTATCCTGCAGCGAAATTGAGGCAGATACTTCGTGTGAGTTGGTCTGGGTAGACGTTATATCTGACAACCGGAATAAATTAATAATTGGATCTTTTTATCGGCCGCCTGACACAGACGATGTGGTTGCCGAAATGTTCAAAGAAAGATTGAATCACATTTCAAATAGGTTGTTGTTGTCGTTATGGTCTTCAGTCCGGAGACTGGTTTGATGCAGCTCTCCACCCTACTCTATCCTGAGCAAGCCTTTTCATATCCTCATAAGATCGGCAACCCACATCCACTTGAATCTGCTTACTATACGCGTCTCTTGGTCTCCCTCTGCGATTTTTATCCCACACACTTCCCACCAATGCTAAATTTACGATTCCCCGATGTCTAAGAATGTGTACTACCAAGCGATCCCTTCTTTAGGTCAGGGTATGCCAAAAACCCCTTTTCTCACCAATTCTGTTCAATACTTCTTCATTAGTTATGCGATCTACCCACCTAATCTTCAGCATTCTTCTGTAACACCACATTTCAAAAGCATCTATTCTCTTCCTGGCCGCACTGCTTATCGTCCATGTTTCACTCCCGTACAAGGCAACACTCCACACAAATGCCTTCAGAAAAGACTTCCTTACACTTAAATTAATATCCGATGTTAGCAAATTTCTCTTTTTCAGAAATGCTTTTCTTCCCATTGCTATTCTGCATTTTATATCCTCCGTACTGCGATCATCAGATGTCATTTTACTACCTAAGTAACAAAACTCATGTACCACCTTCATTGTTTCGTTACCTAATCTAATTCCTTCAGAATCGCCAGATTTTCTAAGACCGCATTCCAATATTTTTGTTTTGCTCTTGTTAATGTTCATTTTATACGCTCTCTTCAACACACTGTCCATTCCATTCAACTGCTCTTCCACGTCCTTTGCTGTCTCTGACAGAATTACAATGTCATCAGCAAAACGCAATGCTTTTATTTCTTCCCCCTGTACTTTAATCCCTATTCCAAATTTTTCCTTGCTTTCCTTCACCGCCTGCTCGATGTACAAATTGAATAACATCGGAGAAAGGCTACAACCCTGTCTCACTCCTTTCCCAAATGATGCTTCCCTTTCATGCCCTTCGAGTCTAATAACTGCGGTCTGGCTTTTGTACAAGTTGTAAATAACTCTCCTTTCCCTATATTTTACCCCTGCTGACTTCACAGAAACATACTGTTAGAATCGGTGGCGACTTTAACTTACCCTCGATGTATTGGCATAATTACGTATTCAAAACCAGCGGCAAATATAAAACATCGTCCGAACTAGTTCTAAATGTTTTTTCTGAAAAATTCTTCGAACAGTTCGTTCATGAACCCACTAGAATAATAAGTGGTTGCGAAAATACCCTTGATCTCCTAGCTACAAACAATTCGGAGATAGTGAAGAGCATCAAAAGAGATACAGGGATTAGCGAACATCGAGTTGTAGTAGCGAGACTGAATGTCGAAATTCCCAAATGCACCAAAAATAAACGAAAAATATATCTATTCAATGAAGCAGATAAAAATTCGCTTCACGTTTTCCTGAGTGATAGTCTCCAGTCTTTCAAAACTGAAAATGTGAGTGTAGATCAGTTGTGGCTTACTTTCAAAGCCATAATATCAATAGCAATCGAGAGAGTTATACCAAATAAATTAATAAAAGAGGGGGCTGACCCACCGTGGTACACAAAACAGGTCAGATCACTGTTTCAGAAACAAAGAAAAACGCATGCAAAATTTAAAAAGACACAGAATCCGCAAGACTGGCAATCTTTCATTGAAACTCGCAACCTAGCGCGGACTTCAATGCGAGAATCTTATAGTAGTTACCACAACGAAATTCTGTCTCGTAATCTTGCAGAAAATCCAAAAAAATTCTGGTCATATGTGAAGTACACTAGCGGCAAAACACAAACAATACCTTCACTATGCGATAGCAACGGTAATACGACCGATGATAGGACTGCTAAGGCAGAATTACTAAACACAGCTTTCCGAAATTCGTTCACCAAGGAAGACGAAGTGAACACTCCAGTATTCAATCCAAGAACACCTGCCAGCATGCGAAACTTTGAAGTAGTTGTTCCTGGAGTAGTAAAACAGCTTAAGTCACTAAACAAAACCAAATCTTCCGGGCCAGATTGTATACCAACTTAATTCATCTCAGAGTATGCTGATGCAATAGCTCCGTACTTAGCTATAATTTACAACCGATCATTCAGCGAAAGATCCGTACCCAAAACTGGAAAGTTGCCCAAGTTACTCCAATATTCAAGAAAGGCGATAGGAGTAATCCCCAAAATTACAGGCTAATCTCATTGACGTCGATTTGAAGTAGGATTTTGGAACATGTACTTTGTTCGAATATTATGAACTTCCTCGAAGAGAACGACCTATTAACCAATAGTCAATTCGGATTCAGAAAGTATCGATCTTGCGAAACATAGCTTGCCCTTTATTCACATGCAGTGTTAAGTGCCATCGACAAGGGATCTCAAATCGATTCCATATTTCTGGATTTCCGGAAGGCTTTTGACACTGTACCCCACAAGCGGCTTAAAAAAAAAAAAAAAAAAAAAAAAAAAAAAAAGTTCAAATGTTTGTTAAGCTTATGGGACTTAACTACGGGGTCATCAGTCCCTAAACTTACAAACTACTTATGAACTACTTACGAACTAGGACGGCACAAATGTCCATGCCCGAGGGGGGATTCGAACCCCCGACCGTAGTGGCCGTGCTGACCGTGACTGGAGCGCCTCAGTCACCTCGGCCACCGCGGCCGGCAAAGCGGCTTCGAATGAAATTGCGTGCTTGTGGAATATCTGCCCAATTGAGTAATTGGATTCACGATTTCCTATCAGAAAGGACACAGTTCGTTGTTACTGACGGTAAGTCGTTGAGTAAAACAGAAGTGATATTTGGCTTTCCACAGGGAAGCGTTATAGGTCCCCTACTCTTCCTCGTGTTTATAAACGATAAATAAGACAAACTTTAAGGTCGGAAATTCTACCAAATACCTGGGAGTTACAACGACGAACAACTTTGACTGGAGAGAACACAGAAAATATTGGGGATAAGGCGAACCAAAGGTTACGTTTCATTGGCAGAACGCTTCCAAGATGCAGTAGTTCCACCAAAGAGACTGCCAACATCACACTTGTGCGTCCTCTCCTGGAGTACTGTTGCCCCTTGTGGGACCCTCACTCGTTGGGAATGAGGGAAGACTTTGAGAAGGTAAAGAGAAGGGTGAGCTCGTTTTGTTTTATCACGTTACCTGGGAGGGGGGGAAGCGTCACGGAAATTTTGCACGAATCGGGGTGGAAATCATTAAAAGAAAGACGTTATTCATTGCGGCGTGATCTGTTTGCGAAGTTTCAATCACCGACTTTTACTTCTGAATATTTGCTAGCACCCACCTACTTAGGGAGACATGACCATCCCCATAAAATAAGAGAAATCAAATAGAAAACGGAACGATTTAGGTGTTACTTCTTCCCGCGCGCTATTAGAGAAAGGAACGGTAGAGAAAAGTTATGAAAGTGGTTAATGAACCTTTTGCCAGGCACTTAAATGTGATTTGCAGGGTATCTATGTAGATGTAGATGATGTAGATGTTGATCACGAGAATTACACACAATCATTAATATACAAACCACCCCGATCTAAACCCTTTCATGAAGTTGGCTGTGGGAACATTTATGGCGAACGGAATTAAAAATATGATAATTTGCATCTGAATTTGTTCTCATCAACGTTTTTTTAAAACAATAAAAATTCATCCGCATTTAAAATAACTTAAAGTAATGTGAACTGAACATCGTCGGAGGAGGAACTTACAATCAACAAGCATTCAGCTACTCACACGCGCGAAGCAAAGCGAAACTCACCCAACTCAGCGTACTGATAGGAAGCAGAAGGAGGCGCCGCTATCGTAGGCGAATTTCAGCGAACCAGGATGTACCACACAACACAAGAAAAGAAAACTTCGTCGGTCGCTCTGGTCTTTCTTTACTTGCGACGGTACGCGATAATAGCGATATTAATTTCCATTCACATCAAACAGTGATCCTGTGGAATTATTGAGACACACGGCACGCTTCTGCTACATTACATATTCGCACTCCACTGAAGGCGAAGTGCTTAAAGATCGCATTCATTTCAATCAAACCAACAGAATAAAAAAAAAGTTCAAATGTTGGTATAGCCTATGGGACTTAACTACGGGGTCATCAGTCCCTAAACTTACAAACTACTTATGAACTAGGTCGGCACAAATATCCATGCCCCAGGGGGGATTCGAACCCCCGACCGTAGTTGCCGTACAGACCGTGACTGGAGCGCCTCAGTCTCCTCGGCCGCCGCGGCCGGCCAACAGAATCATAGATTACGAAGCAAGAATACACAATAGGAAGGCACTGGAGTGTGAGCAGTGGCGATTGACTAGCTATAAACCCTAGAAGTTGGAGTTCGGAGCCACGTGGTTCCGAAAACCAGTAAAAATACAGAATTTCAATTTCTGAAAAATAAATAAAAATAGCTACGGCATACAATCCTTAGAAATGCGTAGGATATCATAAGGAAGCTAAAGAAATACAGTTAGACGCGATTGGGAAGGTTTCACACGGATTAACGAAGTCCAGTCTTAAAAATCAGAAAAGTGGAATACATCCAAATTCGGAGTAAATTAACTACGAAATACGGCATGCAGCCCCTAGAAATACGTAGTATTTCATAAGCAAGCTAATAAAGGTGGTCGTACAAGGCTAGAAGACAATTTACTGACGGAGTGCGAATGCAAAATACAAGTTTGAATAAGAAACAGCAATTAAAATAGACAGAGAAGAGATCGCGATGTAATAAGGAAAATCAGAAAGATACATACATGATTTCTTGCCTGAAGGGCCTAGAAACAGACACAGGGGTAGCTGAAAGCCTTGTTCTAAGGACACATCACGAGGAGTACATATCACTCGCGGAAGGAGAAAACAGAAAAGAATGTTTCACATGCACTATACAGAATATAAATATTCCCGCATATTAGTCACGTTCCACAAAGCTAGAAAGAAACAGAGTTCATACTCCGCCAGCTAGTCTCACGCAGGTTACCGATTCCCAACCGTTATCAAACCGAATTAGCTGCATATTCACCACGTTTACCTATGCAAAATCATCGAAATGAAATTGAATATATTTCCGTACATGATCGGAGAAACAAAAATGAACCCAAGATCTGAAGTCTAACAAACCAGACAACGAATCACTACCATCTCAAGGGAGGAAAGAAAATCCAGAACGTCTTACCAGGTCGAAGCGCAGCCACAGAATGTTCAGATCGGCCACCCAGTCCCCTCCACCACCGGAAATCCACCGGAAACCGGTAGAAACCCCTGCAAAAACCGAGGTGATGGGGACAGCTAAAACTCTGGCGTCCTGTCGAAGCTCGATATCTGGGCATTGCCAACACAATTTGTAACCAAATGGTGAAGGAACCTCTTTGGTAACATCAAAAGCAGGGGTTGGTAACGACTACCTATCGATAATAAGCTAGAGAACACTAGCAGTGAGCAGCCAGCAGATCACGCCGAAAATTCTCATACATACACGCAGACTCCCTCGCTAGAAGATTCTCATACATGCACATACAGAACAAAGCAAGTACACATTCTCACAGGGACAGTGGCGTCACGGAGAAACCGTTCATATTGCCACATTCATTGATACAATGATAAATTATTAGCATAATAAAATCCCAGCAATATTACAGAAACTAACATTTAAAAATATGAAAACAGTGATAACTTATTAGAATAATAAAATCCCAGGATTCGATTCACACAACGGCAACAGCAGCCGATCCCGAAACGTGACGAGAGTCAATTATGTCAAAAAAATAGCTTACTTGTTGATGTTACTCTTGCCAATAACGTTTATTGTGTAACTATGTTGCCTTTGTTTTAAGAAAAATTAGGATGCGCTTCACACGAGAGCCAGTTGTATGGTAGTTACTGTCTTTCGGAATGGATAGTCCAGAAAACGCACCGACACAGAAAGGCGCCTAAAATTCAACCGCTGCTGTAACAGAAATCACCTGCATCGTACCGGTCTGCGGTGGGAAGTATGACGTCGACCGCAGCCTTCTCGGCTGGTACAGGAATCACTACACCACCGCGCTGCCACGAAGCCATAGCACCACTGGCTGCTGGTTTATCGATATTTATACGTCTTTAGTTCGAGAACAGGTCGACTTGTAATATGATTTTACTTAAATTTTACGTTCACTCACAAATACCAAGTTTTAAAAGGTTAATTTATGTCGTCCTTAGTAGTGTAAAAGCATACTAGGGTATATGTGATTCCAAGCGGCTATTACAAACAAATATAAATTTATCCATTTGAGAAAAGTCTCCCTAGTGCACAAAAGATCCACTAGGCATTACCGACAATCTAGTGAAGCCTCGCGTTAACCTCGGCGGCACCAACTTCCACTCTTTGATGATGTACACATTTTTAGCGTAATAGCCCCTTGTACCGTCGCAGAGAGTATCCACTTCATTGGTTAGTAACGTCGCAAGTAGCTCGATGACAGATCTGCTGAAAATTGTGTCTACGGCAATAACAGATTCAATGTACCCAAGTTCACTACAGTTGTTCTACATGGCATCCCCTGCAGTCAACGCTGCCGTGCTCTCGCTATACACTGTTCCGTCGCCGCTTTTTTTTTTTTTTATATTAGCGATGCCGTTCGACCAGTGAGACAGGCAGCGAAACCTCTTGGCTGGAGATCGTCTCGGATGGAGATGGGCGTCTCACGCACAGGAAGAAAACCGCAACGTAATTTCGAGGAATGTCTGTCGATCGACATGTTCACGAACCCTCATCCAAAGTGGGTGGGCTATTAAAATATTGTCGGTGACGAATTAAAAGTGGAGTGTGATGCAGAAGGGTCGATAGGAAGAACACTTGAGGTAAAAGTGTTTCGCTGTCAGTTACCAGAACGATTCTCTCTCGTAATTTTCAGCTCAGTAGTTTTTGGATCAATTACCTTTCTCAAACAATCTTAACAATTTGCATCATCACCAAATCATCCCGTTTACGATGATGACTGTGTATGGAAAGGTATGGTAACATGACGAACAGTCTTAGATGACGAATCATTAATTTAGTGCGATTATCGGGACAGAGCAGCAGATGGAGGCATTGCTTTGCTAGCTATTAGCACTCTACCTGTGCTACAATATGGGCTAAGGCCGTCAGTCATCATTTACTGCTGGTACAGTATCATTTATGTTTACGCACATGTTATTTGTAACATTACAGTGCACCGAAATAGTATGTAGTACATGTGTGGTAAATTTTTCCAAGCTGGTTTCAGTTTTTTTCATAAATTATAAACTATATTGTTTCTTTAAAATGTATAGTACACTCAAAAGAAAATTTAATGAAGTATTGTATTTAGGTTCAAGTTATAAATGGCCATTTCGGGTAAGTTGACGAATTTACTCGTCAGACAAGATGACGACTCGTCATATTTCCCAAAGAATTTACAAGAACATTTTAATGAGCTTCTCCTACTAGCATTTCAGTATTGATCGTGCGTAACTAGTAGAAATGAAGAACCAACAGACAGTGATGACTATTGCGGAGGAGGTACAGAATGGTGCAGTGGTGTATGTAACTTGAAACGGAAAGGAGAGGAAAAAGTTGCCCTCTTTACACATCACAAACAGAAGCCAAACTGTAGGAAAACAAATATAAAAGAAAAAGGCAGGAAAATTTAATTACATGTAGGGGTCGAAGGGGACAAGTAAAAAAAAAGTGAATAGGCGCTCCTAAATTGTTCGATGTCTGTCAACTACACGGAAGACGACGACGACGATCAGGATTTCGTTAGAGAAGAACTTTGTGAAATGAAAAATGGCTGCGGTAAATTAGGGACTGTCTTCGGTTGTCCGTGCTGTCGTGAACGGGCCCTCGCGGCTCGTGCCGGCCTCGCTGCAGCAGGCACTGGCCAGGCGCGGCCCGCGGCCGGCCTTGGCGGTGTCCGGCCGCCTACGCCGACTAGCCACGCCTAGAAACGGGTTCCCGGTCCGCTAGCGCGCGCCTAGGCCGAGCCGACCTCCCACGTGTGCGTTGCTATGGCGACCGATCGCGCAATATCCGCCGATGAGTAGGGCTGCGGTACCTGCGTCATTGCGTCACTGCGTCATTGCGGTAGCCCTTCCTTTGCTCACGGCGTTTGGAGCGCGCATTGCAGCTCGCAGTGGCCTCGCCGGCGGTGCAGCTTTGAAACGCGCGACTTGCGGCCAGCTGTTGCCTCTGACGGTGCGGCCGCATTCCGGCGTGCGTCAGAGGGTAGTCGCCAAAACAGCTGGAGGGGCGAGTGACGTACCACACACAATGTACATATCACTATTGTAATTTGTGTGTGATTTGTTTATTTATTTTTCGTACGGCTTACATGCAGAGTTAATATAAAAACAGATAACACTTTTGCGGGTCAGAGGTCATAATATATTTGAAACAAATACAAGAAACTATCTAAATTTTAATATCTAGCCGGTCGCAGTGTCCGAGCAATCTGCGGTGTGCCAGTCACGGTCTGCACGGCCGCTGCGGTCGGGGATTCGAATCCTCCCTTGAGTATGAGTATGAGTGTTTGTGTTGTCCTTAGCGTAAGTTAGTTAAGTAGTTAGTGTGTAAGTCTAGCGATTGATGACCACCGAGGTCGGTAGCACGAGACCTCACACGTTTCAATACCTGAGTTCCTGATGCAGGCCAGCCATCGCGACGTCGCTGCAGACCCCTCGGAAGGCACTGTTCCCCGATGCGCCTCATTGTCTGTTTCGGTGCTGCACAGGAACGCGCCGAAGGCTCCGCAAAACACCATTCGTGCAGCACCGCGTCCCGTCCGCATTCTCTTTAATTTCACCGAGAGGTTCCTTTCTAGTTCTGCGCCGGTAGTGTCACGGGTGTAGTCGTAAAACCATTTACGTATCTCGGGGTTTTCCGTGGCTTGACACCTCTGCTCCCACAAATCTCTTATTTTTATGTTGTCAGATGCTAGCTGTTCAGCTTTCCTCAGTGGTGGCTATCTTGATCGGAGTCTACTTGGAAGCAGATGTTTCGCTGTCTCGGCTCTCTACCTGGGGCTTCTACCACGCCGCTCTCGCTGCCCCTGTCCCACCGCACGCCCCAGACCGGCGTGGCCAGCGGCAGCAGCTCTGCAGCGCCTGCCGGACGCGCTGAGGCGCGTTCCAGTCCGGTGGGCCGGTGGACGAGCTGCTCCTCCCTTCGTTCAGTTCCCTTAGATTCACGCACGTACTCCGTCAATGCAACTGTGTACAGACGACCGTTGTTGCCCACCAGAAAGAACCAATCTCCTGTGGTGCCAGCGTAGGGCACAGCGGAAGGTCGGATAATGTCGCCTCTACGCCTCTCAGCAGTCGAAGTGCCACTGTCGACGACAAAGAGGTCCGTGAGTGCCGCCCACAACATTCGCCCGCGCTGACGTTCGCTCCACACGACTTCCACGTTCTCTCCAGGTGAGGGAACGACGGTTGTCCGGATGAGCACAGAATCTCGACTCCACCGGCGCCATTCCCGGCCATTCGAATTCTTATGTTGCACCCTCCTGTTTCTGCGGACTAAACGGTATCGTGTAAAAATGTGTATTAACCATTCGGTAGGTGGCCTAGGTAAATGAACTGTAATTAAACAATTCTTTGTACAGATTTCCTTTGAAAAACAAAGAGTTGCTAAGCCAATGGGTAGCCAGTATCAGGCGTGATAAGTGGCAGCGTACAAACTATAGTTACATATGTTCTTGTCATTTTGAATAAAAGCTCACGTATGCTACCACCGATCGAGAGCGGCTACTGCCAAATGCAATTCCAAAAATATTTTCGTTTCTTGAACACCTACAGAAACCAAAAGTTGTGAGGAGAGTACCAAGGAAACGTCAAATTTTGGAGCTTGATAAATACGTAATGTACTTTAAAGCATGAAACATCATTTGAACCACAGACATAATAAAAGTAATTAAAGATTTTAGAGAAATTCGCCTGTATTTATAGGGAAGATATGTCGACAAATACAAACAATTATTGACATTATAGTTACATCAACAGATAATGCAGCAGTTCGACGATTGTAAACATTACACGTAGGATGCAACATTGAACTAGAAATGCTATTCGTAGTGGGAATTACTTTCCGAAATGCGTCGCTCGAAATGAAACGCAGACTTTCCACGAGTGTATTCAAGTTAAGACATGTGTCTCTTTGTCATATGAATTTCTGTGTACTGCCGGCCTCCGTTTTACATCCTATTTCCTGCTCAAATAGGACAACACATCAACAACTTTAAGTGTCTCCTTTCAGAAAGTAATTCCTGCAGCACCGCCTGATTTAATTCATCCACGTCCGAATACGCTCGTTTTACTTTGGTTGATGTTCGTCTTCATCTCTTTCCAAGATACTAGACATTCCATTCAACTTATCCTCCAACTGCTGCGCCGTCTCTGAAAGAATGACTTATATGCAACACGTAGCTTACGTATGTGTCTGCTGGGCCGATTTGTAACGTTTGTAATTCTGTAGTCGATTATAGGGTAATCTAAGGTTTCTTCCTGAAATTTATGCACTTTCACAGATTTTGTCAAGAACAAAAAAAAAAAAAAAAATGTTCAAATGTTTGTATAGCTTATGGGACCTAACTACGGAGTCATCAGTCCCTAAACATACAAACTACTTATGTACTAAATGATACTAAGGACGGCACAAATATACATGTCCGTAGGGGGATTCGAACCCCCGACCGTAGTGGCCGTGTAGACCGTGACTGGAGCGCCTCAGTCCCCTCGGCCAACGGGGCCAACGCTGAAGAACCTCGCGAGATACAATATGATTTGAACATTTTCCCTGCATACCAACTCATCAGCTCTGTTATATGAGAGGTGTATATTGTACAATGGAGAGCCGAAGAAACCAAGACAGGCACGATTATGCAAACCTAAAGACATACAAACACTCGGCGACGCCGCTGAGGGCGGTAAGTGTGTTGGCAAACGTTTGTTAAGCTCATGGAGATGCGGGGTCATCAGTCCCTAAACTTACTAACTACATATGAACTAGCTTATACTAAAGACAACAAAAGATCCTTGCCAGAGGAAAGAGTCGAACTAATGACTGGTAATGGCCTCGCGATCGGAGCATGTCGCCTCAATGCGCTCGGCCACTCCTACGCGGCTTATTGCTATTCAAGTGAGTTTAAACGAGGTGTGACAGTCGGCACGCGGGAGATAGGACACGACATCTCCCAAGTAGCTATACGCTCGGGATTTTGCCGTGCCACCATTTCACGAGTGCACTGTGAATACCGGGAATCCGGTGAAACATTGAATTTCTGGTATCGCTGCGACCGGAAAACGATCCTGCAAGAATGCAACTGATGGGACTGAAGGGGATCGCTGAACGTGACAGTAGAGCAGCCCTGCAAGTACTCAGCGTGACAGGAGTGCAGCCCTGCAAGTACTCAACATGACAGGAGTGTAGCCCTGCAAGTACTCAACATGACAGGAGTGTAGACCTGCAAGTACTCAATGTGAGAGTAGAGCAGCCCTGCAAGTACTCAGCGTGACAGGAGTGTAGCCCTGCAAGTACTCAACGTGACAGGAGTGTAGCCCTGCAAGTACTCAACGTGACAGGAGTGTAGCCCTGCAAGTACTCAACGTGACAGGAGTGTAGACCTGCAAGTACTCAACGTGACAGGAGTGTAGCCCTGCAAGTACTCAGCGTGACAGGAGTGTAGCCCTGCAAGTACTCAACGTGACAGGAGTGTAGCCCTGCAAGTACTCAACGTGACAGGAGTGTAGCCCTGCAAGTACTCAACGTGACAGGAGTGTAGACCTGCAAGTACTCAACGTGACAGGAGTGTAGCCCTGCAAGTACTCAACGTGACAGGAGTGTAGCCCTGCAAGTACTCAACGTGACAGGAGTGTAGCCCTGCAAGTACTCAACGTGACAGGAGTGTAGCCTTGCAAGTACTCAACGTGACAGGAGTGTAGCCCTGCAAGTACTCAACGTGACAGGAGTGTAGCCCTGCAAGTACTCAACGTGACAGGAGTGTAGCACTGCAAGTACTCAAAGTGACAGGAGTGTAGCCCTGCAAGTACTCAAAGTGACAGGAGTGTAGCCCTGCAAGTACTCAACGTGACAGGAGTGTAGACCTGCAAGTACTCAACGTGACAGGTGTGCAGCCCTCCTAGTACTCAACGTGCCAGTTCAGAAGCTTCTTCTTGTTGTTGTTGTTGAGAAGCCCTGCAAGTACTCAGCGTGACAGGAGTGCAGCCCTGCAAGTACTCAACATGACAGGAGTGCAGCCCTGCAAGTACTCAACATGACAGGAGTGCAGCCCTGCAAGTACTCAACGTGACAGGAGTGCAGCCCTCCTAGTACTCAGTGTTACAGGAGTGCAGCCCTGCAAGTACTCAGCGTGTCAGGATTGCAGCCCTGCAAGTACTCAGCGTGACAGGAGTGCAGCCCTGCAAGTACTCAACATGACAGAAGTGCAGCCCTGCAAGTACTCAACATGACAGAAGTGCAGACCTGCAAGTACTCAACGTGACAGAAGTGCAGACCTGCAAGTACTCAACGTGACAGAAGTGCAGACCTGCAAGTACTCAACGTGACAGAAGTGCAGACCTGCAAGTACTCAACGTGACAGAAGTGCAGACCTGCAAGTACTCAACGTGACAGAAGTGCAGACCTGCAAGTACTCAACGTGACAGAAGTGCAGACCTGCAAGTACTCAACGTGACAGAAGTGCAGACCTGCAAGTACTCAACGTGACAGAAGTGCAGACCTGCAAGTACTCAACGTGACAGAAGTGCAGACCTGCAAGTACTCAACGTGACAGTAGAGAAGCCCTGCAAGTACTCAACGTGACAGGATTGCAGCCCTGCAAGTACTCAGCGTCACAGGAGTGCAGCACTGCAAGTACTCAACATGACAGGATTGTAGCCCTGCAAGTACTCAGTGTTACAGGATTGCAGCCCTGCAAGTACTCAGTGTTACAGGAGTGCAGCCCTGCAAGTACTCAGCGTGACAGGAGTGCAGCCCTGCAAGTACTCAATGTGACAGTAGAGAAGCCCCACAAGTAATCAGCGTGACAGGAGTGCAGCACTGCAAGTACTCAACATGACAGGATTGTAGCCCTGCAAGTACTCAGTGTTACAGGATTGTAGCCCTGCAAGTACTCAGTGTTACAGGATTGCAGCCCTGCAAGTACTCAGTGTTACAGGAGTGCAGCCCTGCAAGTACTCAGTGTTACAGGAGTGCAGCCCTGCAAGTACTCAGCGTGACAGGAGTGCAGCCCTGCAAGTACTCAATGTGACAGTAGAGAAGCCCCACAAGTACTCAGCGTGACAGGAGTGCAGCACTGCAAGTACTCAACATGACAGGAGTGTAGCCCTGCAAGTACTCAGTGTTACAGGATTGTAGCCCTGCAAGTACTCAGTGTTACAGGATTGCAGCCCTGCAAGTACTCAGTGTTACAGGAGTGCAGCCCTGCAAGTACTCAGTGTTACAGGAGTGCAGCCCTGCAAGTACTCAGCGTGACAGGAGTGCAGCCCTGCAAGTACTCAATGTGACAGTAGAGAAGCCCCACAAGTACTCAGCGTGACAGGAGTGCAGCACTGCAAGTACTCAACATGACAGGAGTGTAGCCCTGCAAGTACTCAGTGTTACAGGATTGTAGCCCTGCAAGTACTCAGTGTTACAGGATTGCAGCCCTGCAAGTACTCAGTGTTACAGGAGTGCAGCCCTGCAAGTACTCAGCGTGACAGGAGTGCAGCCCTGCAAGTACTCAGCGTGACAGGAGTGCAGCCCTGCAAGTACTCAATGTGACAGTAGAGAAGCCCCACAAGTACTCAGCGTGACAGGAGTGCAGCACTGCAAGTACTCAGCGTGACAGGAGTGCAGCACTGCAAGTACTCAGTGTTACAAGAGTGCAGCCCTGCAAGTACTCAGTGTTACAGGAGTGCAGCCCCACAAGTACTCAGCGTGACAGGATTGCAGCCCTGCAAGTACTCAACGTGACAGGATTGCAGCCCTGCAAGTACTCAATGTGACAGTAGAGAAGCCCCACAAGTACTCAGCGTGACAGGAGTGCAGCCCTGCAAGTACTCAACGTGACAGGATTGCAGCACTGCAAGTACTCAGTGTTACAGGAGTGCAGCCCTGCAAGTACTCAGCGTGACAGGAGTGCAGCCCTGCAAGTACTCAATGTGACAGTAGAGAAGCCCCACAAGTACTCAGCGTGACAGGAGTGCAGCCCTGCAAGTACTCAATGTGACAGTAGAGAAGCCCCACAAGTACTCAGCGTGACAGGAGTGCAGCCCTGCAAGTACTCAGCGTGACTGGAGTGCAGCCCTGCAAGTACTCAATGTGACAGTAGAGAAGCCCCACAAGTACTCAGCGTGACAGGAGTGCAGCCCTGCAAGTACTCAACGTGACAGGATTGCAGCCCTGCAAGTACTCAGTGTTACAGGAGTGCAGCCCTGCAAGTACTCAGCGTGACAGGAGTGCAGCCCTGCAAGTACTCAATGTGACAGTAGAGAAGCCCCACAAGTACTCAGCGTGACAGGAGTGCAGCCCTGCAAGTACTCAGCGTGACTGGAGTGCAGCCCTGCAAGTACTCAATGTGACAGTAGAGAAGCCCCACAAGTACTCAGCGTGACAGGATTGCAGCCCTGCAAGTACTCAGCGTGACAGGAGTGCAGCCCTGCAAGTACTCAGCGTGACAGGAGTGCAGCCCTGCAAGTACTCAATGTGACAGTAGAGAAGCCCCACAAGTACTCAGCGTGACAGGATTGCAGCCCTGCAAGTACTCAGCGTGACAGGAGTGCAGCACAGCAAGTACTCAGCGTGACAGGATTGCAGCCCTGCAAGTACTCAGTGTTACAGGAGTGCAGCCCTGCAAGTACTCAGCGTGACAGGATTGCAGCCCTGCAAGTACTCAATGTGACAGTAGAGAAGCCCCACAAGTACTCAGCGTGACAGGATTGCAGCCCTGCAAGTACTCAACGTGACAGGATTGCAGCCCTGCAAGTACTCAATGTGACAGTAGAGAAGCCCCACAAGTACTCAGCGTAACAGGAGTGCAGCACTGCAAGTACTCAACGTGACAGGATTGCAGCCCTGCAAGTACTCAGCGTGACAGGAGTGCAGCCCTGCAAGTACTCAGCGTGACAGGAGTGCAGGCCTGCAAGTACTCAATGTGACAGTAGAGAAGCCCCACAAGTACTCAGTGTTACAGGAGTGCAGCCCTGCAAGTCCTCAGCGTGACAGGAGTGCAGCCCTGCAAGTACTCAATGTGACAGTAGAGAAGCCCCACAAGTACTCAGCGTGACAGGATTGCAGCCCTTCAAGTACTCAGCGTGACAGGAGTGCAGCACTGCAAGTACTCAACGTGACAGGATTGCAGCCCTGCAAGTACTCAATGTGACAGTAGAGAAGCCCCACAAGTACTCAGCGTAACAGGAGTGCAGCACTGCAAGTACTCAACGTGACAGGATTGCAGCCCTGCAAGTACTCAGTGCTACAGGAGTGCAGCCCTGCAAGTACTCAGCGTGACAGGAGTGCAGCCCTGCAAGTACTCAATGTGACAGTAGAGAAGCCCCACAAATACTCAGCGTGACAGGAGTGCAGCCCTGCAAGTACTCAGCGTGACAGGAGTGCAGCCCTGCAAGTACTCAATGAGACAGTAGAGAAGCCCCACAAGTACTCAGCGTGACAGGATTGCAGCCCTGCAAGTACTCAGCGTGACAGGAGTACAGCCCTGCAAGTACTCAACATGACAGGAGTGCAGCCCTGCAAGTACTCAACATGACAGGAGTGCAGCCCTGCAAGTACTCAACATGACAGGAGTGCAGCCCTGCAAGTACTCAACATGACAGGAGTGCAGCCCTGCAAGTACTCAACATGACAGGAGTGCAGCCCAGCAAGTACTCAACATGACAGGAGTGCAGCCCTGCAAGTACTCAACATGACAGGAGTGAAGCCCTGCAAGTACTCAACATGACAGGAGTGCAGCCCTGCAAGTACTCAACGTGACAGGAGTGCAGCCCTCCTAGTACTCAGTGTTACAGGAGTGCAGCCCTCCTAGTACTCAGTGTTACAGGAGTGCAGCCCTGCAAGTACTCAGCGTGACAGGATTGCAGCCCTGCAAGTACTCAGCGTGACAGGAGTGCAGCCCTGCAAGTACTCAACATGACAGGAGTGCAGCCCTGCAAGTACTCAACATGACAGAAGTGCAGACCTGCAAGTACTCAACGTGACAGAAGTGCAGACCTGCAAGTACTCAACGTGACAGAAGTGCAGACCTGCAAGTACTCAACGTGACAGAAGTGCAGACCTGCAAGTACTCAACGTGACAGAAGTGCAGACCTGCAAGTACTCAACGTGACAGAAGTGCAGACCTGCAAGTACTCAACGTAACAGTAGTGCAGCCCTGCAAGTACTGAACGTGACAGTAGAGAAGCCCTGCAAGTACTCAACGTGACAGGATTGCAGCCCTGCAAGTACTCAGCGTGACAGGAGTGCAGCACTGCAAGTACTCAACATGACAGGATTGTAGCCCTGCAAGTACTCAGTGTTACAGGATTGCAGCCCTGCAAGTACTCAGTGTTACAGGAGTGCAGCCCTGCAAGTACTCAGCGTGACAGGAGTGCAGCCCTGCAAGTACTCAATGTGACAGTAGAGAAGCCCCACAAGTACTCAGCGTGACAGGAGTGCAGCACTGCAAGTACTCAACATGACAGGATTGTAGCCCTGCAAGTACTCAGTGTTACAGGATTGTAGCCCTGCAAGTACTCAGTGTTACAGGATTGCAGCCCTGCAAGTACTCAGTGTTACAGGAGTGCAGCCCTGCAAGTACTCAGCGTGACAGGAGTGCAGCCCTGCAAGTACTCAGCGTGACAGGAGTGCAGCCCTGCAAGTACTCAATGTGACAGTAGAGAAGCCCACAAGTACTCAGCGTGACAGGAGTGCAGCACTGCAAGTACTCAGCGTGACAGGAGTGCAGCACTGCAAGTACTCAACATGACAGGATTGTAGCCCTGCAAGTACTCAGTGTTACAGGATTGTAGCCCTGCAAGTACTCAGTGTTACAGGATTGCAGCCCTGCAAGTACTCAGTGTTACAGGAGTGCAGCCCTGCAAGTACTCAGCGTGACAGGAGTGCAGCCCTGCAAGTACTCAATGTGACAGTAGAGAAGCCCCACAAGTACTCAGCGTGACAGGAGTGCAGCACTGCAAGTACTCAACATGACAGGATTGTAGCCCTGCAAGTACTCAGTGTTACAGGATTGTAGCCCTGCAAGTACTCAGTGTTACAGGATTGCAGCCCTGCAAGTACTCAGTGTTACAGGAGTGCAGCCCTGCAAGTACTCAGCGTGACAGGAGTGCAGCCCTGCAAGTACTCAGCGTGACAGGAGTGCAGCCCTGCAAGTACTCAATGTGACAGTAGAGAAGCCCCACAAGTACTCAGCGTGACAGGAGTGCAGCACTGCAAGTACTCAGCGTGACAGGAGTGCAGCCCTGCAAGTACTCAATGTGACAGTAGAGAAGCCCCACAAGTACTCAGCGTGACAGGAGTGCAGCCCTGCAAGTACTCAGCGTGACTGGAGTGCAGCCCTGCAAGTATTCAATGTGACAGTAGAGAAGCCCCACAAGTACTCAGCGTGACAGGATTGCAGCCCTGCAAGTACTCAGCGTGACAGGAGTGCAGCCCTGCAAGTACTCAGCGTGACAGGAGTGCAGCCCTGCAAGTACTCAATGTGACAGTAGAGAAGCCCCACAAGTACTCAGCGTGACAGGATTGCAGCCCTGCAAGTACTCAGCGTGACAGGAGTGCAGCACTGCAAGTACTCAGCGTGACAGGATTGCAGCCCTGCAAGTACTCAGTGTTACAGGAGTGCAGCCCTGCAAGTACTCAGCGTGACAGGAGTGCAGCCCTGCAAGTACTCAATGTGACAGTAGAGAAGCCCCACAAGTACTCAGCGTGACAGGATTGCAGCCCTGCAAGTACTCAACGTGACAGGATTGCAGCCCTGCAAGTACTCAATGTGACAGTAGAGAAGCCCCACAAGTACTCAGCGTAACAGGAGTGCAGCACTGCAAGTACTCAACGTGACAGGATTGCAGCCCTGCAAGTACTCAGTGTTACAGGAATGCAGCCCTGCAAGTACTCAGCGTGACAGGAGTGCAGCCCTGCAAGTACTCAGCGTGACAGGAGTGCAGCCCTGCAAGTACTCAATGTGACAGTAGAGAAGCCCCACAAGTACTCAGTGTTACAGGAGTGCAGCCCTGCAAGTACTCAGCGTGACAGGAGTGCAGCCCTGCAAGTACTCAATGTGACAGTAGAGAAGCCCCACAAGTACTCAACGTGACAGGATTGCAGCCCTGCAAGTACTCAACATGACAGGAGTGCAGCCCTGCAAGTACTCAGCGTGACAGGAGTGCAGCCCTGCAAGTACTCAATGAGACAGTAGAGAAGCCCCACAAGTACTCAGCGTGACAGGATTGCAGCCCTGCAAGTACTCAGCGTGACAGGAGTGCAGCCCTGCAAGTACTCAATGTGACAGTAGAGAAGCCCCACAAGTACTCAGCGTGACAGGATTGCAGCCCTTCAAGTACTCAGCGTGACAGGAGTGCAGCACTGCAAGTACTCAACGTGACAGGATTGCAGCCCTGTAAGTACTCAGTGTTACAGGAGTGCAGCCCTGCAAGTACTCAGCGTGACAGGAGTGCAGCCCTGCAAGTACTCAATGTGACAGTAGAGGAGCCCCACAAGTACTCAGCGTGACAGGAGTGCAGCACTGCAAGTACTAAACGTAACAGTAGTGCAGCCCTGCAAGTACTCAACGTGATAGGATTGCAGCCCTGCAAGTACTCAACGTGACAGGATTGCAGCCCTGCAAGTACTCAGCATGACAGGAGTGCAGAACTGCAAGTACTCAACGTGACTGGATTGTAGCACTGCAAGTAGTCAGTGTTACAGGAGTGCAGCCCTGCAAGTACTCAGCTTGACAGGAGTGCAGCCCTGCAAGTACTCAGTGAAGCACTGCTGACGGTGCTGCACACAGCCGGGGCCCACTAACTTCGACACCGCTCTGCTGACGACTGGGAACATGTCACCCCGTCTGGCTTGTGTCGTTTCCAGTTGCATCGAGCGCATCGATACAATCGATTGTGGAGACTGTTCCAGCTTTCTAATCGTGTGCAGTTGGAGCCTAATACGTCTGCATACGACTCAGTCAGGTGAGACACAGGTAGGGCGACCAACTTTTCTAAACGAAAGTGAGGGATGAACGTATATTCTCGACAAGAAATAAGGGAGATTAGGACCACGGCGAAATTTCGCAAAAAATCAAAGCAGTATTTCAGTGGAATGCAACGGGAAGCCAGCACTGCTATATTCCGAAGACAACCTCCTGGCTTCACTCAATCTTAAATTAGATTCCGGACTAAGTCCCGCAGTCGGATCTCTGGGTGGCACATGGATCAGAAGAGCCTCGGAATGTAAAGCTCAGTCTCACCCAGCCGTTAGAAGAGTCAAAAGGATAGCAGCCTGGAATGTTCAGGGTCTCTTGCAGCCAGAAATGTTTGCTTTCGTGAAGAGAGACACGGATCTTCATGAACCAGACGTGCTAGAGAGGAAGTGGCCACTTCATGACTCTGTCAAGGAACACAGTGTATTTTTATGGATCTGAGGATGTGATTAGAAATAGTGTTCCTACACTGGTTCCTAAAAAACTCTGTAATGCCGTCATGGGCTTTTGAGTTGCCGGAGCATTTCCGTGACACTCTTGAATTGGTCGAACCCACCAGTAACGAACCTAGCTGATCGCCTCTGTACTGCTTCCATGTCTTGCTTTAAACTGATCTGCTGCGTGTCCCAAACACTTGAGCGATTCCGAAGACGTGGTCGCACAAGCGTTTTATACGCGATTTCCCAGTAAACCGAAGTCGGCTGTCTGCCTTACTCACGATTGTCCTTAACATGATCGTTCCAATTCATACCGCTGTGCTATGGTATGCCTAGATATTTGAACGACGCGGCTGCATCTAGACGCTCAGTACTAATGCAGTATTCGAACATTATGGAATTGTTTTTCCGATGTATGCCCATCATCTTACATTTTTCTACATTTAGAGCTAGCTGCTATTCTTCACACCAACTAGAAAGTTTGTCTAAACCATCCTGTATGCTATTACAGTCAAATAAAGACCACACCCTCCCATGCACCACAGCATCATCAGCAAACAGCCGCAAATTACAAGTTACTCTGTCCATCAGATCATTTATATGGATATAAAATAATAGCGGTTCTAACAGCCTCCCCTGGGGCACGCCTGATGAGACACTCGTCTCTGATGTACAGTCTCCGTCGAGAACAACGCACTGTGTCATTACTAAGGAAGTCTTCCAGCCAGTCACAAATCGGTGAACCTATTACATAAGCTCGTATCTTCGTAACCAGTTTGCAGTGTGACACCGCGTCAAATGCATTTTTTAAGTCGAGAAAAACACGCTTGTTTCCCTTTATCCGTGGCTCGCAAGACGTCATGTGAGTAAATGGAAAGCTGATTTTCACATGAAAGATGTTTGCTGAACCCGTGCTGGTTCTTAGAATGATTATTTTCCGTCTCAAGGATATTTACTACATTAGAACTGAGAACATGCTCCAAAATTCTACAGGAAACTGATGTCAACGATATTGGCCGGTAATTATGTGGGTCAGTTCTCTTCCCTTTCTTATGAACGGAAGTCACCTGCGCTTTTTTCCAATCATTGGGAACTTTGCGCTGAAAAGATTCGTGATAAATGCAAGATAAATAAGGGGCCAATACCGCAGAATACTCTTTGTAGAACCTAACTGGTAATCCATCGGACCAGCAGACTTTTTCGTATTTAGCTCTCTCAGCTGCTTCTCTACGCCGGAAATACCGATTACTATGTCCTCCATTTCGGAATTAGTACGTTGATCAAATGATGGTACATTTGTGCGGTTCTCCTGCGTGAATAATTTATTAAAGGTTAAATTTAGAACTTCAGCTTTCCGTTTGCTTTCTTCTATTACTGCCCCGGAATGATCAACGAGTGACTAGATAGTGGCCTTTGACCCGCTTATCGATCTTACATAGGACCAGAATTTTTTCGGGTTCTCGCAAAGATTTTTGCTAAGGTATGGTTGTGGTAATTATTGTATGCTTCTCGCATAGATATTTTTATAGACGCACGAATATCTACAAACTTTTGCCTGTCATCATTTCCGTATTCTTTTTTGAACCGAGAGTTCAACAGTCTTTGCATTCTCAGTAGCTTTCTAACATTATTATTATACCACGGTGGATCTTTTCCATCCTTAATCGACTTTACAGGCACATATTTCTCTAACCCTTTACGTACAATGCACTTAAATTTAGTCCACAATTCCTCTTCATCCATAGTACTAGAACTAAACGATGCCCATTCATTTTCGAAGTGCGATCCTAACAATTGCTTATCGGCCCTTCCCGACAAAAACACACTCCTAGCCTTCTTGATTGGTTTATGAACTTTGGTCACCATCGACGCTATGACGATATCATGATCACTTATTCCTGTCTCCACACAGACATCTTTAATAAGGTCAGGTCTGTTCGTGGCTATATTTACATTTCGCGTGGTTTGCCGGTTTAACTGCTCAAGACAGTTTTCGGGGAATGTGTCCAAAAGTAGCTCGCAAGACTGCTTGACTGTACCGCCTGAAATGTACCTAGAGAGGTCCCAATCTACACTCTTAAGGTTGAAGTCGCCCCCGACTAATATTACATGGCCCGGATACCTACGCACTACCTGCTGTAGACTTTCTTTGAATGACTCTAAAACTGCTACATCAGCACTGGGGGACCGGTAAAAATACCCAACTATTAATTTTCCTTCTTTTAGACATGTTATACGTGCCCCGGTAACTTCACAGTTACTCTCAACCTCGATCTCAGTAGAAAGAATAGCAGTGTAGCAGTGTCATCAGACATAGAAATAGATGAATTCTATGAGTTTCTAGAAAACACCATCAGAAAGATGCCCAAAAAGGAAATACTAGTTGTCCAAGATGACTTTAATGCAATAATAGGTGAGACCATAGGTGATGGACACATGAGATGTGACGGAATTTATGGCGTGGGAGTGAGAAATGAACGTGGGGAGCCGTTACTGGGATTTTGCGTGAATAATAACTTATCTGTCAGTAATACCCTCTTTCATCATAATCCGAGACGTCGATGCACCTGGATTTCTTTTGGGGATAGGGTCAGAAATCAGAATGATTTCATTTTGGTGAGGCAACGACGGCGTACTTCGATCCTGGATTGCAAGACCTATCCTGGTGCAGACTGTGGCAGTGACCGTGTCATGCTGTATATGAAAATGCGGATAAAACTGAAGTTGATCGAACAAAAAAAGACTAAGAGAGATTCGTCTAACAGAAAAAACTACTATCAAAGAATTTGGTGAAAGAATAAGACCCAAACTCCAAATATTAATAGAGGAAAGAATAGCTCCCTGAATATGGGACAAAATGTAAGATACAATCAGTTCATCTCTCAGTGAACAGGTTAGTAAGACCCCTCAAGCCGAACATCCCTGGCTTTCGAACAATACTCTTTTACTCATCGAAGAACGAAGCACACGAAGGAAAGGTGGCGTACAAACTGCTCGAGATGAGGAAGAGTCCAAGGTACGTTGCCGCTGAAGACGGCGCAGCTGCCCGAAGGACAAGGCGCAGCTTCTCGCAAGAATTTGTGCTGGCATAGAACAGCACCGAAAGCCGAAGGAAAAACATGACCTATTCAAGAGGAAAATCAGCATCACCCGAGGGTTCAAACCGCGCACGTGGATGTAGAAGATGTAGATGGCAGTTTTGTCACTGACAAACAATTACCAATGGCTACTTGGAAGCAACACCGTGGAACACTGTATTGCAAAGGAAGCAACATCGAGGAAGAGAACATTTATATAGAATCAGACGAAGAAGCTGATATTATGTACGGTGAAATCGAACTGCTGTCAATCATTTGAAAAACAAAAAATGCCCAGGTAAAGACGATATTTCCGGAGAAATGTTAACTGCTATGGGAGAGGAAGGCATGCATGTTCTACATTTCAAATGTAACATGGTGTGGAAAAAGGGGGGAATGGCCTACAGACTGGACTACGTCTGTTTTAATTCCTTTGCGCAGAAAATAATCAGTTAAGGTTTTACATGCCAGTAAAAAACCCTCCTACATATAATGAATCAACGCCTTAGAAATTTCCTTCAGTTTTACATTTCAGCAGAACAAGCAGGTTTTATGTCTGGAAAGGTTACTGGAGAGGCAGTCTTGAATTTAAGGCAGATAACTGCAAAATGTCATGAGTTGTGTGTCCCTACCTACATCTGTCTCCTAGATTACAAACAGGCCTTGGACTGTGTCATGTGGGACTAGTTGTGGCACGTGCTCACCCAGTATGGAGTATCCGTACTAAAAGGTCTGCACAACAGCCATACCAGAACCATAAAAGTATATGGTGAATACTCTGAATGTTTGGATGTGTTAAAAGGTGTTAGACAAGGCTGCATACTGTCGCCTCAGATACAAAACATCTAAGCACAACATGTAATCGGGAAACCGCTGGATGAATGGAATGGTGGGATTTCAATTGGCGGCAGGAAGATCAACAATTTACGCTTCGCAGATGATACTACACTCATAGCAAAAAGTGAGGAGGACTTGGTGATCTGCTCTGGAGTGTGAAAGGCATTAGTCTAAACTTTGGTCTGGAGATAAACATGAAGACAACTAAACTGACGGTTATAAATCGCCAAGGCTTGGATCAACACCGACTTACAGAATGTTTAAAGGATATTGAAATTGAAACTTCCTGGCAAATTAAAATTGTGTGCCGGAACCGGGACTCGAACCTGGGACCTTTGCCTTTTGCGGGCAAGCGCACTACCGACTGTGCTATCCCGACACGACTCACGATGCCGCCTCACAACTTCACTTCTGCCAGTACCTCGCCTCCTACTTTCCAAATTTCACAGAAGTTCTCCTGCGAACCATGCAAGACTAGCACTCCCGGAAGAAAGGATATGGTGGAGACATGGCTTAGCCATAGCCTAAGGGATGTTTCCAGAATGAAGTTTCACATGAGCGCACACTCCGCTGCAGAGTGAAAGTTTCATTCTGATCTTGAAATTGTTTGTGACTATGTACATCTAGGCTCTCTGATCAATTGCTCGGGGAAGTGTGACAAAGAGATAAGACGACGAATTATTGTTGGCCGAGCCGCAGTGGTCACATCCACCGAGGCCCGGCAGACTCGGGCAGCATCCGAGACGGCAGAGACGCGCTTGGCGAAAGCGTTGGTGCTTCCTACTTTCCTACCCGGATGCGGGACCCGTAGTAAAGGCCGCACTGGTTCCTTAGAAATGTGGCGTTGGAGGGAGATGCTGCTTGCACCATGGACTCAAAGGAGAACAAACGCTTCAGTAATCGAAGAACTTGAACTCACCAGAAGGGTATCTTCTCGTGTTAGCAAAAAATACCTTTAGTTCCTTCGTTATATCTCTATCTTGAGAAGGAAAGGTAATGATTTAGAGAAGACCATCTGGCAGGGAAAAATTGAAGGCAGAAGACCACTAGTGGGAGCAGCAAGCAGATGGTTGGATCAAATGAAGAAGACCACCAGCTGAACTCTTCAGGTCACATTAAGAAAGGCTGAAGATTTCTGTGGATAGAAATTTCAACTAGCTGAGAAAGAATGAGGAAATGAGGTCACGACAGTCAGCCACGAGTAAAACGACTAACGCTGAAGATTTGAAAAGGTAACTATTTATTTATATATCACAAATAGTTGTAAATATTTTGCCTCAGTCAGGATTTTCCTTTTCTTTTTTAGCAATTGCTAAGAATTGACTGCACGAATCCAGGAATATCCAACTTCCCACATAGTAAGATACGTACACGTTAATTTTTTTCTCTCTCGGTGGCGTTTTAGCTTCGTCCTCTGTACCCATTATAAAACCTCGAACAACGATTCACAGTAAGGATCGGCACAGAAACAAAAGTCACATCTAACAGCCTAGCGTCGGTCGACCATCTCTAAGATAATCGATACACATAATGCAGTCCTAACGTTCACAAAAATTCTGACAGTGTGCGCAAATTTAAATGCTTGAAAAATATATTTGCACACACGTAAAAAAGAAAAGAAAGGTAAACAGGGCAGAAAAACGGCCCCTGAGCCTGAAAATACGGGAGCCGGGAGATCGTGGAAAACATGTTGAAATACGGGAGAGTTGGCCAGCCCGCAGCCCGCAGCCCGTCGGTGTTTGCCCGCCCTGCACCGCCTGCCGGGCGGCGCGCGCCTCCGCCTGCGCTGCGCCTGCGCCGCGCCTGCGCCGTGCTGACGGCGCTTCTGCAGCGCCAGTCGAGGACGTGCAGCGTCGCGTCGCGGCACTTCTGCGCGCTTGCGGGGCCTTACTCGATCGGGTAGCTGTGCCAGTTTCTTCAGAGCATACTGAGCCGTGTTCTGCCTTTTAAAAACTTGACAGTGACAAGTATGTTAGTAACGTAACTAACTGAACCGAACGAGAGCCCGAGTCGACTGCACAGCAGTGAACCGGCGCGCGCTCGCCGGTGCCCGCGCGGCTGAGGTAACCGGAGCCCGGCCGGCCGACCCGATACGTGCGGGCCGAGGCCGGCGAGCGGCGGTGCAGCCCGGCGGCCGAAGCGTCCAGGCCAGCCGCCAGCCGCCGCCCACCGGCCCTGACACACATACCGCCCTCAAGGTTACCTTAATGCATCACCTGTATACGACAGTTCGTAACGACGTGAAACGTGTCACTTCAATAAATGTTGTCTATACATCACAGTCAATGTTTTAAGGCTTTTTTTTATATTTTCATGTATATTGTTTTTTTTTTTAATTTTATTTTTATTTTCTATGTTTTATCCAAAACTTCATCTATAGTGTATAAGGAGTTGCCATTCGATAATTCCTTTAATTTCTTTTGAAAAACTAATTGGCTATCTGTCAGACTTTTGATGTTACTTCGTAAGTGACCGAAGACTTTTGTGCCAAAGTTAGATTTAACTTTGAATAGTGAATATCATCCTTTCTCCTAGTGTTGTAGCTATGCACACTTCTATTACTTTTCAAGTGAGTCGGATTGTTAATAACAAAATTCATTAGTGAATATATATATATATATATATATATTGTGAAGCTACAGTTGAAAAATATTCAAACGTTTGTATAGCTTATGGGACTTAACTATGGGGTCATCAGTCCCTAAACTTACAAATTATTTATGAACTAGCTAATACTAAGGACGGCACAAATATTCGTGGCCGAGGGGGGATTCGAACCCCCGACCGTAGTGGCCGTGCAGACCGTGACTGACGCGCCGCAGTCCCCTCAGCCACCGCGGCCGGCGAAGCTACAGTGAGTATCCCTAGATCCCTAAATAAATGTCTGCAGGATGATCTTCGGTGCGCTCCAGCAATTATTCTGATTATATGCTTTTCTGCAAAGAACCCTTTTTTTACTAAATGTTAAATTGTCCCAGAAATTGTTCCCATATGAAAGCAGTGAATCAAAATAGGCACAATAAGCTAATTTACTGAGATGTATCTCATCAAATTTTACAATGACCCTGATAGCATGAGTATCCTGAACTCAAACGTTTCAGCATATCATCAATGTGTTTCTTCCAATTCAATCTCTCGTCAGTGCAAACACCTAAAATTTTTGAATATTCTACCTTTGCTACAGATTTCTCATCAAATTTTAAATTTATTAATGGTGTCATGCCATTTACTGTATGAAACTGTATGTACTAGGTTTTATCAAAGTTTAATGACAGTCAATTTGTAGAGAAGCACTTGATAATTTTCTGATTTACAACTTCATCAGTTAATTCCTGTTTGTCAGGCGTGATAGCTATACTTGTATCATCAGCAAAAAGAACTAGCTTAGCATTTTCGTGAATGTAGAACGGCAAGTCATTATATATATATATATATTAAGAACAGCAAAAGATCCAAGACCACACATTTTGGGATCCCATTTTTAATAACACCCCAGTTAGAGGAATTAATTGTTTCTTCTATATCATGTGAACAGCTTAAAAATGTTCAAATGTTTGGTAAGCTTATGGGACTTAACTACGGGGTCATCAGTCCCTAAACTTACAAACTACTTATGAACTACTTACGAACTAGGACGACACAAATATCCATGCCCGAGGGGGGATTCGAACCCCCGACCGTAGTGGTCGTGCTGACCGTGACTGGAGCGCCTCAGTCACCTCGGCCACCGCGGCCGGCTGTGAACAGCTTATTTCAACTTTCTGCACTCATCTACATCTACATGGCATACTCTGCAAATCACATTTTAAATGCCTGGCAGAGGGTTCATCGAACCACCGTTATACTATTTTATCTCCCATTCTATTCTCGAATAGCGCGCGGGAAGAATGAACACCTGAATCTCTCCGTTCGAGCTCTGATTTCTCGTACTTTATTCTGATGATCATTTCTACCTATGTAAGTGGGACCAACAATATATTTTCGCATTCGGAGGAGAATGTTGGTGAACGTAGTTCCGTAAGCGGCCCACGCCGCAGCGATAAGCGTCGTTGTTGTAATGATTCCCATCCCAGATCCTGTATCATTTCCGTAACGCTGTCTTTCGTGTATCGTGACGAAACGAGCTGCCCTTCTTTGGACTCTTTCGATGTCCTCCGTCAAACCCATCTAATAAGGATCCCACACTGGGCAGTAATATTCCATAAAAGGACGGACAAACGTAGTGTACGCAGTTTCTTCAGTAGTTCTGTTGCATCTTTTAAGGGTTCTGCCAATAAAACTCAGTCTCTGGTTCGCCTATCCCACGACACTATCTACGTGTTCTTTCCAACATAAGTCAGAAGTAATTGTAATTCCTAGGTATTTTGTGGAGCTTACGGCCTAGTTAAGTATGATTTAAACCATTTGTGCTCTGTCCCACTTATACCACAATACTTAAGCTTATCTAGAAAAATCCCATGATTTACACAATCAAAGCCTATGAGAGATCACAAAATATCCCAACTGGTGATGTCCGGTTATTCAAAGCATTTAATATTTCGTCAGTGAAGGTATATATAGAATTTTCTGCTGAAAAGCTTTTTGAAAACCAAATTTACACTTTCTTAGCACTTTATTTTTACTAATATGTAAAGCAACTCGAGAATACATAACTTTTTCAATCCTTTTCGATAAAGCTGTCAGAAGTGAAGTGGGACGGTACTTGTTAACATCAGACATATCCCATTTTTTATGCAAAGATAGCATATTTCAGTCTATCCGGGAAAATACCCTGCTTTAAAGAGCTGTTACAGGTTTCCATAAAGTGTGATTATTTGGTGACGAAGATTTTTAAAATAAAAGAGGTAGTTCAAGAAACAAGCCATATATCTTGGATTTCAAAAATGTAATATATCATTTGATAAGTTAAAATTGTGTCATGTAGTTTTGGAAAAAAAGTGTTATCCTAAAAGTTGTTGAAAACATATTTAGAGAGTTCATGAACCTATTATGATTACGATTATGCAACAAAAAAGAGTTGAGAGTGTATTTGAGACAGGTAACAAACTGCAGAAGATGGTGAAAATTATAGATGAGAAGGGAATGGCGATAGCAAGAGTTTACATATTACAAAGCAAGACTGAGAGGTGTCATAGAAAGAACGTTCAAAAGATGGTTTAAAGAGCTTAATGATATAGACAATGGTCCTTCATCTTTCGTTAGGAAGAATTTAGAGGAAACAGAGAATGAGTGACTTTCTAACATAGATAAAAGTGGGGCCCACTTTCATTATTTTCACGTGAAAAGCGGCCATCAACGCAATCACATTAACAGGAGCTATGTTTTTATATTTCCTCTGTCATATTATCAATGGATACAAGCATTGTAGTGTGGTGAAACATTGTTCTGAAGATTTAATGTGACTTGATACGCACGCGTGCACATATTTTACCGTCGACAGATACGTCGTTAGTGGCACGTATGTACAATCTTTGGTGGGTAACGGAAGTTAAACTGAATTAGTAGATAGTTAACGAGATTATTATGTGCGAACATGAGATCTACGAGGGAGAATAAGATATTTTTGACGAAGAGACGTTGTTGCTTCCTCATTATTTAGACAATATCTAAGCATATATGAACTTTGAGGTACGTAATACTGCATGGCAATGTAATTATATTATACTATACAAGCGTTAGTGTGTATTGTAATGGGAAACAATTATGTTTGTTTCTTCTTCTATAGGCCGGCCGCAGTGGCCGAGCGGTCTGCGGTGCGCAAGTCACAGTCTGCACGGCCACTACGGTCGGGGATTTGAATCCTCCCTCGGGCATGGATATTTGTGTCGTCTTAGTATAAGGTAATTCATAAGTAGTTTGTAAGTTTAGGGTCTGATGGCCCCGCAGTTAAGTCCCATAAGCTTTACAAACATTTGAACATTTTGAAAATTGTCTTAGTTATCCATCCACATAAGGTTACATTGAACATCATATGAAATTCCTGGAACACAGGAGTATGTGTGTGTGCGTGTGAGTGTGGTAAAATTAGTAACTCCTGAATGGGATCTCGAATTTTGTGCCAGAAAGTAACCACAGGCAGATTTCGTCATTAAACCCTGATCCACGTTGTTTCGTTTCGCGTATGCTGGCATTGAATGTTGTCAATTTCGATGTAAATGACAAAGGTAGTGACAATACATATATTCTAAGTAACAGATTAACAGCGATCTGTTCCTATAGAAAGTCAAGGGCGGATGTACAATTCATAGTATCGGTAAGTTGTTTATTGCGTGTAGACTAGCTTTCTTTAGTAGCATTAGCAAAGCTCTGTCGCAAGTTCGCAACGCAAGAAATATGAACACTATCACCTCAGAGAAACACAATGAGGCAGAGCTAACGAGTTTTGATAAAAATACTTCGACATCACCTGTCGGTGACAAGTGCCCAGGGCCGTCGCCCTTGTCGCGTCAGATGCGGTCGCACACCCCGCCGGCGCGGCGCGGCGTTTCGGCGGCTGGGCGGCGCGGCGTCCTCAGCACCGCTGCGCTGCGCTGCGCCACAGCGCCGCCTGCGCCTGGCACCGCTGCCGCACCCGTGCCCGTGCGGCGACAATTTCCCGACGTTTCGCCTCCCCACCCCGACTGGCCTCCGTCGAGGATGGCGTGCTCCAGAGCCGTGTGCGGTGTTCTCTAAGCAGCCTAAGACTGGACAAAATCCTCCAGTTTCCAAGACACTGTTAGCTACAACTTCAAAATCGCCTTCTACATCTACATCGATACTTCGCAAATCACATTTAAGTGCCTGGCAGAGGGTTCATTAACCACTTGCATAACCTTTCTCTATCGCTCCGCCAGCTAAACATTTTCACATTCAGAAGTAAATGTCGGTCATTGAAATTTTTGCAAATAGATATCGCCGCAACAAACGTCTTTCCTTTAATGATTTCCATCTCGATTCGTGCGGCATTTCCGTGACGCTTTCCATACTGTAGCGTGATAAAACAATCGAGCTGCCCTTCTCTGAACCTTCTCAATGTCCTCCGTCAGTCCCACCTGGTGAGGGTCCCACAGAGGGCAACAGTACTCCAGGAGAGGACGCACAAATGTGATGTAGGCAGTCGCTTTGGTGGAGCTGGTGCATCTTCAACGCGTTCTGCCAATGAAACGTAACGTTTGGTTCGCCTTCCCCACAATATTTTCTGTGTGTTCTCTCCAGTCAAAGTTGTTCGTAATTGTAACTCTTAGGTATTTGGTAGAATTTACGACCTTAAGGTTTGACTGATTTATCATGTAATTCAAGTTCAGCGGATTTTTTTTACTGGTCATGTGTATTACTTAAGACTTTTCATTATTTAGTGTTAATTGCCAATTTTCTCACCATGTAGAAATTTTGGCTAAATCGATTTGCAGTTACTTTTGATCCTCTGTTGGCTTCAATAACCGATAAACGACAGCATCATCCGCGAACAGTCTAAGGGAGCTATTCAGATTGTCTCCTAAATCGAGTGGGGGACCTATAACGCTTCCCTGGGGAACGGCAGATATCAGTTCCGGTTTATACAGATATAAATCGGAAAGTTACATCTAGTTGTGTACGAGTAAAATAAAAGTCTTCTGATTTTAGGTTAGCAGTACTTCATTTCTTATAACTATAGGCAGTCCTGCTACAAATAAAATGAAACACTTTGATAAATTTATAAATACTGCCTTCATAGAGCCGAGTTTGTTTGCAATCCTTCCTCAAACTCCTCATTGTTGTCAAATATGGAAAGTGCTACATTAGTCATTTGAAACCTATTTTCTTCCGGGAATTTCTGATCTGTAAACTGGTAACTATACCTGTTACATGATAATAATATTCTTCTTTCAAGCTGATAGGGCACAAAGTGGACGATGCCAGAGCGTTTTTTTTTTTTTTTTTTTTTTTTTTTACTGCTGGCGGCTATGGAACTTGTTTATTTATCGGAAGTAGAAAAAATTCAAGTGATTGTAAACCTGTTACTCCAAACTGCTGTGGCCGTCAGTCCCCAGACTGACAAACTACATGAATAAATGAGGGCAGCGCACGCACCTATGTCCGAGGGAGGACTCGAACATCCGCGGGCGCCCAGTCCATATCGTGATGCCTCAGACCACGCGGCTAGTACCGCGCGGCTCGCAAACAGGCGGAACTGTTTTCAACAAATGTAAAATGCAGCAACCAAATGTAACTACCTTTGAAATAGTGATCACTCGAATGTTCACTCTCTGACCAGATAATAAAAAAAATGTTTCCGTTGCAATACGTTGTTGTTTCCGTTCGCCGTGTTGTTTTGTTATTCCACAGAAGTTTGGTTTGGCTAAGACTTAAGAGGCGATACAATAATTATATTATTAAACAGTAGAACAGCTGCTAAATTGAAGATAAAAGGGAGGAAGAAAGGAAATCAGGAGTAAATGTCCCGTCGACAGCGTAGTTATTAGAGACAGCTCCACAGAAAGGTTAATATATAGAAACATTAGCATTTCTCCTGTCCGCTAGAATAGTGTGACGTTTTCCCTACGATGTAATACTGGATCGCGGCTTTTGTTCATGGCGTACTCTCTCCAGAAAAGCTTCTAACATCATTGGCTCCAGATTAGGTCGTTTCGTGCCAAGTTGTCGTACGTTGCTTCCAATAGCCTGGCGGCACTGAGTTCACAGTTCACATTATCAGTGCAGGTGTGTGGACGCTGCGAGCAGTGGCGGCGTTCCTACCTGCAGTCGAGGCGCGCTCGTCGGCTGTCTCTCGAATATGGCGCCAAGTAAAATTCACGAGTACGAACAGCTGAAAAATGAAGTGTGCCACCCTCTCCGACCAGACATGTGCGAGCTCTAATAGGTTTACACAAATTACGAGAGGAATACGAACATAATTCAAATTTGAAAGCCTAATTTCATTTTTCAATGAAGGTCTCGAAAGTTGACGAACATTGCACTTTTCTCCTAAACAGATCATTTGCACGAAAATTGTTATTTGACAAATTATAGTCAAGCTATATCGTTTATTGTTTTAGGGTTTTAGTGTGTTAGCACTGCTCTTCGATGAAGCGTCGGACGAATACTAATTGTTCGTAGTGAATTTCCTACCACGAAAATAATCAGGCCCATTTCGGCTGTTTTTTTCTATAAGGACTCGGTTTTTATTAGCATGAAAATGATTGACCGCTGCGCGTTGCTTGACTTTTGTGTTTTTTTATTTATTTTTAATTTTTTTATTATTTCCCTAATATTCCAGCGCTCTTTACTTTCGCATCTTGAAATGTATCACTAAAATTATACCTACGTCTGTGATCTAAAATTCAATGCAGTGGTCTTAGCGTGTTGGTCAAAGGTACTTCTCCTCACCTACCACCGCGGTAATTACGACACTGACGTCACAAAACTGCGCCGCAGTTGCACCACATGCGTGGGGAGAGGATGAAGGCGCCTCGCGGAGCCTTTGCCGTGCAGCGGCAGTCCTGCTGCTTCCAGTGGCCTAGCTAGAAGGCCCGCGCGAATGTTCCCCTCCGTTAGTGGTCACAGACGTAAATTCCAAATGAGTAAATGTAAATATCTATCAAATAATACTGGTTTATTACAGATTTTAACACATATCTTGTCTTGCAGACCACTTAGAACAGAAAATATTCGTACTGGAATGACAAAAAATGTTTCGAAAAATGGAGGTCAGATTGAATGTGCACTCACAGTTCGCTCAGAATCAATGAATGCAAGTGTTTAACAGAGCCTCATCCGCTGACCTTCCTTAGGCTGGAAACAAATGTGTCCATTAAGCAGAGACGAATATATCGTAGTAGAAACGGATTAAAATATTCGCGGCAAGTTGAGAGGGATACCACGTTTGAGTATAAATAACGGAAGGCGAAAGTGGTGAAAAACATGAGGTGAATGTATTTCCTTAAAACAAAAATGCAAGAAATGGACCGGATAGGACAGCCTGGCCGATTGACTTTAGTTTTCATAATTCTTTTAAAAATACATTGAAAGATGTATAAAAAAGAATGTTTGTTAGTATTTTACGCGCTGCTGTACCGTTCATCCAATTGCAACGAAACTTTCTCAACATATGGCTTGCACTTTCGCGAAAGTTACAGGCTTAGTTAAATCACAGTAGGTACTACACATATGTCAGGAAAATGACGTCATAGACACTGAGGTGTGTGAAAAACTACCGCATTGTGATTTACGTTTAAATTTATTAATACTTCAATACTATAGGTATTCGCAACATGTTTTGCAGCTAGTATCCATTTATACCAATTATTGCGCCTACAAAAGTATTGTCGCGTTGAAATGGGAGCAGGCTTGACTTCGAAGGCAACTGAACACAGAACTTATACTCACAGCACGTTTATTACGAACTCAACATACACGCAGCACTGACTGCCTCTCAGGCCTGACAGACGGGATATGACATGATACGGACCAAAGTATCGCTTCAATAACTTCTCTGACAGTCCAACCTTCCGTACAGGGGTAAAAATCCATACCAGATCTCCTGGGCTGTACACAAAAGGTCTGTGCTTGTCGTTATACCGCTGACGGTCTTTCTCCTGGGCGTCCAGTGACCGTATGCGAGCCAGCTATCTTGCTTCTGCGACCCTGGTGATGAGCTGTTTAACATAGTAATACTGAGTGTCGTCCGGTTGGAACGGGAACAGCTTATCCATTGTCGTCTCAGCTTCACGGTCATGGAGCAGGAAAAACCGAGTGAAGCCTGTACTGTCTTGTCTTGCGGTATTGTAAGCAAATGTCGAGAATGGCAGAATTGTATCCCAATCCTTCTGCTCAACGTACATCGACAGAATGTCGGCTAATGTCTTGTTAAATCGTTACGTAAGACCATTAATCTGAGGATGGTAGGCAGTTGTCATTCTGTGGACAATGTCGCTCCGTGACATTACTTCTGATACCAGTTTTGACTGGAATACTTTTCTACGATTAGATATCATGACAGTGGTGCTCCATGCTTCAAAATAATGTTTTCGACAAGGAATTTTGCAATCTCTGGAGCTTCAGCAGTCGGCACAGGTTTGGTAACAGCGCAGCGTGTGAGGTAGTCAGTGCAGACTATTATCCAACGGTTACCGGTTGTCGACTTCGGGAACCTCCCTAAAAGATCGATCCCAACTCGGGGAATGGAGCTGCTGCCGGCGGAATCGGTACGAGATGCCCTGGAGGTAATTGCGGCACATGCTTCCGTCGCTGGCACTCTTTACAGTGACTCACATAGTGCTTGACAGATCGGTAGAGACATTTCCAGTAATACCTGCGTAAGATTCTGTCTAGGGTCTTCATGAATCCCAGATGACCGGATACTGGAGCATCGTGGAAATATTTGAGAATAGCTGGCTGGAGATGAGCTGGAACAACCAGTAGCCATTTGGGGCCCACTGGATCGTAGCTGCTCTTATACAATGTTCCGTTTATAAGTTGGAACTCTCCATTGGTTGGTTCTCCTTTCTCCAAGGCCTCTATTGTTTTTAATAGTGCTGGATCTTCCCTCTGTTCAGCTGTAACGTCATGTAATTCAGTGAGAGCTGAAATTTCATTAATGCTGTTGTGTTCCACTAATAGATTCCTCGAAAGGCAGTCGGCATCCTTGTGTTTGCGCCCGTTCTTGAATACCACTGTGACATCTTACTCTTGGAGTCTTAGTGCCCATCTTCCTAGTCGACCTGATGGATCCTTAAAGCTAGTCAGCCAACACAAAGAATGGTGGTCTGTCACGACGGTGAATGGTTAGCCGAATAAATACGGCTGCAACTTGTTGATAGCCCAGATAACTGCGAGACATTCTTCTTCAGTTGTAGAGTAGTTTATCTCGGACTTGGAGAGTACTCTTGGCGCATCACTTTTTCAGCACCTTCCTGAACTTGTACAAGCACTGCACCAATCCCATAACCACTGGCGTCTGTGTGAAGTTCCATTTCTGCATTCTCATTGTAAAAGACTAGTGCTGGTGCGGAAGTTAGAGCCTCCTTAAGTGTACAGAAAGCCCTTTCTTCTGTCTCATCCCAGTAAAACTTGGCGTCTCCCTGCAGAAATTCTTGTAATGGACGTGCCTTGTTAGAAAATCCTTTTATGAAACGTCGGTAGTATGAGCACAGCCCGAGAAAACGCCTCACATCACGAATGTGCTGAGGAGTTGGAAATTCTGTGACTGCCCTTACTTTATCTGGATCAGGACAGACACCGTCTCCGTTGACTAGGTGCCCCAGGATTTTTATCTCATTGGCGACGAAGAGGCACTTCTTTGGATTGAGGCGGAGACCTGCAGTCTGAACACACTTCAACACAGTTGACAGGCGACTCAGATGTTCTTCAAATGTTTTCGAGAAAATGACAATGTCATCTAAATAGCAGACACACGTCGTCCACTTAAGGTGTCGAAGCAAGTTGTCCATCATGCGTTCGAATGTGGCTGGAGCATTACATAATCCAAATGGTACTACTTTCAATTCATAGAGGCCGTCAACTGTAATAAAAGCCGTTTTCTCCCTGTCAGCTTCATCAACCTAGATTTGCCAGTAACCTGTCTGCATGTCCATAGTTGAAAAGTATGTAGCTCCTTTCAAGCATTCTAAGGTGTCGTCAATGCGCGGCAATGGGTAGACATCTTTCTTTGTGATTCTGTTCAGCCGCCGATAGTCGACACAGAATCGCCACGTGCCATCCTTCTTCTTTACGAGGACCACCGGAGACGACCAAGGACTCTCCGAAGGTTGAATAATGTCATCTCGCAACATCTTCTCCACTTCCTCCCGAATTATCCGTCTTTCAGCTGGCGACACTATATATGAACGCTGGCTAATTGGCGGATGATCCCCAGTATTGATACGTTGCTTTATCGTGGGCCGTTTCGTCTGACGTTTCCCCTGCTGAGGTGTGAATGCAGCCGGAAATTGAATGAGTATAGCTAACACCTGCTGGCGTTGTTCCTTGATAAGTGCAGGCCCTATTGGCAGTTCCACGTTTGTTTCCTCCAGCGTGTTGTCTGTACTAACAGCAGGGCATGGGTCTTCATTGATGACGTTGAGCTCACCGTCCTGGATTGGTTCAGCTGTCCCGATAAATATTCCCTTGGGGATAAGTTGTGACTGCTCGTGACAATTTGTGATCCAAATCTCTCCTTCACTACCGGTAATGCTTATTATAGCCGCTGGTACGTAAATTTCTTTTGTGAGCTTGATGAACTTTTACTATCAACAAGAAGTTCACAGTTTAACCAGTCATCTGTGTTTGTGACTGCAAATCTTCTCATTGTCATCGGCGGTATCGTCACATTGTCAACGACGAATAACTTCCCAGAAAATTCTGTATTACGTGTATCCGGCGGAACAACTTCTTCAATTTGCAGCTCAGATCTTCCACAGTCAATGATAGCTTGGGATGCCTGAAGAAAGTCCCATCCTGGAATGACATTGTGACTACATTCTGTTAATACGACAAATTCAAACGGCTGGGTCCTGTTGTTGATGGTTATTCTTGCGACACAAGTTCCTGCTGGCTGGACGTACTTTCCATTCGCGACCTTCAGCACAGTTTCCCCCGTATCACAGAATATTGTTTTCTTTAGTGTGTGGCGGTAATTATCCGACAGTACAGAAAAAGACGCTCCGGAGTCAACAAGTGCCCGGAAAGGTTGGCCGTCGATTATGACGTCATGCTGGTCATGCTGGTCTTCCACAACGGTCATAAGGACTACATTGGGGAGTCGTTCATACTTCCTGCGTCCAACTCTCCTTTGTTGCATCTCTTCAATACGTTAGCACCACTTGATGAACTCTTCTGTCGTAGCGACGTCTTTTATCAGAAGGGCTTGGTACATGTCTTCTGCTATACCCTTCATCAGGTGCATGATTTTGTCGGCCTCAGTCATGTTGGGATTGATAGTGTTACACAGGGCCAAAACGTTCTGTATATAAGACTATGTTGGCTCACCATCTCGTTGGGCCCGATTCTTCAGATGTTCTTCCGCCGAGCGGATTTGTCGCTGTCGGTCTCCAAACGTCTTCTTAAGTTCCCCCTTGAACGTTTCCCAGTCATTCAGTTTGTCTTCGTTGTTCTCGAACCATTGCTGGGCTGTTCCGTTCAGGTAGAAATAAACGTTGGCCAGGCACATCGTATGACTCCACCTGTTGTACTTGGCGACTCGGTCGAATCCTTTGAGCCATTTATGGGATCCTGTCCAGCATCTCCAGAGAACACCGACGGGTGTCTGATGTGCAGCTGGCCTACCGTTGATGTCGTGTCCATGGTTCTTCTGATAATACGGACTTTCGGAAGGATACACTCGGTGTATCCCTTGTATTCCGGTTCTAGTCCGTGTAAGCGACGGCTTCTACGTTGCCAGATCGGAGCCACGGTGATGCAGCTGTTGCACAGTATACCCGGCGCCTCCACCAAACAATGTCGCGTTGAAATGGGAGCAGGCTTGAGTTCGAAGGCAACTGAACACAGCACTTATACTCAAAGCACGTTTATTACGAACTCAACATACACGCAGCACTGACTGCCTCCCAGGCAGAGTGCTCTGCTACTTATACACAGACAGAATTTACCAGAAATTAGAAGAACAGTTAACATAAGAAACAAGTAGAATTTACAAGTGAACATAAGAAAGATATAGAACATTCTGGAATTGTTAATTAAAAAAAAAATTTTGTCGGTGGGCGGGATTGAATCGGCGACCCTCAGCACCGCAGTCCGCGACGCTATCCCCTGCGCTCCGCCGGCAGTCGGTGTTGTGGTCTAACGCGGCAGTATTTCATTGTACGACTTAATAGTTTAGGAGATGTGACGTCATAAACCGCGAGACACGTGGTGAACTGACGTAACGTATCTGTCGATATTTTATGCGCTGGCGCTCCGCTTAACCGACTGCGATAAAATTTCGAATACTTTATCTCTAAAACAAGAGGAAAAATTTTGTATGGTGCACGGCGAAGGATACTTCACGTACGAACTTGGATAAAGTCTACGGTTTTATTCCGATATCAATGAGATTTTGCACACTCGACCTCCAAAACAAGATGAATATCAACGACAGGCTAAGATTTCACACCGTGCCCGGCGGAGGGTACACTTTAGAGAACTTTAGACACCGCTTCACTGATCACCGTGAAGTTAACGGAGGTATACAGGTAGCTTGATGAAGAGTTCCACAAAGAGACGAGGGGGTGATAGGCAGAAAAGGAGGAGGAAGAGGAGAGAACGACCGTTAACCGGCTGTCAGCACGGATTCAGGAAGTATCGCTCTCGCGAAACACAGCTTGCCCTTTATTCATATGAAGTGATAAGTGCTATCGACAAGGGAATTCCAATCGATTCCATATTTCTGGATTTCCGGAAGGCTTTTCACACTGTACCTCACAAGCGGTTTCTAATGAAATGGCGTGCTTATGGAATATCGCCCCAATTGTGCGATTGGATTCACGATTTCCTATCAGAAAGGACACAGTATGTAATAATTGACGGTAAGTCATCGAGTAAAACAGAAGTGATATCTGGTGTTCGCCAGGGAAGCGTTATAGGTCCCCTAGTCTTCCTCGTGTTTATAAACGATTTAGGAGACAATCTGAATAGCACCCTTAGACTGTTCGCGGATGATGCTGTCGTTTATCGGTTAGTTAAGTCAACAGAAAATCAAAAGCAACTGCAAAGCGATTTAGCCAAAATTTCTACACGGCGCGAACATTGGCAATTGACACTAAATAAAGAAAAGTATGAAGTAATATACATGACCACTAAAAGAAATCCGCTGAACTTCTATTACACGATAAATCAGTCAAATCTGAAGGTCGTAAATTCTACCAAATACCAGAGTGACAAGTAAGAACAACTTAGACTGGAGAGAACACACAGAAAACATTTTGGGGAAGGCGAACCAAACGTTACATTACATTGGCAGAACGCTTCCAAGATGCAGTAACTCCACCAAAGATACTGCCTACATCACACTTCGGGCCGGCCGCGGTGGTCGAGGAGACTGAGGCGCTGCAGTCACGGTCTGCACGGCCACTACGGTCGGGGGTTCGAATCCCCCCCTCGGGCATGGATATTTTGCCGTCCTAGTTCGTAAGTAGTTCATAAGTAGTTTGTAAGTTTAGGGACTGATAACCCCGCAGTTAAGTCCCATAGACTTTACAAACATTTGAACATCACACTTCGGCGTCCTCTCCCCGGAATGCTGTTGCCCATTGTGGGACCCTCACCAGGTGGGACGTCTGAGAAGGTCCAGAGAAGGGCAGCTCGTTTTGTTTTATCACGCTGCAGGGGGGAAAGCGTCACGGAAATGTCGCACGATTCGAGGTGGATATCATTAAAGGAAAGACATTCGTTGTGGCGAGATCTATTTGCGAAATTTCAGTCACTGACCTTTACTTCTGAATGTGAAAATGTTTAGCTGGCACCCACCTAGTGTCATGTCATGTTTGTAAAGTCTATGGGACTTAACTACGGGGTCATCAGTCCCTAAACTTACAAACTACTTACAAACTAGCTAATACTAAGGACGGCACAAATATCCATGCCCGAGGGGGATTCGAACCCCTGACCGTAGTGGCCGTGCAGACCGTGACTGGAGCGCCTCAGTCCCCGCGGCCGGCCATAGGTCATATATACGACATTTCGTAATGATGTGCAACGTGTCAGCTCTAAGACACGTTGTTGTTGAAAATCACAGTTGTTTCTCTTATTTACAGTTATGTTAAGATGCATACTGGTTTTTTTTTTTTTTTTTTTTTTTTTTTTTTTTTTTTTTTTTTTTTTTTGGTGGCCATGTATTCTCATTTTCGAAACGAAGATCCGTTTTTTTAATAAAATGTTATGGTACACCTAACAATCGTAGTAACGTTTGTTTAATGAGTTATTATGACGCGGTGGTTTATATATCTGTAACATATTACCATTACTTACCGATTTTTGCAAGCTGTTGTCACATTCAGAAGTGCCCAATCCAGTAAACAATCCGTCAGATATATAAACAAATAAAATGTCTTCCAGGTAGAATGTTTCATATTCATGGATGTGATACGAAGGAAAAAGTTGTGGTAAACATGAGCCGTAAAGAAATACCTTAGTACCTGCGACTGAAAGGAACGTGGGCACGATATGTATCGAACATATCTCCAGACTTGTACTCGTAGATTATATCACCTATGTATTGCACGTTTTTCCATCGCATTATGGTTCCTTACGTATGCCTGAATATCGAACATTCCCCCTGCGCCGGCCGCGGTGGCCGAGGAGACTGAGGCGCTCCAGTCACGGTCTGCACGGCCACTACGGTCGGGGGTTCGAATCCCCCCTCGGGCATGGATATTTTGTGCCGTCTTAGTTCGTAAGTATTTCATAAGTAGTTTGTAAGTTTAGGGACTGATGACCCCGTAGTCAAGTCCCATAGACTATACAAACATTTGAACTTTTGATTCCCCCTGTGACACGTAGTATAGTTTGCAACTTAGAACATTACATACTTAATGATTTTATTAGTGAATGTACTTCATACAATCAGATAACAAGTCTGTTATCTCGTAATGATAAAAATCGTTTGGTTCATTAGATCAAAATGTAGACACAAAACGAGAGCTTCGTTATCCGTACATAACAAGGGCAACTGAATGGAGTTGTATCAAAACAGACGATGTAGAAGGAAATAGATTAGGAAATGTCGTAGTAGAAGTAGATGCCTTTTGGTATGTGTGCAGTAAAATATCAACAGAATGGAGACCCGCGGCGGATTAGCCGCGCGAGCTGGAGCGCCGTGTTGCAGTGCGCGCGGCCGTCCGCCGTCGGGGGTTCGAGTCCCCCCTCGGACATGGGTGTTTCTGTCACCTTTAGTATAAGTTAGTTCATATGTAGTTTGTAAGTTTAGGGACTGATGACCCCGTAGTTAAGTCCCTTAAGCTTTACAAACATCTGAATCAGAATGAGAGAAGAACACTATGTAGGATGGCATGAAAAACGTTTACGGTGAAGAAGACATGTCTACCTGGAGAGCGACTTAGCAAGTCTTTTATAGATGCACTCTAACTGGACTGTAGCGTTTTACGACACTGAAACGTGGACGGTAAGCAGCTCGGACCAGAAGCAAGTAGATGCTTAAGCAATGTGTTGCTACAGAAGAATGCTGAGACTTAAATAGATGGGTGACATACACTACTGACCATTGAAATTGCTACACCAACAAGAAATGCAGATGATGAACCGGTATTCATTGGATAAATATACTAGAACTGACATATGATTATATTTTCACGCAATTTGGGTGCGTGGATCCTGAGAAGTCAGTAGCCAGAACAGCCACCTTTTGCCGTAGTACCGGCCTTGATATACTTAGGCATTGAGTGAAACAGAGCTTGGATGGCGTGTGCAGGTACAGATGCCCATGCGGCTTCAACACGACACCACAGTTCATCAGGAGTAGTGACTGGCGTGTTGTGACGAGCCAGTTGCTCGGCCACCATTTACCAGGCATTTTCAGATGGTGACAGATCTGGAGAATGCGCTGGCCAGGGCAGCAGTCGAACATTTTCCTTTTCCAGAAAGGCCCGTACAGGACCTGCAACATGTGGTTGTGCATTATCATGCTGAAATGTAGGGTTTCACAGAGTTCGAATAAAGGGTAGAGGCACAGGTCGTAACACATCTGAAATGTAACGACCACTGTTCAAAGTGCCGTCGATGCGAACAAGTGGTGACCGACACGTGTAACCTATGGCTCCCCTAACATCAAGCCGGGCGATACGCCAGTATGGCGATGACGAATACACGCTTCCAATGTGTGTTCACCGCGATGTCGCCAAACATGGATGTCATCATGATGCTGTAAAGAGAACCTGGATTCATCCGAAAACATGACGTTTTGCTATTCGTGCACCCAGGTTCGTCGTTGCATACACCTTCGCAGACGCTCCTGTCTGTGATGCAGCGTCAAGTGGAACGCATTTATCCTCCTTACACGAGGCATCACAACGACGTTTTAACAGGGAACGCCGGTCAACTTCTGTTTGTGTATACGAAATTGGTTGGGAACTTTCCTCATGTCAGCACGTTGTAGGTGTCGCCACTGGCGCAAACCTTGTGCGCATGCTCTGCAAAGCTAATCATTTGCATATCACAGCATCTCCTTCCTGTCGGGTAAGTTTCGCGTCTGTTCCACGTCATCTTTGTGGTGTAGTAATTTTAATGACCAGGAGTGTATTTAATGATAAAGTATTGTTTTTTGTAGCATTACTCGAATAATAGAAGGGATCGGTTGATGGGACACATTCTGAGACGAAGCATTCGTGAACTTTGCGTTGGGGGGAAATGCACGAGGGTGCGCCCAGTGTGTGGAGGGGGAGGGGGGTTTCAGAGGGATTCCGAGAGGCGAGGAGGGTGGTAGGCGGTCCAGACGGGGGTAGGCGGGGCTGCGGCGCCAGGCGCCAGCCGCCAGCCACCACTGACGTCACCGCAGGAGAGCGCGCGCTACCAGCCACTGCTTCGACCCACTCCGAGCACAGGGCAGGCTGTACTGCTGAAATTGCTACACCGCGAAGGTGCGTGCTACAGACGCGAAATTTAACCGACAGGAAGAAGATGCTGTGCTATGCAAATGTTTAGCATTTCAGATCATTCACACTAGGTTGGCGCCGATGCCGAAACCTAAAACGTGCTGACACGAGGAAAGTTTCCAACCGACTTCTCATACACAAACTCAGTTAACCGGCGTTGGCGTTGCCTGGTGAAACGTTGTTGTGATGCCTCGTGTAACGAGGAAAAAGGCGTACCATCACGTTTAAGACTTTGATAAAGGTCGCATTGTAGCCTTTAGTTATTGCGGTTTATCGTATCGTGACATTCCTTCTCTCGTTGGTCGTGATCCAATGACTGTTAGCAGAATATGGAATCAGTGGTTTCAGGAGGGTAATACGGAACGCCGTGCTGAATCCCAACGGCCTCGTATCACTAGCAGACGAGATGACAGGCATCTTACCCGCATGGCTGTAACGGATCGTGCAGCCACGTCTCGATCCCTGAGTCAACAGATGGGGACGTTTGCAAGATAAGAACGATCTGCACGAACAGTTCGACGGCGTTTGCAGCAGCATGGACTGTCAGCTCGGAGACCATGGCTGCGGTTACCCTTGACGCTGCATCACAGACAGGAGCCCCTGTGATGGTGTACGCCACGAGGATCCTGGGTGCACGAATAGCAAAACGTTATTTTTTCGGATGAATACTAGTTATGTTTACAGGACCATGATGGTCGCATCCGAGATTGGTGACATCGCGGTGAACGCACATTGTAAGCGTGTATTCGTCATCGCCATACTGGCGTATCACCCGACGTGATGGTATGGGGTGCCATTGTTTACACGTCTCCGTCACCTCTTGTTCACATCGACGGCACTTTGAACAGTGACCGTTACATTTCAGATATGTTACGACTGGTGCCTCTACCCTTCATTCGATCCCTGCGAAACCATACATTTCAGCAGGATAATGCACGGCCAGGTGTTGGAGTCCTGTAAGGGCATTTCTAGATACGGAAAATGTTCGATTGCTTCCCTGGCCAGCACATTCTGCAGATCTCTCACCAACTAAAAACGTCTGGTCAATGGTGGCCGAGCAACTGGCTCGTCAGAATACGGCACTCAGTACTCTTGACGAACTGTGGTATCGTCTTGAATCTACATGGGCATCTGTACCTGTAAACGCCATCCACGCTCTGTTTGACTCAATCCCCAGACGTATCAAGATCGTAATTAAGGCCAGAGATGGTTGTTGTGGGTTCTTATTTATGACGATGTTTGCACCCAAAGTGCCTGAAAATGTAATCACATGTCAGTTCTAGTACAATACATTTGTCCATTGAATTCCCGTCTATCATTTCTTCTCGGTGTAGCAATTTTAATGGCCACAAGTGTAGCTGTTGGGCGTTTTATGTACAACCGTGCATTTATACGAGGCGGAATGGATGTCGTTAGCAGCTGGGTCGCAAAGGTTTATGAACATTTGGACATTTTCGTGCCGTGTACGTGAGCTGTTTCCTAAGAAAAGTACAGAGCGGCAAACGTCGTGCGCTGGCGCCTCGCTATTGTGATGTTAAAACACTGGGCAGTCGTTCGAGTACAGCGTCGGGAGGTCAGACGCCGGCGCAGTACGCAGAGGCAGGCCGCGCCCCAGTTTCGCAAGCGGCTGGAGAGAGGGAGGGCCGCGCGGGCAGGGGCGCGAGGTGCGAGGCGGCGGAACCCCGAGGAACCCACCGGTCGGCGGCTGCTAGGGGGCCGCATCCCACCAGTGTTACGCCTGTAAGTGTCTGGGATCTAGAATTCCGAATGGAAACACTTGACTGGCCAAATTACGGGCCCTGCAGGAGGACGCGATTGTACGCTACTGAGGTCTTCTGTGTAAGCCCGTCGCCTGTCGCCTGTCGCCTGTCGCTGTCGCCTGTCGCCGTCGCCTGTCGCCGTCGCCTGTCGCCGTCGCCTGTCGCCTCCGCATCGGCCACTCCTCCTCAGTGCCGGTGCGGCTCGCAGATGACAGTGGCGCACACACACACACACACACACATACATACACACACACACACACACACACACACACACACACACACATAGCGGGGCTGTCCTCGACTGTCCGCCTTGAAGCGGAACTTCAACGTCCCTGACACGTCGCCTCTGGTGCTTGCTGACAGTGCCTCAACGGCTGATAAATGGCTACATCATCCTTTTATTACTGTGATGATCCAGCTGAAACTCTCTGAGAATTCGTTTTTAATATTCCTTTCCTATCATTAGTCATTGCTTTCCTCGTTTTTCGTTTATTTCTTCGACAAGATACAGATGTGGTCTTGCAGATGGGTTTAGAATGGTACAAAGTTTCTGGCTTTAAATTGGCGCTCCGCCAGTGGAGACAGGGCCGGCGCCCGGCCGCGCACTCTGCTGCCTGGAGCCAGCCGGCCGGCCAGCCGGCGGCTCCGCCTCTGAGAGGGCGCCGCGCCGCGTCCGCAGCCGTCCGACGAGTCGCCGATGCACAGCGCCGGCACTGATTACTTACAGACGGATGCGGACACTCGTGGCCACGATCGGTTTGTACTCACGGCAAATACAGGACCGCGGAAAGCAATATTCACACTACGACTATCTTACAACATAGCTTAACGAAAGGCAAACCTAAGTTTTTAGCATTTGTAGATCTGGAGAAATGTTTTGACGACGTTGACTGGAATACACACGTTCAAATTATCAAGTCATCAACTTGTACAAAAACCAGACAGCAGGCTTTAAGAGTTGAATAGACGCAGTGGTTGGGAAGGGAATAAGACACGATTGTAGCCTTCCGCCAATGTTCTTCAATCTGTACATTGAGCAGGCAGTTAAAGTATGCAAGATGACACATGCAGAGAGAATTAAAGTCCTGGAAGAAGAAATAAAAATTTACGGTTTGCCGTTGACGTTGTAACGCGTTACAGCAAGCATCTGGGAGACCAATTGAACTCATTGGACAGTCTCTTGAAACGAGAGCATAAGAGGAACATTAACAAGAGCAAAACAAGGATAATGGAATGCAATGTGCCGCGCGGGAGTTGCCGAGCGGTCTGCGGCCTCCCGCGTCGGGAGTTCTAGGCCTTCCTCGGGCATGGATATGTGTGTGTTGTCCTTTGGTTAGTTTAACTTAGTTTAAGTAGTCTGTAAGTTACGGACTAATATTTTAGCAGTTGATTCTGATAGATTTACAAACATTTGAACATTTGAATGCAATGTATGGAAATGAGGCGATGCTGAAGGAATTAAATAAGGTAATGAGACAATAAAAGTAGTAGATGATTTTTTTTATTTGGGTAGCATCATAACTTCTGATGGCCGATGTAAAGAAGATATAAAATGCAGAGTGGCTGTGGAAAGAAAAGCGTTTCTGAAGAAGAGAAATTTGTTGTCATCCATTACTAGTTTAAATGGCGGCAAGTCTTTTCTGAAAGCATTTGTTTGGAGTGTAGCATTGTATGGGTGAGAAACGTGGACGATAAGGATTTGAGACAAAAAGATGATAGACGCTTTTGAAATGTGGTGCTACAAACGAGTGATGAAAATTACATGAATAGATCACGTAACTAGAGAGGAAGCGCTAAGCAGAATGCATCATAAAATGAGTTTCTGAGAAGGGACAGTTTGGGGAAACATATTCTCAGACATGATTGAATCGTCAACTTCGTATTAGAAGGAAGTGTGAGGGGTTAAAACGAAGATGGAGACGAAGAGACGAACACAGTAAGCAGATTCAAAAGGATGTAGGTTTCCGTTCTTATTCTCAGATGAAGAGGCTGGCACAGGGCATGGTAGCGCGGAGAGCTGCATTAAACCAGTCTGATGACTGAAGACCACAGCAACAACAACAACAACAACCCCAGAGAATCGTGGTCTGCTGTCGCCGCCGCGGCTTCAAGGATCCGACGCGGAGTCGATCCCGCGGCCACGAGCCGCCGACGGATGCCGGTGTTCGCATGTCGCTCAAAGACCAGCGCTTCCAGGGTAGTGATAGGGACAAGCTCCACGATCAGATGGTAAAGTAATCCCTGTGTCTCGGAGGAATGACCAAAGTGCAATGGCTTCCTTATTAGGGCAAGGTCGGATAAATTGACGAGGAGTCTAAAATAACGAATTCTGAAATTCTCCGATAAATCTACAGATTGTTTAACGAGCAGTATGGTTCCGCTTCCTTAGGGCGCTCTGCAGCCGTGTCTCTTGAAACAGAACTACTCGGTCATTTTGGTTTGTTGAAAACAGAGGCAAAGAAGGGGATGATGTTTTCGTTACAATTTTTCCTGTGGTTTAAATAAGTTTAATGCAAGTAATACTTTGGTATTAGTGAATATCAGTAGATTCAACTCAAACCGTGTGGATTTACTGATGTTTTAATAACGGATTAATGAATTTATTCTATAAGACCGTGTGCATGTTTAAGTCTGAATCCAAAATGTCGACTGTTGAATATTAAGATGACGAAGTATGCAGTCGATTCGTAAGACAGGGTAACAGAAAGGGTGCGAGGAATGGGGTAGGCTCTGCTCGGTGCGCGGGCTTAAATTACAGGGATGCAAAGGAAAAGTGTTATGTCGGTGTCTCTTTTGATAAGTAGATAAGCATCAATAAAATTCTTGATTCTTGAGTTTCTCCCGGCGTATCTGATAATTAGAGCCGTGGATATTTCGATTATCAGTAAAAGTCTCGTTTTCTAAATAAAATGTTCAATTCGTCATCTTACCCTACCAGTAGGGCAAGTCGACGAGTGGTACTGTCACTAACAAAAACAGGTGTAGCGAAAAAATCTTCAGTCTTAGGAAACGTTTAAAAGCTATAATACACCGGAGATACATTAAGCAATCGTTTTTCCATAAATAAAATATCTGATTTCAACGTAAGAGCCAGAAAAATATAATAAATGTTAATGTCGGCACCTTACCCGCCTTTTCCCTACCTGAAAGACATCAACCAGCAGACCACGAGAAAAAGCAAACGCTGTTTCCGACTGCTTGCCTCATTGGGAACAACAAATACAAGTACTGTCGAGTACTGTAAATAAATAATATTGTGGCAGAAAGTTTAAAGAAAGTCATCACCTCTGAGAATTTTGTTTCCTTGCACATTCTTCTGCCTTTCGTTACGCATTGTTGGTGACAATTAGTAGCTACAATTGAGCAAAATGCTTCACCTGAAAAAAAAAAAAAAACTATGATCATGTCGATAAAGTAATTACCATATCGCAAGCCTCAGTAATCCTTGGTGCGTTGATAGTGTGTGTACAAATGAAGCAATTTTCTCGTATACAAACCATTCCGATTTGTACAAGCCAGACTTGTAGTACACTTGTTACTGTACGTTGCAACCAAGTTTTCTTTATCTCTTTCGGCTTCGTTCCAGATAGAAGGTTGTGCATCATATAGATTTACAAGCTCCATAATCACTTCCTCGAACCACTCCATACTTATTCCCCACTGAAAGCATTAAAAAACTTGAATCCTTTAAAATCGACTAATACAAACTAACTACATTTCGCGTAATGATCACAAAGACAAGATGAGAGAAATTAGGGCACGTACGGAGGTATATAAGCATTCTTTTCTTTTTTCCTCATTCTATTTGGGAGTGAAATAGGAAAGGAAGTAGCTAGTAGTGACCCATTGTGCCCTCCGGCACGCACCTTACGTCCGCCCTGTCCCGAGCAGCCCCTCGCCCAGCAGCCCGCCGCGCCCCGGCTGCAGCCGCAGCCGCAGCCGCAGCCGCTGAGCTGCTGCAGTCTGCAGTCTGCTGCCAGCCGCTAGCCCCCACACATCCTAGTCCGGTGAACAAGCAAGCGACTCAGTTTGTTCAATTCCCTCAGCTTCAAGCGTGTTGTCCGCCAGTGCAGTTCCGTAGGGACAACTCTTATCGTCCACCAGCGTCTTATGGCACCAGCGTAAAGCACAGCAAACGATCGCAGAGCCTCGCCTGTGCACCTCTGAGCAGTCAGATCGCCATTGTGAGGGCCGTACTGGCTGCTGTCCACGCCACTCGTCCTCCACCTCGATTTGGGGGTGTTTCCTGCACACGAGCAGGACTGTTCGAGGCCCACGCTCTCCCCAGATAAGGGAACCACGATCGTCCGGCTGAACACACAAAATGCTGACTCGCCTGTGAGCAGAACCAGACACGCAGGCGCCAGTCGTCCCGACTCCAGTACTGTTGCTTCTGCGGCCAGTTTCTGCGGGTCGAACGGTGTCGCGCTTTCGACGGGACGCACACCACAGCCGTCAGTGCGTAGACGCCACAGTCCCCAGGCCGGCTTCGGAATGTTTGTGTCGATACGCGTGTTCCTTTTGCCGGCTGGGCGGTGCTTCGCAGCTGATTTGCATGCTTCATCGTGTCTCGACGGGCTGTTCACCGGAGATAGCGGTCACCTCTCGCTCGGCGTTGCCTTTTCTTAGTGCATCCTGACGTGCCGTCCAGCTCCCGGACGAATTACGCTTTGGGACACTGCGAGAGCTGCCGCCACCTGCCTCAGTCTGTGCCGCTTCCAGCCTCCTGCTGTCCTCCGTGCCACAGCTTCGGGTGAGGATCGTCGTTATTGTGTTGTCCTACCTACTCACTACAGTACCGCTCTTCTAATTCGTTTGGCAGAGTAAACACAAGTCAGCACCGAGCCGCTGTGCAGCAGCTTTCTGTTGTTACCACTATTCGGTTGTCGAAATCTTGTTCTCTCCACTCCGTAAAACCGACAGAAAGACGACGAACAATTTTAGTTCATTCTGCCGATGACAGGACTCCAGAATCTCGACTGATCCCCTGATTGTTTTGACCGGTGTATCTAGGAGAACCAATAACGAGCAATACGAAAGGAAATATACGAGTACAAAGTAACGTACAAAAATGCGCTGCCATTCCAAAAGAACAACATAAAGTCTATGATAGTGCTCTTGCTTTGTGTTGAAGAAGAATCAGCTCAAATCCTGAAACACTGTTTGCAGCAGAAACTCTTAAAGTTACAAAATTTGGGGTCGGTACAAACACTAAAAATTTTTGATAAGAATTTTACGACAGATATTGGGACCTAAAAGTAGCAGTAATGCTAAATACAAACTACCAACAGGTAGAGTGCGCTATGTGGAATGGAGAAGTAACTAAGCTGATGAAGAATTATATACGTACAAGAAACAGCGAATAGGCAATGTCAGACAACGAATGTTAGGTAGGTAAAACAAATACACGATTTCACAAACACACAGAAAATCTCAGTTGTAACGTTTTCTCCAAAACGATGATTCGAATAAATATATAAGTGAGAATTCTCATATCACCTCCTGCAAACCAAGTTCTGGCAGTCATTTTAGGATGTTGCAGCAGTTTGTTAGTAGTATTAGCTTAGTGACTGCGTAGTGAGTAAAATGGCAATCGAGTGAATTCAAAAGGCGCGGACGCTCAGAGTCAGAGAGTAATGGGCTCGCCGAAAGCGTACTAAGTGGATCAGTGACTGACGCGAAAGTAGGCCGTGGCCTGTCGTCGACTCATGTCCGTGGACTGGAGTAAGTGCTGAAAGTGCAGCCTTGTGTCATAAAATTACACCTGACCCAAAACAATGGTTCCGCTTACCGAATTACGCTCGCATATTTATAGCGTTGACATGCCGTAACTCTTCTCGTCGCGATACCTGTAGAACCCTTCCATTCTGTAATAACGCAAAATGTGCGACGGTGGAGCGGCCGACTGCCCCACAAACTGGAACGGCGCTGTCGTAAACTGGGCGCGCCCAGCGCCCAGCGCCGCGTCCGCGGTAAGCCGCAGCCAGGCCTCTCACTCAGCGCGTAGCGGCCAGGCCTCCAGTGCAGACTCGAGGGACCTGGGTCCGACACCTCCTCTGCTTACTATCGGTTCTAACTTTGAACCGTTTTCCTAAGAAACGTACGTCCTATTAATGTACTAGCTGGTACCCGGCACTTTGCTTCAGCAGAAAAAATGATTCTACAAAGAAGGTTTGATTTCTGAAAGTGTTACGTTCAAACATATCACTACTGCAAAACACTCGCGTAAGAGCAATAAGTTAAGTTGTCCAAGTTTTATCGCAATCAGATGAACGTTATGGCAGCGCATAAAGTACGAACAAACCAACAAACGTATGAGAGGTTTCCAGTCTGTCATTAGTCCGTCAACTCCTCCTGTCACCTCCTCTGTCTCTCACCATCTCCCCTCTCTCATTCACCTCCACTATTCTCATTCTCCTCCTCTACTCTCTCTCATTCTCCTCCTCTACTCTCTATCATTCTCCTCCTCTACTCTGTCTCATATTCCTCCTCTACTCTCTCTCTTTCTCCTCCTCTACTCTCTCTTATTCTCCTCCTCTATTCTTTCTCATTCTCCTCATCTACTCTCTTCCGTTCTCCTCCTCTTCTCTCTCTCATTCTCCTCATCTACTGTCTCTCATTCTCCTCATCTACTCCCTTTCATTAACCTCCACTACTCTATCTCATTTTCCTCCTCTACTCTCTATCATTCTCATCCTCCACTCTCCTCCATTCTCCTACTCTACTCTCTCTCATTCTCCTACTCTACTCTCTATCATTCTCCTCCTCTACTCTCTGTGTCTCATTCTCCTCCTCTACACTCTCTGTCTCATTCCCCTCCTCTACTCTCTCTCATTCTCCTCCTCTACTCTCTCTCTCATTCTCCTCCTCTACTCTCTCTCTCATTCTCCTCCTCTACTCTCTCTCTCATTCTCCTCCTCTACTCTCTCTCTCATTCTCCTCCTCTACTCTCTCTCTCATTCTCCTCCTCTACTCTCCCTCTTTCTACCCCTCTACTCTCTCTCTCATTCTCCTTCTCTCATTCTCCTCCTCTACTCTCTCTCATTCTCCTCCTCTACTCTCTCTCTCATTCTCCTCCTCTACTCTCTCTCTCATTCTCCTCCTCTACTCTCTCTCTCATTCTCCTCCTCTACTCTCTACCATTCTCCTCCTCTACTCTATATCATTCTCCTCCTCTACTCTCTCTGTCTCATTCTCCTCCTCTACTCTCTCTCTCATTCTCCTCCTCTACTCTCTCTCTCATTCTCCTCCTCTACTCTCTATCATTCTCCTCCTCTACTCTGTCTCATATTCCTCCTCTACTCTCTCTCTTTCTCCTCCTCTACTCTCTCTTATTCTCCTCCTCTATTCTTTCTCATTCTCCTCATCTACTCTCTTCCGTTCTCCTCCTCTTCTCTCTCTCATTCTCCTCATCTACTGTCTCTCATTCTCCTCATCTACTCCCTTTCATTAACCTCCACTACTCTATCTCATTTTCCTCCTCTACTCTCTATCATTCTCATCCTCCACTCTCCTCCATTCTCCTACTCTACTCTCTCTCATTCTCCTACTCTACTCTCTATCATTCTCCTCCTCTACTCTCTGTGTCTCATTCTCCTCCTCTACACTCTCTGTCTCATTCCCCTCCTCTACTCTCTCTCATTCTCCTCCTCTACTCTCTCTCTCATTCTCCTCCTCTACTCTCTCTCTCATTCTCCTCCTCTACTCTCTCTCTCATTCTCCTCCTCTACTCTCTCTCTCATTCTCCTCCTCTACTCTCCCTCTTTCTACCCCTCTACTCTCTCTCTCATTCTCCTTCTCTCATTCTCCTCCTCTACTCTCTCTCATTCTCCTCCTCTACTCTCTCTCTCATTCTCCTCCTCTACTCTCTCTCTCATTCTCCTCCTCTACTCTCTCTCTCATTCTCCTCCTCTACTCTCTACCATTCTCCTCCTCTACTCTATATCATTCTCCTCCTCTACTCTCTCTCTCATTCTCCTCCTCTACTCTCTCTCTCATTCTCCTCCTCTACTCTCTCTCTCATTCTCCTCCTCTACTCTCTCTCTCTCTCTCTCTCTCTCTCTCTCTCATTCTCCTCCTCTATTCTCTCTCTCATTCTCCTCCTCTACTCTCTCTTATTCTCCTCCTCTATTCTTTCTCATTCTCCTCATCTACTCTCTTCCGTTCTCCTCCTCTTCTCTCTCTCATTCTCCTCATCTACTGTCTCTCATTCTCCTCATCTACTCCCTTTCATTCACCTCCACTACTCTATCTCATTTTCCTCCTCTACTCTCTATCATTCTCATCCTCCACTCTCCTCCATTCTCCTACTCTACTCTCTCTCATTCTCCTACTCTACTCTCTATCATTCTCCTCCTCTACTCTCTCTGTCTCATTCTCCTCCTCTACTCTCTCTGTCTCATTCTCCTCCTCTACTCTCTCTGTCTCATTCCCCTCCTCTACTCTCTCTCATTCTCCTCCTCTACTCTCTCTCTCATTCTCCTCCTCTACTCTCTCTCTCATTCTCCTCCTCTACTCTCCCTCATTCTACCCCTCTACTCTCTCTCTCATTCTCCTTCTCTCATTCTCCTCCTCTACTCTCTCTCATTCTCCTCCTCTACTCTCTCTCATTCTACCCCTCTACTCTCTCTCTCATTCTCCTTCTCTCATTCTCCTCCTCTACTCTCTCATTCTCCTCCTCTACTCTCTCTGTCTCATTCTCCTCCTCTACTCTCTCTCATTCTCCTCTTCTACTCTCTCTCTCTCTCTCTCTCTCTCTCTCTCTCTCTCATTCTCCTCCTCTACTCTCTCTCTCATTCTCCTCCTCTACTCTCTCTCATTCTCCTCCTCTACTCTCTCTCTCTCTCTCTCTCTCTCTCTCTCTCTCATTCTCCTCCTCTATTCTCTCTCTCATTCTCCTCCTCTACTCTCTCTCTAATTCTCCTCCTCTACTCTCTCTCTCATTCTCCTCCTCTACTCTCTCTCTCATTCTCCTACTCTACTCTCTCTCTCATTCTCCTACTCTACTCTCTCTCTCATTCTCCTACTCTACTCTCTCTCTCATTCTCCTCCTCTACTCTCTCTCATTCTCCTCCTCTACTCTCTCTCATTCTCCTCCTCTACTCTCTCTCTCATTCTCCTCCTCTACTCTATATCATTCTCCTCCTCTACTCTCTCTGTCTCATTCTCCTCCTCTACTCTCTCTCATTCTCCTCTTCTACTCTCTCTCTCTCTCTCTCTCTCTCTCTCTCTCATTCTCCTCCTCTACTCTCTCTCTCATTCTCCTCCTCTACTCTCTCTCATTCTCCTCCTCTACTCTCTCTCTCTCTCTCTGTCTCTCTCTCTCATTCTCCTCCTCTATTCTCTCTCTCATTCTCCGCCTCTACTCTCTCTCTAATTCTCCTCCTCTACTCTCTCTATCATTCTCCTCCTCTACTCTCTCTCTCATTCTCCTCCTCTACTCTCTCTCTCATTCTCCTACTCTACTCTCTCTCTCATTCTCCTCCTCTACTCTCTCTCTCATTCTCCTCCTCTACTCTCTCTCTCATTCTCCTCCTCTACTCTCTACCATTCTCCTCCTCTACTCTATATCATTCTCCTCCTCTACTCTCTCTGTCTCATTCTCCTCTTCTACTCTCTCTATCATTCTCCTCCTCTACTCTCTCACATTCTCCTCCTCTATTCTCTCTCTCATTCTCCTCCTCTACTCTCTCTATCATTCTCCTCCTCTACTCTCTCTCTCTCATTCTCTTCCTCTACTCTCTCTCTCATTCTCTTCCTCTACTCTCTCTCTCATTCTCTTCCTCTACTCTCTCTCTCATTCTGCTCCTCTACTCCCTCTCATTCTCCTCCTCTACTCTCTATCATTCTCCTCCTCTACTCTCTATCATTCTTCTCCTCTACTCTCTCTGTCTCATTCTCCTCCTCTACTCTCTCTCATTCTCCTCCTCTACTCTCTCTCTCTCTCTCATTCTCCTCCTCTACTCTCTCTCTCTCATTCTCCTCCTCTACTCTCTCTCTCATTCTCCTCCTCTACTCTCTCTATCATTCTCCTCTTTTACACTCTTTCTCTCAATCTCCTCCTCTACTCTCTCTCTCTCAATCTCCTCCTCTACTCTCTCTCACATTCTCCTCCTCTACTCTCTCTCTCATTCTGCTCCTCTACTCTCTCTCATTCTGCTCCTCTACTCTCTCTCATTCTCCTCCTCTACTCTCTATCATTCTCCTCCTCCACTCTCTATCATTCTCCTCCTCTACTCACTATCATTCTTCTCCTCTACTCTCTCTGTCTCATTCTCCTCCTCTACTCTCTCTCATTCTCCTCCTCTACTCTCTTTCTCTCTCTCTCATTCTCCTCCTCTACTCTCTCTCTCTCATTCTCCTCCTCTATTCTCTCTCTCATTCTCCTCCTCTACTCTCTCTCTAATTCTCCTCCTCTACTCTCTCTATCATTCTCCTCCTCTACTCTCTCTCTCATTCTCCTCCTCTACTCTCTCTCTCATTCTCCTACTCTACTCTCTCTCTCATTCTCCTACTCTACTCTCTCTCTCATTCTCCTCCTCTACTCTCTCTCATTCTCCTCCTCTACTCTCTCTCATTCTCCTCCTCTACTCTCTCTCTCATTCTCCTCCTCTACTCTATATCATTCTCCTCCTCTACTCTCTCTGTCTCATTCTCCTCCTCTACTCTCTCTCATTCTCCTCTTCTACTCTCTCTCTCTCTCTCTCATTCTCCTCCTCTACTCTCTCTCTCATTCTCCTCCTCTACTCTCTCTCATTCTCCTCCTCTACTCTCTCTCTCTCTCTCTCTCTCTCTCTCTCTCTCTCTCTCATTCTCCTCCTCTATTCTCTCTCTCATTCTCCGCCTCTACTCTCTCTCTAATTCTCCTCCTCTACTCTCTCTATCATTCTCCTCCTCTACTCTCTCTCTCTCATTCTCCTCCTCTACTCTCTCTCTCATTCTCCTACTCTACTCTCTCTCTCATTCTCCTCCTCTACTCTCTCTCTCATTCTCCTCCTCTACTCTCTCTCTCATTCTCCTCCTCTACTCTCTACCATTCTCCTCCTCTACTCTATATCATTCTCCTCCTCTACTCTCTCTGTCTCATTCTCCTCTTCTACTCTCTCTATCATTCTCCTCCTCTACTCTCTCACATTCTCCTCCTCTATTCTCTCTCTCATTCTCCTCCTCTACTCTCTCTATCATTCTCCTCCTCTACTCTCTCTCTCTCATTCTCTTCCTCTACTCTCTCTCTCATTCTCTTCCTCTACTCTCTCTCTCATTCTGCTCCTCTACTCTCTCTCACTCTCCTCCTCTACTCTCTATCATTCTCCTCCTCTACTCTCTATCATTCTCCTCCTCTACTCTCTATCATTCTTCTCCTCTACTCTCTCTGTCTCATTCTCCTCCTCTACTCTCTCTCATTCTCCTCCTCTACTCTCTCTCTCTCTCTCTCATTCTCCTCCTCTACTCTCTCTCTCTCATTCTCCTCCTCTACTCTCTCTCTCATTCTCCTCCTCTACTCTCTCTATCATTCTCCTCTTTTACACTCTTTCTCTCATTCTCCTCCTCTACTCTCTCTCTCTCATTCTCCTCCTCTTCTCTCTCGCATTCTCCTCCTCTACTCTCTCTCAATCTCCTCCTCTACTCTCTCTCTCTCAATCTCCTCCTCTACTCTCTCTCACATTCTCCTCCTCTACTCTCTCTCTCATTCTCCTCCTCTACTCTCTCTCTCATTCTCCTCCTCTACTCTCTCTCATTCGCCTCCTCCACCTACTCCTCTCCCTCCTATATATGAAAACATACATATGTGCGCTATGTTTCAGGGTGACTGCTCAAACGGTGACAAAGTCGTGAGGTACCCTCCGTCAGGCTAAATTCCCTAACCTGCAGAATGTAAAAATCTCTTTCATGAAAACATACATTTATGCGCTGACTTTCATGGTGTACAGTCAAACAATTTGGATGTACCCTCCGTCATGCACCTGCAGAGGCTTACGAAAGGTAGCCCATGTACTAATCATGTTATAAGCTACATATGTTTCAAATTTCATTCATATCCGAACAGCCATTTTAACCCGAGGGCGTTAGAAACGAATGAACTAATAGTAAAGCACCCACCACAATGCATCATACGAATTAATTTTCGTATGCCTATAACCATCACGCGAGTGCAAGCAATGATTTGGCAAACTTTTATCGTAATCGGATGTATGGTATGTCCGAACGTACAGAAAGGCAAACAAACAACATTATTTTCTAGATATTAGATTAATTCTAATCATCTTCAACACTCTTGTTCAGATATCCACATTGCCTCATAAATACGGTAGTTACCATGCATTCCGGTATGATTACTCTGTGATTGCATAATGTTACGATAGTTTATAAACTCTATTCACAAGGCTCAGGAGATTCCGCAGTTTTTTAATTATTTATTTATTATTATTTTTTTCTCTCTTTGTTCAGCCGGTCGCGGTGGCTGAAGGGGACTGCGGCGCGCCAGTCACGGTCTGCACGGCCACTGCGGTCAGGGGTTCGATTCCCCCCTCGGGCATGGATATTTGTGCCGTCCTTAGTGTTAGATAGTTGGTACGTAGTTTGTAAGTTTAGGGACAAATGAACCCGTGGTTGAGTCCCTTAAGCTACACAAACATTTTGATTTTTTTTTTCTTGCTCAATAGAAAGTTTCGCCACGTTGGATTTAGAAACACAAGAAAATATCTTGCAACACTAGTCTGACCAAGGAATCTTTGAACACGATACAACTTCAAACTATATCATTCGTTTTCCAGTCTTCGGTGAATTACTATCAACCATCGCAAGTACCGTTTTTAATTAATTAAGTTGATCAGATTAGAACGTCCATGTTGTTTCTTACACCCAGTCAGGAGTGTACATAATTATAAATATTGTTGCAGGATGTTTGTAGAAATTATGTGGACGTTTTCCGAAGGCCAGAAGAAACATATCATCTTCTGATTGTAGACGGACTGTCGCTTTACGTCAACAAGCCGTCTCAACAAGTTAAGGTGCAGGGCAAATCGTCGTGAATCAGGGCGGTGTCAGTAATTGGAATACGTGATAACAGACAGATAAGCAGCTAATAGATTTCTTGAACTATTTTATTTTCGGCGAAGCAACGATAGTAAATTTCTAGTATATTATACCAATAACAAGCAAAAGCAAACAGGGAAAGAGTGGTGCCTGTTTGAGTTGTTTCAGGCTTTATAAAACGGTATTCGATTCTAATAACATTTTGCTGCCAAGTGAGGAAACAGCTAATACGAAAGAACGGGACTTAATGGCATTCTAACTGCAGTATTGTTGCAAATTATTTCATTCCTTTGACATTTTCAGTCCACACTGAAAGTAAATTGGACTACGACCGGTATAATTCTCGCTTTTCATTGTCTTCAGTATAGAGAAAAGTGTTGGGATGATGAAAATGATTACGGAAACGAGAAAAGAGACCTTAGGCATTATTTCGTTGCTGGGACGTATTGTAGAATTTTTTTCGAGGCAACACTTTCATAAATCACATCGGCGGTTTTCTTTTTATTTGAATACTAGCTTTAAACCCGGCGTTGGCCGGATGTTGCTTTATCTTAGTCTGTCGTAGTCTACGTCCACTTCCCCCCACTCTCTGCATCTACCTCTTTCTCTCCCATCTCTCTGTTCGTTTCCACCTTTCCCTCTCTCGGGAAAGTTTTCTGCAAGGTACTCTCTGTCATGTAGCATACAAACGTGTATGTACCCCGTAATCTCCCTCTCGGTTTAAAAGTCATGTGTGCAAAAATTCAGAAAGATTGGGACAAAACTTTGCATTTTGTAAAATTCCATAAGCTAAGTACCGTCCACCATGCACCGAATGAAATTTTATGCAGACAGTTAGAAAAAGCTTCGTAAACATTCGAAATTACATGAAAACTTTGTTGCAGGTCCCTAACTACTCCCATTTTCCAATAACTGACGCATAAATCTCGGTATTCTCAGGCGGTGGCCTCTCATTATTTATGACGTCATATCTCCTGAGATATGTGTTGTACTCTTTTGGGCGTACGGGGAACAGTTGACCAAAGTTTCATTGCAAACGAATGAATGCTTGATGAACACATGGAGGATATACAGACAAACATTCACACACACACACACACACACACACACACACACACACACACACGCACATATATATATATATATATATATATATATATATATATATATATTCCCCTCACATGTTTAAGAATGATGATGAGAGACAAAACTGACCCGACAATAGTTGCAATTATGTAGAAGTGTAACGCACATTGTGAATACGATTTTTAGTATGAACACTGGGAGCTGTCTGAAATGAGACGGAAATAGCTATTTTTTATGTACACCTACTGCTACAGTGACGAAAAAAAAAAAAAAAACTTCCTCACCGGGAGAGCAAGGCTTCTATTTGGAGAGAAGCGAACCTACGGTTGATAGGCGAAATTGTGCTTTTAAATCAGTTTTCCAGAAAGCACTACCAAGAGTATGCTATATAATGTTATACATAATCATAGCTTGCGAATTCTGTATTTGCCTAGTCGAAGAAAAACCGATGTCACAGACGTGTCGCACAACTGTCTGGGCCCGTGTCAATGCCCGGTCGTGTTGCTGGAGGCGTTTCGTGAGCCACCCCTGGCCCCGCGCCGCACAGCCACCCGCGACCCCACATCTGCAGCGCAACCCCTCGGTGTTTCAGCACCTCGGTGCCTGGGTGCCTGGGTGCCTGGGTGCCTGGGTGCCTGGGTGCCTGGGTGCCTGGGTGCCTCGGTGCCTCGGTGTCTAGGCGCCTTCACTTTCAGCCTACAGTTTATAACCAACAAGTTATGGTCAGAGTACATATCTGCCCCTGGGTATTTCTTACACTTTAAAACCTGGTTCCGAAACCTATGTCTTATCATTATAAAATCTTTCTGGTATCTCCCGGTGTATCCCGGTCTTTTCCATGTATACAACCTTCTTTTGTTAATAATTTCCTTTAGCTCCTCATATATTTCTTCGATTTCCTCATCATCGGCAGAGCTAGTTGGCATATAAACCTGTACTACTGTTGTCGGTGTTGGCTTCGTATCTATCTTGACAATGATAATGCGATCGCTGTGCTGGTCATAGTAGTTTACCCGCATTCCTATTTTCTTTCTCATTATCAACCCTTCTCCTGTGATACCCCCAACTGATTTTGTATTTATAATCCTGTACTCACCTGACCAGAAATCCTGTTCATCCTGCCACCATACTTAACTAATCCCCACTATATCTAACTTGAACCTATCCATTTCCCAATTTAAATTTTCTAATTTTCCTACTCGAATAAGGGATCTAACATTCCACCCTCCGACCCGTAGAATGCCAGTATTGTCATTCCTTATGATCACATCCTCCTGAGTAGTCCCCGCCCGGAGATCCGAATGGGGGACTATTTTACCTACGGAATATTTTACCCGATAGGATGCCATCATCATATGTTCATACAGTAGAGCTGCATGTCCTCGGGAAAAATAACGGCTGTAGTTTCCCTTTCCTTTCAGCCGTTCGCAGTAGCTGTGTGGCAAAGCCACATTAGCTGATGTTACAAGGCCAGCGAAGTCAATCATCCAGACTGTTGCCCCTGTAACTACTGAAAAGGCTGCTGCCCCTCTTCAGGATCCACAAGTTTGTCAGGCCTCTTCACAGATATCTCTCCGCTGTGGTTGCATCTATGGTACGGCTATCTGAATCGTTGAGGCACGCAAGGCACCATACCTCGGCAATGTCTGTGGGTCATGCTAAGATAAGTCGTAATGTGAGTATTGCCTCTCGTGTTCCTACATTTCTCCTAAATCCAAACTGATCTTCCCCGAGGTCGGATTCCACAAGTTTTTCCATCCGTCTGTAAATAATTCGTGTTAGTGTTATGCACACATGACTTATTAAACTGATGGTTCTGAAATTTTCATACTTGTCAGCTGTTGCTTTCTTTGTAATTGGAATTACAATTATTCTTCTTGAAGTCGGAGGGTATTTCCGTTGTCTCATACATCTTGCATACGAGGTGATAAAATTTTTTCATGACTGGCTCTCCTAACGACATCACCAGTTCAGACAGAATATCATCTACTCCAGGGGCATCGTTTCGACTCAAGTCCTTCAGCGCTCTGTCAAATTCTTCTCGCAGTATCAAATGCCTATCTCATCTTCGTCTTCCATTTCTAGAATACTGCCTTTAACTTCATTTGCTTTGTATAGGCCCCCTATATATTCCTTCCGCAGTTTTCTCCTCTTTGCCCAGCACTGGTTTTCCGTCTGAGTTGTTGATATTCGTACAGCTGCTTTTCTTGTCTCCAAATATCTCTTTTATTTTCCTGTAGTCTGTATCTATCTATTCCCTAGTTATGCATTCTGCTATGGTTCTGCATTTGTCCTCTAGCCACTCCGCAGACATCAGTCCCTACGATTATTGGCTTTGGGGTTACCTGAAGTTGCAAGTGTATCGTGATCGACCGACATCTATAGGGATGCTGAAAGGCAACATCCGATGCCAATGCTTCACCATAACTCCAGACATGCTTTACAGTGCTGTTCACAACATTATTCCTCGACAACAGGTATTGTTGAGGAATGATGCTGAACATACTGAACCTTTCCTGTAAAGAACATCATCTTTGCTTTGACTTAGTTTGTTATGCTAATTATTGCTCTCCTGGTCAGATGAAGCGCCATCTGTCGAAGATTTTTGGATTTTTTTTCTTCTTTTAATAAAACGCCATGTTATTTCAATTTTTATCTCTCTATACACATTATTCCGTGATTTATAAAGTTTTCAAATTTATACGGACTTTTTGATCACACACTATGTATAAAACGAATGGCCTCGTAGTGAAAAAGCTTTAATAACTTGTATATCACGATATACACGGTACAGAAGAATATCGGTTACGCTGTATAATGTGAGGGCGGCCAGTGTTCCCCGGCGTTAGCGGGCGCCACCCAGGGCAGTGAGGTGGGCGGGGCAGTGGCGCCTCTGCCTGTGCCTCTGCCTGCCTCTGTCTGTGCCTCTGCCTGCGCCTGTCTGTGTTTGTGGCTGGGCCTCTGCCTGTGCCTCTGCCTGCCCTTGCCTGTGCCTCTGCCTGCCTGTGCCTGTGCCTCTGCCGGTCTGTGCCTCTGCCTGCCTGTGCCTGTGCCTCTGCCTAACTGTGCCTCTGCCTGCCTGTGCCTGTGCCTCTGCCTGCCTCTGCCAACGCCTCTGTCTGTGCCTCTGCCTGCGCCTCTGTCTGTGCCTGTGGCTGGGCCTCTGCCTGTGCCTCTGCCTGCCTGTGCTTGTGCCTCTGCCTGCCTGTGCTTGTGCCTCTGCCTGCGCCTCTGTCTGTGTCTGTGGCTGGGCCTCTGCCTGCGCTTCTGCCTTCCTCTGCCTGAACCTCTGCCTGCCTCTGCCTGCGCCTCTGTCTGTGCCTGTGGCTGGGCCGCTGCCTTTGCCTCTGCCTGCCTGTGCCTGTGCCTGTGCCTGCCTCTGCCTGTGCCTCTGCCTGCCTCTGCCTGCCCCTCTGTCTGTATCTGTGGCTGGGCCTCTGCCTGCACTTCTGCCTGCACCTCTGCCTGCGCCTCTGTATGTGTCTGTGGCTGGGCCTCTACCTGTGCCTCTGCCTGCCTGCCTCTGTCTGTGCCTCTGCCTGCGCCTCTGTCTGTGTCTGTGGCTGGGCCTCTGCCTGCCTCTGCCTGTCTGTGCCTGTGCCTCTGCCTGCCTCTGCCTGCCTGTGGCGGTGCCTCTGCCAGCTTCTGCCTGCCTGAACCTGTGCCTCTGCCTGCCTGTGTTTGTGCCTGCCTGTGCCTCTGCCTGCCTCTGCCTGCGGCTCTGTCTATGTCTGTGGCTGGGCCTCTGCCTGTGCCTCTGCTTGCCTCGGCCTGTGCCTGTGCCTGCCTGTGCCTGTGCCTGTACCTCTGCCTGTGCCTCTGCCTGTGCCTCTGTCTGTGTCTGTGCCTGTGCCTCTGCCTATGCCTCTGCCTGCCTCTGCCTGTGCCTCTGCCTGCCTCTGTCTGTGCCTCTGTCTGTGCCTCTGCCTACTAGTGCCTGTGCCTCTGCCTCCCTGTGCATGTGCCTCTGCCTGCGTCAGTGGCTGGGCCTCTGCCTGTGCCTCGGCCTGCCTGTGCCTGGGCCTCTGCCTGCCTGTCCCTGTGCCTGCCTGTCCCTGTGCTTCTGCCTGCCTCTGCCTGTACCTGTGCCTGTGCTCCTGCCTGACACTGCCTGCCTGTGCCTGTGCCTCTGCCTGTGCCTCTGTCTGTGTCTGTGGCTGGGCCTCTGCCTGCCTCTGCCTGTTTGTGCCGGTGCCTGTGCCTGCCTCTGCCTGCCTGTGCCTGTGCCCCTGCCTGCCTCTGCCTGCCTGTCCCTGTGCCTTTGCCTGCCTGTCCCTGTGCCTCTGCCTGCCTCTGCCTGTCTGTGCCTGTGCCCCTGCCTGACTCTGCCTGCCTGTGCCTGTGCCTCTGCCTGTGCCTCTGTCTATGTCTGTGGCTGGGCCTCTGCCTGCCTCTGCCTGTCTGTGCCTGTGCCTCTGCCTGCCTCTGCCTGCCTGCCTGCATGTGCCTGTGCCTCTGCCTGTGCCTCTGTCTGGGTCTGTGGCTGGGCCTCTGCCTGTCTCTGCCTGTCTGTGCCTGTGCCTCTGCCTGCCTCTGCCTGCCTGCCTGTGCCTGTGCCTCTGCCTGCCTGTCCCTGTGCCTTTGCCTGCCTGTCCCTGTGCCACTGCCTGCCTCTGCCTGTCTGTGCCTGTGCCCCTGCCTGACTCAGCCTGCCTGTGCCTGTGCCTCTGCCTCTGCCTGTGCCTCTGTCTGTGTCTGTGGCTGGGCCTCTGCCTGCCTCTGCCTGTCTGTGCCTGTGCCTCTGCCTGCCTGCCTGTGCCTGTGCCTCTGCCTGTGCCTCTGTCTGTGTCTGTGGCTGGGCCTCTGCCTGCCTGTGCCCCTGCCTGACTCTGCCTGCCTGTGCCTGTGCCTCTGCCTGCCTGTGCCTCTGTCTTTGTCTGTGGCTGGGCCTCTGCCTGTCTGTGCCTGTGCCTCTGCCTGCCTCTGCCTGCCTGCCTGCCTGTGCCTGTGCCTCTGCCTGTCTCTGCCTGTCTGTGCCTGTGCCTCTGCCTGCCTCTGCCTGCCTGCCTGTGCCTGTGCCTCTGCCTGCCTGTACCTGTGCCTTTGCCTGCCTGTCCCTGTGCCTCTGCCTGTCTGTGCCAGAGCCCCTGCCTGACTCTGCCTGCCTGTGCCTGTGCCTCTGCCTGTTACTCTGTCTGTGTCTGTGGCTGGGCCTCTGCCTGTCTCTGCCTGTCTGTGCCTGTGCCTCTGCCTGTCTGTGCCTGTGCCTCTGCCTGCCTCTGCCTGCCTTCTGTGCCTGTGCCTCTGCCTGCCTGTACCTGTGCCTTTGCCTGCCTGTCCCTGTGCCTCTGCCTGTCTGTGCCAGTGCCCCTGCCTGACTCTGCCTGCCTGTGCCTGTGCCTCTGCCTGCCTGTGCCTCTGTCTGTGTCTGTGGCTGGGCCTCTGCCTGCCTCTGCCTGCCTGCCTGCCTGCCTGTGCCTGTGCCTCTGTCTGTGTCTGTGGCTGGGCCTCTGCCTGTCTGTGCCTGTGCCTCTGCCTGCCGCTGCCTGCCTGCCTGCCTGCCTGTGCCTGTGCCTCTGTCTGTGTCTGTGGCTGGGCCTCTGCCTGTCTGTGCCTGTGCCTCTGCCTGCCTCTGCCTGCCTGCCTGCCTGCCTGCGCCTGTGCCTGTGCCTCTGTCTGTGTCTGTGGCTGGGCCTCTGCCTGTCTGTGCCTGTGCCTCTGCCTGTCTCTGCCTGTCTGTGCCTGTGCCTCTGCCTGCCTCTGCCTGCCTGCCTGCCTGTGCCTGTGCCTCTGCCTCTGCCTGCCTGTCCCTGTGCCTTTGCCTGCCTGTCCCTGTGCCTCTGCCTGCCGCTGCCTGTCTGTGCCTGTGCCCCTGCCTGACTCTGCCTGCCTGTGCCAGTGCCTCTGTCTGGGTCTGTGGCTGGGCCTCTGCCTGTCTCTGCCTGTCTGTGCCTGTGCCTCTGCCTGCCTCTGCCTGCCTGCCTGTGCCTCTGCCTGCCTGTACCTGTGCCTTTGCCTGCCTGTCCCTGTGCCTCTGCCTGTCTGTGCCTGTGCCCCTGCCTGACTCTGCCTGCCTGTGCCTGTGCCTCTGCCTGCCTGTGCCTCTGTCTGTGTCTGTGGCTGGGCCTCTGCCTGTCTGTGCCTGTGCCTGTGCCTCTGCCTGCCTCTGCCTGCCTGCCTGCCTGCCTGCCTGCCTGTGCCTGTGCCTGTGCCTCTGTCTGTGTCTGTGGCTGGGCCTCTGCCTGTCTCTGCCTGTCTGTGCCTGTGCCTCTGCCTGTCTCTGCCTGTGCCTCTGCCTGCCTGCTGTGCCTGTGCCTCTGCTGCCTGTCCCTGTGCCTTTGCCTGCCTGTCCCTGTGCCTCTGCCTGCCTCTGCCTGCCTCTGCCTGACTGTGCTTGTGCCCCTGCCTGACTCTGCCTGCCTGTGCCTGTGCCTCTGCCTGTGCCTCTGCCTGTGTCTGTGGCTGGGCCTCTGCCTACCTCTGTCTGTCTGTGCCTCTGCCTGCCTGCCTGCCTGCCTGTGCCTGTGCCTCTGCCTCTGCCTGTGCCTCTGTCTGTGTCTGTGGCTGGGCCTTGCCTGTCTCTGCCTGTCTGTGCCTGTGCCTCTGCCTGCCTCTGCCTGCCTGCCTGTGCCTGTGCCTCTGCCTGCCTGTCCCGGTGCCTTTGCCTGCCTGTCCCTGTGCCTCTGCCTGTGCCTGTGCCTGTGCCTGTGCTCCTGCCTGACTCTGCCTGCCTGTGCCTGTGCCTCTGCCTGTTACTCTGTCTGTGTCTGTGGCTGGGCCTCTGCCTGTCTCTGCCTGTCTGTGCCTGTGCCTCTGCCTGCCTGTGCCTGTGCCTGTGCCCCTGCCTGCCTCTGCCTGCCTGTCCCTGTGCCTTCTCCTGCCTGTCCCTGTGCCTCTGCCTGCCTCTGCCTGTCTGTGCCTGTGCCCCTGCCTGACTCTGCCTGCCTGTGCCTGTGCCTCTGCCTGTGCCTCTGTCTGTGTCTGTGGCTGGGCCTCTGCCTGCCTCTGTCTGTCTGTGCCTGTGTCTCTGCCTGCCTCTGCCTGCCTGCCTGTGCCTGTGCCTCTGTCTGTTTCTGTGGCTGGGCCTCTGCCTGTCTCTTCCTGTGCCTCTGCCTGCCTCTGCCTGCCTGCCTGTACCTGTGCCTCTGTCTGTGCCTCTGCCTGCCTCTGCATGCACCTCTGTCTGTGTCTGTGGCTGGGCCTCTGACTGCCTCTGCCTGTTGTACTTGTGCCTCTGCCAGCCTCTGCAAGCCTGAGCCTGTGCCTCTGCCTGCCTGTGTCTGTGCCTCTGCCTGCCTGTGCCTGTGCCTCTGCCTGCCTCTGCCTGCACCTCTGTCTGTATCTGTGGCTGGGCCTCTGACTCTGCCTGTGCCTCTGTCTGCCTCTGCCTGCCTGTGCCTGTGCCTCTGTCTGTGCCTCTGCCTGCCTCTGCCTGCACCTCTGTCTGTGTCTGTGGCTGGGCCTCTGCCTGTGCCTCTGCCTGCCTGTGCCTGTGCCCCTGCCTGCCTCTGCCTGCCTGTCCCTGTGCCTTTGCCTGCCTGTCCCTGTGCCTCTGCCTGCCTCTGCCTGTGTGTGCCTGTGCCCCTGCCTGACTCTGCCTGCCTGTGCCTGTGCCTCTGCCTGTGCCTCTGTCTGTGTCTGTGGCTGGGCCTCTGCCTGCCTCTGCCTGTCTGTGCCTGTGCCTCTGCCTGCCTCTGCCTGCCTGCCTGCCTGTGCCTGTGCCTCTGCCTGTGCCTCTGTCTGTTTCTGTTCCTGGGCCTCTGCCTGTCTCTGCCTGTCTGTGCCTGTGCCTCTGCCTGCCTCTGCCTGCCTGCCTGTACCTGTGCCTCTGTCTGTGCCTCTGCCTGCACCTCTGTCTGTGCCTGTGGCTGGGCCTCTGCCTGCCTCTGCCTGTCTGTGCTTGTGCCTCTGCCAGCCTCTGCAAGCCTGAGCCTGTGCCTCTGCCTGCCTGTGCCTGCGCCTCTGCCTGCCTGTGCCTGTGCCTCTGCCTGCCTCTGCCTGCGCCTCTGTCTGTATCTGTGGCTGGGCCTCTGCCTCTGCCTGTGCCTCTGTCTGCCTCTGCCTGCCTGTGCCTGTGCCTCTGTCTGTGCCTCTGCCTGCCTCTGCCTGCACCTCTGTCTGTGTCTGTGGCTGGGCCTCTGCCTGTGCCTCTGCCTGCCTGTGCCTGTGCCTCTGGCTGTGCCTCTGCCTGCCTGTGCCTGTGTTTGGGCTTGCGAGTGCATCTGTGCCAGGCAGCTGCCTCTGCGCCGCGGCTTCTCTCCACGCCACAAACGCGGCTGCAAGTACCGGCTGAGAAAACTTTCGATTCAGTGCCTACTGGCAGCTAACTCAGTAAATTTGTGTCTTGCTTTCACAAAGAGATGTAAACTTGTAGAATTTTCTTCATTCACGGAGTTGAGAGAATTAAAGGGTATTTCGGTCCGGCGGTCTGGCAGCGAGGCTGCAGTGGTGCATCCGCTCCGAGAAGCAGGCAGCGCTGTTTTCAAGTGCACCTCGAAACATTCCGAATATTTGGATGTCAGTTTGACGTCCAACAGCAATCCGACTAACCACACGTGTGACCGTGTGCATGGGACAATGGCTATCTAGCGCTAAGTCTGTTTCGGGAATAGCTTTCACTAGTAATTAATTTGCTGCTGACAAACAGTTGTCTGAAGGGTTCATAATTTGTCAGTAATGGCAACAGACACGACTCGGAGCTGCAGTAATTTTCTTTTTATTTCTGAGTAAACACAAATACGCGAGGCAATCGCTGCGTTCGCCGCACATTCGGGTCACGGTGCTTTGGCAGGTCGCCAGTGTTGTCTCCGCGCGCCACGCGGGTCGCTTTCGTCTGACGTCGCACGACCGTCCCTCACTGGACTCCGCGCGGTCGGCAGCCGGCGCGGGCCACACGATGCGCGGCGCGGAATTCTTCTCACACACTTATCGACCGGCACACAGAAAATGGCGAGCAAGTCCACGCACGGCGCTGGGGACAGAGTCGACCCCAAATAAGCACAACGAGCTGACTTTCACCGTCACTGTTGTCACTCACTTAACGCGGCTTACACACTTCAGCCGTAACACCGTCACACCCCCAACCATCGACTCACTGCGCCGGGTACGCCAAATATCTATATAATGCGCAATTCGACCTGTGTAATGCGACTAGGGCAAGAATATTTTCGTAAGAGGGACTGACCCCTTACAGCTTCCGGCTATCGACAGTGACCCATCTTACTCACGTGTTAATTACGAGCACCTGAGCCCGAAAACGCTTCAATTTCGCCGAATCTGATGCGAAACGAATGGGAAAGTAAATGAAAGAATTCTCGCAAACGGGGAGGCACCGAGAAATTACGTCAGTTACAGCCTACCCTTATCTGAGTCGCTGTGGCTATGTGGAATAAAAGAAAATTTAGGAAAAGAGATGCAGAAATGGAGTGTAAACTGCGCGTTCGGGACGTAGGTGAGGCGACGGCGCCGACCGACCGCCGGCCGCCCGCTGCAGCCGCAGGTGGTCCCCCGCGACGGCCCGCCCGCCAGCAGCCACTGTGCTGCCCACGGCGCAGGCCGCCTCGCGACTGCCTGTCGACGCGGGTCAACACCGCAGAGTTCAGTTTCGTTGTTTTGTTTTGTGACTACGGCAGTCGTCGTGAGGTGAAAGTCTGGGCAGTTGTACAAGCTATGGCGCACCTGTTGCTCGTCTCTGTGAAATCGCTGCACGAGACTTTAAAAAAATTAAAAAAAAAACGACATCGCTAGGATGCTCTGCGATGTTGCAGGAAGATATTGTGGTTCGAGACCCTAGAAGCCATTGTAATCACCTATAATGTCATCAGAGCAGCTTACGTTTCTTTTAAGCAGAGTCCATAATGCAATACGCAAACGAGATACTGTTATGCGTGAAGCATTGTCACCAGAAATGAAATTGCATTACGTTACTCGCCAAATAGGGATTAGTATTCGTCTGCATTGTGTTCCGAAATCCACAATGGGTTAGCGAGGAGAATGTGGACAGAGTAGTTTCCCAGTCAGAAACGTGGGAAGTACAAATGCCGCAGGACTAATTGACATAGCGCTTCATGCCGGCAGCGATAATTATTATTCGAAGCAGGCTGCACTAGCTGACCACTTTCTTGCAGAGGGATCTGTATCGTGGAAATATCAGCACGTTCAAAACTACTTACAAGGAAATGTGACGTTTTAAATAAATATTTACAAAGAACTGTGAATGTAAAAACTGTGACGTTTTAAGCAAATATTCTAAAACAAAGGAATTCAGCTTAACAGACTTCTACAGCCTTTTCTGTTGTGTACACTTGTTTCTCAAAAAAGTCTTTCAGTTCAAACCGCGGGATCCTTGTCGTGTAAACTTGCGCTGATTCCGACCCACATTTTTAACTAGATTGCATTTTGCAAAGTTCGTTCGTATACGTATTTCGAATTGAATGTATTTTAGTCTGCAAATAACTTATCGCTAGGCCGTCAGTATTTAATTCACAAACGATTACTTACAGCAACAATACGCCACTCCTTATTCCAGAAATTTTCAAAAAAAAAAAAAAATGTTCAAATGTTTGTAGAACTTATGGGACTTAACTACGTGGTCATCAGTCCCTAAGCTTACAAACTACTTATGATCTAGCTAAGACTAAGGACGACACAAATATCCATGCCAGAGGGGGGATTCGAACCCCCGACCGTAGTGGCCGTGCAGACTGTGACTGGAGCGCCTCAGTCCCCTCGGCCACTGCGGCCGGCCAGAAGTTTTCACTATTAAAACACCAGAAACACCTATGCAACGGATATATGTCCAAAAGCCGAACAATTTCTTCCGTTCTCCACTCAATGTTGTGCTTCGGTTAACATCTAGCCTAAAAACTTGCGCAAATAGTTTCGCCCAAGTTGGAACGTGCCGAAACTGTTTAGTTTCGCCATCCAGTTGCGCGTACGCTTGCTGCGCATGCGCGCTGTCGAGAGCACAGTTGCGTGAAGCGCAGGTTGGCCGTGCACGCTAGCCCCAGGGGGCGCGGGAGGCCGGCAGGGCCGCGAAAAGCTCATCAAATAGAGGCAATGACAGTTGCACATACACCCATTATACACATTTATCATCGAAAACGCTACTTTTTTACAACCTAAAATTCGTACCTAAATTTTAAAAGTCGACTTAAATAAATAAATAAAAAATTATGCTAAAAGTTCTCTCGTGGTCTTGCCAGCTACATTATTGGAAAGTTAGATCCTGACACTCCCTCTGTACCTCATCTGATCTGCAGCAAGTCGCTGAAAATACTAAACGGGGAACAGAACAGTTACTCACTCTGTTAATAGAGCCCTCAGATTACTACTCCCCAATAGTCTAGATGAAAATAAAGTGCCGATGCTGCTGCTGTTAAACTATTGAAAGTATTTTACCCAGCTTTGCTCCACACCACATGTCTTGCCCATGCCCTGAATCGTGTAGCTGACAATGTACGACTAGAATTTCCGCATGTAAATAAAGTAGTAACAACCATAAAAAGGATTTTATTAAAGCACCTACAAGAATCCAGTTATTTAGAGAGCGACGTTCCGACGTAGCAATTCCACAAGAACCAGACTTCCTCGCTGAGGAACGTGCTAGAGGCCGCGGAATATTACAGCGACCATTTGGAAGACATTGAAAGCATTGTTCTTCAATTTCCGGATGAGGCAGTCGCAATACGTCAGCTAAAGATGTTCTAAAAGACCCAACTATTACCAACGGCCGCGGTGGAGTAGCCGAGCGGTCTAAAGCGTCTCGCTGCGGAGCGCGCGGTTGCTCGCCGTGGAGGTTCGAGTCCTCCCTGGGGCTTGGGTCTGTGTGTTGTCCTTAGGTTAGTTTACCTAGGTTTAAGTAGTTTGTAAGCTACGGACTGATGACCACGCAGTTTGGTCCGATAGATTTACAAACATTTGAATTATTACCAACGACATTCCCTACATAAAATCTCATTATCCAATTTCTGTCCCAATTATTAAATCTCTAGTGCCTTCAGAGAAACCAGTCTACTTGCAACTACTATTGGTAGAAGAGATGACAGAAAAAATTAACTTTGGTTCCAGGTTCTGTTTGTATGAAAGTTAGTGAGAAACTAAAGACAGTGCTACATAAATAATAATAATAATAATAATAATAATAATAATAAAATAAGCACCACTGACCTCCCTCTGCACAGTGGCTGACATCTTATCAGGTAAATCCGCTGACTTGCAACGCTCATTCTTTGCATGTAAGATGCTACTAACAGACAAGAGATGCAGTTTCTGAACGGAAAATCTGGACAAAGTGTTAGCTACTTTCCTCGACTGCAATTATGGACAAGGACAATACAATAATGTGGATTTTTGTCAATCTGTTTACCTTCCTAGACAATAAAATTTGATATTTTGGTCACCTATTTTCTGATTTCAATAACCTGTTGTTGTAAGTGATAGAACCTACTTTAGGTTGGTAATTTAAGATTTTCAGGACGTGAACGACCGAGGCGGTCTCGCGGCGTCGCGTGTGTGGGCCGACTGGGACAGAGGTCAGGGCTGCCACCCTGCTGAAACACGGGACAGGGGCCCATGCAGCTTCAACACGATACCACAGTTCATCAAGAGCAGTGACTGGCGTATTGTGACGAGCCAGTTGCTCGGTCACCATTGACCAGACATTTTCAATTGGTGAGAGATCTGGAGAATGTGCTGGCCAGGGCAGCAGTCGAACATTTTCCGTATACAGAAACGCCCGTACAGGAAATGTAACATGCGGTCGTGCATTATCCTGTTGAAATGTAGGGTTTCGCAGGGATCGTATGAAAGGTACAGCCACACATCTGAAATGTAACGGCCACTGTTCAAATTGCCGTCGATACGAACAAGTCGTAGCCTATACGTGTAACCAATGGCACCCCATACCATCACGCCGGGAGATACGCCAGTATGGTGATAAATACACGCTTTCAATCTACGTTCACCGCGATGTCCCCAAACACGGGTGCGACCATCATGATCCTTTAAACATAATCTGGATTCATCGGAAGAAGCACGCTTTTCCATTCGTGCACTCAGGTTCGTCGTTGCGTACACCATCGCAGGCGCTCCTGTCTGCGATGCACCGTCAAGGGTAACCGCAGCCACGGTCTCCGAGCTGATAGTCCATGCTGCTGCAAACGTCGTCTCGAAATGCCCCATATGTTGACTCAGGGATCGTGGCTGCAAGATCCGTTACAGCCATGCGGGCATGATGCCTGTCATCTCGACTGCTAGTTATGCGAAGCCGCTGGGATCGAGCACGCCGTTCCCTATTGCCCTCCTCAACCCACCGATTCCATATCCTGCTAACAGTCATTGGATCGCGACCAACGCGAGCAGCAATGTCGCGATACGATAAACCGAAACCGCGATAGGCTACAATCCGACCTTTATCAAAGCCGGAAACGTGATGGTACGCCTTTTTGCTCCTTACACGAGGCATCACAACAACGTTTCACCAGGCAACGCCGTTCAAATGCTGTTTTTGTATGAAAAATCGGTTGGACACTTTCCTCATGTCAGCAAGTTGTAGGTGTCGCCACCGTTGCCAACCATGTGTGAATGCTTTGTATGTATAGCCAGGACTGTAGATAGAGATCTAGATGTGGATTCCCTCCATCAGCATTCTCCAATCCTTGCAACCTCAGATTTCTGCGAACTCCTCGCTCTTCCTGTAATCTGTCTGTCTCTCTCTGTCTGTCTTCTCTGTCTCTCTCTATATGTCTGTCTGTCTCTCTCTCTCTCTCTCTCTCTCTCTCTCTCTCTCTCTCTCTCTGTCTCCCTTCTTCCCTCTGCTTCGCAGTGGGGGTGGGCTTCGTCTGCGTTCGTTGTTTGTGTTTCGATGCTGCAACAAGTATGTCGAGGCTGCACCCCTCTGATGAAGAGAGTAACAAAATTCGCTAATGTGATCATTGTGCCATGCGTGTACATGTTGAAATCAATTGTTTAGCGTTTGTGACCGAGACATCCACTCATAATTAACAAAAAATTGGTTTTGAATAGTATAAGTCTTTACTAATTGTATGTGGATCGACGCAGTTAGGCCAGTTGAAGATAGTCAACGGAAGTCAGTGTAACACTGATCGTATCGTTGCCGCCACATCGATGAAGTTTGAAAATTTTTAGCAACTGGAAGGAGATGATAATTGTGTGAATTCTGCACTGACTATAGTGGAAACAATCAATTAGTAGTAAGAGAAACGTTTAACACGTCGCCATTCCCGTGGCTTTTATAGTCGGGCGCAGCTGGCCTCGCTGGCAGTGGGCAGAGGGGTGCAGCCGCAGCCGGCGCTCTGCCAGGGGGCGGCCGCCCCTCCTGCGACTGCGACTGCTGCACAAAGCAGAACCGTTTAATGTGCTCGCCGGCATCTGACCGCCCGCTCAGTACAGAAGAGGGAGGACTGACCTCTCCACTTTAAAGACGGCCTCTGGAAACGTAAGAGCCAACCTCGAACCACCGCTAGTTATCGGCTTCTTTGTTAGCGCGCATGCAGCGAAACAACGTTTTTGCGGTTAATGTGCCGTGTCGGCGTAATTGGATTTACGATCGCTCTCTGCTAAAGTGCAGCGCAATAGCAAACACAGCTTCGTTCTGCTGACATTTAACGTTTTACTCGAGTGCAAAGAATGTGACGAATTAACGAAATGTTTGTTTTATGCTCTGACGGTCGCCGAATCAAACGAAAAGCCACAGATATCACATACATGAACAGAGAAACAAACACTAAAAGTTTTGGAAACTGGATGATCCATTAGGGGAAAGAAATTGAGCAATTGAGCAATTGAGCAACTGAGCAAGCTAGTGGCGCCCCCGACGTCATTTACGTAAGATGTCGTTATCGAGTGTTGCCTCAGAGTGTTTCATCCCAAGATTCTTAATTGTTCTCGTTATCTTCCCTTGTGACGGTTCAAGTGAGACGAAAAACATAGTCATTGCTGGAGGTATTTTGTTTGCTTTGAGACTCGTTTTTATGTTTTATTTGCGAATTGTTAATGAGCATCCAATGCTTTATAAAAGATAAAACAGTGAAAGATTATGACAGTGCATTTCCAGGAACATACTGTAATTTTCCGTAATTTTGATCTCATTCTGAACAAAGCACGAGGAGTAAAGACGGACTTGCTGGCGGTTGCAACCGCAGCAGGAGGCGGCAGCTGGTGGCTGTCTGGCCTGCCCTGGCCTGGTGAGCGACGGCCGGGCACCCCCCTCCTCAGAAGTGAACCAAACACTGGCCAGTAAATCACACTCGAAGCAGCGCTTCAACGCAGCTGAAATACAGACATCATCCCCTGCTGCTGCTTCAAAGTGGTAACGAAACAGAACCATTGCGGCTGCACACTTTAATTGAGGAACGGAATGTTGCGACCGTCGACCAATGTGTGTGTGTGTGTGTGTGTGTGTGTGTGTGAGAGAGAGAGAGAGAGAGAGAGAGAGAGAGAGAGAGAGACGCAGAGGGCCGGATCCTGGCCGCCCGCCACCTGCGCCGCAGGACAGCGCTGCGGACAGCGCGCTCACAGCCTCCCACCTGATCGTCGGTGACCTCCTGACAGCTCCCACGACGGCTCTAACAAGTGAACGTTCACTTTAGTTTTCACTTTTCGTTTGATGATCCACGTACTTATATTTTACACCTGTAGTTCTGTAATTCCGCATGCAGAACAAGAGGCACACTTACGGGCCCCACGAAGGATCAGCCCGGCTACTTCCACTGTCTCGCATGCCGGGCATTACGCGCTGTTCACGGGAGATGTACATTTCTTGTATATTGCGCGCCACCATCTTCAGGGAGATTTTCTCAAGCCGCGCTGGATGGCCGCGCGCTCTAGGGCGCCTTGCTGCGGAGCTTCTAGCACGTGTGTGTGTGGGGGGGGGAGAGACTGTAGTTTGTAGGTCTGGGGCCCGACGACCGCGGCGGTGTAGCGCCACAGCTATACAAACACTTGCCCGTCATTTGATTTCACAAAAGCGGAGGGACGCTGAGCCACAACGGGTCCGGGTCGTTCGTCTCAGGCTGCACACGAGCGAGCGCGCGTCACAGCGGAGCCCTGTGCCGGCCGGCCACACTGGCCGAGCACCGCGGCCGCAGCGTCTCCGTCTCCTGTCCACGACGGGGCACCCGACAGCGTCCGACAATTCTGCAGCTGATCACTGGATTCTCAACACCGTCGACACATATACAGTAGAGCCGGTTAACCCAACTAAACAGGGGGAGCCCATTTCGGGTACCATTTTTTCGGTTAAGCGAAGAACATGTATATGCGCAACACTTTTTTGCATTATAATAATAGTACGCATTTTCGAAAGGTTTTGAATGTCAAAAAAATACTACGCTTATGTTGTTTGTTGAAGTTAAATTTAAGTACTTTTTTTATATTTTGAGTACAACAATTTACAACAAACAGTGCGTAAGAGCCGGCCCAGCGCTCCAGTCTGTCTGCACGGCCACTAAGGTCCGGGGTTCGAATCCCCCCTCGGGCAGGGATATTTGTGGCGTCCTCAGTATCAGCCAGTTGACAAGCAGCAGCGGCGGCAGAGCGGCGCGGTGGCGGCCAACCGCCGGGACCTCGCGATCCCACGTTCCTCGGCCGCGTACTACCCGGAGAGCGGACGCGGCGTTTCCTCTTAGGTCCGCGACTGAAACTACAGTCGACCACCTGGAAAACGCCGTCGTCACAAAAAAGTCGAGACAGGTCAAAGGCGAGATGATGATGCAACCTTTTTTTACTAAAATGGACTCATTCACACGGAATTCCTCGCAGGCAGTGCGACAGTAAAGAAAACCCTCCGCAAGGGCGTCCTCGACCGTTTACGACGTGCAGTTCGCCGTAAGTGACCCGGGCTTTGGCCTACGGAGAACTGGCCTGCTCTACAGTTCCTCGCTGCTGCAGCACGCACTCCGAAATACGCAACTCCGCGCTCGGCACGCTCTTCGGACCTGTGACGTCACAGGCGCACTTTCGCTCGTGTGAATTGCGTCACGGCTGTACAAAAATTTGAAACGTTCCGAGTGGCGGCCGGGTGTGCCGATAATTTGTGCCCGGCACGTTAGCGGAGCCCGTGCAGTTCCGTTCGAATCCCGGCGCGGCAAAAATTTTCGACTCTTCTCGTCGATATTATTCGGTGTCTCAGTGGCTTATGCCTGTCGTAGCGTAGCATCTTAATTCTGTACTGCACTTCTTCAGTGCTGCATACTCGACGATATGTTCTCAGGTAGCATTCTTGTCAATACTTTGAAGTCACTTACATCCAATTGTACATCAAAATATATGATACACACATTAAAATATGTGTTACTCCTCTCATTGCAAAATCCTTAAGGGGGGGGGGACACTGCAATTCATGGAAGTATTTCTTTTTTAGGCTAAGATCAGTGTCCAGTGAGAAGCTCAGGCAGGCAGGTGCTAAAAATGTTAAAAAACCAAATGTTTCTCAGAAAAGTAAGAAAAAAAATAATGTTAGCATTTTTCACCAGAATATTGGGGGTCTAAAGAATAAAATAGATGAGCTTATAGTTTGTTTACATGATATAGAAGCTGCTAATGTAATAGATATACTATGCCTGTCTGAGCATCACATTGTCACCGGTATGTAAAATGTGAATGTCTGTGGATATAAATTAGTCTCAAATGTAAGTAGAGATAATAAGACAAGAGGAGGAGTTGCCATATATGCCAAAAGCTATCAAAGTGTAAAAAATTTAGAAACAAAAATGTTTTGTGTAGAGCAGCATATTGAAGCATGTGCCTGCCAGCTTAAACTCAATGGTGATTACCTTATAATTGTAACAGTATATAGGTTTCCTTCAGGGAACTTTCAGTTATTTCTGGAAAACGTGGATGCTTTCTTGTGCTATTTGTCAGATAGGGGTAAGCAAATTATTATTTGTGGTGATTTCAAAGTAGATTCACTAAAAGAGTGTAATACTAAGAAAGACCTGGAAGTCTTACTTGGCTCATTCAATCTGACATCCGTTATTGATTTTCCTACTCGGGCAGTAAAGGACAGCAGTACATTGATAGATAACTTTTTTATAGACCAAAATAAATTTAACAACATAAATGCTTGTCCCGTTGAGAATGGTCTTTCGGATCATGATACACAGCTACTAACAGTATATGACATAGCTCCGTTCAGTAATTCGAAACAGTCCACCAGAATTGTGTGCTCGATTAATGACTTAACAACTAGAAATTTCAAAGAAAGTCTACAGCAGTTAGACTGGGATGAGGTTTACAAGGAACGTGATGTTAATTTAAAATATAATTTATTTCACGATACAATTGTAAGGGTATTTGATAACTGTTTCCTCAAGAAATTAGTAAAATTTAATTCTAAGAAACCATGCAAAAACCCATGGCTTACTAAAGGAATAAAAATATCGTGTAACCGAAAAAGGGAGCTATATCTCTCCGCAAGAAGGAGTAATAACCCAGAAACAATAAAATATTATAAAAGCTACTGTGCTACATTATGAAATGTTATTAAAAAATCAAGAAACATGTGCATCATGTCTGAGATTAGCTCCTCTGATAATAAAATTAAAACAATTTGGAATATTATTAAAAGGGAGACAGGGCAACCAAGAACAGAGGAAGAGGGTATTACCATCAAAACAAATGAAAACTTTATTAACAAAAAGTCAGAAGTTGAAAACATTTTTAATGATTACTTTTTAAATGTTGTAGAGAAAATAGGATGTAAAAGTTCATTAGAAGGAACAAGGCAATTAATGGAAGAGGCCATACCCACACAATTTGATACAATTGAAATTCCACCCACCTCACCTTCAGAAATTAGGAAAATAATAAACTCTCTCAAGAGTAAACGGTCATATGGAGTTGATGGCATTTCCAGCAGGGTATTAAAAACTTGTTCCCAGGAGATAAGTAGGATTCTCAGTCATATTTGTAATAGCTCATTAAAGCAGGGTATTTTCCCGGATAGACTGAAATATGCTATCGTTAAACATTTGCATTAAAAAGGGGATACATACAATGTCAACAACTACCGACCCATCTCACTTCTGACAGCTTTATCAAAATTTTTTGAAAAAGTTATGTATTCTCGAGTTGCTTCACATATTAGTAAAAATAAAGTTCTAACAAAAAATTAGTTTGGTTTTCAAGAAATCTTTTCAACTGAAAATGCTATATATACCTTCACTGATGAAATATTAAATGCTTTGAATAACAGTTGGGATTTTTTGTGATCTCTCAAAGGCTTTTGATTGTGTAAATCATGGGATTCTTCTAGATAAGCTTAAGTATTGTGGTATGAGTGGGACAGTGCACAAATTGTTTAAATCATACTTAACTGGAAGAGGGCAGAAAGTTGAAATAAGCAGTTCACATGATATAGATGAAACAACTAATTCTTCTAACTGGGGAGTTATCAAAAATTGGGTCCCACAAGTCTCGGTCTTGGGTCCTTTGCTGTTCTTAATATTTATTAATGACTCGCCATTCTACATTCACGAAGATGCTAAGCTAGTACTTTTTGCTGATGGTACAAGTATAGCTATCACACCTGACAAACAGGAATTAACTGATGAAATTGCAAATGATATCTTCCAGAAAGTTATTAAGTTGTTCTCTACAAATGGACTCTCATTAAACTTTGATAAAACCCAGTATATACAGTTTCATGCAGTAAATGGCATGACACCATTAATAAATTTAGACTTTGAACATAAATCTGTAGCTAAGGTAGAATATTCAAAATTTTTAGGTGTTTGCATTGACTAGGGAATGAATTGGAAGAAACATATTGAAGATCTGCTGAAACGTCTGGGTTCAGCTACTTATGCTATCAGAGTCATTGCAAAATTTGGTGATATACATCTCAGTAAATTAGCTTCCTACGCCTATTTTATTCACTGCTTTCATATGGGATCATATTCTTGTACAATTCAATATTGAGTAAAAAATTATTCATTGCACAAAAGCGTATAATCAGAATAATTGCTGGAGCCCACCCAAGAGCATCCTGCAGACATTTATTTAGGGATCTAGGGATACTCACTGTAGCTTCACAATATATATATATATATATATATATTCACCCATGAAATTTGTTAGCAACAATCTGTCCCAATTCGAAAGTAATAGCAGTGTGCATAGCTACAACACTAGGAAAAAGGATGATATTCACTATTCAAGGTTAAATCTAACTTTGGCTCAGAAAGGGGTGAATTATGCTGCCACAAAAGTCTTTGGTCACATAACAAGTAGCATCAAAAGTCTGACAAATAGCCACCTAGTATTTAAAAAGAAATTGAAAGAATATCTGAATGGCAACTCCTTCTATAATGTAGATGAATTTTTAGATAAAACTTTAAAAAATAAATAAATAAATAAAAATAAAAACAACAAAAAATCCTTAAAATATTGATTGTTAAGTATAGAGAACATTTACTAAACTGACACGTTCCACATCATTACTAAATGTCGTATATATGATCTATGGAACAAGTATTAATCTAATCTGATCTACTGTAATTGCCTTCATGTGATCTTCGCTGTGTTTGTTAGACGCACGATCGAGTCCGTAGGTTTTTCTCTAGCACTTAAAAAATAAACTGATGAAATGATTGTGAAAATCGGGTAATTCTAGAAATACTAAAGGAACGACGTGTCTGTAGTTCCGAACAATTGTCTTCTGAAACTTTTTCCACATAAATCATTCTACTTAAAGTGCACTCCTTAAGAGATTTGAGTGCTTGACCATTAGAAGAGATGTATTGACAGTTTCGAAGACGTGGTCATAGCTCTTGATGGCATACGACACGTCATATTTACATGTTCATCTAGGGCCATTCATTTGTCATGGCTATAAATAACAATGCACGACTTTCCAAAATTCATTGTGTTTAAGTTGGCTACCATTACGTCGAGGAAGCAGAGAGCATGAGGCTGCAAATCATTGACATAATTCTTGTTGTTGTTTCACGTCTTAAGTTACAGTACACTCAACGAGAGCTTCAGATTATTAAAAAGGTAAAGCAGTCAACAATCCGAAGATTGGTTTGAACACCACAGTGCTTTACTAGGCATGGTCCTGTTAGGAGGTGGTATACCGTTGCCTTCATCCGACCTTCGTACTGACTTACCCAGCCAGTTATAGGGGGACCTACAGTTTAACGTGGGTTTCGAAACACGGTGCTACACAGTATTTTTCACATGAGCAATACTGCCAGCGGTGAAAGAAGTGGGAAGTGACAGATAAAAATCCTAGGACCTGGCGGGGATCGAACCCGCGACCTTTGGATTTGTAGTCTAGCACTCTACCAATGTGCAACCGAGGAGGAAAGAAAGTCATTTGAAAATTTTATTAATAAATTAGTATCATGTATGCATTAATAGGAAACAGTTTGAAAATGATCTTAGTTACGGTAAAAGAAACAAATCTTGCCCAATTATGCCGTATGGATTAATCCCAAATTTCCCTCCAAAAACTAAAAATAAGTAAAATTTATTCCAACAAATATACATTAATTCAATCATATACGCAAAGAAATATTTTCGTACACAAATTAATAAAAATTAGGCTGGAAAGAGTCAAGATATGTATTTTACAGTGTCTGTTATCAGACATTATGTTGTTGTTTCGGTCAATAACGGATCGCTCCGAAATAAGGAAACGAAATTACTTGAAGGAAGTGTCAAATACAGAGAAGTACTAAAAACGTCAGTGACTGACACATCTTGACCTGAGCTTCTTATCAAATTACCACGTGTTCATTTCCCTCCAGAAGTCATCCAAGTTTCTACGAGATATTTCCAACCCCTTTCATTTGACGAATATAAGCACTGGTGTATATTAAGTAAAATTAGGAGTTTGATTTACAGATCTTTGTATTGGAACTTCAGCATCGTTATATACAAACGCGGACATGAGAATTGAGATACCGATTTTAATATTAATTAGACAAGGCGGCCTATGAAAGTTACATACTGGGTAATTGAAAAGGAGCTTCGCCGTAGATTTGCACAAAAGAAATATCACGTGTGCTCGCAGCAGTAACAGCTGGTCGGAATAGGCGGCTGTTGCACTGCCCAGCATGCCGCCATCTCGCGGCAGAATGGCTGCAACTACGAGACAGGCCATGCTTTCAGGCGTGGAAATCAAAATTTCGCGGTAACGGAACATCGCTGTCTGTTTCCAGTTTCGTTCCTTTGTAAACACACCTGGCCGAATTTCAGCCACAGGGTCTAATTTATTTTAAAAATGAGGAATAAAAATGTATGGGACATAGTATTTAGTTGAACTTTTCCTTGTGTAAAAAATATATCGATACATGCTTACATCACAGAATCCTAGTTATCAATGACACTATTAGTTTACAGTGTTAAGTTGTATGTCAACAACAAAATCATGAGAAATATTAAAAAAAAAAAAAAATGTTCCGGCCACGTCGCTTTCTGAATATCTTATTGTCATCTCTGAGCTCCCTTTAGTTGTGGAACATATGAAGAGCTTATTCTGAAGTGGCGGTGTCAACATGACGGCCTGATGCCTCTACGTTTACGCGAGCTCCTCCATTTCGTACTCGACACTACCATCAGCAGCTAGACTACTTCCTGAATCCAGCTGAGCCATGTCCTCACCACAGACACCTAATGCTGCCACGCGACAGCTAAATACTCCGTTGTCCACCGTAAGGTGCGTGGAGGAGGGTACACTGTACCACTACTAAGGCATTTCCTTTCCTATTCCAATCCCAAATAGAACGAGGAAAGAAAGAATGTCTACATGCCTCCGTACGAGCCCTAATTTCTCTTATCTTGTCTTTGTGATCACTACGCGAAATGTTAGTAGGCGGCAGCAAGATCGTACTACACTCAGCTTCAAATTCCGGCCCTCTAAATTTCGTCAATAGAAATTCACAAAAATAACGTCGTCTTTCCTGCGGCGATCCCGAAGCATTTCCGTGACACTCGCACATTGGTCGAACCTACCAGTAACAAATCTAGCTGCTCGTCTCTGTACTACTTCCATGTCTTCCTTTAAACTAATCTGCTGCGGGTCCCAAAGACTTGAGCAGTTCCCAAGACGTGGTCGTACAAGCGTTTTATACGCGGTCTGCTTTAAAGATGAAGTACATATTTCCAAAATTCTCCCAATGAACTAAAGTCGGCTGTCCTTACATATTCGTTCCATTTCATATGGTTATGCAATGTTACGACTAGATATTTGAACGACGCGACTGCATGAAAAGCAGACTACTTATGCTGTATTGGAATATCATGCGATTGTTTTTGGTACTCATACGCATCACCAGTTTTCTACATTCAGAGCTAGCTGCCATTCATCGCATCAACGACAAATTTTGTCTAAGTCATCGTGTATGCTATTACAGTCATTTAAAGACGACACCCTCCCACACATCATAACATCATCAGCAAAGAGCCTCAAATTACAAGTTACTCTGACCATCAGATCATTTATAGATTGTCGCGTTCACGTTCCTTGTAAACAGAGTTAGTAAGGCAATAAAGAAACAAGATACTGTTATGCGAGAAGCATCATTATCAGAACTGAAATAACAAATTGCATTACGTTTCTTGTCAAGTAGATATTCGTCTCTACTGTACCTGTACCGTGGTCCAAAATCCATAGTTGATTTGTATAGGTATTTTAGTCTGCAATTCACTAATCGTTAACCCATCACGAATCATTGCTTCAAGAGCACCAACATGCCCTACTTATACTTGAAATTGTGATCGTTAAAATCCCACAAACACCAATGCATCTCATATATGTCCAAAAACTGAACTATTTCTTCCTTTCCCCCTTTATGTTGTATTCTGTTCTATTTTGGTTATAACCTAACCTAAAAACACGCCCAATGAGTTTCGCCAAAGATGGAAGGTGCCGAAACTGTTTAGTTGCGCTTACGTCTGCCGCGCATGCGCACTGGCCAGCAGCGCAGTTTCGGGCTACGAAGCGTCGTCGTGCACCCGAGCGGCAGAGCGGTGTCGATCAGAGCACCCGTAAGAGCACGGAACTGTGTGGCAGCGTGGGGAGTCACCACACCGTTATAACGGAATTCGACGGATCATAATGTTCCCTGTTCTCCGTAGGTTGCGCTCGAGCCCACCGCTGTACAACCTCTAACAGTAAAGTTCTGTGAATAGTCCTGTAAGTTTAGATTGGACGAACTGTGAACTACAGTCACCTCCCACTACAACGCGTCCTTCAGTCTGCAATACATGTCCTGGAAACTTTGCACCAAGTCTTCCTTTGGTATGTGCCGGAGAGCCTCTCGTTGGATGTCAGGAGTATCGTCGAATCTCTTTCCTTTCAAAGCGAGTTTGAGTCGAGGGAGTCAGCAGCAATGAGGTCCGGCGACTGCGGATGTTCAGGTCGCATCTGCCAGGAACTGTTTGACGAATTGGCTGCATGTGTACCAGCGATGTGTCAACAAAAGGACTCGGATAGTAGCCCGTATAGACATTCCTTGCAACGGGGCGAGTTTCAACGTACCTTACAGCGTTCATCGTCGTTCCCTGGAGTAGAAACTCCCTGTTGGTATTGTCTTGACTACCGAAAAGTGTGATGAGCATCGTCTTGAGGCGTGATTTATCGGCTCTAACATTTCTCCGACGACGTGATGTCGGAGGACGCAGTTCCGTGCTTTGGCGTTTCCTTTCGGGGCGTACCGGAGACACGGGGCTTCACCCTGACGGGCAATACTGTTCCAGAGACTGGCTGTCTCGACCGCCGTTTGACAGACTCCTGTGAAGCCACTAAACGTTGCTGCTTGTAATCGTCAGTCAAGTTGTGTGGCACAACTATGGCACGTTTTCGTGTTCCCAGACTTATGGGTAAGGATTTGTCGCGCGGATTCACGGTTAATCTGCAGTTCATCATGCGCGCAGTCGTTCGGCGATCGTCGGTGACTTCAGTCCTATCCATACGAGACGTGCGAGGCGCGCAAGGTGGCCATTGCCAGCTGCAGCGCTCCTAGCGACAGACCGTCGGTACTACCCGTTTGTTCAGTCGCCGGCTTCACGTGTCCATTTCGTTCGTTGTCAACTTAAGACCAATGAATAGGCGAGTTATGATTATTTTTGAGACTATCAGGTATATTGTGATTATTGTAATGATTAAAACATTTATCATAAGTTTACTCTGCCAATGTGAATTTCTATTTAATCTTTTTCGTGCAGTTCATGCGAAACTACGTCGGTCACATGAGTAAGCGTTTTCATTTATAAAAGGCGATTAAATACTCCCACGCCGCGCGGTTTGCGGCGCCTATGTCTCTGAAAATCTGTCTGTAGATCTTTCAGTGAGATAATGAGTGAAATAATGCTAACTGAATACAAACATTTCACCTGCAGCATGTTTCAGCAATTTTTTTTATTTTTTTTTAGAATGTGGTAATAAAGACTAATTGCAATACAAAATCTGTATAATCTGTTCCCAAGCAGCTGTTAGTATGTAAACTAAACTAACTTAAAGCAAATGCAAATATGGATATCTCGACTGGTTCTTTCGTCGCTTCTTGGTAGATCAACATACTGACGTTTATTTAAATAACCGGTTTCCGACTTACTTTAAAGTCTGAAGATGACCGGTTAACTAAATGGAAACGAACTTGAAGAGCACACACAAAATAGTACTTTGGAAGTCAGTATCATGTTGTTCCACCGAAAACCGAGGCAAAAATCAGTAAAATTGTCTTCATTTACATTTGCTCTAAAGTTTGTACGAGTATATTATCAACAGTTATATCTCTGGTTTCAGTAAAAATTGTACACATGTCATATTGAATTTTTATTGCAATTTGTCTATAATACCTCCTAAAACATTTGCGACCCCCCTACAGACAGCCTATATACATACACATGAGTCCAGCAACTACCTCCTCTGAGCAGGAGCCAAACTCGCTACCTGGCTTCGTGCGTCATCTGGGCTCCCCACTCGGTCGTCCGCGCATGCGCGACGCGCTCCCACTCCGCCCACGAGCGGTCGCCCTAGTCGTCGGCTCTCGCGGGCTCGTCGCGACCTCCGCCGGACGGCCGCTCCCTCCTGATCAGCCCGCGCTGGCGGCCGCCGCTCCACTTCACTCGCCCAGTCCTGCTCTCACAGTTTGTGATGTTTGTTCGGCGTGATGGGCCACATCAGACAAACGAAGAGCACCGCGCTGGCCGCGGTTGGTCACTGACAAACTGAACTCACGCTCTTAATGCGCCGTGCGTGTCAAGGCGAGTTTCACTTTTTCGCGTCCATTAGTGCATCGTTAATCGTATCGACGTTGTTGTAGCACGCAACGGTTTCACCGTTACCCAACGGACAGATGTTAACCGCAGCGGCCATTTTCTGGACGAAGCCCGAGTTATAGTGGCGGGTGCGGGGTTAGACGCCGACCCACTGAGCCCAAACGCAGAGTCAGCATAGTTACCTCGAGTGGGCGTAACACGTTACTAGACTCAGACACTCAGGGACGACCCATATAAAGCAATAACCTAAGTGTTGATGAACCTCAGCAATAGCGCCATACCATTTGAGATGTGTCAGCTACCTTAAACGGCTATTTAAATACACTACTGGCCATTAAAACTGCTACACCAAGAAGAAACGTAGATGATAAACGGGTATTCATTGAACAAATATATTATACTAGAACTGACATGTGATTACATGTTCACGCAATTTGGGTGCATAGATTCTCTGAAATCAGTACCCAGAACACCGGCCTCTGGCCGTAATACCGGCCTTGATACGCCTGGGCATTCAGTCAAACTGACCTTGGATGGCGTGTACAGGTACAGATGCCCATGCAGCTTCAACACTATACCACAGTTCATCACTGGCGTATTGTGACCGGACAGTTGCTCGGCCACCATTGACCAGACGTTTTCAATTGCTGGCCAGGACAGTAGTCGAACATTTTCAGTATCCAGAAAGGCCCGTAAAGGAACTGTAACATGCGGTCGTGCATTATCCTGCTGAAATGTACGGTTTCGCAGGGATCGAATGAAGGGTAGAGCCACGGGTTATAACACATCTGAAATGTAACAGCTATTGTTCAAAGTGCCGTCGATACGAACAAGAGGTGACAGAGACGTGTAACCAATGGCGTCCCATACCACCACACAGGGTAATACGCCAGTACGGCGATGACGAATACACGTTTCCAATGTGCGTTTACCGCGCTTCGCCAAACGCGGATGCGACCATCACGATGCAGTAAACAGAACTTGGATTCATCCTAAAAATGACGTTTTGCCATTCGTTCACCCAGGTTCGTCGTTGCGTACACCATCCCAGGCGGTCCTGTCTGTGATGCAGCGTCAAGGGTAACCGCAGCCACAGCTGTTAGTCCATCCTACTGCACACGTCGTCGATCTGTTCTTACAGTTGGTTGTTGCCTTGCAAACGTCCCCATCTGTTGACTCAGGGATCGAGACGTGTCTGCAGCATCCGCTACGGCCATGCGGATAAGATGCCTGTTATCTCGACTGCTAGTGATTCGAGGTCGTTGGGATCCAGCACGGCGTTCCATATTACCCTCCTGAACCCACCAATTCTATATTCTGTTAACAGTCATTGGATCGCGATCAACGCGAGCAGCAGTGTCGCGATACGATAAATCGCAATCGCGATAGGCTACAATCCGACCTTTATCAAAGTCGGAAACGTGGTGGTACGCATTTTTCCTCCTTACACGAGGCATCACAACAACGTTTCAGCAGGCAACGCCGGTTAACTGCTGTTTGTGTATGAGAAATCGGTTGGAAACTTTCCTCATGTCAGCACGTTGTAGGTGTCGGCACCTTGTGTTAATGCTCTCAAACGCTAATCATTTGCATATCACAGCATCTTCATCCTGTATATTAAATTTCACGTCTGTAGCCCGTCATGTTCGTGGTGTAGCAATTTTAATGGCCGGGAGTGTATTTTACGATAGTCGCCCATTATGGCTTAATTGTCATTGTGAAATTTTCTGTGAAAATGTAGATTGTTTTGGTACACTACATCGAATGTTATAAGGAATTAATACTTAGATTTTATAAACGTGTTTATGAGACTATCAAGTTATTTTTCGTGTATGCTCCCTTGTTCTTATTGGAGTTTATTTCCAAAATGTTCAAATGTTTGTAATTCTCATGGGACCAAACTACGTTGGTCATCAGTCGCTGGTCTTACAAACTACTTAAACTAAGTTAAACTACTCTCAGGACAACACACATCCATGCCCTAGCGGGGATTCGAACCCCCGACGCGGGAGGCTGCGCGATCTGAAACGTGGCGTTCCAAAGCGCTCGTCTGCTCCCGCGCGGCTGTTTATTTCCACAATGTCGTGAAGCTGTAAGACCACGGTAGGTATGTCACGCTGACACCGGATCTTGTTTTAGCAACCGAAATTAAACACTTTCTGAGTGTTTGGAAACGGGACTCAGATTTGGAATGCTTGATTTTTCCCACCTTCCAGTACAGGCTAAACACTAACTAAATAAAAGACTGATGTTTTTTATCGCTTAAAGTTTTGATGAGGAGTGACAAAATGAACTATTTTCAACTTTCAGTATTTCGTAAACTTTGTTTGTTATATAGTATAATTTGGGAAGGTAGCTGCCTGTAGTAGGTCGTACTCCTCACTCAACCCTGATGAGCTACATACCTAATTTTTTTTCCATTATCTCTCGAGCTAATCAAAATTTTACCAAAAATTCATTTGTAGCTGCTTTTGTGCATACCGTTACATATACTAGTAGCTCATCCTAGAAATTATAAATTACATCATTTCGTCAGTTACCTGCATTTATTTACTCCTAACAGCGTACATTTGTCTACTTTAGTATTACTCCTTTGCCATCTAAAAGTAGTCAATCACTTACTACTGTTGCATTATGCGCTACTTTCTGGAAAGATGAAAGGCATAATAGTGAAATTTACTGCATCTTGTACATCATGGAAGCACTATATATCTGACGAGCTACGAAATTTTTGTTGCTAGTAGTGCGTCATAATTTTAAGGACTTTTTTAGAATTTGTTTTTCTCAGTATATACGCACTATACAACAATCGCGGTAGTTTTTAAAGCTTCAAATAAAAAGTGATGCGTATGAGGGTGAAGTGTTACGGCTGCAGCCTTATCGGCAGTCCAGCGCCGTCAGCTGGTCCGCTGAGAGGCACTCGCTCGCCTCGTGCCCGCAGACTGCGGCAGCGGCCGCGGCAGCGGCGGTGGCGCGCCTTTCTAGAGCACTCGCTGGAATGTCGCTGGTGCTGACTCAGAGGCGCTGCTGCTGCCGCTGGAACGCCTGCACGCGGCCCGCTAAGCCACCCGCCGCCGGTCACGCGGACTGCTCGCGGTCCAGACCACCCGCCTCTGCGCCTCTGCGCCTCTGCGCCTCTGCGCCTCTGCGCCTCCTGACACGCATTGACCCTTTAGGGACAGAGCGCGTGTCCACAGAGCGGAGCAGTGCGGCGCGGCTGTTTTAAGCGCTCAGCGGCTGTTGCTTTCGTCGCTTTTATTTATCGGTGTAATTTGTTTTGTAAATCGTGCTTAAAACACGCTCTTGTCTGGCATACTATTTTCATTTTTCCATATACAGTACTTTTTGACTTGGCGTTGGTAAGTGCTGCTTTGAATTACACATATTAAATTAGATGTATGTTATTCTTTAAGGTTTTAGTTTTAAAACCACATATAAAATACAAATTAATCTCTTGTGGGACGTCCTTGAGAAGAAAAATAAAAAGTCTATTTTGAGGGATGAAAAATTTATGTCAATAAACTACATAATTTCATAAAATTTGCTTAAAACAAACTTTACAATGTTGGGATATACATTTTTCGATAGGCAACCATATTTTACAAGCCCTTTTGCTACCTTGTGATACATGATGTCGAAGCACTCAGCCACGTCAAATGAAGGGTTAGACGGGTAAGCTGCGTAAAAAAAAAAAAAAAAAAAAGAAAATAGGGATCGTTTTCGCCCTCCTGGCTCGGAGCTATCACTGCAAACGACACAGTCACCCTGTCTTCCGGCGTCCTTTCTTCGGATAGCATGGTATGGGCCATGCAACCGGTGTGGATCAGCATGCTCAGAGCGTGCCCTCTCCCTCAATGAGGTTGCTTCAGTCCTGACGTCGCCCACAAGCTCCTTGACGAAACTCTTCTGAAACTGCAAATTACTCTTTGCTGTCTCTGCTTTTCCTTTGCTCTGATGTCGTATAGCAACTAGGCGTTCACGATCTCCACCTGAAATTAGCCAGAACAATTGCCCTTTTGTCAAAATATTTCACATTTTCCCAACAGAATGCACACAGGGTCGTGTCGATACTCCGAGCCACTTCATCGATGCAGCGCTGGGTGCGTGACCGACAGTCGGCGTACAAACTCGGGCCTCGTGCCTCATAGCGAATGCCGCGTCGGGCGCGCAACTGGCCTTACGTCCCGAAAGTGTTACAGGAGTTTCAGCAGCACGCACATTCTTCTTACGACCAACATCCCCTGGTGAGAGTGCCGTGTACCTCAATGTCGTCTACCGCGTCCCACGCTGGTCCGTGCCATCATGACAGCAGCAGATATCAGCAGTCGCGCTGTGGGAACCTAATGCCCCAGACGAGGGACCTATTTGCATTAGCCGCGCATAACATTGCAGCTCTCTCGCGAAACTAGCTTCAGTGTTGTAGAGTGCAGCTAGCGACAGCTCAACCACGGTTGCAACTGACCAACAGCGCGGACGGAGGGACAGCCAGACCGTCAGCTTCTCTGCCCTGACCCACCCCTAGAGGCAGTTCCTGCTCTCTGCCCTGACCCACCCCTAGAGCCAGTTCCTGCACTCTGCCCTGACACACCCCTAGAGGCAGTTCCTGCTCTCTGCCCTGACCAACCCCTAGAGGCAGTTCCTGCTCTCTGCCCTGACCAACCCCTAGAGGCAGTTCCTGCTCTCTGCCCTGACCAACCCCTAGAGGCAATTCCTGCTCTCTGCCCTGACCAACCCCTAGAGGCAGTTCCTGCTCTCTGCCCTGACCAACCCCTAGAGGCAGTTCCTGTTCTCTGCTCTGACCCACCACTAGAGGCAGTTCCTGCTCTCTGCCCTGACCCACCCTAGAGGCAGTTCCTGCTCTCTGCCCTGACCCACCCCTAGAGGCAGTTCCTGCTCTCTGCCCTAACCCACAGCTAGAGGCAAATCCTGCTCTCTGCCCTGACCAACCCCTAGAGGTAGTGCCTGCTCTCTGTCCTGACCCACCCCTAGAGGCAGTTCCTACTATCTGCCCTGACCCACCCCTAGAGGCAGTTCCTGCTCTCTGCTCTGATCCACCCCTAGAGGCAGTTCCTGCTCTCTGCCCTAACCCACAGCTAGAGGCAAATCCTGCTCTCTGCCCTGACCAACCCCTAGAGGTAGTGCCTGCTCTCTGTCCTGACCCACCCCTAGAGGCAGTTCCTGCTCTCTGCCCTCACCCACCCCTAGAGGCAGTTCCTGCTCTCTGCCCTAACCCACCCCTAGAGGCAAATCCTGCTCTCTGCCCTGACCAACCCCTAGAGGCAAATCCTGCTCTCTGTCCTGACCCACCCCTAGAGGCAGTTCCTGCTCTCTGCCCTGACCCACCCCTAGAGGCAGTTCCTGCTCTCTGTCCTGACCCACCCCTAAAGGCAGTTCCGGCTCTCTGTCCTGACCCACCCCTAAAGGCAGTTACTGCTCCCTGTCCTGACCCACCCCTAGAGGCAGTTCCTGCACTCTGCGCTGACCCACCCCTAGAGGCAGTTCCTGCTCTCTGCCCTGACCAACCCCTAGAGGCAGTTCCTGCTCTCTGCCCTGACCAACCCCTAGAGGCAGTTCCAGCTCTCTGCCCTGACCAACCCCTAGAGGCAGTTCCTGCTCTCTGCCCTGACCAACGCCTAGAGGCAGTTCCTGCTCTCTGCCCTGACCAACCCCTAGAGGCAGTTCCTGCTCTCTGCACTGACCCACCCCTAGAGGCAGTTCCTACATTCTGCACTGACCCACCCGTAGAGGCAGTTTCTGCTCTCTGCCCTGACCCACCCCTAGAGGGAGTTCCTGCGCTCTGCCCTGACCCACCCCTAGAGGCAGTTCCTGCTCTCTGCCATGACCCACCCCTAGAGGCAGTTCCTGCTCACTAACCTGACCCACCCCTAGAGGCAGTTCCTGATTTCTGCTGTGACCCACCCCTAGAGGCAGTTCCTGCTCACTAACCTGACCCACCCCTAGAGGCAGTTCCTGCTCTCTGACCTGACCCACCCCTAGAGGCAGTTCGTGCTCTCTGCCCTGACCAACCCCTAGGGCAGTTCCTGCTCTCTGCCCTGACCCACCCCTACAGGCAGTTCCTGATCTCTGTCCCAACCCACCCATAGAGGCAGATCCTGCTCTCTGTCCTGACCCACCCTTAGAGGCAGTTCCTGCTCTCTGCCCTGACCCACCACTAGAGGCAGTTCCTGCTCTCTGCTCTAACCCACCCCTAGAGGCAGTTCCTGCTCTCTGCCCTGACCCACCCCTAGAGGCAGTTCCTGCTCTCTACCCTGACCCACCCCTACAGGCAGTTCCTGATCTCTGTCCCAACCCACCACTAGAGGCAGTTCCTGCTCTCTGTCCTGACCCACCCCAAGTGGCAGTTCTTGCTCTCTGCCCTGACCCACCCGTAGAGGCAGTTCCTGCTCTCTGCCCTGACCCACCCCTACAGGCAGTTCCTGATCTCTGTCCCAACCCACCCTTAGAGGCAGATCCTGCTCTCTGTCCTGACCCACCCTTAGAGGCAGTTCCTGCTCTCTGCCCTGATCCACCACTAGAGGCAGATCCTGCTCACTGCCCTGACCCACCCCTAGAGGCACTTCCTGCTCTCTGCCCTGACCCACCCCTAGAGGCAGTTCCTGCTCTCTGCCCTGACCCACCCCTAGAGGCAGTTCCTGCTCTCTACCCTGACCCACCCCTAGATGCAGTTCCTGCTCTCTGCTCTGACCCACTCCTAGAGGCAGTTCCTGCTCTCTGCTCTGACCCACCGCTAGAGGCAGTTCCTGCTCTCTGCCCTGACCCACCTCTAGAGGCAGTTCCTACTCTCTGCCCTAACCCACCCCTAGAGGCAGTTCCTGCTCTCTGTCCTGACAAACCCCTAGAGGCAGTTCCTACTCTCTGCCCTGACCCACCCCTAGAGGCAGTTCCTGCTCTCTGCTCTGACGCACCCCTAGAGGCAGTTCCTGCTCTCTGCTCTGACCCAACCCTAGAGGCAGTTCCTGCTCTCTGCTCTGACCCACCCCTAGAGGCAGTTCCTGCTCTCTGCTCTGATCCACCCCTAGAGGAATTTCCTGCTCTCTGTTCTGACCCACCCCTAGAGGCAGTTCCTGCTCTCTGCTCTGACCCACCGCTAGAGGCAGTTCCTGCTCTCTACCCTGACCCACCCCTAGATGCAGTTCCTGCTCTCTGCTCTGACCCACCCCTAGAGGCAGTTCCTGCTCTCTGCTCTGACCCACCGCTGGAGGCAGTTCCTGCTCTCTGCCCTGACCCACCTCTAGAGGCAGTTCCTGCTCTCTGCCCTAACCCACCCCTAGAGGCAGTTCTTCCTCTCTGTCCTGATAAACCCCTAGAGGCAGTTCCTGCTCTCTGCTCTGATCCACCCCTAGAGGAATTTCCTGCTCTCTGTCCTGACCCACCCCAAGAGGCAGTTCCTGCTCTCTGTCCTGACCCACCCCAAGAGGCAGTTCCTGCTCTCTGCCCTGACCCACCCCTACAGGCAGTTCCTGAACTCTGTCCCAACCCACCCTTAGAGGAAGATCCTGCTCTCTGTCCTGACCCACCCTTAGAGGCAGTTCCTGCTCTCTGCCCTGATCCACCACTAGAGGCAGATCCTGCTCTCTGCCCTGACCCACCCCTAGAGGCACTTCCTGCTCTCTGCCCTGACCCACCCCTAGAGGCAGTTCCTGCTCTCTGCCCTGACCCACCCCTAGAGGCAGTTCCTGTTCTCTGCCCTGACCCACCCCTAGAGGCAGTTCCTGCTCTCTACCCTGACCCACCCCTAGATGCAGTTCCTGCTCTCTGCTCTGACCCACTCCTAGAGGCAGTTCCTGCTCTCTGCCCTGACCCACCCCTACAGGCAGTTCCTGAACTCTGTCCCAACCCACCCTTAGAGGAAGATCCTGCTCTCTGTCCTGACCCACCCTTAGAGGCAGTTCCTGCTCTCTGCCCTGATCCACCACTAGAGGCAGATCCTGCTCTCTGCCCTGACCCACCCCTAGAGGCACTTCCTGCTCTCTGCCCTGACCCACCCCTAGAGGCAGTTCCTGCTCTCTGCCCTGACCCACCCCTAGAGGCAGTTCCTGTTCTCTGCCCTGACCCACCCCTAGAGGCAGTTCCTGCTCTCTACCCTGACCCACCCCTAGATGCAGTTCCTGCTCTCTGCTCTGACCCACCCCTAGAGGCAGTTCCTGCTCTCTGCTCTGACCCACCGCTAGAGGCAGTTCCTGCTCTCTGCCCTGACCCACCTCTAGAGGCAGTTCCTACTCTCTGCCCTAACCCACCCCTAGAGGCAGTTCCTGCTCTCTGTCCTGACAAACCCCTAGAGGCAGTTCCTACTCTCTGCCCTGACCCAACCCTAGAGGCAGTTCCTGCTCTCTGCTCTGACGCACCCCTAGAGGCAGTTCCTGCTCTCTGCTCTGACCCACCCCTAGAGGCAGTTCCTGCTCTCTGTCCTGACAAACCCCTAGAGGCAGTTCCTGCTCTCTACCCTGACCCACCCCTAGAGGCAGTTCCTGCTCTCTGCTCTGACCCACCCCTAGAAGCAGTTCCTGCTCTCTGCTCTTACCCACCCCTAGAGGAATTTCCTGCTCTCTGTTCTGACCCACCCCTAGAGGCAGTTCCTACTCTCTGTCCTGACCCGCCCCTAGAGGCAGTTCTTGCTATCTGTCCTGACCCAACCCTAGAGGCAGTTCTAGCTCTCTGCCTTGACGAACCCCAAGAGGCAGCTCCTGCTCTCTGCTCTGACCCACCTCTAGAGGCAGAACCTGCTCTCTGTTCTGACCTACCCCTAGAGGCAGTTCCTGCCCTCAGCTCTGACCCACCCCTAGAAGCAGTTACTGCTCTCTGCTCTGACCCACCCCTACAGGCAGTTCCTGCTCTCTGCACTGACCCACCCTAGAGGCAGTTCCTAATCTCTGTCCTGACCCGCCCCTAGAGGCAGTTCCTACTACCTGTCCTGACCCGCCCCTAGAGGCATTTCCTGCTCTCTGTCCTGACCGAACCCTAGAGGCAGTTACTGCTCTCTGCCCTGACCCACCCAAGAGGCAGTTCTTACTCTCTGTCCTGACCCGCCCCTAGAGGCAGTTCCTGCTCTCTGTCCTGACCCACCCCTAGAGGCAGTTACAGCTCTCTGCCCTGACGAACCCTTAGAGGCAGTTCCTGCTCTCTGCTCTGACCGACCTCTAGAGGCAGTTCCTGCTCTCTGCTCTGTCCTACCCCTAGAGGCAGTTCCTGCTCTCTGCTCTGACCCACCCTTAGAGGCAGTTCCTGCTCTCTGCACTGACCCACCCCTAGAGGCAGTTCCTACATTCTGCACTGACCCACCCCTAGAGGAAGTTCCTGATCTCTGCCATGACCCACCCCTAGAGGCAGTTCCTGCGCTCTGCCCTGACCCACCCCTAGAGGCAGTTCCTGCTCTCTACCCTGACCCACCCCTAGAGGCAGTTCCTGCTCTCTGACCTGACCCACCCCTAGAGGCAGTTCCTGCTCTCTGCCCTGACCCACCCCTAGAGGCAGGTATTGCTCTCTGCCCTGACACACCCCTAGAGGCAGTTATTGCTCTCTGCCCTGACACACCCCTAGAAGCATGTCCGGCTCTCTGCCCTGACCAAGCCCTAGGGCAGTTCCTGCTCTCTGCCCTGATCAACCCCCAGAGGCGGTCGCTGCTCTTTGCCCTGACCCACCCCTAGAGGCAGTTCCTGCTCTATGCCCTGACCCACCCCTAGAGGCAGTTCTTTCTCTCTGACCTGACCCATCCCTAGAGGCAGTTCCTGCTCTCTGCCCGGACCCACCCCTAGAGGCAGTTATTGCTCTCCGCCCTGACACACCCCTAGATGCAGTTCCGGCTCTCTGCCCTGACCAACCCCTAGGGCAGTTCCTGCTCTCTGCCCTGATCAACCCCCAGAGGCGGTCGCTGCTCATTGCCCTGACCCACCCCTAGAGGCAGTTGCAGCTCTCTGCCCTGACCCACCCCTAGAGGCAGTTGCAGCTCTCTGACCTGACCCACCCCTAGATGCAGTTCCAGCTCTCTGCCCTGACCCACCCCTTGAGGGAGGTCCCGCTCTCTGCCCTGACCCACCCCTAGAGGCAGTTCCCGCTCTCTGCCCTGACCCACCCCTAGAGGCAGTTCCCAGTCTCTGCCATGAACCACCCCTAGAGGCAGTTCCTGCTCTCTGCCCTGACCCACCCTTAGTGGCATGTCCTGCTCTCTGCCCTGTCACACCCCAGAGGGAGTAACAGCCCACTGCCCTGACCGACCCCTTGAGATGGTTACTGCTCTCTGCCCTGACCCACCCCTAGAGGCAGTAACAGCTCTCTGACCTGACACACCCCTAGACGCAGTTACTGCTCTCTGCCCTGACCCACCCCTAGAGCAGATCCTGCTTTCTGCCCTGACCCACCCTTAGTGGCAGGTCCTGCTCTCTGACCTGACCCACCCCTAGAGGCAGTTACTGCTCTCTTCCCTGACCCACGCCTAGAGGCAGTTCCCGCTCTCTTCGCTGACCCACCCCTAGAGGAAGTTCACGTTCTCTGCCCTGACCCACACCTAAAGGCAGTTCCCGCTCTCTGCCGTCACCCACACCTAGAGGCAGTTCCCGCTCTCTGCCCTAACCCACTCCTAGAGGCAGTTCCTGCTCTCTGCCCTGACCCACCCCTAGAGGCAGTTCCTGCTCTCTGCCCTGACCCACCCCTAGAGGCAGTTCCTACTCTCTGCCCTGACCCACCCCTAGAGGCAGTTCCTGCTCTCTGCCCTGACCCACCCCTAGAGGCAGTTCCTGCTCTCTGCCCTGACCCACCCCTAGAGGCAGATCCTGCTCTCTGCCCTGACCCACCCATAGAGGCAGTTCCTGCTCTCTGTCCTGACCCACCACTAGAGGCAGTTCCTGCTCTCTGCCCTAACCCACCCCTAGAGACAGTTCCTGCTCTCTGCCCTGACCCACCCTAGAGGCAGTTCCTGCTCTCTGCTCTGATCCACCCCTAAAGGCAGTTCCTGCTCTCTGTCCTGACCCACCCCTAAAGGCAGTTCCTACTCTCTGTCCTGACCCACCCCTAGAGGCAGTTCCTGCACTCTGCCCTGACCCACCCCTAGAGACAGTTCCTGCTCTCTGCCCTGACCCACCCCTAGAGGCAGTTCCTGCACTCTGCCCTGACCCACCCCTAGAGACAGTTCCTGCTCTCTGCCCTGACCAACCCCTAGAGGCAGTCCCTGCTCTCTGCCCTGACCAACCCCTAGAGGCAGTTCCAGCTCTCTGCTCTGACCAACCCCTAGTGGCAGTTCCTGCTCTCTGCTCTGACCCACCCCTAGAGGCAGTTCTTGCTCTCTGTCCTGACCCACCCCTAGAGGCAGTTCCTGCTCTCTGCCCTGACCCACCACTAGAGGCAGTTCCTGCTCTCTGCCCTGACCCACCCCTAGAGGCAGTTCCTGCTCTCTGCCCTGACCCAAACCTAGAGGCAGTTCCTGCTCTCTGCCCTGACCCACCCCTAGAGGCAGTTCCTGCTCTCTGCCCTAATCCACCCCTAGAGGCAGTTCCTGCTCTCAACCCTGACCCACCCCTAGAGGCAGTTCCTGCTCTCTGCCCTGACCCACACCTAGAGGCAGTTCCTGCTCTCTACCCTGACCCACCCCTACAGGCAGTTCCTGATCTCTGTCCCAACCCACCACTAGAGGCAGATCCTGCTCTCTGTCCTGACCCACCCCAAGAGGCAGTTCCTGCTCTCTGCCCTGACCCACCCCAAGAGGCAGTTCCTGCTCTCTGCCCTGACCCATCCCAAGAGGCAGTTCCTGCTCTCTGCCTGACCCACCCCTGGAGGCATTTCATGCTCTCTGCCCTGACCCACTCCTAGAGGCATTTCCTGCTCTCTGCCCTGACCCACCCCTAGAGGTAGTTCCTGATCTCTGTCCTGAACCACCCCTAGAGGCATTTCCTGCTCTCTGCTCTGACCCACCCCAAGAGGCAGTTCCTGCTCTCTGCCCTGAACCACCCTAGAGGCAGTTCCTACCCTCTGTCCTGACCCGCACCTAGAGGCAGTTCCTGCTCTCAGTCCTGACCCGCCCCTAGAGGCAGTTCCTGCTCTCTGTCCTGACCCAACCCTAGAGGCAGTTACTGCTCTCTGCCCTGACCCACCCTAGAGGCAGTTCCTACTCTCTGTCCTGACCCGCCCCTAGAGGCAGTTCCTGCTCTCTGTCCTGACCCATCCCTAGAGGCAGTTACAGCCCTCTGCCCTGACGAACCCCTAGAGGCAGTTCCTGCTCTCTGCTCTGACCCACCTCTAGAGGCAGTTCCTGCTCTCTGCTCTAACCTACCCCTAGAGGCAGTTCCTGCTCTCTGCTCTCACCCACCCCTAGAGGCAGTTCCTGCTCTCTGCTCTGACCCACCCCTAGCGGCAGTTACTGCTCTCTGCCCTGACCCACACCTAGAGGCAGTTCCTGCTCTCTACCCTGACCCACCCCTACAGGCAGTTCCTGATCTCTGTCCCAACCCACCACTAGAGGCAGATCCTGCTCTCTGTCCTGACCCACCCCAAGAGGCAGTTCCTGCTCTCTGCCCTGACCCATCCCAAGAGGCAGTTCCTGCTCTCTGCCTGACCCACCCCTAGAGGCATTTCATGCTCTCTGCCCTGACCCACTCCTAGAGGCATTTCCTGCTCTCTGCCCTGACCCACCCCTAGAGGTAGTTCCTGATCTCTGTCCTGAACCACACCTAGAGGCATTTCCTGCTCTCTGCTCTGACCCACCCCAAGAGGCAGTTCCTGCTCTCTGCCCTGAACCACCCTAGAGGCAGTTCCTACCCTCTGTCCTGACCCGCACCTAGAGGCAGTTCCTGCTCTCAGTCCTGACCCGCCCCTAGAGGCAGTTCCTGCTCTCTGTCCTGAATCAACCCTAGAGGCAGTTACTGCTCTCTGCCCTGACCCACCCTAGAGGCAGTTCCTACTCTCTGTCCTGACCCGCCCCTAGAGGCAGTTCCTGCTCTCTGTCCTGACCCACCCCTAGAGGCAGTTACAGCCCTCTGCCCTGACGAACCCCTAGAGGCAGTTCCTGCTCTCTGCTCTGACCCACCTCTAGAGGCAGTTCCTGCTCTCTGCTCTGTCCTACCCCTAGAGGCAGTTCCTGCTCTCTGCCCTAACCCACCCCTAGAGACAGTTCCTGCTCTCTGCTCTGACCCACCCCTAGAGGCAGTTCCTGCTCTCTGCACTGACCCACCCCTAGAGGCAGTTCCTACACTCTGCACTGACCCACCCCTAGAGGCAGTAACTGATCTCTGCCATGACCCACCCGTAGAGACAGTTCCTGCTCTCTGCTCTGACCCACCCCTAGAGGCAGTTCCTGCTCTCTACCCTGACCCACCCCTACAGGCAGTTCCTGATCTCTGTCCCAACCCACCACTAGAGGCAGATCCTGCTCTCTGTCCTGACCCACCCCAAGAGGCAGTTCCTGCTCTCTGCCCTGACCCATCCCAAGAGGCAGTTCCTGCTCTCTGCCTGACCCACCCCTAGAGGCATTACATGCTCTCTGCCCTGACCCACTCCTAGAGGCATTTCCTGCTCTCTGCCCTGACCCACCCCTAGAGGTAGTTCCTGGTCTCTGCCCTGAACCACACCTAGAGGCATTTCCTGCTCTCTGCTCTGACCCACCCCAAGAGGCAGTTCCTGCTCTCTGCCCTGAACCACCCTAGAGGCAGTTCCTACCCTCTGTCCTGACCCGCACCTAGAGGCAGTTCTTGCTCTCAGTCCTGACCCGCCCCTAGAGGCAGTTCCTGCTCTCTGTCCTGACCCAACCCTAGAGGCAGGTACTGCTCTCTGCCCTGACCCACCCTAGAGGCAGTTCCTACTCTCTGTCCTGACCCGCCCCTAGAGGCAGTTCCTGCTCTCTGTCCTGACCCACCCCTAGAGGCAGTTACAGCCCTCTGCCCTGACGAACCCCTAGAGGCAGTTCCTGCTCTCTGCTCTGACCCACCTCTAGAGGCAGTTCCTGCTCTCTGCTCTGTCCTACCCCTAGAGGCAGTTCCTGCTCTCTGCCCTAACCCACCCCTAGAGACAGTTCCTGCTCTCTGCTCTGACCCACCCCTAGAGGCAGTTCCTGCTCTCTGCACTGACCCACCCCTAGAGGCAGTTCCTACACTCTGCACTGACCCACCCCTAGAGGCAGTAACTGATCTCTGCCATGACCCACCCGTAGAGGCAGTTTCTGCTCTCTGCCCTGACCCACCCCTAGAGGCAGTTCCTGCGCTCTGCCCTGACCCACCCCTAGAGGCAATTCCTGCGCTCTGCCCTGACCCACCCCTAGAGGCAGTTCCTGCTCTCTGCCCTGACCCACCCCTAGAGGCAGTTCCTGCTCTCTGCCCTGACCCACCCCTAGAGGCAGTTCCTGATTACTGCTGTGACCCACCCCTAGAGGCAGTTCCTGCTCACTAACCTGACCCACCCCTAGAGGCAGTTCCTGCTCTCTGCCCTGGCCCACCCCTAGAGGCAGTTCCTGCTCTCTGCCCTGACCCACCCTTAGTGGCATGTCCTGCTCTCTGCCCTGTCACACCCGAGAGGGAGTAACTGCTCTCTGCCCTGACCGACCCCTTGAGGTGGTTACTGCTCTCTGCCCTGACCCACCCTAGAGGCAGTTCCTACTCTCTGACTTGACCTGCCCCTAGAGGCAGTTCTTGCTCTCTGTCCTGACCCACCCCTAGAGGGAGTTCCTACACACTGCCCTAACCCACCCCTAGAGGCAGTTCTTGCTCTCTGTCCTGACCCAACCCTAGAAGCAGTTCCAGCTCTCTGTCCTGACCCAACCCTAGAAGCAGTTCCAGCTCTCTGCCCTGACGAACCCCTAGAGGCAGTTCCTGCTCACTAACCTGACCCACCCCTAGAGGCAGTTCCTGCTCTCTGCCCTGACCCACCCCTAGAGGCAGTTCGTGCTCTCTGCCCTGACCAACACCTAGGGCAGTTCCTGCTCTCTGCCCTGACCAACCCCCAGAGGCGGTCGCTGCTCTTTGCCCTGACCCACTCTTAGTGGCATGTCCTGCTCTCTGCCCTGTCACACCCGAGAGGGAGTAAATGCTCTCTGCCCTGACCGACCCCTTGAGGTGGTTACTGCTCTCTGCCCTGACCCACCCCTAGAGGCACTAACTGCTCTCTGCCCTGACCCACCCCTAGAGGCAGTTCTTGCTCTCTGTCCTGACCCACCCCTAGAGGCAGTTCCAGCACTCTGCCCTTACCCACCCCTAGAGGCAGTTCCTGCTCTCTGCCCTGACCAACACCTAGAGGCAGTTCGTACACTCTGCCCTGACCCACCCCTAGAGGCAGTTCCTGCTCTCTGCCCTGACCCACCCCTAGAGGCAGTTCCTGATCTCTGCCATGACCCACACCTAGAGGCAGTTCCTGCTCTCTGCCCTGACCCACCCCTAGAGGCAGTTCGTGCTCTCTGCCATGACCCACCCCTAGAGGGAGTTCCTGCCCTCTGCCCTGACCCACCCCTAGAGGCAGTTCCTGCTCTCTGCCCTGACCCACACCTAGAGGCAGTTCCTACTCTCTGCCCTGACCCACCCCTAGAGGCAGTTCTTGATTTCTGCTGTGACCCACCCCTAGAGGCAGTTCCTGCTCTCTGCCCTGACCCACCCCTAGAGGGAGTTCCTGCCCTCTGCCCTGACCCACCCCTAGAGGCAGTTCCTGCTCTCTGCCCTGACCCACCCCTAGAGGCAGTTCGTGCTCTCTGCCCTGACCCACCCCTAGAGGCAGTTCGTGCTCTCTGCCCTGACCCACCCCTAGAGGGAGTCCCTGCCCTCTGCCCTGACCCACCCCTAGAGGGAGTCCCTGCCCTCTGCCCTGACCCACCCCTAGAGGCAGTTCCCGCTCTCTGCCCTGACCCAGCCCTAGAGGCAGTTCCTGCTCTCTGCCCTGACCCACCCCTAGAGGCAGTTCTTGATTTCTGCTGTGACCCACCCCTAGAGGCAGTTCTTGCTCTCTGCTCTGACCCACCCCTAGAGGGAGTTCCTGCCCTCTGCCCTGACCCACCCCTAGAGGCAGTTCCTGCTCTCTGCCCTGACCCACCCCTAGAGGCAGTTCCTGCTCTCTGCCCTGACCCACCCCTAGAGGCAGTTCCTGATTTCTGCTGTGACCCACCCGTAGAGGCAGTTCCTGCTCTCTGCCCTGACCCACCCCTAGAGGCAGTTCCTGATCTCTGCCCTGACCCACCCCTAGAGGCAGTTCCTGATCTCTGCCATGACCCACCCCTAGAGGCAGTTCCTGCTCTCTGCCCTGACCCACCTCTAGAGGCAGTTCCTGATCTCTGCCATGACCCACCCCTAGAGGCAGTTCCTGCTCTCTGACCTGACTCACCTTAGAGGCAGTTCCTACTCTCTGTCCTGACCCGCCCCTAGAGGCAGTTCTTGCTCTCTGTCCTGACCCAACCCTAGAAGCAGTTCCAGCTCTCTGTCCTGACCCAACCCTAGAAGCAGTTCCTGCTCACTAACCTGACCCACCCCTAGAGGCAGTTCCTGCTCTCTGCCCTGACCCACCCCTAGAGGCAGTTCCTGCCCTCTGCCCAGACCCAACCCTAGAGGCAGTTCCTGCTCACTAACCTGACCCACCCCTAGAGGCAGTTCCTGCTCCCTGCCCTGACCCACCCCTAGAGGCAGTTCCTGATCTCTGCCATGACCCACCCCTAGAGGCAGTACCTGCTCTCTGCCCTGACCCACCCCTAGAGGCAGTTCCTGAACTCTGCCATGACCCACCCCTAGAGGCAGTTCCTGATTTCTGCTGTGACCCACCCCTAGAGGCAGTTCTTGCTCTCTGCTCTGACCCACCCCTAGAGGGCGTTCCTGCCCTCTGCCCTGACCCACCCCTAGAGGCAGGTCCTGCTCTCTGCCCTGACCCACCCCTAGAGGCAGTTCCTGCTCTCTGCCCTGACCCACCCCTAGAGGCAGTTCCTGATTTCTGCTGTGACCCACCCCTAGAGGCAGTTCCTGCTCTCTGCCCTGACCCACCCCTAGAGGCAGTTCCTGATCTCTGCCCTGACCCACCCCTAGAGGCAGTTCCTGATCTCTGCCATGACCCACCCCTAGAGGCAGTTCCTGCACTCCGCCCTGACCCACCCCTAGAGGCAGTTCCTGATCTCTGCCATGACCCACCCCTAGAGGCAGTTCCTGATCTCTGCCATGACCCACCCCTAGAGGCAGTTCCTGCTCTCTGCCCTGACCCACCCCTAGAGGCAGTTCCTGCTCTCTGCCCTGACCCACCCCTAGAGGCAGTTCCTGATCTCTGCCCTGACCCACCCCTAGAGGCAGTTCCTGATCTCTGCCATGACCCACCCCTAGAGGCAGTTCCTGCTCTCTGCCCTGACCCACCCCTAGAGGCAGTTCCTGATCTCTGCCATGACCCACCCCTAGAGGCAGTTCCTGCTCTCTGCCCTGACTCACCTTAAAGGCAGTTCCTACTCTCTGTCCTGACCCGCCCCTAGAGGCAGTTCTTGCTCTCTGTCCTGACCCAACCCTAGAAGCAGTTCCAGCTCTCTGTCCTGACCCAACCCTAGATGCAGTTCCTGCTCTCTGCCCTGACTCACCTTAGAGGCAGTTCCTACTCTGTCCTGACCCGCCCCTAGGGGCAGTTCTTGCTCTCTGTCCTGACCCAACCCTAGAAGCAGTTCCAGCTCTCTGTCCTGACCCAACACTAGAAGCAGTTCCTGCTCACTAACCTGACCCACTCCTAGAGGCAGTTCCTGCTCTCAGCCCTGACCAACCCCTAGGGCAGTTCCTGCTCTCTGCCCTGACCAACCCCCAGAGGCGGTCGCTGCTCTTTGCCCTGACCCACCCCTAGAGGCAGTTCCTGCTCTCTGCTCTGACCCACCCCTACAGGCAGTTCCTGATCTCTGTCCCAACCCACTCTTAGAGGCAGATCCTGCTCTCTGTCCTGATCCACCCCTAGATGCAGTTCCTGCTCTCTGCCCTGACCCACCTCTAGAGGCAGTTCCTGCTCTCTCTCCCCTGACCCACACCTAGAGGCAATTCCTGCTCTCTCCCCTGACCCACCCCTAGAGGCAGTTCCTACTCTCTGCCCTGACCCAACCCTAGAGGCAGTTCCTGCTCTCTGCCCTGACCCACCCATAGAGGCAGTTCCTGCTCTCTGTCCTGACCCACCACTAGAGGCAGTTCCTGCTCTCTGTCCTGACCCGCCCCTAGAGGCAGTTCCTGCTCCTGCTCTGATCCGGCCCTAAAGGCAGTTCCTGCTCTCTGTCCTGACCCACCCCTAAAGGCAGTTCCTGCTCTCTGTCCTGACCCACCCCTAGAGGCAGTTCCTGCACTCTGCCCTGACCCACCCCTAGAGGCAGTTCCTGCTCTCTGCCCTGACCAACCCCTAGAGGCAGTTCCTCCTCTCTGCCCTGACCAACCCCTAGAGGCAGTTCCTGCTCTCTGCCCTGACCAACCCCTAGAGGCAGTTCCTGCTCTCTGCCCTGACCAACCCCTAGAGGCTGTTCCTGCTCTCTGCTCTGAACCACCCTAGAGGCAGTTCCTACCCTCTGTCCTGACCAGCCCCTAGAGGCAGTTCCTGCTCTCTGTCCTGACCCAACCCTAGAGGCAGTTACTGCCCTCTGCCCTGACTCACCCCTAGAGGCAGTTCCTGCGCTCTGCCCTGACCCACCCCTAGAGGCAGTTTCTGCGCCCTGCCCTTACCCACCCCTAGAGGCAGTTCCTGCTCTCTGCCCTGACCCACCCCTACATCTACATCTACATACATACTCCGCAATTCACCGTAAGGTGCGTGGCGAAGGGTTACACTTTACCACTACTAGGCATTTCCTTTCCTATTCCACTCCCAAATTGAACGAGGAAAAAAAGAATGCCTATATGCCTCCGTACGAGCCCTAATTTCTCTTATCTTGTCTTTGTGATCTTTACGCGAAATGTAAGTAGGCGGCAGCAAGATCGTACTACACTCAGCTTCAAATTCCGGCCCTCTAAATTTACTTAACAGAAATTCACGAAAAGAGCGTCGTCTTTCTTCCAGCGATCCCCAATTGAGTTGCCGGAGCATTTCCGTGAGACTCGCGCATTGGTCGAACCTACCGGTAACAAATCTAGCTGCTCGCCTCTGAACCGCCTCTATGTCTTCTTTCAAACCGATCTGCTGCGGGTCCCAAATACTTGAGCAATACTCAAGACGTGGTCGTACAAGCGTTTTATACGCGGTCTCTTTTACAGGTGAAGTACATCTTCCCAAAATTCTCCCAATAAACCGAAGTCGGCTGTCTGCCTTACTCACAACTGTCCTTACATGCTCGTTCCATTTCATATCGCTCTGCAATGTTACGCCTAGATATTTGAACGACGCGACCGCATCAAGAAGCTCACTACTGATGCTGTATTCGAAAATTATAGGATTGTTTTTTCTACTCATGCGCATCACCTTACATTTTTCTACATTGAGAGTTAGCTGCCATTCTTCGCACCAACTAGAGATTTTGTCTAAGTCAACCTGTATGCTATTACAGACAGTTACAGACGACACCCTCCCATACACCACAGCATCATCAGCAAACAGCCGCAAATTACAACTTACTCTGTCCATCAGGTCATTTATATAGATAGAAAATAATAGCGGTCCTATCACACTCCCCTGGGGCACGCCTGACGATACACTCGTCTCTGATGAACACTCGCCGTCGAGAACAACGTACTGCGTTCTATTACTTAGGAAGTCTTCCAGCCAGTCACAAATCTGAGAACCCCTAGAGGCAGTTCCTGCTCTCTGCCCTGACCAACCCCTAGAGGCAGTTCCTGATTTCTGCTGTGACCCACCCCTAGAGGCTGTTCCTGCTCACTAACCTGACCCACCCCTAGAGGCAGTTCCTGCTCATTGCCCTGACCCACCCCTAGCGGCAGTTCCTGCTCTCTGCCCTGACCCACCCTTAGTGGCATGTCCTGCTCTCTGCCCTGTCACACCCGAGAGGGAGTAACTGCTCTCTGCACTGACCGACCCCTTGAGGTGGTTACTGCTCTCAGCCCTGACCCACCCCTAGAGGCAGTAACTGCCCTCTGACCTGACACACCCCTAGAGGCAGTTATTGCTCTCTGCCCTGACCCACCCCTAAAGGCAGATCCTGCTCTCTGCCCTGACCCACCCTAGAGGCAGTTCCTACTCTCTGTCCTGACCCGCCCCTAGAGGCAGTTCTTGCTCTCTGTCCTGACCCACCCCTAGAGGCAGTTCCTGCACTCTGCCCTAACCCACCCCTAGAGGCAGTTCCTGCTCTCTGCTCTGACCCACCCCTAGAGGCAGTTCCTGCTCTCTGCTCTGACCCACCCCTAGAAGCAGTTCCTGCTCTCTGTTCTGACCCACCCCTAGAGGCAGTTCCTGCTCTCTGCCCTGACTCACCTTACAGTCAGTTCCTACTCTCTGTCCTGAGGCGCCCCTAGAGGCAGATCTTGCTCTCTGTCCTGACCCAACCCTAGAAGCAGTTCCAGCTCTCTGCCCTGACGAACCCCTAGAGGCAGTTCCTGCTCTCTGCTCTGACCCACCTCTAGAGGCAGAACCTGCTCTCTGCCCTGACCCACCCTAGAGGCAGTTCCTACTCTCTGTCCTGACCCGCCCCTAGAGGCAGTTCTTGCTCTCTGTCCTGACCCACCCCTAGAGGCAGTTCCTGCACTCTGCCCTAACCCACCCCTAGAGGCAGTTCTTGCTCTCTGCTCTGACCCACCGCTGGAGGCAGTTCCTACATTCTGCACTGACCCACCCCTAGAGGCAGTTCCTGATCTCTGCCATGACCCACCCCTAGAGACAGTTTCTGCTCTCTGCCCTGACCCACCCCTAGAGGCAGTTCCTGCGCTCTGCCCTGACCCACCCCTAGAGGCAGTTCCTGCTCTCTGCCCTGACCCACCCCTAGAGGCAGTTCCTGCTCTCTGCCCTGACCCACCCCTAGAGGCAGTTCCTGATTTCTGCTGTGACCCTCCCCTAGAGGCAGTTCCTGCTCACTAACCTGACCCACCCCTAGAGGAAGTTCCTGCTCTCTGTCCTGACCCACCCCTAGATGCAATTCCTGCCCTCTGCCCTGACACACCTCTAGAGGCAGTTCCTGCTCTCTCTCCCCTGACCCACACCTAGAGGCAATTCCTGCTCTCTCCCCTGACCCACCCCTAGAGGCAGTTCCTACTCTCTGCCCTGACCCACCCCTAGACGCAGTTCCCGCTCTCTGCCATGACCCACCCATAGAGGCAGTTCCTGCTCTCTGTCCTGACCCACCGCTAGAGGAAGTTCCTGCTCTCCGCCCTAACCCACCCCTAGAGACAGTTCCTGCTCTCTGCCCTGACCCACCCTAGAGGTAGTTCCTGCTATCTGCTCTGACCCACCCCTAAAGGCAGTTCCTGCTCTCTGTCCTGACCCACCCCTAAAGGCAGTTCCTGCTCTCTGTCCTGACCCACCCCTAGAGGCAGTTCCTGCACTCTGCCCTGACCCACCCCTAGAGGCAATTCCTGCTCTCTGCCCTGACCAACCCCTAGAGGCAGTTCCTGCTCTCTGCCCTGACCAACCCCTAGAGGCAGTTCCTGCTCTCTGCTATGACCAACCCCTAGTGGCAGTTCCTGCTCTCTGCTCTGACCCACCCCTAGAGGCAGTACCTGCTCTCTGCCCTGACCCACCCCTAGAGGCAGTTCCTGCTCTCTACCCTGACCCACCCCTACAGGCAGTTCCTGATCTCTGTCCCAACCCACCACTAGAGGCAGATCCTGCTCTCTGTCCCAACCCACCACTAGAGGCAGATCCTGCTCTCTGTCCTGACCCACCCCAAGAGGCAGTTCCTGCTCTCTGCCCTGACCCACCCCTAGAGGCAGTTCCTGCTCTCTGCCCTGACCCATCCCAAGAGGCAGATCCTGCTCTCTGCCTGACCCACCCCTAGAGGCATTTCCTGCTCTCTGCCCTGACCCACTCCTAGAGGCATTTCCTGCTCTCTGCCCTGACCCACCCCTAGAGGCAGTTCCTGCTCTTTACCCTGACCCACCCCTACAGGCAGTTCCTGATCTCTGTCCCAACCCACCACTAGAGGCAGATCCTGCTCTCTGTCCCAACCCACCACTAGAGGCAGATCCTGCTCTCTGTCCTGACCCACCCCAAGAGGCAGTTCCTGCTCTCTGCCCTGACCCACCCCTAGAGGCAGTTCCTGCTCTTTACCCTGACCCACCCCTACAGGCAGTTCCTGATCTCTGTCCCAACCCACCACTAGAGGCAGATCCTGCTCTCTGTCCCAACCCACCACTAGAGGCAGATCCTGCTCTCTGTCCTGACCCACCCCAAGAGGCAGTTCCTGCTCTCTGCCCTGACCCACCCCTAGAGGCAGTTCCTGCTCTTTACCCTGACCCACCCCTACAGGCAGTTCCTGATCTCTGTCCCAACCCACCACTAGAGGCAGATCCTGCTCTCTGTCCCAACCCACCACTAGAGGCAGATCCTGCTCTCTGTCCTGACCCACCCCAAGAGGCAGTTCCTGCTCTCTGCCCTGACCCACCCCTAGAGGCAGTTCCTGCTCTCTGCCCTGACCCATCCCAAGAGGCAGATCCTGCTCTCTGCCTGACCCACCCCTAGAGGCATTTCCTGCTCTCTGCCCTGACCCACTCCTAGAGGCATTTCCTGCTCTCTGCCCTGACCCACCCCTAGAGGCAGTTCCTGCTCTCTGCCCTGACCCATCCCAAGAGGCAGATCCTGCTCTCTGCCAGACCCACCCCTAGAGGCATTTCCTGCTCTCTGCCCTGACCCACTCCTAGAGGCATTTCCTGCTCTCTGCCTGACCCACTCCTAGAGGCATTTCCTGCTCTCTGCCCTGACCCACCCCTAGAGGCATTTCCTGCTCTCTGCCCTGACCCACCCCTAGAGGTAGTTCCTGCTCTCTGTCCTGAACCACCCCTAGAGGCATATCCTGCTCTCTGCTCTGACCCACCCCAAGAGGCAGTTCCTGCTCTCTGCCCTGAACCACCCTAGAGGCAGTTCCTGCTCTCCGTCCTGACCCGTCCCTAGAGGCAGTTCCTGCTCTCTGTCCTGACCCAACCCTAGAGGCAGTTACTGCTCTCTGCCCTGACCCACCCTAGAGGCAGTTCCTGCTATCTGTCCTGACCCGTCCCTAGAGGCAGTTCCTGCTCTCTGTCCTGACCCACACCTAGAGGCAGTTACAGCTCTCTGCCCTGACGAACCCCTAGAGGCAGTAACTGCTCTCTGCTCTGACCCACCTCTAGAGGCAGTTCCTGCTCTCTGCTCTGTCCTACCCCTAGAGGCAGTTCCTGCTCTCTGCTCTAACCTACCCCTAGAGGCTGTTCCTGCTCTCTGCTCTGACCCACCCCTAGAGGCAGTTCCTGCTCTCTGCTCTGACCCACCCCTAGAGGCAGTTCCTGCTCTCTGCTCTGACCCACCCCTAGAGGCAGTTCCTGCTCTCTGCCATGACCCACCCGTAGAGGCAGTTTCTGCTCTCTGCCCTGACCCACCCCCAGAGGCATTTCCTGCGCTCTGCTCTGACCCACCTCTAGAGGCAATTCCTGCTCTCTGCCCTGACCCACTCCTAGAGGCAGTTCCTGCTCTCTGCTCTGACCCACCCTACAGGCAGTTCCTGATTTCTGCTGTGACCCACCCCTAGAGGCAGTTCCTGCTCTCTGCCCTGACCCACCCCTAGAGGCAGTTCCTACACTCTGCCCTGACCCACCCCTAGAGGCAGTTCCTACACTCTGCCCTGACCCACCCCTAGAGGCAGTTCCTGCTCTCTGCTCTGACCCACCCCTAGAAGCAGTTCCTACTCTCTGCTCTGACCCACCCCAAGAAGCAGTTCCTGCTCTCTGCCCTGACCCATCCCAAGAGGCAGTTCCTGCTCTCTGCCTGACCCAACCCTAGAGGCATTTCCTGCTCTCTGCCCTGACCCACTCCTAGAGGCATTTCCTGCTCTCTGCCCTGACCCACCCCAAGAAGCAGTTCCTGCTCTCTGCCCTGACCCACCCCTAGAGGCAGTTCCTACTCTCTGCCCTGACCAACACCTAGAGGCAGTTCCTACACTCTGCCCTGACCCACCCCTAGAGGCAGTTCCTGCTCTCTGCTCTGACCCACCCCTAGAAGCAGTTCCTACTCTCTGCTCTGACCCACCCCAAGAAGCAGTTCCTGCTCTCTGCCCTGACCCATCCCAAGAGGCAGTTCCTGCTCTCTGCCTGACCCAACCCTAGAGGCATTTCCTGCTCTCTGCCCTGACCCACTCCTAGAGGCATTTCCTGCTCTCTGTCCTGAACCACCCCTAGAGGCAGTTACTACTCTCTGTCCTGAACCACCCTAGAGGCAGTTACTACTCTCTGTCCTGACCCGCCCCTAGAGGCAGTACCTACCCTCTGTCCTGACCCGCCCCTAGAGGCAGTTCCTGCTCTCTGTCCTGACAAAACCCTAGAGGCAGTTACTGCTCTCTGCCCTGACCCACCCTAGTGGCAGTTACTACTCTCTGCCCTGACCCGCCCCTAGAGGCAGTTCCTGCTCTCTGTCCTGACCCACCCCTAGAGGCAGTTACAGCTCTCTGCCCTGACGAACCCCTATAGGCAGTTCCTGCTCTCTGCTTTGACCTACCTCTAGAGGCAGTTCCTGCTCTCTGCTCTGTCCTACCCCTAGAGGCAGTTCCTGCTCTCTGCTCTAACCTACCCCTAGAGGCAGTTCCTGCTCTCTGCTCTGACCCACCCCTAGAGGCAGTTCCTGCTCTCTGCTCTGACCCACCACTAGAGGCAGTTCCTGCTCTCTGCTCTGACCCACCCCTAGAGGCAGTTCCTGCTCTCTGCACTGACCCACCCCTAGAGGCAGTTCCTACATTCTGCACTGACCCACCCCTAGAGGCAGTTCCTGATCTCTGCCATGACCCACCCATAGAGGCAGTTTCTGCTCTCTGCCCTGACCCACCCCTAGAGGCAGTTACTGCGCTCTGCCCTGACCCACCCCTAGAGGCAATTCCTGCTCTCTGCCTGACCCACCCCTAGAGGCAGTTCCTGCTCTCTGTCCTGACCCACCCCTAGAGGCAGTTCCTGACTTCTGCTGTGACCCACCCCTAGAGGCAGTTCATGCTCACTAACCTAACCCACCCCTAGAGGCAGTTCCTGCTGTCTGCCCTGACTCACCTTAGAGGCAGTTCCTACTCTCTGTCCTGACCAGCCCCTAGAGGCAGTTCCTGCTCTCTGTCCTGACCCAACCCTAGAGGCAGTTCCTGCTCTCTGTCCTGACCCAACCCTAGAGGCAGTTACTGCTCTCTGCCCTGACCCACCCTAGAGGCAGTTCCTGCTCTCTGTCCTGACCCACCCCTAGAGGCAGTTACAGCTCTCTGCCCTGACGAACCCCTATAGGCAGTTCCTGCTCTCTGCTTTGACCTACCTCTAGAGGCAGTTCCTGCTCTCTGCTCTGTCCTACCCCTAGAGGCAGTTCCTGCTCTCTGCTCTAACCTACCCCTAGAGGCAGTTCCTGCTCTCTGCTCTGACCCACACCTAGAGGCAGTTCCTGCTCTCTGCTCTGACCCACCCCTAGAGACAGTTCCTGCTCTCTGCTCTGACCCACCCCTAGAGGCAGTTCCTGCTCTCTGCACTGACCCACCTCTAGAGGCAGTTCCTACATTCTGCACTGACCCACCCCTAGAGCCAGTTCCTGATCTCTGCCATGACCCACCCGTAGAGGCAGTTTCTGCTCTCTGTCCTGACCCACCCCTAGAGGCAGTTACTGCGCTCTGCCCTGACCCACCCCTAGAGGCAATTCCTGCTCTCTGCCTGACCCACCCCTAGAGGCAGTTCCTGCTCTCTGACCTGACCCACCACTAGAGGCAGTTCCTGATTTCTGCTGTGACCCACCCCTAGAGGCAGTTCATGCTCACTAACCTGACCCACCCCTAGAGGCAGTTCCTGCTGTCTGCCCTGACTCACCTTAGAGGCAGTTCCTACTCTCTGTCCTGACCAGCCCCTAGAGGCAGTTCTTGCTCTCTGTCCTGACCCATTCCTAGAAGCAGTTCGAGCTCTCTGCCCTGACGAACCCCTAGAGGCAGTTCCTGCTCTCTGCTCTGACCCACCTCTAGAGGCAGAACCTGCTCTCTGTTCTGACCTACCCCTAGAGGCAGTTCCTTTCCTCTGCTCTGACCCACCCCTAGAAGCAGTTCCTGCTCTATGTTCTGACCCACCCCTAGAGGCATTTCCTGCTATCTGTTCTGACCCTCCCCTAGAGGCAGTTCCTGCTCTATGCCCTGACTCACCTTAGAGGCAGTTCCTACTCTCTGTCCTGACGAACCTCTAGAGGCAGTTCCTGCTCTCTGCTCTGACCCACCTCTAGAGGCAGAACCTGCTCTCTGTTCTGACCTACCCCTAGAGGCAGTTCCTGCCCTCTGCTCTGGCCCACCTCTAGAGGCAGAACCTGCTCTCTGTTCTGACCTACCCCTAGAGGCAGTTCCTGTCCTCTGCTCTGACCCACCCCTAGATGCAGTTACTGCTCTCTGCTCTGACCCACCCCTAGAGGCAGTTCCTGCTCTCTGCTCTGACCCACCCTAGAGGCAGATCCTACTCTCTGCCTGACCCGCCCCTAGCGGCAGTTCCTACTCTCTGTTCTGACCCGCCCCTAGAGGCAGTTCCTACTCTCTGTCCTGACCCGCCCCTACTAGCAGTTCCTGCTCTCTGTCCTGACCCAACCCTAGAGGCAGTTACTGCTCTCTGCCCTGACCCACCATAGAGGCAGTTCCTACTCTCTGTCCTGACCCGCCCTAGAGGCAGTTCTTGCTCTCTGTCCTGACCCAACCCTAGAGGCAGTTCCAGCTCTCTGCCCTGACGAACCTCTAGAGGCAGTTCCTGCTCTCTCCTCTGACCCACCTCTAGAGGCAGAACCTGCTCTCTGTTCTGACCTACCCCTAGAGACAGTTCCTGTCCTCTGCTCTGACCCACCCCTAGAAGCAGTTACTGCTCTCTGCTCTGACCCACCCCTAGAGGCAGTTCCTGCTCTCTGCTCTGACCCACCCTAGAGGCAGTTCCTACTCTCTGTCCTGACCCGCCCCTAGCGGCAGTTCCTACTCTCTGTCCTGACCCGCCCCTAGAGGCAGTTCCTACTCTCTGTCCTGACCCGCCCCTACTAGCAGTTCCTGCTCTCTGTCCTGACCCAACCCTAGAGGCAGTTACTGCTCTCTGCCCTGACCCACCATAGAGGCAGTTCCTACTCTCTGTCCTGACCCGCCCCTAGAGGCACTTCCTGCTCCTTGTCCTGACCCACCCCTAGAGGCAGTTACAGCTCTCTGCCCTGACGAACCCCTAGAGGCAGTTCCTGCTCTCTGCTCTGTCCTACCCCTAGAGGCAGTTCCTTCTCTCTGCTCTGTCCTACCCCTAGAGGCCGTTCCTGCTCTCTGCTCTGACCCACCCCTAGAGGCAGTTACTGCTCTCTGCTCTGACCCACCCCTAGTGGCAGTTCCTGCTCTCTGCTCTGACCCACCCCTAGAAGCAGTTCCTGCTCTCTGCTCTGACCCACCCCTAGAGGCAGTTCCTGCTCTCTGCACTGACCCACCCCTAGAGGCAGTTCCTACATTCTGCTCTGACCCACCCCTAGAGGCAGTTCCTGATCTCTGCCATGACCCACCCCTAGAGGCAGTTCCTGCGTTCTGCCCTGACCCACACCTAGAGGCAGTTCCTGCTCTTTGCCCTGACCCACCCCTAGAGGCAGTTCCTGCTCTCTCCCTTGACCCACCCCTAGAGGCAGTTCCTGCGCTCTGCCCTGACCAATCCCTAGAGGCAGTTCCTGATTTCTGCTGTGACCCACCCCTAGAGGCAGTTTCTGCTCACTAATCTGACCCACCCCTAGAGGCAGTTCCTGCTCTCTGCCCTGACCCACCCCTAGAGGCAGTTCGTGCTCTCTCCCCTGACCAACCCCTAGGGCAGTTCCTGCTCTCTGCCCTGACCAAGCCCCAGAGGCGGTCGCTGCTCTTTGCCCTGACCCACCCCTAGCGGCAGTTCCTGCTCTCTACCCTGACCCACCCCTAGAGGCAGTTCTTTCTCTTTGCCCTGACCCACCACCCCTAGAGGCAGTTCCTGCTCTCTGCCCTGACCCACCCCTAGAGGCAGTTCTTGCTCTCTGCCCTGACACACCCCTAGATGCAGTTCCGGCTCTCTGCCCTGACCCACCCCTAGAGGAAGTTGCAGCTCTCTGACCTGTCCCACCCCTAGATGCAGTTCCTGCTCTCTGCCATGACCCATCCCCTGAGGCAGGTCCCGCTCTCTGCCCTGACCCACCCTTAGAAGCAGTTCCCGCTCTCTGCCCTGACCCACCCTTAGAGGCAGTTCCCGCTCTCTGCCCTGACCCACCCTTAGAGGCAGTACCCGCTCTCTGCTCTGACCCACACCTAGAGGCAGTTCCCACCCTCTGCCCTGACCCACCCCTAGAGGCAATTCTTGCTCTCTGCCCTGACCCACCCCTAGAGGCAGTTCTTGCTCTATGCCCTGACACACCCCTAGACGCAGTTCCGATCTCTGCCCTGACCCCCCCTTAGAGGCAGTTGCAGCTCTCTGACCTGACCCACCCCTAGATGCAGTTCCTGCTCTCTGCCCTGACCCACCCCTTGAGGCAGGTCCCGCTGTCTGCCCTGACCCACCCCTTGAGGCAGGTCCGGCTCTCTGCCGTGACCCACCCCTAGAGGCAGATCCCGCTCTCTGCCCTGACCCACCCTTAGAGGCAGTTCCCACTCTCTGCCCTGACCCACCCGTGGAGGCAATAACTGCTCTCTGCACTGACCCACCCTTAGTGGCAGGTCCTGCTCTCTGCACTGACCCACCCTTAGTGGCAGGTCCTGCTCTCTGCCCTGACCCACCCCTAGAGGCAGTTACTGCTCTCTTCCCTAACCCACCCCTAGATGCAGTTCCAGCTCTCTGCCCTGAAGAACCTCTAGAGGCAGTTCCTGCTCTCTGCTCTGACCCACCTCTAGAGGCAGAACCTGCCCTCTCTGACCCACCCCTAGAAGCAGTTACTGCTCTCTGCTCTGACCCACCCCTAGTGGCAGTTCCTGCTCTCTGCTCTGACCCACCCTAGAGGCAGTTCCTACTCTCTGTCCTGACCCGCCCCTAGAGGCAGTTCCTACTCTCTGTCCTGTCCCAACCCTAGAGGCAGTTACTGCTCTCTGCCCTGACCCACCCTAGAGGCAGTTACTGCTCTCTGCCCTGACCCACCCTAGAGGCAGTTCCTACTCTCTGTCCTGACCCGCCCCTAGAGGCAGTTCCTGCTCTCTGTCCTGACCCACCCCTAGAGGCAGTTACAGCTCTCTGCCCTGACGAATCCCTAGAGGCAGTTCCTGCTCTCTGCCCTGACCCACCCCTAGAGGCAGTTCCTGCTCTCTGCCCTGACCCACCCCTAGAGGCAGTTCCTGCTCTCTCCCCTGACCCATCCCTAGAGGCAGTTCCTGCGCTCTGCCCTGACTAATCCCTAGAGGCAGTTCCTGCTCTCTGCTCTGACCCACCCCTAGTGGCAATTCCTGCTCTCTGTCCTGACCCACCCCTAGAGGCAGTTCCTGCTCTCTGCCCTGACCCACCACTAGAGGCAGTTCCTGCTCTCTGCCCTGACCCACCCCTAGAGGCAGTTCCTGCTCTCTGCCCTGACCCACCCCTAGAGGCAGATCTTGCTCTGTGCCCTGACCCACCCCTAGAGGCAGTTCCTGCTCTCTACCCTGACCCACCCCTACAGGCAGTTCCTGATCTCTGTCCCGACCCAGCACTAGAGGCAGATCCTGCTCTCTGTCCTGACCCACCCCAAGAGGCAGGTCCTGCTCTCTGCCCTGACCCACCCCTAGAGGCAGTTCCTGCTCTCTGCCCTGACCCATCCCAAGAGGCAGTTCCTGCTCTCTGCCTGACCCACCCCTGGAGGCATTACATGCTCTCTGCCCTGACCCACTCCTAGAGGTATTTCCTGCACTCTGCTTTCACCCACCCCTAGAGGTAGTTCCTGCTCTCTGTCCTGAACCACCCCTAGGGGCAGTTCCTGCTCTCTGCACTGACCCACCCCTAGAGGCAGTTCCTGATCTCTGCCATGACCCACCCCCTAGAGGCAGTTCCTGCGCTCTGCCCTGACCCACCCCTAGAGGCAGTTCCTGCTCTCTGCTCTGACCCACCCCTGAGGCAGTTCCTGCTCTCTGCACTGACCCACCCCTAGAGGCAGTTCCTACATTCTGCCCTGACCCACCCCTAGAGGCAGTTCCTGATCTCTGCCATGACCCACCCCTAGAGGCAGTTCCTGCGCTCTGCCCTGACCCACCCCTAGAGGCAGTTCCTGCGCTCTGCCCTGACCCACCCCTAGAGGCAGTTCCTGCTCTCTGCCCTGACCCACCCCTAGAGGCAGTTCCTGCTCTCTCCCCTGACCCACCCCTAGAGGCAGTTCCTGCACTCTGCCCTGACCAATCCCTAGAGGCAGTTCCTGATTTCTGCCGTGACCCACCCCTAGAGGCAGTTCCTGCTCACTAATCTGACCCACCCCTAGAGGCAGTTCCTGCTCTCTGGCCTGACCCACCCCTAGAGGCAGTTCCTGCTCTCTGCCCTGACCCACCCCTAGAGGCAGTTCCTGCTCTCTCCCCTGACCCACCCCTAGAGGCAGTTCGTGCTCTCTGCCCTGACCAAACCCTAGGGCAGTTCCTGCTCTCTGCCCTGACCAAGCACCAGAGGCGGTCGCTGCTCTTTGCCCTGACCCACCCCTAGAGGCAGTTCCTGCTCTCTGCCCTGACCCACCCCTAGAGGCAGTTCCTGCTCTCTCCCCTGACCCACCCCTAGAGCAGTTCCTGCACTCTGCCCTGACCAATCCCTAGAGGCAGTTCCTGATTTCTGCCGTGACCCACCCCTAGAGGCAGTTCCTGCTCACTAATCTGACCCACCCCTAGAGGCAGTTCCTGCTCTCTGGCCTGACCCACCCCTAGAGGCAGTTCGTGCTCTCTGCCCTGACCAAACCCTAGGGCAGTTCCTGCTCTCTGCCCTGACCAAGCACCAGAGGCGGTCGCTGCTCTTTGCCCTGACCCACCCCTAGAGGCAGTTCCTGCTCTCTGCCCTGACCCACCCCTAGAGGCAGTTCCTGCTCTCTGCCCTGACCCACCCCTAGAGGCAGTTCTTTCTCTCTGCCCTGACCCACCCCTAGAGGCAGTTCCTGCTCTCTGCCCTGACCCACCCCTAGAGGCAGTTGCAGCTCTCTGACCTGACCCACCCCTAGATGCAGTTCCTGCTCTCTGCCCTGACCCATCCCTTGAGGCATGTCTCGCTCTCTGCCATGACCCACCCCTAGAGGCAGTTCCTGCTCTCTGCCCTGACCCACCCCTAGAGGCAGTTCCCACTCTCTGCCTTGACCCACCCCTAGAGGCAGTTCCTTCTCTCTGCCTTGACCCACCCCTAGAGGCAGTTCCTTCTCTTTGCCCTGACCCACCCCTAGAGGCAGTTCTTGCTCTCTGCCCTGACACACCCCCTAGACGCAGTTCCGGCCCTCTGCCCTGACCCACCCCTTGAGGCAGGTCCAGCTCTCTGCCCTGACCCACCCATAGAGGCAGATCCCGCTCTCTGCCCTGACCCACCCTTAGAGGCAGTTCCCCTCTCTGCCCTGACCCACCCTAGAGGCAGTAACTGCTCTCTGACCTGACACACCCCTAGAGGCAGTTACTGCTCTCTGCCCTGACCCACCCTTAGTGGCAGGTCCTGCTCTCTGCCCTGACCCATCCCAAGAGGCAGTTCCTGCTCTCTGCCTGACCCACCCCTGGAGGCATAACCTGCTCTCTGCCCTGACCCACTCCTAGAGGCATTTCTTGCACTCTGCTCTCACCCACCCCTAGAGGTAGTTCCTGCTCTTTGTCCTGAACCACCCCTAGAGGCATTTCCTGCTCTCTGCTCTGACCCACCCCAAGAGGCAGTTCCTGCTCTCTGCTCTGACCCACGCTAGAGGCAGTTCCTGCTCTCTGCTCTGACCCACGCCTAGAGGCAGTTCCTGCTCTCTGCTCTGACCCACGTCTAGAGGCAGTTCCTGCTCTCTGCTCTGACCCACCCCTAGAGGCAGTTCCTGCTCTCTGCTCTGACCCACCCCTAGAGGCAGTTCCTGCTCTCTGCTCTGACCCACCCTAGAGGCAGTTCCTACTCTCTGTCCTGACCCACCCCTAGAGGCAATTCCTGCTCTCCGTCCTGACCCACACCTAGAGGCAGTTACAGCTCTCTGCCCTGACGAACCCCTAGAGGCAGTTCCTGCTCTCTGCTCTGACCCACCTCTAGAGGCAGTTCCTACTCTCTGCTCTGACCTACCCCTACAGGCATTTCCTGCTCTCAGCTCTGACCTACCCCTAGAGGCAGTTCCTGCTCTCTGCTCTGACCTACCCCTAGAGACAGTTCCTGCACTCTGCTCTGACCTACCCCTAGAGGCATTTCTCTGCTCTCTGCCCTGACCCACCCCTAGAGGCATTTCTCTGCTCTCTGCTCTGACCCACCCCTAGAGGCAGTTCCTGCTCTCTGCCCTGACCCACCCTAGAGGCAGTTCCTACCCTCTGTCCTGACCCGCCCCTAGATGCAATTCCTGCCATCTATCCTGACCCACCACTAGAGGCAGTTCCTGCTCTCTGCTCTGACCCACCTCTAGAGGCAGTTCCTACTCTCTGCTCTGACCTACCCCTACAGGCATTTCCTGCTCTCAGCTCTGACCTACCCCTAGAGGCAGTTCCTGCTCTCTGCTCTGACCCACCTCTAGAGGCAGAACCTGCTCTCTGCTCTGACCTTTCCCTAGAGGCAGTTCCTGCTCTCTGCTCTGACCCACCCCTAGAGTCAGTTCCTGCTCTCTGCCCTGACCCACCCTAGAGACAGTTCCTACTCTCTGTCCTGACCCGCCCCTAGAGGCAGTTCCTGCTCACTGTCCTGACCCACCCCTAGAGGCAGTTCCTGCTCTCTGCCCTGACCCACCCTAGAGGCAGTTCCTACTCTCTGTCCTGACCCGCCCCTAGAGGCAGTTCTTGCTCTCTGTCCTGACCCACCCCTTGAGGCAGTTCCAGCTCTCTGCTCTGACCCACCTCTAGAGGCAGAACCTGCTCTCTGCACTGACCTACCCCTAGAAGCAGTTCCAGCTCTCTGCCCTGCCCCACCCTAGAGGCAGTTCCTACTCTCTGTCTTGACCCACCCCTAGAGGCAATTCCTGCTCTCTGTCCTGACCCACACCTAGAGGCAGTTACAGCTCTCAACCCCTAGAGGCAGTTCCTGCTCTATGCTCTGACCCACCTCTAGAGGCAGTTCCTGCTCTCTGCTCTGACCTACCCCTAGAGGCAGTTCCTGCTCTCTGCTCTGACCTACCCCTAGAGGCAGTTCCTGCTCTCTGCTCTGACCTACCCCTAGAGGCAGTTCCCGTTCTCTGCCCTGACCCAAACTTAGTGGCTTGTCCTGCTCTCTTCCCTGTCCCACCCCAGAGGGAGTAACTGCTCTCCACCCTGACCGACCCCTAGAGGTGGTTACTGCTCTCTGCCCTGACCCACCCCTAGAGGCAGTTACTGCTCTCTGCCCTGACCTATCACTAGAGGCAGGTCCTGTTCTCTGCCCTGACCCACCTCTAGAGGCAGTTACTGCTCTCTGCCCTGACCCACCCCTAGAGGCAGTTCCTGCTCTCTGCCCTGACCCACCCCTAGAGGCAGTTCCTGCTCTTTGCCCTGACCCACCCCTAGCGGCAGTTCCTGATTTCTGCTGTGACCCACCCCTAGAGGCAATTCCTGCTCTCTAACCTGACCCACCCCTAGAAGCAGTTACAGCTCTCTGCCCTGACCCACCTTAGAGGCAGTTCGTGCTCTCTGCCCTGACCAACCCCTAGGGCAGTGCGTGCTCTCTGCCCTGACCAACCCACAGAGGCTGTTGCTGCTCTCTGCCCTGACCCACCCCCAGAGGCAGTTCCCACTCTCTGTCCTGACCCACCCCTAGAGGCAGTTCCCGCTCTCTGCCCTGACCCACCCCTAGAGGCAGTTCCCACTCTCTGCCCTGACCCACCCCTAGAGCCAGTTCCTGCTCTCTGCCCTGACCCACCTCTAGAGGCAGTTACTGCTCTCTGCCCTGACCCACACCTAGAGGCAGAACCTGCTCTATGCCCTGACCCACCCTTAGTGGCAGTTCCTGCTCTCGGCCCTAACCCACCCCTAGAGGCAGTTCCTGGGCTCAGCCCTGACCCACCCCTAGAGGCAGTTCCTGGGCTCAGCCCTGACCCACCCCTAGAGGCAGTAACTGCTCTCTGCCCTGACCGACCCCTAGAGGTGGTTACTGCTCTCTGCCCTGACCCACCCCTAGAGGCAGTTACTGCTCTTTTCCCTGACCCACCCCTAGAGGCAGTTCCCGATCTCTTCGCTGACCCACCCCTAGAGGAAGTTCCCATTCTCTGCCCTGACCCACCTCTAAAGGCAGTTACCGCGCCCTGCCGTCACCCACGCCTAGAGGCATTTCCCGCTCTCTGCCCTAACCCACCCCTAGAGGCAGTTCCTGCTCTCTGCCCTAACCCACCCCTAGAGGCAGTTCCTTCTCGTTGCCCTTACCCACCCCAAGAGGCAGTTCCTGCAATCTGCCCTGAACCACCCATAGAGGCAGTTCCTGTTCTCTGCCCTGACCCACCCCTAGACGCAGTTCCTGCGCTCTGAGCTGACCCACCCCTATAAGCATTTCCTGCTCTCTGACCTGACCAACCCCTAGAGGCAGATACTGCTCTCTGCCCTGATCAACCCCTACAGGCATTTCCTGCTCTCTGCTCTGACCCACCCTAGATGCAGTTCCTACTCTCTGCCGTGACCCACCCCTAGAGGCAGTTCCTGCTCTCTGTCCTGACCCACCCCTAGAGGCAGTTCCTACTCTCTGCCCTGACCCACCCCTAGAGGCAGTACCTGCTCTCTGCTCTGACCCACCCCTAGAGGCAGATCCTGCTCTCTGCTCTGACCCACCCCTAGAGGCAGGTCCTGTTCTCTGCTCTGACCCACCCCTAGAAGCAGTTCCTGCTCTCTGCTCTGACCCACCCCTAGAAGCAGTTCCTACTCTCTGCTCTGACCCACCCCTAGAGGCATTTCTCTGCTCTCTGCTCTGACCCACCCCTAGAGGCATTTCTCTGCTCTCTGCTCTGACCCACCCCTAGAGGCAGTTCCTGCTCTCTGCCCTGACCCAACCTAGAGGCAGTTCCTGCCCTCTGTCCTGACCCGCCCCTAGGTGCAGTTCCTGCTCTCTGTCCTGACCCACCCCTAGAGGCAGTTCCAGCTCTCTGCCCTGACGAACCCCTAGAGGCAGTTCCTGCTCTCTGCTCTGACCCACCTCTAGAGGCAGTTCCCTGCTCTCTGCTCTGACCCACCTCTAGAGGCAGAACCTGCTCTCTGCTCTGACCTACCCCTAGAGGCAGTTCCTGCTCTCTGCTCTGACCCACCCCTAGAGGCAGTTCCTGCTCTCTGCCCTGACCCACCCTAGAGGCAGTTCCTACTCTCTGTCCTGACGCGCCCCCTAGAGGCAGTTCCTGCTCTCTGTCCTGACCCACCCCTAGAGGCAGTTCCTGCTCTCTGCCCTGACCCACCCCTAGAGGCAGTTCTTGCTCTCTGCTCTGACCCACCCCTAGAGGCAGTTCTTGCTCTCTGCTCTGACCCCACCCCTAGAGGCAGTTCCTGCTCTCTGCCCTGACCCACCCCTAGAGGCAGTTCCTGCTCTCTGCCGTGACCCAAACCTAGAGGCAGTTCCTGCTCTCTGTCCTGACAACCACCCCTAGAGGCAGTTCCTGATTTCTGCTGTGACCCACCCCTATAGGCAATTCCAGCTCTCTGTCCTGACCCGCCCCTAGAGGCAGTTCCTGCTCTCTGCCCTGATCCACCTTAGAGGCGGTTCGTGCTCTCTGCCCTGACCAACCCCTAGGGCATTTCCTGCTCTCTGCCCTGACCAACCCCCAGAGGCAGTTGCTGCTCTCTGCCCTGACCCACCCCCAGAGGCAGTTCCCACTCTCTGCCCCTGACCCACCCCTAGAGGCAGTTCCCGCTCTCTGCCCTGACCCCCCCTTAGAGGCAGTTCCCACTCTCTGCCCTGACCCACCCCTAGAGGCAGTTCTTGCTCTCTGCCCTGACCCAACCTTAGTGGCATGTCCTGCATGTCCTGCTCTCTGCCCTGACCCATCCCAGAGGGAGTAACGGCTCTCTGCACTGACCGACCCCTAGATGTGGTTACTGCTCTCTGCCCTGTTCCACCCCTAGAGACAGTAACTGCTCTCTGACCTGACACACCCCTAGAGGCAGGTCCTGCTCTCTGCCCTGACCCACCTCTAGAGGCAGTTATTGCTCTCTGCCCTTACCCACCTCTAGAGGCAGTTACTGCTCTCTGCCCTGACCCACCCCTAGAGGCAGATCCTGCTCTATGCCCTGACCCACCCTTAGTGGCAGTTCCTGCTCTCTGCCCTAACCCACCCCTAGAGGCAGTTCTGGGCTCAGCCCTGACCCACCCCTAGAGGCAGTTCCTGGGCTCAGCCCTGACCCACCCCTAGAGGCAGTAACTGCTCTCTGCCCTGACCCACCCCTAGAGGCAGTTACTGCTCTCTTCCCTGACCCACCCCTAGAGGCAGTTCCCGCTCTCTTCGCTGACCCACCCCTAGAGGAAGTTCCCATTCTCTGCCCTGACCCACCCCCTAGAGGCAGTTCCCGCTCTCTGCCGTCACCCACGCCTAGAGGCAGTTCCCACTCTCTGCCCTAACCCACCCCTAGAGGCAGTTCCTGCTCTCTGCCCTAACCCATCCCTAGAGGCAGTTCCTGCTCGTTTGCCCCTTACCCACCCCTAGAGGCAGTTCCTGCAATCTGCCCTGAACCACCCATAGAGGCAGTTCCGGTTCTCTGCCCTGACCCACCCCTAGACGCAGTTCCTGCGCTCTGAGCTGACCCACCCCTATAAGCATTTCCTGCTTTCTGACCTGACCAATCCCTTGAGGCAGATCCTGCTCTCTGCCCTGATCAACCCCTACAGGCAGTTCCTGCTCTCTGCTCTCACCCACCCTAGAGGCAGTTCCTGCTCTCTGCTCTGACCCACCTCTAGAGGCAGATCCTACTCTCTGCCGTGACCCACCCCTAGAGGCAGTTCCTGCTCCCCTGTCCTGATTCACCCCTAGAGGCAGTTCCTACTCTCTGCCCTGACCCACCCCTAGAGGCAGTACCTGCTCTCTGTTCTGACCCACCCCTAGAGGCAGATCCTGCTCTCTGCTCTGACCCACCCCTAGAGGCAGGTCCTGTTCTCTGCTCTGACCCACCCCTAGAAGCAGTTCCTGCTCCCCCTGTTCTGACCACCACCCCTAGAAGCAGTTCCTGCTCTCTGCTCTGACCCACCCCTAGTGGCATTTCTCTGCTCTCTGCTCTGACCCACCCCTAGAGGCATTTCTCTGCTCTCTGCTCTGACCCACCCCTAGAGGCAGTTCCTGCTCTCTGCCCTGACCCACCCTAGAGGCAGTTCCTACCCTCTGTCCTAACCCGCCCCTAGGTGCAGTTCCTGCTCTCTGTCCTGACCCACCCCTAGAGGCAGTTCCAGCTCTCTGCCTTGACGAACCCCTAGAGGCAGTTCCTGCTCTCTGCTCTGACCCACCTCTAGAGGCAGTTCCTGCTCTCTGCTCTGACCCACCTCTAGAGGCAGAACATGCTCTCTGCTCTGACCTACCCCTAGAGGCAGTTCCTGCTCTCTGCTCTGACCCACCCCTAGAGGCAGTTCCTGCTCTCTGCCCTGACCCACCCTAGAGGCAGTTCCTACTCTCTGTCCTGACGCGCCCCTAGAGGCAGTTCCTGCTCTCTGTCCTGACCCACCCCTAGAGGCAGTTACCGCTCCCTGCCGTCACCCACGCCTTGAGGCATTTTCCCACTCTCTGCCCTAACCCACCCCTAGAGGCAGTTCCTGCTCTCTGCCCTAACCCATCCCTAGAGGCAGTTCCTGCTCGTTGCCCTTACCCACCCCTAGAGGCAGTTCCTGCAAGCTGCCCTGAACCACCCATAGAGGCAGTTCCTGTTCTCTGCCCTGACCCACCCCTAGACGCAGTTCCTGCGCTCTGAGCTGACCCACCCCTATAAGCATTTCCTGCTTTCTGACCTGACCAACCCCTTGAGGCAGATCCTGCTCTCTGCCCTGATCAACCCCTACAGGCAGTTCCTGCTCTCTGCTCTGACCCACCCTAGAGGCAGTTCCTGCTCTCTGCTCTGACCCACCTCTAGAGGCAGATCTAACTCTCTGCCGTGACCCACCCCTAGAGGCAGTTCCTGCTCTCTGTCCTGACCCACCCCTAGAGGCAGTTCCTACTCTCTGCCCTGACCCCACCCCTAGAGGCAGTACCTGCTCTCTGCTCTGACCCACCCCTAGAGGCAGATCCTGCTCTCTGCTCTGACCCACCCCTAGAGGCAGGTCCTGTTCTCTGCTCTGACCCACCCCTAGAAGCAGTTCCTGCTCCCCTGCTCTGACCCACCCCTAGAAGCAGTTCCTGCTCTCTGCTCTGACCCACCCCTAGTGGCATTTCTCTGCTCTCTGCTCTGACCCACCCCTAGAGGCATTTCTCTGCTCTCTGCTCTGACCCACCCCTAGAGGCAGTTCCTGCTCTCTGCCCTGACCCACCCTAGAGGCAGTTCCTACCCTCTGTCCTGACCCGCCCCTAGGTGCAGTTCCTGCTCTCTGTCCTGACACACCCCTAGAGGCAGTTCCAGCTCTCTGCCCTGACGAACCCCTAGAGGCAGTTCCTGCTCTCTGCCCTGACGAACCCCTAGAGGCAGTTCCTGCTCTCTGCTCTGACCCACCTCTAGAGGCAGAACCTGCTCTCTGCTCTGACCTACCCCTAGAGGCAGTTCCTGCTCTCTGCTCTGACCCAGCCCTAGACGCAGTTCCTGCTCTCTGCCCTGACCCACCCTAGAGGCAGTTCCTACTCTCTGTCCTGACGCGCCCCTAGAGGCAGTTCCTGCTCTCTGTCCTGACCCACCCCTAGAGGCAGTTCCTGCTCTCTGCCCTGACCCACCCCTAGAGGCAGTTCTTGCTCTCTGCTCTGACCCACCCCTAGAGGCAGTTTTTGCTCTCTGCTCTGACCCACCCCTAGAGGCAGTTCCTGCTCTTTGCCCTGACCCACCCCTAGAGGCAGTTCCTGCTCTCTGCCGTGACCCACACCTAGAGGCAGTTCCTGCTCTCTGCTCTGACCTACCCCTAGAGGCAGTTCCTGCTCTCTGCTCTGACCCACCCCCTAGAGGCAGTTCCTGCTCTCTGCTCTGACCCACCCCTAGAAGCAGTTCCTGCCCTCTGCTCTGACCCACCCCTAGAGGCAGTTCCTGCTCTCTGACCTGACCCACCCTAGAGGCAGTTCCTGCTCTCTTCCCTGACCCACCCTAGAGGCAGTTCCTGCTCTCTGCCCTGACCTACCCCTAGAAGCAGTTCCAGCTCTCTGCCCTGACCCACCCTAGAGGCAGTTCCTACTCTCTGTCCTGACCCACCCCTAGAGGCAATTCCTGCTCTCCGTCCTGACCCACACCTAGAGGCAGTTACAGCTCTCTGCCCTGACGAACCCCTAGAGGCAGTTTCTGCTCTCTGCTGTGACCCACCTCTAGAGGCAGTTCCTACTCTCTGCTCTGACCTACCCTACAGGCATTTCCTGCTCTCAGCTCTGACCTACCCCTAGAGGCAGTTCCTGCTCTCTGCTCTGACCTACCCCTAGAGGCAGTTCCTGCACTCTGCTCTGACCTACCCCTAGAGGCAGTTACTGCTCTCTGCCCTGATCCACCCCTAGAGGCAGTTCCTGCTCTCTGCCCTAACACACCCCTAGTGGCAGTTACTGCTCTCTGCCCTGACCAATCCCTAGAGGCAGTTCCTGATTTCTGCTGTGACCCACCCCTAGAGGCAATTCCAGCTCTCTGTCCTGTCCCGCCCCTAGAGGCAGTTCCTGCTCTCTGCCCTGACCCACCTTAGAGGCGGTTCGTGCTCTCTTCCCTGACCAACCCCTAGGGCATTTCCTGCTCTCTGCCCTGACCAACCCCCAGAGGCAGTTGCTCCTCTCTGCCCTGACCCACCCCGAGAGGCAGTTCCCACTCTCTGCCCTGACCCACCCCTAGAGGCAGTTCCCGCTCTCTGCCCTGACCCACCCCTAGAGGCAGTTCCCCCTCTCTGCCCTGACCCACCCCTAGAGGCAGTTCTTGCTCTCTGCCCTGACCCACCCTTGGGGGCATGTCCTGCTCTCTGCCCTGTCCCATCCCAGAGGGAGTAACTGCTCTCTGCCCTGACCGACCCCTAGATGTGGTTACTGCTCTCTGCCCTGTTCCACCCCTAGAGACAGTAACTGCTCTCTGACCTGACACACCCCTAGAGGCAGGTCCTGCTCTCTGCCCTGACCCACCTCTAGAGGCAGTTACTGTTCTCTGCCCTGACCCACCCCTAGAGGCAGATCCTGCTCTATGCCCTGACCCACCCTTAGTGGCAGTTCCTGCTCTCTGCCCTAACCCACCCCTAGAGGCAGTTCCTGGGCTCAGCCCTGACCCACCCCTAGAGGCAGTTCCTGGGCTCAGCCCTGACCCACCCCTAGAGGCAGTAACTGCTCTCTGCCCTGACCGACCCCTAGAGGTGGTTACTGCTCTCTGCCCTGACCCACCCCTAGAGGCAGTTACTGCTCTCTTCCCTGACCCACCCCTAGAGGCAGTTCCCGCTCTCTTCGCTGACCCACCCCTAGAGGAAGTTCCCATTCTCTGCCCTGACCCACCCCTAAAGGCAGTTCCCGCTCTCTGCCATCACCCACGCCTAAAGGCAGTTCCCGCTCTCTGCCCTAACCCACCCCTAGAGGCAGTTCCTGCCTTCTGCCATAACCAACCCCTAGAGGCAGATCCTGCTCTCTGCCCTAATCAACCCCTACAGGCAGTTCCTGCTCTCTGCCCTGACCCACCCCTATAGGCAGTTCCTGCTCTTTGCTCTGACCCACCGCTAGAGGCATTTCCAGCTCTCTGCCCTGACCCATCCCTAGCGGCAGTTCCTGCTCTCTGCCCTGACCCACCCCTAGAGGCAGTTCTTGCTCTCCGCCCTGACTCACCCCTAGAGGCAGATCCTGCTCTCTGCCCTGACCCACTCATAGTGGCAGGTCATGCTCTCTCCCCTGTCCCACACCTAGAGGCAGTTACTGCTCTCTGCCCTGACCGACCCCTAGAGGCAGTTACTGTTCTCTGCCCTGGCTCACACCTAGAGGCAGTTACTGTTCTCTGCCCTGGCTCACACCTAGAGGCAGTTACTGTTCTCTGCCCTGACTCACACCTAGAGGCAGTTACTGCTCTCATTCCCTGACACACCCCTAGAGGCAGTTCCTGCTCTCTGCCCTGACCCACCCCTAGAGGCAGTTCCTGGTCTCTGTCCTGGCCCACCCCTAGAGGCAGTTCGTGCCCCTTGCCCTGAGCAACCCATAGAGGCAGTTCCTGCTCTCTGCCCTGACCAACCCCAAGAGGGAGCTCCTGCTCTCTGCCCTGACCAACCCCTAGAGGCTGTTCCTGCTCTCTGCCCTGGCCAAACCCTAGAGGCAGTAACGGCTCTCTGCCCTGAACAACCCCAAGAGGGAGTTGCTGCTCTCTGCCCTGACCCACCCCTAGAGGCAGTTCTTTCTCTCTGCCCTGACCCACCTCCAGAGGCAGTTACTGCTCTCTGCCTTGACCCACCCCTAGAGGCAGATATTGCTCTCTGCCCTGACCCACCCTTAGTGGCAGGTCCTGCTCTCTGCCCTGTCCCATCCCTAGAGGCAGTTACTGCTTTCTGCCCTGACCGACCCCTAGAGGTGGTTACTGCTCTTTGCTCTGACCCACCGCTAGAGGCAGTTCCTGCTATCTGCCCTGACCCATCCCTAGCGGCAGTTCCTGATCTCTGCCCTGACCCACCCCTAGAGGCAGAACCTGCTCTCTGCCCTGACCCACTCATAGTGGCAGGTCCTGCTCTCTCCCCTGTCCCACCCCTAGAGGCAGTTACAGCTCTCTGCCCTGACCGACCACTAGAGGCAGTTACTGCTCTCTGCCCTGACCCACCCCTAGAGGCAGTTTCTGCTCTCTGCCCTGACCCACCCCTAGAGGCAGTTACTACTCTCTTCCGTGACCCACCCCTAGAGGCAGTTCCTGCTCTCTGCCCTGACCCACCCCTAGAGGCAGTTCTGCTCTCTGCCCTGACCCACCCCAAGAGGCAGTTCTTGCTCTCTGCCCTGACTCACCCCTAGAGGCAGATCCTGCTCTCTGCCCTGACCCACTCATAGTGGCAGGTCCTGCTCTCTCCCCTTTCCCACCCCTAGAGGCAGTTACTGCTCTCTGCCCTGACCGTCCACTAGAGGCAGTTACTGCTCTCTGCCCTGACCCACTTCTAGAGGCATTTTCTGCTCTCTGCCCTGACCCACCCCTAGAGGCAGTTACTGCTCTCTTCCCTGACCCACCCCTAGTAGCAGTTCCTGCCGTCTGCCCTGACCCACCCCTAGAGGCAGTTCCTGCTCTCTGGCCTTACGCACCCCTAGAGACAATTCCTGCTCTCTGCCCTGAGCAACCCCTAGAGGTAGTTCCTGCTCTCTGCCCTAACCCACCCCTAGAGGCATTTCCTGGGCTCAGACTTGTCCCACCCCTAGTGGCAGTAACTGCTCTCTGCCCTGACCGACCCCTTGAGGCAGTTCCTTTTCTCTGCCCCCACTCACCCCTAGAGGCAGTTACTGCTCTCTTCCCTGACCCACCCCTAGAGGCAGTTCCTGCTCTCTGCCCTGACCCACCCCTAGAGGCAGTTCCTGCACTCTGCCCTGACCCACCCCTAGAGGCAGTTCCTGCACTCTGGCCTTACGCACCCCTAGAGGCAGTTCCTGCACTCTGGCCTTACGCACCCCTAGAGGCATTTCCTGCTCTCTGCCCTGAGCAACCCCTAGAGGCAGTTTCTGCTCTGTCCCCTGACCAACCCCTAGAGGTAGTTCCTGCTCTCTGCCCTGATCAACGCCTAGAGGCAGTTCCTGCTCTTTGCGCTGGCCAAACCCCTAGAGGCAGTTTCTGCTCTCTGCTCTGACCCACCCCTAGAGGCAGTTCCTGCTCTCTGCTCTGACCCACCCCTAGAGGCAGTTCCTGCTCTCTGCCCTGACCCACCTCTAGAGGCAGTTCCTACTCTCTGCCCTGACCCACCCCTAGAGGCAGTTCCTGCTCTCTGTCCTGACCCACCCCTAGAGGCAGTTCCTACTCTCTGCCCTGACCCACCCCTAGAGGCAGTTCCTGCCCTCTGCTCTGACCCACCCCTAGAGGCAGTTCTTGCTCTCTGTCCTGACCCGCCCCTAGTGGCAGTTCCTGCTCTCTGCCCTGACGAACCCCTAGAGGCAGTTCCTGTTCTCTGCTCTGACCTACCCCTAGAGGCAGTTCCTGCTCTCTGCTCTGACCCACCCCTAGTAGCAGTTCCTGCTCTCTGCTCTGACCCACCCCTAGAGGCATTTCATGCTCTCTGCTCTGACCCACCCCTAGAGGCAGATCCTGCTCTCTGCCCTGACCCACCCTAGTGGCAGTTCCTGCTCTCTGTCCTGACCCACCCCTAGAGGCAGTTCCTGCTCTCTGCCCTGACCTACCCCTAGAGGCAGTTCCTGCTCTCTGCTCTGACCTACACCTAGAGGCATTTCATGCTCTCTGCTCTGACCCACCCCTAGAGGCAGATCCTGCTCTCTGCCCTGACCCACCCTAGAGGCAGTTCCTGCTCTCTGTCCTGACCCACCCCTAGAGGCAGTTTCTACTCTCTGCCCTGACCCACCCCTAGAGGCAGTTCCTGATCTCTGCCATGACCCACCCCTAGAGGCAGTTCCTGCTCTCTGCCCTGACCCACCCCTAGGGGCAGTTCCTGCCCTATGCCCTGACCCACCCCTAGAGGCTGTTCCTGCTCTCTGCCCTGACCCACCCCTAGAGGCAGTTCCTGCTCTCTGCCCTCTCCCACCCCTAGCGGCAGTTCCTGCTCTCTGCCCTGACCAATCTCTAGAGGCAGTTCCTGATTTCAGCTATGACCCACCCCTAGAGGCAGTTCCTGCTCTCTAACCAGACCCACCCATTGAGGCAGTTCCTGCTCTCTGCCCTGACCCACCCCTAGAGTCAGTTCGTGCTCTCTGCCCTGACCAACCCCTAGGGAAGTTCCTGCTCTCTGCCCTGACCAAACCCCAGAGGCAGTCGCTGCTCTCTGCCCTGACCCACCCCTAGAGGCAGTTCCTGCTCTCTGCCCTGAACCACCCCTAGAGGCAGTTCCTTCTCTATGCCCTGACCCACCCCTAAAGGCAGTTCCTGCTCTCTGCCCTGTCCCACCCCTAGAGGCAGTTACTGCTCTCTGCCCTGACCGACCACTAGAGGCAGTTACTGCTCTCTGCCCTGACCCACCCCTAGAGGGAGTTTCTGCTCTCTGCCCTCACCCACCCCTAGAGGCAGTTACTGCTCTCTTCCCTGACCCACCCCTAGAGGCAGTTCCTGCTCTCTGCCCTGACCCACCCCTAGAGGCAGTTACTGCTCTCTTCCCTGACCCACCCCTAGAGGCAGTTCCTGCTCTCTGCCCTGACCCACCCCTAGAGGCAGTTACTGCTCTCTGCCCTGACCGACCACTAGAGGCAGTTCCTGCTCTCTACCCTGACCCATCTCTAGAAGCAGTTCTTGCTCTCTGCCCTGACTCACCCCTAGAGGCAGATCCTGCTCTCTGCCCTGACCCACTCATTGTGGCAGATCCTGCTCTCTCCCCTTTCCCACCCCTAGAGGCAGTTACTGCTCTCTGCCCTGACCGACCACTAGAGGCAGTTACTGCTCTCTGCCCTGACCCACTTCTAGAGGCATTTTCTGCTCTCTGCCCTGACCCACCCCTAGAGGCAGTTACTGCTCTCTGGCCTTACCCACCCCTAGAGACAGTTCCTGCTCTCTGCACTGATCAACCCCTAGAGGCAGTTCCTGCTCTCTCCGGCACCCACCCTTAGAGGCATTTCCTGCTCTCTACCCTGACCAACACCTAGAGGCAGTTCCTGCTCTCTGCCCTGACCCACCCCTAGAAGCAGTTCCTGCTCTCTGCCCTGAGCAACCTCTAGAGGCAGTTCATGCTCTGTGCCCTGACCCAGCCCGAGAGGCAGTTCCTGCTTTCTGCCCTGACCCTCCCCTAGAGGCAGTTCCTGCTCTCTGCCCTGACCCACACCTAGAGGCAGTTCCTGCGCTCAGCCCTGACCCACCCCTAGAGGCAGTTGCTGCTCTCTGCCCTGACCAACACCTAGAGACAGTTCCTGCTCTCTGCCCTGACCCACCCCTAGGGGCAGTTCCTGCTCTCTGCCCTGAGCAACCCCTAGAGACAGTTCCTGCTTTCTACCCTGACCCTCCCCTAAAGGCAGTTTCTGCTCTCTGCCCTTACCAACCCCTAGAGACTGTTCCTGCTCTCTGCCCTGGCCAACACCTAGAGGCAGTTCCTGCCCCCTGCCCTGACCCACCCCTAGCGGCAGTTCCTGATCTCTGCCCTGACCCACCCCTAGAGGCAGTTCCTGCTCTCTGCCCTGCCATCCCCTAGACGCAGTTCCTGCTCTCTGCAATACCCACCCCTAGAGGTGGTTCCTGCTCTCTGCCCTGACCCACCAGTAGAGGCAGTTCCTGCTCTCTGCCCTGACCCACCCCTAGAGGCAGTTCCTGCTCTCTGCTCTGAGCAACCCCTAGAGGCAGTTCATGCTCTGTGCCCTGACCCAGCCCGAGAGGCAGTACCTGCTTTCTGCCCTGACCCTCCCCTAGAGGTAGTTCCTGCTCTCTGCCCTGACCCACACCTTAAGGCAGTTCCTGCGCTCAGCCCTGACCCACCCCTAGAGGCTGTTGCTGCTCTCTGCCCTGACCAACACATAGAGGCAGTTCCTGCTCTCTGCCCTGACCCACCCCTAGCGGCAGTTCCTTATCTCTGCCCTGACCCACCCCTAGAGGCAGTTCCTGCTCTCTGCCCTGACCCACCAGTAGAGGCAGTTCCTGCTCTCTGCCCTGACCCACCCCTAGAGGCAGTTCCTGCTCTCTGCTCTGAGCAACCCCTAGAGGCAGTTCATGCTCTGTGCCCTGACCCAGCCCGAGAGGCAGTACCTGCTTTCTGCCCTGACCCTCCCCTAGAGGTAGTTCCTGCTCTCTGCCCTGACCCACACCTTAAGGCAGTTCCTGCGCTCAGCCCTGACCCACCCCTAGAGGCTGTTGCTGCTCTCTGCCCTGACCAACACATAGAGGCAGTTCCTGCTCTCTGCCCTGACCCACCCCTAGCGGCAGTTCCTTATCTCTGCCCTGACCCACCCCTAGAGGCAGTTCCTGCTCTCTGCCCTGACCATCCCCTAGAGGCAGTTCCTGCTCTCTGCCCTACCCACCCCTATAGGCGGTTCCTGCTCTCTGCCCTGACCCACCCCTAGAGGCAGTTCCTGCTCTCTGCCCTGACCCATTCCTAGAGGCAGTTCTTGCTCTTTGCCCTGACCCACCCCTAGGGGCAGTTCTTGCTCTCTGCCCTGACCCACCCGTAGAGGCAGTTCTTCCTCTCTGCCCTGACCCACCCCTAGTGGCAGTTCCTTATCTCTGCCCTGACCCACCTCTAGAGGCAGTTCCTGCTCTCTGCCCTGACCTACCCCAAAGAGGCAGTTACTGAACTCTGCCCTGACCCACCCCTAGACACAGTTCCTGCTCTCTGCCCTGACCCACCCCTAGAGGCAGTTCCTGCTCTCTGCCCTGACCCACCCCTAGAGGCAGTTCCTGCTCTCTGCCCTGACCCACCCCTAGAGGCAGTTGCTACTCTTTGCCCTGACCCACCTCTAGAGGCAGATCCTGCTCTCTGCCCTGACACACCCATAGTGGCAGGTCCTGCTATCTGCCCTGTCCCATCCCTAGAGGCAGTTACTGCTTTCTGCCCTGACCGATCCCTAGAGTTGGTTACTGCTTTCTGCGCTGACCCACCCCTAGAGGCAGTTCCTGCTCTCTGCCCTGACCCACCCTTAGTGGCAGTTCCTGCTCTCTGCCCTGACCCACCCGTAGAGACAGTTCCTGGGCTCAGCCCTGACCCACCCCTAGAGGCAGTTCCTGGGCTCATCACTGACCCACCCCTAGAGGCAGTTCCTGGGCTCAGCCCTGACCCACCCCTAGAGGCAGTAACTGCTCTCTGCCCTTACCGACCCCTAGGTGTGGTTACTGCTCTCTGCCCTGACCCACCCAGAGGCAGTTTCTGCTTTCTTCCCTGACCCAAACCTAGAGGCAGTTCCCGTTTTCTTCGCTGACCCACCCCTAGAGGAAGTTACCGTTCTCTGCCCTGACCCACCCATAAAGGCAGTTCCCCCTCTCTGCCATCACCCACCCCTAGAGGCAGTTCTTGCTCTCTGTCCTAACCCACCCCTAGAGGCAGTTCCTGCTCTCTGCCCTAACCCACCCCTAGAGGCAATTCCTGCTTGCAGCCCTTACCCACCCCTAGAGGCAGGTCCTGCACTCTGCCCTGAACCACTCATAGAGGCAGATCCTGTTCTCTGCCCTGACCCACCCCTAGACGCAGTTCCTGCCCTCTGACCTGACCCACCCCTAGAAGCAGTTCCTGCTCTCTGCCCTAACCCACTCCTAAAGGTAGTTCCTGCTCTCTGCCCTGACCCGAACGCTAGAGGCAGTTCCTGCTCTATGCTCTGTCCCACCGCTAGAGGCAGTTCCTGCTCTCTGCCCTGACCCACCATTAGAGGCAGTTGCTGCTCTCTGCCCTAGCCAACCCCTAGAGGCTTATCCTGCCCCTTGCCCTGAGCAACCCCTAGAGGCAGTTCCAGCTCTCTGCCCTGACCAACCCCAAGAGGGAGTTCCTGCTCTCTGCCCTGACCAACCCCTAGAGGCAGTTCTTCCTCTCTGCCCTGACCCACCTCCAGAGGCAGTTACTGCTCTCTGCCTTGACCCACCCCTAGAGGCAGATATTGCTCTCTGCCCTGACCCACCCTTAGTGGCAGGTCCTGCTCTCTGCCCTGTCCCATCCCTAGAGGCAGTTACTGCTTTCTGCCCTGACCGACCCCGAGAGGTGGTTACTGCTCTCTGCCCTGACCAAACCCTAGAGGCAGTTTCTGCTCTCTGCCCTGACAACCCCTAGAGGCAGTTTCTGATCTTTGCTCTGACCCACCGCTAGAGGCAGTTCCTGCTATCTGCCCTGACCCATCCCTAGCGGCAGTTCCTGCTCTCTGCCCTGACCCACTCATAGTGGCAGGTCCTGCTCTCTCCCCTGTCCCACCCCTAGAGGCAGTTACTGCTCTCTGCCCTGACCGACCACTAGAGGCAGTTACTGCTCTCTGCCCTGACCCACCCCTAGAGGCAGTTCCTGCTCTCTGCCCTGACCCACCCCTAGAGGCAGTTACTGCTCTCTTCCCTGACCCACCCCTAGAGGCAGTTCCTGCTCTCTGCCCTGACCCACCCCTAGAGGCAGTTACTGCTCTCTGCCCTGACCGACCACTAGAGGCAGTTCCTGCTCTCTACCCTGACCCACCTCTAGAAGCAGTTCTTGCTCTCTGCCCTGACTCACCCCTAGAGGCAGATCCTGCTCTCTGCCCTGACCCACTCATTGTGGCAGATCCTGCTCTCTCCCCTTTCCCACCCCTAGAGGCAGTTACTGCTCTCTGCCCTGACCGACCACTAGAGGCAGTTCCTGCTCTCTACCCTGACCCACCTCTAGAAGCAGTTCTTGCTCTCTGCCCTGACTCACCCCTAGAGGCAGATCCTGCTCTCTGCCCTGACCCACTCATTGTGGCAGATCCTGCTCTCTCCCCTTTCCCACCCCTAGAGGCAGTTACTGCTCTCTGCCCTGACCGACCACTAGAGGCAGTTCCTGCTCTCTACCCTGACCCACCTCTAGAAGCAGTTCTTGCTCTCTGCCCTGACTCACCCCTAGAGGCAGATCCTGCTCTCTGCCCTGACCCACTCATTGTGGCAGATCCTGCTCTCTCCCCTTTCCCACCCCTAGAGGCAGTTCCTGCTATCTGCCCTGACCCATCCCTAGCGGCAGTTCCTGCTCTCTGCCCTGACCCACTCATAGTGGCAGGTCCTGCTCTCTCCCCTTTCCCACCCCTAGAGGCAGTTACTGCTCTCTGCCCTGACCTTCCACTAGAGGCAGTTACTGCTCTCTGCCCTGACCCACTTCTAGAGGCATTTTCTGCTCTCTGCCCTGACCCACCCCTAGAGGCAGTTACTGCTCTCTGGCCTTACCCACCCCTAGAGACAGTTCCTGCTCTCTGCACTGATCAACCCCTAGAGGCAGTTCCTGCTCTCTCCGGCACCCACCCTTAGAGGCATTTCCTGCTCTCTACCCTGACCAACAGCCAGAGGCAGTTCCTGCTCTCTGCCCTGACCAACAGCCAGAGGCAGTTCCTGCTCTCTGCCCTGACCCACCCCTAGAAGCAGTTCCTGCTCTCTGCCCTGAGCAACCTCTAGAGACAGTTCATGCTCTGTGCCCTGACCCAGCCCGAGAGGCAGTTCCTGCTTTCTGCCCTGACCCTCCCCTAGATGCAGTTCCTGCTCTCTGCCCTGACCCAACCTTAGTGGCAAGTCCTGCTCTCTACCCTGTCCCACCCCAGAGGGAGTAATTGCTCTCTGCCCTGACCGATCCCTAGAGGTGGTAACTGCTTTCTGCCCTGACCTAACCCTAGAGGCAGTTCCTGCTCTCTGTCCTGACCCACCCCTAGTGGCAGTTACTGCTCTGCCCTGACCCACCCCTAGAGGCAGTTACTGCTCTGCCCTGACCCACCCCTAGAGGCAGTTACTGCTCTGCCCTGACCCACCCCTAGAGGCAGTTACTGCTCTCTGCCCTGACCCACCCCTAGAGGCAGTTTCTTCTCTCTGCCCTGACCCACCCCTAGAGGCAGTTTCTTCTCTCTGCCCTGACCCACCCCTAGAGGCTGTTCCTGCTCTCTGCCCTGACCCACCCCTAGAGGCAGTTTCTGCTCTCTGCCCTGACCAACCCCTTGAGGCAGTTCCTGCTCTCTGCCCAGGCCAACACCTAGAGGCAGTTCCTGCTCTCTGCCCAGGCCTACACCTAGAGGCAGCTCCTGCTCTCTGCCCTGACCCACCCCAGAGGCGGTTCCTGCTCTCTGCCCTGACCCATTCCTAGCGGCAGTTCCTGCACTCTGCCCTGACCCATCCCTAGCGGCAGTTCGTGCACTCTGCCCTGGCCAACCCCTAGAGGCAGTTCCTGTTCTCTGCTCTGACCCACCGCAAGAGGCAGTTCCTGTTCTCTGCTCTGACCCACCGCTAGAGGCAGTTCCTGCTCTCTGCCCTGACCCACCTCTAGAGGCAGTTCCTGCACTCTGCCCTGACCCACCCCTAGAGGCAGTTCCTGCACTCTGTCCTGACCCACCCCTAGAGGCAGTTCCTACTCTCTGCCCTGACCCACCCCTAGAGGCAGTTCCTGCTATCTGCTCTGACCCACCCCTAGATGCAGATCCTGCGCTCTGCTCTGACCCACCCCTAGAGGCAATTCCTGCTCTCTGCTCTGACCCACCCCTAGAAGCATTTCCTGCTTTCTGCTCTGACCCACCCCTAGAGGCATTTCCTGCTCTCTGCTCTGACCCACCCCTAGAGGCAGTTCCTGCTCTCTGCCCTGCCCCACCCTAGAGGCAGTTCGTACTCTCTGTCCTGACCCAACCCTAGAGGCAGTTCCTGCTCTCTGCCCTGACCCACCCTAGAGGCAGATCCTACTCTCGGTCCTGACCCGCCCCTAGAGGCAGTTTCTGCTCTCTGTCCTGACCCACCCCTAGAGGCAGTTTCTGCTCTCTGTCCTGACCCACCCCTAGAGGCAGTTCCAGCTCTTTGCTCTGACCCACCTCTAGAGGCAGTTCCTGCTCACTGCTTAGACCTACCCCTAGAGGCAGTTCCTGCTCTCTGCTCTGACCTACCCCTGGAGGCAGTTCGTGCTCTCTGCCCTGACCAACCACTAGGGCAGTTCCTGCTCTCTGCCCTGACCAACCCCCTGAGGCAGTCGCTGCTCTCTGCCCTGACCCACCCCTAGAGGCAGTTCCTGCTCTCTGCCCTGACCCACCGCTAGACGCAGTTCCTGCCCTCTGAACCGACCCACCCCTAGAAGCAGTTCCTGCTCTCTGCCCTAACCCACCCCTAAAGGTAGTTCCTGCTCTCTGCCATGACCCGAACCCTAGAGGCAGTTCCTGCTCTATGCTCTGACCCACCGCTAGAGGCAGTTCCTGCTCTCTGCCCTCACCTACCATTAGAGGCAGTTCCTGCTCTCTGCCCTAGCCAAACCCTAGAGGCTGTTCCTGCCCCCTGCCCTGAGCAACCCCTAGACGCAGTTACTGCTCTCTGCCCTGACCAACCCCTAGAGGCCGGTCCTGCTCTCTGCCCTGACCCACCCTAAGTGGCAGGTCCTGCTCTCTGCCCTGTCCCACCCCTAGAGGCTGTAACTGCTTTCTGCCCTGACCGATCCCTAGAGGTGGTTACTGCTTTCTGCCCTGACGCAACCCTAGAGGCAGTTCCTGTTCTCTGCCCTGACCCAACCCTAGAGGCAGTTCCTGCTCTATGCCCTGACCCACCCCTAGTGGCAGTTACTGCTCTCTGCCCTAACCCAACCCTAGAGGCAGTTCCTGGGCTCAGCCCTGACCCACCCCTAGAGGCAGTTCCTGGGCGCAGCCCTGACCCACCCCTAGAGGCAGTAACTGCTCTCTGCCCTGACCGACCCCTAGAGATGGTTACTGCTCTCTGCCCTGACCCACCCCTAGAGGCAGTTACTGCTCTCTTCCCTGACCCAACCCTAGAGCAAGTTCCCGTTCTCTGACCTGACCCACCCCTAAAGGCCGTTCCCGCTCTCTGCCATCACCCACCCCTAGAGGCAGTTCCCTCACTCTGCCCTAACCCACCCCTAGAGGCAGTTCCTGCTCTCTGCCCTAACCCACCCCTAGAGGCAGTTCCTGCTCACTGCCCTTACCCAACCCTAGAGGCAGTTCCTGCACTCTGCCCTGAACCACCCATAGAGGCAGTTCCTGTTCTCTGCCCTGACCCACCTCTAGACGCAGTTCCTGCCCCCTGAACTAACCCATCCCTAGAAGCAGTTCCTGCTCTCTGCCCTAACCCACCCCTAAAGGTAGTTCCTGCTCTCTGCCATGACCCAAACCCTAGAGGCAGTTCCTGCTCTATGCTCTGACCCACCGCTAGAGCCAGTTCCTGCTCTCTGCCCTCACCAACCATTAGAGGCAGTTCCTGCTCTCTGCCCTAGCCAAACCCTAGAGGCTGTTCCTGCCCCCTGCCCTGAGCAACCCCTAGAGGCAGTTCCTGCTCTCTGCCCTGAGCAACCCCTAGGGGCAGTTCCTGCTCTTTGCCCTGACCAACCCCAAGAGGGAGTTCCTGCTCTCTGCCCTGACCAACCCCTAGAGGCTGTTCCTGCTCTCTGCCCTGACCAACCCCTAGAGGCTGTTCCTGCTCTCGGCCCTGACCCACCCCTAGAGGCAGTTACTGCTCTCTGCCCTGACCCAACCCTAGAGGCAGTTCCTGCCCTCTACCCTGACCCACCCCTAGAGACAGTTCCTGCTCTCTGGCCTGACACACCCCTAGAGGCAGTTCCTGCTCTCTGCCCTGAGCAACCCCTAGAGGCAGTTACTGCTCTCTGCCCTGACCAACCCCTAGAGGCCGGTCCTGCTCTCTGCCCTGACCCACCTCTAGAGGCAGTTACTGCTCTCTGCCCTGACCCACCCCTAGAGGCGGTTCCTGGGCTCAGCCCTGACCCACCCCTAGAGGCAGTTCCTGAGCTCAGCCCTGACCCACCCCTAGAGGCAGTAACTGCTCTCTGCCCTGACCGAACCCTAGAGGTGGTTACTGCTCTCTGCCCTGACCCACCCCTAGAGGCGGTTACTGCTCTCTGCCCTGACCCACCCCTAGAGGCAGTTACTGCTTTCTTCCCTGACCCATCCCTAGAGCAAGTTCCCGTTCTCTGCCCTGACCCACCCCTAAAGGCCGTTCCCGCTCTCTGCCGTCACCCACCCCTAGAGTTCCCTCACTCTGCCCTGACCCACCCCTAGACGCAGTTCCTGCCCTCTGAACTGACCCACCCCTAGATGCAGTTCCTGTTCTCTGCCCTAACCCACCCCTAAAGGTAGTTCCTGCTCTCTGCCATGACCCGAACCCTAGAGGCAGTTCCTGCTCTGTGCTCTGACCCACCGCTAGAGGCAGTTCCTGCTCTCTGCCCTCACCCACCATTAGAGGCAGTTCCTGCTCTCTGCCCTAGCCAAACCCTAGAGCCTGTTCCTGCCCCCTGCCCTGAGCAACCCCCAGAGGCAGTTCCGGCTCTCTGCCCTGAGCAACCCCTAGAGGCAGTTCCTGCTCTCTGCCCTGACCAACCCCAAGAGGGAATTCCTGCTCTCTGCCCTGACCAACCCCTAGAGGCTGTTCCTGCTCTCTGCCCTGACCAACCCCTAGAGGCTGTTCCTGCTCTCTGCCCTGGCCAAACCCTAGAGGCATTCCCGGCCCTCTGCCCTGACCAACCCCAAGAGGGAGTTCCTGCTCTCTGCCCTGACCCACCCCTAGAGGCATTTCTTTCTCTCTGCCTTGACCCACCTCCAAAGGCAGTTACTGCTCTCTGCCCTGACCCACCCCTAAAGGCAGATACTGCACTCTGCCCTGACCCAACCTTAGTGGCAGGTCCTGCTCTCTGCCCTGTCCCATCCCTAGAGGCAGTAACTGCTTTCTGCCCTGACCGACCCCTAAAGGTGGTAACTGCTCTCTGCCCTGTCCAACTCCTGGAGGCAGTTCCTGCTCTCTACCCTGACCCACCCCTAGAGACAGTTCCTGCTCTCTGGCCTGACACACCCCTAGAGGCAGTTCCTGCTCTCTGCCCTGAGCAACCCCTAGAGGCAGTTTTTGCTCTCTGCCCTGACCAACCCGTAGAGGCAGTTCCTGCCCTCTGCCCTAGCCAACGCCTAGAGGCAGTTCTTGCTCTATGCTCTGACCAACCTCTAGTGGGAATTCCTGCTATCTGCCCTGTCCCACCCCTAGAGGCAGTTACTGCTCTCTGCCCTGACCGACCCCTAGAGGCAGTTCCTGCTCGCTGCCCTGACCCACCCCTAGAGGGAGTTACTTCTCTCTGCCCTGACCCGCCCCTAGTGGCCCTTCCTGCTCTCTGCCCTTACCTACCCCTACAGGCAGTTCCTGCACTGAGCCCTGACCCACCCATAGAGGCAGTTCCTGCTCTCTGCCCTGACCCACCCCTAGACGCAGTTCCAGCTCTCTGACCTGACCAACCCCATAGAGGCAGATCCTGCTCTCTGACCTGACCAACCCCTAGAGGCAGATCCTGCTCTCTGCCCTGATCAACCCCTACAGGCAGTTCCTGCTCTGTGCCCTGACCCACCCCTAGAGGCAGTTCCTGCTCTCTGCCCTGACTCACCCCTAGAGGCAGATCTTGCTCTCTGCCCTGACTCACCCCTAGAGGCAGATCCTGCTCTCTGCCCTGACCCACTCATAGTGGCAGGTCCTGCTATCTCCCCTGTCCCACCCCTAGAGGCAGTTACTGCTCTCTGCCCTGACCGACCCCTAGAGGCAGTTACTGCTCTCTGCCCTGACCCACCCCTAGAGGCAGTTTCTTCTCTCTGCCCTGACCCACCCCTAGAGGCAGTTACTGCTCTCTTCCCTGACCCACCAGTAGAGGCAGTTCCTGCTCTCTGCCCTGACCCACCCCTAGAGGCAGTTCCTGCTCTCTGGCCTTACCCACCCCCAGAGGCAGTTCCTGCTCTCTGCCCTTAGCAACCCCTAGAGGCAGTTCCTGCTCTGTGCCCTGACCCACCCCTAGAGGCAGTTCCTGCTCTCTGCACTGACCCACGCCTAGAGGCAGTTTCTGCTCTCTGCCCTGACCAACCCCTAGAGGCAGTTCCTGCTCTCTGCTCAGGCCAACCCCTAGAGGCAGTTCCCACTCTCTGCCCTGACCCACCCCTAGCGTCAGTTCCTGCTCTCTGCCCTGACCCACCCCTAGCGGCAGTTCCTGCTCTCTGCCCTGACCCACCCCTAGATGTAGTTCCTGCTCTCTGCCCTGACCCACCCCTAGAGGCAGTTCCTGCTCTCTGCCCTGACCCACCCCAGAGGCGGTTCCTGCTCTCTGCCCTGACCCACCCCTAGAGGCAGTTCCTGCTCTCTGCCCTGCCCCATCCCTAGAGGTAGTTCTTGCTCTCTGCCCTGACCTACCCCTAGAGTCAGTTCTTCCTCTCTGCCCTGACCCACCCCTAGAGGCAGTTCCTGCTCTCTGCCCTGACCCACCTCTAGCGGCAGTTCCTGCTCTCTGCCCTGACCCACCCCAAGAGGCAATTCCTGCTCTCTGCCCTGACCCACCCCTAGAGGCAGTTCTTGCTCTCTGCCCTGACCCACCCCTAGCGGCAGTTCCTGCTCTCTGCCCTGACCCACCCCTAGAGGCAGTTCCTGCTCTCTGCCCTGACCCACCCCTAGAGGCAGTACCTGCTCTCTGCCCTGACCCACCCCTAGAGGCAGTTCCTGCTCTCTGCCCTGACCCACACCTAGAGGCAGTTCCTGCTCTCTGCCCTGACCCACACCTAGAGGCAGTTCCTGCGCTCAGCCCTGACCCACCCCTAGACGCAGTTGCTGCTCTCTGCCCTGACCCACCCCTAGAGGCAGTTGCTGCTCTTTGCCCTGACCCACCTGTAGAGGCAGATCCTTCTCTCTGCCCTGACCCACCCATAGTGGCAGGTCCTGCTCTCTGCCCTGATTCACCCCTAGAGGCAGTTCCTGCTCTCTGCCCTGACCCACCCCTAGAGGCAGTTCCTGATCTCTACCCTGACCCACCCCTAGAGGCAGTTCCTGCTCTCTGCCCTGACCCACCTCTAGAGGCAGTTCCTGCTCTCTGCCCTGACCCACCTCTAGAGGCAGATCCTGCTCTCTGCCCTGACCCACCTCTAGAGGCAGTTCCTGATCTCTACCCTGACCCACCCCTAGAGGCAGTTCCTGCTCTCTGCCCTGACCCACCTCTAGAGGCAGTTCCTGCACTCAGCCCTGACCCACCCCTTGAGGCAGTTGCTGCTCTCTGCCCTGACCCACCCCTAGAGGCAGTTGCTGCTCTTTTCCCTGACCCACCTGTAGAGGCAGATCCTTCTCTCTGCCCTGACCCACCCCTAGAGGCAGTTCCTGCTCTCTGCCCTGACCCACCCCTAGAGGCAATTCCTGCTCTCTGCCCTGACCCACACCTAGAGGCAGTTCCTGCGCTCAGCCCTGACCCACCCCTAGAGGCAGTTCCTGCTCTCTGCCCTGTCCCACCCCTAGTGGCAGTTACTGGTCTCTGCCCTGACCCACCCCTAGAGGCAGTTACTGCTCTCTGCCCTGACCCACCCCTGGAGGCAGTTACTTCTCTCTGCCCTGACCCACCCCTAGAGGCAGTTACTGCTCTCTTCCCTGACCCACCCCTAGAGGTAGTTACTGCTCTCTTCCCTGACCCACCCCTAGAGGCAGTTACTGCTCTGTGCCCTGACCCACCCCTAGAGGCAGTTACTGCTCTCTACCCTGACCCACCCCTAGAGGCAGTTACAGCTCTCTGACCTGACCCACCCATAGTGGCAGTTACTGCCTTCTTCCCTGACCCACCCCTAGAGGCAGATACTGCTCTCTGCCCTGTCCCACCCCTAGAGGCAGGTGTCCTATAGATCCTCGTACCTTCAGGGTGTCCGAGACCAAGGTGGACAACATACCATTAGTCAGCGGATTAAGCAACGAAATTACAACATGAAGGGCAATGCGCAAGGCATCTAGGTGAGATTCCAACTTCACCAACAACCATAATACCTCCAGCACCTGATTAAGTTTAGCAATAGATAATTCCTTCAAAGCATTAAGGAGACACACTACAGGATGCGGGAGCTTAGCAAAGTGACGTACTGCCAAACCACTTGCCTCCCCACTATCAAGGTCACTACTGAGACTAACCCGGCTGTGTCTCAACATTTCCTCCTCGCCCAGTATGTTCCCACTATCCAAGCCAAGAGAGGCAGTTTGAATTTGCAACTCCTTCACTCGATCAATCAACTGGGTAACCTGCACCTCATCCCCTTCCCTTAGCCCAACACGCTGGATTTTGGGGGGGGGGAGTAATGACGCAGTTTGCGTCATTCAAATTTCTGTCGGGAGGGGTGAAAAATGAGTACTTTTCCTCAGCCTGGGGAGGGGACTTTAAAAAAATATACAAAATGTGGAATGACGTATATTTAATTTTAATATTAAATGACAGAACTTTATTTATTAGTTAATGAATCAGGAATCGAGGAGCTAATATCTCTGGATTGGGGGGGCGGTTGGTCGCAGTTTCGCACTTCTGCTGGGGAGCGTTCCGTTGCTTTTCCTTAGAAACGGCTCAGGAGTCAGTGTGAGCAGCTCTCTCTAGAGTGTTCGCAGATGAGGCCGTCATTTGTCGCTTACTAGTCACCAGACATTGAAAATGAACTGCACAATAATGTAGATATCTGCATTGTGCAGAAATTGTCAATCGACCTAAAGTGATGAAATATGTCAAGTCGTCCATATCAGCAATAAAGCAAATGCATTAAGAATATTTTCACGATAAGTCATCGACATATATGGGTCGTTAATACAATTAAATAACTGGAAATTACGAATCTCAATGTAAATTGCAAAGAACGCATATAAAATATCGTTGGGAAGACGAACCAAAGGCTACGTTTTGTACGCGAACGCTTAGGAGATGTATGAGTTCTTGGAAGAAAGCCGCCTACACTACACTCGAAATATTGCTGCAGGGAGTGCGATTCCAACCAACTGGAACTGCTGAAGAACATGGAAAAGATTCAGAGAAGGGCAGCTAGATCCGTATTATCGCGGTACAGGAGAGAGTCTGTGGTATAAATGATGCACGATTTAGTGTGCGAATCATTAAGGCGTTATTTATTGCGATGAGATTTATTTCCGTAATTTCTGTCAACAACTTTCTCTTCCGAATGCGAACATATTTCTTTATGGCACTTATCACTTCCTGTGAATAAAGCGCAAGCTGTGTTTCACAAGAGCGATACTTTCTAAATCCGTGTTGACTATTGGTTAATAGGTCGTTCTCTTCGAGGTAGTTCATAATATTCGAACAAAGTATATGTTCCAAAATCCTACTGCAAATCGACGTCAATGACATTGGCCTGTAATTTTGGGGATCACTCCTATTGCCTTTCTTGAATATTGGAGTAACTTGGGGAACTTTCCAGTCTTTTGGTACGGATCTTTCGCTGAGTGATCGGTACGGAGCTATTGCATCAGCATACTCTGAGAGGAATCTAGTTGGTATACAATCTGGCCCGGAAGATTTGTTTTTGTTTGGTTACTTAAGTTGTTTTACTACTCCAGGAACATCTACTTCTAAGTTTCGCATGCTGGCCGCTGTTCTTGGATTGAATACTGGAGTGTTCACTTCGTCTTCTTTGGTGAGTAAGGCGGACAGCCGACTTCGGTTAATTGGGAGAATTTTGGGAAGATGTACTTCATCTCTAAAGGAGACCGCTTATAAAACGCTTGTACGAAATGTTCAAACGTTTCTTACGCTTAAGGGATTTAACTGAGGGGTCATCAGTTCCTAAACTTACAAACTACTAAAGACGACACAAATACCCATGCCCGATGGGGGATTCGCACCCCCGACCTTAGCGACCGTGCAGACTGTGACTGGCGCGCCGCAAACAGCTCGGCCACTGCGGTCGGCTGCTTGTGACCACTATGCGAAATGTTAGTAGGCGGCACCAAGATAGTACTACACTCAGCTTCAAGTTTCTCTAAACTTCCTCAACAGAATTTCACGAAAAGAACGTTGTCTTTCCTCCAGCATTTCCGTGACACTCGCATAATGGTCGAACCTACCAGTAACAAACGTAGCTGCTCGCCTCTGAATTGCTTCTATGACTTCCTTTAAACTGATCTGCTGAGGGACCCAAACACTTGAGCATTACTCAAGACGGGGTCGTACAAGCGTTTTATAAGCGGTCTCCTTTACAGATGAAGTACATCTTCCAAAAATTCTCCCAATTAACCGAAGTCGGCTGTCCGCCTTACTCACAACTGTCCTTACATGTTCGTTCCATTTCATATCGCTCTGCAATGTTACGCCTAGACATTTGAACAATGCGACAGCATCAAGAAGATCACTAATAAAGCTGTATTCGAACATTATTGGATTGTTTATCCTCCTCGTGTGCATCACCTTACATTTTTCTACATTCAGAGTGTGGCGCATTTGTTTTTTACTGGACATAAATTAACGCCACATTTTTATATACATCACCTTTTGTAGATGTTCAGTCGTCTCGAAGATCTTGTAGCTCGCCTGCCGTTACCACATTATAAAATTATGTTGTTACGTCGGGTTCTTGGCTTTTCAGGAAACTACATTTGTGACTCTTTCATTTGATTTTTAAGTATGTTTATTCACCCATTTCTGACAAAGCAATTTCACAACACACTTCCATACTAAATACAATGTTACTTCACAAAGACTGGCATAATACTCCCGCCTACTTCAGACGCACTACAGAGACTCTCCTATACTGACTCTGATCGCGCCAATTCGCACGTGTAAATACACAATCACATTTCTAGAACCTTCTAGAACACGAAAGTACAAAATTTAAATATTTAACAATTTGTTCAATAAACATTAATAAATCCTGCTTTACGCAAATATACACAAAACTATGACAGATGTAATAAACATAATTCCATATCAAAATGAAATAATCCAAAAATCGTAAGTAAACAACTATTAATGCAGTGTTAATATATGCTTACATTGTTACGACTTTCAACAATTAATTAATTTAGTTTGTTAGCAGACCCTGGTAATGCAGATGATGATCAAAGTGACTTGACAGAAGCGCTATAAAATGCTTATGTAATATAAACATGGAATATTAGGTTACAATACTACGACCAATTATGGTATCGAATACTTCAGTTATTTAAACTTACGGGACCCTCCTGGCTAAATATATTACAAAAGCTAGCTGCCATTCTTCGCATCAACAAGAGATTTTGTGTAAGTTATCCTGTATGCTATTACAGTCAGTTAAAGACGACACCCTCCGATACACCACAGCATCACCAGCAAACAGCCGCAAATTACGAGTTACTCTGTCCATAAAATATCTGTAAGTATACGATAGGAGCGATTTGAAGTGGAACGACTATACAGAATTAATTGTGGGTAAGGGGGATGTGAGAATGAGATTCATTGGAAGAATGTTCAGGGGGTGGAGTTCGTCAGCAAATTTATTGGATTGCAACACTCTAGTTTGACCAGCGTTCGAGGATTTGTGATCAGTGTGGGATGCGTTGTAGATAGGGCTGATAGAATACGTCCCTTGTAAAGGATAGCAACACATATCGTTACAGATTAGTTGGATAACCTTGAAAGCATCACAGTGATTATTAGCAAACTGCAGCTGCAGGCGTTACGCGGAGATGTGAGAGCATACGTTTCTCGAAGTGTGAAACCATATATCGCTTCCTCGGTCGTTTATGTCGCGAAACGGCCGCAAAGAGGAGGTCAGTGAGATTGGGGCCACACGGAGTCGGAGCGGCAGTCGTTGTTTCCGCAACCGGAGGAGCAGGCGGTAGCGCGCTCTGCCACTGAGGCGTGCGGGACGGGGGACGTACCCCGCGACCTCAAGGCGAGCATTGTAATTCCAGTGTCAGCGATAGCAAGTGCGCACACGTGGGAAATTCCAGACGTATAAGTTTAATCAGTCACGGATGCAAAACACTAACGCCAATTATTCTTTCAGACGATTAGAAAAACTTGTGGAATGCGACGTCGGGGAAGATGAGTTTGGATTTAGGAGAAATGTAGGAACACAGCAGGCAATACTCAAATTACGACTTATCTTAGAAGATAAGCTAAGGAAGGGCAAACGTACGATTTTGGCGTTTGTAGATTTGGAGATAGCTTTTGACAATGTCGACTGGATTACACTCTTCCAAATTGTGAGGGTAGCAGGGGTAAAATATAAATAGCGAAGAGTTATATTCGACCTATACAAATACCAGACAGCAGTTGTTACAGTCGAAGGGCACGAAAGGGAAGCGGAGGTTGGGAAGGGAGTAAACCAGGGTTGTAGCCTTTCTGGAATGTTGTTCACTCTGTATATAGAGCAAGCAGTGAAGGAATGCAAGTAGATATTTGGAGAGGGAATTAACGTTCAGGGAGCAGAAATAAAAACTTGGCGGTTGGCCGATGACATATTAATTATGTCAGAGTCTGCAGTGGGTCTGGAAGAGCAATTGAATGCAATGGGACAGTTTCTTCAAAAGGGACGTATAAGATGAACATTAACAAGAGTAAAACGAGGGAATGGAATGGAATATCAGAAAATCAGGCAATGCTGAAGGAATTAGATTAGGTAATGACACAATAATAGTAGTAAATGTGTGTTTTGTTATTTTGGTAGCAAAATAACTTGTGCCGGTCGAAGTAGAGAAGATACAAAATGCAGAATGGCTATGGAAAATGAAACATTTGTAAATAAGTGAAACTTGTTATCGTTCAATATTAATTTAAATGTTACGAAGTCTTTTCTGAAAGAATTTGTCTGGAGTGTAGCACTGCATGGGAGTGAAACGTGGACGGTAAGGAGTTGAGATAAAAAGATGACGGAAACTTAAGAAATTTGGTGCTACAGACGAATGATGAAAATTAGATGGGTAGAACACGTAAGTAATGAGGAATTGCTCAACGGAATCGGGGAGAAAAGGAGTTTCTGGCATATCCTGATTAAGAGAAGGGATAGATTGTTAGGACACATTCTGAGACACGAACGAATCGTCAACTCGGCATTAGAAGGAAGTGTGTGTGGGGGGGGGGGGGGGAAATCGCAGAGGGAGACCGAGGGACGAATGCAGGTAGCAGATTGTAGAGGATGTATGTAGGTTGCCGAACGCATTGTGAGAGGAAGAGGCTGGTAGAGGACAGAGCTGCACCGTAGCAGTGTGCGGGCTGCAGCCGGCAGGGAGCGCTGGGAGGCTGGGGGGCTGGCGCAACGGCGCGGCGTCACGACCGGACCGCGGCCGGCGGCCATTTGTCTGCGCGCGGACAGACTGGCAGGCGGCAGAAGGCAGGCGGACAGCAGGCAGCGGAGAGCGGAGAGCGGAGGGCGGAGGGCGGCCGGCGTTGCGACACGCGCGCCGCGGCTGCGGCTGAGGCTGAGCGGCGGCCGGCCGAGGAAGGCCGCACCGAGGACGAGTGAGGGGCGCGAGAGGCCGCGGCAGGCGCGGCGCCGGAAGTGAGCGGCGGCCGCTCTCCCCACAGCTCGAGGATCGCCCGGCGCATCGGCGGTGGCCGCCACCAGACACTCGGCGCGGCTGCCTCTTGTCCACACAATGCCGCCCCGTGCCTCAGGCGGAGGTGATACTCCTACTCCACTGGACATTACAATTGCTACACCGAGAGCAAATGCACATGATACACGCGTATTCGTTGGACAAACCCATTACTCCAGAACTGAAATGTGATTACATTGTCACGCAATTTGGGTGCATAGATCCTGATAAATAAGTACCCAGAACGACCACCTCTGGTCGTAATAACGGCCTCGATTCGACTGGCCATTGACTCCGACACAGCTGGTGTGGCCTCTACTGGTGAGAGATCCCGAGAATATGCTCGTCAGGGCAGTAGTCCGACATTTTCCGTATCCAGAAAGGCCCGTACGGAACCTGCAACATGCTATCGTGCTTTATCCTGCTGAAATGTAGAGTTTCGCACTGATAGAATTCCATTTTATGATAAGTCATGGGATCGCGACCGACGCGAGCAGCAATGTCGCGATACGATAAACCGAAATCGCGATAGGCTACAATCCGACCTTTACCAAAGTCGGAAACGTGACAGTACGCATTTATCCTATTTACACGACCCATCGAACAACGTTTCACCAGGCAACGTAGGTCGACTGCTGTTTTTGTATGAGAAATCGGTTGCAAACTGTCCTCGTATCAGCACGTTGTAAGTGACCCCACCGGAACAACCTTGTGTGAATGCTCTGAAAAGCTAATCATTTCAATATCGCAGTATCTTCTTCCTGTCGGTTAAATTTCGCATCTGTAGCACGTCGTCTTCGCGGTGTAGCAACTTTAATCGCCTGGAGTGTATAAATGTCAACAACACATAAACTCCTGGGGAAAGGAAGAAAGAACACCACGAATTCGTCAACCCAGCAGAGCGAAATTTTATTGATACATTCTTGAGGATGGATACAACACAGCGTCACAGGCACGTCAGTGCAGTCAGCAGAGGTCTCAGAACGTCGACGTCAGCGTCGTGTATGCCCTCCTTCTGCAGCAATGCAGAGTGCAACTTTCTTATAAAGGCGATCGTAGAGGTGCCTAATTGTGTCTGACGGTATGGCCTGGCACGGAATTTCCATCTGATGCCTCAATTGGATAAATATCGTGCCGGTCGTGTAGACCATGCGGAAATGACGTATCATCCGGCCCCAGACGTGCTCCACGGGGGACAGATCTAAGGATAGTGATGGGCAGAGTAGTTAACGTACACCTAGAAGATCGCGTTGGGTTGTACAGGATACGTGTGGACGTGCATTGTCCTGTTGGAAAATCATATTGCTCTGTTCGTGCGTCAACGGTGTCGAGACGGGTCGAATGGTAATATCAGTGCACCGTGTAGTGTTCAATGTTCCCACAACGGTAAGTGTAGGATGTGAGTCCCGGCCAGGAGCCGGCCCCTCTTCCCAGGTTTCCGCACTCCCCTGCACGCCGCCGGACACGCGTTCCAGCGTCCGTGGCACCGAGGCAGCGACCACTCCTCACTGGAGACGACTCGTCTACATTCGTCCCTTCCTAAGAGCCTACCGTCACAGGGCTAGGCGGGCCAGTGCCCGACGATCGAAAAAAGTTACAGAAAAGCGTCGAATTTTCTGTTTCATTCTTTTTAACCGTCTCACCCTATCGTCTGTCATATCCCCTTCCTCTCAAACCAAGTTTCCCACAGTAGCCGCCTGGACCACCGGCTGGCGGAACAGTGCTTCCAATTGGGGCTTCACAAGACGCCACTATGTGGCGCTGCTGGCAGGCGAAGCTGCCAGTCACTGTGCCAAACAATCGGCACACTTCAGTCGGCAGACGTAGCGGCAGCACCAAAGCTGCTCACAGCAACAGCGGCGTCTTCCGAGTGTTGCGGCGCGCCGGAACGCACTCCTCCAAATACAATATAAATACATTTACTGTACAGTACTTCTTATTGGCAAATAGAAGTGTACAGTTCGAATATCCGAATAAAACGGTTTTCCGAATATCCGTATCCCCAAATTACTTCGGATAATAGACGTTATACCGTATATAATAATTTAGTCGAATGAAGGAATTTCGACTTTTAATTTTTCCTGTCGAAATTGACCTCACATGGACAGTTCACCAATTATGAAAGGAAATTATAACAAAATATTCATTATTGGAATGTGAGGTTGCCGCGGTGGAGTACCCGAGCGGTCTAAGGTGCCTCGCTGCGGAGCGCGCGGATGCTCGGCGTCGGAGGTTCGAGTCCTCCCTGGGGCATGGGTGTGAGTGTTTGTCCTTAGGTTAGTTTACCTTAGTTTAAGTAGTTTGTGAGCTACAGACTGATGAACACGCAGTTTGGTCAGATAGATTTACATTTGAATTTGATAATGAGGTTACGGAAGTATTTACCGCAGTTTTATTCTTCTGCAGCAGCCAAAAGGTCGTTTAGCAAATTAAAAATTATCAAAACGCATCTGAGATACAGTACGGCTCAAGTTCGACTCGGACATTTGGCACTCATAGCAATCGAAAACTAGGTTGCATCAAGTCTAGATTTAACAGAACTTATTGATGATTTTGCAAAAACAAAAGCTAGGAAAAGATTGTAAAATAACTGTAAATATAAAATTGACTACTTTTTAATTGTGTATCCATATTGTTACTATATTGTACTGCTTTCACGAAAACGCTTACCTATAATTACCGATCAGAAATCATATCTTTGCCAACATCTCGAAATCCCCACGACTTAAAAAACGCCACTCGTTAAGTTGGTGATACACAGTGAGGCGCGATAACTAATTATGATTTTTTTAAGGACTAATAGTATTCGTGTTACAAGAAATAGAAAAATTCCCAACTTTTAGAAAACAATGTTTTAACACATTGACTGCCACTTGAGTGAAATGTAAGTCACAGGCAGTCTTCTCTTCGGGCCACGTGAAGTAAATACAATTCACGGACATTTTTCCATTTAAAGCTCCGTGGTGCAGTTATAACTCACAGTAGCGTGCTGTGACTTGGTGTTACAGTACGTGATGGCCCCAGTAACAAATCATACTCATGGCCTCCAGTTTTAAAGAGCTCAAGAGTAGTTATTGACACTTGAAATCGTGAATTATATATAACTCACATGACCCAGTCATATTGGAGTTTCCTTGTTTTTATAATTTATTATTTGGTGTTACATATTACTTAGACTGTAGATAACGTACAGGTTTAATTACATTCTTCAACTCTAAATGCAACAACAATGAAACAGACTGAAAAAAACTGGGTAATTCCACTTTGTATCTCTAACACCTGCATGTAGTGTGCTTTATGAAGAAACACTCTATGCAAAAATATGAGTCAAAATTTCTTAGATTTCCATGTAGTTTGTTTGCATTTCTTGACAGCTTGCTCTCGTCCAAAGTCATTCTTTATTGTTTCGTAGTATCCGTACACCTATGACTTACTGCTCCCATGTTCACAAGAGCACAATCTGCAGGCTGCTCGGTGGCTACGGTGAGAGATTTCTCAGGCCCTCAGGGGCATCGGCATCTTCTGTATAGTACTCTCAAAGTCACTTCCTCTTTGAATTCTGTAATTGAGATGATCTTGTTGATGTGTCGGTAAACTGTCAACAGTTCAATTGCAAGCTTCCTTTACCATTTCACACCCCGCCTTCATTTCGTGAGAGATATCTATAAATGACTGATTATAGTCAGTTATCATTGCTGGTTTTTTCTTTGTGTCCCTTTGGTTTGAACTTCAGCTTTTTCCTTTCTATGAGCAGTACTCAGCATCAACACATTCCTCTTATTTTTCCATGTCAGTAGTATCTTCATCTACTTCACTTATGTCCATGACTTCATCTAAAAGCTTCTGTACATGCTTTTGTTTATCTGCATAACTTCTACAAGACACTTTCTTCTGCTACAATATCACTGTGCTACGGAACAAACAACACTAAATAAAGACTGTAGTAACAATGCAGAAAAACAATAATGGAACTGTACGCATATAATGTTGTGGAATGAAAGATACAGGAGTACCAACCCAAAATTATTAGCGACATAGCAAATGACACACTGACACACCTGTCACCTTACTCTGGCGCCATGTAAGTCATATGTAACACAAAAAAAACCATAAAGTAAGGTACTAAATTGCAATACTTTCAACTTATTTGTACTTAAATACTTCAAGGAAACTAAAGCAGAATAGGGAAGAAAAGTAAATGGTCCCCGGGGATCGGTAACCCAAGTACATCTTGGGCAGCCAATATGTTAATAAAGTTATTGTTAAAAAGACTGGACTAAGACAAAATATTAAAGGTATTCAGCATATTTAACAGTCTTTGGCATTTTATTTGTTGTGGGGATATGACAGGTGACAGCAGAAAGGGGTGGGGGGGATGGAGGGCAGAAGGTGCGGGAAAGGGCAGACGGCTGGAATGGTCAGACATTACCGTTCTTTGTGTAGCCTGCAAAACGAATAGCGAGAAAGCGAGCCCCCACTCTGTCTACCCCATTAATTCGCAAAAGGAAATTACAACGTGTTTTACAAATTTATACCGACCCTTCCACAGTGCACCTTATAAATCACAGATGACGTACTGCGCAGACAGACCTGGAGAGTGCGTATTTTCCACAAAATGCGTTGCGCCAGGAAACAGGAATGTTTATTTTCCACAAACGCGTTAATACTGAAAGGACTACTGAACAGAATCGACGTACCTTTCTACACAGTACCTTGCAATGGTAGGCGGGAAATAGATTCGACATTCTGTGGCTTTATTCTGGGAACGGCGCCTTCCCATACCATAAGAACTATTCACTCTTCAATTTACGTTCATACTAACACTATACTCTCCGCCGCATTCTGCTCAGTTCTTCTATGTGAAAAACAAACAACTTTTCTCTGTTTTAAACTAATGGTGAGAATTCAGCACTTCACGCAATCTTTTAAGGTACGTTTGTACCCGCAAACTATTTGTCTATTCTGCCATTTAAAGGTATAATTACATTCACGGATCAGAAGTTTCATGTAATAATTACTTTGTCTCAATGGTGAATTGTGCATCAAGACGCTGCCCTCTACCTCACTGTCACGATAATAAGTGAAGATATCGACTTAGGTATTTCACTTATTACTTTCTCCTGGCCAGACACTAACATATACTTCAAGAAGCCTGGTAGGGGCACGGCTCAATCCAAAGTGTTTCATTTAACATAATCTGGCAACTTACTCTTGATGAAACCATCCTACACGAATATATCCCCTATTTTCCTTCTTTGATTGGGCTGTCAACGAAATGAGCTAACAGTGTAGTAGTTTAGCGAGAGTGAGTTGTTGGCAGTGACAAAAGTCCGCCTGCGGTCACCGCTGACGAAAAATATCCCACGGAGCATTTTCATGTGAATGTACTGCAAAATTTCATCCAAATCACCTAGTAATGGACTGATGACCCCGTAGTTAAGTCCCATAAGTTCTACAGACATTTGAAGATTTGAACATCTACTAATTTTAGCATGACGGCATGACACACAAACAAACTTTCACAATTATATTAGAGAGTACGATTAAATATTATCTGCTGCGTGACACACATTTGATTTACTTATTAGTATTTAGGTTTGCCTTATAATGACTTCCAGTGGGCGGTAAGGAGCTGATGATGAAGTAGTTTTGCATCTGTACAGTTTTAGTGTAAAGAGGGCCCCAATGTCATTTTTGCCCCGGGGCCCTTGCCGGCATAGCTACGCCACTGCCCACCGTGACACCTTTTGGAGGTGGGATGAACTAGTTGGGGCATCGGGGGAGGAGACGCTGACGGCGCGCATGATCGTGCATCACTGTGAGGCGGCGATATTCTGCACTCGCCATTCTCCTCTAGTGGCCGTCTAGACAACACTGAACAGGGCACGGTACGGTGAAACCTTCATTTAACCCGTCTCGCTGCCACTCGTGCACCAACAACGTGATATGTTGGGCGGCTGGAAATCTGGTGGAAGCTGCATGGCAGGCCAGTCCACATAACCACACTGCCAACCTCTGCGATCGTATCCGTGCAGGAATTACAGTTTGCATTGCTGCGAAAGGAGGGATACCGCTACTGAGGGCGACATGCGGACGCTCCGGTGCGTACGCTCACGCGCGTACGGCTCTGCCTGTGTGGTCGCGAGTCGTGAGCAACCGCAAGATCGTCTCAATGAAGTTTCCCTTTCCTCGGTCGACGAATTCGTGGTGCTCTTTTTTCATTTTCCATGAGTGTATATTGTCTCATTGTATCAAAGATATTGAATATTTTAATTGAAGCCTCTCCTATTGATATAATGAGACAATATATGTCTCAAGTATTTGAATGGTTGTAGTTAATTAGATAACCAGTTGGTATATGTACCTTCTGAAGTAAAGTCATCGACAGGAAGAATTAAAGTAGCCCACGTCTTTCTGTCGGTTCTACAGCTATGGAGATAGTGGTATTAACAAAAACTTACTGCATAGGTACTTAGTGTTGACTTGTGTGTATTCTAGCAGACCAATTACTCAAGTAGTTCCCTCAGGTAGTTCAATGCACAACAGCGTGACTTACCCGAAGCTGTTGCACGGAGAGCCGTAGCAAGGCTGGAAGCGGGACAGACGCAGAATGGGATGTCCCAAAGTGTAGTTTCCAGGGTATGTTCGTGGTTTCAGTCACAAGTAACCGTTAATAGGCGACAGGGCCAGCATCATCCGCGGGTAACACCGGCAGCGTCGTCTCGGGTTAACAGCTCGTCAACACAGGAAGCCGCCATGTGCCCTCCAAACAGCAACAGGCCGCGGAGTGCCAACACAAACGGTCCGCAGTGGCCTTCGGGAATGTCGCGCTGCGCACGGAGGCCTACGATATGCGTCCCATTAAACCCACGGGGTCCTGCGAGCTTTGTGGGGCCCTGTAGGAAGTCGGCCCCTCTGGGTCGATGCTAACGCTCGGGGACTGTGGACAACATGCTCGAAGTGAAGACCTTTGCGAAAATCAATGGCAGACGATTCTCGAACACTCACTAATAAGCCAGTGATTTGTGCAGTAGGTGGTAGTGGCCTTTGGGGGTTATAAACTGCGACGCCATTGGTCAGTGGATGTCTGCAAACGAGTGCTGTGGACTGCCAAGTCGCGCTTCGCCCTCTAGACGGTTGGGGTTTTGGTCGGCCATGACGTTAGGTGTGCTGCCAACTGAATACAGGTAGTGTTCCAGTGTGATGGTTTTGACGGCTGGAGTGTCGTCCTTCACCGAGCTTAAGAACAGTCTAAAAGCGTAAGGGTAGAAACATGATTTACAAAATGGTACAGTGCGCTCACAGCGAGACGCAGCCGCACTACATCATTCAGGCGGTTTTCAGTGTGCAAAAACGTTTGTTCAATATGAATTACAAACATGTAGCCTAATTATGTACGTATAAGGTGAATTTAAATTCGCGCACTCGGGCTTCGCAGCGCCATTCCTCACTTGCTAGCAATAAGAAAATGTCTGTCACAAAATTTCGTCCTACACATATATCCGGCAGTAAATGGACGTCGAAGATTGAGATAGGTGTACGTCATATACGTCAGTGTGTTTCAGAATTACACTACTACACCAAGAAACTGGTAGGATATGTGGGAGGTGTGTTGAAGAACAAAGTGAGCATCGAAACCCGTGCCTGGAAACGCCATACAACGACGCTACGGAGAGTCCAGGTTACAGGCACCAGCTCCTGCCGCTAGACATCTCCTCCAGCAAGTTGGACGCGCTGTAGCGTCATTGGATGACGTTTCCGGTCATGGGTTTCCGTGCTCATTTGCTGGTTTAGTAGTGTAATTCTGAAACACACTGACGTATGGGACACACACGCATCTCAATCTTCGACGTCCGTTTACTGCCGTAAATATGCGCAGAATGAAATTTTGTGAGAGACTTTATCGCTAGCATGTGAGGAATCGCTCTGCGAAGCCCGAGTGCGCGAATTTAGATTCACCGTGTATATTAAGTTTGTTTACACAATAACTTATAGTCAGGAAACAATAGTTAGACAAGAAGTATGTTTTATCCATGATGGATGTGTTTGAATTCATATTTCTGTGCAGTGATGTTGATAAAGTGAACTCCAGATTGGCAAGCAGAATAGAAATAAGAGTCAGCAAGTTATCAAAGGAAAGCGTGTTCGCAAAAGTGCGTCACACGGACAATCGCGATTCGGATACGACATTAAACTGAACCCCACCAACCCGCTAGACGTGTAAAATTTTGAATGTTATAAGCACCTGAAGATCGACACAAGGCCGAAACCGGCCGTGTCGAAAACAATTAATACGATCTTTAATGTGACTGTCAGCTGACTCTAAATTCTGCTACCAAAGTCTGCATTTGTCGGTAGTAACACAGTATCTGTGCAAGTTAATACGTTGTGAAACGCTCGTACAGGCCAACTAGTGGAGATACGTGCAGTAGGTCTACAAACCGGTCGCCACTCTCGGTAGTAGTGGCTGCTGCGACCTTTCTCACGTGCAGCTGCGAAGTCGTGGAATCTCTGTGGCTGCCTGAGGAGACCAGTGAAGGACGGCGGACGGACAAAGGCGCATGCGCTCAGCAGCCGGACCGGGCTGGGCTGGGCAGGGCTGGGCTAGGCCAGGGCGCACAGCGAGGGGAGCGAGCAGAGTCTAGCTGAGGCGAGGCGAGGCGAGGCGCAGAGCCTGGCGGCCACCTGCAGCTGCAGGGCCTGAGCGTGTGCACTGTCTTCGCAGCCTGCCACCACTGCGCATGCGCGTGCGCTCCTGCTCTTAGTGTGCGCGGAGTCTGCGCTGTCTGCCGCCACTGCGCGTGCGCGTGCGCTCCTGCTCTGAGCGTACGCGCTGTCTGCTCTGTCTGCCACCACTGCGCATGCGCGTGCGCTCCTGCTCTTAGTGTGTGCGGTGTCTGCGCTGTCTGCCGCCACTGCGCATGCGCTCCTACTCTTAGTGTGCGCAGTGTCTGCGCTGTCTGCTGCCACTGCGCAAGTGCTTGCGCTCCTGCTCTTGGTGTGTGCGCTGTCTAACTGCTGTATGCCGCCACTGCGCATGCGCGTGCGCTCCTGCTCATAGTGTGCACGGTGTCTGCGCTGTCTGCCACCACTGCACATGCGCGTGAGCTCCTGCTCTTGGTGTGCGTGGTGTCTGCGCTGTCTGACGCCACTGCGCATGCGTGTGCGCTCCTGATCTTAGTGTGCGCAGTGTCTGCACTGTCTGCTGCCACTGCGCAAGCGTGTGCGCTCCTGCTCTTAGTGTGCGTGCTGTCTCGCCGCTGTCTGCCGCCACTGCGCATGCGCGTGCGCTCCTGCTCTTAGTGTGCGCGGTGTCTGCGCTGTCTGACGCCACTACGCATGCGCGTGTGCTCCTGCTCTTAGTGTGCGTGGTGTCTGCGCTGTCTACCGCCACTGCGCATGCGTGTGCGCTCCTGATCTTAGTGTGCGCAGTGTCTGCGCTGTCTGCCGCCACTGTGCATGCGTGTGCGCTCCTGATCTTAGTGTGCGCACTGTCTGCCGCCACTGAGCATGCGCGTGCGCTCCTGCTCTTGGTGTGCGTGGTGTCTGCGCTGTCTGCCGCCACTGCGCATGCGTGTGCGCTCCTGATCTTAGTGTGCGCAGTGTCTGCACTGTCTGCTGCCACTGCGCAAGCGTGTGCGCTCCTGCTCTTAGTGTGCGTGCTGTCTCGCCGCTGTCTGCCGCCACTGCACAAGCATGTGCGCTCCTGCTCTTAGTGTGCGCGGTGTCTGCGCTGTCTGCCGCCACTGCGCATGCGCGTGCGCTCCTGCTCTTAGTGTGCGCGGTGTCTGCGCTGTCTGACGCCACTACGCATGCGCGTGTGCTCCTGCTCTTAGTGTGCGCGGTGTCTGCGCTGTCTGCCGCCACTGTGCATGCGCGTGCGCTCCTGATCTTAGTGTGCGCGGTGTCTGCGCTGTCTGACGCCACTACGCATGCGCGTGCGCTCCTGCTCTTAGTGTGCGTGGTGTCTGCGCTGTCTGCCGCCACTGCGCATGCGCGTGCGCTCCTGCTCTTAGTGTGCGCGGTGTCTGCGCTGTCTGACGCCACTACGCATGCACGTGTGCTCCTGCTCTTAGTGTGCGCGGTGTCTGCGCTGTCTGCCGCCACTGTGCATGCGCGTGCGCTCCTGATCTTAGTGTGCGCAGTGTCTGCGCTGTCTGCCGCCACTGCGCATGCGTGTGCGCTCCTGATCTTAGTGTGCGCAGTGTCTGCGCTGTCTGCTGCCACTGCGCATGCGCGTGCGCTCCTGCTCTTAGTGTGCGCACTGTCTGCCGCCACTGAGCATGCGCGTGAGCTCCTGCTCTTGGTGTGCGTGGTGTCTGCGCTGTCTGCCGCCACTGCGCATGCGTGTGCGCTCCTGATCTTAGTGTGCGCAGTGTCTGCACTGTCTGCTGCCACTGCGCAAGCGTGTGCACTCCTGCTCTTAGTGTGCGTGCTGTCTCGCCGCTGTCTGCCGCCACTGCACAAGCATGTGCGCTCCTGCTCTTAGTGTGCGCGGTGTCTGCGCTGTCTGCCGCCACTGCACATGCGCGTGCGCTCCTGCTCTTAGTGTGCGCGGTGTCTGCGCTGTCTGACGCCACTACGCATGCGCGTGTGCTCCTGCTCTTAGTGTGCGCGGTGTCTGCGCTGTCTGCCGCCACTGTGCATGCGCGTGCGCTCCTGATCTTAGTGTGCGCAGTGTCTGCGCTGTCTGCCGCCACTGCGCATGCGTGTGCGCTCCTGATCTTAGTGTGCGCAGTGTCTGCGCTGTCTGCTGCCACTGCGCATGCGCGTGCGCTCCTGCTCTTAGTGTGCGCACTGTCTGCCGCCACTGAGCATGCGCGTGCGCTCCTGCTCTTGGTGTGCGTGGTGTCTGCGCTGTCTGCCGCCACTGCACAAGCATGTGCGCTCCTGCTCTTAGTGTGCGCGGTGTCTGCGCTGTCTGACGCCACTACGCATGCGCGTGTGCTCCTGCTCTTAGTGTGCGCGGTGTCTGCGCTGTCTGCCGCCACTGTGCATGCGCGTGCGCTCCTGATCTTAGTGTGCGCAGTGTCTGCGCTGTCTGCCGCCACTGCGCATACGTGTGCGCTCCTGATCTTAGTGTGCGCAGTGTCTGCGCTGTCTGCTGCCACTGCGCATGCGTGTGCGCTCCTGATCTTAGTGTGCGCACTGTCTGCCGCCACTGAGCATGCGCGTGCGCTCCTGCTCTTAGTGTGCGCGGTGTCTGCGCTGTCTGCCGCCACTGTGCATGCGCGTGCGCTCCTGATCTTAGTGTGCGCAGTGTCTGCGCTGTCTGCCGCCACTGCGCATACGTGTGCGCTCCTGATCTTAGTGTGCGCGGTGTCTGCGCTGTCTGCCGCCACTGAGCATGCGCGTGCGCTCCTGCTCTTAGTGTGCGCAGTGTCTGCGCTGTCTGCCGCCACTGTGCATGCGCGTGCGCTCCTGATCTTAGTGTGCGCAGTGTCTGCGCTGTCTGCCGCCACTGCGCATGCGTGTGCGCTCCTGATCTTAGTGTGCGCAGTGTCTGCGCTGTCTGCCGCCACTGCGCATGCGTGTGCGCTCCTGATCTTAGTGTGCGCAGTGTCTGCGCTGTCTGCTGCCACTGCGCATGCGCGTGCGCTCCTGCTCTTAGTGTGCGCACTGTCTGCCGCCACTGAGCATGCGCGTGCGCTCCTGCTCTTAGTGTGCGCGGTGTCTGCGCTGTCTGCCGCCACTGCGCATGCGCGTGCGCTCCTGATCTTAGTGTGCGCAGTGTCTGCGCTGTCTGACGCCACTACGCATGCGCGTGCGCTCCTGATCTTAGTGTGCGCAGTGTCTGCGCTGTCTGCTGCCACTGCGCATGCGCGTGCGCTCCTGCTCTTAGTGTGCGCACTGTCTGCCGCCACTGAGCATGCGCGTGCGCTCCTGCTCTTAGTGTGCGCACTGTCTGCCGCCACTGAGCATGCGCGTGCGCTCCTGCTCTTTGTGTGCGCGGTGTCTGCGCTGTCTGCCGCCACTGCGCATGCGCGTGCGCTCCTGATCTTAGTGTGCGCAGTGTCTGCGCTGTCTGACGCCACTACGCATGCGCGTGCGCTCCTGATCTTAGTGTGCGCGGTGTCTGCGCTGTCTGCCGCCACTGTGCATGCGCGTGCGCTCCTGATCTTAGTGTGCGCAGTGTCTGCGCTGTCTGCCGCCACTGCGCATGCGTGTGCGCTCCTGATCTTAGTGTGCGCAGTGTCTGCGCTGTCTGCTGCCACTGCGCATGCGCGTGCGCTCCTGCTCTTAGTGTGCGCACTGTCTGCCGCCACTGAGCATGCGCGTGCGCTGCTGCTCTTAGTGTGCGCGGTGTCTGCGTGGTCTGCCGCCACTGCGCATGCGCGTGCGCTCCTGCTCTTAGTGTGCGCGGTGTCTGCGCTGTCTGACGCCACTACGCATGCGCGTGTGCTCCTGCTCTTTGTGTGCGCAGTGTCTGCGCTGTCTGCCGCCACTGTGCATGCGCGTGCGCTCCTGATCTTAGTGTGCGCAGTGTCTGCGCTGTCTGCCGCCACTGCACATGCATGTGCGCTCCTGCTCTTAGTGTGCGCGGTGTCTGCGCTGTCTGCCGCCACTGCGCATGCGCGTGCGCTCCTGCTCTTAGTGTGCGTGGTGTCTGCGCTGTCTGCCGCCACAGCACATATGTGTGCAATCCTGCCCTTAGTGTGCGTGGTGTCTGCGCTGTCTGCCGCCACTGCACATGCGCGTGCGCTCCTGCTCTTAGTGTGTGCGGTGTCTGCGCTGTCTGCCGCCACTGCGCATGCGCATGCACTCCTGCTCTTAGTGTGCGCGGTGTCTGTGCTGTCTGCCCCCACTGCGCATGTGCGTGCGCTCCTGATCTTAGTGTGCGCAGTGTCTGCGCTGTCTGCCGCCACTGCGCATGCGTGTGCGCTCCTGATCTTAGTGTGCGCAGTGTCTGCGCTGTCTGCTGCCACTGCGCATGCGCGTGCGCTCCTGATCTTAGTGTCGCAGTGTCTGCGCTGTCTGCCGCCACTGCGCATGCGCGTGCGCTCCTGCTCTTAGTGTGCGCACTGTCTGCCGCCACTGAGCATGCGCGTGCGCTCCTGCTCTTAGTGTGCGCGGTGTCTGCGCTGTCTGCCGCCACTGCGCATGCGCGTGCGCTCCTGATCTTAGTGTGCGCAGTGTCTGCGCTGTCTGACGCCACTACGCATGCGCGTGCGCTCACGATCTTAGTGTGCGCGGTGTCTGCGCTGTCTGCCGCCACTGTGCATGCGCGTGCGCTCCTGATCTTAGTGTGCGCAGTGTCTGCGCTGTCTGCCGCCACTGCGCATGCGTGTGCGCTCCTGATCTTAGTGTGCGCAGTGTCTGCGCTGTCTGCTGCCACTGCGCATGCGCGTGCGCTCCTGCTCTTAGTGTGCGCACTGTCTGCCGCCACTGAGCATGCGCGTGCGCTCCTGCTCTTAGTGTGCGCGGTGTCTGCGCTGTCTGCCGCCACTGCGCATGCGCGTGCGCTCCTGCTCTTAGTGTGCGCGGTGTCTGCGCTGTCTGACGCCACTACGCATGCGCGTGTGCTCCTGCTCTTAGTGTGCGCAGTGTCTGCGCTGTCTGCCGCCACTGTGCATGCGCGTGCGCTCCTGATCTTAGTGTGCGCAGTGTCTGCGCTGTCTGCCGCCACTGCACATGCATGTGCGCTCCTGCTCTTAGTGTGCGCGGTGTCTGCGCTGTCTGCCGCCACTGCGCATGCGCGTGCGCTCCTGCTCTTAGTGTGCGTGGTGTCTGCGCTGTCTGCTGCCACAGCACATATGTGTGCACTCCTGCCCTTAGTGTGCGTGGTGTCTGCGCTGTCTGCCGCCACTGCACGTGCGCGTGCGCTCCTGCTCTTAGTGTGTGCGGTGTCTGCGCTGTCTGCCGCCACTGCGCATGCGCATGCACTCCTGCTCTTAGTGTGCGCGGTGTCTGTGCTGTCTGCCCCCACTGCGCATGTGCGTGCGCTCCTGATCTTAGTGTGCGCAGTGTCTGCGCTGTCTGCCGCCACTGCGCATGCGTGTGCGCTCCTGATCTTAGTGTGTGCATTGTCTGCGCTGTCTGCTGCCACTGTGCATGCGCGTGCGCTCCTGCTCTTAGTGTGCGCGGTGTCTGCGCTGTCTGCCGCCACTGCGCATGTGCGTGCGCTCCTGATCTTAGTGTGCGCAGTGTCTGCGCTGTCTGCTGCCACTGCGCATGTGCGTGCGCTCCTGCTCTTAGTGTGCGCACTGTCTGCCGCCACTGATCATGCGCGTGCGCTCCTGCTCTTAGTGTGCGCGGTGTCTGCGCTGTCTGCCGCCACTGCGCATGCGCGTGCGCTCCTGCTCTTAGTGTGTGCGGTGTCTGCGCTGTCTGACGCCACTGCGCATGCGCGTGCGCTCTTGCTCTTAGTGTGCGTGGTGTCTGCGCTGTCTGCCGCCACAGCACATATGTGTGCACTCCTGCCCTTAGTGTGCGTGGTGTCTGCGCTGTCTGCCGCCACTGCACATGCGCGTGCGCTCCTGCTCTTAGTGTGTGCGGTGTCTGCGCTGTCTGCCGCCACTGCGCATGCGCGTGTGCTCCTGCTCTTAGTGTGCGCAGTGTCTGCGCTGTCTGCCGCCACTGCGCATGCGTGTGCGCTCCTGATCTTAGTGTGCGCAGTGTCTGCGCTGTCTGCTGCCACTGCACATGCGCGTGCGCTCCTGCTCTTAGTGTGCGCGGTGTCTGCGCTGTCTGCCGCCACTGCGCATGCGCGTGCGCTCCTGATCTTAGTGTGCGCAGTGTCTGCGCTGTCTGACGCCACTACGCATGCGCGTGCGCTCCTGATCTTAGTGTGCGCGGTGTCTGCGCTGTCTGCCGCCACTGTGCATGCGCGTGCGCTCCTGATCTTAGTGTGCGCAGTGTCTGCGCTGTCTGCCGCCACTGCGCATGCGTGTGCGCTCCTGATCTTAGTGTGCGCAGTGTCTGCGCTGTCTGCTGCCACTGCGCATGCGCGTGCGCTCCTGATCTTAGTGTGCGCAGTGTCTGCGCTGTCTGCTGCCACTGCGCATGCGCGTGCGCTCCTGCTCTTAGTGTGCGCACTGTCTGCCGCCACTGAGCATGCGCGTGCGCTCCTGCTCTTAGTGTGCGCGGTGTCTGCGATGTCTGCCGCCACTGCGCATGCACGTGCGCTCCTGATCTTAGTGTGCGCAGTGTCTGCGCTGTCTGACGCCACTACGCATGCGCGTGCGCTCCTGATCTTAGTGTGCGCGGTGTCTGCGCTGTCTGCCGCCACTGCGCATGCGCGTGCGCTCCTGATCTTAGTGTGCGCACTGTCTGCCGCCACTGAGCATGCGCGTGCGCTCCTGCTCTTAGTGTGCGCGGTGTCTGCGCTGTCTGCCGCCACTGCGCATGCGCGTGCGCTCCTGATCTTAGTGTGCGCAGTGTCTGCGCTGTCTGACGCCACTACGCATGCGCGTGCGCTCCTGATCTTAGTGTGCGCAGTGTCTGCGCTGTCTGCTGCCACTGCGCATGCGCGTGCGCTCCTGCTCTTAGTGTGCGCACTGTCTGCCGCCTCTGAGCATGCGCGTGCGCTCCTGCTCTTAGTGTGCGCGGTGTCTGCGCTGTCTGCCGCCACTGCGCATGCGCGTGCGCTCCTGATCTTAGTGTGCGCAGTGTCTGCGCTGTCTGACGCCACTACGCATGCGCGTGCGCTCCTGATCTTAGTGTGCGCAGTGTCTGCGCTGTCTGCTGCCACTGCACATGCGCGTGCGCTCCTGCTCTTAGTGTGCGCACTGTCTGCCGCCACTGAGCATGCGCGTGCGCTCCTGCTCTTAGTGTGCGCGGTGTCTGCGCTGTCTGCCGCCACTGCGCATGCGCGTGCGCTCCTGATCTTAGTGTGCGCAGTGTCTGCGCTGTCTGACGCCACTACGCATGCGCGTGCGCTCCTGATCTTAGTGTGCGCAGTGTCTGCGCTGTCTGCTGCCACTGCGCATGCGCGTGCGCTCCTGCTCTTAGTGTGCGCACTGTCTGCCGCCACTGAGCATGCGCGTGCGCTCCTGCTCTTAGTGTGCGCGGTGTCTGCGCTGTCTGCCGCCACTGTGCATGCGCGTGCGCTCCTGCTCTTAGTGTGCGCGGTGTCTGTGCTGTCTGCCGCCACTGAGCATGCGCGTGCGCTCCTGCTCTTAGTGTGCGCGGTGTCTGCGCTGTCTGCCACCACTGCGCATGCGCGTGCGCTCCTGCTCTTAGTGTGTGCGGTGTCTGCGCTGTCTGCCGCCACTGCGCATGCGCGTGCACTCCTGCTCTTAGTGTGCGCGGTGTCTGTGCTGTCTGCCCCCACTGCGCATGTGCGTGCGCTCCTGATGTTAGTGTGCGCAGTGTCTGCGCTGTCTGCCGCCACTGCGCATGCGTGTGCGCTCCTGATCTTAGTGTGCGCAGTGTCTGCGCTATCTGCTGCCACTGCGCATGCGCGTGCGCTCCTGCTCTTAGTGTGCGCACTGTCTGCTGCCACTGAGCATGCGCGTGCGCTCCTGCTCTTAGTGTGTGCGGTGTCTGCACTGTATGCCGCCACTGCACATGCGTGTGCGCTCCTGCTCTTAGTGTGCGCGGTGTCTGCGCTGTCTGCCGCCACTGCGCATGCGCGTGCGCTCCTGCTCTTAGTGTGCGCGGTGTCTGCGCTGTCTGCCGCCACTGCGCATGCGCGTGCGCTCCTGCTCTTAGTGTGCACAGTGTCTGCGCTGTCTGCCGCCACTGCGCATGCGTGTGCGCTCCTGATCTTAGTGTGCGCAGTGTCTGCGCTGTCTGCTGCCACTGCGCATGCGCGTGCCCTCCTGCTCTTAGTGTGCGCACTGTCTGCCGCCACTGCGCATGCGCGTGCGCTCCTGCTCTTAGTGTGTGCGGTGTCTGCGCTGTCTGCCGCCACTGCACATGCGTGTGCGCTCCTGCTCTTAGTGTGCGCGGTGTCTGCGCTGTCTGCCGCCACTGCACATGCATGTGCGCTCCTGCTCTTAGTGTGCGCGGTGTCTGCGCTGTCTGCCGCCACTGCACATGCATGTGCGCTCCTGCTCTTAGTGTGCGCGGTGTCTGCGCTGTCTGCCGCCACTGCGCATGCGTGTGCGCTCCTGCTCTTAGTGTGCGCGGTGTCTGCGCTGTCTGCCGCCACTGCGCATGCGCGTGCGCTCCTGCTCTTAGTGTGCGCAGTGTCTGCGCTGTCTGCCGCCACTGCGCATGCGTGTGCGCTCCTGATCTTAGTGTGCGCAGTGTCTGCGCTGTCTGCTGCCACTGCGCATGTGCGTGCGCTCCTGCTCTTAGTGTGCGCACTGTCTGCCGCCACTGCGCATGCGCGTGCGCTCCTGCTCTTAGTGTGTGCGGTGTCTGCGCTGTCCGCCGCTACTGCACATGCGTGTGCGCTCCTGCTCTTAGTGTGCGCGGTGTCTGCGCTGTCTGCCGCCACTGCACATGCATGTGCGCTCCTGCTCTTAGTGTGCGCGGTGTCTGCGCTGTCTGCCGCCACTGCACATGCATGTGCGCTCCTGCTCTTAGTGTGCGCGGTGTCTGCGCTGTCTGCCGCCACTGCACATGTGTGTGCGCTCCTGCTCTTAGTGTGCGCGGTGTCTGCGCTGTCTGCCGCCACTGCACATGCGTGTGCGCTCCTGCTCTTAGTGTGCGCGGTGTCTGCGCTGTCTGCCGCCACTGCACATGCATGTGCGCTCCTGCTCTTAGTGTGCGCGGTGTCTGCGCTGTCTGCCGCCACTGCACATGCATGTGCGCTCCTGCTCTTAGTGTGCGCGGTGTCTGCGCTGTCTGCCGCCACTGCACATGCATGTGCGCTCCTGCTCTTAGTGTGCGCGGTGTCTGCGCTGTCTGCCGCCACTGCGCATGCGTGTGCGCTCCTGCTCTTAGTGTGCGCGGTGTCTGCGCTGTCTGCCGCCACTGCGCATGCGTGTGCGCTCCTGCTCTTAGTGTGCGCGGTGTCTGCGCTGTCTGCCGCCACTGCGCATGCGCGTGCGCTCCTGCTCTTAGTGTGCGCAGTGTCTGCGCTGTCTGCCGCCACTGCGCATGCGTGTGCGCTCCTGATCTTAGTGTGCGCAGTGTCTGCGCTGTCTGCTGCCACTGCGCATGTGCGTGCGCTCCTGCTCTTAGTGTGCGCACTGTCTGCCGCCACTGCGCATGCACGTGCGCTCCTGCTCTTAGTGTGCGCGGTGTCTGCGCTGTCTGCCGCCACTGCGCATGCGCGTGCGCTCCTGCTCTTAGTGTGCGCGGTGTCTGCGCTGTCTGCCGCCACAGCACATACGTGTGCACTCCTGCCCTTAGTGTGCGTGGTGTCTGCGCTGTCTGCCGCCACTGCACATGCGCGTGCGCTCCTGCTCTTAGTGTGTGCGGTGTCTGCGCTGTCTGCCGCCACTGCGCATGCGCATGCACTCCTGCTCTTAGTGTGCGCGGTGTCTGTGCTGTCTGCCGCCACTGCGCATGCGCGTGCGCTCCTGATCTTAGTGTGCACAGTGTCTGTGCTGTCTGCCGCCACTGCGCATGCTTGTGCGCTCCTGATCTTAGTGTGCGCAGTGTCTGCGCTGTCTGCCGCCACTGCGCATGCTTGTGCGCTCCTGATCTTAGTGTGCGCAGTGTCTGCGCTGTCTGCCGCCACTGCGCATGCTTGTGCGCTCCTGATCTTAGTGTGCGCAGTGTCTGCGCTGCCTGCCGCCACTGCGCATGCTTGTGCGCTCCTGATCTTAGTGTGCGCAGTGTCTGCGCTGTCTGCCGCCACTGCACATGCGCGTGCGCTCCTGCTCTTAGTGTGTGCGGTGTCTGCCCTGTCTGCCGCCACTGCGCATGCACGTGCGCGATGCTGCGCGGCGACAGCTCGCCGCATCCCAGTTGATCCACGCAGTGTTCAACTGCTACCCACCATCTCGTTGTCTGACGACCTCATTTCTATAGATTCGTGGATGATGGAGCACCAAAAGTTTGACGTGGTAGCCACAATTTTCTTATTTATTTATTTATTTTTATTTTGTTGTATCGTCATATTTCGTGAGATGACCGGTGGAGATGCAGTGTTCGGTGATAGCTGACTTACTGGGTTGAATAAGAAGGCGACTATGTCTTTGATGCTCCACAATGTGATATTGCACAGTGCACGTCATCCGACCTATATAAGACTGGCCGCATTCATACGGAATTTTCTATACACCTGTTTTGCGTAAATTCTAGGTCGTCGTTTACAGATCCAAAAAGCGCTCAGATTTTGGAAGGAGGACAAAAAATGACTCGAACTTTATGCTTACTTTCGCTACTTCCGCTCAAATATTTCCCGTTTAAGGTAGGCAAACAGATGTTTCCTTCTTCGTCTTTTTGTTTGTGTGTGTGTGTGTGTGTGTGTGTGTGTCTTTAGCGCTTTCTGTTATGATGGGACGAATATCCATTGCTCTGAAACAGTTTTCAGGTGTTCCACTGCCGTTTGCAAACTACAGGCAGCTGATATACCATGAGATCGTCGGATCAGGTGTTCCCAGCAGCCGCCTTGAGGGCGGAGGCTGGTCGCGGCTCGAGCCCCGCTGCTGCCCGAGGCGCCCCCTCCCCCTCCCCCCTTCCCCCTCCCCCCTCCCGCTCCCCCCTCCTCCCTCTATTTGCAAGGGGAGCAAATAAGACAATTCTCATCATTTCCCTCTACTAGCAAAACGAAAAGTTCCAGAAAGTGTTTGTTAGGTTAAGCATCGTCGTCTGGAGCGCCGCCTCCCGCGCCCGAGGTTCGAATCCTCCCTCTGCCATTGATGTTTGTGCCATCTATAGTATAAGGTAGATGATAAGTAGTTTGTAAGTTTAGGCACTGATGACCCCGCAATTATGTCCCATAAGCTTCACAAACATTTAATTCTTTTTAAGGATCATCTCCAGAGTTTGGAGGTTGAAGTCATAATAGAGGTTGAAGACTCAATTTAATCTGCTGTCCTATCACCACTTATTTTGTCACAGCTTGAACGTATTCACCTATAGGCGGACCACACAGTTAACGAAATGTTTAATGCTGTGACGTTAATTAACTTGTAGAAATTTTTGTCAACCGAGAAATTTCCATCTATGAAGAAATTTCCTGGGAAACATTTTCCATATGTCGATCTACACATACTTGTGAACCAAGTCTTTCTTGCTTGAGGTTCAATAAGAGCAAGTACCGAAGCTTTGAGGATTTTTTAAAGGGACATCACCTTGCGGGCTATAATAAGAATATCTACTAGAAATCTCACTCCTGACGTTTTTAATGTGCAAAAGTATGATATGAAGCATTTACCTCATTAAACTTTTTCTGACTTGCTATATGTATTTGGAGATATTATGAAATCAGCAACATAAATTAAATTGAAGAACACTATTACTAGCTATAATATTTACATATTTATATGATGCAAATTACAACTTTTGTTAAACGCAAAGCTAAATAATGAATGCGTTTTGGAAATGCGTGCGTCCGCTGACCTCTGCATCTGCAATGCGGCCTCCGAGCCAATGCAGTTGCCCACACCTGCTCCAGGGCACTTGCCGTCGATCCGATATCTGAAGTTCGGCAGAAGCTTGGTTTCACGGCAGAGGTAAGCGAACTAACCCGCACTATTTTCAAAATCTGGCTATTTACTGTACAGGTTTTGATCTGAAATATACAACTGAACATGTTCAGCGGTAAATTTATAGTTTTTACATTGTCTTCAAATTTCTTCTAACTAAATCGAATATAACGCAATCGCGTGCAGTCATGTCGAAGCTACAATTAGAGAATCGCCTTCCATAGGTCTCTGCTGCAAACAGCACGATTAGCTCGTCCATCTGAGGACAGCTAGCCAATGGAAAAAAAATCTATTGTCATTGCATTAAGTTAGAAAGTTAAATTCCTTATCGCAAAGGGACTGTGTAGCTTAATATGTGATTTATAAACATGAAAGTCTGCATGTTCCTTCCTATTTAATGCGCTGCCGTACCGTTCATCCGACTGCCTTCAAACTTTGTCAACATGTTCGCTGCACTTTCGCGCACGTTATAGGCATAATTGTATCACTCAACGACAAACAGTTCATGAGATATGACGCCTCAAACAATGAAACACACAAAAAACTGCTGTACAATGCGACATTGTTGCACATTATCTCCTAAACCACTTCAACGAAATGTGGTGCACGTATTCCTTACCATCGCGTAACAATTGGGGTAGAGGTAAGAGGCACCTACGAAAATATAGTTCAGGAGAATTACGTCATAAATAATGAGATGCATATAAACCCGGGTTTACTCGGACACTATATTGTGGCAGTAAGAATACAAATCATTTCACAGAATTTAAGACTTTCTTCAACAAAGTAAACTCACTTGTGTAGAGTGGTACGTGACTGCTCGCGGCCTACTGCCACGATACAGAGTCCGAGTAGTGCTAAGGTTATCACGTAAATAAAAGTCATCTCTCAATGCTCTTGACCGATTTACTCCGAACCTTTGCATGGTACTGTAATAAACATTCGGACAGATATAGGTTACATGCATTTTCAAAGCAAACTTACTAGGGGAAGTTCGGATGACGAATTTTGAATTTCTCGGACAAATCTACAGACTGTTAAACTATGGTGCCGCTTCCTTAGGGCGCTCTGCAGTCGTGTCTGTTGAACAGAAGTGCTCGGTCATTTTGGTTTGTTGAAAACAGAGGCTAGGAAGTGGAAGCAGTTTTTGTTACAATTTTTCCTGCGGTTTAAATAAGTTACATGCAAGTAATACTCGAAAATAATCTCAAAACCGTCCGAAATCACCTGGTTTGACGGTACTAACTAAAAATAAAATCAAGATCTCTATTTTTCCACTTGATTAATTATATAAATATACTCCTATGTATCGTAATGTGCATGTATACGTATTTTTGAGTGGATAGGGAAGTCATTTTGTGGTTTCAAAAGACAGTAATATGCCAAATGTTTACTTCCTCCATTGTCTGACGTTTCTATGGTTTCAATGTGTCACAAATTCTTGACGCATGTGAAGCTATTGTGTGAGTCTTTATAACTACTATTTGCAAAGAATACTGGCAATTCTTTGAAGTTAAAACTGTTTTTAATCTGCTAAGACACTTGTAAATGTAATAAACTATCCACTGTAGCTGGATAATTCTAAATTTGGAAAGAACAAATTGTGTAGGAAATGTTATTGCTTCTGTTGCACATAACGTGAATCTAGTTTTCCTTTTCTTTTGTTTCAGGTAAGCCACGCGCTGGTGGGACTCTCCTGGTAAATGGAAGCTGGAGTCTTGTCACCTGTCTGACCGCACAGCCGTTTCGTGCGTACTCATCGGACATTTAAAAATTCGAAACAATGAAATAAGTACAGATGAAATATTAGGCTTTGATGTCAAATCACGTGAACTCCGTTCCACTTTCGACTTAAAATTATTCCTTCGACCAAATTTGCAAAGAATATTGTTATAATATGTAAATTAGGTAAACGAGGGTGCCAACCGTGTTTGACTGCGGATTGAACAAAATAATTTTCGGTAAATAAAACATCACGGTAGAAGTAATAAAGTGGTGAAAGCAATTTCGATGTGAATGCTCGCCAGGAAAGTTGGAATGTGTCCCACATCTGCAATGAGCGAACTCCCACATCAAGTTAATGTCACTCTCGGGCAATCAATGTCAGTTTGGAAGCACCTCGGTTTCGACAGAGTGGGGAACTGAGGTTCCCTGTGTGACATGGCAGAGCAGTCTGCAGCTGCTCCCAGGCCAGCTGCCAGCTGCCAGCTGCCAGCTGCTGCCGGAACACCGCCACTTACCAGCCTGTCACCCTTACCTTACCAGCCTGTCACCCTTACCTTACCAGCCTGTTACTCTTACCGACGCTCCGTGTTGCCGAAAATCTTGACTGCAGACGTACGGGCCTGCGGTTCCGAATCTGTAGCGTCAGATTCCTTACGACGCCTCCTGGCCCTACGCTCAGACATTCCAATACGCTCCGTAAGATTGCGCTTCATTGCAGCAGTCACCCACTGCAATCACTGGTAAACAGTTAATTCGCAAAGAAATGTCACTTCACGACACATGATTCCGTCACACTGAACAATTACAAAACGTTTGGTGTCAGAGTCATTGCAAAATTTGCTAATATACATCACAGTAAATTACCTTACTCTACCTGCTTTCGTATGGGATCATATTCTGAGGGATTCTACATTGAGTAAGAAAGTATTCATTGCACAAAAGCGTGGAACCAGAATAATTGCTGGAGCCCATCCGAGATCAACCTGCAGACATTTATTTACGGATCTAGGAATCTTCACTGTAGCTTCACAATATATATATATATATATATATATATATATATATATATATATATATATATATATATATATATATATTCACTACTGAAATTTGTTATTAACAATCCGTCCCAAGTCAAAAATAATAGCAGTGTGCATAGCTACAACATTAGGAGGAAGGGTGATATTCACTATTGAAGGTTAAATCTAACTATGGCACAGAAAGGGGTGAATTATGCAACCACAAAAGTCTTCTGTCACTTACCAAGTAGCATCAAAAGTCTAGAAGATAGACAACTAGTATTTAAAAAGAAATTAAAGGAATATCTGAATGGCAACTCCTTCTACACTATAGATGAATTTTTAGAGAATACTTAAAAAAACAAAAAAACAAATATATAGGCCTGAATAAAAAATCTTTAAAATATTGATAGTCATGTATAGACAACATTTACTAAACTCACACATTCCACATCATTACGAAATGTCGTTTATATTGTCTGAAGAATCAAAATGACACATCCTGGCCAACCGGAAATTGGGAAAGTGTGTCCGCGTTGGCATGTTTAGTGTTAGGTCGCTACAAAATCTCATACTGATAATTAGACAATATGAAGGACCATCTTTGAAGCTTTTGTGCCATTCGTGGCGGAATTGGTTGTGTGGGTGAGAACAACGAGCCACGGTGGAGTAGCCGAGCGGTCTAAAGCGTCTCGCTGCGGACCGCGCGGTTGCTCGCCGTGGAGGTTCGAGTCCTCCCTCGGGGCATGGGTGTGTGTGTTTGTCCTTAGGTTAGTTTACCTAGGTTTAAGTAGTTTGTAAGCTACAGACTGATGACCACACAGTTTGGTCCGATAAATATACGAACATTTTGAGAACAACGACGTGAGAAGTTTGTGATCTGTCAACAAATAGAATTTTCTGCCATAGAGATAATGATGAAACTTTGTGACGCCGTAAATGATTTCTAAGGCCTCCTTTCTTATCTGACTGTAATTATGTTGCGTTGGCGTCAGTAGCTTGGATGCAAAGGCAATAGGACGGTCGTAAGATACAATACAATGGGACAAAACTGCGCCCAGACCGTAAGAAGAGGCATCCACTGCTAGCACTACAGGCTTCTGTGGGTCGAAAGGAATCAAACCTGCATCACTGAGTAGTGCAGACTTTAATTTTTCAAGGGCAACCTGGCAATCTTTAGACCACACAAAAGGAACATTCTTCCTACGTAAGCGACACAGTGGAGCTGCAATCTGAGAGGCATTGGAAATAAATCTGAAATAATAGTTAAGCTTTCCCATTACTGCTTGCAGTTCATGCACTTTTTTAGGTGGAGGCAAGTCTTTGATTGCTCGAAGATGTGACTGTAAGAGATGGATTACTTGGGAAATAATCACATAGCCTAGGTACTCTATTTCACTTTGCTTTATTGCAACTTAGACCTGCTGCAGTCAACACATTGAAAAGGCACTCCAGGTTTGATAAATGTTCTTCAACTTATCGCCCTGAGGCCACAATATCATCTAAATAATTCAAGCAGCACGGTACAAAAACTGTCATTTGTTCCAAAAAACGCTGAAAAATAGTGGGGGTGGAAGAACTGCCAAAGGGTAGGCATTGACATTGAAAAAGGCCCATGTGAGTATTACTAACGATAAACTTTTTTGACTCGTCATCTAGCGGAATCTTTAAGTATGCCTCTGCTAAATCAATTTTGGAAAAGAAGCGAGATTGTCCTAATTTGTCCAGTAGTTCCTCAGGTCTGGACAGGGGATAAGTGTCTACAATTGTTTGACTGTTCACTGTTGATTTGAAGTCCACAGAGAAACGAAGTTTTCATGTCAGCTTGATTATAATTACTAAAGGCGAGGCCCACTGACTCGCAGAAACAGAGAAATCACCCCTCTATCCTGCCAACGTTTAAGTTCTTCAGCAACTTCATTACGAAGGGCGATAGGCACTCGTCTTTACGAAATTTTGGTATATGTGCCACAAAGTCTTTTGCACAACCTAGTTCCGGCGAAAACAAGCCACTATATTTTTCACACAATGCATGTATTTTGTCCTGACGCACTACTGATGAAATCTGAAGCACATCTCTTTGAATTGATAAGCCAAACAAGTCGAATGCGTCTAGTCCAAAAACGTTCTGTGTAGATTTGGCCTGAATAACAACAAAAGAGACAGTTTTGGTAACATCTTGAAAAGAGGCGGGCAGGCTACACGTATCCAGCATGGGATTATTTTCACTGTATATGCTGTTAGCACATGTTGAGATGGTGACAATTTTGCCGAATCCAGAAATTTATAAGTGTTTTTATTCAGTAATGTGACAGCGGAACCAGTCTCAAGCTGAAATTGTACAGTCTTATTTTCTACGGAAAGAGTCACAAACAGTTTGTGCTTTTGGCGCACAACCGGTGCGGGAATTTGGGCAACGTTTGCTACAGTTTGTTTGCTGTTCCTGCGCATGCGCGGGCTGCGTATGGAAGGAGGTGGCACAGAATCGGCACACAGTAGATTAATAACATTGTTCCTAGATGGCACTACCGCCGGATCAGCTTCCGCACAAGTGTGCGAAGCTACCCCAGATTCACCAACTACTGCACCAAACTTACTTTCAGTAGCTACATCAAGTCTACTGTCACTAGCTACACAGTACCGGGCACTTTTAGAAGGAGAGGTTGCAGAAGGCACTATGTTGTCTACAGGATTGTACAGGATTGCACTGTACATAGTCGTGTTGCTTGTCCCGAACCCTTTTCTGTTGCAAAGTGTGACACGCTCGACGGCGCTTGTGACGTGGCTCCCTATATAGTTTTGTATTAGGCGCCGAAGAAGCTTCTTGCATTTGAGTATCAATAAAAGCACTGATCTAGTTCACAGCGTGTATGGCATTTACTGCATTTTGCAAAGCAGTGTTTCTAACGGCTCTGTTCTTTGAATTTTTATTCTGCATACACACTGTCTGTACATATCCTGATTTGCACCATTGATAACAGATTGCGTTGCGATTAGGGCATTGCACACGTTTGTGGCGAGATACACACTGGGGGCAAGATTTACGAACATTTTTCTGAAAAGAACGTTAGCACCCGTTATTCGTATTACTTCATCTACCACGACAATGCGATCTTTGTGTCACGCTTTATACTGGCTACTGTTCACTGACTGTTCAGCACGGCCAGTAGAATTGTAAGAGGCACTAGGGCTAGACTGAGAACTGTGACTAGGAAAGCGTCTATTGCGGCGCATTGAGTTAACACTGTGGCTTTGAATTTCTACATCTGCTAAGTCAAAGGTGTCATGCGCTTCAATAAGCTGCAGTATACTATCTAATGAGGGATCAGACTGTTGTAGAATCGCTGCCCTAATTCTGTGGTCCTGAATGTTCTGAGTGATAGCATCTCTTAACATAATGTCAATATAAGAAAGTCCACAAGAGCAAGTAAATTTACATTTGCGGGTTAAGCCCTTCAACTCCGTAATCCATTCTTGATGTGACTGATCCGGTGATTTTCTTCAGTCTGAAAAATTGGTACCGCACTGTGGCTACGAGAACTTTTCTCCCGTAATGAGTGTTCATTGCATTTACTAGTTGATCATACTCTATGTCGCGAGGAGATGTGTGGGGCAAAAGTTTCTGCAGTAACACGAAGGTCTTGGTGCCCACCACTGGTAATAAAAGTGCTTGACTGTCTGACCTGTAAATTGATGAGCCTCGACGAGTTCTTGGAATTGCGCCAAGTAATCGTTCAATTCTTCCTCATGTTCGTCATACTTGCGAAACATAGGAAGCGGTGCGGCGACAGGTGTGGGCGGCTGCTGCGACATCTGTTGTTGGTTAGCTGCCTGTGCCGCCAACTGGGACACCGCTTGCAGTAGATGCATGATTTGCGCCGTCTGTAACTGAATAATTTCCATTACGTTTGGGTTCGGGGTAGTGGCCATGCTGACCGATTAGGCGCCACACATACAAGTAAATTATAACAAAATACAAATGCAATGTGAAAGAAGCCTCTTCGCAACAAAAAGTCCACAAAACATGTAACAGAATATTGTTTCCCAAAAATCTTATAATAAGGGTGGGTGGGCGGGAGCAACATGTGCATTCTCTGACTGCTGCTGTCTGGCTGCTGCAAGCGGGCTGGTCCAAGATTCTTCTATTGGTCCTCGTCGCCACTTTTGTGTCTCATTGCCGCCGGTTGTCCTAGGTCTCGGTGGCCAAACAGAGAGAGACCGACACAGGGAAATAGGATACACGCGTGTGCAGGTACAGAGTCTGAGGTGACCAGCCACTGGGAGAGCAGAAACTAAAATCACTAAGCTAGATTGGAGCAAGATATATATATTTTATAGAGAAAGTACAATACTTAACTTTGTTAACTGAAGACTAGTGGAATGCAGATACATAGTTTAACTATTGTCAAGTGCTCGATAGAGTTCAGTGGTGGCCACGCGCGGGGTTGTAGCAGAGGGCACTCGTGGCCAATGTCGTAAGAATGCCACGCCGTGTTTCCATCGCGGCGCGTGGCGATAGTACGCGGTGCGCACTTCAGACTTGTGCGACTACACAATAATAACCCCCCCCCCCCAAAAAAAAACAGAGATAAACATACAAATAAACGCTTTTGTACGCTTCTACAGAATACCTTATTTTAAACCTGGACAAAGCCGTGTACGTGCAGTTAGTGTGTTATAAAATAAAAAGTTTAATGGGGAACTTTTCATACAACACATCCAAATTAAAAAATTTATCTTGACGTTCGTTTAAAAAATCATAATTATTAACAAATCTTTTTCTTCAAACTAGTTGAATTGTTATGGTCACCAGCGCAAATTCGTCAAATGATATTGTGAAAACAATTTGCACATTTTCATGGCGATATAACCAGAAACGAGTTTACAATCTACGGTTAGCGTTTCCACGTCGTTTCCTCGGCGTTATTTCTTCAGTAAATTGCAACACGCTGTTTAGTCGTCCACTCCGCTCTGCAGCCGCCTCCGCACGCAGAGGCGCGCAGTCTGCGTAGTCTGCGCAGCGTGACCGGGCGCCACTGTCGACCCACATTCCTGGGCCAAATCTCGTTACTTCGCTCCCCTCTGCCGGCCGATTCGTTTTTACGACTACCCTGTATAATGCTTCATACCACCGAGTCAGTGATATTTAAATAAATATACGCAAGTAAAAAGGCAAATCACATGTACTCGGTAACGACAGCACTCTTAGATTCGGCCGGCCGCGGTGGCCGAGCGTTCTGCGGCGCGTCAGTCGCAGTCTGCATGGCTACTACGGTCGGGGGTTCGAATCCCCCCTCGAGCACGGATATTTGTGCCGTCCTTAGTATTAAGTTCATAAGTAGTTTGTAAGTTATGAGACTGATGACCCCGCAGTTAAGTCCCATAAGCTCTACAAACATTTTGATCTTAGATTCGGCCTATAAATTCACTGCTCTAATCTGTAAAAGTTTGTCGATATAATTTTTTCTTGTACTCTCAGTATAACTTCCTGTGTGAAAGAAGGACTACTGTCTTCCACATACATTTCGGTGCAACCAAACGCGGTACAGAAGTAACCGACGTAGTAAAGACGTCTTTGCTGACGACACTACAATTAGGACAGCAGTGTCGCCGCCGCCGCCTCAGTGCCGTGACGTCACTCCTGCGTTCGCCGTCTCAGCGGTCCGGCGCGGTGCCAGCTTAAACGCCTGCCAGGCCAGCGCGAAGTATCCACGAAACCTCGAAATCTGCTGCTGGCAATTTGATGGGCTCACCCCACCCAATTCAACTGGTAACAACTTTATGTCAACATAGACGTGTCGATATTTTTTTTTTTTCTTTTTAAATACAGTGGCTTTCCTTTTTTCCTGTCGGCTTGATGGGAGGCCAAGAAAATTTTCGATTACACGGCTCTCTTCGTGTGTTGTACCATACTTAAATCCTTATTTCGCTCGAAGACTACCCACGAAAATCCGTATTAATATTGTTAAAACTACGCAGCACTTTATTCAGTTCTTATAGCATAATTTATTTCGTAGACTCTGATAAACATATAATACAGCGGTTTGACACGCAAGTCGCCGAAGTGGCGTCAGATAAAAAGACTTGCATCAGGCAGGCTGAACACGACCCCAGTTGGGGTCTAACGGTCATTAATGCCACACGATCATCATCATCAATACAGCGGTTACTATGTTCCAGGAGACAAAGCGTACTCCGAGACAAAGAAAACTCACAAACTCTGCGTGGCAGCAAGAGCCTGTCCTGGAGCGGTTGCAACGTCACCTAAAAACAATGAAACACGAACAAGAACAGGGTGAGAAAATATTTCGCTGTGCTCAGTTAAAAAAAAAAAAAAAAAAAAAAAAAAAAAAACTAACTAAGCAATCACAAAAAAATAAATAGACAGACAACGACCGTTTGGTGTTCTAAATTATTCATTACTACAATATCACATATCAGTTCTGTTAGGTAAGTTACCCCACAAATTATTCTCCATAGTTCTAATTACCGTTCGCTCATCAGTTTATCCCTCCACCATGTGATGATGTGCTGTGCATTCTTCTGCAGTAGCATATTCAAGCGGGTACCCGTAAAACCGGAATTATTTTTAAAAGCTACATGTTTTCAAATTGTTTACAAAACAATCACGTCCCCTTCAAAACACTGTACATTACAGCTAATACATTTGTCCCACCGGTGCTTCCAATATTCCAAACATTCTCTGCAGTCACCGAGCGAGGTGGCGCAGTGGTAGCACACTGGACTCCCATTTGGGAGGACGACATTTCAAATCCACCTCCGGCCATCCAGGTTTAGGTTTTCCGTCATTTCCCAGGCAAATGCCGGGATGATTCCTTCCTCACCCTTACCCAACACTCCGTCTCTAATGACCACGCTGTCGACGGGGCGTTAAACTCCAAGCTTCCTGCCAAAACCTGCCTGACAGAGGTGGCCATGTAGGCTGTGTGGAAGTGCGTTGTCGCGTTGGAACAACGGTCTCCTGTCTGCCACAAATCGAGTCTTTTTTACGAACACTGTTGTGTAATCTTCTTAAAAGATCCAAATAATAAGTGTTCAAATGTTTGTAATTCTATCGGACCAAACTGCGTGGTCATCAGTCCGTAGTTTACAAAGTACTTAAGCCTAGGCAAACTAACCTAAGGAGAACACACACACACACACACACACACACACACACACACACACACACCCATGTCCCAGGGAAGTCTCGAACCAAAATGTTTCAAATGTTTGTAGAACTTATGGGACTTAACTACGGGGTCATCAGTCCCTAAGCTTACAAACTACTTATGAACTAGCTAAGACTAAGAACGGCACAAATATCCATGCCCGAGGGGGGATTCGAACCCCCGACCGTAGTGGCCGTGCAGACCGTGACTGGAGCGCCTCAGTCCCCTCGGCCACCGTGGCCGGCGGACTCGAACCTCCAAGACGAGCAACCGCGCGCTCCGCAGAGAGACGCTTTAGACCGCTCGGCTACTCCACCGCGGCAATAAGAAGTGTGATTGGCCGTCTACCGCGGGAGAGCACACTCTGAACGAAGCGTCAAGAAAGCAAATCAGAATTTATTTGTGCTTATGATTATTTCTTAATGATATTTTTCTTTGACGGGTTGACGATGACGTCTTGCATTAGCTCGACTGTGGCTTGATAACTGACAGCACCGTGACGTATCACCAATAACGACCTCTGACTCAATATCTGGATCAGCTTCGAGCCGTTGTTTCAAAACAGGAGATTCTTCGACTCGACGCCACTGTCGATTGCAGCACCGCTTCGTTTCATTCCCGACTCTCGCGGCAGAAGCGCAGAAGCAGCTGCGAGGGCCGCAGCCGCGCGGCTGCCCCACCCCCCCCCCCCCCCCCCCCCGCGTCTTCCAGGATCTCCTTCGGTTTGGGAAGCTGACGGGCGCGCAGCCGATCGCAGACTGGCCGAATCACTCGCACAGCCGAGCGTTCCCTATAGTTTCGTTTCGGTAAGCTGTATTCAACGTTAAAACGGTCTCGAGCAGCATTTTTACCGAGTATAAAATAAGATTTTACAGCTGCATGTTGTTCACTTAAAGTTACTGTCATAAAAGTCGAACAAAATCAATTCTTGCCAAAATAATCGTTGCATATGAACAGAACTGATCAGGTCAGCAAGTGGCACACTGAAGTGACAGTGAAACATTACAGGGCATTACCGTCACGAGCAGACAACAATCGGAAAAAGAGTCATAAAATGAAAAATAAGACCGAATAAGAAAGTCAATACTACTATGAAAAAGACGTAACAAGGGGAAACTTCCTGCCAGATTAAAAGTGTGCGCCGGAACCGGGACTCGAACCTGTACGCAAACTCCGCTGCAGAGTCCAGGTTTCATTACGTAACAAGGTGTTGGATCACAAAACAATTCAGTACATAAATTAGTGTTATAAAAACAGTGATCAAAGTATTTCTGTTTTAGAATTTAAAATTATTACAAACGACCAGATTTGAACCCAGGACCTTTAACGGGACAAGTTAACGCTTTACCACTTTACTACACAACCATCTTCGCTTCGATTTTCGCGTGATGTTACACGTGAAGCAGTAACACTGAAGTGAGACAAGTCAAGAAAGAGAGCCACACGAGGCAGTGGCAGCGGCGTTGAATTGAGCGCCTTAGAGCCGAGTGGCTCCGGTAAAGAGCTAGGAGAGCGCTGTGCAGCAGCCACGCGTGACGCGCCTCGCACAGAAACGGCGGCCTGCTTCGCGAGTCAAGTGGACCGTGGACCGTGGACCGTGGACCGTGGACCGTGGCACACGTCTGCCGTCTGCCGGCGCCGAGTGGCCGAGCGCACTCAGCCGCTGTGCTGTGGAGCTCGAGGCCGTTTCCAGTCGCAGGTTCGACCTCCCAGGCATGGATGACTGTGTTGTGTTTGGAATAAGTTCGTTTACCAGTAGTTTGTAAGTTAAGGGAGTGATGACTCGGCAGTCGAGTCCCATAACCTTCGCGAACATTTGAACGTTTTTAATCTGACGTGCGACTGTCAGTTACCTGTCAGCTGCAGCAGGTTTAGTAGTGTATCCCGTATTCTCTGTAGACATTGTTGTCGAGTGTTAATTTTTGGAAGACGAGCGGCGAGGGGACTGAGGCGCTCCAGTCACGGTCTGCACGGCCACTACGGTCGGGGGTTCGAATCCCCCCTCGGGCACGGATATTTGTGCCATCCTTAGTATTAAGTAGTTCATAAGTACTTTGTAAGTTTAGGAACTGATGACCCCGTAGTTAAGTCCCCTAAACTATACAAACATTTGAATATTTGATTCGAAGACAAGCAGTTCGAATGCAGAACAAAAATAATAAATAAATAAAATAAGAAACTTGGGAACAACATTGCCGTGGGAGGTGCTCGATTAGTACGCACTACTGCCGCTAGGAATTTTATCGTCGTTACGTCTTTTTCATATTAGTATTGACGGTCTTATTCGCTATTATTTTTCATTTTATGAATCTTTTTTCCATTGTTGTCTGCTCGTGTCGGTAATGTCCCGTAACCGAATGCGGAGCAGCACTGCCGATTTGTCGGTAACACGTGTAGCGAGTAACCGATGTGAGGATAATTTGGGGTAACCTGTAATAGGTCTTTTCTTTTTTTTTTATGGACTTTACTGACGGCCGTTTTTTCGGATAAATGGTAGAAAGATGACAGTACGAATTAAATTGAGGACTAGAAAACGTGTCTTGTGCCGGAGTGCAGTCGGTAGTAGGTGAGAATAAGCCGCGGACAGAGCCTTGCCCGTTATGTCGGCGGCCTCTCGCAGTACGAGCAGCGCGGTGGGCGGCAGCGGCGGCCGCAGCCGGCAGAAGCGCCGGCGGGCGCGGCCTTGGCGGCCAAGTTCTGGGCCGCGCCGCCCGCCAAGTTCTCGGCCGGGCCGTGACTCAGCACTGAGGCAGCGCGGCAGTCCGCGGCCGGCTGGTCGACAGCGCGACACCCCGCAGGCCGAGCTGAGTAATAGGAGCGAGAAAGGCCGAGGGCGGCCGACGGCGAGGGGACAGGCAGCAGGCGTACAACAGAGGCAATTCGTGTGACGTGCACCCAACTCTAGCTCGAGACGATGCAAATGGGAAGTAGCTGCTGACACGAGACAGCTGCCATCGCCGGCCCCGCGCGCGCTCCGCGTCTGCTGACACCGAGGCGTGGGCGGTGCCGACTGCTGCGTACTGCCGAGGGTTCGACGCCGTAACTCACAAATAGCTCTGAATCCGAGCACGTGCTTTTGCAATATAGTCTTACAATTGTGATTCGAGGTTTCCTGTCAGAGAGGACAATTTGTAGAAATTAATGCAAAGGTACCGACTGAAACGGCTGTGCCACCAGTGGGGTGACTCGGTGACAGCCGGCACGACAGCGCGACGCAGTCTGCGGCCGCTGCGACCGTGAACGCACTCACTGTGTCGGCACGTAGCGTACCTCCAGAACGGCTGGTATTCGCACGAGGTCCTGGGGCCTCGATCCTTAGTGAAGCACGAAAATATGGAAATGCTTTATTAAATGCGTCTGCGAAGATAAATACAGAGGGAACAGTACATGATGGACGGCGCCTCAGCGTTGACATTGCAGTGTCAGTCGTGCTTGGAACACTTGCCTCTGTAGTCGTGACTGCGTGGTGACGTAGGACGTTCACGACTTGGTGGTATCCGGCGCGTGCTCCCGTATCCGAGGTGCGGTACCTGAGCTGCTCGATATTCCGAGAGGCTCCGCATCTAATATTTATACCGCATACAGAGAAAGCGGGAAAAATGTTCGAAGCGCGTGTCGAGTAACGGTGACAGACGGTCACAGCCAAAAGTGAAACGGCGACAGCTGAAGCTCTCACTACATAACTGTCGACCTCGCAACGCCTGTCGCACCAAACTAACACCAAAGGAGTTTCATAAGCGGCCAACTGCAAGGTTAAAGCCCGTGAAAGAAAAACGCAGTGCAGAGCCCGTTAAAACTCAAGTATGGAGCACTAGAGGAAACTCATTCCGTCAAATCACTCTGTTTCGCACGCTCTTTCCATTTTTATGCCCCGAGAGTAATTACCTGGGGCTCATTCGGCTGTGATTTTGAAAGGCCATCGTGGAGTTCTAGTTGTCCCACGTTAGTCTGAAGATCGCATTCCTGCCAACGGTAATGTCACTACTCCGTGCCACAAAATTTATTTCCCAATGGCGATAATGTGTACCAATAAGTCAGACCGTATTTCGTTGCCGACTACATGATCCGAGAATGGTTTTATCTGTACGAGAACACATTTTTGCACCTCCACCGGCCACCACAGTCAGCAGACCGAATACTGCTGAACCTATGATGCCTTCTTTGAATACATAGGTGCTTGATCGTTATTAACCTGTAATTTTTCAGGACGAATGGTATAACAGTTCCTTCTAACCATACAAGCTCTGTACGTACACATGACCAGAGAAATGGAAACTGTTTCGAAAGTCAGCCGTTTTCCTGTATCGTAGTACCCACGGTAATGAGTCCTGGTTTTTGTATTGCCATATCTTTGTCCACAGCCAGCACATCAATGGGGTATACTTCGGAGGAGACTTGTCAGACCAATCCGGTGTCAGGAGGACAGAGTTCTGAGCGCAAGGACCAAGTAGACCGCCATACAAGCCTCATATCTGTATCCATGAGGGTAGAGACTAGATGCACTACAAGGACCCGTCTGCACTATTCGTACGCCTTTAACGTTTCGTTTACATGGTAACATTCTGTAGTGAACAGTACGATGGTTTCTCCTGATCATGGGCACCACGCGCGCTCTGCTATAGTAGGTGATTTTTAGAGATATATCACCTCTACATACACACACCGCAATCCACCATAAGGTGCGTCGCGGAGGGTACCCTCTGCTCGTACTAGGCATTTCCTTTCCTATTGCACTCCTATATGCCTCCGTACGAGCCCTAATTTCTCTTGTCTTGTGATCACTACGCGAAATGTAAGTAGGACGGCAGTAAGATAGTAGTACACTCGGCTTCAAATTCCGGCCCTCTGAATTTCCTCAACATAATTTCTAGAAAAGAACGTCGTCTTTCTTCCAGCGATCCCCAATGGAGTTGCCGGAGCATTTCCGTGACACTCGCGCAATGATCGAACCTACCGGTAACAAATGTAGCTGCTCGCCTCTGAACCGCCTCTATGTCTTCCTTTAAACTGATCTGCTGCGGGTCCCAAACACTTGAGCAATACTCAAGACGTGGTCGTACAAGCGTTTTATACGCGGTGTCCTTTACAGATGAAGCACATCTTCCCAAAATTCTCGCAATAAACCGCAGCCGGCTGTCCGCCTTACTCACAAATGTCCCTACATGCTTGTTCCATTTCATATCTCTCTGCAATGTTACGCCTAGATATTTGAACGACGCGACTACGTCGAGAAGCTCACTACTAATGCTGTATTCGAACATTATGGGATTGTTTTTCCTACTCATGCGCATCACCTTACATTTTTAGACACCTTACATTTTTAGCTGCCATTCTACGCACCAACTAGAAATTTTGTCCAAGTCAACCTGTATGATGTTGCAATCTTCCGTCTTCAAGGATCAACGCCAAACGACTGATGCGAACGCACGTCACAGCCTTTCGATGCTCGTGCTCAACGTCCACGGAAGGTCTTCAGTATTGCTCAGTCAGGCGGCAGAAATCTGAGTCCCAGGCTGCACCTGCTGCTGAAAGTGTCCAACTCTGCTTATATGCAAGCTCGTTTCCTCATGCATTCGCTCTCGAATGAGATACATAATGGCCCACAGCGAATGGGCTTGTCAGTGTACAAAGATCAACGGTAAGCGACAAGACGGCTTGTTTCACAGGCAAAAACACGTAGCAAAACAAACCTATCAGCGATTTTGTGCAGTGCTTGGCCACATAAAATACAGTATCAGAGATTCCGTATGGAGTGTAAACTGAAGTCCAAAGTGGAGCCCCCCCCCCCCCCCCCACATGCCGCGGTGGAGTAGCCGAGCGGTCTAAAGCGTTTCGCTGCGGAGCGCGCGGTTGCTCGCCGTTGAGGTTCGAGTTCTCCCTGGGGCATGGGTGTGTGTGTTTGTCCTTAGGTTAGTTTACCTAGGTTTAAGTAGTTTGTAAGCTACGGACTGATGACCACGCAGTTTGTTCCGATAGTTTTACAAACATTTGGAGGCCCCACCTGGCGCTATGCAACCATCGTATCATAACTGTGTCACAGGTCGTCAAATCATTTCATAGTACAGTTATTACCTACCCACAATAGGTACTAATTAAGTCTTCTACTTCTCCTTACGGCATCCAGGCAAGGTGCAAACCAATACTTCCGTACAACAAATATTAGAATACACGTCATTAGAGATGAGACAGTAACACTTGTTAATTAAATTTCGTTGCAATAAGTCAAAAGTCAGATACGTTATCACACTTCTTTAATGGCATGATATGTTTTTGTTCGTGATCTGAATCTCAACGCACTGTTAAGCAAACAACAGTTGTTCGCGAATACACGTCACACACTTTTTAGTGGCCCCTCTCTGATCGACGGAAGTCGGCTGAGTTCGTGTGTCTACTGAATGTTTATGCTCTCTACCAACCTCACCTCGTAATAGCATTGTACACCGTAGACCTCGTCAATGTATTGTTGATTTGTGCTTGGTATTGGTTATTGTCTTCCACTTTGACTTCTTTTAGAAAATAGAAGGCTGTCCTTGAAAGTGGTATGAAGAATGTTAATACTGATTGTTATTCACTTACGACAGTAAAAAGAGGCACAAAGCGTTGCTACACTTGATTGATAAGTCCCTTTAAAATATTAACATTTCGTAGATATACGTTCCAGTTTTCTATTACTCAAACATTAAAGTGATAATTTCGTGTTACATCTGCGACGTCTTAACCCCTTACATGTTATTTCTTTGAATACCTGTAATCTATCTGTAATCTTGGCGGCACTGGTAGAAAGAGGCGGGTCTTGTTCAAACAGCCAATACCCTACGAGCTGAATGCAAGCTTCAGCTCCCAACATTCTCCGCTCAGAGGCCACCTTCAAGTGCGTGATCTCTAGGCATAAATAGACGTTGTGGCGGACTCCAAATCCACCGTCTTTCCCAGGAAGCAAACTCGTCTTTACACACACACTTTTACACTTTATTCCAGAGATATAACAACAAGGTACATCTTTACTGATATTACAAAGATAACATTTAAACTTATACTAAGAACGACGTCACTTCATTACTCTACATCCTCCCCACCCTGGTCTACCTCCAGAGGTACGACCAGCTGAATCGGCCTGGTCAATTGATGTCCGTCAGGCAAGTCGATTACCACAAATCTCTGTAATGCCAATAAGAATTTGTCCGTGGTCATGTCGCTAGCTAGTTCCAAGTGTATGGCTCTCGTAGTAGCACAGGTAAATAATACTATGTAGCATTTCTTAGTGCAGTGGTATGTTTTTGAATATAACGGACCATCAAAGTCTATGCCGATGACGTCGAAACGTCTTCCAGGGGTTACTCTATCCGCTGGTAGTGAAGCTTCTATTTCCTGAGCTGTGGTTCTATTAGCAATTTTACACGGTAGACATCGGTGTATAATCCTTTTAATGGTTTGACGTGCACGCATTATCCAGAATTCGGTTCTTATTTGAGACAAAACAATTCTGACTCCTAAGTGATGGAGATGTACGTGCATATGTTGTACAAGTAGTTGTGTAAAATGGTGATCACCGTCAAGGATTCTTGGACGTTGCTCTTCTCGTGTAAGTGCCGAGAAATGTAGTCGTCCTCCAACACGTATGATTCCGTCGTCTATTTCTGGTTGTTCCAAAGTAAAACTGTCCGTATCTGTGTTCCATGGAACCCCTAGGACGTGTGTGTTCGATTCAACTTCTCTCTGTTCTGTGCGCCATATTTGCGTCAAGTCTTTGGAGTTGGTTGCCCATTTTGCCATAGGGAGATTGATTTGATGAGGAGACCAGTTCATAGTAAAGTTGAACGATGTCATTTTCATTGTTAACTCCCGCTACAAAATCGTCCATGTAGGTGTTTTTGTCTACTAATGCGGCTGCCAAGGGGAAAATATTCATATAATTCATTGCTAGTTCTCTTATTGTTGCTGATAACAAAAAGGGACTACAGGTAAGTCCAAAAGGCAGTCGTTTAAATCGGTATATTGTAACTTCTGCAGTAGTAAATTGGTGTCCAGCATCGTTGGTCGTAGTCTTATACCAGAAGAATCGCGTCAAATCCCGATCTTCAGTGTGCAGAACTAGCTGGAGTAAAGTTTGCGTGATGTCTGAGGTAATTACGAACGAGTGCAAACGAAAGCGTAAAAGTATTCCCAAAACTTCCGGAAGCAGATTGGGGCCCATTTCCAATGTGTCATTCAGTGCTGGGGCGTGTTTTTCGTGTGCGGAGGCGTCGAAGACAATTCGCCACTTAATGTTCCCTTGTTTACTTTTACGTACAATGTGGTGAGGTAAGTAAAACGTTTCTGTAACGTCTTGGGGTGTTACTTCTTCTACATGTTCTCTAGTGATATAATTTAACATTTCCTTTCGTAAATCAGTTTGAGGGGAAGGTCTTGTTCCAACCGTTTCTGTAATGCTTCGAAACGTGTGCGAGCGTTTTCGTAGTTATTAGGCAGTTGGTATATCGATTTGCGGGGTAACCGTACTACTCGACGGTTATCCTCCAGAGTAAAAGAGTCGTGAAAATTTTGTAATATCGAAGCGTCCTTAGTAGATGTAGCACGGTCGTGTTCTGGCTTTATTCCTATTGCTTCCAAGTCGCAGAAGCTTCGGATGACGTGGTCAAATGTTGGTTCATCCTGCTGTGTGTCTATAACATTCACTGTAGTGCAGTTAATTGCAAAACTCGCACGATTTCCACTAGGGATCCACCCGAATTGGGAAGGTAGTAAAACAGTTGTTGAGGAAATACGCAAAGGTGCAGTGTCGTTCATGATTCTCCAATAATGTTCTGCCCCTATTAGTATTTCGATTGGTACGTTTTCGTCCTAATCTGTAGGGTCGGCTAGTTTCAAATTACTTTGTAAACTATATGTTTGTATTTCCTTTGGAACAGTTGGAAGTCGAGTGAAGATGTGTGCGCTTTCAAAAGCGGTGAATGATAACTCGAAGTCAGAGTGAATACTTCGAAGTTTTGCTCGAACAAGTCGCCGAGGACCGGATGTAACGGAATTCATCTCAAAGGCGTTAACCACTAACGGCTTGTTATCACTAACTTCCAAGTTCAAACTGCCTATTAACGAACTGCTGATGAAACTTGACTGGCTGCCACAATTCAAAACGCAGCGGGTGTTTCGTTTTCCCAGATGGGCCACATATCCGTACACATGCTGTCTGCAGGTAAGTGTATCCTCTAGGAGTCAGTGAAATGCTGCCTACTAAAGTGGATTCACTCGGCTGTACCTGGGGTGTTGGCCGTTCTACCTCTGTACAGATTGACCTGTGGTGGCACCTTTTGCACGCTGAGCAGGAGGCCCGTTGTTTTTTTCGGACAGATCTTGGTAGTGTGACCTCGGTTTAAGCAAAGAAAATAACGATTTTTAGCTTTTAATACCTCAATTCGATCGCGTACACTCGTCGTGACCTTACAGACCTGACCCAGTGGCCTTTTGCTTCACAAAAAACGCAAAAGGACTCTCTCACCTTCACATTATTTCGTCCTGTCTTTCCAGAAGTTGTTTTGACATTCAAAATAGCAGCGGACGGGGTCGTACTTGATGAGTTATACGATATACCCCGAATATTTTGTGGGAGTAATGCTGCTTCTACTTCGTCTGATAAGAAATCCATAAGTTTAATAATATCATTTTCCGAAAGCCGCTCCCTCTTCGCGTAAATGATCCATTTCTTACACATGTCGTCAGCGAATGCTCGCAATATCTTTGGCACTCGTATACGGCCGTAGTTATTTACATCTTCTCCTAGTGAGCGGAGTGCTTGAATACGTTTGTTGCAATCTATGAAAGAGGTGTTTAGTGTTTCTGGGGAGACAAAATGTATAGGCTTTAGACCTTCAAGGTAATCTAGATGCGCTTGCACTATACGGTTCTTGTCCCCATACCGTCGCTGGAGTATTCTCTTCGTTTCTTCATGTTTCTGCAACAACCGGTAAACCTTCTACTAAATGCTTAGGTTGCTCTTCAAGGTAACCCCGTAAAAATATATGTTTGTGCGTGGTAGACAGGGCCGCGTTTTTATCTATTGATTGTTCGAATTGTTCCCAGAACCGTGACCATGACTCAATGTCACCTGAGAAGGGTTCGAGCTTTATTGTCGGAAGTTTTATAGTTGGTGGTAGTACGGTCTGCATGTCACTGTTGTCATCGTTGATGACATGTAGTACGGGTTGTTTGTTCAGTCTACTTGACAGCTTGCAGATCGTGCGTTTAGCGGCATCATTCGTCACACCGTAAAATGTCCGCCTCATATTCCTCGTTAGGTATCAAGTCGTGTATTTGATCGTCTAGCGCTGTTACTTTATTTAAAGTCTCTCGTAATCTTTCGGCACAGTATTGGAATTCATCAGGTGTGGTGTTCTTGTCAAAATTATTTGCTTCTGTAACAAAACGTGTAATGTTGCCTCGCTCTCGCGCTCTTCTACGTTTTAGGTTCTGCAAGCGAGACGAATTGTCGTTCACATTCTCAGCTTGAGTTGCGTGTTCGTGGTGCTGTGGCTGAGTTTGTGCGCGCAATTGCGCGTTTTGTTCGCGTAGTGTCGCGAGTTCTCTTTGCTCAATGGTTAATTCCATATTTCTCGATTGTGTATCCTCCGTGTGAGTAGCGTGTTCAGCGTTGTGTGCCATTAGATAAATAGTAGTGACAAGGAATTACACAGTTGGTACAACTGTAGTGTTTTCGCGCCAAGAACAACTGCCGGCGTCAGTGCGCGTGTTTGACTGTTGTTGCCTTGACGATGCGTATTTATATGCACCAATAATATTATACACTGGAATATTTGTCTACCGAAGCTACTACAGTAATTCCAGTCACTGTTTCAAAACAATCTAGGCGATTGTTGATTAATACAATAGTAGACTTAGCTGGTAGTGATAGCAGAAGTGCTGTCGTATGCGGTATGTTCGGGCGTTGTCTGAGCTTCCTCCTGGCGTCGAATCTCGATTACAACCCAGATTTAGTCGATCCGGCGTGTAGATCCCGTAGTGTAGGATCACCCGGCGTGTCGGCACCAACTGTGGCGGACTCTAAATCCACCGTCTTTTCCAGGAAACTCGTCTTTACACACACACTCTTACACTTTATTCCAGAGATATAACAACAAGGTACATCTTTACAGATATTGCAAAGATAACAATTAAACTTATACTAAGAACGACGTCATTTCATTCCTCTACAGACGCAAAACAATGATGTTTTAATTAGTATCGGTTTCCAAGACCGATATCTGAACCCAGAAATAAATGATACTCTTAGCACTGCAACAGGAATTACATGTAGCTCATATTGTTGCTGAGAGGTAACCGCTGAAGATATGTAATATTCTGCACTTCAAAGATGTCTTAAATCATAAAGTTGTTTAATAGAACGCAGTATATTGATGATTTGTTAACTAAGCACAATCAGATGTCAGATATTAAATATGTTCACAACTAGTACCTGAAACGACGGTACAAGTCATTTTTTCCTGGCAGGGATTCGAACCCGGTACTATATGCTATTGTATAATAGGAAGGAATACAGCTCATGTTTTTTCTTCCGGGGACTCCAACCCCGCACATACTCTTGCCCTGACACGATGAAGCGCCAACTATCACATTGTCGTTCACTAGTAGTTACGATCATACGTGGAGGGGTTTGGTATTTTGCGAAAAAATTTGCTTAATTTAGTAGCGCATTGACATGTGCAATGTTGATTTGAAACAAGGCAGACTCCTACGTTCTTTACTTGTCGTTACTGGAGGTGTAGATGGTATTTTAGTGGCCGTTAAAAACTTTTATCCCTGCGGGAATCGGGCCCTTACCTCAGCCATTTCAAGTTAAACTCACCCCGGCCTCCAGCGAATTACAGACGTGTTAGCATAATGTTTTGTCGTAATGGAGTACTCATTAGACGGTACAACCAGTCAAAGAGCTCAGAGGTGTCTGACTAGGTAAGACATTCTTGGCCGCACGGGAAGGCCACGTAGTCTGAGGCGCCTTATCGCGGATTTTGCATGACATTATATTACGTTGTAGTATGCTACATTACGATTTGGTGTGGCATTTTGCTATAAGCTTAATCAACTATGGGCTCATTTTAATCAAGATTGTTGCCACTATAACCTGAATATTACGCATTTTTAAAGTTATAAGGAGCATGGATTATGCATTAGAAAAGGGATTCTAAAATTGGGAAACTAACTTCGTTTTGGCTTCTATTATTCACCAGGTCCAGGAACACAAACAGACTTCGATGAAGGAGGTTTCTGTGATTTACTGTATGGTCAATGACAAGGTATCCAGTAACTGGCAAGTGTATCGAACATTTATTCTACACGGTGTGGTTGCCTTCAATAGTCATATTGAGATTAAAAAACAGCAACGTGGATTCTAATACAATGTCGCATCGAAAATGCAATGCGGAAGATAATATCCAACTGGAAAGGATGGGGGAGAACTCTAGTCTCTGCCATTTCAAAGCTTGGATACTGGGATTTATCGGAATAGATGGCCATTTTAATGGAGACATCAGTGCTTGCACGGTAACTGCCAGGTACAAAATTGTGAAAAGAAGCACGTAGATGCAAATAAATATATCAAGGAGGGTAGTAGGACAGAGGGCGAGATCTAAGAAAGAATAGGAGTGCAGAACTGGAAAATAAAAGAGTGAAATGCTTCCAAAGTACTCCTTACTTAGACATATATCATAGTTTGTTTTAGGGCCAAAAGAAAAACAAAAAACGAATGTTTATCAGAATGAAGGATGGTTTATCGGAGATATAAAACAACATTGTTTCATAGATAGGACAGTAAATAAAGCAGACATTAAAAGAGACAGTATTGTTTTAACGGAAACCACTAATTTTTTTACAGCGTTTTGAGGGAATAGACCAAAAGGGCAATTGAGGTTATAACTTAAGGGAGGTGACACACACACACACACACACACACACACACAGAGAGAGAGAGAGAGAGAGAGAGAGAGAGAGAGAGAGAGGGAGGGAGGGAGAAAGAGAATGGAGGAGAAATTAACAACGAATAAATGCAAGACAAATCGTTTGCATATTTTGTGACGGAGGGAAGGTGTATTAATGAATGGAGGGGAGGAGAGAGACGTATATGAAATAACAAAAATTACTTTAACAGCGTCCATCTATACTTATTACTCTATATGCATGGAGGCTGGGTGTAAATGAAATAAAAATAAGATATTGGATGAAATGAGAAGCACAGAATTAAAATTTGTGCCAAAGGGCAGAAATCGAGCCCAGACTTCCATACTTATTTTAATTCAATACTTTTCCTTCCACTCAATGTCTTTCACATATTGACACAGAAAACTGTCTCTAGGTATATAAATTTATAATGAAACGGGATAATAAAGGAACTATATATTAGAAAAAAGAAAACTTCAATTTAAAGGCAGCTCCAAGTAAAAAGAAACTCATATTTTATTTCACTTGCCAAGAGATCTTCCATAGTCTCTCACTTAAGATATTTAAAAAAGAAAAATAAGACGGATAATTTAATCAGAGTCCCTCATTATTTGTTTCTTCCATAATGCATGTCAGCATATAATCTATACCATCATCGGACCAACTTATTTTCAGTAAAGCGTCGAATTTATCTGGAGTTGGTTGCTCGCAGTGAGACGGCCTGATTTGCATTTCTGCTTTCCACTCTTACAATGACGCCAGGAGGTAAACATTCTGTATTTACGTCAGAACCCCACTTTCGCCGTGCTGGGGCTGTTGGCCGCCACCGCGACCGCCAGCTGGCTGGCTTCCACCAAGCCTCGCCTCGGCAGGAGCTGTGGTTGACCGGCCTGCCCGTAGCTCGCAAGCCACGGCTAATACAGGTTCAGGTCGCAAAGCCAGGCTCAACCCTCTAGGTGTCAAGAGTTTATGCAGACCTACCCAAATGTGTAGTATCAACTACCACAGATAGAGCTATTTTGCAATTAAATGAGTAGTCACATTATCTTTTGACATTTCATTCAAATATTTAACAAAGTAAAAGAATAGAATCACGATAAACGTAGATGCCATATAATGTTTCACCTAGATAGCTATCACACGACACAGGAAACAATTTTCTCTTTTCAGTGCTCTGCCTTGGATCTAGACGTAATGAAATATATATTCATCTTAGAAATGTAAGCATGTTGTAAAACTGAAGAGTCCTTAAAATGTTTTTTTTTTTTTTTTAAATCTCGTCACTGTTGTCATATTTCGTAACTAAGAGACTATGGAAGATCGCTTGGCAACTGAAATAAAATAGAGATTTTTTTTTCCTTTGAGCTACCTTTATATTGAAGTTTTTTTTAATATACAGTTCCCTTATTATACTATTTTATTATAAATTTATATACCTGTAGACAGATTTCCATGTCAGTATGTGAAAGACATTGAGTGACAGGAAAATTATTGAATTAAAGTAAGTTTGGAAGTCTGGGTCCGAATCCCGCCTGTGCCACATGTTTCAATGAATGCCTCTCCTTTCACTCAATATCCTATTTTATCGTATGACTTATACCCAGCCTCCATGCATATAGAGTAACCAGTATAGATGGACGCTGTCAATGTAGTTTTTGTTATTTCAAATATGTCTCACTCCTCCCTTCCATCCATCAATGCACCCTCCACTGTTCACAAAATAAGTAAACGATTTGTCTGTTAGTTATTCACTGTTCTCTTCTGTTCTCTGTCTGACTCCCTGTCGCCTCTCTTATATAATAACCACAGATTACCTTTAGGTGTGTTCCCTGAAAACGCTATGATCAAATCTGTTGGTTTCTGCTGAAGCATACCTTCCCTTTTAATTTATGGTTTCCTTACTGTCTACCAGTCCTCTCTATGAGACAGTGTTTTTTCATATCTCCTTGCCTATAATCCATTCTTCGTTCTCTGAAATACAGAGCACTGGTATTTCGATTGAACTCCTCTGCTTTCATTCCAACTGTTACAAATGGTATAAATTTCGCCGTTTTAGAATTTTTTTTATAATGCGTAAACGACGCTCCTCGCAACTTTTATGATGGGTAATATTCCATTTATTATGATAATTGATATGCTACAAACTTGATCGCCGCGCAGAGTAGCTGCGCGGTCTAAGGCATCATTTCACGGATCGGGCTGCTGCTCGCGTTGGTGGTTCGAGACATCTCCCAGGCATAGGTGTGCACGTTGTCCTTAGATTAAGGTAGTTTAAGCAGTGTGTAAGCTTAGGGACTGATAACCTTAGCAGTTATGTCCTATTAGATTTCATACAATTTTTTCTACAAACTTTGGCAAAATGGGAGCATAGTTAAATAAGCATAAAGATCATGCCATACAAAATCACCAAGGATCATGCTGAAATGTATTATACTGTCATACGCATTGTTACATAATTCTCCATGCCATATATAATATTTTGTTGTAGTCCTAATGGATCAAACAGCTGAAGTTATCAGTCCCAACCTAGCGTTACATGCTACTTTAATTAAATTACGCTAAGGACGACACACACACACACACACACACACACACACACACACACACACACACAACTACCCATGCCCGAGGACGGAGTCGAACCTCCGGCGGGAGCGGCCGTAACTCCGCGACAAGATGCGGCAGACAGTGCGGCCAAGAAATTACTGTTACGTAGAGAGATATCGACGAATTATTTAACGTCTTGTACGGACTGTTCTGCACTGCGTTTTGACAAAAACATTATACTACCACATATGAAAATCGGCAGTTGATCGGGATGATGTTAGCTTGTAATAGATTCCTGCTGGGGTAACAGTTTCTAACAATCGCAGACATCCCCCTCTCCACCTCCAGTAGCTCCAAGTGAAGAATTTAGGACTGTGGCGTGTTTCAAGTCAACATTTCACATGTCCATTCGCTACTGACTACAACAAAGTTGGATTAGTTTTCGTCGTTTCTTCAAAATGCCAAACCCCTCCAGGTGTCTACGAACGGAGTCATCCTAATTACTAGTAAACGAGAATGGGAGCGTTGTTACCTAGACGTCTGAGGCCAACGCTGACGATAGGCGCGGGGTTGGAGTCCCAGGCAGCAAAACGTTATTTATTGCGCTACTTCAAAGTGTTTGTAAATACATTTCATTCCATTCCATGATGGTGGTAGTGGCGGCTGGTGCAGCAACAGTGTTGAATATTAAAAAATGCTCAGTCTCTGTTGCAGTATTTTATTTTCCAATAACGCGTTTCGCGCTGTTAGCGCATCGTCAGACTGGAAAAAGACAAATGTTTTGTTACCTTGCGCGTACCTGGCGGGCAGCGAATCTAACGTGGCTAAGGTGAGTAAATTTGAAAATTCAGACTTACTTTGGCGGAGATGGAGCCACAGAACTATCTATTGCTGTGTAGGAGGTAACTTAACAATTTGTGTTATTGGGCGCCTGCAAAGAGGTAAACGTACAAAGTACGTAAGGGTTATTTGAGCTAGAATAACTAGGGACTAAATCTGTGTGGTATGGAAATTAATGGAACGCTTTATATGATGAAAATCACCATAGCAGCAGAGGAGTCGCTGTCGCGGCAGGTCCACGTTTACAACTGGTAGTATTACTCCAGTGTTAAGATACCTCCTACACAGCAATAGATAGTTCTGTGGCTCCATCTCCGCCCAAGTAAGTCTGAATTTTCAAATTTACTCACCTTAGCCACATTAGATTCGCTGCCCACCAGGTACACGGACGGTAACAAAACATTTGTCTTTTTCCAGTCTGACGATGCGCTAACAGCGCGAAACGCGTTATTGGAAAATAAAATACTGCAACAGAGACTGAGCAGTTTTTTAATGTTTGTAAATAATTGTAAATCTATCGGACTCAACGGCTTGGTCATTGGTCCGTTGCTTACAAACTACTTAAACTAAGATAAACTAACCTAAGGACAACACAAACACCCATTCCCGTAGGGGGGACTCGAACCCCAGACGGCGAACAGCCGCGCGCACCGCAGAACGGCGCTCCAGTGCGCACGGCTAATTCGCCGCAGCTTGCGCTACTTCTAGCCGAACATATGCACATCCCGCTAATGTTGAGAACAGTAACTATTTCATCTCTTTGCGAATAATAATAATAATAATAATAATAATAAGCGAATAGAGCCGGGGTTGAGTCCCTGCCGGGAAAGAAGTCAACTGTATCGTTATTTCAGGTTAAAATATAGTGCTATCTGTGAATTTATTTAATATCTGACGTGTGATCGTGCTTAGTTAACGATTCATATAGGTACTGCGTTCTATTCCACAATTTTATGACGTTTGACACCTGTGAGTTGCACTGTATTATATATCTTTAGTGGTTACCTCTCAGAAACAATTGGAACTTCATGCAATTCACGGTGCAATGCTAAAGTTACATTTCTGGGTTCGAACATTTGCCTTGTAAACCGATACCGATGAAAACGTCAATGTCTTACGACTCTTCATGCCTAATCTAGTCTCGTTCAGAAACGCAAGCTTTTTTTGGTCAACAGTGCGTTCAAATTTAGAGCACGGTAAAAAACCCATTGTGTCATTGATTGAGTCTGATAAGGTATCCAATTTGTCACTTACTGTAGTGAAATTGAATTTGCGTTGCTTTCTCGTTTCTAATAACTTGTATTCTGACTGCCATAATTTACTCTACTGCTTCTTGTGAATACTCGAACGACTGCACTCCACAAGAGTTGTGGGTGTAGGGTACCGGCAAATCAACTAACGTAAGTAGTATAACAGTGCCGGTTTCGCTCCAGGGTACCGCTTCGCTACCTGGGCACACCCGCCCACTGCGCGCTCGGCCAATTGCCGGGCCGCAGATCAAAGGATGCCGCCACAGGATGATTGATAGGTCTTCCTGGAAGAACGAAAGATGATTGACAGTTTACATTTAGGTCCTTTTGATTCGTTACTTGTCCGACCGCTAATCAAAGGACGCCGCCATAACGCACTTAAGGATTGGCAGGTTGCAGCACCTCCCTCGGCCAAACACGACGCCCCCTCCACCCCTCGGTGCCGCCGCCAGACAGGCGGCACCTCCGACAGGTCCAGACCTGTAGACCCCTCGACATGTTTGTACTCGCACCCGCGACCCCTACTCGCTCGGCCGATTGCCGGACCGCCGCCTCCGCCGCCGACAGATGCTACAGATGCTACCCCCTCCTCCTCCCACGCTTCTCAAAGGACGCCGCCACCCGCCCTACCTGCGAGAACAAACAATACCGCGACGGTTGTCTTGATCGCATAGACACCGCCCCCGCCGGCCGACCCCTGCGTACTGCACTCTTTTTACGGCGACCGCGCCCCCCAGGTCAGCTGCCAATTAAATTGCATATTTATTATTAAGCGCGCCGCAGAGAACCGTACGCCAGATCTCGATTTATGTAACAACAATTTCCGCCGTTTATTATTATTATTATTCTCGGAATAAAATAAAGCTACCATAGTGATATTCGTATGTATTTTTAACAATAATTTCGGTGTAATGTTAAAAAACAATATAGAACAGAAATGCTTAGTTGGCCTCGTATACTACAGCTTGTAGTTGTAAAATATTAAAACTCGTATGCAAAATTTGCAAGTAAGAATTTACACTCCCATCTCTCTCCATGCTCTTCACTTAGACTACAGCCGACAGGCGTGTTTAATAATAATAGCGCAGGTTATGGTAACGAACGCCAGAAACTTACGTATCAATCTTCCGATATACAAAAACAATTCTAACGAAAAGAAATGGTCTGTTTCGGAATTCGACCGCAACTTTAGATCAATAAATGTATCTCTTCGTTTAGACGATGCAAGCAACAGCCATCTAACGGAATATAACTTGTATGCCAACCACTCTTTCGATAAAAACAGCAACTACAGCAGCAGCAGCAGAAGACGGCATATTGTTTATACAAAAAGTTCCTAATAACGAAAATCGGTAATGACATCTAACACAACGTCTCTAAATATACATCTGCAAGCACCGTTAACAATCGCCCAGAACGCAGAGCGCTCTCTCGACAGGCTACATAAAAAAAAGCATATGCTATGTGTTTAAAAGCACGTAAGTTACATCTCCAAATGAGCAAAACGCAGACGCACCACTCTGACAAGGATAGATCGCAATGCATTTATTTAATGGAGCTGAGCCATGCCGAAAGTTCCTAAATTTAACACACACACTCTCTCTCTATAGCGATCTTGCCCTGTTACGTTTCCTTCTTCTTAGATCGAGGTATAGTTGCGCCTTCCGAGGATTCGTGTACTTTAATTTTACCTCTTATTTCCTTGCTACAGCAGTACACATCCCATCTATGGAATCTCTATGTCCTGTTACGATGCAAACTACATTTATCTGACACCGATATTCCAGCGCCCCAGAAGACATTTAAACCCTATTATGCAACCGAGAGTCGAAATAAAAGAAAAATACTTGAAATAATTTACCGATTCCGACCGTCTACACTAAAACTTTTCGAAATTATTGGCCTAACAACACCCTTATTCGACAATACAGTAACGACAGAACCGACTTCTGTAGCGCCACATTTCAAAGACCTCTAACATCTTCCTGTCCGCACTGCTTATCGTCCATCTTTCACTCCCATCCAAGGCAACACTGCACACAAATGCCTTCAGAAAGGACTTCCTTAGGCTTAAATCAATATTGGATGTTAACAAATTTATCTTTTTCAATAACGCTTTTCTACCCATTGTCATTCTGCATTTTATATCCTCTGTATTGCGACCATCATTCGTTATTTTACTGCCCAAGTAACAAAACTCACATACTCCTTTATTGTTTCGTTACCTAACTAATTCCTTCAGCATCACCTGATTTTCTTAGAATGCACTCCGTTACCCTAGTTTTGCTCTTGTTAATCTTCATCTTATATGCACCTTTCAGCACACTGTTCATTCCGTTCAACTGCTCTTCCAGGTCCTTTGCTGTCTCTGACAGGATTACTGCGTCGAAAGCAAAAAGCAATGTTTTTAATTCTTCACCCTGAAATTCCTTCTCCAAATTTCTCCTTTCATTTCTTTATTGCTTGCTCTATGTACAAATTGAATAACATTGGAGAAAGGCTATAACCCTGTCTTACTCCCTTCCTAACCACTGCATCCCTTTCATGCCCTTCAACTGTGTCCACCGCTGTCTGGTTTTTGTCCAAGTTGTGAATAATCCTACGCACCCTATATTTTACTCCTGCTTGCTTCAGAACTTGAAAGAGTTTATTCCAATCAACATTGTCAAAAGCCTTCTCCAAATCTACAAAAGCTAGAAATGTAGGTTTCCCTTTTCTTAATCTATCTTCTATGATAAGCCGTAAAGTGAGTATTGCCTCCCGTGTTCCTACATAACTCCTGAACCCAAACTGATCTTCCCCGAGGTCGGCTTCTACCAGCTTTTCCATCCTTCTGTAAATAATTCGTGTTAATATTTTCCAACCATCACTTATTAAACTGATTGTTCTGTGGATTTCACTCCTGTCTGCGCCTGCTTTCTTTGGAATGGGGATTATAACATTTTTTCTTAAAGTCTGAGGGTACTTCACCTGTCTCATACATCTTACACACCAGGTGAAACAATTTTGTCACGGCTGATTCTCCTAGAGACTTCAGTAGCTCTGAGGGAATATCATCTACTCCAGAAGCCTTGTTTCGACTAAGGTCCCTCAGTATCTACTACTTCATCCTCATCTATTTCTTCTCTCCTACCTACTATATTGCCTCTAAGTTCATTTGGTTCGTAGAGCCTCTCTATATACTCTTTCCACCTTTCAGCTTTCCCTTCTTTGCTGAGAACTGGTTTTCCATCAGCGTCCTTGATATTCATAGAGCTGTTTTCCATATCACCAAATGTTTCTTTTATTTTCCTGTAGGCTGTATCTATTTTTTCCCTATTTATACATTCTTCTACATCCTTGCATTTGCCTTCTAGGCACTCCTGCTTAGCCATTTTGCACTTCCTGTCAATCTCATTTCTTAGTCGTCTGTACTCCATTTTGCCTGTTTCATTTACAGCATTTTTATATTTTCTCCTTTCATCGATTAAATTTAATATATCCTGTGATATCCAAGGATGTTTTGTAGGTCTTGCCTTCCTACCAATTTTGTGCTCTGCTGCCTTCAGTACTTTATCTCTCAATGCTACCCATTCATCCTCTACTGTTTTATTTTTCCCCGTTTCTGTCAAATGTTGCCTAAAGCTCCCTCTGAAATTCTCAAGAACTTCAGGTTCCTTTAGTTTATCCAGGTTCCATTTCCTTATTTTCCTACCTTTCTAGAGTTTTTTTCAGTTTCAGCCTACAATTAATGACCAATAAGTTATGGTTAGAGTTTATATCTGCCCCTGGGTGTGTCTTACAGTTCCGAAATCTATGTCTTACCATTATAAAATCTATCTGGTACCTCCCGCCGCGGTGGAGTAGCCGAGCGGTCTAAAGCGCCTCGCTGCGGAGCGCGCGGTGGCTCACCGTGGAGGTTCCAGTGCTCCCTGGGGCATGTGTGTGTGTGTGTGTTTGTCCTTAGGTTAGTTGACCTAGGTTTAAGTAGTTTGTAAGCTGCAGACTGATGAACACGCAGTTTGGTCCGAGAGATTTACAAACATTTGAACGTTTTGGTACCTCCCGGTGTCTCCTGGTCTCTTCCACGTATACAACTTTCTTTTGTGATTCTTAAACCAGGTGTTTGTTCCTCTTTTATTGCTTTTGCCCAGGCCATATTCACCTGTTATCTTCCCTTCCCTTCCTTGTCCTACTACCGAATTCCAGTCTCCCATAACAATTAAGTTTTCCTCTCCCTTAATTGTCTGAATAATTTCCTTTAGCTCCTAATATATTTCTTCGACCTCCTCATCGTCGGCAGAGCTAGTTGGCATATAAACCTGTACTACTGTGGTCGGTGTTGGCTTCGTATCAATCTTGACTACGATAATGCTATCACTGTGTTGCTCATAGTAGTTTACTCGCATTCCTATTTTCTTATTCATTATCAGACCTACTCCTGTCATACCGCCAACTGATTTTGTATTTATAATCATGTACTCACCTGATCAAAAATTGTGTTCCTTTTTCCACCGAACTTCACTATTCCGCACTACATCTAACGTGAACCTATCCATTTCTCTTTTTAAATTTTCTAGCTTCCCTACCTGATTAAGGGATCTAACATTCTACGCTCCGATCCGTAGAATGCCAGTGCTGTCTTTCCTGATGAACACATCCTCCTGAGTAGTCCCCGCTCGGTGATCCGAATTGGGAACTATTTTACCTCCGGAATATTTTACCCGCGTGGATGCCATTATCATATGTTGATACAGTAGAGCTGCATGCCGTCGGGAAAAGTAACGGCTGTAGCTTCCCCTTGCTTTCAGCCGTTCGCAGTAGCTGTGTGACGAAGCCACATTAGCTGATGTTACAAGTCCAGCCCCTATAACTACTGAAAAGGCTGCTGCCCCTCTTCAGGAACCACACGTCTGTCTGGCCTCTCCACAGATGGTTGAACCTACGATACGGCTATCTGTATCGTTGAGGCACGCAAGCCACCCCGCCTCGGCAATGTCTGTGGTTCATCTATTGAAATGCCTGGCAGAGGGCTTATCCAACCGCTGTCATAATATTTCTCTACAGTTCCATTCTCTAATAGCGCGAGAGGAAGAAGAATTACCTCGCAAACGTAAGCTTCCGCGGCAGCTGTCACTATCAATAAAATTCTTCTGGGTATTATACCGCGTCGTCATTTTGTAAACTTTGCCGACGTTTCGGCCACTATTGCAGGTGGCCTTCATCAGGGTCTGTGTCTGACTGCTGACTGTACGATCGCTTGATGTTTATATACCAGCGGATGAAGGAGAGGAAGGGGCCGTAGGTTATCCTTTATTGGTGGTTATATTATTGCACGCCATTGGTGGAAAAGGGCGTTGCTGATTGGTGTTTTAATGGCTGGTTTTTTCATATGATTGGATGTTGTATTCTTCTCCCTTATTAGTCAAAAAGGACGTTACCTATTGGCTTTTGCATTAGAACTTGCTATTGGTGGAACGGACAGCGGTTGCGGCGTGCCGCTGTTGACGTTGCCTGGCGCAGACGGCGGCGGGCCGGTGCTCTGCGTGTTCGCGGCCGCTGTGGGCTCCGGGGCGCCTGCGCGAGTCATTCCGCGCGTGGTGCCGTCACGTAGCGTTGCAACTGCTGGCAGCCAAGACGCCGGCAGCCTGTAGCCATCCTCCCTGTTCATATTGGCGGGACGCTTCGCTATTTCTATAGCCTCTCTAATCTTCCTCCTCGTTGAGAAAGTTTGTTTTGCCAGCACGCGGGCCTCACCGAAAGATAACTTTTTCCGCACTGATTGTGATGCTCGGAAACCGCTGACTTTGTGCGCTGTCCAAGCCGTATGTACCTTTCATGTTCCGAAAGCCTCGTGCAGATTGCTCGTCCGGTCTCTCCTATGTAGACCAGCCCACACTCGCAGCTTATTTCATAAACGCCGGCATTACTCAGTTTGTCAACCGCGTCCTTAGTTGAACCAAGGAAATCCTTAGATTTGTTGGTGCTGCGGAAGACTGGGTTCATGCCTGCCCGACGAAGAACCTTGCCCACACGTTCAGTGACGCCCTGCACGTAAGGTAATAGGGCGATGCTTTGTGCTTCCTGCTGTTCCCCTCTATTGTTTTCATTCCTCCTGGACATTGTTTTATTTATTTCGCCCAGTCCATAGCCACTAGCCACAAAGGTGGATCTGAGGTGCCGTAGTTCCGCCTGTAGGTGATCGGCATCGCTGATTCTGTGGGCCCTCCTTGTTAAAGTTTGACGGGCGGACTTCTTCTGCATGGGGTGGTGGTGGGAGGAGGCGTGGAGGTACCTGTGCTGGTAGCCATTCTGTACACCCTGTGGCCGAGTTTACCATCAGACTTTCGGTAGACTTCAACGTCGAGAAAAGGCAGAACTCCATTCTTCTCTACTTCTATAGTGAAATGTATTTTGCTGTGCTGCCGATTGAGATGTTCGTGGAAGTTCTGTAGCTCCCCTTCCCCATGTGGCCAGATGACGAAAGTGTCATCAACGTATCGCAGCCAGCATGCTGGGCGTAGTGGCGCTGACTGGAGAGCCGTTTCTTCAAAAGCTTGGATGAAGATGTCTGCTGCAATCGGCGAAAGAGGGGAGCCCATAGCTACACCGTCTGTTTGTTCATAAAATTCTCCTTTCCACTTGAAGTAGGTGGTCGTCAAGCAGTGGCGTACTAAGTCACAGGTGTCAGGTGCTAAGCGCTCTTCTAATATGTTAATTGTGTCTGACACTGGTACGTTAGTGAATAACGATGTTACATCGAAACTAACACGCAGAGCACCGGCCCGCCGCCGTCTGCGCCAGGCAACGTCAACAGCGGCACGCCGCAACCGCTGTCCGTTCTCCCAGGTCCATTCCACCAATAGCAAGTTCTAATGCAAAAGCCAATAGGAAACGTCCTTTTTGACCAATAAGGGAGAAGAATACAACATCCAATCATATGAAAAAACCAGCCATTAAAACACCAAACAGCAACGCCCCTTTCCACCAATGGCGTGCAATAATATAACCACCAATAAAGGATAACCTACGGCCCCTTCCTCTCCTTCATCCGCTGGTATATAAACATCAAGCGATCGTACAGTCAGCAGTCAGACACAGACCCTGATGAAGGCCACCTGCAATAGTGGCCGAAACGTCGGCAAAGTTTACAAAATGACGACGCGGTATAATACCCAGAAGAATTTTATTGATAAGAATTACCTCATTTATTTTCTGTTTTAATAGATTGCCCTTATTTTATTATTACGGTATCGTCTTCCTATGCAGGTGGGTGCTAATAAAATATTCGGAGGAGAAAGCTGGTGAGAGAAATTTCGCCACGACAAATGACGCCTTTCTTTTGAAGATTCCCACCCTATTTCTCTCTCCGTCATTAGAACAACCGGAGTCAGTTGCGACTGCCAGATGGAAGATGGCTTAAAACGTGCCGCTCGGCCGCTCGGCCGTCCCACCGGCCTGGTAGCTCTGGTGCCGGCACGGGCTGCTCACGAGACCGACGGCCGACCGAGGCAGCGGCGCGCGAAGACCTGAAGGGCGAAATGCAGACCGCGGACCCCTGTGGCGGGAGAAACGCCGAAGCGGAAGGAGGAGGAGCACTATTACGTCTCCTAACTGACCTACAATGAAACGTAGTCTTTGGTTCGCCTTTGTTGCGATACGTTCTGTGTGTTCTCTCCAATTAAAGTTGTACGAAATTGTAACTCCTAAGTAGTTAGTTGAATTTACGGGCTTTATATTTTACTCATTTATCGTGTAAATTCTGTTTAACGAACTTTTTTTTAGAGTTCCTATGAATGACATCACACTCTTCATTATTTAGGGCCAACTGTCTATTTTTGCACCGAGCAGATGTCTTATCTAAATCACTTTGCACTTGCTATCGATCTTCTGGTGACTTTACTTGACGATAAACGACAGCATCATTCGCAACACGGGCTATGAGAGCTGGTCGTATTGTCTCCTAAATCGTTTATAAAGATAAGGAACAGCCGGGGCCCTAAAACACTTCCCCGGGGAACACAAGGTATCGCTTCTGCTTTACTCGATGATTTTCCGTCATTTACATCGTACTGTGTGCTTTTTGCCATTAAATCGCGAATCCAGTCGCACAACGCAGTTTAATTAGAGGAAGCTTGTGAGGTACAGTGTCGAAAGCCTTCCGGAAGTTGAGAAACGCGGAATCGATTGATATCGATTGTTGACAGCATCACGACTTAGTGTGAGTCATGACTTATTGAATTCATGTAGACAACGAGTCAATAGGTCGTGTTTTTCGAGGTAGTCATAATGTTCGAAGAAGTATATGTTCCAAAATCGTGTGGCAAACCGATAATTTTGCAAGGATTTTTGGTGATGATAATTCGCTGATGGAGTGGTTTGATCTGATCACTAGGCACGGGGCTGCTGTGTCAGCAGAGTCTGTGCAGAACCCAACTGGTGTACGTTCTGCACCGAAACGCTGGCTTCAGTTAAGTGCTTTAAGTTGCTTTAGCACTGCAAGGATATCTACTTCTAAATTAAGCACACTGGCAGCGTAGCTTCGTCTTCTTTGGTGAAGGGATTTCGGAAGACTGTAATCAGCAATTCTGCTTTAGTAGCAGAGTCACCAGTTCGATCACCGTCGGTATCGCGTAGTGAAGGTATAGATCACGTTTGGTCATTGGTGTACTTTACATATGATCAGAATTTCTATAGTTTTTCCACTTAATTACGAGACAAAATTTCTGTGTGGAAACTATTACAAGTATGTCGCATTGAAGTCCGCACTAAATTTCAAGTTTCTAAAATGTTTTGTTTGTAATTCTATCGGACCAAACTGCGTGGTCATCAGTCCGTAGCTTACAAACTACTTAAACCTAGGTAAACTAACCTAAGGACAACACACACACCCATGCCCCAGGGAGGACTCGAACCTCCACGGCGAGCAACCGCGCGCTCCGCAGCGAGACGCTTTAGACCGCTCGGCTACTCCACCGCGGCTTCAAGTTTCTGTAAACGTTTGCGACTATTGGGGATTTCGTGTCCGTTTAAATTTAGCATGCTGTTTTCTTTGCTTCTGCAAGAGTGATGTAACCTGTTTAGTGTACCACGGGGGATGCATCACTTCTTCTGTTAATTTGTTTGATATATTTCTGTCAGTAGTGTAACACGTATATTTTTGACTTGACTTCACACTGCAACTATGTTGACATGATGTGTACGGTGGACATAGCAGACGCCAGTGGCGTGATTCTACTTCTACATCTACATAGGTTACTCAGGATAATCAATCACATTCAAGTGCCTGGCATAGGGGTCATCGAACCATCGTTATACTATTTATCTCCCATTCCACTCACGAATAGCGAGCGAGAAGAAAGAACATCTGAATTTCTCCGTTCGAGCTCTCATTTCTCATATTTTATTCTGAAAGCAAAGAGAAACTACAGCCGTTATTTTTCCCAAGGACATGGAGCTCTACTGTATGAACATATGATGATGGCATCCTCCCAGGTAAAATATTTCGGAGGTAAAATATTCCCCCACTCGGATGTCCGGACGAGGACTGTTCAGGAGGATGTGATCATCAGGAAAGACAACACTGGCATTCTACGGATCGGAGGGTGGAATGTTAGATCCCTTTACGGGTACGGAAGTTAGAAAATTAAGAAAGAGAAATGGATAAATTGAAGTTAGATATAGTAGGGATTATTGAAGTTCCGTGGAAAAAGGAACAGCATTTCTGGTCAGGTGATTACAGGATTATAAATACACAATCAGTTGGGGGTATTACAGGAGTAGGTCTGATAATAAGAAAATAGGAATAGGGGTAAAGTACTACGAGCAACACAGTGATCGCATTATCGTAGTCAAGACAGATACGAAGCCAACACCGACCACAGTAGTACAAGTTTATATTCCAACTAGCTCTGCCGATGATGAGGAGATCAAAGAAATATATGAGGAGCTAAAGGAGATTCAACATCTACATCTACATGGGATACTCTGCAAATCACATTGAAGTGCCTGGCAGAGGGTTCATCGAACCACCGTTATACTATTTTATCTCCCATTCCATTCTCGAAGAGCGCGCGGGAAGAATGAACACCTGAATCTCTCCGTTCGGGCTCTGACTTCTCGTATTTTATTCTGATGATCATTTCTACCTATGTAGGGGGGAGTCAACAATATATTTCGCATTCGGAGGAGAATGTTGGCGATTGTAGTTTCGTAAGCAGCCCACACCGCAACGATAAGCGTCGTTGTTGTAATGATTCCCATCCCAGGTCCTGTATCATTTCCGTAATGCTGTCTCCCGTGTATCGTGACAATACGAAACGAGCTGCCCTTCTTTGGACTCTTTCGATATCCTCCGTCAAACCCACCTGATAAGGATCCCACACTGGGCAGCAATATTCCATAAAAGGACGGACAAGCGTAGTGTACACAGTTTCTTTAGTAGTTCTGTTGTATCTTTTAAGGGTTCTGCCAATAAAACGCAGTCTCTGGTTCGCCTTTCGCACTACGTGTTCTTTCCAATTTAAGTCAGGAGTAACTGTAATTACTAGGTATTTTGTGGAGTTTACGGCCTTTACATTTGATTGATTTATCATGTAAACAAAGTTTAACGGATTTTTTTCGTACTCATGTGGACGACTTCACACTTCTCATTATTTAGAGTCAATTGTCAATTCTTACACCATACAGATATCTTATTCAAATCGTTCTGCAGTTAATTTTGATCTTCAGATGATTTTACTAGACACACCAGATGTAATTCGCAGCATTGGCCGTTAATGTTTTATTTTAAAAAACCACAGATCGATTTCAATCACATAATGATCATCTTCAGTGTCCTTTAAACAAGCATATGAATGCCCTGAATGTAACTGCAACGGTAAACATAAAACTGCAGTGTCAAAGTTTGAAAAAAAAAAAAAAAACGGTAGACGGTTGACGGTAAATGAAGGCGTCATCTGCAAACAACCTAAGAGAGCTACTTAGATTTTCCCCTAAATCGTTTATGTACAGAAGGAACAGCAGAGAACCAATAACATTAGCCTGTGGAACGTCCGATATCACCTCTGTTTTAGTCGCCATGAGCCATGAGGTAACTCTTTAATTTAGATTTGAAAGCGTGTGGATTAGTGCTAATATTCTTTAGTTCTTGTGGCAGATTATTGAAAATGGATGCCGCAGAATACTGTACCCCTTTCTGCACAAGTGTTAAGGTGGAATGATGCAAATGTAGATTCGACTTACGTCTAATATTCACCGAGTGAAAGCTACTAACTCGTGGGAATAAGCTGATATTATTAACAACAAACTACATTAAAGAAAAAAAAACGGATTGTGACGCCAGAGTCAAAATTCCCAGACTACTGAAAAGGGGTCGACATGACGTTCGCGAACTTACACCAGATATTGCTCGAACCGCCCGTTTTTGAGCCAGAAATATCCTTTTTGCATCAGGCGAGTTACCCCAAAAAACAATGCTGTACGTCATAAGTGAGTGAAAGTAAGCGTAATAGACTACTTTTCGTGTTGAAAAATCACTGATCTCAGATATTGTTCTAATGTTAAATATAGCAGAAGTTAGTTTTGGAACAAGATCCTGAATATGGGCTCTCCATGACAGCTTACTGTTTATATGAACACCTAGAAATTTGAACTGTTCAGTCTCACTTATCACATGCCCATTATGTGTAATCAGAATGTCAGCTTTCGTCAAATTATGTGTTAGAAATTGTAAAATCTGAGTTTTACTGTGATTTAACATCAACTTGTTTTCTGCAAGCCATGAACTTATCTCTTGAACTGCGTTATTTGATACTGTGTCAATATTACAAGCAACATCATTTACTACCAAGCTGGTATCATCAGCAAACAAAAATATTTTACAGTAACCTGTTATACTCGAAGGCATATCATTTATATAACTAAGAAACAGAAATGGTCCCAAAACAGACCCCTGGGGCACCCCATACTTAATTGTGCCCCATTGGGATTGCACGTCATAACCATTTTCTACACTGCGGAGAATTACCTTCTGTTGTCTATTTTTAAAGTAAGAGGTGAACCAGTTGTGGGCTACTCCCCGTATTCCATAATGTTCCAACTTCTGCAACAATATTTTGTGATCAACAAAATCAAACGCTTTTGTTAAATCAAAGAAGACGCATAATGTCCGTAGCCTCCTATTTAACCCATCAGGTGCCTCACAGAGAAACGAAAATACAGCATTTTAGTCTTTAAACCACTTCTAAAACCAAACTGTACGTTTGACAATAAATTATATGAACTGAAATGGTCAATTAATCTTGAGTATACAGCATTTTCAATAACTTTAGAAAAAACCGATGGCATAGAAATAGGTCTATAGTTGTCTACATCATCCCTTTCTCCTTTTTTATAAAGTGGTTTCACTACTGAGTACTTTAATCTGTTAGGAAACTGACCATTCTGAAAGGAAAAATTACAAATATGGCCTAGTACTGGGCTAACATATGGAGAACAGTACTTTAGAACTCTGCTAGATTCCCCATCATATCGACAAGAGTCCTTAGTCTTCAGTGATTTAATTATTCACTCAATCTCACCTATGGAAGTATCGTGAAGGACCATTTCAGGTAACAGCCTCGGAAAGGCATTTTCTAAAAACGTTATATGATTACCTGTAGAAACTAGAGTTTTGTTTAGCTCCCCTACTATATTCAGAAAGTGATTATTAAATATTGCACATATATCTAACTTGTCAGTAACAGAAACATTTCTACTGCGCACTGACGTTATATCTTCTACCTGCTGCTGCTGACCAGACACATCCTTCATGACTGACCAGATATTTTTAATTTTAACCCTAGAGTTTGCTATTCTTTTTGCATACAACATACTTTTTGCATTCTTAATGACATTTTTCAGAACCTTACAGTACTGTCTATAATGAGCTACTGCATCTTCATTCTAACTGCTTCTAACATTTTGATACAACTCCCGCTTAGTTCCATATGATACTCTCATCCCCTTTGTCAGCCATCCTGGCTGTCTGTTACTGAAAGTACCCTGTTTTGAGCGTTCTAGCGGAAAGCAACTTTCAAACAACATAAGAAATATGTTCAGAAAAGCATTATACTTATCATCTACATTTTCAGCTCTATGAACATCCTGCCATTCTTGTTCCTTAATTAAGGTTAAAAAGGTCTCAGTTGCAACTGGATTAATTTTTCTGAGTAGTTGATATTTATGTTTAACATTTGTTTGAGAACAAATACTTTTTAGAATTAAAAAAAATGTTCAAATGTTTAAGTCTATGGTACTTAACTATGGGGTCATAGGTCCCTAAACATACAAACTACTTATGAACTACTTACGAACTAGGACGGCACAAATATCCATGCCCGAGGGGGGATTCTAACCCCCGACCATAGTGGCTTTGCAGACCGTGACTGGAGCGCCTCAGTCCCCTCGGCCATCGCGGCCGGGTTGAATTAAAAGTTGGGCATCGTGGTCTGATAGGCCATTTACTATTCTGCTGACAGAGTGCCCCTCTAATAATGAAGAATTAAAAAAAAAATATTGTCAATGGTAGAACTGCTATTTCCTTGCAGTCTCGTTGGAAGAAATACTGTTTGCATCATGTTATAGGTATTAAATGGGTCTAACAGTTGACTTTTTCTTGAGCTATCACCTACACAATTAATGTTGAAATCTCCACACACAATTAAATTTTTATACTTCCTATACAGTGAACCCAGAACCAATTCCAGCTTGGGCAGAAACATTTTAAAATCTGAGTCAGGGGATCTATAAATAACAACTTTTACTAGTTTAGTTCCATTAACATTAACAACTCCTGCACAACATTCAAATAATTTTTCTGTGCAGCGCCGGCCGCTGTGGCCGAGGGGACTGAGGCGCTTCAGTCATGGTCTGCACGGCCACTACGGTCGGGGGTTAGAATCCCCCTCGGGCATGGATATTTGTGCCGTCCTTAGTATTAGCTAGTTCGTAAGTAGTTTGTAAGTTTAGGGACTGATGACCCCATAGTTAAGTCCCATAAGCTATACAAACATTTGAAATTTTTTTCTGTGCATTGTTTAGAAAAATCGATTGACTCCGATGAATAATCGTTTTTTACATACATGGCTACTCTCCCACACTGCAAGGAACTCCTAGAGTAGAAGGCAGCTAACCTGTACCCTGGCAAAGGAAGTCTCTGAATTGTCACACCACTTAAAAAGTGCTCTGAAATACCAATAATGTCAGAGTCAGTATCAATAAGCAGTTCATTAACTTTATCTCTGATACCCTATATATTTTGGTGAAAAACAGTAATTAACCTATTACTTATATTCTTAGACTTTGTCAAAGGTGGTTCTTTTCTTAGAGGGACTTCCTTTAAGCAGGAATACCTACCAGCTGTCTTCAGTCTAAAAAAAGTGCAGCCCTAACACCAACTACTACAGGAATTTTTCCATGAGTGACACCCCCACCCCCTACTACACTGTCACCTATGAGCTTTGCCAACCTCCCCTTCCCATACCTGTTGAGGTAGTAGGATAAGGAAGGGAAGAGAAGGTAGTAAGTGAATATGGACTGAGCAAAAGGAATGGAAGAGGAAGCCGCCTGGTAGAATTTTGCAGGGAACGTAATTTAGTTATAACAAGCGCCTGGTTTAAGAATCACGAAAGTAGGTTGCATACGTGGAAGAGACCAGGAGACCACGGGAGATACCACATAGATTTTATAATGGTGAGACATAGATATCGGAACCAGGTTTTAAACTGTAAAACATACCCAGGGGCATATATAAACTCTGACCATAAATTATTGGTCATGAATTGTAGGTTGAAACTGAAAAAAACTGTAGAAAGGTAGGAAAATAAGGAAATGGAACCTGGATAAACTAAAGGAACCTGAAGTTCTTGAGAATTTCAGAGGGAGCTTCAGGCAACAATTGACAGAAACGGGGGAAAATAAAACAGTAGAGGATGAATAGGTAGCTTTGAGATATGAAATAGTGAAGGCAGCAGAGGACAAAATAGGTAGGAAGGCAAGTCCTACAAAAAATTCTTGCATATCACAGGACATACTAAATTTAGTCGATGAAAGGAGAAAGTGTAAAAATGCAGTAAATGAAACAGGCAAAATGGAGTACAAACGAAATGAGATTGACAAGAAGTGCAAAATGGCTAAGCAGGAGTGGCTATGAGGCAAATGCAAGGATTTAGAAGAATGTATAAGTAGAGGAAAAATAGAGACAACTTACAGGAAAATAATCGATATTTTGAGATAAGAAAAACAGCTTTGTGAATATCAAGAAAACAGATGGAAATCCAGTTCTCAGCAAAGAAGGGAAAACTGAAAGGTGGAAAGAGTTTATAGAGAGGCTCTACGAAGAAAATGAACTTAGAGGCAATATCGTAGATGAAATAGGAGATTCTATACTGAGAGATGAATTTGTCAGAGCAGTGAAAGGCCTAAGTCGGAACCAGGACCCTGGAGTAGACGAGATTCCCTCAGATCTACTGACGTCTCTGGGAGAACCAGCCGTGACAAAATTGTTTCACCTGGTGTGTTAGATGTGAGACTGGCGAAGTACTCTCAGACTTTAAGGAAAATGTTATAATCCCCATTCCGAAGAAAGCAGGTGCAGACGGGTGTGAAAACTACAGAACCATCAGTCTAATAAGTCATGGTTGCAAAATATTAACAAAAATTATTTACAGAAGGTTGGAAAAGCTGGTTAGAGCTGACCTTGGGGAAGATCAGATTGGGTTCAGTAGAAATGTAGGAACGCGGGATGCAATACTCACTTTACGGTTTATCTTAGAAGGTAGATTAAGGAAAGGGAAACCTACATTTCTAGCTTTTGTAGATTTTGAGAAAGCTTTTGACAATGAATCAAGCAGGAGTAAAATATAGGGAGCGTAGGGTTATTTACAACTTGTACGAAAACCAGACAGCAGTTGTCAGAGTTGAAAAGCATGAATGGGATGCAGTGGTTAGGAAGGCAGTGAGACATGGTTGTAGCCTGTTATTAAATTTGTATATTGAGCAAGCTATAAAGGAAAGCAAGGAGAAATTTGGAGAAGGAATGTAAGTGGAGAGTGAGGAATTAAAAGCATTGCATTTTGCCGAAGATACAGTAATTCTGTCAGAGACAGCAAGGGACCTGGAAGAGCAGCTGAAAGGAATGGACAGTGTGCTGAAAGGTGCATATAAGATGAACACTAACAAGAGCAAAACTATGGTAAAGGAATGTAGTCTAAGAAAATCAGGTGATGCTGAAGGAATTAGATTAGGTAACGAAACAACAAAGGAGGTAAATAAGTTTTGTTACTTGGGCAGTAAAATAACAAACGATGGTCGCAGCACAGAGGATATAAAATGCAGAATGGCAATGTATAGAAAAGCGTACTTGAAAAAGAGAACATTGTTACCAATGAATATTGATTTAAGCCTAAATAAATCCTTTCTAAAGGCATTTTTGTGGATTGTTGCGTTGTATGGATGTGAAACATGGACGATAAATAGTGCGGAGAGGATGAGGGTTGAAGCTTTTGAAATGTGGTGCTACAGATGAATGCTGAAGATTAGGTAGGTGGATCGCATAACTAATGACGAGGTACTGAACAGAATTGGGAGAAAGGGAATGTCTGGCATATCGTGATCAAAAGAAGGGATCTATTGGTAGGACACACTCTTAGACACCAAGGAATTGTGAATTTGGCGTTGGAGGGAAGTGTTTGGGGTAAAAGCGACAGAGGAAGACCAAGAGATGGATACAGTAAGAAGATTCAGACAGATGTAGGTTGCCGTTCTTATGTGGAGTTTAAGAGGCTTGCTCAGAATAGGGTATTGTGGAGAGCTGAATCAAACCAGTCTCCGGACTGAAGACCACAACAACGATCCTTTCTACCTATATAGTGGGAGTCAAGAATATATTTTCGCATTTGCAGGAGAATGTTGGTGATTGGAGTTTCGTAAGTAACCCACACCGCAGCGATAAGCGTCGTTGTTTTAACGATTCCCAACCCAGATCCTGTTTCATTTCCGTAACGCTGTCTGCCCTGCAACGTGACAATACGAAACGAGCTGCCCTTTTCTGGATTCTTTCGATGTCAAACCCACCTGAAAAGGATCCCACACTGGGAGCAATACTCCAAATGAGGACGGACAAGTGTAGTGTATGCAGCATCTTTAGTAGTTCTGTTGCATCTCTTAAGGGTTCTGCCCCCCCTCCCCTTGAGGAGGTTGTCACGTCACGTCACGTCAGGTTGCGGTTCCTCGCCGACAACAGCGGCAACCGTGGCGCTGGGCGCTCAGGGCTGGCGGTCAGCACGGTGGCCGCGCTCTGCGCCACCTCGCCACGCCGCAGTCGTCACTGCAGAGGTCGCTTTGATGGCAGCGCTATCCGATACCTCTCCTGGCATGTCGCAGCCGCAGTCGTCACCGCAGAGGTCGCTTTGATGGCAGCGCTATCCGATACCTCTCCTGGCATGTCGCAGCCGCAGTCGTCACCGCAGAGGTCGCTTTGGTCGCAGCGCTGTCCGCTACCTCTCCTGGCACGTCGCAGTCGTCACCCCAGAGGTCGCTTTGATGGCAGCGCTGTCCGCTACCTCTCCTGGCATGTCGCAGCCGCAGTCGTCACCGCAGAGGTCGCTTTGGTCGCAGCGCTGTCCGCTACCTCTCCTGGCACGTCGCAGTCGTCACCGCAGAGGTCGCTTTGATGGCAGCGCTGTCCGCTACCTCTCCTGGCATGTCGCAGCCGCAGTCGTCACCGCAGAGGTCGCTTTGGTCGCAGCGCTGTCCGCTACCTCTCCTGGCACGTCGCAGTCGTCACCGCAGAGGTCGCTTTGATGGCAGCGCTGTCCGCTACCTCTCCTGGCACGTCGCAGTCGTCACTGCAGAGGTCGCTTTGATGGCAGCGCTGTCCGCTACCTCTCCTGGCACGTCGCAGCCGCAGTCGTCACCGCAGAGGTCGCTTTGGTCGCAGCGCTGTCCGCTACCTTTCCTGGCACGTCGCAGTCGTCACCGCAGAGGTCGCTTTGATGGCAGCGCTGTCCGCTACCTCTCCTGGCATGTCGCAGCCGCAGTCGTCACCGCAGAGGTCGCTTTGGTCACAGCGCTGTCCGATACCTCTCCTGGCACATCGCAGTCGTCACCGCAGTGGTCGCTTTGGTCACAGCGCTGTCCGCTACCACTCCTAGCACGTCGCAGTCGTCACCGCAGAGGTCGCTTTGATGGCAGCGCTGTCCGCTAGCTCTCCTGGCATGTCGCAGCCGCAGTCGTCACCGCAGAGGTCGCTTTGGTCGCAGCGCTATCCGCTACCTCTCCTGGCACGTCGCAGTCGTCACCGCAGAGGTCGCTTTGATGGCAGCGCTGTCCGCTACCTCTCCTGGCACGTCGCAGTCGTCACTGCAGAGGTCGCTTTGATGGCAGCGCTGTCCGCTACCTCTCCTGGCACGTCGCAGCCGTCACCGCAGAGGTCGCTTTGATGGCAGCGCTATCCGATACCTCTCCTGGCATGTCGCAGCCGCAGTCGTCACCGCAGAGGTCGCTTTGGTCGCAGCGCTGTCCGCTACCTCTCCTGGCACGTCGCAGTCGTCACCCCAGAGGTCGCTTTGATGGCAGCGCTGTCCGCTACCTCTCCTGGCATGTCGCAGCCGCAGTCGTCACCGCAGAGGTCGCTTTGGTCGCAGCGCTGTCCGCTACCTCTCCTGGCACGTCGCAGTCGTCACCGCAGAGGTCGCTTTGATGGCAGCGCTGTCCGCTACCTCTCCTGGCATGTCGCAGCCGCAGTCGTCACCGCAGAGGTCGCTTTGGTCGCAGCGCTGTCCGCTACCTCTCCTGGCACGTCGCAGTCGTCACCGCAGAGGTCGCTTTGATGGCAGCGCTGTCCGCTACCTCTCCTGGCACGTCGCAGTCGTCACTGCAGAGGTCGCTTTGATGGCAGCGCTGTCCGCTACCTCTCCTGGCACGTCGCAGCCGCAGTCGTCACCGCAGAGGTCGCTTTGGTCGCAGCGCTGTCCGCTACCTTTCCTGGCACGTCGCAGTCGTCACCGCAGAGGTCGCTTTGATGGCAGCGCTGTCCGCTACCTCTCCTGGCATGTCGCAGCCGCAGTCGTCACCGCAGAGGTCGCTTAGGTCACAGCGCTGTCCGATACCTCTCCTGGCACATCGCAGTCGTCACCGCAGTGGTTGCTTTGGTCACAGCGCTGTCCGCTACCACTCCTGGCACGTCGCAGTCGTCACCGCAGAGGTCGCTTTGATGGCAGCGCTGTCCGCTAGCTCTCCTGGCATGTCGCATCCGCAGTCGTCACCGCAGAGGTCGCTTTGGTGGCAGCGCTGTCCGCTACCTCTCCTGGCACGTCGCAGTCGTCACCGCAGAGGTCGCTTTGATGGCAGTGCTGTCAGCTACCTCTCCTGGCACGTCGCAGTCGTCACCCCAGAGGTCGCTTTGATGGCAGCGCTGTCCGCTACCTCTCCTGGCACGTCGCAGTCGTCACCCCAAAGGTCGCTTTGATGGCAGCGCTGTCCGCTACCTCCCCTGGCATGTCGCAGCCGCAGTCGTCACCGCAGAGGTCGCTTTGGTCGCAGCGCTGTCCGCTACCTCTCCTGGCACGTCGCAGTCGTCACCGCAGAGGTCGCTTTGATGGCAGCGCTGTCCGCTACCTCTCCTGGCACGTCGCAGTCGTCACCGCAGAGGTCGCTTTGATGGCAGTGCTGTCCGCTACCTCTCCTGGCACGTCGCTGTCGTCACCCCAGAGGTCGCTTTGATGGCAGCGCTGTCCGCTACCTCCCCTGGCATGTCGCAGCCGCAGTCGTCACCGCAGAGGTCGCTTTGGTCGCAGCGCTGTCCGCTACCTCTCCTGGCACGTCGCAGTCGTCACCGCAGAGGTCGCTTTGATGGCAGTGCTGTCCGCTACCTCTCCTGGCACGTCGCAGTCGTAACCCCAGAGGTCGCTTTGATGGCAGCGCTGTCCGCTACCTCCCCTGGCATGTCGCAGCCGCAGTCGTCACCGCAGAGGTCGCTTTGGTCGCAGCGCTGTCCGCTACCTCTCCTGGCACGTCGCAGTCGTCACCGCAGAGGTCGCTTTGATGGCAGCGCTGTCCGCTACCTCTCCTGGCACGTCGCAGTCGTCACCGCAGAGGTCGCTTTGATGGCAGTGCTGTCCGCTACCTCTCCTGGCACGTCGCAGTCGTCACCCCAGAGGTCGCTTTGGTCGCAGCGCTGTCCGCTACCTCTCCTGGCACGTCGCAGTCGTCACCGCAGAGTTCGCTTTGATGGCAGCGCTGTCCGCTACCTCTCCTGGCACGTCGCAGCTGCAGTCGTCACCGCAGAGGTCGCTTTGGTCGCAGCGCTGTCCGCTACCTCTCCTGGCACGTCGCAGCCGCAGTCGTCAACGCAGAGGTCGCTTTGGTCGCAGCGCTGTCCGCTACCTCTCCTGGCACGTCGCAGTCGTCACCGCAGAGTTCGCTTTGATGGCAGCGCTGTCCGCTACCTCTCCTGGCACGTCGCAGCCGCAGTCGTCACCGCAGAGGTCGCTTTGGTCGCAGCGCTGTCCACTACCTCTCCTGGCACGTCGCAGTCGTCACCGCAGAGGTCGCTTTGATGGCAGCGCTGTCCGCTACCTCTCCTGGCACGTCGCAGCTACAGTCGTCACCGCAGAGGTCGCTTTGGTCGCAGCGCTGTCCGCTACTTCTCCTGGCACGTCGCAGTCGTCACCGCAGAGTTCGCTTTGATGGCAGCGCTGTCCGCTACCTCTCCTGTCACGTCGCAGCCGCAGTCGTCACCGCAGAGGTCGCTTTGGTCGCAGCGCTGTCCGCTACCTCTCCTGGCACGTCGCAGTCGTCACCGCAGAGTTCGCTTTGATGGCAGCGCTGTCCGCTACCTCTCCTGGCACGTCGCAGCTGCAGTCGTCACCGCAGAGGTCGCTTTGGTCGCAGCGCTGTCCGCTACCTCTCCTGGCTCGTCGCAGCCGCAGTCGTCAACGCAGAGGTCGCTTTGGTCGCAGCGCTGTCCGCTACCTCTACTGGCACTTCGCAGTCGTCACCGCAGAGTTCGCTTTGATGGCAGCGCTGTCCGCTACCTCTCCTGGCACGTCGCAGCCGCAGTCGTCACCGCAGAGGTCGCTTTGGTCGCAGCGCTGTCCGCTACCTCTTCTGGCACGCCGCAGTCGTCACCGCAGAGTTCGCTTTGATGGCAGCGCTGTCCGCTACCTCTCCTGGCACGTCGCAGCCGCAGTCGTCACCGCAGAGGTCGCTTTGGTCGCAGCGCTGTCCGCTACCTCTCCTGGCACGTCGCAGTCGTTACCGCAGTGTTCGCTTTTCTGGCAGCGCTGTCCGCTACCTCTCCTGGCACGTCGAAGCCGCAGTTGTCACTGCAGAGGTCGCTTTGGTCGCAGCGCTGTCCGCTACCTCTCCTGGCACGTCGCAGCCGCAGTCGTCACCGCAGAGGTCGCTTTGGTCGCAGCGCTGTCCGCTACCTCTCCTGGCACGTCGCAGTCGTCACCGCAGAGTTCGCTTTGATGGCAGCGCTGTCCGCTACATCTCCTGGCACGTCGCAGCCGCAGTCGTCACCGCAGAGGTCGCTTTGGTCGCAGCGCTGTCTGCTACCTCTCTTGGCATGTCGCAGTCGTCACCGCAGAGTTCAATTTGATGGCAGCGCTGTCCGCTACCTCTCCTGGCATGTCGCAGCCGTAGTCGTCACCGCAGAGGTCGCTTTGGTCGCAGCGCTGTCCGCTACCCCTCCTGGCACGTCGCAGCCGCAGTCGTCACCGCAGAGGTCGCTTTGGTCGCAGCGCTGTCCGCTACCTCTCCTGGCACGTTGGAGTCGTCACCGCAGAGTTCGCTTTGATGGCAGCGCTGTCCGCTACCTCTCCTGGCACGTCTCAGCCGCAGTCGTCACCGCAGAGGTCGCTTTGGTCGCAGCGCTATCCGCTACCTCTCCTGGCACGTTGCAGTCGTCACCGCAGAGTTCGCTTTGATGGCAGCGTTGTCCGCTACCTCTCCTGGCACGTCGCAGCCGCAGTCGTCACCGCAGAGGTCGCTTTGGTCGCAGCGCTGTCCGCTACCTCTCCTGGCACGTCGCAGCCGCAGTCGTCACCGCAGAGGTCGCTTTGGTCGCAGCGCTGTCCGCTACCTCTCCTGGCACGTCGCAGTCGTCTCCGCAGAGGTCGCTTTGATGGCAGCGCTGTCCGCTACCTCTCCTGGCATGTCGCAGCCGCAGTCGTCACCGCAGAGGTCGCTTTGGTCGCAGCGCTGTCCGCTACCTCTCCTGGCACGTCGCAGCCGCAGTCGTCACCGCAGAGGTCGCTTTGGTCGCAGCGCTGTCCGCTACCTCTCGTGGCACGTCGAAGTCGTCATCGCAGAGGTCGCTTTGATGGCAGCGCTGTCCGCTACCTCTCCTGGCACGTCGCAGCCGCAGTCGTCACCGCAGAGGTCGCTTTGGTCGCAGCGCTGTCCGCTACCTCTCCTGGCACGTCGCAGCCGCAGTCGTCACCGCAGAGGTCGCTTTGGTCGCTGCGCTGTCCGCTACCTCTCCTGGCACGTCGCAGCCGCAGTCGTCACCGCAGAGGTCGCTTTGGTCGCAGCGCTGTCCGCTACCTCTCGTGGCACGTCGAAGTCGTCACCGCAGAGGTCGCTTTGATGGCAGCGCTGTCCGCTACCTCTCCTGGCACGTCGCAGCCGCAGTCGTCACCGCAGAGGTCGCTTTGGTCGCAGCGCTGTCCGATACCTCTCCTGGCACGTCGCAGCCGCAGTCGTCACCGCAGAGGTCGCTTTGGTCGCAGCGCTGTCCGCTACCTCTCCTGGCACGTCGCAGCCGCAGTCGTCACCGCAGAAGTCGCTTTGGTCGCAGCGCTGTCCGCTACCTCTCGTGGCACGTCGAAGTCGTCACCGCAGAGGTCGCTTTGATGGCAGCGCTGTCCGCTACCTCTCCTGGCACGTCGCAGCCGCAGTCGTCACCGCAGAGGTCGCTTTGGTCGCAGCGCTGTCCGATACCTCTCCTGGCACGTCGCAGCCGCAGTCGTCACCGCAGAGGTCGCTTTGGTCGCAGCGCTGTCCGCTACCTCTCCTGGCACGGTCGCAGCCGCAGTCGTCACCGCAGAGGTCGCTTTGGTCGCAGCGCTGTCCGCTACCTCTCGTGGCACGTCGAAGTCGTCACCGCAGAGGTCGCTTTGATGGCAGCGCTGTCCGCTACCTCTCCTGGCACGTCGCAGCCGCAGTCGTCACCGCAGAGGTCGCTTTGGTCGCAGCGCTGTCCGATACCTCTCCTGGCACGTCGCAGCCGCAGTCGTCACCGCAGAGGTCGCTTTGGTCGCAGCGCTGTCCGCTACCTCTCCTGGCACGTCGCAGCCGCAGTCGTCACCGCAGAGGTCGCTTTGGTCGCAGCGCTGTCCGCTACCTCTCCTGGCACGTCGCAGCCGCAGTCGTCACCGCAGAGGTCGCTTTGGTCGCAGCGCTGTCCGCTACCTCTCGTGGCACGTCGAAGTCGTCACCGCAGAGGTCGCTTTGATGGCAGCGCTGTCCGCTACCTCTCCTGGCACGTCGCAGCCGCAGTCGTCACCGCAGAGGTCGCTTTGGTCGCAGCGCTGTCCGATACCTCTCCTGGCACATCGCAGCCGCAGTCGTCACCGCAGAGGTCGCTTTGGTCGCAGCGCTGTCCGCTACCTCTCCTGGCACGTCGCAGCCGCAGTCGTCACCGCAGATGTCGCTTTGGTCGCAGCGCTGTCCGATACCTCTCCTGGCACGTCGCAGCCGCAGTCGTCACCGCAGAGGTCGCTTTGGTCGCAGCGCTGTCCGATACCTCTCCTGGCACGTCGCAGCCGCAGTCGTCACCGCAGAGGTCGCTTTGGTCGCAGCGCTGTCCGCTACCTCTCCTGGCACGTCGCAGCCGCAGTCGTCACCGCAGAGGTCGCTTTGGTCGCAGCGCTGTCCGCTACCTCTCCTGGCACGTCGCAGCCGCAGTCGTCACCGCAGAGGTCGCTTTGATGACAGCGCTGTCCGCTACCTCTCCTGGCACGTCGCAGCCGCAGTCGTCACCGCAGAGGTCGCTTTGGTCGCAGCGCTGTCCGATACCTCTCCTGGCACGTCGCAGCCGCAGTCGTCACCGCAGAGGTCGCTTTGGTCGCAGCGCTGTACGATACCTCTCCTGGCACGTCGCAGCCGCAGTCGTCACCGCAGAGGTCGCTTTGGTCGCAGCGCTGTCCGCTACCTCTCCTGGCACGTCGCAGCCGCAGTCGTCACCGCAGAGGTCGCTTTGGTCGCAGCGCTGTCCGATACCTCTCCTGGCACGTCGCAGCCGCAGTCGTCACCGCAGAGGTCGCTTTTGTCGCAGCGCTGTCCGCTACCTCTCCTGGCACGTCGCAGCCGCAGTCGTCACCGCAGAGGTCGCTTTGGTCGCAGCGCTGTCCGCTACCTCTCGTGGCACGTCGAAGTCGTCACCGCAGAGGTCGCTTTGATGGCAGCGCTGTCCGCTACCTCTCCTGGCACGTCGCAGCCGCAGTCATCACCGCAGAGGTCGCTTTGGTCGCAGCGCTGTCCGATACCTCTCCTGGCACGTCGCAGCCGCAGTCGTCACCGCAGAGGTCGCTTTGGTCGCAGCGCTGTCCACCACCTCTCCTGGCACGTCGCAGCCGCAGTCGTCACCGCAGAGGTCGCTTTGGTCGCAGCGCTGTCCGCTACCTCTCGTGGCACGTCGAAGTCGTCACCGCAGAGGTCGCTTTGATGGCAGCGCTGTCCGCTACCTCTCCTGGCACGTCGCAGCCGCAGTCGTCACCGCAGAGGTCGCTTTGGTCGCAGCGCTGTCCGCTACCTCTCCTGGCACGTCGCAGCCGCAGTCGTCACCGCAGACGTCGCATTGGTCGCAGCGCTGTCCGCTACCTCTCGTGGCACGTCGAAGTCGTCACCGCAGAGGTCGCTTTGATGGCAGCGCTGTCCGCTACCTCTCCTGGCACGTCGCAGCCGCAGTCGTCACCGCAGAGGTCGCTTTGGTCGCAGCGCTGTCCGCTACCTCTCCTGGCACGTCGCAGCCGCAGTCGTCACCGCAGAGGTCGCTTTGGTCGCAGCGCTGTCCGCTACCTCTCGTGGCACGTCGAAGTCGTCACCGCAGAGTTCGCTTTGATGGCAGCGCTGTCCGCTACCTCTCCTGGCACGTCGCAGCCGCAGTCGTCACCGCAGAGGTCGCTTTGGTCGCAGCGCTGTCCGATACCTCTCCTGGCACGTCGCAGCCGCAGTCGTCACCGCAGAGGTCGCTTTGGTCGCAGCGCTTTCCGCTACCTCTCCTGGCACGTCGCAGCCGCAGTCGTCACCGCAGAGGTCGCTTTGGTCGCATGCTGTCCGCTACCTCTCGTGGCACGTCGAAGTCGTCACCGCAGAGGTCGCTTTGATGGCAGCGCTGTCCGCTACCTCTCCTGGCACGTCGCAGCCGCAGTCGTCACCGCAGAGGTCGCTTTGGTCGCAGCGCTGTCCGCTACCTCTCCTGGCACGTCGCAGCCGCAGTCGTCACCGCAGAGGTCGCTTTGGTCGCAGCGCTGTCCGCTACCTCTCCTGGCACGTCGCAGTCGTCACCGCAGAGGTCGCTTTGATGGCAGCGCTGTCCGCTACCTCTCCTGGCACGTCGCAGCCGCAGTCGTCACCGCAGAGGTCGCTTTGGTCGCAGCGCTGTCCGCTACCTCTCCTGGCACGTCGCAGTGTCACCGCAGAGTTCGCTTTGAATGCAGCGTTGTCCGCTACCTCTCCTGGCACGTCGCAGCCGCAGTCGTCACCGCAGAGGTCGCTTTGGTCGCAGCGCTGTCCGCTACCTCTCCTGGCACGTCGCAGCCGCAGTCGTGTCGTCACCGCAGAGGTCGCTTTGGTCGCAGCGCTGTCCGCTACCTCTCCTGGCACGTCGCAGCCGCAGTCGTAACCGCAGAGGTCGCTTTGGTCGCAGCGCAGTCCGCTACCTCTCCTGGCACGTCGCAGTCGTCACCGCAGAGGTCGCTTTGATGGCAGCGCTGTCCGCTACCTCTCCTGGCATGTCGCAGCCGCAGTCGTCACCGCAGAGGTCGCTTTGGTCGCAGCGCTGTCCGCTACCTCTCCTGGCACGTCGCAGTCGTCAGCGCAGAGGTCGCTTTGATGGCAGCACTGTCCGCTACTTCTCCTGTCACGTCGCAGCCGCAGTCGTCACCGCAGAGGTCGCTTTGGTCGCAGCGCTGTCCGCTACCTCTCCTGGCACGTCGCAGTCGTCACCGCAGAGGTCGCTTTGGTCGCAGCGCTGTCCGCTACCTCTCCTGGCACGTCGCAGTCGTCACCGCAGAGGTCGCTTTGGTCGCAGCGCTGTCCGCTACCTCTCCTGGCACGTCGCAGTCGTCACCGCAGAGGTCTCTTTGATGGCAGCGCTGTCCGCTACCTCTCCTGGCACGTCGCAGCCGCAGTCGTCACTGCAGAGGTCGCTTTGGTCGCAGCGCTGTCCGCTACCTCCCCTGGCACGTCGCAGTCGTCACCGCAGAGGTCGCTTTGGTCGCAGCGCTGTCCGCTACCTCTCCTGGCACGTCGCAGTCGTCACCGCAGAGGTCGCTTTGATGGCAGCGTTGTCCGCTACCTCTCCTGGCATGTCGCAGCCGCAGTCGTCACCGCAGAGGTCGCTTTGGTCGCAGCGCTGTCCTCTACCTCTCCTGGCACGTCGCAGTCGTCACCGTAGAGGTCGCTTTGATGGCAGCGCTGTCCGCTACCTCTCCTGGCACGTCGCAGCCGCAGTCGTCACCGCAGAGGTCGCTTTGGTCGCAGCTCTCTCCGCTACCTCTCCTGGCATGTCGCAGCCGCAGTCGTCACCGCAGAGGTCGCTTTGGTCGCAGCGCTGTCCTCTACCTCTCCTGGAACGTCGCAGTCGTCACCGTAGAGGTCGCTTTGATGGCAGCGCTGTCCGCTACCTCTCCTGGCACGTCGCAGCCGCAGTCGTCACCGCAGAGGTCGCTTTGGTCGCAGCGCTGTCCGCTACCTCTCCTGGCACGTCGCAGCCGCAGTCGTCACCGCAGAGGTCGCTTTGGTCGCAGCGCTGTCCGCTACCTCTCCTGGCACGTCGCAGCCGCAGTCGTCACCGCAGAGGTCGCTTTGGTCGCAGCGCTGTCCGCTACCTCTCCTGGCACGTCGAAGTCGTCACCGCAGAGGTCGCTTTGATGGCAGCGCTGTCCGCTACCTCTCCTGGCACGTCGCAGCCGCAGTCGTCACCGCAGAGGTCGCTTTGGTCGCAGCGCTGTCCGCTACCTCTCCTGGCACGTTGCAGCCTCTGTCGTCACCGCAGGGGTCGCTTTGGTCGCAGCGCTGTCCGCTACCTCTCCTGGCACGTCGCAGTCGTCACCGCAGAGGTCGCTTTGATGGCAGCGCTGTCCGCTACCTCACCAGGCACGTCGCAGCCGCAGTCGTCACCGCAGAGGTCGCTTTGGTCGCAGCGCTGTCCGCTACCTCTCCTGGCACGTCGCAGTCGTCACCGCAGAGGTCGCTTTGATGGCAGCGCTGTCCGCTACCTCTCCTGGCACGTCGCAGCCGCAGTCGTCACCGCAGAGGTCGCTTTGGTCGCAGCGCTGTCCGCTACCTCTCCTGGCACGTCGCAGTCGTCACCGCAGAGGTCGCTTTGATGGCAGCGCTGTCCGCTACCTCTCCTGGCATGTCGCAGCCACAGTCGTCACCGCAGAGGTCGCTTTGGTCGCAGCGCTGTCCGCTACCTCTCCTGGCACGTCGCAGTCGTCACCGCAGAGGTCGCTTTGATGGCAGCGCTGTCCGCTACCTCTCCTGGCACGTCGCAGCCGCAGTCGTCACCGCAGAGGTCGCTTTGGTCGCAGCGCTGTCCGCTACCTCTCCTGGCACGTCGCAGTCGTCACCGCAGAGGTCGCTTTGATGGCAGCGCTGTCCGCTACCTCTCCTGGCACGTCGCAGCCGCAGTCGTCACCGCAGAGGTCGCTTTGATCGCAGCGCTGTCCGCTACCTCTCCTGGCACGTCGCAGTCGTCACCGCAGAGGTCGCTTTGATGGCAGCGCTGTCCGCTACCTCTCCTGGCATGTCGCAACCGCAGTCGTCACCGCAGAGGTCGCTTTGGTCGCAGCGCTGTCCGCTACCTCTCCTGGCACGTCGCAGTCGTCACCGCAGAGGTCGCTTTGATGGCAGCGCTGTCCGCTACCTCTCCTGGCATGTCGCAGCCGCAGTCGTCACCGCAGAGGTCGCTTTGGTCGCAGCGCTGTCCGCTACCTCTCCTGGCACGTCGCAGTCGTCACCGCAGAGGTCGCTTTGATGGCAGCGCTGTCCGCTACCTCTCCTGGCACGTCGCAGCGGCAGTCGTCACCGCAGAGGTCGCTTTGGTCGCAGCGCTGTCCGCTACCTCTCCTGGCACGTCGCAGCCGCAGTCGTCACCGCAGAGGTCGCTTTTGTCGCAGCGCTGTCCGCTACCTCTCCTGGCACGTCGCAGTCGTCACCGTAGAGGTCGCTTTGATGGCAGCGCTGTCCGCTACCTCTCCTGGCACGTCGCAGCCGCAGTCGTCACCGCAGAGGTCGCTTTGGTCGCAGCGCTGTCCGCTACCTCTCCTGGCACGTCGCAGCCGCAGTCGCAGCACGCCTCCCGCGCAGCGCTGCTCGCCTGCCAGGCGGCGCTCAACCCTCTCGACAAAAGCGAGGCCCCCGGTGCCGAATGCTTTGAGAGTACGCTGATGCTATAGCCCCACACCTAGCTATCGTATACAACCTCTCGCTTTGTCAGAGTCGTACCCGAGGACTGGAAAGTTGCACAGGTCACCCCACTACGAGTGAGCCGCAGAACTACAGGCCTTTATCACTGACGTCGGTTTGCAGAACGTTTTCAGAACTGTCCTGAAACATTGTCAGCTATCTCGAAGAGGACGACCTACTGATCCGTAGTCAACACGGATTCACAGTCTCGTTCTTGTGAAACACGTCATCTGATGAGTGCTATCTTCGACAAGGGATGTCAAATGAGTCCGTATTTCTAGATTTACAAAAAGCTTTCCACACTGCACCGCACAAACGTTTTCTAATCAAATTGCGTGCTTATGGAATATTGCCACAGTTGTGAGATTCGATTCGTGATCTCGTGTCAGAAAGTACACACAGTACGTTGTAATTCACGGTACGTCATCGATCAGAAGTGATATCCGGCGTATCCCACGCAAGTGTTATAGAGCACCTATTGTTCCTTATTCTTATAAACGATTTAGGAGACAGTCTGAGTAGCTCTCTTAGGTTATTCGTGGATCATGCTGTTACTTATCGGTTAGGAAAGTCACCAGAAGATCAAAAAATGGCAATTCACCCTTAATAATAACAACTGTCAAGTCATCCATATGTCCACTGAAAGAAGCCCGTTAAACTTCATTTACACGATAAATGAGTCAACTACGTACCTCGGAGTAACAATAACGAACAATTTAAATAGGAAACAACACATAGAAAATGTTGTTGAAGGCGAAGCAAAGACTACGTATCAAATTCAGGGCAGACCAGCTCGCTTTGTATTTTCGCGATATAGGTGTGAGAGTGTCACGGAAATGATGCACGAATTGGGGTGGAAATGGTCAAAGAAAGTCGTTATACGTCGGCATGAGATCTATATCCGAAATGTCTTTCACCAACTTTCTCTTCCGAATGTAAAAATATATTTTTGGCACCCGCCTACATTGGAGCCGTGATCATCATAATCGTGTAGAAGGAATCAGATCGAAAACGGAAAGATTTACCTGTTACTTTTTCTCGCAAGCTCTTAGAGGACGGCACTGTACAGGTGTATTACAAAAGTGGCTCGTTGAACCCTCTGCCATACACTTCAGTGTGATTTACAGTGTATTTGTGTAGACGTAGATCTGGTGGCCTGGAATCTGACGCTCTCGGTACACCCGTGTCACTGCCGCGGCAGGTTAGCCGTGCGCACTAAGTCGCCGTCGGGGGTTCGGGTCCTCCCTCGGCCTCCGACGCGCCAGACGCGCCCTGTGAGGCGAGCACGGCGCCACCCCACCTCCTCAGTGCACGACCGTTCAGAATATTTCAACGGCGCTGCAAGTCTACGAGCGAGACGGCGCCAATCGATTCTCCACTCCGAAACCGCTTATTAACAGTTTGCAATCACAGTGACTCAGCTGAGTCTGCCTGCAATCTTCGTGGAAAGCGTGTACCAGTGACAAAGACCACACCGTTTCCCGGCAAGATTCACCGATAAGAGATGATTTCGTGCAAGTTAAAACTGAACAACTCTTCAAAGTCACTACGTCAGAAAGCACACGAAAACCACACTTCGAATTTCTGCGGTGACGAATCTAATTTACTGTCGCGAATTAGACGGTACCCAGTCCGCCTCATCGCTGACCAACAGTTTCAGCTAGATATAACCAAAAACGTCCGTACACCGAAATCTGCATACTTGCGAAAACAGCGTGAAGAAACTTGTAGCTATCTCAGTACGTTGTTGTGGCCATTCATCAAAGTCCAATAATCTTCTACAAAACTGTTTTATTTTTTATTTAATTAATTTATTTTCTGTTGTTGTTGTTGTGGTCTTCAGTCCAGAGACTGGTTTGATGCAGCTCTCCACCCTACTCTATCCTGAGCAAGCCTTTTCATCTCCTCATAAGAACGACAACCCACATCCACTTGAATCTGCTTATTATACGCGTTTCTTGGTCTCCCTCTGCGATTTTTACCCCACACACTTCCCTCCAATGCTAAATTCACAATTCCTTGATGTCTAAGAATGTGTCCTACCAATCTATCCCTTCTTTTAGTCAAGGTATGCCAGAAATTTTTTTTCTCCCCAATTCGGTTCAGTACCTCCTCATTAGTTACGCGATCCACCCACCTAATCTTCAGCATTCTTCTGTAGGACCACATTTCAAAAGCCTCTATCCTCTTTCTGTCCACACTGCTTATCGTCCATGTTTCACTCCCATACAAGGCAACACTCCATACAAATGCCTTCAGAAAGGATTTCCTTAGGCTTAAATCAATATTCGATGTTAACAAATTTCTCTTTTTCAAAAACGCCTTTCTACCCATTGCCATTCTGCATTTTATATCCTCTGTACTGCGACCATCATTTGTTATTTTACTGCCCAAGTAACAAAACTCATCTACCTCCTTTATTGTTTCGTTACCTAATCTAATTCCTTCAGCATCACCTGATGTTCTTACACTGCACTCCATTACCCTAGTTTTATTCTTGTTAATGTTCATCTTATATGCACCTTTCAGCACACTGTCCATTCCGTTCAATTGCTCTTGCAGGTCATTTGCTGTATCTGACAGAATTACTATGTCGTCGGCAAAACGCAATGTTTTCAATTCTTCACCCTGAACTTTAATTCCTTCTCCAAATTTCTCCTTGCTTTCCTTTATAGCTTGCTCAATGTACAAATTGAACAACATTGGGGAAAGGCTACAACCCTGTCTTACTCCCTTTCCAACCACTGCATCCCTTTCATGCCCTTCAACTCTGACAACCGCTGTCTGGTTTTTGTCCAAGTTGTAAATAACCTTACGCTCCCTATATTTTACTCCTGCTTGCTTCAGAACTTGAAATAGTTTGTTCCAATCAACATTGTCAAAAGCCTTCTCCAAATCTACAAAAGCTAGAAATGTTGGTTTGCCTTTTCTTAATCTATCTTCTAGGATAAGCCGTAAAGTGAGTATTGCCTCCCGTGTTCCTACATTTCTCCTGAACCCAAACTGATCTTCCCCGAGGTCGGCTTCTACCAGCTTTTCCATCCTTCTGTATATAATTCGTGTTAATATTTTGCAACCATGATTTATTAAACTGATGGTTCTGTAGTTTTCACACCTGTCTGCACCCGCTTTCTTTGGAATGGGGATTATTACATTTTTCTTAAAGTCTGAGGGTACTTCACCTGTCTCATACATCTTACACACAATGTGAAACAATTTTGTCATGGCTGGTTCTCCCAGAGACTTCAGTAGCTCTGACGGGATATCATCTACTCCAGGGGCCTTGTTTCGACTTAGATCTTTCAGTGCTCTGTCAAATTCATCTCTCAGTATAATATCTCCTATTTCATCATCATCTACATCCTCTTCCCTTCCTACAATAGTGTCTCGAAGTTCATTTCCTTTGTAGAGCCCCTCTATATACTCTTTCCACCTTTCAGCTTTCCCTTCTTTGCTGAGAACCGGCTTTCCATCAGTGTCCCTGACATTCATAGAGCTGCCCTTCCTATCGCCAAATGTTTCTTTTATTTTCCGGTAGGCTGTATCTATTTTTCCCCTATTTATACATTCTTCTACATCCTTGCATTTGCCTTCTAGCCATTCCTGCTTAGCCATTTTGCACTTCCTGTCAATCTCATTTCTTAGTCGTCTGTACTCCATTTTGCCTGTTTCATTTACTGCATTTTTATATTTTCTCCTTTCATCGATTAAATTTAGTATCTCCTGTGATATCCAAGGATTTTTTTGTAGGTCTTGCCTTCCTACCTATTTTGTCCTCAGCTGCCTTCACTATTTCATCTCTCAATTTTACCCATTCTTCCTCAACTGTTTTATTTTCCCCTGTTTCTGTCAATTGTTGCCTGAAGCTTCCTCTGAAATTCTTAAGAACTTCAGGTTCCTTCAATTTATCCAGGTCCCATCTCCTTATTATCCTACCTTTCTGTAGTTTCTTCAGTTTCAGCCTACAGTTCATAACTAACAAGTTATGGTCAGAGTCTATGTCTGCCCCTGGGTATGTCCTACACTTCAAAACCTGGTTCCGAAATCTATGTCTTACCATTATAAAATCTATCTGGTATCTCCCGGTGTCTCCTGGTCTCTTCCACGTATACAACCTTCTTTTGTGATTCTTAAACCAGGTGTTTGTTATAACTAAATTATGTTCCGTGCAAAATTCTACCAGGCGGCTTCCTCTTTCATTCCTTTTGCCCAGACCATATTCCCCCACTATCTTCCCTTCCCTTCCTTGTCCTACTACCGAATTCCAGTCTCCCATAACAATTAAGTTTTCCTCTCCCTTAATTGTCTGAATAATTTCCTTTAGCTCCTCATATATTTCTTCGATTTCCTCATCATCGGCAGAGCTAGTTGGCATATAAACCTGTACTACTGTTGTCGGTGTTGGCTTCGTATCTATCTTGACAATGATAATGCGATCGCTGTGCTGGTCATAGTAGTTTACCCGCATTCCTATTTTCTTATTCATTATCAATCCTACTCCTGTGATACCCCCAACTGATTTTGTATTTATAATCCTGTACTCACCTGACCAGAAATCCTGTTCATCCTGCCACCGAACTTCACTAATCCCCACTATATCTAACTTCAACCTATCCATTTCCCTTTTTAAATTTTCTAATTTTCCTACTCGATTAAGGGATCTAACATTCCACGCTCCGACCCGTAGAATGCCAGTATTGTCTTTCCTGATGATCACATCCTCTTGAGTAGTCCCCGCCCGGAGATCCGAATGGGGGACTATTTTACCTTCGGAATATTTTACCCGAGAGGATGCCATCATCATATGTTCATACAGTAGAGCTGCATGTCCTCGGGAAAAATAACGTCTGTAGTTTCCCCTTGCTTTCAGCCGTTCGCAGTAGCTGTGTGGCAAAGCCGCATTAGCTGATGTTACAAGGCCAGCTCAGTCAATCATCTAGACTGTTGCCCCTGTAACTACTGAAAAGGCTGCTGCCCCTCTTCAGGAACCACACGTTTGTCTGGCCTCTCCACAGATACCCCTCCGCTGTGGTTGCACCTACGGTACGGCTATCTGTATCGTTGAGGCACGCAAGCCACCCCACCTCGGCAATGTCTGTGGTTCATGGGAGTGGAATTTATTTTCTATTTTTGCAAATTAAAGGTATGATTTTTACTGGGTTCGGTGATTTGCATGTAAACATGACGAGCTCTTAAGATAATAAGCTGCATGACTGACTATTTTACCATGAGGCTGTTAGTTATACGTCTGGCGGAAGGTTCGATTATTTTCTTGGTCATAGAGCCTGAAGAAGGCAGTCTGTAAGTCGAAACTGATTGCCTGTAACAGAGATACGTAGTGTGACGCGTATCAGGTAAAGTAATCAACGATTCGAAGATAGGTTTAAATTCCACAGTGCTTTACTTGGCATCGGCCTGTTTGGAAGTGGTACTCCGTTGCCTTCCTCCGACCTTCGAACTGACTTACCCAGACAGTTATACAGTGAACTGCAGTTTAAAGTGATTTCCGAACCAAGGTCCAACTCGGCATTTTCCACAGTAACAACATTACCAACAATGAAAGAAATACAAAGTGACAAAAAACCATAGAAGTGGGCTAGGATCGAACCCTGGACCTTTAAATTTGTAACCTGGCCCTCTGTAACTGTCCTCCAGAGCCACACTACATGTGCATCTATTCCTAGAGATCAGCCAACGCGGTGTAATCGACAACGTCGTGCAGGGCTGTTCCGCCGCTAAACGTCGCTGTCAAACGTCGCACGAGTGCGCGCGTGGTCACCTCGCGACAGTGAGATACAGCACTCTTTTGCCATGACGGTTTCACTAACAGCCCAGGTCTGGAAAACCAGAAAGCATCGAGACTGGAACAACTGTTTGACCCACAGAAGAAAATGTCAAATGTTTGTAGAGCTTATGGGATTTAACTACGTGGTCAAAAAAAATGTTCAAATGTTTGTAGAGTCTATGGGACTTAACTACGGGGTCAACAGTCCCTAAACTTACAAACTACTTATGAACTACTTACAACTAAGGACGGCACAAATATCCATGCCCGAGGGGGGATTCGAACCCCCGACCGTAGCGGCCGTGCAGACCGTGAACGTGGTCATCAGTCCCTAAACTTACAAACTACTTATGAACTAGCTAATACTAAGGACGATACAAATATCCATGCCCGAGGGGGGATTCTAACCCCCGACCGTAGTGGCCGTGCAGGAACGTGACTGGCTCGCCACAGACCGCTCGGCCACCGCGGCCGGCACTACATCCTTGAAAAGATAATCAGAACCTGGCGCGAAAGTTTAATGTTAACGAACTACAACCAGTTACGAATTGGAACCAAATCGAAGGTGATCGAGGCAGAGAACACAGACACCGGGAGATGGCCCCATATTTAGTACCGGGTTTTGGCGGGGCGTCTTTAATGTTAGTCATGACTTCTGTTTTCTCTTAACACTTCCACAGAAGTCATGACTAACATTAAAGACGCCCCGCCAAAACCCGGTACTAAATATGGGGCCATCTCCCGGGTGAACAAATTAAAGTACTTAGGTGAGATCTAAATGAGTATTGGACTGGATAAGGAAGCGCTTCGGGAACGGACAGAAGAGCGCAAGCAGGCAGTTCCTCTCATCAGTTGAAAACGTTTGGTCAATGATGGCCGAGCAACAGGCTCGTCACAACACGCCAGTCACTACTCCTGATGAACTGTGGTATCGTGTTGAAGCTCCATGGGCACCTGTACCTGTACACGCCATCCAAGCTCTGTTTGACGAGATGCCCAAGCGGTTGTTCTGGGTACTTCTTACTCAGAATCTATGCACCCAAATAGCGTGAAAATGTAATCACATGTCAGTTGTAGTGTAATATATTCGTCTTATGAATACCCGTTTATCATCTGCATTTCTTCTTGGTGTAGCAATTTTAATGGCGTGTATATTCGTATTCGGGAAAAAAAAAGTCGTTGACAGAAATTTCACAAATGAATGTCGCCTTTTATTTAATGATTTCTACCTGAACTCGCGCGTCATTTCCGTGACACTCTCTCACTTATATTAGATAATTTTAATGCGTGGCAACTTTAACTTACTCCCGATACGTTGCCAAAATGCATGTGATGCTACTGATGATAGTTGTGTGGGAACAACAAGATTAATATGAAGCTAAATGACGTGCAGTGCAGACGAACGACGGCGGCAAAGATTATCATTAATGTTTAACATTAATAATTCTTTGATAATGATATAATTTCTATTGTTTATTGATCTTCTATTCTTTATTCTGTGTATTAACGTGATTAAAGTGCATGAAGTGCAAGCCGTTATTTTTATTTTAAATTAATATGGTTCTAAGAAGCGGCAACAGTTGCTTAAGAAAGCCCACCTAAATTCGTTCACGAAAGAAGACGTAGCAAATACGCCAGAATTCGTATCAAAAACAGCTGCCAGTATGCGTAATTTAGAAGCTGATACCCCTGGTCTATTAAAGCAACTTAATTCACTTAAGAAAAGTAATTATTCCGGTCCCGATCGTATACAAATTAATTTCTTTTCAGAGTAAGCTGATGCAATAGCCCCTTAACTAGTTATCATATACAACCACTCACTCAGCGAACATTACATGCCCAAGGACTGGAAAGTTGCACAAGTTATGTCAATATTCAAGAAAGGCGTCAGGAGTGTCCCGCAAAATTACAGGCCTGTATCAGTGACGTCGGTTTCCATCAGTATTTTAGAACATATACTTTCCTCAAATTTTATGAACTACTTGGAAGAGAAAGACCTATTGTCCCATAGTCAACACGGATTCAGAAAGTATCGTTTATGTGAAACACAGCCAGCTCTTTCCTCACATGTGATGAGTGCCATCGACAACGGTTGTTAAATGGATTCAGTGATTTCCTGTCGCACAGGACACAATACGTTGTAATTGACGGAAAGTCATCGAGTGTACATGAAGTGACATCTGGAGTTCCCCAGGGAAGCGTTGCAGGGTCCTTACTGTTCCTTATTTTTACAAACGATTTAGGAGACAAATTGAGCAGCTCTCTTAGGTTTTCGCGGATGATGCTGTCACTTATTGCTTAGTAAAGTCGCCAGAAGATCAAAAGAAGTTGTAAAATCGTTTACATAAGATATCTGCATGGTGTAAAAAAATGGCAATTGGCCCTTAATAATGATAAGTGTGAAGGCATACATATGACTAGTAAAAGAATCTTATTACACTTCATTTACACCATAAATCAGTCATAACTACAGGACGTAAATTCAACTAAATACCTAGGAGTAACAATTACGAAACACGTAAATAAAGAACGCACAGAAACTATTTTAGGGAAGGCGAACCAAGGGTACGTTTTGTTAGCAGAACACTTGGAAGGTGCAACAGTTGTACTAAAGAAACTGCGTAGACCACACCTGTGCGTCCTATTTTGGAGTACTGCTGCGCATTGTGGGATCCCTACCAAGTGGGACTGACAGACGATTTAGAGAAAGTACAGAGAAGGGCAGCTCGTTATTTATTATCGCGATATAGGGGAGATAGTGTCACGGGAATGATGTACTAGTTAAGGAGGAAATCCTTGAAACAAAGGCGATATTCGTTGCGACTAAATATATTTGTGAAATTTGTTTCACCAACTTTCTCTTCCGAAAGCTAACATACTTTGCTAGCAATACATGCATAGGAGTGCGTTATCATCAAAGTAAAATAAGAAATATCAGATTGAAAACGGAGAGATACAGGTGTTTCTCTTTCTCGCGAGCTATTAGAGAATGGAACTGTAGAGAAACATGATAAAAGCGCTTCTGTGAAGCCTCTGGAATGCACATCAGTCGTACGTGTGCTGCTATTGTATGACCTTTCTCGATGTCCTCCAGTCCCCCAGCGGGCACCAGTACTCCACAAGTGGAGTGTAGGCTGTTTCTTTAGTAGAACCCTTGCACCTTCTAAGTATTCTGCCAATGAAACGTAGCCTTCCCTACAATATTTTATGTGTTTTTTTATTATTATTTCATTTTAAGTTGTTGGCAAATGTTATTTCTAGGTGTCATCTCTAGAAATACTAAACATATTTCCTCCAATTTACCCTCATGTAATGGCAGGCATCAACTACTTGATACCCTGAATTGTGTGAGAGTATATAGGAGGAAATATGTTTTGCCTTTGTAGCGAGGTCAGAAGCATGGAAGATTTGAAAATGAGCGCAGGACAGCTAAGTAGTAATTTGTCATCGTTACAATATAACACATCTCATTTACTGAACAAGTTCTCATAGTTGTTAAGATACGCTGTTGTTTACTAGATTCTGTTTGCTGCCAATCATATTGTCTGCCACGTCTGTGAGTCGTGCAACTCTTGCGACTCCGTGTATAAGACGTGTTCAGTACAAGTGTTGGTCGCGTGTTGTACACTTGCCCCTCCAATCGTATGGCGACGGCTACAGCAGCGGCAGCGGCAGCGGCGAGGCCGCCCTGCTCACGGCCGCCGCGCGTGCACCAGCGGGCCGCTGCCGCTGCCGCTGCCGCCACGCTGCCTGATCAAATGCTCCAATCACTGTGAGTCTGAAGGGCGAAACTGCTTACGAACCATTTCAACTAAAGTAAACTAACCCGAGGACAAACACGTAATCCCGTGCCTTAGGGAGGACTCGAACCTCCGACGGCGAGCGACCGCGCCTTAGACCGCACGGCTACTGCACCGCGGCGGATCGCGCCTGCCGTGCCCTGTTAGTGGCCAGCAGTTCAGCAGTTCAGCAGACCGGTGAGGCGACCGCGGGCACTGCAGCCACGCCGGGGCTGTCCAGCCGGCGTCTGCTGCTGTCGACGGGGTCCGCGGTGGGGGTTCACGTCTGGGAAGGTCGCCAACAGAATGCAGAATCATTGCCACGAAGCTGAAGCTTGATCCTTTGTACGTCACCGACTCAGTGTTCGCTTAGTTGGCTAAGCGAGAGAGTCAAGGAATTTTGTATTTTCGGTCTCCTGCTGCCGGTTCGTAGAACGTAAGTAAATCACGTGCACACGTATTTCAATAGAGATTATATTACATCTTATTAAATGTAAATCTCCAAAGAGGTTCTTGGACATAGTTTTCAATTACGATACCATCATCTACGTCATTATTTTCTTAGCTCCATTACGTAAACTACTACCCATTGCCCTTCTCCGAGGAGTGGCTCTAGTATGGGACGCTGCCCATGAAAGGCCAGCAAATGTTTCGTCATTCATCGAGGGATACATCAACATACTGTGGACTGGGTGAATGTGGGCTTCTTCACTTTTTCTGCATTCTGTGTAGCAGTTCCTACTCCACAGAATTTGTTTGTTTATTATGGACTATCGCAAGAAAGTTTTTGATAGCTCTCCCCACTTCATACCTCGACGAAAAACGTATCAGCAGTGTTACGAATCTTCTTACAAAAAGAAGAAACAGTCTGAAATAATTAAAAGAGGACATTTAAGGTTAAACCTAACGAAACTTAAACCAAATATTGATAGTTTACTAAAAAGGCATCAGCCCCATCCCTCCCATTAACACCTTGTATGTATTTGTTTTGTTAAATATACATTTGTATTATTTAAATCAAGAGATGTATTATCTCTCAACATCTTTCTTTTTTATTGTTTTTCACTCGCTCCTTTACAGTTAAAGTTATCAACGTCAGTAGCATCATAATAGGCAAGAAAACACATTTGAAATTGGGAATTGGAAAAAAAAATAAGTAAACAAAAGACAGGGGGTCTACATAGGGCAGAAATAGTCGGCAAGGGGTCTAGGACTACCAGACAAAAAAGTTTGAGAATCACTGGTCTACAGCTACATCTTCATCCGTATTCCGCTAGCCAGCCCAATGTGCACTGTGTCTGGGTCTGGGAAAGGGTACTCGCCCTTCCCCCCCTTCCAGTCGCGTATGCTTCGTCAAAAAAAAAAAAAAAAAGTGTTTCCCTGAGTGGACCCTAATCTATCCGGTCTTATCCTTGTTGATATACATAGGAGGAAGCAATATATCTGGTCACGCATGTATTCTCTCAGAACTTTGACACGAGCCTGTATCACGGTACAGAAAGTGTGTGCTGGACGCTGCCGGCTGCTCTGCGTCGCACCCTCTCTGCCTTCTCTGCCCCTCCTGGTGCGGAGCACTCGAGTGCTGGCGGGACGAGAGTTTCGTGAGCCGCTTCTCTGCTGCGGCCTGCCCTTCCTGACGATTCTCACCCTCCTGATATTAAATGGTCGTTCCATTCCAGACCGCCTCTTACGTCTACTTGCAGATATCTTATACAAGTAACTGCTTCCAGTGTTGGTTCTCTGCGAAGTTAGGCTATATGAAAAGAATCTTTCCATGCATTATTTTACTTTTGTTTCCATTGAGGCTCAGATCATCTCGCATTTACCTACCTTTCTCCAGTGTTCCGAATGCAAGATAAACTACGACATCACCCGCAAAAAGCCTCATTGAACTTCCGACGATATCTACGAGATCATTTACGTAAATTGTGAAAAGCAATGGTCCTATAACACTCCCCTGGGACACACGGAAATCACTTTATCGTCTCGAGACTTCCCTCCGTCGAGAACGCTCTGCTCGGCAGCAACGCTCGTGCAGTCACACAGCTAGCCTGCCTCTCCGTGCGCCCGCACCCTGTCCACGCCACGGACACCTGCTGCCTGCGCTGCCGGGAGACCAGCAGTCACTGGCTGCCCAGGGTCCTCGCGGTCGCCCAGCCACTCGCATTCGGCACGAGTTGCAAAGTCTGCGCCTTCCCTTACAGATTTCAACATCTGCAGCCGCCCCCAGGGCGATGCAGCTCGTTCTTTGACGTTATTCGTTTCTGATACTTCTCGTCACTTTTGGCCCAGTTGAGCTTACGACAGGAACTCCGATAATGGGCCAATGCGATCGCCTTTTCTCAGCTCGAAAATTAAATCGAAATAGCAGCTCAACCGTTCATCTGACACGAAACTTGAATTTGCAAAGGAGAAAATTCTCTACAGCTTTGCTCTGATATGTTGTTTTCATATATGGCATCGTTTCAGAGATATTTGATACTGTCTTGTCTGTCAGTAACGTGTTCCCGCTTTTCAACCGAACGACTCCAAATTTTGCAGACAAAATTGTAGGCGACCAGCGACCGGAACCTCCCTTTTTCAAATATTTTCAAATTTTCAAAAAATATGTTATAGTAACACTTAAAACAGGCTGTATATACAGGTCTTTTAACACCGGGAAATTTAATTGCAAATAGCGCCATAACCGTTCACCTGAGACGAAAATTCCAGAAACGTATTTGTAGTGGAGAAAATTCTTGACAACTTTCCTCTCTTACGTTTTTCCATAACTCGCACCGTTTCAGAGATATTTGCAAAAGTAACGGCGGTTTGACACTGTCAGCTGATTTTACGTAAACCAGAACAGGTAAAGAAGATAAACTTGAAAAAGACAAACTACCTCGGAAAGAAAATTGATAATATTAATGGAAAAGGATAACGAAAATATTGGAGAGATATTAAAATAATAGTTTAAAGAGATAAAAGTTGGAAAGAAAGTATGTTTGTCGAAGCTAAACTCAAATATCAAATAATTTTGTGCTGTTCAAATGTTCAAATGTTTGTTAAGCTTATGGGACTTAACTACGGGATCATCAGTCCCTTACGTTGCACGCTGGCAGTCAGGTTGCGACTTTCTTATGGTGAAACGCTCACACCTACCACTGCCTGCGGTTTATCATACGAGTAGGTTGAACGGTTATAGTTTCGTTTTTAATTAGCAAAGCAAGGATGATGAGTCGTGTCTTTCTTTTCAATCCTCTGCTCTTCGGGACATTCGATCTAATTTTAACCGACCACTTCAGAAATAGATTCCTTAACATAAAATTGTACGGAACGAATGTTATTATGATGTGACGTGGGTACCCCATGAAATTGCTGGAATTTATCCTTCTCCTTCCATTTCGACTTTTATTTGTACTTTTTACTTCTTCATTTGAATCGAGGTTTCGTTCTCGGTTTCTCTTAGAGGTATACGTAAGAGCCAGCTGTCCTTCACACAGACTAACAAGGTCTATAAGGAAGATTTCGCACAAACTACTGTTACAAAACAGTAAGGCGACAACTCCGAGACGGCACCATACTTAAGTGGCGCTTTGCCTTTTACTGTCCTGAAATTTAAAAATGACATAATAGGGGAGAAAAGGAATTACTGCAAGAAGCGATCGCTTGGTAGGACACATTCTTAGACATCAAGGAATTGTAAATTTAGCATTGGAGGAAAGTCTAAGGTGTACAAAAAATCGCAGAGGGAGACCAAGAGAGGAATACAGTAAGCACTTTCAGATGGATATGGGTTGTTGTTCTTATGCGGAGAGGAAGGGGCTCGTTCAGGATAGAGGAGGGTGGCGAGCTGCATCAAACCAGTCTCCGGACTGAAGACCGCAACAACAACATATTATGACATCACTGCTCAGTTTAAATTTCACCTCTATGTTAGAAAAGCAGCATGAAGCAATTGAAGTACCAGAGTAAATGTAAAAGATGAAAATATCGAGCTAAGCGTAATTTCTTTCTTTCAAACGACATGCCGGCCGCAGTGGCCGAGCGGTCTGCGGCGCACCAGTCACAGTCTGCACGGCCGCTACGGTCGGGGTTTCGAACCCACCCTCGGGCACGGATGTTTGTGTCGTCTTTAGTATAAGGTAGTTCATAAGTAAATTGTAAGTTTAGGGACTGATGACCCCGTAGTTAAGTTCCTTAAGCTTAACAAACATTTGAATATTTTTGAACAAACGACATGTTACAATTACGTTATTCAATTAAGAGATCGATAACACTGTATATATCTATTAGGATATACTGTTTCCTGGAGAACACCTAATCCTGGTATTATGTTATCTGTTATTTAATGGTAACGATATTTCTTTTTGCACGATTTCAGTCGTTGTATTTGTATTTCATCCCACTTCCATCAGTAAGGGTCCCTGACACTAATCTCGTCCATTTAATCGTGTGAAAAATTAGCCTTCAGTGTTTTCGAGATTGTGAAATTTTCGATTCAGACTTGGTAATTGTGATGTAGACCATCAATGACGTTATATGAATGCCATCGCAAGGCACCATAATACAGACAGGTAGGCTGGTGTCGAATAGTCGTCGGCAGTCGTAGAGAGCTTTCGGTGCAGCAGACCCCTGAACCAGGTAACCGTGTCACGTGACCGCAGCCTAGCGAACAGGACGACGACGACACGGAAGCGACGCCGCCCGGGCAGTGGAGCGGCGCCTCCTCCGTGTCCTCTGCGTGGCCTGTCCTGCTGTGCCCCGCTGTGCCCGCTGCCCGCACTCGCCGTGGCCGTGGCCCCTCAGTTGGCCCCTTAGGGGAGGTGTGCACTCCTACAGATCGTTTTAGGCCTCCAAGTTACCAGAATGTGTAAGTGAGGCGGAACTTGTGTACCAGCCAGGTACTCACCTAGTGACGTGCGGAGAACTGCCTAAAACCGAAACCCAGCCGGCAGGACAGCGAGCCTTCGGTTACCCGCCTCCCCGTCCCAGGGAGTAGCGCATCTGGCTGGCCTTTTTCTGCCGAATGATGCCGTATTTGACAAATTGACTGTTCTAATTTGAGCGCCTCGACGTCTTTCACAATTTAATAGCGTTGGCCACAAATGCTTCGTAATACCACAGAGGTCTATCGTAGAAGTATTAGACATATTGAGAAACGCATGGAAATGAGTCATTCTGCTGTGAAGTAGTTTGGTGCGTAGTTAAACATGCCTTCATATCTACGAAGCACTCGTGTCGGTCTGTCTTCCATTCTCTGTTGTTTTTTTTATCATTATTCCTTTACTTATACCCATTAAAACCCATTACCTAATACAAAAATGGGTCGTTTTAAGCAGCCACATTTATCGTGCTCCGTTTGCTCTACATTCGACAGGGCACGTCTTCGCAACATCTGCATCCGCTACAGCCTAGCCGCCGTGTAGTCTGGAGGGCTGTTCTGTGTCGCTTTGCTCCTATCCTAATCGTGCAAGTTTCGCGGGAAGAACAGTCGACAGTAAGCCTCAACGTGGCAACAATTCTCTGATCGTATCAAAAGTCTAATGTTTTAAGGTACTGCTGAAAAGTGTCCATCCTGATACGGTGCATAATTTAACCGTCCAATAATAAGTTACCACGTGTGCCTGTTTACTGATATGTCGGAATGTTTGTAACTCTACTGGACAAACTGCAGCTGTCATCGTCCCCAGACACATAAGCTCTTTGAGCTGACCTTCACAGAGGACAGCACACTCTCCAGCGCCTCTATTGCGCCGCTCCCCCTCTCACCCCCCTCCGCCGGTGGGGCGAGTGTTCCGGCGTCGCGCTACCATCGCCGAGCACAGCCGCCAGCACTCGGTCCACCGGCGCCACTGCTGCAGTGACACAGTAGCATGGCGGCCAGCAATTGGTCCAGTGACACAGTAGTATGGCGGCCAGCACTTGGTCCAGTGACACAGTAGCATGGCGGCCAGCACTCGGTCCAGTGACACAGTACCATGGCGGCCAGCACTCAGACCACCGGCGCCGCTGCTGCAGTGACACAGTAGCATGGCGGCCAGCAATTGGTCCAGTGACACAGTAGTATGGCGGCCAGCACTCGGGCCATTGGCGCCACTGCTGCAGTGACACAGTAGCATGGTGACCAGCACTCGGTCCAGTGACACAGTAGCATGGCAGCCAGCACTTGGTCCAGTGACACAGTAGCATGGCAGCCAGCACTTGGTCCAGTGACAGAGTAGCATGGCGGCCAGCACTAGGTCCAGTGACCCAGTAGCATGGCGGCCAGCACTCGGTCCAGTGACACAGTAGCATGGCGGCCAGCACTTGGTCCAGTGACACAGTAGCATGGCGGCCAGCACTTGGCCCACCGGCGCCACTGCTGCAGTGACACAGTAGCATGGCGGCCAGCACTCGGACCGGTGACACAGTAGCATGGCGGCCAGCACTCGGTCCAGTGACACAGTAGCATGGCGGCCAGCACTTGGTCCAGTGACACAGTAGCATGGCGGCCAGCACTCGGTCCAGTGACACAGTAGCATGGCGGCCAGCACTCGGTCCAGTGACACAGTAGCATGGTGGCCAGCACATGGTCCAGTGACACAGTAGCATGGCGGACAGCACTTGGTCCAGTGACACAGTAGCATGTCGGCCAGCACTTGGTCCAGTGACACAGTAGCATGGCCGCCAGTACTCGGTCCACTGGCGCCACTGCTGCAGTGACACAGTGGCATGGCGGCCAGCACTCGGTCCAGTGACACAGTAGCATGGCGGCCAGCACTCGGTCCAGTGACACAGTAGCATGGTGGCCAGCACCTGGTCCAGTGACACAGTAGCATGGCGGCCAGCACTTGGTCCAGTGACACAGTAGCATGACGGCCAAAACTTGGTCCAGTGACACAGTAGCATTGCGGCCAGCACTCGGTCCACCGGCGCCACTGCTGCAGTGACACAGTAGCATGGCGGCCAGCACTCGGTCCAGTGACACAGTAGCATGGTGGGCAGCACTTGATCCAGTGACACAGTAGCATGGCGGCCAGCACTCGGTCTAGTGACACAGTAGCATGGCGGCCAGCACTTGGTCCAATGACACAGTAGCATGGTGGCCAGCACTCGGTCCACTGGCGCCACTGCTGCAGTGACACAGTAGCATGGCGGCCAGCACTCGGTCCAGTGACACAGTAGCATGGCGGCAAGCACTCGGTCCAGTGACACAGTAGCATGGCGGCCAGCACTTGGTCCAGTGACACAGTAGTATGTCGGCCATCACTCGGTCCACCGGAGAAACTGCTGCAGTGACACAGTAGCATGGCGGCCAGCACTTGGTCCAGTGACACAGTAGCGTGACGGCCAAAACTTGGTCCAGTGACACAGTAGCATTGCGCCCAGCACTCGGTCCACCGGCGCCACTGCTGCAGTGACACAGTAGCATGGCGGCCAGCACTCGGTCCAGTGACACAGTAGCATGGCGGGCAGCACTTGATCCAGTGACACAGTAGCATGGCCGCCAGTACTCGGTCCACTGGCGCCACTGCTGCAGTGACACAGTAGCATGGCGGCCAGCACTCGGTACAGTGACACAGTAGCATGGCGGCCAGCACTTGGTCCAGTGACACAGTAGCATGTCGGCCAGCACTTGGTCCAGTGACACAGTAGCATGGCCGCCAGTACTCGGTCCACTGGCGCCACTGCTGCAGTGACACAGTAGCATGGCGGCCAGCACTCGGTCCAGTGACACAGTAGCATGGCGGCCAGCACTCGGTCCAGTGACACAGTAGCATGGTGGCCAGCACTCGGTCCAGTGACACAGTAGCATGGCGGCCACCACTTGGTCCAGTGACACAGTAGTATGTCGGCCATCACTCGGTCCACCGGAGAAACTGCTGCAGTGACACAGTAGCATGGCGGCCAGCACTTGGTCCAGTGACACAGTAGCATGACGGCCAAAACTTGGTCCAGTGACACAGTAGCATTGCGGCCAGCACTCGGTCCACCGGCGCCACTGCTGCAGTGACACAGTAGCATGGCGGCCAGCACTCGGTCCAGTGACACAGTAGCATGGCGGCCAGCACTTGATCCAGTGACACAGTAGCATGGCGGCCAGCACTCGGTCTAGTGACACAGTAGCATGGCGGCCAGCACTTGGTCCAATGACACAGTAGCATGGTGGCCAGCACTCGGTCCACCGGCGCCACTGCTGCAGTGACACAGTAGCATGGCGGCCAGCACTCGGTCCAGTGACACAGTAGCATGACGGCCAGCACTCGGTCCAGTGACACAGTAGCATGGCGGCCAGCACTCGGTCCAGTGACACAGTAGCATGGCGGCCAGCACTCGGTCCAGTGACACAGTAGCATGGCAGCCAGCACTTGGTCCAGTGACACAGTAGCATAGTGGCCATCACTCGGTCCACTGGCGCCACTGCTGCAGTGACACAGTAGCATGGCGGCCAGCACTCGGTCCAGTGACACAGTAGCATGGAGGCCAGCACTTGGTCCAGTGACACAGTAGCATGGCGGCCAGCACTCGGTCCACCGGCACCACTGCTGCAGTGACACAGTAGCATGGCGGCCAGCACTCGGTCCAGTAACAGTAGCATGGCGGCCAGCACTTGGTCCAGTGACACAGTAGCATGGCGGCCAGCACTCGGTCCAGTGACACATTAGCATGGTGGCCAGCACTTGGTCCGGTGACACAGTAGCATGGCGGCCAGCACTTGGTCCAGTGACACAGTAGCATGGCGGCCAGCACTTGGTCCAGTGACACAGTAGCATGGCGGCCAGCACTTGGTCCAGTGACACAGTAGCATGGCGGCCAGCACTTGGTCCAGTGACACAGTAGCATGGTGGCCAGCACTTGGTCCAGTGACACAGTAGCATGGCGGCCGGCACTTGGTCCAGTGACACAGTAGCATGGCGGCCAGCACTCGGTCCAGTGACACATTAGCATGGCCGCCAGCACTTGGTCCAGTGACACAGTAGCATGGCGGCCAGCACACGGTCCAACGGCGCCACTGCTGCAGTGACACAGTAGCATGGCGGCCAGCACTCGGTCCATTGACACAGTAACATGGCGGCCAGCACTTGGTCCAGTGACACAGTACCATGGCGGCCAGCACTCTGTCCACCGGCGCCACTGCTGCAGTGACACAGTAGCATGGTGGCCAGCACTTGGTCCGGTGACACAGTAGCATGGCGGCCAGCACTTGGTCCAGTGACACAGTAGCATGGCGGCCAGCACTCGGTCTAGTGACACAGTAGCATGGCGGCCAGCACTTGGTCTAGTGACACAGTAGCATGGCGGCCAGCACTCGGTCCAGTGACACAGTAGCATGGTGGCCAGCACTTGGTCCAGTGACACAGTAGCATGGCGGCCAGCACTCGGTCCACCGGCGCCACAGCTGCAGTGACACAGTAGCATGGCGGCCAGCACTTGGTCCAGTGACACAGTAGCATGGCGGCCAGCACTCGGTCCAGTGACACAGTAGCATGGCGGCCAGCACTTGGTCCAGTGACACAGTAACATGGCGGCCAAAACTCGGTCTACTGGCGCCACTGCTGCAGTGACACAGTAGCATGGCGGCCAGCACTCGGTCCAGTGACACAGTAGCATGGCGGCCAGCACTCGGTCCAGTGACACAGTAGCATGGCGGCCAGCACACTTTCCAGTGACACAGTAGCATGGCGGCCAGCACTCGGTCCAGTGACACAGTAGCATGGCGGCCAGCACTCGGTCCAGTGACACAGTAGCATGGTGGCCAGCACTTGGTCCAGTGACACAGTAGCATGGCGGCCAGCACTCGGACCACCGGCGCCACTGCTGCAGTGACACAGTAGCATGGCGGCCAGCACTCGGTCCAGTGACACAGTAGCATGGCGGCCAGCACTCGGTCCAGTGACACAGTAGCATGGTGGCCAGCACTTGGTGCAGTGACACAGTAGCATGGCGGCCAGCACTCGGACCTCCGGCGCCACTGCTGCAGTGACACAGTAGCATGGCGGCCAGCACTCGGTCCAGTGACACAGTAGCATGGCGGCCAGCACTCGGTCCAGTGACACAGTAGCATGGCGGCCAGCACTCGGTTCAGTGACACAGTAGCATGGCGGCCAGCACTCGGTCCACCGGCGCCACTGCTGCAGTGACACAGTAGCATGGCCGCCAGCACTCGGTCTAGTGACACAGTAGCATGGCGGGCAGCACTCGGTCCAGTGACACAGTAGCATGGTGGCCAGCACTCGGTCCAGTGACACAGTAGCATGGCGGCCAGTACTCGGTCCACCGCGCCACTGCTGCAGTGACGCAGTAGCATGGCGGCCAGCACTCGGTCCAGTGACACAGTAGCATGGCGGCCAGCACTCGGTCCAGTGACACAGTAGCATGGCGGCCAGCACTCGGTCCAGTGACACAGTAGCATGGCGGCCAGCACTCGGTCCAGTGACACAGTAGCATGGTGGCCAGCACTCGGTCCAGTGACACAGTAGCATGGCGGCCAGCACTCGGTCCAGTGACACAGTAGCATGGGGGCCAGCACTCGGACCACCGGCGCCACTGCTGCAGTGACACAGTAGCATGGCGGCCAGCACTCGGTCCAGTGACACAGTAGCATGGCGGCCAGCACTTGGTCCAGTGACACAGTAGCATGGCAGCCAGTACTCGGTCCAGTGACACAGTAGCATGGCGGCCAGCACTCGGTCCAGTGACACAGTAGCATGGCGGCCAGCACTCGGTCCAGTGACACAGTAGCATGGTGGCCAGCACTTTGTCCAGTGACACAGTAGCATGGCGGCCAGCACTCAGTCCACCGGCACCACTGCTGCAGTAACACAGTAGCATGGCGTCCAGCACTCGGTCCAGTGACACAGTAGCATGGCAGCCAGCACTTTGTCCAGTGACACAGTAGCATGGTGGCCAACACTCGGGCCATTGGCGCCACTGCTGCAGTGACACAGTAGCATGGTGGCCAGCACTCGGTCCAGTGACACAGTAGCATGGCAGCCAGCACTCGGTCCAGTGACACAGTAGCATGGCGGCCAGCACTTGGTCCAGTGACACAGTAGAATTGCGGCCAGCACTTGGTCCAGTGACAGAGTAGCATGGCGGCCAGCACTAGGTCCAGTGACCCAGTAGCATGGCGGCCAGCACTTGGTCCATTGACACAGTAGCATGGCGGCCAGCACTTGGTCCAGTGACACAGTAGCATGGCGGCCAGCACTTGGTCCAGTGACAGAGTAGCATGGCGGCCAGCACTAGGTCCAGTGACCCAGTAGCATGGCGGCCAGCACTCGGTCCAGTGACACAGTAGCATGGCGGCCAGCACTTGGTCCAGTGACACAGTAGCATGGCGGCCAGCACTCGGTTCACGGGCGCCACTGCTGCAGTGACGCAGTAGCATGACGGCCAGCACTCGGTCCAGTGACACAGTAGCATGGCGGCCAGCACTCGGTCCAGTGACACAGTAGCATGGCGGCCAGCACTCGGTCCAGTGACACAGTAGCATGGCGGCCAGTACTCGGTCCAGTGACACAGTAGCATGGCAGCCAGCACTCGGTCCAGTGACACAGTAGCATGGTGGCCAGCACTCGGTCCAGTGACACAGTAGCATGGCGGCCAGCAGTCGGTTCAGTGAAACAGTAGCATGGCGGCCAGCACTCGGTCCAGTGACACAGTAGCATGGGGGCCAGCACTCAGACCACCGGCGCCACTGCTGCAGTGACACAGTAGCATGGCGGCCAGCACTCGGTCCAGTGACACAGTAGCATGGCGGCCAGCTCTTGGTCCAGTGACACAGTAGCATGGCGGCCAGCACTCGGTCCAGTGACACAGTAGCATGGCGGCCAGCACTCTATCCAGTGACACAGTACATGGCGGCCAGCACTCGGTCCAGTGACACAGTAGCATGGTGGCCAGCACTTTGTCCAGTGACACAGTAGCATGGCTGGCCAGCACTCAGTCCACCGGCACCACTGCTGCAGTAACACAGTAGCATGGCGTCCAGCACTCGGTCCAGTGACACAGTAGCATGGCAGCCAGCACTTTGTCCAGTGACACAGTAGCATGGCGGCCAGCACTCGGGCCATTGGCGCCACTGCTGCAGTGACACAGTAGCATGGTGGCCAGCAATCGGTCCAGTGACACAGTAGCATGGCAGCCAGCACTTGATCCAGTGACACAGTAGCATGGCGGCCAGCACTTGGTCCAGTGACAGAGTAGCATGGCGGCCAGCACTAGGTCCAGTGACCCAGTAGCATGGCGGCCAGCACTCGGTCCAGTGACACAGTAGCATGGCGGCCAGCACTTGGTCCAGTGACACAGTAGCATGGCGGCCAGCACTCGGCCCACCGGCGCCACTGCTGCAGTGACACAGTAGCATGGCGGCCAGCACTCAGACCGGTGACACAGTAGCATGGCGGCCAGCACTTGGTCCAGTGACACAGTAGCATGGCGGCCAGCACTTGGTCCAGTGACACAGTAGCATGGCGGCCAGCACTCGGTCCACCGGCGCCACTGCTGTAGTGACGCAGTAGCATGACGGCCAGCACTCGGTCCAGTGACACAGTAGCATGGCGGCCAGCACTCGGTTCAGTGACACAGTAGAATGGCGGCCAGCACTCGGTCCAGTGACACAGTAGCATGGCGGCCAGCACTCGGTCCAGTGACACAGTAGCATGGCGGCCAGCACTCGGTCCAGTGACACATTAGCATGGCGGCCAGCACTCGGTCCAGTGACACAGTAGCATGGTGGCCAGCACTCGGTCCAGTGACACAGTAGCATGGCGGCCAGCACTCGGTCCAGTGACACAGTAGCATGGGGGCCAGCACTCGGACCACCGGCGCCACTGCTGCAGTGACACAGTAGCATGGCGGCCAGCACTCGGTCCAGGGACACAGTAGCATGGCGGCCAGCACTCGGTCCAGTGACACAGTAGCATGGCGGCCAGCACTCGGTCCAGTGACACAGTAGCATGGCGGCCAGCACTCGGTCCAGTGACACAGTAGCATGGTGGCCAGCACTTTGTCCAGTGACACAGTAGCATGGCGGCCAGCACTCAGTCCACCGGCACCACTGCTGCAGTAACACAGTAGCATGGCGTCCAGCACTCGGTCCAGTGACACAGTAGCATGGCAGCCAGCACTTTGTCCAGTGACACAGTAGCATGGCGGCCAGCACTCGGGCCATTGGCGCCACTGCTGCAGTGACACAGTAGCATGGTGGCCAGCACTCGGTCCAGTGACACAGTAGCATGGCAGCCAGCACTTGGTCCAGTGACACAGTAGCATGGCGGCCAGCACTTGGTCCAGTGACAGAGTAGCATGGCGGCCAGCACTAGGTCCAGTGACCCAATAGCATGGCGGCCAGCACTTGGTCCAGTGACACAGTAGCATGGCGGCCAGCACTCGGCCCACCGGCGCCACTGCTGCAGTGACACAGTAGCATGGCGGCCAGCACTCGGACCGGTGACACAGTAGCATGGCGGCCAGCACTCGGACCGGTGACACAGTAGCATGGCGGCCAGCACTCGGTCCAGTGACACAGTAGCATGGCGGCCAGCACTTGGTCCAGTGACACAGTAGCATGGCGGCCAGCACTCGGTCCAGTGACACAGTAGCATGGCGGCCAGCACTCGGTCCAGTGACACAGTAGCATGGCGGCCAGCACTCGGTCCAGTGACACAGTAGCATGGCGGCCAGCACTCGGTCCAGTGACACAGTAGCATGGCGGCCAGCACTCGGTCCAGTGACACAGTAGCATGGCGGCCAGCACTCGGTCCAGTGACACAGTAGCATGGTGGCCAGCACTCGGTCCAGTGACACAGTAGCATGGCGGCCAGCACTCGGTCTAGTGACACAGTAGCATGGGGGCCAGCACTCGGACCACCGGCGCCACTGCTGCAGTGACACAGTAGCATGGCGGCCAGCACTCGGTCCAGTGACACAGTAGCATGGCGGCCAGCACTTGGTCCAGTGACACAGTAGCATGGCGGCCAGCACTCGGTCCAGTGACACAGTAGCATGGCGGCCAGCACTCGGTCCAGTGAGCGTGGCGGCAGCTGGCGGCGAGACGCGCGGTTATGGGCCGCGGTCGTACGCGAGAGCGAGGCGGGGGTGTGTGGAAGTGAGCGAGGCGGCGCGGATGACGTGGGGAGCCGGGGGGGGTGTGGAAGTGAGCTAGGCGGCGCGGACAACGCGGGGAGACGGGGGTGTGTGGAAGTGAGCAAGGCGGTGCGGATGGAGCGGGGAGGCGGAGGGGTGTGTGGAAGTGAGCAAGGCGGCGCGGATGGAGCGGGGAGGCGGAGGTGTGTGGAAGTGAGCGAGGCGGCGCGGACGGCTCGGGGAAGCGGGGGGGTTGTAAAAGTGAGTGAGGCGGCGCCGATGGTGCGGGGCGGCGGGGGGGGTGTGGAAGTGAGCAAGTCGGCGCGGACGGCGCGGGGAGACGGGGGTGTGTGGAAGTGAGCAAGGCGGCGCGGATGGAGCGGGGAGGCGGAGGGGTGTGTGGAAGTGAGCAAGGCGGCGCGGATGTAGCGGGGAGGCGGAGGGGTGTGTGGAAGTGAGCGAGGCGGCGCGGACGGCACGGGGAGGCGGAGGGGTGTGGAAGTGAGTGAGGCGGTTCGGACGGCGCTGGGAGGCATGGGGGTGTGGAAGTGAACGAGGCGGCGTGGACGGTGCGGGGAGGCGGAGGGGTGTGGAAGTGAGCGAGGCGGCGCGGACGACACGGGGAGGCGTGGGGGAGGCCAGCAGAGGCTCGACAGTTGTGACAAACAGCGCGCTACGATGGATGCGTGCGCGAGTTGTGAGGTGCGTCCAAATACTGATGGAATTTTGTAGACCACACTAGAGTAGCAGCGGATCTACGCCGTATAGAGGAACTGTCACTGAGTTCCACTGCTTCCGTCACGGATAAAATTTACTGCGTCATCCGACGTGCTCCTTATTTTTCGACGTCTCTCAGTTTTTCTCCAAGATTCTTATTGCGATACACAGTTCAGGAAATAACGTCATAAATCGTGATTCAAAAAAACCCTCACGTCATGCCACCTGTGGTTTACGATTCTTCATTGTTCCACTATTTATTCGCCACACACAGTTTCGTAGTATAACACTCTACAAATATGGAAAATTATATTATTGTACGACATATAGTCGAGGATATATGATGCCATAAGTATTAAGCTGCTTGAAAAGAAACTAAAATGGTCAGATAGTAAGGTAATAGCCGATGGACAGAAAGGGAAGAACTGAGATGGACTGAGATAAGACAGAGATACATACTCGTACGTGCTGCCACGAACAGCCCTTACTCTGACAGATCTACCTTTCAACTTGAAAAGACTGCAGTTTCCAGTGAGACTTGCATTTTCTATTACGATTAACAAATCAATGGGACGGTCTGTTAAATACTGCGGAGTGGATTTGACGTCTTCAGGGACAACCGCATGACCCCGCTCAACGGTGGGCTCGCCGAAGAATTTACCCACTTAAGGTCCTGGACAAGTAACGAGAAATATGTTTGTAGTCATTTTTTAATTAAATTACTGTCATAAAACATTTGTATTTTATTACTATTTTTATTTCTTTGGATACTGTTCTCTTAGCTTTGTACGTTATGCATATTTCTTTGTTTTACTCTTTCATAATTTCTGAGGTGTTTTCATGAATACGAAATTTTTCCGCATTTTTATTTTCGTCTCTAATATAAGTGTGGAATAATGCGTATATACTTTAGCAATACCGGGCTTAGCTGCCGGTATCTAAACAAACGCCGCCCGGGCAGATCTGCTCACAGGGTGGAAGCGACCGCAGAGCTTCGCCGTTGAGAAACCCGTTGATTTATTACAACGACCGAGGGAGGCCTTCCGCCTTATTACAATGGTCACGACTATATAATAAACAGAGTGAATCAGAGGAAGGTGTCCTTACATCGATGTGCTTACGCCGAAAGTAGGATCCATGGAAGGGAAAGCTTCTTTCGAAGGATGGACAAGTACTGAGCGGTTTAGAACATTTGACGACCACCTGACGATGCAAGTTCTATTATTTGTGTTAACAAAAGCAGCGTATCAGGCCTCAGTATCCCTAAATAGCTTAACGATGAAACTCTCTGGTGTCATTTCGGTTCACTAGCGTTTACTCAATAAGTAGTCAAACCTGACTCAACGAAGCAAAAACATTAAACACCACTCAAATGATCCTCCTGCAACCACAATTTACAGTTACGTCTACCGCTTTTCAATTAACATTTCATTAATTGGATAAGAGCACCTATAGTAGACCCGTTAAGAGAATTTTGTAATATCTTCTAAATCTGTGGCCATACTATTAAATAACAGTATGTTCTAAAGTTATTTCTTGGAACGTCAGAGCCGCAATTAGCACTTAAAAAGTCATGTTTTAACAAAACTGATGAGGTACTCTTTAGAGCAGGGATCTCCAATTTACTAGGCCACGAGGGCCACATTTCAAGTTTCGAATCGCATTGCGGGCCGGATAGCTATTTGACGGCTGCTGCTGGTGTTGGCGGTACACGTCCCGGCCGCCGGCAGCAGCCTACGACACTTGCCTCACGACGTTGGCAGCGGTAACTGTGCAGCACAGGCAGACAGTTGTGCTGGTCACTCGTTTGTTTACGAACCTCAAGTCAAACAGTCGTGTTCCGACGAAATGTATGACGACATATTTCCACCACACTGTAATGTCCATTGCAAACGACCAGTATTTCAAATTCTTTGTATTTTGTAATTAAAACATGGGTGCTCGGTATATGTATGCGTTAACGTAAAAGAATCCGTTTGTACTGTAAAATGTAATGATACATTTCTAACAAAAGGACAAGAAACTCATTCCTCGCTTCACTCACTTCCATTCATTTAATCGAATGGCCTGTCATAGCAGACACTCTCAAAAATAAAGCAGACAGTCGCTTCAGCTCTCACGACTGTCACTGCTTACATTGAAGTGACACGCCGGTGCTTACCGTGATGGCACTGGCCCGATGAATGATGGACAGTGAAGGCAGCCAATCAGGCGTGGCCAGGTGTGTAGAACTCTCTTCGGAAGGCAGATCGTAATAGAAATGTTACACAAAAAATCAGCCAGTTCAAGGATGTAACAGATTTTCAAATCAATGGAAATTTAGCATATTTAGTTTTATTGGTAATTTAAAATACTGTTTTGAACTCAAAACAGCAAAATTAAAGTAACGCCCACGTAGTAACTGCTTCTCTACGTTTTTTAAAGTTTTTCAACGAACGTAATGACTTTTTGGTATGTTGTTACGCAGGTAGCAAAACTTAATTTCTACCTGTGAAACGAGCAGCAATACCATTTACAAATAAATCTTGCAAAACATTGTATTTCCAACGCGTATGTCATGATTATGCTATGTTACTCGTAAAAAAAAAAAACCACCTGTCCAAAACCTCAAATTGTTTTCGCATTGTAAGGAGATTAACAGACAGAACGTCACTCCTGATCAGCTGCCTTCCCATCATTAATCACGTCTCTACCACCATTACATCAACTATAAATCGGCTTTCATCAGTCCTACAAAATTATTACTGTAACTGCCATTTATTTAACTGAACACACTAGCTACAAGTGCGACCTACAGATCAACTTTTTGTTGATCCCACATTTACCAAAAGAAAAGTAAATGAAATTTTTTGGTTTTACAAAAATACAAGTCTAGAATTTTACCTCCGGCAGCGGCGGTGTAGTATGCCGATGTTGGCAACAACTGAATGTGCATTGAAACTCAGTCACACAGAATGACGAGAATGATCTTTCTGTTGAAATAAATAATTACTGTTCATAGTGCTGAACGGTTAACAGGTTCGTTTATGTACCTTGTTCCGGTCGGTAAACTATCAGTAGTTGCCAACAGTAACATACTCAGCAACTGCTTCCGTAAGTAAAATTTGACAATACGAAATCCAGTGTATACATGAAGTACACTTTTTTTACTTTTCAGAACACATAGTGTGAAAATAGTTTTTTTTTCTTCCAAAATTCTAGTTTGTTGTATCAACAAAACTTCTTTTAAATAGTCGTCACTATGGTTACTCCTGTAGTTAGATTTGGCAAATTTGAACAACGAAAATATTTCTTCACATCTGCGTGTAGTGCCAAATTCAGACAACCAACTTCGTGTAAAGTCTTTGATGAGTGCGTTTTTTACTTTGGGAAGAAATAAAACTGTACAGTACTGTCTTTCTTAAATTTGTCTGTCATTCACTCATCTGCCTGTATATCAATTATTTCCATTTGCAACACTGCATGAACATCTTCCACTTAACAAGAGAAGGAGTTGTGTAAAATTCGTATTTCCTCCGAGTATGCATCTAAATCGGGAAACCTGCCATACAATTTTTTTCTTCGGAGGACTAAGAAGTCCCCAGGAAAAAGAGCGCCGAATACGTGAATCACGTTCAGTGACTGACAATTGGCGAAATAATTTTCTGTTTGATATTACTTCATAAAAAAGTACTAGATTCTGTCGGTAAAATTTGACGTGCATGTATAGATCACAAATAATATTTTCCTCCGCTTGAAGTCTTCAGTTCAGTTCCTTTTGGTGAAGAGCAAAATCAGCCAAGAAAACTAATTTTTGTAGCTGTCTTGGTCTGACAGAACTTCTAAGAGGTTATTTTTTCCGTTTATAAATCTTTCTTTCTCTAGTCTCGAGGAAAAAAAAAGTTGCAAAACTTTTGCCACACATTAATCACCTTATTGCCGAGTGCTATGGAATATCACTGGACACTGGACAAAGATTCAACCTTTTCTAGGAAACACTTGCATCGGTGGCGTTTGATTCAATGGATTCAAATAAAATTCACAACAGACATTACAGGTTTCAATACAGGAGACATATCCACGGATTTTGCATAATGATCAAGAACACATTGCTCCCTGATCATTGCCAAATTAAGCAAGCGTGGGACCCGTATCAAAATCTGACAAAGGGCCCTTGGGTTGTTTAGGATATAAAATAAAAAATAAATAAATAAAAGCTTTTCTCTATTTAATTTCGGCGAATTTAGAAATAATACAAGTTACATCGATTTCTGTGAGCAACTAGTATTCATTGTTCATTATACTGAGGTCATTTAGACGTTCCTGTCTCATACTATTTCTTAATTCCTATTTTAATGCGCTTTAACGTTGAGGAAGAACGTTCTCCACTGCAGTTGGTGATCTTTAAAGATAAGTAAATACGTGAGGCTATTTCTACATTTGGAAAACACGATCCTAATTAATTTTCCATTAACAATTTGTAAATTTGTGATTCTAAAGCTTCGTTCTTTTTTCTGTCAATGGCAGCAGCGATATCCGTTTTCAGTAACTCAGCGAACTGTACCAGCTCGTCGCCAAGCGACTCTTCTAAATTGTCTGGATAAGCATTCATGATATTAGGAGTTTTTTTCTGCTGTAAGAGATTTAAAGTCTCGTAATATTCCAAAAACATTAGTCAGGTGACGGTATTTTTCCATGCGTGTAGCTAATGCAGCCAGCACACACGTTGTCAATTATCACAATAAACACCTGAAATTCAAAATGTTCTACAGGTGTCTGATTTTCGTCAACTTCATCGAGTGTAGTTGACCCACTAAAATGGTCGTAGTTTGTATTTCGCTTGTGTCGTCTTGAAGTTTCTTGCTGATATTCTTCGCAGCTAGTGATGGATTTGGCTTTAACCTCAACTCCTTAAAATGTGAACGTCATTGATTGGATATATTAATGTAAGGATTTATAAAGTGCATATCCGGTGCTGAGATCTCGATCAGACGACTGCAGCGAAACGCTAGTCGCTTGCAAGCGTTCTGGGATTCTGTTCCATGCGACACGCAGTACTCATTTTCAAAACCAGCCTGTAAGCGTGATTGCGGCCCTCTAGCTTTCGATGCACATTAGTAGACACGTCGTTCACAGCTTGTTGGATGGCGTTAAAACCAAACAGGAGCGCCACTGTTGCGTCATCTCTGGCCGGCCACCTAGTGTCCGACAACCTCTTCAAAATCGGAATTTTAGTGCTGTCAGGTTTCAATGCTTTCAAAAGAACCCCATCGATAGGTCGGAGCGGAAAAAATGTATGAAGGCTTTCAAGGAAATCAAAGAAAATGGATGCTTCTGTACAACATTCTGCAGCACACTGGGCGACCAAATTTAGCGAATGTGAAAAACAGGGAATATATTCAGCATACTTATTTATGTCTTTAATTCGTGCTCCTAAGCCGGTATAACTGGCACTCATATTACTGGCATTGTCAAGGCTTTGTCCGCGGCAATCTTTGATATTAATCACATTCCCTGCTGAAAAAGATACTAAGCTTGAAGCTCGCCCGCTGTTCTTTTGTCTGTTAACTAGCCGTGTTTGTGAAGTTAACAACTGACTGCTTGCTCACAAAAGCTAATTACGACGATATTTACACAGCGGCGGAAGTATACAGTTCCCTTAAGCAAAATTCTGATTCTATTAAGTTAAGCAAACAGTTCTACCTTTACTGTAATCTCTCGAGGAAACTGCACATAATTAAATAATGATCCGCAGTCATGGATTTAAATCAAAAATAAATGTTGGCAACGGAAACGCAACTATTATCTACTCCAGAAGGGAGCAGAGACACAAGATACTTGAACAAATTACCCCACATTAATCCAAAATAAATTATAAGGGGAGACTTTAAATTGCCACAAAATGATTATAGTTTAACAAATTAATTTATTGTTCAAAACAAGAACAACAAGGGGGAAGACAATTTTTTTAAAACATAATAAAAAACGCACCTTACAAAATATCCACAATTACATGCCCTAAAATTGCCCACCTGCAAAGTTGAATACAGTTTAATTACGATCACGTTTGATAGGGGGGAACGGAGGAATTACAGCACATTCACACACCGATTCATACGCCAAGCCATGCAGGTACTTACCAAGCACCTGGACGGGCGTGGTGGCCGAGGGGACTGAGGCGCTCCAGTCACGGTCTGCACGGCCACTATGGTCGGGGGTTCGAAACCCTCGTCGGGCATGCATATTTGTGCCGTCTTTAGTCTTAGCTAGTTCATAAGTAGTTTGTAAGCTTAGGGACTGATGACCCCGTAGTTAAGTCCCATAAGTTCTACAAACATTTGAACATTTTTGAACCAAGCACCTGACACCAATACACCGAGACGACAGCCAAGCAATGCGGAGAATGCAGATCGAAGGTTCACTAGCGTACAATGAAATAGTACTTCGCTTCCATAACGTGTCAAGCTAGTGCCTTAGGCTCATGATCAACTATCAGAAACAAACGCACTTGGTTTAAGACCACAAAGTGCAGTGTACAGATGGAAGTTAAAGTTTCCCTAGAACTTCTAACTATACATTAAATCAAGATTTCATTAAATAATATCTAAAAACGGCCGCTCTGGCGTTCGTTTAGCACAGGGAGAAGATAACTACAGAAAGTTAAAGTTGTTAGATCAGTCGGAACACAAAGCCAAAAGTTAACAAAACCGATTTCAAAGAGAATAAGATCGCGAAATATATCGTGTAACCATGCTTTCTGATCACAGGAATGATATCTATTAGATAAGCAAGGTTACATATTGCTACAGCACAATACCGAGTTTAGTCACAAAAATTCAAAGAAGTGCAATAATTCTATTTCATGAAAATTAAAAACACGATAGACGTCGTGCAACGGTTATTTCTACACAGAGGAAAAGATCTATTTAATGGTAATAACCACGACAGGGAACACGCTAATCGGCGCACACGTGGGCCGACAAGTACACAGATTACAAGTTAGAATGGACAAATTTCAGGGAAAATTATCACGCTACACTCACTAGGAGACACATTAGCAAAGTATCTATACAATTATTAACCACTCGTGTGCAATGAATGATGGAAAAGCTGAAGACTTAGTCTGATATCGTCCACGTGTTCTGTCAACAAAGTACGAATAGTATAGGCATCACGAGTCCCCAAAATTATTACAATTCAACTACTATAAGAATGCAAAAGACACTAAATACATTTAAACAGGCGAGGAAATGATTTAATAGTTATAAAGTGCAAGAACTATGCGAACGAAACACCATCAGAGCCTCGAAATCAGATTCCAGCAAAAATCGTTTCCTAGGAGGGACAGTGGAGGGGATCCCAGAGAGCGTCACCGTTCATCAGGCAGGTAACCTGACCAACCCCCAGCCAAGGAGGTTAAGATTAAGCTACATTAGGAATCTTTGCTGAGACTTGGTTCTGCTCAGCAGTTGGCAAACCTACTTCTTGCCCAGAGACATTCAACGCCCAGAGTTTGAAAGAAACGACAACACAAAACAGACGAGGCGCGCCTAGCACTTGCTAAATTTTCTTATATACAAAGTTTTATTCATTCGGTGGAAGCCAGGGCCAGTGGGAGCACATCACAGTACACACTCTTACAGATTTGGAGCCTGATGTACAACATAGAGTCTTGGAAGTTTACATACAGATAGAACTAAATCAGTATATAATGCCTGGTATCCCGCATATTGCGAGTGGAGTGTCTTGCTACATTCAAAAACATGTCTGAAGCTCGTCAAGATTTGTTGGGCGTGAGCGCGCGTCCGCCGCGCCGTCTCGGCGCGCCTCGCCACGTCCCCTGGAGACGTGCCGGGCGCGGCGGCCAGCCAGTCAGCAGCCGGCAGCCGGCAGCCGGCAGCCGGCAGTCAGCGCGCAGACACTGGCCGCCAGCCTCCACTGCCCCGTCTGGCCTCTCAGCGGAAGAGAGGACCGGCCGTTCTGCGGAGAGGGAATCCTTCACACAGGGGTAGCTGCGAATGGAGACCTCAGGTACACTCACGGGGTCGTTTCGCACCTTTTCATTTCGACGCTCCTGGACGTTCTCTGTATCACGTGCATCTGCAGGACTCCTCTCCAGATCACACGTACGCTGACGTGTCAGATCACGTCTGGCCGGCGAACTGCAGAAAATCGACGTCGCGCGGACTCAGAGAGTTATTAAAGTCCTTTTCGGGGTATATATTGCGTTTATGCACTATTGGCCTTTAAAATTGCTACACCGAGAACAAATGCAGATGATAAACGTGTATTCATTCCACAAACATATTATACTAGAACTGACATGTGATTACATTTTCACGCAATTTGGATACATATATCCAGAGAAATCAGTACCCAGAGTAACCACCTCTGGCCGTAATAACGGCCCCGATGCACCTCGGCATTGGGTCAAATAGAGGTCAGATGGCGTCTATAGGTACAGATGCACGTGCAGTTTCAACACGATATCACAGTTCATCGAGAGTACTGACTGGCGTATTGTGACGAGCCAGTTGCTCGTCCACCATTGACCACACATTTTCAGTTGGTGAGAGATCGGGAGAATGTCTGGCCAGGGCAGCAGTCGAACATTCTCCGTATCGAGAAGGGCCGTACAGGACCTGCAACCTTGATTCATCCGAAAATATGACGTTTTGCCATTCGTGCACACAGGTTCGTCGTTGCGTACACCATCGCAGGCACTGCTGTTCTGATGCAGCTTCAAGGGTAACCGCAGCCACAGTCTCCGAGCTGATAGTCCATGCTTCTCCAAACGTAGTCAAACTGTTCGTGCTGATGGTTGTTGTCTTGCAAACGTCCTCATCTGTTGACTCAGGAATCGAGACGTGGCTGCACGATCCGTTACAGTCATACGGATAAGATGGCTGTCATCTCGACTGCTAGTTATACGAGGCCGTTTGGATCCAGCACGGTGTTACGTATTGCCCTCCTGAACCCACCGATTCCATATCCTGCTAACAGTCATTGGATCGCGACCAACGCGAGCAGCAATGTCGCGATACGATAAACCGCGATCGCGATACGCTACAATCCGAACTTTATCAAAGTCGGAAACGTGACGGTACGCATTTCTCCTTCTTACACGAAATATCACAACAACGTTTCAGCAGGCAACGCGGGTCAACTGCTGCTGTGTATGAGAAATCGGTTGGAAACTTTTCTCATTTCAGCACGTTTTAGGTGTTGCCACCGGCCCCAACCTTGGGTGAATGCTCCGAAAAGCTAATGATTTGCGTACAACGGCACCTTTTTCCTGTCGGTTAAATTTCGCGTCTGGAGCACGTTATCTTCGTGGTGTAGCAATTTCAATGGCCAGGAGTGTACGTTTGTAATTCTAATCGACAGAACTACTGTGGTCGTCGGTCCCTAGTCGTACAGGTAGCACACACACCCAATTGACAATTGACGCCGCAGACCGCGTGGCCGTTTGATGCTGCTCAAACCACTTGTGGGACAGCCGCATTATCAGCTAGAAGCACGTACCTGGCAGGCAGCGGCAGCGGCGGGCTGCAGTGGACGGTGGGCGCCCCTCAGCGGCCAGCAGGCCCGCGCAGCCTCCCTGCTTCTGCAGACAGCGCGAGCCAGTCAGGCAGGGACCCTACGTCGTAGGACTATAGTAGATCACGGCACATCCCAGTTATGTGACACTTTTGCAACATAGACGTTGAGCACCGTGTCATACGAGGTGCTATGCTTTTAAATGTAGAGTTCTAAAGATGATAAAAAACTTTGTCGACCCGGTTATCTGAAATAAAATATTGCAGAAGTGACCTTGGCATTGAAAACAAATAAAAACTCATTATTACTAATAACCGTTTGATTGCAATAGATCGTATACCAGGACAGAACCACCACTGTACCAGCGAGGACGACATTTTATTTACGTATCACTCTGTCTTATTGATAGCGCTCTATAAAAATGTTTAAAATACACATCCTGTGAGTCCAAAAATTGGAAACTCCGTTAAAACAAAGTAACGATTGCGGTTGTGAAGCTTTATTTGTGCTACACCTGCGGTTCTCAGCCGTTTAGCTCTGCTGACGACCTATACACACACATAAAAACGGTGTTGCATCGCCTCGGTTGAGAACGTTCCAGTGTTTGGCCTCGTGAACAGCCTGTGTGACAGGAACGCACGCGCCGCTCGACCGCCACACAAGTGCGGACCGGTGCGTGGGCGTGCGCAGGACGGGGTGGGGTGGGGTGGGGTGGGGGCGGCAGTGGCCGGGCACCTGGCAGAGCAGAGCAGAGCAGTGGGGCTGCTGGGGCGCGCTGTGGCCGCCAAGCGCCTGCCGGATGCCAGGCACACCCTGCTGGCCGCACGCAGTGGGCCGCGCGACAGCCGACGTCCAGGGCGAGGACCGCTTTGAGCCTATAGTCTGATTTAAACTAGTTGTCACTTGACAGGCACCGGGCCGCACGGCTCCCGCCAGCCATAAGCCAATGGGTGGCCGGCCCGGTCGGGTCCCACAGTGTTGCCAGTTCCGTTCCGCTGCGCGGTGCGCGCTGCCCAAGGCATGTGGCAGCCAGTCCAAAGGGAGCCGCTGTAGACGTGCGACTGACAGCTTTCTGTGAATTTAGCTTCGCGTACTTTACGATGTGCGACGAAAGTAGTCGAAAGAGAGGAAGACCGAGGCTGCACTCACCTCGGAAACTTCCGAAAAGTGGCGGTCATGGCGTAGTTATACGGAGTCAGGCGCGTGAATACGTGTGTTCTCTGAGGGAGTATTTTGAGAGAGAGAGGGATGCAGGAGGGCCCCTTGCTCCTTTGGATAAAGTGGTGGAGCGAACTGCAGCTGCTCTGCAAATCAGCGAGCGATCAGTGATCAGGATCTGCAAGGAAAAATTCGCAAAAGAAGACGCAGGTGAATCATCGAAGTTGGAGACACCTGGGAAGAAGAGGCGGCTCGAGAAGAGAGTAACAAAACTCGACTCTTTTCAGGAAGATCCGATTCGACGGCAGATATACGCATTTTATTCGAGGAAGGGGTATCCGACACTCAAAAAACTACATGCTACTCTTGTAGCAGCGGACCTGTTTGAAGGCAGTAAATCGTCCTTGTTACGAATCGTGAAAATGTTAGGTTTTCGCTATAAATCAATTTCTGGAACGGCAAGATATTGCAGCTTCGCGATGCCGATTTCTTAGAGAATTAGTAGGGACTAATTTTGACGATATCGTTTGGCTTGATGAGACATGGGTGAATCTACATCTACATCTACATACATACTCCGAAATTCACCGTAAGGTGCGTGGCGGAGGGCACACTGTACCACTACTAGGCATTTCCCCTTCCTATTCCACTCCCAAATGGAACGAGGAAAAAAAGAATGCCAATATGCCTCCGTACGAGCCCTAATTTCTCTTATCTTGTTTTTGTGATCTTTACGCGAAATGTAAGTAGGCGGCAGCAAGATCGCACTACACTCAGCTTCAAATTCCGGCCCTATAAATTTACTCGACAGAAATTCAGGAAAAGAACGTCGTCTTTGCTCCAGCGATCCCCAATTGAGTTGCCGGAGCATTTCCGTGACACTCGCGCATTGGTCGAACCTACCGGTAACAAATCTAGCTGCTCGCCTCTGAACCGCCTCTGTGTCTTCCTTTAAACTGATCTGTTGCAGGTCCCAAACACTTGAGCAATACTCAAGACGTGGTCGCACAAGCGTTTTATACGCGGTCTCCTTTACAGGTGAAGTACATCTTCCCAAAATTCTCACAATAAACCGAAATCGGCTGTCCGCCTTAATCACAAGTGTCCTTACATGTTCGTTCCATTTCATATTGCTCTGCAATTTTACGCCTAGATATTTGAACGACGCGACAGCATCAAGACGCTCAATACTAATGCTGTATTCGAACATTATAGGATTGTTTTTCCTACTCATGCGCATCATGAGTATAAGTCATTCTGTATGCTTTTACAGGCAGTTAAAGACGACATCCTCCCATACACCACAGCACCATCAGCAAACTACATGATCTTTGTATAACATCCTGCTCTATCATTTTATTTATCTCTCTAGTAGCAGCTTCTTTAAGTTCCACTGGGATGGGATATGCCTTCTTAAAGAACGGTTTGGGATTTTTAATTTTAAGCTTACAAATATAATCTTTGATACAACCAGGTTTGTCAGAAAAAACTAATTTAAATTCTAATAACAAAGACACAATATCTTCCTTCTCTTGTTGTGATAGGAAACTGTTAGAATAACATTTGTCCTTTATTTCAACTTCGATATTCTCTTCAATGCTACACTGATATATCCCATATTTAAAAATCATCACAGTCTTGCCATAAATCAGTAGAACTTATATATTTAATATGTAGAGATTCATAACAGTCGTCTATAATTTGCTGGTCATAAAATTTCACTTTAACAATATTATCTTCAGTATGAATGGTTAGCATAGAATTCTTAAAATGTAGTATAGCTTTATGTTTGCACAGCAAGTCAGTACCTAGAATTAAGGCTACATTTCATTTATCCACAACAAGGAAAGAATGCGAAAAGAGCTGTTGCTTTCTTACAAAAGTTAAGTAAACCTCCTCAGTGATGTTTTGGCTTTTCTTACCAGTAACACCTACATCTCTTGCACCACTTACCGGTAATATTTGGCAATTATAATACTTCCTCTTAGCTTTAAATAATTCTTTAGAAAGAATACTGTCTTCACTACCTGAATCAATTATAATATTCACTTCAGTATCCTTAACATAACCTTTATAGCTCTTATCCTCTTTTATGTAATTGTCTTCCCCAGTCAAATCGTGTTGCCAACTATCTTCACTCTGCGGACGCAATGGAAAATTACAAATGGGTCGTATAGAACATTGTTCTGCTGCCCGCCTTAGTTGACCCACACTAAGGGACGTTTCTAGTTTTCCGAATTTTCTATTATAATATCAGCTATAGTACGGCCATCATCAGTTATTTGCTTCTGAACCGAATCACCACGTTGGTTACGTATCTTCCGTACTTTACAACTACTCTCCTGACCCTTGGCAGTCTCTTTATCGTCTTCTAACATGACAAAAACGGCTCTGATCATTATTATTATATTTACGGGATTGAGATTGGTTAATATTATTATTATTATGCGGATTATTTTCTCTGTTAAGCCTAAGTTTCTCATCTTCCCGTCCTTTATTCATATTATCGAGCTGTTCTAAATAATTCAATAATTCTCAGGGCCGTGACTATTTACGTTCTATCATTTTTTTCCATTACATAATACGGCAAACCACTAATTAAAACCGGTATCAAATGCTCTCCCATGATAGGTTGTTCAGTAAGTTTTAGCCGGTTTAAGTGCCATTCAAGATATTTCCTGAAACCTCCCCACTACCTAGAATAATAAGGTGCTTCTAGCAACTCTAGCGTTAAACGCTGCTGTTCGCCTTTCAACCGATACATTTTTTTCCTAATTGATCTTCAAAATCGTCCTAATTTTTAAGTTCGTTTTTATGTAAAAAGGCACATTCGGTAGCATCCGCTTCCAAATGTGCAAGCACGAACTGTATTCTTTCGTTATCGTTTCATTTAGGAGGAAACACATTTTCAAAAGCTTTCAAGAAAATCATCGCATAAAGCTCGCCTCCAGGTTTAAAGTTTGGAAATTTATTATCTGCCTTAGATTCTGTTGTTTAATTTAATTCTTCCCACCAATCTTTGGGAGGTATTACAAGACTTGATTTTGCTTGCGATATCGAAGTCGTAACGTCTTTGTCGGTATTTGCAATTTTCTCCGCACCGGTATTGTTAGCCTCTACATTTCCGAACAAGGTACAGCGATCTCTGTACAAAATGTTGGCAGCCCTGCTACAAGGAATGTTTTCTTGTTTTCGATCTCTGGTAAGCGTTCATTTATCTGTTGGGAGCTTCTCTCTGTATGCGATAAACGATTCCCTAACTCTGACTCAGCTGTTCGCGGCTTGATTTACTGTTGTTATCTCTGACAGTTTCGAGATTAATACATATTTCAGAGACTAGCCCTTTAACGTTTTCTAGTTCAGTATGGTCTCTCTCAACTTGTTGAATGAGAGAGTCTAAATCCATTGAAGAAATTTCTACCTTTTTAGCAGAAACTTCTTTAATAGATTCTAATAGCTCTTTACGTACGTTTTCAGTCTGATGCGAAATCTCTGTCTGTATTTCTTCTCGTAGCTTAACATTGTTCATCTCTATCTCTGTGGCTACAAAAACATTAACGTTATCTAAACGCTGGGTTAATTCAGCGATATCTTTTCGCATTTGTACTTTTTCTTTCCGCGATTCACGGATGTGCTCTTCTAGGCTACTATTTAGCCCAGATATTTGTTCTTGTGTTTCAGGTTTAGAAGCTTCTATTAGACCCGATAGTTTATTTTGCGTTCCAATCTAAAATGTTTATATCTTTTGCCCTAGTTGATCTAAACCGTGCCTGAATTGTTTTAATATATCCTAAAATTTTGAATTTACTCAGTTTTCACATTTATTTACTTTCCTATTCAACGCGCGTGCTTTCGTTGTCGGCGGCGGCTGAGTGCTGCCGTCTCGCAGGACCTCTGCGGGACCGGACTGCCAGGCAGCTGGGCTGCCGGCTGCCCTCGCCAGCTGCCCACGCCCGCGGAGTCGCACCATGCTGCTGCAGACTCCCTCAAGTTCTTCGGTGTGTCTTCTTTACAAGTTGAGGTTCTTCTTTTTCTCAAATGTCTCGCACCTGTATGCTACGTTCCGCACACGGGCCCTTTAGAAGTCGGTCGCCATAATTTGTAGTGGGACACGGTCGGTAAGTTGAAAAAGTAATGTTCTTCCGTATGATCGTTTTCAACTTCGATATTAAAGAAAGTGTTTTCTTCGACAGCCGCACCGCCAGAGAAGATCCTGTTTGAAGACCTCCACAGCCCGATTTTTATGTATATTAGGGCCTATGTCTGTGTTTTTCCAAATTTGTCATCTTTGGTTTCCGCAGTGAAGACGCTGTTCTCGTAGATTGCTCCGTTGTCACCGCACATGAAACATATGAGGCAACAAACATTTCTTTAAAAAAATCATAACACGAAAAATATTATATTGAAAATTATTAACAACATGTAAAACACATTTTTAACTGCAACACTGAGCTGATGTAAGGTATTGGCGGGAATAATATTTCATCCCACTACACCACCAACCACTCTGAGAGGTCGTTCAGAAGTGGGTCGATCTGGACCTGCAGACAGGCACCAGCCAAGACGACGTGTCGCTGCGTAGCACGGTACAATGTCTAGGTATTGTGTACAATATTCCGGTGATCTTTTCATCAGCAGTAAGGAAAACTGAAATGTCATTTTGTACATCTGTATCCCATCTTTATGTAAGGGGTTATGAACCTCTAGAATCGTGGCGCGCAATACTTTTTTGACGTGTACTAAACAAGGATTGGAGGACCAGTACGTAAATATTCTAGTAATACACAGAGTGAATCACGTAAGCTGTATCATACCTTGTATTTCGTGAACGGTTCCAGATAATGAAATGAGGTTCTCAGCAACTATTGTGCCCTAACAGACATGTAATTTGGCATGTGATGAAAAATATGTAATCGTGTATCGATACAGATACCGAAGCAAGATTCTATTTTTTTTTTTTTTTTTTTTTTTTTTTTTTTTTTTTTTTTTTTTTTATGGAAACGTTCATGTATCATACACTGCAGTCAATAGTTCTTGGAAAGACAAAGTGGTGTAATGTTGACGATGAAACTATTCGCAAACGAAAAGAAAAGCGAGAAATGTAATAAACTGCGGAGCGATGGGCCAAAGCCGGCAGCAGCCAGCTCTCCCGCGTCAGACGCCAGCACACGCAGGCGCGCAGGCAGCTGATGCCTGATGCCTGATGCCGCCTCGCCTCCATGGCGAACAAGTGCCTCGCTGCACTGCAAGTACGATGCCCAGCCCGTCAGCTTTGTTTGGCGGTTTTCCCACAACATCAGGCGACTTGGTATTCACTTTTCGTTCATTTCTGAATATTTTCGAGGAAATTTTCAAAGTCAGTGTTAACAAACGTTATAGTCCTGTGCAACTGATATTGAGGTACTGGTAGTTCACGTTCTTCGTGAAAATAGTCTTTCAAAGAACTATGTAATGCACGTTACTGAAAAATTTGCAGACTAATTAAAAAGAAAATACTTTCTTCAATATGTCTGTCGATATAAGCTTTACGATTCTTCATAACATAGAAAAGTACGTGTCCCTTAGTAGGGTACAGTCATTTTGCAGGAAAACTCGTTTGCCGGCCGCGTTGGCCGAGGGGACTGAGGCGCTCCAATCACGGTCTGCACGGCCACTACGGTCGGGGGTTCGAATCCCCCCTCGGGCATTGATATTTGTGCCGTCAGAAGTATTAGTTAGTTCCTAAGTAGTTTGTAAGTTTACGGACAGATGACCCCGTAGTTAAGTCCCATAAGCTATACAAAAATATGAACATCTTTGAAACTTCGTTTTGATATTTGGGACCGTTCACAAAACTTAAGGCTGTTACGTTTCTCGTGGTTCACTATATGCATAAAAACGCAGACAACCATTTAACCCGATTTTTATGTATATTATGTATCCGTGTTTTTCCAAATTTTTTGAAATACGATATTAACGTTTCCTATGATGTAATTTTGCGTAAAAGCGCCAAACAGTGTAAGATTTGCATACATGTGAGAATTAGAGGCAATATTCAGACAAAATTTTTTTCTCTCTCTTACTCTTCACCGCGCGTGAGTACCCGAGCGGTCTGGAGCGCCACGTTACGAATCGCGCGGCCTCCCGCGTCGGAGGTTCGAATCCTCCCTTGGGCACGGATGTGTGCGTTGTCCTTAGGTTAGTTTGACTTTGAAGTAGTTTTTACGACTGGGGACTGGTGAACAACGTAGTTTGGTCCCATAGAATTACAAACATTTGAACATTTTCTCTTAGTCTTCCACTTGCACGGAAATACCTATAAAAACTATTGTAGCGAACAACGTGAAGTACCAGTACCTCGACATCAGTTGCACAAATACAAATTCTGTTACCTGCAGGTACGAAGAAAACTGAATACCTTTACGACCGCGCCGCGCGGAACGGCCGCGCAGTCTAAGGCGCCACGCTACCGACTAGGCTGCCGTTCCCGTGCGAGGTTCGAGTCCTGACTCGGGTAAGGCTGTGTTCGGTGTCCCGTACGTCTAGACGCTGACGACCACGGCAGTTTGGCCCGATAGATTTTCAACGGTGTGAACATTCCTCTTAGCTCCAAGGAGACTGCGCGCATTTGACACTGCCGGGTTCCCATCTCGGACAGCCATCGGTCTGTCAGCTCAATACGCTCTGGCCCTCGCCCTCCAGAAGTGGCAGGCGCGCCCCGCGGCAGTCGGCTGCGCTCCTGCGCTCCTGCGCTCCTGCGCGTCGCGGGCAGTGCGCGGCCGCCGGTCGCCGGTCGCCGGTCGCCGGTCCGCCATCCTTGCACGAGTGCTGCGCCCGGCTCTGCCGCGCCGCGCCGTCTGCTGCAGTGCGTCCCGGACACGCTCGACGAACGAGCTGGCCACACCACTCCTTCATTTCCCTCACTTCGAGCACTTTGTCCGCCAGTGCAGTTCCGTAGGGACAACTCTTATCGTCCACCAGCGTCTTATGGCACCAGCGTAAAGCACAGCAAACGATCGCAGAGCCTCGCCTGTGCACCTCTGAGCAGTCAGAGCGCCATTGTGAGGGCCGTACTGGCTGCTGTCCACGCCACTCGTCCTCCACCTCGATTTGGGGGTGTTTCCTGCACACGAGCAGGACTGTTCGAGGCCCACGCTCTCCCCAGATAAGGGAACCACGATCGTCCGGCTGAACACACAAAATGCTGACTCGCCTGTGAGCAGAACCAGACACGCAGGCGCCAGTCGTCCCGACTCCAGTACTGTTGCTTCTGCGGCCAGTTTCTGCGGGTCGAACGGTGTCGCGCTTTCGACGGGACGCACACCACAGCCGTCAGTGCGTAGACGCCACAGTCCCCAGGCCGGCTTCGGAATGTTTGTGTCGATACGCGTGTTCCTTTTGCCGGCTGGGCGGTGCTTCGCAGCTGATTTGCATGCTTCATCGTGTCTCGACGGGCTGTTCACCTGACGTGCCGTCCAGCTCCCGGACGAATTACGCTTTGGGACACTGCGAGAGCTGCCGCCACCTGCCTCCTGCCTGCTGCTGTTCTCCGTGCCACAGCTTCGGGTGAGGCTCGCCGGCGTCGCATTGCGCTGCCTGCTCACTACACTTGCTGAACCCAACTGCTCGTGTAATTCGTTTGCTAGAGTCGACAGCACCTTTCCGCTGTTAGCCGTATTTCGGTTGCCGCAATGTCGTTATCTCCAGTCTGCAGCACCCACGTCGCGCAGATGACGGTGCTTCAGAAGCCAGATCCCGCTGCTGGCACTCGGGCACTCGACAGCGCCTGTCGAGGAGTGGCCGACCCTCGCACCCTGCGACCGCAGCCGCCGCACCGGCCTCTTTTCAGTAGTCCGTCAAAGTCCGGGGCAGGCTGACTACAGCAGTTTGTTGACAAACATTGCAACATTTTTTTTATCAGGATGTGAGGAATAATAATTCACAACATTCCACATTTTGTCCAAATTCTGTTAAGACTGTGCCCCTGAAACAGAAAAGTAATACATTGCGTAAAGAAGAGTGCTGCCTTACTTCACAATAGTCTTCCCATTGGTCAATACACAGCTCAAATGATGTCAAGTATTTTGAACCTCTCGTCGTAATTTCTTTTTCTTTTCTTTAGTTCTGCGGTGCACTTATGTCGAATGTCCTCGCTGGCCCCCCACGCAGCACGCCGGCTGCCGCGTGCTCGCAGTTACCCGCCGTGTGGTGGTAACACCCCACTGCCCACTGCCCACTGCCCACTGCCCACTGCCCCTCCCTGCACCCGCAGCCCGGCACCTGTCAGCGGAAGGTCCCGCGCAGCCCGCTCCAGCTGCCCGCCATCAGGCAGCGGACGCGGCGCCCACTCCACTCCACAGTAATGTTCCGCGCACGCCGGCCGCCGCTGCGCAGCTGTTTTGGTAACATTCGCGATGAGAATAAATACGTTCAACAGGTCCTACCTGTACGAAATGTTGACAAACTGAAGACAGAGACAAAGAACTGCCAACAAGCAAAGCATTGTTCGTGCCTTCGCCTCGCAGTGCTCCTGTCTTCAGAAAGGGACCGGCCGGTCGCGCTCCGCGCGCTCCTGTCACCAGAACCCTCCTCCCACCTTTCTTCACGGCACCTGGCTAATCAAACCTTCTTCTTCCCCCTCTCTCTACTTCTACTTTTCCCCCACTATCCTCTGCAGTAGACAGTTCCTGCACGATTTGTGTCCACCTATGATCTTTCTTGTATTATACTCATCGAGTTTCATTCCTCTTTTACCCTGCTGAGCACTACTTCATTTCTAATTGTGTCCGTCCAGTTCACTTTTTCATTCTTAATAGCAACATTTCATTTTTTTTTTTTAAATACGTCTGTTCTTTTTGCCTGACTTTTGTCGTTTCACAACCATAATACACCACGCTCCACACAAAACATTCAGCACCCTCTTCCGATGGCGATGCTCTTGGCTGCTAGTGAATCTAACACTCTCGCAAACTCTTCCTTTCTCATTTATTTTCTGCGTTTCACTTTTACTATACGACTTCCGTAGGAAGTTATCAAGCTTCTCAGACACTGAAACGGTTGAAACCGTCGCCGTTTTCTTCCATCTAGTAATATGTTTATTGTGTCACCCTTTTTTCCCAATTTTATCACTTTGGATTATGGATGTTCACTTTGATTCCGTATTCTTTCCCCACCCTTACAATATTCTCCATCATTACCTGGAACTCTTCTTCTGTTACCACTAGTACAGTCATATCATTTGCATATTTGATACTTATTATTTTTTCTCCTTCCACTACATTTCCTTTTGTTTTTTCTAACGCCTTATTGATTACTTTTTCAGCATATATCTTAAAATTTGCTGGCGATATCGACAACCCTGTCTCACACCTCATCAGATTCATCTTCATCTATTCGAACCACTACTTTCTGTCCTACCAGCCTTTTATCCTTCAAATCCCTACCAGTTTCTACTGAATCTTGAGCATACAGCAGTCAAATGCTTTCTCTCAAAAGAATCCTATATTTCTCCACTACAGTCGACATAATCGCCTTGCGACAGTCAGCTGCTGCTCTTATATTTGGAACGGTTTATTGTCTGATTATCAGAATCAACAGTGGCAAGTGTTTATGATTATCATTATTATTTATATATATTTGTTAACCAAATGCTAAATGCCAAGATAATATAAACACAGAAATGCGTTCTTTGTACTGTGGACGATTAGTCTGTAGACGGTAATTGTCAGTACGGCATAAAGCATAAAGCATCTTTTTTGTGGAGAACATTCATGTAAGTAGATTGTCCATGTACAGCGTCTCTTTATTGAGAAATAATGTGCTGCCCATTTCCACACACTCACTTAAAGTATCCTCAGTATAGTTAAGTCCCTCATGTAGGCGAAACGTCGACACACATTCTGCATGTTCACCAAAATATGGCCGGATACGGATGAAACCATCTACTGGGTCGATAGCGTACTAAATAAACACAACACTAAAAATGGAAACGAATGCTAGCGGCAAAGTAAGCAGCATTTAATATATATATTCAAATGTTTGTAGAACTTATGGGTCTTAACTACGGGGTCATCAGTCCCTAAGCTTACAAACTACTTATGAACTAGCTAAGACTAAGGACGGCTCAAATATCCATGCCCGAGGGGGGATTCGAACCCCCGACCGTAGTGGCCGTGCAGACCGTGACTGGAGCGCCTCAGTCCCCTCGGCCACCGCGGCCGGCATATTAAATGCTCCTTACTTCATTATTGTTGCAGTGTCACCGAAAACGGGCGTTTACATTGTCTGCTATAATTTTATTGGTAGCATACGAAAACGCATATTGCGCCTCCCTTGATTGGTTGGTTGTTTCTAACACCAAACGTGTTGGTCATACGTTAAATATACTATGGACAAAACACAAACAATACCCTCACTACGTGATAGCAATGGCGATCCTGCCGATGACAGCGCTACTAAAACAGAGTTACTAAACATAGCTTTTAGAAACTCATTCAACAAAGAAGACGAAACCAATATTCCAGATTTCGAATTACGAACACAGGCCGTAATGAGTAACGTAGAAGTCGATATCATCGGAGTAGTGCAGCAACTAAAATCACTTAACAAGAACAAGTCTTCTGGTCCGGACTGTATACCCATTAGATTTCTGTCTGATTATGCTGAAGCGATAGCTCCTTACTTAACAGCCATATACAACCGCTCTCTCATAGAAGGATCTGTACCAAAAGATTGGAAAGTTGCACAGGTCACACCTATATTTAAGAAAGGCAGTAGGAGTAACTGACTAAACTAAAGGCCTATTTCATTGACGTCAATTTGCAGCAGGGTTTTGAAACGTATCCTGTATTTAAATATTATGAATTATCTCGAACACAATGATCTATTGACCTAAGGTCAACCCGGATTTAGAAAATATCGTTCATGCGAAACACAACTAGCTCTTTATTCACACGAAGTGATGGGTGCTATTGACAAGGGTTCGCAAAGCGATTCCGAATTCCTTGATTTGCAGAAGGCTTTTGACACCGTACCTCACAAACGGCTTTTAATCAAATTGCGTGGTTATGGTATATCGCCCCAAATTTGCGATTGGATAGGGGATTTCCTGTCACAGAGGACAGTTCGTAGTAATCGATGGTATGGCATCGACTAAAACAGAGGTGATATCGGGCGTTCCACAGGGTAGTGTTATTGGTCCTCTGCTATTCCTTATTTACATAAACGATTTAGAGGAAAATCTACGTAGCTCTCTTAGGTTGTTTGCAGATGACGCCGTCATTTACCGTCTAGTAAAATCATATGAAGGTCAAAACCAACTGCAGAACGATCTGAATAACATATGACTGGTGGAAAAATTGGAATTGATTCTAAATAATGAGAAGTGTGACGTCGTCCACACTAGTACGTAAAGAAATCCGTTAAACTTTGTTTACAGGATAAATCAATCAAAATTGAAGGCCGTAAATTCCAACAAAATACCTAGGAATTAGTATTACTACAGTCTTGTATTGGAGAGAACACGTAGATAATATTGTGGGAAAGGCGAACCAGAGACTGCGTGTTATTGGCAGAACCCTTAAAAGATGCAACAGAAGTAGTAAAGAGACAGCATACACTACGCTTGTCCATTGTTTTTTGGAGTATTGCTGCCCAGTGTGGGATCCTTATCAGGTGGGTTTGACGGAGGATATCGAAAGAGTCCAAAGGAGGGCAGCTCGTTTCGTATTTTCACGATGCAGGGGAGACAGCGTTACGGAAATGATACAGGATCTGGGATGGGAATCATTACAACAACGGCGCTTATCGCTGCGTCGTGGGCTACTCGGGAAACTCGAATCGCCAACATTCTCCTCCGAATGCGAAAATATATTGTCGAGTCCCACCTACATAGGTAGAAATGATCATCAGAATAATATACGAGAAATTAGAGCTCGAACGGAGAGACTGAGGTGTTGTTTCTTTCCGCGCGCTATTGCAGAATGAAATGGTAGACGAATAGTATGAACAAACGCAAGCCTTGGCAGTTTAACGACTTGTGGATTCCTGGTATTCATCCCATGTCTGTGATGATTGTCCGGAAACTTGATCATTTTGCAACTACACACCATATGCATATGAGAATATCAATGGAAACCCGGAAAAGAAATCATTCTAGAACGTATTTGACACGAATCAAAAACGCCTGCTGCATGTCGCTTTCAGATATGTGAAATATAAAGTGTGTAATAAAGTATTTGCCAGAGCTTATCCTCGATAGGAAAGCAGAAACTCGCAACGGCGGGGTGTTGCGCAGCAGCCTCGCAGCCACAGGGCAGGCAGCGCGGCGCTGGCAGGGGTGGCAGGCTGCGGGTGGCTGCGCCAAGAAGCGCAAGTGGCCGGAGCATCCGTGTTTCGCGACGAGTAGTTCTGCTCCCCGTCAACTGGCCACTGTGTGGTGTGCAGTGACCAGTCGCGGGACGCTGGGTACGATGTTCCTCGGTACCGTGGCGAAGGTGTTGCGAGGGGACTGGGACAAAGCGGCCCTCCCCGGGAGGAGCACCGCTGGTGGCCGCCGTGTCGCCCGATCTGAAGGCGCGTCCCGCTCCTGCTGCGGGACGACGAGAGCCGAGGGGCGCGGCGGCAGCGAGGCGACAGCGACAGCGGCAGCAGCGCTGGGCTGGCGGCGGCGGAGGCCGCGCGCGGCCGCCCAGAGTCTGCCGCACCCCACGCCCGCATATCTGTGCGGACAATTACACGCTAAACAAAGCGTGTGCACTGCGTCAACTTTTGTTTCGTACAGTTTCATAATTGTCACCCAGTAAACAGATGACCCCACAGCTGACGGCCACCCTTCAGTCGTGCGTTACACAGACGCACAGCTCCACTGCGGATGTAACTTCAGCGAGCAACTACGCCCATCACTGGCACACGGACAGCCGCGCGGCTGAATGCAGCATTTTGCCGGGAATAAACCTGTGAGGACGGGTACTCAGACGGAAGAGCGCTCGCCCCGGGTTGGAGGGCTAAGCCTGCCAGGACGAGTCGCGACAGCCTGCTGCACACCCTGCTGCAGGCAGGAGCTGTGCGAGCTGTGGGAGCGGCCGTCGCCGTCGCCGTCGCCGTCGTCAGTACTGGAGGCAGCGGGCAGCGGGCAGCGGGCAAGATGGAATACGGACGATTAAGAAATGACACGAACAGGAAGTACAAAATGACTAAGCACGAGTAACTAGAAGACCGATGCAAGAGAATGAATAACTAGGGGAAAAATAGATACTGCCTACAGGACAATAAGACAGGCACCTGAGCTAAGAAGGGAAAGCTGAAAGATGGAAAGAGTATATAGAGGGGCTCTACAAACGAAATGAACATACAGACAGTATTGTAGTAAGGGAAGAGGCAATAATTTAAGATAAAATACAAGATACTGTAGAGAGAGAAGAATTTGACAGAGCAGTGAAAGACCCAAGTCGAAACAAGGCCCCTGGAGTAGATGACATTTCCTCAGAGCTACTAAAGTCTCTGCGAGAACCAACCGTGACAAAAATATTTAACCTGGTGGATAAGATGTATGAGATAGGGGATATACCCTTAGAGTTTAAGAAGAATTTAATGATCTCCATTTCAAAGAAAGGTGCAGACAGATGTGAAAATTACAGAACCGTACGTTTTGTAAGACATGGTTGCAAACTTTTTACCAGAATTATTTACAGAAGGATGTTAAAACTAGTACAAGTTCACCTCGCGGAAGATCAGTTTCGATTCAGGACGAATGTAGTAATATGGGAGACAATAATAACCACAAGACTTATCTTAAACGATACATTAAGGAAAGGCAACTCTACATTTCTAGCTTTTGCAGATTTGGAAAAAAACTTTTGACAGTGTTGATTGGAATGCACTCTTTCAAAATCGTCAACTGGAGTAAAATATAGGGAGGTTATTTACCACTTGTACAAAAACCAGGCAGCAGTTATCAGAGTTGAAGGGCACGAAAGGGATGCAGTAACACAGAGTTGTAGCCTTTTTCCAATGTTATTCAATTTGTACATTGAGCAAGCTACAACGGAAAGCAAGGAGAAATTTGGAGTAGGAATTAAAGTTGGTTGCTGATGACATAGTAATTCTGTCAGAGACAGGAAAGGACCTGGAGGACCAATTGAACGGAATGAACAGTATGTTGAAAGGAGCGTATAAGATGAACATTAACAACAGCAAAAACAAGGGCAATGGAATGCAGTCTACCAAAATCAGGCGATGATGACGGAATTAGATTACGTAACGAAACAATAAAGGCCGTAGATGAGTTCTGTTACTTAACTGTAAAATAACATATGATGGTCGCAGTACAGAATACGGTAAGGAGATTCAAATGAATGTGGGTTGCCATTCTTATGAGGAGATGAAGAGGCTTGTTCAGGATAGAGTAGGGTGGAGAGCTGGATCACACGAGTGTCCGGACTGAAGGCCACAACAACAACAACAACAACAACAACAACAGAACAATCGTTCTCCAATAAGAATGACAAACTTTATGAAAAATTATCTGCGCCATTGTCATGTGGACAAGACATGTGACAAGACTTAAGAACCGTTACCGTTAAATAACAGCCTCGAAAGTGATTAACAACTTGAGTTTCCATGTCCTGTCCCAGTTGAGATTACTGAGCACATTGTCCCCTTGCCAGATGTCATCAGCGCTCTGCTCATAGGTTTACGCTCACTCTCGTGGTTAGAGGATCTCTGAGGCCTCAACGGGCTCCAAACAGTCGCTCTCCCCCTCGATCCCACAGAAAACGCCTCCGGTCTGACGTTTCCTGCAGAGACCCGCGGGCTGACCTCTCCGCCAGTTGACCCGCTATCCACGTCGGAGGCGACGTCGCGCTGGGGCATCGTTTGTACGAGGCGGACTGCTGCCGAGGCCAGGAACAATAAAGCAGCTGGGATACTCAGCTTGTCTGCTTAGCAGCGTCTAACCTACAGTCGTCTGGTACACAGGGTATCCGGGGGAACACACGCAAATCGTAAATATCTCAGGTGTTGCATTCCGTCACTATGATACTACTGCAACGTAACAGGACTTTATGAGTACTTAAAGCCGAAAGTTTGGTGGCCGAATATCGGTGCTTTCAGACTTAGAGACCAGCACGATCTCTCGATCTGGAGGAAACAAGCTACTGAAACAACCAGAGACGCGATTCAGATACTTTCAGTAAACTGAGGAACTGTGGTATGCCGCACAAGAAACATGTTGACAGTCCCTAGTATTACGTACTTTCGAATTATTTTGGAATCAAAACTGAGATTGTAAGTCCATGGCTACGAGTGATGAGAGTTGCATATCGTGGGACCACAGTACCCGCCTGTCTGCATGTGTGAGTGGCCACTTTCGGCACGACCACAGCCTCCCCTTGGACGGACGAGCGCCGTTAGCGCGGCAGCCACTACTCGGCAGGGTCGAGTTCCCGTCGGGTTCCTCCGCTGAGTGGCGGTCGTCGGCGGCTGCGGCTGCGGCTGCGGCTGCGGCCGGACCGCAGCGCGGGTGTCCGTGCGCCTCCTACACTCCCAGCGACTTCGCTTTTGTTCCCTCCGAGACGCCTGGAAACGGATCTCGATGAGAGCTCCTCCCGAACCGAAGTAACAAAGTGGACACGATCAGACTTCGGAATTGACCTTCTACACAACGAGCAGGGCAGAATTACTGTCAACACAACATTGTCGGCCAACAAGAAATTTTGTCTAAGTCATGCTGTATGCTATTACAGTCAGTTAAAGACGACACCCTCCCATACACCACAGCATCATCAGCAAACAGCCGCAAATTACAACTTACTCTATCCATAAGATCATTTATATAGATAGAAAATAATAGCGGTCCTATCACACTCCCCTGGGGCACGCCTGACGATACACTCGTCTCTGATGAACACTCGCCGTCGAGAACAACGTACTGCGTTCTATTACTTAGGAAGTCTTCCAGCCAGTCACAAATCTGTGAACCTATTCCGTAAGCTCGTATCTTTGTTAGCAGTCTGCAGTGTGGCGAGAAAAACACAGTCCGCCTGTTGCCCTTCATCCATGGCTCCCAAGATGTCATGAGAGCAAAGTGCAAGCAGAGTTTCACATGAACGATGTTTCCTAAACTCGTGCTGATTACTGGAAAGAAGCTTTTCCTTTTGAAGGAAATTTACTATATTCTAACTGAGAATACGCTGTAAATTTCTACATGAAACTGATGTCAACGATATTGGCCTGTAATTGTGTGGGTCAGTTCTCTTTCATTTCTTATAAACCGGAGTCACCTGCGCTTTTTTCCAATCATTAGGAACTTTGCACTGAATGAAAGATTCGCGATAAATGCAAGCTAAGTAGGGGACCAATGCCGCAGAATAGTCTCTGTAAAACCGAACTGGTATTCCATCCGGACCAGCAGACGTTTTCGTATTTAGCTCTCTCAGCTGCTTCTCTACACCGGAAATACCTATTGGTATGTCCCCCATTTCGGAATTAGTACGCTGAACAAATGACGGTACATTTGTGCGGTCCTCCTGCGTGAAAGATTTCTTAAAGGTTAAATTTAGAACTTCAGCTTTCCGTTTGCTTTCTTCTATTACTGCCCCGGAGTGATCAACGAGTGACTGGACAGTGGGCTTTGACCCGCTTATCGATTTTACATAGGACCAGAATTTTTTCGGGTTCTCGGAAAGATCTTTTGCTAAGGTATGGCTGTGATAATTATTGTCTGCTTCGCGCATCGATCTTTTTATAGAAGCACGAATCTCTTCTAACTTTTGCCTGTCATCATTTGCGTGTTCTTTTTTGAATCGAGAGTGCAAGTCTTTGCTTTCTTAGCAGCTTTCTAATATTGTTATTATACCACGGTGGATCTTTTCCATCCTTAATCGTCTTTACTGGCACATATTTCTCTAACCCTTTATTTACAATATAGTTAAATTTAGTCCACAATTCCTCTACATCTATAGTCCCGGAATTAAACGATGCTCATTCGTTTTCTAAGTGCGATCCTAACATTTGCTTATCGGCTCTTCCCAACAAAAACACGCTCCTAGCCTTCTTGATTGGTTTATGAAATTTGGTCACCATCGACGCTATGAGAATATCATGATCACTAATTCCTGTCTCTGCAGAGACATCGTTAATAAGGTCAGGCCTGTTTATAGCTATAAGGTCTAAAATATTTCCACTGCGCGTGAGTTGCCGGTTTAACTGCTCAAGACAGTTTTCGGAGAATGTGTCCAAAAGTAGCTCGCAAGACTGCTTGTCTGTACCGCCTGAAATGTAACTAGCGAGGTCCCAATCTATACTCTTAAGGTTGAAGTCTCCTCCGACTAATATGACATGGCCCGGATACCTATGCTCTACCTGGTGTAGACTTTCTTTGAATGATCCTAAAACTGCTACAGCAGCACTGGGGAGCCTGTAAAAACACCCAACTATTAACTTTACTTCTTTTAGACCTGTTATACGTCCCCAGATAACTTCACAGTTACTTTCAACCTCGATCTCAGTAGAAACAATATCTTTGTCCACAGCAATGAACACTCCTCCTCCAGTTGTATCCGATCTATCTTTGCGATATACATTCCACGCCTCGCTAAATATTTCTGAACTTGCCACATCATGATATAGCCAGCTTTCGGAGCATAAAACTATCAGAGCACAATAATTTCCATGCAGTGCGGGAAATTCGGGAACTTTGTTTCTAATACTCTGTAAGTTCGCGGCTGATATTTTGATGTTCGAATTTTTATTCCGAACGTGACCCGAATTCGCTGTTTGAATGCTGACAGACGAGTGCTCATCAGAGTTAGAGCATAGCCTAAAAAAAAAAAAAAAAAAAAAAAAAAAAAAAAACATGTGCCCTCCACAAGTACTCTGCTACCCGAGTAGCCGCTTCCTTAGTGTAGTGCACCCCTGATCTATCTAGGGGCAACCTACAATTCCCCACCCGATAACGCAGATCCAGAAATCTGCAGCCATGACTGTCAAGAGTCGGCGAAGCCTCTGGTTCAGATCCTCCACTCGGCTCCAAACCAAAGGACCGCTCGTAGGACTGCTCGTAGGACCTGATGATGTCCTCAGAACCCAAGCGACAAGCGTCATTGGTGCCGACGTGAGCCACGACTTGCAGTCGACTGCACCCCTCACCCTCGATAGCCGCCGGCAAGGCCGCCTCCACATCTCGGATGAGGCCCCCCGGCAGACACACCGAGTGCACGTTGGAATTCTTTCCGGATCTCGACGCTATCTGCCTAAGGCGCTCCATCACGCGCCTAACATTGGAGCTCCCAATAACTAATAATACCCTCCCCCCCCCCCCCCTCCCCCGTGCACCTGCTCGGATCCTGCTGAAGACGTGGCCACACTTTCACTCCCAGGACGAACGGGCGCGGACGGACGTCCAGCCTCCACATTGGCCTTCCGCCTCGAACGACGCGAACGCCGTACAACCAGCCACTCACCATGCGGAGAGGGCGGCTCGACGACGTCCGGTACACCTGAAAGTGCCTCGGTAGCAGGGACAGAGAGCGAAGCTTGAAACACCTGAGGTGTCCCACTCGACGCACCAGACTCCCCACCGTCGCTGCACCCCAAGACAGCAGGCTGAAGACGGCTGACCGTAGCCAACAGCACGCTCAGATGTTCGCGAACTCCGGCCAACTCCTCCTGCGTCCGCACACAGCAGGCACACGCCCTATCCATCCTGTCGATACAATTAACTGTAGAAAACTAATAATCAACTTTTAAGTAGCCTAGTACTTTAATAAAGGCGGCTGGCAGCTGACTGAACTGAGGTCAGTGGTAAGTACACTGTCAAATCAACAAAACTGAGTCCGGCAGTTTTCAAAATAAAACAAAAATATGTGTGGAATACACCTTTATCAAACGCGCGGGAATATAAGCTTTCACAAAGCGGAATACTAAATAGGGAAGTGACAATATGATACGTTGATTGCAGCAGACGATAAGTATACACACGGTATTTATCAAAATACGCGAGAATAAACTCTTAAAGCAGTAGCACGAACGAAATGTGTCAAGTGGGTGAGAAGAAACCTCTTAAAGAGAGAAACGCTAACGAAAATTAAGAAATCAACTGGCAACGGCTGGCCGCGGTGGCCGAGGGGACTGAGGCGCTCCAGTCACGGTCTGCACGGCCACTACCGTCGGGGGTTCGAATCTCCCCTCGCGCATGGATATTTGTGCCGTCCTTGGGATAAGCTAGTAGATAAGTAGTTTGTAAGCTAAGGGACTGATGACCCCGTAGTTAAGTCCCATAAACTATACAAACGTTTGAACATTTGAACTGGCAACGAAATTTCACGCAATTAAATTATGATACTTAGCGCTCTGGTGATGGGACAACGACAACATCTGGCAAAAAGACGGTTATGCCAAAATGCATCCGATTATATTCATTGTTACCTGGAAAATAAAGTCATGGTCATTTTCATAAAGCAAAACCTGCGTGAGGTGGTGCTGCGCCTGCGCCAGTGTCACGCTTACGTCAGCTGCATCTGCGCGCTTTCATTTCTGCCGAATACTCATCTGCCAGTCAACGAACTGCTTCTAACACCCACAAAATCGTGCTACCAGATGATTACTTGTGAAGGTACTCCACATGATTGAGTCTCGGCCATCAGTCGACAGTGTGGTGAAATATGGAATCACTATTAATCCGACACCTACATGTTCACCTGCTCATGAGTTTGTGGAGTACTATGTCACAAACACACGCATGTCCTCATTCTTTTATTATGTGATCTCTCTGCTTATTATTACACATTAACATACAGGAACAATACACTTAAAGCCTGCACCTGGATCGTTTGAAAACCCTAGTCCAGGCGTCCTCTTCTCTTCCGATACTGCCATCGTTTCCTTCATCTACTTGTAATAAAAAAAAAGTAAGTACCATACAATGATGCTAATCATGAAAACGTTTGACATTCGCATGCACTGCGAGATAACGTGGAGTTCTGTTTTGACCAGGAATCTGATCTTCTTGTATGCCTCTGTCCCTGGGACCACTGCTGCTTAATCATTACCACGGATATCAACTATGAAAGCTTAACGCACAGCTGTCATGCTTTTCCGGGGAAAGGCGTAAATTCGAATGAAGAAATAGTACCTTCAGAAGTACACAGGGTGAATCACCCAACATTTGCACCGCAGATATTGCGGAAACGGAAAGTGCGATTCATGTGCGGTTTACACAGAATGGATTTGTAATCAGGGTCTCGTATTTTTAGTCAACGAACAGATTGTAATATTACGTAGAAAGTGTTAAAAAATACTGTTTTCTTAATGGAACAATGGTTGTTTCTATCATGCACTCGAATTTCAAGGATTCACTGTCAAGGATTCTCTGTTGTCGGCCATCGAACATCTAAACCACTCAACATTTCTTCTTGGTGTAGCAATTTTAATGACCAGTAGTACGTATATATATATATATATATATATATATATATATATATAATGTGTGTGTGTGTGTGTGTGTGGAAGAGGGGGGTTGGGAGGCTGGGTGGGTGGGTGGCAAAGGTCCCAGGTTCGAGTCCCTGTTCCGGCACACACTTTTAATCTGCCAGGAAGTTTTATATCAGCGCACACTCCGCTGCAGAGTGAAAGTTTCATTCTGGAAACATCCCTTAGGCTGTGGCTAAGCAATGTCTATCCTTTCTTCCAGGAATCTTGCAAGTTTTGCAGGAGAGCTGTGAAGTTTGGAAAGTAGGAGGCCAGGTACTGGCGGATGTAAACTTGTGAGGCGGCATCCTGAGACGTGTCGGGATAGCTCAGTCGGTAGAGTGCTTGCCCGCGAAAGTCAAAGGTCCCAGGTTCTAGTCCAGGTTTCGGCACACAATTTTAATCTGCCAGAAAGTTTCAGAGCTTGGATGGCTTGTACAGGTACAAATGCTCATGCGGCTTCAACCGATAGCACAGTACTAAAGAGTACTGACTGGCGTATTGTGACGAGCCAGTTGCTTGGCCACCATTGACCACACATTTTCAGTTGGTGAGAGATCGGGAGAATGTCTGGCCAGGGCAGCAGTCGAACATTCTCCGTATCCAGAAAGGCCCGTACAGGACCTGCAACATGCGGTCGTGCATTCCCCTCCTGAAATGTAGGGTGACCGAGACGTTTAACCAATGTCACCCCATACCATCACGCCGGGTAATACGCCAGTATGGCGATGACGATTACACGCTTCCAATGTGCGTTCACCTCGATGTCGCCAAACACGGATGCGACCATCATGATGCTGAAAACAGAACCTTGATTCTTCCGAAAATATGACGTTTTGCCATTCGTGCACACAGGTTCGTCGTTTCGTACACCATCGCAGACGCTCCTGTCTGTGATGCAGCGTCAAGGGTAATCACAGCCATGGTCTCCGAGCTGATAGTCCATGCTGCTCCAAACGTCGTCGAACTGTTCATGCAGATGGTTGTTGTCTTGCAATCGCCCCCATCTGTTGACTCAGGGATCGAGACATGGCTGCACGATGCGTTACAGTCATACGGATAAGATGGCTGTCATCTCGACTGTTAGTGATACGAGGCCGTTGCGATGAAGCACGGCGTTTCGTGTTGCCCTCCTGAACCCACCGATTGCATAATCTACTAACAATCATTGGATCACGACCAACAGAGCAGCAATGTCGCCATACGATAAACCGCAATCGCGATATGCCACAATCCGACCTTTATGAAAGTCGGGATCGTCATGGTACGCATTTCTCCTCCTTACACGAGGCATCACAACAACGTTTCACCAGGCAACGCCGGTCAACTGCTGTTTGTGTATGAGAAATTGGTTGGTAACTTTCCGCATGTCAGCGCGGTGTAGGTGTCGCCAACGGCGCCAACCTTGTGTGAATGCTCTGAGAAGCTAATTATTTGCATATCACAGTACGTTCTTCCTGTCGGTTAAATTTCGAGTCTGTAGCACGTCATCTTCGTGTTGTAGCAATTTTAATGGCCAGGAGTATATACAGGATGAGTCACCTACCATTACCGCTGGATATATTTCCTAAACCACATGAAATACTGACGAACCGATTCCACAAACCGAACATGAGGAGAGGGGCTGGTGTAATTGGTTAATATAAACCATAAAAAAACGCACGGAAGTATGTTTTGAACACAAACATATGGTTTTTTTTATTTTTTTTTTAATGGATCCCCGTTAGTTTTGTTAGCACATCTGAACGTATAAACAAATACGTAATCAGTGCCGTTTGTTGCATTGTAAAATGTTAATTACATCCGGAGATATTATAACCCAAATTTGACGATTGAGTACCACTCCTCCGCTGTTCGATCGTATATATCGGAGAGCGCCGAATTAATTAGGGATCGAAAGGGAACGGCGATGTACCTTGGGTACAGAAGAGACTAGAACAGCACATTACGTCCACATGCTAACACCTTTATTGGTCTGTTTCACTGGCGCACATGTTCATTACCATGAGGGGCGAGGCACACGTACACACGTGGTTTCCGTTTTCAATTACGGAGTGGAATAGAGTGTGTCCCGACATGTCAGGCCAATAGATGTTCAAAGTGGTGGCCATCATTTGCTGCACACAATTGCAATCTATGGCGTAATGGATGTCGTACACGCCGCAGTACAACTGGTGAAATGTCGCTGCAGGCTGCCACAGTACGTTGTTCCATATCCTCTGGGGTTGTAGGCACATCACGGTACACATTCTCCTTTAACGTCCAGAGGAGTAAGATCAGGAGAACGAGCTGGCCAATTTATGCGTCTTCCACATTCTACGAAACGCCCGTCGAACATCCTGTCCAGGGTCAGCCTAGTGTTAATTGCGGAATGTGCAGGTGCACCATCATGCTGATACCACATACGTCGACGCGTTTCCAGTGGGACATTTTCGAGCAACGTTGGCTGATCATTCTGTAGAAACGCGATGTGTGTTGCAGCTGTTTGGACCCCTGCAATGAAGTGAGGACCAATGTGGTGGTCACCAAAGATTCCGCACCATACATTTACAGTCCAGGGTCGCTGTCTCTCCACCTGTCGGAGCCAGCGAGGATTGACCACGGACCAGTAATGCAAGTTCCGTAGCTTCACTGCCCCGTGGTTTGTGAAACCCGTTTCATCGGTAAACAGGTAGAACGCAACGCATTCGCTTTTAATGCCCATTGACAGAATTGCACTCGATGATTAAAGTCCTCACCATGTTATTGCTGATGTAGCGACACATGAAACGGGTGAAAGCGGTGACCCCCCCAGGGGGCCCACAGCTCTTTTGTGGGTACATGTGTGGCGCGCACGGGTCCCCGAGCCATTGCGGCCTTCCTTCCTATTTCCCAGGCCGCTTTTCCTCACCCTGGTTCCCTCCCTTCCTAATCCTTTTTCCCACCCTACCCTTCTCCAACCCCGTCTCTAGGTGTTCTTGTGTTGATGGCCCGGCTATTCCCATGGTACTGTTGGTTTGGCAATTGTGTCTTTGTTTGCCGTATTCACTGATTTCGGCCCAGTTAGGTCCCCTTTGTGGTTTGACCTCCACGAAAATTTTCTGATTAAGTGTGAGCCATTTGGGGAAGAACTCCCAACCTAGCCCCTACGGCGCGGATTCCTACCCTTTCCTTCCACATCCCTTCCTCGCCGTAGCCCCCTCCCCCGCTAGGTCACCAGCACGGTAGCCAGTCCGTGTGGTGGGGCTGTTATGTACCCTCATGGTTGAGCCCCCTGAATTGCACAGGGATCACACAGCCGATGCCTGAGCTGTGACCTCCTCATGAATGCCAAGGAGTCGATGCTTGTCTTTGCGGGGCATCAGGACTCCCGGCAACGGTCATCCTGCCAGGTGGCGTTGCTGTGGCTGGGTGGCGCCCTTGAGGAGAGCCCCTGTTTCGGAGTGGGTGGCATCGGGGCGGACATTCCGCTATGAAGAGGAGACAAGCCTCAGAAAATCCTGGCTCTAAGTCAGGTGTCTCAAAGATTGGAAGATTTAATTTCAGTAGATACGACCCCAAATCGTTTCCTTCCCTAACTCAATCTTGGGGGGAACGAGGGTCCACAAAACAGGCTGAGACTTACTCACCTAGATACTTAGTGTGTACCAGACAGGATGGAGAATCCTTCCAGGCAACTAAGCCTTCCTTTTTCGTCGAACACCTCGAAGAAAGGTTTGGCGAAGTTGCCGGAATGTCGAAACTGCGCGACGGTTCGGTCCTAATACAGGCAGAGACCCCTGCTCAATCACGGAGCCTCTTAAAATGTGATCATTTAGGTGAAATTCCTGTCACAGTAACGCCCCACAAGTCGTTAAATAGGGTACAGGGGGTGATATACCATCGAGACCTTTTGCTACAGACAGATGATGAGTTACGCGAGCACCTACATCGACGCGGAATCCATTTTGTCCGGCGCGTATTTAGAAGACCCAAGGATAATAGGGTGGCCACTGGCGCATTTGTCTTGGCCTTTGAGGGTGACAATCTGCCCGAAAAGGTCAAGGTCATGATGTATCGCTGTGACGTCCAGCCATACATCCCCCCTCCAATGTGATGTTTCAAGTGTTGGCGTTTCGGACACATGTCCTCTCGTTGCAACGCTGCTGCAACCTGTCGGGACTGTGGCCGTCCTTCACACCCGGACGCTGCCTGTACTCCTCCTCCGTACTGCGTCAACTTCAGTGGTCACCACTCTCCCTGTTCGCAGGACTGTCCCGCTCTACACAAAGAGCGGAAGATAGTAGAATATAAGACCTTGGACCGACTAACCTACTCAGAGGCTCGGAGGAAGTACGAAAAGCTGCATCCAGTGACTTTACTTTCTTCATATGCTGCAGCTACATCGATGGCGCCACAACCAGTGGCCACTTCTCGCACTGTTGTAACTCCATCTGTGGGCCCTATGGGCCGCCCCTCCACCTCGGCCTCCCAGACATCTGGAGGCACACCATCTTCTGCGGGGCCTATACTGCCCCCCACGTCGGGAGTGGTTACCCCTACTCCCCAGCCAGAAAAGGGTTCACCTTCTCTGGCTTCTTCTTCTGGGAAGGGAACCTGTTCTTCCCTTCCACCTGTGTCACCACCGAAATTAGACTCCAGCCAGCGGCTGAAGGACACTCGGCCAGAACGCCGCCTGGCTCCTCAGTCTTCCCACGCTCCTCAAGCCCCGCCGGAGAAACCGCCCTCCTCCGGTAGGCCCAAGGAACGACGGGAAGACAAAAAAGAAAAGAAGGAAAAGACAGTGAAGCGCAAGGAAACGCTGGCGGCCTCGGTGCCCCCAACCCTTGCACGTGACACACAGGAGGATGAGGTCATCCTTCTTGCGACGCCTGAAGATCTGGCCTTCGCAGATCTCGGGGATGCCATGGAGACGGAGGATCAGACTTCACAGCCAAAGACGAGTGCCCCTGCCATCCCTCTTCTATCTTCATCTTCATGCACCGTCAACCAGGAGACAGTCTGATCCTCCAATGGAATTGTGGAGGATTTTTCGGTCACTTGGCTGAATTGCGTCAGCTGATGAGTTCTTTTCCACCACTTTGTGTTGCTCTCCAGGAAACCTGGTTTCCTAGTGATCGGACCCCCACCCTTCGGGGCTACCGGGGGTACTTCAATAACCGCACCATCTACAATAGGGTGTCGGGCGGGGTATGTCTATATGTACATACCTCTGCCTATAGTTCCCCAGTGCCACTTCACACAGCCCTGGAGGCTGTCGCTGTCAGGGTTCGAGCATCACGGGACATTACCATCTGTTCCCTTTATGTCCCTCCTGATGCAGCAGTGGCACCAGCTGACCTGGCAGCCTTGATCGGTCAACTTCCTTCACCATTTCTTATTTTAGGAGATTTTAACGCACATCACCCCCTATGGGGGAGCAACGTGACTACAGGACGTGGTCGAGACTTTGAACTACTTTTTACCCAACTTGACCTTTGTATTCTTAATACAGGAGCTCCTACCCATTTTAGTGTGGCCCATGGCACCTTTTCCGCCATAGACCTTTCTGTATGTAGTCCGGGCTTACGTCCACTCCTTAACTGGTGGGTCCATGATGACCTTTGTGGAAGCGACCACTTTCCCATCTTCCTTTCGCTTCCCCACCACCAACGCCACGCACGCCTACCCCGCTGGTCCTTCCACAGGGCTGACTGGGCAGCATACACTTCCGCTGCAACGTTGGATACCCCTCTCCCTGCTGATGCGACAATGGCTGTTGAGCAAATTATTTCCATTGTCGTTTCTGCTGCTGAGTCCACGATACCATCTTCTTCTGCCTTACCTCGGCGAAGACCAGTGCCCTGGTGGTCACCGGAGATAGCAGCAGCTATCTGCAATCGCCGCAGGGCTCTGCAGCAGTACCGGCGCCACCCCACCCTTGACCACCTGGTTGCATTTAAGCGTCTTCGGGCCCAGACACGCCGGCTTATCCGGCAGCGCAAGCAAGCATGCTGGGAGGAATATGTATCCACAATTGGACCCCGTGTCTCTTCTAGCCAGATTTGGACAAAGATTCGTCATATATCAGGTCACCATCCACCGACAGGGGTCGCGGGTCTCTCTATCCACGGTACAATCCATACCGACCCGACCATCATTGCCGAGTATTTTGCAGCGCACTTTGCTCTTAATTCGGCGTCCACTGCCTACAGCCAAGGTTTTTGTACCTTAAAAGAGCGGGCTGAGCGAAGGCAGTTGGTATTTCGCACAAACCGCCAAGAGCCGTACAATGCGCCATTTACAGAGTGGGAATTTCAAACTATTCTTGCCAGTTGCCCCAATACATGTGCAGGACCGGACCGAATCCACTGTCAAATGCTGAAACACCTTTCTGAACACTCGCAACGCCATCTGTTGGATTTCTTTAATCGTCTCTGGGTCGAGGGAGCATACCCGTCCCAATGGCAGGAGAGTATCGTTATCCCTCTGTTAAAACCAGGTGCAGATCCATTGAACGTTGACTGTTACCGTCCCATAAGCCTCACAAACGTTCTTTGTAAACTTTTTGAACGTTTGGTGAGCCGGCGACTTCTGTGGGTTCTCGAGTATCGGGGTCTGCTCGCCCCACAACAAGGTGCTTTCCGGCAGGGTCGCTCTGCTATTGATAACCTTCTCTCTTTGGAGTCGGCGATCCGTACTGCTTTCGCCCGACGTCACCATCTCGTCGCCATCTTTTTCGACCTCCGGAAAGCATATGACACGGCATGGCGCCATCACATCCTTGCCACGCTACATGGGTGGGGTCTTCGTGGCTCCCTCCCACTTTTTATTCAGAATTTTTTACTTTCGCGCCGCTTTAGAGTCCGCATTGGCACCTCCTTAAGTTCCTCCCATATCCAAGAGAATGGGGTACCACAAGGGTCCGTCCTCAGTGTACCCCTCTTCTTAGTGGCCATTAATGGCCTAGTGGCTGCAGTGGGGCCATCGGTTTCCTGCTCCCTCTATGCAGACGACTTTTGCATGTACTATTCCACTGCTAGTACAAGTGTAGCTGAACGACGACTGCAGGCAGCCATCCATCGGGCGCAGAATTGGGCTTCTGGCCATGGTTTCACATTTTCCCCTGCAAAAACTAGGATAATGCACTTTTGTCGCCAACGGGCGGTACATCCGCATCCAGAGCTCTACCTTGATGGTGAGCTCCTTCAGGTTGTGGACACACACCGCTTCCTGGGTCTCCTTTTCGACTCACGTTTGACATGGCTCCCTCATCTGCGCCAGCTTAAGCAACGGTGTTCCCGGTATTTGGACATCCTTCGTTGCCTCAGCCATACTGTCTGGGGGGCAGCACGCCCTGTCCTCCTGCGGCTGTACAATGCTCTTGTGCAGTCACGTCTAGACTACGGAAGCCAGGTCTACGGCTCAGCCTCTCCATCTGCACTACGAGTTCTCGACCCAGTGCATCATACAGGCATCCGTCTGGCCACTGGAGCCTTTCGGACAAGCCCTGTCACAAGTCTCTTGGCAGAGGCTGGAGTCGCCCCGTTGCGATACCGGCGCCAACAACTACTCGCCCAGTATGCTGCTAGAGTTCACTGTACCCCTCGGCATCCGAATAACAGACTCCTCTTTCCGGGGGAGGTTACTCGTTTGCCGCAGAGGCGACCTCGGTCGGGACTCCCGATAGCAGCGCGTGTCCAATCGCTACTGTCGACCCTGGACGCCTTACCTCTTAACCGTCCTTTCCGCTCGACTCTCCATGCTCCTCCCTGGACCGTTCCTCGGCCGCGGATTCGGCTGGATCTTTCCCGTGAGCCAAAGACCTCTACTTCTCCTCTGGTCCTACGACATCAGTTTTATGCGCTGCTCCGTGAGTTCAGTAACTCCGAGGTCATTTATACAGACGGTTCTTCAGATGGCGACCACATTGGTTATGCCTACATCCATGGCGCCCATGTCGAACAACGCTCTTTGCCACCCGGTAGCAGCGTCTTCACTGCAGAACTGTTGGCTATATACCGCGCCCTTAACCACATCCGCATGTGCCCCGCGACCTCCTTTCTGATTTGTAGCGACTCGCTGAGCGGTTTACAGGCCCTTGATCAGTGTTATGCTCGTCATACATTGGTCAGGACCATTCAGGAGTCGATACTGGCTCTTAGTGACTCCGGTCGCTGTGTTACATTCGTTTGGACCCCGGGCCATGTAGGCATCCCGGGCAACGAGAGCGTTGACCAGCTAGCCAAACAGGCTACCACTTGCCGCCCTCTGGCGATTGGCCTCCCAGAAGCAGACTTCCGCCCGTTGCTTCGCACTAAAATACGCGACCTGTGGAACGCCGAATGGTCCGCTCTGGACGTGCCCAATAAGCTGCGTACGATAAAGGACACAACATCTGTCTGGAAGTCGTCGCAGCTGGGATCCCGTAGGGAATCCGTGGTTCTCTGCCGTCTCCGCATTGGTCACACCCATCTGACGCATGGTCACCTCCTCCGTCGACAGGACCCGCCCATGTGCCAATGTGGTGCCCCATTGACTGTGGTCCATCTCATACTCGACTGTCCCATTTTAGCCCCACTGCGGCATTCCTTTAGCCTCCCGAACACTCTCTCTTTGGTGCTCGGCGACGATGCCTCTGTGGCTAATTTGGTTTTACGATTTCTTCGTGCTTCGGGGTTTTACCAGTTGCTGTGAGTCCTTTTGGATGGTCTTTTACTTTTTTATGTTCTCCTTGACGTGTCTTTAGACTACAGTTTTTATTTTGTACGCAATGTGGTTGACTTTTCCCTTTTATACACATGGTCGGTCAACCACATTCACTGGCTCTGTCATTTTGTCTCGTATTTGTTGCTGTGTGTCTGGCGTCTTTCAAATTGTCTCTTGTTGACTCTGTCAATAATTCATGACGGTGCATTCTTTTATCCTGTTTTGTTTTAAAACTCGCTCAGGCACGATTTTCGACGGTTCTGTTTTACTGTGTGTCGCCTAGATGTGAATCGGGGGACTGATGGCCCTAGTAGTCTAGTCCCCCTAAAACACCCATACCAACCAACCAAAGCGGTGACGCTGCAGTATGCGCACGACACTACTTTGACTCAGTCCACCGGCTCTCACAATGTCCCGTGTACTCCTCTGTGGGTTCACGGCAACAGCAGCCAACACACCAACTGCACCCGCTTCTCCTGTGACGGGCCTGTTACGGACCCGTTTGCGTGCTACGACCATACCTGTTGCATACAGTTGGCGGTAGACGTTTTGAAATGTGTGGCACGTTGGATGCTCTCTGTCCGGGTACCGTTCTGAATACACCCTGCAGGCTTCAGCTGCATTTGGCAACACTCGCCATAGATGACTATCATGTCCGACTTTTCAGAGTTCGAATACACCATGGTCACAGTTCCTACAACACTACACTATCACAGACATCTGGTAACACAGTGTACTACAGTTAGTCTGTGTGCTAAGACGAATGCAGAATAACAATAGCAGCAAGCGCTACATGCGGACACTGGGACAGCTAGACCAAACCAAAACAGTTCACTACAGCCACACTCGTAAACACGGTCGTCATCGTAAACATATCCCTGCAGATGCTGCTCGCTGACCGTGGCCCGTGTTTGTTACAACACGCAACTGAACGTCGGAGGTTTCAAGCGTCAACTTTAGGTTACAATATCTCCGGACGTAATTAACATTTTACAATGCAACAAACGGCACTGATTACGTATTTGTTTATATATTCAGATGTGCTAACAAAACTATCAGGGTTCCATTAAAAACGTAGGTGTGGGTTAAAAATACTTTCGTGCATTTATTATGGTTTGTATTAACCAATTACACTAGCCCCTCTCCTCATGTTCGGTCTGTGGAATCGGTTCGTCAGTATTTGATGTGGTTCACGAAATATATCCAGCGGTAATGTTAGGTGACTCACCCTGTACATATGAAAATTTGTGCTGTTCTTTTAGATCTCAGTACCGCGGCCTGCTTACTGGCGTATGTTAATCATTACTGAAAAGTCGGGCAATTTAAGAAAGAGAAGCGAACGCTCAGACCGGTTGCAGGTGCAGCTCCGCGTCAATCAATTATCGAACATTGTCGGCTTGTCTCATGGGCGGTTGCGTCAACGGGACTTCTTAACGGGGCGAGAAGCTGACGTGTCCTGATTACGTCCCGAGCGCGACCTTGCGGCAGTCAGTTCCACAGGCGCGGCGGCCTGACATTTATCACGCCACAGGCTGCTTGGCTGCGTGGCTGCCCTACTCCGCCGGCACGCCCCCAGTCCTCCTGTCGTGTCACGCGACCGGGGGCCGCTCTGTACAAGTGCTATACTGTTTGTCATTGTCGATCCGTGCTGGGAACCAGTAATATCGGGAAAGGCGTACGCGAAAATGAGATTCTTCGGGGGCCATACGTTGGGTTGTCACACCCTACCTTACCTACGTTTTACCCTTCTTTGTAGTCTCTGCGAATGACGTCCAAACTACGATATCCGGAGCTGAAATCGCCGTGTTTTCTTTCGGATGGTCAAACAAAACTGTGCTGCCATGTCGCTACTCAGAAATTCAACTATTCTTTAAGGATATCTGGAACAATATCCGACCACTTCACTTTGAAGTGCTCTCTGCTCGATGGGGATTTTTTTTTCTTTCTGCCGTTTCCAATCTACATTTTATTTTGTCTTTGCATAATCATAACGAAGGATCTGTATGCAAAGATTGGAAAGACGCACACGTCACAACTATGTTCAGGAAAATCAATAGGAGTAGCCCCCTAAACTACAGTCATATATCATTGTACCGATCTGAAGCAGGATTTTGGATCTATTCATTGATGCTCGATACGTATTAACTCACATGAAGATAGGATTACTGTTGACAAGGGTTGTTAAATTATTTCTATATTTCTAGAGCCATCAGAAGGCTTTTGACACGGTACCTCACACACTTCCTTCAATCTAATTCCGTGGTTACGGAAATCCGTCTCATATTTGTCATAGGATTGGGTATTTCCTGTCAGAAAGGACACAGTTTACAGTAACTGTTAGAAAGGCATCCGCTATCGAGTGTAGTTTTATTGGTCGTCTGTTGTTGCTTATCTATATAAACGATCGGAGAGAAAATGTGAGTTGTACTGTTTGTTTGTTTGCACATTATTGTGATATCTAGTAAAGTCATTAGAAGATCAGAACCAATATCAGAACTATATGTATAAGATCTCTGTATGGTGCGAAAATTGACACTAAATAATAAAAATTGTCAAGTCCTCCACATGAATACTAACCTAAACCCGTTCACAAGGTATATCATTGAATCTGAAGGCCATGAAAGTAACTACATACCTAGGAATTAGAATTACGGCCGACTTAAATTGGAGAGAACACACTGGCAGGCCGACAGCTCGGCTTACAGGCAGGACGCAGCACAGCCGCACACGGGACTCCTGCAGTACGACTGTCGTCCTCTGCTGCGCTGTGTCACTTCTTCAGCAAGTAGGATTGGCGGAAGACACCGAAAGAGTACAAAGAAGAATAGAAAGCTCATCTTATATTATCGCGATGCAGGGGACAGAGAGTCACGAAAATGATTCAGGACTAGCAGTGGGAATCATTACAACGCCGTTTATATCCACCTTCTCCGAATACGAGAATACATTGTTTACTCCCAGCTACCCACTGCGGTCGGGGGTTCGAATCCCCCCTGGGGCATGGATATTTGTGCCGTCCTTAGTATAAGGTAGTTCGTAAGTAGTTTGTAAGTTTAGGGACTGATGACCCCGTAGTTAAGTAACATAAGCTTAACAAACAAACTCCCAGCTACATAGGCAGAAATGATTATCATTATAACATACGGGGCTCGAACGGAGAGATTTGGGTGTTTCGTTCTTCCAGCGCGGTGTGTAGAATGGAATGGTAGCTACATAGTACGAAGGTAGCTCAATGAACCCTCTGTGAGCCACTTACATGTAATCTGCAAAGCCTCCCATGTAGAGGTAGATGTAGAATAACATTCCAAATCCCTCGTTTTTCTTTTGTTAATACCCGTTTTGTATCCTCCTTTCAAGATAGTGTCTATACAAACGTTACTTGTTCGTTGTAGAACATAAGACGACTGGTATTGAGTCTTTTTTGTACGAATATTGGTGGAGCACGTGGTTCTTCGTATAGAATGATCATGCAAAAAGCACATTTGTGCGTGTTACTAAGTGTGGTTCGTTTTGTCTTTAAAAAAAGTTATAGTTGGATCTATGGAGTTGTAAGCTGTTGTAGCCCAGTATCTAGGTATCTTTCCTCTGTGGAAACAGCCTTTTACTCTTCTGCTGTGTATTTTGACCAACCTTAAGAGGTGTTTGCTGTTGGTCCTGAGATCTGTAGGGGAGGGATCAAGTGTGGAGAGGATCGCTCCAACGTCGAAGTGATTACCTAAAATATGTAGTAGTTTGCATCTGTAACAGTTATTTCTTGTTAAGACATAGCTTTTCGTGTAGAACGTTTCGGTTTTACAGGACTGTGGATATAGGAGAAAATACCGGAAGATAGGTTATGTGTCAGAAGAGCATTGCTTCGACTGGTCGAGTATCTGTTAGTTGGTCAGGTATCGGAGAAGTACCTCTGTTCTGTTCTAATCTACAGCTAAGCATGCGTTCGTTTAAAAAGAAGTTGTGCGATATGTTGGTGTATGGCCCGGAGTTTCGCAATTTAGCGCTTATCCTGTTGTTTATGTGTCGATGTTGCATTAAGAGCGAAGGTATTGCTGTGACAAATCGTTGGTTTTTTTATTCTTTTGACTGTTGATAGAAGTCATGTAATATTATTTCTTCGTAAAAATAGGTCACGTGTATTCGTAATTTGGTGCGGACGATGTATCTTGGCTTGTGCGAAATACCGATTTCGATCTGTTTAGACGTAGAGTTCGCTGCAACAATTAGATATTCAACGTTTGTGGACTGTATATTGAAACGCAGTAGTATGGGTATGTCTTAGGCTGTTTACGAATGGATGTCTCTCGGTGGCGTAGCGGAGATGTTTGCGGCGGTAAATTATTGTTCTTCTTCGATCTAGAAGATAGATTTCCATAAAGCCTATGGTTAGGTAATTTAAAGCTTGGTAGTGCCCTACGTTGGGAGGTGCGTTTAATCGTTCGTTTAGTCTCTAAAGGAGTGCTCTTGACATTCGATAACAAATTTCGAGTGTTGTAGGTTGGATTTGACTGTTGTTATAGCCTGCTATAGGGTGTTGAGTTGTAAAGCAGAAGCGTCGCTTAGTTGTAGGTGCGCCCATAGAAACAAAGTGTAGTGGTTGTACTTGGGAGGCGGTGTATTCATCTCATCTGTCAGTGTTGTTTACGATGCGAATGGAAGTCTCCTGCTGGCGTCGTAGCGATGGTTGCGGTAGTAAGCTAGTGTTCTTCAGTCGAGAAGCATAGGGTTCGACAAATCTCATATAATTTGGTGTCTTGGATGTATCTTGCTAGCGTTGCGGTGGTATTTGCGGTGGTAAATTATTGTTCTTCGGTCGAGAAGTATCGAATTCAATAAACCGTATGGTCAGGTGATTTAAAGCTGGGTAGTTACCTTCTTTTGGAGGCGTGTTTAATCGTTTGTTCAGTCTCTAAAGGACTGCTCTTGGTGTTCGATAAAATTTTCGGGTGTTGTATTAGTTAGAAATGGTCTAGACTATTTTTTTACGTTGTTAGTTGTAAAGATTAGATATATAAATATAAGAAAAGAGTTTGTTGTTGATCTGGATCATTCTTTGTTAGCTGTTCTATGTTTGTCAGTCATTTTTACGATATAATTGGGTGTGTTACATATGTTTATCGGGAGTACTGATTCGTTAGAAGGTGGAATAAGATGACTGTTTGCGCTCGAGTGATTGTCAAACGTACGAGGTATGTGCTCTCGTGACTGATAGAAAACTTTTCAGTAATACTGTCTGGTGGAGTACGCAAAGAAAAACGGTGCATAATCAATCGGTGAAATGTTCGGAAAGGATCCATCGACGACGCAGAGTTACCGAGTTGTCGTTTGCTGGTTAGTTTAGAACTTCAGTAGAAAAGAGCTGGGATGGTTAAATCCTTTTGCTGTAGTTCATTCGTTCGGTTGGAGGTGGTTGTTGTTACACAGAGTGTCGTATGCTAGTTGGGGTAGAATTTAAGTAAAAAGTGTGTGAAATATGCGCTACAGTGTCTGTTTTCAGTTGTGGATGATGTTGTGTTGCGATAGAGTTCTAAAGATGTCACTTTAGGATTATGTTCTTATAACTTTGCGCTGTGTACGTTACGAAGTCTTGTCTGTTTGATCGTGAGTTAGTGATGTTTAATTTACGAGTGGTGTGCGATGGTAAAATATTTCTGATATTTTAACTTATACACGCGTAGTAAATTCGACAAGTTCGTCATTGAGATAAGGTATGGTAACTTATACCATGTCCCCTGCAAGGAGACACTGGGGAACATCTCGAGGAAATCATTTTGGCTGTACCTTATAAAGTGGGGCGAGCCGATGTCCATCAACGTGTTGTTGAGCATCCCACACGATTTCGCAGTGATTTTTTAATTAATTAACAAACTGTGTATGTGTAAGTACTTAGTACCCATTACTTTCGTTTGGAAGAAGGCTGTATAGGGCAGCTGGAATCGATTGACGTCGATTACATTTATTTGTGGAATCAGGTGTTCTGGTGTCGATAAACTTACCGGTAGTCACCTTATATATTTTATAAAATGCGTTTGCGGGATACTTTTATCTCTCCGTTTGGCATTACCAGACTGGAGGTTGCAATATACACTTAAGGACTAGATCGGGAACGGGGACAGCCAATATTTACAAAGTGCATCCCTGTACTGTGTATAACTCCCAGCCATTCCTTAGAGAGCAGTTCTTGTGCTCTGTTAATAACACCGAAAATTGACTGGTGTGTCCGTAAATCTAGCGAACTCTGGGACGTTTGCGGTCTTAAGGGGTAGTTGATTGCGATTGCATGGTAATGCGTAGAAATATTATGATCGATAAGCCGCACTACTTTCGTCTTTAAACGTTTCTGTTTGTGTAATACTATTCCGAGAGAGAGGATGATAGCGCATTCGGTCTCGTTGGCGAATGTTTTGGCCTCTAGAGGGTCTACTAATTTTCGCTGTTGCTACTATTATTATTAGGATTTGGTTATCTATCTTCGCCTGTACTTTGACATAGGGCTTCCAAATATGCGATGTTTGTTGGTTATAAATTTTCTGGTGTGCAGGTTAGCATCTTCGTTGGCGGTAGACAACTAGTTAGAAAAAATCCAAGTGGAATGAAAAAAGAAGTCACAGGGAAGGAACTTGGACTATGAATTTTTGTGGGTAAAGGGCTGACCGATCTTGTTATACAGAACTGAAATGAGTGTTGTATTGGGCAGGTAAAGTACTACCTCGGACGATTGTTAACAGTACTTGCAGATGTATATTTAGACGCAGCCCTAACGGTATAGTGCTAACTGACAGAGCGGCTTTCGCTATGTTCGGTAAAATGCCTTGTGTGTTGGAAATCATTAGTTGCTATGCAGATGTTGTGCTATATATTGCCGACTTTCGTTATTTCCATCAGTAAATTGGAATTTTTGTATAAACAATAGGTCGTCTTCTGCTGCTGCTGCTGCTGTTGTTGTTGTTGTTGTTTTAAGGAAGGAGTGGTTGACATTCAAGTTTGTAGCGTTTGTTACCGTTATATTCCGTTTATTATCTAACGCACGCTATTTTTAACACATTCGTGGTCTGTTCCAAGCATCGTCTATACATTTATTTTGCTTATACATCTAAGGTTGCGGTCGAATTCCGAAACGGACATTTTCTTTTCCTTTGGGTAGTCTCAAATGTTTGACTCTAGTTATAATTGATTTTCAATTAGCTAGACATCGAAAGAGTATTTGTTAAGATGGATACGTACGTTTTTGGCGTTCGTTACCGTTACATCCCGTCTACTGTCTAACCTGCGCTATTATTAAACAGGTTTTTTGGCTGTTGCACATGTAGTCTATGCGAAGAGCTTGGAGAGAGAATATTTACAAAAATAAAACGTTATGATATTTCTGTTTAAACATTTGGCATATGTTTATATACATGTTTTATGTAGCTTGCCGAGAGAACACTGCGTGTTTCTGGTCACAGTGGGGGTTGGGCTGTACTGAAATTACTCTTAACACTTCTAGGCGTCTAAAAACAGTGATTTGGAGCTGTGGTGGTTGGTCTGGCTGCTGGCAGGGTCGATTTGTTTACGAAACTCTCGTGTTATTCCAGGTAACTGTACTGTCCAAAGTACGCAATAATAATTGAGTCCTCTTTTCTTCTAATGTTGGTGTACGTCTATAAGTAATAACTTTGGTAAAAAATGAAATTCTAGGGGCGCGGGTTCGATTCCCGGATCGGGTCGCGTGGGGGCGGCAATCTTTAGGGCTGTCGGTGGGGGTGGTAGCGAGGGCAGGGGACGGGGTCTGTGCTCATCAAGTTCTGACTTCTGGAGGCAGTTGCCATTGTTACTGTTAAAAAAAAAAAAAAAAAAAAAAAAAAAAAAAAACACAATTAAATTAATATGCGATGTGCGGTATGTGGCATTTTTTCCCTTAAGGCATAACTCCAAACATATGTCGCATAATTAGACTGTAAGGCGTAACTCCTAACATTTACGAACCATAAATAGACTGTGTAAGTGCGGATTGCAACCTGCACACAATAACGTTCGTAAGTACCGAACTCGGGGCAGCAGCGGTGGCGGCGGTTGGCAGAGCAGGTAGGGGTGGGGGGTATTTCAAATTTCCCGCCAAACAAACAAAGGACGGGCGAATCTCAGTGGTCTTCAATCCCCTTTACCCTACTACTCACATTAATCACTGATATCGGAAAATCGCAGTTCAGCCCACCCTTATTGTGTGCTCTGTGCGGTGCAGCGGAGATATTTCGTGATTTCACTGTTTCACAGGGTGCAACTGGTGGCTGTGCAGTCCCAAACTGCTTGAATAATAGCAGACATGGTCGCTGTAAGTTTTATCAGTCTCCTCAGATCGGTGTAAAAGGTGGCTTGTAAATTCCAAACACCAAATGTGGACTCCAAAATCGAAAAACTCTCTGTGTAACGTCAAGAACAATTTTTTTTGTAAATTTGTATTAGAAATATAGAGAAAAATAGAGAGGTAGTACATGAAAATATAGGCATATATATGTAAGCAATGGTTTATTTGAATTTTGCTACAGTTTAATAACGTAACACGACATACAGTGTGTTTAAAATACTTTTCGCTGCGTAGGTGTAGCCGTGCGGTCTGGTGCACCACGTTACGGATCGCGCAGCCTCCCGCGGGGGTACGTGTGTGTTTTGTCCTCAGGTTAGTTACAGTAGTTTGTAAGTCTAGGGACTGATGACCAACGTAGTTTGGTTCCATAAGAATTACAAACATTTTAATATTTTTTAAACTATTTTTCTTTAATTTTATGTAGAGCAACTAAGGGGTTATTCGAAGAGCTATTAATTGTTTTTTAAGTGATGCATGACTGCAGCTGGATTTTCCCAGCTAGTGGTTTTGAAATTGTATTATTTTACATAAGTTGAATGTTTAATTTAAATTTGGCTTTCAACAGGAGAATATGTAGGCGTAAAGAAAGCTGGAACATGTCTGAAAAATAATAATAATAATACATTGAATTTGGCAATGAATGGGAACGGAAAAAAAGTAGTACATGAAACGCATTAAATTCAAAACTTGACACGCAACATTTATTTATTTCAAACTGCATGCTTCCAGAGAGACTTTATTTAGACGTCATCTAACGAAACCAGACTTTAAAAGTTATTAAATACATTTTTGACTTGAATATTCTCTGAAATATGCCGTGTGTAAAATACACGAGACACTGGATGGGGCAATACGGGAAGCAGAGCATTGCAGTTTGACATTATTCCGTAATTGTTTTCAAATGCAACTCTTAGTTAACGTAAATGTTTGTGGACGTACTATTTATATACCAGAAAGTGCTGTAATCGTAACGTATTTTAATTGTACTCGGTCAATATTTAGAACGGCAACATATGCGCTAATATGGAATGTAAGTAAATGTTTCATATCTCTAAACATCCATCTGATGACTAAGTTGCTTGCTTCTTACAGTGAAATGTAAGCCAACAAATTTACAATGCTGTGATTTTTTTGCATAAGGAAAGTATATTTAACCTTTAGTCCGTACACAGGTCTTTTGGACCCGGGAGACCCCCTTCTCCTCCCTCCCCTTCTCTTTGAGTGCGTTTCAGCGCTCTGCCCTCCACAGTAGCCTCAAGGCAGTTGAAGAGGAAGTCCAAGTAAGTCTTTTGTTCGTTGTGCATCTGTCCGAAGTTCTGTAATTAACGAATTGCACTCTCCACTCCCGGTATCAAAAGGCCGATGTGTACAATGAATGTCTTTATTTTCTCCGGTCCAATGTACCCCACTTACCCTCAAGTTGTGTGTTTTTCTTTTTACAATCAACTTCAAGTCTTTAAAATTGGAAAAAAATCTACATATCAAGTGTGTGAGAAAACTATTGGGGGCTATATGCTGGGGAAGGGGTAGACCGAATGGTGCACTACATGCATTTTAAGACAATTAGATGCAAAAAAAGGCCGAAAGAAACTGATAGAAACGGCACCGCCGTCTTAAACACCGAGTGTACGCTTTGTGTGCCATAAGGGAGTGTACGGGACGAAGGTTAACGGCCCGGAGAGCACATCGGAAAGCGCAAGAGTTGCCCGCCCGAATGCTCGCCTTCGACGTGGGACTGGCAGCCCTCAGCCCTGCCGGCCGGGCTAGATGAGCACGAGGCGCGCCGGGCCACCACCGGCCACCTCTGCAAACAGTCTACTCACTGAAAATTTATTTAAAAAAATGTCACTTCCATTATTTAGGATCCGAAACGAATGTTCCATTTGTGCTTCGGCGGTTCACCCACTCGGCCGCACCCTCCAGCCGCGACTCGCCACACTCGCAGTCGCCCGCACTCGGGTCTTCCCCGACGTCCCCAGACCACCCGAGGCAAGGTCCGGCACGATCCCTGTCCCCCTTAACTAACCGAACGTCAGAACGTCAGCTCCGCCCGTAATGACCCAGCTGTTGACGGGGCGTTAAGCCCTAAACTTTCTTCCACCGCTCGTCGCGTTACGGTCGCACGGTGTGGAAAAGGATTAGTAGGCCGGGCGATCACAAGCCCGGGTTACGAAGCCTCACTGCCGGTCGTCCATTGGTACTCTCCGTCGCCTGGTGGGACGAACACGCCGCTCTGGTAAGAATCCTGTCCTCGGGTCGAGCACCACTCGAGTGGAGGGTAGGGCCGCGCCTGCAGAGCTGCCACGCCCTCAGACGCGTGGCTCCGCGACCGCGGCGGCAGTGAGCCGGCTGCGGCTGCGGTGCTCCACCACCCCACCTCCCCTCCACTGCCCCCCCACCAGGTGGCGCCGCTGGACTGCAGCGGCAGTGGCTCGACACGACACGTGGCGGGCACGCCTGCAACTCTTTAATGCGAGAGCTTTCTACAGAATGGCCTTACTTAATGAACTGTCGTATTAGGCACTGGTACAATACAAATCGAGTAATTTGTTGGGCTTTGTTTGACAATAAACTGGAAGACGTCTTACTCCATAAATCCACCTCACCACGGCGGTACAGAGACTCCTGCTTTGTGCACACCTCCTAGCGTCGTTCCCCGGGCTACGTGCGGTTTCCTACTGTGGGCTGCGACAGGTGGCTTATCTTTCACTGCATAAAATGTCACTTTGTACATATCTGCCGTTTATTCTTAACAAGAAAATACAATCTGAGAAGCCGAGAACGTTTCAAAAACGGTTGCGTTTAAATGGCCACCGACTTGATTGTGGAACTGAAAAACCGCTTTACAGAAGTGGATTTCCAGAATCGATTTTCGAGTGTTTATATCACAAACCAAAACTGATTTGCAAATCGATTTACGAATTTCGGTTTTGTAAGCCCATGTAAATGGGGCAACTGCGTCGTCGCCGACATATTTGGCTCCGTGCATTTTCGTGTGCGATTTCTGTTCTCCGAATTGTACACGATGCAAGAGAGGCCGTGTCTCGTCTGGGACGATCGTCGCTGCCGTATTCGTAAGAAAACTAAAAAATATACCGACCGGATATGCGTCAATTCCGCAGGCCGTCTAAAACACTCGCAAATGGTGAAATCGTTGCCCAAAAGCAACATTCTTGTCCCCCTGGGAAAACAGATATGAACGATAAAGAAAATAATGCATACTTTCAGAAAAAGAATTCGCGAAGAAACGACAGTGTCTGTATCCCAAATTTTTAAGTCGGAATTCCAAGATCTTAAATATAAAGTTTAGAATTCGTTGCAAGTATTCCGAATTACGACAGCTCCAAGACTCAATTCTGTAAGGCGAGAACAGGAGTTATTGGAGCCGTCGCTCCAGTTTGGATATTCGACATAGCGAAGATTTTTTTAAATATTTACTGAAGTTAACACTTTTTTTAAGGTAGATGATAAATCTGTTCCAGGAAAGACAATTCCCGTATTTGCTTGTGAAGAAGCACAGAAAATCCTCTGCGAAAGAAAAAAGAAAAAACTGTGCTTATGGATGGGACATTTCACAGATGTTCGAAAAAATTCAAACTGTATACAATCAATATTGACATTTGAATTTTTAATTTTAATTATTTAAAATGTTTGTTAAGCTTAAAGGACTTAACTGCGGGGTCATCAGTCCCTAAACTTAAAAACTACGTATGAACTACCTGATACTAAAGACGACACACATCGATGCCGGAGGGTAGATTCGAACCCCCGACGGGGAGCGGCCTCGCACATAGCAACATATGCGCCTCAATGAGCTTGGCCACTTCGCCGCGGCTGACGTTTAAAGTACATTTGCTTTGCTCCCCACAAAAGTCAAAATTCATAAGAACAATTCTTTTGTGGTACTGCAGTGCTAGATCTTTTTTAAATGGCTACAGTTAAAGCAATGAACACAATAGTCCCTGAAACACAGCTTTCCGGTTGTAATTTTCACTTCAACCAGTGTCTAGGGAAGAAGACACAAGAACTGAGTTAACGGAAGACTACAGGGAGAGGGAGGAATTCCGATTGTTTGCTGCAATGGCGCATCTTCCACATAGCACTCTGGATGAAGCGTGATTTTAATAATGGAACATATGCCCAGTGAAGAGAAGATCACAGCATTTGCAGACTATATCAGTGGCTGGAAAACCCTAAAATACCTATGGAAATGTGGAAGATTTTAAACCAACGACGCCGAACGACGAAGGCTGTCGAAGATTGTCATAGAAAACTGAACTCCTCAATAAATCAGGAACACCCAAATGTGTACTTTCTGATTCAAAACCTGAAGGAGGAGGCAGTAAATGCTATTTTTACATTAAAAAAGATTCCATTGGCCTATCGCTTCAAAAAAGAAAGAAATGGTAAACAGATCTTGACAAAAGATTATAAGAAATATACAAAAATATGAAGACTCCGAAAATTTAAAAAAGTGTTTAAAATCTCTAGCCTCTTTCAAAAAAAAAAAAAAAAAATGAAAAGAGAAGAAATTGCAATTCATAAAATAAGAAAGAAGGTTTTCAATTTGCTACTGTAAATTTGAATAAAAGTAAATAAAATTAAAAAAAAACAAGAAACAAAGAAAACCCTGGATAAAATTTGAAGGGATGTTCTTATTTCCATGCAAGTGGGAAAGTTCACTGTTAAGATATTTATTTGTAGTCTGAAACACGAACGTCACCATGGAAGGATTTGAAAAGTTGCATGATAAAAAATTTACCGTGATGTTCTGTGTGAAAAATGTTCTGTGGGACTTAAAAATATTGTTGTTTGAAAACGGTTGTGTAGATACAGTACACATCTTAACAGGATCAATAATTTCCCAAAGTTAACTAACCGATTCTGGAGTTTCGTCATATGTGTCATACGAAACTAATTATTTGTATTTGGCAGGTGTCATTCACGAAAGAACGCTTTTAGCAGTGTTTGTAAAGTTCTAATACGAGATCTGCTCTTTACTGAATGCTTAACTCGACAAAACTGAAATTTTATTTGGTAAATTTCTTGCAGAATATGGTTACTCATCCTATGTAGCTTCCAACGTAAGTGGCTGACCGTGCCAGAGGAACAGGTAGAGGTGGACGTAAATTGAAAGTTCCAGATGGCTGTAAATGGCACGAAAGCTTTGTATATCTTATCTGTTAAACAAGATACAGAGTTTCAAGCGGGAATCGAAACTCTTGAACACCACAGGTGTGCCTGACGCCAACTGGAGTTCTTTCACTTGATATCTCTCTAGAAAGGACTTAGTTATTCTCAGGTCTTTCTTCGGATCATTTAAAGTCACGGCATTTTTTGAAGACCTCAGGCAAATATGTTCAATGATCGGCAGTTATAAAATGGTTCTTTCATAATTCAAACCTAAGCTCAATTGTCCTTAATGAAATGTTTTAAAATACCGGTATACCTTTGCAGTTACTAGCTGTTGCTGAGCTGGTGACGAATTCATTATCGAGGTTGTTGATGGAGATTCTTCGATCATAATGGCAAAAAACAGCTATCGACAGTCGTTTCAATAACCCTAGTGTAATGTAATCTTCATAACAACAAGGTTGAGTGCCCTATATTTCTGTAGCGTTTTAACTAGCGGCTGAAAGTCTGGTGTTTGTATTTCCAAAACGGTTTAAAGTGTAGCACAGCGCAACGAAAGTTACCAACAGGACGCAGTCTGAAGTTCGTGGCCACGTACCTATCAAAAATATAAACATGTCATGGTGTATGTAGAGGTGTTCAGAATTTTCAGAATGCTTGTGAAACGTTGAGTGACACTTAAATAGCGTAGAATAATTACCAGTTTTCTACTAGACTCAAGTATTTTAAGTGAAACGTTTTTGGTACTGGTACTACCAACACGGGAGTACTGTAAGTAAAGTACAAAAATGAGCACATATGCGCACTGAAGTGGTTGCCAGTGATTTAGTTTTTCAGGTTCTGTATTACATTCCAAAAGCTAATTCTTGAAAGGTCATACATAATTATTGTATAGTAGATTTTATAAAGATGAAACTCCAACTAGATGAACTTGGGTGGACTCATCTATATTAAGCAACGAATTTTACCATCTGTAGACACCGAGAAGAACATTCTAGTTCTGTAGACTTTATACGCCGTATTTCTGTAATTTGTTTCAGACGAACACGCCCATTATTGCGTAACTCTTTATTTCATTACGGTCCGCACCTTAAGGGGGTACACCCCAACCCGCGCTCTGGCGACTTAGTTGTGAAATGTGTGTAATAGTGTCGAACGACAGAGATTAAGTAACGATTGCTGTCGTATAAGGGAGAAATCAATTTCAGTGTTACCGCGGAAAACAGTGCTATAGCTTGTAACTTGTGACGACAGAAAATGCAGATGATAACAAGTGTGGGACTCGGCTCCGTCTAGGGTTGGAACTGCTGTGCGTGGAGGGAGGGGAATATAGCAGCCAGGGAGCCTCGACTCGTTATGCAGGAAAGAGGCCGGTAGCAGTTACTGGAGCGCCGCGCCGCGTCCCGCCGGCCGGCCGTCACGTCGCGCTGTCACTGCGGTGCTGTGGCGACGGCCGCCAGCCAGCCAGCGGCGGCGGCGGCTGCCGAGACGCTTGCTGCTCTGCCACTCGAGGGAGGCGCACAGCGGTGCCTGCGCGCTTCCTGGGCACGTCAGCAGGCCGCACCACACGGGATACGTTGCAGTAACGTTACAATAGAGTCCCCAAAACTCAGTCTAATGTGGATCGAAGGTTGGCCGAGTTTGTGAAAATGCCAGGTTATCCGGAACGCTGTTAACAAAGAATACGTAATATTTTTCGTTATAAAATACGTTCTATTGTTACTTTACAATGCGATCAAATGATGGAATGCAGTAACACAAAATAAATTGAACAAAAATATAAAAAATGATATTTGTTGTGATTCTGTAGCTTCTCCTGGCGTAATTCTACATCAAAAAGTAGACGGGTGAGCAGTCGGATCCCTGTTTCAAACTGGCACATTATTTCGGCAACCTGACCTGTGGCCATCGTCGGGGCTCTGGTGGACTGACTGCCCAGGAGCGGCGGCGACGCTCTCACCTCCTCCCTCAACTGCCGGCGTCTCTGCATCCGCCTGCTCTCTACGACGTCCGCTGCCGTCGTCTCCGCGACCTCTCGCTCCCTACGACGACCGCTGCCGTCGTCTCCGCGGCCGCTCGCTCCCTACGATGTCCGCTGCCGTCGTCTCCGCGTCCGCTCGCTCCCTAGGACGTCCGCTGCCGTCGTCTCCGCGACCTCTCGCTCCCTACGACGTCAGCTGCCGTCGTCTACGCGGCCTCTCGCTTCCTATGACGTCCGCTGCCGTCGTCTACGCGGCCTCTCGCTCCCTATGACGTCCGCTGCCCCCGTCTCCGAGGCCGCTCGCTCCCTACGACGTCCGCTGCCGTCGTCTCTGCGGTCGCTCGCTCCCTACAACGTCCGCTGCCGTCGTCTCCACGGCCGCTCGTTCCCTACGACGTCCGCTGCCGTCGTCTCCGCGGCCGCTCGCTCCCTACGATGTCCGCTGCCGTCGTCTCCGCGGCCGTTCTCTCCCTGCGACGTCCGCAGCCGTCGTCTCCGCGTCCGCTCGCTCCTTACGACGTCCGCTGCCGTCGTCTCCGCGGCCGCTCGCTCCCTATGATGTCGGCTGCCATTGTCTCCGCGGCCGTTCTCTCCCTACAACGTCCGCTGCCGTCGTCTCCACGACCTATCGCTCCCTACGACGACCGCTGCCGTCGTCTCCGCGGCCGCTCTCTCCCTACGACGTCCGCTGCCGTCGTCTCCACGGCCGCTCGCTCCCTACGACGTCTGCTGCCATCGTCTCCATGGCCGCTCGCTCCCTACGACGTCTGCTGCCGTCGTCTCCACGGGTGCTCAATTCCTACGACGTCCGCTGCCGTCGTCTCCACGGCCGCTCGCTCCCTACGACGTCCGCTGCCATCGTCTCCACGGCCGCTCGCTCCCTACGACGTCCGCTGCCGTCGTCTCCACGGCCGCTCGCTCCCTACGACATCCGCTGCCGTCGTCTCCGCGGCCGCTCTCTCCCTACGACGTCCGCTGCCGTCGTCTCCGCGGCCGTTCTCTCCCTATGACGTCCGCTGCCGTCGTCTCCACGGCTGCTCGCTCCCTACGACGTCTGCGGCCGTCGTCTCCACGGCCGCTCGCCCCCTACGACTCCGCTGCCGTCATCTCCGCGTCCGCTCTCTCCCTACGACGTCCGCTGCCGTCGTCTCCACGGCCACTCGCTCCATACGACGTCCGCTGCCGTCGTCTCCACGGCCGTTCTCTCCCTACGATGTCCGCTGCCGTCGTCTTCGCGTCCGCTCTCTCCCTACGACGTCCGCTGCCGTCGTCTCCGCGGCCGTTCTCTCCCTACGATGTCCGCTGCCGTCGTCTCCGCGTCCGCTCGCTCCCTACGACGTCCGCTGCCGTCGTCTCCGCGTCCGCTCTCTCCCTACGACGTCCGCTGCCGTCGTCTCTGCGTCCGCTCGCTCCCTACGACGTTGGGTGTTATTTGTCCACAATTTGATACTATTTTTTTGTTAATGTACACGATTGTTCTAAATTGTTAGCGTCAGGGAGTGCACGTCACAACGTACTTTTACAGTGAACATAGGCGTCCTGTTGAAACAATGCTGTGGCTTTCCCTCGTCATCGTACGAACCGTTGGGTGTGTCCCTGTGTCGTCCAGTGGCGCGGGTCGCGGGTCCAGGTCTCGCGTTGGTCGCACGGCGGGCAGCAGCCGAGCCGGGCGTACACGCAGTGCCGGGGCGGCAGCTACTCGACCCACGACGCGCGTGCGAGCGGCGCCGGTCGCGACTGAGATGTGGCCAGGCACCGTTCTCAACCGTTCAAATGTCGCCAAATCTATCGGACTCGACCGTTCGGTCATTACTCCGTAGCTTACAAGCTACTCGAACTGAAGTAAACTAACCTACGGACAACACAAACACCCGTGTCCGAGTGGGTACTCGAAGCCCCGATGGTAACCGGCGCGCGCCAGTGGGCGCGGCCGCTCCGCCTTACCGCGGCACAGTTTCCCGGCAGCGGGGTTCGAACCGGCGCGCCGCGGCCTGGCGGCCTGGCGGCTTGCCCAGAGTGGAGCGCCGCAGTGAAAGCGGCGACGCACGGCGCAGGCGGAGGCGCAGGCGCAGGCGCAGGCGCAGGCGGACCGCGTTACGTCACCCGGCGGTCGGCTGCAGCCGCCGCCCCGCCCAGCGACGCCCCGCCACAGCGGCGGGCAGACCACGCCTGCTGCCTGGGCGACTGCCGATCGCGTCTTCAGCCGTCGAGTGCGGCCGCAGAATACGTCCGAATTACAGCAACTTCCAACCGTTACTTGTGCTCCGGCTGAACTGGCTGGACGTGCAGACATCGTATTTGCTTTAAAAACAAAAATGAAAAACGAGTCAGAAATGGTCGTTGCTGCGCGTTCTGAAGCCAGTTTCCAAGGAATTATTGCTGCAGCTGATGCTCTGGAGCCCGAACGTGGTATACAGAGGTAGACGCTCGTGACAAGTATCGCGGCGTCCGTCATGAAACTGCCACGTCACTTCATTGATGAACCGACATTTGACATTTCGAGCTAAATTACCACAGTTGTACGTTCTTCTAAATCGTGTTACTAGCTGGCATCAGGAGTCTTTCGAGTTCTTCTCGTCCAACTTGACCACAGTTACATGTTTCTTCGGTCGGATACAAAGGCTCGTTATACTGTTACTACTTTTGAAAATAATTAGTACTAATATTATAAACACGACGTAAAAATTACATCGAGCTGTACAGACACTGAGTCATTTTCATATACATCTGTAATCGTCGCAGACTTTTATCTTATTTAATACAAATGCAAAATTATCCGTACTAATCTGATGTTATGAATAGGTAAATTTTTATACAGTAACTCGACGAAGAGCCTCTGTCATTTCTTCATCGTCTCGGATTAGACTTTGCACAGCACTGACAGCTGTTCGTGCTGTATTTTCTCTGACCAGACTTAAAATAAAATCGCACTGAGATGCATTGAACCTGTGCACCCCTCTTGACCGCTCCACAAGTGGCCTGTCATTAAGTTGCAAGACGTCGCAAGCAGTGCCATCATTGCGCAGCGCACTCTCCGTTTTCCCTGGAGCTGCCGCCAGTCAGCAGTCAGTCAGCAGGCAGCAGCCACGTCCCGGCGACCGGCGTGGCGCGGCAAGGCGCCGCGGTCCTAGATTCGACTGTGCAGTTCAAGGAGAGCCAAGGCGAACGCGGTTCAGCAAATACGTTCCTGCGCTATACGAGTGGTACCTGCGTGTGCAGAGCGTGACTCCACTGCGTGTGCAGGAGGCGCCTCAAGTATTGACACGTCTGCCATATTAAGCCTCTCAGACGTCATAACGAGACTAGACTAATAAAAAAAATATTCACTGACCGAGATGGCATGCCATTTCTCTGAATTTTTCGATCAAATGGGTTGATTTGTATGTACACAGAAAATTACTGCCGTCCGCGGTGGCCGAGGAGACTGAGGCGCTCCAGTCACGGTCTGCACGGCCACTACGGTCGGGGGTTCGAATCCCCCCACGGGCATGGATATTTCTGCCGTCCTAGTTCGTAAGTAGTTGATAAGTAGTTTGTAAGTTTAGGGACTGATGACCCCGTAGTTAAGTCCCATAAACTATACAAACATTTGAACATTTTTTGAAAAATCACTTAGCTGAAAACTTCCAATATGCGACGGCAATGATTGGACAGAGGGTGTTCCCCGTCAAAGATTCGAACCCTCCCTCATGCACTGGTGCGTCTGTTGTCCTTAGCGCAAGTTAGCCTACGTAACTTGCAAGTCTAGGGACTGATGGCCACTGCACTTTGGTGCAATAGGTTTACAAGCATTTTAACATTTTTAAAGGAATTCGCCGCCATTTCAATGACATATTGTTTATTTCCGTGACCAGGTTTTGGACCTAAGGCTATTATCAAGTGATAAAACATTTTAGTCAGTTTTATCTCTCTGATAATGGCCTAACGCCGAAACCTGGCCGTGGAAATTTGCGGAACATCGGTCCGTTTGCACTGGAAGAAGAGACGCCTCTCAAGTTGAGAGCTGGCTGTGCATCTCTCTGCCGCCAGCCGTCCATACGGTACGAAACGAGGAGCAACTGTACCGCCTACGAACCAGCATCGTCTATACCATGCACCCCGATACACACTGGTGGGTCTAAGTCACGTGAAGGATCCATTCTCGAATGCCTCTGTTCTGCTATTACAACCAGAGCTACGAAAGCGTACAAGCTTCTCCCTGACTCAAACTGTTTCACAGCTGAGGCTGTAGTAATAACAGACGGAGTCACACACACATTCCTTAACACCGGTGATATTCTCACAGCAGATTGTCAGGATACTAGAATATCAATCCTGAAACGTCAAAATACTATTTATCTCTCCTGTGTACAGCAACTTATCTATCAATGAATCAAACAAAAGAGTTCAGTCTCTATGCACTACTTTTTTGTTTCTCTTACGACCACGATAAAGTCCCTATTCGTCAGTATAAATCTGCCCTGACATTGCCACTCGACAGTCACATCAGCAGCAGTTAGGTTCGACAGCCGTCATATTGCTCGTCCGCAGTCACTGAGTTTCCCTGCCGTCTCCGCACTCTACCGACGCGACGCCCTCGCCCTCGCCCCCGTCTACGCAGGCGGACGCATTTCTCGTGACGTTCAGTGCTCGCTGCCATCCGGTGTGCTTCGCATCAGGCAGCGTGCAAGGGAAAGGACGCCTACCTGTGCTGATCGCCAACAGTGGCATTTGCATCGGAGAGGTTTCCCTCTATAGAGAAGTGAAGAGAGCACTAGTCAGCCCGCCACCTATCGGGAAGGCTGCCCTCTGCGACGACAGCAGGCCCCGCCACTTCCGCTGCTGCTGTTGTTCGGTAACGGCAACCCCCCCCCCCTCCCTTCAGTGCCAGTACTTACCGTGTACTTTTACCGGTTTGAGGCTTTTTACGTATTTTGGTCTCGAAATATCGTTTTAGTAAAGCTGTATTTTCTTTTCGTTATTGTCAAGAAAAGGAAGGAAAAATTAGGAGAAGGAATTCAACTTCAAGGAGAAGATATAAAAACTTTCCGGTTTGCCGATGACATTGTTTTGTGTCCCAACTTCGTTGCCGCTTTTGTGTCCCAGCCTCGTCGTAGGTGTCGGTGGCCAAGTGGAATGAGACCGACACGCTGGTGCAGGTACGGAGGGGAGCAGCCAGAAACTATAAACACTCGAGTAAATTAGAAAGATATATATTGCACAGAATGTAACAATACTTAACTTTTACATAGTACTGCAGAATGTTGATACATAGTTATTAGAGGCCTGCCTAGTGCCTGTACAATAGCAAAGTCTTCACTGGTGCCTATCTGCTTACGAAGGTCCTAACTCGTTGCTATCTCAGTCCGAAGTGCGAAGTGCCCGATGTCCTTCAGTGGTGGCCACGAGCGGCGTTGTACCAGAGGGCGCTCGTGGCTGTCGTCGGAAGAACGCCGCGCCGTGCATGCATGGCGGCGCGCGGCGAAAGTAGATGGCGCGCACTTTGTACTTGTGCGACACCACACCCCTCCCCCCCAAACCGCCGCGCCGTCGTGGCGTAGGGCTGAGGGCCACGGCGACGGCACTGGGAGGAGGGCCTGAGCGGGGGCGTTACTGGTGGGACGGGCGTCGTAGCTGAGGCCGGGATCGAGACGCCGTCCGCACCCCGGCATCCGCCTTGCGATCCTCCAGGGAACCCGCCGAAACCTGGGGAAGGGCGCCCGCCCCCGCCCAGAGGGAGCAGGTCATCTTCTGAGGTGCGTGGCCCAAGCTGGGGGGGCCCGCACGGTCCCGGAGTCCCTCTCGGTGACGCTGTCATCTGCGGCGGCGACAGCGGCGGCGACGACTGCGTCGGATGTACGTCGACGTCCATAGGGATCTCGTAGTCCGGGGACGAACGATGTGGTTGTGCTCCCTGGCGGTGAACTGGGTCTGGAATCAAGAAACCGGAGACAGGATCGCGCGGTCTGTGCAAGCGCAATTGGTTTGCGTGGCGCCGCAGCTCCGACCCTGTGGAAGAACGTACAACAAACATATTGCGACCAAGCACGCGCTGAATGGTGCCCGGCAACCATGTCTTCTTGTTTCCAGCAAACACCCTGTACAGCACCGGCGTAGAAACCTGAAAACGCGTAGCGCCATACGAACCGACTCGGTGCGTGGGAGGCTGCAGCAGGTGAAGGAGAGTGCGGTGACGGCGGCCGTGTAGCAGCTCGGCAGGAGACGGGCCGTCACGTGGCATGCACCGATACGTAGACAGGAAAATTTGAAGAGCTTGCTGCCTGGAGTGCTGACCTTTCATCTTCTCCATGTGAGACTTGAATGTTCGAACGAAACGTTCTGCTTCACCATTGGACTGAGGGTGAAAAGGTGCGGTGGTGATATGCTGAATACCATTCACACGACAAAACTGTTGAAATTCCGCACTAACAAACTGAGGTCCATTGTCACTGACGATAGTTTCAGGCAAACCTTCGATGCAAAACACTGATGTTAAGGCACTGATTGTACTAGAAGCTGTCGTTGAGTTCATGGCAATCACAAAAGGAAATTTGCTGAAAGCGTCTACAACAATTAACCAGCGCGTATTCCAGAATGGTCCGGCAAAGTCAATATGTAAACGTTGCCATGGTCCCTTGGGGCGTGGCCAGTCTGAAAAACGTTGCGGAGGAGCCGCCTGATGCTCCGCACAAACAGTACACTGTGACGTCATGTTCTCTATCTGAGCGTCCATACCAACCCAAGTACAATGACGTCTGGCCAGTTGCTTTGTCCTAACAATACCCCAATGTCCTTGATGCAGGAGGCGTAACACTTCTCGTTGCAGGGAACGAGGAACAATCACTCTTGCTTGGTCGTTGTCGGTATGCAACAACAGTACACCCTGACTTAAAGATAATGCATGACGTTGTGCAAAATAACGTCAAACCAGAGGCCGATCAATGTCTTTGGCTCTGGCAGGCCACCCTGAGCGAACAAAACGTGCTACCACACTTAAGTCTGCATCCGCAGCTGTTTCCTGTGCAACCCGACGAGAGTTCAAAGGAAAGTCTGCGACAGCGGAAGCATCTCTGGAGTCTATCTGACAACATGCCATTTCCGAAGAATCAAACGACACATCCTGGCCAACCGGAAGTCGGGAAAGTGTGTCCGCGTTGGCGTGTTTAGTGGTAGGTCGGTACAAAATCTCATACTGATAATTAGACAATATCAAGGACCATCTCTGAAGCTTTTGTGCCGTACGTGGCGGAATTGGATTTGTGGGTGAGAACAACGACGTGAGAGGCTTGTGGTCCGTCAACAAATAGAATTTTCTGCCATAGAGATAATGATGAAACTTTGTGACGCCGTAAATGATTGCTAAGGCCTCCTTTTCTATCTGACTGTAATTCTGTTGCGTTGGCGTCAGTAGCTTGGATGCAAAGGCAATAAGACGATCGTGACATCCAATACGATGCGACAGAACAACACCCAGACCGTACGACGAGGCGTCAACTGCTAACACTACAGGCTTCTGTGGGTCAATGCATCACTGAGTAGTGCAGACTTTAATTTGTCAAAGGCAACCTGACAATCTTTAGACCATACAAAAGGAACATTCTTCCTACGTAAGTGGTGCAGTGGAGCTGCAATCTGAGAGGCATTGGGAATAAATCTGAAATAATAGTTCAGCTTCCGCATTACTGCTTGCAATTCGTGCACATTCTTAGGAGGAGGCAAGTCTTTGATTGCTCGAAGATGTGACTGTAAGGGATGGATTCCTTGGGCATTAATCACATGGCCTAGGTACTCTATTTCAGTTTGAAAAAACGAACACTTTGCTTTATTACAACGTAGACCTGCTGCAGTCAAAACTTTGAAAAGGCACTCCAGGTTTGCTAAATGTTCTTCAACTGTGCGTCCGGATACCACAATATCATCTAAATAGTTCGAGCAACACGGTACAGAAACTGTCAGCTGTTCCAAAAAGCGCTGAAAAATAGCGGGAGCGGAAGAACTGCCAAAGGGTAGGCGTTGAAATTGAAAAAGACCCATGTGAGTATTAATGACGAAAAACTTTTTTGACTCGTCATCAAGTGGAATCTGTAAGTATGCCTCTGCTAAATCAATCTTGGAAAAGAAGCGAGACTGTCCTAATTTGTCCATTAGTTCGTCAGGTCTGGGCAGGGGATAAGTGTCTACAATTGTTTGACTGTTCACTGTAGATTTGAAGTCCGCACAGAGACGAAGTTTTCCTGACGGCTTGGGTATAATTACTATAGGCGAGGCCCACTGACTCGCAGAAACAGGAGAAATCACCCCACTATCTTGCCAACGTTTAAGTTCTTCGGCAACTGTATCACGCAATGCGATAGGCACTGGTCTAGCTTTACGAAATTTTGGAACTGCAGATTCTTTTAAAGTTACATGTGCCACGAAGTCTTTTGCACAACCTAGTTCCGGCGAAAACAAGTCACTATATTTGTCACACAATGCATTGATTTTATCCTGAGGCACTATTGACGAAATTTGAAGCACATCTCTTTGAATTGATAAACCAAACAAGTCAAAAGCATCTAGTCCAAAAATGTTCTGTGTCGATTTGGCCTGAAGAACTACAAAAGAAACTGTTTTCGTTACACCTTGAAAAGAGGCAGGCAGGCTACACGTTCCTAGCACGGGAATAGTTTGACCTGTGTACGCTGTTAACACTTGCTGTGACGGCGACAATTTTGGCGAACCCAGAAGTTCATAAGTATCTTTATTTATTAATGTGACAGCGGAACCAGTATCAAGCTGAAATTGCATCGTCTTATTTTCTACGAAGAGAGTCACAAACAGTTTTTGCTTGCGGCGCTCGACAGGTGCGCGAATGTGGGCAACGTCTGCTACGGTTTGTTTGCTGCGTATGCGCGGGCCGCGTAGTGAAGGAAGCGGCTCAGACTCGGCACGCAGGGGATTAACAACACTGTCACTAGATGGCACTACCGCCGGATCGGCGTCCGCGCAATGCGAGTCTACTACAGAGTTACTAACTACTGCACTAAACTTTTGAGTAGCTACACCAAGTCTACTGTTACTAGCTACACAGTACTGGGCACTATTACAGTTAGTAGTTGCAGGAGGCACTATTTTCACTACAGGAATGCACTGTTCATAGTCATTTTGCTTGTCCCGAACCCTTTTCCGTTGCACTGTTTTACGCGCTCGTCGGCGCTTGCTACGTGGTGCACTATATAGTTTTGCAATAGGTGCAGAAGAACTTTCTTGTAATTGAGAACCAACTAAAGCACTGTTATATTCCACAGCCCGTATAACATTTACAGAATGAACTGTTCTCGCACTCTGCGAAGCACTGTTTCTAACGTTACTGTTCTTTGAGTTTTTAATTTGCATACACACAGACTGTACATGTCCCGATTTGCCACATTGATAACAGGTTGCGTTGCGACTAGGGCAATGAGCACGCTTGTGGCGAGACACACACTGGGGGCAAGATTTACGTACATTTTTCTGAAATGAGCGTTGGCGCCCGTTATTCAAATTACTGTGTCTAACACTACGGGGCGACCTTTGCGTCGCACTTTTACACTGGCTACTGTTCACTGTCTGTTCAGCACGGCCGGTAGAAAAATAAGAATCACTAGTGCTATACTGAGAACTACGGCTAGGAAAGCGTCCGTTGCGGCGCACTGAATTTACACTGTGGCTTTGCATTTCTACATCTGCTAAGTCAAAAGTATCATGCGCTTCTATAAGCTGCAGTACACTGTCTAAGGAGGGGTCAGACTGTTTCAGAATTGCTGCTCTAATTCTGGGGTCCTGAATGTTCTGCGTAATCGCATCTCTCAACATCACGTCACTATACGAAAGTCCACAAGAGCAAGTAAATTTACATTGGCGGGTTAAGCCCTTCAATTCCGTAATCCACTCTTGGTGTGACTGCTGCGGTAATTTTTTAAGTCTGAAAAATCGGTATCGTGCAGCGGCTACAAGAACTTTTCTTTCATAATGAGCATTCAGTGCATCTACAATTTGTTCAAAGTCTACATCACGAGGAGATGCGAGAGGGAAAAGTTTTTGCAATAGTACGAAAGTCTGGGGGCCCACAATCGATAAGAAAAGGTTCTTCACTCTCTGACCTGTAATTTGATGAGCCGCGACGAGTTCTTGAAACTGTGCGAAATAGTCGCTCCATTCTTCCTCACGTTCGTTGTACTGGCGGAACGTCGGAAGCGGTGCGGCGGCAGGTGTGGGCTGCTGATGTGACGACTGTTGTTGTTGGTGAGCAGCCTGTGTCGTCAACTGCGACACGGCCTGGAGAAGCTGGGTAATTTGCGCCGTCTGTAACTGAATAATTTCCATTAAGTTTGGGTTCGGGGTAGTGGCCATGCTGACCGATTAGGCGCCGCGTATACAAGTAACTTAGTACAAAACACAAATGCAATATGAAAGAGGACGCTCTGCAACAAAAAAGGTCCACAAAATACGTAACAGAATATGTTCCCCCAAAAATCTTATAATAAGGGTGGGCGGGCGGGAGCAATTTTTGCGTGCTCCGACTGCTGCTGTCTGGCTGCTGCTAGCGGGCTGGTCCAAGGTTCTATCACTCCTCGTCGCCACTTTTGTGTCCCAACTTCGTCGCCGCTTTTGTGTCCCAGCCTCGTCGTAGGTGTCGGTGGCCAAGTGGAATGAGACCGACACGCTGGTGCAGGTACGGAGGGGAGCAGCCAGAAACTATAAACACTCGAGTAAATTAGAAAGATATATATTGCACAGAATGTAACAATACTTAACTTTTACATAGTACTGCAGAATGTTGATACATAGTTATTAGAGGCCTGCCTAGTGCCTGTACAATAGCAAAGTCTTCACTGGTGCCTATCTGCTTACGAAGGTCCTAACTCGTTGCTATCTCAGTCCGAAGTGCGAAGTGCCCGATGTCCTTCAGTGGTGGCCACGAGCGGCGTTGTACCAGAGGGCGCTCGTGGCTGTCGTCGGAAGAACGCCGCGCCGTGCATGCATGGCGGCGCGCGGCGAAAGTAGATGGCGCGCACTTTGTACTTGTGCGACACCACACATTGTAATTCTGTCAGACAGCAAAGAAGCTGAAAGACCAATTGAAGGGAATGGACAGTGTTTGGAAAGGAGCGTATAAGATGAACATTAAGAAGAGCAAAACAAGGGAATATTACGTAGTCTAAAATATCAGGCAAAGACGAAGAAATTAGATAAGGTAACGAAACAATAAAGATGGTACATTAAGTTTTCATACTAAGTAAAATAAACTACGATGGTTGCAGTACATGTGATCTAAAATGCAGAATGACAATACGAAGAAAAGCCTTTGTTAAGATCTAATATTAATTTAAGTGTTAGGAAGCTTTTCTAAAGGTATTTGTCTCAAGTATTCGACGGGTGTGAATCTTGTTGGATAAATAGTTGATTCGAGAAGAGGATTGAGTCTTTCGAAATGTGGTGTTACAGACTATAGTTGAAGATTAGGTGGGTGGATCGCGTAACTAATGAGGAGGTACTGAACAGAATTGTGGAGAAAAGGAATTTCTGCTTACCTAGATTAAAAGAAGGGATCGATTGGTGGGACACATTCTTTCACCGACCAATCGTAAATTGAGCGTTAGAGGGAAGTGTGTGGGTACAAATCGCAGAGTTGAAGTGCAAACCGTTCTGCAGTACGACTGCACCCTCATAAACTGCAGCCTTGTAGTAATTTCTGGTTGTAACAGCGCCTAACAAGCACCTTTCGTTCGTTGGGGCTCATTCTACGTCTCTTGCCAGAGACGTTGGCCGTAGATCTGACCTCGAGTGAGTGGTCTGTACACGGAAGTTGCAGATCGAGAACAGAGCCGCTGGCGGCAATGCATCGACTGCCGCATTGCAGCGGGTGCACGGTGGACGACTGCCTGCCTCAGCCTCCGACTACCCCACACACACTCCTGTAGAAAATTAGACAACGTTTGTAAACCTATTGGACCAACTGCTATCATCATCACTCTCTAGACTTACAAACTACTTAAACTAACTTACACTAAGGACAAAACTCATAGACCGTTGCCCGAGGGAGCAGTCCGCAGCACGATGCCTTACACCACGCGGCATCACATTCACAATATAGGAGGTATGTAGATGTATTTTATCTCTGGTGAAGAACAGTTTTTAGACGTCAGAAACACGTAGTGTCTTTATTAATAACGAATTACAGATACAGACATGAGTGATTCCGTGTCTCCGCTATAAAAACGGAAGTGTTTTTAGGCGTTTTAAACGTTTTAGGACGTATAAAAATACATAGAGTATATTCTTCTTGTTGAATTTTGGTTCATCGGTACATATACAGATAAAACCACTCCATTAAGTTTCAACGAGCTGACTAAATCAGCAGCTGATTAACGGAAGCGGTAACAGAGTAAGTGGGTCTGCAGCACGTGCTCCGCTCCTCGCAGTGGAGGCTGTCGGCCGCCGCCGCCGCCGCCGCCGCCGCCGCCGCCGCCGCCAGCTTTCGCCGTCTCGCTGCACTGCAGTTCAGCAGTTCAGCCAGCCTGCCAGCGGCCCCCTCTCGCTTGACAAATCGTTCCACCACAAGAGTCATGCATTAGTCAACTCGACTACCGATATAGCTGTGAAATTGGAAATAATAACCATACGGCTGTAATCAGCAGTAGGATTTAGCTGTCGTTATTTGACGGTTCTGTCACCAGAAACAAGGGGCTTTGTCTAGGACACATTTCAGAATTATAAGAGTACTGCCGTTCTTATGTGCTGAAATTGACGCTCAGTATTTTATAGAACATTCCAAGAATCAGATCACACAATTTTCTTGACAGAGTGATACTGGAAATCACTTGACTGTCTACTACAGTAGGTGAGTTAATTTATGTTACCCAATAGAGCACCAAACAAGAATTTCATTTGAGATGTGGGAGAGACTGAATATCTTAAGTTATTGTAGATAACGGGTTTCCAAACACAGTCGAAAATTCAGTTACTTCAAGTACGCACATTTCATCTCTAACAACTTACACTCTACAAGCAAACTACTTGTGTGGCGGTTCCCTTTAAAAAGAAAATGTTGAATATTGAAGGTTCGTAGATTTTGAGCGCTTGATGTCTGTCTCAGAAGTACCACCACTGAAGTAATCTATATTAATAAAAATGAAAGCGCATCCCTTGAGAATGGCTGCACCGATTTGGCCGATGTTTTGTTTGTTCTGTCAGTAATTCTCAGGACACGGATTGTTTGATAGAAAATTTTTGGAAAATCTTCCGGAAAATATCACAATTTGAGAAAAACTGAAAGTACGCTTCCAGCTGGGATAATTTTCTAGATTCTCCAAAAATCAGTGTATTCATTCGCTAATCTCCTAGCGACCAAATACGCCGTAATAAGCTGTAACAGAACGAACAAATACGCCAAGGAGCTTTGAATAAAGCCAGACGGCGTTATGTAAACAAGGTTAAAACAGCCTCACAGATTTAACACGTAACGTAGTTCCTTTAGAAGTCCCTCCGTATTATTCTTACCTCCGTGGTGTTATCGGTGGTGGTCATACCTTTGGAGGGTTGAAAAGATAGGATTTGATGTCAGTTCGTGGTACTTTTGAGTGTTACAAACAAACTCATACCGAGACTACAGTCGAGCACAAAGTAATGTGGATCGTCGACAAAACAGACGGCCACGTGTGACGATTAGAACTGAACGTCTGGCGTTTAGATACGATCCAGCAGTCCATTATGCAACGGATGCATTAGTTGCTTTCGGAACAATGAACAATGTTTGTCAATATTGCAAAGCTTTGAGATTTCGGGAAGAACCGTCGTGATTGTGTTGTACGACTGGAAAGGTCAATTTACAAGAATTGACACCGCTACCAACGGAACAGAAAGAATTACGAAACGCTTTCAATTTTTATATGGAATTTCTATTATTAAGGTATGATCATGGTACACCTATTTTTTTCAGTTCAAAATCAAGAAGATATAAACATCGTACAAAAAGCAATTATATTCTGCCCGCTGTGAGAAAAACATGCTAAGCTATGCTGTAAAAATCTACGGTTTTGTTTTCCTCTTTCCAGTCATTTTTAACATAAAACAGGAAAATAGTTTTATACCTAAATTTATAACCATACCTATTCGTAGAATGCAACCACTAAAAAGTCTCTCTAATAACCCGTTTCCAATTGAGTTACCCATCCATTTTGACTTGTATTCCCAATCAAGGTCCCGATTGCAATAACAATAAATAAGATCAGAGAGAGGGGGGGGGGAGAAGGAGATAGAGAATGGGGGAATTAAGTGGATTTAAAAAGGGGAGGAGATTGATATGGTGTGGGATACAGGGGAGTGGTGTGAAGGCGGGGGAGGAGGATACACACAGGGAGAGGAGACATATCCCGTACACAGCACCGTTTCCTGGTTTGCTAGTTTAAAATAAAAATCTGCTATAGAAACCAATTTATCGGTGGTGGTATATGAACTGTGACTAGGGCTGCTGCTAATCGCACAGCGCACGCTCGCGCGCACGGTGTCGACGCGTTTGGAAACGCAGAGTGCGGAAATGTGAGTCTCCTGGCGCCCGGCGTCCGTCCTCGCTGGTCACAGAGATGAGGCCTTCATCGTTTCGTACACACCGTGCCCTGTTGATAATTTCCATACTCATCGTAAGAACATAGTAGAGGGTAAAATATTTAGCGCCTTCGAAATCGAGCAAACGGGTTGGTTTTGGTCTACGATGAACTACATACGACTAAGAAAAGCTGCATTTGTTCATGGGCAGTTTCTGATAACAGCATGAAAACCGTGACTTTTGGGTACCAAAACTGCGAAATGTGAAAATGGCCACTTCTATAGTCTCTAATCATAGCAAGCTGTTGAAATTTTCAGCATATATTTGTAAGATTTGGAAACTACTTTTACAATTTTTTCGAAATATTTATCCGTTGTTGTAAGTTACCATTCTTACGCACAAAATAAAAACCGATTTTAGCATTTTTGCAAAATGAGCCTCAATAAGAAGCCATAAAAAAGGACTCAAATTGAAACTTTACATATTCATTTCGAAATGTCATTTTCTCGTTTTCGAAAGTCCGTTCTCCTACCATGATATATCCGAAAAAGATTACGTTTGGGTATCGAAAGTGCAGACTGTGCTGAGACGCGATGTCGCAGCAGCTGTGAGACTAAGATCCGATTTTAAGAAATCTACGGCGAAAATATTTGACGTTTTCCACACCTTAAAGTCTGATGTTTTTTACCTCTATGAACGATTGATTTTATTTTATTTAATTGTCACAGTTCCTGTAGAGCATCAAATTAAGTAAAGCACTGAAACGAATTTTAAAGAATTTAGGCAAGTAAAGAGACATTGCGTAGACGTTGTGTGTGACTGGTTTTCGCTCGTAAATAGATAGCAGTGTAAATGATTCAGAATAAATTTGAAAATTTCGTTTACGGCGGCCCGCGTGGTAGGCCCACTTCTGTCCAAGGAGACCTGGCGGCCCTTATACTTATACTTATTATTCCATTTTTATTAAACGATTTTACGAAAAAAATTGTTTTGGACGTTGTACACTCTCATATCTTTTCGCAATAAATGAGTAAATTTCATTTTATTTTTCGTCACACCCTGTATATGAATGTGGAGAACCATCTAAAGAACTCGTCACTCCTCAATGATGTACAGAAGCAGCGATCGCCGCTGCGGCAAGGCAAGGAAGCGGTCCAGTGGAAGACGACGCCACCAGAAGGTAGGCGCGCTCCTCTTTAAGAGTGAGCGACCGCCTACCTCGGGCGTCTTTCCGCGTTGCTCGCCAAATCTTTGGTAAGCGAGCAGATTTGCGCTTTCGGTAGCTGAAGGAGATTAGCGTAAGTTGACGGTGGATGTGAGGGGAGACGAGGACAGCTGAAGAGAGTGAGGAGAGGAGAGGAGAGGAGAGGGCAGACAGCTGAGCTCCGTCCAGTGGGCAGAATCCAGCGAGCAAAGTCCCTCCACTGTTACCATCACTATTGCCATTTTATCGGCTCTTTAGCAAGTTATTTGAAATTTTTCTGGCCGGTTTCCATCTGCTGTCAACTTGCGTTGGGCCCTGCAGTACTCGTTACCCAATCAACAGTTTGTTGTTGTTATTATCAATTTCTGAGGTGTTTCATGGAATGTGATTATTTTTAATGAACTCGTTTCAACAACTAGGTGTAATAGTGATCTGAAATTTGATTTCATTGTGAGACTTACATTATATTGTGTTTTCAGCTTAATTTAATACTATTTGCCACAGATAAGTATCACATTTGTACATAAACATTACATAAAAAAGCACTTGCTCAAAACCTTACTAATTGTTTGTGTCATATTTCGACCACACATAGTAGCTGATCAGCTCGATGCATGTGTGTGTGTGTTGCCCGCCCTAACAAAATGTCAAACGATGTTACTCCCCGTACAGTACCTCACTCCTGCAACATTCGTCAGTCAACCATCTGCATCGTAACCTACCCTTGCAACCTCAAAGTTTGTCAAAACGTGAACAAGCTCTAATGGTATGCCAAGTATTTCAGAAAAATGCCAATAGTACACAGTGACAAAAAGTTGACTTGACAGTACAGCAGTATCTAAGCATTTTCATGTTACCTTCAGTGACTACTTTCCTAAAATTGAGGATACACTCCAGTAGAGTAGAAATCTCTAGGAATTTCTTTAAAAAGTTTCATACGTGAACAAGATTTGTTTACTCAACTATGACATGACCAGTCTTTAAAATTGTTTCCTAAAACCACGCATTGGTCCCATTCTGGACGAGTGTTCAGAAAAACTATCCAGGAATTGCCGAAATTGTTCTGAAACACTTGACGGGCTTTTTGACAACCTATTTATGTGAATGAGTCTTCTCAACTTTACTCTTTTCGAAAAGTAAATACAGAAATTAACAGAAAGTAGAGAGCGATTTGATGATGAACCAGTTTTAAACCAAATATTATGACAAACAGTGTCAAATGTCCCTCTCAAACTTTTTACATTTCAAACTCGATTTTGAGTTTTCACATACCTGTTATAATTAAGTGAATACAATAGAAATCTTTTCTTTCTAATGAAATATAATCACTTGTCTCTTTGAGCATTATATTAGTACATTTTACTAATAATGCCAAATGTGTGCTTGTGCGCGCGCGCGCGCGAGTGTGTGTGTGTGTGTGTGTGTGTGTGTGTGTGTGTGTGTGTGTGTGTGTGTGTAGGTGTGCGTGCGTGTATAAGCACACGTATTTTTCAGTGTTAGTAATTTTTGTTATTTATTTAGTTGCTAGGCCTCGCAGATATTTTTATGCAATGGCTCGGCACAGAGCAAAAATGGTTGGGAACCGCTGCACAAGGCCTATTCCTTATTCTTTACTCGTAGACGTGTCAAAGTTTCCCCATATGGAGGTTACACTGCCGAGCAGAACCTCCAGAAGAGTAAGAGTTCAAGAGCACTTTGTGATGGAGTTGCAACGTGAGACAAAAGGCGTAGGACAAAGAAGATGGCAGAGAGACAGTGAAAGTAGACAGTGGTAAGGGAGAGAAAAAGAAGTGGACGCAGCACGAGTCACAGGTGCGTTGTGGCAGTGAAACGAACATTCCGAGTGCGGAAGATCCATCATGACGAGAGAATGTAGCAGTTTCTGTTCAAATGTTCCAATGTTTGTTAAGCTTAAGGGACTTGACCGCGGGTCCATCAGTCCCTAAACTCACAAACTACTTATAAACTACCTTATACTCCATGCCAGAAGGGGGATTCGAACCCCCGACGGGCAACGGCCTCGCGCGTAGTAGCGTTGTGCCTCAATGCGCTCGGCCACTCGCCCTCGGCAAACGCAGGGCAGACCACGTCAGTGATGACGTCAGACGCCGCGGGGCTGACCGGTGCCGTCTGGAGGTCCGGCGCCCTGGGGCACTGCCTTCTCTGGCTGCTGCGTCTAATTTGTGTGGCCACACCGAGGGCTGCAATCATTATTCGTGCAACGTAGGGACTTGGCTTGATCACCTGTCTTCTGACTAGTACCATAAACTGTTCAAATGTTTCTAAATCCATCGGACCAAACTGTGTGGTCATCAGTCCGTAGCTTACAAACTACTTAAACTAAGGTAAACTAACCTAAGGACAAACATACGAACACACACACACACACACACACACACACACACACACACACACATGCCCCAGGGAGGACTCGAACCACCGACGGCGAGCAACCGCGCGTTCCGCAACAACTAACAAACTGCTTTATTTCAATCATAAATAAATTGTAGTTAGATACTTGATTCGTAAAAGGACCTACATCCAATAGAGCAATCATCACAGTGGGCCTCCCAGGAGGCCCAGAGCTCTTTTGTGGGTACGTGTGTGGCGCACACGGGGCGCCGAGCCGAAACGACCTTTCTTCTGTCCCAGGCCGCTTCCCTCTTTCCCCCCGGTTTGTGTCTTCGCCCGGAGAATGGCGTTTTCAGTCAGTCCAAGGTTTCTTTTTTCGTTTCCTCCGACTTCCTCTTTCCTTGGTCCTCTTCCTTTCCTGTTCTTTAGCCTTCCCCTCTTTCTCCTTGTCCTCGACCCGCCCTTTAATCTCCGCCTCGGCGTTTGAGATTCTCGCTCCTTCATCCCTTTCTCACCTTCCTCTCTTTTTTCCTCCCTGTGCGTGTCTGAAAGTCAACCCACGCTCTGCGTAGCCGGTGACGGGGTAAGGCGTAACTCCCCACCCCGCGTAGACATGTAGGGCACGTAGGAACCCCCCGGTAAAGGCCGGGCCCAGGGAGGGGTGATTACCCGAGCTGGTACCTTCTGAACATGCCGATTGGTGCCCCCGTCCGTTCTCGGGAGGTGTGACCTGAGGTGCGAACAGTCACCTAAGGCGGGTGCGCCCTCAGAGAGGGCCCCCACAACAAAGGAGACGCCGATAATCGTGGGGAACACCTCCGCTAAGAAACCTTCCAAATCTTCTATAACCTTGACCCAAAAGCGGAAACATGATGATTCTCAGCCACAAAAAGTCTTGCCTACCATTCCTAAGTTCCTGGTGGTATCGTGTACCGACGATCAGGATTTTTCTGCTGTAAATCCGTTTTATCATTCAGAAGGGTGTCGATGCGATCGCCGGTCCCTTGAAGACCTGCTCCAGACAGCGCAATGGGACCTTGTTGCTTGAGATTGAGAATGCGTTCCAGGCACAAAAATTACTTCGGGCTACACTTGTGCATACTTTCCCAGTAAAAATGGAGGCTCACCGCACCCTCAACTCTTCGCGGGGGTAGTCTTCACGAGATCCTGGATGGGTTATCTGAAGAGGGTATACTGAACTATATGTCCGATGAGGGAGTTACAACTGTTCATCGCGTAATGAAAAAGGTTAACAATGACCTCGTGCCGACTCATACTATCTTCTTGACTTTCCACAGGGTTGACCTACCATCTAAGGTAAAAGCGGGCTACGGAGTCATTTCCGTTCGCCCGTATATACCCAACCCTACGCGCTGCTTCCATTGCCAGAGATATAATCATACCAGTAAATCTTGTCCTAATGCCACCTGTGGCAGGGACGCCCATGAGGGTGAATGTCTACCTCCATCCCCTCGCTGCATTAATTGCATGGGTGAGCACTGCCCCGTTTATAAGAAGAGCTGGTCATCCATGAGATTCGCATCAAGGAGAAGGTCTCAACCTATGCCGCTCGGAAGTTATTAGCGAGTAGAAAGTCCGCTGTACTTCCATTAGGTACTTACAGCCAGGTCCTCACCTCACCTCAACCAACTAAGGAGGTAGGCATTCAGACCTGCGATTTAACCTTCTGTGACACTGTTGTCACAGAAAATTGCTCGTTCCGCCTCTCCGACCCCTTCTGCCCGTTCTACAGTGCATTCGTCGGCCAGTTCCCACACATCCCAGGCACCTAAATCCGCTGCCCGAAGTTGAATAAAAGAACCCGTTCGTGAAGACCTCCTCAAGTCTACCTCCTCTCAATCGTCAACCGCTTCCTCTGCCCGTCATGCCTCTAAGAAGGCTCACAAAAAGAATAGCCCCCCCTCCTACCCCGCCGCGGCGTGACTCTTCGGTCACGCCGTCCAACAGTTGCCGGCCTCGGCCGTCTTCTGTTTCACAGGGACGCTCCGTCTGCCGGGCACACGGTCCTTTACCGGCGGTGGAAGCTGCCCCTCCTGATCAACTCAGTGAGGTGGCAGACGCGTCGGTCGAACCTATGGACCACGACCCTTTGCCCCTAGATGGCGATAGCAGTGCTCCCTCGAAATCCGGGCCTCGGCGGCCGTCGAGGTGACCCCGCTTGCTTGTTCCTTTTTATCTTCTGTTCTTCTCTCACTTTTTATCATGGCGCTCCTTCAACTCTGCACTAGGCTTCTCTATGCTGATGCCCTTGTACTAACTCCCAAGTACTTCCTGCAACTGTTGGCCAACATCTCTGCCATGAGAACTGCCTAACAGCAGAACCGTCTTCTTCCTAAGAGACCTCTCTACAAATTTCGGCTTCCTAATAGCTGAGGTCTGCTGCGTACTTCTTACACCTACAGCTACAGGAGGTTCATTTCCACTCAACTCTGACAGTTGGTCAAACCTATTTGCAACTTACAAAGTGAAGATATCTGAATATCTCCGTCTAGCTACCTTCTTGCCAACAGTCAGTTCCCATTCCCAAGCCCCCCTTCCCCTCCTCAGCCTACCTAGTTCCTCTTTAGCGTTTTTCAACTGCACCTGAAAGGCGCAGATCAAACGCTCCTGCTCCTCTATCATCTTATTCCTGCTGCAAATCCTACAGTTCCAGGAGAGAACCTCACCACAATGCCCACCGGCTTTCCCACTGCATTTCCCCCATGGAAATACTTACTACAAATCTCACAATGCAGCCTCCTACGCACGACCCTACGACAGAGCCCACACTTTTGACTCATGGTAAAATTTCACAATTATTTGTTAAGAAAAACAAGATGTCTACTGCCATTCCAAGGTTTCCCGTACATGTTCGCGGTTGCGCTGAATTGTAGACCCACATGACTACATCGACATCCAGTAGCATTCCGGAACAAACACTGGGTTGTAATGTTAAGAAAAACCTCGATTTAAACGACCTATTAACACATACGTAATACAAATATACACTACTGGTCATTAAATTGCTACACCAAGAAGATATGCAGATGATAAATGGGTATTCGGTGGACAAATATACTATACTAGACCTGACATGTGATTACATTTTCACGCAATTTTGGTGCATAGACCCTGAGAAATCAGTACCCGCAATAACCGCCTCTGGCCGTAATAACGGCCTTGATACGCCTGGGCATTGAGTCAAACAGATCTTGTATGGCGTGTACAGGTACAGATGCCCATGCAGCTTCAACACGATATCACAGTTCATCAAGAGTAGTGGCTGGCGTGTTGTGACGAGCCAGTTGCTCGGTCACCATTGGCCAGACGTTTTCAATTGGTGAGAGATGTGGAGAATGTGCTGGGCAGGGCAGCAGTCAAACATTTTCCGTATCCAGAAAGGCCCATACAGGACCTGCAACATGCGGTCGTGCATTATCCTGCTGAAATGTAGGATTTCGCAGGAATCGAATGAAGGGTAGAGCCACGGTTCGTAACACATCTGAAATGTAACGGCCACTGTTCAAAGTGTCGTCGATGCGAACAAGAGATGACCGAGACGTGTAATCAATGGCACTCCGTACCATCATGCTAGGTGATACGCCAGTATGGCAATAACGAATACACGCTTCCAATGTGCGTTCACCACTATGTCGCCAAACATGGATGCGAACATCATGATGCTGTAAACAGAACCTGGATTCATCCGAAAACATGACGTTTTGCCAGTCGTTCACCCAAGTTCGTCATTGCGTACACCATCGCAGGCGCTCCTGTCTGTGATGCAGCGACAGGGGTAACCGCAGCCATGGTCTCCGAGCTGATAGTCCATGCTGCTGTAAATGTCGTAGAACTGTTCATGCAGATGATTGTTGTATTCCAAACGTCCCCATCTGTTGATCAGGTATCGAAACGTGGCTGCACGATTCGTTACAGCCAGGCGGATAAGATGCCTGTCATCTCAACTGCTAATGATAAGAATGCGTTGGGATGCAGCACGGTGTTCCGTATTGCCCTCCTGAACCCACAGATTCCATATCCTGCTAACAGTCATTGGATCGCGAGCAGCAGTATCGCGATACGATAAACCGCAATCGCGATAGGTTACAATACGACCTTTATCAAAGTCGGAAACGTGACGGTACGCATTTCTCCTCCTTACACGAGGCATCGCAACAACGTTTCACCAGGCAACGCCAACGCCGGTCAACTGCTGTCTGTGTATGAGAAATCGGTTGGAAACTTTCCTCGTGTCAGCACGTTGTAGGTGTCGCCATCGGGCCCAACGTTGTGTGAATGCTCTGAAAGCTAATCATTTGCATGTTCTTCCTGTCGGTTTCGCGTCTGTAGCACGTCACATTCGGTGTGTTCAGTTTTAATGTCCAGGAGTGTATAAAACACAACCAGCATTCTTTGTTGTGGAATAATGAGTACGTTCGATAGCGGATCTCCAGTTGATCCCGTATTCCTAGAACTGCAGAAGCCTATACATACTGCAGCACACGAGCCGCTGCTACACTGTTGTGCGCTGTAGACTATCGTCTCAGTGGTTTCTCTTTGAAATATCAATGTTCATAACAATAGACGAAAGGTCATCTAGTCAGGGTGTTATGTAAACTAAATGTTTATGCAGTGTTTCATCACCTCGGCTCCGAGGTCCCCTGGAAAATGACGTCGGATGTGAATGTTTCATCAAGGACGCAGGAGTCACGCAACCTGTTCAGAGGCGCGTGAGCAGAGGCGATGTGACGGCCACTTGCAGACGCGACACAGGAGAGGAAGGACGCCGCTTCTGTTGACCGCAGGTCTGTCGTGCCTGCGAGGTCAGTTCCGAAGTTTGATCGGGTGCGCGTTGTTACTTGTGGTCAGGAGGGACTCTCATCGAGGGAAGTTTCGAGATGTCTCGCAGTCAACGAAAGCGATGTTGTTGGGACGTGGGGGAAGCACAGGAACTGCAAACGCGTCGCCACAGCCGCTGGCCGCTGGCCGCTGGCCGCCGCTGCTCTGCTCTGAGCGTAGTGGCAGCGCCGACGCCGCCACTGAGCGGGGGGCAGCCACAGGACGGGGCGCTGCCATCCAAACTGCACGCCATGGAAGCGTGCGAACTGGAGGCGTGCAGAAAGCTTAAATAAGCACTTCACGTGATACAGAGGAAGCAATTAAATCTCCTAAGTGGGGAGTTATCAAAAATGGGGCCCCACAAGGTTCCGTCTCGGGTCCTTTGCTTTCTTAATATATATTAATGACTTGCCATCCTACAGTGACGATAATGCTAAGCTAGTTCTTTCTGCTGATGATAAACGTATAGATATCACACCTGACAAATAGGAATTAACTGATGAAATTGTAAATGATATCTTTCACAACGTTATTAAGCCATTACAAATGAAATCTCATTAAGCTTTGATAAAACGCAGTATATATATTAATGGCATGACACCATTAATAAATTTAGACTTTGAACATAAATCTGTAGCAAAGGTAGAATATTCACAATTTTAAGTGTTTGCATTGATGAGGGATTGAACTGGAAGAAACATATTGACGATCTCCTAAAACGTTTCAGTTCAGCTACTTATGCTATAAGAGTCATTGCATAATTTGGTGACTTATATATCTCAGTAAATTAGCTTACTATGCCGATTTTCATTCACTGATTTCATATAGGATCATATTCTGGAGAAATTCAACATTGAGTAAAATATATTCATTGCACAAAAACGTGTGATCAGAATAATTGCTGGAGCCACCGAAGACCATCCTGCAGACATTTTTTAGGGATCTAGAGATACTCACTGTAGCTTCACAATATGAATATTCATTCATAAAATTTGTTACTAACAATCCGACTCGATTCAAAAGTAATAGCTGTGTGCAGAGCTACAACACTAGGAGAAAGGGTGATATTCCCTATTCAAGGTTAAACCCAACTTTGGCACAGAAAGGGGTGAATTATGCTGCCACAAAAGTCTTCGGTCACTTACCAAGTCGCATCAAAAGTCTGACAGATAGCCAACTAGTATTTTAGAAGAAATTAAAGGATTTTCCGAATGGCAACTCCTTTTACAATGTAGACGAATTTTTAGATAAAACTTTAAAAAACAATGAAAAATGTAAATAAAAACCTTAAAGTATTGATTGTCTTTTATAGACAACACGTTCTAAACTGACATGTTGCACATCATTACGAAATGTCGTATGTGTGATCTATGGAACAAGTATTAATGTAATGTAATGTAAGAACGCAGAGCACGCAAGTGCTGACCCCTGGCCTGCTCGTCACGGCGGACAGCGCCGTCCTCAGGCAGACCGCAGCCTGCCCGCTGGCAGTGGCAGATGCCCGCTGGGTCCCGTCTTAGGCACAACCCAGGAGGCTACAAGAAAGGCAGCTGGCGTTATCTCTACTGAGAACAGGCTCTGGGTGAAGCCGGGGTACCATACTTTTGTGCCCGAAACATCGATTTTTCGCTTAAAATGGTGTGTGTATATTGCCATCTTTAAGTAAAGTCACTAAATGTTCAGATGGTTGTAAATCTATCGGACCAATAAATCGACAGTTACATCGGAGTATTTACTTAGATATGACGTACATTTCAACGACTAGAGCAAATGTATCCACGCACTACGACTAATGTTTTGGGCACAAACAAATGCCGGTATGCGCATTTCGCTATCTTCACTTTTTCAGTCTTAGGGCATCTGTAGAGATTCTAACCTCCTCAGACATTCAGCGAAGGCAGTGAAACGATAAAGTGGCGCATTGTACGGTGCGACGGGGTAATGTTGGTAATGTGGACGTTAATTGTGTAAGTTATGTTCATAATGGAATGATAAACTCGAATGTCGACACTAGTTATGAAATTACTTGATTTTATGCAAGTCCACTTACTTGCTAAGTAGTTGTTCGCTTGTAGTTTACCGTCCCTTAGCAACACCAACTGTTAAAAGTTAACCGTGAAAATTTTATTGACTTCGTTCCGAGTTCCTGCTCCACGGCAATAATCAGAAAAAAAAATGAATGAAATCTTTAAAGTGCTATTGAATAAAATATCAGGTTCTTGTACGAGCAGGGGCAAGAGAGTTGATCTGTAACCGTTAATAAAATTTAACTCAAGGTCTAACACAGGCACTACGGTTCGCCGTTTATAGCTTCAACTCTTATATTAAAATTCACCGCCTGCTAAACTCGACGTTCCACATTCACACCCATTATATGTTTGTTGTTACTATCGAATATAAGCCAATGTTAGACTTGACTATTATATTAAATCCCTTCTGAAAGAAAGTAAAAGTTGTCCATAATTCAGATTAGTCTTTCAGTAAATATAAATCACACATTAAATAAATCATCATAACGATAAAAATACTTTTCAACATAATACATGTTTATTTTCTTATGAAATAGTACAAGTTCAAACGAGTGATGCACATAAGAAGACATGTATTCAGCACGACTAACCCAGAACGACTATTAGCAATGTCATCAACGTACGTATTCTTGTTTGAAAACGACTGACGTGCAGCCTTGTAGCGCCGCAGCCGTCGCGCCGGTTCAGTACTCTGGCAGCGGCCGCGGCTGGCGCCTCGGGCGGCGCGGCGCGGCGCGGCGCGCTCGCCGGCCGTGTGTGGGGCGACCGCCGCGTGTCACGCGCAGCTCGACGCTCGACGCTCGACGCTCGACGCGCTGCCCGCCGTGGCTCTGCGGACGCCATTGTCTTCACAAAGGCGGATGTGCATCACATTACACGGTATCTCTGTTGCCGTCGTCGAAAAAAAACAACTGAAACCGTAGCTTTCTTATGCTTGCACCTGGCTTGCGATAGTCTTCCAGAACTTTTATTATTATTGTGTTCGTTCTCAAGAAGCAAAACGACGACACACCTATCTCAAAGCAGCTTAGAATGATAAATGTACCAGCAAATCACTTTGGGAAAGAATCATTAAAAAAATTCCGACAGTCGAATACATCGTCTGCAGCAACTCCACTTGTTTGGCTCTTGTACTCGCGTTTCCAACGTTCTACATATTCTGCGTATTCAAATGTTTACCCGGCCCACACGTTGCCTCTAAACCGGGGCCTCCGACGTTACCGACTACGCTGTTTGCCGGCCGCGGTGGCCGAGGGGACTGAGGCGCTTCAGTCACGGTCTGCACGGCCACTACGGTCGGGGGTTCGAATCCCCCCTCGGGCACGGATATTTGTGCCGTCCTTAGTTGTAGCTAGTTCATAAGTAGTTTGCAAGTTTAGGGACTGATGACCCCGTAGTTAAGTCCCATAAGCTCTACAAAAACAAAAAACAACTACGCAGTTTCTACACTTTATCCGACCACCCTGTTCCTAAGTATACTTCGCATCTAAACATGTTGCAATATGATATTTATTTGATAGAATGGCATTATACCGTAGCAAAGGAACGATTTTCTTTCGCGGTAGCCTATACAATTAATAACAGTGACACACCTTTAAAGCTATGAAATACAGATTCCGGTAATTTATTGTAACAAATCACATCTAACACGACGTGTTTCAAGAGTTCCTCAATTCAATGACGCATTAAAAAAGATTTTATTCGTACATCGTACGCTACAACAAAAGAAGGCACGAAATACGGCGACTCAAAAATTCCGCTCGTCATGTGGAAAGCAGGTCGCTTCTCACGGGGCAAGTTCCAATCCACGAGGCCAAAGTGTAGCCCGCCGGGTGCTTCGCTCCACGCCTCGCAGGGCGGCGACACGTGGAACTCCACGCTGCATTGCCATGTGCTTCCCCATGTCCCGGGAGGGGACGGCGTCTCTAAGCAGCGAAAAAATGCAGGTGACCAACATAATGCCTTCCCAAACGCATTTCTTACGCTGTTTGAAAGCTAGAACGCCCAAACAGCGGTCTTTCTGTAACAGGCAGCCAGCGTGGCTGACAACGGGGCCAAGAGTAGCACGTAGAACAAGAGAGAACTGCATCAAAATGTTAGAAGCATTAGAAGCCGTCAGAATGAAGATGCAGTCGCTCACTACAAACAGTACTGTAAGGTTCTGAAAAATGTCATTAACAAGCCAAAAAGTGTGTTGTATGAGAAAAGAATAGCTAACTCTAAGGGTAAAATTAAAACTGTCGTCAGTCGTGAAGGAAGTGTCTGGTCAGCAGCAGCAGGTAGATGTTATAAAGTCAGTGCTTAGTAGAAACGTTTCCGCTACTGATAAGTTAGATATAATTACTTTCTGTATGCAGCAGGTGAACGAAACAGAACCCTAGTTTATACAGGTAATCATGTAACAGCGTAAGAAAATAGTTTTCCGAGGCTCTTAGCTTGCTTAGCACACATAATTCAGTTCACGTGAGAGCTTTGGCGTGACGTCGCGAGTGCTGTGCACATTGCTATCGATTTTTTATATAATTTTAGGATTAATATAAATATTTTAACTGTTATTTCGTGATAATAGTCAATCTAGAGGTGTTCTAGTAATGGTTCGTCAGTTATTTTAGCGTTTGTTGTGCCGTATTTGCTTTAAGTGGTGATATTTGTGTTCGTGTGTGTGCCGGCATCGACGTCTTACTGCCGGCCGCGGTGGCCGAGGTGACTGAGGCGCTCCAGTCACAGTCAGCACGGCCACTACGGTCGGGGGTTCGAATCCCCCCTCGGACATGGATATTTGTGCCGTCCTAGTTCGTAAGTAGTTCATAAGTAGTTTGTAAGTTTAGGGACTGATGACCCCGTAGTTAAGTCCCATAAGCTTAACAAACATTTGAACATTTCAACGTCTTACTGCTTTGTTTACATTTGGTGGCGAGTGGTTCCAGCCGTAGCGGTCTCCGACAGCTAAGTTCCAATAAATGTTTGTGTTACTGTAATTAAATTATTAAAGTTAGCAGATTTCAAGAGGTGTTATCACGCTAGTTATTTATTAAATTTAGCACTTTTCAACAGGTGACTTGCTGTTTTTAACGTATTTGAGGTTGGGAAACTGTAAGTTACGGTATATGATAACTCTTCTACTCGCACTGTGTTTAGTTAGTTTATTAGTGACGATTGAATTTGAACTTGCTTATATAAGCAAGAGTGTAATGTTTCTGTGGTAGTGTTATTTGATCTTTTCTGATACTATTAGTTGTTGTTGAGACTGAGGTTTGTTGATTGCTGTAGTTAAGAGGTACTTCCTCGTTCTTTTGTAGAGACGTAACTTCATAAAGTAGACGTCTAGTTATTCTTAACAAATAATTGTGAAATTTTACCATGAGTGAAACGTGTGGGCTCTGTTTAGGGTCGTGCGTAGTGGGCCGCAGTGTGGGATTTGCAGTAAGTATTTTCATGGGGGGGGGGAGTGCAGTGGGGAAGCCAGTGGGCATTGTGGTGAGGTTCTCTCCTGGACCTGTAGGATTTGCAACAAGAATAAGATGATAGAGGAGCAGGAGCGTTTGAACTGCGCCTTTCAGGTGCAGTTGAAAAACGCTAAGGAGGAACTAGGTAGGCTGAGGAGGGGAAGTGAGACTGGGGAATGAGAACTGGCAGTTGGCGAGAAGGTAGCTAGGAGAAGGTATTCAGATAGCTTTACATTGCAAGTTGCAAATAGGTTTGACCAACTGTCAGAGTTGAGTGGAAATGAACCTCCAGTAGCTGTAGGTGTAGGAAGTACGCAGCAGACCTCAGCTGTTAGGAAGCCGAAATTTGTAGAGAGGGCTCTTAGGAAGAAGACGGTTCTGCTTCTAGGCAGTCCTCATGACAGAGGTGTTGGCCAACAGTTGCAGGAAGTACTTTGGAGTGAGTACCAGGTCACCAGCACAGTGAAGCCTAGTGCAGGGTTAGCTCAGGTCACTTGTAACATAGGGGACTTATGTAGGAATTTCTCAAAAGAGGATCAGGTAGCACGAATGTGCATTTTGTGCAGCTGTTTCAGCGTCAAGATAGGTCTTGTCTTAATGCACCTGTAATGAGCCGTGTTAACATGGGGCTTGAGAAGGAGCTGATGACGGAGGGCATGGATCACATTGCAGTGGTGCCAGTTGAGACTATTCTAAGGTCGGAATTACTAGGCACGGTCTGCACCTCAATAGGTATGGGAAGGGGAGGTTGGCAAAGCTCATAGGTGACAGTGTAGTAGGGGATGGGGGTGTCACTCATGGAAAAATTCCTGTAGTAGTTGGTGTTTGGGCTGCACTTTTTTAGACTGAAGACAGGTGTTCCTGCTCAAAGGAAGCCCCTTTAAGAAAGGAATCACCTTTGACAAAGTCTAAGAATATAAGTAATCAGGGAATTACTGTTTTTCTTCAAAATATACAGGGTATCAGAGACAAAGTTAATTAACTGCTTATTGATACTGATTCTCACATTATTGGTATTTCAGAGCACTTTTTAAGTGGTGTGACAAATCAGAGACTTCCTTTTCCAGGATACAAGTTAGCTGCCTTCTACACTAGGAGTTCCTTGCAGTGTGGGGGAGTGGCCATGTATGTAAAAAACGAGTTTTCATCGGAGTCAATCGATTGTTCTAAACACTGCACAGAACAGATATTTGAATGTTGTGCAGCAGTTGTTAATGTTAATGGAACTAAACTAGTAATAGTTGTTAGTTATAGATCCCCTGACTCAGATTTTAAAATGTTTCTGCCCAAGCTGGAATTGGTTCTGGGTTCACTGTATAGGAAGTATAAAAATTTAATTGTGTGTGGAGATTTCAATATTAATTGTGTAGGTGATAGCTCAAGGAAAAGTTAGCTGTTAGATCTATTTAATTCCTATAACATGATACAAACAGTATTTTTTCCAACGAGAGTGCAAGGAAATAGTAGTTCTACCATTGACAATATTTTTGTTAATTCTTCATTATTAGAGGGGCACTCTGTCAGCAGAATAGTAAATGGTCTATCAGAGCACGATGCCCAATTTTTAATTATAAAAGGTTATTGTTCTCAAACAAGTGTTAAACATAAATATCAAATTCTCAGAAAAGTTAATCCAGTTGCAATTGAGACCTTGTTAAGCTTAATTAAGGAACAAGAATGGCAACACGTTTATAGTGCTGATAATACAGATGATAAATGTAATGCTTTTCTGAACACATATCTAATGCTGTTTAAAAGTTACTTTCCGCTAGAACGCTCAAGACAGGGTACTTCCAGTAACAGACAGCCACGGTGGCTGACAAAGGGGATAAGAGTATCATGTAGAACAAAGCGGGAGTTGTATCAAAATGTTAGAAGCAGTCAGAATGAAGATGCAGTAGCTTATTACAAACAGTGCTGCAAGGTTCTGAAAAAATGTCATTAAGAAGCCAAAAGTATGTGGTATGAAAAAGAATAGCAAACTCTCGGGATAAAATTAAAACTATCTGGTCAGTCGTGAAGGAAGTGTCTGGTCAGCAGCAGCAGCAGGTAGAAGATATAACGTCAGTGCGTAGTAGGAATGTTTCTGTTACTGACAAATTAGCACGACCACTACGGTCGGGGGTTCGAATCCCCCCTCGGGCATGGGTGTTTGTGCCGTCCTAGTTCGTAAGTAGTTCATAAGTAGTTTGTAAGTTTAGGGACTGATGACCCCTTAGTTAAGTCCCATAAGCTTTACAAACATTTGAACACTTTGAACTCTGCTGCATCATAAGCTGCCACAAGAACTAAAGAATCTTAGCACTAATCCACACGCTTTCAAATCTAAATGGAAGAGTTACCTCTAAACCAGGGCCTCTGACGTTACCAACTACGCTGTTTGCCAGTCGCGATGGCCGAGGGGACTAAGGCGCTCCAGTCACGGTCTGCACGGCCACTGCAGTCGGGCGTTCGAATCCCCCCTCGGGCATGGATAATTGTGCCATCCTTAGTCTTAGCTAGTTTATAAGTAGTTTGTAAGCTTAGGGACTGATGGCCCCATTGTGTTAAGACCCCTAAGTTCTACAAACATTTGAACATTTGTCTGTGATGCAGTTTCAAGGGTAACCATAGCCATGGTCTCCGAGCTGATAGTCCATGCTGCTGCGAATGTCGTCGAACTGTTCGTGCAGATGGTTGTTGTGTTGCAAACGTCCCCATCTGTTGACTCAGGGATCGATAGTGACTGCACGATGCGTTACAGTCATGAGGATAAGATAACTCTCATTTGGATTGCTAGTGATACGAGGCCGTTGAGATGAAGCACGGCGTTCCGTATTGCCCTCCTGAACCCACCGATTCCACATTCTGCTAACAGTCATTCGATGGGACCAACGCGAGCAGCAATATCGCGATACAATAAACCGCAATTACGATAGGCTAAAACCCGACCTTTATCAAAGTCGGAAACGTGGTGGTACGCATTTCTCCTTCTTACAGGAGGCATCACAACAACGTTTCACCAGGAACGCCGGTCAACTGCTGTTTGTGTATGAGAAATCGGTTGGATACTTTCCTCATGTAAGCACGTTGTAGGTATCGCCACCGGCACCAACCTTGTGTGAATGCTGTGAAAAGTTAATCATTTGCATATTACGGCATCTTCTTCCTCTCGGTTAAATTTCGCGTCGGTAGCACGTCATCTTTGTGGTGTAGGAATTTTAATGGCTAGGAGTGTAAATTGAAGATTTAAAAGATAACTCACTCGTTTTATTCTGTCGAGGAACTGGTGCAAAATTTAAAATATAATTCCTCTTATTGGTTATTGATGCCTTTTACTTAGGCTTAAGATTGCCTTGTCCATAGGAGAACTTAAAGTTTTTCTATTACTTCTCGTGTTAAACTTGATGTACTGACTTGTCCCATGACCACGGAGTCTCGATTCCTCAGTTAGGTCCTTCGGAACAGAAAACCATATTATTGTTATTATTGTTGTTATTAAAGTCTTTAATACTAAATCACTGTTATTACCTCTTTCATTACTTGGCTACTGCGTTTAACTTTACGTTCCGCTGGCCCGGTTCTGCAACTCGACAGACTATTTGTTTCAAGTGTTATTATGCACAAGTACTGATTTACAATTTTCTCTCTGCCCTAAAACGGCTGGTTCTGCAGCCGTAACAAATGTATGGTGACACGCAAGCAAAACATCAGAAAGCAGTGGTCGTTTCGAGCCGAGACTGATAGGAGGTTCTGAACTGTGCTCCTCTAAGTGCAAAATAAAATAGGTACTGGTAAGTGACGTGAGCAGGTACTGGATGGGATATTAAGCCGTGTTTCAATAAGTAAATAGTGACAAATTAAACAGTTATGCTAAAATAGTGAAGGACACGAAGCGACCGCTAATATCTACAAGCGGCTGGCTGTGATGCCGCGCCAATACTCGGTTCTACACTTGCACTGAAACGGAAGAGGCCGCAGTGCAGTACACTCAGCGAGCGACGTTCCGGCGACCGCGGGCGTGCAGACACAGAAACCTGCGAGCACCGCGACTTGTCTCGATGGAGTCCAGACTCGGAAGCTCGTCTAGTCAGACTTACGATGGCAGGGTTGGAGACCGGAGCTGCTTGCACTGTCGTTAACGGACGTGCAGCGGCCGCCGTGCCCCCTGCGGAGAGCGCCTCGCCAGCCGCCCTCCGTCGCCGCCCCTCTTGGTGGCGGGGGAGCGGGCGAGCGGGAGAGCGGGCCTGGAGCGGGCGAGCAGGAGAGTGGGCAGCGGGCGAGCGGAGGAGCGGGGGGGAGCGGGGGGGAACGGGGGAGCGGGCGAGCAGGAGAGCGGGTAGCGGGCGAGCAGGTGAGCAGGCGAGCGGGGGAGCGGGAGAGCAGGCGAGCGGGCAGCGAGCGGGTGAGCAGGGGAGCGGGGGAGCGGGCGAGCGGGGCAGCGGGCGAGCGGGCCTGGAGCGGGCGAGCAGGAGAGTGGGCAGTGGGTGGGCAGCGGGCGAGCGGAGGAGCGGGGGGGGAGTGGGGGGGGAACGGGGGAGCGGGCTAGCAGGAGAGCGGGCGAGCAGGTGAGCAGGCGAGTGGGGGAGCGGGAGAGCAGGCGAGCGGGCAGCGGGCGATCGGGCGAGCGGGGAAGCGGGGCAGCGGGGGAGCGGGGCAGCGGGCGAGCAGCTGAGGCGCAGCCGAGAGCGCCAGCCGGCCGGGACCGCGGCACCTTGCATCATTCAGCTTTTCCCTCTGGGCAGAAAACAGCTGAACAGCTCCCTTCTCAAGACAGCCACGGCTTTCGAATGCACACCACACACTTTAAAATGACTCTCATCTAGTGCCAGCGGATTAAATAAAATAATTTTTGCAGCTGCTGTAACTACTGTCTTTCATTATATCATATGTGGGCTGTAAAATTACTCGGTAAAATATGTGGATCACAATGAGATACTACAAAATGAATTGTAAGGATTTCGGAATTTCTCTTCTCCTTACACTGCTTTCTCAATGCCATACAGATGCATCTTTTATGTCAATGGATAATGTGCCAGAGTACCACAGTCTTACGTATTAAAAGAAGGACCTACCAGCAGACCACACTACTCGGCCGATTTCCTTCTGTATATTCCTCATGAGGCTGTCCGTGCTGCAAACCAAAGTCAGTCTCTCAGGCCGTTCTGTCCGAAACGAAAGGAAATTCTCACATTTGTCATTCAGTACAACAATTAATTCTCTCCTTTTTTATTGTTAATGTATTCAAACGCAGTATCCTTCTGTCTTTGCATTGAATATTTTTCATCGGTTTCTTTCACGATATCTTCGGTTCTAATTAAGCTACGCATTTGTTTTTGACCTGACAACATTCAGCAAATCGAGCTCTTTCATTTGCACTATTAAATAGTTGAATTGATTCATTCTGAATAAAGCTATGCGTTAGCATTCAACCTTACTGCCATTTTTCACAACTTTTTTTCCATTCTATTAACGGTGACAAGTATTCGCACAGGTCCTCTAGTATTATAATAACAATATCAACTTGCTGTCTCTATAGTGTGATATCAAGTATTTGTTTAAAACACACATCGATTTCGTTCATCTGACTGAACATGATCAGTAGAGGACTGATGTACTGCACACCAAACATTCAACAGTCAGATCCGCAAAACATGTAAACACTAGTGCCTGTTACAAGTTTAAAATGGCATACGTCATTTTAAACGTTTTCATTATAATGTTATATCTGTTATTGTAGATATAAGTAGCAGAATCAGAAAAAAATTCAAAATAGGTTAATAAACATAGGAATCCTTTTATCGTAATGCAACCGTATGGGACAGCACTGAACAGATGGTGTATGCGCGAACCGCAGTGTGTCGTATTTAACTGAAACTATCCGGTCTCGTAAAACTCTGACACAGCTCTGGTTGGGAGTAAAAGGAAAGCTGATGTATTGTTAACATTTCTTTTGGTTGATGTGCTCAGCAAACTGGATATAAAAAAAAAGTTTTCCTTTTGACAATTATTCAACAACATGACGAGCAAATGCATTTTCGTAATCTGTAAGTGTATCGTCTTACTAACTTGGTAAATGAAAAGAGAGTGCAGATCTCCCGGAATGCATGGACGCGGGAGGCACGTACGTCTGTACTGGGAGTAGTTGGCGAGTGCGACTGAGCCGAGCGGAATGGAAGGCGAGCCGAGCCGAGGTGAGTCGAGGCTGCGCTGCTCCTCCTGGCCTGGCCTGGACCCTCCTGTGTACTGAGCAGAGCGCCGGCCGCCGTTAGCGTGTGTGTTCATCCGAACCGAGGCGCGAAAACCGCGTCTCATCTCAATATATAACTACAAAACAGCTTCAGACTCTCTGAATACACAGCGACTATCGGTTGTGTTTCCTCTTACTAACGAAACCCAACTATAGCATTTAGTTTTGTAGTTCCAAGTGTAGCTTATGAACGGAAATTATCGTCAGACACAGTTTTTTGTACTTTCTCGGTATTCTCTACGATGGTGAAACTTTTGTCCAAGCATTAATTTCGGAAGAGTTTCAAACTTTACGCCTTTACTTTAGTGCTGTATTCTCCAATATTTAGATATTTCATAGCATCAGGAAATGAAACAGTACTGCCTGAAACAGCTAATGTTAAAAATCGATTGTGAAAGTGAAATATGATACCAGATACATAACTGTATAATAGCGTCTTACCTTGTGAATACAGCATCCAGCCACTGCGAAACAATTATAACAACACCAAGTACGCCATAACATTTTCGTAACTAATGCATCTAACAATAGCATTAGGGTATCTATTAAGAATATTAGCATTATTAATACTGTAAGCCAAATACCTTACACTAGCGTGAACTGCTCAAAAGTCAGCAACTGTCGTCATAGGGTTCAACTTGACAAAGTGCATCATATATGGAACTGTACATTCTTCTGCTAATGCCTTTCAGTTGTTATACCGATACGTAAAGCAGATGACCTTTATATTCTGTGTTACAAGTTGCTAATATCAATTTCATAAACAAAAATTCCAACTGTAATGAGGCAACTAATCTAGTGACCCCAATAGTATTTTACAGAATCATAAAATGCAACTTTTTGAACTTCCTGTCCACCAGTACTGCCTAAAGTAGCTCCTTTTTAAAAGCTACCACTATTGTAAAAGCCTGTTATTTATTTCATTCAATCCTATATTGCCTTGACAAACAGTCTCTTAACTGAAAGTAACTATCTCTGCACAGATGTAGTAGGGCTACTTGTATTCCTGAGAAATATAAGCGGGAAGATACTATTCGTTCTTTTTATTCCTCAATTAAACTGATTTATGAAGTTGAGCGCCGAGGAGCTCTTCACCATCGTGATTCATGTACTCTGCAATAGTGAAACCGTGCAGACTCGACTATCAGTGGGGTGTATACACGGCAGTAGCTATGTAACACGCGAATCACCTGACGCTCGCCACTGCCGCCTAGTCACCCTCTCGAGTCCGCGGCTGTTACAGACGCCGCGACCGCTGACGCTGCCACTGGCGCTGGCGCTGGCGCTGCTGACGCTGACGTCGACGGCGTCGCCGCTGGCGCAGTCCTCAGCGCGCGTCACCTTCGTGTCGCCACCGCACTCCTACTCGCACTCCGTCAACTCGCCGGTCAGCCGGCTCGGTGAGTACCCAGCCACCAGCCACTTAGTGCGAGGTGTAGGGTCAATACACGGCACTTGGCGTGTAGTGAAAGGTGCGCACCTGGGTACTTGGCATGTAGTGTAGGGTGAGTACCGGGCCACTTGGCATCCAGTGAAAGGTGATCACATGGGCACTCGGCGTGTAGTTTGGTTCAGTACACGGGCACTTGGCATGTAATGTAGGGTGAGTGCCCAATGCCCAGGCACTTGGCGTGTAGTGTAGAGTGATTACACGGGCTCTCGGTGTGCAGTCTAGGGGAGTACCCTGGTCCTCGGCACATAGTGTAGGGTGAGTGCCCGGGGACTTGGCGTGCAGTGTATGGTGAGTATCCGGGCACTTGGTGCGTAGTGTAGGGTGGTGACATTTCCAATATCAAAATAAGGGACACAAACTGGAAGGTGAAATTAAGCACATTTTTGAAACGGTTCGTAAATACTGCACCAGTAAAATAGATTTGAGTTGAAATATTTGGTCCTTACATCACCATAATAAGTCTTTCTTCAGACTGGCACTTAAAAAAATGGGAAAAAATACGTTGCGTTACTAATGGCGTGCCATGGTGGAGTAGCCGAGCGGTCTAGAGTCTCGCTGCGGAGCGCGCCGTTGCTCGCCGTCGAGGTTCGAGTCCTCCCTGGGGCATGGGTGTGTTTGTGTATGTGTGTGTGTGTGTGTGTGTGTGTGTGTGTGTGTGTTTTAGTCCTTAGGTTAGTTTAACTAGGTTTAAGTAGTTTGTAAGTTACGGACTGCTGACCACGCTGTTTGGTCCGATAGATTTACAAACATTTGAACATTTGAACATACTAATGGCGTAAATATTTTATTGTTGTCTCATGGAAACATGACACAACAATTTTATATGAAATATAACGACAAATTTCATACCTACTGACAGCTGTTATTATATACAGATGTTACTTATTTCTTACTCTTTCAAAGAATCCACATCATTCAGGAGTATCATAATTTGTTCAAGTAAACACATGAAGTATCCTAAGCATGAGTCTTAATTATAATAATATCCTTAAAACATTAAATACTAAACCACTCGTTTTAATCAGTCCATAAAGCAATGGCATAACTCAGAAACTGTTCCAAGATAATTATAAACTGCAAATTTTTCCAGCAGATGAAATAAGTCGAAAGAGATATTTTTACCAAGACAGTGTCTCTAAATTCTTGCTTTACCGTTTGACACATATTTTTAACATTGTGCATTTAGTGGAATCTACTGTCTTGAGGGACAGTATGTTCCATTGCATGGAAAGCAAGGAGGCCTTCTTCAGCAGGAATACGGTTACTTCATCATTTACAATGATACAGTTTTCATGGTCTGCAACAAAAGACATCATACTTTATTATGAAGTTTTGCTGTGAAGAGCTAGGTCTGCTGTATTGCTTAATGCTAAACTGACCTCGTCAGAAAAAGTTCTCCCGTTGAACGTGAAAGTAATTTCTCGCTTTGCTGTTGTACTTTCGGAAATTTAAACTCGCTTTAATTCTGTCATGTCCTTCTGGTACATATAGAGTTCTCCGTTTGTTGTGATACATGCTACTGACCCCTCAGGGGCTCAGCATTAATTTGATGAGTACAGGCTTGGTGAACCCCGGTTCCTGAGCCGTGGGCTGTGTCGCGCCAACAGTCCGCTACACCGTAAGCTCTGTGTGTGCCTCAGCGACCATCGTTCGGCGAGACGGTGGAACGTTATACGTTCCAGAGCCTGGGGATCTTGGCTTAATCGCCCGGGTCGCGAGCACAGTACAAAACTCTATAAAATAAATAAATAAATAAATAAATAAAAATAAAAAAAACCCTCAATCTCAAGGTGTGCTACGTGCCGAGGAGATGCCTGGCTGTTGAAGTTGAACAGCCGCTAGCGAGCAACCTCTGAGGAACCTTCCGCACCTCAGTTGTTCCCTAGCTGCTCGTGGGACCAGAATGAAACGGGCAAATAACAGCGTCGCCACACGCAAACCTGACGTCTGTAAGGGAGGAAGGAACGAGTACAATGCTGCAGAGTATGATCCCCAAACTTTCCCTTCCCTGGATACACCATGGGAGGAACGTCGTGCAAGACAAAAGGGTGAGGCTTATGCCCCTAAATATCTTGTCTGTAGCCATAGTGATGGATAAACATTTAAAACAACAAAGCAAGTATTCTCTGTGGAGAACTCGGAGGGTAAGTTTGGAGAGGTGGAAGGGATGTCTAAAATGCGGTCAGGGTCTGTCATAATAACGACGTCATCCCCAGCCCAGTCACGGGCACTGCTTGCCTGTGACAAGCTGGGTGATGTTTCCGTTACCATCACGCCGCACAAGACCTTAAACATGGTGCAGGGAATAATCTTCTACATGGACCTTTTGCTGCAGTCGGACGAGAACTGCGTTCGAATCTAGATCGGTGGGGAGTTCATTTTATTCGACGAGTCCATAGGGGTCCGAAGGACAACAGGGTTGCTACCGGTGCCTTCATCTTTTGAGGGTGATTCATTGCCCGAGAAGGTCAATGTGATGGTCTACTGGTGCGACGTCAAGCCCTACATTCGACGTTTAGGCATATGTCCTCCTGATGTGATGCCAATCCTACATGTTGGGAGTGCGGATGTGCTGTCCATCCGAACGTCCCCTGCACCCCTCCTCCAATATGTGTTAATTGTGGCCAAAATCACTCCCCTTGTTCGCCTGCCTGCACAGTTTTGCACCAAGAGAGAAAGATCATTGAGTACAAGACCAGAGACCGACTGATATACTCAGAGGCAAAGAAGAAGTATCATAAGCTCCACCCTGTGCACCATCCTCACTGTCGTCCTTCACTGTGCCTACAGTCCAGTCCGTGCAATCCGTACCAGTGGTCTCCCAGGCCCAACCAACTGTCCCTGCCCCCTCACCAGCTGGGAGCGCTTCCTCTTCGGTGGCTCCCACACTTTTCACTGTGGGAGCAACACCCGATAAATCATTGGGGACATGAGTCCCCACCTCTAAGCCAGAGAAGGAGAAGCCTTCTCTGGCCCCTCTCACTGAGACGGGGTCCCTCGGGACACCCCCTTCTGCGGATACTCAGAGCACTCCGGTGAATCCTGGCTACTGGCAAAAATGTTCAAATGTTTGTAATTCTATCGGACCAAACTGCGTGGTCATCAGTCCGTAGCTTACAAACTACTTAAACCTAGGTAAACTAACCTAAGGACAAACACACACACCCATGCCCCAGGGAGGACTCGAACCTCCACGGCGAGCAACCGCGCGCTCCGCAGCGAGTGACTTTAGACCGCTCGGCTACTCCGCCGCAGCGTGGCTACTGGCCTACAGATCTACAACCTGTCGGTCGAAGAGCTTCTCCGTCTCCCTCCGTCATGGATACCGCTTCTGGGAAGCCCTCTCGGCTCTGCAACCAAAGGGCCAGCGAGAGGAAAAGAAGAAACGTAACAAGAAAAAAGAATGTTCGGTGGCTTCGAAGCCACAACCACCCACAACCTCTTCTTCGGAGGATGAATTCGAGACCCTCGCATCTCCTGGGGATCTCGCAATTACTGATTCCCCAGACAATAAAATCTCTGGTTCTGTAGATTCAGAGCACATGGTAGCAGACGATCCAACGGAGTGAACTGCTCTTTCATTCATCATGGCAGTACAGCCAGGAGAAAACATAATCCTCTAGTGGAATTGCGGTGGCTTTTTCCACCATATGCCTGAGCTAAGACAGCTTCTAAGCCGAATACCTGCTTTCTGTATCGCTCTTCAAGAAACCTGGTTTCCAGCGATGCCCTTCGAGGCTACCGGGGATATTTTAAAAATCGCTCCATCTATGACAGAGTTTCCAGTGAAGTCTGCGTCTATGTCCTAGCCACTGTCCCAAGCGCTGCCGTGCCTCTTCAAACGCCTCTAGAGGCGGTTGCTGTTTGGCTCCGGGCAGTGCAAGATGTTACAATCTGTTCCATCTACCTCCCACCTGATGAGGATGTCTCTCCTGTAGACCTCGCCGCCTTGGTCGCCCAACTTCCCTCACCATTCGTCCTTTGGGGGATTTCAATGCCCACCACTGTTTGTGGGGTGGCACACAGACCACGGCAAGGGGTAGAGATGTTGAGACACTACTGACGAAGCTGAACATCTGTCTCCTTAACACCGGTGCTGCTACACACTTTAGCGTAGCACACGGGACATTCTCCGCCTTAGATCTCTCTATCTGTAGCCCAAGCCTGTTTCCACACTTCAATTGGAGGGTCCACGATGACCTGTGTGGCAGCGACCATTTCCCTATCTTCCTGTCACTCCCACAGTGTCCACCTGCTGACCGTCTGCCTCGCTGGTCCCTCCACAGGGCCGACTGGCCAGCATATTCCATAGCCGCTGTGCTTCCCTCTCCTCTTCTGGCTGATATAGATGCTGCTGTTCAGCAGGTCACACATTCCATCATTTCTACTGCTGTGAAAACCGTACCCATCTCACTTCGATCAGTCCACCGTAAGTCAGTGCCCTAGTGGACGCCAGAGATAGCTGAGGCCATCTGGGAACGTCGGCGAGCACTACAGTGCCACCGACGCCACCCTTGTGTCGAACATCTTGTAGCCTTCAAGCGTCTCCGGGCCCGGGCCTAGCGATTGATGCTGCAAAGTAAGAGGGCCTCCTGGGAGTGTTATGTCGCCTCCATTGGATCCCGAGCTTCGCCTTCACGAGTATGGTCACAAGTTCGACGCCTCTTTGGGCACCGCCCACCAGTGGGAATTCCATGCCTCAGCATTCAGGGTACAATTTGTACTGACCCTCTCACCATAGCTGATCATTTGGCACACCACTATTCTCGCACCTCAGCGACCGCTGCATATGATGCGGATTTCCGCACCATTAAAGTGCGCACGGGTACAAAACGGATATCTTTTCGAACGCAACGCCAGGAAGTCTACAACATCCCTTTCAGTGAATGGGAGTTCGAAAGTGCCCTTGCCGCATGCCCTGCCACATCCCCTGCATCCGACCGCATTCATAGTCAGTTCCTCCGACATCTATCAACGGACTCTAAACGCCAACTTCTCTCCTTGCTACCCTTAGTTTTAGGCGACGATGCCTCCGCGGCTCATTCTGTTTTAAGTTTTATACGCGGAGCTGGTTTTAACAACTCCATCTAGTGGTGGGTGCTATAGCCTGATACTTCAGGTCCACACCTATCCAGCGATTTTACACCCTTTAAGACCATTCTGTAAATTACCAAGGTGTTTTCAGTGTGTGCAGTATGGCTGGTTCATCCTGTTCTTTTCTCTGTGATCAGCCAGCCACGTTCTTCTGATGTCCAGTTATAGGTGAGATCCTGACTTCGTTTTACCTGTTGTGTGTCTTCGTTTTGTGTTGTCAGCGACTTGTCCAATGTCAGCTTACCCCATTTGTGAGTTTTCATCTTCGGAGCTGTGTTGTACATTTCACGCTCTTGATAGAAGGCTCTTAGCTAGGAACAGGAGACTGATGACCTAGCTGTTTAGTCTCCTCAAAACCAATAATAACAACAACAATATGCTACTGAAAAACACAAGTTTCCAGAATACGGTACGAATAAAGAAAAACGCGACTAAACACATCCCATGTGTGTGTTGTGTGGGCGAGGGGACACTGAGGCTAAATAAGGGATGGTCCCATCGTAGTGGCAGACGCCAACGTTGACTCCGGAGAGCTAGACGCAAGCCAAGTGAGCTCGAGAAAGCCCAGTATCAGTGTGGGCGAGATGTTGGCTGTTGCTGCGGTTTTCAGCTTGCTTCGATACATCTCTGCAATACACTCTATCCCGTGCAAGCCATTTCATCTCTGAAAAATACAGTGAAGTCCACGTCAGTTTGAAACTGCACACTATACTCGAACTCTGGCTCTGGGAAATTCACGCCACACAATACTGAATTAGCGATTCCAGGAGCTGTGACGTCAATGAGAAGATCGTTAGAAGTGAGACGTGGACAGTCACCAGGCAAGCCGCCACCCAGCCGCGGCCTCAGCCCCACTGGCCACCATGCCCTGCCAGTCTGCTCAGCCTCGGCCTCGGCCCCACTGGCCACAAGGCCCTCCCAGTCTGCTCAGCCCCACAGGCCACCAGGCTCTCCCAGTCTGCTCAGTCTTGACCTCGGCCCCACTGGCCACCAGGCCATACCAGTCTGCTCAGCCTAGGTGGTGGCCTCTCTGGCCACCAGACCCTCCCAGTCGGATCAGCCCCACTGGCCACCAGGCCCTCCCAGACTGCTCAGCCCCACTGGCTACCAGGCCCTCCCAGACTGCTCAGCCTCGGCCTCACCCCCAATGGTCACCATATCCAGCCAATCTGCTCAGCCAATGTCTCGGCCCCATGGTCACTAGGCCCACCCAGTCTGCTCAGCCCCACTGGCCAACAGGCCCTCCCAGTCTGCTCAGCCTTGGCCTCACCCCCACTGGCTATCAGGCCATGCCAGACTGCGCAGTTTCAACCTCGGCCCCAATGGCCACTAGGCCCTCCCAGACTGCTCAGCCCTCTGGCCCCCCAGGGCCTCCCAGTCTGCTCACCCTTGGCCTCAGCCCCATGGTCGATCAGGCCCTCCCAGTCTGCTCAAACTCAGCCTCAGCCCCACTGTCCAACAGGCCCTCCCAGTCTCCTCAGCCCCACTGGCCACCTGGCCCTCCCAGTCTGCTCCGCCTCAGCCTCAACCCCACTGGCCATTAGGCCCTGCCAAGCTGCTCAGCCTTGGCCTCGAGCCCACTAACCACCAGGACCTCCCAGTCAGCTCAGCCCCACTGGTCACCATGCCCTCCCAGTCTGCTCAACCTCGGCCTCACTCCCAATGGCCACCAGGCCCTGCCAGGCTTCTCAGCCTCGTCCTCGGCCCCACTGGACACCAGACCCTCCCAGTCTGCTCAGCCACACTGGCCACCAGGCCCTCCCAGTCTGCTCAGCACCACTGGCCACCTGGCCCTCCCAGGCTGCTCAGCCTTGGCCTTGGCCCCACTGGCCACCAGGCCCTGCCAGACGGCGCAGCCTGCGCCTTGGCCCAACTGGCCACCAGGCCCTCTCAGTCTGCTCAGCCCCCTGGCCACCAGGCATTCCCAGTCTGCTCAACCTCGGCCTCAGCCCCATGAACCACCAGGCCTAGACAGTCTACTCAGTGTCGGCCACAGCCCCACTGGCCACCAGGCCCTCACAGTCTGCTCAGCCTCACTGGCTACCAGGCCAACCCAGTCTGCTCAGCCTCGGCCTCAGCCCCAATGGCCACCAGGCCCTCCCAGTCTGCTCAGCCCCATTGGCCACTAGGCCCTCCCAGTCTGCTCAGCCTTGGCCTCAGCGTCACTGGCCACCAGACCCTGTCAGAGTGCTCAGCTTCGGCCTTGGCTCCCCTGCCACCAGGCCCTCCCTGTCTGCTCAGCCCCACTGGCCACCAGGCCCTCCCAGTCTGCTCAGCCCCACTGGCCACCAGGTCCTTCCAGTCTGCTCAGCCTTTGCCTCAGCCCCACTGGCCACCAGGCCCTCCCAATCAGCTCAGCCCCCCTGGCCACCAGGCCCTGCCAGTCTGCTCAGCTTTTTCCTCAGCCCCTCTGGCCACCAGGCCCGCCCAATCTGCTCAGCCCCACTGGTCACCAGGCTCTTCCAGTCTACTCAGCCTTTGCCTCAGCCCCACTGGCTACCAGGCCCTCCCAATCTGCTCAGCCAGACTGGCTACCAGGCCCTTCTAGTCTGCTCAGCCTTTGCCTCAGGCACACTGGCCACCAGGCCCTCCCAAACTGCTCAGTCCCACTGGTTACCAGGCCCTTCCATTCTGCTCAACTTTTGCCTCAGCCCCACTGGCCACCAGTCCCTCCCAGTCTGCTCATCCGTTGCCTCAGCCCCACTGGCCCCCAGGCCCTCCCAGTCTGCTCAGCCCCACTGGCTACCAGGCCCTCCAATCTGCTCAGCCCCACTGGCCACCAGGCATTTCCAGTCTGCCCAGCCTTTGCCTCAGCCCCACTGGCCACCAGGCCCTCCCAATCTGCTCAGCCCCACTGGCCACCAGGCCCTTCCAGTCTGCTCAGCCAATGCCTCAGCCCCACTGGCTAACAGGCCCTCCTAATCTGCTCAGCCCCACTGGCCACCAGGCCCTTCCAGTCTGCTCAGCCAATGCCTCAGCCCCACTGGCTAACAGGCCCTCCTAATCTGCTCAGCCCCACTGGCCACCAGGCCCTTCCAGTCTGCTCAGCCTTTGCCTCAGCCCCACTGGCCACCAGGCCCTCCCAAACCGCTCAGCCCCACTGGTTACCAGGCCCTTCCAGTCTGCTCAGCCTTTGGCTCAGCCCCACTGGCCACCAGGCCCTCCCAGTCTGCTCAGCCCCACTGGCCCCCAGGCCCTCCCAGTCTGCTCAGCCCCACTGGCTACCAGGCCCTCCAATCTGCTCAGCCCCACTGGCCACCAGGCATTTCCAGTCTGCTCAGCCTTTGCCTCAGCACCAATGGCCACCAGGCCCTCCCAAACTGCTCAGCCCCACTGGTTACCAGACTCTTCCAGTCTGCTCAGCCTTTGCCTCAGCCCCACTGGCCACCAGGCCCTCCCAATCTGCTCAGCCCCACTGGCCACCAGGCCCTCCTAGTCTGCTCAGCCCCACTGGCCACCAGGTCCTTCCAGTCTGCTCAGCCTTTTCCTCAGCCCCACTGGCCTCCAGGCCCTCCCAATCAGCTCAGCCCCCCTGGCCACCAGGCCCTGCCAGTCTGCTCAGCTTTTGCCTCAGCCCCTCTGGCCACCAGGCCCTCCCAATCTGCTCAGCCCCACTGGTCACCAGGCTCTTCCAGTCTACTCAGCCTTTGCCTCAGCCCCACTGGCTACCTGGCCCTCCCAATCTGCTCAGCCCCACTGGCTACCAGGCCCTTCTAGTCTGCTCAGCCTTTGCCTCAGCCCCACTGGCCACCAGGCCCTCCCAAACTGCTCAGTCCCACTGGTTACCAGGCCCTTCCAGTCTGCTCTGCCTTTGCCTCAGCCCCACTGGCTAACAGGCCCTCCTAATCTGCTCAGCCCCACTGGCCACCAGGCCCTTCCAGTCTGCTCAGCCTTTGCCTCAGCCCCACTGGCCACCAGGCCCTCCCAAACCGCTCAGCCCCACTGGTTACCAGGCCCTTCCAGTCTGCTCAGCCTTTGGCTCAGCCCCACTGGCCACCAGGCCCTCCCAGTCTGCTCAGCCCCACTGGCCCCCAGGCCCTCCCAGTCTGCTCAGCCCCACTGGCTACCAGGCCCTCCAATCTGCTCAGCCCCACTGGCCACCAGGCATTTTCAGTCTGCTCAGCCTTTGCCTCAGCCCCAATGGCCACCAGGCCCTCCCAAACTGCTCAGCCCCACTGGTTACCAGACTCTTCCAGTCTGCTCAGCCTTTGCCTCAGCCCCACTGGCCACCAGGCCCTCCCACTCTGCTCAGCCCCACTGGCCACCAGGCCCTTCCAGTCTGCTCAGCCTTTGCCTCAGCCCCACTGGCTAACAGGCCCTCCTAATCTGCTCAGCCCCACTGGCCACCAGGCCCTTCCAGTCTGCTCAGCCTTTGCCTCAGCCCCACTGGCAACCATGTCCTCCCAATCTGCTCAGCCCCACTGGCCACTAGGCCCTGCCAGTCTGCTCAGCCTTTGCCTCAGCCCCACTGGCCACCAGGCCCTCCCAATCTGCTAAGCCCCACTGGCCACCAGGCCCTTCCAGTCTGCTCAGCGTTTGCCTCAGCCCCACTGGCCACCAGGCCCTCCCAGTCTGCTCAGCCCCACTGGCCACCAGGCCCTTCCAGTCTGCTCAGCTTTTGCTTCAGTCCCACTTGCCATCAGGCCCTAACACTCTGCTCAGCCCCACTGGCCACCAGGCCCTACCAGTCTGCTCAGCCTCGGCCTCGGCCCCACTGGCCTCCAGGCCCTCCCATTCTGCTCAGCCCCCCTGGCCACCAGGCCCTCCAGTCCTCTCAGTCTCGGCCTCCGCCCCACTGGCTACCAGGCCCTCCCATTGCCCGGGACGCTCCCTGGCGGGACCAGACCAGGCTTCACACGGTGCATACCAAATTTTATTCCTTCAGTAGGAAACTGTCCGACTAAATTCTGCACTATTTACCATTAGAACAATATCTCAGATAAGTGATTTTTCAATACGAAAAGTAATCTATTACGCTTACTTTCACTCACGTATGACGTACGGCATTGTTTTTTCGGGTAACTCCCCTGAGGTCTCTTCCATAATGATTGACGCTGACTTTGAATTCATATTTTGGTCACAACACACGACGAACCTCGATGTTTTATACGTCGCCGAAACCATTGAATATCTACCTTTTTTATATTACATTTTATTTGAAAAGGGGACATTCCCAGTAATATTTAAGAGAAAGCATGGTTTTTCTGGCTTTTTTCGGCAAATGTCAACTTTACGAATGCAGAAAAATTATACCGTAATTAGGAGAAAGTTTTTCTTTGCTCAGGTTTAAAGATCCTACCTCGGAAGCTGCGATTAAGATGGCCGTCGTAGCTGTCAGCGCCTGTCCAGCTTCCTGCAGTGAAGAGCGGCAACACAGCACACGCGAGCACGTAGCGCGTAGCGCACAGCAACGGAAAGGCGAATAGAGTAATCACAGGTTCTGGAAACGTTTTCGCTTCTTTTTGAGTTAACAGCAGTCTCGATTAAACATTATATATGTAAAAAACAGTCGAGAGTGCAATGATTTTATTTTAGTCAACTAGTTTCGTTCCTTTCTTTGAACCACCTTCAGGAATTGTTTCTCTGAAAGTATCATATTTAGAGAACGTTCGAGCAATATATATTGGTGTCAAAATTAAGCTAAATTAATGAAGAGAAATAAAATGAAACTGTGTTGTCATGGTGCAGCTGAGCGGCGCCTGTCTGCCGAGACTGCGACGCGTCAATCAAAACACAACGTACATACGTTTAGCCGAAAAACATAGGATTATAATTAGCTACACATTTCTACGTCATTGCCTGAGATAAAATAATTATACTCGTCTTTACGATACGTAGAATGAAGATTACAACATTTAAATACCAAAGTAAATTGCAGCAGGCTCTTAGGCATATTTTGAGAGGTATTCTATACGTCTTTCTGCAGTGTTGTATGCAAATTTGCTGACATTAAGAGATTTACTATAATACTTATTTAAGGTACATAGAAAACAATTCAAGATATCTTACTTTGCTAGAAGCATTTACTTCATTCCTCATTGTAATATTTTGTGTAATCCTATGTTTTTTTCGGCTAATTGTATGTAATTCCGACAGATGGCGCTTCATCTGATCACAAAAGCAATAATTAGCATAACAAATTACGACAAAGCAAGATTTACAGGAAATCATCAATATGTTGAAATATTGTTCATAAGTTTGTTAAACTAAAGTGTCTTAACTGTGGGTTCATCAGTCCCTAAACTTACAAATTACTTATGAACTACCTTACACTACAGAGGACACAAACATCCATTCCCAACGGGGGATTCGAATCGCCGACCGTAGTAGTCGTGCAGACTGTGACTGTTGCGCGTCAGGCAGCTCGGCCACAGCGGCCGGTCAATACTTTCACCATCATTCCTCAACAATAGCTGTAGTCGAGGAGTAATGTTGTGAACAGCACTGTAAAGCATGTCCGTAACTATGGTGAGGCATTGGCGTAGGATATTGTCTTTCAGCGTCCCTAGAGATGTCGGTCGATCACGATACACTTGCGACTTCAGGTAACCGAAGAGCCAATAATCGCACGGACTGGGGTCTGAGGACCTGGGAGGTGGTGGCTGAGCACACGATCATCACCAATCGACGCGCGCGAGAGGTCTTTCATGCGTCTATCAATAAGGGGTGGAGTGCCATCCTGCATAATGTACCAGGTGTCGATTGTCAGGAGTGGCTGAGCGGAAGTTGAGGGGTTGATGGGGCGGATAAATGAGAAATGCCGGTCTCACTGGCAGACTTGTAGCTTTATTACGACAGATAACAGTTACAGGAAATGGGGCCTACGAATGATTGGCGCCCGTCACGGAGCAACACGGTGGTATAGAAGGAGAGGGGGGAAGGAAAGCGGAGAAGGCAGGAACAGACAAGTAATATAGAAGGAGAGGGGGGAAGCGGAGAAGGCAGGAAAAGACGTGTGGTATAGAAGGAGAGGAGGGAAGCGGAGACGGCAGGAAAAGACGTGTGGTATAGAAGGAGAGGGGGGAAGCGGAGAAGGCAGGAACAGACAAATGGTATAGGAGGAGAGGGGGGAACCGGAGAAGGAAGGAACAGACGTGTGGTATAGAAGGAGAGGAGGGGATGCGGTGATGGAAGGAACCGACGTGTGGTATAGAAGGAGAGGGGAGGAAGCGGAGAAGGCAGGAACAGACGTGTTGTATAGAAGGTGAGGGGGGAAGTAGAGAAGGCAGGAAGAGACGTGTGGTATAGAAGGAGAGGGGGGAAGCGGAGAAGGCGGTAACAGACGTGTGGTATAAAAGGAGACGGCGGAAGAGGAGAAGGCGGTAACAGACGTGTGGTATAGAAGGAGAGGGAGGAAGCGGAGAAGGCGGTAACAGACGTGTGGTATAAAAGGAGACGGCGGAAGAGGAGAAGGCAGGAACAGACGTGTGGTATAGAAGGAGAGGGGGGAAGCGGAGAAGGCAGGAACAGACGTGTGGTATAGATGGATAGGGGGAAGCGGAGAGTGCAGGAACAGACGTGTGGTATAGAAGGAGAGGGGGGATGCGGAGGAAGCAGGAACAGACTTGTGGTATAGAAGGAGAGGGGGGAAGCAGAGAAGGCAAGAACAGATGTGTGGTATAGAAGGAGAGGGGGGAAGCGGAGAAGGCAGGAACAGTCGAGTGGTATAGAAGGAGAGGGGGGAAGCGGAGAATGCAGGAATAGACGTGTGGTATAGAAGGAGAGGGGGGAAGCGGAGAGGGAAGGAACAGATGTGTGGTATAGAAGTAGAGGGAGGAAGTGGAGAAGGCAGGATAGGATGTGTGATGTAGAAGGAGAGGGGGAAGCGGAGAAGGCAGGAACAGCCGTGTGGTATAGAAGGAGAGGGGGGAAGCGGAGAAGGCAGGAGAAGACGTGTGGTATAGAAGGAGAGGGGGGAAGCGGAGAAGGCAGGAACAGACGTGTGGTATAGAAGGAGAGGGGGGAAGCGGAGAAGGCAGGAACAAACGTGTGGTATAGAAGGAGAGGGAGGAAGCGGAGAAGGCGGTAACAGACGTGTGGTATAGAAGGAGAGGGGGGAAGCGGAGAAGGCAGCAACAGGCGTGTGGTATAGAAGGAGAGGGGGGAAGCGGAGGAGGCAGGAACAGACGTGTGGTATAGAAGGAGAGGGGGGAATCGGCGAACGCATGAACATACAAGTAATATAGAAGGAGAGGGGGGAAGTGGAGAATGCAGGAAAAGACGTTTGGTATAGAAAGAGAGGGGGAAGCGGAGAATGTAGGAACAGAAGTGTGGTATAGAAGGAGAGGGGGGAAGCGGAGGAGGCAGGAACAGACGTGTGGTATAGAAGGAGAGGGGCGAAGCGGAGAAGGCAGGGACAGACATGTGGTATAGAAGGAGAGAGGGGAAGCAGAGAAGGCAGGAACAGTCTTGTGGTATAGAAGGAGAGGGGCGAAGCAGAGAATGCAGGAACAGACGTGTGGTATACAAGGAGAGGGGGGATGCATAGAAGGCAGGAACAGACGTGTGGTATAGAAGGAGAGGGAGGAAGCGGAGAAGGCGGTAACAGACGTGTGGCATAGAAGGAGAGGGAGGAAGCGGAGAAGGCGGTAACAGACGTGTGGTATAGAAGGAGACGGCGGAAGAGGAGAAGGCAGGAACAGACGTGTGGTATAGAAGGAGAGGAGGGAAGCGGAGAAGGCTGGAACAGACGTGTGGTATCGATGGATAGGGGGAAGCGGAGAGTGCAGGAACAGACGGGTGGTATAGAAGGAGAGGGGGGAAGCGGAGAAGGCAGGAACAGCCGTGTGGGATAGAAGGATTGGGGGGAAGCGGAGGAGGCAGGAACAGACGTGTTGTATAGAAGGAGAGGGGGGAAGCGGAGAATGCAGGAATTGACGTGTGGTATAGAAGGAGAGGGGGGAAGCAGAGAAGGCAAGAACAGATGTGTGGTATAGAAGGAGGGGGGCGAATCGGAGAATGCAGGAACAGACGTGTGGTATAGAAGAAGAGGGGGGAAGTGGAGAAGGCAGGAACAGACGTGTGGTATAGAAGGAGAGGGAGGAAGAGGAGAAGGCGGTAACAGACGTGTGGTATAGAAGGAGAGGGAGGAAGCGGAGAAGGCGGTAACAGATGTGTGGTATAGAAGGAGACGGCGGAAGAGGAGAAGGCAAGAACGGACGTGTGGTATAGAAGGAGAGGGGGGAAGCGGAGAAGGCAGGAACAGACGTGTGGTATAGATGGATAGGGGGAAGCGGAGAGTGCAGGAACAGACGTGTGGTATAGGAGGAGAGGGGGGAACCGGAGAAGGAAGGAACAGACGTGTGGTATAGAAGGAGAGGAGGGGATGCGGTGATGGAAGGAACCGACGTGTGGTATAGAAGGAGAGGGGAGGAAGCGGAGAAGGCAGGAACAGACGTGTTGTATAGAAGGTGAGGGGGGAAGTAGAGAAGGCAGGAAGAGACGTGTGGTATAGAAGGAGAGGGGGGAAGCGGAGAAGGCGGTAACAGACGTGTGGTATAAAAGGAGACGGCGGAAGAGGAGAAGGCGGTAACAGACGTGTGGTATAGAAGGAGAGGGAGGAAGCGGAGAAGGCGGTAACAGACGTGTGGTATAAAAGGAGACGGCGGAAGAGGAGAAGGCAGGAACAGACGTGTGGTATAGAAGGAGAGGGGGGAAGCGGAGAAGGCAGGAACAGACGTGTGGTATAGATGGATAGGGGGAAGCGGAGAGTGCAGGAACAGACGTGTGGTATAGAAGGAGAGGGGGGATGCGGAGGAAGCAGGAACAGACTTGTGGTATAGAAGGAGAGGGGGGAAGCAGAGAAGGCAAGAACAGATGTGTGGTATAGAAGGAGAGGGGGGAAGCGGAGAAGGCAGGAACAGTCGAGTGGTATAGAAGGAGAGGGGGGAAGCGGAGAATGCAGGAATAGACGTGTGGTATAGAAGGAGAGGGGGGAAGCGGAGAGGGAAGGAACAGATGTGTGGTATAGAAGTAGAGGGAGGAAGTGGAGAAGGCAGGATAGGATGTGTGATGTAGAAGGAGAGGGGGAAGCGGAGAAGGCAGGAACAGCCGTGTGGTATAGAAGGAGAGGGGGGAAGCGGAGAAGGCAGGAGAAGACGTGTGGTATAGAAGGAGAGGGGGGAAGCGGAGAAGGCAGGAACAGACGTGTGGTATAGAAGGAGAGGGGGGAAGCGGAGAAGGCAGGAACAAACGTGTGGTATAGAAGGAGAGGGAGGAAGCGGAGAAGGCGGTAACAGACGTGTGGTATAGAAGGAGAGGGGGGAAGCGGAGAAGGCAGCAACAGGCGTGTGGTATAGAAGGAGAGGGGGGAAGCGGAGGAGGCAGGAACAGACGTGTGGTATAGAAGGAGAGGGGGGAATCGGCGAACGCATGAACATACAAGTAATATAGAAGGAGAGGGGGGAAGTGGAGAATGCAGGAAAAGACGTTTGGTATAGAAAGAGAGGGGGAAGCGGAGAATGTAGGAACAGAAGTGTGGTATAGAAGGAGAGGGGGGAAGCGGAGGAGGCAGGAACAGACGTGTGGTATAGAAGGAGAGGGGCGAAGCGGAGAAGGCAGGGACAGACATGTGGTATAGAAGGAGAGAGGGGAAGCAGAGAAGGCAGGAACAGTCTTGTGGTATAGAAGGAGAGGGGCGAAGCAGAGAATGCAGGAACAGACGTGTGGTATACAAGGAGAGGGGGGATGCATAGAAGGCAGGAACAGACGTGTGGTATAGAAGGAGAGGGAGGAAGCGGAGAAGGCGGTAACAGACGTGTGGCATAGAAGGAGAGGGAGGAAGCGGAGAAGGCGGTAACAGACGTGTGGTATAGAAGGAGACGGCGGAAGAGGAGAAGGCAGGAACAGACGTGTGGTATAGAAGGAGAGGAGGGAAGCGGAGAAGGCTGGAACAGACGTGTGGTATCGATGGATAGGGGGAAGCGGAGAGTGCAGGAACAGACGGGTGGTATAGAAGGAGAGGGGGGAAGCGGAGAAGGCAGGAACAGCCGTGTGGGATAGAAGGATTGGGGGGAAGCGGAGGAGGCAGGAACAGACGTGTTGTATAGAAGGAGAGGGGGGAAGCGGAGAATGCAGGAATTGACGTGTGGTATAGAAGGAGAGGGGGGAAGCAGAGAAGGCAAGAACAGATGTGTGGTATAGAAGGAGGGGGGCGAATCGGAGAATGCAGGAACAGACGTGTGGTATAGAAGAAGAGGGGGGAAGTGGAGAAGGCAGGAACAGACGTGTGGTATAGAAGGAGAGGGAGGAAGAGGAGAAGGCGGTAACAGACGTGTGGTATAGAAGGAGAGGGAGGAAGCGGAGAAGGCGGTAACAGATGTGTGGTATAGAAGGAGACGGCGGAAGAGGAGAAGGCAAGAACGGACGTGTGGTATAGAAGGAGAGGGGGGAAGCGGAGAAGGCAGGAACAGACGTGTGGTATAGATGGATAGGGGGAAGCGGAGAGTGCAGGAACAGACGTGTGGTATAGAAGGAGAGGGGGAAGCGGAGGAAACAGGAACAGACTTGTGGTATAGAAGGAGAGGGGGGAAGCAGAGAAGGCAAGAACAGATGTGTGGTATAGAAGGAGAGGGGGGTAGCGGAGAAGGCAGGAACAGTCGAGTGGTATAGAAGGAGAGGGGGGAAGCGGAGAATGCAGGAATAGACGTGTGGTATAGAAGGAGAGGGGGGAAGCGGAGAGGGAAGGAACAGATGTGTGGTATAGAAGTAGAGGGAGGAAGTGGAGAATGCAGGATAAGATGTGTGATGTAGAAGGAGAGGGGGAAGCGGAGAAGGCAGGAACAGCCGTGTGGTATAGAAGGAGAGGAGGGAAGCGGAGAAGGCAGGAACAGACATGTGGTATAGAAGGAGAGAGGGGAAGCGGAGAAGGGCGGAACAGACGTGTGGTATAGAAGGAGAGGGGGGATGCGGAGGAAGCAGGAACAGACCTGTGTTATAGAAGGAGAGGGGGGGAAGCGGAGTAGGCAGGAACAGACGTGTGGTATATAAGGAGAGGGAGGAAGCGGAGAAGGCAGGAAAAAACGTGTGGTATAGAAGGAGAGGGGGGAAGCGGAGAAGGCAAGAACAGACGTGTGGTATAGAAGGAGAGGGGGGAAGCAGAGAAGGCAGGAACAGACGTGCGGTATAGAAGGATTGGGGGGAAGCGGAGAAAGCAGGAACAGACCTGTGTTATAGAAGGAGAGGGGGGGGGGAAGCGGAGAAGGCAGGAACAGACGTGTGGTATATAAGGAAAAGGGGGAAGTGGAGAACGCAGGAACAGACGTGTGGTATAGAAGGAGAGGGGGGAAGCAGAGAAGGCAGGAACAGACGTGTGGTATAGAAGGTGAGGGGGGAAATGGAGAAGGCAGGAATAGACGTGTGGTATAGAAGGAGAGGGGGGAAGCGGAGAAGGCAGGAACAGACGTGTGGTATAGAAGGAGAGGGGGAACCGGAGAAGGCAGGAACAGCCGTGTGGTATAGAAGGAGGGGGGAAAAGCGGAGAAGGCCGGATCAGACGTGTGGTATAGAAGGAGAGGGGGAAGCGGAGAAGGCAGGAACAGACATGTGGTATAGAAGGAGAGGGGGGAAGAGGAGAAGGCAGGAACAGACGTGTGGTATAGAAGGAGAGGGGGAAGCGGAGAAGGCAGGAACAGACGTGTTGTATAGAAGTAGAGGGGGGAAGCGGAGAGGGCAGAAACAGACGTGTGGTATATAAGGAGAGTGGGGAACCGGAGAAGGCTGGAAGAGACGTGTGGCATAGAAGGAGAGGGGGGGGAAGCGGAGAAGGAGGAATAGACATGTGGTATATAAGGTGAGGGGGAAGCAGAGAAGGCAGGAAGAGACGTGTGGCATAGACAGAGAGGGGGGTAGCGGAGAAGGCAGGAACAGACATGTGGAATAGAAGGAGAGGAGGGAAGCGGAGAAGGCAGGAACAGACGTGTGGTATAGAAGGAGAGGGGGGAAGCGGAGAAGGCAGGAACAGACGTGTTGTATAGAAGTAGAGGGGGGAAGCGGAGAAGGCAGGAACAGACGTGTGGTATAGAAGGAGAGGGGGGACGCGGAGGAGGCAGGAACAGGTGTGTGGTATAGAAGGAGATTGGGGAAGCGGAGAATGCAGGAACAGACGTGTGGCATAGAACGAGAGGGGGAAGCGGAGAAGGCTGGAACAGACGTTTGGTATAGAAGGAGAGGGGGGAAGCGGAGAAGGCAGGAACAGATGTGTGGTATAGAAGGAGAGGGGGGAAGCGGAGAAAGCAGGAACAGACGTGTGGTATAGAAGGAGAGGGGGGAAGCGGAGAAGGCAGGAACAGACGTGTGGTATAGAAGGAGAGGAAGGAAGCGGAAAAAGCAGTAACAGACCTGTGTTATAGAAGGAGAGGGGGGGAAGCGGAGAAGGCAAGAACAGGCGTGTGGTATATAAGGTAAGGGAGAAAGCGGAGAAGGCAGGAAAAGACGTGTGGTATAGAAGGAGAGGGGGGAAGCGGAGAAGGCAGGAACAGACGTGTTGTATAGAAGGAGAGGGGGGAAGCGGAGAAGGCAGGAACAGAAGTGCGGTATAGAAGGAGTGGGGGGAAGCGGAGAAAGCAGGAACAGACCTGTGTTATAGAAGGAGAGTGGGGGGGGAAGCGGAGAAGGCAGGAACAGACGTGTGGTATAGAAGGAGAGGAGGGAAGCGGAGAAGGCAGGAACAGACATGTTGTATACAAGGAGAGAGGGGAAGCGGAGAAGGCAGGAACAGACATGTGGTATGGAAGGAGAGGGGGGAAGCGGAGAAGACAGGAACAGACGTGTGGTATAGAAGGATAGGGGGAACCGGAGAAGGCAGGAACAGACGTGTGGTATAGGAGAGGGGGGAAGCGGAGAAGGCAGGAACAGAAGTGTGGTATAGAAGGAGAGGGGGGAAGCGGAGGAGGCAGGAACAGATGTGTGGTATAGAAGGAGATTGGGGAAGCGGAGGAGGTAGGAACAGACGTGTGGTATAGAACGAGAGGGGGAAGCGGAGAAGGCTGGAACAGACGTGTGGTATAGAAGGAGAGGGGGGAAGCGGAGAAGGCTGGAACAGACGTGTGGTATAGAAGGAGAGGGGGGAATCGGAAAAGGCAGGAACAGACATGTGGTAGAGAAGGAGAGGGGGGAAGCGGAGATAGCAGGAACAGACCTGTGTTATAGAAGGAGAGGGGGGGGTAGCGGAGAAGGCAGGAACAGACGTGTGGTATATAAGGAGAGGGGGGAAGCGGAGAAGGCTGGAACAGACGTGTGGTATAGAAGGAGAGGGGGCAAGCGGAGAAGGCAGGAACAGACGTGTGGTATAGAAGGGAGGGGGGAAGCGTAGAAGGCAGGAACGGACGTGTGGTATAGAAGGAGAGGAAGGAAGCGGAGAAAGCAGTAACAGATCTGTGTTATAGAAGGAGAGGGGGGGGAAGCGGAGTAGGCAGGAACAGACGTGTGGTATATAAGGAGAGGGAGGAAGCGGAGAAGGCAGGAAAAAACGTGTGGTATAGAAGGAGAGGGGGGAAGCGGAGAAGGCAAGAACAGACGTGTGGTATAGAAGGAGAGGGGGGAAGCAGAGAAGGCAGGAACAGACGTGCGGTATAGAAGGATTGGGGGGAAGCGGTGAAAGCAGGAACAGACCTGTGTTATAGGAGGAGAGGGGGGGGGAAGCGGAGAAGGCAGGAACAGACGTGTGGTATATAAGGAGAGGGGGGAAGTGGAGAAGGCAGGAACAGACGTGTGGTATAGAAGGAGAGGGGGGAAGCAGAGAAGGCAGGAACAGACGTGTGGTATAGAAGGTGAGGGGGGAAATGGAGAAGGCAGGAATAGACGTGTGGTATAGAAGGAGAGGGGGGAAGCGGAGAAGGCAGAAACAGACGTGTGGTATAGAAGGAGAGGGGGGAAGCGGAGAAGGCAGGAACATTCGTGATGTATAGAAGCAGAGGGGGGAAGCGGAGAAGGCAGGAACAGACGTGTGGTATAGAAGGAGAGGGGGGAAGCGGAGAAGGCAGGAACAGACGTGTGGTATAGAAGGAGAGGGGGGGAAGCGGAGAAGGCAGGAACAGATGTGTTGTATAGAAGTAGAGGGGGGAAGCGGAGAAGGCAGGAACAGACGTGTGGTATAGAAGGAGAGGGGGAACCGGAGAAGGCAGGAACAGACGTGTGGTATAGAAGGAGGGGGGAAAAGCGGAGAAGGCCGGATCAGACGTGTGGTATAGAAGGAGTGGGGGGAAGCGGAGAAGCCAGGAACAGACATGTTGTATAGAAGGAGAGGGGGGAAGAGGAGAAGGCAGGAACAGACGTGTGGTATAGAAGGAGAGGGGGAAGCGGAGAAGGCAGGAACAGACGTGTTGTATAGAAGTAGAGGGGGGAAGCGGAGAGGGCAGAAACAGACGTGTGGTATATAAGGAGAGGGGGGAACCGGAGAAGGCTGGAAGAGACGTGTGGCATAGAAGGAGAGGGGGGGGGAAGCGGAGAAGGAGGAATAGACATGTGGTATATAAGGTGAAGGGGGAAGCGGAGAAGGCAGGAAGAGACGTGTGGCATAGACAGAGAGGGGGGTAGCGGAGAAGGCAGGAACAGACATGTGGTATAGAAGGAGAGGGGGGAAGCGGAGAAGGCAGGAACAGACGTGTGGTATAGAAGGAGAGGGGGGAAGCGGAGAAGGCAGGAACAGACGTGTTGTATAGAAGTAGAGGGGGGAAGCGGAGAAGGCAGGAACAGACGTGTGGTATATAAGGAGAGAGGAGAACCGGAGAAGGCAGGAAGAGACGTGTGGTATAGAAGGAGGGGGGAAAAGCGGAGAAGGACACAACAGACATGTGGTATAGAAGAAGAGGGGGGACGCGAAGAAGGCAGGAACAGACGTGTGGTATAGAAGGAGAGGGAGGAAGTGGAGAAGGCAGGAACAGACGTGTGGTATAGAAGTTGAGGGGGCAAGCGGAGAAGGCAGGAACAGACGTGTGGTATAGAAGGAGAGGGGGGAAGCGGAGAGGGCAGGAACAGACGTGTGGTATAGAAGGAGAGGGGGGAAGTGGAGAATTCAGGAACAGACGTGTGGAATAGAAGGAGAGGGGGGAAGCGGAAAGGGCAGGAACAGACGTGTGGTATAGAAGGACAGGGGGGAAGCGAAGAAGGCTGGAACAGACGTGTGGTATAGAAGGAGAGGGCAGAAGCGGACAAGGCAGGAGCAGACATGTTGTATAGAATGAGAGAATTGAAGCGGAGAAGGCAGGAACAGACGTGTGGTATAGAAGGAGAGGGGGGAAGCGGAGAAGGCAGGAACAGACGTGTGGTATAGATGGAGAGGGGGTAAGCGGAGAAGGCAGAAACAGACGTGTGGTATAGAAGGAGAGGGGGGAAGCGGAGAAGGCAGGAACAGACGTGTTGTATAGAAGTAGAGGGGGGAAGCGGAGAAGGCAGGAACAGATGTGTGGTATAGAAGGAGAGGGGGAACCGGAGAAGGCAGGAGCAGACGTGTGGTATAGAAGGAGAGGGGGGAAGCGGAGAAGGCAGGACCAGACGTGTGGTATAGAAGTTGAGGGGGCAAGCGGAGAAGGCAGGAACAGACGTGTGGTATAGAAGGAGAGGGGGGAAGCGGAGAGGGCAGGAACAGACGTGTGGTATAGAAGGAGAGGGGGGAAGTGGAGAATTCAGGAACAGACGTGTGGAATAGAAGGAGAGGGGGGAAGCGGAAAAGGCAGGAACAGACGTGTGGTATAGAAGGACAGGGGGGAAGCGGAGAAGGCTGGAACAGACGTGTGGTATAGAAGGAGAGGGCAGAAGCGGACAAGGCAGGAGCAGACATGTTGTATAGAATGAGAGAATTGAAGCGGAGAAGGCAGGAACAGACGTGTGGTGCAGAAGGAGAGGGGGGAAGCGGAGAAGGCAGGAACAGACGTGTGGTATAGAAGGAGAGGGGGTAAGCGGAGAAGGCAGAAACAGACGTGTGGTATAGAAGGAGAGGGGGGAAGCGGAGAAGGCAGGAACAGACGTGTTGTATAGAAGTAGAGGGGGGAAGCGGAGAAGGCAGGAACAGATGTGTGGTATAGAAGGAGAGGGGGAACCGGAGAAGGCAGGAGCAGACGTGTGGTATAGAAGGAGAGGGGGGAAGCGGAGAAGGCAGGACCAGACGTGTGGTATAGAAGGAGAGGGGGAAGCGGAGGAGGCAGGAACAGATGTGTGGTATGGAAGGAGATTGGGGAAGCGGAGGAGGCAGGAACAGACGTGTGGTATAGAACGAGAGGGGGAAGCGGAGAAGGCTGGAACAGACGTGTGGTATAGAAGGGGAGGGGGGAAGCGGAGAAGGCAGGAACAGACGTGTGGTATAGAAGGAGAGGGGGGAAGCGGAGAAAGCAGGAACAGACCTGTGTTATAGAAGGAGAGGGGGGGTAGCGGAGAAGGCAGGAACAGACGTGTGGTATATAAGGAGAGGGGGGAAGCGGAGAAGGCTGGAAAAGACGTGTGGTATAGAAGGAGAGGGGGGAAGCAGAGAAGGCAGGAACAGACGTGTGGTATAGAAGGAGAGGGGGGAAGCGGAGAAGGCAGGAACAGCCGTGTGGTATAGAAGGAGAGGAAGGAAGCGGAAAAAGCAGTAACAGACCTATGTTATAGAAGGAGAGGGGGGGAAGCGGAGAAGGCAAGAACAGACGTGTGGTATATAAGGAGAGGGAGGAAGCGGAGAAGGCAGGAAAAGACGTGTGGTATAGAAGGAGAGGGCGGAGGCGGAGAAGGCAGGAACAGACGTGTGGTATAGAAGGAGAGGGGGGAAGCGGAGAAGGCAGGAACAGACGTGCGGTATAGAAGGAGTGGGGGGAAGCGGAGAAAGCAGGAACAGACCTGTGTTATAGAAGGAGTGGGGGGGGAAGCGGAGAAGGCAGGAACAGACGTGTGGTATATAAGGAGAGGGGGGAAGTGGAGAACGCAGTAACAGACGTGTGGTATAGAAGGAGAGGGGGGAAGCAGAGAAGGCAGGAACAGACGTGTGCTATAGAAGGTGTGGGGGGAAGTGGAGAAGGCAGGAACAGACATGTGGTATAGAAGGAGAGGGGGGAAGCGGAGAAGGCAGGAACAGACGTGTGGTATAGAAGGAGAGGGGGAAGCGGAGAAGGCAGGAACAGACGTGATGTATAGAAGGAGAGGGGGGAAGCGGAGAAGGCAGGAACAGACGTGTGGTATAGATGGAGAGGGGGGAAGCCGAGAAGGCAGGAACAGACGTGTGGTATAGAAGGAGAGGGGGGAAGCGGAGAAGGCAAAAACAGACGTGTTGTATAGAAGTAGAGGGGGGAAGCGGAGAAGGCAGGAACAGACGTGTGGTATAGAAGGAGAGGGGGAACCGGAGAAAGCAGGAACAGACGTGTGGTATAGAAGGTGAGGAGGGAAAAGCGGAGAAGGCCGGAACAGACATGTGGTATAGAAGGTGAGGGGGGAAGCGGAGAAGGCAGGAACAGACGTGTGGTATAGAAGGAGAGGGGGGAAGCGGAGAAGGCAGGAACAGACGTGATGTATAGAAGGAGAGGGGGGAAGCGGAGAAAGCAGGAACGGACGTGTGGTATAGAAGGTGAGGGGGGAAGCGGAGAAGGCAGGAACAGACGTGTGGTATAGAAGGAGAGGGGGGAAGCGGAGAAGGCTGGAACAGATGTGTGGCATAGAAGGAGAGGGGGGGGAAGCGGAGAAAGGAGGAACAGACATGTGGTATTGAAGGTGAGGGGGGAAGCAGAGAAGGCAGGAACAGACGTGTGGCATAGACAGAGAGGGGGGGTAGCGGAGAAGGCAGGAACAGACATGTGGTATAGAAGGAGAGGGGGGAAGCGGAGAAGGCAGGAACAGACGTGTGGTATAGAAGGAGAGGGGGGAAGCGGAGAAGGCAGGAACAGACGTGTTGTATAGAAGTAGAGGGGGGAAGCGGAGAAGGCAGGAACAGACGTGTGGTGTAGAAGGAGAGGGGGAACCGGAGAAAGCAGGAACAGACGTGTGGTATAGAAGGTGAGGAGGGAAAAGCGGAGAAGGCCGGAACAGACATGTGGTATAGAAGGTGAGGGGGGAAGCGGAGAAGGCAGGAACAGACGTGTGGTATAGAAGGAGAGGGGGGAAGCGGAGAAGGCAGGAACAGACATGATGTATAGAAGGAGAGGGGGGAAGCGGAGAAAGCAGGAACGGACGTGTGGTATAGAAGGTGAGGGGGGAAGAGGAGAAGGCAGGAACAGACGTGTGGTATAGAAGGAGAGGGGGGATGCGGAGAAGGCTGGAACAGATGTGTGGCATAGAAGGAGAGGGGGGGGAAGCGGAGAAAGGAGGAACAGACATGTGGTATTGAAGGTGAGGGGGGAAGCAGAGAAGGCAGGAACAGACGTGTGGCATAGACAGAGAGGGGGGGTAGCGGAGAAGGCAGGAACAGACATGTGGTAGAGAAGGAGAGGGGGGAAGCGGAGAAGGCAGGAACAGACGTGTGGTATAGAAGGAGAGGGGGAAGCGGAGAAGGCAGGAACAGACGTGTTGTATAGAAGTAGAGGGGGGAAGCGGAGAAGGCAGGAACAGACGTGTGGTATATAAGGAGAGGGGGGAACCGGAGAAGGCAGGAACAGACGTGTGGTATAGAAGGAGGGGGAAAATGCGGAGAGGGCCGGAACAGACGTGTGGTATAGAAAGAGAGGGGGGACGCGAAGAAGGCAGGAACAGACGTGTGGTATAGAAGGAGAGGGGGGGGGAAGCGGAGAAGGCAGGAAAAGACGTGTGGTATAGATGGAAAGGGGGGAAGCGGAGAAGGCAGGAACAGTCGTGTAGTATAGAAGGAGAGGGGGGAAGCGGAGAAGGCAGGAAAAGACGTGTGGTATAGAAGGAGAGGGGGGAAGCGGAGAAGGCAGGAACAGACGTGTGGTATAGAAGGAGAGGGGGGAAGCGTAGAAGGCAGGAACAGACGTGTGGTATAGAAGGAGAGGGCGGAAGTGGAGCAGGCAGGAGCAGACGTGTGGTATAGAATGAGAGAAGGGAAGCGAAGAAGGCAGGAACAGATGTGTGGTATAGAAGGAGAGGGGGGGGAAGCACAGAAAGGAGGAACAGACATATGGTATAGAAGGTGAGGGGGGAAGCGGAGAAGGAAGGAAGAGACGTGTGGCATAGACAGAGAGGGGGGGGTAGCCGAGAAGGCAGGAACAGACATGTGGTATAGAAATAGAGGGGGGAAGCGGAGAAGGCAGGAACAGACGTGTGGTATAGAAGGAGAGGGGGGAAGCGGAGAGGGCAGGAACAGACGTGTTGTATTGAAGTAGAGGGGGGAAGCGGAGAAGGCAGGAACAGACGTGTGGTATATAAGGAGAGGGGGGAACCGGAGAAGCCAGGAACAGACTTGTGGTATAGAAGGAGGGGGGAAAAACGGAGAAGGCCGGAACAGACGTGTGGTATAGAAGGAGAGGGGGGAAGCGGAGAAGGCAGGAACAGACGTGTGGTATAGAAAGAGAGGAGGGAAGCGGAGAAGGCTGGAACAGACGTGTGGCATAGTAGGAGAGGGGGGGAAGCGGAGAAAGGAGGAACAGACAAGTGGTATAGAAGGTGAGGGGGTAAGCGGAGAAGGCAAGAACAGACGTGTGGTATAGAAGGAGAGGGGGGATCGGAGAAGGCAGGAACAGACGTGTGGTATAGAAGAAGAGGGGGGAAGCGGAGAAGGCAGGAACAGACGTGTTGTATAGAAGTAGAGGGGGAAGCGGAGAAGGCTGGAACAGACGTGTGGTATAGAAGGAGAGGGCGGAAGCGGAGAAGGCAGGAATAGACGTGTGGTATATAAGGAGAGAGGGGAACCGGAGAAGGCAGGAACAGATGTGTGGTATAGAAGGAGGGGGGATAAGCGGAGAAGGCCGGAACAGACGTGTGGTATAGAAGGAGAGGGGAGACGCGAAGAAGGCAGCAACAGACGTGTGGTATAGAAGGAAAGGGGGGAAGCGGAGAAGGCAGGAACAGACGTGTGGTATAGAAGTTGAGGGGGCAAGCGGAGAAGGCAGGAACAGACGTGTGGTATAGAAGGAGAGGGGGGAAGCGGAGAGGGCAGGAACAGACGTGTAGTATAGAAGGAGTGGGGGGAAGTGGAGAAGGCAGGAACAGACGTTTGGTATAGAAAGAGAGGGGGGAAGCGGAAAAGGCAGGAACAGACGTGTGGTATAGAAGGACAGGGGGATGCGGAGAAGGCTGGAACAGACGTGTGGTATAGAAGGAGAGGGCGGAAGCGGACAAGGCAGGAGCAGACATGTTGTATAGAATGAGAGAATTGATGCGGAGTAGGCAGAAACAGACGTGTGGTGTAGAAGGAGAGGGGGGAAGCGGAGAAGGCAGGAACAGACGTGTGGTATAGAAGGAGAGGGGGTAAGCGGAGAAGGCAGGAACAGACGTGTGGTATAGAAGGAGAGGGGGGAAGCGGAGAAGGCAGGAACAGACGTGTTGTATAGAAGTAGAGGGGGGAAGCGGAGAGGGCAGCAACAGACGTGTGGTATAGAAGGAGATGGGGAAGCGGAGAAGGCAGGAACAGACGTGTGGTATAGAAGGAGAGGGGGGAAGCGGAGAAGGCAGGAACAGACGTGTGGTATAGAAGGAGAGGGGGGACGCGGAGGAGGCAGGAACAGGTGTGTGGTATAGAAGGAGATTGGGGAAGCGGAGAATGCAGGAACAGACGTGTGGCATAGAACGAGAGGGGGAAGCGGAGAAGGCTGGAACAGACGTTTGGTATAGAAGGAGAGGGGGGAAGCGGAGAAGGCAGGAACAGATGTGTGGTATAGAAGGAGAGGGGGGAAGCGGAGAAAGCAGGAACAGACGTGTGGTATAGAAGGTGAGGGGGGAAGCGGAGAAGGCAGGAAGAGACGTGTGGCATAGAAGGAGAGGGGGGAAGCGGAGAAGGCAGGAAAAGATGAGTGGTATAGAAGGAGAGGGGGGAAACGGAGAAGGCAGAAAAAGACGTACGGTATAGAAGGAGTGGGGGGAAGCGGAGAAAGCAGGAACAGACCTGTGTTATAGAAGGAGAGGTGGGGGAAGCGGAGATGTCAGGAACAGACGTGTGGTACATAAGGAGAGGGGGGAAGCGGAGAAGGCAGGAACAGACGTGTGGTATAAAAGGAGAGGGGGGAAACGGAGAAGGCAGGAACAGACGTGTGGTATAGAAGGAGTGGGGGGAAGCGGAGAAGGCAGGAAAAGATGTGTGGCATAGAAGGAGAGGGGGGAAGCGGAGAAGGCAGGAAGAGACGTGTGGCATAGAAGGAGAGGGGGGAAGCGGAGAAGGCAGGAAAAGACGTGTGGCATAGAAGGAGAGGGGGGAAGCGGAGAAGGCAGGAAGAGACGTGTGGCATAGAAGGTGTGGGGGAAGCGGAGAATGCAGGAAGAGACGTGTGTCATAGAAGGAGAGGGTCGAAGTGGAGAAAGGAGGAACAGACATGTGGTATAGAAGGTGAGGGGGGAAGCGGAGAAGGCAGGAAGAGACGTGTAGCATAGAAGGAGAGGGAGGAAGCGGAGAAGGCTGGAAGAGACGTGTGGTATAGAAGGAGAGGGGGGAAGCGGAGAAGGCAGGAAAAGATGTGTGGTATAGAAGGAGAGGGGGGAAGCGGAGAAGGCAGGAAAAGATGTGTGGTATAGAAGGAGAGGGGGGAAGCGGAGAAGGCAGGAACAGATGTGCGGTATAGAAGGAGTCGGGGGAAGCGGAGTAAGCAGGAACAGACCTGTGTTATAGAAGGAGAGGGGGGGAAGCGGAGAAGGCAGGAACAGACGTGTGGTATATAAGGAGAGGGGGGAAGCGGAGAAGGCAGGAACAGACGTGTGGTATAGAGGGAGAGGGGGGATGCGGAGAAGGCAGGAACAGACGTTTGGTATAGAAGAAGAGGGGGGAAGCGGAGAAAGCAGGAACAGACCTGTGTTATAGAAGGAGAGGTGGGGGAAGCGGAGAAGGCAGGAACAGACGTGTGGTATATAAGGAGAGGGGGGAAGCGGAGAAGGCAGGAAAAGACGTGTGGTATAGAAGGAGAGGGGGGGAAGCGGAGAAGGCAGGAATAGACGTGTGGTATAGAAGGACAGGGGGTAAGCGGAGAAGGCTGAAACAGATGTGTGGTATAGAAGGAGAGGGCGGAAGCGGACAAGGCAGGAGCAGACATGTTGTATAGAATGAGAGAATTGAAGCGGAAAAGGCAGGAACAGACGTGTGGTATAGAAGGAGAGGGGGGAAGCGGAGAAAGCAGGAACAGACGTGTGGTATAGAAGGTGAGGTGGGAAGCGGAGATGGCAGGAACAGACGTGTGGTATAGAAGGAGAGGGGGGAAGCGGAGAAGGAAGGAACAGACGTGTGGTATAGAAGGAGAGGGGGGAAGCGGAGAAGGCAGGAACAGACGTGTGGTATAGAAGGAGAGGGGCGAAGCGGAGAAGGCAGGAAAAGACGTGTGGTATAGAAGGAGAGGGCGGAAGCGGACAAGGCAGTAGCAGACATGTTGTATAGAATGAGAGAGTTGAAGCGGAAAAGGCAGGAACAGACGTGTGGTATAGAAGGAGAGGGGGGAAGCGGAGAAGGCAGGAAGAGAAGTGTGGTATAGAAGGAGAGGGGGTAAGCGGAGAAGGCAGGAACAGACGTGTGGTATAGAAGGAGAGGGGGGAACCATAGAAGGCAGGAACAGACTTGTGGTATAGAAGGAGGGGGGAAAAGCGGAGAAGGCCGGAACAGACGAGTGGTATAGAAGGTGAGGGGGGAAGCGGAGAAGGCAGGAACAGACGTGTGGTATAGACGGGGAGGGGGGACGCGAAGAAGGCAGGAACAGACGTGTGGTATAGAAGGAGAGGGGGGAAGCGGAGAAGGCAGGAACAGACGTGTGGTATAGAAGGAGAGGGGGGAAGCGGAGAAGGCAGGAACAGACGTGTTGTATAGAAGTAGAGGGGGGAAGCGGAGAAGGCATGAACAGACGTGTGGTATATAAGGAGAGGGGGGAACCGGAGAAGGCAGGAACAGACGTGTGGTATGGAAGGAGGGGGAAAATGCGGAGAAGGCCGGAACAGACGTGTGGTATAGAAAGAGAGGGGGGACGCGAAGAAGGCAGGAACAGACGTGTGGTATAGAAGGAGAGGGGGGGGGGAAGCGGAGAAGGCAGGAAAAGACGTGTGGTATAGATGGAAAGGGGGGAAGCGGAGAAGGCAGGAACAGTCGTGTAGTATAGAAGGAGAGGGGGGAAGCGGAGAAGGCAGGAAAAGACGTGTGGTATAGAAGGAGAGGGGGGAAGCGGAGAAGGCAGGAACAGACGTGTGGTATAGAAGGAGAGTGGGGAAGCGTAGAAGGCAGGAACAGACGTGTGGTATAGAAGGAGAGGGCGGAAGTGGAGCAGGCAGGAGCAGACGTGTGGTATAGAATGAGAGAAGGGAAGCGAAGAAGGCAGGAACAGATGTGTGGTATAGAAGGAGAGGGGGGGAAGCACAGAAAGGAGGAACAGACATATGGTATAGAAGGTGAGGGGGGAAGCGGAGAAGGCAGGAAGAGACGTGTGGCATAGACAGAGAGGGGGGGGGTAGCCGAGAAGGCAGGAACAGACATGTGGTATAGAAATAGAGGGGGGAAGCGGAGAAGGCAGGAACAGACGTGTGGTATAGAAGGAGAGGGGGGAAGCGGAGAGGGCAGGAACAGACGTGTTGTATTGAAGTAGAGGGGGGAAGCGGAGAAGGCAGGAACAGACGTGTGGTATATAAGGAGAGGGGGGAACCGGAGAAGCCAGGAACAGACTTGTGGTATAGAAGGAGGGGGGAAAAACGGAGAAGGCCGGAACAGACGTGTGGTATAGAAGGAGAGGGGGGAAGCGGAGAAGGCAGGAACAGACGTGTGGTATAGAAAGAGAGGAGGGAAGCGGAGAAGGCTGGAACAGACGTGTGGTATAGAAGGAGGGGGGAAAAGCGTAGAAGGCCGGAACAGACGTGTGGTATAGAAGGTGAGGGGGGAAGCGGAGAAGGCAGGAACAGACGTGTGGTATAGTCGGGGAGGGGGGACGCGAAGAAGGCAGGAACAGACGTGTGGTATAGAAGGAGAGGGGGGAAGCGGAGAAGGCAGGAAGAGACGTGTGGCATAGACAGACAGGGGGGTTGCGGAGAAGGCAGGAACAGACATGTGGTTTAGAAGGAGAGGGGGAAAGCGGAGAAGGCAGGATCAGACGTGTGGCATAGAAGGAGAGGGGGGAAGCGGAGAAGGCAGGAAAAGACGTGTGGCATAGAAGGAGAGGGGGGAAGCGGAGAAGGCAGGAAGAGACGTGTGGCATAGAAGGAGAGGGGGAAGCGGAGAATGCAGGAAGAGACGTGTGTCATAGAAGGAGAGGGTCGAAGTGGAGAAAGGAGGAACAGACATGTGGTATAGAAGGTGAGGGGGGAAGCGGAGAATGCAGGAAGAGACGTGTAGCATAGAAGGAGAGGGGGGAAGCGGAGAAGGCAGGAAGAGACGTGTGGTATAGAAGGAGAGGGGGGAAGCGGAGAAGGCAGGAAAAGATGTGTGGTATAGAAGGAGAGGGGGGAAGCGGAGAAGGCAGGAAAAGATGTGTGGTATAGAAGGAGAGGGGGGAAGCGGAGAAGGCAGGAACAGATGTGCGGTATAGAAGGAGTCGGGGGAAGCGGAGAAAGCAGGAACAGACCTGTGTTATAGAAGGAGAGGGGGGGAAGCGGAGAAGGCAGGAACAGACATGTGGTATATAAAGAGAGGGGGGAAGCGGAGAAGGCTGGAACAGACGTGTGCAATAGAAGGAGAGGGGGGAAGCCGAGAAGGCAGGAACAGACGTGTGGTATAGAGGGAGAGGGGGGAAGCGGAGAAGGCAGGAACAGACGTTTGGTATAGAAGGAGAGGGGGGAAGCGGAGAAAGCAGGAACAGACCTGTGTTATAGAAGGAGAGGTGGGGGAAGCGGAGAAGGCAGGAACAGACGTGTGGTATATAAGGAGAGGGGGGAAGCGGAGAAGGCAGGAAAAGACGTGTGGTATAGAAGGAGAGGGGGGAAGCGGAGAAGGCAGGAATAGACGTGTGGTATAGAAGGACGGGGGGGAAGCGGAGAAGGCTGGAACAGATGTGTGGTATAGAAGGAGAGGGCGGAAGCGGACAAGGCAGGAGCAGACATGTTGTATAGAATGAGAGAATTGAAGCGGAAAAGGCAGGAACAGACGTGTGGTATAGAAGGAGAGGGGGGAAGCGGAGAAAGCAGGAACAGACGTGTGGTATAGAAGGAGAGGGGGGAAGCGGAGAAGGCAGGAACAGACGTGTGGTATAGAAGGAGAGGGGGGAAGCGGAGAAGGCAGGAACAGACGTGTGGTATAGAAGGAGAGAGGGGAAGCGGAGAAGGCAGGAACAGACGTGTGGTATAGAAGGAGAGGGGGGAAGCGGAGAAGGCAGGAAAAGACGTGTGGTATAGAAGGAGAGGGCGGAAGCGGACAAGGCAGGAGCAGACATGTTGTATAGAATGAGAGAGTTGAAGCGGAAAAGGCAGGAACAGACGTGTGGTATAGAAGGAGAGGGGGGAAGCGGAGAAGGCAGGAAGAGAAGTGTGGTATAGAAGGAGAGGGGGTAAGCGGAGAAGGCAGGAACAGACGTGTGGTATAGAAGGAGAGGGGGGAACCATAGAAGGCAGGAACAGACGTGTGGTATAGAAGGAGGGGGGAAAAGCGGAGAAGGCCGGAACAGACGTGTGGTATAGAAGGTGAGGGGGGAAGCGGAGAAGGCAGGAACAGACGTGTGGTATAGACGGGGAGGGGGGACGCGAAGAAGGCAGGAACAGACGTGTGGTATAGAAGGAGAGGGGGGAAGCGGAGAAGGCAGGAAGAGACGTGTGGCATAGACAGAGAGGGGGGAAGCGGAGAAGGCTGGAACAGATGTGTGGCATAGAAGGAGAGGGGGGGGAAGCGGAGAAAGGAGGAACAGACATGTGGTATTGAAGGTGAGGGGGGAAGCAGAGAAGGCAGGAACAGACGTGTGGCATAGACAGAGAGGGGGGGTAGCGGAGAAGGCAGGAACATACATGTGGTATAGAAGGAGAGGGGGGAAGCGGAGAAGGCAGGAACAGACGTGTGGTATAGAAGGAGAGGTGGGAAGCGGAGAAGGCAGGAACAGACGTGTTGTATAGAAGTAGAGGGGGGAAGCGGAGAATGCAGGAAAAGACGTGTGGTATATAAGGAGAGGAGGGAACCGGAGAAGGCAGGAACAGACGTGTGGTATAGAAGGAGAGGGGGGAAGCGGAGAAGGCTGGAACAGATGTGTGGCATAGAAGGAGAGGGGGGGAAGCGGAGAAAGGAGGAACAGACATGTGGTATTGAAGGTGAGGGGGGAAGCAGAGAAGGCAGGAACAGACGTGTGGCATAGACAGAGAGGGGGGGGTAGCGGAGAAGGCAGGAACAGACATGTGGTATAGAAGGAGAGGGGGGAAGCGGAGAAGGCAGGAACAGACGTGTGGTATAGAAGGAGAGGTGGGAAGCGGAGAAGGCAGGAACAGACGTGTTGTATAGAAGTAGAGGGGGGAAGCGGAGAATGCAGGAAAAGACGTGTGGTATATAAGGAGAGGGGGGAACCGGAGAAGGCAGGAACGGACGTGTGGTATAGAAGGAGGGGGAAAATGCGGAGAAGGCCGGAACAGACGAGTGGTATAGAAAGAGAGGGGGGACGCGAAGAAGGCAGGAACAGACGTGTGGTATAGAAGGAGAGGGGGGGGGAAGCGGAGAAGGCAGGAAAAGACGTGTGGTATAGACGGAAAGGGGGGAAGCGGATAAGGCAGGAACAGTCGTGTAGTATAGTAGGAGAGGGGGGAAGCGGAGAAGGCAGGAAAAGACGTGTGGTATAGAAGGAGAGGGGGGAAGCACAGAAAGGAGGAACAGACATATGGTATAGAAGGTGAGGGGGGAAGCGGAGAAGGCAGGAAGAGACGTGTGGCATAGACAGAGAGGGGGGGGTAGCCGAGAAGGCAGGAACAGACATGTGGTATAGAAATAGAGGGGGGAAGCGGAGAAGGCAGGAACAGACGTGTGGTATAGAAGGAGAGGGGGGCAGCGGAGAGGGCAGGAACAGACGTGTTGTATTGAAGTAGAGGGGGGAAGCGGAGAAGGCAGGAACAGACGTGTGGTATATAAGGAGAGGGGGGAACCGGAGAAGGCAGGAACAGACTTGTGGTATAGAAGGAGGGGGGAAAAACGGAGAAGGCCGGAACAGACGTGTGGTATAGAAGGAGAGGGGGGAAGCGGAGAAGGAAGGAACAGACGTGTGGTATAGAAAGAGAGGAGGGAAGCGGAGAAGGCTGGAACAGACGTGTGGCATAGAAGGAGAGGGGGGGAAGCGGAGAAAGGAGGAACGGACATGTGGTATAGAAGGTGAGGGGGGAAGCGGAGAAGGCAGGAACAGACGTGTGGTATAGTAGGAGAGGGGGGAACGGAGAAGGCAGGAACAGACGTGTGGTATAGAAGAAGAGGGGGAAGCGGAGAAGGCAGGAACAGACGTGTTGTATAGAAGTAGAGGGGGAAGCGGAGATGGCTGGAACAGACGTGTGGTATAGAAGGAGAGGGCGGAAGCGGAGAAGGCAGGAATAGACGTGTGGTATATAAGGAGAGGGGGGAACCGGAGAAGGCAGGAACAGACGTGTGGTATAGAAGGAGGGGGGATAAGCGGAGAAAGCCGGAACAGACGTGTGGTATAGAAGGAGAGGGGAGACGCGAAGAAGGCAGCAACAGACGTGTGGTATAGAAGGAAAGGGGGGAAGCGGAGAAGGCAGGAACAGACGTGTGGTATAGAAGTTGAGGGGGCAAGCGGAGAAGGCAGGAACAGACGTGTGGTATAGAAGGAGAGGGGGGAAGCGGAGAGGGCAGGAACAGACGTGTGGTATAGAAGGAGAGGGGGGAAGTGGAGAAGGCAGGAACAGACGTTTGGTATAGAAAGAGAGGGGGGAAGCGGAAAAGGCAGGAACAGACGTGTGGTATAGAAGGACAGGGGGATGCGGAGAAGGCCTGAACAGACGTGTGGTATAGAAGGAGAGGGGGGAAACGGAGAAGGCAGGAACAGACGTGTGGTATAGAAGGAGAGGGGGGAAGCGGAGAAGGCAGGAAAAGATGTGTGGCATAGAAGGAGAGGGGGGAAGCGGAGAAGGCAGGAAGAGACGTGTGGTATAGAAGGAGAGGGGGGAAGCGGAGAAAGCAGGAACAGACGTGTGGTATAGAAGGAGAGGGGGGACGCGGAGGAGGCAGGAACAGGTGTGTGGTATAGAAGGAGATTGGGGAAGCGGAGAATGCAGGAACAGACGTGTGGCATAGAACGAGAGGGGGAAGCGGAGAAGGCTGGAACAGACGTGTGGTATAGAAGGAGAGGGGGGAAACGGAGAAGGCAGGAACAGACGTGTGGTATAGAAGGAGAGGGGGGAAGCGGAGAAGGCAGGAAAAGATGTGTGGCATAGAAGGAGAGGGGGGAAGCGGAGAAGGCAGGAAGAGACGTGTGGCATAGAAGGAGAGGGGGGAAGCGGAGAGGGCAGGAAAAGACGTGTGGCATAGAAGGAGAGGGGGGAAGCGGAGAAGGCAGGAAGAGACGTGTGGCATAGAAGGTGAGGGGGAAGCGGAGAATGCAGGAAGAGACGTGTGTCATAGAAGGAGAGGGGGGAAGTGGAGAAAGGAGGAACAGACATGTGGTATAGAAGGTGAGGGGGGAAGCGGAGAAGGCAGGAAGAGACGTGTAGCATAGAAGGAGAGGGGCGAAGCGGAGAAGGCAGGAAGAGACGTGTGGTATAGAAGGAGAGGGGGGAAGCGGAGAAGGCAGGAAAAGATGTGTGGTATAGAAGGAGAGGGGGGAAGCGGAGAAGGCAGGAAAAGATGTGCGGTATAGAAGGAGAGGGGGGAAGCGGAGAAGGCAGGAACAGACGTGTGGTATATAAGGAGAGGGGGGAAGCGGAAAAGGCTGGAACAGACGTGTGGAATAGAAGGAGAGGGGGGAAGCGGAGAAGGCAGGAACAGACGTGTGGTATAGAGGGAGAGGGGGGAAGCGGAGAAGGCAGGAACAGACGTTTGGTATAGAAGGAGAGGTGGGGGAAGCGGAGAAGGCAGGAACAGACGTGTGGTATATAAGGAGAGGGGGGAAGCGGAGAAGGCAGGAAAATACGTGTGGTATAGAAGGAGAGGGGGGAAGCGGAGAAGGCAGGAATAGACGTGTGGTATAGAAGGACAGGCGGGAAGTGGAGAAGGCTGGAACAAATGTGTGGTATAGAAGGAGTGGACGGAAGCGGACAAGGCAGGAGCAGACATGTTGTATAGAATGAGAGAATTGAAGCGGAAAAGGCAGGAACAGACGTGTGGTATAGAAGGAGAGGGGGGAAGCGGAGAAAGCAGGAACAGACATGTGGTATAGAAGGTGAGGTGGGGAGCGGAGAAGGCAGGAACAGACGTGTGGTATAGAAGGAGAGGGGGGAAGCGGAGAAGGCAGGAACAAACGTGTGGTATAGAAGGAGAGGGGGGAAGCGGAGAAGGCAGGAACAGACGTGTGGTATAGAAGGAGAGGGGGGAAGCGGAGAAGGCAGGAACAGACGTGTGGTATAGAAGGAGACGGCGGAAGCGGACAAGGCAGGAGCAGACATGTTGTATAGAATGAGAGAGTTGAAGCGGAAAAGGCAGGAACAGACGTGTGGTATAGACGGGGAGGGGGGACGCGAAGAAGGCAGGAAAAGAAGTGTGGTATAGAAGGAGAGGGGGTAAGCGGAGAAGGCAGGAACAGACGTGTGGTATAGAAGGAGAGGGGGGAACCATAGAAGGCAGGAACAGACGAGTGGTATAGAAGGAGGGGGGAAAAGCGTAGAAGGCCGGAACAGACGTGTGGTATAGAAGGTGAGGGGGGAAGCGGAGAAGGCAGGAACAGACGTGTGGTATAGACGGGGAGGGGGGACGCGAAGAAGGCAGGAACAGACGTGTGGTATAGAAGGAGAGGGGGGAAGCGGAGAAGGCAGGAAGAGACGTGGGCATAGACAGACAGGGGGGGTAGCGGAGAAGGCAGGAACAGACATGTGGTATAGAAGGAGAGGGGGAAAGCGGAGAAGGCAGGATCAGACGTGTGGTATAGAAGGAGAGGGGGGAAGCGGAGAAGGGGGGAACAGACGTGTTGTATAGAAGTAGAGGGGGGAAGCGGAGAAGGCAGGAATAGACGTGTGGTATATAAGGAGAGGGGGGAACCGGAGAAGGCAGGAACAGACGTGTGGTATAGAAGGAGGGGGGATAAGCGAGGAAGGCCGGAACAGACGTGTGGTATAGAAGGAGAGGGGGGACGCGAAGAAGGCAGGAACAGACGTGTGGTATAGAAGGAGAGGGGGGAAGCGGAGAAGGCAGGGACAGACGTGTGGTATAGAAGTTGAGGGGGCAAGCGGAGAAGGCAGGAACAGACGTGTGGTATAGAAGGAGAGGGGGGAAGCGAAGAGGGCAGGAACAGACGTGTGGTATAGAAGGAGAGGGGGGAAGCGGAGAAGGCAGGAACAGACGTGTGGTATAGAAGGAGAGGGGGGAAGCGGAGAAGGCAGGAACAGACGTGTGGTATAGAAGGAGAGGGGGGAAGCGGAGGAGGCAGGAACAGACGTGTGGTATAGAAGGAGAGGGGGTAAGCGGAGAAGGCAGGAACAGACGTGTGGTATAGAAGGAGAGGGGGGAAGCGGAGAAGGCAGGAACAGACGAGTTGTATAGAAGTAGAGGGGTGAAGAGGAGAAGGCAGGAACCGACGTGTGGTATAGAATGAGAGGGGGAAGCGGAGAAGGCAGGAACAGACGTGTGGTATAGAAGGAGATGGGGAAGCGGAGAAGGCAGGAACAGACCTGTGGTATAGATGGAGAGGGGGGAAGCGGAGAAGGCAGGAAGAGACGTGTGGTATAGAAGGAGAGGGGGGACGCGGAGGAGGCAGGAACAGGTTTGTGGTATAGAAGGAGATTGGGGAAGCGGAGAATGCAGGAACAGACGTGTGGCATAGAACGAGAGGGGGAAGCGGAGAAGGCTGGAACAGACGTTTGGTATAGAAGGAGAGGGGGGAAGCGGAGAAGGCAGGAACAGATGTGTGGTATAGAAGGAGAGGGGGGAAGCGGAGAAAGCAGGAACAGACGTGTGGTATAGAAGGTGAGGGGGGAAGCGGAGAAGGCAGGAAGAGACGTGTGGCATAGAAGGAGAGGGGGGAAGCGGAGAAGGCAGGAAAAGATGAGTGGTATAGAAGGAGAGGGGGGAAACAGAGAAGGCAGGAACAGACGTACGGTATAGAAGGAGTGGGGGGAAGCGGAGAAAGCAGGAACAGACCTGTGTTATAGAAGGAGAGGTGGGGGAAGCGGAGATGGCAGGAACAGACGTGTGGTACATAAGGAGAGGGGGGAAGCGGAGAAGGCAGGAACAGACGTGTGGTATAGAAGGAGAGGGGGGAAACGGAGAAGGCAGGAACAGACGTGTGGTATAGAAGGAGAGGAGGGAAGCGGAGAAGGCAGGAAAAGATGTGTGGCGTAGAAGGAGAGGGGGGAAGCGGAGAAGGCAGGAAGAGACGTGTGGCATAGAAGGAGAGGGGGGAAGCGGAGAAGGCAGAAAAAGACGTGTGGCATAGAAGGAGAGGGGGGAAGCGGAGAAGGCAGGAAGAGACGTGTGGCATAGAAGGTGAGGGGGAAGCGGAGAATGCAGGAAGAGACGTGTGTCATAGAAGGAGAGGGGGGAAGTGGAGAAAGGAGGAACAGACATGTGGTATAGTAGGTGAGGGGGGAAGCGGAGAAGGCAGGAAGAGACGTGTAGCATAGAAGGAGGGGGGGGAAGCGGAGAAGGCAGGAAGAGACGTGTGGTATAGAAGGAGAGGGGGGAAGCGGAGAAGGCAGGAAAAGATGTGTGGTATAGAAGGAGAGGGGGAGGCGGAGAAGGCAGGAACAGAAGTGTGGTATAGAAGGAGAGGGGGTAAGCGGAGAAGGCAGGAACAGACGTGTGGTATATAAGGAGAGGGGGGAAGCGGAGAAGGCAGGAAAAGACGTGTGGTATAGAAGGAGAGGGGGGAAGCGGAGAAGGCAGGAATAGACGTGTGGTATAGAAGGAGAGGGGGGAATCGGAGAAGGCAGGAATAGACGTGTGGTATAGAAGGACAGGGGGGAAGAGGAGAAGGCTGGAACAGATGTGTGGTATAGAAGGAGAGGGCGGAAGCGGACAAGGCAGGAGCAGACATGTTGTATAGAATGAGAGAATTGAAGCGGAAAAGGCAGGAACAGACGTGTTGTATAGAAGGAGAGGGGGGAAGCGGAGAAAGCAGGAACAGACGTGTGGTATAGAAGGTAAGGTGGGAACCGGAGAAGGCAGGAACGGACGTGTGGTATAGAAGGAGGGGGAAAATGCGGAGAAGGCCGGAACAGACGAGTGGTATAGAAAGAGACGGGGGACGCGAAGAAGGCAGGAACAGACGTGTGGTATAGAAGGAGAGGGGGGGGGGAAGCGGAGAAGGCAGGAAAAGACGTGTGGTATAGACGGAAAGGGGGGAAGTGGAGATGGCAGGAACAGTCGTGTAGTATAGAAGGAGAGGGGGGAAGCGGAGAAGGCAGGAAAAGACGTGTGGTATAGAAGGAGAGGGGGGAAGCACAGAAAGGAGGAACAGACATATGGTATAGAAGGTGAGGGGGGAAGCGGAGAAGGCAGGAAGAGACGTGTGGCATAGACAGAGAGGGGGGGGGTAGCCGAGAAGGCAGGAACAGACATGTGGTATAGAAATAGAGGGGGGAAGCGGAGAAGGCAGGAAGAGACGTGTGGTATAGAAGGAGAGGGGGGCAGCGGAGAGGGCAGGAACAGACGTGTTGTATTGAAGTAGAGGGGGGAAGCGGAGAAGGCAGGAACAGACGTGTGGTATATAAGGAGAGGGGGGAACCGGTGAAGGCAGGAACAGACTTGTGGTATAGAAGGAGGGGGGAAAAACGGAGAAGGCCGGAACAGACGTGTGGTATAGAAGGAGAGGGGGGAAGCGGAGAAGGCAGGAACAGACGTGTGGTATAGAAAGAGAGGAGGGAAGCGGAGAAGGCTGGAACAGACGTGTGGCATAGAAGGAGAGGGGGGGAAGCGGAGAAAGGAGGAACGGACATGTGGTATAGAAGGTGTGGGGGGAAGCGGAGAAAGCAGGAACAGACGTGTGGTATAGAAGGAAAGGGGGGAACGGAGAAGGCAGGAACAGACGTGTGGTATAGAAGAAGAGGGGGGAAGCGGAGAAGGCAGGAACAGACGTGTTGTATAGAAGTAGAGGGGGAAGCAGAGATGGCTGGAACAGACGTGTGGTATAGAAGGAGAGGGCGGAAGCAGAGAAGGCAGGAATAGACGTGTGGTATATAAGGAGAGGGGGGAACCGGAGAAGGCAGGAACAGACGTGTGGTATAGAAGGAGGGGGGATAAGCGGAGAAGGCCGGAACAGACGTGTGGTATAGAAGGAGAGGGGAGACGCGAAGAAGGCAGCAACAGACGTGTGGCATAGAAGGAAAGGGGGGAAGCGGAGAAGGCAGGAACAGACGTGTGGTATAGAAGTTGAGGGGGCAAGCGGAGAAGGCAGGAACAGACGTGTGGTATAGAAGGAGAGGGGGGAAGCGGAGAGGGCAGGAACAGAGACGTGTGGTATAGAAGGAGAGGGGGGAAGCGGAGAGGGCAGGAACAGACGTGTGGTATAGAAGGAGAGGGGGGAAGTGGAGAAGGCAGGAACAGACGTTTGGTATAGAAAGAGAGGGAGGAAGCGGAAAAGGCAGGAACAGACGTGTGGTATAGAAGGACAGGGGGATGCGGAGAAGGCCTGAACAGACGTGTGGTATAGAAGGAGACGGCGGAAGCGGACAAGGCAGGAGCAGACATGTTGTATAGAATGAGAGAATTGATGCGGAGAAGGCAGAAACAGACGTGTGGTGTAGAAGGAGAGGGGGGAAGCGGAGAAGGCAGGAACAGACGTGTGGTATAGAAAGAGAGGGGGTAAGCGGGGAAGGCAGGAACAGACGTGTGGTATAGAAGGAGAGGGGGGAAGCGGAGAAGGCAGGAACAGACGTGTTGTATAGAAGTAGAGGGGGGAAGCGGAGAGGGCAGCAACAGACGTGTGGTATAGAAGGAGATGGGGAAGCGGAGAAGGCAGGAACAGACGTGTGGTATAGAAGGAGAGGGGGGAAGCGGAGAAGGCAGGAACAGACGTGTGGTATAGAAGGAGAGGGGAAGCGGAGAATGCAGGAACAGACGTGTGGCATAGAACGAGAGGGGGAAGCGGAGAAGGCTGGAACAGACGTGTGGTATAGAAGGAGAGGGGGGAAACGAAGAAGGCAGGAACAGACGTGTGGTATAGAAGGAGAGGGGGGAAGCGGAGAAGGCAGGAAAAGATGTGTGGCATAGAAGGAGAGGGGGGAAGCGGAGAAGGCAGGAAGAGACGTGTGGCATAGAAGGAGAGGGGGGAAGCGGAGAAGGCAGGAAAAGACGTGTGGCATAGAAGGAGAGGGGGGAAGCGGAGAAGGCAGGAAGAGATGTGTGGCATAGAAGGTGAGGGGGAAGCGGAGAATGCAGGAAGAGACGTGTGTCATAGAAGGAGAGGGGGGAAGTGGAGAAAGGAGGAACAGACATGTGGTATAGAAGGTGAGGGGGGAAGCGGAGAAGGCAGGAAGAGACGTGTAGCATAGAAGGAGAGGGGCGAAGCGGAGAAGGCAGGAAGAGACGTGTGGTATAGAAGGAGAGGGGGGAAGCGGAGAAGGCAGGAAAAGATGTGTGGTATAGAAGGAGAGGGGGGAAGCGGAGAAGGCAGGAAAAGATGTGCGGTATAGAAGGAGAGGGGGGAAGCGGAGAAGGCAGGAACAGACGTGTGGTATATAAGGAGAGGGGGAAGCGGAAAAGGCTGGAACAGACGTGTGGAATAGAAGGAGAGGGGGGAAGCGGAGAAGGCAGGAACAGACGTGTGGTATAGAGGGAGAGGGGGGAAGTGGAGAAGGCAGGAACAGACGTTTGGTATAGAAGGAGAGGGGGGAAGCGGAGAAAGCAGGAACAGACCTGTGTTATAGAAGGAGAGGTGGGGGAAGCGGAGAAGGCAGGAACAGACGTGTGGTAAATAAGGAGAGGGGGGAAGCGGAGAAGGCAGGAAAATACGTGTGGTATAGAAGGAGAGGGGGGAAGCGGAGAAGGCAGGAATAGACGTGTGGTATAGAAGGACAGGGGGGAAGTGGAGAAGGCTGGAACAGATGTGTGGTATAGAAGGAGTGGACGGAAGCGGACAAGGCAGGAGCAGACATGTTGTATAGAATGAGAGAATTGAAGCGGAAAAGGCAGGAACAGACGTGTGGTATAGAAGGAGAGGGGGGAAGCGGAGAAAGCAGGAACAGACGTGTGGTATAGAAGGTGAGGTGGGAAGCGGAGAAGGCAGGAACAGACGTGTGGTATAGAAGGAGAGGGGGGAAGCGGAGAAGGCAGGAACAAACGTGTGGTATAGAAGGAGAGGGGGGAAGCGGAAAAGGCAGGAACAGACGTGTGGTATAGAAGGAGAGGGGGGAAGCGGAGAAGGCAGGAACAGACGTGTGGTATAGAAGGAGACGGCGGAAGCGGACAAGGCAGGAGCAGACATGTTGTATAGAATGAGAGAGTTGAAGCGGAAAAGGCAGGAACAGACGTGTGGTATAGAAGGAGAGGGGGGAAGCGGAGAAGGCAGGAACAGAAGTGTGGTATAGAAGGAGAGGGGGTAAGCGGAGAAGGCAGGAACAGACGTGTGGTATAGAAGGAGAGGGGGGAACCATAGAAGGCAGGAACAGACGTGTGGTATAGAAGGAGGGGGGAAAAGCGTAGAAGGCCGGAACAGACGTGTGGTATAGAAGGTGAGGGGGGAAGCGGAGAAGGCAGGAACAGACGTGTGGTATAGACGGGGAGGGGGGACGCGAAGAAAGCAGGAACAGACGTGTGGTATAGAAGGAGAGGGGGGAAGCGGAGAAGGCAGGAAGAGACGTGTGGCATAGACAGACAGGGGGGGTAGCGGAGAAGGCAGGAACAGACATGTGGTATAGAAGGAGAGGGGGAAAGCGGAGAAGGCAGGATCAGACGTGTGGTATAGAAGGAGAGGGGGGAAGCGGAGAAGGAGGGAACAGACGTGTTGTATAGAAGTAGAGGGGGGAAGCGGAGAAGGCAGGAATAGACGTGTGGTATATAAGGAGAGGGGGGAACCGGAGAAGGCAGGAACAGACGTGTGGTATAGAAGGAGGGGGGATAAGCGAGGAAGGCCGGAACAGACGTGTGGTATAGAAGGAGAGGGGGGAAGCGGAGAAGGCAGGGACAGACGTGTGGTATAGAAGTTGAGGGGGCAAGCGGAGAAGGCAGGAACAGACGTGTGGTATAGAAGGAGAGGGGGGAAGCGAAGAGGGCAGGAACAGACGTGTGGTATAGAAGGAGAGGGGGGAAGCGGAGAAGGCAGGAACAGACGTGTGGTATAGAAGGAGAGGGGGGAAGCGTAGAAGGCAGGAACAGACGTGTGGTATAGAAGGAGAGGGGGGAAGCGGAGGAGGCAGGAACAGATGTGTGGTATAGAAGGAGAGGGGGTAAGCGGAGAAGGCAGGAACAGACGTGTGGTATAGAAGGAGAGGGGGGAAGCGGAGAAGGCAGGAACAGACGAGTTGTATAAAAGTAGAGGGGTGAAGAGGAGAAGGCAGGAACAGACGTGTGGTATAGAAGGAGAGGGGGAAGCGGAGAAGGCAGGAACAGACGTGTGGTATAGAAGGAGATGGGGAAGCGGAGAAGGCAGGAACAGACCTGTGGTATAGATGGAGAGGGGGGAAGCGGAGAAGGCAGGAACAGACGTGTGGTATAGAAGGAGAGGGGGGACGCGGAGGAGGCAGGAACAGGTGTGTGGTATAGAAGGAGATTGGGGAAGCGGAGAATGCAGGAACAGACGTGTGGCATAGAACGAGAGGGGGAAGCGGAGAAGGCTGGAACAGACGTTTGGTATAGAAGGAGAGGGGGGAAGCGGAGAAGGCAGGAACAGATGTGTGGTATAGAGGGAGAGGGGGGAAGCGGAGAAAGCAGGAACAGACGTGTGGTATAGAAGGTGAGGGGGGAAGCGGAGAAGGCAGGAAGAGACCTGTGGCATAGAAGGAGAGGGGGGAAGCGGAGAAGGCAGGAAAAGATGAGTGGTATAGAAGGAGAGGGGGGAAACAGAGAAGGCAGGATCAGACGTACGGTATAGAAGGAGTGGGGGGAAGCGGAGAAAGCAGGAACAGACCTGTGTTATAGAAGGAGAGGTGGGGGAAGCGGAGATGGCAGGAACAGACGTGTGGTACATAAGGAGAGGGGGGAAGCGGAGAAGGCAGGAACAGACGTGTGGTATAGAAGGAGAGGGGGGAAGCGGAGAAGGCAGGAAAAGATGTGTGGCATAGAAGGAGAGGGGGGAAGCGGAGAAGGCAGGAAGAGACGTGTGGCATAGAAGGAGAGGGGGGAAGCGGAGAAGGCAGGAAAAGACGTGTGGCATAGAAGGAGAGGGGGGAAGCGGAGAAGGCAGGAAGAGACGTGTGGCATAGAAGGTGAGGGGGAAGCGGAGAATGCAGGAAGAGACGTGTGTCATAGAAGGAGAGGGGGGAAGTGGAGAAAGGAGGAACAGACATGTGGTAAAGTAGGTGAGGGGGGAAGCGGAGAAGGCAGGAAGAGACGTGTAGCATAGAAGGAGAGGGGGGAAGCGGAGAAGGCAGGAAGAGACGTGTGGTATAGAAGGAGTGGGGGGAAGCGGAGAAGGCAGGAAAAGATGTGTGGTATAGAAGGAGAGGGGGGAAGCGGAGAAGGCAGGAACAGAAGTTTGGTATAGAAGGAGAGGGGGTAAGCGGAGAAGGCAGGAACAGACGTGTGGTATATAAGGAGAGGGGGGAAGCGGAGAAGGCAGGAAAAGACGTGTGGTATAGAAGGAGAGGGGGGAAGCGGAGAAGGCAGGAATAGACGTGTGGTATAGAAGGAGAGGGGGGAAGCGGAGAAGGCAGGAATAGACGTGTGGTATAGAAGGACAGGGGGGAAGAGGAGAAGGCTGGAACAGATGTGTGGTATAGAAGGAGAGGGCGGAAGCGGACAAGGCAGGAGCAGACATGTTGTATAGAATGAGAGAATTGAAGCGGAAAAGGCAGGAACAGACGTGTGGTATAGAAGGAGAGGGGGGAAGCGGAGAAAGCAGGAACAGACGTGTGGTATAGAAGGTGAGGTGGGAAGCGGAGAAGGCAGGAACAGACGTGTGGTATAGAAGGAGAGGGGGGAAGCGGAGAAGGCAGGAACAGACGTGTGGTATAGAAGGAGAGGGGGGAAGCGGAGAAGGCAGGAACAGACGTGTGGTATAGAAGGAGAGGGGGGAAGCGGAGAAGGCAGGAAAAGACGTGTGGTATAGAAGGAGAGGGCGGAAGCGGACAAGGCAGGAGCAGACATGTTGTATAGAATGAGAGAGTTGAAGCGGAAGAGGCTGGAACAGACGTGTGGTATAGAAGGAGAGGGGGGAAGCGGAGAAGGCAGGAACAGAAGTGTTGTATAGAAGGAGAGGGGGTAAGCGGAGAAGGCAGGAACAGACGTGTGGTATAGAAGGAGAGGGGGGAACCATAGAAGGCAGGAACAGACGTGTGGTATAGAAGGAGGGGGGAAAAGCGGAGAAGGCCGGAACAGACGTGTGGTATAGAAGGTGAGGGCGGAAGCGGAGAAGGCAGGAACAGACGTGTGGTATAGACGGGGAGGGGGGACGCGAAGAAGGCAGGAACAGACGTGTGGTATAGAAGGAGAGGGGGGAAGCGGAGAAGGCAGGAAGAGACGTGTGGCATAGACAGAGAGGGGGGGTAGCGGAGAAGGCAGGAACAGACATGTGGTATAGAAGGAGAGGGGGAAAGCGGAGAAGGCAGGAACAGACGTGTGGTATAGAAGGAGAGGGTGGAAGCGGAGAAGGAGGGAACAGACGTGTTGTATAGAAGTAGAGGGGGGAAGCGGTGAAGGCAGGAAAAGACGTGTGGTATATAAGGAGAGGGGGGAACCGGAGAAGGCAGGAACAGACGTGTGGTATAGAAGGAGGGGGAAAATGCGGAGAAGGCCGGAACAGACGTGTGGTATAGAAAGAGAGGGGGGACGCGAAGAAGGCAGGAACAGACGTGCGATATAGAAGGAGAGGGGGGGGGGGGAAGCGGAGAAGGCAGGAAAAGACGTGTGGTATAGATGGAAAGGGGGGAAGCGGAGAAGGCAGGAAAAAACGTGTGGTATAGAAGGAGAGGGGGGGAAGCACAGAAAGGAGGAACAGACATATGGTATAGAAGGTGAGGGGGGAAGCGGAGAAGGCAGGAAGAGACGTGTGGCTTAGACAGAGTGGGGGGGTAGCCGAGAAGGCAGGAACAGACATGTGGTATAGAAATAGAGGGGGGAAGCGGAGAAGGCAGGAACAGACGTGTGGTATAGAAGGAGAGGGGGGCAGCGGAAAGGGCAGGAACAGACGTGTTGTATTGAAGTAGAGGGGGGAAGCGGAGAAGGCAGGAACAGACGTGTGGTATATAAGGAGAGGGGGGAACCACAGAAGGCAGGAACAGACTTGTGGTATAGAAGGAGGGGGGAAAAACGGAGAAGGCCGGAACAGACGTGTGGTATAGAAAGAGAGGAGGGAAGCGGAGAAGGCTGGAACAGACGTGTGGCATAGAAGGAGAGTGGGGGAAGCGGAGAAAGGAGGAACAGACATGTGGTATAGAAGGTGAGGGGGGAAGCGGAGAAGGCAGGAACAGACGTGTGGTATAGAAGGAGAGGGGGGAACGGAGAAGGCAGGAACAGACGTGTGGTATAGAAGAAGAGGGGGGAAGCGGAGAAGGCAGGAACAGACGTGTTGTATAGAAGTAGAGGGGGAAGCGGAGAAGGCTGGAACAGACGTGTGGTATAGAAGGAGAGGGCGGAAGCGGAGAAGGCAGGAATAGACGTGTGGTATATAAGGAGAGGGGGGACCCGGAGAAGGCAGGAACAGACGTGTGGTATAGAAGGAGGGGGGATAAGTGGAGAAGGCCGGAACAGACGTGTGGTATAGAAGGAGAGGGGAGACGCGAAGAAGGCAGCAACAGACGTGTGGTATAGAAGGAAAGGGGGGAAGCGGAGAAGGCAGGAACAGACGTGTGGTATAGAAGTTGAGGGGGCAAGCGGAGAAGGCAGGAACATACGTGTGGTATAGAAGGAGAGGGGGGAAGCGGAGAGGGCAGGAACAGACGTGTGGTATAGAAGGAGAGGGGGGAAGTGGAGAAGGCAGGAACAGACGTTTGGTATAGAAAGAGAGGGGGGAAGCGGAAAAGGCAGGAACAGACGTGTGGTATAGAAGGACAGGGGGATGCGGAGAAGGCCTGAACAGACGTGTGGTATAGAAGGAGAGGGCGGAAGCGGACAAGGCAGGAGCAGACATGTTGTATAGAATGAGGGAATTGATGCGGAGAAGGCAGAAACAGACGTGTGGTGTAGAAGGAGAGGGGGGAAGCGGAGAAGGCAGGAACAGACGTGTGGTATAGAAGGAGAGGGGGTAAGCGGAGAAGGCAGGAACAGACGTGTGGTATAGAAGGAGAGGGGGGGAAGCGGAGAAGGCAGGAACAGACGTGTTGTATAGAAGTAGAGGGGGGAAGCGGAGAGGGCAGCAACAGACGTGTGGTATAGAAGGAGATGGGGAAGCGGAGAAGGCAGGAACAGACGTGTGGTATAGAAGGAGAGAGGGGAAGCGGAGAAGGCAGGAACAGACGTGTGGTATAGAAGGGGAGGGGGGACGTGGAGGAGGCAGGAACAGGTGTGTGGTATAGAAGGAGATTGGGGAAGCGGAGAATGCAGGAACAGACGTGTGGCATAGAACGAGAGGGGGAAGCGGAGAAGGCTGGAACAGACATGTGGTATAGAAGGAGAGGGGGGAAACGGAGAAGGCAGGAACAGACGTGTGGTATAGAAGGAGAGGGGGGAAGCGGAGAAGGCAGGAAAAGATGTGTGGCATAGAAGGAGAGGGGGGAAGCGGAGAAGGCAGGAAGAGACGTGTGGCATAGAAGGAGAGGGGGGAAGCGGAGATGGCAGGAAAATACGTGTGGCACAGAAGGAGAGGGGGGAAGCGAAGAAGGCAGGAAGAGACGTGTGGCATAGAAGGTGAGGGGGAAGCGGAGAATGCAGGAAGAGACGTGTGTCATAGAAGGAGAGGGGGGAAGTGGAGAAAGGAGGAACAGACATGTGGTATAGAAGGTGAGGGGGGAAGCGGAGAAGGCAGGAAGAGACGTGTAGCATAGAAGGAGAGGGGGGAAGCGGAGAAGGCAGGAAGAGACGTGTGGTATTGAAGGAGAGGGTGGAAGCAGAGAAGGCAGGAAAAGATGTGTGGTATAGAAGGAGAGGGGGGAAGCGGAGAAGGCAGGAAAAGATGTGTGGTAGAGAAGGAGAGGGGGGAAGCGGAGAAGGCAGGAACAGATGTGCGGTATAGATGGAGTCGGGGGAAGCGGAGAAAGCAGGAACAGACCTGTGTTATAGAAGGAGAGGGGGGGAAGCGGAGAAGGCAGGAACAGACGTGTGGTATATAAGGAGAGGGGGGAAGCGGAGAAGGCTGGAACAGACGTGTGGAATAGAAGGAGAGGGGGGAAGCGGAGAAGGCAGGAACAGACGTGTGGTATAGAGGGAGAGGGGGGAAGCGGAGAAGTGAGGAACAGACGTTTGTTATAGAAGGAGAGGGGGGAAGCGGAGAAAGCAGGAACAGACCTGTGTTATAGAAGGAGAGGTGGGGGAAGCGGAGGAGGCAGGAACAGACGTGTGGTATATAAGGAGAGGGGGGAAGCGGAGAAGGCAGGAAAAGACGTGTGGTATAGAAGGAGAGGGGGGAAGCGGAGAAGGCAGGAATAGACGTGTGGTATAGAAGGACAGGGGGGAAGTGGAGAAGGCTGGAACAGATGTGTGGTATAGAAGGAGAGGGCGGAATCGGACAAGGCAGGAGCAGACATGTTGTATAGAATGAGAGAATTGAAGCGGAAAAGGCAGGAACAGACGTGTGGTATAGAAGGAGAGGGGGGAAGCGGAGAAAGCAGGAACAGACGTGTGGTATAGAAGGTGAGGTGGGAAGCGGAGAAGGCAGGAACAGACGTGTGGTATAGAAGGAGAGGGGGGAAGCGGAGAAGGCAGGAACAGGCGTGTGGTATAGAAGGAGAGGGGGGAAGCGGAGAAGGCAGGAACAGACGTGTGGTATAGAAGGAGAGGGGGGAAGCGGAGAAGGCAGGAACAGACGTGTGGTATAGAAGGAGACGGCGGAAGCGGACAAGGCAGGAGCAGACATGTTGTATAGAATGAGAGAGTTGAAGCGGAAAAGGCAGGAACAGACGTGTGGTATAGAAGGAGAGGGGGGAAGCGGAGAAGGCAGGAACAGAAGTGTGGTATAGAAGGAGAGGGGGTAAGCGGAGAAGGCAGGAACAGACGTGTGGTATAGAAGGAGAGGGGGGAACCATAGAAGGCAGGAACAGACGTGTGGTATAGAAGGAGGGGGGAAAAGCGGAGAAGGCCGGAACAGACGTGTGGTATAGAAGGTGAGGGGGAAGCGGAGAAGGCAGGAACAGACGTGTGGTATAGACGGGGAGGGGGGACGCGAAGAAGGCAGGAACAGACGTGTGGTATAGAAGGAGAGGGGGGAAGCGAAGAAGGCAGGAAGAGACGTGTGGCATAGACAGAGAGGGGGGGTAGCGGAGAAGGCAGGAACAGACATGTGGTATGGAAGGAGAGGGGGAAAGCGGAGAAGGCAGGATCAGACGTGTGGTATAGAAGGAGAGGGGGGAAGCGGAGAAGGAGGGAACAGACGTGTTGTATAGAAGTAGAGGGGGGAAGCGGAGAAGGCAGGAATAGACGTGTGGAATATAAGGAGAGGGGGGAACCGGAGTAGGCAGGAACAGACGTGTGGTATAGAAGGAGGGGGGATAAGCGGAGAAGGCCGGAACAGACGTGTGGTATAGAAGGAGAGGGGGGACGCGAAGAAGGCAGGAACAGACGTGTGGTATAGAAGGAGAGGGGGGAAGCGGAGAAGGCAGGGACAGACGTGTGGTATAGAAGTTGAGGGGGCAAGCGGAGAAGGCAGGAACAGACGTGTGGTATAGAAGGAGAGGGGGGAAGCGAAGAGGGCAGGAACAGACGTGTGGTATAGAAGGAGAGGGGGGAAGCGGAGAAGGCAGGAACAGTCGTGTGGTATAGAAGGAGAGAGGGTAAGCGGAGAAGGCAGGAACAGACGTGTGGTATAGAAGGAGAGGGGGGAAGCGGAGAAGGCAGGAACAGACGAGTTGTATAGAAGTAGAGGGGTGAAGCGGAGAAGGCAGGAACAAACGTGTGGTATAGAAGGAGAGGGGGAAGCGGAGAAGGCAGGAACAGACGTGTGGTATAGAAGGAGAGGGGGGAAGCGGAGAAGGCAGGAACAGACGTGTGGTATAGAAGGAGAGGGGGGAAGCGGAGGAGGCAGGAACAGATGTGTGGTATAGAAGGAGAGGGGGTAAGCAGAGAAGGCAGGAACAGACGTGTGGTATAGAAGGAGAGGGGGGAAGCGGAGAAGGCAGGAACAGACGAGTTGTATAGAAGTAGAGGGGTGAAGAGGAGAAGGCAGGAACAGACGTGTGGTATAGAAGGAGAGGGGGAAGCGGAGAAGGCAGGAACAGACGTGTGGTATAGAAGGAGATGGGGAAGCGGAGAAGGCAGGAACAGACCTGTGGTATAGAAGGAGAGGGGGGAAGCGGAAAAGGCAGGAACAGACGTGTGGTATAGAAGGACAGGGGGATGCGGAGAAGGCTGGAACAGACGTGTGGTATAGAAGGAGAGGGCAGAAGCGGACAAGGCAGGAGCAGACATGTTGTATAGAATGAGAGAATTGATGCGGAGTAGGCAGAAACAGACGTGTGGTGTAGAAGGAGAGGGGGGAAGCGGAGAAGGCAGGAACAGACGTGTGGTATAGAAGGAGAGGGGGTAAGCGGAGAAGGCAGGAACAGACGTGAGGTATAGAAGGAGAGGGGGGAAGCGGAGAAGGCAGGAACAGACGTGTTGTATAGAAGTAGAGGGGGGAAGCGGAGAGGGCAGCAACAGACGTGTGGTATAGAAGGAGATGGGGAAGCGGAGAAGGCAGGAACAGACGTGTGGTATAGAAGGAGAGGGGGGAAGCGGAGAAGGCAGGAACAGACTTGTGGTATAGAAGGAGAGGGGGGACGCGGAGGAGGCAGTAACAGGTGTGTGGTATAGAAGGAGATTGGGGGAGCGGAGAATGCAGGAACAGACGTGTGGCATAGAACGAGAGGGGGAAGCGGAGAAGGCTGGAACAGACGTTTGGTATAGAAGGAGAGGGGGGAAGCGGAGAAGGCAGGAACAGATGTGTGGTATAGAAGGAGAGGGGGGAAGCGGAGAAAGCAGGAACAGACGTGTGGTATAGAAGGTGAGGGGGGAAGCGGAGAAGGCAGGAAGAGACGTGTGGCATAGAAGGAGAGGGGGGAAGCGGAGAAGGCAGGAAAAGATGAGTGGTATAGAAGGAGAGGGGGGAAACGGAGAAGGCAGGAACAGACGTACGGTATAGAAGGAGTGGGGGGAAGCGGAGAAAGCAGGAACAGACCTGTGTTATAGAAGGAGAGGTGGGGGAAGCGGAGATGGCAGGAACAGACGTGTGGTACATAAGGAGAGGGGGGAAGCGGAGAAGGCAGGAACAGACGTGTGGTATAGAAGGAGAGGGGGGAAACGGAGAAGGCAGGAACAGACGTGTGGTATAGAAGGAGAGGGGGGAAGCGGAGAAGGCAGGAAAAGATGGGTGGCATAGAAGGAGAGGGGGGAAGCGGAGAAGGCAGGAAGAGACGTGTGGCATAGAAGGAGAGGGGGGAAGCGGAGAAGGCAGGAAAAGACGTGTGGCATAGAAGGAGAGGGGGGAAGCGGAGAAGGCAGGAAGAGACGTGTGGCATAGAAGGTGAGGGGGAAGCGGAGAATGCAGGAAGAGACGTGTGTCATAGAAGGAGAGGGTCGAAGTGGAGAAAGGAGGAACAGACATGTGGTATAGAAGGTGAGGGGGGAAGCGGAGAAGGCAGGAAGAGACGTGTAGCATAGAAAGAGAGGGGGGAAACGGAGAAGGCAGGAAGAGACGTGTGTTATAGAAGGAGAGGGGGGAAGCGGAGAAGGCAGGAAAAGATGTGTGGTATAGAAGGAGAGGGGGGAAGCGGAGAAAGCAGGAACAGACCTGTGTTATAGAAGGAGAGGGGGGGAAGCGGAGAAGGCAGGAACAGACGTCTGGTATATAAGGAGAGGGGGGAAGCGGAGAAGGCTGGAACAGACGTGTGGAATAGAAGGAGAGGGTGGAAGCGGAGAAGGCAGGAACAGACGTGTGGTATAGAAGGAGAGGGGGGAAGCGGAGAAGGCAGGAACAGACGTGTGGTATAGAAGGAGAGGGGGTAAGCGGAGAAGGCAGGAACAGACGTGTGGTATAGAAGGAGAGGGGGGAAGCGGAGAAGGCAGGAAAAGACGTGTGGTATAGAAGGAGAGGGCGGAAGCGGACAAGGCAGGAGCAGACATGTTGTATAGAATGAGAGAGTTGAAGCGGAAAAGGCAGGAACAGACGTGTGGTATAGAAGGAGAGGGGGTAAGCGGAGAAGGCAGGAACAGACGTGTGGTATAGAAGGAGAGGGGGGAACCATAGAAGGCAGGAACAGACGTGTGGTATAGAAGGAGGGGGGAAAAGCGGAGAAGGCCGGAACAGACGTGTGGTATAGAAGGTGAGGGGGGAAGCGGAGAAGGCAGGAACAGACGTGTGGTATAGACGGGGAGGGGGGACGCGAAGAAGGCAGGAACAGACGTGTGGTATAGAAGGAGAGGGGGGAAGCGGAGAAGGCAGGAAGAGACGTGTGGCATAGACAGAGAGGGGGGGTAGCGGAGAAGGCAGGAACAGACATGTGGTATAGAAGGAGAGGGGAAAGCGGAGAAGGCAGGAACAGACGTGTGGTATAGAAGGAGAGGGGGGAAGCGGAGAAGGAGGGAACAGACGTGTTGTATAGAAGTAGAGGGGGGAAGCGGAGAAGGCAGGAACAGACGTGTGGTATAGAAGGAGAGGGGGGAAGCGGAGAAGGCTGGAACAGATGTGTGGCATAGAAGGAGAGGGGGGGGAAGCGGAGAAAGGAGGAACAGACATGTGGTATTGAAGGTGAGGGGGGAAGCAGAGAAGGCAGGAACAGACGTGTGGCATAGACAGAGAGGGGGGGTAGCGGAGAAGGCAGGAACAGACATGTGGTATAGAAGGAGTGGGGGGAAGCGGAGAAGGCAGGAACAGACGTGTGGTATAGAAGGAGAGGGGGGAAGCGGAAAGTGGCAGGAACAGACGTGTTGTATAGAAGTAGAGGGGGGAAGTGGAGAAGGCAGGAAAAGACGTGTGGTATATAAGGAGAGGGGGGAACCGGAGAAGACAGGAACAGACGTGTGGTATAGAAGGAGGGGGAAAATGCGGAGAAGGCCGGAACAGACGAGTGGTATAGAAAGAGAGGGGGGACGCGAAGAAGGCAGGAACAGACGTGTGGTATAGAAGGAGAGGGGGGGGGGAAGCGGAGAAGGCAGGAAAAGACGTGTGGTATAGATGGAAAGGGGGGAAGCGGAGAAGGCATGAACAGTCGTGTAGTATAGAAGGAGAGGGGGGAAGCGGAGAAGGCAGGAAAAGACGTGTGGTATAGAAGGAGAGGGGGGGAAGCACAGAAAGGAGGAACAGACATATGGTATAGAAGGTGAGGGGGGAAGCGGAGAAGGCAGGAAGAGACGTGTGGCATAGACAGAGAGGGGAAGTAGCCGAGAAGGCAGGAACAGACATGTGGTATAGAAATAGAGGGGGGAAGCGGAGAAGGCAGGAACAGACGTGTGGTATAGAAGGAGAGGGGGGCAGCGGAGAGGGCAGGAACAGACGTGTTGTATTGAAGTAGAGGGGGGAAGCGGAGAAGGCAGGAACAGACGTGTGGTATATAAGGAGAGGGGGGAACCGGAGAAGGCAGGAACAGACTTGTGGTATAGAAGGAGGTGGGAAAAACGGAGAAGGCCGGAACAGACCTGTGGTATAGAAGGAGAGGGGGGAAGCGGAGAAGGCAGGAACAGACGTGTGGTATAGAAAGAGAGGAGGGAAGCGGAGAAGGCTGGAACAGACGTGTGGCATAGAAGGAGAGGGGGGGGAAGCGGAGAAAGGAGGAACAGACATGTGGTATAGAAGGTGAGGGGGGAAGCGGAGAAGGCAGGAACAGACGTGTGGTATAGAAGGAGAGGGGGGAACGGAGAAGGCAGGAACAGACGTGTGGTATAGAAGAAGAGGGGGGAAGCGGAGAAGGCAGGAACAGACGTGTTGTATAGAAGTAGAGGGGGAAGCGGAGATGGCTGGAACAGACGTGTGGTATAGAAGGAGAGGGCGGAAGCGGAGAACGCAGGAATAGACGTGTGGTATATAAGGAGAGGGGGGAACCGGAGAAGGCAGGAACAGACGTGTGGTATAGAAGGAGGGGGGATAAGCGGAGAAGGCCGGAACAGACGTGTGGTATAGAAGGAGAGGGGAGACGCGAAGAAGGCAGCAACAGACGTGTGGTATGGAAGGAAAGGGGGGAAGCGGAGAAGGCAGGAACAGACGTGTGGTATAGAAGTTGAGGGGGCAAGCGGAGAAGGCAGGAACAGACGTGTGGTATAGAAGGAGAGGGGGGAAGTGGAGAAGGCAGGAACAGACGTTTGGTATAGAAAGAGAGGGGGGAAGCGGAAAAGGCAGGAACAGACGTGTGGTATAGAAGGACAGGGGGATGCGGAGAAGGCCTGAACAGACGTGTGGTATAGAAGGAGACGGCGGAAGAGGACAAGGCAGGAGCTGACATGTTGTATAGAATGAGAGAATTGATGCGGAGAAGGCAGAAACAGACGTGTGGTGTAGTAGGAGAGGGGGGAAACGGGGAAGGCAGGAACAGACGTGTGGTATAGAAGGAGAGGGGGTAAGCGGAGAAGGCAGGAACAGACGTGTGGTATAGAAGGAGAGGGGGGAAGCGGAGAAGGCAGGAACAGACGTGTTGTATAGAAGTAGAGGGGGGAAGCGGAGAGGGCAGCAACAGACGTGTGGTATAGAAGGAGATGGGGAAGCGGAGAAGGCAGGAACAGACGTGTGGTATAGAAGGAGAGGGGGGAAGCGGAGAAGGCAGGAACAGACGTGTGGTATAGAAAGAGAGGGGGGACGCGGAGGAGGCAGGAACAGGTGTGTGGTATAGAAGGAGATTGGGGAAGCGGAGAATGCAGGAACAGACGTGTGGCATAGAACGAGAGGGGGAAGCGGAGAAGGCTGGAACAGACGTGTGGTATAGAACGAGAGGGGGGAAACGGAGAAGGCAGGAACAGACGTGTGTTATAGAAGGAGAGGGGGGAAGCGTAGAAGGCAGGAAAAGATGTGTGGCATAGACGGAGAGGGGGGAAGCGGAGAATGCAGGAAGAGACGTGTGGCATAGAAGGAGAGGGGGGAAGCGGAGAAGGCAGGAAAAGACGTGTGGCATAGAAGGAGAGGGGGGAAGCGGAGAAGGCAGGAAGAGACGTGTTGCATAGAAGGTGAGGGGGAAGCGGAGAATGCAGGAAGAGACGTGTGTCATAGAAGGAGAGGGGGGAAGTGGAGAAAGGAGGAACAGACATGTGGTATAGAAGGTGAGGGGGGAAGCGGAGAAGGCAGGAAGAGACGTGTAGCATAGAAGGAGAGGGGGGAAGCGGAGAAGGCAGGAAGAGACGTGTGGTATAGAAGGAGAGGGGGGAAGCGGAGAAGGCAGGAAAAGATGTGTGCTATAGAAGGAGAGGGGGGAAGCGGAGAAGGCAGGAAAAGATGTGCGGTATAGAAGGAGAGGGGGGAAGCGGAGAAGGCAGGAACAGACCTGTGTTATAGAAGGAGAGGGGGGGAAGCGGAGAAGGCAGGAACAGACGTGTGGTATATAAGGAGAGGGGGGAAGCGGAAAAGGCTGGAACAGACGTGTGGAATAGAAGGAGAGGGGGGAAGCGGAGAAGGCAGGAACAGACGTGTGGTATATAAGGAGAGGGGGGAAGCGGAGAAGGCAGGAAAAGACGTGTGGTATAGAAGGAGACGGGGGAAGCGGAGAAGGCAGGAATAGACGTGTGGTATAGAAGGACAGGGGGGAAGTGGAGAAGGCTGGAACAGATGTGTGGTATAGAAGGAGAGGACGGAAGCGGACAAGGCAGGAGCAGACATGTTGTATAGAATGAGAGAATTGAAGCGGAAAAGGCAGGAACAGACGTGTGGTATAGAAGGAGAGGGGAGAAGCGGAGAAAGCAGGAACAGACGTGTGGTATAGAAGGTGAGGTGGGAAGCGGAGAAGGCAGGAACAGACGTGTGGTATAGAAGGAGGGGGGGGAAGCGGAGAAGGCAGGAACAGACGTGTGGTATAGAAGGAGAGGGGGGAAGCGGAGAAGGCAGGAACAGACGTGTGGTATAGAAGGAGAGGGGGGAAGCGGAGAAGGCAGGAACAGACGTGTGGTATAGAAGGAGACGGCGGAAGCGGACAAGGCAGGAGCAGACATGTTGTATAGAATGAGAGAGTTGAAGCGGAAAAGGCAGGAACAGACGTGTGGTATAGAAGGAGAGGGGGGAAGTGGAGAAGGCAAGAACAGAAGTGTGGTATAGAAGGAGAGGGGGTAAGCAGAGAAGGCAGGAACAGACGTGTGGTATAGAAGGATAGGGGGGAACCATAGAAGGCAGGAACAGACGTGTGGTATAGAAGAAGGGGGGAAAAGCGGAAAGGCCGGAACAGACGTGTGGTATAGAAGGTGAGGGGGGAAGCGGAGAAGGCAGGAACAGACGTGTGGTATAGACGGGGAGGGGGGACGCGAAGAAGGCAGGAACAGACGTGTGGTATAGAAGGAGAGGGGGGAAGCGGAGAAGGCAGGAAGAGACGTGTGGCATAGACAGAGAGGGGGGGTAGCGGAGAAGGCAGGAACAGACATGTGGTATAGAAGGAGAGGGGGAAAGCGGAGAAGGCAGGATCAGACGTGTGGTATAGAAGGAGAGGGGGGAAGCGGAGAAGGAGGGAACAGACGTGTTGTATAGAAGTAGAGGGGGGAAGCGGAGAAGGCAGGAATAGACGTGTGGTATATAAGGAGAGGGGGGAACCGGAGAAGGCAGGAACAGACGTGTGGTATAGAAGGAGGGGGGATAAGCGGAGAAGGCCGGAACAGACGTGTGGTATAGAAGGAGAGGGGGGACGCGAAGAAGGCAGGAACAGACGTGTGGTATAGAAGGAGAGGGGGGAAGCGGAGAAGGCAGGGACAGACGTGTGGTATAGAAGTTGAGTGGGCAAGCGGAGAAGGCAGGAACAGACGTGTGGTATAGAAGGAGAGGGGGGAAGCGAAGAGGGCAGGAACAGACTTGTGGTATAGAAGGAGAGGGGGGAAGCGGAGAAGGCAGGAACAGTCGTGTGGTATAGAAGGAGAGAGGGTAAGCGGAGAAGGCAGGAACAGACGTGTGGTATAGAAGGAGAGGGGGGAAGCGGAGAAGGCAGGAACAGACGAGTTGTATAGAAGTAGAGGGGTGAAGCGGAGAAGGCAGGAACAGACGTGTGGTATAGAAGGAGAGGGGGAAGCGGAGAAGGCAGGAACAGACGTGTGGTATAGAAGGAGAGGGGGGAAGCGGAGAAGGCAGGAACAGACGTGTGGTATAGAAGGAGAGGGGGGAAGCGGAGGAGGCACGAACAGATGTGTGGTATAGAAGGAGAGGGGGTAAGCGGAGAAGGCAGGACAGACGTGTGGTATAGAAGGAGAGGGGGGAAGCGGAGAAGGCAGGAACAGACGAGTTGTATAGAAGTAGAGGGGTGAAGAGGAGAAGGCAGGAACAGACGTGTGGTATAGAAGGAGAGGGGGAAGCGGAGAAGGCAGGAACAGACGTGTGGTATAGAAGGAGAGGGGGGAAGCGGAGAAGGCAGGAACAGACGTGTGGTATAGAAGGAGAGGGGGGACGCGGAGGAGGCAGGAACAGGTGTGTGGTATAGAAGGAGATTGGGGGAGCGGAGAATGCAGGAACAGACGTGTGGCATAGAACGAGAGGGGGAAGCGGAGAAGGCTGGAACAGACGTTTGGTATAGAAGGAGAGGGGGGAAGCGGAGAAGGCAGGAACAGATGTGTGGTATAGAAGGAGAGGGGGGAAGCGTAGAAAGCAGGAACAGACGTGTGGTATAGAAGGTGAGGGGGGAAGCGGAGAAGGCAGGAAGAGACGTGTGGCATAGAAGGAGAGGGGGGAAGCGGAGAAGGCAGGAAAAGATGAGTGGTATAGAAGGAGAGGGGGGAAACGGAGAAGGCAGGAACAGACGTACGGTATAGAAGGAGTGGGGGGAAGCGGAGAAAGCAGGAACAGACCTGTGTTATAGAAGGAGAGGTGGGGGAAGCGGAGATGGCAGGAACAGACGTGTGGTACATAAGGAGAGGGGGGAAGCGGAGAAGGCAGGAACAGACGTGTGGTATAGAAGGAGAGGGGGGCAACGGAGAAGGCAGGAACAGACGTGTGGTATAGAAGGAGAGGGGGGAAGCGGAGAAGGCAGGAAAAGATGTGTGGCATAGAAGGAGAGGGGGGAAGCGGAGAAGGCAGGAAGAGACGTGTGGCATAGAAGGAGAGGGGGGAAGCGGAGAAGGCAGGAAAAGACGTGTGGCATAGAAGGAGAGGGGGGAAGCGGAGAAGGCAGGAAGAGACGTGTGGCATAGAAGGTGAGGGGGAAGCGGAGAATGCAGGAAGAGACGTGTGTCATAGAAGGAGAGGGTCGAAGTGGAGAAAGGAGGAACAGACATGTGGTATAGAAGGTGAGGGCGGAAGCGGAGAAGGCAGGAAGAGACGTGTAGCATAGAAAGAGAGGGGGGAAACGGAGAAGGCAGGAAGAGACGTGTGTTATAGAAGGAGAGGGGGGAAGCGGAGAAGGCAGGAAAAGATGTGTGGTATAGAAGGAGAGGGGGGAAGCGGAGAAAGCAGGAACAGACCTGTGTTATAGAAGGAGAGGGGGGGAAGCGGAGAAGGCAGGAACAGACGTCTGGTATATAAGGAGAGGGGGGAAGCGGAGAAGGCTGGAACAGACGTGTGGAATAGAAGGAGAGGGTGGAAGCGGAGAAGGCAGGAACAGACGTGTGGTATAGAAGGAGAGGGGGGAAGCGGAGAAGGCAGGAACAGACGTGTGGTATAGAAGGAGAGGGGGTAAGCGGAGAAGGCAGGAACAGACGTGTGGTATAGAAGGAGAGGGGGGAAGCGGAGAAGGCAGGAAAAGACGTGTGGTATAGATGGAAAGGGGGGAAGCGGAGAAGGCATGAACAGTCGTGTAGTATAGAAGGAGAGGGGGGAAGCGGAGAAGGCAGGAAAAGACGTGTGGTATAGAAGGAGAGGGGGGGAAGCACAGAAAGGAGGAACAGACATATGGTATAGAAGGTGAGGGGGGAAGCGGAGAAGGCAGGAAGAGACGTGTGGCATAGACAGAGAGGGGAAGTAGCCGAGAAGGCAGGAACAGACATGTGGTATAGAAATAGAGGGGGGAAGCGGAGAAGGCAGGAACAGACGTGTGGTATAGAAGGAGAGGGGGGCAGCGGAGAGGGCAGGAACAGACGTGTTGTATTGAAGTAGAGGGGGGAAGCGGAGAAGGCAGGAACAGACGTGTGGTATATAAGGAGAGGGGGGAACCGGAGAAGGCAGGAACAGACTTGTGGTATAGAAGGAGGGGGGAAAAACGGAGAAGGCCGGAACAGACCTGTGGTATAGAAGGAGAGGGGGGAAGCGGAGAAGGCAGGAACAGACGTGTGGTATAGAAAGAGAGGAGGGAAGCGGAGAAGGCTGGAACAGACGTGTGGCATAGAAGGAGAGGGGGGGGAAGCGGAGAAAGGAGGAACAGACATGTGGTATAGAAGGTGAGGGGGGAAGCGGAGAAGGCAGGAACAGACGTGTGGTATAGAAGGAGAGGGGGGAACGGAGAAGGCAGGAACAGACGTGTGGTATAGAAGAAGAGGGGGGAAGCGGAGAAGGCAGGAACAGACGTGTTGTATAGAAGTAGAGGGGGAAGCGGAGATGGCTGGAACAGACGTGTGGTATAGAAGGAGAGGGCGGAAGCGGAGAACGCAGGAATAGACGTGTGGTATATAAGGAGAGGGGGGAACCGGAGAAGGCAGGAACAGACGTGTGGTATAGAAGGAGGGGGGATAAGCGGAGAAGGCCGGAACAGACGTGTGGTATAGAAGGAGAGGGGAGACGCGAAGAAGGCAGCAACAGACGTGTGGTATGGAAGGAAAGGGGGGAAGCGGAGAAGGCAGGAACAGACGTGTGGTATAGAAGTTGAGGGGGCAAGCGGAGAAGGCAGGAACAGACGTGTGGTATAGAAGGAGAGGGGGGAAGTGGAGAAGGCAGGAACAGACGTTTGGTATAGAAAGAGAGGGGGGAAGCGGAAAAGGCAGGAACAGACGTGTGGTATAGAAGGACAGGGGGATGCGGAGAAGGCCTGAACAGACGTGTGGTATAGAAGGAGACGGCGGAAGAGGACAAGGCAGGAGCTGACATGTTGTATAGAATGAGAGAATTGATGCGGAGAAGGCAGAAACAGACGTGTGGTGTAGAAGGAGAGGGGGGAAACGGGGAAGGCAGGAACAGACGTGTGGTATAGAAGGAGAGGGGGTAAGCGGAGAAGGCAGGAACAGACGTGTGGTATAGAAGGAGAGGGGGGAAGCGGAGAAGGCAGGAACAGACGTGTTGTATAGAAGTAGAGGGGGGAAGCGGAGAGGGCAGCAACAGACGTGTGGTATAGAAGGAGATGGGGAAGCGGAGAAGGCAGGAACAGACGTGTGGTATAGAAGGAGAGGGGGGAAGCGGAGAAGGCAGGAACAGACGTGTGGTATAGAAAGAGAGGGGGGACGCGGAGGAGGCAGGAACAGGTGTGTGGTATAGAAGGAGATTGGGGAAGCGGAGAATGCAGGAACAGACGTGTGGCATAGAACGAGAGGGGGAAGCGGAGAAGGCTGGAACAGACGTGTGGTATAGAACGAGAGGGGGGAAACGGAGAAGGCAGGAACAGACGTGTGTTATAGAAGGAGAGGGGGGAAGCGTAGAAGGCAGGAAAAGATGTGTGGCATAGACGGAGAGGGGGGAAGCGGAGAATGCAGGAAGAGACGTGTGGCATAGAAGGAGAGGGGGGAAGCGGAGAAGGCAGGAAAAGACGTGTGGCATAGAAGGAGAGGGGGGAAGCGGAGAAGGCAGGAAGAGACGTGTTGCATAGAAGGTGAGGGGGAACCGGAGAATGCAGGAAGAGACGTGTGTCATAGAAGGAGAGGGGGGAAGTGGAGAAAGGAGGAACAGACATGTGGTATAGAAGGTGAGGGGGGAAGCGGAGAAGGCAGGAAGAGACGTGTAGCATAGAAGGAGAGGGGGGAAGCGGAGAAGGCAGGAAGAGACGTGTGGTATAGAAGGAGAGGGGGGAAGCGGAGAAGGCAGGAAAATATGTGTGCTATAGAAGGAGAGGGGGGAAGCGGAGAAGGCAGGAAAAGATGTGCGGTATAGAAGGAGAGGGGGGAAGCGGAGAAGGCAGGAACAGACCTGTGTTATAGAAGGAGAGGGGGGGAAGCGGAGAAGGCAGGAACAGACGTGTGGTATATAAGGAGAGGGGGGAAGCGGAAAAGGCTGGAACAGACGTGTGGAATAGAAGGAGAGGGGGGAAGCGGAGAAGGCAGGAACAGACGTGTGGTATATAAGGAGAGGGGGGAAGCGGAGAAGGCAGGAAAAGACGTGTGGTATAGAAGGAGACGGGGGAAGCGGAGAAGGCAGGAATAGACGTGTGGTATAGAAGGACAGGGGGGAAGTGGAGAAGGCTGGAACAGATGTGTGGTATAGAAGGAGAGGACGGAAGCGGACAAGGCAGGAGCAGACATGTTGTATAGAATGAGAGAATTGAAGCGGAAAAGGCAGGAACAGACGTGTGGTATAGAAGGAGAGGGGAGAAGCGGAGAAAGCAGGAACAGACGTGTGGTATAGAAGGTGAGGTGGGAAGCGGAGAAGGCAGGAACAGACGTGTGGTATAGAAGGAGGGGGGGGAAGCGGAGAAGGCAGGAACAGACGTGTGGTATAGAAGGAGAGGGGGGAAGCGGAGAAGGCAGGAACAGACGTGTGGTATAGAAGGAGAGGGGGGAAGCGGAGAAGGCAGGAACAGACGTGTGGTATAGAAGGAGACGGCGGAAGCGGACAAGGCAGGAGCAGACATGTTGTATAGAATGAGAGAGTTGAAGCGGAAAAGGCAGGAACAGACGTGTGGTATAGAAGGAGAGGGGGGAAGTGGAGAAGGCAAGAACAGAAGTGTGGTATAGAAGGAGAGGGGGTAAGCGGAGAAGGCAGGAACAGACGTGTGGTATAGAAGGAGAGGGGGGAACCATAGAAGGCAGGAACAGACGTGTGGTATAGAAGAAGGGGGGAAAAGCGGAAAGGCAGGAACAGACGTGTGGTATAGACGGGGAGGGGGGACGCGAAGAAGGCAGGAACAGACGTGTGGTATAGAAGGAGAGGGGGGAAGCGGAGAAGGCAGGAAGAGACGTGTGGCATAGACAGAGAGGGGGGGTAGCGGAGAAGGCAGGAACAGACATGTGGTATAGAAGGAGAGGGGGAAAGCGGAGAAGGCAGGATCAGACGTGTGGTATAGAAGGAGAGGGGGGAAGCGGAGAAGGAGGGAACAGACGTGTTGTATAGAAGTAGAGGGGGGAAGCGGAGAAGGCAGGAATAGACGTGTGGTATATAAGGAGAGGGGGGAACCGGAGAAGGCAGGAACAGACGTGTGGTATAGAAGGAGGGGGGATAAGCGGAGAAGGCCGGAACAGACGTGTGGTATAGAAGGAGAGGGGGGACGCGAAGAAGGCAGGAACAGACGTGTGGTATAGAAGGAGAGGGGGGAAGCGGAGAAGGCAGGGACAGACGTGTGGTATAGAAGTTGAGTGGGCAAGCGGAAAAGGCAGGAACAGACGTGTGGTATAGAAGGAGAGGGGGGAAGCGAAGAGGGCAGGAACAGACTTGTGGTATAGAAGGAGAGGGGGGAAGCGGAGAAGGCAGGAACAGTCGTGTGGTATAGAAGGAGAGAGGGTAAGCGGAGAAGGCAGGAACAGACGTGTGGTATAGAAGGAGAGGGGGGAAGCGGAGAAGGCAGGAACAGACGAGTTGTATAGAAGTAGAGGGGTGAAGCGGAGAAGGCAGGAACAGACGTGTGGTATAGAAGGAGAGGGGGAAGCGGAGAAGGCAGGAACAGACGTGTGGTATAGAAGGAGAGGGGGGAAGCGGAGAAGGCAGGAACAGACGTGTGGTATAGAAGGAGAGGGGGGAAGCGGAGGAGGCACGAACAGATGTGTGGTATAGAAGGAGAGGGGGTAAGCGGAGAAGGCAGGACAGACGTGTGGTATAGAAGGAGAGGGGGGAAGCGGAGAAGGCAGGAACAGACGTGTGGTATAGAAGGAGAGGGGGAAGCGGAGAAGGCAGGAACAGACGTGTGGTATAGAAGGAGAGGGGGGAAGCGGAGAAGGCAGGAACAGACGTGTGGTATAGAAGGAGAGGGGGGACGCGGAGGAGGCAGGAACAGGTGTGTGGTATAGAAGGAGATTGGGGGAGCGGAGAATGCAGGAACAGACGTGTGGCATAGAACGAGAGGGGGAAGCGGAGAAGGCTGGAACAGACGTTTGGTATAGAAGGAGAGGGGGGAAGCGGAGAAGGCAGGAACAGATGTGTGGTATAGAAGGAGAGGGGGGAAGCGTAGAAAGCAGGAACAGACGTGTGGTATAGAAGGTGAGGGGGGAAGCGGAGAAGGCAGGAAGAGACGTGTGGCATAGAAGGAGAGGGGGGAAGCGGAGAAGGCAGGAAAAGATGAGTGGTATAGAAGGAGAGGGGGGAAACGGAGAAGGCAGGAACAGACGTACGGTATAGAAGGAGTGGGGGGAAGCGGAGAAAGCAGGAACAGACCTGTGTTATAGAAGGAGAGGTGGGGGAAGCGGAGATGGCAGGAACAGACGTGTGGTACATAAGGAGAGGGGGGAAGCGGAGAAGGCAGGAACAGACGTGTGGTATAGAAGGAGAGGGGGGCAACGGAGAAGGCAGGAACAGACGTGTGGTATAGAAGGAGAGGGGGGCAACGGAGAAGGCAGGAACAGACGTGTGGTATAGAAGGAGAGGGGGGAAGCGGAGAAGGCAGGAAAAGATGTGTGGCATAGAAGGAGAGGGGGGAAGCGGAGAAGGCAGGAAGAGACGTGTGGCATAGAAGGAGAGGGGGGAAGCGGAGAAGGCAGGAAAAGACGTGTGGCATAGAAGGAGAGGGGGGAAGCGGAGAAGGCAGGAAGAGACGTGTGGCATAGAAGGTGAGGGGGAAGCGGAGAATGCAGGAAGAGACGTGTGTCATAGAAGGAGAGGGTCGAAGTGGAGAAAGGAGGAACAGACATGTGGTATAGAAGGTGAGGGCGGAAGCGGAGAAGGCAGGAAGAGACGTGTAGCATAGAAAGAGAGGGGGGAAACGGAGAAGGCAGGAAGAGACGTGTGTTATAGAAGGAGAGGGGGGAAGCGGAGAAGGCAGGAAAAGATGTGTGGTATAGAAGGAGAGGGGGGAAGCGGAGAAAGCAGGAACAGACCTGTGTTATAGAAGGAGAGGGGGGGAAGCGGAGAAGGCAGGAACAGACGTCTGGTATATAAGGAGAGGGGGGAAGCGGAGAAGGCTGGAACAGACGTGTGGAATAGAAGGAGAGGGTGGAAGCGGAGAAGGCAGGAACAGACGTGTGGTATAGAAGGAGAGGGGGGAAGCGGAGAAGGCAGGAACAGACGTGTGGTATAGAAGGAGAGGGGGTAAGCGGAGAAGGCAGGAACAGACGTGTGGTATAGAAGGAGAGGGGGGAAGCGGAGAAGGCAGGAAAAGACGTGTGGTATAGAAGGAGAGGGCGGAAGCGGACAAGGCAGGAGCAGACATGTTGTATAGAATGAGAGAGTTGAAGCGGAAAAGGCAGGAACAGACGTGTGGTATAGAAGGAGAGGGGGTAAGCGGAGAAGGCAGGAACAGACGTGTGGTATAGAAGGAGAGGGGGGAACCATAGAATGCAGGAACAGACGTGTGGTATAGAAGGAGGGGGGAAAAGCGGAGAAGGCCGGAACAGACGTGTGGTATAGAAGGTGAGGGGGGAAGCGGAGAAGGCAGGAACAGACGTGTGGTATAGACGGGGAGGGGGGACGCGAAGAAGGCAGGAACAGACGTGTGGTATAGAAGGAGAGGGGGGAAGCGGAGAAGGCAGGAAGAGACGTGTGGCATAGACAGAGAGGTGGGGTAGCGGAGAAGGCAGGAACAGACATGTGGTATAGAAGGAGAGGGGGAAAGCGGAGAAGGCAGGAACAGACGTGTGGTATAGAAGGAGAGGGGGGAAGCGGAGAAGGAGGGAACAGACGTGTTGTATAGAAGTAGAGGGGGGAAGCGGAGAAGGCAGGAACAGACGTGTGGTATAGAAGGAGAGGGGGGAAGCGGAGAAGGCTGGAACAGATGTGTGGCATAGAAGGAGAGGGGGGGGAAGCGGAGAAAGGAGGAACAGACATGTGGTATTGAAGGTGAGGGGGGAAGCAGAGAAGGCAGGAACAGACGTGTGGCATAGACAGAGAGGGGGGGTAGCGGAGAAGGCAGGAACAGACATGTGGTATAGAAGGAGTGGGGGGAAGCGGAGAAGGCAGGAACAGACGTGTGGTATAGAAGGAGAGGGGGGAAGCGGAAAGTGGCAGGAACAGACGTGTTGTATAGAAGTAGAGGGGGGAAGTGGAGAAGGCAGGAAAAGACGTGTGGTATATAAGGAGAGGGGGGAACCGGAGAAGACAGGAACAGACGTGTGGTATAGAAGGAGGGGGAAAATGCGGAGAAGGCCGGAACAGACGAGTGGTATAGAAAGAGAGGGGGGACGCGAAGAAGGCAGGAACAGACGTGTGGTATAGAAGGAGAGGGGGGGGGGGAAGCGGAGAAGGCAGGAAAAGACGTGTGGTATAGATGGAAAGGGGGGAAGCGGAGAAGGCATGAACAGTCGTGTAGTATAGAAGGAGAGGGGGGAAGCGGAGAAGGCAGGAAAAGACGTGTGGTATAGAAGGAGAGGGGGGGAAGCACAGAAAGGAGGAACAGACATATGGTATAGAAGGTGAGGGGGGAAGCGGAGAAGGCAGGAAGAGACGTGTGGCATAGACAGAGAGGGGAAGTAGCCGAGAAGGCAGGAACAGACATGTGGTATAGAAATAGAGGGGGGAAGCGGAGAAGGCAGGAACAGACGTGTGGTATAGAAGGAGAGGGGGGCAGCGGAGAGGGCAGGAACAGACGTGTTGTATTGAAGTAGAGGGGGGAAGCGGAGAAGGCAGGAACAGACGTGTGGTATATAAGGAGAGGGGGGAACCGGAGAAGGCAGGAACAGACTTGTGGTATAGAAGGAGGGGGGAAAAACGGAGAAGGCCGGAACAGACCTGTGGTATAGAAGGAGAGGGGGGAAGCGGAGAAGGCAGGAACAGACGTGTGGTATAGAAAGAGAGGAGGGAAGCGGAGAAGGCTGGAACAGACGTGTGGCATAGAAGGAGAGGGGGGGGGAAGCGGAGAAAGGAGGAACAGACATGTGGTATAGAAGGTGAGGGGGGAAGCGGAGAAGGCAGGAACAGACGTGTGGTATAGAAGGAGAGGGGGGAACGGAGAAGGCAGGAACAGACGTGTGGTATAGAAGAAGAGGGGGGAAGCGGAGAAGGCAGGAACAGACGTGTTGTATAGAAGTAGAGGGGGAAGCGGAGATGGCTGGAACAGACGTGTGGTATAGAAGGAGAGGGCGGAAGCGGAGAACGCAGGAATAGACGTGTGGTATATAAGGAGAGGGGGGAACCGGAGAAGGCAGGAACAGACGTGTGGTATAGAAGGAGGGGGGATAAGCGGAGAAGGCCGGAACAGACGTGTGGTATAGAAGGAGAGGGGAGACGCGAAGAAGGCAGCAACAGACGTGTGGTATGGAAGGAAAGGGGGGAAGCGGAGAAGGCAGGAACAGACGTGTGGTATAGAAGTTGAGGGGGCAAGCGGAGAAGGCAGGAACAGACGTGTGGTATAGAAGGAGAGGGGGGAAGTGGAGAAGGCAGGAACAGACGTTTGGTATAGAAAGAGAGGGGGGAAGCGGAAAAGGCAGGAACAGACGTGTGGTATAGAAGGACAGGGGGATGCGGAGAAGGCCTCAACAGACGTGTGGTATAGAAGGAGACGGCGGAAGCGGACAAGGCAGGAGCTGACATGTTGTATAGAATGAGAGAATTGATGCGGAGAAGGCAGAAACAGACGTGTGGTGTAGAAGGAGAGGGGGGAAACGGGGAAGGCAGGAACAGACGTGTGGTATAGAAGGAGAGGGGGTAAGCGGAGAAGGCAGGAACAGACGTGTGGTATAGAAGGAGAGGGGGGAAGCGGAGAAGGCAGGAACAGACGTGTTGTATAGAAGTAGAGGGGGGAAGCGGAGAGGGCAGCAACAGACGTGTGGTATAGAAGGAGATGGGGAAGCGGAGAAGGCAGGAACAGACGTGTGGTATAGAAGGAGAGGGGGGAAGCGGAGAAGGCAGGAACAGACGTGTGGTATAGAAAGAGAGGGGGGACGCGGAGGAGGCAGGAACAGGTGTGTGGTATAGAAGGAGATTGGGGAAGCGGAGAATGCAGGAACAGACGTGTGGCATAGAACGAGAGGGGGAAGCGGAGAAGGCTGGAACAGACGTGTGGTATAGAACGAGAGGGGGGAAACGGAGAAGGCAGGAACAGACGTGTGGTATAGAAGGAGAGGGGGGAAGCGTAGAAGGCAGGAAAATATGTGTGGCATAGACGGAGAGGGGGGAAGCGGAGAATGCAGGAAGAGACGTGTGGCATAGGAGAGGGGGGAAGCGGAGAAGGCAGGAAAAGACGTGTGGCATAGAAGGTGAGGGGGGAAGCGGAGAAGGCAGGAAGAGACGTGTTGCATAGAAGGTGAGGGGGAAGCGGAGAATGCAGGAAGAGACGTGTGTCATAGAAGGAGAGGGGGGAAGTGGAGAAAGGAGGAACAGACATGTGGTATAGAAGGTGAGGGGGGAAGCGGAGAAGGCAGGAAGAGACGTGTAGCATAGAAGGAGAGGGGGGAAGCGGAGAAGGCAGGAAGAGACGTGTGGTATAGAAGGAGAGGGGGGAAGCGGAGAAGGCAGGAAAAGATGTGTGCTATAGAAGGAGAGGGGGGAAGCGGAGAAGGCAGGAAAAGATGTGGGGTATAGAAGGAGAGGGGGGAAGCGGAGAAGGCAGGAACAGACCTGTGTTATAGAAGGAGAGGGGGGGAAGCGGAGAAGGCAGGAACAGACGTGTGGTATATAAGGAGAGGGGGGAAGCGGAAAAGGCTGGAACAGACGTGTGGAATAGAAGGAGAGGGGGGAAGCGGAGAAGGCAGGAACAGACGTGTGGTATATAAGGAGAGGGGGGAAGCGGAGAAGGCAGGAAAAGACGTGTGGTATAGAAGGAGAGGGGGGAAGCGGAGAAGGCAGGAATAGACGTGTGGTATAGAAGGACAGGGGGGAAGTGGAGAAGGCTGGAACAGATGTGTGGTATAGAAGGAGAGGACGGAAGCGGACAAGGCAGGAGCAGACATGTTGTATAGAATGAGAGAATTGAAGCGGAAAAGGCAGGAACAGACGTGTGGTATAGAAGGAGAGGGGAGAAGCGGAGAAAGCAGGAACAGACGTGTGGTATAGAAGGTGAGGTGGGAAGCGGAGAAGGCAGGAACAGACGTGTGGTATAGAAGGAGGGGGGGGAAGCGGAGAAGGCAGGAACAGACGTGTGGTATAGAAGGAGAGGGGGGAAGCGGAGAAGGCAGGAACAGACGTGTGGTATAGAAGGAGAGGGGGGAAGCGGAGAAGGCAGGAACAGACGTGTGGTATAGAAGGAGACGGCGGAAGCGGACAAGGCAGGAGCAGACATGTTGTATAGAATGAGAGAGTTGAAGCGGAAAAGGCAGGAACAGACGTGTGGTATAGAAGGAGAGGGGGGAAGTGGAGAAGGCAGGAACAGAAGTGTGGTATAGAAGGAGAGGGGGTAAGCGGAGAAGGCAGGAACAGACGTGTGGTATAGAAGGAGAGGGGGGAACCATAGAAGGCAGGAACAGACGTGTGGTATAGAAGAAGGGGGGAAAAGCGGAAAGGCCGGAACAGACGTGTGGTATAGAAGGTGAGGGGGGAAGCGGAGAAGGCAGGAACAGACGTGTGGTATAGACGGGGAGGGGGGACGCGAAGAAGGCAGGAACAGACGTGTGGTATAGAAGGAGAGGGGGGAAGCGGAGAAGGCAGGAAGAGGCGTGTGGCATAGACAGAGAGGGGGGGTAGCGGAGAAGGCAGGAACAGACATGTGGTATAGAAGGAGAGGGGGAACGCGGAGAAGGCTGGATCAGACGTGTGGTATAGAAGGAGAGGGGGGAAGCGGAGAAGGAGGGAACAGACGTGTTGTATAGAAGTAGAGGGGGGAAGCGGAGAAGGCAGGAATAGACGTGTGGTATATAAGGAGAGGGGGGAACCGGAGAAGGCAGGAACAGACGTGTGGTATAGAAGGAGGGGGGATAAGCGGAGAAGGCCGGAACAGACGTGTGGTATAGAAGGAGAGGGGGGACGCGAAGAAGGCAGGAACAGACGTGTGGTATAGAAGGAGAGGGGGGAAGCGGAGAAGGCAGGGACAGACGTGTGGTATAGAAGTTGAGTGGGCAAGCGGAGAAGGCAGGAACAGACGTGTGGTATAGAAGGAGAGGGGGGAAGCGAAGATGGCAGGAACAGACTTGTGGTATAGAAGGAGAGGGGGGAAGCGGAGAAGGCAGGAACAGTCGTGTGGTATAGAAGGAGAGAGGGTAAGCGGAGAAGGCAGGAACAGACGTGTGGTATAGAAGGAGAGGGGGGAAGCGGAGAAGGCAGGAACAGACGAGTTGTATAGAAGTAGAGGGGTGAAGCGGAGAAGGCAGGAACAGACGTGTGGTATAGAAGGAGAGGGGGAAGCGGAGAAGGCAGGAACAGACGTGTGGTATAGAAGGAGAGGGGGGAAGCGGAGAAGGCAGGAACAGACGTGTGGTATAGAAGGAGAGGGGGGAAGCGGAGGAGGCACGAACAGATGTGTGGTATAGAAGGAGAGGGGGTAAGCGGAGAAGGCAGGACAGACGTGTGGTATAGAAGGAGAGGGGGGAAGCGGAGAAGGCAGGAACAGACGAGTTGTATAGACGTAGAGGGGTGAAGAGGAGAAGGCAGGAACAGACGAGTGGTATAGAAGGAGAGGGGGAAGCGGAGAAGGCAGGAACAGACGTGTGGTATAGAAGGAGATGGGAAGGCGGAGAAGGCAGGAACAGACCTGTGGTATAGAAGGAGAGGGGGGAAGCGGAGAAGGCAGGAACAGACGTGTGGTATAGAAGGAGAGGGGGGACGCGGAGGAGGTAGGAACAGGTGTGTGGTATAGAAGGAGATTGGGGAAGCGGAGAATGCAGGAACAGACGTGTGGCATAGAACGAGAGGGGGAAGCGGAGAAGGCTGGAACAGACGTTTGGTATAGAAGGAGAGGGGGGAAGCGGAGAAGGCAGGAACAGATGTGTGGTATAGAAGGAGAGGGGGGAAGCGGAGAAAGCAGGAACAGACGTGTGGTATAGAAGGTGAGGGGGGAAGCGGAGAAGGCAGGAAGAGACGTGTGGCATAGAAGGAGAGGGGGGAAGCGGAGAAGGCAGGAAAAGATGAGTGGTATAGAAGGAGAGGGGGGAAACGGAGAAGGCAGGAACAGACGTACGGTATAGAAGGAGTGGGGGGAAGCGGAGAAAGCAGGAACAGACCTGTGTTATAGAAGGAGAGGTGGGGGAACCGGAGATGGCAGGAACAGACGTGTGGTACATAAGGAGAGGGGGGAAGCGGAGAAGGCAGGAACAGACGTGTGGTATAGAAGGAGAGGGGGGAAACGGGGAAGGCAGGAACAGACGTGTGGTATAGAAGGAGAGGGGAGAAGCGGAGAAGGCAGGAAAAGATGTGTGGCATAGAAGGAGAGGGGGGAAGCGGAGAAGGCAGGAAGAGACGTGTGGCATAGAAGGAGAGGGGGGAAGCGGAGAAGGCAGGAAAAGACGTGTGGCATAGAAGGAGAGGGGGGAAGCGGAGAAGGCAGGAAGAGACGTGTGGCATAGAAGGTGAGGGGGAAGCGGAGAATGCAGGAAGAGACGTGTGTCATAGAAGGAGAGGGGGGAAGTGGAGAAAGGAGGAACAGACATGTGGTATAGAAGGTGAGGGGGGAAGCGGAGAAGGCAGGAAGAGACGTGTAGCATAGAAGGAGAGGGGGGAAGCGGAGAAGGCAGGAAGAGACGTGTGGTATAGAAGGAGAGGGGGGAAGCGGAGAAGGCAGGAAAAGATGTGTGGTATAGAAGGAGAGGGGGGAAGCGGAGAAGGCAGGAACAGAAGTGTGGTATAGAAGGAGAGGGGGTAAGCGGAGAAGGCAGGAACAGACGTGTGGTATATAAGGAGAGGGGGGAAGCGGAGAAGGCAGGAAAAGACGTGTGGTATAGAAGGGGGGGGGAAGCGGAGAAGGCAGGAATAGACGTGTGGTATAGAAGGACAGGGGGGAAGAGGAGAAGGCTGGAACAGATGTGTGGTATAGAAGGAGAGGGCAGAAGCGGACAAGGCAGGAGCAGACATGTTGTATAGAATGAGAGAATTGAAGCGGAAAAGGCAGGAACAGACGTGTGGTATAGAAGGAGAGGGGGGAAGCGGAGAAAGCAGGAACAGACGTGTGGTATAGAAGGTGAGGTGGGAAGCGGAGAAGGCAGGAACAGACGTGTGGTATAGAAGGAGAGGGGGGAAGCGGAGAAGGCAGGAACAGACGTGTGGTATAGAAGGAGAGGGGGGAAGCGGAGAAGGCAGGAACAGACGTGTGGTATAGAAGGAGAGGGGGGAAGCGGAGAAGGCAGGAAAAGACGTGTGGTATAGAAGGAGAGGGCGGAAGCGGACAAGGCAGGAGCAGACATGTTGTATAGAATGAGAGAGTTGAAGCGGAAAAGGCAGGAACAGACGTGTGGTATAGAAGGAGAGGGGGGAAGCGGAGAAGGCAGGAACAGAAGTGTGGTATAGAAGGAGAGGGGGTAAGCGGAGAAGGCAGGAACAGACGTGTGGTATAGAAGGAGAGGGGGGAACCATAGAAGGCAGGAACAGACGTGTGGTATAGAAGGAGGGGGGAAAAGCGGAGAAGGCCGGAACAGACGTGTGGTATAGAAGGTGAGGGGGGAAGCGGAGAAGGCAGGAACAGACGTGTGGTATAGACGGGGAGGGGGCACGGGAAGAAGGCAGGATCAGACGTGTGGTATAGAAGGAGAGGGGGGAAGCGGAGAAGGCAGGAAGAGACGTGTGGCATAGACAGAGAGGGGGGGTAGCGGAGAAGGCAGGAACAGACATGTGGTATAGAAGGAGAGGGGGAAAGCGGAGAAGGCAGGAACAGACGTGTGGTATAGAAGGAGAGGGGGGAAGCGGAGAAGGAGGGAACAGACGTGTTGTATAGAAGTAGAGGGGGGAAGCGGAGAAGGCAGGAACAGACGTGTGGTATAGAAGGAGAGGGGGGAAGCGGAGAAGGCTGGAACAGATGTGTGGCATAGAAGGAGAGGGGGGGGAAGCGGAGAAAGGAGGAACAGACTTGTGGTATTGAAGGTGAGGGGGGAAGCAGAGAAGGCAGGAACAGACGTGTGGCATAGACAGAGAGGGAGGGTAGCGGAGAAGGCAGGAACAGACATGTGGTATAGAAGGAGAGGGGGGAAGCGGAGAAGGCAGGAACAGACGTGTGGTATAGAAGGAGAGGGGGGAAGCGGAGAAGGCAGGAACAGACGTGTTGTATAGAAGTAGAGGGGGGAAGCGGAGAAGGCAGGAAAAGACGTGTGGTATATAAGGAGAGGGGGGAACCGGAGAAGGCAGGAACAGACGTGTGGTATAGAAGGAGGGGGAAAATGCGGAGAAGGCCGGAACAGACGTGTGGTATAGAAAGAGAGGGGGGACGCGAAGAAGGCAGGAACAGACGTGTGGTATAGAAGGAGAGGGGGGGGGGAAACGGAGAAGGCAGGAACAGACGTGTGGTATAGAAGGAGAGGGGGGAAGCGGAGGAGGCATGAACAGATGTGTGGTATAGAAGGAGAGGGGGTAAGCGGAGAAGGCAGGACAGACGTGTGGTATAGAAGGAGAGGGGGGAAGCGGAGAAGGCAGGAACAGACGAGTTGTATAGAAGTAGAGGGGTGAAGAGGAGAAGGCAGGAACAGACGAGTGGTATAGAAGGAGAGGGGGAAGCGGAGAAGGCAGGAACAGACGTGTGGTATAGAAGGAGATGGGAAGGCGGAGAAGGCAGGAACAGACCTGTGGTATAGAAGGAGAGGGGGGAAGCGGAGAAGGCAGGAACAGACGTGTGGTATAGAAGGAGAGGGGGGACGCGGAGGAGGTAGGAACAGGTGTGTGGTATAGAAGGAGATTGGGGAAGCGGAGAATGCAGGAACAGACGTGTGGCATAGAACGAGAGGGGGAAGCGGAGAAGGCTGGAACAGACGTTTGGTATAGAAGGAGAGGGGGGAAGCGGAGAAGGCAGGAACAGATGTGTGGTATAGAAGGAGAGGGGGGAGGCGGAGAAAGCAGGAACAGACGTGTGGTATAGAAGGTGAGGGGGGAAGCGTAGAAGGCAGGAAGAGACGTGTGGCATAGAAGGAGAGGGGGGAAGCGGAGAAGGCAGGAAAAGATGAGTGGTATAGAAGGAGAGGGGGGAAACGGAGAAGGCAGGAACAGACGTACGGTATAGAAGGAGTGGGGGGAAGCGGAGAAAGCAGGAACAGACCTGTGTTATAGAAGGAGAGGTGGGGGAACCGGAGATGGCAGGAACAGACGTGTGGTACATAAGGAGAGGGGGGAAGCGGAGAAGGCAGGAACAGACGTGTGGTATAGAAGGAGAGGGGGAAAACGGAGAAGGCAGGAACAGACGTGTGGTATAGAAGGAGAGGGGAGAAGCGGAGAAGGCAGGAAAAGATGTGTGGCATAGAAGGAGAGGGGGGAAGCGGAGAAGGCAGGAAGAGACGTGTGGCATAGAAGGAGAGGGGGGAAGCGGAGAAGGCAGGTAAAGACGTGTGGCATAGAAGGAGAGGGGGGAAGCGGAGAAGGCAGGAAGAGACGTGTGGCATAGAAGGTGAGGGGGAAGCGGAGAATGCAGGAAGAGACGTGTGTCATAGAAGGAGAGGGGGGAAGTGGAGAAAGGAGGAACAGACATGTGGTATAGAAGGTGAGGGGGGAAGCGGAGAAGGCAGGAAGAGACGTGTAGCATAGAAGGAGAGGGGGGAAGCGGAGAAGGCAGGAAGAGACGTGTGGTATAGAAGGAGAGGGGGGAAGCGGAGAAGGCAGGAAAAGATGTGTGGTATAGAAGGAGAGGGGGGAAGCGGAGAAGGCAGGAACAGAAGTGTGGTATAGAAGGAGAGGGGGTAAGCGGAGAAGGCAGGAACAGACGTGTGGTATATAAGGAGAGGGGGGAAGCGGAGAAGGCAGGAAAAGACGTGTGGTATAGAAGGGGGGGGGAAGCGGAGAAGGCAGGAATAGACGTGTGGTATAGAAGGACAGGGGGGAAGAGGAGAAGGCTGGAACAGATGTGTGGTATAGTAGGAGAGGGCGGAAGCGGACAAGGCAGGAGCAGACATGTTGTATAGAATGAGAGAATTGAAGCGGAAAAGGCAGGAACAGACGTGTGGTATAGAAGGAGAGGGGGGAAGCGGAGAAAGCAGGAACAGACGTGTGGTATAGAAGGTGAGGTGGGAAGCGGAGAAGGCAGGAACAGACGTGTGGTATAGAAGGAGAGGGGGGAAGCGGAGAGGGCAGGAACAGACGTGTGGTATAGAAGGAGAGGGGGGAAGCGGAGAAGGCAGGAACATACGTGTGGTATAGAAGGAGAGGGGGGAAGCGGAGAAGGCAGGAAAAGATGTGTGGTATAGAAGGAGAGGGCGGAAGCGGACAAGGCAGGAGCAGACATGTTGTATAGAATGAGAGAGTTGAAGCGGAAAAGGCAGGAACAGACGTGTGGTATAGAAGGAGAGGGGGGAAGCGGAGAAGTCAGGAACAGAAGTGTGGTATAGAAGGAGAGGGGGTAAGCGGAGAAGGCAGGAACAGACGTGTGGTATGGAAGGAGAGGGGGGAACCATAGAAGGCAGGAACAGACGTGTGGTATAGAAGGAGGGGGGAAAAGCGGAGAAGGCCGGAACAGACGTGTGGTATAGAAGGTGAGGGGGGAAGCGGAGAAGGCAGGAACAGACGTGTGGTATAGACGGGGAGGGGGGACGGGAAGAAGGCAGGATCAGACGTGTGGTATAGAAGGAGAGGGGGGAAGCGGAGAAGGCAGGAAGAGACGTGTGCCATAGACAGAGAGGGGGGGTAGCGGAGAAGGCAGGAACAGACATGTGGTATAGAAGGAGAGGGGGAAAGCGGAGAAGGCAGGAACAGACGTGTGGTATAGAAGGAGAGGGGGGAAGCGGAGAAGGAGGGAACAGACGTGTTGTATAGAAGTAGAGGGGGGAAGCGGAGAAGGCAGGAACAGACGTGTGGTATAGAAGGAGAGGGGGGAAGCGGAGAAGGCTGGAACAGATGTGTGGCATAGAAGGAGAGGGGGGGGAAGCGGAGAAAGGAGGAACAGACATGTGGTATTGAAAGTGAGGGGGGAAGCAGAGAAGGCAGGAACAGACGTGTGGCATAGACAGAGAGGGGGGGTAGCGGAGAAGGCAGGAACAGACATGTGGTATAGAAGGAGAGGGGGGAAGCGGAGAAGGCAGGAACAGACGTGTGGTATAGAAGGAGAGGGGGGAAGCGGAGAAGGCAGGAACAGACGTGTTGTATAGAAGTAGAGGGGGGAAGCGGAGAAGGCAGGAAAAGACGTGTGGTATATAAGGAGAGGGGGGAACCGGAGAAGGCAGGAACAGACGTGTGGTATAGAAGGAGGGGGAAAATGCGGAGAAGGCCGGAACAGACGTGTGGTATAGAAAGAGAGGGGGGACGCGAAGAAGGCAGGAACAGACGTGTGGTATAGAAGGAGAGGGGGGGGGAAGCGGAGAAGGCAGGAAAAGACGTGTGGTATAGATGGAAAGGGGGGAAGCGGAGAAGGCAGGAACAGTCGTGTAGTATAGAAGGAGAGGGGGGAAGCGGAGAAGGCAGGAAAAGACGTGTGGTATAGAAGGAGAGGGGGGGAAGCACAGAAAGGAGGAACAGACATATGGTATAGAAGGTGAGGGGGGAAGCGGAGAAGGCAGGAAGAGACGTGTGGCATAGACAGAGAGGGGGGGTAGCCGAGAAGGCAGGAACAGACATGTGGTATAGAAATAGAGGGGGGAAGCGGAGAAGGCAGGAACAGACGTGTGGTATAGAAGGAGAGGGGGGCAGCGGAAAGGGCAGGAACAGACGTGTTGTATTGAAGTAGAGGGGGGAAGCGGAGAAGGCAGGAACAGACGTGTGGTATATAAGGAGAGGGGGGAACCGGAGAAGGCAGGAACAGACTTGTGGTATAGAAGGAGGGGGGAAAAACGGAGAAGGCCGGAACAGACGTGTGGTATAGAAGGAGAGGGGGGAAGCGGAGAAGGCAGGAACAGACGTGTGGTATAGAAAGAGAGGAGGGAAGCGGAGAAGGCTGGAACAGACGTGTGGCATAGAAGGAGAGTGGGGGAAGCGGAGAAAGGAGGAACAGACATGTGGTATAGAAGGTGAGGAGGGAAGCGGAGAAGGCAGGAACAGACGTGTGGTATAGAAGGAGAGGGGGGAACGGAGAAGGCAGGAACAAACGTGTGGAATAGAAGAAGAGGGGGGAAGCGGAGAAGGCAGGAACAGACGTGTTGTATAGAAGTAGAGGGGGAAGCGGAGAAGGCTGGAACAGACGTGTGGTATAGAAGGAGAGGGCGGAAGCGGAGAAGGCAGGAATAGACGTGTGGTATATAAGGAGAGGGGGGAACCGGAGAAGGCAGGAACAGACGTGTGGTATAGAAGGAGGGGGGATAAGCGGAGAAGCCCGGAACAGACGTGTGGTATAGAAGGAGAGGGGAGACGCGAAGAAGGCAGCAACAGACGTGTGGTATAGAAGGAAAGGGGGGAAGCGGAGAAGGCAGGAACAGACGTGTATTATAGAAGTTGAGGGGACAAGCGGAGAAGGCAGGAACAGACGTGTGGTATAGAAGGAGAGGGGGGAAGCGGAGAGGGCAGGAACAGACGTGTGGTATAGAAGGAGAGGGGGGAAGCGGAGAAGGCAGGAACAGACGTGTGGTATAGAACTAGAGGGGGGAAGCGGAGAAGGCAGGAACAGACGTGTGGTATAGAAGGAGAGGGGGGAAGCGGAGAAGGCAGGAACAGACGTGTGGTATAGAAGGAGACGGCGGAAGCGGACAAGGCAGGAGCAGACATGTTGTATAGAATGAGAGAGTTGAAGCGGAAAAGGCAGGAACAGACGTGTGGTATAGAAGGAGAGGGGGGAAGCGGAGAAAGCAGGAACAGACGTGTGGTATAGAAGGTGAGGTGGGAAGCGGAGAAGGCAGGAACAGACGTGTGGTATAGAAGGAGAGGGGGGAAGCGGAGAAGGCAGGAACAGACGTGTGGTATAGAAGGAGAGGGGGGAAGCGGAGAAGGCAGGAACAGACGTGTGGTATAGAAGGAGAGGGGGGAAGCGGAGAAGGCAGGAACAGACGTGTGGTATAGAAGGAGACGGCGGAAGCGGACAAGGCAGGAGCAGACATGTTGTATAGAATGAGAGAGTTGAAGCGGAAAAGGCAGGAACAGACGTGTGGTATAGAAGGAGAGGGGGGAAGCGGAGAAAGCAGGAACAGAAGTGTGGTATAGAAGGAGAGGGGGGAAGCGGAGAAGGCAGGAACAGACGTGTGGTATAGAAAGAGAGGGGGGAACCATAGAAGGCAGGAACAGACGTGTGGTATAGAAGGAGGGGGGAAAAGCGGAGAAGGCCGGAACAGACGTGTGGTATAGAAGGTGAGGGGGGAAGCCGAGAAGGCAGGAACAGACGTGTGGTATAGACGGGGAGGGGGGACGCGAAGAAGGCAGGAACAGACGTGTGGTATAGAGGGAGAGGGGGGCAGCGGAGAAGGCAGGAAGAGACGTGTGGCATAGACAGAGAGGGGGGTTAGTGGAGAAGGCAGGAACAGACATGTGGTATAGAAGGAGAGGGGGAAAGCGGAGAAGGCAGGATCAGACGTGTGGTATAGAAGGAGAGGGGGGAAGCGGAGAAGGAGGGAACAGACGTGTTGTATAGAAGTAGAGGGGGGAAGCGGAGAAGGCAGGAATAGACGTGTGGTATATAAGGAGAGGGGGGAACCGGAGAAGGCAGGAACAGACGTGTGGTATAGAAGGAGGGGGGATAAGCGGAGAAGGCCGGAACAGACGTGTGGTATAGAAGGAGAGGGGGGACGCGAAGAAGGCAGGAACAGACGTGTGGTATAGAAGGAGAGGGGGGAAGCGGAGAAGGCAGGGACAGACGTGTGGTATAGAAGTTGAGGGGGCAAGCGGAGAAGGCAGGAACAGACGTGTGGTATAGAAGGAGAGGGGGAAGCGAAGAGGGCAGGAACAGACGTGTGGTATAGAAGGAGAGGGGGGAAGCGGAGAAGGCAGGAACAGTCGTGTGGTATAGAAGGAGAGAGGGTAAGCGGAGAAGACAGGAACAGACGTGTGGTATAGAAGGAGAGGGGGGAAGCGGAGAAGGCAGGAACAGACGAGTTGTATAGAAGTAGAGGGGTGAAGCGGAGAAGGCAGGAACAGACGTGTGGTATAGAAGGAGAGGGGGAAGCGGAGAAGGCAGGAACAGACGTGTGGTATAGAAGGAGAGGGGGGAAGCGGAGAAGGCAGGAACAGACGTGTGGTATAGAAGGAGAGGGGGGAAGCGGAGGAGGCACGAACAGATGGGTGGTATAGAAGGAGAGGGGGTAAGCGGAGAAGGCAGGAACAGACGTGTGGTATAGAAGGAGAGGGGGGAAGCGGAGAAAGCAGGAACAGACGAGTTGTATAGAAGTAGAGGGGTGAAGAGGAGAAGGCACGAACAGACGTGTGGTATAGAAGGAGAGGGGGAAGCGGAGAAGGCAGGAACAGACGTGTGGTATAGAAGGAGATGGGAAGGCGGAGAAGGCAGGAACAGACCTGTGGTATAGAAGGAGAGGGGGGAAGCGGAGAAGGCAGGAACAGACGTGTGGTATAGAAGGAGAGGGGGGACGCGGAGGAGGCAGGAACAGGTGTGTGGTATAGAAGGAGATTGGGGAAGCGGAGAATGCAGGAACAGACGTGTGGCATAGAACGAGAGGGGGAAACGGAGAAGGCTGGAACAGACGTTTGGTATAGAAGGAGAGGGGGGAAGCGGAGAAGGCAGGAACAGATGTGTGGAATAGAAGGAGAGGGGGGAAGCAGAGAAAGCAGGAACAGACGTGTGGTATTGAAGGTGAGGGGGGAAGCGGAGAAGGCAGGAAGAGACGTGTGGCATAGAAGGAGAGGGGGGAAGCGGAGAAGGCAGGAAAAGATGAGTGGTATAGAAGGAGAGGGGGGAAACGGAGAAGGCAGGAACAGACGTACGGTATAGAAGGAGTGGGGGGAAGCGGAGAAAGCAGGAACAGACCTGTGTTATAGAAGGAGAGGTGGGGGAACCGGAGATTGCAGGAACAGACGTGTGGTACATAAGGAGAGGGGGGAAGCGGAGAAGGCAGGAACAGACGTGTGGTATAGAAGGAGAGGGGGGAAACGGAGAAGGCAGGAACAGACGTGTGGTATAGAAGGAGAGGGGGGAAGCGGAGAAGGCAGGAAAAGATGTGTGGCATAGAAGGAGAGGGGGGAAGCGGAGAAGGCAGGAAGAGACGTGTGGCATAGAAGGAGAGGGGGGAAGCGGAGAAGGCAGGAAAAGACGTGTGGCATAGAAGGAGAGGGGGGAAGCGGAGAAGGCAGGAAGAGACGTGTGGCATAGAAGGTGAGGGGGAAGCGGAGAATGCAGGAAGAGACGTGTGTCATAGAAGGAGAGGGGGGAAGTGGAGAAAGGAGGAACAGGCATGTGGTATAGAAGGTGAGGGGGGAAGCGGAGAAGGCAGGAAGAGACGTGTAGCATAGAAGGAGAGGGGGGAAGCGGAGAAGGCAGGAAGAGACGTGTGGTATAGAAGGAGAGGGGGGAAGCGGAGAAGGCAGGAAAAGATGTGTGGTATAGAAGGAGAGGGGGGAAGCGGAGAAGGCAGGAACAGAAGTGTGGTATAGAAGGAGAGGGGGTAAGCGGAGAAGGCAAGAACAGACGTGTGGTATATAAGGAGGGGGGGGAAGCGGAGAAGGCAGGAAAAGACGTGTGGTATAGAAGGAGAGGGGGGAAGCGGAGAAGGCAGGAATAGACGTGTGGTATAGAAGGACAGGGGGGAAGAGGAGAAGGCTGGAACAGATGTGTGGTATAGAAGGAGAGGGCGGAAGCGGACAAGGCAGGAGCAGACATGTTGTATAGAATGAGAGAATTGAAGCGGAAAAGGCAGGAACAGACGTGTGGTATAGAAGGAGAGGGGGGAAGCGGAGAAAGCAGGAACAGACGTGTGGTATAGAAGGTGAGGTGGGAAGCGGAGAAGGCAGAAACAGACGTGTGGTATAGAAGGAGAGGGGGGATGCGGAGAAGGCAGGAACAGACGTGTGGTATAGAAGGAGAGGGGGGAAGCGGAGAAGGAGGGAACAGACGTGTTGTATAGAAGTAGAGGGGGGAAGCGGAGAAGGCAGGAACAGACGTGTGGTATAGAAGGAGGGGGGGGAAGCGGAGAAGGCTGGAACAGATGTGTGGCATAGAAGGAGAGGGGGGGGAAGCGGAGAAAGGAGGAACAGACATGTGGTATTGAAGGTGAGGGGGGAAGCAGAGAAGGCAGGAACAGACGTGTGGCATAGACAGAGAGGGGGGGTAGCGGAGAAGGCAGGAACAGACATGTGGTATAGAAGGAGAGGGGGGAAGCGGAGAAGGCAGGAACAGACGTGTGGTATAGAAGGAGAGGGGGGAAGCGGAGAAGGCAGGAACAGACGTGATGTATAGAAGTAGAGGGGGGAAGCGGAGAAGGCAGGAAAAGACGTGTGGTATATAAGGAGAGGGGGGAACCGGAGAAGGCAGGAACAGACGTGTGGTATAGAAGGAGGGGGAAAATGCGGAGAAGGCCGGAACAGACGTGTGGTATAGAAAGAGAGGGGGGACGCGAAGAAGGCAGGAACAGACATGTGGTATAGAAGGAGAGGGGGGGGAAGCGGAGAAGGCAGGAAAAGACGTGTGGTATAGATGGAAAGGGGGGAAGCGGAGAAGGCAGGAACAGTCGTGTAGTATAGAAGGAGAGAGGGGAAGCGGAGAAGGCAGGAAAAGACGTGTGGTATAGAAGGAGACGGGGGGAAGCACAGAAAGGAGGAACAGACATATGGTATAGATGGTGAGGGGGGAAGCGGAGAAGGCAGGAAGAGACGTGTGGCATAGACAGAGAGGGGGGGTAGCCGAGAAGGCAGTAACAGACATGTGGTATAGAAATAGAGGGGGGAAGCGGAGAAGGCAGGAACAGACGTGTGGTATAGAAGGAGAGGGGGGCAGCGGAAAGGGCAGGAACAGACGTGTTGTATTTATGTAGAGGGGGGAAGCGGAGAAGGCAGGAACAGACGTGTGGTATATAAGGAGAGGGGGGAACCGGAGAAGGCAGGAACAGACTTGTGGTATAGAAGGAGGGGGGAAAAACGGAGAAGGCCGGAACAGACGTGTGGTATAGAAGGAGAGGGGGGAAGCGGAGAAGGCTGGAACAGACGTGTGGCATAGAAGGAGAGTGGGGGAAGCGGAGAAAGGAGGAACAGACATGTGGTATAGAAGGTGAGGTGGGAAGCGGAGAAGGCAGGAACAGACGTGTGGTATAGAAGGAGAGGGGGGAACGGAGAAGGCAGGAACAGACGTGTGGTATAGAAGAAGAGGGGGGAAGCGGAGAAGGCAGGAACAGACGTGTTGTATAGAAGTAGAGGGGGAAGCGGAGAAGGCTGGAACAGACGTGTGGTATAGAAGGAGAGGGCGGAAGCGGAGAAGGCAGGAATAGACGTGTGGTATATAAGGAGAGGGGGGAACCGGAGAAGGCAGGAACAGACGTGTGGTATAGAAGGAGGGGGGATAAGCGGAGAAGGCCGGAACAGACGTGTGGTATAGAAGGAGAGGGGAGACGCGAAGAAGGCAGCAACAGACGTGTGGTATAGAAGGAAAGGGGGGAAGCGGAGAAGGCAGGAACAGACGTGTGGTGTAGAAGTTGAGGGGGCAAGCGGATAAGGCAGGAACAGACGTGTGGTATAGAAGGAGAGGGGGGAAGCGGAGAAGGCAGGATCAGACGTGTGGTATAGAAGGAGAGGGGGGAGTGGAGAAGGCAGGAACAGACGTTTGGTATAGAAAGAGAGGGGGGAAGCGGAAAAGGCAGGAACAGACGTGTGGTATAGAAGGACAGGGGGATGCGGAGAAGGCCTGAACAGACGTGTGGTATAGAAGGAGACGGCGGAAGCGGACAAGGCAGGAGCAGACATGTTGTATAGAATGAGAGAATTGATGCGGAGAAGGCAGAAACAGACGTGTGGTGTAGAAGGAGAGGGGGGAAGCGGAGAAGGCAGGAACAGACGTGTGGTATAGAAGGAGAGGGGGTAAGCGGAGAAGGCAGGAACAGACGTGTGGTATAGAAGGAGAGGGGGGAAGCGGAGAAGGCAGGAACAGACGTGTTGTATAGATGTAGAGGGGGGAAGCGGAGAGGGCAGCAACAGACGTGTGGTATAGAAGGAGATGGGGAAGCGGAGAAGGCAGGAACAGACGTGTGGTATAGAAGGAGAGGGGGGAAGCGGAGAAGGCAGGAACAGACCTGTGGTATAGAAGGAGAGGGGGGACGCGGAGGAGGCAGGAACAGGTGTGTGGTATAGAAGGTGATTGGGGAAGCGGAGAATGCAGGAACAGACGTGTGGCATAGAACGAGAGGGGGAAGCGGAGGAGGCTGGAACAGACGTGTTGTATAGAAGGAGAGGGGGGAAACGGAGAAGGCAGGAACAGACGTATGGTATAGAAGGAGAGGGGGGAAGCGGAGAAGGCAGGAAAAGATGTGTGGCATAGAAGGAGAGGGGGGAAGCGGAGAAGGCAGGAAGAGACGTGTGGCATAGAAGGAGAGGGGGGAAGCGGAGAAGGCAGGAAAAGACGTGTGGCATAGAAGGAGAGGGGGGAAGCGGAGAAGGCAGGAAGAGACGTGTGGCATAGAAGGTGAGGGGGAAGCGGAGAATGCAGGAAGAGACGTGTGTCATAGAAGGAGAGGGGGGAAGTGGAGAAAGGAGGAACAGACATGTGGTATAGAAGGTGAGGGGGGAAGCGGAGAAGGCAGGAAGAGACGTGTAGCATAGAAGGAGAGGGGGGAAGCGGAGAAGGCAGGAAGAGACGTGTGGTATAGAAGGAGAGGGGGAAGCAGAGAAGGCAGGAAAAGATGTGTGGTATAGAAGGAGAGGGGGGAAGCGGAGAAGGCAGGAAAAGATGTGTGGTATAGAAAGAGAGGGGGGAAACGGAGAAGGCAGGAACAGATGTGCGGTATAGAAGGAGTCGGGGGAAGCGGAGAAAGCAGGAACAGACCTGTTTTATAGAAGGAGAGGGGGGGAAGCGGAGAAGGCAGGAACAGACGTGTGGTATATAAGGAGAGGGGGGAAGCGGAGATGGCTGGAACAGACGTGTGGAATAGAAGGAGAGGGGGGAAGCGGAGAAGGCAGGAACAGACGTGTGGTATAGAGGGAGAGGGGGGAAGCGGAGAAGGCAGGAACAGACGTTTGGTATAGAAGGAGAGGGGGGAAGCGGAGAAAGCAGGAACAGACCTGTGTTATAGAAGGAGAGGTGGGGGAAGCGGAGAAGGCAGGAACAGACGTGTGGTATATAAGGAGAGGGGGGAAGCGGGGAAGGCAAGAAAAGACGTGTGGTATAGAAGGAGAGGGGGGAAGCGGAGAAGGCAGGAATAGACGTGTGGTATAGAAGGACAGGGGGGAAGTGGAGAAGGCTGGAACAGATGTGTGGTATAGAAGGAGAGGGCGGAAGCGGACAAGGCAGGAGCAGACATGTTGTATAGAATGAGAGAATTGAAGCGGAAAAGGCAGGAACAGACGTGTGGTATAGAAGGAGAGGGGGGAAGCGGAGAAAGCAGGAACAGACGTGTGGTATAGAAGGTGAGGTGGGAAGCGGAGAAGGCAGGAACAGACGTGTGGTATAGAAGGAGAGGGGGGAAGCGGAGAAGGCAGGAACAGACGTGTGGTATAGAGGGAGAGGAAGGAAGCGGAGAAGGCAGGAACAGACGTGTGGTATAGAAGGAGAGGGGGGAAGCGGAGAAGGCAGGAACAGACGTGTGGTATTGAAGGAGACGGCGGAAGCGGACAAGGCAGGAGCAGACATGTTGTATAGAATGAGAGAGTTGAAGCGGAAAAGGCAGGAACAGACGTGTGGTATAGAAGGAGAGGAGGGAAGCGGAGAAAGCAGGAACAGAAGTGTGGTATAGAAGGAGAGGGGGTAAGCGGAGAAGGCAGGAACAGACGTGTGGTATAGAAGGAGAGGGGGGAACCATAGAAGGCAGGAACAGACGTGTGGTATAGAAGGAGGGGGGAAAAGCGGAGAAGGCCGGAACAGACGTGTGGTATAGAAGGTGAGGGGGGAAGCGGAGAAGGCAGGAACAGACGTGTGGTATAGGCGGGGAGGGGGGGACGCGAAGAAGGCAGGAACAGACGTGTGGTATAGAAGGAGAGGGGGGAAGCGGAGAAGGCAGGAAGAGACGTGTGGCATAGACAGAGAGGGGGGGGTAGCGGAGAAGGCAGGAACAGACATGTGGTATAGAAGGAGAGGGGGAAAGCGGAGAAGGCAGGATCAGACGTGTGGTATAGAAGGAGAGGGGGGAAACGGAGAAGGAGGGAACAGACGTGTTGTATAGAAGTAGAGGGGGGAAGCGGAGAAGGCAGGAATAGACGTGTGGTATATAAGGAGAGGGGGGAACCGGAGAAGGCAGGAACGGACGTGTGGTATAGAAGGAGGGGGGATAAGCGGAGAAGGCCGGAACAGACGTGTGGTATAGAAGGAGAGGGGGGACGCGAAGAAGGCAGGAACAGACGTGTGGTATAGAAGGAGAGGGGGGAAGCGGAGAAGGCAGGGACAGACGTGTGGTATAGAAGTTGAGGGGGCAAGCGGAGAAGGCAGGAACAGACGTGTGGTATAGAAGGAGAGGGGGGAAGCGAAGAGGGCAGGAAGAGACGTGTGGTATAGAAGGAGAGGGGGAAGCGGAGAAGGCAGGAACAGTCGTGTGGTATAGAAGGAGAGAGGGTAAGCGGAGAAGGCAGGAACAGACGTGTGGTATAGAAGGAGAGGGGGGAAGAGGAGAAGGCAGGAACAGACGAGTTGTATAGAAGTAGAGGGGTGTAGCGGAGAAGGCAGGAACAAACGTGTGGTATAGAAGGAGAGGGGGAAGCGGAGAAGGCAGGAACAGACGTGTGGTATAGAAGGAGAGAGGGGAAGCGGAGAAGGCAGGAACAGACGTGTGGTATAGAAGGAGAGGGGGGAAGCGGAGGAGGCAGGAACAGATGTGTGGTATAGAAGGAGAGGGGGTAAGCAGAGAAGGCAGGAACAGACGTGTGGTATAGAAGGAGAGGGGGGAAGCGGAGAAGGCAGGAACAGACGAGTTGTATAGAAGTAGAGGGGTGAAGAGGAGAAGGCAGGAACAGACGTGTGGTATAGAAGGAGAGGGGGAAGCGGAGAAGGCAGGAACAGACGTGTGGTATAGAAGGAGATGGGGAAGCGGAGAAGGCAGGAACAGATGTGTGGTATAGAAGGAGATTGGGGAAGCGGAGAATGCAGGAACAGACGTGTGGCATAGAACGAGAGGGGGAAGCGGAGAAGGCTGGAACAGACGTTTGGTATAGAAGGAGAGGGGGGAAGCGGAGAAGGCAGGAACAGATGTGTGGTATAGAAGGAGAGGGGGGGAAGCGGAGAAAGCAGGAACAGACGTGTGGTATAGAAGGTGAGGGGGGAAGCGGAGAAGGCAGGAAGAGACGTGTGGCATAGAAGGAGAGGGGGGAAGCGGAGAAGGCAGGAAAAGATGAGTGGTATAGAAGGAGAGGGGGGAAACGGAGAAGGCAGGAACAGACGTACGGTATAGAAGGAGTGGGGGGAAGCGGAGAAAGCAGGAACAGACCTGTGTTATAGAAGGAGAGGTGGGGGAAGCGGAGATGGCAGGAACAGACGTGTGGTACATAAGGAGAGGGGGGAAGCGGAGAAGGCAGGAACAGACGTGTGGTATAGAAGGAGAGGGGGGAAGCGGAGAAGGCAGGAAGAGACGTGTGGCATAGAAGGTGAGGGGGAAGCGGAGAATGCAGGAAGAGACGTGTGTCATAGAAGGAGAGGGGGGAAGTGGAGAAAGGAGGAACAGACTTGTGGCATAGAAGGAGAGGGGGGAAGCGGAGAAGGCAGGAAGAGACGTGTAGCATAGAAGGAGAGGGGGGAAGCGGAGAAGGCAGGAAGAGACGTGTGGTATAGAAGGAGAGGGGGGAAGCGGAGAAGGCAGGAAAAGATGTGTGGTATAGAAGGAGAGGGGGGAAGCGGAGAAGGCAGGAAAAGATGTGTGGTATAGGAGGAGAGGGGGGAAGCGGAGAAGGCAGGAACAGATGTGCGGTATAGAAGGAGTCGGGGGAAGCGGAGAAAGCAGGAACAGACCTGTGTTATAGAAGGAGAGGGGGGGAAGCGGAGAAGGCAGGAACAGACGTGTGGTATATAAGGAGAGGGGGGAAGCGGAGAAGGCTGGAACAGACGTGTGGAATAGAAGGAGAGGGGGGAAGCGGAGAAGGCAGGAACAGACGTGTGGTATAGAGGGAGAGGGGGGAAGCGGAGAAGGCAGGAACAGACGTTTGGTATAGAAGGAGAGGGGGGAAGCGGAGAAAGCAGGAACAGACCTGTGTTATAGAAGGGGAGGTGGGGGAAGCGGAGAAGGCAGGAACAGACGTGTGGTATATGAGGAGAGGGGGGAAGCGGAGAAGGCAGGAAAAGACGTGTGGTATAGAAGGAGAGGGCGGAAGCGGAGAAGGCAGGAATAGACGTGTGGTATAGAAGGACAGGGGGGAAGCGGAGAAGGCTGGAACAGATGTGTGGTATAGAAGGAGAGGGCGGAAGCGGACAAGGCAGGAGCAGACATGTTGTATAGAATGAGAGAATTGAAGCGGAAAAGGCAGGAACAGACGTGTGGTATAGAAGGAGAGGGGGGAAGCGGAGAAAGCAGGAACAGACGTGTGGTATAGAAGGTGAGGTGGGAAGCGGAGAAGGCAGGAACAGACGTGTGGTATAGAAGGAGAGGGGGGAAGCGGAGAAGGCAGGAACTGACGTGTGGTATAGAAGGAGAGGGGGGAAGCGGAGAAGGCAGGAACAGACGTGCGGTATAGAAGGAGAGGGGGGAAGCGGAGAAGGCAGGAACAGACGTGTGATATAGAAGGAGAGGGCAGAAGCGGACAAGGCAGGAGCAGACATGTTGTATAGAATGAGAGAGTTGAAGCGGAAAAGGCAGGAACAGACGTGTGGTACAGAAGGAGAGGGGGGAAGCGGAGAAGGCAGGAACAGAAGTGTGGTATAGAAGGAGAGGGGGTAAGCGGAGATGGCAGGAACAGACGTGTGGTATATAAAGAGAGGGGGGAACCATAGAAGGCAGGAACAGACGTGTGGTATAGAAGGAGGGGGGGAAAAGCGGAGAAGGCCAGAACAGACGTGTGGTATAGAAGGTTTGGGCGGAAGCGGAGAAGGCAGGAACAGACGTGTGGTATAGACGGGGAGGGGGGACGCGAAGAAGGCAGGAACAGACGTGTGGTATAGAAGGAGAGGGGGGAAGCGGAGAAGGCAGGAAGAGACGTGTGGCATAGACAGAGAGGGGGGGTAGCGGAGAAGGCAGGAACAGACATGTGGTATAGAAGGAGAGGGGGAAAGCGGAGAAGGCAGGAACAGACGTGTGGTATAGAAGGAGAGGGGGGAAGCGGAGAAGGAGGGAACAGACGTGTTGTATAGAAGTAGAGGGGGGAAGCGGAGAAGGCAGGAATAGACGTGTGGTATATATAGAGAGGGGGGAACCGGAGAAGGCAGGAACAGACGTGTGGTATAGAAGGAGGGGGGATAAGTGGAGAAGTCCGGAACAGACGTGTGGTATAGAAGGAGAGGGGGGACGCGAAGAAGGCAGGAACAGACGTGTGGTATAGAAGTTGAGGGGGCAAGCGGAGAAGGCAGGAACAGACGTGTGGTATAGAAGGAGAGGGGGGAAGCGAAGAGGGCAGGAACAGACGTGTGGTATAGAAGGAGAGGGGGGAAGCGGATTAGGCAGGAACAGACGTGTGGTATAGAAGGACAGGGGGGAAGTGGAGTAGGCTGGAACAGACGTGTGGTATAGAAGGAGAGGGCAGAAGCGGACAAGGCAGGAGCAGACATGTTGTATAGAATGAGAGAATTGAAGCGTAGAAGGCAGAAACCGACGTGTGGTGTAGAAGGAGAGGGGGGAAGCGGAGAAGGCAGGAACAGACGTGTGGTATAGAAGGAGAGAGGGTAAGCGGAGAAGGCAGGAACAGACGTGTGGTATAGAAGGAGAAGGGGGAAGCGGAGAAGGCAGGAACAGACGAGTTGTATAGAAGTAGATGGGTGAAGCGGAGAAGGCAGGAACAGACGTGTGGTATAGAAGGAGAGGGAGGAAGCGGAGAAGGCAGGAACAGACGTGTGGTATAGAAGGAGAGGGGGGAAGCGGAGGAGGCAGGAACAGATGTGTGGTATAGAAGGAGAGGGGGGACGCGAAGAAGGCAGGAACAGACGTGTGGTATAGAAGTTGAGGGGGAAGCGGAGAGGGCAGGAACAGACGTGTGGTATAGAAGGAGAGGGGGGAAGTGGAGAAGGCAGGAACAGACGTGTGGTATAGAAGGAGAGGGGGGCAGCGGAAAAGGCAGGAACAGACGTGTGGTATAGAAGGACAGGGGGGAAGCGGAGAATGCTGGAACAGATGTGTGGTATAGAAGGAGAGGGCGGAAGCGGACAAGGCAGGAGCAGACATGTTGTATAGAATGAGAGAATTGAAGCGGAGAAGGCAGAAACAGACGTGTGGTGTAGAAGGAGAGGGGGGAAGCGGAGAAGGCAGGAACAGACGTGTGGTATAGAAGGAGAGGGGGTAAGTGGAGAAGGCAGGAACAGACGTGTGGTATAGTAGGAGAGGGGGGAAGCGGAGAAGGGAGGAACAGACGAGTTGTATAGAAGTAGAGGGGTGAAGCGGAGAAGGAAGAAACAGACGTGTGGTATAGAAGGAGAGGGGGAAGCGGAGAAGGCAGGAACAGACGTGTGGTATAGAAGGAGAGGGGGGAAGCGGAGAAGGCAGGAACAGACGTGTGGTATGGAAGGAGAGGGGGGAAGCGGAGGAGGCAGGAACAGATGTGTGGTATAGAAGGAGATTGGGGAAGCGGAGAATGCAGGAACAGACGTGTGGCATAGAACGAGAGGGGGCAGCGGAGAAGGCTGGAACAGACGTTTGGTATAGAAGGAGAGGGGAGAAGCAGAGAAGGCAGGAACAGACGTGTGGTATAGAAGGAGAGGGGGGAAGCGGAGAAGGCAGGAAAAGATGTGCGGTATAGAAGGAGAGGGGGGAAGCGGAGAAGGCAGGAACAGCCGTGCGGTATAGAAGGAGTGGGGGGAAGCGGAGAAAGCAGGAACAGACCTGTGTTATAGAAGGAGAGGTGGGGGAAGCGGAGATGGCAGGAACAGACGTGTGGTACATAAGGAGAGGGGGTAAGCGGAGAAGGCAGGAACAGACGTGTGGTATAGAAGGAGAGGGGGGAAACGGAGAAGGCAGGAAGAGACGTGTGGCATAGAAGGAGAGGGGGAAGCGGAGAAGGCAGGAAAAGACGTGTGGCATAGAAGGAGAGGGGGGAAGCGGAGAAGGCAGGAAGAGACGTGTGGCATAGAAGGAGAGGGGGGAAGCGGAGAAAGGAGGAACAGACATGTGGTATAGAAGGTGAGGGGGAAGCGGAGAAGGCAGGAAGAGACGTGTAGCATAGAAGGAGAGGGGGGAAGCGGAGAAGGCAGGAAGAGACGTGTGGCATAGAAGGTGAGGGGGGAAGCGGAGTATGCAGGAAGAGACGTGTGGCATAGAAGGAGAGGGGGGAAGCGGAGAAAGGAGGAACAGACATGTGGTATAGAAGGAGAGGGGGGAAGCGGAGAAGGCAGGAACAGACGTTTGGTATAGAAGGAGAGGGGGGAAGCGGAGAAAGCAGGAACAGACCTGTGTTATAGAAGGGGAGGTGGGGGAAGCGGAGATGGCAGGAACAGACGTGTGGTATATAAGGAGAGGGGGGAAGCGGAGAAGGCAGGAAAAGACGTGTGGTATAGAAGGAGAGGGGGGAAGCGGAGAAGGCAGGAATAGACGTGTGGTATAGAAGGACAGGGGGGAAGCGGAGAAGGCTGGAACAGATGTGTGGTATAGAAGGAGAGGGCGGAAGCGGACAAGGCAGGAGCAGACATGTTGTATAGAATGAGAGAATTGAAGCGGAAAAGGCAGGAACAGACGTGTGGTATAGAAGGAGAGGGGGGAAGCGGAGAAAGCAGGAACAGACGTGTGGTATAGAAGGTGAGGTGGGAAGCGGAGAAGGCAGGAACAGACGTGTGGTATAGAAGGAGTGGGGGGAAGCGGAGAAGGCAGGAACTGACGTGTGGTATAGAAGGAGAGGGGGGAAGCGGAGAAGGCAGGAACAGACGTGTGGTATAGAAGGAGAGGGGGGAAGCGGAGAAGGCAGGAACAGACGTGTGGTATAGAAGGAGAGGGCAGAAGCGGACAAGGCAGGAGCAGACATGTTGTATAGAATGAGAGAGTTGAAGCGGAAAAGGCAGGAACAGACGTGTGGTACAGAAGGAGAGGGGGGAAGCGGAGAAGGCAGGAACAGAAGTGTGGTATAGAAGGAGAGGGGTAAGCGGAGATGGCAGGAACAGACGTGTGGTATATAAAGAGAGGGGGGAACCATAGAAGGCAGGAACAGACGTGTGGTATAGAAGGAGGGGGGAAAAGCGGAGAAGGCCAGAACAGACGTGTGGTATAGAAGGTGAGGGCGGAAGCGGAGAAGGCAGGAACAGACGTGTGGAATAGACGGGGAGGGGGGACGCGAAGAAGGCAGGAACAGACGTGTGGTATAGAAGGAGAGGGGGGAAGCGGAGAAGGCAGGAAGAGACGTGTGGCATAGACAGAGAGGGGGGGTAGCGGAGAAGGCAGGAACAGACATGTGGTATAGAAGGAGAGGGGGAAAGCGGAGAAGGCAGGAACAGACGTGTGGTATAGAAGGAGAGGGGGGAAGCGGAGAAGGAGGGAACAGACGTGTTGTATAGAAGTAGAGTGGGGAAGCGGAGAAGGCAGGAATAGACGTGTGGTACATATAGAGAGGGGGGAACCGGAGAAGGCAGGAACACACGTGTGGTATAGAAGGTGGGGGGATAAGCGGAGAAGGCCGGAACAGACGTGTGGTATAGAAGGAGAGGGGGGACGCGAAGAAGGCAGGAACAGACGTGTGGTATAGCAGGAGAGGGGGGAAGCGGAGAAGGCAGGGACAGACGTGTGGTATAGAAGTTGAGGGGGCAAGCGGAGAAGGCAGGAACAGACGTGTGGTATAGAAGGAGAGGGGGGAAGCGAAGAGGGCAGGAACAGACGTGTGGTATAGAAGGAGAGGGGGGAAGTGGAGAATGCAGGAACAGACGTTTGGTATAGAAGGAGAGGGGGGAAGCGGAAAAGGCAGGAACAGACGTGTGGTATAGAAGGACAGGGGGGAAGTGGAGTAGGCTGGAACAGACGTGTGGTATAGAAGGAGAGGGCAGAAGCGGACAAGGCAGGAGCAGACATGTTGTATAGAATGAGAGAATTGAAGCGGAGAGGGCAGAAACCGACGTGTGGTGTAGAAGGAGAGGGGGGAAGCGGAGAAGGCAGGAACAGACGTGTGGTATAGAAGGAGAGAGGGTAAGCGGAGAAGGCAGGAACAGACGTGTGGTATAGAAGGAGAAGGGGGAAGCGGAGAAGGCAGGAACAGACGAGTTGTAGAGAAGTAGAGGGGTGAAGCGGAGAAGGCAGGAACAGACGTGTGGTATAGAAGGAGAGGGGGAAGCGGAGAAGGCAGGAACAGACGTGTGGTATAGAACGAGAGGGGGGAAGCGGAGAAGGCAGGAACAGACGTGTGGTATAGAAGGAGAGGGGGGAAGCGGAGGAGGCAGGAACAGATGTGTGGTATAGAAGGAGAGGGGGTAAGCGGAGAAGGCAGGAACAGACGTGTGGTATAGAAGGAGAGGGGGGAAGCGGAGAAGGCAGGAACAGACGAGTTGTATAGAAGTAGAGGGGTGAAGAGGAGAAGGCAGGAACAGACGTGTGGTATAGAAGGAGAGGGGGAAGCGGAGAAGGCAGGAACAGACGTGTGGTATAGAAGGAGTGGGGGGAAGCGGAGAAGGCAGGAACAGACGTGTGGTATAGAAGGAGAGGGGGGAAGCGGAGGAGGCAGGAACAGATGTGTGGTATAGAAGGATAGGGGGGAAGCGGAGAGGGCAGGAACAGACGTGTGGTATAGAAGGAGAGGGGGTAAGCGGAGAAGGCAGGAACAGACGTGTATTATAGAAGGAGAGAGGGTAAGCGGAGAAGGCAGGAACAGACGTGTATTATAGAAGGAGAGGGGGGAAGCGGAGAAGGCAGGAAGAGACGAGTTGTATAGAAGTAGAGTGGTGAAGCGGAGAAGGCAGGAACAGTCGTGTGGTATAGAAGGAGAGGGGGAAGCGTAGAAGGCAGGAACAGACGTGTGGTATGGAAGGAGAGGGGGGAAGCGGAGAAGGCAGGAACAGACGTGTGGTATAGAAGGAGAGGGGGGAAGCGGAGGAGGCAGGAACAGATGTGTGGTATAGAAGGAGATTGGGGAAGCGGAGACTGCAGGAACAGACGTGTGGCATAGAACGAGAGGGGGAAGCGGAGAAGGTTGGAACAGACGTTTGGTATAGAAGGAGATGGGAGAAGCAGAGAAGGCAGGAACAGACGTGTGGTATAGAAGGAGAGGGGGGAAGCGGAGAAAGCAGGAACAGACGTGTGGTATAGAAGGTGAGGGGGGAAGCGGAGAAGGCAGGAAGAGACTTGTGGCATTGAAGGAGAGGGGGAAGCGGAGAAGGCAGGAAAAGATGTGCGGTATAGGAGGAGAGGGGGGAAGCGGAGAAGGCAGGATTAGCCGTGCGGTATAGAAGGAGTGGGGGGAAGCGGAGAAAGCAGGAACAGACCTGTGTTATAGAAGGAGAGGTGGGGGAAGCGGAGATGGCAGGAACAGACATGTGGTACATAAGGAGAGGGGGGAAGCGCAGAAGGCAGGAACAGACGTGTGATATAGAAGGAGAGGGGGGAAACGGAGAAGGCAGGAACAGACATGTGGTATAGAAAGGGAGGGGGGAAGCGGAGAAGGCAGGAAAAGATGTGTGGCATAGAAGGAGAGGGGGGAAGCGGAGAAGGCAGGAAGAGACGTGTGGCATAGAAGGAGAGGGGGAAGCGGAGAAGGCAGGAAAAGACGTGTGGCATAGAAGGAGAGGGGGGAAGCGGAGAAGGCAGGAAGAGACGTGTGGCATAGAAGGAGAGGGGGGAAGCGGAGAAAGGAGGAACAGACATGTGGTATAGAAGATGAGGGGGAAGCGGAGAAGGCAGGAAGAGACGTGTAGCATAGAAGGAGAGGGGGGAAGCGGAGAAGGCAGGAAGAGACGTGTGGCATAGAAGGTGAGGGGGGAAGCGGAGTATGCAGGAAGAGACGTGTGGCATAGAAGGAGAGGGGGGAAGCGGAGAAAGGAGGAACAGACATGTGGTATAGAAGGAGAGGGTGGAAGCGGAGAAGGCAGGAACAGACGTTTGGTATAGAAGGAGAGGGGGGAAGCGGAGAAAGCAGGAACAGACCTTTGTTATAGAAGGGGAGGTGGGGGAAGCGGAGAAGGCAGGAACAGACGTGTGGTATATAAGGAGAGGGGGGAAGCGGAGAAGGCAGGAAAAGACGTGTGGTATAGAAGGAGAGGGGGGAAGCGGAGAAGGCAGGAATAGACGTGTGGTATAGAAGGACAGGGGGGAAGCGGAGAAGGCTGGAACAGATGTGTGGTATAGAAGGAGAGGGCGGAAGCGGACAAGGCAGGAGCAGACATGTTGTATAGAATGAGAGAATTGAAGCGGAAAAGGCAGGAACAGACGTGTGGTATAGAAGGAGAGGGGGGAAGCCGAGAAAGCAGGAACAGACGTGTGGTATAGAAGGTGAGGTGGGAAGCGGAGAAGGCAGGAACAGACGTGTGGTATAGAAGGAGAGGGGGGAAGCGGAGAAGGCAGGAACTGCCGTGTGGTATAGAAGGAGAGGGGGGAAGCGGAGAAGGCAGGAACAGACGTGTGGTATAGAAGGAGAGGGGGGAAGCGGAGAATGCAGGAACAGACGTGTGGTATAGAAGGAGAGGGCAGAAGCGGACAAGGCAGGAGCAGACATGTTGTATAGAATGAGAGAGTTGAAGCGGAAAAGGCAGGAACAGACGTGTGGTACAGAAGGAGAGGGGGGAAGCGGAGAAGGCAGGAACAGAAGTGTGGTATAGAAGGAGAGGGGGTAAGCGGAGATGGCAGGAACAGACGTGTGGTATATAAAGTGAGGGGGGAACCATAGAAGGCAGGAACAGACGTGTGGTATAGAAGGAGGGGGGAAAAGCGGAGAAGGCCAGAACAGACGTGTGGTATAGAAGGTGAGGGCGGAAGCGGAGAAGGCAGGAACAGACGTGTGGTATAGACGGGGAGGGGGGACGCGAAGAAGGCAGGATCAGACGTGTGGTATAGAAGGAGAGGGGGGAAGCGGAGAAGGCAGGAAGAGACGTGTGGCATAGACAGAGAGGGGGGGTAGCGGAGAAGGCAGGAACAGACATGTGGTATAGAAGGAGAGGGGGAAAGCGGAGAAGGCAGGAACAGACGTGTGGTATAGAAGGAGAGGGGGGAAGCGGAGAAGGAGGGAACAGACGTGTTGTATAGAAGTAGAGGGGGGAAGCGGAGAAGGCAGGAATAGACGTGTGGTATATATAGAGAGGGGGGAACCGGAGAAGGCAGGAACAGACGTGTGGTATAGAAGGTGGGGGGATAAGCGGAGAAGGCCGGAACAGACGTGTGGTATAGAAGGAGAGGGGGGACGCGAAGAAGGCAGGAACAGACGTGTGGTATAGCAGGAGAGGGGGGAAGCGGAGAAGGCAGGGACAGACGTGTGGTATAGAAGTTGAGGGGGCAAGCGGAGAAGGCAGGAACAGACGTGTGGTATAGAAGGAGAGGGGGGAAGCGAAGAGGGCAGGAACAGACGTGTGGTATAGAAGGAGAGGGGGGAAGTGGAGAATGCAGGAACAGACGTTTGGTATAGAAGGAGAGGGGGGAAGCGGAAAAGGCAGGAACAGACGTGTGGTATAGAAGGACAGGGGGGAAGTGGAGTAGGCTGGAACAGACGTGTGGTATAGAAGGAGAGGGCAGAAGCGGACAAGGCAGGAGCAGACATGTTGTATAGAATGAGAGAATTGAAGCGGAGAGGGCAGAAACCGACGTGTGGTGTAGAAGGAGAGGGGGGAAGCGGAGAAGGCAGGAACAGACGTGTGGTATAGAAGGAGAGAGGGTAAGCGGAGAAGGCAGGAACAGACGAGTGGTATAGAAGGAGAAGGGGGAAGCGGAGAAGGCAGGAACAGACGAGTTGTATAGAAGTAGAGGGGTGAAGCGGAGAAGGCAGGAACAGACGTGTGGTATAGAAGGAGAGGGGGAAGCGGAGAAGGCAGGAACAGACGTGTGGTATAGAACGAGAGGGGGGAAGCGGAGAAGGCAGGAACAGACGTGTGGTATAGAAGGAGAGGGGGGAAGCGGAGGAGGCAGGAACAGATGTGTGGTATAGAAGGAGAGGGGGTAAGCGGAGAAGGCAGGAACAGACGTGTGGTATAGAAGGAGAGGGGGGAAGCGGAGAAGGCAGGAACAGACGAGTTGTATAGAAGTAGAGGGGTGAAGAGGAGAAGGCAGGAACAGACGTGTGGTATAGAAGGAGAGGGGGAAGCGGAGAAGGCAGGAACAGACGTGTGGTATAGAAGGAGTGGGGGGAAGCGGAGAAGGCAGGAACAGACGTGTGGTATAGAAGGAGAGGGGGGAAGCGGAGGAGGCAGGAACAGATGTGTGGTATAGAAGGATAGGGGGGAAGCGGAGAGGGCAGGAACAGACGTGTGGTATAGAAGGAGAGGGGGTAAGCGGAGAAGGCAGGAACAGACGTGTATTATAGAAGGAGAGGGGGTAAGCGGAGAAGGCAGGAACAGACGTGTATTATAGAAGGAGAGGGGGGAAGCGGAGAAGGCAGGAAGAGACGAGTTGTATAGAAGTAGAGTGGTGAAGCGGAGAAGGCAGGAACAGACGTGTGGTATAGAAGGAGAGGGGGAAGCGTAGAAGGCAGGAACAGACGTGTGGTATGGAAGGAGAGGGGGGAAGCGGAGAAGGCAGGAACAGACGTGTGGTATAGAAGGAGAGGGGGGAAGCGGAGGAGGCAGGAACAGATGTGTGGTATAGAAGGAGATTGGGGAAGCGGAGACTGCAGGAACAGACGTGTGGCATAGAACGAGAGGGGGAAGCGGAGAAGGTTGGAACAGACGTTTGGTATAGAAGGAGATGGGAGAAGCAGAGAAGGCAGGAACAGACGTGTGGTATAGAAGGAGAGGGGGGAAGCGGAGAAAGCAGGAACAGACGTGTGGTATAGAAGGTGAGGGGGGAAGCGGAGAAGGCAGGAAGAGACTTGTGGCATTGAAGGAGAGGGGGGAAGCGGAGAAGGCAGGAAAAGATGTGCGGTATAGGAGGAGAGGGGGGAAGCGGAGAAGGCAGGAACAGCCGTGCGGTATAGAAGGAGTGGGGGGAAGCGGAGAAAGCAGGAACAGACCTGTGTTATAGAAGGAGAGGTGGGGGAAGCGGAGATGGCAGGAACAGACATGTGGTACATAAGGAGAGGGGGGAAGCGCAGAAGGCAGGAACAGACGTGTGATATAGAAGGAGAGGGGGGAAACGGAGAAGGCAGGAACAGACATGTGGTATAGAAAGGGAGGGGGGAAGCGGAGAAGGCAGGAAAAGATGTGTGGCATAGAAGGAGAGGGGGGAAGCGGAGAAGGCAGGAAGAGACGTGTGGCATAGAAGGAGAGGGGGAAGCGGAGAAGGCAGGAAAAGACGTGTGGCATAGAAGGAGAGGGGGGAAGCGGAGAAGGCAGGAAGAGACGTGTGGCATAGAAGGAGAGGGGGGAAGCGGAGAAAGGAGGAACAGACATGTGGTATAGAAGATGAGGGGGAAGCGGAGAAGGCAGGAAGAGACGTGTAGCATAGAAGGAGAGGGGGGAAGCGGAGAAGGCAGGAAGAGACGTGTGGCATAGAAGGTGAGGGGGGAAGCGGAGTATGCAGGAAGAGACGTGTGGCATAGAAGGAGAGGGGGGAAGCGGAGAAAGGAGGAACAGACATGTGGTATAGAAGGAGAGGGTGGAAGCGGAGAAGGCAGGAACAGACGTTTGGTATAGAAGGAGAGGGGGGAAGCGGAGAAAGCAGGAACAGACCTTTGTTATAGAAGGGGAGGTGGGGGAAGCGGAGAAGGCAGGAACAGACGTGTGGTATATAAGGAGAGGGGGGAAGCGGAGAAGGCAGGAAAAGACGTGTGGTATAGAAGGAGAGGGGGGAAGCGGAGAAGGCAGGAATAGACGTGTGGTATAGAAGGACAGGGGGGAAGCGGAGAAGGCTGGAACAGATGTGTGGTATAGAAGGAGAGGGCGGAAGCGGACAAGGCAGGAGCAGACATGTTGTATAGAATGAGAGAATTGAAGCGGAAAAGGCAGGAACAGACGTGTGGTATAGAAGGAGAGGGGGGAAGCCGAGAAAGCAGGAACAGACGTGTGGTATAGAAGGTGAGGTGGGAAGCGGAGAAGGCAGGAACAGACGTGTGGTATAGAAGGAGAGGGGGGAAGCGGAGAAGGCAGGAACTGCCGTGTGGTATAGAAGGAGAGGGGGGAAGCGGAGAAGGCAGGAACAGACGTGTGGTATAGAAGGAGAGGGGGGAAGCTGAGAAGGCAGGAACAGACGTGTGGTATAGAAGGAGAGGGCAGAAGCGGACAAGGCAGGAGCAGACATGTTGTATAGAATGAGAGAGTTGAAGCGGAAAAGGCAGGAACAGACGTGTGGTACAGAAGGAGAGGGGGGAAGCGGAGAAGGCAGGAACAGAAGTGTGGTATAGAAGGAGAGGGGGTAAGCGGAGATGGCAGGAACAGACGTGTGGTATATAAAGTGAGGGGGGAACCATAGAAGGCAGGAACAGACGTGTGGTATAGAAGGAGGGGGGAAAAGCGGAGAAGGCCAGAACAGACGTGTGGTATAGAAGGTGAGGGCGGAAGCGGAGAAGGCAGGAACAGACGTGTGGTATAGACGGGGAGGGGGGACGCGAAGAAGGCAGGATCAGACGTGTGGTATAGAAGGAGAGGGGGGAAGCGGAGAAGGCAGGAAGAGACGTGTGGCATAGACAGAGAGGGGAGGTAGCGGAGAAGGCAGGAACAGACATGTGGTATAGAAGGAGAGGGGGAAAGCCGAGAAGGCAGGAACAGACGTGTGGTATAGAAGGAGAGGGGGGAAGCGGAGAAGGAGGGAACAGACGTGTTGTATAGAAGTAGAGGGGGGAAGCGGAGAAGGCAGGAATAGACGTGTGGTATATATAGAGAGGGGGGAACCGGAGAAGGCAGGAACAGACGTGTGGTATAGAAGGAGGGGGGATAAGCGGAGAAGGCCAGAACAGACGTGTGGTATAGAAGGAGAGGGGGGACGCGAAGAAGGCAGGAACAGACGTGTGGTATAGCAGGAGAGGGGGGAAGCGGAGAAGGCAGGGACAGACGTGTGGTATAGAAGTTGAGGGGGCAAGCGGAGAAGGCAGGAACAGACGTGTGGTATAGAAGGAGAGGGGGGAAGCGAAGAGGGCAGGAACAGACGTGTGGTATAGAAGGAGAGGGGGGAAGTGGAGAATGCAGGAACAGACGTTTGGTATAGAAGGAGAGGGGGGAAGCGGAAAAGGCAGGAACAGACGTGTGGTATAGAAGGACAGGGGGGAAGTGGAGTAGGCTGGAACAGACGTGTGGTATAGAAGGAGAGGGCAGAAGCGGACAAGGCAGGAGCAGACATGTTGTATAGAATGAGAGAATTGAAGCGGAGAAGGCAGAAACCAACGTGTGGTGTAGAAGGAGAGGGGGGAAGCGGAGAAGGCAGGAAAAGATGTGCGGTATAGAAGGAGAGGGGGGAAGCGGAGAAGGCAGGAACAGCCGTGCGGTATAGAAGGAGTGGGGGGAAGCCGAGAAAGCAGGAACAGACCTGTGTTATAGAAGGAGAGGTGGGGGAAGCGGAGATGGCAGGAACAGACGTGTGGTACATAAGGAGAGGGGGGAAGCGCAGAAGGCAGGAACAGACGTGTGATATAGAAGGAGAGGGGGGAAACGGAGAAGGCAGGAACAGACATGTGGTATAGAAAGGGAGGGGGGAAGCGGAGAAGGCAGGAAAAGATGTGTGGCATAGAAGGAGAGGGGGGAAGCGGAGAAGGCAGGAAGAGACGTGTGGCATAGAAGGAGAGGGGGAAGCGGAGAAGGCAGGAAAAGACGTGTGGCATAGAAGGAGAGGGGGGAAGCGGAGAAGGCAGGAAGAGACGTGTGGCATAGAAGGAGAGGGGGGAAGCGGAGAAAGGAGGAACAGACATGTTGTATAGAAGGTGAGGGGGAAGCGGAGAAGGCAGGAAGAGACGTGTAGCATAGAAGGAGAGGGGGGAAGCGGAGAAGGCAGGAAGAGACGTGTGGCATAGAAGGTGAGGGGGGAAGCGGAGTATGCAGGAAGAGACGTGTGGCATAGAAGGAGAGGGGGGAATCGGAGAAAGGAGGAACAGACATGTGGTATAGAAGGAGAGGGGGGAAGCGGAGAAGGCAGGAAGATACGTGTGGTATAGAAGGAGAGGGGGAAGCGGAGAAGGCAGGAACAGACGTGTGGTATAGAAGGAGAGGGGGGAAGCGGAGAAGGCAGGAACAGACGTGTGGTATGGAAGGAGAGGGGGGAAGCGGAGGAGGCAGGAACAGATGTGTGGTATACAAGGAGATTGGGGAAGCGGAGAATGCAGGAACAGACGTGTGGTATAGAAGGACAGGGGGGAAGCGGAGAATGCTGGAACAGATGTGTGGTATAGAAGGAGAGGGCGGAAGCGGACAAGGCAGGAGCAGACATGTTGTATAGAATGAGAGAATTGAAGCGGAGAAGGCAGAAACAGACGTGTGGTGTAGAAGGAGAGGGGGGAAGCGGAGAAGGCAGGAACAGACGTGTGGTATAGAAGGAGAGGGGGTAAGCGGAGAAGGCAGGAACAGACGTGTGGTATAGAAGGAGAGGGGGGAAGCGGAGAAGGGAGGAACAGACGAGTTGTATAGAAGTAGAGGGGTGAAGCGGAGAAGGCAGGAACAGACGTGTGGTATAGAAGGAGAGGGGGAAGCGGAGAAGGCAGGAACAGACGTGTGGTATAGAAGGAGAGGGGGGAAGCGGAGAAGGCAGGAACAGACGTGTGGTATGGAAGGAGAGGGGGGAAGCGGAGGAGGAAGGAACAGATGTGTGGTATAGAAGGAGATTGGGGAAGCGGAGAATGCAGGAACAGACGTGTGGCATAGAACGAGAGGGGGAAGCGGAGAAGGCTGGAACAGACGTTTGGTATAGAAGGAGAGGGGAGAAGCAGAGAAGGCAGGAACAGACGTGTGGTATAGAAGGAGAGGGGGGAAGCGGAGAAGGCAGGAAAAGATGTGCGGTATAGAAGGAGAGGGGGGAAGCGGAGAAGGCAGGAACAGCCGTGCGGTATAGAAGGAGTGGGGGGAAGCGGAGAAAGCAGGAACAGACCTGTGTTATAGAAGGAGAGGTGGGGGAAGCGGAGATGGCAGGAACAGACGTGTGGTACATAAGGAGAGGGGGTAAGCGGAGAAGGCAGGAACAGACGTGTGGTATAGAAGGAGAGGGGGGAAACGGAGAAGGCAGGAACAGACATGTGGTATAGAAAGGGAGGGGGGAAGCGGAGAAGGCAGAAAAAGATGTGTGGCATAGAAGGAGAGGGGGAAGCGGAGAAGGCAGGAAGAAACGTGTGGTATAGAAGGAGAGGGGGGAAGCGGAGAAAGCAGGAACAGACGTGTGGTATAGAAGGAGAGGGGGGAAGCGGAGAAGGCAGGAACAGACGTGTGGTATAGAAGGAGAGGGGGGAAGTGGAGAAGGCAGGAACAGACGTGTGGTATTGAAGGAGAGGGGGGAAGCGGAGAGGGCAGGAACAGACGTGTGGTATAGAAGGAGAGGGGGGAAGTGGAGAAGGCAGGAACAGACGTGTGGTATAGAAGGAGAGGGCGGAAGCGGACAAGGCAGGAGCAGATATGTTGTATAGAATGAGAGAGTTGAAGCGGAAAAGGCAGGAACAGACGTGTGGTATAGAAGGAGAGGAGGGAAGCGGAGAAGGCAGGAACAGAAGTGTGGTATAGAAGGAGAGGGGGTAAGCGGAGACGGCAGGAACAGACGTGTGGTATAGAAGGAGAGGGGGGAACCATAGAAGGCAGGAACAGACGTGTGGAATAGAAGGAGTGGGGAAAAGCGGAGAAGGCAGGAACAGACGTGTGGTATAGAAGGTGAGGGGGGAAGCGGAGAAGGCAGGAACAGACGTGTGGTATAGACGGGAGGGGGGACGCGAAGAAGGCAGGAACAGACGTGTGGTATAGAAGGAGAGGGGGGAAGCGGAGAAGGCAGGAAGAGACGTGTGGCATAGACAGAGAGGGGGGGTAGCGGAGAAGGCAGGAACAGGCATGTGGTATAGAAGGAGAGGGGGGAAGCGGAGAAGGCAGGAACAGACGTGTGGTATAGAAGGAGAGGGGGGAAGCGGAGAAGGAGGGAACAGACGTGTTGTATAGAAGTAGAGGGGGGAAGCGGAGAAGGCAGGAATAGACGTGTGGTATATAAGCAGAGGGGGGAACCGGAGAAGGCAGGAACAGATGTGTGGTATAGAAGGAGGGGGGATAAGCGGAGAAGGCCGGAACAGACGTGTGGTATAGAAGGAGAGGGGGGACGCGAAGAAGGCAGGAACAGACGTGTGGTATAGAAGGAGAGGGGGGAAGCGGAGAAGGCAGGGACAGACGTGTGGTATAGAAGTTGAGGGGGCAAGCGGAGAAGGCAGGAACAGACGTGTGGTATAGAAGGAGAGGGGGGAATCGAAGAGGGCAGGAACAGACGTGTGGTATAGAAGGAGAGGGGGGAAGTGGAGAAGGCAGGAACAGACGTTTGGTATAGAAGGAGAGGGGGGAAGCGGAAAAGGCAGTAACAGACGTGTGGTATAGAAGGACAGGGGGGAAGTGGAGTAGGCTGGAACAGACGTGTGGTATAGAACGAGAGGGCAGAAGCGGACAAGGCAGGAGCAGACATGTTGTATAGTATGAGAGAATTGAAGCGGAGAAGGCAGAAAGAGACGTGTGGTGTAGAAGGAGAGGGGGGAAGTGGAGAAGGCAGGAACAGATGTGTGGTATAGAAGGAGAGGGGGTAAGCGGAGAAGGCAGGAACAGACGTGTGGTATAGAAGGAGAGGGGGGAAGCGGAGAAGGCAGGAACAGACGGGTTGTATAGAAGTAGAGGGGTGAAGCGGAGAAGGCAGGAACAGACGTGTGGTATAGAAGGAGAGGGGGAAGTGGAGAAGGCAGGAACAGACGTGTGGTGTAGAAGGAGAGGGGGGAAGCGGAGAAGGCAGGAACAGACGTGTGGTATAGAAGGAGAGGGGGGAAGCGGAGGAGGCAGGAACAGATGTGTGGTATAGAAGGAGAGGGGGTAAGCGGAGAAGGCAGGTACAGACGTGTGGTATAGAAGGAGAGGGGGGAAGCGGAGAAGGCAGGAACAGACGAGTTGTATAGAAGTAGAGGGGTGAAGCGGAGAAGGCAGGAACAGACGTGTGGTATAGAAGGAGAGGGGGAAGCGGAGAAGGCAGGAACAGACGTGTGGTATAGAAGGAGAGGGGGGAAGCGGAGAAGGCAGGAACAGACGTGTGGTATAGAAGGAGAGGGGGGAAGCGGAGGAGGCAGGAACAGATGTGTGGTATAGAAGGATAGGGGGGAAGCGGAGAGGGCAGGAACAGACGTGTGGTATAGAAGGAGAGGGGGTTAGTGGAGAAGGCAGGAACAGACGTGTGGTATAGAAGGAGAGGGGGGAAGCGGAAAAGGCAGGAACAGACGTGTGGTATAGAAGGACAGGGGGAAGCGGAGAATGCTGGAACAGATGTGTGGTATAGAAGGAGTGGGCGGAAGCGGACAAGGCAGGAGCAGACATGTTGTATAGAATGAGAGAATTGAAGCGGAGAAGGCAGAAAGAGACGTGTGGTGTAGAAGGAGAGGGGGGAACCGGAGAAGGCAGGAACAGACGTGTGGTATAGAAGGAGAGGGGGTAAGCGGAGAAGGCAGGAACAGACGTGTATTATAGAAGGAGAGGGGGGAAGCGGAGAAAGCAGGAACAGACGAGTTGTATAGAAGTAGAGGGGTGAAGCGGAGATGGCAGGAAAAGACGTGTGGTATAGAAGGAGAGGGGGAAGCGGAGAAGGCAGGAACAGACGTGTGGTATGGAAGGAGAGGGGGGAAGCGGAGAAGGCAGGAACAGACGTGTGGTATAGAAGGAGAGGGGGGAAGCGGAGGAGGCAGGAACAGATGTGTGGTATAGAAGGAGATTGGGGAAGCGGAGACTGCAGGAACAGACGTGTGGCATAGAACGAGAGGGGGAAGCGGAGAATGTTGGAACAGACGTTTGGTATAGAAGGAGAGGGGAGAAGCAGAGAAGGCAGGAACAGACGTGTGGTATAGAAGGAGAGGGGGGAAGCGGAGAAAGCAGGAACAGACGTGTGGTATAGAAGGTGAGGGGGGAAGCGGAGAAGGCAGGAAGAGACTTGTGGCATTGAAGGAGAGGGGGGAAGCGGAGAAGGCAGGAAGAGATGTGCGGTATAGAAGGAGAGGGGGGAAGCGGAGAAAGCAGGAACAGACCTTTGTTATAGAAGGGGAGGTGGGGGAAGCGGAGAAGGCAGGAACAGACGTGTGGTATATAAGGAGAGGGGGGAAGCGGAGAAGGCAGGAAAAGACGTGTGGTATAGAAGGAGAGGGGGGAAGCGGAGAAGGCAGGAATAGATGTGTGGTATAGAAGGACAGGGGGGAAGCGGAGAAGGCTGGAACAGATGTGTGGTATAGAAGGAGAGGGCGGAAGCGGACAAGGCAGGAGCAGACATGTTGTATAGAATGAGAGAATTGAAGCGGAAAAGGCAGGAACAGACGTGTGGTATAGAAGGAGAGGGGGGAAGCCGAGAAAGCAGGAACAGACGTGTGGTATAGAAGGTGAGGTGGGAAGCGGAGAAGGCAGGAACAGACGTGTGGTATAGAAGGAGAGGGGGGAAGCGGAGAAGGCAGGAACTGCCGTGTGGTATAGAAGGAGAGGGGGGAAGCGGAGAAGGCAGGAACAGACGTGTGGTATAGAAGGAGAGGGGGGAAGTGGAGAAGGCAGGAACAGACGTGTGGTATAGAAGGAGAGGGCAGAAGCGGACAAGGCAGGAGCAGACATGTTGTATAGAATGAGAGAGTTGAAGCGGAAAAGGCAGGAACAGACGTGTGGTACAGAAGGAGAGGGGGGAAGCGGAGAAGGCAGGAACAGAAGTGTGGTATAGAAGGAGAGGGGGTAAGCGGAGATGGCAGGAACAGACGTGTGGTATATAAAGTGAGGGGGGAACCATAGAAGGCAGGAACAGACGTGTGGTATAGAAGGAGGGGGGAAAAGCGGAGAAGGCCAGAACAGACGTGTGGTATAGAAGGTGAGGGCGGAAGCGGAGAAGGCAGGAACAGACGTGTGGTATAGACGGGGAGGGGGGACGCGAAGAAGGCAGGAACAGACGTGTGGTATAGAAGGAGAGGGGGGAAGCGGAGAAGGCAGGAAGAGACGTGTGGCATAGACAGAGAGGGGGGGTAGCGGAGAAGGCAGGAACAGACATGTGGTATAGAAGGAGAGGGGGAAAGCGGAGAAGGCAGGAACAGACGTGTGGTATAGAAGGAGAGGGGGGAAGCGGAGAAGGAGGGAACAGACGTGTTGTATAGAAGTAGAGGGGGGAAGCGGAGAAGGCAGGAATAGACGTGTGGTATATATAGAGAGGGGGGAACCGGAGAAGGCAGGAACAGACGTGTGGTATAGAAGGAGGGGGGATAAGCGGAGAAGGCCGGAACAGACGTGTGGTATAGAAGGAGAGGGGGGACGCGAAGAAGGCAGGAACAGACGTGTGGTATAGCAGGAGAGGGGGGAAGCGGAGAAGGCAGGGACAGACGTGTGGTATAGAAGTTGAGGGGGCAAGCGGAGAAGGCAGGAACAGACGTGTGGTATAGAAGGAGAGGGGGGAAGCGAAGAGGGCAGGAACAGACGTGTGGTATAGAAGGAGAGGGGGGAAGTGGAGAATGCAGGAACAGACGTTTGGTATAGAAGGAGAGGGGGGAAGCGGAAAAGGCAGGAACAGACGTGTGGTATAGAAGGACAGGGGGGAAGTGGAGTAGGCTGGAACAGACGTGTGGTATAGAAGGAGAGGGCAGAAGCGGACAAGGCAGGAGCAGACATGTTGTATAGAATGAGAGAATTGAAGCGGAGAAGGCAGAAACCGACGTGTGGTGTAGAAGGAGAGGGGGGAAGCGGAGAAGGCAGGAAAAGATGTGCGGTATAGAAGGAGAGGGGGGAAGCGGAGAAGGCAGGAACAGCCGTGCGGTATAGAAGGAGTGGGGGGAAGCGGAGAAAGCAGGAACAGACCTGTGTTATAGAAGGAGAGGTGGGGGAAGCGGAGATGGCAGGAACAGACGTGTGGTACATAAGGAGAGGGGGGAATCTCAGAAGGCAGGAACAGACGTGTGATATAGAAGGAGAGGGGGGAAACGGAGAAGGCAGGAACAGACATGTGGTATAGAAAGGGAGGGGGGAAGCGGAGAAGGCAGGAAAAGATGTGTGGCATAGAAGGAGAGGGGGGAAGCGGAGAAGGCAGGAAGAGACGTGTGGCATAGAAGGAGAGGGGGAAGCGGAGAAGGCAGGAAAAGACGTGTGGCATAGAAGGAGAGGGGGGAAGCGGAGAAGGCAGGAAGAGACGTGTGGCATAGAAGGAGAGGGGGGAAGCGGAGAAAGGAGGAACAGACATGTTGTATAGAGGGTGAGGGGGAAGCGGAGAAGGCAGGAAGAGACGTGTAGCATAGAAGGAGAGGGGGGAAGCGGAGAAGGCAGGAAGAGACGTGTGGCATAGAAGGTGAGGGGGGAAGCGGAGTATGCAGGAAGAGACGTGTGGCATAGAAGGAGAGGGGGGAAGCGGAGAAAGGAGGAACAGACATGTGGTATAGAAGGAGAGGGGGGAAGCGGAGAAGGCAGGAAGAGACGTGTGGTATAGAAGGAGAGGGGGAAGCGGAGAAGGCAGGAACAGACGTGTGGTATAGAAGGAGAGGGGGGAAGCGGAGAAGGCAGGAACAGACGTGTGGTATAGAAGGAGAGGGGGGAAGCGGAGGAGGCAGGAACAGATGTGTGGTATAGAAGGATAGGGGGGAAGCGGAGAGGGCAGGAACAGACGTGTGGTATAGAAGGAGAGGGGGGAAGTGGAGAAGGCAGGAACAGACGTGTGGTATAGAAGGAGAGGGGGGCAGCGGAAAAGGCAGGAACAGACGTGTGGTATAGAAGGACAGGGGGGAAGCGGAGAATGCTGGAACAGATGTGTGGTATAGAAGGAGAGGGCGGAAGCGGACAAGGCAGGAGCAGACATGTTGTATAGAATGAGAGAATTGAAGCGGAGAAGGCAGAAACAGACGTGTGGTGTAGAAGGAGAGGGGGGAAGCGGAGAAGGCAGGAACAGACGTGTGGTATAGAAGGAGAGGGGGTAAGCGGAGAAGGCAGGAACAGACGTGTGGTATAGAAGGAGAGGGGGGAAGCGGAGAAGGGAGGAACAGACGAGTTGTATAGAAGTAGAGGGGTGAAGCGGAGAAGGCAGGAACAGACGTGTGGTATAGAAGGAGAGGGGGAAGCGGAGAAGGCAGGAACAGACGTGTGGTATAGAAGGAGAGGGGGGAAGCGGAGAAGGCAGGAACAGACGTGTGGTATGGAAGGAGAGGGGGGAAGCGGAGGAGGCAGGAACAGATGTGTGGTATAGAAGGAGATTGGGGAAGCGGAGAATGCAGGAACAGACGTGTGGCATAGAACGAGAGGGGGAAGCGGAGAAGGCTGGAACAGACGTTTGGTATAGAAGGAGAGGGGAGAAGCAGAGAAGGCAGGAACAGACGTGTGGTATAGAAGGAGAGGGGGGAAGCGGAGAAGGCAGGAAAAGATGTGCGGTATGGAAGGAGAGGGGGGAAGCGGAGAAGGCAGGAACAGCCGTGCGGTATAGAAGGAGTGGGGGGAAGCGGAGAAAGCAGGAACAGACCTGTGTTATAGAAGGAGAGGTGGGGGAAGCGGAGATGGCAGGAACAGACGTGTGGTACATAAGGAGAGGGGGTAAGCGGAGAAGGCAGGAACAGACGTGTGGTATAGAAGGAGAGGGGGGAAACGGAGAAGGCAGGAACAGACATGTGGTATAGAAAGGGAGGGGGGAAGCGGAGAAGGCAGAAAAAGATGTGTGGCATAGAAGGAGAGGGGGGAAGCGGAGAAGGCAGGAAGAAACGTGTGGTATAGAAGGAGAGGGGGGAAGCGGAGAAAGCAGGAACAGACGTGTGGTATAGAAGGAGAGGGGGGAAGCGGAGAAGGCAGGAACAGACGTGTGGTATAGAAGGAGAGGGGGGAAGTGGAGAAGGCAGGAACAGACGTGTGGTATTGAAGGAGAGGGGGGAAGCGGAGAGGGCAGGAACAGACGTGTGGTATAGAAGGAGAGGGGGGAAGTGGAGAAGGCAGGAACAGACGTGTGGTATAGAAGGAGAGGGCGGAAGCGGACAAGGCAGGAGCAGATATGTTGTATAGAATGAGAGAGTTGAAGCGGAAAAGGCAGGAACAGACGTGTGGTATAGAAGGAGAGGAGGGAAGCGGAGAAGGCAGGAACAGAAGTGTGGTATAGAAGTAGAGGGGGTAAGCGGAGAAGGCAGGAACAGACGTGTGGTATAGAAGGAGAGGGGGGAACCATAGAAGGCAGGAACAGACGTGTGGAATAGAAGGAGTGGGGAAAAGCGGAGAAGGCCGGAACAGACGTGTGGTATAGAAGGTGAGGGGGGAAGCGGAGAAGGCAGGAACAGACGTGTGGTATAGACGGGGAGGGGGGACTCGAAGAAGGCAGGAACAGACGTGTGGTATAGAAGGAGAGGGGGGAAGCGGAGAAGGCAGGAAGAGACGTGTGGCATAGACAGAGAGGGGGGGTAGCGGAGAAGGCAGGAACAGACATGTGGTATAGAAGGAGAGGGGGGGAAGCGGAGAAGGAGGGAACAGACGTGTTGTATAGAAGTAGAGGGGGGAAGCGGAGAAGGAGGGAACAGACGTGTTGTATAGAAGTAGAGGGGGGAAGCGGAGAAGGCAGGAATAGACGTGTGGTATATAAGGAGAGGGGGGGAACCGGAGAAGGCAGGAACAGATGTGTGGTATGGAAGGAGGGGGGATAAGCGGAGAAGGCCGGAACAGACGTGTGGTATAGAAGGAGAGGGGGGACGCGAAGAAGGCAGGAACAGACGTGTGGTATAGAAGGAGAGGGGGGAAGCGGAGAAGGCAGGGACAGACGTGTGGTATAGAAGTTGAGGGGGCAAGCGGAGAAGGCAGGAACAGACGTGTGGTATAGAAGGAGAGGGGGGAATCGAAGAGGGCAGGAACAGACGTGTGGTATAGAAGGAGAGGGGGGAAGTGGAGAAGGCAGGAACAGACGTTTGGTATAGAAGGAGAGGGGGGAAGCGGAAAAGGCAGTAACAGATGTGTGGTATAGAAGGACAGGGGGGAAGTGGAGTAGGCTGGAACAGACGTGTGGTATAGAAGGAGAGGGCAGAAGCGGACAAGGCAGGAGCAGACATGTTGTATAGAATGAGAGAATTGAAGCGGAGAAGGCAGAAAGAGACGTGTGGTGTAGAAGGAGAGGGGGGAAGTGGAGAAGGCAGGAACAGATGTGTGGTATAGAAGGAGAGGGGGTAAGCGGAGAAGGCAGGAACAGACGTGTGGTATAGAAGGAGAGGGGGGAAGCGGAGAAGGCAGGAACAGACGGGTTGTATAGAAGTAGAGGGGTGAAGCGGAGAAGGCAGGAACAGACGTGTGGTATAGAAGGAGAGGGGGAAGTGGAGAAGGCAGGAACAGACGTGTGGTGTAGAAGGAGAGGGGGGAAGCGGAGAAGGCAGGAACAGACGTGTGGTATAGAAGGAGAGGGGGGAAGCGGAGGAGGCAGGAACAGATGTGTGGTATAGAAGGAGAGGGGGTAAGCGGAGAAGGCAGGTACAGACGTGTGGTATAGAAGGAGAGGGGGGAAGCGGAGAAGGCAGGAACAGACGAGTTGTATAGAAGTAGAGGGGTGAAGCGGAGAAGGCAGGAACAGACGTGTGGTATAGAAGGAGAGGGGGAAGCGGAGAAGGCAGGAACAGACGTGTGGTATAGAAGGAGAGGGGGGAAGCGGAGAAGGCAGGAACAGACGTGTGGTATAGAAGGAGAGGGGGGAAGCGGAGGAGGCAGGAACAGATGTGTGGTATAGAAGGATAGGGGGGAAGCGGAGAGGGCAGGAACAGACGTGTGGTATAGAAGGAGAGGGGGTTAGTGGAGAAGGCAGGAACAGACGTGTGGTATAGAAGGAGAGGGGGGAAGCGGAAAAGGCAGGAACAGACGTGTGGTATAGAAGGACAGGGGGAAGCGGAGAATGCTGGAACAGATGTGTGGTATAGAAGGAGAGGGCGGAAGCGGACAAGGCAGGAGCAGACATGTTGTATAGAATGAGAGAATTGAAGCGGAGAAGGCAGAAAGAGACGTGTGGTGTAGAAGGAGAGGGGGGAACCGGAGAAGGCAGGAACAGACGTGTGGTATAGAAGGAGAGGGGGTAAGCGGAGAAGGCAGGAACAGACGTGTATTATAGAAGGAGAGGGGGGAAGCGGAGAAGGCAGGAACAGACGAGTTGTATAGAAGTAGAGTGGTGAAGCGGAGATGGCAGGAACAGACGTGTGGTATAGAAGGAGAGGGGGAAGCGGAGAAGGCAGGAACAGACGTGTGGTATGGAAGGAGAGGGGGGAAGCGGAGAAGGCAGGAACAGACGTGTTGTATAGAAGGAGAGGGGGGAAGCGGAGGAGGCAGGAACAGATGTGTGGTATAGAAGGAGATTGGGGAAGCGGAGACTGCAGGAACAGACGTGTGGCATAGAACGAGAGGGGGAAGCGGAGAATGTTGGAACAGACGTTTGGTATAGAAGGAGAGGGGAGAAGCAGAGAAGGCAGGAACAGACGTGTGGTATAGAAGGAGAGGGGGGAAGCGGAGAAAGCAGGAACAGACGTGTGGTATAGAAGGTGAGGGGGGAAGCGGAGAAGGCAGGAATAGGCTTGTGGCATTGAAGGAGAGGGGGGAAGCGGAGAAGGCAGGAAAAGATGTGCGGTATAGAAGGAGAGGGGGGAAGCGGAGAAGGCAGGAACAGCCGTGCGGTATAGAAGGAGTGGGGGGAAGCGGAGAAAGCAGGAACAGACCTGTGTTATAGAAGGAGAGGTGGGGGAAGCGGAGATGGCAGGAACAGACGTGTGGTACATAAGGAGAGGGGGGAAGCGCAGAAGGCAGGAACAGACGTGTGATATAGAAGGAGAGGGGGGAAACGGAGAAGGCAGGAACAGACATGTGGTATAGAAAGGGAGGGGGGAAGCGGAGAAGGCAGGAAAAGATGTGTGGCATAGAAGGAGAGGGGGGAAGCGGAGAAGGCAGGAAGAGATGTGTGGCATAGAAGGAGAGGGGGAAGCGGAGAAGGCAGGAAAAGACGTGTGGCATAGAAGGAGAGGGGGGAAGCGGAGAAGGCAGGAAGAGACGTGTGGCATAGAAGGAGAGGGGGGAAGCGGAGAAAGGAGGAACAGACATGTGGTATAGAAGGTGAGGGGGAAGCGGAGAAGGCAGGAAGAGACGTGTAGCATTGAAGGAGAGGGGGGAAGCGGAGAAGGCAGGAAGAGACGTGTGGCATAGAAGGTGAGGGGGGAAGCGGAGTATGCAGGAAGAGACGTGTGGCATAGAAGGAGAGGGGGGAAGCGGAGAAAGGAGGAACAGACATGTGGTATAGAAGGAGAGGGGGGAAGCGGAGAAAGCAGGAAGAGACGTGTGGTATAGAAGGAGAGGGGGGGAAGCGGAGAAGGCAGGAAAAGATGTGTGGTATAGAAGGAGAAAGGGGAAGCGGAGAAGGCAGGAAAAGACGTGTGGCATAGAAGGAGAGGGGGAAGCGACGAAAGGAGGAACAGACATGTGGTATAGAAGGAGAGGGGGGAAGCGGAGAAGGCAGGAAGAGACGTGTGGTATAGAAGGAGAGGGGGGAAGCGGAGAAGGCAGGAAAAGAATAGTGGTATAGAAGGAGAGGGGGGCAGCGGAGAAGGCAGGAAAAGATGTGTGGTATAGAAGGAGAGGGGGGAAGCGGAGAAGGCAGGAACAGACGTGCGGTATAGAAGGTGTGGGGGGAAGCGGAGAAAGCAGGAACAGACCTGTGTTATAGAAGGTGACAGGGGGAAGCGGAGAGGGCAGGAACAGACGTGTGGTATATAAGGAGAGGGGGGAAGCGGAGAAGGCTGGAACAGACGTGTGTTATAGAAGGAGAGGGGGGAAGCGGAGAAGGCAGGAACAGACGTGTGGTATAGAGGGAGAGGGGGGAAGCGGAGAAGGCAGGAACAGACCTTTGGTATAGAAGGAGTGGGGGGAAGAGGAGAAAGCAGGAACAGACCTGTGTTATAGAAGGAGAGGTGGGGGAAGCGGAGAAGGCAGGAACAGACGTGTGGTATATAATGAGAGGGGGGAAGCGGAGAAGGCAGGAAAAGACGTGTGGTATAGAAGGAGAGGGGGGAAGCGGAGAAGGCAGGAATAGACGTGTGGTATAGAAGGATAGGGGGGAAGCGGAGAGGGCTGGAACAGATGTGTGGTATAGAAGGAGAGGGTGGAAGCGGACAAGGCAGGAGCCTACATGTTGTATAGAATGAGAGAATTGAAGCGGAAAAGGCAGGAACAGACGTGTGGTGTAGAAGGAGAGGGGGGAGGCGGAGAAAGCAGGAACAGACGTGTGGTATAGAAGGACAGGGGGGAAGCGGAGAAGGCAGGAATAGACGTGTGGTATAGAAGGACAGGGGGGAAACGGAGAAGGCAGGAATAGACGTGTGGTATAGAAGGACAGGGGGGAAGCGGAGAGGGCTGGAACAGATGTGTGGTATAGAAGGAGAGGGTGGAAGCGGACAAGGCAGGAGCCGACATGTTGTATAGAATGAGAGAATTGAAGCGGAAAAGGCAGGAACAGACGTGTGGTATAGAAGGAGAGGGGGGAAGCGGAGAAAGCAGGAACAGACGTGTGGTATAGAAGGACAGGGGGGAAGCGGAGAGGGCTGGAACAGGTGTGTGGTATAGAAGGAGAGGGTGGAAGCGGACAAGGCAGGAGCCGACATGTTGTATAGAATGAGGGAATTGAAGCGGAAAAGGCAGGAACAGACGTGTGGTATAGAAGGAGAGGGGGGAAGCGGAGAAAGCAGGAACAGACGTGTGGTATAGAAGGTGAGGGGGGAAGCGTAGAAGGCAGGAACAGACGTGTGGTATAGAAGGAGAGGGGGGAAGCGGAGAAGGCAGGAACAGACGTGTGGTATAGAAGGAGAGGGGGTAAGCGGAGAAGGCAGGAACAGACGTGTGGTATTGAAGGATAGGGGGGAAGCGGAGAGGGCAGGAACAGACGTGTGGTATAGAAGGAGAGGGGGGAAGTGGAGAAGGCAGGAACAGACGTGTGGTATAGAAGGAGAGGGGGGAAGCGGAAAAGGCAGGAACAGACGTGTGGTATATAATGAGAGGGGGGAAGCGGAGAAGGCAGGAAAAGACGTGTGGTAATTAATGAGAGGGGGGAAGCGGAGAGGGCAGGAAAAGACGTGTGGTATAGAAGGAGAGGGGGGAAGCGGAGAAGGCAGGAATAGACGTGTGGTATAGAAGGACAGGGGGGAAGCGGAGAGGGCTGGAACAGATGTGTGGTATAGAAGCTGAGGGTGGAAGCGGACAAGGCAGGAGCCGACATGTTGTATAGAATGAGAGAATTGAAGCGGAAAAGGCAGGAACAGACGTGTGGTATAGAAGGAGAGGGAGGAAGCGGAGAAAGCAGGAACAGACGTGTAATATAGAAGGTGAGGGGGGAAGCGTAGAAGGCAGGAACAGACGTGTGGTATAGAAGGAGAGGGGGGAAGCGGAGAAGGCAGGAACAGACGTGTGGTATAGAAGGAGAGGGGGGAAGCGGAGAAGGCAGGAACAGACGTGTGGTATTGAAGGATAGGGGGGAAGCGGAGAGGGCAGGAACAGACGTGTGGTATAGAAGGAGAGGGGGGAAGTGGAGAAGGCAGGAACAGACGTGTGGTATAGAAGGAGAGGGGGGAAGCGGAAAAGGCAGGAACAGACGTGTGGTATAGAAGGACAGGGGGGAAGCGGAGAATGCTGGAACAGATGTGTGGTATAGAAGGAGAGGGCGGAAGCGGACAAGGCAGGAGCAGACATGTTGTATAGAATGAGAGAATTGAAGCGGAAAAGGCAGGAACAGACGTGTGGTATAGAAGGAAAGGGGGGAAGCGGAGAAGGCAGGAACAGAAGTGTGGTATAGAAGGAGAGGGGGTAAGCGGAGAAGGCAGGAACAGATGTGTGGTATAGAAGGAGAGGGGGGAAGCGGAGAAGGCAGGAACAGACGTGTTGTATAGAAGTAGAGGGGGGAAGCGGAGAAGGCAGGAACAGACGTGTGGTATAGAAGGAGAGGGGGAACCGGAGAAGGCAGGAACAGACGTGTGGTATAGAAGGAGAGGGGGAAAGCGGAGAAGGCAGGAACAGACGTGTGGTATAGAAGGAGAGGGGGGAAGCGGAAAAGGCTGTAACAGACGTGTGGTATAGAAGGAGAGGGGGGAAGCGGAGAAGGCAGGAACAGACGTGTGGTATAGAAGGAGAGGGGGGAAGTGGAGAAAGCAGGAACAGACATGTGGTATAGAAGGTGAGGGCGGAATCGGAGAAGGCAGGAAGAGACGTGTGGCATAGAAGGAGAGGGGGGAAGCGGAGAAGGCAGGAAGAGACGTGTGCTATAGAAGGAGAAGGGGGAAGCGGAGAAGGCAGGAAGAGACGTGTAGTATAGAAGGAGGGGGGAAAAGCGGACAAGGCCAGAACAGATGTGTGGTATAGAAGGAGAGGGGGGAAGCGGAGAAAGCAGGAACAGACATATGGTATAGATGGTGAGGGGGGAAGCGGAGAAGGCAGGAAGAGACGTGTAGTATAGAAGGAGGGGGGAAAAGCGGAGAAGGCCGGAACAGATGTGTGGTATAGAAGGAGAGGGGGGACGCGAAGAAGGCAGGAACATACGTGTGGTATAGAAGGAGAGGGGGGAAGCGGAGAAGGCCGGAACAGACGTGTGGTATAGAAGTCGAATGGGCAAGCGGAGAAGGCAGGAACAGACGTGTGGTATAGAAGGAGAGGGGGGAAGCGGAGTGGGCAGGAACAGACGTGTGGTATAGAAGGAGGGGAGGAAGTGGAGAAGGCAGGAACAGACGTGTGGTATAGAAGAAGAGGGGGGAAGCGGAAAAGGCAGGAACAGACGTGTGGTATAGAAGGACAGGGGGGAAGCGGAGAAGGCTGGTACAGACGTGTGGTATAGAAGGAGAGGGCGGAAGCGGAGAAGGCAGGAGCAGACATGTTGTATAGAATGAGAGAATTGAAGCGGAGAAGGCAGGAACAGACGTGTGGTATAGAAGAAGAGGGGGGAAGCGGAGAAGGCAGGAACAGACGTATGGTATAGAAGGAGAGGGGGTAAGCGGAGAAGGCAGGAACAGACGTGTGGTATAGAAGGAGAGGGGGGAAGCGGAGAAGGCAGGAACAGACGTGTTGTATGGAACGAGATGGGGAAGTGGAGAAGCCTGGAACAGACGTGTGGTATAGAAGGAGAGGGGGGAAGCGGAGAAGGCAGGAACAGACGTGTGGTATAGAAGGAGAGGGGGGGGGAGCAGAGAAAGCAGGAACAGTCATGTGGTATAGAAGGTGAGGGGGGAAGCGGAGAAGGCAGGAAGAGACGTGTAGTATAGAAGGAGGGGGAAAAGCGGAGAAGGCTGGAACAGATGTGTGGTATAGAAGGAGAGGGGGGACGCGAAGAAGGCAGGAACAGACGTGTGGTATAGAAGGAGAGGGGGGAGCGGAGAAGGCAGGAACAGACGTGTGGTATAGAAGTCGAATGGGCAAGCGGAGAAGGCAGGAACAGACGTGTGGTATAGAAGGAGAGGGGGGAAGCGGAGAGGGCAGGAACAGACATGTGGTATAGAAGGAGAGGGGGAAAGTGGAGAAGGCAGGAACAGACGTGTGGTATAGAAGGAGAGGGGGGAAGCGGAAAAGGCAGGAACAGTCGTGTGGTATAGAAGGACAGGGGGGAAGCGGAGAAGGCTGGAACAGACGTGTCGTATAGATGGAGAGGGCGGAAGCGGAGAAGGCAGGAGCAGACATGTTGTATAGAATGAGAGAATTGAAGCGGAGAAGGCAGGAACAGACGTGTGGTATAGAAGGAGAGGGGGGAAGCGGAGAAGGCATGAACAGACGTGTGGTATAGAAGGAGAGGGGGTAAGCGGAGAAGGCAGGAACAGATGTATGGTATAGAAGGAGAGGGGGGAAGCGGAGAAGGCAGGAACAGACGTGTTGTATAGAAGTAGAGGGTGGAAGCGGAGAAGGCAGGAACAGACGTGTGGTATAGAAGGAGAGGGGGAAGCGGAGAAGGCTAGGACAGACGTGTGGTAAAGAAGGAGAGGGGGGAAGCGGAGAAGGCAGGAACAGACGTGTGGTATAGAAGGAGAGGGGGGGAAGCGGAGAAAGCAGGAACAGACATGTGGTATAGAAGGTGAGGGGGGAATCGGAGAAGGCAGGATGAGACGTGTGGCATAGAAGGTGAGTGGGGAAGTGGAGAAGGCAGAAAGAGACGTGTGGCATAGAAGGAGACCGGGGAAGAGGAGACTGCAGGAAGAGACGTGTGGTATAGAAGGAGAGGGGGGAAGCGGAGAAGGCAAGAAAAGATGTGTGGTATAGAAAGAGAGGGGGGAAGCGGAGAAGGCAAGAACAGACGTGCGGTATAGTAGGAGTGGGGGTAAGCGGAGAAAGCAGGAAAAGACCTGTGTTATAGAAGGAGAGGGGAGGGAAGCGGAGAAGGCAGGAACAGACGTGTGGTACATAAGTAGAGGGGGGAAGCGGAGAAGGCAGGAACAGACGTGTGGTATAGAAGGAGAGGGGGGAAGCGGAGAAGGCAGGAACAGACGTGTGGTATAGAAGGAGAGGGAGGAAGCGGAGAAGGCAGGAAAAGATGTGTAGCATAGAAGGTGAGGGGAGAAGCGTAGAAGGCAGGAAGAGACGTGTGGCATAGAAGGAGAGGGGGGAAGCGGAGAAGGCAGGAAAAGATGTGTGGCATAGAAGGAGACGGGGGAAGAGAAGAAGGCAGGAAGAGACGTGTGGCGTAGATGGTGAGGGGGGAAGCGGAGAAGGCAGGAAGAGACGTGTGGCATAGAAGGAGAGGGGGGAAGCGGAGAAAGGAGGAACAGACATGTGGTATAGAAGGTGAGGGGGGAAGCGGAGAAAGCAGGAACAGACCTGTGTTATAAAAGGAGAGGGGGGGGGGGGGAAGCGGAGAAGGCAGGAACAGACGTGTGGTATATAAGGAGAGGGGGGAAGCGGAGAAGGCAGGAACAGACGTGTGGTATAGAAGGAGAGGGGGGAAGCGGAGAAGGCAGGAACAGACGTGTGGTATAGAAGGTGAGGGGGGAAGCGGAGAAGGCAGGAACAGACGTGTGGTATAGAAGGAGAGGGGGGAAGCGGAGAAGGCAGGAACAGACGTGATGTATAGAAGGAGAGGGGGGAAGCGGAGAAGACAGGAACAGACGTGTGGTATAGAAGGAGAGGGGGGAAGCGGAGAAAGCAGGAACAGACGTGTGGTATAGAAGGTGAGGGGGGAAGCGGAGAAGGCAGGAACAGACGTGTGGTATAGAAGGAGAGGGGGCAAGCGGAGAAGGCAGGTACAGACGTGTGGAATAGAAGGAGAGGGGGGAAGCAGAGAAGGCAGGAACAGACGTGATGTATAGAAGGAGAGGGGGGAAGCGGAGAAGGCAGGAACAGACGTGTGGTATAGAAGGAGAGGGGGGAAGCAGAGAAGGCAGGAACAGACGTGTGGTATAGAAGGAGACGGGGGAAGCAGAGAAGGCTGGAACAGACGTGTGGCATAGAAGGAGAGGGGGGGGGGGGAAGCGGAGAAAGGAGGAACAGACATGTGGTATAGACGGAGAGGGGGGAAGCGGAGAAGGCAGGAACAGACCTGTGGTATAGAAGGAGAGGGGGGAAGCTGAGAAGGCAGGAACAGACGTGTTGTATAGAATTAGAGGGGGGAAGCGGAGAAAGCAGGAACAGACGTGTGGTATAGAACGAGATGTGGAAGCGGAGAAGGCAGGAACAGACGTGTGGTATATAAGGAGAGGGGGGAACTGGAGAAGGCAGGAACAGACGTGTGGTATAGAAGGAGGGGGGAAAAGCGGAGAAAGCCGGAACAGACGTGTGGTATAGTAAGAGAGGGGGGACGCGAAGAAGGCAGGAACAGACGTGTGGTATAGAAGGAGAGGGGGGGAAGCGGTGTAAGGGGGAACAGACATGTGGTATAGAAGGTGAGGGGGGAAGCGGAGAAGGCAGGAAGAGACGTGTGGCATAGACAGAGATGGGGGGGTAGCCGAGAAGGCAGGAACAGACATGTGGTATAGAAGGAGAGGGGGGAAGCGGAAAAGGCAGGAACAGAAGTGTGGTATAGAAGGAGAGGGGGGAAGCGGAGAAGGCAGGAACAGACGTGTGGTATAGAAGGAGAAGGGGGAAGCGGAGAAGGCAGGAACAGACGTGTGGTATAGAAGGAGAGGGGGGAAGCGGAGAAGGCAGGAATAGACGTATGGTATAGAAGGAGAGGGGGAAGCGGAGAAGGCAGGAACAGACGTGTGGTATAGAAGGAGAGGAAGGAAGCGGAGAAGGCAGGAACAGACGTTTGGTATAGAGGGAGAGGGGGAGGAAGCGGAGAAGGCAGGAACAGACGTGTGGTATAGATGGAGAGGGGGGAAGCGGAGAAGGCAGGAACAGACGTGTGGTATAGAAGGAAAGGTGGGAAGCGGAGAATGCAGGAACAGACGTGTTGTATAGAAGGAGAGGGGGGAAGCGGAGAAGGCAGGAACAGACGTGTGGTATAGAAGGAGAGGGGGGAAGCGGAGAAGGCAGGAACAGACGTGTGGTATAGAAGGAAAGGGGGGAAGCGGAGAAGGCAGGAACAGACGTGTGGTATAGAAGGAGAGGGGGGAAGCGGAGAAGGTAGGAACAGACGTGTGGTATAGAAGAAGAGGGGGGAAGCGGAGAAGTCAGGAACAGACGTGTGGTATAGAAGGAGAGGGCGGAAGCGGAGCAGGCAGGAAAAGACGTGTGGTATAGAAGGAGAGGGGGGAAGCGGAGAAGGCAGGAACATACGTGTGGTATAGAATGAGAGGGGGGAAGCAGAGAAGGCAGGAACAGACGTGTGGTATAGAAGGTAGGGGGGAAGCGGAGAAGCAGGAACATACGTGTGGTATAGAAGGAGAGGGGGGAAGTGGAGAAGGCAGGAACAAACGTGTGGTATAGAAGGAGATTGGGGAAGCGGAGAAGGCAGGAACAGACGTGTGGTATAGAACGAGAGGGGGAAGCGAAGAAGGCTGGAACAGACGTGTGGTATAGAAGGAGAGGGGGGAAGCGGAGAAGGCAGGAACAGACGTGTGGTATATAAGGAGAGGGGGGAAGCGGAGAAGGCAGGAACAGACCTGTGGTATATAAGGAGAGGGGGGAAGCGGAGAAGGCAGGAACAAACGTGTGGTATAGAAGGAGAGGGGGAAAGCGGAGAAGGCAGGAACAGACGTGTGGTATAGAAGTTGAGGGGGCAAGCGGAGTAGGCAGGAACAGACGTGTGGTATAGAAGTTGAGGGGGCAAGCGGAGAAGGTAGGAACAGACGTGTGGTATAGAAGGAGAGGGGGGAACCGGAGAGGGCAGGAACAGACGTGTGATATAGAAGGACAGGGGGGAAGCGGAGAAGGCTGGAACAGACGTGTGGTATAGAAAGAGAGGGAAAAGCGGAGAAGGCAGGAGCAGACATTTTGTATAGAATTGGAGAATTGAAGCGGAGAAGGCAGGAACAGACGTGTGGTATAGAAGGAGAGGGGGGAAGCGGAGAGGGCAGGAACAGACGTGTGGTTTAGATGGAGAGGGGGGAAGTGGAGAAGGCAGGCACAGACGTGTGGTACAGAAGGAGAGGGGGGAAGCGGAGAAGGCAGGAACAGACGTGTGGTATGGATGGAGAGGGGGGAAGCGGAGAAGGCAGGAACAGACGTGTGGTATGGAAGGAGAGGGGGGAAGCGGAGAAAGGAGGAACAGACATGTGGTATAGAAGGTGAGGGGGGAAGCGGAGAAAGCAGGAACAGACCTGTGTTATAAAAGGAGAGGGGGGGGGGGAAGCGGAGAAGGCAGGAACAGACGTGTGGTATATAAGGAGAGGGGGGAAGCGGAGAAGGCAGGAACAGACGTGTGGTATAGAAGGAGAGGGGGGAAGCGGAGAAGGCAGGAACAGACGTGTGGTATAGAAGGTGAGGGGGGAAGCGGAGAAGGCAGGAACAGACGTGTGGTATAGAAGGAGAGGGGGGAAGCGGAGAAGGCAGGAACAGACGTGATGTATAGAAGGAGAGGGGGGAAGCGGAGAAGACAGGAACAGACGTGTGGTATAGAAGGAGAGGGGGGAAGCGGAGAAAGCAGGAACAGACGTGTGGTATAGAAGGTGAGGGGGGAAGCGGAGAAGGCAGGAACAGACGTGTGGTATAGAAGGAGAGGGGGCAAGCGGAGAAGGCAGGTACAGACGTGTGGAATAGAAGGAGAGGGGGGAAGCAGAGAAGGCAGGAACAGACGTGATGTATAGAAGGAGAGGGGGGAAGCGGAGAAGGCAGGAACAGACGTGTGGTATAGAAGGAGAGGGGGGAAGCAGAGAAGGCAGGAACAGACGTGTGGTATAGAAGGAGACGGGGGAAGCAGAGAAGGCTGGAACAGACGTGTGGCATAGAAGGAGAGGGGGGGGGGGAAGCGGAGAAAGGAGGAACAGACATGTGGTATAGAAGGAGAGGGGGGAAGCGGAGAAGGCAGGAACAGACCTGTGGTATAGAAGGAGAGGGGGGAAGCTGAGAAGGCAGGAACAGACGTGTTGTATAGAATTAGAGGGGGGAAGCGGAGAAAGCAGGAACAGACGTGTGGTATAGAACGAGATGTGGAAGCGGAGAAGGCAGGAACAGACGTGTGGTATATAAGGAGAGGGGGGAACTGGAGAAGGCAGGAACAGACGTGTGGTATAGAAGGAGGGGGGAAAAGCGGAGAAAGCCGGAACAGACGTGTGGTATAGTAAGAGAGGGGGGACGCGAAGAAGGCAGGAACAGACGTGTGGTATAGAAGGAGAGGGGGGGAAGCGGTGTAAGGGGGAACAGACATGTGGTATAGAAGGTGAGGGGGGAAGCGGAGAAGGCAGGAAGAGACGTGTGGCATAGACAGAGATGGGGGGGTAGCCGAGAAGGCAGGAACAGACATGTGGTATAGAAGGAGAGGGGGGAAGCGGAGAAGGCAGGAACAGAAGTGTGGTATAGAAGGAGAGGGGGGAAGCGGAGAAGGCAGGAACAGACGTGTGGTATAGAAGGAGAAGGGGGAAGCGGAGAAGGCAGGAACAGACGTGTGGTATAGAAGGAGAGGGGGGAAGCGGAGAAGGCAGGAACAGACGTATGGTATAGAAGGAGAGGGGGAAGCGGAGAAGGCAGGAACAGACGTGTGGTATAGAAGGAGAGGAAGGAAGCGGAGAAGGCAGGAACAGACGTTTGGTATAGAGGGAGAGGGAGGAAGCGGAGAAGGCAGGAACAGACGTGTGGTATAGATGGAGAGGGGGGAAGCGGAGAAGGCAGGAACAGACGTGTGGTATAGAAGGAAAGGTGGGAAGCGGAGAATGCAGGAACAGACGTGTTGTATAGAAGGAGAGGGGGGAAGCGGAGAAGGCAGGAACAGACGTGTGGTATAGAAGGAGAGGGGGGAAGCGGAGAAGGCAGGAACAGACGTGTGGTATAGAAGGAAAGGGGGGAAGCGGAGAAGGCAGGAACAGACGTGTGGTATAGAAGGAGAGGGGGGAAGCGGAGAAGGTAGGAACAGACGTGTGGTATAGAAGAAGAGGGGGGAAGCGGAGAAGTCAGGAACAGACGTGTGGTATAGAAGGAGAGGGCGGAAGCGGAGCAGGCAGGAAAAGACGTGTGGTATAGAAGGAGAGGGGGGAAGCGGAGAAGGCAGGAACATACGTGTGGTATAGAATGAGAGGGGGGAAGCAGAGAAGGCAGGAACAGACGTGTGGTATAGAAGGTAGGGGGGAAGCGGAGAAGCAGGAACATACGTGTGGTATAGAAGGAGAGGGGGGAAGTGGAGAAGGCAGGAACAAACGTGTGGTATAGAAGGAGATTGGGGAAGCGGAGAAGGCAGGAACAGACGTGTGGTATAGAACGAGAGGGGGAAGCGAAGAAGGCTGGAACAGACGTGTGGTATAGAAGGAGAGGGGGGAAGCGGAGAAGGCAGGAACAGACGTGTGGTATATAAGGAGAGGGGGGAAGCGGAGAAGGCAGGAACAGACCTGTGGTATATAAGGAGAGGGGGGAAGCGGAGAAGGCAGGAACAAACGTGTGGTATAGAAAGAGAGGGGGAAAGCGGAGAAGGCAGGAACAGACGTGTGGTATAGAAGTTGAGGGGGCAAGCGGAGTAGGCAGGAACAGACGTGTGGTATAGAAGTTGAGGGGGCAAGCGGAGAAGGTAGGAACAGACGTGTGGTATAGAAGGAGAGGGGGGAACCGGAGAGGGCAGGAACAGACGTGTGATATAGAAGGACAGGGGGGAAGCGGAGAAGGCTGGAACAGACGTGTGGTATAGAAAGAGAGGGAAAAGCGGAGAAGGCAGGAGCAGACATTTTGTATAGAATTGGAGAATTGAAGCGGAGAAGGCAGGAACAGACGTGTGGTATAGAAGGAGAGGGGGGAAGCGGAGAGGGCAGGAACAGACGTGTGGTTTAGATGGAGAGGGGGGAAGTGGAGAAGGCAGGCACAGACGTGTGGTACAGAAGGAGAGGGGGGAAGCGGAGAAGGCAGGAACAGACGTGTGGTATGGATGGAGAGGGGGGAAGCGGAGAAGGCAGGAACAGACGTGTGGTATGGAAGGAGAGGGGGGAAGCGGAGAAGGCAGGAACAGACGTGTTGTATAGAATTAGAGGGGGGAAGCGGAGAAAGCAGGAACAGACGTGTGGTAAAGAACGAGGTGGGGAAGCGGAGAAGTCTGGAACAGACGTGTGGTATAGAAGGAGAGGGGGGAAGCGGAGAAGGCAGGTACAGACGTGTGGTATAGAAGGAGAGGGGGGGAAGCGGACAAAGCAGGAACAGACATGTGGTATAGAAGGTGAGGGGGGAATCAAAGAAGGCAGGAAGAGACGTGTAGTATGGAAGGAGGGGGGAAAAGCGGAGAAGGCCGGAACAGATGTGTGGTATAGAAGGAGAGGGGGGACGCGACGAAGGCAGGGAGACGTGTGGTATAGAAGGAGAGGGGGGAAGCGGAGAAGGCAGGGACAGACGTGTGGTATAGAAGTCGAATGGGCAAGCGGAGAAAGCAGGAACAGACGTGTGGTATAGGAGAGGGGGGAAGCGGAGAGGGCAGGATCAGACGTGTGGTATAGAAGGAGAGGGGGGGAAGCCGAGAAAGCAGGAACAGACATGTGGTATAGAAGGTGAGGGGGGAATCGGTGAAGGCAGGATGAGACGTGTGGCATAGAAGGTGAGTGGGGAAGCGGAGAAGGCAGGAAGAGACGTGTGGCATAGAAGGAGACCGGGGAAGTGGAGAGTGCAGGAAGAGACGTGTGGTATAGAAGGAGAGGGGGGAAGCGGAGAAGGCAAACAAAGATGTGTAGTATAGAAGGAGAGGGGGGAAGCGGAGAAGGCAGGAACAGACGTGTGGTACATAAGGAGAGGGGGGAAGCGGAGAAGGCAGGAACAGACGTGTGGTATAGAAGGAGAGGGGGGAAGCGGAGAAGGCAGGAACAGACGTGTGGTATAGAAGGAGAGGGAGGAAGCGGAGAAGGCAGGAAAAGATGTGTAGCATAGAAGGTGAGAAGAGAAGCGGAGAAGGCAGGAAGAGACGTGTGGCATAGAAGGAGAGGGGGGAAGCGGAGAAGGCAGGAAAAGATGTGTGGCATAGAAGGAGACGGGGGAAGCGAAGAAGGCAGGAAGAGACGTGTGGCATAGATGGTGAGGGGGGAAGCGGAGAAGGCAGGAAGAGACGTGTGGCATAGAAGGAGAGGGGGGAAGCGGAGAAAGGAGGAACAGACATGTGGTATAGAAGGTGAGGGGGGGAAGCGGAGAAAGCAGGAACAGACCTGTGTTATAAAAGGAGAGGGGGGGGGGAAGCGGAGAAGGCAGGAACAGACGTGTGGTATATAAGGAGGGGGGGAAGCGGAGAAGGCAGGAACAGACGTGTGGTATAGAAGGAGAGGGGGGAAGCGGAGAAGGCAGGAACAGACGTGTGGTATAGAAGGTGAGGGGGGAAGCGGAGAAGGCAGGAACAGACGTGTGGTATAGAAGGAGAGGGGGGAAGCGGAGAAGGCAGGAACAGACGTGATGTATAGAAGGAGAGGGGGGAAGCGGAGAAGACAGGAACAGACGTGTGGTATAGAAGGAGAGGGGGGAAGCGGAGAAAGCAGGAACAGACGTGTGGTATAGAAGGTGAGGGGGGAAGCGGAGAAGGCAGGAACAGACGTGCGGTATAGAAGGAGGGGGGGGAAGCGGAGAAGGCAGGAACAGACGTGTGGAATAGAAGGAGAGGGGGGAAGCAGAGAAGGCAGGAACAGACGTGATGTATAGAAGGAGAGGGGGGGTAGCGGAGAAGGCAGGAACAGACGTGTGGTTTAGAAGGAGAGGGGGGAAGCGGAGAAGGCAGGAACAGACGTGTGGTATAGAAGGAGAGGGGGGAAGCAGCGAAGGCAGGAACAGACGTGTGGCATAGAAGGAGAGGGGGGGGAAGCGGAGAAAGGAGGAACAGACATGTGGTATAGAAGGAGAGGTGGGAAGCGGAGAAGGCAGGAACAGACGTGTGGTATAGAAGGAGAGGGGGGAAGCTGAGAAGGCATGAACAGACGTGTTGTATAGAAGTAGAGGGGGGAAGCGGAGAAGGCAGGAACAGACGTGTGGTATATAAGGAGAGGGGGGAACCGGAGAAGGCAGGAACAGACGTGTGGTATAGAAGGAGGGGGGAAAAGCGGAGAAGGCCGGAACAGACGTGTGGTATAGTAAGAGAGGGGGGACGCGAAGAAGGCAGGAACAGACGTGTGGTATAGAAGGAGAGGGGGGGAAGCGGTGTAAGGGGGAACAGACATGTGGTATAGAAGGTGAGGGGGGAAGCGGAGAAGGCAGGAAGAGACGTGTGGCATAGACAGAGATGGGGGGGTAGCCGTGAAGGCAGGAACAGACATGTGGTATAGAAGGAGAGGGGGGAAGCGGAGAAGGCAGGAACAGAAGTGTGGTATAGAAGGAGAGGGGGGAAGCGGAGAAGGCAGGAACAGACGTGTGGTATAGAAGGAGAGGGGGGAAGCGGAGAAGGCAGGAACAGACGTGTGGTATAGAAGGAGAGGGGGGAAGCAGAGAAGGCTGGAACAGACGTGTGGCATAGAAGGAGAGGGGGGGGGAAGCGGAGAAAGGAGGAACAGACATGTGGTATAGAAGGAGAGGGGGGAAGCGGAGAAGGCAGGAACAGACGTGTGGTATAGAAGGAGAGGGAGGAAGCTGAGAAGGCAGGAACAGACGTGTTGTATAGAAGTATAGGGGGGAAGCGGAGAAGGCAGGAACAGACGTGTGGTATATAAGGAGAGGGGGGAACCGGAGAAGGCAGATCAGACGTGTGGTATAGAAGGAGGGGGGAAAAGCGGAGAAGGCCGGAACAGACGTGTAGTATAGTAAGAGAGGGGGGACGCGAAGAAGGCAGGAACAGACGTGTGGTATAGAAGGAGAGGGGGGAACCGGAGAGGGCAGGAACAGACGTGTGATATAGAAGGACAGGGGGGAAGCGGAGAAGGCTGGAACAGACGTGTGGTATAGAAAGAGAGGGAAAAGCGGAGAAGGCAGGAGCAGACGTGTGGTATAGAGGGAGTGGGGGGAAGCGGAGAAGGCAGGAACAGACATGTGGTATAGATGGAGAGGGGGGAAGCGGAGAAGGCAGGAACAGACGTGTGGTATAGAAGGAAAGGTGGGAAGCGGAGAAGGCAGGAACAGACGTGTGGTATAGAAGTTGAGGGGGCAAGCGGAGAAGTTAGGAACAGACGTGTGGTATAGAAGGAGAGGGGGGAACCGGAGAGGGCAGGAACAGACGTGTGATATAGAAGGACAGGGGGGAAGCGGAGAAGGCTGGAACAGACGTGTGGTATAGAAGGAGAGGGGGGAAGCGGAGAAGGCAGGAACAGACGTGTGGTATAGTGGGAGTGGGGGGAAGCGGAGAAGGCAGGAACAGACATGTGGTATAGAAAGAGAAGGAAAAGCGGAGAAGGCAGGAGCAGACATTTTGTATAGAATTGGAGAATTGAAGCGGAGAAGGCAGGAACAGACGTGTGGTATAGAAGGAGAGGGGGGAACCGGAGAGGGCAGGAACAGACGTGTGATATAGAAGGACAGGGGGGAAGCGGAGAAGGCTGGAACAGACGTGTGGTATAGAAAGAGAGGGAAAAGCGGAGAAGGCAGGAGCAGACATTTTGTATAGAATTGGAGAATTGAAGCGGAGAAGGCAGGAACAGACGTGTGGTATAGAAGGAGAGGGGGGAAGCGGAGAGGGCAGGAACAGACGTGTGGTTTAGATGGAGAGGGGGGAAGTGGAGAAGGCAGGCACAGACGTGTGGTACAGAAGGAGAGGGGGGAAGCGGAGAAGGCAGGAACAGACGTGTGGTATGTATGGAGAGGGGGGAAGCGGAGAAGGCAGGAACAGACGTGTGGTATGGAAGGAGAGGGGGGAAGCGGAGAAGGCAGGAACAGACGTGTTGTATAGAAGTAGAGGGGGGAAGCGGAGAAGGCAGGAACAGACGTGTGGTATAGAAAGAGAAAGGGAACCGGAGAAGGCAGGAACAGACGTGTGGTATAGAAGGAGAGGGGGGAAGCGGAGAAGGCAGGATCAAATGTGTGGTATAGATGGAGATTGGGGAAGCGGAGAAAGCAGGAACAGACGTGTGGTATAGAACGAGATGGGGAAGCGGAGAAGGCAGGAACAGACGTGTGGTATAGAAGGAGAGGGTGGGAAGCGGACAAAGCAGGAACAGACATGTGGTATAGAAGGTGAGGGGGGAAGCAGAGAAGGCAGGAAGAGACTTGTAGTATGGAAGGAGGGGGGAAAAGCGGAGAAGGCCGGAACAGATGTGTGGTATAGATGGAGAGGGGGGACGCGAAGAAGGCAGGAACAGACGTGTGGTATAGAAGGAGAGGGGGGAAGCGGAGAAGGCAGGAACAGACGTGTGGTATAGAAGTCGAATGGGCAAGCGGAGAAAGCAGGAACAGACGTGTGGTATAGAAGGAGAGGGGGGAAGCGGAGAGGGCAGGATCAGACGTGTGGTATAGAAGGAGAGGGGGGGAAGCGGAGAAAGCAGGAACGGATATGTGGTATAGAAGGTGAGGGGGGAATCGGAGAAGGCAGGATGAGACGTGTGGCATAGAAGGTGAGTGGGGAAGCGGTGAAGGCAGGAAGAGACGTGTGGCATAGAAGGAGACCGGGGAAGAGGAGAATGCAGGAAGAGACGTGTGGTATAGAAGGAGAGGGGGGAAGCGGAGAAGGCAAGAAAAGATGTGTGGTATAGAAGGAGAGGGGGGAAGCGGAGAAGGCAGGAACAGACGTGCGGTATAGTAGGAGTGGGGGGAAGCGGAGAAGGCAGGAACAGACGTGTGGTATAGAAGGAGAGGGGGGAAGCGGAGAAGGCAGGAACAGACGTGTGGTATAGAAGGAGAGGGGGGAAGCGGAGAAGGCAGGAACAGACGCGTTGTATAGAAGTAGAGGGGGGAAGCGGATATGGCAGGAACAGACGTGTGGTATAGAAGGAGAGGGGGAACCGGAGAAGGCAGGAACAGACGTGTGGTATAGAAGGTGAGGGGGGAAGCGGAGAAGGCAGGAACAGACGTGATGTATAGAAGGAGAGGGGGAAGTGGAGAAGGCAGGAACAGACGTGATGTATAGAAGGAGAGGGGGGAAGCGGAGAAGGCAGGAACAGACGTGTGGTATAGAAGGAGAGGGGGAAGCGGAGAAAGCAGGAAAAGATGTGTAGCATAGAAGGTGAGGGGAGAAGCGGAGAAGGCAGGAAGAGACGCGTGGCATAGAAGGAGAGGGGGGCAGCGGAGAAGGCAGGAAAAGATGTGTGGCATAGAAGGAGACGGGGGAAGCGAAGAAGGCAGGAAGAGACGTGTGGCATAGATGGTGAGGGGGGAAGCGGAGAAGGCAGGAAGAGACGTGTGGCATAGAAGGAGAGGGGGGAAGCGGAGAAAGGAGGAACAGACATGTGGTATAGAAGGTGAGGGGGGAAGCGGATAAAGCAGGAACAGACCTGTGTTATAAAAGGAGAGGGTGGGAAGCGGAGAAGGCAGGAACAGACGTGTGGTATATAAGGAGAGGGGGGAAGCGGAGAAGGCAGGAACAGACGTGTGGTATAGAAGGAGAGGGGGGAAGCGGAGAAGGCAGGAACAGACGTGTGGTATAGAAGGTGAGGGGGGAAGCGGAGAAGGCAGTAACAGACGTGTGGTATAGAAGGAGAGGGGGGAAGCGGAGAAGGCAGGAACAGACGTGATGTATAGAAGGAGAGGGGGGAAGCGGAGAAGACAGGAACAGACGTGTGGTATAGAAGGAGAGCGGGGAAGCGGAGGAAGCAGGAACAGACGTGTGGTATAGAAGGTGAGGGGGGAAGCGGAGAAGGCAGGAACAGACGTGTGGTATAGAAGGAGAGGGGGGAAGCGGAGAAGGCAGGAACAGACGTGTGGAATAGAAGGAGAGGTGGGAAGCAGAGAAGGCAGGGACAGACGTGATGTATAGAAGGAGAGGGGGGAAGCGGAGAAGGCAGGAACAGACGTGTGGTATAGAAGGAGAGGGGGGAAGCGGAGAAGGCAGGAACTGACGTGTGGTATAGAAGGAGAGGGGGGAAGCAGAGAAGGCTGGAACAGACGTGTGGCATAGAAGGAGAGGGGGGGGGGAAGCGGAGAAAGGAGGAACAGACATGTGGTATAGAAGGAGAGGGGGGAAGCGGAGAAGGCAGGAACAGACGTGTGGTATAGAAGGAGAGGGGGGAAGCTGAGAAGGCAGGAACAGACGTGTTGTATAGAAGTAGAGGGGGGAAGCGGAGAAGGCAGGAACAGACGTGTGGTATATAAGGAGAGGGGGGAACCGGAGAAGGCAGGAACAGACGTGTGGTATAGAATGAGGGGGGAAAAGCGGAGAAGGCCGGAACAGACGTGTGGTATAGTAAGAGAGGGGGGACGCGAAGAAGGCAGGAACAGACGTGTGGTATAGAAGGAGAGGGGGGGAAGCGGTGTAAGGGGGAACAGACATGTGGTATAGAAGGTGAGGGGGGAAGCGGAGAAGGCAGGAAGAGACGTGTGGCATGGACAGAGATGGGGGGGTAGCCGAGAAGGCAGGAACAGACATGTGGTATAGAAGGAGAGGGGGGAAGCGGAGAAGGCAGGAACAGAAGTGTGGTATAGAAGGAGAGGGGGGAAGCGGAGAAGGCAGGAACAGACGTGTGGTATAGAAGGAGAGGGGGGAAGCGGAGAAGGCAGGAACAGACGTGTGGTATAGAAGGAGAGGGGGGAAGCGGAGAAGGCAGGAACAGACGTATGGTATAGAAGGAGAGGGGGAAGCGGAGAAGGCAGGAACAGACGTGTGGTATAGAAGGAGAGGGGGGAAGCGGAGAAGGCAGGATCAGACGTGTGGTATAGAGGGAGAGGGGGGAAGCGGAGAAGGCAGGAACAGACGTGTGGTATAGATGGAGAAGGGGGAAGCGGAGAAGGCAGGAACAGACGTGTGGTATAGAAGGAAAGGTGGGAAGCGGAGAATGCAGGAACAGACGTGTTGTATAGAAGGAGAGGGGGGAAGCGGAGAAGGCAGGAACAGACGTGTGGTATGGAAGGAGAGGGGGGAAGCGGAGAAGGCAGGAACAGACGTGTTGTATAGAAGTAGAGGGGGGAAGCGGAGAAGGCAGGAACAGACGTGTGGTATAGAAAGAGAAAGGGAACCGGAGAAGGCAGGAACAGACGTGTGATATAGAAGGAGAGGGGGGAAGCGGAGAAGGCAGGAACAGACGTGTGGTATAGAAGGAGAGGGGGGAAGCGGAGAAGGCAGGATCAAATGTGTGGTATAGATGGAGATTGGGGAAGCGGAGAAAGCAGGAACAGACGTGTGGTATAGAACGAGATGGGGAAGCGGAGAAGGCTGGAACAGACGTGTGGTATAGAAGGAGAGGGGGGAAGCGGAGAAGGCAGGAACAGACGTGTGGTATTGAAGGAGAGGGGGGGAAGCGGACAATGCAGGAACAGACATGTGGTATAGAAGGTGAGGGGGGAAGCAGAGAAGGCAGGAAGAGACGTGTAGTATGGAAGGAGGGGGGAAAAGCGGAGAAGGCCGGAATAGATGTGTGGTATAGATGGAGAGGGGGGACGCGAAGAAGGCAGGAACAGACATGTGGTATAGAAGGAGAGGGGGGAAGCGGAGAAGGCAGGAACAGACGTGTGGTATAGAAGTCGAATGGGCAAGCGGAGAAAGCAGGAACAGACGTGTGGTATAGAAGGAGAGGGGGGAAGCGGAGAGGGCAGGATCAGACGTGTGGTATAGAAGGAGAGGGGGGGAAGCGGAGAAAGCAGGAACAGATATGTGGTATAGAAGGTGAGGGGGGAATCGGAGAAGGCAGGATGAGACGTGTGGCATAGAAGGTGAGTGGGGAAGCGGTGAAGGCAGGAAGAGACGTGTGGCAGTGAAGGAGACCGGGGAAGAGGAGAATGCAGGAAGAGACGTGTGGTATAGAAGGAGAGGGGGGAAGCGGAGAAGGCAAGAAAAGATGTGTGGTATAGAAGGAGAGGGGGGAAGCGGAGAAGGCAGGAACAGACGTGCGGTATAGTAGGAGTGGGGGCAAGCGGAGAAAGCAGGAAAAGACCTGTGTTATAGAAGGAGAGGGGAGGGAAGCGGAGAAGGCAGGAACAGACGTGTGGTACATAAGGAGAGGGGGGAAGCGGAGAAGGCAGGAACAGACGTGTGGTATAGAAGGAGAGGGGGGAAGCGGAGAAGGCAGGAACAGACGTGTGGTATAGAAGGAGAGGGAGGAAGCGGAGAAAGCAGGAAAAGATGTGTAGCATAGAAGGTGAGGGGAGAAGCGGAGAAGGCAGGAAGAGACGTGTGGCATAGAAGGAGAGGGGGGCAGCGGAGAAGGCAGGAAAAGATGTGTGGCATAGAAGGAGACGGGGGAAGCGAAGAAGGCAGGAAGAGACGTGTGGCATAGATGGTGAGGGGGGAAGCGGAGAAGGCAGGAAGAGACGTGTGGCATAGAAGGAGAGGGGGGAAGCGGAGAAGGCAGGAACAGACGTGATGTATAGAAGGAGAGGGGGGAAGCGGAGAAGACAGGAACAGACGTGTGGTATAGAAGGAGAGCGGGGAAGCGGAGAAAGCAGGAACAGACGTGTGGTATAGAAGGTGAGGGGGGAAGCGGAAAAAGCAGGAACAGACCTGTGTTATAAAAGGAGAGGGGGGGAAGCGGAGAAGGCAGGAACAGACGTGTGGTATATAAGGAGAGGGGGGAAACGGAGAAGGCAGGAACAGACGTGTGGTATAGAAGGAGAGGGGGGAAGCGGAGAAGGCAGGAACAGACGTGTGGTATAGAAGGTGAGGGGGGAAGCGGAGAAGGCAGTAACAGACGTGTGGTATAGAAGGAGAGGGGGGAAGCGGAGAAGGCAGGAACAGACGTGATGTATAGAAGGAGAGGGGGGAAGCGGAGAAGACAGGAACAGACGTGTGGTATAGAAGGAGAGCGGGGAAGCGGAGAAAGCAGGAACAGACGTGTGGTATAGAAGGTGAGGGGGGAAGCGGAGAAGGCAGGAACAGACGTGTGGTATAGAAGGAGAGGGGGGAAGCGGAGAAGGCAGGAACAGACGTGTGGAATAGAAGGAGAGGGGGGAAGCAGAGAAGGCAGGGACAGACGTGATGTATAGAAGGAGAGGGGGGAAGCGGAGAAGGCAGAAACAGACGTGTGGTATAGAAGGAGAGGGGGGAAGCGGAGAAGGCAGGAACAAACGTGTGGTATAGAAGGAGAGGGGGGAAGCAGAGAAGGCTGGAACAGACGTGTGGCATAGAAGGAGAGGGGGGGGAAGCGGAGAAAGGAGGAACAGACATGTGGTATAGAAGGAGAGGGGGGAAGCGGAGAAGGCAGGAACAGACGTGTGGTATAGAAGGAGAGGGGGGAAGCTGAGAAGGCAGGAACAGACGTGTTGTATAGAAGTAGAGGGGGGAGGCGGAGAAGGCAGGAACTGACGCGTGGTATATAAGGAGAGGGGGGAACCGGAGAAGGCAGGAACAGACGTGTGGTATAGAATGAGGGGGGAAAAGCGGAGAAGGCCGGAACAGACGTGTGGTATAGTAAGAGAGGGGGGACGCGAAGAAGGCAGGAACAGACGTGTGGTATAGAAGGAGAGGGGGGGAAGCGGTGTAAGGGGGAACAGACATGTGGTATAGAAGGTGAGGGGGGAAGCGGAGAAGGCAGGAAGAGACGTGTGGCATAGACAGAGATGGGGGGGTAGCCGAGAAGGCAGGAACAGACATGTGGTATAGAAGGAGAGGGGGAAGCGGAGAAGGCAGGAACAGAAGTGTGGTATAGAAGGAGAGGGGGGAAGCGGAGAAGGCAGGAACAGACGTGTGGTATAGAAGGAGAGGGGGGAAGCGGAGAAGGTAGGAACAGACGTGTGGTATAGAAGGAGAGGGGGGAAGCGGAGAAGGCAGGAACAGACGTATGGTATAGAAGGAGAGGGGGAAGCGGAGAAGGCAGGAACAGACGTGTGGTATAGAAGGAGAGGGGGGAAGCGGAGAAGGCAGGATCAGACGTGTGGTATAGAGGGAGAGGGGGGAAGCGGAGAAGGCAGGAACAGACGTGTGGTATAGATGGAGAAGGGGGAAGCGGAGAAGGCAGGAACAGACGTGTGGTATAGAAGGAAAGGTGGGAAGCGGAGAATGCAGGAACAGACGTGTTGTATAGAAAGAGAGGGGGGAAGCGGAGAAGGCAGGAACATATGTGTGGTATAGAATGAGAGGGGGGAAGCAGAGAAGGCAGGAACAGACGTGTGGTATAGAAGGTAGGGGGGAAGCGGAGAAGCAGGAACATACGTGTGGTATAGAAGGAGAGGGGGGAAGTGGAGAAGGCAGGAACAAACGTGTGGTATAGAAGGAGATTGGGGAAGCGGAGAAGGCAATAACAGACGTGTGGTATTGAACGAGAGGGGGAAGCGAAGAAGGCTGGAACAGACGTGTGGTATAGAAGGAGAGGGGGGAAGCGGAGAAGGCAGGAACAGACGTGTGGTATAGAAGGAGAGGGGGGGAAGCGGAGAAGGCAGGAAGAGACGTGTGGCATAGAAGGAGAGTGTGGGGAAGTGGAGAAGGCAGGAACAGACATGTGGTATAGAACGTGAGGGGGGAAGCGGAGAAGGCAGGAAGAGACGTGTGGCATAGAAGGAGAGGGGGGAAGCGGAGAAGGCAGGAAAATACGTGTGGTATAGAAGGAGAGGGGGGAAGCAGAGAAGGCAGGAACAGACGTGCGGTATAGAAGGAGAGGGGGGAAGCGGAGAAAGCAGGAACAGACCTGTGTTATAGAAGGAGAGGGGGGGAAGCGGAGAAGGCAGGAACAGACGTGTGGTACATAAGGAGAGGGGGGAAGCGGAGAAGGCAGGAACAGACCTGTGGTATATAAGGAGAGGGGGGAAGCGGAGAAAGCAGGAACAAACGTGTGGTATATAAGGAGAGGGGGAAAGCAGAGAAGGCAGGAACAGACGTGTGGTATAGAAGTTGAGGGGGCAAACGGAGAAGGCAGGATCAGACGTGTGGTATAGAAGTTGAGGGGGCAAGCGGAGAAGGTAGGAACAGACGTGTGGTATAGAAGGAGAGGGGGGAACCGGAGAGGGCAGGAACAGACGTGTGATATAGAAGGACAGGGGGGAAGCGGAGAAGGCTGGAACAGACGTGTGGTATAGAAAGAGAGGGAAAAGCGGAGAAGGCAGGAGCAGACATTTTGTATAGAATTGGAGAATTGAAGCGGAGAAGGCAGGAACAGACGTGTGGTATAGAAGGAGAGGGGGGAAGCGGAGAGGGCAGGAACAGACGTGTGGTTTAGATGGAGAGGGGGGAAGTGGAGAAGGCAGGCACAGACGTGTGGTACAGAAGGAGAGGGGGGAAGCGGAGAAGGCAGGAACAGACGTGTGGTATGGATGGAGACGGGGGAAGCGGAGAAGGCAGGAACAGACGTGTGGTATGGAAGGAGAGGGGGGAAGCGGAGAAGGCAGGAACATACGTGTTGTATAGAAGTAGAGGGGGGAAGCGGAGAAGGCAGGAACAGACGTGTGGTATAGAAAGAGAGGGGGAACCGGAGTAGGCAGGAACAGACGTGTGATATAGAAGGAGAGGGGGGAAGCGGAGAAGGCAGGAACAGACGTGTGGTATAGAAGGAGAGGGGGGAAGCGGAGAAGGCAGGATCAAATGTGTGGTATAGATGGACATTGGGGAAGCGGAGAAAGCAGGAACAGACATGTGGTATAGAACGAGATGGGGAAGCGGAGAAGGCTGGAACAGACGTGTGGTATAGAAGGAGAGGGGGGAAGCGGAGAAGGCAGGAACAGACGTGTGGTATAGAAGGAGAGGGGGGGAAGCGGACAAAGCAGGAACAGACATGTGGTATAGAAGTAGAGGGGGGAAGCGGAGAAGGCAGGAACAGACGTGTGGTATAGAAAGAGAGGGGGAACCGGAGAAGGCAGGAACAGACGTGTGATATAGAAGGAGAGGGGGGAAGCGGAGAAGGCAGGAACAGACGTGTGGTATAGAAGGAGAGGGGGGAAGCGGAGAAGGCAGGATCAAATGTGTGGTATAGATGGAGATTGGGGAAGCGGAGAAAGCAGGAACAGACGTGTGGTATAGAACGAGATGGGGAAGCGGAGAAGGCTGGAACAGACGTGTGGTATAGAAGGAGAGGGGGGAAGCGGAGAAGGCAGGAACAGACGTGTGGTATAGATGGAGAAGGGGGAAGCGGAGAAGGCAGGAACAGACGTGTGGTATAGAAGGAAAGGTGGGAAGCGGAGAATGCAGGAACAGACGTGTTGTATAGAAGGAGAGGGGGGAAGTGGAGAAGGCAGGAACAGACGTGTGGTATGGAAGGAGAGGGGGGAAGCGGAGAAGGCAGGAACAGACGTGTTGTATAGAAGTAGAGGGGGGAAGCGGAGAAGGCAGGAACAGACGTGTGGTATAGAAAGAGAAAGGGAACCGGAGAAGGCAGGAACAGACGTGTGATATAGAAGGAGAGGGGGGAAGCGGAGAAGGCAGGAACAGACGTGTGGTATAGAAGGAGAGGGGGGAAGCGGAGAAGGCAGGATCAAATGTGTGGTATAGATGGAGATTGGGGAAGCGGAGAAAGCAGGAACAGACGTGTGGTATAGAACGAGATGGGGAAGCGGAGAAGGCTGGAACAGACGTGTGGTATAGAAGGAGAGGGGGGAAGCGGAGAAGGCAGGAACAGACGTGTGGTATAGAAGGAGAGGGGGGGAAGCGGACAAAGCAGGAACAGACATGTGGTATAGAAGGTGAGGGGGGAAGCAGAGAAGGCAGGAAGAGACGTGTAGTATGGAAGGAGGGGGGAAAAGCGGAGAAGGCCGGAACAGATGTGTGGTATAGATGGAGAGGGGGGACGCGAAGAAGGCAGGAACAGACGTGTGGTATAGAATGAGGGGGGAAGCGGAGAAGGCAGGAACAGACGTGTGGTATAGAAGTCGAATGGGCAAGCGGAGAAAGCAGGAACAGACGTGTGGTATAGAAGGAGAGGGGGGAAGCGGAGAGGGCAGGATCAGACGTGTGGTATAGAAGGAGAGGGGGGGAAGCGGAGAAAGCAGGAACAGATATGTGGTATAGAAGGTGAGGGGGGAATCGGAGAAGGCAGGATGAGACGTGTGGCATAGAAGGTGGGTGGGGAAGCGGTGAAGGCAGGAAGAGACGTGTGGCATAGAAGGAGACCGGGGAAGAGGATAATGCAGGAAGAGACGTGTGGTATAGAAGGCGAGGGGGGAAGCGGAGAAGGCAAGAAAAGATGTGTGGTATAGAAGGAGAGGGGGGAAGCGGAGAAGGCAGGAACAGACGTGCGGTATTTTAGGAGTGGGGGCAAGCGGAGAAAGCAGGAAAAGACCTGTGTTATAGAAGGAGAGGGGAGGGAAGCGGAGAAGGCAGGAACAGACGTGTGGTACATAAGGAGAGGGGGGAAGCGGAGAAGGCAGGAACAGACGTGTGGTATAGAAGGTGAGGGGGGAAGTGGAGAAGGCAGTAACAGACGTGTGGTATAGAAGGAGAGGGAGGAAGCGGAGAAAGCAGGAAAAGGTGTGTAGCATAGAAGGTGAGGGGAGAAGCGGAGAAGGCAGGAAGAGACGTGTGGCATAGAAGGAGAGGGGGGCAGCGGAGAAGGCAGGAAAAGATGTGTGGCATAGAAGGAGACGGGGGAAGCGAAGAAGGCAGGAAGAGACGTGTGGCATAGATGGTGAGGGGGGAAGCGGAGAAGGCAGGAAGAGACGTGTGGCATAGAAGGAGAGGGGGGAAGCGGAGAAAGGAGGAACAGACATGTGGTATAGAAGGTGAGGGGGGAAGCGGAAAAAGCAGGAACAGACCTGTGTTATAAAAGGAGAGGGGGGGAAGCGGAGAAGGCAGGAACAGACGTGTGGTATATAAGGAGAGGGGGGAAGCGGAGAAGGCAGGAACAGACGTGTGGTATAGAAGGAGAGGGGGGAAGCGGAGAAGGCAGGAACAGACGTGTGGTATAGAAGGTGAGGGGGGAAGTGGAGAAGGCAGTAACAGACGTGTGGTATAGAAGGAGAGGGGGGAAGCGGAGAAGGCAGGAACAGACGTGATGTATAGAAGGAGAGGGGGGAAGCGGAGAAGACAGGAACAGACGTGTGGTATAGAAGGAGAGCGGGGAAGCGGAGAAAGCAGGAACAGACGTGTGGTATAGAAGGTGAGGGGGGAAGCGGAGAAGGCAGGAACAGACGTGTGGTATAGAAGGAGAGGGGGGAAGCGGAGAAGGCAGGAACAGACGTGTGGAATAGAAGGAGAGGGGGGAAGCAGAGAAGGCAGGGACAGACGTGATGTATAGAAGGAGAGGGGGGAAGCGGAGAAGGCAGGAACAGACGTGTGGTATAGAAGGAGAGGGGGGAAGCGGAGAAGGCAGGAACAGACGTGTGGTATAGAAGGAGAGGGGGGAAGCAGAGAAGGCTGGAACAGACGTGTGGCATAGAAGGAGAGGGGGGGGAAGCGGAGAAAGGAGGAACAGACATGTGGTATAGAAGGAGAGGGGGGAAGCGGAGAAGGCAGGAACAGACGTGTGGTATAGAAGGAGAGGGGGGAAGCTGAGAAGGCAGGAACAGACGTGTTGTATAGAAGTAGAGGGGGGAAGCGGAGAAGGCAGGAACAGACGTGTGGTATATAAGGAGAGGGGGGAACCGGAGAAGGCAGGAACAGACGTGTGGTATAGAATGAGGGGGGAAAAGCGGAGAAGGCCGGAACAGACGTGTGGTATAGTAAGAGAGGGGGGACGCGAAGAAGGCAGGAACAGACGTGTGGTATAGAAGGAGAGGGGGGGAAGCGGTGTAAGGGGGAACAGACATGTGGTATAGAAGGTGAGGGGGGAAGCGGAGAAGGCAGGAAGAGACGTGTGGCATAGACAGAGATGGGGGGGTAGCCGAGAAGGCAGGAACAGACATGTGGTATAGAAGGAGAGGGGGGAAGCGGAGAAGGCAGGAACAGAAGTGTGGTATAGAAGGAGAGGGGGGAAGCGGAGAAGGCAGGAACAGACGTGTGGTATAGAAGGAGAGGGGGGAAGCGGAGAAGGCAGGAACAGACGTGTGGTATAGAAGGAGAGGGGGGAAGCGGAGAAGGCAGGAACAGACGTATGGTATAGAAGGAGAGGGGGAAGCGGAGAAGGCAGGAACAGACGTGTGGTATAGAAGGAGAGGGGGGAAGCGGAGAAGGCAGGATCAGACGTGTGGTATAGAGGGAGAGGGGGGAAGCGGAGAAGGCAGGAACAGACGTGTGGTATAGATGGAGAAGGGGGAAGCGGAGAAGGCAGGAACAGACGTGTGGTATAGAAGGAAAGGTGGGAAGCGGAGAATGCAGGAACAGACGTGTTGTATAGAAGGAGTGGGGGGAAGCGGAGAAGGCAGGAACATACGTGTGGTATAGAATGAGAGGGGGGAAGCAGAGAAGGCAGGAACAGACGTGTGGTATAGAAGGTAGGGGGGAAGCGGAGAAGCAGGAACATACGTGTGGTATAGAAGGAGAGGGGGGAAGTGGAGAAGGCAGGAACAAACGTGTGGTATAGAAGGAGATTGGGGAAGCGGAGAAGGCAATAACAGACGTGTGGTATTGAACGAGAGGGGGAAGCGAAGAAGGCTGGAACAGACGTGTGGTATAGAAGAAGAGGGGGGAAGCGGAGAAGGCAGGAACAGACGTGTGGTATAGAAGGAGAGGGGGGGAAGCGGAGAAGGCAGGAAGAGACGTGTGGCATAGAAGGAGAGTGTGGGGAAGTGGAGAAGGCAGGAACAGACATGTGGTATAGAACGTGAGGGGGGAAGCGGAGAAGGCAGGAAGAGACGTGTGGCATAGAAGGAGAGGGGGGAAGCGGAGAAGGCAGGAAAATACGTGTGGTATAGAAGGAGAGGGGGGAAGCGGAGAAGGCAGAACAGACGTGCGGTATAGAAGGAGAGGGGGGAAGCGGAGAAAGCAGGAACAGACCTGTGTTATAGAAGGAGAGGGGGGGAAGCGGAGAAGGCAGGAACAGACGTGTGGTATATAAGGAGAGGGGGGAAGCGGAGAAGGCAGGAACAGACCTGTAGTATATAAGGAGAGGGGGGATGCGGAGAAGGCAGGAACAAACGTGTGGTATATAAGGAGAGGGGGAAAGCAGAGAAGGCAGGAACAGACGTGTGGTATAGAAGTTGAGGGGGCAAACGGAGAAGGCAGGAACAGACGTGTGGTATAGAAGTTGAGGGGGCAAGCGGAGAAGGTAGGAACAGACGTGTGGTATAGAAGGAGAGGGGGGAACCGGAGAGGGCAGGAACAGACGTGTGATATAGAAGGACAGGGGGGAAGCGGAGAAGGCTGGAACAGACGTGTGGTATAGAAAGAGAGGGAAAAGCGGAGAAGGCAGGAGCAGACATTTTGTATAGAATTGGAGAATTGAAGCGGAGAAGGCAGGAACAGACGTGTGGTATAGAAGGAGAGGGGGGAAGCGGAGAGGGCAGTAACAGACGTGTGGTTTAGATGGAGAGGGGGGAAGTGGAGAAGGCAGGCACAGACGTGTGGTACAGAAGGAGAGGGGGGAAGCGGAGAAGGCAGGAACAGACGTGTGGTATGGATGGAGACGGGGGAAGCGGAGAAGGCAGGAACAGACGTGTGGTATGGAAGGAGAGGGGGGAAGCGGAGAAGGCAGGAACAGACGTGTTGTATAGAAGTAGAGGGGGGAAGCGGAGAAGGCAGGAACAGACGTGTGGTATAGAAAGAGAGGGGGAACCGGAGAAGGCAGGAACAGACGTGTGATATAGAAGGAGAGGGGGGAAGCGGAGAAGGCAGGAACAGACGTGTGGTATAGAAGGAGAGGGGGGAAGCGGAGAAGGCAGGGTCAAATGTGTGGTATAGATGGAGATTGGGGAAGCGGAGAAAGCAGGAACAGACGTGTGGTATAGAACGAGATGGGGAAGCGGAGAAGGCTGGAACAGACGTGTGGTATAGAAGGAGAGGGGGGAAGCGAAGAAGGCAGGAACAGACGTGTGGTATAGAAGGAGAGGGGGGGAAGCGGACAAAGCAGGAACAGACATGTGGTATAGAAGGTGAGGGGGGAAGCAGAGAAGGCAGGAAGAGACGTGTAGTATGGAAGGAGGGGGAAAAGCGGAGAAGGCCGGAACAGATGTGTGGTATAGAAGGAGAGGGGGGACGCGAAGAAGGCAGGAACAGACGTGTGGTATAGAAGGAGAGGGGGGAAGCGGAGAAGGCAGGAACAGACGTGAGGTATAGAAGTCGAATGGGCAAGCGGAGAAAGCAGGAACAGACGTGTGGTATAGAAGGAGCGGGGGGAAACGGAGAGGGCAGGATCAGACGTGTGGTATAGAAGGAGAGGGGGGAAGTGGAGAAGGCAGGAACAGACGTGTGGTATAGAACGACAGGGGGGAAGCGGAGAAGGCTGGAACAGACGTGTGGTATAGAAGGAGAGGGCGGATGCGGAGAAGGCAGGAGCAGACATGTTGTATAGAATGAGAGAATTGAAGCGGAGAAGGCAGGAACAGACGTGTGGTATAGAAGGAGAGGGGGGAAGCGGAGAAGGCAGGAACAGACGTGTGGTATAGAAGGAGAGGGGGTAAGCGGAGAAGGCAGGAACAGACTTGTGGTATAGAAGTCGAATGGGCAAGCGGAGAAGGCAGGAACAGACGTGTGGTATAGAAGGAGAGGGGGGAAGCGGAGAGGGCAGGATCAGACGTGTGGTATAGAAGGAGAGGGGGGAAGCGGAGAAGGCTGGAACAGACGTGTGGTATTGAAGGAGAGGGGGAAGCGGGGAGGGCAGGATCAGACGTGTGGTATAGAAGGAGAGGGGGGAAGTGGAGAAGGCAGGAACAGACGTGTGGTATAGAAGGACAGGGGGGAAGCGGAGAAGGCTGGAACAGACGTGTGGTATAGAAGGAGAGGGGGGAAGCGGAGAAGGCAGGACCAGACGTGTGGTATAGAAGGAGAGGGGGGAAGCGGAGAAGGCTGGAACAGACGTATGGTATAGAAGGAGAGGGGGGAAGCGGAGAAGGCAGGAACAGACGTGTGGTATAGAAGGAGAAGGGGGGAAGCGGAGAAAGCAGGAACAGACATGTGGTATAGAAATTGAGGGGGGAATCGGAGAAGGCAGGAAGAGACGTGTGGCATAGAAGGTGAGTGGGGAAGCGGAGAAGGCAGGAAGAGACGTGTGGCATAGAAGGAGACCGGGGAAGAGGAGAAGGCTGGAAGAGACGTGTGGTATAGAAGGAGAGGGGGGAAGCGGAGAAGGCAAGAAAAGATGTGTGGTATAGAAGGAGAGGGAGGAAGCGGAGAAGGCAGGAACTTACGTGCGGTATAGAAGGAGTGGGGGCAAGCGGAGAAGGCAGGAACAGACGTGTGGTATAGATGGAGAGGGGGGAAGCGGAGAAGGCAGGAAAAGATGTGTAGCATAGAAGGAGAGGGGGGAAGTGGAGAAGGCAGGAAGAGACGTGTGGCATAGAAGGAGAGGGGGGAAGCGGAGAAGGCAGGAAAAGATGTGTGGCATAGAAGGAGAGGGGGGAAGCGAAGAAGGCAGGAAGAGACGTGTGGCATAGATGGTGAGGGGGGAAGCGGAGAAGGCAGGAAGAGACGTGTGGCATAGAAGGAGAGGGGGGAAGCGGAGAAAGGAGGAACAGACGTGTGGCATAGAAGGTGAGGGGGGAAGCGGAGAAAGCAGGAACAGACGTGTGGTATAGAAGGTGAGGGGGGAAGCGGGGAAAGCAGGAACAGACCTGTGTTATAGAAGGAGAGGGGGGGAAGCGGAGAAGGTAGGAACAGATGTGTGGTATATAAGGAGAGGGGGGAAGCGGAGAAGGCAGGAACACACGTGTGGTATAGAAGAAGAGGGGGGAAGCGGAGAAGGCAGGAACAGACGTGTGGTATAGAAGGAGAGGGGGGAATTGGAGTAGGCAGGAACAGTCGTGATGTATAGAAGGAGAGGGGGGAAGCGGAGAAGGCAGGAACAGAAGTGATGTATAGAAGGAGAGGGGGGAAGCGGAGAAGGCAGGAACAGACGTGATGTATAGAAGGAGAGGGGGGAAGCGGAGAAGGCAGGAACAGACGTGTGGTAGAGAAGGAGAGGGGGGAAGCGGAGAGGGCAGGAACAGACGTGTGGTATAGAAGGAGAGGGGGGAAGCGGAGAAGGCTGGAACAGACGTGTGGCATAGAAGGAGAGGGGGGGGAAGCGGAGAAAGGAGGATCAGACATGTGGTATAGAAGGAGAGGGGGGAAGCGGAGAAGGCAGGAAGAGACGTGTGGTATAGACAGGGAGGGGGGTAGCGGAGAAGGCAAGAACAGACATGTGGTATAGAAGGAGAGGGGGGGAAGCGGAGAAGGCAGGAACAGACGTGTGGTATAGCAGGAGAGGGGGAAAGCGGAGAAGGCAGGAACAGAAGTGTTGTATAGAAGTAGAGGGGGGAAGCGGAGAAGGCAGGAACAGACGTGTGGTATATAAGGAGAGGGGGGAACCGGAGAAGGCAGGAACAGACGTGTGGTATAGAAGGAGGGGGGAAAAGCGGAGAAGGCCGGATCAGACGTGTGGCGTAGAAGGAGAGGGGGGAAGCGGAGAAGGCAGGAACAGACGTGTGGTATAGAAGGAGAGTGGGGAAGCGGAGAAGGCTATAACAGACGTGTGGCATAGAAGGTGAGGGGGGGAAGCGGAGAAAGGAGGAAGGGACATGTGGTATAGAAGGAGAGGGGGGAAGCGGAGAAGGCAGGAACAGACGTGTGGTATAGAAGGAGAGGGGGGAAGCGGAGAAGGCAGGAACAGACGTGTTGTATAGAAGTAGAGGGGGGAAGCGGAGAAGGCAAGAACAAACGTGTGGTATATAAGGAGAGGGGGGAACCGGAGAAGGCAGGAAGAGACGTGTGGTATAGAAGGAGGGGGGAAAAGCGGAGAAGGCCGGAACAGACGTGTGGTATAGAAGGTGAGGGGGGAAGCGGAGAAGGCAGGGACAGACGTGTGGTATAGAAGGAGAGGGGGGAAGCGGAGAAGGCTGGAACAGACGTGTGAAATAGAAGGAGAGGGGGGGGGGGGGAAGCGGAGAAAGGAGGAATAGACATGTGGTATAGAAGGTGAGGGGGGAAGCGGAGAAGGCAGGAAGAGACGTGTGGCATAGACAGAGAGGGGGGCTAGCGGAGAAGGCAGGAACAGACATGTGGTATAGAAGGAGAGGGGGGAAGCGGAGAAGGCAGGAACAGACGTGTGGTATAGAAGGAGAGGGGGGAAGCGGAGAAGGCAGGAACAGACGTGTTGTATAGAAGTAGAGGGGGGAAGCGGAGAAGGCAGGAACAGACGTGTGTTATATAAAGAGAGGGGGGAACCGGAGAATGCAGGAACAGACGTGTGGTATAGAAGGAGGGGGGAAAAGCGGAGAAGGCCGGAACAGACGTGTGGTATAGAAGGAGAGGGGGGACGCGAAGATGGCAGGAACAGACGTGTGGTATAGAAGGAGAGGGGGGAATTGGAGAAGGCAGGAACAGACGTGTGGTATAGAAGTTGAGGGGGCAAGCGGAGAGGGCAGGAACAGACGTGTGGTATAGAAGGAGAGGGGGGAAGTGGAGAAGGCAGGAACAGTCGTGTGGTATAGAAGGAGAGGGGGGAAGCGGAGAAGGCTGGAACAGACGTGTGGTATAGAAGGAGAGGGCGGCAGCGGACAAGGCAGAAGCAGACATGTTGTATAGAATGAGAGAATTGAAGCGGAGAATTCAGGAACAGACGTGTGGTATAGAAGGAGAGGGGGGAAGCGGAGAAGGCAGGAACAGACGTGTGGTATAGAAGGAGAGGGGGTAAGCGGAGAAGGCAGGAACAGACGTGTGGTATAGAAGGAGAGGGGGGAAACGGAGAAGGCAGGAACAGACGTGTTGTATAGAAGTAGAGGGGGGAAGCGGAGAAGGCAGGAACAGACGTGTGGTATAGAAGGAGAGGGGGAACCGGAGAAGGCAGGAACAGACGTGTGGTATAGAAGGAGAGGGGGGAAGCGGAGAAGGAAGGAACAGACGTGTGGTATAGAAGGAGATTGGGGAAGCGGAGGAGGCAGGAACAGACGTGTGGTATAGAACGAGAGGGGGAGGCGGAGAAGGCTGGAACAGACGTGTGGTATAGAAGGAGAGGGGGGAAGCGGAGAAGGCAGGAACAGACGTGTGGTATAGAAGGAGAGGGGGGAAGCGGAGAAGGCATTAACAGACGTGTGGTATAGAAGGAGAGGAAGGGAGCGGAGTAAGCAGTAACAGACCTGTGTTATAGAAGGAGAGGGGGGGAAGCGGAGAAGGCAGGAACAGACGTGTGGTATATAAGGAGAGGGAGGAAGCGGAGAAGGCAGGAAAAGACGTGTGGTATAGAAGGAGAGGGGGGAAGGGAAAGAAGGCAGGAACAGACGTGTGGTATAGAAGGAGAGGGGGGAAGCGGAGAAGGCAGGAACAGACGTGCGGTATAGGAGGAGTGGGGGGAAGCGGAGAAAGCAGGAACAGACCTGTGTTATAGAAGGAGAGGGTGGGGAAGCGGAGAAGGCAGGAACAGACGTGTGGTATATAAGGAGAGGGGGGAAGTGGAGAACGCAGGGACAGACGTGTGGTATATAAGGAGAGGGGAGAAGTGGCGAACTCAGGAACAGACGTGTGGTATAGAAGGAGAGGGGGGAAGCAGAGAAGGCAGGAACAGACGTGTGGTATAGAAGGTGAGGGGAGAAGTGGAGAAGGCAGGAACAGACGTGTGGTATAGAAGGAGAGGGGGGAAGCGGAGAAGGCAGGAACAGACGTGAGGTATAGAAGGAGAGGGGGGAAGCGGAGAAGGCAGGAACAGACGTGATGTATAGAAGCAGATGGGGGAAGCGGAGAAGGCACAAACAGACGTGTGGTATAGAAGGAGAGGGGGGAAGCGGAGAAGGCAGGAACAGACGTGTGGTATAGAAGGAGAGGGGGGAAGCGGAGAAGGCAGGAACAGACGTGTGGTATAGAAGGAGAGGGGGGAAGCGGAGAAGGCAGGAACAGACGCGTTGTATAGAAGTAGAGGGGGGAAGCGGAGATGGCAGGAACAGACGTGTGGTATAGAAGGAGAGGGGGAACCGGAGAAGGCAGGAACAGACGTGTGGTATAGAAGGTGAGGGGGGAAGCGGAGAAGGCAGGAACAGACGTGATGTATAGAAGGAGAGGGGGAAGTGGAGAAGGCAGGAACAGACGTGATGTATAGAAGGAGGGGGAAAAGGGGAGAAGGCCGGATCTGACGTGTGGTATAGAAGGAGAGGGGGGAAGCGGAGAAGGCAGGAACAGACGTGTGGTATAGAAGGAGAGGGGGGAAGCGGAGAAGGCTGGAACAGACGTGTGGTATAGAAGGAGAGGGGGGAAGCGGAGAAAGCAGGAACAGACGTGTTGTATAGAAGTAGAGATGAGAAGCGGAGAAGGCAGGAACAGACGTGTGGTATAGAAGGAGAGGGGGGAACCGGAGAAGGCAGGATCAGACGTGTGGTATAGAAGGAGGGGGGAAAAGCGGAGATTGCCGGAACAGACGTGTGGTATAGAAGGTGAGGGGGGAAGCGGAGAAGGCAGGAACAGACGTGTGGTATAGAAGGAGAGGGGGGAAGCGGAGAAGACTGGAACAGACGTGTGGCATAGAAGGAGAGGGAGGAGAAGCGGAGAAAGGTGGAATAGACATGTGGTATAGAAGGTGAGGCAGGAAGCGGAGAAGGCAGGAAGAGACGTGTGGCATTGACAGATAGGGGGATAGCGGAGAAGGAAGGAACAGACATGTGGTATAGAAGGAGAGGGGGGAAGCGGAGAAGGCAGGAACAGACGTGTGGTATAGAAGGAGATTGGGGAAGAGGAGGAGGCAGGAACAGACGTGTGGTATACAACGAGGGGGGGGAAGCGGAGAAGGCAGGAACAGCCGTGTGGTATATAAGGAGAGGGGGGAACCGGAGAAGGCAGGAACAGATGTGTGGTACAGAAGGAGGGGGGAAAAGCGGAGAAGGCCGGAACAGACGTGTGGTATAGAAGGAGAGGCAGTACGTGAAGATGGCAGGAACACACGTGTGGTATAGAAGGAGAGGGGGGAATTGGAGAAGGCAGGAACAGACGTGTGGTATAGAAGTTGAGGGGGGATGCGGAGAAGGCAGGAACAGACGTGTGGTATAGAAGGAGAGGGGGAACCGGAGAAGGAGAGAACAGACGTGTGGTATAGAAGGTGAGGGGGGAAGCGGAGAAGGCAGGAACAGTCGTGATGTATAGAAGGAGAGGGGGAAGTGGAGAAGGCAGGAACAGACGTGATGTATAGAAGGAGGGGGAAAAGGGGAGAAGGCCGGATCAGACGTGTGGTATAGAAGGAGAGGGGGGAAGCGGAGAAGGCAGGAACAGACGTGTTGTATAGAAGTAGAGGGGGGAAGCGGAGAAGGCAGGAACAGACGTGTGGTATAGAAGGAGAGGGGGAACCGGAGAAGGCAGGAACAGACGTGTGGTATAGAAGGTGAGGGGGGAAGCGGAGAAGGCAGGAACTGACGTGATGTATAGAAGGAGAGGGGGAAGTGGAGAAGGCAGGAACAGACGTGATGTACAGAAGGAGGGGGAAAAGGGGAGAAGGCCGGATCAGACGTGTGGTATAGAAGGTGAGGGGGGAAGCGGAGAAGGCAGGAACAGACCTGTGTTATAGAAGGAGAGGGGGGGAAACGGAGAAGGCAGGAACAGACGTGTGGTATATAAGGAGAGGGGGGAAGTGGAGAACGCAGGGACAGACTTGTGGCATATAAGGAGAGGGGGGAAGTGGCGAACGCAGGAAAAGACGTGTGGTATAGAAGGAGAGGGGGGAGGCAGAGAAGGCAGGAACAGACGTGTGGTATAGAAGGTGAGGGGAGAAGTTGAGAAGGCAGGAACAGACGTGTGGTATAGAAGGAGAGGGGAGAAGCGGAGAAGGCAGGAACAGACGTGAGGTATAGAAGGAGAGGGGGGAAGCGGAGAAGGCAGGAACAGACGTGATGTATAGAAGCAGATGGGGGAAGCGGAGAAGGCACAAACAGACGTGTGGTATAGAAGGAGAGGGGGGAAGCGGAGAAGGCAGGAACAGACGTGTGGTATAGAAGGAGAGGGGGGAAGCGGAGAAGGCAGGAAAAGACGTGTGGTATAGAAGGAGAGGGGGGAAGCGGAGAAGGCAGGAACAGACGTGTTGTATAGAAGTAGAGGGGGGAAGCGGAGAAGGCAGGAACAGACGTGTGGTATAGAAGGAGAGGGGGAACCGGAGAAGGCAGGAACAGACGTGTGGTATAGAAGGTGAGGGGGGAAGCGGAGAAGGCAGGAACAGACGTGATGTATAGAAGGAGAGGGGGAAGTGGAGAAGGCAGGAACAGACGTGATGTATAGAAGGAGGGGGAAAAGGGGAGAAGGCCGGATCAGACGTGTGGTATAGAAGGAGAGGGGGGAAGCGGAGAAGGCAGGAACAGACGTGTGGTATAGAAGGAGAGGGGGGAAGCGGAGAAGGCTGGAACAGACGTGTGGTATAGAAGGAGAGGGGGGAAGCGGAGAAAGCAGGAACAGACGTGTTGTATAGAAGTAGAGATGAGAAGCGGAGAAGGCAGGAACAGACGTGTGGTATAGAAGGAGAGGGCGGAACCGGAGAAGGCAGGAACAGACGTGTGGTATAGAAGGAGGGGGGAAAAGCGGAGAATGCCGGAACAGACGTGTGGTATAGAAGGTGAGGGGGGAAGCGGAGAAGGCAGGAACAGACCTGTGTTATAGAAGGAGAGGGGGGGAAACGGAGAAGGCAGGAACAGACGTGTGGTATATAAGGAGAGGGGGGAAGTGGAGAACGCAGGGACAGACTTGTGGCATATAAGGAGAGGGGGGAAGTGGCGAACGCAGGAAAAGACGTGTGGTATAGAAGGAGAGGGGGGAGGCAGAGAAGGCAGGAACAGACGTGTGGTATAGAAGGTGAGGGGAGAAGTTGAGAAGGCAGGAACAGACGTGTGGTATAGAAGGAGAGGGGAGAAGCGGAGAAGGCAGGAACAGACGTGAGGTATAGAAGGAGAGGGGGGAAGCGGAGAAGGCAGGAACAGACGTGATGTATAGAAGCAGATGGGGGAAGCGGAGAAGGCACAAACAGACGTGTGGTATAGAAGGAGAGGGGGGAAGCGGAGAAGGCAGGAACAGACGTGTGGTATAGAAGGAGAGGGGGGAAGCGGAGAAGGCAGGAAAAGACGTGTGGTATAGAAGGAGAGGGGGGAAGCGGAGAAGGCAGGAACAGACGTGTTGTATAGAAGTAGAGGGGGGAAGCGGAGAAGGCAGGAACAGACGTGTGGTATAGAAGGAGAGGGGGAACCGGAGAAGGCAGGAACAGACGTGTGGTATAGAAGGTGAGGGGGGAAGCGGAGAAGGCAGGAACAGACGTGATGTATAGAAGGAGAGGGGGAAGTGGAGAAGGCAGGAACAGACGTGATGTATAGAAGGAGGGGGAAAAGGGGAGAAGGCCGGATCAGACGTGTGGTATAGAAGGAGAGGGGGGAAGCGGAGAAGGCAGGAACAGACGTGTGGTATAGAAGGAGAGGGGGGAAGCGGAGAAGGCTGGAACAGACGTGTGGTATAGAAGGAGAGGGGGGAAGCGGAGAAAGCAGGAACAGACGTGTTGTATAGAAGTAGAGATGAGAAGCGGAGAAGGCAGGAACAGACGTGTGGTATAGAAGGAGAGGGGGGAACCGGAGAAGGCAGGAACAGACGTGTGGTATAGAAGGAGGGGGGAAAAGCGGAGAATGCCGGAACAGACGTGTGGTATAGAAGGTGAGGGGGGAAGCGGAGAAGGCAGGAACAGACGTGTGGTATAGAAGGAGAGGGGGGAAGCGGAGAAGACTGGAACAGACGTGTGGCATAGAAGGAGAGGGAGGGGAAGCGGAGAAAGGTGGAATAGACATGTGGTATAGAAAGTGAGGCAGGAAGCGGAGAAGGCAGGAAGAGACGTGTGGCATTGACAGATAGGGGGATAGCGGAGAAGGAAGGAACAGACATGTGGTATAGAAGGAGAGGGGGGAAGCGGAGAAGGCAGGAACAGACGTGTGGTATAGAAGGAGATTGGGGAAGAGGAGGAGGCAGGAACAGACGTGTGGTATAGAACGAGAGGGGGGAAGCGGAGAAGGCAGGAACAGACGTGTGGTATATAAGGAGAGGGGGGAACCGGAGAAGGCAGGAACAGACGTGTGGTACAGAAGGAGGGGGGAAAGCGGAGAAGGCCGGAACAGACGTGTGGTATAGAAGGATAGGCGGGACGCGAAGATGGCAGGAACACACGTGTGGTATAGAAGGAGAGGGGGGAATTGGAGAAGGCAGGAACAGACGTGCGGTATAGAAGTTGAGGGGGCAAGCGGAGAAGGCAGGAACAGACGTGTAAAATAGAAGGAGAGGGGGGAAGCGGAGAGGGGAGGAACAGATGTGTGGTATAGAAGGAGAGGGGGGAAGTGGAGAAGGCAGGAACAGACGTGTGGTATAGAAGGAGAGGGGGGAAGCGGAGAAGGCTGGAACAGACGTGTGGTATAGAAGGAGAGGGCGGAAGCGGACAAGGCAGAAGCAGACATGTTGTATAGAATGAGAGAATTGAAGCGGAGAAGGCAGGAACAGACGTGTGGTATAGAAGGAGAGGGGGGAAGCGGAGAAGGCAGGAATAGACGTGTGGTATAGAAGGAGAGGGGGTAAGCGGAGAAGGCAGGAACAGACGTGTGGTATAGAAGGAGAGGGGGGAAGCGGAGAAGACAGGAACAGACGTGTTGTATAAAAGTAGAGGGGGGAAGCGGAGAAGGCAGGAACAGACGTGTGGTATAGAAGGAGAGGGGGAACCGGAGAAGGCAGGAACAGACGTGTGGTATAGAAGGAGAGGGGGGAAGCGGAGAAGGAAGGAACAGACGTGTGGTATAGAAGGAGATTGGGGAAGCGGAGGAGGCAGGAACAGACGTGTGGTATACAACGAGAGGGGGATGCGGAGAAGGCTGGAAGAGACGTGTGGTATAGAAGGAGAGGGGGGAAGCGGAGAAGGCAGGAACAGACGTGTGGTATAGAAGGAGAGGGGGGAAGCGGAGAAAGCAGGAACAGACCTGTGTTATAGAAGGAGGGGGGGGAAGCGGAGAAGGCAGGAACAGACGTGTGGTATAGAAGTTGATGGGGCAAGCGGAGAAGGCAGGAACAGACGTGTATTATAGAAGGAGAGGGGGGAAGCGGAGAGGGCAGGAACAGACGTGTGGTATAGAAGGAGAGGGGGGAAGAGGAGAAGGCAGGAACAGACGTGTTGTATGGAAGTAGAGATGAGAAGCGGAGAAGGCAGGAACAGACGTGTGGTATAGAAGGAGAGGAGGGAACCGGAGAAGGCAGGATCAGACGTGTGGTATAGAAGGAGGGGAGAAAAGCAGAGAATGCCGGAACAGACGTGTGGTATAGAAGGTGAGGGGGGAAGCGGAGAAGGCAGGAACAGACGTGTGGTATAGAAGGAGAGGGGGGAAGCGGAGAAGACTGGAACAGACGTGTGGCATAGAAGGAGAGGGAGGAGAAGCGGAGAAAGGTGGAATAGACATGTGGTATAGAAGGTGAGGCAGGAAGCGGAGAAGGCAGGAAGAGACGTGTGGCATTGACAGATAGGGGGATAGCGGAGAAGGAAGGAACAGACATGTGGTATAGAGGGAGAGGGGGAAGCGGAGAAGGCAGGAACAGACGTGTGGTATAGAAGGAGATTGGGGAAGAGGAGGAGGCAGGAACAGACGTGTGGTATAGAACGAGAGGGGGGAAGCGGAGAAGGCAGGAACAGACGTGTGGTATATAAGGAGAGGGGGGAACCGGAGAAGGCAGGAACAGACGTGTGGTACAGAAGGAGGGGGGAAAAGCGGAGAAGGCCGGAACAGACGTGTGGTATAGAAGGAGAGGCAGGACGCGAAGATGGCAGGAACACACGTGTGGTATAGAAGGAGAGGGGGGGATTGGAGAAGGCAGGAACAGACGTGTGGTATAGAAGTTGAAGGGGGAAGCGGAGAAGGCAGGAACAGACGTGTGGTATAGAAGGAGAGGGGGAACCGGAGAAGGAGGGAACAGACGTGTGGTATAGAAGGTGAGGGGGGAAGCGGAGAAGGCAGGAACAGTCGTGATGTATAGAAGGAGAGGGGGAAGTGGAGAAGGCAGGAACAGACGTGATGTATAGAAGGAGGGGGAAAAGGGGAGAAGGCCGGATCAGACGTGTGGTATAGAAGGAGAGGGGGGAAGCGGAGAAGGCAGGAACAGACGTGTTGTATAGAAGTAGAGGGGGGAAGCGGAGAAGGCAGGAACAGACGTGTGGTATAGAAGGAGAGGGGGAACCGGAGAAGGCAGGAACAGACGTGTGGTATAGAAGGTGAGGGGGGAAGCGGAGAAGGCAGGAACTGACGTGATGTATAGAAGGAGAGGGGGAAGTGGAGAAGGCAGGAACAGACGTGATGTATAGAAGGAGGGGGAAAAGGGGAGAAGGCCGGATCAGACGTGTGGTATAGAAGGAGAGGGGGGAAGCTGAGAAGGCAGGAACAGACGTGTGGTATAGAAGGAGAGGGGGGAAGCGGAGAAGGCTGGAACAGACGTGTGGTATAGAAGGAGAGGGGGGAAGCGGAGAAAGCAGGAACAGACGTGTTGTATAGAAGTAGAGATGAGAAGCGGAGAAGGCAGGAACAGACGTGTGGTATAGAAGGAGAGGGCGGAACCGGAGAAGGCAGGAACAGACGTGTGGTATAGAAGGAGGGGGGAAAAGCGGAGAATGCCGGAACAGACGTGTGGTATAGAAGGTGAGGGGGGAAGCGGAGAAGGCAGGAACAGACCTGTGTTATAGAAGGAGAGGGGGGGGGAAGCGGAGAAGGCAGGAACAGACGTGTGGTATATAAGGAGAGGGGGGAAGTGGAGAACGCAGGGACAGACTTGTGGCATATAAGGAGAGGGGGGAAGTGGCGAACGCAGGAAAAGACGTGTGGTATAGAAGGAGAGGGGGGAAGCAGAGAAGGCAGGAACAGACGTGTGGTATAGAAGGTGAGGGGAGAAGTGGAGAAGGCAGGAACAGACGTGTGGTATAGAAGGAGAGGGGGGAAGCGGAGAAGGCAGGAACAGACGTGAGGTATAGAAGGAGAGGGGGGAAGCGGAGAAGGCAGGAACAGACGTGATGTATAGAAGCAGATGGGGGAAGCGGAGAAGGCACAAACAGACGTGTGGTATAGAAGGAGAGGGAGGAAGCGGAGAAGGCAGGAACAGACGTGTGGTATAGAAGGAGAGGGGGGAAGCGGAGAAGGCAGGAAAAGACGTGTGGTATAGAAGGAGAGGGGGGAAGCGGAGAAGGCAGGAACAGACGTGATGTATAGAAGTAGAGGGGGGAAGCGGAGAAGGCAGGAACAGACGTGTGGTATAGAAGGAGAGGGGGAACCGGAGAAGGCAGGAACAGACGTGTGGTATAGAAGGTGAGGGGGGAAGCGGAGAAGGCAGGCACAGACGTGATGTATAGAAGGAGAGGGGGAAGTGGAGAAGGCAGGAACAGACGTGATGTATAGAAGGAGGGGGAAAAGGGGAGAAGGCCGGATCAGACGTGTGGTATAGAAGGAGAGGGGGGAAGCGGAGAAGGCAGGAACAGACGTGTGGTATAGAAGGAGAGGGGGGAAGCGGAGAAGGCTGGAACAGACGTGTGGTATAGAAGGAGAGGGGGGAAGCGGAGAAAGCAGGAACAGACGTGTTGTATAGAAGTAGAGATGAGAATCGGAGAAGGCAGGAACAGACGTGTGGTATAGAAGGAGAGGGGGGAACCGGAGAAGGCAGGAACAGACGTGTGGTATAGAAGGAGGGGGGAAAAGCGGAGAATGCCGGAACAGACGTGTGGTATAGAAGGTGAGGGGGGAAGCGGAGAAGGCAGGAACAGACGTGTGGTATAGAAGGAGAGGGGGGAAGCGGAGAAGACTGGAACAGACGTGTGGCATAGAAGGAGAGGGAGGGGAAGCGGAGAAAGGTGGAATAGACATGTGGTATAGAAAGTGAGGCAGGAAGCGGAGAAGGCAGGAAGAGACGTGTGGCATTGACAGATAGGGGGATAGCGGAGAAGGAAGGAACAGACATGTGGTATAGAAGGAGAGGGGGGAAGCGGAGAAGGCAGGAACAGACGTGTGGTATAAAAGGAGATTGGGGAAGAGGAGGAGGCAGGAACAGACGTGTGGTATAGAACGAGAGGGGGGAAGCGGAGAAGGCAGGAACAGACGTGTGGTATATAAGGAGAGGGGGGAACCGGAGAAGGCAGGAACAGACGTGTGGTACAGAAGGAGGGGGGAAAAGCGGAGAAGGCCGGAACAGACGTGTGGTATAGAAGGATAGGCGGGACGCGAAGATGGCAGGAACACACGTGTGGTATAGAAGGAGAGGGGGGAATTGGAGAAGGCAGGAACAGACGTGTGTTATAGAAGTTGAGGGGGCAAGCGGAGAAGGCAGGAACAGACGTGTAATTTAGAAGGAGAGGGGGGAAGCGGAGAGGGGAGGAACAGACGTGTGGTATAGAAGGAGAGGGGGGAAGTGGAGAAGGCAGGAACAGACGTGTGGTATAGAAGGAGAGGGGGAAGCGGAGAAGGCTGAAACAGACGTGTGGTATAGAAGGAGAGGGCGGAAGCGGAAAAGGCAGAAGCAGACATGTTGTATAGAATGAGAGAATTGAAGCGGAGAAGGCAGGAACAGACGTGTGGTATAGAAGGAGAGGGGGGAAGCGGAGAAGGCAGGAACAGACGTGTGGTATAGAAGGAGAGGGGGTAAGCGGAGAAGGCAGGAACAGACGTGTGGTATAGAAGGAGAGGGGGGAAGCGGAGAAGACAGGTACAGACGTGTTGTATAAAAGTAGAGGGGGGAAGCGGAGAAGGCAGGAACAGACGTGTGGTATAGAAGGAGAGGGGGAACCGGAGAAGGCAGGAACAGACGTGTGGTATAGAAGGAGAGGGGGGAAGCGGAGAAGGAAGGAACAGACGTGTGGTATAGAAGGAGATTGGGGAAGCGGAGGAGGCAGGAACAGACGTGTGGTATACAACGAGAGGGGGATGCGGAGAAGGTTGGAAGAGACGTGTGGTATAGAAGGAGAGGGGGGAAGCGGAGAAGGCAGGAACAGACGTGTGGTATAGAAGGAGAGGGGGGAAGCGGAGAAAGCAGGAACAGACCTGTGTTATAGAAGGAGGGGGGGGAAGCGGAGAAGGCAGGAACAGACGTGTGGTATAGAAGTTGATGGGGCAAGCGGAGAAGGCAGGAACAGACGTGTATTATAGAAGGAGAGGGGGGAAGCGGAGAGGGCAGGAACAGACGTGTGGTATAGAAGGAGAGGGGGGAAGAGGAGAAGGCAGGAACAGACGTGTGGTATAGAAGGAGAGGGGGGAAGCGGAGAAGGCAGGAACAGACGTGAGGCATAGAAGGAGAGGGGGGAAGCGGAGAAGGCAGGAACAGACGTGATGTATAGAAGCAGATGGGGGAAGCGGAGAAGGCACAAACAGACGTGTGGTATAGAAGGAGAGGGGGGAAGCGGAGAAGGCAGGAACAGACGTGTGGTATAGAAGGAGAGGGGGGAAGCGGAGAAGGCAGGAACAGACGTGTGGTATAGAAGTAGAGGGGGGAAGCGGAGAAGGCAGCAACAGACGTGTTTTATAGAAGTAGAGGGGGGAAGCGGAGAAGGCAGGAACAGACGTGTGGTATAGAAGGAGAGGGGGAACCGGAGAAGGCAGGAACAGACGTGTGGTATAGAAGGTGAGGGGGGAAGCGGAGAAGGCAGGAACAGACGTGATGTATAGAAGGAGAGGGGGAAGTGGAGAAGGCAGGAACAGACGTGATGTATAGAAGGAGGGGGAAAAGGGGAGGAGGCCGGATCAGACGTGTGGTATAGAAGGAGAGGGGGGAAGCGGAGAAGGCAGGAACAGACGTGTGGTATAGAAGGAGAGGGGGGAAGCGGAGAAGGCTGGAACAGACGTGTGGTATAGAAGGAGAGGGGGGAATTGGAGATGGCAGGAATAAGACGTGTGGTATAGAAGTTGATGGGGCAAGCGGAGAAGGCAGGAACAGACGTGTATTATAGAAGGAGAGGGGGGAAGCGGAGAGGGCAGGAACAGACGTGTGGTATAGAAGGAGAGGGGGGAAGTGGAGAAGGCAGGAACAGATGTGTGGTATAGAAGGAGAGGGGGGAAGCGGAGAAGGCTGGAACAGACGTGTGGTATAGAAGGAGAGGGCGGAAGCGGACAGCAGAAGCAGACATGTTGTATAGAATGAGAGAATTGAAGCAGAGAAGGCAGGAACAGACGTGTGGTATAGAAGGAGAGGGGGGAAGCGGAGAAGGCAGGAACAGACGTGTGGTATAGAACGAGAGGGGGAGGCGGAGAAGGCTGGAACAGACGTGTGGTATAGAAGGAGAGGGGGGAAGCGGAGAAGGCAGGAACAGACGTGTGGTATAGAAGGAGAGGGGGGAAGCGGAGAAAGCAGGAACAGACCTGTGTTATAGAAGGAGAGGGGGGGGGGGTAGCGGAGAAGGCAGGAACAGACGTGTGGTATAGAAGGAGAGGGGGGGAAGCGGAGAAGGCAGGAACAGACGTGCGGTATAGAAGGAGAGGGGGGAAGCGGAGAAGGCAGGAACAGACGTGTGGTATAGAAGGAGAGGAAGGAAGCGGAGAAAGCAGTAACAGACCTGTGTTATAGAAGGAGAGGGAGGGAAGCGGAGAAGGCAGGAACAGACGTGTGGTATATAAGGAGAGGGAGGAAGCGGAGAAGGCAGGAAAAGACGTGTGGTATAGAAGAAGAGGGGGGAAGGGAAAGAAGGCAGGAACAGACGTGTGGTATAGAAGGAGAGGGGGGAAGCGGAGAAGGCAGGAACAGACGTGCGGTATAGGAGGAGTGGGGGGAAGCGGAGAAACCAGGAACAGACCTGTGTTATAGTAGGAGAGGGGGGGAAGCGGAGAAGGCAGGAACAGACGTGTGGTATATAAGGAGAGGGGGGAAGTGGAGAACGCAGGAACAGACATGTGGTATATAAGGAGAGGGGGGAAGTGGCGAACGCAGGAACAGACGTGTGGTATAGAAGGAGAGGGGGGAAGCAGAGAAGGCAGGAACAGACGTGTGGTATAGAAGGTGAGGGGGGAAGTGGAGAAGGCAGGAACAGACGTGTGGTATAGAAGGAGAGGGGGGAAGCGGAGAAGGCAGGAACAGACGTGAGGTATAGAAGGAGAGGGGGGAAGCGGAGAAGGCAGGAACAGACGTGATGTATAGAAGCAGAGGTGGGAAGCGGAGAAGGCAGGAACAGACGTGTGGTATAGAAGGAGAGGGGGGAAGTGGAGAAGGCAGGAACAGACGTGTGGTATAGAAGGAGAGGGGGGAAGCGGAGAAGGCAGGAACAGACGTGTTGTATAGAAGTAGAGGGGGGAAGCGGAGAAGGCAGGAACAGACGTGTGGTATAGAAGGAGAGGGGGAACCGGAGAAGGCAGGAACAGACGTGTGGTATAGAAGGTGAGGAGGGAAAAGCGGAGAAGGCCGGAACAGACGTGTGGTATAGAAGGTGAGGGGGGAAGCGGAGAAGGCAGGAAGAGACGTGTGGTATAGAAGGAGTGGGGGGAAGCGGAGAAGGCAGGAACAGACGTGATGTATAGAAGGAGAGGGGGATGTGGAGAAGGCAGGAACAGACGTGTGGTATAGAAGGAGGGGGGAAAAGCGGAGAAGGCCGGATCAGACGTGTGGTATAGAAGGAGAGGGGGGAAGCGGAGAAGGCAGGAACAGACGTGTGGTATAGAAGGAGAGGGGGGAAGCGGAGAAGGCTGGAACAGACGTGTGGCATAGAAGGTGAGGGGGGAAGCGGAGAAGGCAGGAACAGACGTGTGGTATAGGAGAGGGGGGAAGCGGAGAAAGCAGGAACAGACGTGTTGTATAGAAGTAGAGATAAGAAGCGGAGAAGGCAGGAACAGACGTGTGATATATAAGGAGAGGGGGGAAGCGGAGAAAGCAGGAACAGACATGTGGTATAAAATGTGAGGGGGGAATCGGAGAAGGCAGAAAGAGACGTGTGGCATAGAAGGTGAGTGTGGAAGCGGAGAAGGCAGGAAGAGACGTGTGGCATAGAAGGAGACCGGGGAAGAGGAGAAGGCTGGAAGAGACGTGTGGTATAGAAGGAGAGGGGGGAAGCTGAGAAGGCAAGAAAAGATGTGTGGTTTAGAAGGAGAGGGAGGAAGCGGAGAAGGCAGGAACTGACGAGCGGTATAGAAGGAGTGGGGTCAAGCGGAGAAAGCAGGAACAGACGTGTGTTATAGAAGGAGAGGGGAGGGAAGCGGAGAAGGCATGAACAGACGTGTGGTACATAAGGAGAGGGGGGAAGTGGCGAACGCAGGAACAGACGTGTGGTATAGAAGGAGAGGGGGGAAGCGGAGAAGGCAGGAACAGACGTGTGGTATAGAGAGAGAGGGGGGAAGCGGAGAAGGCAGGAACAGACGTGTGGTATAGAAGGAGAGGAAGGAAGCGGAGAAAGCAGTAACAGACCTGTGTTATAGAAGGAGAGGGGGGGAAGCGGAGAAGGCACGAACAGACGTGTGGTATATAAGGAGAGGGAGGAAGCGGAGAAGGCAGGAAAAGACGTGTGGTATAGAAGGAGAGGGGGGAAGGGAAAGAAGGCAGGAACAGACGTGTGGTATGGAAGGAGAGGGGGGAAGCGGAGAAGGCAGGAACAGACGTGCGATATAGGAGGAGTGGGGGGAAGCGGAGAAAGCAGGAACAGATCTGTGTTATAGAAGGAGAGGGGGGGGGAAGCGGAGAAGGCAGGAACAGACGTGTGGTATATAAGGAGAGGGGGGAAGTGGAGAACGCAGGAACAGACGTGTGGTATATAAGGAGAGGGGGGAAGTGGCGAACGCAGGAACAGACGTGTGGTATAGAAGGAGAGGGGGGAAGCAGAGAAGGCAGGAACAGACGTGTGGTATAGAAGGTGAGGGGGGAAGTGGAGAAGGCAGGAACAGACGTGTGGTATAGAAGGAGAGGGGGGATGCGGAGAAGGCAGGAACAGACGTGAGGTATAGAAGGAGAGGGGGGAAGCGGAGAAGGCAGGAACAGACGTGATGTTTAGAAGCAGAGGGGGGAAGCGGAGAAGGCAGGAACAGACGTGTGTTATAGAAGGAGAGGGGGGAAGCGGGGAAGGCAGGAACAGACGTGTGGTATAGAAGGAGAGGGGGGAAGCGGAGAAGGCAGGAACAGACGTGTTGTATAGAAGTAGAGGGGGGAATTGGAGAAGGCAGGAACAGACGTGTGGTATAGAAGGAGAGGGGGAACCGGAGAAGGCAGGAACAGACGTGTGGTATAGAAGGTGAGGAGGGAAAAGCGGAGAAGGCCGGAACAGACGTGTGGTATAGAAGGTGAGGGGGGAAGCGGAGAAGGCAGGAACAGACGTGTGGTATAGAAGCAGAGGGGGGAAGCGGAGAAGGCAGGAACAGACGTGATGTATAGAAGGAGAGGGGGAAGTGGAGAAGGCAGGAACAGACGTGTGGTATAGAAGGAGGGGGGAAAAGCGGAGAAGGCCGGATCAGACGTGTGGTATAGAAGGAGAGGGGGGAAGCGGAGAAGGCAGGAACAGACGTGTGGTATAGAAGGAGAGGGTGGAAGCGGAGAAGGCTGGAACAGACGTGTGGTATAGAAGGAGAGGGGGGAAGCGGAGAAAGCAGGAACAGACGTGTTGTATAGAAGTAGAGATGAGAAACGGAGAAGGCAGGAACAGACGTGCGGTATATAAGGAGAGGGGGGAACCGGAGAAGGCAGGAACAGACGTGTGGTATAGAAGGAGGGGGGAAAAGCGGAGAATACCGGAACAGACGTGTGGTATAGAAGGTGAGGGGGGAAGCGGAGAAGGCAGGAACAGACGTGTGGTATAGAAGGAGAGGGGGGAAGCGGAGAAGACTGGAACAGACGTGTGGCATAGAAGGAGAGGGGGGGGAAGCGGAGAAAGGTGGAATAGACATGTGGTATAGAAGGTGAGGCAGGAAGCGGAGAAGGCAGGAAGAGACGTGTGGCATAGACAGATAGGGGGATAGCGGAGAAGGAAGGAACAGACATGTGGTATAGAAGGAGAGGGGGGATGCGGAGAAGGCAGGAACAGACGTGTGGTATAGAAGGAGATTGGGGAAGCGGAGGAGGCAGGAACAGACGTGTGGTATAGAACGAGAGGGGGGAAGCGGAGAAGGCAGGAACAGACGTGTGGTATATAAGGAGAGGGGGGAACCGGAGAAGGCAGGAACGGACGTGTGGTATAGAAGGAGGGGGGGAAAAGCGGAGAAGGCCGGAACAGACGTGTGGTATAGAAGGAGAGGCGGGACGCGAAGATGGCAGGAACACACGTGTGGTATAGAAGGAGACGGGGGAATTGGAGATGGCAGGAACAGACGTGTGGTATAGAAGTTGAGGGGGCAAGCGGAGAAGGCAGGAACAGACGTGTATTATAGAAGGAGAGGGGGGAAGCGGAGAGGGCAGGAACAGACGTGTGGTATAGAAGGAGTGGGGGGAAGTGGAGAAGGCAGGAACAGACGTGTGGTATAGAAGGAGAGGGGGGAAGCGGAGAAGGCAGGAGCAGACGTGTGGTATAGAAGGAGAGGAAGGAAGCGGAGAAAGCAGTAACAGACCTGTGTTATAGAAGGAGAGGGGGGGAAGCGGAGAAGGCAGGAACAGACGTGTGGTATAGAAGGAGAGGGGGGGAAGCGGAGAAGGCAGGAACAGACGTGTGGTATATAAGGAGAGGGAGGAAGCGGAGAAGGCAGGAAAAGACGTGTGGTATAGAAGAAGAGGGGGGAAGGGAAAGAAGGCAGGAACAGACGTGTGGTATAGAAGGAGAGGGGGGAAGCGGAGAAGGCAGGAACAGACGTGCGGTATAGGAGGAGTGGGGGGAAGCGGAGAAAGCTGGAACAGACCTGTGTTATAGAAGGAGAGGGGGGGGGAAGCGGAGAAGGCAGGAACAGACGTGTGGTATATAAGGAGAGGGGGGAAGTGGAGAACGCAGGAACAGACGTGTGGTATATAAGGAGAGGGGGGAAGTGGCGAACGCAGGAACAGACGTGTGGTATAGAAAGAGAGGGGGGAAGCGGAGAAGGCAGGAACAGACGTGTGGTATAGAAGGAGAGGGGGGAAGCGGAGAAGGCAGGAACAGACGTGTTGTATAGAAGTAGAGGGGGGAAGCGGAGAAGGCAGGAACAGACGTGTGGTATAGAAGGAGAGGGGGAACCGGAGAAGGCAGGAACAGACGTGTGGTATAGAAGGTGAGGAGGGAAAAGCGGAGAAGGCCGGAACGGACGTGTGGTATAGAAGGTGAGGGGGGAAGCGGAGAAGGCAGGAACAGACGTGTGGTATAGAAGGAGAGGGGGGAAGCGGAGAAGGCAGGAACAGACGTGATGTATAGAAGGAGAGGGGGAAGTGGAGAAGACAGGAACAGACGTGTGGTATAGAAGGAGGGGGGAAAAGCGGAGAAGGCCGGATCAGACGTGTGGTATAGAAGGAGAGGGGGGAAGCGGAGAAGGCAGGAACAGACGTGTGGTATAGAAGGAGAGGGGGGAAGCGGAGAAGGCTGGAACAGACGTGTGGCATAGAAGGTGAGGGGGGGAAGCGGAGAAAGGAGGAACAGACGTGTGGTATAGAAGGTGTGGGGGGAAGCGGAGAAGGCAGGAACAGACTTGTTGTATAGAAGGAGAGGGGGGAAGCGGAGAAGGCAGGAACAGACGTGTGGTATAGGAGAGGGGGGAAGCGGAGAAAGCAGGAACAGACGTGTTGTATAGAAGTAGAGATGAGAAGCGGAGAAGGCAGGAACAGACGTGTGGTATATAAGGAGAGGGGGGAAGCGGAGAAAGCAGGAACAGACATGTGGTATAAAATGTGAGGGGGGAATCGGAGAAGGCAGAAAGAGACGTGTGGCATAGAAGGTGAGTGGGGAAGCGGAGAAGGCAGGAAGGGACGTGTGGCATAGAAGGTGACCGGGGAATAGGAGAAGGCTGGAAGAGACGTGTGGTATAGAAGGAGAGGGGGGGAACCGGAGAAGGCAGGAACAGACGTGTGGTATAGAAGGTGAGGAGGGAAAAGCGGAGAAGGCCGGAACAGACGTGTGGTATAGAAGGTGAGGGGGGAAGCGGTGAAGGCAGGAACAGACGTGTGGTATAGAAGGAGAGGGGGGAAGCGGAGAAGGCAGGAACAGACGTGATGTATAGAAGGAGAGGGGGAAGTGGAGAAGGCAGGAACAGACGTGTGGTATAGAAGGAGGGGGGAAAAGCGGAGGAGGCCGGATCAGACGTGTGGTATAGAAGGAGAGGGGGGAAGCGGAGAAGGCAGGAACAGACGTGTGGTATAGAAGGAGAGGGGGGAAGCGGAGAAGGCTGGAACAGACGTGTGGCATAGAAGGTGAGGGGGGGGGGGGGAGCGGAGAAAGGAGGAACAGACGTGTGTTATAGAAGGTGAGGGGGGAAGCGGAGAAGGCAGGAACAGACTTGTTGTATAGAAGGAGAGGGGGGAAGCGGAGAAGGCAGGAACAGACGTGTGGTATAGGAGAGGGGGGAAGCGGAGAAAGCAGGAACAGACGTGTTGTATAGAAGTAGAGATGAGAAGCGGAGAAGGCAGGAACAGTCGTGTGGTATATAAGGAGAGGGGGGAAGCGGAGAAAGCAGGAACAGACATGTGGTATAAAATGTGAGGGGGGAATCGGAGAAGGCAGAAAGAGACGTGTGGCATAGAAGGTGAGTGGGGAAGCGGAGAAGGCAGGAAGAGACGTGTGGCATAGAAGAAGACCGGGGAAGAGGAGAAGGCTGGAAGAGACGTGTGGTATAGAAGGAGAGGGGGGAAGCGGAGAAGGCAAGAAAAGATGTGTGGTATAGAAGGAGTGGGAGGAAGCGGAGAAGGCAGGAACTGACGAGCGGTATAGAAGGAGTGGGGGCAAGCGGAGAAAGCAGGAACAGACGTGTGTTATAGAAGGAGAGGGGAGGGAAGCGGAGAAGGCATGAACAGACGTGTGGTACATAAGGAGAGGGGGGAAGCGGAGAAGGCAGGAACAGACGTGTGGTATAGAAGGTGAGGCGGGAAGCGGAGAAGGCAGGAACAGACGTGTGGTATAGAAGGAGAGGGAGGAAGCGGAGAAGGCAGGAAAAGATGTGTAGCATAGAAGGAGAGGGGGGAAGCGGAGAAGGCAGGAAGAGACGTGTGGCATAGAAGGAGAGGGGGGAAGCGGAGAAGGCGTAAAAGATGTGTGGCATAGAAGGAGAGGGGGGAAGCGAAGAAGGCAGGAAGGGACGTGTGGCATAGATGGTGAGGGGGGAAGCGGAGAAGGCAGGAAGAGACGTGTGGTATAGAAGGAGAGGGGGGAAGCGGAGAAAGGAGGAACAGACGTGTGGTATAGAAAGTGAGGGGGGAAGCGGAGAAAGCAGGAACAGACGTGCGGTATAGAAGGTGAGGGGAGAAGCGGGGAAAGCAGGAACAGACCTGTGTTATAGAAGGAGAGGGGGGGGAAGCGGAGAATGCAGGAACAGACGTGTGGTATATAAGGAGATGGGGGAAGCGGAGAAGGCAGGAACACACGTGTTGTATAGAAGTAGAGGGGGGAAGCGGAGAAGGCAGGAACAGACGTGTGGTATATAAGGAGAGGGGGGAACCGGAGAAGGCAGGAACAGACGTGTGGTATAGAAGGAGGGGGGAAAAGCGGAGAAGGCCGGATCAGACGTGTGGTGTAGAAGGAGAGGGGGGAAGCGGAGAAGGCAGGAACAGACGTGTGGTATAGAAGGAGAGGGGGGAATCGGAGAAGGCTATAACAGACGTGTGGCATAGAAGGTGAGGGGGGGAAGCGGAGAAAGGAGGAACAGACATGTGGTATAGAAGGTGAGGGGGGAAGCGGAGAAGGCAGGAACAGACGTGTGGTATAGAAGGAGAGGGGGGAAGCGGAGAAGGCAGGAACAGACGTGTTGTATAGAAGTAGAGGGGGGAAGCGGAGAAGGCAGGAACAGACGTGTGGTATATAAGGAGAGGGGGGAACCGGAGAAGGCAGGAACAGACGTGTGGTATAGAAGGAGGGGGGAAAAGAGGAGAAGGCAGGAACAGACGTGTGGTATAGAAGGTGAGGGGGGAAGCGGAGAAGGCAGGAACAGACGTGTGGTATAGAAGGAGAGGGGGGAAGCGGAGAAGGCTGGAACAGACGTGTGGCATAGAAGGAGAGGGGGGGGAAGCGGAGAAAGGAGGAATAGACATGTGGTATAGAATTTGAGGGGGGAAGCGGAGAAGGCAGGAAGAGACGTGTGGCATAGACACAGAGGGGGGGTAGCGGAGAAGGCAGGAACAGACATGTGGTATAGAAGGAGAGGGGGGAAGCGGAGAAGGCCGGAACAGACGTGTGGTATAGATGGAGAGGGGGGACGCGAAGGAGGCAGGAACAGACGTGTTGTATAGAAGTAGAGGGGGGAATTGGAGAAGGCAGGAACAGACGTGTGGTATAGAAGTTGAGGGGGCAAGCGGAGAGGGCAGGAACAGACGTGTATTATAGAAGGAGAGGGGGGAAGCGGAGAGGGCAGGAACAGACGTGTGGTATAGAAGGAGAGGGAGGAAGTGGAGAAGGCAGGAACAGACGTGTGGTATAGAAGGAGAGGGGGGAAGCGGAGAAGGCTGGAACAGACGTGTGGTATAGAAGGAGAGGGCGGAAGCGGACAAGGCAGAAGCAGACATGTTGTATAGAATGAGAGAATTGAAGCGGAGAAGGCAGGAACAGACGTGTGGTATAGAAGGAGAGGGGGGAAGCGGAGAAGGCAGGAACAGACGTGTGGTATAGAAGGAGAGGGGGTAAGCGGAGAAGGCAGGAACAGACGTGTGGTATAGAAGGAGAGGGGGGAAGCGGAGAAGGCAGGAACAGACGTGTGGTATAGAAGGAGATTGGGGAAGCGGAGGAGGCAGGAACAGACGTGTGGTATAGAACGAGAGGGGGAGGCGGAGAAGGCTGGAACAGACGTGTTGTATAGAAGTAGAGGGGGGAAGCGGAGAAGGCAGGAACAGACGTGTGGTATATAAGGAGGGGGGAATAGCGGAGAAGGCCGGAACAGAGGTGTGGTATAGATAGAGAGGGGGGACGCGAAGAAGGCAGGCACAGACGTGTGGTAAAGAAGGAGAGGGGGGGGAAGCGGAGAAGGCAGGAAAAGACGTGTGGTATAGATGGAAAGGGGGGAAGCGGAGAAGGCAGGAACAGTCGTGTGGTATAGAAGGAGAGGGGGGAAGCGTAGAAGGCAGGAACAGACGTGTGGTATAGAAGGAGAGGGGGGAAGCGGAGAAGGCAGGAACAGACGTGTGGTATAGAAGGAGAGGGGGGAAGCGTAGAAGGCAGGAACAGACGTGTGGTATAGAAGGAGAGGGCGGAAGCGGAGCAGGCAGGAGTAGACGTGTGGTATAGAATGAGAGAAGGGAAGCGAAGAAGGCAGGAACAGACGTGTGGTATAGGAGGAGAGGGGGGAAGCGGAGAAGGCAGGAACAGACGTGTTGTACAGAATGAGGGGGGAAAAGCGGAGAAGGCCGGAACAGACGTGTGGTATAGAAAGAGAGGGGGGACGCGAAGAAGGCAGGAACAGACGTGTGGTATAGAAGGAGAGGGGGGGGAAGCACAGAAAGGAGGAACAGACATGTGGTATAGAAGGTGAGGGGGAAGCGGAGAAGGCAGGAAGAGACGTGTGGCATAGACAGAGAGGGGGGGTAACCGAGAAGGCAGGAACAGACATGTGGTATAGAAGGAGAGGGGGGAAGTGGATAAGGCAGGAACAGACGTGTGGTATAGATAGAGAGGGGGGACGCGAAGAAGGCAGGCACAGACGTGTGGTATAGAAGGCGAGGGGGGAAGCGGAGAAGGCAGGAACAGACGTGTTGTATAGAAGTAGAGGGGGGAAGCGGAGAAGGCAGGAACAGACGTGTGGTATAGAAGGAGAGGGGGGAAGCGGAGAAGGCTGGAACAGACGTGTGGCATAGAAGGAGATGGGGGGAAGCGGAGAAAGGAGGAACAGACGTGTGGTAAAGAAGGTGAGGGGGGAAGCGGAGAAGGCAGGAACAGACGTGTGGCATAGACAGAGAGGGGGGGTAGCGGAGAAGGTAGGAACAGACATGTGGTATAGAAGGAGAGGGGGGAAGCGGAGAAGGCAGGAACAGACGTGTGGTATAGAAGGCGAGGGGGGAAGCGGAGAAGGAAGCGGAGAAGGCAGGAACAGACGTGTGGCATAGACAGAGAGGGGGGGTAGCGGAGAAGGTAGGAACAGACATGTGGTATATAAGGAGAGGGGGGAACCGGAGAAGGCAAGATCAGACATGTGGTATAGAAGGAGGGGGGAATAGCGGAGAAGGCCGGAACAGACGTGTGGTATAGATAGAGAGGGGGGACGCGAAGAAGGCAGGCACAGACGTGTGGTATAGAAGGAGAGGGGGGGGAAGCGGAGAAGGCAGGAAAAGACGTGTGGTATAGATGGAAAGGGGGGAAGCGGAGAAGGCAGGAACAGTCGTGTAGTATAGAAGGAGAGGGGGGAAGCGGAGAAGGCAGGTACAGACGTGTGGTATAGAAGGAGAGGGGGGAAGCGGAGAAGGCAGGAACAGACGTGTGGTATAGAAGGAGAGGGGGGAAGCGTAGAAGGCAGGAACAGACGTGTGGTATAGAAGGAGAGGGCGGAAGCGGAGCAGGCAGGAGTAGACGTGTGGTATAGAATGAGAGAAGGGAAGCGAAGAAGGCAGGAACAGACGTGTGGTATAGGAGGAGAGGGGGGAAGCGGAGAAGGCAGGAACAGACGTGTTGTACAGAATGAGGGGGGAAAAGCGGAGAAGGCCGGAACAGACGTGTGGTATAGAAAGAGAGGGGGGACGTGAAGAAGGCAGGAACAGACGTGTGGTATAGAAGGAGAGGGGGGGGAAGCACAGAAAGGAGGAACAGACATGTGGTATAGAAGGTGAGGGGGGAAGCGGAGAAGGCAGGAAGAGACGTGTGGCATAGACAGAGAGGGGGGGTAACCGAGAAGGCAGGAACAGACATGTGGTATAGAAGGAGAGGGGGGAAGCGGAGAAGACAGGAACAGACGTGTGGTATAGAAGGAGAGGGGGGAAGAGGAGAAGGCAGGAACAGACGTGTTGTATTGAAGTAGAGGGGGGAAGTGGAGAAGGCAGGAACAGACGTGTGGTATATAAGGTGAGGGGGGAACCGGAGAAGGCAGGAACAGACTTGTGGTATAGAAGGAGGGGGGAAAAACGGAGATGGCCGGAACAGACGTGTGGTATAGAAGCAGAGGGGGGAAGCGGAGAAGGCAGGAACAGACGTGTGGTATAGAAGGAGAGGAGGGAACCGGAGAAGGCAGGAACAGACGTGTGGTATAGAAGGAGGGGGGAAAAGCGGAGAAGGCCAGAACAGACGTGTGGTATAGAAGGTGAGGGGGGAAGCGGAGAAGGCAGGAACAGACGTGTGGTATAGAAGCAGAGGGGGGACGCGAAGAAGGCAGGAACAGACGTGTGGTATAGAAGGAGAGGGGGGAAGCGGAGAAGGCAGGAAGAGACGTGTGGCATAGAGAGAGACGGGGGGTAGCGGAGAAGGCAGGAACAGACATGTGGTATAGAAGGAGAGGGGGGAAGAGGAGAAGGCAGGAACAGACGTGTGGTATAGAAGGAGAGGGGGGAAGCGGAGAAGGAAGGAACAGACGTGTTGTATAGAAGTAGAGGGGGGAAGCGGAGAAGGCAGGAATAGACGTGTGGTATATAAGGAAAGGGGGGAACCGGAGAAGGCAGGAACAGACGTGTGGTATAGAAGGAGGGGGGAAAAGCGGAGAAGGCCGGAACAGACGTGTGGTATTGAAGGAGAGGGGGGACGCGAAGAAGGAAGGAACAGACATGTGGTATAGAAGGAGAGGGGGGAAGCTGAGAAGGCAGGAACAGACGTGTGGTATAGAAGTTGAGGGGGCAAGCGGAGAAGGCAGGAACAGACGTGTGGTATAGAAGGAGAGGGGGGAAGTGGATAAGGCAGGAACAGACGTGTGGTATAGAAGGAGAGGGGGGAAGCGGAAAAGGCAGGAACAGACGTGTGGTATAGAAGGACAGGGGGGAAGCGGAGAAGGCTGGAACAGACGTGTGGTATAGAAGGAGAGGGCGGAAGCGGACAAGGCAGGAGCAGACATGTTGTATAGAATGAGAGAATTGAAGCGGGAAAGGCAGAAACAGACGTGTGGTATAGAAGGAGAGGGGGGAAGCGGAGAAGGCAGGAACAGACGTGTGGTATAGAAGCAGAGGGGGTAAGCGGAGAAGGCAGGAACAGACGTGTGGTATAGAAGGAGAGGGGGGAAGTGGAGAAGGCAGGAACAGACGTGTAGTATAGAAGTAGAGGCGGGAAGCGGAGAAGGCAGGAACAGACATGTGGTATAGAAGGAGAGGGGGAAGCGGAGAAGGCAGGAACAGTCGTGTCCCCTCAGGGGCTCAGCATTCGTTTGCTGAGTACGGGCTTGGCGAACCCGGGGTCCTGAGCCGTGGGCTGTGTCGCGCCAACAGTCCGCTACACCGTAAGCTCTGTGCGTGCCTCAACGACCATCGTTCGGCGCGACGGTGGAACGTTGTACGTTTCAGAGCCCGGGGATCTTGGCTTAATCGCCCGGGTCGCGAGGACGGTACAAACCTCTATAAAAAACCCCTCAATCTCAAGGTGTGCTACGTGCCGAGGAGATCCATGGCTGTTGAGGTTGATCAGCCGCTAGCGAGCAACCTCTGAGGAACCTGCCGCACCTCAGTTGTATAAGGCTTACCCAGGCAAGCGGGGCTCTGCCTGGGTGGACCTGTTTTCCCTAGCTGCTCGTGGGACCAGGATGAAACGAGCAAACAACAGCGTCGCCATACGCAAACCTGGCGTCTCAAAGCGTGGTAAGACTGAATACAATGCAACTACTTATGACCCTAAGACTTTTCCTTCCCTTGGTACCCCATGGGAGGAACGTCGGGCAAGAAACCAGGGTGAGGCTTATGCCCCTAAATATCTCGTTGTACCCGCACTGATGGAGACTCTTTTAAGACGACTAAGCCCTTGTTCTTCGTTGAAAACTTGGAGGACAAGTATGGTGAGGTGGAAGGCATGTCGAAAATGCGCTCTGGGTCGGTGTTAATAACGACGTCATCCCCAGCCCAGTCACGGGCATTGCTTGCCTGTGACAGGCTGGGTGATGTTTCCGTTAGCATAACACCACACAAAACCTTAAACATGGTGCAGGGAATAATATTCCATAAAGACCTTTTGTTGCAGTCAGACGATGAACTGCGTGCGAACTTAGAACGGCGGGGTGTCCATTTTATTCGCAGAATCCATAGGGGTCCGAAGGACAACAGGGTTGCCACCGGTGCCTTCATCTTGGCTTTTGAGGGCGATTCATTGCCTGAGAAGGTCAAGGTGATGGTCTACCGGTGCGACGTCACGCCCTACGTTCCTCCCCCTATGCGTTGTTTCAAATGCTGGAGGTTTGGGCATATGTCCTCCCGATGTGATGCCAACCCTACATGTCGGGAGTGCGGACGTGCTGTACATCCAAACGTCCCCTGCACCCCTCCTCCAGTATGTGTTAATTGTGGCCAAAATCACTCCCCTTGTTCATCTGTCTGCACAGTTCTGCACCAGGAAAGGAAAATAATGGAATATAAGACCCGCGATCGACTGACTTACACAGAGGCAAAGAGAAAATATCAAAAGCTCCACCCTGTGCGCCTGATTAACACCTATGCCACGGCAGCCTCGTCATCGTCTGCAGTGCCTCTTCTACCATCTGTTGCGCCTATGCCAGTGGGCTCTCAGGCCCACTCAACTGTCCCTGCCCCCTTGCCAGCTGGGGGCACTTCCTCTTCAGTGGCTCCCACTCCTGTTGCAGTGGGAGCATCCACCCCTCAAACATCGGGGACACTGGTCCCCACCTCCCAGCCGGAGAAGGTAAAGCCTCCTCCAGCTCCTCTCGCTCGGAAGGGGTCCCTCGGGACACCCCCTTCCGAGGCTTCTCAGGGTGTCTCAGAGGATCCTGGCCAAAGGCTTACGGATCCCAAACCTGCTGGTCGAAGAGCTTCTCGCTCTTCTTCCACGCCCAGTGCCACTTCCGAGAAGCCCTCCCAGCCCCTCAGATCGAAGGGGCAGCGAGAGGGACGTGTCAAGAAGACAAAGAAGAAGGACTCTTTAGTGGCTCGAAAGCCACATCTACCCTCATCTTCTGCTTCAGAAGATGAGTTAGAGATCCTAACCTCACCTGCGGATCTCGCCCTCATCGACTCCCCAGAGCCGATGATCTTGGACTCGGTCGGTCCAAAATCGGCGGTAACTGGTGAAACATCGAAGTAACCACTTTCTTTTATCTTTTTAATCATGGCATTTAATGACAATAGCACAATCCTCCAGTGGAATTGCGGTGGATTTTTTCCCCGCTTAGCTGAGTTACGCCAACTCCTCAGCACTTCACCTGCGTTTTGCATTGCCCTGCAAGAAACTTGGTTTCCCGTGATGCGCACCCCTGCCTTACGTGGCTATCGGGGTTATTATAGGAACCGCACAGACGGTGACAGGGCGTCAGGTGGCGTATGCATTTACGTCCTTACCTCTGTCTACAGCTCAGCTGTTCCACTACGAACGCCTTTGGAAGCTGTAGCTGTCAGGGTAAGAACTGCAGTGGACATTACTCTCTGCAACGTCTACCTTCCTCCTGATGGTGAAGTACAACAACATGTCCTGGCTGCACTGATAGCGCAATTACCCCAGCCTTTTGTGTTATTGGGTGATTTCAACGCCCATAACCCATTGTGGGGTGGTACAGTGACTACTGGCCGTGGTAGAGATGTCGAGTCCTTGATCTCTCAACTCGACCTCTGCCTTTTAAACAACGGTGCCCCCACGCATTTCAGCGTGGCGTATGGTACTTACTCGGCCATCGACCTTTCTGTGTGTAGCCCTAGCCTATTCCCCTTAATCCACTGGAGTGTCCACGATGATTTGTGTGGTAGTGACCACTTCCCGATTTTCTTGTCACTACCCCGACACCGGGCCCCAGAACGCCCACCCCGATGGGCGTTAAATAAGGCTGACTGGGACGCTTTTACTTCTGCTGCCATCATTGGTTCTCCTCCACTCTCCAACATAGATGCGGTCATTGACAGCGCTACCTCAACCATTCTTTCTGCAGCTGATGGTGCAATCCCTCGCTCTTCCGGATCAGCCCGGCGGCGAACAGTACCCTGGTGGTCCCCGGAGATTGCTGAGGCGATTAGAGAGCGCAGGCGAGCTCTGCAGCGCCACAAGCGGCACCCATCTGTGGAGAACCTCATTGCTTTTAAACGGCTTCGTGCCCGCGCCCGATGGTTGATTAGACGAGCCAAACAGGAGTGTTGGGAAAGATATGTCTCTACCATTGGATCGCGTACCTCTCCATCCCAGGTGTGGGCGAAGATCAGACGTGTTTATGGCTACCAGTGTCCTCTTAGTGTGCCTGGGATTTCTGTGAATGGAGTAGTTCACACAGATCCAGATGCAGTTGCTGAACTGTTTGCTGAACACTACGCTCAGAGTTCTGCATCTGCGGCCTACTCCAGGGCCTTTCGTGCCCTGAAAGAGCGGGAGGAACGACAGCGCTTATCCTTCCAGACTCGCCGTACTGAACTGTACAATGCTCCATTCAGTGAATGGGAATTTCTCAGTGCCCTGGCACACTGTCCTGACACGGCGCCTGGGCCAGATCGTATCCATAATCAGATGCTGAAACACCTGCCACCTGCGTCTCAGCGTAACGTTCTGGCTATCTTCAACCACATCTGGAGTTCTGGTACGTTCCCTTCACAGTGGCGTGAGAGTCTGATAGTCCCGGTGATCAAACCTGGTCAACATCCACATGAGTTGAACAGTTACCGACCAATCAGCCTCACCAACGTTCTTTGCAAATTGCTGGAGCGTATGGTGAGTCGACGATTGTGTTGGCTCCTTGAGTCCAGGGGTCTTTTCACTCCATATCAGGGTGGTTTCCGAAAGGGGCGTTCAGCTGTGGATAACCTGGTTCACCTAGAGTCCGCCATACGGACAGCCTTCTCTCGCCGCCAACACCTGGTGGCAGTTTTCTTCGATTTATCTAAGGCTTATGACAAGACCTGGAGACATCACATCCTTACCACATTACATGGGTGGGGTCTCCGGGGTTCGCTTCCCATTTTTATTCGGAATTTTTTATCTTTTCGTACGTTTCGTGTACAAGTCGGCGCTTCCTGTAGCTCTCTGCATGTACAGGAGAATGGAGTACCCCAGGGCTCTGTCCTGAGTGTTCCTCTGTTTTTAGTGGCGATAAATGGTTTAGCGGCAGCGGTAGGTTCCTCAGTCTCCACCTCGCTGTATGCAGATGACTTCTGCTTATATTTTAGCTCTAGCAGTATGCGTGTTGCTGAACGACAGCTGCAGGGAGCCATACGCAAGGCGCAGAAGTGGGCCCTTGCCCATGGGTTTGAGTTCTCTGCTACCAAGACTTGCGTTATGCACTTCTGCCGGCGTCGGACAGCCCATCCACATCCTGAGCTTTACATCGATGGCCATCTGCTCAATGTGGTGGAAACGCACCGTTTCTTGGGGCTAGTGTTTGACGACCGGCTGACATGGCTTCCTCATATACGTGAGCTCAAGCAGAAATGCTGGAAGCACCTTAATGTCCTCCGCTGCCTCAGTAACACCACTTGGGGCGCAGACCGCAGTAGGCTGCTGCAGTGCTACAAGGCACTTGTTCTGTCCCGACTGGACTACGGCATTGTTGCCTATGGCTCGGCATCACCTTCAGCTCTGCAGTTGTTGGACCCCATCCATCACTGTGGGGTTAGGCTAGCAACAGGAGCCTTTCGAACAAGTCCTGTGACTAGTCTCCTTGTGGAGGCCGGTGTGCCTTCTCTGCATATCAGGCGACAACACCTGCTTGCAAATTATGCGGCTACTATCTGTGGTTTACCTAACCACCCAAACCACCGTCTACTCTTTCCTCAAACTGAACTCCACCTTCCGCAGAGGCGACCGAGATCAGGGTTGACGGTTGGTGTTCGTGTTAGGTCTCTGCTGAGCCAATTGGAGTCTGTTCCTGTCCCCTCTTTATTCAGATACCAGTCGCGTACACCACCATGGTGTATACGACGGCCTCACCTTCGGCTGGAACTGTCACGGTCCGCTAAAACTTCAGTCCACCCTGAAACCCTTCGTCGCCACTTCATATCAATTATTGATGGATTCCGAGGCTCTACGGTGGTGTACACAGACGGCTCGATGGTAGATGGTCATGCTGGTTTTGCCTACACGCTTGCAGGACACAATGAGTTGCGCTCCCTGCCAGACGGCTGCAGTGTTTTCACTGCAGAGCTGGTAGCCATCCACCGCGCACTTCAACATATATGTTCCTGCCCCGGGGAGTCATTCGTCATCTGTAGCGACTCCCTGGGCGGTTTACAGGCCATCGACCAGTGTTTCCCACGCAATCTTCTGATTGTTGCCATACAAGAGTGCTTGTACACCATTGACCAACGAGGGCAGTCAGTGGCATTTCTTTGGACTCCGGGACACGTCGGGATAGACGGCAATGAGCTGGCTGACAGGCTGGCCAAAGAGGCCACCCACAAGCCTGTCCTCAATATCGGCATTCCGTGCGCTGATCTCCGTTCTGCACTACGCCGTAAAGTGCTCGGTTTGTGGGGTAATGAATGGCGCACCCTACAGGTGCCCAACAAACTGAGGCGTATAAAGGACACTACGAACGTGTGGAGGACCTCTCTGCGGGCCCCTCGCAGAGACTCTGTCGTTCTCTGCCGGCTGCGTATCGGCCATACTTGGCTTACACACGGCCACCTTCTCCGTCGCGAGGATCCTCCCGAGTGTCGATGTGGTGCGCGTCTGACAGTCGCCCACATCGTCTTGGAATGCCCGGACCTAGCAGTGCAGAGAAGGAATTTTAATCTCCCTGACGATTTGAAAGTTGTTTTAGCTGACAATGCCTCTATGCCTGCCGAGTTTTAAATTTTATTCGTGTGAGTGGGTTGTACAGATCCCTTTGATTTTTAATACTGTGTTCATTATGTGTTTGTTCTTCGTTGCCCTACCGTTTTGGGCAGGTCTTTTTAAATGTGCAAAAGCGGTCAGATGCCAGACTTCCTAGTCTGTGGTTACCTGGCCAGGATACTAGCATCGTCTTTCCACTTTTCTCTTCTTTTATTAGTTTTTACTTTGGTTCTTTTATTTTTTGACGTAACACTCTTTGCATGGTGAGTTTTAACAAATCGTTTTCTGTTGTGTTGTAGTGCTTTTTTATTCTACCCTCTATGGTTGGAACCAGGGACTGATAACCATAGTCGTTGAGTCCCTTCAAAACTCAAACCATCCATCCATCAAACAGTCGTAAGGTATAGACGGAGAGGGGGGTAGCGGAGAAGGCAGGAACAGACGTGTGGTATAGAAGGAGAGGTGGGAAGCGGAGGAGGCAGGAACAGATGTGTGGTAGAGAAGGAGATTGGGGAAGCGGAGAATGCAGGAACAGACGTGTGGTATAGAAGGAGAGGGGTGAAGCGGAGAAGGCAGGAAAAAATGTGTGGCATGGAAGGAGAGGGGGGAAGCGGAGAAGGCAGGAAGAGACGTGTGGCATAGAAGGAGAGGGGGGAAGCGGAGAAGGCAGGAAAAGACGTGTGGCATAGAAGGAGAGGGGGGAAGCGGAGAAGGCAGGAAGAGACGTGTGGCATAGAAGGTGAGGGGGGAAGCGGAGAAAGGAGGAACAGACATGTGGTATAGAAGGTGAGGGGGGAAGCGGAGAAGGCAGGAAGAGACGTGTAGCATAGAAGGAGAGGGGGGAAGAGGAGAAGGCAGGAAGAGACGTGTGGTATAGAAGGAGAGGGGGGAAGCGGAGAAGGCAGGAAAAGATGTGTGGTATAGTAGGAGAGGGGGGAAGCGGAGAAGGCAGGAAAAGATGTGTGGTATAGAAGGAGAGGGGGGAAGCGGAGACGGCAGGAACAGACGTGCGATATAGAAGGAGTGGGGGGAAGCGGAAAAAGCAGGAACAGACCTGTGTTATAGAAGGAGAGGGGGGGAAGCGGAGAAGGCAGGAACAGACGTGTGGTATAGAAGGAGAGGGGGGAAGCGGAGAAAGGAGGAACAGACATGTGGTATAGAAGGTGAGGGGGGAAGCGGAGACGGCAGGAAGAGACGTGTAGCATAGAAGGAGAGGGGGGAAGCGGAGAAAGCAGGAAAAAATGTGTGGTATAGAAGGAGAGGGGGGAAGTGGAGAAGGCAGGAAAAGATGTGTGGTATAGAAGGAGAGGGGGGAAGCGGAGAAGGCAGGAAGAGACGTGTAGTATAGAGGGAGAGGGGGGAAGCGGAGAAAGCAGGAACAGACGTTTGGTATAGAAGGAGAGGGGGGAAGCGGAGAAAGCAGGAACAGACCTGTGTTATAGAAGGAGAGGTGGGGGAAGCAGAAAAGGCAGGAACAGACGTGTGATAAATAAGGAGAGGGGGGAAGCGGAGAAGGCAGGAAAAGACGTGTGGTATAGAAGGAGAGGGGGGAAGCGGAGAAGGCAGGAAGAGACGTGTGGTATAGAAGGAGAGGGAGGAAGCGGAGAAGGCAGGAACAGACGTGCGGTATTGAAGGAGTGGGGGAAGCGGAGAAAGCAGGAACAGACCTGTGTTATAGATGGAGAAGGGGGGGGGGGGAAGCGGAGAAGGCAGGAACAGACGTGTGGTATATAAGAAGAGGGGGGAAGCGGAGAAGGCAGGAACAGACGTGTGGTATAGAAGGAGAGGGGGGAAGCGGAGAAGGCAGGAACAGATGTGTGGTATTGAAGGAGAGGGGGGAAGCGGAGAAGGCTGGAACAGATGTGTGGTATAGAAGGAGAGGGCGGAAGCGGACAAGGCAGGAGCAGACATGTTGTATAGAATGAGAGAATTGAAGCGGAAAAGGCAGGAAGAGACGTGTGGTATAGAAGGAGAGGGGGGAAGCGGAGAAGGCAGGAACAGACGTGTGGTATAGAAGGAGAGGGGGTAAGCGGAGAAGGCAGGAACAGACGTGTGGTATAGAAGGAGAGGGGGGAAGCGGAGAAGGCAGGAACAGACGTGTTGTATAGAAGTAGAGGGGGGAAGCGTAGAAGGCAGGAACAGATGTGTGGTATAGAAGGAGAGGGGGAACCGGAGAAGGCAGGAACAGACGTGTGGTATAAAAGGAGAGGGGGGAAGCGGAGAAGGCAGGAACAGACGTGCGGTATAGAAGGAGAGGGGGGAAGCGGAGAAGGCAGGAACAGACGTGTGGTATATACGGAGAGGGGGGAAGCGGAGAATGCAGGAACAGACGTGCGGTATAGAAGGAGAGGGGGGAAGCGGAGAAGGCAGGAACAGACGTGCGGTATAGAAGGAGTGGGGGAAGTGGTGAAAGCAGGAACAGACCTGTGTTACAAAAGGAGAGGGGGGGGAAGCGGAGAAGGCAGGAACAGACGTGTGGTATATAAAGAGAAGGGGGAAGCGGAGAAGGCAGGAACAGACGTGTGGTATAGAAGCAGAGGGGGTAAGCGGAGAAGGCAGGAACAGACGTGTGGTATAGAAAGAGAGGGGGGAAGTGGAGAAGGCAGGAACAGACGTGTTGTATAGAAGTAGAGGGGTGAAGCGGAGAAGGCAGGAAAAAATGTGTGGCATGGAAGGAGAGGGGGGAAGCGGAGAAGGCAGGAAGAGACGTGTGGCTTAGAAGGAGAGGGGGGAAGCGGAGAATGCAGGAAAAGACGTGTGGCATCGAAGGAGAGGGGGGAAGCGGAGAAGGCAGGAAGAGACGTGTGGCATAGAAGGTGAGGGGGGAAGCGGAGAAAGGATGAACAGACATGTGGTATAGAAGGTGAGGGGGGAAGCGGAGAAGGCAGGAAGAGACGTGTAGCATAGAAGGAGAGGGGGGAAGAGGAGAAGGCAGGAAGAGACGTGTGGTATAGAAGGAGAGGGGGGAAGCGGAGAAAGCAGGAAAAAATGTGTGGTATAGAAGGAGAGGGGGAAGTGGAGAAGGCAGGAAAAGATGTGTGGTATAGAAGGAGAGGGGGGAAGCGGAGAAGGCAGGAACAGACGTGCGGTATAGAAGGAGTGGGGGGAAGCGGAGAAAGCAGGAACAGACCTGTGTTATAGAAGGAGAGGGGGGGAAGCGGAGAAGGCAGGAACAGACGTGTGGTATATAAGGAGAGGGGGGAAGTGGAGAAGGCAGGAACAGACGTGTAGTATAGAGGGAGAGGGGGGAAGCGGAGAAAGCAGGAACAGACGTTTGGTATAGAAGGAGAGGGGGGAAGCGGAGAAAGCAGGAACAGACATGTGGTATAGAAGGTGAGGGGGGAAGCGGAGACGGCAGGAAGAGACGTGTAGCATAGAAGGAGAGGGGGGAAGCGGAGAAAGCAGGAAAAAATGTGTGGTATAGAAGGAGAGGGGGAAGTGGAGAAGGCAGGAAAAGATGTGTGGTATAGAAGGAGAGGGGGGAAGCGGAGAAGGCAGGAACAGACGTGCGGTATAGAAGGAGTGGGGGGAAGCGGAGAAAGCAGGAACAGACCTGTGTTATAGAAGGAGAGGGGGGGAAGCGGAGAAGGCAGGAACAGACGTGTGGTATATAAGGAGAGGGGGGAAGTGGAGAAGGCAGGAACAGACGTGTAGTATAGAGGGAGAGGGGGGAAGCGGAGAAAGCAGGAACAGACGTTTGGTATAGAAGGAGAGGGGGGAAGCGGAGAAAGCAGGATCAGACCAGTGTTATAGAAGGAGAGGTGGGGGAAGCGGAGAAGGCAGGAACAGACGTGTGGTATATAAGGAGAGGGGGGAAGCGGAGAAGGCAGGAAAAGACGTGTGGTATAAAAGGAGAGGGGGGAAGCGTAGAAGGCAGGAAGAGACGTGTGGTATAGAAGGAGAGGGAGGAAGCGGAGAAGGCAGGAACAGACGTGCGGTATTGAAGGAGTGGGGGAAGCGGAGAAAGCAGGAACAGACCTGTGTTATAGAAGGAGAGGGGGGTGGGAAGCGGAGAAGGCAGGAACAGACGTGTGGTATAGAAGGAGAGGGGGGAAGCGGAGAAGGCAGGAACAGACGTGTGGTATTGAAGGAGAGGGGGGAAGCGGAGAAGGCTGGAACAGATGTGTGGTATAGAAGGAGAGGGCGGAAGCGGACAAGGCAGGAGCAGACATGTTGTATAGAATGAGAGAATTGAAGCGGAAAAGGCAGGAAGAGACGTGTGGTATAGAAGGAGAGGGGGGAAGCGGAGAAGGCAGGAACAGACGTGTGGTATAGAAGGAGAGGGGGTAAGCGGAGAAGGCCGGAACAGACGTGTGGTATAGAAGGAGAGGGGGGAAGCAGAGAAGGCAGGAACAGACGTGTTGTATAGAAGTAGAGGGGGGAAGCGTAGAAGGCAGGAACAGACGTGTGGTATAGAAGGAGAGGATGAACCGGAGAAGGCAGGAACAGACGTGTGGTATAAAAGGAGAGGGGGGAAGCGGAGAAGGCAGGAACAGACGTGTGGTATAGAAGGAGATGGGGGAAGCGGAGAAGGCAGGAACAGACGTGTGGTATATACGGAGAGGGGGGAAGCGGAGAATGCAGGAACAGACGTGCGGTATAGAAGGAGAGGGGGGAAGCGGAGAAGGCAGGAACAGACGTGCGGTATAGAAGGAGTGGGGGAAGTGGTGAAAGCAGGAACAGACCTGTGTTATAAAAGGAGAGGGGGGGGAAGCGGAGAAGGCAGGAACAGACGTGTGGTATATAAGGAGAGGGGGGATGCTGAGAAGGCAGGAGCAGACGTGTGGTATAGAAGGAGAGGGGGGAGGCGGAGAAGGCAGGAACAGACGTGTGGTATATAAGGAGAGGGGGGAAGCGGAGAAGGCAGGAACAGACGTGTGGTATAGAAGTAGAGGGGGGAAGCGGAGAAGGCCAGAACAGACGTGATGTATAGAAGGAGAGGGGGGAAGCGGAGAAGGCAGGAACAGACGTGTGGTATAGAAGGAGAGGGGGAAACGGAGAAAGCAGGAACAGACGTGTGGTATAGAAGGTGAGGGGGGAAGCGGAGAAGGCAGGAACAGACGGGTGGTATAGAAGGAGAGGGGGGAAGCGGAGAAGGCTGGAACAGACGTGTGGCATAGAAGGAGAGGGGGGGGAGAAGCGGAGAAAGGAGGAACAGACATGTGGTATAGAAAGTAAGGGGGAAGCGGAGAAGGCAGGAAGAGACGTGTGGCATAGACAGAGAGGGGGGGGGGTAGCGGAGAAGGCAGGAACAGACATGTGGTATAGAAGGTGAGGGGGGAAGCGGAGAAGGCAGGAAGAGACGTGTGGCATAGAAGGAGAGGGGGGAAGCGGCGAAAAGCAGGAAAAGATGTGTGGTATAGAAGGAGAGGGGAGAAGCGGAGAAGGCAGGAACAGACTTGTGGTATAGAAGGTAGGGGGGAAGCGGAGAAGGCAGGAACAGACGTGTGGTATAGAAGGAGAGGGGGGATGCGGAGAAGGCAGGAACAGACGTGTGGTATATAAGGAGAGGGGGGAAGCGGAGAAGGCAGGAACAGACGTGTGGTATAGAAGGAGAGGGGGGAAGCGGAAAAGGCAGGAACAGACGTGTGGTATAGAAGGAGAGGGGGGAAGCGGAAAAGGCAGGAACAGACGTTTGGTATAGAAGGTGAGGGGGGAAGCGGAGAAGGCAGGAACAGACGTGTGGTATAGAAGGAGAGGGGGGATTCGGAGAAGGCAGGAACAGACGTGTGGTATAGAAGGAGAGTGGGGAAGCGGAGAAGGCAGGAACAGACGTGTGGTATAGAAGGAGATGGGGGGAAGCGGAGAAGGCAGGAACAGACGTGTTGTATAGAAGGAGAGGGGGGAAGCGGAGAAGGCAGGAACAGACGTGTGGTATAGAAGGAGAGGGGGGAAGCGGAGAAGGCAGGAACAGACGTGTGGTATAGAAGGAGAGGGGGGAAGCGGAGAAGGCAGGGACAGACGTTTGGTATAGAAGGAGAGGGCGGAAGCGGAGAAGGTAGGAGCAGACGTGTGGTATAGAATGAGAGAAGGGAAGCGGAGAAGGCAGGAACAGACGTGTGGTATAGAAGGAGAGGGGGGAAGTGGAGAAGGCAGGAACAGGCTTGTTGTATAGAAGGAGACTGGGGAAGCGGAGAAGGCAGTTACAGACGTGTGGTATAGAAGGAGAGGGGGGAAGCGGAGAAGGCAGGAACAGACGTGTGGGATAGAAGGAGAGGGGGCAAGCAGAGAAGGCTGGAACAGACGTGTGGTATAGAAGGAGAGGGGGGAAGCGGAGAAGGCAGGAACAGACGTGTGGTATAGAAGGAGAGGGGGGAATCGGAGAAGGCAGGAACAGACGTGTGGTATAGAAGGAGAGGGGGGAAGCGGAGAAGGCAGGAACAGACGTGTGGTATAGAAGGAGATGGGGGGAAGCGGAGAAGGCAGGAACAGACGTGTTGTATAGAAGGAGAGGGGGGAAGCGGAGAAGGCAGGAACAGACGTGTGGTATAGAAGGAGAGGGGGGAAGCGGAGAAGGCAGGAACAGACGTGTGGTATAGAAGGAGAGGGGGGAAGCGGAGAAGGCAGGAACAGACGTTTGGTATAGAAGGAGAGGGCGGAAGCGGGGAAGGTAGGAGCAGACGTGTGGTATAGAATGAGAGAAGGGAAGCGGAGAAGGCAGGAACAGACGTGTGGTATAGAAGGAGAGGGGGGAAGTGGAGAAGGCAGGAACAGGCTTGTTGTATAGAAGGAGTCTGGGGAAGCGGAGAAGGCAGGAACAGACGTGTGGTATAGAAGGAGAGGGGGGAAGCGGAGAAGGCAGGAACAGACGTGTGGGATAGAAGGAGAGGGGGCAAGCAGAGAAGGCTGGAACAGACGTGTGGTATAGAAGGAGAGGGGGGAAGCGGAGAAGGCAGGAACAGACGTGTGGTATAGAAGGAGAGGGGGGAAGCGGAGAATGCAGGAACAGACGTGTTGTATAGAAGGAAAGGGGGGAAGCGTAGAAGGCAGGACCAGACGTGCTGTATAGAAGGAGTGGAAGGAAGTGGAGAAAGCAGGAACAGACGTGTGGTATAGAAGGTGAGGGGGGAAGAGGAGAAGGCAGGAACAGACGTGTGGTATAGAAGGAGAGGGGGGAAGCGGAGACGGCAGGAACAGACGTGTGGTATAGAAGGAGAGGGGGGAAGCGGAGAAGGCAGGAACAGACGTGTGGTATAGAAGGAGAGGGGACAAGCGGAGAAGGCAGGAACAGTCGTGTGGTATAGAAGTAGAGGGGAAGCGGAGAAGGCACGAACAGACGTTTGGTATAGAAGGAGATGGGGGAAGCGGAGAAGGCAGGAACAGACGTGTGGTATAGAAGGAGAGGGGGGAAGCGGAGAAGGCAGGAACAGACGTGTGGTATAGAAGGAGAGGGGGTAAGCGGAGAAGGCAGGAACAGACGTGTGGTATAGAAGGAGAGGGGGGAAGCGGAGAAGGCAGGAACAGACGTGTGGACGCGGTGGCGGCTGCTGGGAAGAGCGCGGATGGCCTGCAGTCCGGCCACGTGGTCGCTGCTGACTGCTGATTGCTGACTGGCCACAATCCACTGCCGAGTGGCGGCAGGCGGCAGTCGGCCTCATGACAGCCGCGCATCGTGGCTGCTAGGGGACCGAATGTCGAGTCAGCGGTTGGCAGCTTAGTCGGAGGCAAAAAGCTAAAGATTGGGAAAAAATTTAAAAAAAAAAATTATTTAATTTCCGTAACCTGTTGCTAGGGGAGGAGCGCCTATCCGTACCATAAGAATCGTATGTTCCAGGCGGTGTTAATCACCCAGGCTTGGGATGTTACGATTCTGTAACATATCGGCGTACCTCTCACCCGTCACGGTAGCAGTTACAAAACCAGAATCATCCAGTTCCACGAAGAAAAAAGGCCCGATAACGGTAGATGTGGTTCTAATAAAACCCCATGTCATTCCAAGCATGTGTGTCAACTTTTACCTATCTATCTTCATTATTCCGTGTTTATTAAGTTTTCAAATTCATATTGACTTTTTGATAACCCGGTTTATATATATATATATATATATATATATATATATATATATATATATATATATATATATATATATATATACACACTCAGCAGTGTCAAAAGATTGCCTCACAATTTTTCCTAAACTTCTCCTAAATCCTAAATGATGCGACGTTTTGACACCACGCAGTGGTCGCGAATAGCGGATGAACTATCCAGACGAGAACTCGCCACAAAAACGACAGGCAGTGTTGTGGCGGTCCCGCTGTCTGCTAACAGCTTCTGGTCTGCGACCGCTCGCTGCCTGAGTTGTCCGGTCTCCCCTGCAATGTGAAATATTGTCTATTGCCAGCCCCTCAGTAAATTCTGTCTCTATTCACCACCACACGAAATTATTATTATATTATTATCACAATAATGGGTTAACAATGTGCTCAGAAAAATGCGTGAATTTACAATGATATAAAGGAAAATGACATTTAAGGAAGTCTGTTTTTCTTGACTCCTCACATATCCATTTCACAGGCAAGGTTGCAGGTGACGTGACGTTAATGTAGAGAGGGACATTTAAGGCACAAAAGAGAAAATAAATTTATTTCCATTCATTTCATACTCACACAATTGTCTGCTTTTGGCCTGCAGTACAAATTTTTATGATCTGCACCATCTTACAGTAACATGCCTTTTGGAAAAAGTCACATAACAGCATTGCAGGAACATATAAAATCAACTGGCTGTCAGGCATGATAGCTTCACATGTCTTGTCAGCAAGTCTTTCTGACCGCCACGGTAAGTGTGCTGGAAGTCTGCCGACGGTTAGTGTCCCCCAGTGCAGAAACACGGAACTAGAACACGTTGCGCACGCTACCACAGTCCACCCACGACCGTGCGGCGCGGGCAGAACTCGCTACCGCGAATAAGAAAGACGTGAAGTGAGCAAAACGAGAACTGCGTGCAGGCTCTCGCGCCGCGTCACCGCCAGCTGGTTCCCTATACTCCGCTGTAACTGACGGCGCTCCCAGTGCTGCATCGCTGGCTGTACACACCGCACATTTTCAGTAACAAAGTATGAAATACAAAGCGATGTGCGTATTTGTGGGAAAAAAAGTCAATGAGGGATATTCCATTTGCGGTCTTGAGCCAGTTTCTTAAAGTTAGGTTCACGTACGGAGCAGCTCATGCGAATAGTGTGTTCGAGGTGGGAGGCGACACTTATTCTTCAAGAAATTCTCTCTCTCTTTTTTTTTTTTTTTTTTTTTTTTTTTTTTTTTTTTTTTTTTTAATGAAATTTTACGAGTATATGCGGAGTCAAACATAGTAGCCATATATACGGCTAAATTTTTGCAATTTTCATATTTCACCCGTACTTATTGACTCAAAATTTTCCAGTGGATGCAATTTTATACGTTTGCAAGGAAATCTTTGTGCGAGTCTGTTACCTCCGTTTAGAGCAGAGGCTTTGAAAACTGGACCAACTTCACAGCTGGAGAAACCTCAAAAGCTGAATTCAAGAATCGTGACGAGTTCTTTATCTCTGAAAAGTTTTTGAATTTTGCTGTAAATTCCTTTTTAAGAGCTGCCATGATATTTGAGAATACGGAAATGTCTATTTCGCAATTATTTTTATATTCTCAAAAATTGTTGCGAAATGAATAATTCTTGACTTAAAAAGTATCCTTCAAAGATATTAAGCTTGCGACGGAAAGATAATACACTTTGAAACGAATTATACAGTAATTTCCAATTTCCTCGTAGCTCGGCATTGAGCGCATTTAAATGTTTGAGGATGTCTTTAGAGAAAGTCACAGATTGCGTACTGCGTTCGCTGCAAATAGTTTCTCGGTTCTGTTGCATCCAGGCTTCCTAAGGAGGACGATAGTTCTTCTTTTATTTGCCAAAAGCGTCACTTGAGGTTTACTTAGCCAACGAACATCGTTGTACTGCAGTAAGTCGGAAAGAAACTCTTTGAACGTCTGTGCTGCAGACAAATACGTGCCCTCATAAAATTAATGAGCTCGATCGACCTGTCCGCCACAACTTTCTGATCCACACCGCGTTCAGCAGCGCATCATGTGCCCGGCACTCGGCGACTGCCGGAGTGCGGGGTCTGTCCACAGAGCCTCTGGGGCGGTCAGAAAAAAATAATCTGAGTATGAAACTTGTACTTTGAAAATATTTTTGGAGGTCCAGTTGCCGACCGCCGTTCTAGAGCGAGCGCTGTAAATGCACGTGACTTCCGGTTGCGTTGCTATTTGAAGCGGCACGTCCATCATGGAGATACCCGGACCCTTCCTGTCCTGCAGGACACGTCGCCCACACGATAACGGACATGTTGCGACCACTCCGTCTTATGCTGCTGACCGGCAGACCGTTCTAAGAGCAGGTAACTTGCGACCGCGCCCCAGTACCAAAGCTGTTGAACGGTTTTTAATTTCATTGGTAACTGAGGACCAGATGGGAACAACCTTTTTGGTTCAAGCCTTGTTGTAAGAACATATCTTTTTTATTTCTACACAAGTTATTACAAACTAGGAATAATTTCAATTAGTTATAAAGTTCATCTCGCCATAGTCAACATAAAGATAACTCAATGCTACTTAAATTTTGTCCAGAGAATGTTTAACTTTTGATAAAACAGTGAAAATAAGTAAAGTCGAAGAGATAACAATTTAATGGTATTTAAGATTTGCCCTCAATTAACATTTGATAACAAAACAATGAACATAATTAATGATAAAATTCCATTCTCTTCTATTTAAGTAAACCACAAAAAGTACAGTTACAATGAGAACAAGTTTAAAGATCCAGGATTGCACGTTTCACAACTTAATAAACATTAACACTTCAAACTACCAATTAGCCACATTACAGGGATTAAAGAAATCCAAAATGCTTTTTTTAAATGCACTAGATTAAATTTACAACGTGACATACAACTTACAAGCAGAGATAAACATTAAGACAATTTACAATTGACACTCTTGATGGCGTTTCTTTGAGATAAATACGTACATGTGTACGTAGCTAACAGCACTGCTTAAGTTCAATTCAGCCATTGTAAAATTATTCCCAAAGAGACTTCAAGAACCACGCATCGAGTTTTCGAGGTAGAAGATACAGTACCTAATATAAAACACAAGAAATGACTTACATTTCCAATATGAGCCCGATCGCCACAGACTCTTCCAGTTCCGTATACCCCGCTCAATCGCGGGAGCCTGGTACACACAACCATTGGTCTCAGCTGGTGATATCACAACATATGCAAAGAAACCAAGAGGCAGGTATTAATAGGCAGAGATTCATGACAAGCACAAGCTTGGCCAGTTACACAAAAGAACCTTAAAACACACTTCCAGCAAAATGAAGAAATAAAGAACTCTATGCACATTGTAAATCATAATGATCCATAAGCCATCAGTGATAAGAATAACACACGTGACACATAACCATTCTGCAATAAGTTTTTATTTATTTATTTATTTATTATTATTATTATTATTAGTTGGGTGTGTCACATACCAGGCTTAATGTGCACCATTTTTATTAACACCAGTGTTAGTGTATCAGCATCGCAGCTGATTTCGCTACTCAAGTACCCAGCTGTGTAGTTAGACAAACGAGATTCTTAACATCCTGCTTAACAATAATAACAAATTAAAAACACTTTACAGGCTGAGAAGGCAGTAACAAGTACCTAGGGGGGGGGGGAGCGTATCCTACGTTTCTCCCATAAAACAAGTTGGCTCGGGAAAACGCACGTTCACCGCTATGATCGGCAGTCTCCGAGAAACGATTAAGTGCACGAGAACATGCGCGAGCGACCCCCTCGAGCTCACAGCGAGGTACCAGAATCAGGCGTCCTGCCCAGCGCCGACTACGTCAGCGCCGCCGCTGCGTCCTGCACAATGTCCGCCTCTGCTGCCAGAACTCGGCTGCCCGCCCTCACTCCGAGGCTCCCCATCCGTACGCGCGCCCCACTGCGGAGGTCGAAACCAAGCCGCGCCACTGACGAAGCCAAACACAGGGCAGATTCGCGCGCGAAATCAAACTTGGGCCACGACACGGCTCAGCTGCCACGTGTTTGATCGATCCTCACCTGGTCCTCAGGCTGCGACTGTTTACAGCTCCATAGTTTCACTCGGTGGCAGAAAGTGGAACTGTAATTTGTTTCATCGTGCCGATGAGTGAACATATCTGCCGAGTCTCAACAACGGCTGATGTGTGCGGCACGCTCTGCAACTCCCTGAATTTTGCAACCGAGACTTGTTAATCAAATATTTCTGTGATGTCCACTCCTGTCTACACCTGCTTACTTTCCATCGAGTAGGTTTCGACTTGGATGGCTGGTAGATAATTTGTCAAGTAATACGAAGTATCATTCGGCTGTTAGCTCACGAATACTTGATATTCATTGACTTTTCAATTGGTACAGTGCATACGAAGGGGGGAGGGCGCAAATATATGCAAACTGCAGAATCACAAGTAATCAGTATCCCAAATGCGTTGCAAGCCTCCGGCTTGTCTGTGTATACTTTCGAAAAGTATCTCATACCATTCTTCTCGCTAAAAAATGCCAAGTTCAAATGTAGTCTATTTTTATATGCGCTAATCAATATTAACCGCAGTCATTCGAGTAGGAGTAATGCTTTAATGTCGATGAGATGTTAACGCTGAACTTTCTTCCTTACGAGTTTTATTATGTACTGAATAACTCTGACCAACTGTCTACCGTACACACGAGATGCTCTGCTGTACGCCCTCTCTCCCGTCAGTCCGCTGTGGCGAAGCGTGCGGGTACTGTGTGTTGCATATACGCAAGGAACCGTCTTACGATAGATTTGAGCAACAGGGTTTTCACTAGTCTTCGGGAGACGTGTTCCATAGTTAAAAGTCAAGTACCGTGATTGGATTAGCTTCAGACAAAGACGAAATGCAATGCAAAACAATTTTACCGAGCAACTCTAACACAAGTCAGCCCTGCTCTTTGTTTCGCAGGCGCGTGTGCCCTCATTTCCGCCGTTCACGCGCTCGCTCGTGTTTCACTACCACGGCCTACAGCGCCATCGGATGGCAAACAATCTCGCGCCAGGCGGTGTTGTTGATGTGTTGTGAATCAATGTATGTAAGACTAAACACACATTTACAAAAAAAAAAAAAAAAAAAAAAAAAAAAGTGACGTTCAGAAGTGCGCCGCCTCGAGAGTGAGTGCAGTCGGAGCAGTGGCGGAGCAGCCGCAGCCGCAGCCGCAGCGTGGCAGCTGTGCTGTTGCGCCACCGGGAGCGGCGGTGGGCCACGCCCCACAGTTAACCTCGTGAGGTGCTCTCTCACACTCCTAGTTTTCTTGCGAAATAGTATTATATTCTCAGACAGTTGTTGCTGCAGTCCTGCTTCACGTCATAGTCCACTCTAGGAAACACTGTTTGTTCTGCTGTTGACAGACCCTATTTCGACTTGCAGAAAATAACGCAGTATGCTACAACTTTGTTTCCTTTTTATACACGATACCCCTCTACGCATCGGCACTTCAGAAATTTACCGCAAAACGTGCACAAATGATGCCTTCCTTTTCTGTACAAAAATAATTTTCTAAATTTTCCACTCTATTATTATTCCCATATTCTGATATTCACTTTATTATACTACTGAATTAAAAACAATTTTATATCATTTACATCCTCTTTCCTTCTTTGTGAGGTGCTTCTGCTTATTACATGAATTATTCACTGGATTTTAGTGTTGGGATTCATTTTTATGCCAATTGTATATTTACTAAGATAATAACACAAGCATCTGAATATATCTGAACTTAAACAAAAATAATTACTTATAACCTTATCTTTGGATTCTATTACTAACACGCCCTTCTGTAAGTGTTACATTTCACAAGATTGAAAACCACGACTTGTTCTGTTCATATTCTCCTATGTTCGTGTTATAAATACATTTATTATGAGTTTATTTTCATACTTATACTATCAGCTACATTTTCTGTTCAATTATTCTGTAAAATATATTTTTATACACTACTTGTTGTTGCATGCAAGCTTTATCTGCTGTATGTAGGTCTTTGCCGGCTTTTTTCTGTCTCACGGAGACTAGCTTAAGTTATCTTACCTCATAAGCGGCAATTCTTCATCTCAAATACTCACTTTAGAAAAATATCAAGGGACAGTAGTTAATAACTCCTTGACTTAGGTCGCATAATACCACTGTTATATCGTAAATCTTCATAGACAATTTATTCACAGAAGATATTAGTTTTATAGCCGATTTTATGTAAATTTCACTCTTCACACCAATTCTGATAGGTCCGCAGTTTATCTACGGGAAGTTCAACTAAGTTATTTTATATGCTGATGGTTTCCAGTTAACTATCACAGCCTAAACCAGAACTCCTTTGTCCTCGGCCATTCAATGAATAGTCAAAAAGCGTCACCTTCGGTTGGCATGGAGGACTTCTCTCCAAATTATCACGCTACTGTGAAACTCCTCCACCATTGCACACACCCAATCACTACCATTCAGTATATAGTCATTGCATCATGTCACTCACTGCCATCCAGTATATTCCCACTGCATCATGTAACTCACTGCCATACAGTATATAACCACTGAATCACGCCACTTGCTGCCAATCAGTATATAGTCACAGCATCACGTCACACATAGCCATCCAGTATATTGTCACTTCATCATGTCACTCACTGACATCCAGTATATTATCAATGCATTACATCACTTACTACCAAGGATGAAGTCACTTCATCACATCACTCATTGCTATCCACAAGATAGTCACTGCATCATGTCACTCACTGCCATCCAGTATATAGTCACAGCATCACGCCACTCATAGCCTTCCCCTATATTGTCACTGCATTATGTAACTCGCTGCCATCCAGTATATAGTCACTGCATCACGCGAATCGCTGCCGTCCAGTACATAGTCACAGCATCAGGTCACTCATAGCCTTCCACTATATTGTCACTGCATTATGTAACTCGCTGCCATCCAGTATATAGTCACAACATCACGTCACACATAGCCTTCCAGTATATTGTCACTTCATCATGTCACTCACTGACATCCAGTATATTATCAATGAATTACATCACTTGCTACCATGGATGAAGTCACTTCATCACATCACTCATTGCTATCCACAAGATAGTCACTGCATCATGTCACTCACTGCCATCCAGTATATAGTCACAGCATCACGCCACTCATAGCCTTCACCTATATTGTCACTGCATTATGTAACTCGCTGCCATCCAGTATATAGTCATTGCATCACGCGAATCGCTGCCGTCCAGTACATAGTCACAGCATCAGGTCACTCATAGCCTTCCACTATATTGTCACTGCATTATGTAACTCACTGCCATCCAGTATATAGTCACAACATCATGTCACACATAGCCTTCCAGTATATTGTCACTTCATCATGTCACTCACTGACATCCAGTATATTATCAATGCATTACATCACTTACTACCTTGGATGAAGTCACTTCATCACATCACTCATTGCTATCCACAAGATAGTCACTGCATCATGTCACTCACTGCCATCCAGTATATAGTCACAGCATCACGCCACTCATAGCCTTCACCTATATTGTCACTGCATTGTGTAACTCGCTGCCATCCAGTATATAGTCACAACATCATGTCACACATAGCCTTCCAGTGTATTGTCACTTCATCATGTCACTCACTGACATCCAGTATATTATCAATGCATTACATCACTTACAACCATGGATGAAGTCACTTCATCACATCACTCATTGCTATCCACAAGATAGTCACTGCATCATGTCACTCACTGCCATCCAGTATGTAGTCACAGCATCACGCCACTCATAGCCTTCACCTATATTGTCACTGCATTATGTAACTCGCTGCCATCCAGTATATAGTCACAACATCACGTCACACATAGCCTTCCAGTGTATTGTCACTTCATCATGTCACTCACTGACATCCAGTATATTATCAATGCATTACATCACTTACTACCATGGATGAAGTCACTTCATCACATCACTCATTGCTATCCACAAGATAGTCACTGCATCATGTCACTCACTGCCATCCAGTATATAGTCACAGCATCACGCCACTCATAGCCTTCACCTATATTGTCACTCCATTATGTAACTCGCTGCCATCCAGTATATAGTCACAACATCACGTCACACATTGCCTTCCAGTGTATTGTCACTTCATCATGTCACTCACTGACATCCAGTATATTATCAATGCATTACATCACTTACTACCATGGATGAAGTCACTTCATCACATCACTCATTGCCATCCACAAGATAGTCACTGCATCATGTCACTCACTGCCATCCAGTATATAGTCACAGAATCACGCCACTCATAGCCTTCACCTATATTGTCACTGCATTATGTAACTCGCTGCCATCCAGTATATAGTCACTGCATCACGCGAATCACTGCCGTCCAGTACATAGTCACAGCATCAGGTCACTCATAGCCTTCCACTATATTGTCACTGCATTATGTAACTCGCTGCCATCCAGTATATAGTCACAACATCACGTCACACATAGCCTTCCAGTGTATTGTCACTTCATCATGTCACTCACTGACATCTAATATATTATCAATGCATTACATCACTTACTACCATGGATGAAGTCACTTCATCACATCACTCATTGCTATCCACAAGATAGTCACTGCATCATGTTACACACTGCCATCCAGTATATAGTCACAGCATCACGCCACTCATAGCCTTCACCTATATTGTTACTGCATTATGTAACTCGCTGCCATCCAGTATACAGTCACTGCATCACGCGAATCGCTGCCGTCCAGTACATAGTCACAGCATCAGGTCACTCATAGCCTTCCACTATATTGTCACTGCATTATGTAACTCGCTGCCATCCAGTATATAGTCACAACATCACGTCACACATAGCCTTCCAGTATATTGTCACTTCATCATGTCACTCACTGACATCCAGTATATTATCAATACATTACATCACTTACTACCATGGATGAAGTCACTTCATCACATCACTCATTGCTATCCACAAGGTAGTCACTGCATCATGTCACTCACTGCCATCCAGTACATAGTCACAGCATCACGCCACTCATAGCCTTCACCTATATTGTCACTGCATTATGTAACTCGCTGCCATCCAGTATATAGTCACTGCATCACGCGAATCGCTGCCGTCCAGTACATAGTCACAGCATCAGGTCACTCATAGCCTTCCACTATATTGTCACTGCATTATGTAACTCGCTGCCATCCAGTATATAGTCACAACATCACGTCACACATAGCCTTCCAGTATATTGTCACTTCATCATGTCACTCACTGACATCCAGTATATTATAAATGCATTACATCACTTACTACCATGGATGAAGTCACTTCCTCACATCACTCATTGCTATCCACAAGATAGTCACTGCATCTTGTCACTCACTGCCATCCAGTATGTAGTCACAGCATCACGCCACTCATAGCCTTCACCTATATTGTCACTGCATTATGTAACTCGCTGCCATCCAGTATATAGTCACAACATCACGTCACACATAGCCTTCCAGTGTATTGTCACTTCATCATGTCACTCACTGACATCCAGTATATTATCAATGCATTACATCACTTACTACCATGGATGAAGTCACTTCATCACATCACTCATTGCTATCCACAAGATAGTCACTGCATCATGTCACTCACTGCCATCCAGTATATAGTCACAGCATCACGCCACTCATAGCCTTCACCTATATTGTCACTCCATTATGTAACTCGCTGCCATCCAGTATATAGTCACTGCATCACGCGAATCGCTGCCGTCCAGTACATAGTCACAGCATCAGGTCACTCATAGCCTTCCACTATATTGTCACTGCATTATGTAACTCGCTGCCATCCAGTATATAGTCACAACATCACGTCACACATAGCCTTCCAGTATATTGTCACTTCTTCATGTCACTCACTGACATCCAGTATATTATCAATGCATTACATCACTTACTACCATGGATGAAGTCACTTCATCACATCACTCATTGCTATCCACAAGATAGTCACTGCATCATGTCACTCACTGCCATCCAGTATATAGTCACAGCATCACGCCACTCATAGCCTTCACCTATATTGTCACTCCATTATGTAACTCGCTGCCATCCAGTATATAGTCACAACATCACGTCACACATTGCCTTCCCGTGTATTGTCACTTCATCATGTCACTCACTGACATCCAGTATATTATCAATGCATTACATCACTTACTACCATGGATGAAGTCACTTCATCACATCACTCATTGCTATCCACAAGATAGTCACTGCATCATGTTACACACTGCCATCCAGTATATAGTCACAGCATCACGCCACTCATAGCCTTCACCTATATTGTTACTGCATTATGTAACTCGCTGCCATCCAGTATACAGTCACTGCATCACGCGAATCGCTGCCGTCCAGTACATAGTCACAGCATCAGGTCACTCATAGCCTTCCACTATATTGTCACTGCATTATGTAACTCGCTGCCATCCAGTATATAGTCACAACATCACGTCACACATAGCCTTCCAGTATATTGTCACTTCATCATGTCACTCACTGACATCCAGTATATTATCAATACATTACATCACTTACTACCATGGATGAAGTCACTTCATCACATCACTCATTGCTATCCACAAGATAGTCACTGCATCATGTCACTCACTGCCATCCAGTATATAGTCACAGCATCACGCCACTCATAGCCTTCACCTATATTGTCACTGCATTATGTAACTCGCTGCCATCCAGTATATAGTCACTGCATCACGCGAATCGCTGCCGTCCAGTACATAGTCACAGCATCAGGTCACTCATAGCCTTCCACTATATTGTCACTGCATTATGTAACTCGCTGCCATCCAGTATATAGTCACAACATCACGTCACACATAGCCTTCCAGTATATTGTCACTTCATCATGTCACTCACTGACATCCAGTATATTATAAATGCATTACATCACTTACTACCATGGATGAAGTCACTTCCTCACATCACTCATTGCTATCCACAAGATAGTCACTGCATCATGTCACTCACTGCCATCCAGTATGTAGTCACAGCATCACGCCACTCATAGCCTTCACCTATATTGTCACTGCATTATGTAACTCGCTGCCATCCAGTATATAGTCACAACATCACGTCACACATAGCCTTCCAGTGTATTGTCACTTCATCATGTCACTCACTGACATCCAGTATATTATCAATGCATTACATCACTTACTACCATGGATGAAGTCACTTCATCACATCACTCATTGCTATCCACAAGATAGTCACTGCATCATGTCACTCACTGCCATCCAGTATATAGTCACAGCATCACGCCACTCATAGCCTTCACCTATATTGTCACTCCATTATGTAACTCGCTGCCATCCAGTATATAGTCACTGCATCACGCGAATCGCTGCCGTCCAGTACATAGTCACAGCATCAGGTCACTCATAGCCTTCCACTATATTGTCACTGCATTATGTAACTCGCTGCCATCCAGTATATAGTCACAACATCACGTCACACATAGCCTTCCAGTATATTGTCACTTCTTCATGTCACTCACTGACATCCAGTATATTATCAATGCATTACATCACTTACTACCATGGATGAAGTCACTTCATCACATCACTCATTGCTATCCACAAGATAGTCACAGCATCAGGTCACTCATACCCTTCCACTATATTGTCACTGCATTATGTAACTCGCTGCCATCCAGTATATAGTCACAGAATCACCACACTCGTAGCCTTCCAGTATATTGTCACTGCAACATGTCACTCACTGACATCCAGTATATTGTCACTGCATCATGTCGCTCACTGCCATCCAGTATTTTGGCAATGCATCACATCACTTACTACCATCGTGGATAGAGTTCCATCATCACGTCACTCTTTGCTGTCTTAAACGTAGTCACTGAATCACGACACTAACTGCCATCAAGTATATTGTCACTGCATCATGTCACTCACTGACATCCAGTATATAGTCACTGCTTTATGTCACTCATAGCCTTCCTGTATATTGTCACTTCATAATGTCACTCACTGCTATCTAGTATATTGTCATTGCATCATGTCACTCACTGCCATCCAGTATATTGTCACAGCATTGTCACTCATAGCTTTCCAGTATATTGTCACTTAATCATGTAACTCACTTGCATTCAGTTAATTGTCACTTAATCATGTCACTCACAGCCATCCAGTATATAGTATTGGCATCACGACACTCACTGCCATCCAGTTAATAGTACAGCATCATGCCAGTCATAGCCTTCCAGTATATTTTCACTGCATAATGTCACTCACTGCCATCCAGTATATTGTCACATCATCATGTCGCTCACTGCCATCCAGTACATTGTCAATGCCACTCATCACTTACTACCATCGTGGATAAAGTCACTTCATCACGTCACTCATTGCTATCCATAATATAGTCACAGCCTCACGACACTCACTGCCATCCAGTATATAGTCACACCATCACGACACTCATTGCATTCCAGTATATTGTCACTGCATCACGACACTCACTGCCATCTATTATATAGTCACAACATCTCGTTACTAACAGCCTTACAGTATATTGTCACTTAGTCATGTCACTCACTGCCATCCAGTATATTGTCAATGCATAACAACACTTACTACCATCATGGATAAAGTCACTTCACACGTCACTCATTGCTGTCCTGAATATGGTCACTACATCACGACACTTACTGCCTTCCTGTATAGAGTCACTGCATCATGTCACTCACTGCCATTCAGTATATTGTCACAGCATCATGTCACTCACTGCCATCCAGTATATTGTCAATGCATCACATCACTTACTACCATCGTGGATAAAGTCACTTCATCATGTCACTCATTGTCTACTGAATATAGTCACTGCATCACGACACTCACCGCAATCCAGTATAGTGTCACAGCATCACCTCACTCATAGCCTTCTAGTATATTGTCGCTTCAACACGTCACTCACTGCCATCCACTATATATTGTCACTGCATCATGACACTCATGCCTTCCAGTATATAGTCACAGCATCATGTCACTCATAGCATCCAGTATATTGTCAGTTCATCATGTTACTCACTGCCATCCAGTATATTATCAATGCATCACATCACTCAATACCAACGTGGATTGAGTCACTTCATTGCTATCCAGAAAATAGTCACTGAATCATGTCACTCACTGCCATCAAGAGTATTGTCATTGCATCATGTCATTCCCTGCCATCTGGTATATTGTCACTTCATCATGTCACTCATTGCTATCCAGAATATAGTCACTTCATCATGTCACTAATTGCTATCCAGAATATATTCACTTAATCAAGACACTTACTGCGTCCAGTATATAGTCACTGCATTACATCTCTAATAGCCTTCCAGCATCACAACACTTCCTACCATCGTGGATCAACCCACTCCATCACGGCACTCACTGCTGTCCTGAATATAGGCACTGCATCACAACACTCATTGCCTTCCAGTATATAGTCACCGCTTCATGTCACTCACTGCCACCCAGTATATTGTCACTGCATCATGTATCTCACTGCCATCCAGTACATAGTCACTGCATCATGTCACTCACTGCCATCCCGTATATTGCCACTTCATCATGACACTTACTACCATCATGGAAAAAGTCACTTTATCACGTCACTCATTTCTGTCATGAATATTGTCACTGCATCACGACATTCACTTCCATCCAGTATATGGTCACTGCATCACGACACTCAGTGTCATCCAGTATATAGTCAAGGAATCACATCAATCATTGACTTCCAGTGTATTGTCACTTCATCATCTCACACAGTGGCATCCAGTACATTGTCACTTCATCATGTTACTCACTGTCATCCAGTTTATAGTGAATGCATCCTATCACTTACTACCATGGTGGATAAAGTCACTTCATCAGATCACTCATTGCTGTCTAGAATATACACAGCATCACGTCACTCACTATCATCCAGTATATAGTCACTGCATTATATCACTCTCTGCTGTCTAGTCACTGCATCACAACACTGCCATCCAGTATATAGACATTGCATTACGTCTCTCATATCATTTTAGTATATTGTCACTTCATCATGTCACTCTCTGGCATCCATTATATTGTCACTTCATCATGTCACTCACTGCCATCCAGTATATTGTCATTTCAACATGTCACTCACTTGCATACAGTTTATTGTCACTTTATCATGTCACTCACTGCCATCAAGTATACTGTCACTGCAACATGTCACTCACTACCATCCAGTATATAGTAACTGCATCACGACACTCACTGCCATCCAGTTAATAGTACAGCATCATGCCACTCATAGCCTTCCAGTATATTTTCACTAAATAATGTCATTCACTGCCATCCAGTATATTGTCACTTCATAATGTCACTCACTGTCATCCAGTATATTGTCAATGCATCACATAACTTAGAAACATCGTAGATAAAGTCACTTCATCACGTCACTCATGGCTAACCACAATACAGTCACTCTATCATGGCTCTCACTGCCATCCAGTATATAGTCACCGCATCACAACACTGCCAACCAGTATGTAGTCACTGCATTTCGTCACTCTTAGCCTTCCAGTATATTGTCAATGCATCATGTCACTCACTGCCATCCAGTACATAGTCACTGCATCAGGACACTCACTGCCATCCAGTATATTGTAAATTTATCATGTCACTCACTGCCATCTAGTATATTTTCTATGCATCACATCACTCACTACCAACGTGGATTGAGTCACTTCATTGCTATCCAGAATGTAGTCGCTGCATCATGTCACTCACTGCCATCCAGTGTATTGTCGCTGCATCATGTCAATACCTGCCATCTGGTATATTGTCACTTCATCATGTCACTCACTGCCATCCAATACATTGTCAATGCATTACATCACTTACTACCATCATGGATAAAGTCACTTCATCACGTCACTCATGGCTAACCACAATACAGTCACTCTATCATGGCTCTCACTGCCATCCAGTATATAGTCACCGCATCACGACACTGCCAACCAGTATGTAGTCACTGCATTACGTCACTAATAGCCTTCCAGTATATTGTCACTTCATCAAGTGACTCACTGCCATCCAGTATATTGTCAGTGCATCACATCACTTACTACCATCGTGGATAAAGTCACTTCATCATGTCACTCATTGCTGTCCTGAATATAGTCACTGCATCACGACACTCACCGCCATCCTGTACAGAGTCACAGCATCACCTCACTCATAGCCTTCCAGTATATAATCACTTCATCACGTCACTCACTGCCATCCAGTATATTGTCACTTCGTAATGGCACTCACTGTTATCTAGTATATTGTCAATGCAACATATCACTCACTTCTATCCAGTATTAAGTCACTGCATCACGTCACTCACTGCCATCCAGTATATAGTAACTGCATCTTTCCTCTCACTGTTGATCCAGTATATTGTCACACCATCACGACACTCATAGCATTCCAGTATATTGTCACTGCATCACGACTCTCACTGCCATTCAGTATATAGTCACTGCATCATGACACTCACTGCCATCCAGTATATTGTCACGTCACTGTCACTCATTGCTTTCCAGTATATTGTCACTGCGTTATGTCTCTCATGGCATACAGTTTATTGTCACTAAATCATGTCACTCACTGCCATCCAGTATATAGGAACTGCATCACGACACTCACTGCCATACAGTTAATAGTCACAGCATCATGCCACTCATAGCCTTTCAGTATATTTTCACTGCATAATGTCACTCACTGGCATCCAGTAAATTGTCACTTCATCATGTCGCTCACTGCCATCCAATATATTGTCAATGCATCAAATCATTTACTACTATTGTGGATAACGTCACTTCATCACGTCACTCATTGCTATCCAAAATATACTCACTGCATCACGACACTCACTGCCATCCAGTATATTATCACAGCATAACGACACTCATAGCCTTGCAGTATATTGTCACTTCGTCGTGTCACTTACAGTCATCCAGTATATTGTCAATGCATTACATAACTTACAAACATCGTAGATAAAGTCACTTCATCACGTAACTCTTTGCTATCCAGAATATAGTCACAGCATCACGACACTCACTGCCATCCAGTATATAGTCACACCATCACGACACTCATAGCACTCCAGTATATTGTCTCTGCATCACGATTCTCACTGCCATTCGGTATATAGTCACTGCATCACGACACTCACTGCTATCCAGTATATTGTCACGTCATTGTCACTCATAGCTTTGCAGTATATTGTCACTTCATTACGTCACTCATGGCATACAGTTTATTGTCACTTAATCATGTCACTCACTGCCATCCAGTATATTATCACTGCATCATGTCACTCACTGCCATCCACTGTATAGTAACTGCATCACGACACTCACTGCCTTCCATATAATAGTCACAGCATAATGCCACTTATGGGTTTCCAGTATATTTTCACTGCATAATGTCACTCACTGCCATCCAGTATATAGTCACTGCTTCATGTCCCTCACTGCCATCCAGTATATTGTCACTTCATCATGTCGCTCACTGCCATCCAGTATATTGTCAATGCATCGCATCACTTACTATCATCGTGGATAAAGTTCTTTCATCACATCACTCATTGCTGTCCTAAATATAGTCACTGCATTACGACACTCACTGCCATCCAGTACATAGTCACTGGATCAAACACTGCCATCCAATAAACAGTCACTGCATTACGTCACTCATAGCCTTCCAGTATATTGTGACTTCATCATGTCAATCACAGCTATCCAGTGTAATGTCAATGCATTTCATGACTCACTACCAACGTGGATTGAGTCACTTCATCACGTCACACATTGCTATCCAGAATATAGTCACAGCATCACGATACTAACTGCCATCCACTATATAGTCACTGCGACACAACACTCTGTGCCATCCAGTATATTGTCAATGCATCACAACATTTATTACCATCGTGGATAAAGTCACTTCATCTCCTCACACATTGCTATCCACAATATAGTCACTGCATCATATCAATCACTGCCATCCAATATTTACGCACTGCATCACAATACTCATAACCTTCCAGTATATTGTCACTTCATCATGTCGCTCACTGCCATCCCGTATATTTGAATGCATTACGTCACTTACTACCATCGTATATAAAGTCACTTCATCACGTCACTCATTGCTATCCAGAATATAGTCACTGCATCATGTCACTCACTGCCATCCAGTATTTTTTCACTGCTTCATGTCACTCACTGCCATCCAGTATATTTTCACAACATCACGACACTCGTAGCCTTCCAGTATATTGACACTTCATCATATCACTCCCTTCCATCCAGTGTATTCTCAATGTATCCCAGCACACTCTATCAACTTGGATAGTCACATTATCACATCTCTCATTCCTATCCAGAACATAGTCACTGCATCTCGACACTCACTGCCATCCAGTATACTGTCACAGCATTGTCACTCATAGCTTTCCATTATATTGTCACTTCATCATGTCATTCACTGGCATACAGTTTATTGTCACTTAATCATGTCACTCACTGCCATCCAGTATATAGTAACATCATCATGACACTCACTGCCATCGAGTTAATAGTCACAGCGTCATGCCACTCATTGCCTTCCAGTAAATATTCACTGCATAATGTCACCCACTGCCATCCAGTATATAGTCACTGCATCATGTCACTCACTGCCATCCAGTATATTGTCAATTCATCATGTCGCTCACTGCCATCCAGTATATTGTCAATGCATCACATCACTTACTACCATCGTGGATAAAGTTCCTTCATCACGTCACTCATTGCTGTCCTAAATATAGTCACTGCATCACGACACTCACTGCCATCCAGTATATAGTCACTGCATCATGTCACTCACTGCCATCCAGTTTATAGTCACTGCTTTACGTCACTCATAGCCTTCCAGTATATTGTCACTTCATAATGTCACTCACTGCTATCTAGTATATTGGCAATGCATAATATCACTCACTGCCTTCCAGTTTCGAGTAACTGTATTACGACACTCACTGCCATTATTGTCACTGCCTTATGTCACTCGCTGCCATTCAGTATATAGTCACTGCATCACGACAATGCCATCCAGTATTTAGTCACTGCATTTCGTCACTCTTAGCCTTACAGTATATAGTCACTCCATCATGTCACTCACTGCCATCCAGTATATTGTCACTTCATTATGTCACTCACTGCCATCCAGTATATTGTCAATGCATCACATCACTTACAAACATCGTAGATAAAGTCAATCATCACATCACTCATTGCTATCCAGAATATAGTCACTGCATCATATCACTCACTGCCATCCAGTATTTTGTCACTGCCTTCTTCTGCTCCTCATTAGTCTCCGCTTCGTCGTTTGAGACACGTCTTTCTCTTCACTTGCTCTATTCTTCATCTTTCCTACCTGTGCGTGTCTGAAGGCCGACCAACACATTATCATGCGTAGCAGGTGATTGGGTAACGCGTAATTCCCCGCCCCGGGTACACAATTAGGGCACTTACCTAGACACTGGTAAAGGCCAGGCCCATTCAGAAAGGTGTTGATGCGATTGCTGACTCTTTCAAGACCTGTTGGCGTCAGCGCAATGGAACATTGTTGCTGGAAGTGGACAGTGCCTTCCAGGCGCAAAAACTAATACGGACTACGTTGTTACACACGTTTCCTGTCCAGGTAGAAGCGCATCACACGCTCAACTCGTCACGAGGGGTTGTTTTCACGAGGTCCCTTGACGGGTTGTCTGACAAAGACATACAAACCTATATGTCCGATCAGGGTGCAACAGCCGTGCATAGGGTGTTGAAAAAGATTGATAATCAGCTGACACCAACTCGTAAAGTGTTTTTGACGTTCGACAGAGTTGAACTCCTGTCGAAGGTCAAAGCAGGGTATGAAGTTATCTCCGTCCGCCCTTATGTACCAAACCCAACGCGCTGTTTCCAGTGCGACAGATACAACCACACCAATCAATCTTTCCCTAAGGCAGCATAATGTGTTACTTGTGCTAGGGACGCCCAAGAGGGGAATTGCCCACCTCCATCCCCTCAGTGCCTTAATGCAACGGCGACCATGCGGCTTCCTCTTGGTTCTGCCCTCTATATGGATGAAAAGGTCATTCAGCAAATTCGGATTACGGAAAAGGTATCAACATCTGCCGCTCGAAAGTTGTTGGCGAGTCGAAAGCCCACTGTCCTCCCAGCGGGCACATACAGTAAGGTCCTCACCTCCACTCGACCTACTAAGGATGCAGGTACACAGAGCTGTGATTTCACTTTCGCTGAAACAGTTGTGCGATCAGCGAGCCCGAAGATTTCCCGTTCCACGTCCACGCTTCCTCTTGCTGCTTCTAAAGTTCAGTCTTCGTCAACCTCTAATAAACTGCTGGCACATAAACAAGATGCCTGGACTTTGAAAAAGGAACCCGTCCGTAAAGATTTTCTGCGTACTCAGGCTTCTCAACCGTGAACTGCCGCTTCTCAGTGTCACTTTTCCAGAAGAGCCAAAAAAAAAAAAAAAAAAAAAAAAAAAAAAAGGTGTACCGCACCTTCCCCGCCGAGGCGTGACCCATCTGTCACGCCGCCCAACAGTAGTCGGCCCCAATCATCTTCTGTCTCGCCGGGACGCACTACTGTTAGCCGGGCAACCGGCATTTTACCGGCGGCGGAAGCTGCCCCTCCTGATCAACTTAGGAACGTGGCAGATGCATCAGTTGAACCTATGGAACATGGTTCTCTGCCTCTAGATAGCAATAGCAGTGCTCCCTAGAAGTCTGGTCCTCAGCGGCCGTCGAGGTGACCCCACCTGCTTGTTCCTTTTTACCTTCTTTTCTTCTCTCATTTCTTATTATGGCGCTCCTTCAATGGAATATTCGCGGCTTTCGTTCCAATCGGGAGGAATTAAAACTACTCCTTCGATTGCACTGCCCGCTTCTAGTCTGTCTCCAAGAAACTAGTTACGTCCAAGTGATCGCACAGACTTCCCCCACTACACCTCTGTGCATTTCGATCTGTTACCTGTGGAAGGTGCCCCAGCCCATGGAGGAGTTCTGATGCACATTCGGGACGACGTCTATCACCATCCGCTTTCATTGCATACTCACCTACAGGCTGTTACCTTCTGCATCACTCTACCAACTTTTTCCTTTTCCCTCTGTAATATCTATTCGCCATCGTCATCCCTCCTTACTAGGACCGATGTGCTACACATCGTTCACCAGCTCCCTTCACACTTCGTGTTGATAGGCGACCACCCTCTATGGTGTTCTCCGGCACCTTGTCCGAGAGGCTCCCCTTTGGTGGACATTCTCCAACACCTCAATCTTGTCTGCCTCAACACCGGTGCACCGACCTTCCTTTCTGACACAACACATTCTTATTCCCATATAGATCTCGAGATATGCACTCTTGAGCTTGCCGGTCGGTTTGAGTGCTATGCACTTTCTGACACGTAATCGAGTGATCATTTTCCTTGTGTCATCCACTTCCAGCATTATTCCCCATCTCCTCGTCCTGCCAGTTGGAACATCTCCAAAGCCGACTTGGGGATTTATTCTTCCAAGGCTGTTTTTCACGATCAGAAGATTCCATACCTCGTACATCCTCTTTTCTACGTCGCGTCCCGGTTCCCTGGTGGACTGCAGCCAGTGGTGAAGCTCTTAGAGCCCGGCGCCTTGCTTTACGCACTTTCCGCCGCCACCCAACGTTGGAGAATATTATCAACTATGAACGACTGCGAGCGCAGTGTCGTCGTGTTTTAAACGACAGCAAAAAAGCTTGCTGGATTGCTTTTACTAGTTGTTTTATCCGCTTTACTCACTCCTCGGCTGTCTGGGGTGGCCTAAGCTGTGCCGGCCGTGGTGGCTGAGGTGACTGAGGCGCTCCAGTAACGGTCAGCTCGGCCACTACGGTCGGGGGTTCGAATCCCCCCTCGGGCATGGATATTTGTGCCGTCCTAGTTCGTAAGTAGTTCATAAGTAGTTTGTAAATTTACGGACTGATGACCCCGTAGTTAAGTTCCATAAGCTTAACAAACATTTGAACCTTTTTTTTTTTTTTAATGATAACACCGAACTGAATATGAGTGTCTCAATGGTGTAAAAAACACAGCAAGAACTAAATTATTTGATACTCTGACAAGAACAGGAAAAAATTCTTATAGAATTTCATAAGGCGTATCACATTTGAACCTCAATTGGTATTGTTTCATGAATCACCAGTGTTGGGATACTTCGCGCGTAAATGCAGCTTAAGCGGCACGGGAAACTGTTTGTAAAGAAATACAACTGTCAGACACGCACGTGGTGCATAGCGCGGTAGGGGAGGTGATAATGAGAAAAGTATAATGGCTGCCGGAGGCTGGCGGGGGGGAGAGGGGAGGCAAGTCTGGGCTACACGCGTGGCGGGAGGCAGAGAGGTGTGAGGAGGCAACTACATATAGGGTCCTTTACATCGGCTAAAAGATTACTCACTTTACCTGCCATCTGGAGGGTAACAGCTTGAAAGGATTTTTAATTGCACGTCACTTAGGGTGCAGTAGGTATTCGGGTATCTCTCAAAGGCTACCTTATCACATCTCAACCAGGCTTCTCTCCGGTAAAACATTTTCGAATCAACAAGATTCACAATTCGTGCCCTGAAGCACACTGTCGGCACATCCTTTGTCAACCAGCTTGCGAAACTACCACTTTTACGGAAGGAAAAGCTCACACAGAGAGAAATGCGTAGGAGGAAAAAGAGAAACATATAGAGAGTAGAGGAGGGAGCGGCGAAAGTTTGATTCTTGGGTTTACAATGTGGTGGATCAACACAGCGTTGTAACGGTTCCAACGGTTTCAGACGCTAGTCGTGTGTACGACTGTTTGTTCGGCTGCAGACTTCAGTCTAAAGTCGTCAGCAAATCTTGTAGAATCAACCACGATTGAAAATTTTTTGTTTGTGGTTTTTCTTTTAAGACCTCAATGCTGGTATTGCGTCGGTGTTTGATCTTAAAACAAAAGCACACATCCTTCAAGATTGAGAATTTTACAATTCTCCCTTATACCAATGATTTTTCAATTTCTACCAGACGCGGCTTGGAGGGGGTAATGCCTTGCTTTAATCCATCACGTCTGTGGAGGGCGGAAATTTACTTTCATTTACGGCACGGAAAATATTGATAGGAAAGATCAAGGAAAGAGAGATCGTGACACTGAAACTAAGAGGAAGAAATATCACGAACATCTCGGACAATGTGGACGCCAGGCCACATATTACTAGCGTTAATGAAAAAATTTGTCAATAATCATAAAACTGTGTCATTCATTAGACATGCTATAAATTAATTAAAAAATGAATCTTCCATACTTCCGGTAATGCTCAAACTTAAATAATATAAGGAAAAGAGTATTATTCTGTAATATAACTGTAAAATGGACAGCAAAAAACCAACTTCAGCTAATCCAGTCACTCGGGGAAAGAAACATTATGGCTTACTAAGTCTTATGCCAGGGAAAGCTAATATTTCAATTATTCTATTACTTCGAGACAACTCGGAACAGAAGGAAATAAATGATACAGTTTCAGTCCGTACTTATCCGTCGAGACGTGTTGTGGCTCGTCGAAATACGACGGTGGTGCGGTGCATAGCAGGCGGGGGCGGCAGGTGGGCGGCGGGCGACGTGCGCGCGTGGCTGCGACGTGGGCGGCGGGGGCGGCGCCGGGAGGAGACGTATGTGGGCGGCGGCAGCGGCAGCGGCAGGTGGGCCGCGACAACCGGAGTATGGGACTTCACATGCCTTCGGTGGGTCGAAACAGCAGCACGAACGGGGCGCGTAACTTTTTACGTCTTGCACTGCGCACGTGGAGTAGTGCACGGCGAAGTCGGCGGTCAACTGTGGCAGGCTGCGCGTCACGCACGTGGCGCACACGTGCGCTGCGGCAGGCAGGCGCGCGGCGTCGGACTGGCACTCGGCACGGAATGTGCAGATGCAACGGCGGCTAGGATGTCACGGCGGCAGTGCCGAGGCTCGGCGGGATAGCGGCTGTCTACCAGCCACACAAGATAATCTGATCCAAAATTTTGCGGCCACCCTAAGGGCCGAAAGGTGGGTTATCGATCGCACTTCGGACGCCAAATTGTACAGCACTTGATCTTTATCCTACGGATAATAGGAAAATTATACAACCCATCCCAGTGCTGCATAAGTAAAATGGGTTGGAAGCGTTGTCAGGATGGAAGGCGGAGCGGTGAAGGCTTGTGGGCGCCCTAGGAATGGGTGGCTGAATGGCAAATAAAGATAGGATGCAAGTTAATATTTGCTATAATCTGAAATACGGGATACATATCGGGACTGGCCCCGGGGTCGAATGCAATGAATGAATGCCCGTCTAAACGGAAAAGGTGAAGGTTACGGTAAAGGTTACGGTTCACACAGTTGGTGGCTGATAGCGAACAGCCGCTAGGCGGGAGCGGACGGCATGCGGCCGTTCGCCCCGCACAGACGCTGAGCCTCTGGAGTGCGTCTGTTCTGTACGAGAACTCAAACTGAAGGGAGCGAAGGAAGTGATTCTCACACTTCTCAGTCTTCCAGCAGTGGCACATGTCATCAAACGTGGGTGTCTGCTGTTGGCTCCACGGTAGCATGGAAACGTCAGTAATTTCAGCACGGACGCCAGAAGGGTGGCGTGATTTTAGAATCAGCATTCAATACTGGTTCTGGCCGGCTCTGTCCTGCAAGGTGGGCAGGCTTGATCACGTTGTCAAGGCGTACGTCGCGGTGGAAGAACACTTGTAAAACTTAGGCGAAGTTTTGAAATAAAATTTTGATTTTTTCCCCAAAACTATTTTAGACTGGCTTGTCATCCTGTACAACCCACTACCATCCAGTATATAGTCACTGCATCACATCCCGTTTTTCCATCCAGTATATAGTCACTGCATTACTTCACTCACGGCCATCCACTATATAGTCACTGCATCATGTCTCTCACTGCCATCAAGTATATAATCACTGCATCAAATAATTCATAACATTACGGTATATAGTCACTTTTTAAAGTCATTCAGTACCATCCAGTATATAGTCACTGCATCATGTCACTCTCTGCTATCCAGTAGATACTCACTGCATCACGTCACTCAATGCCATCCAGTGTAATGTCACTGCACGGCCGTCCTTTGCGTGTCAAGGTCGTTTCTTGCCCTGGTTTCTCTTATTACTTGGTTTCTTCCTTTCCTAACCTTTCCTTTTATCTTTCTCTCCTAACTGTACTTTCTTAGCCTTCCTCTCCTCCTCATTAGTCTCCGATGCACCGTTTGAGACAGTTCTTTCTCTTCACTTCCTCTAGTCTTCTTCTTTTCTACCTGTGCGTGTCTGAAGGCTGACCCATGCATTATCATGTGTAGCAGCTGACGGGGTAACGCGTAATTCCACGCCCCCGGTTGACAATTAGGGCACAGATGTACCCCCTGGTAAAAGCCTGGCCCATGGAGGGGTGATTACCCGAGCTCGTACCTTCCGAACATGCCGATTGGTCCCTCCGTCAGTTCTCGGGAGGTGTGAACAATCACCTAAGGCGGGTAAGCCCTCAGAGAGGGCACCCACTAGGAAGGAGCGCGCCATCGGAGATGCCGGTAATCATGGGGGACACTTCCGCAATGACTTCCTTCTCTTCTTCTGTGACTTGGTCCAAAAAAGAAAGATTGATTCGCCTCACTATAAGAAAACTTTGCCCAATCTCCCGAAATTCCTAGTTGTCTCTCGAACCGACGGTAAAGATTTCACATCAGTAAATCGATTAGTCATTCAGAAAGGTGTTGATGCGATTGCTGGTCTTGTTAAGATCTGTTCGCGTCAGCACAATGGAACATTGTTGCTGGAAGCGGACAGTGCCTTCCAGGCGCAATAATTAATACGGACTACGTTGCTACACACGTTTCCTGTCCAGGTAGAAGCGCATCGCACGCTCAACTCGTCACGGGGGGTAGTTTTCACGAGATCCTTTGACGGGTTGTCTGACGAAGACATACAAACCTATATGTCCGATCAGGGTGTAACAGCCGTGTATAGGGTGTTGAAAAAGGTAGATAACCAGCTGACACCAACTCGTACTGTGTTTTTGACATTCGACAGTGTTGAACTCCCGTCAAAGGTCAAAGCAGGGTATGAAGTTATCTCCGTCCGCTCACATGTACAAAACCCAATGCGCTGTTTCCAATGCCACAGATACAACCACAACCATCAATCTTGCCCTAATGCAGCAAAATGTGTCACTTGTGATAAGGACGCCCATGAGGGGAATTGCCCACCTCTGTCCCCTTAGTGACTTAATTGCAACAGCGACCATGCGGCTGCCTCTAGGGACTGCCCTGTATATAAGGATGAAAAGGTCATTCATCGAATTCAGGTTACGGAAAAGGTATCAACATCTGCCGCTCGAAGGTTGTTGGCGAGTCGAAAGCCCACTGTCCTCCCAGCGGGCACATACAGTAAGGTCCTCACCTCCACTCGACCTACTAAGGATGCAGGTACACAGAGCTGTGATTTCACTTTCGCTGAAACAGCCCGAAGATTACCCGTTCCACGTCCCCGCTTCCTCCTGCTGCTTTTAAAGTTCAGTCTTTGTCAACCTCTAATAAATCGCGGGCACCCGGACTTTGAAAATGGAACCCGTCCGTGAAGATTTATCTGCGTACTCAGGCTTTTCAACCATCAACTGCCTCTTCTTACCGTCTCACCATCTCCAGTAGAGCCAACAAAAGAGTGTTCCTCTCCATCCCCGCCGAGACCTGACCCATCCATCACACCGCCCAACAGTAGTCGGCCCCAATCATCTGTCTCGCCGAGACGCACTACTGTTAGCCGAGAAACCGGAATTTTACCGGCGGTGGAAGCAGCCCCTCCTGATAAACTCGGGAAGGTGCCAGATGCATCAGTTGAACCTATGGAACATGATTCTCTGCCTTTAGATAGCGACAGTAGAGCTCCCTCGAAGTCCGGTCCTCAGTGGCCGTCGAGGTGACCCCACCTGTTTGTTCCTTTTTATCTTTTCTTCTCATTTTTTATCATGGCGCTCCTTAAATGAAATATTCGCGGCTTTCGTTCCAATCTGGAGGAATTAAAACTGCTCCTTCGATTGCACTGCCCGCTTCTAGTCTGTCTCCAAGAAACTTAGTTATATCCATGTGATCTTGCAGACTTCCCCCACTACACCTCTGTGCATTTCGATCTGTTACCTGTGAAAGGTGCCCCAGCCCATGGAGGAGTTCTGATGCTCATTTGGGACGACGTCTATCAGCATCCTCTTTCATTGCATACTCACCTGCAGGCAGTTGCTGTCCGCATCACTCTATCCACCTTTTTCTTTCTCTCTCTAATATCTATTCGCCATCGTTATCCGCCCTTACTAGGGAAGATGTGCTACACCTCGTTGACCAGCTCCCTTCAACTTTCGTGTTGGTTGGCGACTTTAATGCCCACCTCCCACTATGGGCTCTCCGGCACCTTGTCTGAGAGGCTCCCTTTTCGTGGACCATCTCCAACACCTCAATCTTGTCTGCCTCAACACCGGTGCACGGATCTTCCTTTCCAACGCAACACATACTTATTTCCATATAGACCTTGCGATATGCACACCTTAGCTCGCCGGTCGTTTTGAGTGGTATGCACTTTCTGACACGTACTCGAGTGACCATTTTCGTTGTGTCATCCACTTCCTGCATCATTTCCCATCTCCTCGTCCCACCCGTTGGAACATCTCTAAAGCCCACTGGGGGCTTTATTCTTCTATGGATGTTTTTCACGATCAGAATTTTTCCATCTGTGACAGTCAGGTCAAATACCTCACAGAGGTTATTCTCACAGCTGTCGAACATTCCATACCTCGTACATCCTCTTCTCAATGTTTTGTCCCGGTCCCCTGGTGGACTGCAGCCTGCCGTGACGCGCTTAGAGCCCGGCGCCGTGCTTTACGCACCTTCCGCCGCCACCCAACGTTGGAGAATAGTATCACCTATAAACGACTGCGAGCACAATGTCGTCGTGTTTTAAACGACAGCAAAAAAGCTTGCTGGATTGCTATTACCAGTTCTTTTAACCGCTTTACTCCCTCCTCCGCTGTCTGGGGTGGCCTACGCCGTCTATCCGGCGTCAACGTCCACTTCCCGATTTCTGGCCTGACCATCGAGAAGGCAGTCCTTGTAGAACCCGCTGATGTTTCCAACGCAATGGGCCGTTTCTTTGCAGAAGTTTCGAGCTCTGCCCATTACCACCCTGCCTCCTCCCTTGCAAACAGGTAGAAGAGGCACGACCGCCCTCTTTCCACTCTTTTAATCGTGAAAGATATATTGTCTCCACTATGCAGGAGCTAGACCGTGCTCTCGCACCATATTGAGATGCTGAAGAACTTTTCTCCTGTGGGCAAGTGTTTCCTACTTAACACCTATAATCGCGTATGGACTGAAGTTGAGGTTCCCACAAGTTGGCGTGAAGCCATTGTTGTCCCCATCCCCAAACCAGGGAAGGACAAACATCTGCCATCAAGTTATCGCCCCATTTCTCTTTCAATCTGCGTCTGTAAGGTGATGGAACGCATGGTTAACGCTCGGTTGGTCTGGCTCCTCGAATCTTGACGCCTCTTGACTATAATTCAATGTGGTTTTCGTAGACACTGCTCTGCTGCTAATCACATCGTCACTATGTCGAACTTTATTATGAATAACGTTTTAAGGAAGCGTCAAACGGTAGCGGTGTTCTTTGACTTAGAGAAGGCTTACGATACCTGTTGGAAAGCGAGAATTCTCCGCACATTGCACACATGGGGCCTTCGTGGCCGCCTCCCTCTCTTTATTCAAGCGTTTTTGGCGGATCGCAAGTTCCGGGTACGGGTTGGCTCTTTTTTGTCAGATACCACCTCCAGGAGAATGGGGTGCCACAGGGCTCTGTCTTGAGCGTGACTCTTTTTGCCATTGCAATCAATCTGATTGTAGACTGCCTTTCAGCCGACGTTTCCCCTTTTGTAGATGATTTTGAAATTTATTGCAGCGCCCAGCGGACGTGTCTCTTGGAGCGGTGTCTCCACTGTCTCCACCGCCTATAATCCTGGAGCATTGCGAACGGCTTCCGCTTCTCCACTGAAAAAACGGTGTCTATAAACTTCTGGAGATACAAGGAATTTCTTCCACCTTCTCTACGTCTCGGCCCCCTTGCTCTCCCTTTCGTGGAGACAACGAAATTCCTGGGACTCATTTTGGATCGTAAGCTTTTCTGGTCCCCACACGTGTTACCTTGCTGCCCGTTGTGCCCGATCCCTAAATGTTCTCCGTGTCCTCAGTAGCACATCATGGGACGCGGATCGTACCGTCCTGCTTCACCTTTACCAGGCCATTGTTCAGTCGAATCTCGACGACGGAAGCCTTGTATACTCTTCTGCACGGCTGTCGATTCTCTGCCGTCTCAACTCTATTCACTATCGGGGAGTACGCCTGGCGACCGGCGCATTTTATACCAGCCCTGTCGTAAGTCTGAATGCCGAAGCTGCTGTATTACCCTTGACCACTCGGCGTGACATACTCTTTCGTCGGTACGCATGTCGCCTGCGGTCGATGCCAAACCATCCATCTCGCCTATTATTTTTTGACGAATCACTCGATCGCCAATATCAGTTGTCTGCAATAGCCTTGCTTCCACCTGGAGTTCGTTTCCGCTGCCTGCTTCAGCGGCTCGATTTTACCCTTCCTTCAACCAATGGGCGAGAGCCTATTGCCACCATGGCATCAGGCCCAGATTCACTCTCTCCTTGAACTTAGTTCGCTGTCCAAGGAGCGCACTCCGAATTTGGTATACCGCTCGAGGCTTGTCGAACTCCGTTCGCTGTTCGATAATGCCATATTTATCTAGACTTATGGTACAAGAGCACTAACGGTTTTGGATCTGCCTTCGTCGTCGGGGACAATCGTTTCCATCACAAGCTCCCTGACCAGTGCTCAAATTTCACGGCTAAGCTTTTTGCCCTCCACCAGGCTGGGTTATATACCTGCCGCCGCCGCTGCCGCCGCCGCCATCCTTTTTGTGCCGTCAGTTCGGACTCCCTCAGTGCCCTGCAGAGCCTTAAGGACCCTTCCTCGACTCATCCTCTCGTGTATCGGATCCAACACTCCCTCCAGTTGGTAGCAGATGACAGCTGTCACGTTTCTTTCCTGTGGGTCCCTGGCCACGTGGGTGTGCTCGGGAATGAGACCGCCGACATACAGCCAAGGCAGCAGCTTTTTTGCCTCGTATGGCTACTTTTTGCGTCCCATCGGACGATGTTCAACGGGCTCTCGCCGGAGTATTGTGTCGTCCTGGCACAGTGCGTGGTTCTCATTCCACGACAATAAATTGAGGACTGTAAAACCGATCTCGACCGCTTGGAGTACTTCCTCACGGCCCTCTCGGCGAGAGGAGGTCATCCTGGTCCGGTTGCGGATCGGTCACAGCCGTTTCAGCCACCGTCACTTGCTAACCGCCGACCCTGCCCCGCTGTGCTCTTGCGGTGAATTGCAGACGGTGCAACATGTTTTACTGTCTTGTGTTAATTTCAATCATCTCTGTGAAGCCCTTCACTTTCCGTCTACTCTCGAGGAACTATTAGCTGATGACACACGAGTAGCTGCTCGAGTTTTGCGATTTATCAACCTGGCCAATTTATCAAAGGTTATATAATCCTTTAATTATTTTTATCTTTCATTTTTAGCATTCTCTTGATACTCTATCTGGTAGTTATCAATTTTTTCGAGATATAGGTAATCTCTGTTCTGATTTGGGCGCTTATGACCTTAAACGTTGTGCGTCCTAAAACCACAAAACCACATAGAGTATATAGTCACAGCATCACGTCACTTACTGCCATCCAGTATATTGGTACTACATCACGTCACTCACTGCCATCCAATACACAGTCACCGCACCATGTCATGCACTGCCATCCAGGATATAGTCACTGTCATCCACTATATAGTCACAGCATCATGTCTCTATCTGCCATCTAGTATATAGTAACTGCATCACGTCACTATGACCATTCAGTATATTGTCACTTCTTCATGTCACTGCCATCTATTACATTGCCACTGCATCATGTCATTTCAATCCAGTATATAGTAACTGCATCGTGTCACTCACGGCTACCCGGTATATGGTCACTGCAACACATTACACATTGTGATCCATTATATAGTCACTGCATCACATTACACACTGCGATACAGTATATAGTCACTGCATCACGACACTCACTGCCATCCACTATAGAGGCACTGAAACTCATTATTCATTACAATACAGTATATAGTCTCTTCATCAAGTCACTCAATGCCATTCATTATATACTCACTGCATGACGTCACTCACTGCCATGCAGTATATAGTCACTGCATCACGACACTCACTGCCATCGACCATACATTCACAGCATCACAACACTCACTGCCATCCATCATATTGTCACTGCATCACATCACTCACTTTCGTCGTGTATAGAGTCACTTCATCACTTTACTTACTGCCATCCAGTATATAATCATTGCATCTGGTCACTCACTGCGATCCAGTATAAAGTCACTGCATCACGTCACTCAGTGACATCCAGTATGTAGTCACTGCATAATATCACTCACTGCAATCCACTATACAGTCACTTCATCATGTCAGCCACTGCCATACAGTATCTAGTCACTGCAACACGTCATTCATTGCCATCCAATAGATAGTCACTGCATCACGTCACTCACTGCCATCCGGTATATAGTCACTGCTTCTTGTCACTCACTGCTATCCAGTATATAGTCACTGCATCACGTCACTCACTGCCATACAGTATCTTGTCACTGCAACACGTCACTCACTGCCTTTCAATATGTAGTCACTGCATCACTTCACTCACGGCCATCCAGTATGTAGTCACTTCATCACGTCTTTCACTGCCATTCAGTATATTGTCACTTCTTCACGTCACTTGTTGCCATTTACTATACAGTCACTGCATCACTGCACTCACTGCCATCCACTATATCGTCACTGCATCATATAACTCACTGCTGTCCATTATATAGTCACTGCATGATGCCACTCAATGCCATCGAGTATATAGCCATTGCATTATGTCACTCAATGCCATCCACTATATTGTTACTGCATCACGTCACTATCTGCCATCCAGTATATTGTCACTGCATCACACCCCCCCCCCCTCTGCCATCATGTATAGAGTCACTTCAACACATCACTCACTGCCATCCAGTAGTCACTGCGTCACGTCACTCACTGCCGTCCATCATATAACCGCTGCATCGCGTCACTCATTACCATCCAGTGTATAGTCACTGCATTCGTCACTCATTGCCATCCCTCACCAGGATCCATTCCCATCCGTTGTACGATCAGTGGGATTGGACAGTCTGTTTGAAAACTTCCTAAGGACGCTGTTGAAGAAATCAGGCGTGACACACAGCAAGATGTACAAAGTGCTTGATCAACCTGCATACAGGAAATGAAATTGTGATCCTGCGGCTAAGATCCAGAGAAAGACTTTCAAACTCATCAGGATGAGCTCGAATCCAGTGACAGTTACTACTAGTTTACGGCAGCATACTGCAGTTCCTCCTAGACTCTATGGTCTACCGAAGATCGACAGGAATGGCGAGCCCCTCCGTCAGATAGTGAAACACATTGGTGCACCTACTTGCTTTATTGCTAAATTGGGACACCTCATAGGCAAGTGTGAGCACCATATTCGAAACTCTGAGGATTTCCTAGGACGCCTGAAAAGTCTTAGAGTGCAGTCATCGGGTATTGTCTTCGCCCTTGCAGGACTCTTCAGAGCTCATTAGGAAACATGTTTGAGGTTGACGTAGTGGCATTATTTGAGCACATGATTTCTTCAAAGTACTTCTTATTTGAAGATCAATACATTGAACAAGTGGACGGTGTTGCCATGGGCAGCACTCTGTCTCCTGTGGTGGCCAATTATTATTTTATGGAGGACTTTTAAGAAAAAGCTCTGCAGTCAGCAACTTCCAAACCTTGTTTCCTGCAATATGTGGATGACACAATTGTGGTGTGGCCACGTGGACTTGACACTCTTCTAATTTCCTTCGGCATTTAAACTCGCTCCATCCAAATATAAAATTCACAATTGAAGTGGTAAAAGACGGCACTTTACATTTTCTTGATGTCTTGGTACGAAGGAAAGCAGATGGGCCTTTGTGACACAACGTCTACTGCAAGCCAACGCATTCAGATCTACATCTGCAGGCCACAAGCTGCCACCATCCTGCACAGTGTGGCAGTGCATTACGTATGCTTGTTTATAGAGCACGAGTGGTGTCTGATTCTGAAAGCCTGTCAAGTGAAATGGAACATTTGAAGACAGTGTTCCGACAAAACGGATATTCTGAGAGACAGATACATAATGCTTTCAGGCCCAAGAGAGTTCAGTCTACAGAGCAGAATGAAGACACAAATACACCTTCCACCCTGGCGTTCTTGCCTTTCTTTGGTGCCATGTAATCGAGATTGCGGCCCTCTCCAAAACTGAAGAACCTGTTAGGATCGGTCAAGAATGACCTTGGTCTGAGGAAATGTGGAGTATATAAGATCCCTTGTCAGTGTGGAGCGGTAAACAGAAATTTTTATCCCTGCGTCATTAAGGAAGCAATACATATTCGTACATCTGATGATCTCATCAACTGGGATGTGGGATTTCAATTGCGTACAGCCTGGAACCCCGCCTTGGCTACGATAAAGTCAATACCTTTCGGTAATGGACTCACCTTAAATTGGTTTAGTTCTTGTGAGTAACGTCTGGTGGCACTGTTTGTAAACACAGCATACAGTGCACGCGCAAAATAGCTGCTCTGTTTCCCTGCAGACAGCTCTTTAGATCGACGCCCTCTATCGGTAAATCATTGCTCATGAGTAATTAAAGCGTCTGAATCTAAAAAATATGTGGACACCCAAAATGTATACTCACAAGATGCCACTGATTTCATTGGAATTTTCAGTGTACTGATTTTGATTGTCTTTTGATCTATTGATTTTAAATGACATTTTTGTTTAATTAATGTGTAGAGTATCATTTGGTTGATGGAAGAGAGAGCAAAGTGAGAAAATGCAAGTGAATTTGGGTAGAAAAGCTGGAGAAAATGGTGATGACTGAGAGTGTAAGTGATGGAAAAGAATGAGAGAATGAAATTGAGGTTTTCAGCAATATGAGAATTAGAAAAATGGAGAAGTTGAAGTAGACGAGCGTGAGAGGAAATGAGAAGGAAGAGAAAGTTGAAGAAATGGTAATTTAGAGGGACAGGAGACTCAAAGAAAATAGCGACTCGGTGATGACTACGGGAAAAAGTGAGACAGGTGATAGAGATAAAGAAATGGAAATTTATAGGGAGAGGAGACTTAGCGGTAATAAGGAAGTGGAAACTGAGGAGCACAATTCAAATTGTGAGACAAGAGACTGGTGTGTATTATATATATATATATATATATATATATATATATATATATATATATATATATATATATATATATCTTGACGTGACAGAGACAGAGAGAGACAGAGATGGGACAATTACAGACAATAGAGAAATAAGAGAAGAATATGAGGAAAAGTGAGTGTATATGGTTGAGATAAAGGAGATTTAGAGGGTACGGGACAGTTAGAAGGAAATGGGGAAGAAATTGGTAAGAAGCATGAGATGAGAGAGTAGGAAACTGTAGATTTAGGATAGGAGGATTTAAAAGTGAAAGAGTAGAGAGAGGAGAGAAAATGTAGGAGGCTAGAGGAGACGGTGCCCCGCAGTCTGCCACCTGCAGCACCGGCCGCTGTGTGCCCGCAGGTGGCTCGCGCTCGTCGCAGCCGCAGCCACGGCCGCCTCTGCGCAGTGCGGCCGGCGCCATGACGCTGGCGCTGCTGACGTCACTGGCCGCACAGCCTGCGCAGCAGCAGCAGCACCCGGGCTACTTCCTGGAGAGGCCGGCACCCAGCCGGCGCCAGCGGCTCTCCAGGACATTCGGTGAGTTTGGCACGGCCGCGCTACTCGGCTCCCAGGCTCTGTGCACATGTGTGTCTCGGTATCACGACTCCTCATAACTGACGGACACATTTACACCTAATTCGGTGCACATATTCCTTTCCGCCAGACAACGATCACTGAGGGGACAAGAGCAAATTACGACACACACACACACACACACACACACACACACACACACACACACACTGCCAGAAAAGTTGTCTCTCCTGGAAAGACCAAGTCGATTTTCATCCCATGCCAGCGTCGTGTACGACGTAGTCACGTATTTGCCACAGCACCCATTTTGAAGCGAGCAGCCGCCGTGCCACAGACAAGTTCTGGTGCTTCCTACAGCCAAACAAGCTCGACTGAAAGCGGCATCACGACTGGCGAGAAGCCCCTTCCGTAGAACTGCCACACCAGGTGGACGTGCTGCGAACATTCCAGTGGCAGTGGTCGTGTAAACAATGTCAGAACCACAGTGGTGGTTCCGAGCATCCACACGGCAAGGACGCGTTCCGAGGTCGTAGTACTGTGAGGGCGGGAGTAGCAGACCGTACAGATACCACAGCACGGTAAACGAGGTTCGTGAGCCCACAAGTGTCGACAAGAACTTCTAGCAGTGGCGCGACGCCCCTAGTCCCACCACAGCGTCGACCTGCGCGGCTCGACTGCTGCCGTCAGAGGACCAGAAACAGCGGCGGTGACGGTCGTTTACCCGTAAACTGCAGACCTGCTGAGCGGTGCTTCGTAGAGTGCAAACCTTATGGGCAGTGGCGCGATAAGATACGACTCTCCTTCCCCTTTGCTGTTTGTGGGAGGAAACCTGACGAACGCCCGTTATGTGCAGAATGTAGTAAGACCTGATATTTTGCCATTTTCACAACAGCGAGGTGATGTGTTGTTCCAAGACGTGGATGCTCGCCCACACTAAGCACTCGCAACTCAAACGTGCTCTGCAAGACGTGAAGCAACTTCCCTAGCCACTTGCCTTGAAACGAGCTCATATGCACTCGTCAGTGCGCGACTCTAGCAGAACTATTTGAACAGGTGCAGCTGGTGTGGATTAGGGTACACTCAGAACGCGCTCACTACCTCTATGATCGAACTGCCATGCACTCAACGGTGATTTGCAGAGTATCCCATGCAGTTGCAGATAAGTGGGAGCCAGGAGAAGCTTCAGTAGTACAGCTACAGGACTTCAACGCCACGGTAACACTTCGCTACCTGGGCAAACCCACACCCCAGGCCCACGCACTCGGCCGATCTCCACCCCCACTCCTCCACCCTCCCACAAAATATTAAAATGTTGTGAAGCTTATGGGACAATTGCGGGGTCATCTGTCCCTAACGAAATACCTTATACTAAAGACAACACAAACATCCAATGCCCGAGAGGGGAATCGAATGTCGTGCGCCGCAGTGGTCGGTGCTTCTGGGCAGACAGTTGGGCAGAGTGTCGCATGCTGCAGTGGTCAATGCTTCTGTGCAGACAGCAGGGCAGAGTGTCGCATGCTGCAGTGGTCAATGCTTCTGTGCAGACAGTAGGGCAGACTGTCGCATGCTGCAGTGGTCAATGCTTCTGTGCAGACAGCAGGGCAGAGTGTCGGTCGCCGCAGTAGTCGGTGCTTCTGCGCAGACAGCAGGGCAGAGTGTCGCGCACCGCAGTGATCGTTGCTTCTGTGCAGACAGCAGGGCAGAGTGTCGCTTGCTGCAATTGTCAGTGCTTCTGTGCAGACAGGAGGCAGAGTGTCACGCGCTGCAGTGGTCGGTGCTTCTATGCAGACATCAGGGTAGAGTGTCGTGCCCAGCCGTGGTCAGTGCTTCTGTGCAGACAGCAGGGCAGAGTGTCGCGCACTGCAGTGGTTAGTGCTTCTTTGCAGACAGCAGAACAGAGTGTCGTGCACTGCAGTGGTCGGTGCTACTGTGCACACAGTAGGGCAGAGTGTCACGCGCTACAGTGGTCGGTGCTTCTGTGCAGGCAGCAGGGCAGATAGTCGCGTGGTGCAGTGGTTGGTGCTTCTGTGCAGAAAGCAGGGCAGAATGTCGCGCGCCGCAGTGGTTGGTGCTTCTGTGCAGACAGCAGCGCAGACTATCCTGCGCTGCAGTGGTCGGTGCTTCTGTGCAGACAGCAGGGCCGAGTGTCGCATGCTACAGTCGTCGGTGCTTCTGTGCAGACAGGAGGCAGAGTGTCACGCGCTGCAGTGGTCGGTGCGTCTATGCAGACATCAGGGTAGAGTGTCACACCCAGCAGTGGTCGGTGCGTCTGTGCAGCAGGGCAGAGTGTCGCGCGCTGCAGTGGTCAGTGCTTCTTTGCAGACAGCAGAACAGAGTGTCGTGCACTGCAGTGGTCGGTGCTTCTGTGCACAGAGTAGGGCAGAGTGTCGCGTGCTGCATTGATGGGTGCTTCTGTGCAGACAGCAGGCCAGAGTGTTGGTTGCAGCAGTGGTCGGAGCTTCTGTGCAGACACCCGGGCAGAGTGTCACGTTCCACACTGATCGGTGCTTCTGTGCAGACAGCAGGGCAGAATGTAGTGCGCCGCAGTGGTTGGTTCTTCTGTGAGGACAGCAGGGCAGAGTGTCGCGCGCTGCAGTGGTCGGTGCCTCTGTGCAGACTGCAAGTCAGAGTGTCGCGTGCTGCAGTGATTGGTGCTTCTGTGCAGACAACAGGACAGAGTGTCGGTCGCTGCAGTGGTCGGTGCTTCTGTGCAGACAGCAGGGCAGAGTGTCGGGCGCTGCAGTGGTCGGTGCTTCTGTGCAGACAGCAGGGCACAGTGTGGTGTGCCGCAGTAATCGGTGCTTCTGTGCAGACAGCAGGGCAGAGTGTCATGCGCTACAGCGGTCGGTGCTTCTGTGCAGACAGCAGGGCAGAGTGTCGTGTGCCACAGTGGTTATTGCTTCTGTGCAGACAGCAGGGCATATTGTCGCGCTGTATTGATCGGTGCTTCTGTGCAGACAGCAGGGCAGAGTGTCGGACGCCGCAATGGTCAGTGCTTCTGTGCAGACAGCAGGGCAGAGTGTCGGTTGCCGCAGTGGTTGGAGCTTCTGTGCAGACAGCAGGGCATAGTGTCACATTCCACACTGATCGGTGCTTCTGTGCAGACAGCGGGGAAGAGTGTTGTGACCCGCAGTGGTTGGTGCTTCTGTGCAGACAGCAAGGCAGAGTGTCGGTCGCCGCAGTGGTCGGTGCTTCTGTGCAGTCAGCAAGGCAGAGTGTCGGTCGCTGCAGTGATTGGTGCTTCTGTGCAGACAGCAGGGCAGAGTGTCACGCGTCACAGTGGTCGGTTCTTCTGTGCACACAGCAGGGCAAAGTGTCGCGTGCCGCAGTGAACATGCTGTAAACAGAACCTGGATTCATCCGAAAAATTGTAGGTGCCCCTGTGTGTGCAACGTCAAGGGTAACTGCAGAGAAGGTCTTCGAGTCCATGCTGCTGCACACGTCGTCCAACTGTTCGTGCAAATGGTTTTTGTTTTGCAAACGTCCCCATCTGTTGATCAGGGATCGAGATGAGGCTGCACGATCAGTTACAGCCATGTGGGTAAGATTACTGTCATCTCGACCGCTAGTGATTTGAGGCCGTAGGAATCCAGCACGGCGTTCCGTATTGCCCTCCTGAACACAGCGACTAGATATTGTAATAACAAAAATTGGATTGTGACCAACGCGGGCAGCAATGTCGCGATACGATAAACCGCAATCGCGATAGGCTGCATTTTGACTTTTCTGCGACAGTACGCATTTCTCCTCCTTACACGAGGCATCACAATAACGCTTCACAAGGACACGCCGGTCAACTGCTGTTTGTGTATGAGAATTCGGTGGAAACTTTCCTCCTGTCGACACGTTGTAGGAGTCGCCACCGGCGCCAACCAAGTCTTAATGTCCTGAAAATCTAATCGTTTCTGTATCAAAGCTTCTTCCTGTCGATTAAATTTCGCGTCTGTAGCACGTCATCTTTGTGGCGTAGCAATTATAATGGCCTGGAGTGTATTTCGTGGACAATTGTTAACGAGAACCACACGTGAAGGAAACAGTAGAGCGGACGCGTCCTCGCTGGCATGCCAGAGGGACTTAGTGCGGCAGGTCGGTGGTCGGTGGTCGGCGGTCGGTGCTTCTGTGTAGACAGCAGGGCAGAGTGTCATGCGCTGCATTGGTCTGTGCTTCTGTGCAGACAGCAGGGCAGAGTTCGTGCGCTGCAGTGCTCGGTGCTTCTGTGCAGACAGCAAGGCAGTGTCAAGTGCCGCAGTGATTGGCGCTTCTGTGCAGACAGCAGGGAAAAGTGTCGTGCACTGCATTGGTCGGTGCTTCTGTGTAGACAGCAGGGCAGAGTGTCTCGCTCTGATGTGGTCAGTGCTTCTGTGCAGACAGCAAGGAAGAGTGTCACGTGCCGCAGTGATTACTGCTTCTATGGAGACAGCAGGGCAGAGTGTCGCGTACCGCAGTAGTCGGTGCTTCTGTGCAGACAGCAGAGCAAAGATTCGCATTTCGCAGTGATCGGTGCTTCTGTGCAGACAGCAGGGCAGAGTGTTGCGCACTGTAGTGGTCGGTGCTTCTGTGCAGACATCAGGGCAGAGTGTTGTGCGTCGCAGTGGTTGGTGCTTCTGTGCAGACAGCAGGGCAGAGTGTCGGTCGCCGCAGTGTTCGGTGCTTCTCCGTAGACAGCAGGACAGAGAGTCGGTTGCCGCAGTGATCAGTGCTTCTGTAAAGATAGCAGGGCAGATTGTCGGACGCTGCATTGGTCGGTGCTTCTGTACAGACAGCAGGGCAGAGTGGCGGAAGCCGAAGTGGTCAGTGCTTCTGTGCAGACAGCAGGGCAAGGAGTCACGCGCCGCAGTGGTCGGTGCTTCTGTGCAGACAGCAGGGCAGAGTGTCGCACGCCGCAGTGGTCGGTGCTTCTGTGCAGACAGCAGGGCAAGGAGTCACGCGCCGCAGTGGTCGGTGCTTCTGTGCAGACAGCAGGGTAGAATGTCATGGGCTGCATTGGTCGGTGCTTCTGTGCAGACAGCAGGGCAGACTGTTGCCCGCTGCAGCGGTCACTGCTTCTGTGCAGACAGCAGGGTAGAGTGTCGCGTGCCGCAGTGATCGGTGCTTCTTAGCAGACAGCATGGCAGAGTGCCGCACGCTGCAATGATCGGTGCTTCTGTGCAGACATCAGGGCTGAGTTCGTGCACACAGTGATTGGTGTTTCTGTGCTGACAGCAGGGCAGTGAGTCGTGCGCTGTATTGCTCGGTGCTTCTGTGCAGACAGCAGGGCAGAGTGTTGCGTGTTGCAATGGTCGGTGCTTCCGTGCAGAAAGCAGGACAGAGTGTTGCACACTGCATTGGACGTTGGTTCTGTGCAGACTGCAGGACAGAGTGTCGCATGTTACAGTGGTTGGTGCTTCTGTTCAGACAGCAGGGCAGAGATTCGCGTGCCGCAGCAATCAGTGCTTCTTAGCAGACAGCAGGGTAGAGGTAATGTGCTACAGTGGTTGGTGCTTCTGTGCAGACTGCAGGGCAGAGTTTCGTGCGCTGCATTGGTCGGTGTTTCTGTGCAGACAGCAGGGCAGAGTGTCGTGCACTGCATTGGTCGGTGCTTCTGTGCAGAAAGCAGGGCAGAGTGTTTCGCACTGCAGTGGTTGGTGCTTATGTGTAGGCAGCAAGGCAGAGTGTCGTGTGCCACAGTGATTGTTGCTTCTGTGCAGACAGCAGGGCAGAGTGCCATGTGCTGCATTCCTCGGTGCTTCTGTGCAGACAGCAGGGCAGAGTATTGCGTGCTGTAGTGGTCGGTGCTTGTGTGCAGAAACAGGGCAGAGTGTCATGCGCTGCATTAGTCGGTGCTTCTGTGCTGAAAGGAGCGCAGAGTGTCGTGCGCTGCATTGTTAGGAGCTTCTGTGCAGACAGCAGGGCAGAGTGCCGTGCGCTGCAGTGGTCAGTGCTTCTGTGCAGAATGCAGGAAAGTGTGTCTCCTTCTGCAGAGGTCAGTGCTTCGATGCAGACAGCAAGGAAGAGTGTCTCATGCCACAGTGATTACTGCTTCTGTGCAGACAGCAGGGCAGAGTGTCGCGTAACATAGTAGTCAGTACTTCTGTGCAGACAGCAAGGCCGAGTGTCGCGCGTTACAGCGGTCGGAGCTTCTGTGCAAGCAGCAGGGCAGAGTGGCAGACACTGCAGTGGTCGGTGCTTCTGTGCAGAAAGCAGGGCAGAGTGTTTCGCGCTACAGTGGTTGGTGCTTATGTGCAGGCTGCAAGGCAGAGTCTCACATGCTGCAGTGATTGGTGCTTCTGTGCAGACAGCAGGGCAGAGTGCCATGCGCTGCAATGGTCGAAGCTTCTGTGCAGAAAGCAGGGCAGTGTGTCGTGCGCTGCAGTGGTCGGTGCTTCTGTGCAGACAGCAAGGCAGAGTGTCACGTGCCGCAGGGATTATCGCTACTGTGCGGACAGCAGGAAAAAGTGTCGTGTGCGGCATTGGTCGGTGCTTCTGTGTAGACAGCAGGGCAGAGTGTCGTGCGCTGCATTGGTTGAAGCTTCTGTGCAGACAGCAGGGCAGAGTGCCGTGCGCTGCATTGGTCGGTGCTTCTGTGCAGAAAGCAGGGCAGAGTTTCTCGCTCTGCAGTGGTCAGTGCTTCTGTGCAGACAGCAGGGAATAGTGTCACGTGCCGCAGTGATTAGTGCTTCTGTACAGACATCAGGAAAGAGTGTCGCATACCACAGTAGTCGGTACTTCTGTGCAGACAGCAAGGCCGAGTGTTGCGCGCTACAGCGGTTGGAGCTTCTGTGCAGAGGTCGTGCACCGCAGTGATCGGTGCTTCTGTGCAGACTGCTGGGCACAGTGTCACACGCCGCAGTAGTCGTTTCCTCTGTGCAGACAGCAGGGCAGAGTATAGCTTGCCGCAGTGATCGGTGCTTCTGTGCAGACAGCAGGGCCGAATGGCGGTCGCCACAGTGGTCGATGCTTCTGTGCAGACAGCTGGGCAGAGGTCGTGCACCGCAGTGATCGGTGAATCTGTGCAGACTGCAGGGCAGGGTGTCGTGTGTTGCAGTCGTCGGTTCTTCTGTGCAGATAGCAGGGCAGAGTATCACGCGCTGCATTGGTCGGTGCTTCTGTGCAGGCAGCAAGGCAGGTTGGCGTGTGCCGCAGTGATTGGTGCTTCTGTGCAGACAGCAGGGCAGTGTGTCGTGCGCTGTATTGCTCGGTGCTTCTGTGCTGACCGCAGGGCAGAGTGTCGCATGTTGCAATGGTCGGTGCTTCTGTGCAGACAGCAGGGCAGAATGTCGCGTACCGCAGTGATTGGGGCTTCTGTGCCGACAGCAGGGCAGAATGACTTGCGCTGCATTTGTCAGTGCTTCTGTGCAGACAGCAGGGCAGAGTGTCGTGCACTGCATTGGTCGGTGCTTCTGTTCAGACAGCAGGGCAGAGTGTCGCGTACCACAGTAGTCGGTACTTCTGTGCAGACAGCAAGGCTGAGTGTTGCGCGCGACAGCGGTCGGAACTTCTGTGCAGACAGCTGTGCAGATGTCGTGCGCCGCAGTGATTGGTGCTTCTGTGCAGACTGCAGGGCAGAGTGTCACGTGCCACAGTGATTGGTGCTTCTGTGCAGTCAACAGGGCAGAGAGACGTGCGCTGCAGTGTTCGCTGCTTCTGTGCAGACTGCAGGGCACAGTGTCACACGCCGCAGTAGTCGGTTCCTCTGTGCAGACAGCAGGGCAGAGTATAGCTTGCCGCAGTGATCGGTGCTTCTGTGCAGACAGCAGAGCAGAGTCTCGCTCGCTGCAGTGGTCGGGGCGTCTGTGCAGAGAGCAAGGCAGATTGTTGGGTGCAGCAGTGATTGGTGCTTCTGTGCAGAGAGCAGGGCTGAGTGTCACGAGCTGCAGTGATCAGTGCTTATGTGCAGACTGCAGGGCAGTGTGTCGCCCGCCGCAGTGGTCGGTGCTTCTGGGGAGAAAGCTGGGCAGAGTGTCTCGTCCCGCAGTGGTCGGTCCTTCTGTGCAGACAGCAGGCCAGAGGTTGTGCGCCGCAGTAGTATGTGCTTCTGTGCATGCAGCAGTGCAGAGTGTCGGTCGCTGCAGTGGTCGTTGCTTCTGTGCAGACAGCAGGGCAGAGTGTCGTGCACTTCTTTGGTCAGAGCTTCTGTGCACAGAGAAAGGGACGGCAGAGTGTCGTGTGGCGTAGTGAACGGTGCATCTGTGCAGACAGCTTGGCAGAGTGGCAGTCGCCGCAGTGGTCAGTGCTTCTTTGCAGACAGCAGGGCACAGTGTCGCGTGCTGCAGCGATTGGTGCTTCTGTGAAGACAGCAGGGCGGAGTGTCGCTCGCTGCAGTGGTCGGTGCGCATGTGCTGACAGCAGGGGAAAGTGTCGCGTGCCGCAGTGATCTGAGCTTCTGGGGAGAAAGCAGGGCAGAGTATTTCGTCCCGCAGTGATCGGTGCTTCTGTGCAGACAGCAGGGCAGATTGTCGGGTTCCGCAGTCATACATGCTTCTGTGCAGACAACCGTGCAGAGTGTTGTGCACTGCAGTGGTCGGTGATTCTGTGCAGAAAGCAGGGCAGAGTGTCGCGCGCTGCATTGGTCGGTGCTTCTGTGCAGACAGCAGGGCAGAGTGTCGTGTGCCGCAGTTATCGGTGCTTCTGTGCAGACTGCAGAGAAGAGTGTTGTGCACTGCATTGGTCGGTGCTTCTGTGCGGAAAGCAGGACAGAGGGTCACGTTCTACAGTGGTCGGTGCTTCTGTGCAGAAACCAGGGCAGAGTGTCGCGCGCTGCATTGGTCGGTGCTTCTGTGCAGACAGCAGGGCAGAGTGTCGTGCGCTGCATTTGTCGGTTCTTCTGTGGAGACAACAGGGCAGAGTGTCGTACACTGCAGTGGTCGGTGCTACCGTGCAGATAGCATGGAAGCGTGTCGTATTCCGCAGTGATTGGTGCTTCTGTGCAGACAGCAGGGTAGAGTGTCGTGCGCTGCAGTGGTCGGTGCTTCTGTGCAGACAGCAAGGCAGAGTGTCGTGTGTCGCAGTAATTGGTGCTTCTGTGCAGACTGCAGGGAGGATTGTCGTGCGCTGCATTGGTCGGTGCTTCTGTGCAGAGTGCAGGGCAGAGAGTCGCGCGCTGCAGTGATCGGTGCTTCTGTGCAGACAGCAGCGCTAAAGGTCGCATGCTGCAGTGTTCAGTGGTTCTGTGTACGCAGCAGGGCAGAGTGTCACGTGCCACAGTGGTCAGTGCTCGTGCACTGAATTGGTCGGTGCTTCTGTGCAGAAAACAGGGCAGAGTGTCGTGCCCTGCATTGGTCGATGCTTCTGTGAAGACAGCAGGGCAGAGTGTCGTGCGCTGCAGTTGTCGGTGCATCTGTGCAGACAGCAACGAAGAGTGTCACGTGCCGCAGTGATTGGTGCTTCTGTGCAGAAGGCAGGGAAGAGTGTCGTGCGCTGCATTAGTCGGTGCTTCTGTGCAGATAGCAGGGCAGAGAGTTACGCGCTGCAGTGATCGTTGCTTCTGTGCAGACTGCAGCGCCAAAGGTCGCATGCTGCATTGTTCAGTGGTTCTGTGCACACAGCAGGGCAGAATGTTGGTCACCGCAGTGGTCGGTGCTTCTGTGCAGACAGCAGCGCCAAGGGTCGCATAGTGCAGTGTCCAGTGGTTCTGTGCACAGCAGGGCAGAATGTTGGTCGCTGCAGTGGTCGGTGCTTCTGTGCAGACAGCAGGGCAGAGTGTCACGCGCCGCAGTGTTCGGTGGTTCTGTACAGACAGGAGGGCAGAGTGTCGCGTGCTGAAGAGATCAGTGTTTCTGTGCAGACAGCAAGGCAGAATGTCGTGTACTGCATTTATCGGTGTTTCTGTGCAGACAGCAGGGCCGGTTGTCGCGCGCTACAGTGGCCGGTTCTTCTTTTCAGACAGCAGGGCAGAGGTTTTGCGCCGCAGTAGTAGGTGCTTCTGTGCAGACAGCAGGGAAGAGAGTCGCTTGCCGCAGTGATCGGTGCTCCTGTGCAGGCAGCAGGGCAGAGTGTCGTGCGCTGCATTGGTCAGTACTTCTGTGCAGACAGCAGGGCAGAGAGTCGTGCGCTGCAGTGATCGTTGCTTCTGTGCAGACTGCAAGGCATAGTGTCGCACGCCGCAGTGGTTGGTGCTTCTGTGCAGAAAGCAGGGCAGAGTGTCGTGTGCTGCATTGGTCGGTGCTTCTGTGCAGACAGCAGGGCAGAGAGTCGCACGCTGCAGTGATTGTTGCTTCTGTGCAGACAGCAGGGCCGAGTGTCGCGCGCTGCAGTGGACGATGCTTCTGTCCAGACAGCAGTGCAGAATGGCAGTCGCCGCAGTCGTTGGTTCTTCTGTGCAGAAAGCAGGGCAGAGTGTCGTGCGCTGCAGTGGTCAGTGCTTCTGTGCAGACAGCAAGGCAGAGTGTCGTGTGCCGCAGTGATTGTGCTTCTGTGCAGTCTACAGGGAAGAGTGTCGAGCGCTCCATTGGTCGGTGCTTCTGTGCAGAGACCAGGGCAGAGGGTCGTGCGCTGTAGTGATTCATGGTTCTGTGCAGACTGCAGGGCAGAGTGTTACACGCCACAGTGTTCGGTGCTTCTGTGCAGACAGCAGGGCAGAGTGTCGTGTTCCGCAGTTATCGGTGCTTCTGTGCAGACTGCAGGGATGAGTGTCGCGCACTCCGTTGGTCGGTGCTTCTGTGCAGAAAGCTGGGCAGAGTGTCGCATACTGCAGTAGTCGGTGCTTCTGTGCAGACAGCAAATCCGAGTGTCGCGTGCTACAGGCGGTCGGAGCTTCTGTGCAGACAGCAGAACAGAGGTCGTGCACCACAGTGATCGGAGCTTATGTGCAGACTGCAGGGAAGTTTGCCGTGCGCCAGGGTGGTCGGTGCTTCTTTGCAGACAGCATTGCAGAGTTTCGAGTGCCGCAGTTATCCATGCTTCTGTACAGACAGCCGGGCAGAGTGTTGTGCACTGCAGTTGTCGGTGCATCTGCGCAGAAAGCAGGGCAGAGTGTTACGCGCTGCAGTGGTTGGTGCTTCTGTGCAGGCAGCAAGGCGGAGTGTTGCATGCTGCAGTTGTTGGTGCCTCTGTGCAGACAGCAGGGCAGAGTGTCATGCGCTGCATTGCTCGGTGCTTCTGTGCAGACTGCAGGGATGAGTGTCGCGCGCTCCGTTGGTCGGTGCTTCTGTGCAGACAGCAAGGCAAAGTTTCTCACGCTGTAGTCATCGGTGCTTCTGTGCAGGCAGCTGGGCAGAGTGTCGATGTGCAGAGGTGGTCGGATCTTCTGTGCCGACATCAGGGTGGAGTGTCGCGCGCTGCAGTGGTTGGGGCTTCTGTGCAGACAGCAGGGCAGAGGGTCGCGTACCACTGTTATCGGTGCTTCTGAGCAGACTTAAGGACAGATTGTCGCGCACTGCATTGGTCGGTGCTTCTGTGCAGACAGCAGTGCAGAGTGTCTCATACTGCAGTAGTCGGTGCTTTTGTGCAGACAGCAGAACAGAGGTCGTGCACCACAGTGATCGGTGCTTATGTGCAGACTGCATGGCAGAGTGTCGCGCTTCGCAGTGGTTGGTGCTTCTGTACTGATAGCAGGGTTGAGTGTCGGGCACTGCAGTGCTCGGTGCTTCTGTGTAGACAGCAGGGAAACGTGTAGTGCGCTGCAGTGACTTGTGCCTCTGTGCAGACAGCAGGGCAGAGTGTCGCACGCTGCTGTGGTTTGGGTTTCTGTGCAGACAGCAAGGCAGAGAGTCGCGTGCCGCAGTGATTTGTGCTTCTGCGCAGACAGCAGGGCAGAGTGTCATAAACTGCATTGCTTGGTGCTTCTGTGCAGACAGCAGGGCAGGGTGTCGCGTGCTGCAGTGGTCGGTGCTACCGTGCAGATAGCATGGGAGCGTGTCGTATTCCGCAGTGATTGGTGCTTCTGTGCAGACAGCAGGGTAGAGTGTCGTGCGCTGCAGTGGTCGGTGCTTCTGTGCAGACAGCAAGGCAGAGTGTCGTGTGTCGCAGTAATTGGTGCTTCTGTGCAGACTGCAGGGAGGATTGTCGTGCGCTGCATTGGTCGGTGCTTCTGTGCAGAGTGCAGGGCAGAGAGTCGCGCGCTGCAGTGATCGGTGCTTCTGTGCAGACAGCAGCGCTAAATGTCGCATGCTGCAGTGTTCAGTGGTTCTGTGTACGCAGCAGGGCAGAGTGTCACGTGCCACAGTGGTCAGTGCTCCTGTGCAGACAGCAGGGCAGACTGTCGTGTGCCGCAGTTATCGGTGCTTCTGTGCTGACTGCAGGGAAGAGTGTTGTGCACTGAATTGGTCGGTGCTTCTGTGCAGAAAACAGGGCAGAGTGTCGTGCCCTGCATTGGTCGATGCTTCTGTGAAGACAGCAGGGCAGAGTGTCGTGCGCTGCAGTTGTCGGTGCATCTGTGCAGACAGCAACGAAGAGTGTCACGTGCCGCAGTGATTGGTGCTTCTGTGCAGAAGGCAGGGAAGAGTGTCGTGCGCTGCATTAGTCGGTGCTTCTGTGCAGATAGCAGGGCAGAGAGTTACGCGCTGCAGTGATCGTTGCTTCTGTGCAGACTGCAGCGCCAAAGGTCGCATGCTGCATTGTTCAGTGGTTCTGTGCACACAGCAGGGCAGAATGTTGGTCACCGCAGTGGTCGGTGCTTCTGTGCAGACAGCAGCGCCAAGGGTCGCATAGTGCAGTGTCCAGTGGTTCTGTGCACAGCAGGGCAGAATGTTGGTCGCTGCAGTGGTCGGTGCTTCTGTGCAGACAGCAGGGCAGAGTGTCACGCGCCGCAGTGTTCGGTGGTTCTGTACAGACAGGAGGGCAGAGTGTCGCGTGCTGAAGAGATCAGTGTTTCTGTGCAGACAGCAAGGCAGAATGTCGTGTACTGCATTTATCGGTGTTTCTGTGCAGACAGCAGGGCCGGTTGTCGCGCGCTACAGTGGCCGGTTCTTCTTTTCAGACAGCAGGGCAGAGGTTTTGCGCCGCAGTAGTAGGTGCTTCTGTGCAGACAGCAGGGAAGAGAGTCGCTTGCCGCAGTGATCGGTGCTTCTGTGCAGGCAGCAGGGCAGAGTGTCGTGCGCTGCATTGGTCAGTACTTCTGTGCAGACAGCAGGGCAGAGAGTCGTGCGCTGCAGTGATCGTTGCTTCTGTGCAGACTGCAAGGCATAGTGTCGCACGCCGCAGTGGTTGGTGCTTCTGTGCAGAAAGCAGGGCAGAGTGTCGTGTGCTGCATTGGTCGGTGCTTCTGTGCAGACAGCAGGGCAGAGAGTCGCACGCTGCAGTGATTGTTGCTTCTGTGCAGACAGCAGGGCCGAGTGTCGCGCGCTGCAGTGGACGATGCTTCTGTCCAGACAGCAGTGCAGAATGGCAGTCGCCGCAGTTGTTGGTGCTTCTGTGCAGAAAGCAGGGCAGAGTGTCGTGCGCTGCAGTGGTCAGTGCTTCTGTGCAGACAGCAAGGCAGAGTGTCGTGTGCCGCAGTGATTGTGCTTCTGTGCAGTCTACAGGGAAGAGTGTCGAGCGCTCCATTGGTCGGTGCTTCTGTGCAGAGACCAGGGCAGAGGGTCGTGCGCTGTAGTGATTCATGGTTCTGTGCAGACTGCAGGGCAGAGTGTTACACGCCACAGTGTTCGGTGCTTCTGTGCAGACAGCAGGGCAGAGTGTCGTGTTCCGCAGTTATCGGTGCTTCTGTGCAGACTGCAGGGATGAGTGTCGCGCACTCCGTTGGTCGGTGCTTCTGTGCAGAAAGCTGGGCAGAGTGTCGCATACTGCAGTAGTCGGTGCTTCTGTGCAGACAGCAAATCCGAGTGTCGCGTGCTACAGGCGGTCGGAGCTTCTGTGCAGACAGCAGAACAGAGGTCGTGCACCACAGTGATCGGAGCTTATGTGCAGACTGCAGGGAAGTTTGCCGTGCGCCAGGGTGGTCGGTGCTTCTGTGCAGACAGCATTGCAGAGTTTCGAGTGCCGCAGTTATCCATGCTTCTGTACAGACAGCCGGGCAGAGTGTTGTGCACTGCAGTTGTCGGTGCATCTGCGCAGAAAGCAGGGCAGAGTGTTACGCGCTGCAGTGGTTGGTGCTTCTGTGCAGGCAGCAAGGCGGAGTGTTGCATGCTGCAGTTGTTGGTGCCTCTGTGCAGACAGCAGGGCAGAGTGTCATGCGCTGCATTGCTCGGTGCTTCTGTGCAGACTGCAGGGATGAGTGTCGCTCGCTCCGTTGGTCGGTGCTTCTGTGCAGACAGCAAGGCAAAGTTTCTCACGCTGTAGTCATCGGTGCTTCTGTGCAGGCAGCTGGGCAGAGTGTCGATGTGCAGAGGTGGTCGGATCTTCTGTGCCGACATCAGGGTGGAGTGTCGCGCGCTGCAGTGGTTGGGGCTTCTGTGCAGACAGCAGGGCAGAGGGTCGCGTACCACTGTTATCGGTGCTTCTGAGCAGACTTAAGGACAGATTGTCGTGCACTGCATTGGTCGGTGCTTCTGTGCAGACAGCAGTGCAGAGTGTCTCATACTGCAGTAGTCGGTGCTTTTGTGCAGACAGCAGAACAGAGGTCGTGCACCACAGTGATCGGTGCTTATGTGCAGACTGCATGGCAGAGTGTCGCGCTTCGCAGTGGTTGGTGCTTCTGTACTGATAGCAGGGTTGAGTGTCGGGCACTGCAGTGCTCGGTGCTTCTGTGTAGACAGCAGGGAAACGTGTAGTGCGCTGCAGTGACTTGTGCCTCTGTGCAGACAGCAGGGCAGAGTGTCGCACGCTGCTGTGGTTTGGGTTTCTGTGCAGACAGCAAGGCAGAGAGTCGCGTGCCGCAGTGATTTGTGCTTCTGCGCAGACAGCAGGGCAGAGTGTCATAAACTGCATTGCTTGGTGCTTCTGTGCAGACAGCAGGGCAGGGTGTCGCGTGCTGCAGTGGTCAGTGCTTCTGTGCAGACAGCAGGGCAGAGTGGAAGACGCCGCAGTGGTCAATGCTTCTGTGCAGACAGCAGGGCAGAGTGTGGCGTACTGCAGCGATCTTTGCTTCTGTGCAGACAGCAGGGCAGAGTGTGTCGTGCTGCAGCGATCTTTGCTTCTGTGCAGACAGCAGGGCAAAGTTTCGCGCGCCACTGTGGTCGGTGCTTCTGTGCATAGAGCAAGGCAGAGTGTCACGTGCCGCAGTGATTGATGCTTCTGTGCAGACAGCAGGGTAGAGAGTCGAGCGCTCCATCGATCGGTGCTACTGTGCAGAGAGAAGGGCAGAGAGTTGCGCGCTGCAGTGACTGTTGCTTCTGTGCAGACTTCAGGGCAGAGTGTCACACGCCACAGTGTCGGTTTTTCTGTGCAGACAGCAGGGCAGAGTGTCGTGTGCCGCAGTTATAGGTGCTTCTTTGCAGACTGCAGGGAAGAGTGTTGTGCACTGCATAGGTCAGTGCTTCTGTGCGGAAAGCAGGGCAGAGTGTCTCGTTCTGCAGTGGTCGTTGCTTCTGTGCAAAAAGCAGGGCAGAGTGTCACGCGCTGCATTGATCGGTGCTTCCTTGCAGACAGCAGGGCAGAGTGTCGTGCGCTGCATTGATCGGTGCTTCTGTGGAGACAGCAGGGCAAAGTGTCACGTTCCGCAGTGATTAGTGCATTTGTGCAGACAGCAGGGAAGAATGCAGTGCGCTGCATTGGTCGGTGCTTCTGAGCAGAGAGCAGGGCAGAGAGTCGCGCTGCAGTGGTCGTTGCTTCTGTGCAGACTGCAGGGCAGAGTGTTGCACGCCGCAGTGATCGTCGCTTCTGTGCAGACAGCAGGGCCGAGTGTCGCGCGCTGCAGTGGTCAATGCTTCTGTGCAGACAGCAGGGCAGAGTGTCGGTCGCCACAGAGATCGGTGCTTCTGTGCAGACAGCAGGGCAGAGTGTCGCGCGCTGCAGTGGTCGGTGCTTCTGTGCAGACAGCAGAGCAGAGTGTCGTGCACTGCATTGGTCGGTGCTTCTTTGCAGACAGCAGGGAAGACTGTCGTGTGCTGCATTGGTCGGTGCTTCAGTGCAGAAAGCAGGGCAGAATGTCGCGCGCTGCATTGGTCGGAACTTCTGTGCAGACAGCAAGGCAGAGTGTCGTGTGGCGCCGTGATTGGTGCTTTTGTGCAGACAGCAGGGAAGAATGCAGTGCGCTGCATTTGTCGGTGCTTCTGAGCAGAGAGCAGGGCAGAGAGTCGCACGCTGCAGTAATCGTTGCTTCTGTGCAGACAGCAGGGCAGAATGGCGGTCGCCGCAGTAGTCGGTGCTTCCGTGCAGAATGCAGGGCAGAGTGTCGCGCGCTGCGTTGGTCGGATCTTCTGAGCAGACTGCAGGGGAAAGTGGCGCATGCTGAAGTGATCGGTGCTACTGTCCAGACAGCAGGTCAGTGATTTGCGCGCTGTAGTGGTCAATGCTTCTGTGCAGACATAAGGGCAGAGTGGCAGTCGCCGCAGTGGTCGGTGCTTCTGTGTAGACAGCAGGGAAGACTGTCGTGCGCTGCATTGAACAGAGCTTCTGTACAGACAGAAGGGCAGAGTGTCTCGCGCTGCAGTGGTCAGTACTTCTGTGCAGACAGCAAGGAAGAGTGTAATGTGCTGCAGTGATTGGTGCTTCTGTGCAGACAGCAGGGCCGAGTGTCGGGCGCTGGAGTGGTCGATGCTTCTGTGCAGACAGCAGGGCAGAGTGTTGCGCGCAGCAGTGTCGGTGCTTCTGTGCAGAGAGTAAGGCAGAGTGTCACGTGCCACAGTGATTAGTGCTTCTGTCCAGACAGCAAGGCAGAGTGTCGGTCACCATAGTATTTGGTGCTTCTGTGCAGACAGCTGTGCAGAGGTCGTGTACCGCAGTGACCGGTACTTCTGTGCAGACTGCAGGGCAGAGTGTCGCGCGCCACAGTGGTCAGTGCTTCTGAGCAGACAGCAATGCAGAGTGTCGGGTTCCGCAGTGATCGATGCTTCTGTGCAGACAGCATGGCATAGTGGCGCGCGCTGCAGTGGTCTGTGCTTCTGTGCAGACAGCAAGGCAGAGTGTCGCGTGCCGCAATGATTGGTGCTTCTGTGCAGACATCAGGGCAGACTGGAGGTCGCCGCTGTGGTCGGCGCTTCTGTGCAGACAGCAGGGCAGAAGGTCACACGCCGCAGTGATCGGTGGTTCTGTAGAGACAGGTGGGCGGAGTGTCGCATGCCGAAGTGATCGGTGCTTCTGTGCAGACAGCAGGGCAGAGTGTAGTACACTGCAGTGGTTGGGCTTCTGTGCAGACAGCAGGGCAGAGAGTCGAGCGCTGCATTGGTCGGTGCTTCTGTGCAGTAAGAAGGGCAGAGTGTCTCGTGCTGCATTGGTCAGTGCTTTTGTGCAGACAGCAAGGAAGTCTGTCATGTGCTTTAGTGATTGGTGCTTCCGTGCAGACAGCAGGGCAGAGTGTCACATACTGCAGTAGTCGGTGCTTCTGTGCAGACAGCAAGGCCGAGTGTCGCGCACTACAGCGGTCGGAGCTTCTGTGCAGACAGCATAACAGAGGTCGTGCAGAACAGTGATCGGTGGGAATGTGCAGACTGCAGGGCAGAGTGTCGCACATTACAGTGGTTGGTGCGTGCCGCAGTTATCGGTGCTTCTGAGCAGAAAAGAGGGCAGAGTGTCGCGCGCTTTATTGGTCGGTGGTTCTGTGCAGAAAGCAGGGCAGAGTGTCGTGCGCTGCATTGGTCGGTGCTTCTGTGCAGACAGCAGGGCAGAGTGTCGTGCGCTGCATTGGTCGGTGCTTCTGTGCAGTAAGCTGGGCAGAGTGTCGCGCGCTGCATTGGTCTGTGCTTCTGTGCAGACAGGAGGACAGAGTGTCGTACGCAGCATTGGTTGGTGCTTCTGTGCAGACAGCAGGGCAGAGTGTCGTGCGCTGCAGTGGTCGGTGCTTCGGTGTAGACTGCAGGGAATACTGTCGTGCGCTGCATTGTACGGTGCTTCTGTACAGACAGCAGGGCAGAGTGTCTTGCGCTGCATTGGTCGGTGCTTCTGTGCACAAAGCATGGCAGAGTGTCGGTCGCCGCCGTGGTTGAAGCTTCTGTGCCGACATCAGGGCAGAGTGTCGCGTGCCTCAGTGATTGGTGCTTCTGTGCAGACAGCAGGGCAATGTGTCGTGCGCTGCTGTGGTCGGGGCTTCTGAGCAGAGAGCTAGGCAGAGTGTCGCGTGCCGCAGTATTCGGTGCTACTGTGCAGAAAGCAGGGTCGAGGTCGTGCACGCAGTGAACGGAGCACCTGTGCAGACTGCAGGGCAGCGTGTCGCGCCACAGTGGTCGGTGCTTCTGTGCAGACAGCAGGGCAGAGTGTCGCATGCCACAGTGAAACAGTGATTAGTGCTTCTGTGCAGACAGCAGGGCAGAGGTCGGTCAACGCATTGATCGGTGCTTCTGTGCAGACAGCAGGGCAGAGTTTCACGCGCCGCAGTGATCGGAGGTTCTGTACAGACAGGAGGGCAGAGTGTCGCGTGCGGAAGTGATCAGTGCATCTGTGCAGACAGCGGGGCAGAGTGTAGTGCACTGCATTTATCGGTGCTTCTGTGCAGACTGCAGGGCTAAGTGTTGCGCGCTACAGTGGCAGGTGCTTCTTTGCAGACAGCAGGGCAGAGGTTTTGCGCCGCAGTAGTAGGTGGTTCTGTGGAGACAGCAGGGCAGAGAGTCGCATGCCGCAGTGGTCGGTGGTCCTGTGCAGACAGCAGGGAAGAGCGTCTCGCGCTGCATTGTTCGGTGCTTCTGTGCAAAAAGCACTGAGTTGGTCGGATCTTCTGTGCAGACAACAGGGCAAAGTGCCGTGTGCTGCAGTGTTCGGTAATCCTGTGCAGAGTGTTGCACGCTGCAGTGGTCTGTGCTACTGTGCAGACAGCAAGGCAGAGAGTCATGTGCCGCAGTTTTCGGTGCTTCTGAGCAGAGAGAAGGGCGGAGTGTCGCGCGCTGCATTGGTCGATGCTTCTGTGCAGACAGCAGGGCAGAGTGTCGCGCGCTGCAGTGGTTGGTGCTTCTGTGCAGACAGCAGGGCAGAGAGACGCATGCCGCAGTTTTCGGTGCTTCTGAGCAGAGAGAAGGGCAGAGTGTCGCGCGCTGCATTGGTCGATGCTTCTGTGCAGACAGCAGGGCAGTGTGCCGTGCGCTGCATTGGTCCTTGCTTCTGTGCAGACAGCACTTCTGAGTGTCGTGCGCTGCAGCGGTCGGTGCTTCTGTGTAGACAGCAGGGACGAGTGTTGTGTGCTGCATTGATCGCTGCTTCTGTGCAGACAGCAGGGCAAAGAGTCGTGCGCTGCATTGGTGGGTGCTTTCGTGCAGAAAGCAGGGCAGAGTGTCGCGCACTGCATTGGTCGGTTATCCTGTGCAGACAGCAGGACATAGTGTCTTGCGCTGCATTCGTCGGTGCTTCTGTGTAGACAGCAGGGAAGATTGTTGTGCGCTGCATTGATCGGTGCTTCTGTACAGAAAGCAGGGATGATTGTCTCGCGCTGCATTGGTCAGTGCTTCTGTGCAGACAGCAAGGAAGAGTTTAATGTGCTTTAGTGATTGGTGCTGCTGTGCAGACAGCAGGGTAGAGTGTCGCGTCCTGCTTTGATCGGTGCTCTGTCCAGACAGCAGGGCAGAGTGTCGTGTGCTGCAGTTTTCGGTGCTTCTGTGCAGCCTGCAGGGCAGAGTGTCGCGCGCCACAGTGGTCGGTGCTTCTGAGCAGACAGCAGGGCAGAGTGTCGCGTGCCGCAGTGATCGGTGCTTCTGTGCAGACAGCATGGCAGAGTGGAGCGCGCTGCATTGGTCGGTGCTTCTGTGCAGAAACTAGGACAGAGTGTCGCTCGCTGCATTGGTCTGTGCTTCTGTGCAGACAGGAGGGCAGAGTGTCGTGCGCAGCAGTGATCGGTGCTTCTGTGTAGACTGCAGGGAAGACTGTCGTGTGCTGCATTGAACGGTGCTTCTGTACAGACAGCAGGGCAGAGTGTAGTGCGCTGCATTGGTCGGTGCTTCTGTGCAGAAAGCATGGCAGAGTGTCTCGCGCTGCAGTGGTCAGTGCTTCTGTGCAGACAGCAAGGAAGAGTGTCACGTGCAGCAGTGATTGGTGCTTCTGGGCAGACAGCAGGGCAGAGTGTCACATACTGCAGTAGTCGGTGCTTCTGTGCAGACAGCAAGGCCGAGTGTCGCGCGCTACAGCGGTCGGAGCTTCTTTGCAGGTAGCACGGCAGAGGTCGTGCCCCACAGTGATCTGTGCTTATGTGCAGGCTGCAGGGCAGAGTGTCACACGTTGCAGTGGTTGGTGCTTCTGTGCAGACAGCAGGGCAGAGTGTCGTGTGCCGCAGTGGTCGGTGCTTCTGAGCAGACAAAAGGGCAGAGAGTCGCGTGCCGCAGTGATTGGTGCTTCTGTGCAGACAGCACGGCAGAGTGTCGTGCATTGCATTGCTCGGTGCTTCTGTGCAGAAAGGAGGGCAGAGTGTCACGTGCTGCAGTTGTTGGTGCTTCTGTGCAGACAGCAGGGCAGAGTGTCGCACGCTGTGTTGGTCTGTGCTTCTGTGCAGACAGGAGGGCAGAGTGTCATGCGCAGCATTGTTTGGTGCTCCTGTGCAGAAACTAGGACAGAGTGTCGCGCGCTGGATTGGTCTGTGCTTCTGTGCAGACAGGAGGGCAGAGTGTCGTGCACAGCAGTGGTCGGTGCTTCTGTGTAGACTGCAGGGAAGACTGTCGTGCGCTGCATTGAACGGTGCTTCTGTGCAACAGCATGGCAGAGTGTCGCGTGCCACAATGATTGATGCTTCTGTGCAGACAGCAAGGCAGAATGTCTTGCTCTGTATTGGTCAGTGCTTCTGTGCTGACAGCATGGCAGAGTGTCGTGCGTTGCATTGGTCAGTGCTTCTGTGTAGAAACCAGGGCAGAGTGTTTCGCGCTGCAGTGGTTGGTGCTTCTGTGCCGGCAGCAAGGCAGAGTGTCGCGTGCCGCAGTGATTGGTGCTTCTGTGCAGACAGCAGGGCAGAGTGTCGTGCGGTGCAGTGGTCGGTGCTTCTGTGTAGACAGCAGGGAAGAATGTCGTGCGCTGCATTGAACGGAGCTTCTGTACAGAGAGCAGGGTAGAGTGTCGTGTGCTTCATTGGTCGGTGCTTCTGTGCAGACAGCAGGGCTGAGTGTCGCACGCCACAGTGATTGGTGCTTCTGTGCAGACAGCAATGCAGAATGTCGTCGCTGCATTGGTCGGTGCTTCTGTGCAGACAGCAGGGAAGTGTGTCGTGCACTGCATTGCACAGTGCTACTGTGCAGAAGGCAGGGCAGAGTGTTTCGCACTGCAGTGGTTGGTGCTTCTGTGCGGGCAGCAAGGCAGAGTGTCGCGTGCCACAGTGATTGGTGCTTCTGTGCAGACAGCAGGGCAGAATGTGGTGCACTGCATTGCTCGGAACTTCTGTGCAGAAAGCAGGGCAGAGTGTCGTGTGCTGCAGTTGTCGGTGCTTCTGTGCAGACAGCAGGGCAGATGGTCGGTCGCCGCATTTGTCGGTGCTTCTTTGCCAACATCACGGCAGAGTGTCGTGTGCCACAGTGATTAGTGCTTCTGTGCAGACAGCAGGGCAGAGATCGTGCACCGCAGTGATCGGTGCTACTGTGCAGACTGCAGGGCAGTGTCGCGCGCCACAGTAGTCGGTGTTTCAATGCAGACAGCAGGGCAGAGTGTCGCGTGCCGAATTTATCAGTTCTTCTGTGCAGACTGCAGGGCAGAGTTTTGTGCACTGCATTGGTCGTTGCTTCTGTGCAGACAGCAAGGCAGGGTGTCACGTGATGCAGTGGTCGGTGCTTCTGTGCAGACAGGAGAGCAGAATGTCGTGCGCCACAGTGGTCGGTGCTTCTGTGCAGAAAGCAGGGCAGAGTGTCGCCTGATGCAGTGGTCTGTGCTTCTGTGCAGACAGCAGGGCAGAGTGTCGCATACTGTTGTAGTCGGTGCTTCTGTGCAGACAGCAAGGCAGAGTGTCGCGCGCTTCAGCGGTCGGAGCTTCTGTGCATACAGCAGGGCAGAGGTCGTGCACCACAATGATTGGTGCTTCTGTGCATGCTGCAGGGCGGAGTGTCGCGCATTGCAGTGGTTGGTGCTTTTGTGCAGACAGTAGGTTAGAGTGTCACGTTCTACAGTGATCGGTGCTTTTGTGCAGACAACAGGGCAGAGAGTCGCGCTCTAGTGTTTGTTACTTCTGTGCATACAGCAGGGCCGAGTGTCGCATGCTGCAGTGGTCGGTGCTTCTGTGCAGACAGCAGGTCAAACTTTCACGCGCTGCAGTGATCGGTGTTTCTTTGCAGACAGCAGTGCCAAGTGTAGGGCGCTGGATTGGTCGATGCTTCTGTGCAGACAGCAGGGCAGAGTGTCGCGTGCTCCAATGGTCGGTGCTTCTGTGCAGAGAGCAGGGCAAAGTGTTGTGATCTGCAGCGGTCGGTGCTTCTGTGCAGACAGCAGGGCAGAGGTCGTGCGCGGCAGTGATCGGTGCTTCTGTGCAGACAGCAGGGCCGAGTGTCGTGTGCTGCAGTGGTCGATGCTTCTGTGCAGACAGCAGGGCAGAGTGTCGGTTGCTGCAGTGGTCGGTGCTTCTGTGCCTACATCAGTGCACAGTGTCGCGCTCTACAGTGATTGGTGCCTACAGCAGGACCGACGTCGTGCACCGCAGTGGTCTGTGCTTCTATGCAGACAGCAGGGCAGGGTGTCGCGTGCCGAATTTATCAGTGCTTCTGTGCAGACAGCAGGGCAGAGTGTCACGCGCTGCAGCGGTTGGTGCAGAATGGCGGTCGGCGCAGTGGGCGGTGCCTCTGTGCAGAAAGCAGAGCAGAGTGTCGCGCGCTGCGTTGGTCGGATCTTCTGTGCATACAGCAGGGGAAAGTTCCGCGTGTTGCAGTGATTGTCGCTTCTGTACAGAAAGCAGGGCCGAGTGTCACGCGCTGCAGTGGTCAATGCTTCTGTGCAGACAATAGGGCAGAGTGTCGCATACTGTTGAGTTCGGTGCTTCTGTGCAGACAGCATGGCAGAGTGGCATGCGCCGCAATGGTCTGTGCTTCTGTGCAGACAGCAAGGCAGAGTGTCGCATTCTGCAATGATTGGTGCTTCTTTGCAGACAGCAGGGCAGAATGTCGTGCACTGCATTGTTCGGTGCTTCTGTGCAGACAGCAGTGTAGAGTGTCGTGCACTGCATTGGTCAGTGCTTCTGTGCAGAATGCAGGGCAGAGTGTTTTGCGCTGCAGTGGTTGGTACTTCTGTGCAGGCAGCAATGCAGAGTATCGCGTGCTTCAGTGATAGGTGCTTTTGTGCAGACAGCACGGCAGAGTGTTGTGCATTGCAATGCTCGGTGCTTCTGTGCAGAAAGAAGGGCAGAGTGTCACGTGCTGCAGTTGTTGGTGCTTCTGTGCAGACAGCAGGGCAGAGTGTCGCACGCTGTGTTGGTCTGTGCTTCTGTGCAGACAGGAGGGCAGAGTGTCATGCGCAGCATTGTTTGGTGCTTCTGTGCAGACAGTAGGGCAGAGTGTCGTGCGCTGCAGTGGTTGGTGCTTCTGTGTAGACAGCAGGGTAGAGTGTCGTGCGCTGCATTGAACGGTGCTTCTGTACAGACAGCAGGGCAGAGTGTCGTGCGCTGCATTTTTTCGGTGCTTCTCTGAAGAAAGCAGGGCAGACTGTCTCGCGCTGCAGTGATCAGTGCTTCTGTGCAGAGAGCAGGGCAGAGTGTCACATACAGCAGTAGTCGGTGCTTCTGTGCGGACAGGAAGGCAGTGTCGCGTGCCGCAGTGATTGGTGGTTCTGTGCAGACAGCATGGCAGAATGTCGTGCGCTGCACTGTTCGGTGCTTCTGTGCAGACAGCAGTGCAGAGTGTCGCGTGCTGCGGTGGTCGGTGCTTCTTTGCAGACATTAGGGCCGAGTGTCGCATGCCGCAGTGATTGGTGCTTCTGTGCAGACAGCAGGGCAGAGTGTCAGTCGTCGCAGTATTCGGTGCTTCTGTGCAGACTGCAGGGCAGAGGTCGTGCACCGCAGTGATCGGTGCTTCTGTGCAGACTGCAGGGCAGAGTGTCACGCGCAGCAGTGGTCAGTGCTTCTGTGCAGAGAGCAAGGCAGAGTGTCGCGTGCCACAGTGATTAGTGCTTCTGCAGACAGGGCAGAGTGTCAGTCGTCGCAGTATTCGGTGCTTCTGTGCAGACTGCAGGGTAGAGGTCGTCAACCGCAGTGATTGGTGCTTCTATGCAGACAGCAGGGCAGAGTGTCGCGTGCCGAATTTATCAGTGCCTCTGTGCAGACTGCAGGGCAGAGTTTTGTGCACTACATTGGTCGGTGCTTCTGTGCAGACAGCAGTGCAGAGTGTCGCGTGCTGCAGTGGTCGTTTCTTCTGTGTAGACTGCAGGGCAGAGTGTCAAGCGCTGCATTGGTCAGTACTTCTGTGCAGAAAGCAGGGCAGAGTGTTTCGCGCTGCAGTGGTCGGTGCTTCTGTGCAGACAGCAGGGCAGAGTGTAGTGCACTGCATTGTTCAGTGCTTCTGTGCAGAAAGCAGGGCAGAGTCTCGCGTGCTGCAGTTGTCTGTGCTTCTGTGCAGACAGCAGGGCGGAGTGTCAGTTGCCGCAGTGGTCAGTGCTTCTGTGCCGACATCAGGGCAGAGTGTTGAGTCCCGCAGTGATTGGTGCCTCTGTACAGACAGCAGGGCAGAGTGTCACGTGCTGCAGTGGTCGTGCTTCTGTGCAGAGAGCAAGGCAGAGTGTCGCGTGCCATAGTGGTTAGTACTTCTGTGCAGACAGTAGGGCAGCGTAACGGTCGCCGCAGTAATCCTTGCTTCTGTGCAGACAGCAGTGCCGAGGTCGTGCACCACAGTGATTGGTGCATCTGTGCAGACTGCAGGGCAGTGTGTCGCGCGCCACAGTGGTCGGTGCTTCTGTGAAGACAGCAGGGCAGAGTGTCGCGTGCCGAATTTATCAGTGCTTCTGTGCAGATTGCAGGGCAGAGTTTTGTGCACTGCATTGGTCGGTGCTTCTGTGCAGACAGCAGGGCACGGTGTAATGTGCTGCAGTGGTCGGTGCTTCTGTGCAGACAGCAGAGCAGAATGTCGTGCGCCGCAGTGGTCGGTGCTTCTGTGCAGAAAGCAAGGCAGAGTGTCGCGTGCCGCATTGGTCGGTGCTTCTGTGCAGACAGCAGGGAAAAGTGTCACGCGCTGCGGTGATCGGTGTTTGTGTGCAGACAGCAGAGCCGAGTGTCGGGCACTGCAGTGGTCGATGCTTCTGTGCAGACAGCAGGGCAGAGTGTCGGTCGCCGCAGTGGTCGGTGCTTCTGTGCCGACATCAGGGCAGAGTGTCGCGCTGAAGTGGTCGGTGCTGCTGTGCAAAGAGCAAGGCAGAGTGTCGCGTGCCACAGTGATTAGTGCTTCTGTGCAGACAGCAGGGCAGAGTGTCGGTCACCGCAGTATTTGGTGCTTCTGAGCATACAGCAGGGCAGAGGTCGTGCACCGCAGTGATCGGTGCTTCTGTGCAGATTGCAGGGCAGAGTGTCTCGCGCCACAGTGGTCGGTGCTTCTGTGCAGACAGCAGGGCAGAGTGATGGTCGTCGCAGTATTCGGTATTTCTGTGCACACAGCAAGGCAGAGATCGTTCACCGCAGTGATAGGTGCGTCTGTGCACTCTTCAGGGCAAAGTGCCGCAGTTATCGGTGCTTTTGTGCAGACAGCAGCCAGGGTGTCACGTGCTGCATTGATCGCTGCTTCTGTGCAGAAAGCAGTGCAGAGAGTCGCGTGCTGCTGTGGTCGGTCCTTCTGTGCAGATAGCAGGGCAGAGTGCAGCACGCTGCAGTTGACGGTGCTTCTGTGCAGACAGCAGGGCAGTGTGTCAGTCGGCGCAGTTTTCGGTGCTTCTGTGCAGACAGCAGGGCAGAGGTCGTGTGCCGCAGTGATCGGTGTTTCTGTGCAGACTGCAGGGCAGGGTTTCGCACGCCACAGTGGTCAGTGCTTCTATGCAGACAGCAGGGCAGAGTGTCGCGTGCTGAATTTATCAGTGCTTCTGTGCAGACTGCAGGGCAGAGTTTTGTGCACTGCATTGGTCGGTGCTTCTGTGCAGACAGCAGGGCAGAGTGTCGCGCGCTACAGTGGTAAGAGCCTCTGTGCAAACAGCAGGGAAGAGGACGTGCACCACAATAATCGGTGCTTCTGTGCAGACTGCAGGGCAGAGTGTTGCGCGCCGCAGTGGTTGGTGCTTCTGTGCAGCCAGGAGGGTAGAGTGTCGCCTGCCGCAGTGATCGGGGCTTCTGTGCAGACAAAAGGGCAGAGAGTCGCGCGCTGCAGTGATCGTTCCTTCTGTGCAGACTGCTAGGCCAAGTATCGCACGCCGCAGTTATCGGTGCTTCAGTGCAGACAGCAGGGCATAGTGTCACGCACTGCAGTGATCGGTGTTTCTGTGCAGACAGCAGGGCCGAGTGTCATGCGTTGCAGTGGTTGATGCTTCTGTGCAGACAGCAGGGCAGAATGGCGGTCGCCGCAGTGGTCGGTGCTTCTGTGCAGAAAGCAGGGCAGAGTGTCGCGTGCCGAAGTGATTGGTGCTTCTGTGCAGTCAGCATGGCAGAATATTGTGCGCTGCACTGGTCGGTGCTTCTATGCAGACAGCAGTGCAGAGTGTCGCGTGCTGCAGTGGTCGGTGCTTCTGTGCAGACAGCAGGGCAGTGTGTCAAGCGCTGCATTTGTCAGTGCTTCTGTGCAGAAAGCAGGGCAGAGTGTTTCGCGCTGCAGTGGTTGGTGCTTCTGTGCAGGCAGCAAGGCAGAGTGTCGCGTGCCGCAATGATTGGTGCTTCTGTGCAGACAGCAGGGCAGAGTGTAGTGCACTGCATTGCTCGGTGCTTCTGTGCAGATAGCAGGGCAGAGTGTCGCGCGCTGCAGTGGTCGGTGCTTCTGTGCAGACAGCAGGGCACAGGGACGCGTGCCGAATTTATCAGTGCTTCTGTGCAGACTGCAGGGCAGAGTGCCGCACGCTGCATTGGTCGGTGCTTCTCTGCAGGCAGCAGGGCAGAGTGTCATGTGCCGCAGTGATCGGTGCATCTGAGCAGACAGCAGGGCAGAGTGTCGCGTGCCGCAGTGATCGCTGCTTCTGTGCAGACAGCATGGCAGAGTGGCGCGCGCTGCAGTGGTCTGTGCTTCTCTGCAGACAGCAAGGCAGAGTTACGCATACCGCAATAATTGGTGCTTCTGTGCAGACAGCAGGGAAGAATGTCGTGCACTGCATTGGTCGGTGCTTCTGTGCAACAGCAGGGCAGAGTATCGCCCGCTGCATTGTTCTGTGCTTCTGTGCTGACAGGGGGGCAGAGTGTCGTGCGCAGCATTGGCTGGTGCTTCTGTGCAGACAGCAGGGCAGAGTGTCGCGCACAGCAGTGGTTGGTGCTTCTGTGCAGACAGGAGGGTAGAGTGTCGCCTGCTGCATTGATCGGTGCTTCTGTGCGGACAGCAGGGCAGAGTGATGCGCGCTGCAGTGGTCGGTGCGTCTGTACAGACAGAAGTGCAGAGTGTCGCGCGTTGCAGTGGTCGGTGCTACTGTGCAGACACCAGGGCAGATTATCGCACGCTGCAGTGGTCGGTGCATCTGCGCAGACATCAGGGCAGAGGGTAGAGCTCCGCAGTGGTTGGTGATACTGTGCAGACTGCAGGGCAGAGTGTCCCGTGCTGCAGTGGTCGCTGCTTCTTCGCAGACAGCAGGGCAAAGTTCATTCACCGCAGTGGTGGGTGCTTCTGTGCAGACTGCAGAACAGATTGTCGCGCGATGCAGTGGTCAGTGCTTCCGTGCAGACAGCAGAGCAGAGTGTCGCGCACTGCAGTGGTCGGTGCTTCTGGGCAGAGTGCAGGACCTCGGCCGTGCGCCACAGTAATCGGTGCTTCTGTGCAAACAGCAGAGCAGAGTATCATGCGCTGCAGTGGTAGGTGCTTCTGTGCAGACAGCACGGCAGTGTGTCGCGCAGCAGTGATCGGTGCTTCTTTGCAGACAGCAGGGAAGAGTGTTGCGCCGCAGTGGTTGGTGCTTCTGTGCAGACAACAAGGTAGGCTGTCGCTCGCCGCAGTGGTCAGTGCTTCTGTGCAGACAGCAGTACAGAGTGTCGCAAGCCACAGTGGTCGGTGCTTCTGTGCAGACAGCAGAGCAGAGTGTCGCGCTCTGCAGTGGTCGGTGCTTCTGTGCAGACAGCAGGGCAGAATGTCGTGCACCGCAGTGGTCAGTCCTTCTGTATAGGCAGCAGGGCAGAGTGTCGTGCGCTGCAGTGGTCTGTGCTTCTCTGCAGACAGCAGGGCAGAGTGTCACGTGCCGCAGTTATCGGTGCTTCTGTGCAGAAAGCAGGGCAATGTATCGCGCACCACAGTAGTTGGTGCTGCTGTGCAGACAGCACGGCAGAGTGACGCGCGCTGCAGCGGTCAGTTCTTATGTGAACACAGCAGGGCAGAGGTCGTGCGCCGCTGTGATTAGTGCTTCTGTGCACACTGCAGGGCAAATTTTCGTGCAGTGCATTGGTCGGTGCTTCTGTGCAGACAGCAGGGCAGATTTCGTGCGCCGCAGTGATCGGTGCTTCTGTGCAGACTGCAGGGCAGAGTGTCACACACCACAGTAGTCGGTGCTTCTCTGCAGACTGCAGGGCAGAGTGTTGTGCGCTGCATTAGTCGGTGCTTCTGTGCAGATAGCAGGGCAAAGTCTCGTGCGCTGCAGTGGTCGGTGCTTCTGTGCCGACAGCAAGGAAGAGTGTCGCGTGCCGCAGTGATTGGTGCTTCTGTGCAGACAGCAGGAAAGTGTGTCGCACACTGCAGTTGTCGGTGCTTTTGTGCAGACAGCTGGGCAGAGTGTCGCGCACCACTGTAGTGGGTGCTTTTGGGAAGACTGCAGGGCAGGCTGTCGCGCGCTGCAGTGGTCGGTGCTTCTGTGCAGACAGCAGGGCAGAGTGTCGCATACTGCAGTAGTTGGTGCTTCTGTGCTGACATCTAGGCCGAGAGTCGCGCGCTACAGTGGTCAGAGCTTCTGTGCAGACAGCAGGCCAAAGGTCGTGCACCACAGTGATCAGTGCTTCTTTGCAGACTGCAGGGCAAAGTGTCGCGCGCAGCAGCGGTTGGTGCTTCTGTGCAGACAACAGGGCAGGCTGTCGCGCGCCGCAGTGGTCAGTGCTTCTGTGCAGACAGCAGTACAGAGTTTCGCAAGCCACAGCGGTCGGTGCTTCTGTGCAGACAGCAGAGCAGAGTGTCGCGCGCTGCAGTGGTCGGTGCTTCTGTGCAGACAGCAGGGCAGAGTGTCGGTCGCCGCATTTGTCGGTGCTTCTTTGCCAACCTCACGGCAGAGTGTCGCGTGCCACAGTGATTAGTGCTTCTGTGCAGACAGCAGGGCAGAGATCGTGCACCGCAGTGATCGGTGCTACTGTGCAGACTGCAGGGCAGTGTCGCGCGCCACAGTAGTCGGTGCTTCAATGCAGACAGCAGGGCAGAGTGTCGCGTGCCGAATTTATCAGTTCTTATGTGCAGACTGCAGGGCAGAGTTTTGTGCACTGCATTGGTCGTTGCTTCTGTGCAGACAGCAAGGCAGGGTGTCACGTGATGCAGTGGTCGGTGCTTCTGTGCAGACAGGAGAGCAGAATGTCGTGCGCCACAGTGGTCGGTGCTTCTGTGCAGAAAGCAGGGCAGAGTGTCGCCTGATGCAGTGGTCTGTGCTTCTGTGCAGACAGTAGGGCAGAGTGTCGCATACTGTTGTAGTCGGTGCTTCTGTGCAGACAGCAAGGCAGAGTGTCGCGCGCTTCAGCGGTCGGAGCTTCTGTGCATACAGCAGGGCAGAGGTCGTGCACCACAATGATTGGTGCTTCTGTGCATACAGCAGGGCCGAGTGTCGCATGCTGCAGTGGTCGGTGCTTCTGTGCAGACAGCAGGGCAAACTTTCACGCGTTGCAGTGATCGGTGTTTCTTTGCAGACAGCAGTGCCAAGTGTAGGGCGCTGGATTGGTCGATGCTTCTGTGCAGACAGCAGGGCAGAGTGTCGCGTGCTGCAATGGTCGGTGCTTCTGTGCAGAGAGCAGGGCAAAGTGTTGTGATCTGCAGCGGTCGGTGCTTCTGTGCAGACAGCAGGGCAGAGGTCGTGCGCGGCAGTGATCGGTGCTTCTGTGCAGACAGCAGGGCCGAGTGTCGTGCGCTGCAGTGGTTGATGCTTCTGTGCAGACAGCAGGGCAGAGTGTCGGTTGCTGCAGTGGTCGGTGCTTCTGTGCCTACATCAGTGCACAGTGTCGCGTTCTGCAGTGATTGGTGCCTACAGCAGGACCGACGTCGTGCACCGCAGTGGTCTGTGCTTCTATGCAGACAGCAGGGCAGAGTGTCGCGTGCCGAATTTATCAGTGCTTCTGTGCAGACAGCAGGGCAGAGTGTCACGCGCTGCAGCGGTTGGTGCAGAATGGCGGTCAGCGCACTGGGCGGTGCCTCTGTGCAGAAAGCAGAGCAGAGTGTCGCGCGCTGCGTTGGTCGGATCTTCTGTGCATACAGCAGGGGAAAGTTCCGCGTGTTGCAGTGATTGTCGCTTCTGTACAGACAGCAGGGCCGAGTGTCACGCGCTGCAGTGGTCAATGCTTCTGTGCAGAAAATAGGGCAGAGTGTCGCATACTGTTGAGTTCGGTGCTTCTGTGCAGACAGCATGGCAGAGTGGCATGCGCCGCAATGGTCTGTGTTTCTGTGCAGACAGCAAGGCAGAGTGTCGCATACTGCAATGATTGGTGCTTCTTTGCAGACAGCAGGGCAGAATGTCGTGCACTGCATTGTTCGGTGCTTCTGTGCAGACAGCAGTGTAGAGTGTCGTGCACTGCATTGATCAGTGCTTCTGTGCAGAATGCAGGGCAGAGTGTTTTGCGCTGCAGTGGTTGGTACTTCTGTGCAGGCAGCAATGCAGAGTATCGCGTGCCGCAGTGATTGGTGCTTCTGTGCAGACAGCACAGCAGAGTGTCGTGCATTGCATTGCTCGGTGCTTCTGTGCAGAAAGCAGGGCAGAGTGTCACGTGCTGCAGTTGTTGGTGCTTCTGTGCAGACAGCAGGGCAGAATGTCGCACGCTGTGTTGGTCTGTGCTTCTGTGCAGACAGGATGGCAGAGTGTCATGCGCAGCATTGTTTGGTGCTTCTGTGCAGACAGTAGGGCAGAGTGTCGTGCGCTGCAGTGGTTGGTGCTTCTGTGTAGACAGCAGGGTAGAGTGTCGTGCGCTGCATTGAACGGTGCTTCTGTACAGACAGCAGGGCAGAGTGTCGTGCGCTGCATTTTTTCGGTGCTTCTCTGAAGAAAGCAGGGCAGACTGTCTCGCGCTGCAGTGATCAGTGCCTCTGTGCAGAGAGCAGGGCAGAGTGTCACATACAGCAGTAGTCGGTGCTTCTGTGCGGACAGGAAGGCAGTGTTGCGTGCCGCAGTGATTGGTGGTTCTGTGCAGACAGCATGGCAGAATGTCGTGCGCTGCACTGATCGGTGCTTCTGTGCAGACAGCAGTGCAGAGTGTCGCGTGCTGCGGTGGTCGGTGCTTCTGTGCAGACATTAGGGCCGAGTGTCGCATGCCGCAGTGATTGGTGCTTCTGTGCAGACAGCAGGGCAGAGTGTCAGTCGTCGCTGTATTCGGTGCTTCTGTGCAGACTGCAGGGCAGAGGTCGTGCACCGCAGTGATCGGTGCTTCTGTGCAGACTGCAGGGCAGAGTGTCGCGCGCTGCAGTGGTCAGTGCTTCTTTGCAGAGAGCAAGGCAGAGTGTCGCGTGCCACAGTGATTAGTGCTTCTGTGCAGACTGCAGGGCAGAGTGTCGCGCACACAGTGGTCGGTGCTTCTGTGCAGACAGCAGCACAGAGTGTCGCGTGCCACAGTGATTAGTGCTTCTGCAGACAGGGCAGAGTGTCAGTCGTCGCAGTATTCGGTGCTTCTGTGCAGACTGCAGGGTAGAGGTCGTGCTCCGCAGTGATTGGTGCTTCTATGCAGACAGCAGGGCAGAGTGTCGCGTGCCGAATTTATCAGTGCCTCTGTGCAGACTGCAGGGCAGAGTTTTGTGCACTACATTGGTCGGTGCTTCTGTGCAGACAGCAGTGCAGAGTGTCGCGTGCTGCAGTGGTCGTTTCTTCTGTGTAGACTGCAGGGCAGTGTGTCAAGCGCTGCATTGGTCAGTACTTCTGTGCAGAAAGCAGATCAGAATGTTTCGTGCTGCAGTGGTTGGTGCTTCTATGCAGACAGCAGGGCAGAGTGTAGTGCACTGCATTGTTCGGTGCTTCTGTGCAGAAAGCAGGGCAGAGCGTCGCGTGCTGCAGTTGTCTGTGCTTCTGTGCAGACAGCAGGGCGGAGTGTCAGTTGCCGCAGTGGTCGGTGCTTCTGTGCCGACATCAGGGCAGAGTGTTGAGTCCCGCAGTGATTGGTGCCTCTGTACAGACAGCAGGGCAGAGTGTCACGTGCTGCAGTGGTCGTGCTTCTGTGCAGAGAGCAAGGCAGAGTGTCGCGTGCCATAGTGGTTAGTACTTCTGTGCAGACAGTAGGGCAGCGTAACGGTCGCCACAGTAATCCTTGCTTCTGTGCAGACAGCAGTGCCGAGGACGTGCACCACAGTGATTGGTGCATCTGTGCAGACTGCAGGGCAGTGTGTCGCGCGCCACAGTGGTCGGTGCTTCTGTGCAGTCAGCAGGGCAGAGTGTCGCGTGCCGAATTTATCAGTGCTTCTGTGCAGACTGCAGGGCAGAGTTTTGTGCACTGCATTGGTCGGTGCTTCTGTGCAGACAGCAGGGCAGGGTGTAATCTGCTGCAGTGGTCGGTGCTTCTGTGCAGACAGCAGAGCAGAATGTTGTGCGCCGCAGTGGTCGGTGCTTCTGTGCAGAAAGCAGGGCAGAGTGTCGCGTGCCGCAGTGGTCGGTGCTTCTGTGCAGACAGCAGGGAAAAGTGTCACGCGCTGCGGTGATCGGTGTTTGTGTGCAGACAGCAGAGCCGAGTGTCGCGCACTGCACTGGTCGATGCTTCTGTGCAGACAGCAGGGCAGAGTGTCGGTCGCCGCAGTGGTCGGTGCTACTGTGCCGACATCAGGGCAGAGTGTCGCGCTGCAGTGGTCGGTGCTGCTGTGTAGAGAGCAAGGCAGAGTGTCGCGTGCCACAGTGATTAGTGCTTCTGTGCAGACAGCAGGGCAGAGTGTCGGTCACCGCAGTATTTGGTGCTTCTGTGCATACAGCAGGGCAGAGGTCGTGCACCGCAGTGATCGGTGCTTCTGTGCAGATGGCAGGGCAGAGTGTCTCGCGCCACAGTGGTCGGTGCTTCTGTGCAGACAGCAGGGCAGAGTGTCGCGTGCCACAGTGATTAGTGCTTCTGTGCAGACAGCAGGGCAGAGTGATGGTCGTCGCAGTATTCGGTATTTCTGTGCACACAGCAAGGCAGAGGTCGTTCACCCCAGTGATAGGTGCGTCTGTGCACTCTTCAGGGCAAAGTGCCGCAGTTATCGGTGCTTTTGTGCAGACAGCAGCCAGGGTGTCACGTGCTGCATTGATCGCTGCTTCTGTGCAGAAAGCAGTGCAGAGTGTAGCGTGCTGCTGTGGTCGGTCCTTCTGTGCAGATAGCAGGGCAGAGTGCAGCACGCTGCAGTTGACGGTGCTTCTGTGCAGACAGCAGGGCAGTGTGTCAGTCGTCGCAGTTTTCGGTGCTTCTGTGCAGACAGCAGGGCAGAGGTCGTGTACCGCAGTGATCGGTGTTTCTGTGCAGACTGCAGGGCAGGGTTTCGCACGCCACAGTGGTCAGTGCTTCTATGCAGACAGCAGGGCAGAGTGTCGCGTGCTGAATTTATCAGTGCTTCTGTGCAGACTGCAGGGCAGAGTTTTGTGCACTGCATTGGTCGGTGCTTCTGTGCAGACAGCAGGGCAGAGTGTCTCGCGCCACAGTGGTCGGTGCTTCTGTGCAGACTGCAGGGCAGAGTGTTGCGCGCCGCAGTGGTTGGTGCTTCTGTGCAGCCAGGAGGGTAGAGTGTCGCCTGCCGCAGTTATCGGGGCTTCTGTGCAGACAAAAGTGCAGAGAGTCGCGCGCTGCAGTGATCGTTGCCTCTGTGCAGACTGCTAGGCCGAGTATCGCACGCCGCAGTTATCGGTGCTTCAGTGCAGACAGCAGGGCATAGTGTCACGCACTGCAGTGATCGGTGTTTCTGTGCAGACAGCAGGGCCGAGTGTCATGCGTTGCAGTGGTTGATGGTTCTGTGCAGACAGCAGGGCAGAATGGCAGTCGACGCAGTGGTCGGTGCTTCTGTGCAGAAAGCAGGGCAGAGTGTCGCGTGCCGCAGTGATTGGTGCTTCTGTGCAGTCAGCATGGCAGAATATTGTGCGCTGCACTGGTCAGTGCTTCTAAGCAGACAGCAGTGCAGAGTGTCACGTGCTGCAGTGGTCAGTGCTTCTGTGCAGACAGCAGGGCAGTGTGTCAAGCGCTGAAATTGTCAGTGCTTCTGTGCAGAAAGCAGGGCAGAGTGTTTCGTGCTGCAGTGGTTGGTGCTTCTGTGCAGGCAGCAAGGCAGAGTGTTGCGTGCCGCATTGATTGGTGCTTCTGTGCAGACAGCAGGGCAGAGTGTAGTGCACTGCATTGCTCGGTGCTTCTGTGCAGATAGCAGGGCAGAGTGTCGCGTGCTGCAGTTGTCTGTGCTTCTGTGCAGACAGCAGGGCAGAGTGTCGGTCGCCGCAGTGGTCGGTGCTTCTGTGCCGACATCACGGCAGAGTGTCACGTCCCGCTGTGATTGGTGCCTCTGTACAGACAGCAGGGCAGAGTGTCGCGCGCTGCAGTGGTCAGTGCTTCTGTGCAGACAGCAGGGCACAGTGACGCGTGCCGAATTTATCAGTGCTTCTGTGCAGACTGCAGGGAAGAGTGCCGCACGCTGCATTGGTCGGTGCTTCTCTGCAGGCAGCAGGGCAGAGTGTCATGTGCCGCAGTGATCGGTGCATCTGAGCAGACAGCAGGGCAGAGTGTCGCGTGCCGCAGTGATCGCTGCTTCTGTGCAGACAGCATGGCAGAGTGGCGCGCGCTGCAGTGGTCTGTGCTTCTGTGCAGACAGCAAGGCAGAGTTACGCATACCGCAATAATTGGTGCTTCTGTGCAGACAGCAGGGAAGAATGTCGTGCACTGCATTGGTCGGTGCTTCTGTGCAACAGCAGGGCAGAGTGTCGCCCGCTGCATTGTTCTGTGCTTCTGTGCTGACAGGAGGGCAGAGTGTCGTGCGCAGCATTGGCTGGTGCTTCTGTGCAGACAGCAGGGCAGAGTGTCGCGCACAGCAGTGGTTGGTACTTCTGTGCAGACAGGAGGGTAGAGTGTCGCCTGCTGCAGTGATCGGTGCTTCTGTGCGGACAGCAGGGCAGTGTGATGCGCGCTGCAGTGATCGGTGCGTCTGTACAGACAGAAGTGCAGAGTGTCGCGCGTCGCAGTGGTCGGTGCTTCTGTGCAGACACCAGGGCAGATTATCGCACGCTGCATTGGTCGGTGCATCTGCGCAGACAGCAGGGCAGAGTGTAGAGCGCCGCAGTGGTTGGTGATACTGTGCAGACTGCAGGGCAGAGTGTCACGTGCTGCAGTGGTCGCTGCTTATTCGCAGACAGCAGGGCAAAGTTCATTCACCGCAGTGGTGGGTGCTTCTGTGCAGACTGCAGAACAGATTGTCGCGCGATGCAGTGGTCAGTGCTTCCGTGCAGACAGCAGAGCAGAGTGTCGCGCACTGCAGTGGTCGGTGCTTCTGTGCAGAGTGCAGGACAGAGGCCGTGCGCCGCAGTAATCGGTGCTTCTGTGCAAACAGCAGAGCAGAGTATCATGCGCTGCAGTGGTAGGTGCTTCTGTGCAGACAGCACGGCAGTGTGTCGCGCCGCAGTGATCGGTACTTCTTTGCAGACAGCAGGGAAGAGTGATGCGCCGCAGTGGTTGGTGCTTCTGTGCAGACAACAAGGTAGGCTGTCGCTCGCCGCAGTGGTCAGTGCTTCTGTGCAGACAGCAGTACAGAGTGTCGCAAGCCACAGTGGTCGGTGCTTCTGTGCAGACAGCAGAGCAGAGTGTCGCGCTCTGCAGTGGTCGGTGCTTCTGTGCAGACCGCAGGGCAGAATGTCGTGCACCACAGTGGTCAGTCCTTCTGTATAGGCAGCAGGGCAGAGTGTCTTGCGCTGCAGTGGTCTGTGCTTCTCTGCAGACAGCAGGGCAGAGTGTCACGTGCCGCAGTTATCGGTGCTTCTGTGCAGAAAGCAGGGCAAAGTATCGCGCACCACAGTAGTTGGTGCTGCTGTGCAGACAGCACGGCAGAGTGTCGCGCGCTGCAGCGGTCAGTTCTTCTGTGAACACAGCAGGGCAGAGGTCATGCGCCGCAGTGGTTAGTGCTTCTGTGCACACTGCAGGGCAAATTTTCGTGCAGTGCATTGGTCGGTGCTTCTGTGCAGACAGCAGGGCAGAGTTCGTGCGCCGCAGTGATCGGTGCTTCTGTGCAGACTGCAGGGCAGAGTATCACACACCACAGTAGTCGGTGCTTCTCTGCAGACTGCAGGGCAGAGTGTCGTGCGCTGCATTAGTCGGTGCTTCTGTGCAGATAGCAGGGCAAAGTCTCGTGCGCTGCAGTGGTCGGTGCTTCTGTGCTGACAGCAAGGAAGAGTGTCGCGTGCCGCATTGATTGGTGCTTCTGTGCAGACAGCAGGGAAGTGTGTCGCACACTGCAGTTGTCGGTGCTTCTGTGCAGACAGCTGGGCAGAGTGTCGCGCACCGCTGTAGTGGGTGCTTCTGGGCAGACTGCAGGGCAGAGTGTCATAAGCCACAGTGGTCCGTGCTTCTGTGCAGACAGCCGAGCAGAGTGTCATGTGCTGCAGTGGTCGGTGCTTCTGTGCAGACAGCAGGGCAGAGTGTCGCATACTGCAGTAGTTGGTGCTTCTGTGCTGACAATTTGGCCGAGTGTCGCGCGCTACAGTGGTCAGAGCTTCTGTGGAGACAGCAGGCCAGAGGTCGTGCACCACAGTGATCAGTGCTTCTTTGCAGACTGCAGGGCAAAGTGTCGCACGCCGCAGTGGTTGGTGCTTCTGTGCAGACAACAGGGCAGGCTGTCGCGCGCTGCAGTGGTCAGTGCTTCTGTGCAGATAGCAGTACAGAGTTTCGCAAGCCACAGCGGTCGGTGCTTCTGTGCAGACAGCAGAGCAGAGTGTCGCGCGCTGCAGTGGTCGGTGCTTCTGTGCAGACAGCAGGGCAGAATGTTGTGCACCGCAGTGGTCATTGCTTCTGTATAGACAGCAGGGCAAAGTGACGCGCGCTGCAGTCGTCTGTGCTTCTCTGCAGACAGCAGGGCAGAGTGTCACGTGCTGCAGTGTTCGGTGCTTCTGTGCAGAATGCAGGACAAAGTATCGTGAACCACAGTAGTTGGTGCTGCTGTGCAGACAGCAGGGCAGAGTGTTGCGCGCTGCACTAGTCGGTGCTACTTTGCAGACTGCAGGGCAGAGTGTCGTGCGCTGCAGTGGTCAGTGCTTCTGTGCAGAGTGCAGCGCAGAGTGTCACACGCAGCAGAGATTGGTGCTTCTGTGCAGACTGCAGGGCAGAGTGTCACGCGCTGCAGTTGTCGGTATTTTTGTGCAGACAGCAGGGCAGAGTGTCGCACACAGCAGAGATCGGTGCTTCTGTGCAGAAAGGAGGGCAGGGTGTCGTGCACCGCCGTAGTCGGTGCTTCTGTGCTGACAGCAGGGCCGAGGTCGTGCGCCGCAGTGATCAGTGCTTCTGTGGAGACTGCAGGGCAAATTGTCGTGCGCCGCAGTGATCGGTGCTTCTGTGCAGACTGCAGGGCAGATTGTCGCGCACCGCAGTAGTCGGTGCTTCTCTGCAGACTGCAGGGCAGAGTGTCGTGCGCTGCATTAGTCGGTGCTTCTGTGCAGACAGCAGGGCAAATTATTGTGTGCTGCAGTGGTCGGTGCTTCTGTGCCGACAGCAAGGAAGAGTGTCGCGTGCCGCAGTGATTGGTGCTTCTGTGCAGACAGCAGGGCAGAGTGTCGCACGCAGCAGAGATCGGTGCTTCTGTGCAGAAAGGAGGGCAGGGTGTCGCACACGGCCGTAGTTTGTGCTTCTGTGCTGACAGCAGGGCAGAGTGTGGTGCGATGCAGTGGTCGGTGCTTCTGTGCAGACAGTAGGGCAGAGTGTCCCGCCTCGCAGTGGCCGGTGCTACTGTGCAGACACCAGGGCAGATTATCGCACGCTGCAGTGGTTGGTGCTTCTGTGCAGAGAGCAGGGCAAAGTGTAGCGCGCCGCAGTGGTTGGTGATTCTGTGCAGACTGCAGGGCAGAGTGTCACGTGCTGCAGTGGTCGCTCCTTCTGTGCAGACAGCAGGGCTGAGTGTTGCATGTCACATTCGACGGTGCTTCTGGCAGACTGCAGGGCAGAGTGTCGCGCACCACAGTTGTCAGTGCTTCTGTGCAGACAGCAGGGCAGAGTCTTGCGCCACAGTGATCGGTGCTTCTGTATAGAAAGCAGTGCAGAGTGTCGTCCACTGCATTGCACGGTGCTTCTGTACAGAGTGCAGGGCAGAGTTCGTGCGTCGCAGTGATCGGTGCTTCTGTGCAGACAGCAGGGCAGAGTGTCATAAGCCACAGTGGTCCGTGCTTCTGTGCAGACAGCAGAGCAGAGTGTCATGTGCTGCAGTGGTCGGTGTTTCTGTGCAGACAGCAGGACAGAGTGTCGCGAGCTACAGTGGTCGGTGCTTCTCTGCAGACACCATGGCAGATTATTGCACGCTGCAGTGGTCGGTGCTTCTGTGCATAGTGCAGGGCAAAGTGTAGCGCACCGCAGTGGTCGCTGCTTCTGTGCTGACAGCAGGGCAGAGTGTCGCACGCCTCATTGGTCGGTGCTTCTGTGCAGACAGCAGAGCAGAGTGTCGTGCCGCAGTGATCTGTGCTTCTGTGCAGACTGCAGGGCAGAGTGTCGCGCACCGCAGTTGTCAGTGCTTCTGTGCAGACAGCAGGGCATAGTGTCACGTGCTGCAGTGGTTGGTGCTTATGTGCAGAGTGCAGGGCAGAGTGTCACACGCTGCAGTGGTCGGTTCTTCTGTGCAGACAGCCGGGCAGAGTGTCGCGTGCCGCAGTGATCGGTGCTGCTGTATAGACAGCAGTGCAGAGTGACGCGTGCTGCAGTGGTTGGTGATTCTGTGCAGACAGCAGGGCAGAGTGTCGCGCGCTGCAGTAGCTGGCACACGCACACACGCACGCACGCACCTAGCTGTCGAAATTTTGAGGCACGCCACGTGTAAATTTAAAACTTTGTTACAAAGTACCCTCTAAATGCATGGAAATGAAATTGATCGATTTCTAGGGCCTGAAGACAATGCTGCTAAAGTTGTACTCTCAAGCAGAGAGGTTGGCAGTTACAGGATGAGTGACGCCGCTCGTCGCCACTCAGACCTCTGGCCGGTGTCCGGATGCAGCGCCAGACGGCGCCTGCGGAGTCTGCAGTGGGCGACGACGCGGCGCTGCCCAGCTGCGGCCTGCTGCTGTCACCAATTAGCAGCCCTAGCACAAAACTGTCCAGTTTCAAATCATGTTTTTAAGGGGCCATGTACAGCCGTGGTCTACTTTGAAGAAATCACTCCTTTACGAAGGCTCCAAAACATTTCTGTTTATCATATTCTACCGGCTTCGGCATTTGCTGGCATCAACAGGGAATGAACATGACAAATGGAACAGAAATACTTCGCGTCATATATAAAGTGGCTTTTACAAATAATCACAATATATCATTGTAAATTAGACGTTGCTATACTCAGTGAGAATGTCATCTTATTGGCTTTGATGTAAAACATACAAGTACCAGCAATATTTGGAAAAAAAATTTATATGTGATTCCATGTTTTGTATGTGTAAACCCGGAGAATATGGCAAATAGAAATATTTTGCAGCATTGGCATTAGACAGATTTTTTCAAAATGTTGAAACACGTCCACTGAATGTGTGGTCGTGTTCCATTTTGATTTATTCATTAACCTAAAGTGTTTCTGCATCATTAATGTTATCCTTTTGTGTGTTAATTATTTTACTCTTGATCAATGTCCCGTGTTTATATTTGTTTCCAATTGTGTGATTGAACTCGTGTGTTCATGTGAATGTGGAAGGTTGCTCTTAATATTGACTGACTGCCTCGGAATGGCTTACAGTCGCCGCCTGGCGCTCTAGGCCTCGTTTTGGTGTAGTTGAGAACGCACGGCTTCGTTTCTCGTCTGCGCTGACGTCGTCTGGACGGCCAGAGACAAGCTTGCTTGGCAAGATGGCGAGATGGCTGTGCTCTTAGTGTGGTACCACCCTAATCTTGGACGAAAGAGGTGACAGGAGACCTCTCTGGGAGCGGATGAAGGGGGATTTGTCTTCGCCAGGTAGCAAGGGTTGGTAGACAGGAAGCTGTGAACGCACTCTGCGTCGCTTTTAGCGCGTTTTACGTTCGGTGTGTGGCGGGGGAAGATTTTTCCCGTGGTCTCTTTCTGCAGTCGTGGAAGTAAGTACTTTGCCGAATCGTAGTGAGGGGAAGCCATGCTGTTAAAACTTTGCTTTCTTTGTGATCGGGCAGTCTCGGTTGTTCAGCGATAGTTTTCTTAAGCAATTATTTCGCTATGCAAGGCAAAGTGTTTCTTAATTTACAGAACTGGAGTAATACAGTGTGAATTTAGTATTTGGATTTTCATGCCGGTGATGATTTTGTGTTCGGATTTTCTCAAGTTAGAATACACATGTGTAGCCTTCAGGCTATGTGTAAACTTAGTGTATTTGAATTTTGTTGCTGTTTTTAACTAACTTTTCACGTCGCGTCTGTACCCGCGATTATGTTAAATATCTCTAGTTTTTCTAGTTTGATTCCGTCTTTCCTGTCTCGTATGACCGATTGCACCACATGCTCTTGTAACGGTCGGTACTTGGACCTTCAACCACACTTTTATTAATACTAGCTTTGTTCTATACAAATTCTCGCGTGTGCTTTACTTGCTCATTCTAAATTAATTTCTGCTTGTAAATGCTACGTATTTCGGCGCGGTCACACACCGTGTAGTACTTAAGAACAATGTACCGCTGCCTTCCCATACACGAGTTCGTTTGGTGCATAGTGTTCGTAAATTTGTGATCGAGATATCTGCCATCTCGTCAGAACGCCGCCGACGCTCCATTTCGCTGCCACTATCGAGTGTTCTCGTATCGTAATGTACTGCCGGCATTACGTGCGTGTCTGTGAACGAACGAATGTGTTCTCATCTACCCGTCGTGTATTTGCAAATTTCCTCCAACGTTACCTCCTTACTCGTAAAGTGCAGAAACAATTTTACTTCAGGTAGTAATTATACGATTTAATTCACTTTTGTACGAGGTGTGTGCTTAATTTGGTCTCTCCACATTTATTTGGTTGTTCATTTTACTGAATAGATTACGATTTTAAAGTATCGAATCTCTGCTTTATGATTTCGTGCTTCCTGTCCCATGTTTGATTATATATTCAATTATTTGTTAACATTAATTTTGTGTTTGTTAAAACGTCGGCTGCTCCGTTAAGGAGTGAGCAGTCGGAAAAAATTTCGATAGCGCGACTACTGTGGGCACTCGTAAAGTAATTGAGAGCAGTGAGCAGTGAGCGTCAGTTATGCTGCTCGCTCCGCAGGCCTCGCCGGCGGCGGCCTGCGCGACCCCGAGGCGGCGTGGCCCGCCGGCGTCTTCCTGCCGCCCGGCCGCGACCTCCGCCGCGCCCTCGGCCTCGACCTCGCCGTCGACCTGGGCGTCGACCTCGACCTCGACCTGCCGCCGGTGCCGGCGGCCGCCTCGCCGAGCCTCCAGCAGCCAGGTAGGCGTTCGCACGGTACTCACCTGTTCCTAGCATGTCACAGACGCCATCTCGATTTGCCATATATCTCACAGTTTTGGTTTTACAACTCACAGTAAACCGTTTCAGGACAACAGCGAATTAAAGATGATTTACAAATTCATCTCTGGAAAGGAGTTATTATAACTAAACGTAATTAAAATAATATTTACATTGAGAAACAAATATGTGGTACCGGGTATACAGCATAGATAGGACGAATGGCGTTGAGTTTCTGTAGCGTAATGGGTAGAGTGGTAGACTACAGACGCAAGGTTTTGCGTTCGAAGCTCGTCCTGTGCAAATACTTTTTTTTTTAATATTGTTATTTGTAACACACTATAGTCGTCATTTATCTACAACACTTTGTGGGATTTTCTTGTTCACATAACAGTATTATGTCATCCAGTACTCTTATGTGCTGTCTCAGTAGTTAGTAACATCGATTTGGTGATTTATGTGTGACTGAACAACGGAGAATGAAATTTCTACTGCAAGTGGTACGATCAGCAATGACATTTATGTTCTTCCTTCTCACAAATATTTGACCTTTGTTCCAAATATATATTGCGATTTTCGAGAATATGGTTAGAGACGAAACTATGGGAACGTTTAAATTTCTGATAAGTGAAATGAGTATCAATGACGTTTAGGCCAACGTTGTTCGCTAGTCAGAAGGATTTGGCCATTTACTTCCGAATATCTCGTGACTTCCGAGGGTATGAAAAGGCTGATATCTGTTGCTTCTCTCCGATATTTTGCTGCTTAGTGTCGAATATGTCGCGATTTCCGAGAGTGTGCTCACACGGATATTCGTTATTTGTCAGAAATATGTGGTAGCTTGTTTCTTAACATGTCACGATTACAGAGTGCGTGGTTTACTATGATGCTACCAGGATGACTTTAATTTCTGTTGCAAGTGAATACAGAATAGTCGGAACGGCGTCATCTCCTGGCATCTCTATATGCAGGAACGTTTTACATCTTTGCCTAACGCCAACAGGTAGTACCTCTGGGGAAGATTCTTCGGCTCGGGATATCAGCGCACGAGCAGAGGGCTTCCCTAGGACTTCCTCGGCGCTCTGCCGGCGTCAGCCGAAAGTTCTCACTGGGGAAACATTCGAGCCACCTCCCGACAGTTGCTTCCGCTACTCGACATTGTAGACCCCACGTTCGTGCCTACATTGTAAGGCACTCTAGTAATTTAACACAAAAGGAAAAGCAAGAAACTTTAGCGACCAAACGCGCGGGCCGAACTGTGGACCATAAGGTAAACAGAAACAGCCACACAAACTGACTGATAAATGGAAGAGATTGAGGGGGGCCGTTTGGTGTCTGTAAGTGGAAACAGGGAGCAGATGGGGCGGACATCCTTTCAGAGAGGAGTCGATGTGAATGTGAAATTTATTCGCACCCGACTAGGACAGCTCTATGGACTTATCCCTTGGGCAGCAATCCGAAAGAGTAGCAGGGATTCTATACTGTAATTTCGAAAATAGTGAATTTCATACGTGCAGTAACTTGCAAGAGCTAAGGTACCTCATTTCACCTGGTTTATTTAACACAATGAATGTTCTACACACACAAACACAGAGAGAGGGAGGCGCAGTGAGACATTTCTTCAGAGACAGCAGTCCTCTACCCGGGGCCGAACTGGACTCCCAGGCGAGCAGCAGCCCAGCTGACGGCCGCCTCGTGCGCTTCCAGAGGGGTCGCGCTGCAGAGGGGCTCTCGCGAGAATATGGCTAAATGCTACACAATAATACTTATCTCGGCTACGCAAACGTCACATAGTAACACAGTAGCCTCTCGATGCTTTCTCCAAGTTTACAGGGCCCTAGTTTTCCTCCACACACGCATTTGTCGCATCTGGAAGGCAACAGTGCTGGGCTCCCGGACGCCGGACTCCCGCACTGCCTGAAGAAAAGCCCAGCCAGTCAGCCAGTCTACCGCCGCACGAGCGTTCGTACCTCTTGTGGTTAATTGTTCACAATCTAAAGTAATATTTGCTAATACAGAAACTTCTGATTCAATGTCTGAAGTACCTGGCTCAGAATTTCCTATTAGGTATTTATAAATATTCATGTGCTTTTCGGTGTTTCAAGAACTTTTCCTTTTTCAGCTTTCGTTTCCCGATTTTTTGAACCAAAAAAACTTTTTCTTAATCGTTTCCTCTTCTCGCACGATTTAATAATCTGGCAAATTATGGCGTAGACACTGCTCTATTTCGCGAGCACAATATTAGATCTATAACAAGTAAATAAAATCACCTATCACTAGACATAACTAGAAAAGAAAAGAGGAACTAAACGATAAAAACGTTTTTAAACTTACCAGGATATTAAAATGTCGTCCCCGTCACGACACTCTGATTCCCACGCAAACACGCACCCTGCCTCAGCCTCGTATCAACACTTAACACTATTAGAGGTTAAATATAACCTTGGCAGAGAAACGGGTAAATTGGTGAATCATGGTAATACAAAAAGCCTTTGGTCACTTACCAAACAGCATCAAAAGTCTGACAGATAGGCAGCGACCATTCAAAAAGAAACGAAAAGTATTTCTGAGCGACAACTTCTTCTACTCAGTGGTTGAATTAATATGTACAATTTACAATATATATCTAGAAACTTCATTATGGAACGTAATACTCATGATCTATCAGAATGTTTCAAATGTTTGTAGACCTTATGCGACTTAACTACGCTGTCATCAGTCCCTAAACTTACAAACTACTTATGAACTAACTAAGGCTAAGGACGGCACAAATATCCATGCCCGAGAGAGGATTCGAACCCCAGACTGTAGTGGCCGTGCAAACCGTGACTGGAGGGCCTCAGTCCCCTCGGCCACTGCCTCATGATCTATGGAAGAAGTATTAATGTAATCTAAACTGAGGCATCCTTGTATTTGTACGTTAGTGAATGATTTATGATTAATATGGACTTTCCACCCACCTCATTTACCGATTTTCTTCAAATGATGAGAAACGGAATCCTGTTAGGAATAAATTTGAATGTGTACTGCTGAGGGTACTGTTCTTGAAATTAAGTTGGTGACTGTTGGCTGAATAAATGAAATGACGGCCTAATAAATGAGGACACGCTGGTGGCCTTGCAGCCTCGCCGGTCACTCTTATCCCACTGAGGAACTGTCCTCACATTTGGCTGATGGCGGCAACTCGAGTTCAATGTTCGCGCACGGCTCACAGACAGTGCCCGCCCCGCCTGTATGAGGCGGCGGACTGTCCGGTTCCTGCAGCCCTCCGCCTATTGGTCAAAACTGACGGCCTTCATTAGCACACCAACACCTGTAGAAGCAGCTAGTCAGTCGTCTGACGTAAATCTAATTCGTATAAAGCAACTACAGTCCTGCACGTGGACGAAAAGCTTAGAAATTCCGAAATGTGGCGCTACAGAAGAATGCGGGAGATTGTATGGCTAACTGTGCTGTGCACTGGTCAACGCAACTACAGGACCCAGCTTCTGATGTACCGTCGTCGCCAGAATGGACTAAATCATGCGAAGTCTTCTGTCGGTTCCGCGGAGCGGTGATCAACCCAGCTAGTGGTGGCAATAACAGAAAGTTGAAATGTTCAAATGTTTGTAACTACGGGGTCATCAGTCCCTAATCTTACAAACTGCTTATGAACTACCTAATACTAAGGGCGGCACAAATATTCATGCCCGAGGGGGGGGGGATTCGAACCCCCGACCGTAGTGGCCTCGCAGACTCTGACTGGCACGCCGCAGAACGCTCGGCCACCGCGGCCGGCACAGAAAGTTGCTGCAGGGGAGTAGCTGTTGACTTGTGTCGACGTCTACACAGACCCTCTGCAAATGACATTTGAATGCCCGGCAGAGGGTTCATTAACCACTTTCATGACCTTTCTCTACCGTTCCATTCTCTAATAGCGCACGGGACGAAAGAACACCTAAATCGTTCCGTTTTTGATCTGATTTGGTCATGTCTCCCTATGTAGGTGGGTGCTACCAAATATTTTCACATTCAGAAGTAAATGTCGGTGACTTAAATTTCGCAAATAGATATCGCCGCAACGAATGATGTTCTTTTAATGATTTCCACCTCAAATGGTGCAACATTTCCGTGGCGCTTTCTCCCTTGTAACGTGGTAAACAAAACGATCTGCTCTTCTCTGGACCTTCTCAATGTCCTCCGTCAGTCCCACAATGGACGACGTTACTCCAGGGTAGGACGCAGCATCGAGCTGTTGCATCTTCGAAGCGTTCTGCGAATGAAACGTAACCTTTGGTTCGCCTTGCCCGCAATATTTTCTGTGTGTTCCCTCCAGTCTGATTTGTTCATAATTGTAACTCATAGGTGTTTGGTAGAATTTACAACCTTAAGGTTTGACTGATTTATTTTGTAGTAGAAGTGCAGCAGATTTCTTTTAGTGGGCATGTGTGTTGCTTCACACTTTTCATTATTTAGTGTTAATTGCGAATTTTCGCACTATGTAGAAACTTGGTCAAATACGCTTTGCAGTTGCTTTTGATCCTCTGTTGACTTCAAAAATGTTCAAATGTTTGTAGAACTTATGGGACTTAACTACGGGGTCATCAGTCCCTAAGCTTACAAACTACTTATGACCTTGCTAATTCTAAGACGGCACAAATATCCATGTAAGAGGGGGATTCGAACCCCCGACCGTAGTGGCCGTGCAGACCGTGACTGAAGCGCCTCAGTCCCCTCGGCCACCGCGGCAGGCTCTGTTGACTTCACTAACCGATAAACGACAGCATCTTCGGCGAAGAGTCGAAGGGAGCTATACTGATTGTCTCCTAAGTCATTTATAATCACAAGGAAAAGTAGGGGACCTATAACTCTGCCAAACGAATTAAACAAGCACTTGGGTGCAGATAGTGTAGTGAGCAGGTAGTTCAATGATGCAAAAACAACGAGACTTACCCGAAGCTATGGGCACGGAGAGCCATAGGAAGGTTGGAAGCGGAGGACACGCAGAGGGAGGTGGCTGCAGCTGTTTGATTGATCCAAAGTGTAATGCCCAGAACTGGTCGCGATTTCAGAGAACACGAAACGCTAAAAGAAGGTAAGGCCAAGGCTGTCCACGTGCAGCGTCAACAAGAGATGACCGTTGCATCCGGCTAACAGACGTCCAGGCAGGAGGCTGACTGCAACACACACACCCCCTGACAGCAGCAGCGAGTGCGACACGAGCGCCAGCAGCGGGAATGTGGCACATTAATGTCGTTCGTAGTGGCCAGCCAGTAAGCTGGCGGCCGCGGCTCGGGTCCCCAGGTGGTGCCGGCGCCCGCAGGCGGCCAGTGGGCAGCCGCCCATCTCTGTGCAGCCTTACTGGCTGGCTACTGTGGCACACTCACTGGTTCGTAGTGGCCAGCCAGTAAGCTGGCGGCTGTGGCGGCTGCGGCTCGGTCAGGCTGACGCAGCACGGGTTGTCGTGAGGCCTCGTCTCTAGGTTGTGCCAGCCACAGAGGATAAAAGGCAGTACAGCTGCCTTCAGGCACACGAGGTGTGTTGAGCTTCCCCCACTCCCCGAGTACCTGTGCCTCGCGATGCCTCGTAAGCTACGCCTTTGCCGGCGACGTATTTTCGGCTGCTTGGAGCGGTAAACCGTCTAGTGCGTTTCATTGTCTGTTTCAGTTACAGTTTACAGATACACTGTAAGTCTACCTGATGCAGATATTAGCGTGCGTCGACATTTCTCTGCTTCAACTGCTTTTACTAATTTGCATCATGACCCTCATGACCTCGCGATAGAATGACGATAGCTGCAACATTGGCGATCGAACTACTCAACACCATGAGGCACATCTACGACGCTCACTCCAGACGTAACGTAACACACGTCCGCTCGGCTGAGGCCTCTGATGGCGCGCATCCGTTCCCAGTTGTTCGGCGCAGCTCTCCCATTGGCTGAAGGCACACCGTGACCGTCCGCCAACCTGCTGGCTAGCAGCCTCTGGTGCCACAAGAAAGTCTCTGCTGTTCCCTTAGCAAGCAGATGTTGGCCATCCCGCCATCGCTAAACGCACTACAATCTCTGTCGTCTCACCACCTCTGCCACACAAACACGGCGAGGGAAGTGGGTGGTGAAGCCTGGCTCCTTCTTTATTTAATTCACTTTTGCGTCCACTGTCCCTAATTCAAATCTGCACTGTGACAAAAGAATGACGTGAACTGCCAACTAAGCGCGTCTATAATTAAGGATTCAACCAATCTGTTGGCATTAATAGAAATGAATAACGAATATAGTAGGATAAAATAATGAAGCGAACTAACAGTACCGCATAACAATGAATCAGTAACACCACGGCACATATTACAGCCCAGTGTCCTTCAGGGGTTATCCCTTTTTCCAGCAGTTTATGATGTACGATAATTTTTTTCCTTTGTATAGGTGATACTGAAGAGTTTTATATAGGTTAAGAACAGCGTACTGAAATTAGGCACTTGTAAAATAAATTTATTACAGGTGATCTATTTCGGTTCAAATCAGGATGTCTGTACAGGTCACGCAGTTTTTCGTGGCCCCTCTCTGATCGGCGGAAGTCGACTGAGTTCGTGTGTCTACGGAATGTTGATGCTCTCTACCAACCTTACCTCGCAACAGCCTTGTACTTCGTAGACGTCGTCAGTGTATTGTTGATTTGTGCTTGGTATTGATTATTGTCTTCCGCTTTGTTGTTTCAGAATTAAAGTCAGTTACGACAGTAAAAAAGAGGCAGAAAGCGTTGCTACACCCGCTTAAGAAGTCTCTTTAAAAAATTAATATTTCGTAGATATACATTCCAGTTTTCTTTTACTCAAACATTAAACTGACAAATATTATTTTATATACATAGAATATATGACTTCAACTGCTATTGGGCAAAGCTGAAAATGTGTACCCAGCCGGGATTCGAACCCGGGTCTCCTGCTTTCTAGGCAGTTGCGCTGACCCCTACACCACTGGGGACACAGTGATCACCGCACCTGCAAGGACTACCCATGCACGCCTCCCGTCAGATACAAATTCCCAGCTTCGCCCTGCCCATAGTACTCAAACTCGTAGTTTAACTAATTCCCGTAAGAGTAAGGGCTTCAAACTTGCCCACCCCTCCCCACTAACGATAGGATCATTGCCCGTCACCGGCATATTATATATATATACATGTGGCGTCTGTTCGGAAAGAACAGACGTCACATTCTGATCCAGCAGCTGTTATTATTTAATATTCATAGAATATATGACTTCAACTGCTATTGGGCAAAGCTGAAAATGTGTACCCAGCCGGGATTCGAACCCGGGTCTCCTGCTTTCTAGGCAGTTGCGCTGACCCCTACACCACTGGGGACACAGTGATCACCGCACCTGCAAGGACTACCCATGCACGCCTCCCGTCAGATACAAATTCCCAGCTTCGCCCTGCCCATAGTACTCAAACTCGTAGTTTAACTAATTCCCGTAAGAGTAAGGGCTTCAAACTTGCCCACCCCTCCCCACTAACGATAGGATCATTGCCCGTCACCGGCATATTATATATATATACATGTGGCGTCTGTTCGGAAAGAACAGACGTCACATTCTGATCCAGCAGCTGTTATTATTTAATATTCATAGAATATATGACTTCAACTGCTATTGGGCAAAGCTGAAAATGTGTACCCAGCCGGGATTCGAACCCGGGTCTCCTGCTTTCTAGGCAGTTGCGCTGACCCCTACACCACTGGGGACACAGTGATCACCGCACCTGCAAGGACTACCCATGCACGCCTCCCGTCAGATACAAATTCCCAGCTACGCCCTGCCCATAGTACTCAAACTCGTAGTTTAACTAATTCCCGTAAGAGTAAGGGCTTCAAACTTGCCCACCCCTCCCCACTAACGATAGGATCATTGCCCGTCACCGGCATATTATATATATATACATGTGGCGTCTGTTCGGAAAGAACAGACGTCACATTCTGATCCAGCAGCTGTTATTATTTAATATTCATAGAATATATGACTTCAACTGCTATTGGGCAAAGCTGAAAATGTGTACCCAGCCGGGATTCGAACCCGGGTCTCCTGCTTTCTAGGCAGTTGCGCTGACCCCTACACCACTGGGGACACAGTGATCACCGCACCTGCAAGGACTACCCATGCACGCCTCCCGTCAGATACAAATTCCCAGCTTCGCCCTGCCCATAGTACTCAAACTCGTAGTTTAACTAATTCCCGTAAGAGTAAGGGCTTCAAACTTGCCCACCCCTCCCCACTAACGATAGGATCATTGCCCGTCACCGGCATATTATATATATATATACATGTGGCGTCTGTTCGGAAAGAACAGACGTCACATTCTGATCCAGCAGCTGTTATTATTTAATATTCATAGAATATATGACTTCAACTGCTATTGGGCAAAGCTGAAAATGTGTACCCAGCCGGGATTCGAACCCGGGTCTCCTGCTTTCTAGGCAGTTGCGCTGACCCCTACACCACTGGGGACACAGTGATCACCGCACCTGCAAGGACTACCCATGCACGCCTCCCGTCAGATACAAATTCCCAGCTTCGCCCTGCCCATAGTACTCAAACTCGTAGTTTAACTAATTCCCGTAAGAGTAAGGGCTTCAAACTTGCCCACCCCTCCCCACTAACGATAGGATCATTGCCCGTCACCGGCATATTATATATATATACATGTGGCGTCTGTTCGGAAAGAACAGACGTCACATTCTGATCCAGCAGCTGTTATTATTTAATATTCATAGAATATATGACTTCAACTGCTATTGGGCAAAGCTGAAAATGTGTACCCAGCCGGGATTCGAACCCGGGTCTCCTGCTTTCTAGGCAGTTGCGCTGACCCCTACACCACTGGGGACACAGTGATCACCGCACCTGCAAGGACTACCCATGCACGCCTCCCGTCAGATACAAATTCCCAGCTTCGCCCTGCCCATAGTACTCAAACTCGTAGTTTAACTAATTCCCGTAAGAGTAAGGGCTTCAAACTTGCCCACCCCTCCCCACTAACGATAGGATCATTGCCCGTCACCGGCATATTATATATATATACATGTGGCGTCTGTTCGGAAAGAACAGACGTCACATTCTGATCCAGCAGCTGTTATTATTTAATATTCATAGAATATATGACTTCAACTGCTATTGGGCAAAGCTGAAAATGTGTACCCAGCCGGGATTCGAACCCGGGTCTCCTGCTTTCTAGACAGTTGCGCTGACCCCTACACCACTGGGGACACAGTGATCACCGCACCTGCAAGGACTACCCATGCACGCCTCCCGTCAGATACAAATTCCCAGCTTCGCCCTGCCCATAGTACTCAAACTCGTAGTTTAACTAATTCCCGTAAGAGTAAGGGCTTCAAACTTGCCCACCCCTCCCCACTAACGATAGGATCATTGCCCGTCACCGGCATATTATATATATATATACATGTGGCGTCTGTTCGGAAAGAACAGACGTCACATTCTGATCCAGCAGCTGTTATTATTTAATATTCATAGAATATATGACTTCAACTGCTATTGGGCAAAGCTGAAAATGTGTACCCAGCCGGGATTCGAACCCGGGTCTCCTGCTTTCTAGGCAGTTGCGCTGACCCCTACACCACTGGGGACACAGTGATCACCGCACCTGCAAGGACTACCCATGCACGCCTCCCGTCAGATACAAATTCCCAGCTTCGCCCTGCCCATAGTACTCAAACTCGTAGTTTAACTAATTCCCGTAAGAGTAAGGGCTTCAAACTTGCCCACCCCTCCCCACTAACGATAGGATCATTGCCCGTCACCGGCATATTATATATATATATACATGTGGCGTCTGTTCGGAAAGAACAGACGTCACATTCTGATCCAGCAGCTGTTATGATTTAATATTCATAGAATATATGACTTCAACTGCTATTGGGCAAAGCTGAAAATGTGTACCCAGCCGGGATTCGAACCCGGGTCTCCTGCTTTCTAGGCAGTTGCGCTGACCCCTACACCACTGGGGACACAGTGATCACCGCACCTGCAAGGACTACCCATGCACGCCTCCCGTCAGATACAAATTCCCAGCTTCGCCCTGCCCATAGTACTCAAACTCGTAGTTTAACTAATTCCCGTAAGAGTAAGGGCTTCAAACTTGCCCACCCCTCCCCACTAACGATAGGATCATTGCCCGTCACCGGCATATTATATATATATACATGTGGCGTCTGTTCGGAAAGAACAGACGTCACATTCTGATTCAGCAGCTGTTATTATTTAATATTCATAGAATATATGACTTCAACTGCTATTGGGCAAAGCTGAAAATGTGTACCCAGCCGGGATTCGAACCCGGGTCTCCTGCTTTCTAGGCAGTTGCGCTGACCCCTACACCACTGGGGACACAGTGATCACCGCACCTGCAAGGACTACCCATGCACGCCTCCCGTCAGATACAAATTCCCAGCTTCGCCCTGCCCATAGTACTCAAACTCGTAGTTTAACTAATTCCCGTAAGAGTAAGGGCTTCAAACTTGCCCACCCCTCCCCACTAACGATAGGATCATTGCCCGTCACCGGCATATTATATATATATACATGTGGCGTCTGTTCGGAAAGAACAGACGTCACATTCTGATCCAGCAGCTGTTATTATTTAATATTCATAGAATATATGACTTCAACTGCTATTGGGCAAAGCTGAAAATGTGTACCCAGCCGGGATTCGAACCCGGGTCTCCTGCTTTCTAGGCAGTTGCGCTGACCCCTACACCACTGGGGACACAGTGATCACCGCACCTGCAAGGACTACCCATGCACGCCTCCCGTCAGATACAAATTCCCAGCTTCGCCCTGCCCATAGTACTCAAACTCGTAGTTTAACTAATTCCCGTAAGAGTAAGGGCTTCAAACTTGCCCACCCCTCCCCACTAACGATAGGATCATTGCCCGTCACCGGCATATTATATATATATACATGTGGCGTCTGTTCGGAAAGAACAGACGTCACATTCTGATCCAGCAGCTGTTATTATTTAATATTCTTAGAATAGATGACTTCAACTGCTATTGGGCAAAGCTGAAAATGTGTACCCAGCCGGGATTCGAACCCGGGTCTCCTGCTTTCTAGGCAGTTGCGCTGACCCCTACACCACTTGGGACACTGAAAGCAGGAGACCCGGGTTCGAATCCCGGCTGGGTACACATTTTCAGCTTTGCCCAATAGCAGTTGAAGTCATATATTCTATGAATATTAAATAATAACAGCTGCTGGATCAGAATGTGACGTCTGTTCTTTCCGAACAGACGCCACATGTATATATATATAATATGCCGGTGACGGGCAATGATCCTATCGTTAGTGGGGAGGGGTGGGCAAGTTTGAAGCCCTTACTCTTACGGGAATTAGTTAAACTACGAGTTTGAGTACTATGGGCAGGGCGAAGCTGGGAATTTGTATCTGACGGGAGGCGTGCATGGGTAGTCCTTGCAGGTGCGGTGATCACTGTGTCCCCAGTGGTGTAGGGGTCAGCGCAACTGCCTAGAAAGCAGGAGACCCGGGTTCGAATCCCGGCTGGGTACACATTTTCAGCTTTGCCCAATAGCAGTTGAAGTCATATATTCTATGAATATTAAATAATAACAGCTGCTGGATCAGAATGTGACGTCTGTTCTTTCCGAACAGACGCCACATGTATATATATATAATATGCCGGTGACGGGCAATGATCCTATCGTTAGTGGGGAGGGGTGGGCAAGTTTGAAGCCCTTACTCTTACGGGAATTAGTTAAACTACGAGTTTGAGTACTATGGGCAGGGCGAAGCTGGGAATTTGTATCTGACGGGAGGCGTGCATGGGTAGTCCTTGCAGGTGCGGTGATCACTGTGTCCCCAGTGGTGTAGGGGTCAGCGCAACTGCCTAGAAAGCAGGAGACCCGGGTTCGAATCCCGGCTGGGTACACATTTTCAGCTTTGCCCAATAGCAGTTGAAGTCATATATTCTATGAATATTAAATAATAACAGCTGCTGGATCAGAATGTGACGTCTGTTCTTTCCGAACAGACGCCACATGTATATATATATAATATGCCGGTGACGGGCAATGATCCTATCGTTAGTGGGGAGGGGTGGGCAAGTTTGAAGCCCTTACTCTTACGGGAATTAGTTAAACTACGAGTTTGAGTACTATGGGCAGGGCGAAGCTGGGAATTTGTATCTGACGGGAGGCGTGCATGGGTAGTCCTTGCAGGTGCGGTGATCACTGTGTCCCCAGTGGTGTAGGGGTCAGCGCAACTGCCTAGAAAGCAGGAGACCCGGGTTCGAATCCCGGCTGGGTACACATTTTCAGCTTTGCCCAATAGCAGTTGAAGTCATATATTCTATGAATATTAAATAATAACAGCTGCTGGATCAGAATGTGACGTCTGTTCTTTCCGAACAGACGCCACATGTATATATATATAATATGCCGGTGACGGGCAATGATCCTATCGTTAGTGGGGAGGGGTGGGCAAGTTCGAAGCCCTTGCTCTTACGGGAATTAGTTAAACTACGAGTTTGAGTACTATGGGCAGGGCGAAGCTGGGAATTTGTATCTGACGGGAGGCGTGCATGGGTAGTCCTTGCAGGTGCGGTGATCACTGTGTCCCCAGGGGTGTAGGGGTCAGCGCAACTGCCTAGAAAGCAGGAGACCCGGGTTCGAATCCCGGCTGGGTACACATTTTCAGCTTTGCCCAATAGCAGTTGAAGTCATATATTCTATGAATATTAAATAATAACAGCTGCTGGATCAGAATGTGACGTCTGTTCTTTCCGAACAGACGCCACATGTATATATATATAATATGCCGGTGACGGGCAATGATCCTATCGTTAGTGGGGAGGGGTGGGCAAGTTTGAAGCCCTTACTCTTACGGGAATTAGTTAAACTACGAGTTTGAGTACTATGGGCAGGGCGAAGCTGGGAATTTGTATCTGACGGGAGGCGTGCATGGGTAGTCCTTGCAGGTGCGGTGATCACTGTGTCCCCAGTGGTGTAGGGGTCAGCGCAACTGCCTAGAAAGCAGGAGACCCGGGTTCGAATCCCGGCTGGGTACACATTTTCAGCTTTGCCCAATAGCAGTTGAAGTCATATATTCTATGAATATTAAATAATAACAGCTGCTGGATCAGAATGTGACGTCTGTTCTTTCCGAACAGACGCCACATGTATATATATATATAATATGCCGGTGACGGGCAATGATCCTATCGTTAGTGGGGAGGGGTGGGCAAGTTTGAAGCCCTTACTCTTACGGGAATTAGTTAAACTACGAGTTTGAGTACTATGGGCAGGGCGAAGCTGGGAATTTGTATCTGACGGGAGGCGTGCATGGGTAGTCCTTGCAGGTGCGGAGATCACTGTGTCCCCAGTGGTGTAGGGGTCAGCGCAACTGCCTAGAAAGCAGGAGACCCGGGTTCGAATCCCGGCTGGGTACACATTTTCAGCTTTGCCCAATAGCAGTTGAAGTCATCTATTCTATGAATATTAAATAATAACAGCTGCTGGATCAGAATGTGACGTCTGTTCTTTCCGAACAGACGCCACATGTATATATATATAATATGCCGGTGACGGGCAATGATCCTATCGTTAGTGGGGAGGGGTGGGCAAGTTTGAAGCCCTTACTCTTACGGGAATTAGTTAAACTACGAGTTTGAGTACTATGGGCAGGGCGTAGCTGGGAATTTGTATCTGACGGGAGGCGTGCATGGGTAGTCCTTGCAGGTGCGGTGATCACTGTGTCCCCAGTGGTGTAGGGGTCAGCGCAACTGCCTAGAAAGCAGGAGACCCGGGTTCGAATCCCGGCTGGGTACACATTTTCAGCTTTGCCCAATAGCAGTTGAAGTCATATATTCTATGAATATTAAATAATAACAGCTGCTGGATCAGAATGTGACGTCTGTTCTTTCCGAACAGACGCCACATGTATATATATATAATATGCCGGTGACGGGCAATGATCCTATCGTTAGTGGGGAGGGGTGGGCAAGTTTGAAGCCCTTACTCTTACGGGAATTAGTTAAACTACGAGTTTGAGTACTATGGGCAGGGCGAAGCTGGGAATTTGTATCTGACGGGAGGCGTGCATGGGTAGTCCTTGCAGGTGCGGTGATCACTGTGTCCCCAGTGGTGTAGGGGTCAGCGCAACTGCCTAGAAAGCAGGAGACCCGGGTTCGAATCCCGGCTGGGTACACATTTTCAGCTTTGCCCAATAGCAGTTGAAGTCATATATTCTATGAATATTAAATAATAACAGCTGCTGGATCAGAATGTGACGTCTGTTCTTTCCGAACAGACGCCACATGTATATATATATAATATGCCGGTGACGGGCAATGATCCTATCGTTAGTGGGGAGGGGTGGGCAAGTTTGAAGCCCTTACTCTTACGGGAATTAGTTAAACTACGAGTTTGAGTACTATGGGCAGGGCGAAGCTGGGAATTTGTATCTGACGGGAGGCGTGCATGGGTAGTCCTTGCAGGTGCGGTGATCACTGTGTCCCCAGTGGTGTAGGGGTCAGCGCAACTGCCTAGAAAGCAGGAGACCCGGGTTCGAATCCCGGCTGGGTACACATTTTCAGCTTTGCCCAATAGCAGTTGAAGTCATATATTCTATGAATATTAAATAATAACAGCTGCTGGATCAGAATGTGACGTCTGTTCTTTCCGAACAGACGCCACATGTATATATATATAATATGCCGGTGACGGGCAATGATCCTATCGTTAGTGGGGAGGGGTGGGCAAGTTTGAAGCCCTTACTCTTACGGGAATTAGTTAAACTACGAGTTTGAGTACTATGGGCAGGGCGAAGCTGGGAATTTGTATCTGACGGGAGGCGTGCATGGGTAGTCCTTGCAGGTGCGGTGATCACTGTGTCCCCAGTGGTGTAGGGGTCAGCGCAACTGCCTAGAAAGCAGGAGACCCGGGTTCGAATCCCGGCTGGGTACACATTTTCAGCTTTGCCCAATAGCAGTTGAAGTCATATATTCTATGAATATTAAATAATAACAGCTGCTGGATCAGAATGTGACGTCTGTTCTTTCCGAACAGACGCCACATGTATATATATATAATATGCCGGTGACGGGCAATGATCCTATCGTTAGTGGGGAGGGGTGGGCAAGTTTGAAGCCCTTACTCTTACGGGAATTAGTTAAACTACGAGTTTGAGTACTATGGGCAGGGCGAAGCTGGGAATTTGTATCTGACGGGAGGCGTGCATGGGTAGTCCTTGCAGGTGCGGTGATCACTGTGTCCCCAGTGGTGTAGGGGTCAGCGCAACTGCCTAGAAAGCAGGAGACCCGGGTTCGAATCCCGGCTGGGTACACATTTTCAGCTTTGCCCAATAGCAGTTGAAGTCATATATTCTATGAATATTAAATAATAACAGCTGCTGGATCAGAATGTGACGTCTGTTCTTTCCGAACAGACGCCACATGTATATATATATAATATGCCGGTGACGGGCAATGATCCTATCGTTAGTGGGGAGGGGTGGGCAAGTTCGAAGCCCTTGCTCTTACGGGAATTAGTTAAACTACGAGTTTGAGTACTATGGGCAGGGCGAAGCTGGGAATTTGTATCTGACGGGAGGCGTGCATGGGTAGTCCTTGCAGGTGCGGTGATCACTGTGTCCCCAGGGGTGTAGGGGTCAGCGCAACTGCCTAGAAAGCAGGAGACCCGGGTTCGAATCCCGGCTGGGTACACATTTTCAGCTTTGCCCAATAGCAGTTGAAGTCATATATTCTATGAATATTAAATAATAACAGCTGCTGGATCAGAATGTGACGTCTGTTCTTTCCGAACAGACGCCACATGTATATATATATAATATGCCGGTGACGGGCAATGATCCTATCGTTAGTGGGGAGGGGTGGGCAAGTTTGAAGCCCTTACTCTTACGGGAATTAGTTAAACTACGAGTTTGAGTACTATGGGCAGGGCGAAGCTGGGAATTTGTATCTGACGGGAGGCGTGCATGGGTAGTCCTTGCAGGTGCGGTGATCACTGTGTCCCCAGTGGTGTAGGGGTCAGCGCAACTGCCTAGAAAGCAGGAGACCCGGGTTCGAATCCCGGCTGGGTACACATTTTCAGCTTTGCCCAATAGCAGTTGAAGTCATATATTCTATGAATATTAAATAATAACAGCTGCTGGATCAGAATGTGACGTCTGTTCTTTCCGAACAGACGCCACATGTATATATATATAATATGCCGGTGACGGGCAATGATCCTATCGTTAGTGGGGAGGGGTGGGCAAGTTTGAAGCCCTTAATCTTACGGGAATTAGTTAAACTACGAGTTTGAGTACTATGGGCAGGGCGAAGCTGGGAATTTGTATCTGACGGGAGGCGTGCATGGGTAGTCCTTGCAGGTGCGGTGATCACTGTGTCCCCAGTGGTGTAGGGGTCAGCGCAACTGCCTAGAAAGCAGGAGACCCGGGTTCGAATCCCGGCTGGGTACACATTTTCAGCTTTGCCCAATAACAGTTGAAGTCATATATTCTATGAATATTAAATAATAACAGCTGCTGGATCAGAATGTGACGTCTGTTCTTTCCGAACAGACGCCACATGTATATATATAAATATTATTTTGTTGCATCGGTGATGATTTAACCCGTCACATTTTGTTTCTTTTAAAGCCTGTAAGCTATACGCCGTAGGCTGGCGGCAGTGGGAGAAAGAGGTGGGGCTTGTTCTAGCAGCCAATGCGCAGCGAGCAGAATGCAAGCTTCAGCTGCCAACATTCTCCGCTCAGGGGCCGCGTTTAAGTGCGTGATCTGTAACCGAGGAAAACAAATACATGACGTGTGAACAATGCAGTATGTGGTTGGTAACATTAGTAGATGATATACTGTATACATTGTTATACATAATAAGGAAAAGTAGATACAAAATTCAAATTCAAATGTTCAAATGTTTGTAAAGCTTATGGGACTTAACTACGGGGTCATCAGTCCCTAAACTTACAAACTACTTATGAACTACTTACGGACTAGGACGGCACAAATATCCATGCCCGAGGGGGATTCGAACCCCGGACCGTAGTGGCCGTGCTGACCGTGACTGGAGCGCCTCAGTCGCCTCGGCCACCGCGGCCGGCAAGTAGGTACAGAATGGTGTACATTTCAGTAGTGGGATCACGACAACACTTTAAAAGCTGTTGCATGCATTCTTTACACAAGATGATGATTGCTATATCACTTGAAATATGAGCATAATGTCATCATAGGTCAAATATCCACGTCAGAACACGTCACCATTACAAAGTTACTGCTATTGGCGACAATGTCGACTATTAAAAAGTATTTTTTTCTCTTTTTCTACGTCTAAAACTCTCTAATAATTTTATGAGTGTGTGTGTGTTTTTTTAAATAGTGAGTAGGTCTGCTATGGTCCTAAGTACTGATACTCTTCTATTCCATTGTGCATAACCTCTATTTATGTTCCTTGTTTATTTATTAATAGACTGAGATGATAATCTTTTATTTACAAACATCGGTTTTAACTTCAAGTGAATCTATCGTATTATGAAATTACTGATATATAAAATTATACAGAGCTTTTTTTTTTTTTTTTTTTTTTTTTCCCAGTTACGATCCTTATCTTCAACTAGCAAGCACTGTACATTATCAAAGTTAAAGTGTCATACACCATAGAAGCAGGCTATAAACATGACAGAAATGTATTACTGGTGTATTTACTATCTCTTTTGTCTATTTAGCCATTTTCTAGTATTTAAATGTAACATTATCGAGAAATATTTCTAGTTAAAGTACTTGTGTACTATTGGTACCAAGTGTACCTTATCAAAGTGAAAATATTTTTAAATATATGTCATTGAGCAGGCAATAAAGATCGTGACAGAAATTTCTGTAATATTTACATTTGTGCTAACATTACACTTGTACAGTTTTGTACATAGTTACTGTCTCCATTTAAAAAAAATTTAATTATCACTTTTATAGTACTGTACACAGACATGAGTAACATGTCCACATATCCCCGGCTGCCTGCTGTTGCAGACCCGTTCCTGCGCACTGGCGAGGACGCCGTGCAGGCGGTGCGCCGCCTGCTGTCGCTGGGCGCGCCGTTCTTCGGGCGGTTCCCGCACGCGGCTGCGCTGCTGCGCCACCAGCGGGAGCGGCTGGCCAACGGGCTGGCCGGCCACCGGCTGGGCAGCATCCGCCCGCGCTCGCCCTTCTACCGCTGGCCGGCCGCAGACGCCGCCGGCACCGGCTTCTGAGCGACGGACCGGGGCACTCGCGCCGTGTAGCGTCACTAAACACTACACTATTTACAACTCAAAAACTCCTACACGGTACTACACAACTACAATGGTACATATTATTTGCCATTGATTGTATATTAAGTGGACAATATTGTGCATATTGATAATTAAAATTTTATGTATAAAACTATTTATTTTATATCTAGTTCATAATATTTTTACTGTAATCAATTATTTGTAAATATTAAGATGTAAATTTAATAAAACAATTTTTGGCATAATGAATCTTACTCTTAACTTGCAGAAAAACATCGTGGAAATTATTTCCTATTCATAACATAACATGTTACGCACGGAAATGATACGGGAAAAGACTGGAAGCAAAACCATAATTAAACACATTGGACACCAAAATATACTTCACTTTAAATCGAGAGTCCTGCTTCCTCACTTCAGTTATATCTGGCATAAACTCAAAATAATCAAATTCCACAATTACAACTTATCCCACAAGTGGCTGCTGAGACACACTGTTGTCAGAAAAGGTCATTATCACGAGTCCAGTAAAACTTTTCAAACCGATGACATTCGAGGTATTACTTGTTCACTAAGACATTTGTATCAGTAGCAGTTGCACTGCTATAGATGATTCATATTTTCTCAGACAAACTGTTAATAGACACATGCCAAAAACCAACATACATTCACAAAGCTTTTATTTCTTACTAAATCTCCACAAACAAACAACTGTAGCAAATGCAGGTAAAATATTATAAAAATTACTGTATTTGAAGAAGATTCAGCTATTAAGCAAATATTTTAAACTACTATTCAGCAATAGTCTGACAAATTGTATGGCCATAGAAACACTTGTTAGCAAATACATAATTACATTCTAGCAAAGTAAGAGATGCTAGAGACAGAATTTATCTTTGGTATCTCTTTTAGTACACTTCACTACACAAAAACACTTATGGTTCCCTTATTTTTATCAAATATTCTGCTCACAATAATCCAAAGAATGATATCAAGAATTTTTACAGGTATGCTTTTAAATATATCAGCATAATGGAGTGAAAATAAGACTTTATATTAATAAGTTGAAAATATTATTCAAAACATCCCACAATTCAAAATTAAATGGTTAATTATGTACAGAGATATACAAAGGATGTTGAAATACATTGTTTTTGATTCATCATACTTTTAGTCTTTCTATTGGAGGTATCACATGATGTTCAAACATTAGGGAAAGTAGTTAATGTGGCATTTAGAACTTTGCTTCACCCTGAGAATGTACATGCATAACCCAACTGACAAGGCGACCTCACGCTATAAGCAGAAAATCCGACTTCGTCTCCCAGCCTAGCACAAATTTTCATGTTTATCAGACACATGCATATCTATAGATGGTACAACACTATCAGTAAAAAATTTCGAAACAATAATGTTACAGACACCTTGCACCTTGAGTGCTGTAATTCAAATTTTGATTTTAATGGTTCAATAATTGAACATATGAATGTCATTGATGTAAAAGCAGTTGATTGCTAACGTTTTTATCAACGACTGATAATATCAGAGTGATGTAATGGGGACGATGATAATTCATTAATCAGAGGGACTAGATTTGCAAAATTTCAACTGTTGCTCTGTCCTTTTCAGCTATACTAGTCACTGGCAATAATTACTGCAGATATAAGAATAATTATATTTGAACACAAAATTCCTCCTGTTGCTTCTCTTATGCAAATTAGTGAACATCTCAAATATATGAGGAAAACTCCAAATAAGGTAAGGTAAGGTAAGGTTTTGTAGCCCAAGCAAATGAGTAATTGAGTGAGACAACTGTCACACTATCAGCTTAACTGTTAATGCATCCTGACTGCTATTCAGGGCAATACACAGAAGAACGAGAATTTGAAAATCTGTTAGAGCAAGATAAATTTCGCTTTAGGAAAGTTAAAGGTTCCTGTGAGACAACTGAAACGTGGTGCTTTAACAATGGAGGCAAGACTGATGAAAAAAATCAAGACATATTCATCGACATTTGTCGACTTAGAAAAAGCGTTCGAAAGTGTAAAGTGGTACAAGGAGTTCCTAATTCTGAGAAAACTAGACTAAAGCTATAGTGAAAGACTGGAAATACACAGTATGTACCATAATCTTGAGTGACTACTAAGCCTGGAAGACCAGAAACGAAATACTTGGATTAAAAAGAGTGAAACCGACGGATGAGGTATTTCATTCCAAATGTTCAATCTATATATTTCAGAGACAATGACGGAAATAAAAGAAAGGTTCAAGACTGGGATAAACATTCAGGACGAAAGTATACCAGTGATAGTTTTTGCTGAATGGGATTAACAGTCTAATGAGTATACAGAACCGACTGAGTGTAAATCAGAGAAAGAAAAATATAATGATAAGTAGCAAAAAATAAAATTTATATTTGGTGTTTGGGGATCAGGCCAAGTTAATGAAATCTATTTTCTTGGAAGCAAAGTTACACATGCTGGACGAATAATGGGAGACAAAAAAGTAGAGAAGCATTGGCAAATAGAGCATTCATGGCCAAGAGCAGTCTACAAGTATTAAATATTGATCTGAATAAGAGAACGAAATTTCTGAGCATATACGCTGTAGTATAGCTTTGTCTGGTAGTGAATTATAGACAGTGGAAAATCTGGAGCATTTGAGATATGTTACTTACGACCACTGAGAAATCTGTTATAAAAACAGAATTGCTCATTTGTTATTCACACAGCTGATTAGATGTGTTTACCTTATTTCACAAGACAGAAACAATTTTAACATCAGATTTTTAATAGCTGCAACTTAGTCTAATCGTGTAATATTACATTCGAAAATAAAGGCGTTCGGATTTTTCCTATTACTTATTCACAGTATTTTGAATTTATTCACGATTCAAACACACTCCTTATTGTCACACCAAGCAGATAGTTTGAAGATATCATACAGATTTTTCCTACCATGATTCAAAGACAATATGATCCCCTATATAACTGCTTTGTCAGCAAAAATAAGCGAGAAAATGTATTAAGTATATTTTCACTAGTTAAATGATTTACTGATTCCAGGTAAACAACAAGAGCCAATGATCAACCAGAAAATGGATGATGAAACGGTGTGGTAGCTCAGACAATAAGAAATGGGTAGAGTGTTGTGAGAATTCAGTGTTGAAGTAGAATTAAAATAGGATTAGATTACCTCTCAAAATTACAAGCTATGAAGTAAGAAGTTGGAAAGTAATGAATCAATGGAAAACTAAGAGGTACTGTAATATGCTACAGGTAGCTCATCTGAGATACAGATAATCATATTTTATTGTCGATGTGAAGTACAGTGAATTCTTTTTAAAAAGTCTTATTGGCAGGAGATGAATAAGGAATTAATTGTTGAACTACTTAAGGCTTGCTATCCTCCTACTGTTTTCTGTCAAATCCACATTTAGATTTTAATCAGTTAATGATAGATGTATTTTCTTAAAACTCTATTACCATCCAGATTTTATATAGGTATTTAAAATTGTGTAAATCTTGTTCAGTGTCACTATAAATTATCACATACGTTTCAGTGATTTAAAATCAGTTATCTGGATTACTGATGCATAAATCCTTGACAACAGTTATCAAATCCCAGCCTTTATGATTGGAATTTCCAGGTAACTCTGCTTGAAAGCAATGTATTCCAAGGCAAACACAGAGCCATGCTATGCATTTTATTCACAGAATCGATATTATGTCTGAAATGAATCTCTAAATAAATTTCTTACTTCCTCCTGCAGGAAACTTTCCATATTACCAGGACTTAATCTATCTTCAATTGGACAGTATTTCTTTTTCGATTTTGAAAAGTCTTAAGTTAGTCATCCAGTTCTGTATTTGAGTAGAGTGACAATAAGTATATCTTAAAAACTGAGTCTCCTCTGGTTAAAAAAAAAAAAAGAAATAAAAAAAAAAAGAAACAAGAAGGCTGATGCGTAAAGTATAACAGCGCTTTATTCTTACCCAACGACTTAAGATCCAAACCATGGGCGGCTACAGTACAGCTATACCAAATTACCATCTTGATTCACACGTTATACAGAACAAATTGAAAACTTACTTCTGGTTGCTATTTTTGTCGAAATACGTCTCATAAGATGACCCATGAAAAATCCCTAGTTAACTTACACCCTTTCGGTGTCTTCAGCTTTTTTTAATTGTTGGAGGTGATAACTTTAATACGATTGGTCAGAGGCTTGAAGATCACTCACGCTTTGATAGTTCAATTACACTGCACGTGAATCCTCCAGTTAAAATAATTCACCATTTTTACCTATATGAAAGGGATCTATTTACTTGACACAACTATTCCAACTCGTGTTGCAGTTAAATTATTTGTCTTGTATAGAATACATATGGGAAGAGACTGGAAACAAAGGAAGTTAATTTGACCTAACCTTTTCTTGGGGGAAGTACAAGTGAATTTTTTATGTAAAAGTGAATTTTAGGAGCCTAGTATATCAAAGATGGCCAAGTATACTCTCGATGTTTTTGCACGAGAGAGAAAACTGAAAAATATATTAGGAACATATGGTCCCTTGGGATTGTTTTGTTGCTTTCTTTTACAAGAATATTAATTTTTCAGCAATGCAAATATTACAAAAATCATTAATAAATGAGTCTTAGAAATACATGTAAGGAATAGTATTCCTGTACGCACTGTACCAGGTGTCGATTGTCGGGAGTGGCTGAGCGGAAGTTGTGGGCTAGATGGGGCAGCTAAATGAGAAATTCAGGGTTTTCTGGCAGACCTGAAGGTTTATTACGACAGATAACAGTTATAGGAAATGGGGCCTACGTAGGATTGGCGCCCGTCACGGAGCAACACGGTGGTAGAAAGAGAGGGGGGGGGGAAGCGGAGAAGGCAGGAACAGACGTGTGGTATAGAAGGAGAGGGGGGAAGTGGAGAAGGCAGGAACAGACGTGTCGTATAGAAGGAGAGGGGGAAGTGGAGAAAGCAGGAACAGACATTTGGTATAGCAGGAGAGGGGGGAAGCAGAGTAGGCAGGAACAGACGTGTGGTATAGAAGGAGAGGGGGAAGCAGAGAAGGCAGGAACAGACGTGTGGTGTACAAGCTGAGGGGGGAAGCGGAGAAGGCAGGAACAGTCGTAAGGTATAGATGGAGAGGATGAAGCGGAGAATGCAGGAACAGACATGTGGTATAGAAGCAGAGGGGGGAAGGGGAGAAGGCAGGAACAGACGTGTGCTATAGAAGGAGAGGGGGGAAGCAGAGAAGGCAGGAACAGACGTGTGGTATAGAAGGAGAGGGGGAAGCGGAGAAGGCAGGAAAAGACATTTGGTATAGAAGGAGAGGGGGGAAGCAGAGTAGGCAGGAACAGACGTGTGGTACAGCAGGAGAGGGGGGAAGCGGAGAAAGCAGGAACAGACGTGTGATATAGGAGGAGAGGGGGGAAGCGGAGAAGGCAGGAACAGACGTTTGGAATAGAAGGAGAGGGGGGAAGATGAGAAGGCAGGAACTGACATGTGGTATAGAAGGAGAGGGGGGAAGCGGAGAAGGCAGGAACAGATATGTGGTATAGAAGGAGAGGGGGGAAGCGGAGAAGGCAGGAACAGACGTGTGGTATAGGAGGAGAGGGGGGAAGCGGAGAAGGCAGGAACAGACGTGTGGTATAGAAGGTGAGGGGGGAAGTGGAGAAGGCAGGAACAGTTGTGTGGTATAGAAGCAGAGGGGGGAAGCGGAGAAGGCAGGAACAGACATGTGGTATAGAAGGAGAGATGGGAAGCGGAGAAGGCAGGAACAGACGTGTGGTATAGAAGGAGAGGTGGGAAGCGGAGAAGGCAGGAACAGACGTGTGGTATAGAAGGAGAGGGGGGAGGCGGAGAAGGCAGGAACAGACGTTTGGTATAGAAGGAGAGGGGGGAAGCGGAGAAGGCAGGAACAGACGTGTGGTATAAAAGGAGAGGGGGAAAGCGGAGAAGTCAGGAACAGACATGTGGTATAGAAGGAGAGGGGGGAAGAGGAGAAGGCAGGAACCGACGTGTGGTATAAAAGGAGAGGGGGGAAGCAGAGAAGACAGGAACAGACGTGTGGTATAGAAGGAGAGGGGTGAAGCGGAGAAGGCAGGAACAGACGTGTGGTATAGAAGCAGAGAAGGCAGGAACAGACGTGTGGTACAGAGGGAGAGGGGGGAAGCGGAGAAGGAAGTTACAGACGTGTGGTATAGAAGGAGAGGGGAGATCGGAGAAGGCAGAAACAATCGTGTGGTATAGAAGGAGAGGGGGGAAGCGGAGAAGGCAGGAACAGACATGTGGTATAGAAGGAGAGGGGGGAAGTGGAGAAGGCAGGAACAGACGTGTGGTATAGAAGGAGAGGGGGGAAGCTGAGAAGGCAGGAACAGACGTGTGGTATAGAAAGAGAGGGGGGGAAGCGGAGAAGGCAGGAACAGACGTGTGGTATAGAAGGAGAGGGTGAGGTGGAGAATGCAGGAACAGACATGTGGTATAGAAGGAGAGGGGGGAAGCGGAGAAGGCAGGAACAGACGTGTGGTATAGAAGGAGAGGAGGGATGCAGTGAAGGCAGGAACAGACGTGTGGTATAGAAGGAGAGGGGGAAACGGAGAAGGCAAAAACAGACATTTGGTATAGAAGGAGAGGGGGGAAGCAGAGTAGGCAGGAACAGACGTGTGGTATAGCAGGAGATGGGGGAAGCGGAAAAGGCAGGAACAGACGTGTGGTATAGAAGGAGAGGGGGGAAGCAGAGTAGGCAGGAACAGACGTGTGGTATAGAAGGTGAGCGGGAAAGCGGAGAATTGAGGAAAAGACGTGTGGTATAGAAGGAGAGGGGGAAGCGGCGAAAGCAGGAACAGACCTGTGGTATAGAAGCGGAGAAGGCAGGAACAGACGTGTGGTATAGAAGGAGAGGGGGGAAGCGGGGAAGGCAGGAACAGACGTGTGGTATAGAAGGAGAGGGGGGAAGCGGAGTAGGCAGGAACAGACGTGTGGTATAGAAGGAGAGCGGGGAAGCGGAGGGAAGGAAAGGGGGAAGCGGAGAAGGCAGGAACAGACGTGTGGTATAGAAGGAGAGGGGGGAAGCGGAGAAGACAGGATCAGACGTGAGGTAAAGAAGAAGAGGGGGAAGCGGAGAAGGCAGGAAAAGACATTTGGTACAGAAGGAGAGGGGGGAAGCAGAGTAGGCAGGAACAGACGTGTGGTATAGCAGGAGAGGGGGGAAGCGGAGAAGGCAGGAACAGACGTGTGGTATAGGTGGAGAGGGGGGAAGCGGAGAAGGCAGGAACAGACGTTTGGTAAAAAAGGAGAGGGGGGAAGATGAGAAGGCAGGAACTGACAAGTGGTATAGAAGGAGTGGGGGGAAGCGGGGAAGGCAGGAACAGATTTGTGGTATAGAAGGAGAGGGGGGAAGCGGAGAAGGCAGGATCAGACGTGAGGTAAAGAAGGAGAGGGGTGAAGCGGAAAAGGCAGGAACAGACGTGTGGTATAGAAGGAGAGGGGGAAGCGGAGAAGGCAGGAACAGACGTGTGGTATAGAGGCGGAGAAGGCAGGAACAGACGTGTGTTATAGAAGGAGAGGGAGGAAGCGTAGAAGGCAGGAACAGAAAAGTGGTATAGGAGGAGAAGGGGGGAAGCGGAGAAGACAGGAACAGACGTGTGGTATAGAAGGAGAGGGGGGAAGCGGAGAAGGCAGTTACAGTTGTGTGGTGTAGAAGCAGAGGGTGAAGCGGAGAAGGCAGGAACAGACGTGTGGTATAGGGGGAGAGGGGGGGAAGCGGAGAAGGCATGAACAGACGTGTGGTATAGAAGGAGAGGGGGGAAGCGTAGAAAGCAGGAACAGACGTGTGGTATAGAAGCGGAGAAGGCAGGAACAGACGTGTGGTATAGATGGAGAGGGGGGAAGCGGAGAAGGCAGGAACAGACGTGTGGTATAGGAGGAGAGGGGGGAAGCGGAGAAGGCAGGAACAGACGTGTGGTATAGAAGGAGAGGGGGGAAGCGGAGATGGCAAGAACAGACGTGTGGTATAGAAGGAGAGGGGGGAGTCGGAGAAGGCAGGAACAGACGTGTGTTATAGAAGGAGAGGGGGGAAGCGGAGTAGGCAGGAACAGACTTGTGGTATAGGAGGAGAGGGGGGAAGCGTAGAACGCAGGAACAGACGTGTGGTATAGAAGAAGAGGGGGGAAGCGGAGAAGGCAGGAACAGACATTTGGTATAGCAGAAGAGGGGGTAAGCAGAGTAGGCAGGAACAGACGTGTGGTATAGAAGGAGATGGGGGAAGCGGAGAAGGCAGGTACAGCCGTGTGGTATAGAAGGAGAGGGGGCAAGCGGAGAAGGCAGGACCAGACGTGTGGTATAGAAGTAGAGGGTGAAGCGGAGAATGCAGGATCAGACATGTGGTATAGAAGAAGACGGGGGAAGCGGAGAAGGCAGGAACAGACGTGTTGTATAGAAAGAGAGGGGGAAGCAGAGAAGGCAGGAACAGACGTGTGGTATAGAAGGAGAGAGGAAGCGGAGAAGGCAGGAGCAGACATTTGGTATAGAAGGAGAGGGGGGAAGCAGAGTAGGCTGGAACAGGCGTGTGGTATAGCAGGAGAGGGGGGAAGTGGAGAAGGTAGGAACAGACGTGTGGTATAGGAGAAGAGGGGGGAAGAGGAGAAGGCAGGAACAGACGTGTGGTATAGAATGAGAGGGGGGAAGCGGAGAAGGCAGGAACAGATATTTGGTATAGAAGGAGAGGGGGGTAGCAGAGTAGGCAGGAACAGACGTGTGGGATAGAAGGTGAGCGGGAAAGCGGAGAAGAGAGGAACAGACGTGTGGTATAGAAGGAGAGGGGGGAAGCGAAGAAAGCAGGAACAGACGTGTGGTATAGAAGCGGAGAAGGCAGGAACAGACGTGTGGTATAGAAGGAGAGGGGGAGGCGGGGATGGCAGGAACAGACGTGTGGTATAGAAGGAGACGGGGGAAGCGGAGTAGGCAGGAACAGACGTGTGGTATAGAAGGAGAGCGGGGAAGCGGAGAAGGCAGGAAAAAACGTGTGGTATAGAAGGACAGGGGGAAGCAGAAAGCGGAGAAGGCTGGAACAGATAAGTGGTATGGAAGGAAAGGGGGAAGCGAAGAAGGCAGGAACAGACATGTGGTATAGAAGGAGAGGGGGGAAGTGGAGAAGGCAGGAACAGACGTGTGGTATAGAAGGAGAGGGGGGAAGCTGAAAAGGCAGGAACAGACGTGTGGTATAGAAAGAGAGGGGGGGAACCGGAGAAGGCAGGAACAGACGTGTGGTATAGAAGGAGAGGGTGAAGTGGAGAATGCAGAAACAGACATGTGGTATAGAAGGAGAGGGGGGAAGCGGAGAGGGCAGGAACAGACGTGTGGTATAGAAGGAGAGGAGGGATGCAGTGAAGGCAGGAACAGACGTGTGGTATAGAAGGAGAGGGGGAAACGGAGAAGGCAAAAACAGACATTTGGTATAGAAGGAGAGGGGGGAAGCAGAGTAGGCAGGAAGAGACGTGTGGTATAGCAGGAGAGGGGGGAAGCGGAAAAGGCAGGAACAGACGTGTGGTATAGAAGGAGAGGGGGAAAGCAGAGTAGGCAGGAACAGACGTGTGGTATAGAAGGTGAGCGGGAAAGCGGAGAATTGAGGAACAGACGTGTGGTATAGAAGGAGAGGGGGAAGCGGAGAAAGCAGGAACAGATGTGTGGTATAGAAGCGGAGAAGGCAGGAACAGACGTGTGGTATAGAAGGAGAGGGGGGAAGCGGGGAAGGCAGGAACAGACGTGTGGTATAGAAGGGGAGGGGGGAAGATGAGAAGGCAGGAACTGACATTTGGTATAGAAGGAGTGGGGGGAAGCGGAGAAGGCAGGAACAGACGTGTGGTATAGAAGGAGAGGGGGGAAGCGGAAAAGACAGGATCAGACGTGAGGTAAGGAAGGAGAGGGGGAAGCGGAGAAGGCAAGAAAAGACATTTGGTACAGCAGGAGAGGGGGGAAGCAGAGTAGGCAGGAACAGACGTGTGCTTTAGCAGGAGAGGGGGGAAGCGGAGAAGGCAGGAACAGACGTGTGGTATAGGAAGAGAGGGGGGAGGCGGAGAAGGCAGGAACAGACGTTTGGTAAAGAAGGAGAGGGGGGAAGATGAGAAGGCAGGAACAGCAGAGGCCAGACAGCAGAGGGCAAACAGCAGACAGCAGAGGGCAGAAAGCGGAGGGAAGAGGGCAAACAGCAGAGGGCAGAGGGCAGACAGCGGAAAGCAGAAGGCAGACAGCACACAGCAGAGAGCAGATAGAAGACAGGAGACAGCAGAGAGCAGACTGCAGACGGCAGACAACAGACAGCAGACAACAGACAGCTGAGGGCAGACAGCAGACAGCAGACAGCAGAGGGCAGACAGCAGACAGCAGACAGCAGTGGGTAGACAGCAGAGGGCAGAGGGCAAAGAGCAGAAGCAGTGGGCAGAAGGCAGACAGCAGACAGCAAACAGCAGTGGGCAGACAGCAGACAACAGAGGGCAGACAGAAGACAGCAGACAGCAGAGGGAAAACAGCAGAGGGCATAGAGCAGACTGCAGAGGGCAGATAGCAGACAGCAGACAGCAGACGGCAGACAGCAGATGGCAGACAGCAGAGGGCAGACAGCAGAGAGCAAAGAGCAGACAGCAGACAGCTGAGGGCAGACAGCAGACAGCAGAGAGCACACAGCAGACAGCAGACATCAGCGGGCAGACAGCTGACAGCGAGGGCAGACAGCAGACACAAGACAGCAGAGTGAAGAAAGCAGAGGGCAGAGAGCAGACAGCAGAGGGCAGACAACAGACAGAAGAGAAGAGACAGCAGACAGCAGTGGGCAGACAGCAGAGGGCAGACAGCAGCCAGCAGACAGCAGAGGACAGACAGCAGACAGCAGAGGGCAGACAGCAGACAGCAGAGGGCAGACAGCAAAGGGTAGAGGGCAGATGTCAGACAGCAGAGGGCAGAGGGCAGACAGCAGGCAGCAGACAGCAGACAAAGGAGGGCAGACAGCAGAGGGAAGACAGCAGAGGGCAGACAGCAGAGGGCAGACAGCAGGCAGCAGAGAGCAGAGGGCAGAGAGCATACAACAGATGGCAGACAGTAGACAGCAGAGGCCAGACAGCAGAGGGCAAACAGCAGACAGCAGATGGCAGAAAGCGGAGGGCAGAGGGCAGACAGCAGACGGGAGAGGGCAGACAGGAGACAGCAGACAGCAGTGGGTAAACAGGAGAGGGCAGAGGGCAAATAGCAGAAGCAGTGGGCCGAAGGCAGAAAGCAGACAGCAGACAGCAGAGGGCAGACAGCAGACAGCAGAGGGCAGAAAGAGGACAGCAGACAGCAGAGGGAAAACAGCAGGGAGCATAGAGCAGACAGCAGAGGGCAAACAGCAGACAGCAGACAGCAAAGGGCATACAGCAGACTGCAGAGGGCAGATAGCAGACAGCAGACAGCAGACAGCAGACAGCAGACAGCAGACTGCAGAGGGCAGACAGCAGAGGGCAGACAGCAGAGGGCAGACAGCAGACAGCAAAGAGCAGACAGCAGACAGCTGAGGGCAGACAGCAGAGGGCAGACAGCTGACAGCGAGGGCAGACAGCAGACACCAGACAGCAGAGTGCAGAAAGCAGAGGGCAGAGAAAAGACAGCAGAGGGCAGACAGCAGACAGCAGAGGGCAGACAGCAGAGGGTAGAGGGCAGATGGCAGACAGCAGAGGGCAGACAGTAGAGAGCAGAGGGCAGACAGCAGGCAGCAGACAGCAGACAGAAGAAGGCAGACACAAGACAGCAGAGAGCAGAGGGTAGACAGCAGACAGCAGAGGGCAGACAGAAGAGGGCAGACAGCAGACAGCAGAGAGCAGAGGGCAGTGAGCAGAGGGCAGAGGGCAGACAGCAGACAGCACAGAGCAGAGCGCAGTCAGCCGAGGGTAAAGGGAGACAGCAGACTGCAGAGGGCAGACAGCAGACAGCAGTGGGCAGACAGCAGAGTGCAGACAGCAGAAAGCAGACAACAGACAGAAGACAGCAGACAGCAGACAGCAGACAGCAGAAGGCAGACAGCAGACTGCAGAGGCCAGACAGCAGACAGCAGGCACCAGTGGGCAGACAGCAGAGGGCAGACAGCAGACAACAGAGGGCAGACAGCAGAGGGTAGACAGTAGACAGCATAGAGCAGCCAGCTGAGGGCAGACAGCAGACAGCAGAGGGCACACAGCGGACAGCAGAAGGCAGTCAGCGGAGAGCAGGCAGCAGGGGGCAGACAGCAGACAGCAGAGGGCAGACAGCAGAGGGCAGTCAGCAGACAGCAGAGGGCAGACAACAGAACGCAGAGGGAAGACAGCAGACAGCAGACAGCAGAGGGCACACAGCAGGCAGCAGACAGCAGAGGGAACACCGTAGAGGGCAGAGGGCTGACAGCAGAGGGCAGAGGGGAGACAGCAGAGGGCAGACAGCAGAGGGCAGTGGGCAGAGGGAAGACAGCAGACAGCAGAGGGCAGACAGCAAAGGGCAGACAGCAGAGGGCAGAAAGCAGGGTGCAGACAGCAGAGGGCAGACAGCAGAGGGCAGGCAGCAAATATCAGACAGCAGACAACAGAGGGCAGACAGCAGACAGCAGACAGCAGAAAGCAGAGGGCAGACAGCAGACAGCAGAGGGCAGACAGCAGACAGAAGACAGCAGAGGGCAGACAGAAGAGGGCAGACAGCAGTGGGCAGACAGCAGACAGCAGACAGCAGAGAGCAGAGGGCAGACAGCATACAACAGATGGCAGACAGTAGACAGCAGAGGCCAGACAGCAGAGAGCAGAGGGCAGAGAGCATACAACAGATGGCAGACAGTAGACAGCAGAGGCCAGACAGCAGAGGGCAAACAGCAGACAGCAGATGGCAGAAAGCGGAGGGCAGAGGGTAGACAGCAAACGGGAGAGGGCAGACAGCAGACAGCAGACAGCAGTGGGTAGACAGGAGAGGGCAGAGGGCAAATAGCAGAAGCAGTGGGCCGAAGGCAGAAAGCAGACAGCAGACAGCAGAGGGCAGACAGCAGACAGCAGAGGGCAGAAAGAGGACAGCAGACAGCAGAGGGAAAACAGCAGGGGGCATAGAGCAGACAGCAGAGGGCAAACAGCAGACAGCAGACTGCAAAGGGCATACAGCAGACTGCAGAGGGCAGATAGCAGACAGCAGACAGCAGACAGCAGACAGCAGAGGGCAGACAGCAGAGGGCAGACAGCAGAGGGCAGACAGCAGACAGCAAAGAGCAGACAGCAGACAGCTGAGGGCAGACAGCAGAGGGCAGACAGCTGACAGCGAGGGCAGACAGCAGACACCAGACAGCAGAGTGCAGAAAGCAGAGGGCAGAGAACAGACAGCAGAGGGCAGACAACAGACTGCAGAAAAAAGACAGCAGACAGCAGACAGCAGAGGACAGACAGCAGACAGCAGAGGGCAGACAGCAGACAACAGAGGGCAGACAGCAGAGGGTAGGCAGTAGACAGCATAGAGCAGCCAGCTGAGGGCAGACAGCAGACAGCAGTGGGCACACAGCGGACAGCAGAAGGCAGACAGCGGAGAGCAGGCAGCAGGGGGCAGACAGCAGACAGCAGAGGGCAGACAGCAGAGGGCAGTCAGCAGACAGCAGAGGGCAGACAACAGAACGCAGAGGGAAGACAGCAGACAGCAGACAGCAGAGGGCACACAGCAGACAGCAGACAGCAGAGGGAAGACAGTAGAGGGCAGAGGGCAGACAGCAGAGGGCAGAGGGGAGACAGCAGAGGGCAGATAGCAGAGGGCAGTGTGCAGAGGGAAGACAGCAGACAGCAGAGGGCAGACAGCAGAGGGCAGACAGCAGAGGGCAGAAAGCAGGGTGCAGACAGCAGAGGGCAGACAGCAGAGGGCAGGCAGCAAATATCAGACAGCAGACAGCAGAGGGCAGACAGCAGACAGCAGACAGGAGAAAGCAGAGGGCAGACAGCAGACAGCAGAGGGCAGACAGCAGACAGAAGACAGCAGAGGGCAGACAGAAGAGGGCAGACAGCAGTGGGCAGACAGCAGAGGGAAAACAGCAGAGGGCATAGAGCAGACAGCAGAGGGCAAACAGCAGACAGCAGACCGCAGAGGGCATACAGCAGACTGCAGATGGCAGATAGCAGACAGCAGACAGCAGACGGCAGACAGCAGATGGCAGACAGCAGAGGGCAGACAGCAGAGAGAGAAGAGCAGACAGCAGAGAGCAGAGGGCAGACAGCATACAACAGATGGCAGACAGTAGACAGCAGAGGCCAGACAGCAGAGGGCAAGCAGCAGACAGCAGAGGGCAGAAAGCGGAGGGAAGAGGGCAAACAGCAGAGGGCAGAGGGCAGACAGCGGAAAGCAGAAGGCAGACAGCAGACAGTAGAGAGCAGATAGAAGACAGGATACAGCAGAGAGCAGACTGCAGACTGCAGACAACAGACAGCAGACAACAGACAGCAGAGGGCAGACAGCAGACAGCAGACAGCAGAGGGCAGACAGCAGACAGCAGACAGCAGTGGGTAGACAGCAGAGGGCAGAGGGCAAAGAGCAGAAGCAGTGGGCAGAAGGCAGACAGCAGACAGCAAACAGCAGAGGGCAGACAGCAGACAACAGAGGGCAGACAGAAGACAGCAGACAGCAGAGGGAAAACAGCAGAGGGCATAGAGCAGACAGCAGAGGGCAAACAGCAGACAGCAGACCGCAGAGGGCATACAGCAGACTGCAGATGGCAGATAGCAGACAGCAGACAGCAGACGGCAGACAGCAGATGGCAGGCAGCAGAGGGCAGACAGCAGAGAGAGAAGAGCAGACAGCAGACAGCTGAGGGCAGACAGCAGACAGCAGAGAGCCCACAGCAGACAGCAGACATCAGCGGGCAGACAGCTGACAGCGAGGGGAGACAGCAGACACAAGACAGCAGAGTGCAGAAAGCAGAGGGCAGAGAGCAGACAGCAGAGGGCAGACAACAGACAGAAGAAAAGAGACAGCAGACAGCAGTGGGCAGACAGCAGAGGGCAGACAGCAGCCAGCAGACAGCAGTGGACAGACAGCAGACAGCAGAGGGCAGACAGCAGACAGCAGAGGGCAGACAGCAAAGGGTAGAGGGCAGATGTCAGACAGCAGAGGGCATACAGCAGAGAGCAGAGGGCAGACAGTAGGCAGCAGACAGCAGACATAGGAGGGCAGACAGCAGAGGGAAGACAGCAGAGGGCAGACAGCAGAAGTCAGACAGCAGACAGCAGAGAGCAGAGGTTAGAGAGCATACAACAGATGGCAGACAGTAGACAGCAGAGGCCAACCAGCAGAGGGCAAACAGCAGACAGCAGATGGCAGAAAGCGGAGGGCAGAGGGCAGACAGCAGACGGGAGAGGGCAGACAGCACACAGCAGACAGCAGTGGGTAGACAGAAGAGGGCAGAGGGCAAATAGCAGAAGCAGTGGGCCGAAGGCAGAAAGCAGACAGCAGACAGCAGAGGGCAGACTGCACACAGCAGAGGGCAGAAAGAGGACAGCAGACAGCAGAGGGAAAACAGCAGGGGGCATAGAGCAGACAGCAGAGGGAAAACAGCAGACAGCAGACTGCAAAGGTCATACAGCAGACTGCAGAGGGCAGATAGCAGACAGCAGACAGCAGACAGCAGACAGCAGAGGGCAGACAGCAGAGGGCAGACAGCAGACAGCAAAGAGCAGACAGCAGACAGCTGAGGGCAGACAGCAGAGGGCAGACAGCTGACAGCGAGGGCAGACAGCAGACACCAGACAGCAGAGTGCAGAAAGCAGAGGGCAGAGAACAGACAGCAGAGGGCAGACAACAGACTGCAAAAAAAAGACAGCAGACAGCAGACAGCAGAGGACAGACAGCAGACAGCAGAGGGCAGACAGCAGACAGCAGAGGGCAGACAGCAGAGGGTAGAGGGCAGATGGCAGACAGCAGAGGGCAGACAGTAGAGAGCAGAGGGCAGACAGCAGGCAGCAGACAGCAGACAGAAGACGGCAGTCACCAGACAGCAGAGAGCAGAGGGTAGACAGCAGACAGCAGAGGGCAGACAGAAGAGGGCAGACTGCAGACAGCAGAGAGCAGAGGGCAGTGAGCAGAGGGCAGAGGGCAGACAGCAGACAGCAGAGAGCAGAGCGCAGTCAGCAGAGGGTAAAGGGGAGACAGCAGACTGCAGAGGGCAGACAGCAGACAGCAGTGGGCAGACAGCAGAGTGCAGACAGCAGATAGCAGACAACAGACAGAAGACAGCAGACAGCAGACAGCAGAAAGCAGACAGCAGACTGCAGAGGCCAGACAGCAGACAGCAGGCACCAGTGGGCAGACAGCAGAGGGCAGACAGCAGACAACAGAGGGCAGACAGCAGAGGGTAGACAGTAGACAGCATAGAGCAGCCAGCTGAGGGCAGACAGCAGACAGCAGAGGGCACACAGCGGACAGCAGAAGGCAGAAAGCGGAGAGCAGGCAGCAGGGGGCAGACAGCAGACAGCAGAGGGCAGACAGCAGAGGGCACTCAGCAGACAGCAGAGGGCAGACAACAGAACGCAGAGGGAAGACAGCAGACAGCAGACAGCAGAGGGCACACAGCAGACAGCAGACAGCAGAGGGAAGACAGTAGAGGGCAGAGGGCAGACAGCAGAGGGCAGAGGGGAGACAGCAGAGGGCTGAGAGCAGAGGGCAGTGGGCAGAGGGAAGACAGCAGACAGCAGAGGGCAGACAGCAGAGGGCAGACAGCAGAGGGCAGAAAGCAGGGTGCAGACAGCAGAGGGCAGACAGCAGAGGGCAGGCAGCAAATATCAGACAGCAGACAGAAGAGGGCAGACAGCAGACAGCAGGCAGCAGAAACCAGAGGGCAGACAGCAGACAGCAGAGGGCAGACACCAGACAGAAGACAGCAGAGGGCAGACAGAAGAGGGCAGACAGCAGTGGGCAGACAGCAGACAGCAGTGGGCAGACAGCAGAGTGCAGACAGCAGATAGCAGACAACAGACAGAAGACAGCAGACAGCAGACAGCAGAGGGCAGACAGCAGACTGCAGAGGACAGACAGCAGACAGCAGGCAGCAGTGGGCAGACAGCAGAGGGCAGACAGCAGACAGCAGAAGTCGGTCAACAGAGGGCAGACAGCAGAGGGTAGACAGTGGACAGCATAGAGCAGCCAGCTGAGGGCAGACAGCAGACAGCAGAGGGCACACAGCGGACAGCAGAAGGCAGAAAGCGGAGAGCAGGAAGCAGAGGGCAGACAGCAGACAGCAGACGGCAGACAGCAGAGGGCAGTCAGCAGACAGCAGAGGGCAGACAACAGAACACAGTGGGAAGACAGCAGACAACGGACAGCAGAGGGCACACAGCTGACAGCAGACAGCAGAGGGAAGACAGTGGAGAGCAGAGGGCAGACGGCAGACAGCAGAGGGCAGAGGGGAGACAGCAGAGGGCAGACAGCAGAGGGCAGTGGGCAGAGGGAAGACAGCACACAGCGGACAGCAGAGTGCAGACAGAAGGTGGAAGACAGCAGACAGCATAGGTCAGACAGCAGACAGCAAACGGCAGAGGGCAGACAGCAGAGGGCAGACAGCAGAGGCAGACAGCAGACAGCAGAGGGCAGACAGCAGAGGGTAGACAGCCGACAGCAGACAGTAAGGGACAGACAGCTGACTGCAGAGGGCACTCAACAGACAACAGACAGCAGACAGCAGGCAGCAGAGGGCAGACTGCAGACAGCAGAGGGCAGACAGCAGACAGCAGAAGGCGGACAACGGAGGGCAGACATCAGAGGGTAGACAGTAGACAGCATAGAGCAGACAGCTGAGGGCAGACAGCAGACAGCAGTGGGCACACAGCAGACAGCAGAAGGCAGACAGCGGAGAGCTGACAGCAGAGGGCAGACAGCAGACAGCAGAGGGTAGACAGCAGAGGGCAGAGAGCAGAAAGCAGGGTGCACACAGCAGAGGGCAGACAGCAGAGGGCAGGCAGCAAATAGCAGACAGCAGACAGCAGGGGGCAGCCAGCAGACAGCAGACAGCAGAAAGAAGAGGGCAGACAGCAGACAGCAGAGGGCAGACAGCAGACAGAAGACAGCAGAGGGCAGACAGAAGAGGGCAGACAGCAGTGGGCAGACAGCAGAGGGGACGACAGCAGCCAGCAGACAGCAGAGGACAGACAGCAGACAGCAGAGTGCAGACAGCAGACAGCAGAGGGCAGACAGCAGTGGGTAGAGGGCAGATGGCACACAGCATAGGGCAGACAGCAGAGAGCAGAGGGCAGACAGTAGGCAGCAGACAGTAGATAGAAGAGGGCAGACAGCAGAGGGAAGACAGCAGAGGGCAGACAGCAGAGGGCAGACAGCAGACAGCAGACAGCAGATAGCAGACAGCGGAGAGCAGACAGAAGTTAGTAGACAGCAGAGGGCAGACAGCAGAGAACAGACAGCAGACAGCAGACAGTAGACAGCAGAGGGCAAACAGCAGACAGCAGACAGCAGAAAGCAGAGGGCAGACAGCAGACAGCAGAGGGCAGACAGCAGACAGAAGACAGCAGAGGGCAGACAGAAGAGGGCAGACAGCAGACAGCAGAGGGCAGGCAGCAGTGGGCAGACAGCAGACAGCAGAGAGCATAGGGCAGACAGCATACAACAGATGGCAGACAGTAGACAGCAGAGGCCAGACAGCAGAGGGCAAACAGCAGACAGCAGAGGGCAGAAAGCGGAGGGCAGAGGGCAGACAGCAGAGGGGAGAGGGCAGACAGCAGACAGCAGAAGGCAGACAGCAGACAGCAGGGAGCAGACAGCCGAGGGCATACAGCAGAGGGCAGACAGCAGACAGCAGACGGCAGACAGCAGACAGCACACAGCAGGGGGCAGAGGGCGCACAGCAGACACCAATGGGCAGACAGCAGACAGCAGACAGCAGATAGAAGACAGCAGACAGCAGAGAGCAGACAGCAGACTGCAGACAACAGACAGCAGACAACAGACAACAGAGGGCAGACAGCAGACAGCAGACAGCAGAGGGCAGACCGCAGACTACAGAAGGAAGACAGCAGACAGCAGACAGCAGTGGGTAGACAGCAGGGGGCAGAGGGCAAATAGCAGAAGCAGTGGGCCGAAGGCAGAAAGCAGACAGGAGACAGCAGAGGGCAGACAGCAGACAGCAGAGGGCAGAAAGAGGACAGCAGACAGCAGACAGCAGAGGGAAAACAGCAGAGGGCATAGAGCAGACAGCAGAGGGCAAACAGCAGACAGCAGACCGCAGAGGGCATACAGCAGACTGCAGAGGGCAGATAGCAGACAGCAGACAGCAGACAGCGGACAGCAGACATCAGAGGGCAGACAGCATAGGGCAGACAGCAGACAGCAAAGAGCAGACAGCAGACAGCTGAGGGCAGACAGCAGAGGGCAGACAGCTGACAGCGAGGGCAGACAGCAGACACCAGACAGCAGGTGCAGAAAGCAGAGGGCAGACAACAGACTGCAGAAAAAAGACAGCAGATAGCAGACAGCAGAGGACAGACAGCAGATAGCAGAGGGCATACAGCAGACAGCAGAGGGCAGACAGCAGAGGGTAGAGGGCAGATGGCAGACAACAGACAGAAGACAGCAGACAGCAGACAGCAGAGGGCAGACAGCAGACTGCAGAGGCCAGACAGCAGACAGCAGGCAGCAGTGGGCAGACAGCAGAGGGCAGACAGCAGACAACAGAGGGCAGACAGCAGAGGGTAGACAGTAGACAGCATAGAGCAGCCAGCTGAGGGCAGACAGCAGACAGCAGAGTGCACACAGCGGACAGCAGAAGGCAGACAGCGGAGAGCAGGCAGCAAAGGGCAGACAGCAGACAGCAGAGGGCAGACAGCACAGGGCAGTCAGCAGACAGCAGAAAACAGACAACAAAACGCAGAGGGAAGACAGCAGACAGCAGACAGCAGAGGGCACACAGCAGACAGCAGACAGCAGAGGGAAGACAGTAGAGGGCAGAGGGCACACAGCAGAGGGCAGAGGGGAGACAGCAGAGGGCAGACAGCAGTGGGCAGTGGGCAGAGGGAAGACAGCACACAGCGGACAGCAGAGGGCAGACAGAAGAGGGAAGACAGCAGACAGCAGAGGTCAGACAGCAGACAGCAAACGGCAGAGGGCAGACAGCAGACAGCAGATGGCAAACAGCAGACAGCAGAGGGCAGAAAGCGGAGGGCAGAGGGCAAACAGCAGAGAGCAAAGGGCAGACAGCAGAAAGCAGAAGGCAGACAGCAGACAGCAGATAGCAGATAGAAGACAGGAGACAGCAGAGAGCAGACAGCAGACTGCAGACAACAGACAGCAGACAACAGACAGCAGAGGGCAGAAAGCAGACAGCAGACAGCAGAGGGCAGACCGCAGACAGCAGTGGGTAGACAGCAGAGGGCAGAGGGCAAAGAGCAGAGGGCATAGAGTAGACAGCAGAGGGCAAACAGCAGACAGCAGACCGCAGAGGGCATACACCAGACTGCAGATGGCAGATAGCAGACAGCAGACAGCAGACGGCGGACAGCACATGGCACACAGCAGATGGCAGACAGCAGAGAGCAAAGAGCAGACAGCAGACAGCAGAGAGCACACAGCAGACAGCAGACATCAGCGGGCAGACATCTGACAGCGAGGGCAGACATCAGACACAAGACAGCAGAGTGCAGAAAGCAGAGGGCAGAGAGCAGACAGCAGTGGGCAGACAAGAGACAGAAGAGAAGAGACAGACAGCAGAGGGCAAACAGCAGACAGCAGAGGGCAGACAGCAGCCAGCAGACAGCAGAGGACAGACAGCAGAGGGCAGAAAGAGGACAGCAGACAGCAGAGGGAAATCAGCAGAGGGTATAGAGTAGACAGCAGAGGGCAAACAGCAGACAGCAGACCGCAGAGGGCATACAGCAGACTGCAGAGGGCAGATAGCAGACAGCAGACAGCAGACAGAAGAGGGCAGACAGCAGAGGGCAGACAGCAGACAGCAAAGAGCAGACAGCAGACAGCTGAGGGCGGACAGAAGACAGCAGACAGCAGAAAGCACACAGCAGACAGCAGACAGCAGACATCAGAGGGCAGACAGCTGACAGCGAGGGCAGACAATAGACACCAGACAGCAGAGTGCAGAAAGCAGAGGGCAGAGAGCAGACAGCAGAGCGCAGACAGCAGATTGCAGACAACAGACAGAAGACAGCAGACAGCAGACAGCAGAGGGCAGACAGCAGACTGCAGAGGCCAGACAGCAGACAGCAGGCAGCAGTGGGCAGACAGCAGAAGGCGGACAACAGAGGGCAGACAGCAGAGGTTAGACAGTAGACAGCATAGAGCAGCCAGCTGATGGAAGACGGCAGACAGCAGAGGGATCACAGCGGACAGCAGAGGGCAGACAACAGAACGCAGAGGGAAGACAGCAGACAGCAGACAGCAGAGAGCACACAGCATACAGCAGACAGCAGACATCAGAGGGCAGACAGCTGACAGCGAGGGCAGACAGCAGACACCATACAGCAGAGTGCAAAAAGCAGAGGGCTGAGAGCAGACAGCAGAGGGCAGACAACAGGCTGCAGAGAAAAGACAGCAGACAGCAGGCAGCAGAGGACAGACAGCAGACAGCAGAGGGCAGACAGCAGACAGCAGAGGGCAGACAGCAGAGGGTAGAGGGCAGATGGCTGACAGTAGACGGCAGACAGCAGAGAGCAGAGGGCAAACAGCAGGCAGCAGACAGCACACAGAAGACGGCAGACAGCAGACAGCAGAGAGCAGAGAGCCGTGCGCAGTCAGCAGAGGGTAAAGGGGAGACTGCAGACTGCAGAGGGCAGACAGCAGACAGCAGTGGGTAGACAGCAGAGTGCAGACAGCAGAGGGCAGAAAGCGGAGGGCAGAGGGCAGACAGCAGAGGGGAGAGGGCAGACAGCAGACAGCAGAAGGCCGACAGCAGACAGCAGGGAGCAGACAGCCGAGGGCATACAGATGAGGGCTGACAGCAGACGGCAGACAGCAGACAGCACACAGCAAGGGGCAGAGGGCGGACAGCAGACACCAATGGGCAGACAGCAGACAGCAGAGAGCAGATAGAAGACAGCAGACAGCAGAGAGCAGACAGCAGACTGCAGACAACAGACAGCAGACAACAGACAACAGAGGGCAGACAGCAGACAGCAGACAGCAGAGGGCAGACAGCAGACTGCAGAAGGCAGACAGCAGACAGCAGACAGCAGTGGGTAGACAGCAGAGGGCACAGGGCAAATAGCAGAAGCAGTGGGCCGAAGGCAGAAAGCAGACAGCAGAGGGCAGACAGCAGACAGCAAAGGGCAGAAAGAGGACAGCAGACAGCAGAGGGAAAACAGCAGAGGGCATAGAGCAGACAGAAGAGGGCAAACAGCAGACAGCAGACCGCAGAGGGCATACAGCAGACTGCAGAGGGCAGATAGCAGACAGCAGACAGCAGACAGAAGACAGCAGAGGGCAGACAGCAGAGGGCAGACAGCAGACAGCAAAGAGCAGACAGCAGACAGCTGAGGGCAGACAGCAGAGGGCAGACAGCTGACAGCGAGGGCAGACAGCAGACACCAGACAGCAGAGTGCAGAAAGCAGAGGGCAGTGAACAGACAGCAGAGGGCAGACAACAGACTGCAGAAAAGAGACAGCAGACAGCAGAGGACAGACAGCAGACAGCAGAGGGCAGACAGCAGACAGCAGAGGGCAGACAGCAGAGGGTAGAGGGCAGATGGCAGACAGCAGAGAGCAGAGGGCAGTGAGCAGAGGGCAGAGGGCAGAGAGCAGACAGCAGAGAGCAGAGCGCAGTCAGCAGAGGGTAAAGGGGAGACAGCAGACTGCAGAGGGCAGACAGCAGACAGAAGTGGGCAGACAGCAGACTGCAGATTCCAGACAGCAGACAGCAGGCAGCAGTGGGCAGACAGCAGAGGGCAGACAGCAGACAACAGAGGGCAGACAGCAGAGGGTAGACAGTAGAAAGCATCGAGCAGCCAGCTGAGGGCAGACAGCAGACAGCAGAGGGCACACAGCGGACAGCAGAAGGCAGACAGCGGAGAGCAGGCAGCAGAGGGCAGACAGCAGACAGCAGAGGGCAGACAGCAGAGGGCAGTCAGCAGACAGCAGAGGGCAGACAACAGAACGCAGAGGGAAGACAGCAGACAGCAGACAGCAGAGGGCACATAGCAGACAGCAGACAGCAGAGGGAAGACAGTAGAGGGCAGAGGGCAGACAGCAGAGGGCAGAGGGGAGACAGCAGAGGGCAGACAGCAGAGGGCAGTGAGCAGCGGGAAGACAGCACACAGCGGACAGCAGAGGGCAGACAGAAGAGGGAAGACAGCAGACAGCAGAGGTCAGACAGCAGACAGCAAACGGCAGAGGGCAGATAGCAGACAGCAGAGGGCAAACAGCAGACAGCAGAGGGCAGAAAGCGGAGGGCAGAGGGCAAACAGCAGAGGGCAGAGGGCAGACAGCAGAAAGCAGAAGGCACACAGCTGACAACAAAGAGCAGATAGAAGACAGGAGACAGCAGAAAGCAGACAGCAGACTGCAGACAACAGACAGCAGACAACAGACAGCAGGAGGGCAGACAGCAGCTAGCAGACAGCAGTGGGTAGACAGCAGAGGGCAGAGGGCAAAGAGCAGAAGCAGTGGGCAGAAGGCAGACAGCAGACAGCAGACAGCAGACAACAGAGGGCAGACAGAGGACTGCAGACAGCAGACAGCAGAGGGAAAACAGCAGAAGGCATAGAGCAGACAGCAGAGGGCAAACAGCAGACAGCAGACCGCAGAGGGCATACAGCAGACTGCAGAGGGCAGATAGCAGACAGCAGACAGCAGACGGCAGACAGCACATGGCCGACAGCAGAGGGCAGACAGCAGAGAGCCAAGAGCAGACAGCAGACAGCTGAGGGCAGACAGCAGACAGTAGAGAGCACACAGCAGACAGCAGACATCAGCGGGCAGACAGCTGACAGCGAGGGCAGACAGCAGACACAAGACAGCAGAGTGCAGAAAGCAGAGGGCAGATAGCAGACAGCAGTGGGCAGACAACAGACTGCAGAGAAAAGAGAGCAGACATCAGACAGCAGTGGGCAGACAGTAGAGGGCAGACAGCAGCCAGCAGACAGCAGAGGACAGACAGCAGACAGCAGAGGGCAGACAGCAGACAGCAGAGGGCAGACAGCAGAGGGTAGAGTGCAGATGGCAGACAGCAGAGGGAAGACAGCAGAGAGCAGAGGGCAGACAGCAGACAGCAAAGAGCAGACAGCAGACAGCTGAGGGCAGACAGCAGAGGGCAGACAGCTGACAGCGAGGGCAGACAGCAGACACCAGACAGCAGAGTGCAGAAAGCAGAGGGCAGTGAACAGACAGCAGAGGGCAGACAACAGACTGCTGAAAAGAGACAGCAGACAGCAGACAGCAGACAGCAGAGGACAGACAGCAGACAGCAGAGGGCAGACAGCAGACATCAGAGGGCAGACAGCAGAGGGTAGAGGGCAGATGGCAGACAGCAGAGAGCAGAGGGCAGTGAGCAGAGGGCAGAGGGCAGAGAGCAGACAGCAGAGAGCAGAGCGCAGTCAGCAGAGGGTAAAGGGGAGACAGCAGACTGCAGAGGGCAGACAGCAGACAGAAGTGGGCAGACAGCAGACTGCAGATTCCAGACAGCAGACAGCAGGCAGCAGTGGGCAGACAGCAGAGGGCAGACAGCAGACAACAGAGGGCAGAGAGCAGAGTGTAGACAGTAGAAAGCATCGAGCAGCCAGCTGAGGGCAGACAGCAGACAGCAGAGGGCACACAGCGGACAGCAAAAGGCAGACAGCGGAGAGCAGGCAGCAGAGGGCAGACAGCAGACAGCAGAGGGCAGACAGCAGAGGGCAGTCAGCAGACAGCAGAGGGCAGACAACAGAACGCAGAGGGAAGACAGCAGACAGCAGATAGCAGAGGGCACATAGCAGACAGCAGAGGGAAGACAGTAGAGGGCAGAGGGCAGACAGCAGAGTGCAGAGGGGAGACAGCAGAGGGCAGACAGCAGAGGGCAGTGAGCAGCGGGAAGACTGCACACAGCGGACAGCAGAGGGCAGACAGAAGAGGGCAGACAGCAGACAGCAAACGGCAGAGGGCAGATAGCAGACAGCAGAGGGCAAACAGCAGACAGCAGAGGGCAGAAAGCGGAGGGCAGAGGGCAAACAGCAGAGGGCAGAGGGCAGACAGCAGAAAGCAGAAGGCACACAGCTGACAACAAATAGCAGATAGAAGACAGGAGACAGCAGAGAGCAGACAGCAGACTGCAGACAACAGACAGCAGACAACAGACAGCAGGAGGGCAGACAGCAGCTAGCAGACAGCAGTGGGTAGACAGCAGAGGGCAGAGGACAAGGAGCAGAAGCAGTGGGCAGAAGGCAGACAGCAGACAGCAGACAGCAGAGGGCAGACAGCAGACAACAGAGGGCAGACAGAGGACTGCAGACAGCAGACAGCAGAGGGAAAACAGCAGAAGGCATAGAGCAGACAGCAGAGGGCAAACAGCATCAGCAGACCGCAGAGGGCATACAGCAGACTGCAGAGGGCAGATAGCAGACAGCAGACAGCAGACGGCAGACAGCACATGGCCGACAGCAGAGGGCAGACAGCAGAGAGCAAAGAGCAGACAGCAGACAGCTGAGGTCAGACAGCAGACAGTAGAGAGCACACAGCAGACAGCAGACATCAGCGGGCAGACAGCTGACAGCGAGGGCAGACAACAGACCCAAGACAGCAGAGTGCAGAAAGCAGAGGGCAGATAGCAGACAGCAGTGGGCAGACAACAGACTGCAGAGAAAAGAGAGCAGACATCAGACAGCAGTGGGCAGACAGTAGAGGGCAGACAGCAGACAGCAGACAGCAGAGGACAGACAGCAGACAGCAGAGGGCAGACAGCAGACAGCAGAGGGCAGACAGCAGGCAGCAGACAGCAGACAGAAGAGGGCAGACAGCAGAGGGAAGACACCAGAGGGCAGACAGCAGAGGGCAGACAGCAGACAGCAGACAGCAGATAGCAGACAGCGGAAAGCAGACAGAAGTCAGTAGACAGCAGAGGGCAGACAGCAGAGGGCAGACAGCAGACAGCAGACAGTAGACAGCAGAGGGCAGACAGCAGACAGCAGAAAAAAGACGGCAGACAGCAGAGAGCAGAGGGCAGACAGCAGACAGAGGACAGCAGAGGGCAGACAGAAGAGGGCAGACAGCAGACAGCAGAGGGCAGGCAGCAGTGGGCAGACAGCAGACAGCAGAGAGCAGAGGGCAGAGAGCATACAACAGATGGCAGACAGTAGACAGCAGAGGCTAGACAGCAGAGGGCAAACAGCAGACAGCAGAAGGCAGAAAGCGGAGGGCAGAGGGCAGACAGCAGACGGAAGAGGGCAGACAGCGGACAGCAGACAGCAGAAGGAGACAGCAGACAGCAGGGAGCAGACAGCAGAGGGCATACAGCAGAGGGCAGACAGCAGACAGCAGACGGCAGGCAGCAGAAAGAACACAGCACGGCGCAGAGGGCGGACAGCAGACACCAATGGGCAGCCAGCAGACAGCAGAGAGCAGATAAAAGACAGCAGACAGCAGAGGGCAGACAGCAGACAGCAGACAGCAGAGGGCAGACAGCAGACTGCAGAAGGCAGACAGCAGACAGCAGACAGCAGTGGGTAGACAGCAGAAGGCAGAGGGCAAATAGCAGATGCAGTGGGCAGAAGGCAGAAAGAAGACAGCAGACAGCAAAGGGCAGACAGCGGACAGCAGAGGGCAGAAAGAGGACAGCAGACAGCAGAGGGAAAACAGCAGAGGGTATAGAGCAGAAAGCAGAGGGCAAACAGCAGACAGCGGACCGCAGAGGGCATACAGCAGACTGCAGAGGGCAGAGGGCAGACAGCAGACAGCAGAGAGCAGAGCGCAGTCAGCAGAGGGTAAAGGGGAGACTGCAGACTGCAGAGGGCAGACAGCAGACAGCAGTGGGCAGACAGCAGCGTGCAGACTGCAGATAGCAGACAACAGACAGAAGACAGCAGACAGCAGACAGCAGAGGGCAGACAGCAGACTGCAGAGGCCAGACAGCAGACAGCAGGCAGCAGTGGGCAGACAGCAGAAGGCGGACAACAGAGGGCAGACAGCAGAGGGTAGACAGTAGACAGCATAGAGCAGCCAGCTGAGGGCAGACAGCAGACAGCAGAGGGCACACAGCGGACAGCAGAAGGCAGACAGCGGAGAGCAGGCAGCAGAGGGCAGACAGCAGACAGCAGAGGGTAGACAGCAGAGGGCAGTCAGCAGACAGCAGAGGGCAGACAACAGAACGCAGAGGGAAGACAGCAGACAGCAGACAGCAGACAGCAGAGGGCACACAGCAGACAGCAGACAGCAGAGGGCATTGGGCAGAGGGAAGACAGCACACAGCGGACAGCAGAGGGCGGACAGAAGAGGGAAGACAGCAGACAGAAGAGGTCAGACAGCAGACAGCAAACGGCAGAGGGCAGACAGCAGACAGCAGAGGGCAGACAGCAGAGGGCAGACAGCAGACAGCAGAGGGCTGACAGCAGAGGGCAGAGGGCAGACAGCCGACAGCAGACAGTAGAGGACAGACAGCAGACTGCAGAGGGCACTCAACAGACAACAGACAGCTGACAGCAGACAGCAGGCAGCAGAGGGCAGACAGCAGACAGCAGAGGGCAGACAGCAGACAGCAGAAGGCGGACAACAGAGGGCAGACAGCAGAGGGGAGACAGTAGACAGCAGAGGGCACACAGCAGACAGCAGAAGGCAGACAGCGGAGAGCAGACAGCAGAGGGCAGACAGCAGACAGAAGAGGGCAGACAGCAGAGGGCAGAGAGCAGAAAGCAGGGTGCAGACAGCAGAGGGCAGACAGCAGAGGGCAGGCAGCAAATAGCAGACAGAAGACAGCAGAGGGCAGACAGCAGACAGCAGACAGCAGAAAGCAGAGGGCAGACAGCAGACAGCAGAAAGCAAACAGCAGACAGAAGACAGCAGAGGGCAGACAGAAGAGGGCAGACAGCAGTGGGCAGACAGCAGACAGCAGAGAGCAAAGGGCAGACAGTATACAACAGATGGAAGACAGTAGACAGCAGAGGGCAGACAGCAGAGGGCAAATAGCAGACAGCAGTGGGCAGAAAGCGGAGGGCAGAGGGCAAACAGCAGAGGGCAGAGGGCAGACAGCAGAAAGCAGAAGGCAGACAGCAGACAGCAGAGAGCAGACAGAAGACAGCAGACAGCAGAGAGCAGACAGCAGACTGCAGTTCAGACAGCAGACAACAGACAGCAAAGGGGAAACAGCAGACAGCAGACAGCAGAGGGCAGACAGCAGACAGCAGTGGGTAGACAACAGAGGGCAGAGGGCAAAGATCAGAAGCAGTGGGCAGAAGGCAGACAGCAGACAGCAGAGAGGCAGAGGGCAGACAGCAGACAACAGAGGGCAGACAGAGGACAGCAGACAGCAGACAGCAGAGGGAAAACAGCAGAGGGCATAGAGCAGACAGCAGAGGGCAAACAGCAGACAGCAGACCGCAGAGGGCATACAGCAGACTGCAGAGGGCAGATAGCAGACAGCAGACATCAGACGGCAGACAGCAGATGGCAGACAGCAGAGGGCAGACAACAGAGAGCAAAGAGCAGACAGCAGACAGCTGAGGGCAAACAGCAGACAGCAGAGAGCACACAGCAGACAGCAGACATCAGCGGGCAGACAGCTGACAGCGAGGGCAGACAGCAGACACAAGACAGCAGAGTGCAGAAAGCAGAGGGCAGAGAGCAGACAGCAGAGGGCAGACAACAGACTGCAGAGAAACGACAGCAGACAGCAGACAGCAGAGGACAGACAGCAGACAGCAGAGGGCAGACAGCAGACAGCAGAGGGCAGACAGCAGACAGCAGACAGCAGAAAGCAGAGGGCAGACAGCAGACAGCAGAAAGCAAACAGCAGACAGAAGACAGCAGAGGGCAGACAGAAGAGGGCAGTCAGCAGTGGGCAGACAGCAGACAGCAGAGAGCAAAGGGCAGACAGTATACAACAGATGGAAGACAGTAGACAGCAGAGGGCAGACAGCAGAGGGCAAATAGCAGACAGCAGTGGGCAGAAAGCGGAGGGCAGAGGGCAAACAGCAGAGGGCAGAGGGCAGACAGCAGAAAGCAGAAGGCAGACAGCAGACAGCAGAGAGCAGACAGAAGACAGCAGACAGCAGAGAGCAGACAGCAGACTGCAGTTCAGACAGCAGACAACAGACAGCAAAGGGGAAACAGCAGACAGCAGACAGCAGAGGGCAGACAGCAGACAGCAGACAGCAGTGGGTAGACAGCAGAGGGCAGAGGGCAAAGATCAGTAGCAGTGGGCAGAAGGCAGACAGCAGACAGCAGAGAGGCAGAGGGCAGACAGCAGCAACAGAGGGCAGACAGAGGACAGCAGACAGCAGACAGCAGAGGGAAAACAGCAGAGGGCATAGAGCAGACAGCAGAGGGCAAACAGCAGACAGCAGACCGCAGAGGGCATACAGCAGACTGCAGAGGGCAGATAGCAGACAGCAGACAGCAGACGGCAGTAGCAGATGGCAGACAGCAGAGGGCAGACAACAGAGAGCAAAGAGCAGACAGCAGACAGCTGAGGGCAAACAGCAGACAGCAGAGAGCACACAGCAGACAGCAGACATCAGCGGGCAGACAGCTGACAGCGAGGGCAGACAGCAGACACAAGATAGCAGAGTGCAGAAAGCAGAGGGCAGAGAGCAGACAGCAGAGGGCAGACAACAGACTGCAGAGAAACGACAGCAGACAGCAGACAGCAGAGGACAGACAGCAGACAGCAGAGGGCAGACAGCAGACAGCAGAGGGCAGACAGCAGAGGGTATAGGGCAGATGGCAGACAGCAGAGGGCAGACAGCAGAGGGCAGACAGCAGACAGAAGAGGGCAGACAGCAGAGGGAAGACAGCAGAGGGCACACAGCAGAGGGCAGACAGCAGACAGCAGACAGCAGATAGCAGACAGCGGAAAGCAGACAGAAGTCAGTAGACAGCAGAGGGCAGACAGCGGAGGGAAGACAGCAGACAGCAGACAGCAGACAGTAGACAGCAGAGGGCAGACAGCAGACATCAGAAAGCAGAGGACAGACAGAAGACAGCAGAGATCAGACAGAAGAGGGCAGACAGCAGACAGCAGAGGGCAGGCAGCAGTGGGCAGACAGCAGACAGCAGAGAGCAGAGGGTAGAGAGCATACAACAGATGGCAGACAGTAGACAGCAGAGGCCAGACAACAGAGGGCAAACAGTATACAGCAGAGGGCACAAAGCGAAGGGCAGAGGGCAGACAGCATACGGGAGAGGGCAGACAGCAGACAGCAGACTGCAGAAGGAAGACAGCAGACAGCAGGGAGCAGACAGCAGAGGGCATACAGCAGAGGGCAGACAGCAGACAGCAGACGGCAGACAGCAGACAGCACACAGCAGGGGGCAGAGGGCGGACAGCAGACACCAATGGGCAGACAGCAGACAGCAGAGAGCAGATAAAAGACAGCAGACAGCAGAGAGCAGACAGCAGACTGCAGACAACAGACAGGAGACAACAGACAGCAGAGGGCAGACAGAAGACAGCAGACAGCAGAGGGCAGACAGCAGACTGCAGAAGGCAGACAGCAGACAGCAGACAGCAGTGGGTAGACAGCAAAGGGCAGAGGGCAAATAGCAGAAGCAGTGGGCAAAAGGCAGAAAGAAGACAGCAGACAGCAGAGGGCAGACAGCAGACAGCAGAGGGCAGAAAGAGGACAGCAGACAGCAGAGGGAAAGCAGCAGAGGGCATAGAGCAGACAGCAGAGGGCAAACAGCAGACAGCAGACCGCAGAGGGCATACAGCAGACTGCAGAGTGCAGACAGCAGACAGCAGACTGCAGACAGCAGACAGCAGACAGCAGAGGGCAGACAGCAGAGGGCAGACAGCAGACAGCAAAGAGCAGACAGCAGACAGCTGAGGGCAGACAGCAGACAGCAGACAGCAGAGAGCACACAGCAGACAGCAGACAGCAGACATCAGAGGGCAGACAGCTGACAGCGAGGGCAGACAGCAGACACCAGACAGCAGAGTGCAGAAAGCAGAGGGCAGAGAGCAGACAGTAGAGGGGAGACAACAGACTGCAGAGAAAAGACAGCAGACAGCAGACAGCAGAGGACAGACAGCAGACAGCAGAGGGCAGACAGCAGACAGTAGAGGGCAGACAGCAGAGGGTAGAGGGCAGATGGCAGACAGCAGAGGGCAGACAGCAGAGAGCAGAGGGCAGACAGCAGGCAGCAGACAGCACACAGAAGACGGCAGACAGCAGAGAGCAGAGAGCAGAGTGCAGTCAGCAGAGGGTAAAGGGGAGACTGCAGACTGCAGAGGGCAGACAGCAGACAGCAGTTGGCAGACAGCAGCGTGCAGACAGCAGGTAGCAGACAACAGACAGAAGACAGCAGACAGCAGACAGCAGAATGCAGAGTCCAGACAGCAGGCAGCTGTGGGCAGACAGCAGAGGGCAGACAGCAGAAAGCAGAAGGTGGACAACAGAGGGCAGACAGCAGAGAGCAGAGGGCAGACAGCAGGCAGCAGACAGCACACAGAAGACGGCAGACAGCAGACAGCAGAGAGCAGAGCGCAGTCAGCAGAGGGTAAAGGGGAGACAGCAGACTGCAGAGGGCAGACAGCAGGCAGCAGAGGGCAGACAGATGAGGGCAGACTGCAGACAGCAGAGAGCAGAGGGCAGTGAGCAGAGGGCAGAGGGTAGACAGCAGACAGCAGAGAGCAGAGCGCAGTCAGCAGAGGGTAAAGGGGAGACAGCAGACTGCAGAGGGCAGGCAGCAGACAGCAGTGGGCAGACAGCAGAGTGCAGACAGCAGATAGCCGACAACAGACAGAAGACAGCAGACAGCAGACAGCAGAGGGCAGACAGCAGACTGCAGAGGCCAGACAGCAGACATCAGGCAGCAGTGGGCAGACAGAAGAGGGCAGACAGCAGACAGCACAAGGCGGACAACAGAGGGCAGACAGCAGAGGGTAGACAGTAGACAGCATAGAGCAGCCAGCTGAGGGCAGACAGCAGACAGCAGTTGGCACACAGCGGACAGCAGATTGCAGACAGCGGAGAGCAGACAGCAGAGTGCAGACAGCAGACACCAGAGGGCAGACAGCAGAGGGCAGTCAGCAGACAGCAGAGGGCAGACAACAGAACGCAGAGGGAAGACAGCAGACAGCAGACAGCAGAGGGCACACAGCAGACAGCAGACAGCAGAGGGAAGACAGTGGAGAGCAGAGGGCAGACAGCAGAGGGCAGAGGGGAGACAGCAGAGGGCAGACAGCAGAGGGTAGAGGGCATATGGCAGAAAGCAGAGGGCAGACAGCAGAGAGCAGAGGACAGACAGCAGGCAGCAGACAGAAGAGGGCAGACAGCAGAGGGAAGACAGCGGAGGGCAGACAGCAGAGGGCAGACAGCAGACAGCAGACAACAGATAGCAGACAGCGGAAAGCAGGCAGAAGTCAATAGACAGCAGAGGGCAGACAGCAGAGGGCAGAGAGCATACAGCAGACAGTAGACAGCAGAGGGCAGACAGCAGACAGCAGAAAGCAGAGGGCAGACAGCAGAGAGCAGAGGGCAGACAGCAGACAGAAGACAGCAGAGGGCAGACAGAAGAGGGCAGACAGCAGACAGCAGAGGGCAGGCAGCAGTGGGCAGACAGCAGACAGCAGAGAGCAGTGGGCAGAGAGCATACAACAGATGGCAGACCGTAGACAGCAGAGGCCAGACAGCAGAGGGCAAACAGCAGACAGCAGAAGGCAGAAAGCGGAGGGCAGAGGGCAGACAGCAGACGGGAGAGGGCAGACAGTGGACAGCAGACAGCAGAAGGAGACAGCAGACAGCAGGGAGCAGACAGCAGAGGGCATACAGCAGAGGGCAGACAGCAGACAGCAGATGGCAGACAGCAGACAGCACACAGCTTGGGGCAGAGGGCGGAAAGCAGACACCAATGGGCAGACAGCAGACAGCAGAGAGCAGATAAAAGACAGCAGACAGCAGAGAGCAGACAGCAGACTACAGACAACAGACAGCAGACAACAGACAGCAGAGGTCAGACAGCAAACAGCAGACAGCAGAGGGCAGACAGCAGAAAGCAGAGGGCAGACAGCAGACAGCGGAGGGCAGACAGCAGACAGAAGACAGCAGAGGGCAGACAGAAGAGGGCAGACAGCAGTGGGCAGACAGCAAACAGCAGAGAGCAAAGGGCAGACAGCATACAACAAATGGCAGACAATAGACAGCAGAGGCCAGACAGCAGAGGGCAAACAGCAGACAGCAGTGGGCAGAAAGCGAAGGGCAGAGGGCAAACAGCAGAGGGCAGAGGGCAGACAGCAGAAAGCAGAAGGCAGACAGCAGACAGCAGAGAGCAGACAGCAGACTGCAGACAACAGACAGCAGACAACAGACAGCAAAGGGGAAACAGCAGACAGCAGACAGCAGAGGGCAGACAGCAGACAGCAGACAGCAGTGGGTAGACAGCAGAGGGCAGAGGGCAAAGATCAGAAGCAGTGGGCAGAAGGCAGGCAGCAGACAGCAGACAGCAGAGGGCAGACAGCAGACAACAGAGGGCAGACACAGGACAGCAGACAGCAGACAGCAGAGGGAAAACAGCGGAGGGCATAGAGCAGACAGCATAGGGCAAACAGCAGACCGCAAAGGGCATACAGCAGACTGCAGAGGGCAGATAGCAGACAGCAGACAGCAGACGGCAGACAGCATATGGCAGACACAGAGGGCAGACAGCAGAGGGCAAAGAGCAGACAGCAGACAGCTGAGGGCAGACAGCAGCTAGCAGACAGCAGAGGACAGACAGCAGACAGCAGAGGGCAGACAGCAGACAGCAGAGGGAAGACAGCAGAGGGTAGAGGGCAGATGTCAGATAGCAGAGGGCAGACAGCAGAGAGCAGAGGGCAGACAGCAGGCAGCAGACAGCAGACAGAAGAGGGCAGACAGCAGAGGGAAGACAGCAGAGGGCAGACAGCAGAGGGCAGACAGCAGACAGCACACAGCAGATAGCAGACAGCGGAAAGCAGACAGAAGTCAGTAGACAGCAGAGGGCAGACAGCAGAGGGCAGACAGCAGACAGCAGACAGCAGACAGCAGACAGCAGACAGCAGTGGGTAGACAGCAGAGGGCAGACGGCAAATAGCAGAAGCAGTGGGCAGAAGGCAGAAAGAAGACAGCAGACAGCAGAGGGCAGACAGCAGACAGCAGAGGGCAGAAAGAGGACAGCAGACAGCAGAGGGAAAACAGCAGAGGGCATAGAGCAGACAGCAGAGGGCAAACAGCAGACAGCAGACCGCAGAGGGCATACATCAGACTGCAGAGTGCAGATAGCCGACAGCAGACTGCAGACAGCAGACAGCAGACAGCAGAGGGCAGACTGCAGAGGGCAGACAGCAGACAGCAAAGAGCAGACAGCATACAGCTGAGGGCAGACAGCAGACAGCAGAGAGCACACAGCAGACAGCAGACAGCAGACATCAGAGGGCAGACAGCTGACAGCGAAGGCAGACAGCAGACACCATACAGCAGAGTGCAAAAAGCAGAGGGCAGAGAGCAGACAGCAGAGGGCAGACAACAGACTGCAGAGAAAAGACAGCAGACAGCAGGCAGCAGAGGACAGACAGCAGACAGCAGAGGGCAGACAGCAGACAGCAGAGGGCAAACAGCAGAGGGTAGAGGGCAGATGGCTGACAGCAGACGGCAGACAGCAGAGAGCAGAGGGCAGACAGCAGGCAGCAGACAGCACACAGAAGACGGCAGACAGCAGACAGCAGAGAGCAGAGAGCAGTGCGCAGTCAGCAGAGGGTAAAGGGGAGACTGCAGACTGCAGAGGGAAGACAGCAGACAGCAGTGGGTAGACAGCAGAGTGCAGACAGCAGATAGCATATAACAGACAGAAGACAGCAGACAGCAGAGGGCAGACAGCAGACTGCAGAGGCCAGAAAGCAGACAGCAGGCAGCAGAGGGAAGACAGCAGAGGGCAGACAGCAGAGGGCAGACAGCAGACAGCACACAGCAGATAGCAGACAGCGGAAAGCAGACAGAAGTCTGTAGACAGCAGAGGGCAGACAGCAGAGGGCAGACAGCAGACAGCAGGCAGTAGACAGCAGAGGGCAAACAGCAGACAGCAGACAGCAGACAGCAGAGAGCAGAGGGCAGACAGCATACAACAGATGGCAGACAGTAGACAGCAGAGGCCAGACAGCAGAGGGCAAACAGCAGACAGCAGAGGGCAGATAGTGGAAGGCAGAGGGCAGACAGCAGAGGGGAGAGGGCAGACAGCAGACAGCAGAAGGCAGACAGCAGACAGCAGGGAGCAGACAGCCGAGGGCATACAGCAGGGGGCAGACAGCAGACAGCAGACGGCAGACAGCAGACAGCACACAGCAGGGGGCAGAAGGCGGACAGCAGACACCAATGGGCAGACAGCAGACAGCAGAGAGCAGATAGAAGACAGCAGACAGCAGAGAGCAGACAGCAGACTGCAGACAACAGACAGCAGACAACAGACAACAGAGGGCAGACAGCAGACAGCAGACAGCAGAGGGCAGACAGCAGACTGCAGAATGCAGACAGCAGACAGCAGACAGCAGTGGGTAGACAGCAGAGGGCACAGTGCAAATAGCAGAAGCAGTGGGCCGAAGGCAGAAAGCAGACAGCAGACAGCAGAGGGCAGACAGCAGACAGCAAAGGGCAGAAAGAGGACAGCAGACAGCAGACAGCAGAGGAAAAACAGCAGAGGGCATAGAGCAGACAGCAGAGGGCAAACAGCAGACAGCAGACCGCAGAGGGCATATAGCAGACTGCAGAGGGCAGATAGCAGACAGCAGACAGCAGACAGCAGAAGGCAGACAGCAGAGGGCAGACAGCAGACAGCAAAGAGCAGACAGCAGACAGCTGAGGGCAGACAGCAGAGGGCAGACAGCTGACAGCGCGGGCAGACAGCAGACACCAGACAGCAGAGGGCAGTGAACAGACAGCAGAGGGCAGACAACAGACTGCAGAAAAGAGACAGCAGACAGCAGACAGCAGAGGACAGACAGCAGACAGCAGAGGGCAGACAGCAGAGGGTAGAGGGCAGATGGCAGACAGCAGAGAGCAGAGGGCAGTGAGCAGAGGGCAGAGGGCAGAGAGCAGACAGCAGAGAGCAGAGCGCAGTCAGCAGAGGGTAAAGGGGAGACAGCAGACTGCAGAGGGCAGACAGCAGACAGGAGTGGGCAGACAGCAGAGTGCAGACAGCAGATAGCAGACAACAGACAGAAGACAGCAGACAGCAGACAGCAGAGGGCAGACAGCAGACTGCAGAGGCCAGACAGCAGACAGCAGGCAGCAGTGGGCAGACAGCAGAGGGCAGACAGCAGACAACAGAGGGCAGACAGCAGAGGGTAGACAGTAGAAAGCATAGAGCAGCCAGCTGAGGGCAGAAAGCAGACAGCAGAGGGCACACAGCGGACAGCAGAAGGCAGACAGCGGAGAGCAGGCAGCAGAGGGCTGACAGCAGACAGCAGAGGGCAGACAGCAGAGGGCAGTCAGCAGACAGCAGAGGTCAGACAGCAGATAGCAAACGGCAGAGGGCAGATAGAAGACAGCGGAGGGCAGAGGGCAAACAGCAGAGGGCAGAGGGCAGACAGCAGAAACAGAAGGCACACAGCAGACAACAAAGAGCAGATAGAAGACAGGAGACAGCAGAGAGCAGACAGCAGACTGCAGACAACAGACAGCAGACAACAGACAGCAGAGGGCAGTCAGCAGCTAGCAGACAGCAGTGGGTAGACAGCAGAGGGCAGAGGGCAAAGAGCTGAAGCAGTGGGCAGAAGGCAGACAGCAGACAGCAGACAACAGAGGGCAGACAGAGGACTGCAGACAACAGACAGCAGAGGGAAAACAGCAGAAGGCATAGAGCAGACAGCAGAGGGCAAACAGCAGACAGCAGACCGCAGAGGGCATACAGCAGACTGCATAGGGCAGATAGCAGACAGCAGACAGCAGACGGCAGACAGCACATGGCCGACAGCAGAGGGCAGACAGCAGAGAGCAAAGAGCAGACAGCAGACAGCTGAGGGCAGACAGCAGACAGTAGAGAGCACACAGCAGACAGCAGACATCAGCGGGCAGACAGCTGACAGCGAGGGCAGACAGCAGACACAAGACAGCAGAGTGCAGAAAGCAGAGGGCAGATAGCAGACAGCAGTGGGCAGACAACAGACTGCAGAGAAAAGACAGCAGACATCAGACAGCAGTGGGCAGACAGTAGAGGGCAGACAGCAGCCAGCAGACAGCAGAGTACAGACAGCAGACAGCAGAGGGCAGACAGCAGAGGGCAGACAGCAGAGGGTAGAGTGCAGATGGCAGACAGCAGAGGGAAGACAGCAGAGAGCAGAGGGCAGACAGCAGGCAGCAGACAGCAGACAGAAGAGGGCAGACAGCAGAGGGAAGACACCAGAGGGCAGACAGCAGAGGGCAGACAGCAGACAGCAGACAGCAGATAGCAGACAGCGGAAAGCAGACAGAAGTCAGTAGACAGCAGAGGGCAGACAGCAGAGGGCAGACAGCAGACAGCAGACAGTAGACAGCAGAGGGCAGACAGCAGACAGCAGAAAAAAGAGGGCAGACAGCAGAGAGCAGAGGGCAGACAGCAGACAGAAAACAGCAGAGGGCAGACAGAAGAGGGCAGACAGCAGACAGCAGAGGGCAGGCAGCAGTGGGCAGACAGCAGACAGCAGAGAGCAGAGGGCAGAGAGCATACAACAGATGGCAGACAGTAGACAGCAGAGGCTAGACAGCAGAGGGCAAACAGCAGACAGCAGAAGGCAGAAAGCGGAAGGCAGAGGGCAGACAGCAGACGGGAGAGGGCAGACAGCGGACAGCAGACAGCAGAAGGAGACAGCAGACAGCAGGGAGCAGACAGCAGAGGGCATACAGCAGAGGGCAGACAGCAGACAGCAGACGGCAGGCAGCAGAAAGAACACAGCACGGGGCAGAGGGCGGACAGCAGACACCAATGGGCAGACAGCAGACAGCAGAGAGCAAATAAAAGACAGCAGACAGCAGAGAGCAGACAGCAGACAGCGGACAACAGACAGCAGACAACAGACAGCAGAGGGCAGACAGCAGACAGCAGACAGCAGAGGGCAGACAGCAGACTGCAGAAGGCAGACAGCAGACAGCAGACAGCAGTGGGTAGACAGCAGAGGGCAGAGGGCAAATAGCAGAAGCAGTGGGCAGAAGGCAGAAAGAAGACAGCAGACAGCAGAGGACAGACAGCGGACAGCAGAGGGCAGAAAGAGGACAGCAGACAGCAGAGGGTAAACAGCAGAGGGTATAGAGCAGACAGCAGAGGACAAACAGCAGACAGCGGACCGCAGAGGGCATACAGCAGACTGCAGAGGGCAGAGGGCAGACAGCAGACAGCAGAGAGCAGAGCGCAGTCAGCAGAGGGTAAAGGGGAGACAGCAGACTGCAGAGGGCAGACAGCAGACAGCAGTGGGCAGACAGCAGCGTGCAGACAGCAGATAGCAGACAACAGACAGAAGACAGCAGACAGCAGACAGCAGAGGGCAGACAGCAGACTGCAGAGGCCAGACAGCGACAGCAGGCAGCAGTGGGCAGACAGCAGAAGGCGGACAACAGAGGGCAGACAGCAGAGGGTAGACAGTAGACAGCATAGAGCAGCCAGCTGAGGGCAGACAGCAGACAGCAGAGGGCACACAGCGGACAGCAGAAGGCAGACAGCGGAGAGCAGGCAGCAGAGGGCAGACAGCAGACAGCAGAGGGTAGACAGCAGAGGGTAGTCAGCAGACAGCAGAGGGCAGACAACAGAACGCAGAGGGAAGACAGCAGACAGCAGACAGCAGACAGCAGAGGGCACACAGCAGACAGCAGACAGCAGAGGGCATTGGGCAGAAGGAAGACAGCACACAGCGGACAGCAGAGGGCAGACAGAAGAGGGAAGAGAGCAGACAGCATAGGTCAGACAGCAGACAGCAAACGGCAGAGGGCAGACAGCAGACAGCAGAGGGCAGACAGCAGAGGGCAGACAGCAGACAGCAGAGGGTAGACAGCAGAGGGCAGAGGGCAGACAGCCGACAGCAGACAGTAGAGGACAGACAGCAGACTGCAGAGGGCACTCAACAGACAACAGACAGCAGACAGCAGACAGCAGGCAGCAGAGGGCAGACAGCAGACAGCAGAGGGCAGACAGCAGACAGCAGAAGGCAGACAACAGAGGGCAGACAGCAGAGGGTAGACAGTAGACAGCAGAGGGCACACAGCAGACAGCAGAAGGCAGACAGCGGAGAGCAGACAGCAGAGGGCAGACAGCAGACAGAAGAGGGCAGACAGCAGTGGGCAGACAGCAGACAGCAGAGAGCAAAGGGCAGACAGCATACAACAGATTGCAGACAGTAGACAGCAGAGGGCAGACAGCAGAGGGCAAATAGCAGACAGCAGTGGGCAGAAAGCGGAGGGCAGAGGGCAAACAGCAGAGGGCAGAGGGCAGACAGCAGAAAGCAGAAGGCAGACAGCAGACAGCAGAGAGTAGATTGAAGACAGCAGACAGCAGAGAGCAGACAGCAGACTGCAGACAACAGACAGCAGACAACAGACAGCAAAGGGGAAACAGCAGACAGCAGACAGCAGAGGGCAGACAGCAGACAGCAGACAGCAGTGGGTAGACAGCAGAGGGCAGAGGGCAAAGATCAGAAGCAGTGGGCAGAAGGCAGACAGCAGACAGCAGAGAGGCAGAGGGCAGACAGCAGACAACAGAGGGCAGACAGAGGACAGCAGACAGCAGACAGCAGAGGGAAAACAGCAGAGGGCATAGAGCAGACAGCAGAGGGCAAACAGCAGACAGCAGACCGCAGAGGGCATACAGCAGACTGCAGAGGGCAGATAGCAGATTGCAGACAGCAGACAGCAGACAGCAGATGGCAGACAGCGGAGGGCAGACAGCAGAGAGCAAAGAGCAGACAGCAGACAGCTGAGGGCAAACAGCAGACAGCAGAGAGCACACAGCAGACAGCAGTCATCAGCGGGCAGACAGCTGACAGCGAGGGCAGACAGCAGACACAATACAGCAGAGTGCAGAAAGCAGAGGGCAGAGAGCAGACAGCAGAGGGCAGACAACAGACAGCAGAGAAAAGAAAGCAGACAGCAGAGGGCAGACAGCAGCCAGCAGACAGCAGAGGACAGACAGCAGACAGCAGAGGGCAGACAGAAGACAGCAGAGGGCAGACAGCAGAGGGTACAGGGCAAATGGCAGACAGCAGAGGGCAGACAGCAGAGAGCAGAGGGCGGACAGCAGGCAGCAGACAGCAGACAGAAGAGGGCAGACAGCAGAGGGAAGACAGCAGAGGGCAGACAGCAGAGGGCAGACAGCAGACAGCAGACAGCAGATAGCAGACAGCGGAAAGCAGACAGGAGTCAGTAGACAGCAGAGGGCAGACAGCGGAGGGAAGACAGCAGACAGCAGACAGCAGACAGTAGACAGCAGAGGGCAGACAGCAGACAGCAGAAAGCAGAGGGCAGACAGCAGAGAGCAGAGGGCAGACAGCAGACAGAAGACAGCAGAGAGCAGACAGAAGAGGGCAGACAGCAGACAGCAGAGGGCAGGCAGCAGTGGGCAGACAGCAGACAGCAGAGAGCAGAGGGCAGAGAGCATACATCAGATGGCAGACAGTAGACAGCAGAGGCCAGACAGCAGAGGGCAAACAGCAGACAGCAGAGGGCAGAAAGCGGAGGGCAGAGGGCAGACAGCAGACGGGAGAGGGCAGACAGCAGACAGCAGACTGCAGAAGGAAGACAGCAGACAGCAGGGAGCAGACAGCAGAGGGCGTACAGCAGAGGGCAGACAGCAGACAGCAGACGGCAGACAGCAGACAGCACACAGCAGGGGGCAGAGGGCGGACAGCAGACACCAATGGGCAGACAGCAGACAGCAGAGAGCAGATAAAAGACAGCAGACAGCAGAGAGCAGACAGCAGACTGCAGACAACAGACAGGAGACAACAGACAGCAGAGGGCAGACAGCAGACAGCAGACAGCAGAGGGCAGACAGCAGACTGCAGAAGGCAGACAGCAGACAGCAGACAGCAGTGGGTAGACAGCAGAGGGCAGAGGGCAAATAGCAGAAGCAGTGGGCAAAAGGCAGAAGAAGACAGCAGACAGCAGAGGGCAGACAGCAGACAGCAGAGGGCAGAAAGAGGACAGCAGACAGCTGAGGGAAAACAGCAGAGGGCATAGAGCAGACAGCAGAGGGCAAACAGCAGACAGCAGACCGCAGAGGGCATACAGCAGACTGCAGAGTGCAGACAGCAGACAGCAGACTGCAGACAGCAGACAGCAGACAGCAGACAGCAGAGGGCAGACAGCAGAGGGCAGACAGCAGACAGCAAAGAGCAGACAGCAGACAGCTGAGGGCAGACAGCAGACAGCAGACAGCAGAGAGCACACAGCAGACAGCAGACAGCAGACATCAGAGGTCAGACAGCTGACAGCGAGGGCAGACAGCAGACACCAGAGAGCAGAGTGCAGAAAGCAGAGGGCAGAGAGCAGACAGCAGAGGGCAGACAACAGACTGCAGAGAAAAGACAGCAGACAGCAGACAGCAGAGGACAGACAGCAGACAGCAGAGGGCAGACAGCAGACAGTAGATGGCAGACAGCAGAGGGTAGAGGGCAGATGGCAGACAGAAGAGGGCAGACAGCAGAGAGCAGAGGGCAGACAGCAGGCAGCAGACAGCACACAGAAGACGGCAGACAGCAGACAGCTGAGAGCAGAGCGCAGTCAGCAGAGGGTAAAGGGGAGACAGCAGATTGCAGAGGGCAGACAGCAGGCAGCAGAGGGCAGACAGAAGAGGGCAGACTGCAGACAGCAGAGAGCAGAGGGCAGTGAGCAGAGGGCAGAGGGTAGACAGCAGACAGCAGAGAGCAGAGCGCAGTCAGCAGAGGGTAAAGGGGAGACAGCAGACTGCAGAGGGCAGACAGCAGACAGCAGTGGGCAGACAGCAGAGTGCAGACAGCAGATAACCGACAACAGACAGAAGACAGCAGACAGCAGACAGCAGAGGGCAGACATCAGACTGCAGAGGCCAGGCAGCAGACAGCAGGCAGCAGTGGGCAGACAGAAGAGGGCAGACAGCAGACAGCACAAGGCGGACAACAGAGGGCAGACAGCAGAGGGTAGACAGTAGACAGCATAGAGCAGCCAGCTGACGGCAGACAGCAGACATCAGTGGGCACACAGCGGACAGCAGATTGCAGACAGCGGAGAGCAGACAGCAGAGTGCAGACAGCAGACACCAGAGGGCAGACAGCAGAGGGCAGTCAGCAGACAGCAGAGGGCAGACAACAGAACGCAGAGGGAAGACAGCAGACAGCAGACAGCAGAGGGCACACAGCAGACAGCAGACAGCAGAGGGAAGACAGTGGAGAGCAGAGGGCAGACAGCAGAGGGCAGAGGGGAGACAGCAGAGGGCAGACAGCAGAGGGCAGTGGGCAGAGGGTAGACAGCACACAGCGGACAGCAGAGGGCAGACAGAAGAGGGAAGACAGCAGACAGCATAGGGCAGACAGCAGACAGCCAACGGCAGATTGCAGACAGCAGACAGCAGAGGGCAGACAGCAGAATGCAGACAGCAGACAGCAGAGGGCAGACAGCAGAGGGCAGGCGGCAGACAGCCGACAGCAGACAGTAGAGGACAGACAGCAGACTGCAGAGGGCACACAACAGAAAACAGACAGCAGACAGCAGACGGCAGGCTGCAGAGGGCAGACAGCAGACAGCAGAGGGCAGACAGTAGACAGCAGAAGGCGGATAACAGAGGGCAGACAGCAGAGGGTAGACAGTAGACAGCATAGAGCAGACAGCTGAGGGCAGACAGCAGACAGCAGATGGAACACAGCAGACAGCAGAAGGCAGACAGCGGAGAGCAGACAGCAGAGGGAAGACTGCAGACAGCAGAGGGCAGACAGCAGAAGGCAGAGAGCAGAAAGCAGGGTGCAGACAGCAGAGGGCAGACAGCAGAGGGCAGGCAGCAAATAGCAGACAGCAGACAGCAGAGGGCATACAGCAGACAGCAGAGAGCAGAAAGCAGACAGAAGACAGCAGAGGGCAGACAGAATAGGGAAGACAGCAGTGGGCAGACAGCAGAAAGCAGTGTGCAGAGGGCAGACAGCATACAACAGATGGCAGACAGTAGACAGCAGAGGCCAGACAGCAGAGGGCAAACAGCAGACAGCAGAGGGCAGAAAGCGGAGGGCAGAGGGCAGACAGCAGAGGGCAGAGGGCAGATAGCAGACAGTAGAAGGCAGACAGCAGACGGCAGAGAGCAGATAGAAGACAGCAGACCACAGAGAGCAGACAGCAGACTGCAGACAACAGACAGCAGACAACAGACAGCAGAGGGCAGACAGCAGACAGCAGAGGGCAGACAGAGGACAGCAGACAGCAGACAGCAGAGGGAAAACAGCAGAGGGCATAGTGCAGACAGCAGAGGGCAAACAGCAGACAGCAGACCGCAGAGGGCATACAGCATACTGCAGAGGGCAGATAGCAGACAGCAGACAGCAGACGGCAGACAGCAGATGGCAGACAGCAGAGGGCAGACAGGAGACAGCAAAGAGCAGACAGCAGACAGCTGAGGGCAGACAGCAGACAGCAGAGAGCACACAGCAGACAGCAGACATCAGCGGGCAGACAGCCGACAGCGAGGGCAGACAGCAGACACAAGACAGCAGAGTGCAGAAAGCAGAGGGCAGAGAGCAGACAGCAGAGGGCAGACAACAGGCAGCAGACAGCAGACAGCAGAGGGCAGACAGCAGAGGGTAGAGGGCAGTTGGCAGACAGCAGAGGGCAGACAGCAGAGGGCAGAGGGCAGACAGCAGGCAGCAGGCAGCAGACAGAAGAGGGCAGACAGCAGAGGGATGACAGCAGAGGGCAATCAGCAGAGGGCAGACAGCAGACAGCAGATAGCAGACAGCAGAAAGCAGACAGAAGTCAGTAGACAGCAGAGGGCAGACAGCAGAGGGCAGACAGCAGACAGCAGACAGTAGTCAGAAGAGGGGAGACAGCAGACAGCAGACAGCAGAAAGAAGAGGGCAGACAGCAGACAGAAGACAGCAGAGAGCAGACAGTAGAGGGCAGACAGCAGACAGCAGAGGGCAGGCAGCAGACGGCAGACAGCAGACAGCAGAGAGCAGAGGGCAGACAGCATACAACAGATGGAAGACAGTAGACAGCTGTGGCCAGACAACTGAATGCAAACAGCAGACAGCAGAGGGCAGAAGGCGGAGGGCAGAGAGCAGACAGCAGAGGGGAGAGGGCAGACAGCAGACAGCAGACAGCAGAAGGCAGACAGCAGACAGCACACAGCAGGGGGCAGAGGGCGGACAGCAGACACCAATGGGCAGACAGCAGACAGCAGAGAGCAGATTGAAGACAGCAGAAAGCAGAGAGCAGACAGCAGACTGCAGACAACAGACAGTAGACAACAGACAGCAGAGGGCAGACAGCAGACAGCAGACAGCAGATGGCAGACTGCAGACTGCAGAAGGCAGACAGCAGACAGCAGTGGGTAGACAGCAGAGGGCAGAGGGCAAATAGCAGAAGCACTGGGCCGAAGGCAGAAAGCAGACAGCAGACAGCAGAGGGCAGACAGCAGACAGCAGAGGGCAGAAAGAGGACAGCAGACAGCAGAGGGAAAACAGCAGAGGGCATAGAGCAGACAGCAGAGGTCAAACAGCAGACAGCAGACTGCTGACAGCAGACAGCAGAGGGCAGACAGCAGAGGGCAGATAGCAGACAGCAAAGAGCAGACAGCAGACAGCTGAGGGCAGACAGCAGACAGCAGACAGCAGAGAGCACACAGCAGACAGCAGACAGAAGACATCAGAGGGCAGACAGCTGAACGCGGGGGCAGACAGCAGACACCAGACAGCAGGGTGCAGAAAGCAGAGGGCAGAGAGCAGACAGCAGAGGGCAGACAACAGACTGCAGAGAAAAGATAGCAGACAGCAGACAGCCGAGGACAGACAGCAGACAGCAGAGGGCAGACAGCAGACAGCAGAGGGCAGACAGCAGAGGGTAGAGGGCAGATGGCAGACAGCAGAGGGCAGACAGCAGAGAGCAGAGGGCAGACAGCAAGTACCAGACAGCAGACAGAAGACGGCATACAGCAGACAGCAGAGAGCAGATGGTAGACAGCAGACAGCAGAGGCCAGACAGAAGAGGGCAGACTGCAGACAGCAGAGAGCAGTGGGCAGTGAGCAGAGGGCAGAGGGCAGACAGCAGACAGCACAGAGCAGAGCGCAGTCAGCAGAGGGTAAAGGGGAGACTGCAGACTGCAGAGGGCAGACAGCACACAGCTGAGGGCAGACAGCAGACTGCAGAGTCCAGACAGCAGACAGCAGGCAGCAATGGGCAGACAGCAGAGGGCAGACAGCAGACAGCAGAAGGCGGACAACAGAGGGCAGACAGCAGAGAGCAGAGGGCAGACAGCAGGCAGCAGACAGCACACAGAAGACGGCAGACAGCAGACAGCAGAGAGCAGAGAGCAGAGCGCAGTCAGCACAGGGTAAAGGGGAGACAGCAGACTGCAGAGGGCAGACAGCAGACTGCAGAGGCCAGACAGCAGACAGCAGGCAGCAGTGGGCAGACAGCAGAGGGCAGACAGCAGACAGCAGAAGGCGGACAACAGAGGGCAGACAGCAGAGGGTAGACGGTAGACAGCATAGAGCAGCCAGCTGAGGGCAGACAGCAGACAGCAGAGGGCACACAGCGGACAGCGGAAGGCAGACAGCGGAGAGCAGACAGCAGAGGGCAGACAGCAGACAGCAGAGGGCAGACAGCAGAGGGCAGTCAGCAGACAGCAGAGGGCCGACATCAGAACGCAGAGGGAAGACAGCAGACAGCAGACAGCAGAGGGCACACAGCAGACAGCAGACAGCAGAGGGAAGACAGTGGAGAGCAGAGGGCAGAGGGCAGACAGCAGATGGCAGAGGGGAGGCAGCAGAGGGCAGACAGCAGAGGTCAGTGGGCAGAGGGTAGACAGCTCACAGCGGACAACAGAGGGCCGACAGAAGAGGGAAGACAGCAGACAGCATAGGGCAGACAGCAGACAGCAAACGCTAGAGGGCAGACAGCAGACAGCAGAGGGCAGACAGCAGAGGGCAGACAGCAGACAGCAGAGGGCAGACAGCAGAGGGCAGAGGGCAGACAGCCGACAGCAGAGAGTAGAGGACAGACAGCAGAATGCAGAGGGCACACAACAGACAACAGACTGCAGATAGCAGACAGCAGCCTGCAGAGGGCAGACAGCAGACAGCAGAGGGCACACAGCAGACAGCAGAAGGCAGACAGCGGAGAGCAGACAGCAGAGGGCAGACAGCAGACAGCAGAGGGCAGACAGCAGAAGGCAGAGAGCAGAAAGCAGGGTGCAGACAGCAGAGGGCAGACAGCAGAGGGCAGGCAGCAAATAGCAGACAGCAGACAGCAGAGGGCAGACTGCAGACAGCAGAATGCAGAGGGCAGACAGCACACAGCAGAGGGCAGACAGCAGACAGAAGACAGCAGAGGGCAGACAGAAGAGGGCAGACAGCAGTGGGCAGACAGCAGACAGCAGAGAGCAGAGGGCAGACAGCATACAACAGATGGCAGACAGTAGACAGCAGAGGCCAGACAGCAGAGGGCAAACAGCAGACAGCAGAGGGCAGAAAGCGGAGGGCAGAGGGCAGACAGCAGAACGCAGAGGGCAGATAGCAGACAGCAGAAGGCAGACAGCAGACAGCAGAGAGCAGATAGAAGGCGGCAGACAGCCATGAGCAGACAGCAGACTGCAGACAACAGACAGCAGACAACAGACAACAGAGGGCAGACAGCAGACAGCAGAGGGCAGACAGCAGACTGCAGAAGGCAGATAGCAGACAGCAGACAGCAGACGGCTGACAGCAGATGGCAGACAGCAGAGGGCAGACAGCAGACAGCAAAGAGCAGACAGCAGACAGCTGAGGGCAGACAGCAGACAGCAGACAGCAGAGAGCACACAGCAGACAGCTGACATCAGCGGGCAGACAGCTGACAGCGAGGGCAGACAGCAGACACAAGACAGCAGAGTGCAGAAAGCATAGGGCAGAGAGCAGACAGCAGAGGGCAGACAACAGACAGCAGACAGCAGACAGCAGTGGGCAGACAGCAGAGGGCAGACAGCAGCCAGCAGACAGCAGAGGACAGACAGCAGACAGCAGAGGGCAGACAGCAGACAGCAGAAGGCAGACAGCCGAGGGTAGAGGACAGTTGGCAGACAGCAGAGGGCAGACAGCAGAGAGCAGAGGGCAGACAGCAGGCAGCAGGCAGCAGACAGAAGAGGGCAGACAGCAGAGGGAAGACAGCAGAGGGCAATCAGCAGAGGGCAGACAGCAGACAGCAGTTAGCAGACAGCGGAAAGCAGACAGAAGTCCGTAGACAGCAGAGGGCAGACAGCAGAGGGCAGACAGCAGACAGCAGACAGTAGACAGCAGAGGGGAGACAGCAGACAGCAGACAGCAGAAAGCAGAGGGCAGACAGCAGACAGCAGAGGGCAGACAACAGACTGCAGAGAAAAGACAGCAGACAGCAGACAGCAGAGGGCAGACAGCAGACAGCAGAGGGCAGACAGCAGAGGGTAGAGGGCAGATGGCAGACAGCAGAGGGCAGACAGCAGAGAGCAGAGGGCAGACAGCAGGTAGCAGACAGCAGACAGAAGACGGCAGACAGCAGACAGCAGAGAGCAGAGGGTAGACAGCAGACAGCGGAGGGCAGACAGAAGAGGTGAGACTGCAGACAGCAGAGAGCAGAGGGCAATGAGCAGAGGGCAGAAGGCAGACAGCAGACAGCAGAGAGCAGAGCGCAGTCAGCAGAAGGCGGACAACAGAGGGCAGACAGCAGAGGGTAGACTGTAGACAGCATAGAGCAGCCAGCTGAGGGTAGACAGCAGACAGCAGAGGGCAGACAGCAGAGAGCAGAGGGCAGACAGCAGGTAGCAGACAGCAGACAGAAGACGGCAGACAGCAGACAGCAGAGAGCAGAGGGTAGACAGCAGACAGCAGAGGGCCGACAGAAGAGGGCAGTCTGCAGACAGCAGAGAGCAGAGGGCAGTGAGCAGAGGGCAGAGGGCAGACAGCAGACAGCAGAGAGCAGAGCGCAGTCAGCAGAAGGCGGACAACAGAGGGCAGACAGCAGAGGGTAGACAGTAGACAGCATAGAGCAGCCAGCTGAGGGTAGACAGCAGACAGCAGACAGCAGAGGGCAGAGAGCAGACTGCAGAAGGCAGACAGCAGACAGCAGACAGCAGTGGGTAGACAGCAGAGGGCAGAGGGCAAAGAGCAGAAGATGTGGGCAGAGGCCGACAGCAGACAGCAGACAGCAGGGGGCAGACAGCAGACAGCAGAGGGCAGACAGAGGACAGCAGACAGCAGACAGCAGAGGGAAAACAGCAGAGGGCATAGAGCAGACAGCAGAGGGCAAACAGCAGACAGAAGACCGCAGAGGGTATACAGCAGACTGCAGAGGGCAGATAGCAGACAGCAGACAGCAGACGGCAGACAGCAGATGGCAGACAGCAGAGGGCAGACAGCAGACAGCAAAGAGCAGACAGCAGACAGCTGAGGGCAGACAGCAGACAGCAGAGAGCACACAGCAGACAGCAGACATCAGCGGGCAGACAGCTGACAGCGAGGGCAGACAGCAGGCACAAGACAGCAGAGTGCAGAAAGCAGAGGGCAGAGAGCAGACAGCAGACAGCAGAGGACAGACAGCAGACAGCAGAGGGCAGACAGCAGACAGCAGAGGGCAGACAGCAGAGGGTAGAAGGCAGTTGGCAGACAGCAGAGGGCAGACAGCAGAGAGCAGAGGGCAGACAGCAGGCAGCAGGCAGCAGACAGAAGAGGGCAGACAGCAGAGCTAAGACAGCAGAGGGCAATCAGCAGAGGGCAGACAGCAGACAGCAGACAGCAGATAGCAGACAGGGGAAAGCAGACAGAAGTCAGTAGACAGCAGAGGGCAGACAGCAGAGGGCAGACAGCAGACAGCAGACAGTAGACAGCAGAGGGGAGACAGCAGACAGCAGACAGCAGAAAGCAGAGGGCAGACAGCAGACAGCAGAGGGCAGACAGCAGACAGAAGACAGCAGAGGGCAGACAGAAGAGGGCAGACAGCAGACAGCAGAGGGCAGGCAGCAGTGGGCAGACAGCAGACCGCAGAGAGCAGAGGGCAGACAGCATACAACAGATGGAAGACAGTAGACAGCAGAGGCCAGACAGCTGAGGGCAAACAGCAGACAGCAGAGGGCAGAAAGCGGAGGGCAGAGAGCAGACAGCAGAGGGGAGAGGGCAGACAGCAGACAGCAGACAGCAGAAGGCAGACAGCAGACAGCAGGGAGCAGACAGCAGAGGGCATACAGCAAAAGGCACACAGCAGACAGCAGACGGCAGACAGGAGACAGCACACAGCAGGGGGCAGAGGGCGGACAGCAGACACCAATGGGCAGACAGCAGACAGCAGAGCGCAGATTGAAGACAGCAGACAGCAGAGAGCAGACAGCAGACTGCAGACAACAGACAGAAGACAACAGACAGCAGAGGGCAGACAGCAGACAGCAGACAGCAGAGGGCAGACTGCAGACTGCAGAAGGCAGACAGCAGACAGCAGAGGGCAGACAGCAGACAGAAGACAGCAGAGGGCAGACAGAAGAGGGCAGACAGCAGTGGGCAGACAGCAGACAGCAGAGAGCAGAGGGCAGACAGCATACAACAGATGGCAGACAGTAGACAGCAGAGGCCAGACAGCAGAGGGCAAACAGCAGACAGCAGAGGGCAGAAAGCGGACGGCAGAGGGCAGACAGCAGAAGGCAGAGGGCAGATAGCAGACAGCAGAAGGCAGACAGCAGACAGCAGAGAGCAGATAGAAGGCGGCAGACAGCCATGAGCAGACAGCAGACTGCAGACAACAGACAGCAGACAACAGACAACAGAGGGCAGACAGCAGACAGCAGAGGGCAGACAGCAGACTGCAGAAGGCAGATAGCAGACAGCAGACAGCAGACGGCAGACAGCAGATGGCAGACAGCAGAGGGCAGACAGCAGACAGCAAAGAGCAGACAGCAGACAGCTGAGGGCAGACAGCAGACAGCAGACAGCAGAGAGCACACAGCAGACAGCTGACATCAGCGGGCAGACAGCTGACAGCGAGGGCAGACAGCAGACACAAGACAGCAGAGTGCAGAAAGCAGAGGGCAGAGAGCAGACAGCAGAGGGCAGACAACAGACAGCAGACAGCAGACAGCAGTGGGCAGACAGCAGAGGGCAGACAGCAGCCAGCAGACAGCAGAGGACAGACAGCAGACAGCAGAGGGCAGACAGCAGACAGCAGAAGGCAGACAGCCGAGGGTAGAGGGCAGTTGGCAGACAGCAAAGGGCAGACAGCAGAGAGCAGAGGGCAGACAGGAGGCAGCAGGCAGCAGACAGAAGAGGGCAGACAGCAGAGGGAAGACAGCAGAGGGCAATCAGCAGAGGGCAGACAGCAGACAGCAGTTAGCAGACAGCGGAAAGCAGACAGAAGTCCGTAGACAGCAGAGGGCAGACAGCAGAGGGCAGACAGCAGACAGCAGACAGTAGACAGCAGAGGGGAGACAGCAGACAGCAGACAGCAGAAAGCAGAGGGCAGACAGCAGACAGCAGAGGGCAGACAACAGACTGCAGAGAAAAGACAGCAGACAGTAGAGGGCAGACAGCAGACAGCAGAGGGCAGACAGCAGAGGGTAGAGGGCAGATGGCAGACAGCAGAGGGCAGACAGCAGAGAGCAGAGGGCAGACAGCAGGTAGCAGACAGCAGACAGAAGACGGCAGACAGCAGACAGCAGAGAGCAGAGGGTAGACAGCAGACAGCGGAGGGCAGACAGAAGAGTTGAGACTGCAGACAGCAGAGAGCAGAGGGCAATGAGCAGAGGTCAGAAGGCAGACAGCAGACAGCAGAGAGCAGAGCGCAGTCAGCAGAAGGCGGACAACAGAGGGCAGACAGCAGAGGGTAGACTGTAGACAGCATAGAGCAGCCAGCTGAGGGTAGACAGCAGACAGCAGAGGGCAGACAGCAGAGAGCAGAGGGCAGACAGCAGGTAGCAGACAGCAGACAGAAGACGGCAGACAGCAGACAGCAGAGAGCAGAGGGTAGACAGCAGACAGCAGAGGGCCGACAGAAGAGGGCAGTCTGCAGACAGCAGAGAGCAGAGGGCAGTGAGCAGAGGGCAGAGGGCAGACAGCAGACAGCAGAGAGCAGAGCGCAGTCAGCAGAAGGCGGACAACAGAGGGCAGACAGCAGAGGGTAGACAGTAGACAGCATAGAGCAGCCAGCTGAGGGTAGACAGCAGACAGCAGACAGCAGAGGGCAGAGAGCAGACTGCAGAAGGCAGACAGCAGACAGCAGACAGCAGTGGGTAGACAGCAGAGGGCAGAGGGCAAAGAGCAGAAGATGTGGGCAGAGGCCGACAGCAGACAGCGGACAGCAGGGGGCAGACAGCAGACAGCAGAGGGCAGACAGAGGACAGCAGACAGCAGACAGCAGAGGGAAAACAGCAGAGGGCATAGAGCAGACAGCAGAGGGCAAACAGCAGACAGAAGACCGCAGAGGGTATACAGCAGACTGCAGAGGGCAAATAGCAGACAGCAGACAGCAGACGGCAGACAGCAGATGGCAGACAGCAGAGGGCAGACAGCAGACAGCAAAGAGCAGACAGCAGACTGCTGAGGGCAGACAGCAGACAGCAGAGAGCACACAGCAGACAGCAGACATCAGCGGGCAGACAGCTGACAGCGAGGGCAGACAGCAGACACAAGACAGCAGAGTGCAGAAAGCAGAGGGCCGAGAGCAGACAGCAGACAGCAGAGGACAGACAGCAGACAGCAGAGGGCAGACAGCAGACAGCAGAGGGCAGACAGCAGAGGGTAGAAGGCAGTTGGCAGACAGCAGAGGGCAGACAGCAGAGAGCAGAGGGCAGACAGCAGGCAGCAGGCAGCAGACAGAAGAGGGCAGACAGCAGAGGGAAGACAGCAGATGGCAATCAGCAGAGGGCAGACAGCAGACAGCAGACAGCAGATAGCAGACAGGGGAAAGCAGACAGAAGTCAGTAGACAGCAGAGGGCAGACAGCAGAGGGCAGACAGCAGACAGCAGACAGTAGACAGCAGAGGGGAGACAGCAGACAGCAGACAGCAGAAAGCAGAGGGCAGACAGCAGACAGCAGAGGGCAGACAGCAGACAGAAGACAGCAGAGGGCAGACAGAAGAGGGCAGACAGCAGACAGCAGAGGGCAGGCAGCAGTGGGCAGACAGCAGACAGCAGAGAGCAGAGGGCAGACAGCATACAACAGATGGAAGACAGTAGACAGCAGAGGCCAGACAGCTGAGGGCAAACAGCAGACAGCAGAGGGCAGAAAGCGGAGGGCAGAGAGCAGACAGCAGAGGGGAGAGGGCAGACAGCAGACAGCAGACAGCAGAAGGCAGACAGCAGACAGCAGGGAGCAGACAGCAGAGGGCATACATCAAAAGGCACACAGCAGACAGCAGACGGCAGACAGGAGACAGCACACAGCAGGGGGCAGAGGGCGGACAGCAGACACCAATGGGCAGACAGCAGACAGCAGAGCGCAGATTGAAGACAGCAGACAGCTGAGAGCAGACAGCAGACTGCAGACAACAGACAGAAGACAACAGACAGCAGAGGGCAGACAGCAGACAGCAGAGAGCAGACAGCAGACAGAAGACAGCAGAGGGCAGACAGAAGAGGGCAGATAGCAGTGGGCAGACAGCAGACAGCAGAGAGCAGAGGGCAGACAGCATACAACAGATGGCAGACAGTAGACAGCAGAGGCCAGACAGCAGAGGGCAAACAGCAGACAGCAGAGGGCAGAAAGCGGAGGGCAGAGGGCAGACAGCAGAACGCAGAGGGCAGATAGCAGACAGCAGAAGGCAGACAGCAGACAGCAGAGAGCAGATAGAAGGCGGCAGACAGCCATGAGCAGACAGCAGACTGCAGACAACAGACAGCAGACAACAGACAACAGAGGGCAGACAGCAGACAGGAGGAGGCAGACAGCAGACTGCAGAAGGCAGATAGCAGACAGCAGACAGCAGACGGCAGACAGCAGATGGCAGACAGCAGAGGGCAGACAGCAGACAGCAAAGAGCAGACAGCAGACAGCTGAGGGCAGACAGCAGACAGCAGACAGCAGAGAGCACACAGCAGACAGCTGACATCAGCGGGCAGACAGCTGACAGCGAGGGCAGACAGCAGACACAAGACAGCAGAGTGCAGAAAGCAGAGGGCAGAGAGCAGACAGCAGAGGGCAGACAACAGACAGCAGACAGCAGACAGCAGTGGGCAGACAGCAGAGGGTAGACAGCAGCCAGCAGACAGCAGAGGACAGACAGCAGACAGCAGAGGGCAGACAGCAGACAGCAGAAGGCAGACAGCCGAGGGTAGAGGGCAGTTGGCAGACAGCAGAGGGCAGACAGCAGAGAGCAGAGGGCAGACAGCAGGCAGCAGGCAGCAGACAGAAGAGGGCAGACAGCAGAGGGAAGACAGCAGAGGGCAATCAGCAGAGGGCAGACAGCAGACAGCAGTTAGCAGACAGCGGAAAGCAGACAGAAGTCCGTAGACAGCAGAGGGCAGACAGCAGAGGGCAGACAGCAGACAGCAGACAGTAGACAGCAGAGGGGAGACAGCAGACAGCAGACAGCAGAAAGCAGAGGGCAGACAGCAGACAGCAGAGGGCAGACAACAGACTGCAGAGAAAAGACAGCAGACAGCAGACAGCAGAGGGCAGACAGCAGACAGCAGAGGGCAGACAGCAGAGGGTAGAGGGCAGATGGCAGACAGCAGAGGGCAGACAGCAGAGAGCAGAGGGCAGACAGCAGGTAGCAGACAGCAGACAGAAGACGGCAGACAGCAGACAGCAGAGAGCAGAGGGTAGACAGCAGACAGCGGAGGGCAGACAGAAGAGGTGAGACTGCAGACAGCAGAGAGCCGAGGGCAATGAGCAGAGGGCAGAAGGCAGACAGCAGACAGCAGAGAGCAGAGCGCAGTCAGCAGAAGGCGGACAACAGAGGGCAGACAGCAGAGGGTAGACTGTAGACAGCATAGAGCAGCCAGCTGAGGGTAGACAGCAGACAGCAGAGGGCAGACAGCAGAGAGCAGAGGGCAGACAGCAGGTAGCAGACAGCAGACAGAAGACGGCAGACAGCAGACAGCAGAGAGCAGAGGGTAGACAGCAGACAGCAGAGGGCCGACAGAAGAGGGCAGTCTGCAGACAGCAGAGAGCAGAGGGCAGTGAGCAGAAGGCGGACAACAGAGGGCAGACAGCAGAGGGTAGACAGTAGACAGCATAGAGCAGCCAGCTGAGGGTAGACAGCAGACAGCAGAGGGCAGAGAGCAGACTGCGGAAGGCAGACAGCAGACAGCAGACAGCAGTGGGTAGACAGCAGAGGGCAGAGGGCAAAGAGCAGAAGATGTGGGCAGAGGCCGACAGCAGACAGCAGACAGCAGGGGGCAGACAGCAGACAGCAGAGGGCAGACAGAGGACAGCAGACAGCAGACAGCAGAGGGAAAACAGCAGAGGGCATAGAGCAGACAGCAGAGGGCAAACAGCAGACAGAAGACCGCAGAGGGTATACAGCAGACTGCAGAGGGCAGATAGCAGACAGCAGACAGCAGACGGCAGACAGCAGATGGCAGACAGCAGAGGGCAGACAGCAGACAGCAAAGAGCAGACAGCAGACAGCTGAGGGCAGACAGCAGACAACAGAGAGCACACAGCAGACAGCAGACATCAGCGGGCAGACAGCTGACAGCGAGGGCAGACAGCAGACACAAGACAGCAGAGTGCAGAAAGCATAGGGCAGAGAGCAGACAGCAGACAGCAGAGGACAGACAGCAGACAGCAGAGGGCAGACAGCAGACAGCAGAGGGCAGACAGCAGGGGGTAGAAGGCAGTTGGCAGACAGCAGAGGGCAGACAGCAGAGAGCAGAGGGCAGACAGCAGGCAGCAGGCAGCAGACAGAAGAGGGCAGACAGCAGAGGGAAGACAGCAGAGGGCAATCAGCAGAGGGCAGACAGCAGACAGCAGACAGCAGACAGCAGATAGCAGACAGGGGAAAGCAGACAGAAGTCAGTAGACAGCAGAGGGCAGGCAGCAGATCGCAGACAGCAGACAGCAGACAGTAGACAGCAGAGGGGAGACAGCAGACAGCAGACAGCAGAAAGCAGAGGGCAGACAGCAGACAGCAGAGGGCAGACAGCAGACAGAAGACAGCAGAGGGCAGACAGAAGAGGGCAGACAGCAGACAGCAGAGGGCAGGCAGCAGTGGGCAGACAGCAGACAGCAGAGAGCAGAGGGCAGACAGCATACAACAGATGGAAGACAGTAGACAGCAGAGGCCAGACAGCTGAGGGCAAACAGCAGACAGCAGAGGGCAGAAAGCGGAGGACAAAGAGCAGACAGCAGAGGGGAGAGGGCAGACAGCAGACAGCAGACAGCAGAAGGCAGACAGCAGACAGCAGGGAGCAGACAGCAGAGGGCATACAGCAAAAGGCACACAGCAGACAGCAGACGGCAGACAGGAGACAGCACACAGCAGGGGGCAGAGGGCGGACAGCAGACACCAATGGGCAGACAGCAGACAGCAGAGCGCAGATTGAAGACAGCAGACAGCAGAGAGCAGACAGCAGACTGCAGACAACAGACAGAAGACAACAGACAGCAGAGGGCAGACAGCAGACAGCAGACAGCAGAGGGCAGACTGCAGACTGCAGAAGGCAGACAGCAGACAGCAGTGGGTAGTCAGCAGAGGGCAGAGGGCAAATAGCAGAAGCAGTGGGCAGAAGGCAGAAAGCAGACAGCAGACAGCAGAGGGCAGACAGCAGACAGCAGAGGGCAGAAAGAGGACAGCAGACAGCAGAGGGAGAACAGCAGAGGGCATAGAGCAGACAGCAGAGGGCAAACAGCAGACAGCAGACCGCAGAGGGCATACAGCATACTGTAGAGGGAAGATAGCAGACAGCAGACTGCAGACAGCAGACAGCAGACAGCAGAGGGCAGACAGCAGAGGGCAGACAGCCGACAGCAAAGAGCATACAGCAGACAGCTGAGGGCAGACAGCAGACAGCAGAGAGCACACAGCAGACAGCAGACAGAAGACATCAGAGGGCAGACAGCTGACAGCGAGGGCAGACAGCAGACACCAGACAGCAGAGTGCAGAAAGCAGAGGGCAGAGAGCAGACAGCAGAGGGCAGACAACAGACTGCAGAGAAAAGACAGCAGACAGCAGACAGCAGAGGACAGACAGCAGACAGCAGATGGCAGACAGCAGACAGCAAAGGGCAGACAGCAGAGGGTAGAGGGCAAATGGCAGACAGCAGAGGGCAGACAGCAGAGAGCAGACGGCAGACAGCAGGTAGCAGACAGCAGACAGAAGACGGCAGACAGTAGACAGCAGAGAGCAGAGGGTAGACAGCAGACAGCAGAGGGCAGACAGAAGAGGGCAGACTGCAGACAGCAGAGAGCAGAGGGCTGTGAGCAGAGGGCAGAGGGCAGACAGCAGAGAGCAGAGCGCAATCAGCAAAGGGTAAAGGGGAGACAGCAGACTGCAGAAGGCAGACAGCAGAAAGCAGTGGGCAGACAGCAGAGGGCAGACAGCAGACAGCAGAAGGCGGTCAACATAGGGCAGACAGCAGAGGGTAGACAGTAGACAGCATAGAGCAGCCAGCTGAGGGCAGACAGAAGACAGCAGAGGGCACACAGCGGACAGCAGAAGGCAGACAGCGGAGAGCAGACAGCAGATGGAAGACAACAGACAGCAGAGGGCAGACAGCAAAGGGCAGTTAGCAGACAGCAGAGGGCAGACAACAGAACGCAGAGGGAAGACAGTAGACAGCAGACAGCAGAGGGCACACAGCAGACAGCAGACAGCAGAGGGAAGACAGTAGAGAGCAGAGGGCAGAGGGCAGACAGCAGAGGGCAGAGGGGAGACAGCAGAGGGCAGACAGCAGAGGGCAGTGGGCAGAAGGAAGACAGCACACAGCGGACAGCAGAGGGCAGACAGAAGAGGGAAAACAGCAAACAGCAGAGGGCAGACAGCAGACAGCAAAGGGCAGACAGCAGAGGGCAGACAGCCGACAGCAGACAGTAGAGGACAGACAGCAGACTGCAGAGGGCACACAACAGACAACAGACAGCAGACAGCAGACAGCAGGCAGCAGAGGGCAGACAGCATACAGCAGAGGGCAGACAGCAAAAAGCAGGCAGCAGAGGGAACACAGCAGACAGCAGAAGGCAGACAGCGGAGAGCAGACAGCAGAGGGCAGTCAGCAGACAGCAGAGGGCAAACAAAAACGCAGAGGGAAGATAGCAGACAGCAGACAGCAGAGGGCACACAGCAACTACAGACAGCAGAGGGAAGAGAGCAGAGAGCAGAGGGCAGAGGGCAGACAGCAGACGGCAGAGGGGAGACAGTAGAGGGCAGACAGCAGAGGGCAGACAGCAGAGGGCAGACAGCAGACAGCAGAGGGCAGACAGCAGAGGGCAGAGTGCAGACAGCCGACCGCAGACAGTAGAGGACAGACAGCAACCTGCAGAGGGCACACAACAGACAGCAGACAGCAGACAACAGAAGGAAGGGGGCAGAGGGCAGGCAGCAGAGGGCAGAGGGATGACAGCAGAAAGAAGAGAGCAGAGGGCAGACAGCGGACAGAAGAGGGAAGACAGTAGACAGCAGAGGGCAGACAGAAGAGGTAAGACAGCAGACAGCAGAGAGCAGAGGGCAGACAGCTGAGGGCATGAGGCAGACAGCAGACAGCATAGGGCCGAGGGCAGACAGCAGAGTGCATAGGGCAGACAGCAGAGGGCAGACAACAGAGGGCAGACAGCAGGCAGATAACAGCAGAGGGCAGACAGCAGAGTGCAGACAGCAGACAGCATAGGGCAAACAGCAGAGGGCAGGTGGCAGAGGGAAGAGGGCAGAGGATAGCGGGCAGAGGCAGACAGCAGTCAGCAGACACCAGACAGCTGAGGGCAGACAGCAGAGGGCAGACAGCAGACAGCAGAGAGCAGACAGCAGAGGGCAGACAACATACAGCAGAGAGCAGACAGCATAGGGCAGACAGTTGTGGGCAGAGGGCAGACAGCAGACAGCAGACAGCAGACAGCAGAGGGCACACAGCAGACAGCAGAGGACAGAAAGCAGACAGCAGAAGGCAGACAGCAGACAGCAGACAGCAGAGGGCAGACTGCAGACAGCAGAGGTCAGACAGCAGACAGCAGACAGCAGAGGGCAGACAGAAGGGGGCAGACAGCAGACAGCAGAGGGCAGGCAGCAGACGGCAGACAGCAGACAGCGGAATGCAGAGGGCAGACAGCAGGGGGCAGAGGGCAGACAGCAGAGGGCAGACAGCAGAGAAAAGAGGGCATACAACATAGAGCAGAGGGCTGAGGGCAGACAGCAAAGGGCAGACAGCAGAGTGCAGAAGGCAGTCAGCGGACAACAGAGGGCAGAGAGCAGACATCAGAGGGCAGACAGAAGGGGGCAGGCAGCAGACAGCAGATGGCAGGCAGCAGAAGGCAGACAGCAGACAGCAGACAACAGAGAACTTTGGGGAGACAGCATACAGCAGAGGGTAGACAGTAGACAGCAGAGGCCAGGCAGCAGAGGGCAAACAGCATACAGCAGAGGGCAGACAGCAGAGGGCAGAGGGCAGAAAACAGAGGGGACAGGGCAGACAGCAGACATCAGATGGCAGACAGCAGAGAGCAGACAGCAGACAGCAGAGGGCAGTCAGCAGAGAGCAGACTGCAGGCAGCAGATTGCTGACAGCAGACAGCAGAGACCAAGGGGCTGACAGCAGACAGCAGAGGGCAGATAGCAGGCAGAAGACAGCAGACAGCAGACAGCAGAGGGCTGACAGCAGACAGCAGACAGCAGACGGAAGACAGCAGACAGCAGAGGGCATGACAGCAGAGGGCAGACAGCAGAGGGCAGCCAGCAGACAGCAGACGGCAGACAGCAGACAGCAGGCAGCAGAGGGCAGAGAGCAGAAAGCAGACACCAAGGGGCTGACAGCAGACAGCAGAGGGCAGATAGCAGAGAGCAGACAGCAGACGGCAGATTGTAGACAGCAGACAGCAGACAACAGACAGCAGACAACAGACAGCAGAGTGCAGACAGCAGACAGCAGACAACAGAGGGCAGACAGCAGACTGCAGAGGGCTGACAGCAGACAGCAGACAGCAGTGTGCAGACAGCAGAAGGCAGAGGGAAGATGGCAGACAGCAGTGGTCAGGAGGCAGACAGCAGAGAGCAGACAGCAGAGGACAGACAGCAGACAGCAGAGGGCAGACAGCGGAAAGCAGACAGCAGACAGCAGAGGGAAAACAGCAGAGGGCATAGAGCAGACAGCGTACAAAAGACAGCAGAGGGCAGACAGCAGACATCAGAACACAGAGGGCATACAGCAGACAGCAGAGGGCAGACAGCAGACAGCAGAAAGCACACAGCAGACAGCAGAAGGCAGACAGCGGAGAGCAGACATCAGAGGTCAGACAGCAGACAGCAGACAGCGGAGGGCAGACAGCAGACAGCAGAGGGCAGTCAGCAGACTGCAGAGGTCAGACAACAGAAAGCAGAGGGAAGACAGCAAACAGCAGACAGCAGAGGGCACACAGCAGACAATAGAGGGCAGACAGCAGAGTGCTGAGTGCAGACAGCAGACAGCTGACAGCAGTTGGCAGACAGCAGACAGCAGACAGCAGACAGCAGAGGGCAGACAGCAGCAGCAGAGGGCAGAGAAAAGAGTGCAGACTGCAGAAAGCAAAGAGCAGAAGGCAGTCAGCAGAGGGCAGAGGGAAGACAGCAGAGTGCATAGGGTGAAGGCAGACAGCAGAGGGCAGAGGGGAGATAGCAGAGGGCAGACAGCAGAGGGCAGTGGGCAGAGGGAAGACAGCAGAGGGCATAAGGCAGACAGCACACAGCAGAGGGCAGAGTTCAGACAGCAGAGTGCAGACGGCAGACAGCAGAGGGCAGACAACAGAGGGCAGACAGCAGACAGCAGGCAGATAACAGCAGAGGGCAGACAGCGGAGGGCAGACAGCAGACAGCATAGGGCAGACAGCAGAGGGCAGGTGGCAGAGGGAAGAGGGCAGAGGATAGAAGGCAGAGGGCAGACAACAGTCAGCAGACACCAGACAGCTGAGGGCAGACAGCAGAGGGCAGACTGCCGAGAGCAGACAGCAGAGAAAGACAGCAGACAGCATATAGCAGACGGCAGACTGCAGAGGCCAGACAGCAGAGGGCAGACAACATACAGCAGAGAGCAGGCAGCATAGGGCAGAGGGCAGACAATTGTGGGCAGAGGGCAGACAGCAGACAGCAGAGGGCAGACAGCAGACAGCAGAGGGCAGACAGCAAAGGTCAGGGGACAAAGGGCGGAAGGCAGGGGGCAAAGGGCAGACAGCAGACAGCTGAGGGCAGACAGCAGAGGGCGGAGGGCAGAGGGCAGACAGCAGACAGCAGAGGGCAGACAGCAGACAGCAGAGGGCTGACAGCAGACAGCAGACAGCAGAGGGAAGACAGCAGACAGCAGAGGGCAGACAGCAGACAGCAGAGGGCAGACAGCAGAGGGCAGCCAGCAGACAGCAGACGGCACACAGCAGACAGCAGAGGGCAGAGAGCAGATGGTAGAGGGCAGACAGCAGACAGCAGACAGCAGAGGGCAGACAGCAGACAGTAGACAGCAGAGGGCAGACAGCACGCAGCCGAGGGCAGACAGCAGATAGCAGACAGCAGAGGGCAGGCCAAAGAAGGCCGACAGCAGACAGCAGAGACCACAGGGCAGACAGCAGAGGGCAGAAGGCAGACAGCTGACAGCGAAAGGCAGAGGGCAGACAGCAGGGGGCAGAGGGCAGGCGGCAGAGGGCAGACAGCAGAGGACCGAGGGCATACAGCATAGAGCAGAGGGCAGACAGCAAAGGGCAGACAGCAGACTGCAAAAGGCAGACGGCGGACAGCAGAGGGCAGAGAGCAGACATCAGACGACTGACAGCAGAGGTCAAACAGCGGAGGACAAGGGGTAGAGGGCAGAGGGCGGAGGGCAGAGGGCAGACAGCCTACAGCAGACAGCAGAGGGCAGACAGCAGAGGGCAGACAGCCAAGAGCAGAGGGCAGACAGCAGAGACAAGACATCAGACAGCAGAGGGCAGATAGCAGACAACGGAGGCAAGACAGCAGAGGGCAGACAGCAGACATCAGAGGTCAGACAGCAGAGAGCAGTCAGCAGACAGCAGACAGCAGACAGCAGAAGGCAGAGAGTAGAGGGCAGACAGCAGACAGATGAGGGCAGTCAGCAGAGGGCTGGGGGCAGAGAGTAGAGGGCATAGGGCAGACAGAAGACAGCAGAGGGCAAACAGTAGAAAGCTAAGGGCAGACAGCAGACGGCACACAGCAGAAAGCAGAGGGCAGACAGCAGACAGCAGCAGGCAGACAGAGAGGGCTGACAGAGAGGGCAGACAGTAGACTGCAGAGAGCAGGCAGCAGACGGCAGACAGCAGACAGCAGAGAGAAGAGTGCAGACAGCATACAGCAGAGGGCAGACAGTAGACAGCAGAGGCCAGTCAGCAGAGGGCAAACAGCACACAGCAGAGGGCCGACAGCAGAAGGTAGAGGGCAGACAACAGAGGGGAGAGGGCAGAGAGCAGACAGCAAATGGCAGAATGCTGAGAGCAGACAGCAGACGGCAGTCAGCAGAGAGCAGACAGCCGACAGCATACTGCTGACAGCAGACAGCACACAGCAGAGGGCAGAGAGCAGACAGCAGAGAGCAGACACTAAGGGGCTGACAGCAGACAGCAGAGGGCAGATAGCAGGCAGCAGACAGCAGAGGGCAGAGAGCAGACAGCAGAGGGCAGACAACAGACTGCAGAGAAAAGACAGCAGACAGCAGACAGCAGAGGACAGACAGCAGACAGCAGAGGGCAGACAGCAGACAGCAGAGGGCAGACAGCAGAGGGTAGAGGGCAGATGGCAGACAGCAGAGGGCAGACAGCAGAGAGCAGAGGGCAGACAGCAGGTAGCAGACAGCAGACAGAAGACTGCAGACAGCAGACAGCAGAGAGCACAGGGTAGACAGCAAACAGCAGAGGGCAGACAGAAGAGGGCAGACTGCAGACAGCAGAGAGCAGAGCGCAGTCAGCAGAGGGTAAAGGGGAGACAGCAGACTGCACAGGGCAGACAGCAGACAGCAGTGGGCAGACAGCAGAGTGCAGACAGCAGATAGCATACAACAGACAGAAGACAGCAGACAGCAGACAGCAGAGGGCAGAAAGCAGACTGCAGAGGCCAGACAGCAGACAGCAGGCAGCAGTGGGAAGATAGCAGAGGGCAGGCAGCAGACAGCAGAAGGCGGACAACATAGGGCAGCCAGCAGAGGGTAGACAGTAGACATAATAGAGCAGCCAGTTGAGGGCAGACAGCAGACAACAGAGGGCACACAGCGGACAGCTGAAGGCAGACAGCGGAGAGCAGACAGCAGAGGGCAGACAGCAGACAGCAGAGGGCAGACAGCAGAGGGCAGTCAGCAGACAGCAGAGGGCAGACAACAGAACGCAGAGGGAAGACAGCAGACAGCAGAGAGCAGAGGGCACCCAGCAGACAGCAGACAGCAGAGGGAAGACAGTATAGGGCAGAGGGCAGAGGGCAGACAGCAGAGGGCAGAGGGGAGACAGCAGAGGGCAGACAGCAGAGGGCAGTGGGCAGAGGGAAGACAGCACACAGCGGACAGCAGAGGGCAGACAGAAGAGGGAAGACAGCAGACAGCAGAGGGCAGACAGCAAACGGCAGACAGCAGAGGGCAGACAGCCGACAGCAGACAGCAGAGGACAGACAGCAGACTGCAGAGGGCACACAACAGACAACTGAAAGCAGACAGCAGACAGCAGGCAGCAGAGGGCAGACAGCAGGCAGCAGAGGGCAGACAGCAGACAGCAGAAGGCGTCAACAGAGGGCAGACAGCAGAGGGTAGACAGTAGACAGCATAGAGCAGACAGCTGAGGGCAGACAGCAGACAGCAGAGGGAACACAGCAGACAGCAGAAGGCAGACAGCGGAGAGCAGACAGCAGAGGGCAGACAGCAGAGGGCAGTCAGCAGACAGCAGAGGGCAAACAAAAACGCAGAGGGAACACCGCAACTACAGACAGCAGAGGGAAGACAGCAGAGAGCAGAGGGCAGAGGGCAGACAGCAGAGGGCAGAGGGGAGACAGCAGAGGGCAGACAGCAGAGGGCAGACAGCAGACAGCAGAGGGCAGACAGCAGAGGGCAGAGGGCAGACAGCCGACCGCATACAGTAGAGGACAGACAGCAACCTGCAGAGGGCACACAACAGACAACAGACAGCAGACAGCAGACAACAGAGGGAAGGGGGCAGGGGGCAGACAGCAGAGGGCAGAGGGCAGAGGGCAGACAGCAGAAAGAAGAGAGCAGAGGGCAGACAGCGGACAGAAGAGGGAAGACAGCAGACAGCAGAGGGCAGACAGAGGAGGGAAGACAACAGACAGCAGAGAGCAGAGGGCAGACAGCTGAGGGCATGAGGCAGACAGCAGACAGCAGAGGGCAGTTGGCAGACAGCAGAGTGCATAGGGCAGACAACAGAGGGCAGACAACAGAGGGCAGGCAGCAGGCAGATAACAGCAGACGGCAGACTGCAGAGGCCAGACAGCAGAGGCAGACATCATACAGCAGAGAGCAGACAGCAGAGGGCAGACAGTTGTGGGTAGAGGGCAGACAGCAGACAGCAGACAGCAGAGGGCACACAGCAGACAGCAGAGGACAGAAAGCAGACAGCAGAAGGCAGACAGCAGACAGCAGAGGGCAGACTGCTGACAGCAGAGGTCAGACAGCAGACAGCAGACAGCAGAGGGCAGACAGAAGGGGGCAGACAGCAGACAGCAGAGACCACAGGGCAGACAGCAGGGGCCAGAATGCAGACAGCAGACAGCGGAATGCAGAGGGCAGGCAGCAGGGGGGAGAGGGCAGACAGCAGAGGGCAGACAGCAGAGAAAAGAGGGCAGACAGCGGAAAGCAGACAGCAGACAGCAGAGGGGATATAGCAGAGGGCATAGAGCAGACAGCAGACTAAAGACAGCAGAGGGCAGACAGCAGACATCAGAACACAGAGGGCATACAGCAGACAGCAGAGGGCAGACAGCAGACAGCAGAGGGCACACGGCAGACAGCAGAAGGCAGACAGCGGAGAGCAGACATCAGAGGTCAGACAGCAGACAGCAGACAGCGGAGGGCAGACAGCAGACAGCAGAGGGAAGACAGCAGACAGCAGAGGGCACACAGCAGACAGCAGACATCAGAGGGCAGACAGCAGAGAGCTGAGTGCAGACAGCAGAAAGCTGACAGCAGGGGGCAGACAGCAGACAGCAGAGGGCAGACAGCAGCAGCAGAGGGCAGACAGAAGAGTGCAGACTGCAGAAAGCAAAGAGCAGAAGGCAGTCAGCAGAGGGCTGGGGGAAGACAACAGAGTGAAGAGGACAGAAGGAAGACAGCAGAGGGCAGAGGGGAGAAAGCAGAAGGCAGACAGCAGAGGGCAGACAGCAGAGAAAAAAGGGCATACAGCATAGAGCAGAGGGCTGAGGGCAGACAGCATTGGGCAGACAGCAGACTGCAGAAGGCAGTCAGCGGACAGCAGAGGGCAGAGAGCAGACATCAGAGTGCAGACAGAAGGGGGCAGGCAGCAGACAGCAGAGGGCAGGCAGCAGACGGCAGACAGCAGACAGTAGACAACAGAGAGCATTGGGCAGACAGCATAGAGCAGAGGGTAGACAGTAGACGCCAGGCAGCAGAGGGCAAACAGCATACAGCAGAGGGCAGACAGCAGAGGGCAAAGGGCGGACAGCAGACAGCAGTGGGCAGACAGCAGACAGCAGAGCGCAGACAGAAGAGGGATAGCAGCAGACAGCAGATGGCAGACAGCAGAGATCAGACAACAGACAGCAGAGGGCAGTCAGCAAAGAGCAGACAGCAGACAGCAGACTGCAGACAACAGACAGCACACACCAGAGGGCAGAGAGCAGACAGCAGACACCAAGGGGCTGACAGCAGACAGCAGAGGGCAGATAGCAGACAGCAGACAGTAGACAGCAGAGGGCAGACAGCAGACTGCAGAGTGCTGACAGCAGACAGCAGACAGCAGTGTGCAGACAGCAGAAGGCAGAGGGAAGATGGCAGACAGCAGTGGTCAGGAGGCAGACAGCAGAGAGCAGACAGCAGACAGCAGAGGGCAGACAGCGGAAAGCTGACAGCAGAGGGAAAACAGCAGAGGGCATAGAGCAGACAGCGGACAAAAGACAGCAGAGGGCAGACAGCAGACATCAGAACACAGAGGGCATACAGCAGACAGCAGAGGGCAGACTGCAGACAGCAGAGGGCACACAGGAGACAGCAGAAGGCAGACAGCGGAGAGCAGACATCAGAGGTCAGACAGCAGACAGCAGACAGCGGAGGCAGACAGTAGACAGCAGAGGGAAGACAGCAGACAGCAGACAGCAGGGGGCACACAGCTGACAGCTGACAGCAGAGGGCAGACAGCAGAGGGCAGTTGGCAGAGGGAAGAGGGCAGAGGATAGAAGGCAGAGTGCAGACAACAGTCAGCAGACATCAGACAGCTGAGGGCAGACAGCAGAGTGCAGACTGCCAAGAGCAGACACCAGAGAAAGACAGCAGACAGCATATAGCAGACGGCAGACTGCAGAGGCCAGACAGCAGAGGGCAGACAACATACAGCAGAGAGCAGGCAGCATAGGGCAGAGGGCAGACAATTGTGGGCAGAGGGCAGACAGCAGACAGCAGAGGGCAGACAGCAGACAGCAGAGGGCAGACAGCAAAGGTCAGGGGACAGAGGGCAGAAGGCTGGGGGCAAAGGGCAGACAGCAGACACCTGAGGGCAGACAGCAGAGGGCGGAGGGCAGAGGGCAGAGGGCAGACAATTGTGGGCAGAGGGCAGACAGCAGAAAGCAGAGGACAGACAGCAGACAGCAGAGGGCTGACAGCAGACAGCAGACAGCAGAGGGAAGACAGCAGACAGCAGAGGGCAGACAGCAGACAGCAAATGGCAGACAGCAGAGGGCAGCCAGCAGACAGCAGAGGGCAGACAGCAGATGGTAGAGGGCATACAGCAGACAGCAGACAGCAGAGGGCAGACAGCAGACAGTAGACAGCAGAGGGCAGACAGCACGCAGCCGAGGGCGGACAGCAGATAGCAGACAGCAGAGGGCAGGCCGAAGAAGGCCGACAGCAGACAGCAGAGACCACAGGGCAGACAGCAGAGGGCAGAAGGCAGACAGCTGACAGCGGAATTCAGAGGGCAGACAGCAGGGGGCAGAGGGCAGACAGCAGAGGGCAGACAGCAGAGAACAGAGGGCATACAGCATAGAGCAGAGGGCTGAGGGCAGTCAGCAGACAGCAGACAGCAGACAGCAGAAGGCAGACAGTAGAGGGCAGACAGCAGACAGATGAGGGCAGTCAGCAGAGGGCAGGGGGCAGAGGGTAGAGGGCAGAGGGCAGACAGGAGACAGCAGAGGGCAAACAGTAGAAAGCTAAGGGCAGACAGCATACAGCAGAAAGCAGAGGGCAGACAGCAGACAGCAGACAGCAACGGGCAGACAGAGAGGGCTGACAGAGAGGGCAGACAGTAGACAGCAGAGGGCAGACAGTAGACAGCAGAGGCCAGGCAGCAGAGGGCAAACAGCACACAGCAGAGGGCCGACAGCGGAAGGCAGAGGGCAGACAGCAGAGGGGAGAGGGCAGACAGCAGACAGCAAATGGCAGAATGCTGAAAGCAGACAGCAGACAGCAGAGGGCAGTAAGCAGAGAGCAGACAGCAGACAGCAGACTGCTGACAGCAGACAGCACACAGCAGAGGGCAGAGAGCAGACAGCAGACAGCAGACACTAAGGTGCTGACAGCAGACAGCAGAGGGCAGATAGCAGGCAGCAGACAGCAGAGGGCAGACAGCAGACAGCAGACAGCAGGGGGCAGACAGCAGACTGCAGAGGGCAGACAGCAGAAAGCAGACAGCAGTGGGCAGACAGCAGACGGCTGAGGAAAGATGGCAGACAGCAGTGGGCAGGAGGCAGACAGCAGATAGCAGAGGACAGACAGCAGACCGCAGAGTGCAGCCAGCGGACAGCAGACAGCAGACGGCAGAGTGAAAACAGCAGAGGGCAGGCAGCAACCAACAGAGGGCAAACAGCGGACAGCAGAGGGCAGACAACAGAGGGCAGACAGCAGACAGCAGAGGGAAGACAGCAAAGGTCAGGGGACAGAGGGCAGAAGGCAGGAGGCAAAGGGCATACAGCTGAGGGCAGACAGCAGAGGGCGGTGGGCAGAGGGCAGACAGCAGAGGGAAGAGGGCAGACAGCAGACAGCAGAGGGCAGACAGAAGACAGCAGACGGCAGACAGCAGACAGCAGAGGGCAGACAGCAGAACGCAGAGGGCAGACGGCAGACAGCAGAGGGCTGACAGCAGACAGCAGGCAGCAGGGGGATGACAGCAGACAGCAGAGGGCAGACAGCTGTTAGCAGACAGCAGAGGGCAGACAGCAGAGGACTGCCAGCTAACAGCTGACGGCAGACAGCAGACAGCAGAGGGCAGACAGCAGATGGTAGAGGGCAGATAGCAGACAGCAGACAGCAGAGGGCAGACAGCAGACAGTAGACAGCAGAGGGCAGACAGCAGACAGCAGAGGACAGAAAGCAGGCAGCAGAAGGCAGACAGCAGACAGCAGACAGCAGAGGGCAGACTGCAGACAGCAGAGGTCAGACAGCATACAGCAGAGGGCAGACAGAAGAGGGCGGACAGCAGACAGCTGAGACCACAGGGCAGACAGCAGAGGGCAGAAGGCAGACAGAAGACAGCGGCAAGCAGAGGGCAGACATCAGGGATCAGAGGGCAGACAGCAGAGGGTAGACAGCAGAGAACAGAGGGCATACAGCATAGAGCAGAGGGCTGAGGGCAGACAGCAAGGGGCAGATAGCAGACTGCAGAAGGCAGTCAGCGGACAGCAGAGGGCAGAGAGCAGACATCAGAGGGCAGACAGCAGAGGGCAAACAGCAGAGGACAAGGGGCAGAGGGCAGAGGGCAGAGGGTGGAGGGCAGAGCGAAGACAGCCTACAGCAGACAGCAGAGGGCAGACAGCAGACAGCCGACAGCAGAGGGCAGACAGCAGAGACAAGACATCAGACAGCAGAGGGCAGACAGCAGACAACGGAGGCCAGACAGCAGAGGGCAGACAGCAGAGATCAGACAGCAGAGGGCAGAGGGCAGTCAGCAGACAGCAGAGGGCAGACAGCAGACGGCAGACAGTAGAGGGCAGACAGCAGACAGATGAGGGCAGTCAGCAGAAGGCAGAGGGCAGGCAGCAGACGGCAGACAGCAGACAGCAGAGAGCAGAGGGCAGACAGCATACACCAGAGGGCAGACAGTAGACAGCAGAGGCCAGGTTCCAGTGGGTAAACAGCAGACAGCAGAGGGCAGAGAGTAGAGGGCAGAGGGCAGACAGCAGAGGGGAGAGGGCAGACAGCAGACAGCAGAATTCAGACAGCAGAGAGCAGAATGCAGACAACAGAGGACAGTCAGCAGAAAGCACACAGCAGACAGCAGACTGCAGACAGCAGACAGCACACAGCAGTGGGAAGAGAGCAGACAGCAGACAGCAGACACCAAGGGCTGACAGCAGACAGCAGAGGGCACAGAGCAGACATCAGAGGACAGACAGCAGAGCTAAAACAGCAGAGGACAAGGGGCAGAGGGCAGAGGGCAGAGGGCAGAGAGCGGAAGGCAGAGGGCAGAGAGCCTACAACAGACAGCAGAGGGCAGACAGCAGAGGGCAGACAGCAGACATCCGAGAGCAGAGGGCAGACAGCAGAGAAAAGACATCAGACAGCAGAGGGCAGACAGCAGACAACGGAGGCCAGACAGCAGAGCACTGACAGCAGACATCAGAGGTCAGACAGCAGAGGGCACAGGGCAGTCAGCAGACAGCAGACAGCAGAGAACAGAAGGCAGACTGTAGAGGGCAGTCAGCAGAGAGCAGGGGGCAGAGGGCAGAGGGCAGACAGAAGACAGCAGAGGGCAAACAGTAGAAAGCTAAGAGCAGACAGCAGACAGCATGCAGCAGAAAGCAGAGGGCAGACAGCAGACAGCAGTGGGCAGACAGCAGACAGCCGACAGCAGCGGGCAGACAGAAGAGGGCAGACAGCAGACAGCAGAGGCAGGCAGCAGAGGGCAGACAGCAGAGGGCAGACAGCAGAGAGCTGAGGGCAGACAGTAGACAGCTGACAGCAGGGGGCAGACAGCATACAGCAGACAGCAGAGGGCAGACAGCAGCAGCAGAGGGCAGACAGAAGAGTGCAGACTGCAGAAAGCAAAGAGAAGAAGGCAGTCAGCAGAGGGCAGAGGGAAGACAGCAGAGTGCAGAGGGCAGAGGGCAGGCAGCAGAGGGCAGAGCGGAGACAGCAGAGGGCAGACAGCAGAGGGCAGTGGGCAGATGGAAGACAGCAGAGGGCATAATGCAGACAGCACACAGCAGAGGGCAGACAGCAGAGTGCAGAGGGCAGACAGCAGAGGGCAGACAACAGAGGGCAGAAAGCAGACAGCAGGCAGATAACAGCAGAGGGCAGACAGCGGAGGGCAGACAGCAGACAGCATAGCGCAGACAGCAGAGGGCAGGTGGCAGAGGGAAGAGGGCAGAGGATAGAAGGCAGAGGGCAGACAGCAGTCAGCAGACACCAGACAGCTGAGGGCAGACAGCAGAGGGCAGAGGGCAGACAATGGTGGGCAGAGGGCAGACAGCAGACAGCAGAGGGCAGACTGCAAACAGCAGAGGGCAGACAGCAAAGGTCAGGGGACAGAGGGATGAAGGCAGGGGGCAAAGGGCAGACAGTAGACAGCTGAGGGCAGACAGCAGAAAGCAGAGGGCAGACAGCAGGCAGCAGAGGGCTGACAGCAGACAGCAGACAGCAGAGGGAAGACAGCAGACAGCAGAGGGCAGAGGGCAGACAGAAGACAGCAGAGGGCAAACAGTAGAAAGCTAAGAGCAGACAGCAGACAGCATGCAGCAGAATGCAGAGGGCAGACAGCAGACAGCAGTGGGCAGACAGCAGAGGGCAGGCAGCAGACGGCAAACAGCACACAGCAGAGAGCAGAGGGCAGACAGCATACACCAAAGGGCAGACAGTAGACAGCAGAGGCCAGGCAGCAGAGGGCAAACAGCAGACAGCAGATGGCAGACTGCAGATAGCAGACAGCTGACAGTAGAGGGCAGTCAGCAGATAGCAGACAGCAGACAGCAGACTGCTGACAGCAGACAGCACACAGCAGAGGGCAGAGAGCAGACAGCAGACAGCAGAGACCAAGGGGCTGACGGCAGACAGCAGAGGGCAGATAGCAGGCAGCAGACAGCAGACAGCAAACAGAAGACTGCAGACAGCAGACAACAGAGGGCAGACAGCATGCAGCCGAGGGCAGACAGCAGATAGCAGACAGCAGACAGCAGAGGGCACACAGCAGACAGCAGAGGACAGAATGCAGACAGCAGGAGGCTGACAGCAGACAGCAGACAGCAGAGGGCAGACTGCAGACAGCAGAGGTCAGACTGCAGACATCAGACAGCAGAGGGCAGACCGAAGTGGGCGGACAGCAGACAGCAGAGAACACAGGGCAAACAGCAGAGGGCAGAAGGCAGACAGCAGACAGCGGAAGGCAGACGGCAGACAGCAGGGGGCAGAGGGCAGACAGCAGAGGGCACACAGCAAAGAAAAGAGGGCATACAGCATAGAGCAGAGGGCTGAGGGCAGACAGCAATGGGTAGACAGCAGACTGCAGAAGGCAGACAGCGGACAGCAGAGGGCAGAGAGCAGATATCAGACAGCAGAGGTCAAACAGCAGAGGACAAGGGGCAGAGGGCAGAGGGCAGAGGGCGGAGGGCAGAGGGCAGACAGCCTACAGCAGACAGCAGAGGGCAGACACCAGAGGGCAGACAGCAGACAGCCGAGAGCAGAGGGCAGACAGCAGAAACAAGACATAAGACAGCAGAGGGCAGACAGCAGACAACGGAGGACAGACAGCAGAGTGCAGACAGCAGACAGCAGACAGCTGAAGGCAGAAAGTAGAGGGCAGACAGCAGACAGATGTGGGCAGTCAGCAGAGGGCAGGGGGCACAGGGCAGAGGGCGGACAGAAGACAGCAGAGGGCAAACAGTAGAAAGCTGAGGGGAGACAGCAGACAGCACACAGCAGAAAGCAGAGGGCAGACAGCAGACAGCAGTGGGCAGACAGCAGAAAGCAGACAGCAGAGGGCAGACAGAAGAAGGCAGACAGCAGACAGCAGAGGGCAGGCAGCAGACGGCAGACAGCAGACAGCACAGAGCAGAGGGCAGACAGCATACACCAGAGGGCAGACTGTAGACACCAGAGGCCAGGTAGTAGAGGGCAAACAGCAAACAGCAGAGGGCAGACAGCAGATTGCAGTGGGCATACAGCAGAGAGGCGAGGGCAGACAGCAGACAGCAGATGGCAGACAGCAGAGAGTAGAAATCAGACAACAGAGGGCAGTCAGCAGAGAGCAGACAGCAGACAGCATACTGCAGACAGCAGACAGCACACAGCTGAGGGCGGAGAGTAGACAGCAGACAGCAGACAACAGACAGCAGACAGCAGAGAGAAGAGGGCAGACAGCATACAGCAGACCACAGAGAGCAGACAGCAGAGTGCAGGGGGCTGACAGCTGACAACAGACAGCATTGGGCAGACAGCAGAGGGCAGACAGCAGACAGCAGAGGGCAGGCAGCAGACGGCAGACAGCAGACAGCAGAGAGAAGAGGACAGACAGCATAAAGCAGGGGGCAGACAGTAGATAGCAGAGGCCAGGCAGCAGAGGGCTAACAGCACACAGCAGATGACCGACAGCAGAGGGCAGACGGCGGACAGCAGAGGGGAGAGAGCAGACAGCAGACAGCAGATGGCAGAATGCAGAGAGCAGACAGCAGACAGCAGAGGGCAGTCAGCAGGGAGCAGACAGCAGACAGCAGACTGCTGACAGCAGACAGCACACAGCAGAGGGCAGAGAGCTGACAGCAGACAGCAGACAAAAGACAGCAGACAGCAGAGGGCAGATAGCAAGCAGCAGACAGCAGAGGGCAGACAGCAGACAGCAGACAGCAGACAGCAGACAACAGACAGCAGACAGCAGACAGCAGAGGGCAGACAGCAGACTGCAGAGGGCAGACAGCAGACAGCTGACAGCAGTGGGGAGACAGCAGAGGGCATAGGGCAGGCAGCAGAAAGCAGAGGGCAGACAGCAGACAGCAGAGGGCTGACAGCAGACAGCAGACAGCAGAGTGATGACAGCAGACAGAAGAGGGCAGACAGCTGACAGCAGACAGCAGAGGGCAGATAGCAGAGGGCAGCCAGCAGACAGCAGACGGCAGACAGCAGACAGCAGACAGGAGAGGGCAGACAGCAGATGGTAGAGGGCAGATAGCAGACAGGAGACAGCAGAGGGCAGACAGCAGACAGTAGACAGCAGAGGGCAGACAGCACGCCGCCGAGGGCAGACAGCAGATAGCAGACAGCAGACAGCAGAGGGCACACAGCAGACAACAGAGGACAGAGAGCAGACAGCAGAAGGCAGACAGCAGGCAGCAGACAACAGAGTGCAGACTGCAGACAGCAGAGGTCAGACAGCAGACAGCAGACAACAGAGGGCAGACAGAAGAGGGCAGACAGCAGACAGCAGAGACCACAGGGCAGACAGCAGAGGGCAGATGGCAGACAGAAGACAGCGGCAGGCAGAAGGCAGACAGCAGGGGGAAGAGGGCAGACAGCAGAGGGTAGACAGCAGAGAAAAGAGGGCATACAGCATAGAGCAGAGGGCTGAGGGCAGACAGCATGGGGCAGATAGCAGACTGCAGAAGGCAGACAGCGGACAGCAGAGGGCAGAGAGCAGTCATCAGAGGGCAGACAGCAGAGGGCAAACAGCAGAGGACAAGGGGCAGAGGGCAGACGGCAGGGGGCGGAGGGCAGAGGGCAGACAGCCTACAGCAGACAGCAGAGGGCAGACAGCAGAGGGCAGACAGCAGACAGCAGAGAGCAGAGGGCAGACAGCAGAGACAAGTCATCAGACGGCAGAGGGCAGACAGCAGACAACAGAGGTCAGACAGCAGAGGGCAGAGGGCAGTCAGCAGTCGGCAGACAGCAAACAGCAGAAGGCAGACAGTAGAGGGCAGACAGCAGACAGATGAGGGCAATCAGCAGAGGGCAGGGGGCAGAGGGCAGAGGGCAGACAGAAGAAAGCAGAGGGCAAACAGTAGAAAGCTGAGGGCAGACAGCAGACAGCAGAGGGCAGACAGCAGAGGGGAGAGGGCAGACAGCAGAGGGGAGAGGGCAGAGAGCAGACAGCAGACAGCAGAGACCAAGGGGCTGACAGCAGGCAGCAGAGGGCTGATAGCAGGCAGCAGACATCAGACAGCAGACAGCAGAGGGCTGACAGCAGACAGCAGACAGAAGAGACCGAAGACAGCAGAGGGCAGACAGCAGAGGGCAGAGGGCAGACAGCAGAGGGGAGAGGGCAGAGAGCAGACAGCAGACAGCAGAGACCAAGGGGCTGACAGCAGACAGCAGAGGGCTGATAGCAGGCAGCAGACAGCAGACAGCATACAGCAGAGGGCAGACAGTAGACAGCAGAGGCCAGGCAGCAGAGGGCAAACAGCAGACAGCAGAGGGCAGACAGCAGAGGGCAGACAGCAGAGGGCAGCCAGCAGACAGCAGACAGCAGAGGGCAGACAGGAGATGGTAGAGGGCAGATAGCAGACAGCAGACAGCAGAGGGCAGACAGCAGACAGTAGACAGCAGAGGGCAGACAGCACGCAGCCGAGGGCAGACAGCAGATAGCAGACAGCAGACAGCAGAGGGCACACAGCAGATAGCAGAGGACAGAAAGCAGACAGCAGAAGGCAGACAGCAGAGAGCAGACAGCAGAGGGCAGACTGCAGACAGCAGTTGTCAGACAGCAGACAGCAGACAGCAGAGGGCAGACAGAAGAGGGCAGACAGCAGACAGCAGAGACCACAGGGCAGACAGCAGAGGGCAGAAGGCAGACAGAAAACAGCAGCAGGCTGAGGGCAGACAGCAGGGGGAAGAGGGCAGACAGCAGAGGGTTGACAGCAGAGAACAGAGGGCATACAGCATAGATCAGTGGGCTGAGGGCAGACAGCAAGGGGCAGACAGCAGACTGCAGAAGGCAGACAGCGGGCAGCAGAGGGCAGGGAGCAGACATCAGAGGGCAGACAGCAGAGGGTAAACAGCAGAGGACAAGGGGCAGAGGGCTGAGGGCAGAGGGCAGATTGCAGAAAGCCTACAGCAGACAGCAGAGGGCAGACACCAGAGGGCAGACAGTAGACAGCCGAGAGCAGATGGCAGACAGCAGAGACAAGACATCAGACAGCAGAGGGCAGACAGCAGACAACGGAGGCCAGACAGCAGAGGGCAGACAGCAGACAGCTGAGGTCAGACAGCAGAGGGCAGTCAGCAGACAGCAGACAGCAGACGGCAGACAGTAGAGGGCAGACAGCAGACAGATGAGGGCAGTCAGCAGAGGGCAGGGGGCAGAGGGCAGAGGGCAGTGGGCAGACAGGAGACAGCAGAGGGAAAACAGTAGAAAGCTGAGGGCAGACAGCAGACAGCATACAGCAGAAAGCAGGGGGCAGACAGCAGACAGTAGTGGGCAGACAGCAGACAGCAGACAGCAGAGAGCACAGGGCAGACAGCATACAGCAGAGGGCAGACATTAGACAGCAGAGGCCAGGCAGCAGAGGGCAAACAGCAGACAGCAGAGGGCAGACAGCAGAGGGCAGAGGGCAGAAAACAGAGGGGACAGGGCAGACAGCAGACATCAGATGGCAGACAGCAGAGAGCAGACAGCAGACAGCAGAGGGCAGTCAGCAGAGAGCAGACAGCAGTTAGCAGACTGCTGACAGCAGACAGCAGAGACCAAGGTGCTGACAGCAGACAGCAGAGGGCAGATAGCAGGCAGAAGACAGCAGACAGCAGACAGCAGATGGCTGACAGCAGACAGCAGACAGCAGAGGGCAGACAACAGACTGCAGAGGGCAAACAGCAGACAGCAGACAGCAGTGGGCAGACAGCAGAGGGCAGAGGGAAGATGGCAGACAGCAGTGGGCAGGAGGCAGACAGCAGAGAGCAGAGAGCAGAGGACAGACAGCAGACAGCAGAGGGCAGACAGCGGACAGCAGACAGCATACAGCAGAGGGAAAACAGCAGAGGGCAGACAGCAGACATCGGACAAAAGACAGCAGACGGCAGACAGCAGACAGCAGACAGCAGAACGCAGAGGGCATACAGCAAACAGCAGGAGGCAGAAAGCAGACAGCAGACAGCAGGGGGCAGACAGCAGAGTGCAGGGGGCTGACAGCTGACAGCAGACAGCATTGTGCAGACAGCAGAGGGCAGACAGCAGATAGCAGAGGGCAGGCAGCAGACGGCAGACAGCAGACAGCAGACAGCAGAGGGCAGACAGCAGATGGTAGAGGGCAGATAGCAGACAGCAGACAGCAGAGGGCAGACAGCAGACAGTAGACAGCAGAGGGCAGACAGCACGCAGCCGAGGGCAGACAGCAGATAGCAGACAGCAGACAGCAGAGGGCACACCGCAGATAGCAGAGGACAGAAAGCAGACAGCAGAAGGCAGACAGCAGAGAGCAGACAGCAGAGGGCAGACTGCAGACAGCAGTTGTCAGGCAGCAGACGGCAGACAGCAGAGGGCAGACAGAAGAGGGCAGACAGCAGACAGCAGAGACCACAGGGCAGACAGCAGAGGGCAGAAGGCAGACAGAAAACAGCGGCAGGCTGAGGTCAGACAGCAGGGGGAAGAGGGCAGACAGCAGAGGGTTGACAGCAGAGAACAGAGGGCATACAGCATAGATCAGTGGGCTGAGGGCAGACAGCAAGGGGCAGACAGCAGACTGCAGAAGGCAGACAGCGGACAGCAGAGGGCAGGGAGCAGACATCAGAGGGCAGACAGCAGAGGGTAAACAGCAGAGGACAAGGGGCAGAGGGCTGAGGGGAGAGGGCAGAGGGCAGATGGCAGAAAGCCTAAAGCAGACAGCAGAGGGCAGACACCAGAGGGCAGACAGTAGACAGCCGAGAGCAAATGGCAGACTGCAGAGACAAGACATCAAACAGCAGAGGGCAGACAGCAGACAACGGAGGCCAGACAGCAGAGGGCAGACAGCAGACGGCTGAGGTCAGACAGCAGAGGGCAGAGGGCAGTCAGCAGACAGCAGACAGCAGACGGCAGACAGTAGAGGGCAGACAGCAGACAGATGATGGCAGTCAGCAGAGGGCAGGGGGCAGAGGGCAGAGGGCAGTGGGCAGACAGAAGACAGCAGAGGGCAAACAGTAGAAAGCTGAGGGCAGACAGCAGACAGCATACAGCAGAAAGCAGGGGGCAGACAGCAGACAGTAGTGTGCAGACAGCAGACAGCAGACAGCAGAGAGCAGAGTGCAGACAGCATACAGCAGAGGGCAGACAGTAGACAGCAGAGGCCAGGCAGCAGAGGGCAAACAGCAGACAGCAGAGGGCAGACAGCAGAGGGCAGAGGGCAGAAAACAGAGGGGACAGGGCTGATAGCAGACATCAGATGGCAGACAGCAGAGAGCAGACAGCAGACAGCAGAGGGCAGTCAGCAGAGAGCAGACAGCAGTTAGCAGACTGCTGACAGCAGACAGCAGAGACCAAGGGGCTGACAGCAGACAGCAGAGGGCAGATAGCAGGCAGAAGACAGCAGACAGCAGACAGCAGAGGGCTGACAGCAGACAGCAGACAGCAGAGGGCAGACTGCAGACTGCAGAGGGCAAACAGCAGACAGCAGACAGCAGTGGGCAGACAGCAGAGGGCAGAGGGAAGATGGCGGCAGCAGTGGGCAGGAGGCAGACAGCAGAGAGCAGAGAGCAGAGGACAGACAGCAGACAGCAGAGGGCAGACAGCGGACAGCAGACAGCATACAGCAGAGGGAAAACAGCAGAGGGCAGACAGCAGACATCGGACAAAAGACAGCAGACGGCAGACAGCAGACAGCAGACAGCAGAGCGCAGAGGGCATACAGCAAACAGCAGGAGGCAGAAAGCAGACAGCAGACAGCAGGGGGCAGACAGCAGAGTGCAGGGCGCTGACAGCTGACAGCAGACAGCATTGTGCTGACAGCAGAGGGCAGACAGCAGATAGCAGAGGGCAGGCAGCAGACGGCAGACAGCAGACAGCAGACAGCAGAGGGCAGACAGCAGATGGTAGAGGGCAGATAGCAGACAGCAGACAGCAGAGGGCAGACAGCAGACAGTAGACAGCAGAGGGCAGACAGCACGCAGCCGAGGGCAGACAGCAGATAGCAGACAGCAGACAGCAGAGGGCACACCGCAGACAGCAGAGGACAGAAAGCAGACAGCAGAAGGCAGACAGCAGAGAGCAGACAGCAGAGGGCAGACTGCAGACAGCAGTTGTCAGGCAGCAGACAGCAGACAGCAGAGGGCAGACAGAAGAGGGCAGACAGCAGACAGCAGAGACCACAGGGCAGACAGCAGAGGGCAGAAGGCAGACAGAAAACAGCGGCAGGCTGAGGTCAGACAGCAGGGGGAAGAGGGCAGACAGCAGAGGGTTGACAGCAGAGAACAGAGGGCATACAGCATAGATCAGTGGGCTGAGGGCAGACAGCAAGGGGCAGACAGCAGACTGCAGAAGGCAGACAGCGGACAGCAGAGGGCAGGGAGCAGACATCAGAGGGCAGACAGCAGAGGGTAAACAGCAGAGGACAAGGGGCAGAGGGCTGAGGGGAGAGGGCAGAGGGCAGATGGCAGAAAGCCTAAAGCAGACAGCAGAGGGCAGACACCAGAGGGCAGACAGTAGACAGCCGAGAGCAAATGGCAGACAGCAGAGACAAGACATCAAACAGCAGAGGGCAGACAGCAGACAACGGAGGCCAGGCAGCAGAGGGCAGACAGCAGACAGCTGAGGTCAGACAGCAGAGGGCAGTCAGCAGACAGCAGACAGCAGACGGCAGACAGTAGAGGGCAGACAGCAGACAGATGAGGGCAGTCAGCAGAGGGCAGGGGGCAGAGGGCAGAGGGCAGTGGGCAGACAGGAGACAGCAGAGGGAAAACAGTAGAAAGCTGAGGGCAGACAGCAGACAGCATACAGCAGAAAGCAGGGGGCAGACAGCAGACAGTAGTGGGCAGACAGCAGACAGCAGAGAGTAGAGGGCAGACAGCATACAGCAGAGGGCAGACATTAGACAGCAGAGGCCAGGCAGCAGAGGGCAAACAGCAGACAGCAGAGGGCAGACAGCAGAGGGCAGAGGGCAGAAAACAGAGGGGACAGGGCAGACAGCAGACATCAGATGGCAGTCAGCAGAGAGCAGACAGCAGACAGCAGAGGGCAGTCAGCAGAGAGCAGACAGCAGTTAGCAGACTGCTGACAGCAGACAGCAGAGACCAAGGGGCTGACAGCAGACAGCAGAGGGCAGATAGCAGGCAGAAGACAGCAGACAGCAGACAGCAGAGGGCTGACAGCAGACAGCAGACAGCAGAGGGCAGACAGCAGACTGCAGAGGGTAAACAGCAGACAGCAGACAGCAGTGGGCAGACAGCAGAGGGCAGAGGGAAGATGGCGGCAGCAGTGGGCAGGAGGCAGACAGCAGAGAGCAGAGAGCAGAGGACAGACAGCAGACAGCAGAGGGCAGACAGCGGACAGCAGACAGCATACAGCAGAGGGAAAACAGCAGAGGGCAGACAGCAGACATCGGACAAAAGACAGCAGACGGCAGACAGCAGACAGCAGACAGCAGAACGCAGAGGGCATACAGCAAACAGCAGGAGGCAGAAAGCAGACAGTAGACAGCAGGGGGCAGACAGCAGAGTGCAGGGGGCTGACAGCTGACAGCAGACAGCATTGTGCAGACAGCAGAGGGCAGACAGCAGATAGCAGAGGGCAGGCAGCAGACGGCAGACAGCAGACAGCAGACAGCAGAGGGCAGACAGCAGATGGTAGAGGGCAGATAGCAGACAGCAGACAGCAGAGGGCAGACAGCAGACAGTAGACAGCAGAGGGCAGACAGCATGCAGCCGAGGGCAGACAGCAGATAGCAGACAGCAGACAGCAGAGGGCACACCGCAGACAGCAGAGGACAGAAAGCAGACAGCAGAAGGCAGACAGCAGAGAGCAGATAGCAGAGGGCAGACTGCAGACAGCAGTTGTCAGGCAGCAGACAGCAGACAGCAGAGGGCAGACAGAAGAGGGCAGACAGCAGACAGCAGAGACCACAGGGCAGACAGCAGAGGGCAGAAGGCAGACAGAAAACAGCGGCAGGCTGAGGTCAGACAGCAGGGGGAAGAGGGCAGAAAGCAGAGGGTTGACAGCAGAGAACAGAGGGCATACAGCATAGATCAGTGGGCTGAGGGCAGACAGCAAGGGGCAGACAGCAGAAGGCAGACAGCGGACAGCAGAGGGCAGGGAGCAGACATCAGAGGGCAGACAGCAGAGGGTAAACAGCAGAGGACAAGGGGCAGAGGGCTGAGGGGAGAGGGCAGAGGGCAGATGGCAGAAAGCCTAAAGCAGACAGCAGAGGGCAGACACCAGAGGGCAGACAGTAGACAGCCGAGAGCAAATGGCAGACAGCAGAGACAAGACATAAAACAGCAGAGGGCAGACAGCAGACAACGGAGGCCAGACAGCAGAGGGCAGACAGCAGACAGCTTAGGTCAGACAGCAGAGGGCAGATGGCAGTCTGCAGACAGCAGACAGCAGACAGCAGACGGCAGACAGTAGAGGGCAGACAGCAGACAGATGAGGGCAGTCAGCAGAGGGCAGGGGGCAGAGGGCAGAGGGCAGTGGGCAGACAGAAGACAGCAGAGGGCAAACAGTAGAAAGCTGAGGGCAGACAGCAGACAGCATACAGCAGAAAGCAGGGGGCAGACAGCAGACAGCAGAGGGCTGATAGCAGGCAGCAGACAGCAGACAGCATACAGCAGAGGGCAGACAGTAGACAGCAGAGGCCAGGCAGCAGAGGGCAAACAGCAGACAGCAGAGGGCAGACAGCAGAGGGCAGACAGCACGCAGCCGAGGGCAGACAGCAGATAGCAGACAGCAGACAGCAGAGGGCACACAGCAGATAGCAGAGGACAGAAAGCAGACAGCAGAAGGCAGACAGCAGAGAGCAGACAGCAGAGGGCAGACTGCAGACAGCAATTGTCAGACAGCAGACAGCAGACAGCAGAGGGCAGACAGAAGAGGGCAGACAGCAGAGGGCAGCCAGCAGACAGCAGACAGCAGAGGGCAGACAGGAGATGGTAGAGGGCAGATAGCAGACAGCAGAGACCAAGGGGCTGACAGCAGACAGCAGAGGGCTGATAGCAGGCAGCAGACAGCAGACAGCATACAGCAGAGGGCAGACAGTAGACAGCAGAGGCCAGGCAGCAGAGGGCAAACAGCAGACAGCAGAGGGCAGACAGCAGAGGGCAGACAGCAGAGGGCAGCCAGCAGACAGCAGACAGCAGAGGGCAGACAGGAGATGGTAGAGGGCAGATAGCAGACAGCAGACAGCAGAGGGCAGACAGCAGACAGTAGACAGCAGAGGGCAGACAGCACGCAGCCGAGGGCAGACAGCAGATAGCAGACAGCAGACAGCAGAGGGCACACAGCAGATAGCAGAGGACAGAAAGCAGACAGCAGAAGGCAGACAGCAGAGAGCAGACAGCAGAGGGCAGACTGCAGACAGCAGTTGTCAGACAGCAGACAGCAGACAGCAGAGGGCAGACAGAAGAGGGCAGACAGCAGACAGCAGAGACCACAGGGCAGACAGCAGAGGGCAGAAGGCAGACAGAAAACAGCAGCAGGCTGAGGGCAGACAGCAGGGGGAAGAGGGCAGACAGCAGAGGGTTGACAGCAGAGAACAGAGGGCATACAGCATAGATCAGTGGGCTGAGGGCAGACAGCAAGGGGCAGACAGCAGACTGCAGAAGGCAGACAGCGGGCAGCAGAGGGCAGGGAGCAGACATCAGAGGGCAGACAGCAGAGGGTAAACAGCAGAGGACAAGGGGCAGAGGGCTGAGGGCAGAGGGCAGATTGCAGAAAGCCTACAGCAGACAGCAGAGGGCAGACACCAGAGGGCAGACAGTAGACAGCCGAGAGCAGATGGCAGACAGCAGAGACAAGACATCAGACAGCAGAGGGCAGACAGCAGACAACGGAGGCCAGACAGCAGAGGGCAGACAGCAGACAGCTGAGGTCAGACAGCAGAGGGCAGTCAGCAGACAGCAGACAGCAGACGGCAGACAGTAGAGGGCAGACAGCAGACAGATGAGGGCAGTCAGCAGAGGGCAGGGGGCAGAGGGCAGAGGGCAGTGGGCAGACAGGAGACAGCAGAGGGAAAACAGTAGAAAGCTGAGGGCAGACAGCAGACAGCATACAGCAGAAAGCAGGGGGCAGACAGCAGACAGTAGTGGGCAGACAGCAGACAGCAGACAGCAGAGAGCAGAGGGCAGACAGCATACAGCAGAGGGCAGACAGTAGACAGCAGAGGCCAGGCAGCAGAGGGCAAACAGCAGACAGCAGAGGGCAGACAGCAGAGGGCAGAGGGCAGAAAACAGAGGGGACAGGGCAGACAGCAGACAGCAGAGGGCACACAGCAGACAGCAGAGGACAGAAAGCAGACAGCAGAAGGCAGACAGCAGAGAGCGGACAGCAGAGGGCAGACTGCAGACAGCAGTTGTCAGGCAGCAGACAGCAGACAGCAGAGGGCAGACAGAAGAGGGCAGACAGCAGACAGCAGAGACCACAGGGCAGACAGCAGAGGGCAGAAGGCAGACAGAAAACAGCGGCAGGCTGAGGTCAGACAGCAGGGGGAAGACGGCAGACAGCAGAGGGTTGACAGCAGAGAACAGAGGGCATACAGCATAGATCAGTGGGCTGAGGGCAGACAGCAATTGGCAGACAGCAGACTGCAGAAGGCAGACAGCGGACAGCAGAGGGCAGGGAGCAGACATCAGAGGGCAGACAGCAGAGGGTAAACAGCAGAGGACAAGGGGCAGAGGGCTGAGGGGAGAGGGCAGAGGGCAGATGGCAGAAAGCCTAAAGCAGACAGCAGAGGGCAGACACCAGAGGGCAGACAGTAGACAGCCGAGAGCAAATGGCAGACAGCAGAGACAAGACATCAAACAGCAGAGGGCAGACAGCAGACAACGGAGGCCAGACAGCAGAGGGCAGACAGCAGACAGCTGAGGTCAGACAGCAGAGGGCAGAGGGCAGTCAGCAGACAGCAGACAGCAGACAGCAGACGGCAGACAGTAGAGGGCAGACAGCAGACAGATGAGGGCAGTCAGCAGAGGGCAGGGGGCAGAGGGCAGAGGGCAGTGGGCAGACAGAAGACAGCAGAGGGCAAACAGTAGAAAGCTGAGGGCAGACAGCAGACAGCATACAGCAGAAAGCAGGGGGCAGACAGCAGACAGTAGTGTGCAGACAGCAGACAGCAGACAGCAGAGAGCAGAGAGCAGAGGGCAGACAGCATACAGCAGAGGGCAGACAGTAGACAGCAGAGGCCAGGCAGCAGAGGGCAAACAGCAGACAGCAGAGGGCAGACAGCAGAGGGCAGAGGGCAGAGGGCAGAAAACAGAGGGGACAGGGCAGGCAGCAGACATCAGATGGCAGACAGCAGAGAGCAGACAGCAGACAGCAGAGGGCAGTCAGCAGAGAGCAGACAGCAGGCAGCAGACTGCTGACAGCAGACAGCAGAGACCAATGGGCTGACAGCAGACAGCAGAGGGCAGATAGCAGGCAGAAGACAGCAGACAGCAGACAGCAGAGGGCTGACAGCAGACAGCAGACAGCAGACGGAAGACAGCAGACAGCAGAGGGCATGACAGCAGAGGGCAGACAGCAGAAGGCAGCCAGCAGACAGCAGACGGTAGACAGCAGACAGCAGGCAGCAGAGGGCAGACAGCAGACAGTAGACAGCAGAGGGCAGACAGCATGCAGTCGAGGGCAGACAGCAGATAGCAGACAGCAGACCGCAGAGGGCACACAGCAGACAGCAGAGGACAGAAAGCAGACAGCAGTAGGCAGACAGCAGACAGCAGAGGGCAGACTGCATACAGCAGAGGTCAGACAGCAGACAGAATACAGCAGAGGGCAGACCGAAGTGGGCGGACAGCAGACAGCAGAGACCACAAGGCAGACAGCAGAGGGCAGAAGGCAGACAGCAGACAGCGGAAGGCAGAGGGCAGACAGCAGGGGGCAAAGGGCAGACAGCATAGGGCAGACAGCAGAGAAAACAGGGCATACAGCATAGAAAAGAGTACTGAGGGCATACAGCAAAGGGCAGACAGCAGACTGCAGAAGGCAGACAGCGGACAGCAGAGGGAAGAGAGCAGACATCAGAGGACAGACAGCAGAGGTCAAACAGCAGAGGACAAGGGGCAGAGGGCAGAGGGCAGAGGGCGGAGGGCAGAGGGCGTACAGCCTACAGCAAGCAGCAGAGGGCAGAGAGCAGACAGCCCAGATCAGAGGGCAAGCAGTAGAGACAAGACATCAGACAGCAGAGGGCAGACAGCAGACAACGGAGGACAGACAGCAGAGGGCAGACAGCAGACAGCAGAGGACGGACAGGAGAGGGCAGAGGGCAGTCAGCAGACAGCAGACAGCAGACAGCTGAAGGCAGACAGTAGAGGGCAGACAGCAGACAGATGAGGGCAGTCAGCAGAGGGCAGGGGGCAGAGGGCAGAGGGCAGACAGAAGACAGCAGAGGGCAAATAGTAGAAAGCTGAGGGCAGACAGCAGACAGCATACAGCAGAAAGCAGAGGGCAGACAGCAGACAGCAGTGGGCAGACAACAGAACGCAGAGGAAAGACAGCAGACAGCAGACAGCAGAGGGCACACAGCATCAGCAGACAGCAGAGGGAAGACAGCAGAGAGCAGAGGGCAGAGGGCAGACAGCAGAGGGCAGAGGGGAGACAGCAGAGGGCAGGCAGCAGACGGCAGACAGCACACAGCAGAGAGCAGAGGGCAGACAGCATACACCTGAGGGCAGACAGTAGACAGCAGAGGCCAGGCAGCAGAGGGCAAACAGCAGACAGCAGATGGCAGACAGCAGATAGCAGACAGCTGACAGTAGAGGGCAGTCAGCAGATAGCAGACAGCAGACAGCAGACTGCTGACAGCAGACAGCACACAGCAGAGGGCAGAGAGCAGACAGCAGACAGCAGAGACCAAGGGGCTGACGGCAGACAGCAGAGGGCAGATAGCAGGCAGCAGACAGCAGACAGCAAACAGCAGACTGCAGATAGCATACAACAGAGGGCAGACAGCATACAGCAGAGGGCAGACAGTAGACAGCAGAGGCCAGGCAGCAGAGGGCAAACAGCAGACAGCAGATGGCAGACAGCAGATAGCAGACAGGTGACAGTAGAGGGCAGACAGCAGATAGCAGACAGCAGACAGCAGAGGGCACACAGCAGACAGCAGAGGACAGAATGCAGACAGCAGGAGGCAGACAGCAGACAGCAGACAGCAGAGGTCAGACTGCAGACAGCAGACAGCAGAGGGGAGACCGAAGTGGGCGGACAGCAGACAGCAGAGAACACAGGGCAGACAGCAGAGGGCAGAAGGCAGACAGCAGACAGCGGAAGGCAGAGGGCAGACAGCAGGGGGCAGAGGGCAGACAGCAGAGGGCACACAGCAATGAAAAGAGGGCATACAGCATAGAGCAGAGGGCTGAGGGCAGACAGCAATGGGTAGACAGCAGACTGCAGAAGGCAGACAGCGGACAGCAGAGGGCAGAGAGCAGATATCAGACAGCAGAGGTCAAACAGCAGAGGACAAGGGGCAGAGGGCAGAGGGCAGAGGGCGGAGGGCAGAGGGCAGACAGCCTACAGCAGACAGCAGAGGGCAGACACCAGAGGGCAGACAGCAGACAGCCGAGAGCAGAAGGCAGACAGCAGAAACAAGACATAAGACAGCAGAGGGCAGACAGCAGACAACGGAGGACAGACAGCAGAGTGCAGACAGCAGACAGCAGAGGTCAGACAGCAGAGGGCAGAGGGCAGTCAGCAGACAGCAGACAGCAGACAGCTGAAGGCAGAAAGTAGAGGGCAGACAGCAGACAGATGAGGGCAGTCAGCAGAGGGCAGGGGGCAGAGGGCAGAGGGCAGACAGAAGAGAGCAGAGGGCAAACAATAGAAAGCTGAGGGGAGACAGCAGACAGCACACAGCAGAAAGCAGAGGGCAGACAGCAGACAGCAGTGGGCAGACAGCAGAAAACAGACAGGAGAGGGCAGACAGAAGACAGCAGAGAGAAGAGGACAGACAGCATACAGCAGAGGGCAGACAGTAGACAGCAGAATCCAGGCAGCAGAGGGCTAACAGCACACAGCAGATGACCGACAGCAGAGGGCAGAGGGCAGACAGCAGAGGGGAGAGAGCAGACAGCAGACAGCAGAGGGCAGGCAGCAGACGGCAGACAGCAGACAGCACAGAGCAGAGGGCAGACAGCATACACCAGAGGGCAGACTGTAGACAGCAGAGGCCAGGTAGTAGAGGGCAAACAGCAAACAGTAGAGGGCAGACTGCAGATTGCAGTGGGCATACAGCAGAGAGGCGAGGGCAGACAGCAGACAGCAGATGGCAGACAGCAGAGAGTAGAAATCAGACAACAGAGGGCAGTCAGCAGAGAGCAGACAGCAGACAGCAGACTGCAGACAGCAGACAGCACACAGCAGAGGGCGGAGAGCAGACAGCAGACAGCAGACAACAGACAGCAGACAGCAGAGAGAAGAGGGCAGACAGCATACAGCAGACCACAGAGAGCAGACAGCAGAGCGCAGGGGGCTGACAGCTGAAAACAGACAGCATTGGGCAGACAGCAGAGGGCAGACAGCAGACAGCAGAGGGCAGGCAGCAGACGGCAGACAGCAGACAGCAGAGAGAAGAGGACAGACAGCATACAGCAGAGGGCAGACAGTAGACAGCAGAGGCCAGGCAGCAGAGGGCTAACAGCACACAGCAGATGACCGACAGCAGAGGGCAGAGGGCAGACAGCAGAGGGGAGAGATCAGACAGCAGACAGCAGTTGGCAGAATGCAGAGAGCAGACAGCAGACAGCAGAGGGCTGTCAGCGGGGAGCAGACAGCAGACAGCAGACTGCTGACAGCAGACAGCACACAGCAGAGGGCAGAGAGCAGACAGCAGACAGCAGACAACAGACAACAGACAGCAGAGGGCAGATAGCAAGCAGCAGACAGCAGAGGGCAGACAGCAGACAGCAGACAGCAGACAACAGACAGCAGACAGCAGACAGCAGAGGGCAGACAGCAGACTGCAGAGGGCAGACAGCAGACAGCAGACAGCAGTGGGCAGACAGCAGAGGGCATAGGGCAGGCAGCAGAAAGCAGAGGGCAGACAGCAGACAGCAGAGGGCTGACAGCAGACAGCAGACAGCAGAGTGATGACAGCAGACAGAAGAGGGCAGACAGCTGACAGCAGACAGCAGAGGGCAGATAGCAGAGGGCAGCCAGCAGACAGCCGAGAGCAGAGGGCAGACAGCAGAGACAAGTCATCAGACGGCAGAGGGCAGACAGCAGACAACAGAGGTCAGACAGCAGAGGGCAGAGGGCAGTCAGCAGACGGCAGGCAGTAAACAGCAGAAGGCAGACAGTAGAGGGCAGACAGCAGACAGATGAGGGCAATCAGCAGAGGGCAGGGGGCAGAGGGCAGAGGGCAGACAGAAGAAAGCAGAGGGCAAACAGTAGAAAGCTGAGGGCAGACAGCAGACAGCAGAGGGCAGACAGCAGAGGGCAGAGGGCAGACAGCAGAGGGGAGAGGGCAGAGAGCAGACAGCAGACAGCAGAGACCAAGGGGCTGACAGCAGACAGCAGAGGGCTGACAGCAGACAGCAGACAGAAGACAGCAGACAGCAGAGGGCAGACAGCAGATAGCAGAGGGCAGGCAGCAGACGGCAGACAGCAGACAGCAGAGGGCAGACAGCAGATGGTAGAGGGCAGATAGCAGACAGCAGACAGCAGAGGGCAGACAGCAGACAGTAGACAGCAGAGGGCAGACAGCACGCAGCCGAGGGCAGACAGCAGATAGCAGACAGCAGACAGCAGAGGGCACACAGCAGATAGCAGAGGACAGAAAGCAGACAGCAGAAGGCAGACAGCAGAGAGCAGACAGCAGAGGGCAGACTGCAGACAGCAGTTGTCAGACAGCAGACAGCAGACAGCAGAGGGCAGACAGAAGAGGGCAGACAGCAGACAGCAGAGACCACAGGGCAGACAGCAGAGGGCAGAAGGCAGACAGAAAACAGCAGCAGGCTGAGGGCAGACAGCAGGGGGAAGAGGGCAGACAGCAGAGGGTTGACAGCAGAGAACAGAGGGCATACAGCATAGATCAGTGGGCTGAGGGCAGACAGCAAGGGGCAGACAGCAGACTGCAGAAGGCAGACAGCGGGCAGCAGAGGGCAGGGAGCAGACATCAGAGGGCAGACAGCAGAGGGTAAACAGCAGAGGACAAGGGGCAGAGGGCTGAGGGCAGAGGGCAGATTGCAGAAAGCCTACAGCAGACAGCAGAGGGCAGACACCAGAGGGCAGACAGTAGACAGCCGAGAGCAGATGGCAGACAGCAGAGACAAGACATCAGACAGCAGAGGGCAGACAGCAGACAACGGAGGCCAGACAGCAGAGGGCAGACAGCAGACAGCTGAGGTCAGACAGCAGAGGGCAGTCAGCAGACAGCAGACAGCAGACGGCAGACAGTAGAGGGCAGACAGCAGACAGATGAGGGCAGTCAGCAGAGGGCAGGGGGCAGAGGGCAGAGGGCAGTGGGCAGACAGGAGACAGCAGAGGGAAAACAGTAGAAAGCTGAGGGCAGACAGCAGACAGCATACAGCAGAAAGCAGGGGGCAGACAGCAGACAGTAGTGGGCAGACAGCAGACAGCAGAGAATAGAGGGCAGACAGCATACAGCAGAGGGCAGACATTAGACAGCAGAGGCCAGGCAGCAGAGGGCAAACAGCAGACAGCAGAGGGCAGACAGCAGAGGGCAGAGGGCAGAAAACAGAGGGGACAGGGCAGACAGCAGACATCAGATGGCAGACAGCAGAGAGCAGACAGCAGACAGCAGAGGGCAGTCAGCAGAGAGCAGACAGCAGTTAGCAGACTGCTGACAGCAGACAGCAGAGACCAAGGGGCTGACAGCAGACAGCAGAGGGCAGATAGCAGGCAGAAGACAGCAGACAGCAGACAGCAGAGGGCTGACAGCAGACAGCAGACAGCAGTGGGCAGACAGCAGAGGGCAGAGGGAAGATGGCGGCAGCAGTGGGAAGGAGGCAGACAGCAGAGAGCAGAGAGCAGAGGACAGACAGCAGACAGCAGAGGGCAGACAGCGGACAGCAGACAGCATACAGCAGAGGGAAAACAGCAGAGGGCAGACAGCAGACATCGGACAAAAGACAGCAGACGGCAGACAGCAGACAGCAGACAGCAGAACGCAGAGGGCATACAGCAAACAGCAGGAGGCAGAAAGCAGACAGCAGACAGCAGGGGGCAGACAGCAGAGTGCAGGGGGCTGACAGCTGACAGCAGACAGCATTGTGCAGACAGCAGAGGGCAGACAGCAGATAGCAGAGGGCAGGCAGCAGACGGCAGACAGCAGACAGCAGACAGCAGAGGGCAGACAGCAGATGGTAGAGGGCAGATAGCAGACAGCAGACAGCAGAGGGCAGACAGCAGACAGTAGACAGCAGAGGGCAGACAGCACGCAGCCGAGGGCAGACAGCAGATAGCAGACAGCAGACAGCAGAGGGCACACCGCAGACAGCAGAGGACAGAAAGCAGACAGCAGAAGGCAGACAGCAGAGAGCAGATAGCAGAGGGCAGACTGCAGACAGCAGTTGTCAGGCAGCAGACAGCAGACAGCAGAGGGCAGACAGAAGAGGGCAGACAGCAGACAGCAGAGACCACAGGGCAGACAGCAGAGGGCAGAAGGCAGACAGAAAACAGCGGCAGGCTGAGGTCAGACAGCAGGGGGAAGAGGGCAGAAAGCAGAGGGTTGACAGCAGAGAACAGAGGGCATACAGCATAGATCAGTGGGCTGAGGGCAGACAGCAAGGGGCAGACAGCAGAAGGCAGACAGCGGACAGCAGAGGGCAGGGAGCAGACATCAGAGGGCAGACAGCAGAGGGTAAACAGCAGAGGACAAGGGGCAGAGGGCTGAGGGGAGAGGGCAGAGGGCAGATGGCAGAAAGCCTAAAGCAGACAGCAGAGGGCAGACACCAGAGGGCAGACAGTAGACAGCCGAGAGCAAATGGCAGACAGCAGAGACAAGACATAAAACAGCAGAGGGCAGACAGCAGACAACGGAGGCCAGACAGCAGAGGGCAGACAGCAGACAGCTTAGGTCAGACAGCAGAGGGCAGATGGCAGTCTGCAGACAGCAGACAGCAGACAGCAGACGGCAGACAGTAGAGGGCAGACAGCAGACAGATGAGGGCAGTCAGCAGAGGGCAGGGGGCAGAGGGCAGAGGGCAGTGGGCAGACAGAAGACAGCAGAGGGCAAACAGTAGAAAGCTGAGGGCAGACAGCAGACAGCATACAGCAGAAAGCAGGGGGCAGACAGCAGACAGCAGAGGGCTGATAGCAGGCAGCAGACAGCAGACAGCATACAGCAGAGGGCAGACAGTAGACAGCAGAGGCCAGGCAGCAGAGGGCAAACAGCAGACAGCAGAGGGCAGACAGCAGAGGGCAGACAGCACGCAGCCGAGGGCAGACAGCAGATAGCAGACAGCAGACAGCAGAGGGCACACAGCAGATAGCAGAGGACAGAAAGCAGACAGCAGAAGGCAGACAGCAGAGAGCAGACAGCAGAGGGCAGACTGCAGACAGCAATTGTCAGACAGCAGACAGCAGACAGCAGAGGGCAGACAGAAGAGGGCAGACAGCAGAGGGCAGCCAGCAGACAGCAGACAGCAGAGGGCAGACAGGAGATGGTAGAGGGCAGATAGCAGACAGCAGAGACCAAGGGGCTGACAGCAGACAGCAGAGGGCTGATAGCAGGCAGCAGACAGCAGACAGCATACAGCAGAGGGCAGACAGTAGACAGCAGAGGCCAGGCAGCAGAGGGCAAACAGCAGACAGCAGAGGGCAGACAGCAGAGGGCAGACAGCAGAGGGCAGCCAGCAGACAGCAGACAGCAGAGGGCAGACAGGAGATGGTAGAGGGCAGATAGCAGACAGCAGACAGCAGAGGGCAGACAGCAGACAGTAGACAGCAGAGGGCAGACAGCACGCAGCCGAGGGCAGACAGCAGATAGCAGACAGCAGACAGCAGAGGGCACACAGCAGACAGCAGAGGACAGAAAGCAGACAGCAGAAGGCAGACAGCAGAGAGCAGACAGCAGAGGGCAGACTGCAGACAGCAGTTGTCAGACAGCAGACAGCAGACAGCAGAGGGCAGACAGAAGAGGGCAGACAGCAGACAGCAGAGACCACAGGGCAGACAGCAGAGGGCAGAAGGCAGACAGAAAACAGCAGCAGGCTGAGGGCAGACAGCAGGGGGAAGAGGGCAGACAGCAGAGGGTTGACAGCAGAGAACAGAGGGCATACAGCATAGATCAGTGGGCTGAGGGCAGACAGCAAGGGGCAGACAGCAGACTGCAGAAGGCAGACAGCGGGCAGCAGAGGGCAGGGAGCAGACATCAGAGGGCAGACAGCAGAGGGTAAACAGCAGAGGACAAGGGGCAGAGGGCTGAGGGCGGAGGGCAGATTGCAGAAAGCCTACAGCAGACAGCAGAGGGCAGACACCAGAGGGCAGACAGTAGACAGCCGAGAGCAGATGGCAGACAGCAGAGACAAGACATCAGACAGCAGAGGGCAGACAGCAGACAACGGAGGCCAGACAGCAGAGGGCAGACAGCAGACAGCTGAGGTCAGACAGCAGAGGGCAGTCAGCAGACAGCAGACAGCAGACGGCAGACAGTAGAGGGCAGACAGCAGACAGATGAGGGCAGTCAGCAGAGGGCAGGGGGCAGAGGGCAGAGGGCAGTGGGCACACAGGAGACAGCAGAGGGAAAACAGTAGAAAGCTGAGGGCAGACAGCAGACAGCATACAGCAGAAAGCAGGGGGCAGACAGCAGACAGTAGTGGGCAGACAGCAGACAGCAGACAGCAGAGAGCAGAGGGCAGACAGCATACAGCAGAGGGCAGACAGTAGACAGCAGAGGCCAGGCAGCAGAGGGCAAACAGCAGACAGCAGAGGGCAGACAGCAGAGGGCAGAGGGCAGAAAACAGAGGGGACAGGGCAGACAGCAGACAGCAGAGGGCACACAGCAGACAGCAGAGGACAGAAAGCAGACAGCAGAAGGCAGACAGCAGAGAGCGGACAGCAGAGGGCAGACTGCAGACAGCAGTTGTCAGGCAGCAGACAGCAGACAGCAGAGGGCAGACAGAAGAGGGCAGACAGCAGACAGCAGAGACCACAGGGCAGACAGCAGAGGGCAGAAGGCAGACAGAAAACAGCGGCAGGCTGAGGTCAGACAGCAGGGGGAAGAGGGCAGACAGCAGAGGGTTGACAGCAGAGAACAGAGGGCATACAGCATAGATCAGTGGGCTGAGGGCAGACAGCAATGGGCAGACAGCAGACTGCAGAAGGCAGACAGCGGACAGCAGAGGGCAGGGAGCAGACATCAGAGGGCAGACAGCAGAGGGTAAACAGCAGAGGACAAGGGGCAGAGGGCTGAGGGGAGAGGGCAGAGGGCAGATGGCAGAAAGCCTAAAGCAGACAGCAGAGGGCAGACACCAGAGGGCAGACAGTAGACAGCCGAGAGCAAATGGCAGACAGCAGAGACAAGACATCAAACAGCATAGGGCAGACAGCAGACAACGGAGGCCAGACAGCAGAGGGCAGACAGCAGACAGCTGAGGTCAGACAGCAGAGGGCAGAGGGCAGTCAGCAGACAGCAGACAGCAGACAGCAGACGGCAGACAGTAGAGGGCAGACAGCAGACAGATGAGGGCAGTCAGCAGAGGGCAGGGGGCAGAGGGCAGAGGGCAGTGGGCAGACAGAAGACAGCAGAGGGCAAACAGTAGAAAGCTGAGGGCAGACAGCAGACAGCATACAGCAGAAAGCAGGGGGCAGACAGCAGACAGTAGTGTGCAGACAGCAGACAGCAGACAGCAGAGAGCAGAGAGCAGAGGGCAGACAGCATACAGCAGAGGGCAGACAGTAGACAGCAGAGGCCAGGCAGCAGAGGGCAAACAGCAGACAGCAGAGGGCAGACAGCAGAGGGCAGAGGGCAGAGGGCAGAAAACAGAGGGGACAGGGCAGGCAGCAGACATCAGATGGCAGACAGCAGAGAGCAGACAGCAGACAGCAGAGGGCAGTCAGCAGAGAGCAGACAGCAGGCAGCAGACTGCTGACAGCAGACAGCAGAGACCAATGGGCTGACAGCAGACAGCAGAGGGCAGATAGCAGGCAGAAGACAGCAGACAGCAGACAGCAGAGGGCTGACAGCAGACAGCAGACAGCAGACGGAAGACAGCAGACAGCAGAGGGCATGACAGCAGAGGGCAGACAGCAGAAGGCAGCCAGCAGACAGCAGACGGTAGACAGCAGACAGCAGGCAGCAGAGGGCAGACAGCAGACAGTAGACAGCAGAGGGCAGACAGCATGCAGTCGAGGGCAGACAGCAGATAGCAGACAGCAGACCGCAGAGGGCACACAGCAGACAGCAGAGGACAGAAAGCAGACAGCAGTAGGCAGACAGCAGACAGCAGAGGGCAGACTGCATACAGCAGAGGTCAGACAGCAGACAGAATACAGCAGAGGGCAGACCGAAGTGGGCGGACAGCAGACAGCAGAGACCACAAGGCAGACAGCAGAGGGCAGAAGGCAGACAGCAGACAGCGGAAGGCAGAGGGCAGACAGCAGGGGGCAAAGGGCAGACAGCATAGGGCAGACAGCAGAGAAAACAGGGCATACAGCATAGAAAAGAGTACTGAGGGCATACAGCAAAGGGCAGACAGCAGACTGCAGAAGGCAGACAGCGGACAGCAGAGGGAAGAGAGCAGACATCAGAGGACAGACAGCAGAGGTCAAACAGCAGAGGACAAGGGGCAGAGGGCAGAGGGCAGAGGGCGGAGGGCAGAGGGCGTACAGCCTACAGCAAGCAGCAGAGGGCAGAGAGCAGACAGCCCAGATCAGAGGGCAAGCAGTAGAGACAAGACATCAGACAGCAGAGGGCAGACAGCAGACAACGGAGGACAGACAGCAGAGGGCAGACAGCAGACAGCAGAGGACGGACAGGAGAGGGCAGAGGGCAGTCAGCAGACAGCAGACAGCAGACAGCTGAAGGCAGACAGTAGAGGGCAGACAGCAGACAGATGAGGGCAGTCAGCAGAGGGCAGGGGGCAGAGGGCAGAGGGCAGACAGAAGACAGCAGAGGGCAAACAGTAGAAAGCTGAGGGCAGACAGCAGACAGCATACAGCAGAAAGCAGAGGGCAGACAGCAGACAGCAGTGGGCAGACAACAGAACGCAGAGGAAAGACAGCAGACAGCAGACAGCAGAGGGCACACAGCATCAGCAGACAGCAGAGGGAAGACAGCAGAGAGCAGAGGGCAGAGGGCAGACAGCAGAGGGCAGAGGGGAGACAGCAGAGGGCAGGCAGCAGACGGCAGACAGCACACAGCAGAGAGCAGAGGGCAGACAGCATACACCTGAGGGCAGACAGTAGACAGCAGAGGCCAGGCAGCAGAGGGCAAACAGCAGACAGCAGATGGCAGACAGCAGATAGCAGACAGCTGACAGTAGAGGGCAGTCAGCAGATAGCAGACAGCAGACAGCAGACTGCTGACAGCAGACAGCACACAGCAGAGGGCAGAGAGCAGACAGCAGACAGCAGAGACCAAGGGGCTGACGGCAGACAGCAGAGGGCAGATAGCAGGCAGCAGACAGCAGACAGCAAACAGCAGACTGCAGATAGCATACAACAGAGGGCAGACAGCATACAGCAGAGGGCAGACAGTAGACAGCAGAGGCCAGGCAGCAGAGGGCAAACAGCAGACAGCAGATGGCAGACAGCAGATAGCAGACAGGTGACAGTAGAGGGCAGACAGCAGATAGCAGACAGCAGACAGCAGAGGGCACACAGCAGACAGCAGAGGACAGAATGCAGACAGCAGGAGGCAGACAGCAGACAGCAGACAGCAGAGGTCAGACTGCAGACAGCAGACAGCAGAGGGGAGACCGAAGTGGGCGGACAGCAGACAGCAGAGAACACAGGGCAGACAGCAGAGGGCAGAAGGCAGACAGCAGACAGCGGAAGGCAGAGGGCAGACAGCAGGGGGCAGAGGGCAGACAGCAGAGGGCACACAGCAATGAAAAGAGGGCATACAGCATAGAGCAGAGGGCTGAGGGCAGACAGCAATGGGTAGACAGCAGACTGCAGAAGGCAGACAGCGGACAGCAGAGGGCAGAGAGCAGATATCAGACAGCAGAGGTCAAACAGCAGAGGACAAGGGGCAGAGGGCAGAGGGCAGAGGGCGGAGGGCAGAGGGCAGACAGCCTACAGCAGACAGCAGAGGGCAGACACCAGAGGGCAGACAGCAGACAGCCGAGAGCAGAAGGCAGACAGCAGAAACAAGACATAAGACAGCAGAGGGCAGACAGCAGACAACGGAGGACAGACAGCAGAGTGCAGACAGCAGACAGCAGAGGTCAGACAGCAGAGGGCAGAGGGCAGTCAGCAGACAGCAGACAGCAGACAGCTGAAGGCAGAAAGTAGAGGGCAGACAGCAGACAGATGAGGGCAGTCAGCAGAGGGCAGGGGGCAGAGGGCAGAGGGCAGACAGAAGAGAGCAGAGGGCAAACAATAGAAAGCTGAGGGGAGACAGCAGACAGCACACAGCAGAAAGCAGAGGGCAGACAGCAGACAGCAGTGGGCAGACAGCAGAAAACAGACAGGAGAGGGCAGACAGAAGACAGCAGAGAGAAGAGGACAGACAGCATACAGCAGAGGGCAGACAGTAGACAGCAGAATCCAGGCAGCAGAGGGCTAACAGCACACAGCAGATGACCGACAGCAGAGGGCAGAGGGCAGACAGCAGAGGGGAGAGAGCAGACAGCAGACAGCAGAGGGCAGGCAGCAGACGGCAGACAGCAGACAGCACAGAGCAGAGGGCAGACAGCATACACCAGAGGGCAGACTGTAGACAGCAGAGGCCAGGTAGTAGAGGGCAAACAGCAAACAGTAGAGGGCAGACTGCAGATTGCAGTGGGCATACAGCAGAGAGGCGAGGGCAGACAGCAGACAGCAGATGGCAGACAGCAGAGAGTAGAAATCAGACAACAGAGGGCAGTCAGCAGAGAGCAGACAGCAGACAGCAGACTGCAGACAGCAGACAGCACACAGCAGAGGGCGGAGAGCAGACAGCAGACAGCAGACAACAGACAGCAGACAGCAGAGAGAAGAGGGCAGACAGCATACAGCAGACCACAGAGAGCAGACAGCAGAGTGCAGGGGGCTGACAGCTGAAAACAGACAGCATTGGGCAGACAGCAGAGGGCAGACAGCAGACAGCAGAGGGCAGGCAGCAGACGGCAGACAGCAGACAGCAGAGAGAAGAGGACAGACAGCATACAGCAGAGGGCAGACAGTAGACAGCAGAGGCCAGGCAGCAGAGGGCTAACAGCACACAGCAGATGACCGACAGCAGAGGGCAGAGGGCAGACAGCAGAGGGGAGAGATCAGACAGCAGACAGCAGTTGGCAGAAAGCAGAGAGCAGACAGCAGACAGCAGAGGGCTGTCAGCGGGGAGCAGACAGCAGACAGCAGACTGCTGACAGCAGACAGCACACAGCAGAGGGCAGAGAGCAGACAGCAGACAGCAGACAACAGACAACAGACAGCAGAGGGCAGATAGCAAGCAGCAGACAGCAGAGGGCAGACAGCAGACAGCAGACAGCAGACAACAGACAGCAGACAGCAGACAGCAGAGGGCAGACAGCAGACTGCAGAGGGCAGACAGCAGACAGCAGACAGCAGTGGGCAGACAGCAGAGGGCATAGGGCAGGCAGCAGAAAGCAGAGGGCAGACAGCAGACAGCAGAGGGCTGACAGCAGACAGCAGACAGCAGAGTGATGGCAGCAGACAGAAGAGGGCAGACAGCTGACAGCAGACAGCAGAGGGCAGATAGCAGAGGGCAGCCAGCAGACAGCCGAGAGCAGAGGGCAGACAGCAGAGACAAGTCATCAGACGGCAGAGGGCAGACAGCAGACAACAGAGGTCAGACAGCAGAGGGCAGAGGGCAGTCAGCAGACGGCAGGCAGTAAACAGCAGAAGGCAGACAGTAGAGGGCAGACAGCAGACAGATGAGGGCAATCAGCAGAGGGCAGGGGGCAGAGGGCAGAGGGCAGACAGAAGAAAGCAGAGGGCAAACAGTAGAAAGCTGAGGGCAGACAGCAGACAGCAGAGGGCAGACAGCAGAGGGCAGAGGGCAGACAGCAGAGGGGAGAGGGCAGAGAGCAGACAGCAGACAGCAGAGACCAAGGGGCTGACAGCAGACAGCAGAGGGCTGACAGCAGACAGCAGACAGAAGACAGCAGACAGCAGAGGGCAGACAGCAGATAGCAGAGGGCAGGCAGCAGACGGCAGACAGCAGACAGCAGAGGGCAGACAGCAGATGGTAGAGGGCAGATAGCAGACAGCAGACAGCAGAGGGCAGACAGCAGACAGTAGACAGCAGAGGGCAGACAGCACGCAGCCGAGGGCAGACAGCAGATAGCAGACAGCAGACAGCAGAGGGCACACAGCAGACAGCAGAGGACAGAAAGCAGACAGCAGAAGGCAGACAGCAGAGAGCAGACAGCAGAGGGCAGACTGCAGTCAGCAGTTGTCAGACAGCAGACAGCAGACAGCAGAGGGCAGACAGAAGATGGCAGACAGCAGACACCAGAGACCACAGGGCAGACAGCAGAGGGCAGAAGGCAGACAGAAAACAGCGGCAGGCTGAGGGCAGACAGCAGGGGGAAGAGGGCAGACAGCAGAGGGTTGACAGCAGAGAACAGAGGGCATACAGCATAGATCAGTGGGCTGAGGGCAGACAGCAAGGGGCAGACAGCAGACTGCAGAAGGCAGACAGCGGGCAGCAGAGGGCAGGGAGCAGACATCAGAGGGCAGACAGCAGAGGGTAAACAGCAGAGGACAAGGGGCAGAGGGCTGAGGGCAGAGGGCAGAGGGCAGATGGCAGAAAGCCTACAGCAGACAGCAGAGGGCAGACACCAGAGGGCAGACAGTAGACAGCCGAGAGCAGATGGCAGACAGCAGAGACAAGACATCAGACAGCAGAGGGCAGACAGCAGACAACGGAGGCCAGACAGCAGAGGGCAGACAGCAGACAGCTGGGGTCAGACAGCAGAGGGCAGTCAGCAGACAGCAGACAGCAGACGGCAGACAGTAGAGGGCAGACAGCAGACAGATGAGGGCAGTCAGCAGAGGGCAGGGGGCAGAGGGCAGAGGGCAATGGGCAGACAGGAGACAGCAGAGGGCAAACAGTAGAAAGCTGAGGGCAGACAGCAGACAGCAGAGGCCAGGCAGCAGAGGGCAAACAGCAGACAGCAGAGGGCAGACAGCAGAGGGCAGAGGGCAGAAAACAGAGGGGACAGGTCAGACAGCAGACATCAGATGGCAAACAGCAGAGAGCAGACAGCAGACAGCAGTGGGCAGTCATCAGGGAGCAGACAGCAGTTAGCAGACTGCTGACAGCAGACAGCAGAGACCAAGGGGCTGACAGCAGACAGCAGAGGGCAGATAGCAGGCAGAAGACAGCAGACAGCAGACAGCAGAGGGCTGACAGCAGACAGCAGACAGCAGAGGGCAGACAGCAGACTGCAGAGGGCAAACAGCAGACAGCAGACAGCAGTGGGCAGACAGCAGAGGGCAGAGGGAAGATGGCAGACAGCAGTGGGCAGGAGGCAGACAGCAGAGAGCAGAGAGCAGAGGACAGACAGCAGACAGCAGAGGGCAGACAGCGGACAGCAGACAGCATACAGCAGAGGGAAAACAGCAGAGGGCAGACAGCACACATCGGACAAAAGACAGCAGACGGCAGACAGCAGACAGCAGACAGCAGAACGCAGAGGGCATACAGCAGACAGCAGGAGGCAGAAAGCAGACAGCAGACAGCAGGGGGCAGACAGCAGATAGCAGAGAGCAGGCAGCAGACGGCAGACAGCAGACAGCAGACAGCAGAGGGCAGACAGCAGATGGTAGAGGGCAGATAGCAGAGAGCAGACAGCAGAGGGCAGACTGCAGACAGCAGTTGTCAGGCAGCAGGCAGCAGACAGCAGAGGGCAGACAGAAGAGGGCAGACAGCAGACAGCAGAGACCACAGGGCAGACAGCAGAGGGCAGAAGGCAGACAGAAAACAGCGGCAGGCTGAGGTCAGACAGCAGGGGGAAGAGGGCAGACAGCAGAGGGTTGACAGCAGAGGACAAGGGGCAGAGGGCTGAGGGCAGAGGGCAGAGGGCAGATGGCAGAAAGCCTACAGCAGACAGCAGAGGGCAGACACCAGAGGGCAGACAGTAGACAGCCGAGAGCAGATGGCAGACAGCAGAGACAAGACATCAGACAGCAGAGGGCAGACAGCAGACAACGGAGGCCAGACAGCAGAGGGCAGACAGCAGACAGCTGAGGTCAGACAGCAGAGGGCAGAGGGCAGTCAGCAGACAGCAGACACCAGACGGCAGACAGTAGAGGGCAGACAGCAGACAGATGAGGGCAGTCAGCAGAGGGCAGGGGGCAGAGGGCAGAGGGCAGTGGGCAGACAGGAGACAGCAGAGACCACAGGGCAGACAGCAGAGGGCAGATGGCAGACAGAAGACAGCGGCAGGCAGAAGGCAGACAGCAGGGGGAAGAGGGCAGACAGCAGAGGGTAGACAGCAGAGAAAAGAGGGCATACAGCATAGAGCAGAGGGCTGAGGGCAGACAGCATGGGGCAGATAGCAGACTGCAGAAGGCAGACAGCGGACAGCAGAGGGCAGAGAGCAGACATCAGAGGGCAGACAGCAGAGGGCAAACAGCAGACAGATGAGGGCAATCAGCAGAGGGCAGGGGGCAGAGGGCAGAGGGCAGACAGAAGAAAGCAGAGGGCAAACAGTAGAAAGCTGATCGCAGACAGCAGACAGCAGAGGGCAGACAGCAGAGGGCAGAGGGCAGACAGCAGAGGGGAGAGGGCAGAGAGCAGAACGCAGACAGCAGAGACCAAGGGGCTGACAGCAGACAGCAGAGGGCTGATAGCAGGCAGGAGACATCAGACAGCAGACAGCAGAGGGCTGACAGCAGACAGCTGACAGAAGACAGCAGACAGCAGAGGGCAGACAGCAGAGGGCAGACAGCAAAGGGCAGCCAGCAGACAGCGGACAGCAGAGGGCAGACAGCAGATGGTAGAGGGCAGATAGCAGACATCAGACAGCAGAGGGCAGACAGCAGACAGTAGACAGCAGAGGGCAGACAGCACGCAGCCGAGGGCAGACAGCAGATAGCAGACAGCAGACAGCAGAGGGCACACAGCAGACAGCAGAGGACAGAAAGCAGACAGCAGAAGGCAGACAGCAGAGAGCAGACAGCAGAGGGCAGACTGCAGACAGCAGACAGCAGGCAGCAGACAGCAGACTGTAGAGGGCAGACAGCAGACAGATGAGGGCAGTCAGCAGAGGGCAGGGGGAGAGGGCAGAGGGCAGTGGGCAGACAGGAGACAGCAGAGGGCAAACTGTAGAAAGCTGAGGGCAGACAGCAGACAGAATACAGCAGAAAGCAGGGGGCAGACAGCAGACAGTAGTGGGCAGACAGCAGACAGCAGACAGCAGAGAGCTGAGGGCAGACAGCATACAGCAGAGGGCAGACAGTAGACAGCAGAGGCCAGGCAGCAGAGGGCAAACAGCAGCCAGCAGAGGGCAAACAGCAGCCAGCAGAGGGCAGACAGCAGAGGGCAGAGGGCAGAAAACAGAGGGGACAGGGCAGACAGCAGACATCAGATGGCAGACAGCAGAGAGCAGACAGCAGACAGCAGAGGGCAGTCAGCAGAGAGCTGACAGCAGAGGGCAGACAGCAGACAGTAGACAGCAGAGGGCAGACAGCACGCAGCCGAGGGCAGACAGCAGATAGCAGACAGCAGACAGCAGAGGGCACACAGCAGACAGCAGAGGACAGAAAGCAGACAGCAGAAGGCAGACAGCAGAGAGCAGACAGCAGAGGGCAGACTGCAGACAGCAGTTGTCAGGCAGCAGGCAGCAGACAGCAGAGGGCAGACAGAAGAGGGCAGACAGCAGACAGCAGAGACCACAGGGCAGACAGCAGGGGGCAGAAGGCAGACAGAAAACAGCGGCAGGCTGAGGTCAGACAGCAGGGGGAAGAGGGCAGACAGCAGAGGGTTGACAGCAGAGGACAAGGGGCAGAGGGCTGAGGGCAGAGGGCAGAGGGCAGATGGCAGAAAGCCTACAGCAGACAGCAGAGGGCAGACACCAGAGGGCAGACAGTAGACAGCCGAGAGCAGATGGCAGACAGCAGAGACAAGACATCAGACAGCAGAGGGCAGACAGCAGACAACGGAGGCCAGACAGCAGAGGGCAGACAGCAGACAGCTGAGGTCAGACAGCAGAGGGCAGAGGGCAGTCAGCAGACAGCAGACAGCAGACGGCAGACAGTAGAGGGCAGACAGCAGACAGATGAGGGCAGTCAGCAGAGGGCAGGTGGCAGAGGGCAGAGGGCAGTGGGCAGACAGGAGACAGCAGAGACCACAGGGCAGACAGCAGAGGGCAGATGGCAGACAGAAGACAGCGGCAGGCAGAAGGCAGACAGCGGGGGGAAGAGGGCAGACAGCAGAGGGTAGACAGCAGAGAAAAGAGGGCATACAGCATAGAGCAGAGGGCTGAGGGCAGACAGCATGGGGCAGATAGCAGACTGCAGAAGGCAGACAGCGGACAGCAGAGGGCAGAGAGCAGACATCAGAGGGCAGACAGCAGAGGGCAAACAGCAGAGGACAAGGGGCAGAGGGCAGAGGGCAGAGGTCGGAGGGCAGAGGGCAGACAGCCTACAGCAGACAGCAGAGGGCAGACAGCAGAGGGCAGACAGCAGACAGCCTAGAGCAGAGGGCAGACAGCAGAGACAAGTCATCAGACGGCAGAGGGCAGACAGCAGACAACAGAGGTCAGACAGCAGAGGGCAGAAGGCACTCAGCAGACGGCAGACAGCAAACAGCAGAAGGCAGACAGTAGAGGGCAGACAGCAGACAGATGAGGGCAATCAGCAGAGGGCAGGGGGCAGAGGGCAGAGGGCAGACAGAAGAAAGCAGAGGGCAAACAGTAGAAAGCTGAGCGCAGACAGCAGACAGCAGAGGGCAGACAGCAGAGGGCAGAGGGCAGACAGCAGAGGGGAGAGGGCAGAGAGCAGAACGCAGACAGCAGAGACCAAGGGGCTGACAGCAGACAGCAGAGGGCTGATAGCAGGCAGGAGACATCAGACAGCAGACAGCAGAGGGCTGACAGCAGACAGCTGACAGAAGACAGCAGACAGCAGATGGCAGACAGCAGAGGGCAGACAGCAGAGGGCAGCCAGCAGACAGCGGACAGCAGAGGGCAGACAGCAGATGGTAGAGGGCAGATAGCAGACAGCAGACAGCAGAGGGCAGACAGCAGACAGTAGACAGCAGAGGGCAGACAGCACGCAGCCGAGGGCAGACAGCAGATAGCAGACAGCAGATAGCAGAGGGCACACAGCAGACAGCAGAGGACAGAAAGCAGACAGCAGAAGGCAGACAGCAGAGAGCAGACAGCAGAGGGCAGACTGCAGACAGCAGACAGCAGACAGCAGACAGCAGACTGTAGAGGGCAGACAGCAGACAGATGAGGGCAGTCAGCAGAGGGCAGGGGGCAGAGGGCAGAGGGCAGTGGGCAGACAGGAGACAGCAGAGGGCAAACAGTAGAAAGCTGAGGGCAGACAGCAGACAGCATACAGCAGAAAGCAGGGGGCAGACAGCAGACAGTAGTGGGCAGACAGCAGACAGCAGACAGCAGAGAGCAGAGGGCAGACAGCATACAGCAGAGGGCAGACAGTAGACAGCAGAGGCCAGGCAGCAGAGGGCAAACAGCAGCCAGCAGAGGGCAAACAGCAGCCAGCAGAGGGCAGACAGCAGAGGGCAGAGGGCAGAAAACAGAGGGGACAGGGCAGACAGCAGACATCAGATGGCAGACAGCAGAGAGCAGACAGCAGACAGCAGAGGGCAGTCAGCAGAGAGCAGACAGCAGTTAGCAGACTGCTGACAGCAGACAGCAGAGACCAAGGGGCTGACAGCAGACAGCAGAGGGCAGATAGCAGGCAGAAGACAGCAGACAGCAGACAGCAGAGGGCTGACAGCAGACAGCAGACAGCAGAGGGCAGACAGCAGACTGCAGAGGGCAAACAGCAGACAGCAGACAGCAGTGGGCAGACAGCAGAGGGCAGAGGGAAGATGGCAGACAGCAGTGGGCAGGAGGCAGACAGCAGAGAGCAGAGAGCAGAGGACAGACAGCAGACAGCAGAGGGCAGACAGCGGACAGCAGACAGCATACAGCAGAGGGAAAACAGCAGAGGGCAGACAGCAGACATCGGACAAAAGACAGCAGATGGCAGACAGCAGACAGCAGACAGCAGAACGCAGAGGGCATACAGCAGACAGCAGGAGGCAGAAAGCAGACAGCAGACAGCAGGGGGCGGACAGCAGAATGCAGGGGGCTGACAGCTGACAGCAGACAGCATTGTGCAGACAGCAGAGGGCAGACAGCAGATAGCAGAGGGCAGGCAGCAGACGGCAGACAGCAGACAGCAGATAGCAGAGGGCAGACAGCAGATGGTAGAGGGCAGATAGCAGACAGCAGACAGCAGAGGGCAGACAGCAGACAGTAGACAGCAGAGGGCAGACAGCACGCAGCCGAGGGCAGACAGCAGATAGCAGACAGCAGACAGCAGAGGGCACACAGCAGACAGCAGAGGACAGAAAGCAGACAGCAGAAGGCAGACAGCCGAGAGCAGACATCAGAGGGCAGACTGCAGACAGCAGTTGTCATGCAGCAGACAGCAGACAGCAGAGGGCAGACAGAAGAGGGCAGACAGCAGACAGCAGAGACCACAGGGCAGACAGCAGAGGGCAGAAGGCAGACAGAAAACAGCGGCAGGCTGAGGTCAGACAGCAGGGGGAAGAGGGCTGACAGCAGAGGGTTGACAGCAGAGAACAGAGGGCATACAGCATAGATCAGTGGGCTGAGGGCAGACAGCAAGGGGCAGACAGCAGACTGCAGAAGGCAGACAGCGGACAGCAGAGGGCAGGGAGCAGACATCAGAGGGCAGACAGCAGAGGGTAAACAGCAGAGGACAAGGGGCAGAGGGCTGAGGGGAGAGGGCAGAGGGCAGATGGCAGAAAGCCTAAAGCAGACAGCAGAGGGCAGACACCAGAGGGCAGACAGTAGACAGCCGAGAGCAAATGGCAGACAGCAGAGACAAGACATCAAACAGCAGAGGGCAGACAGCAGACAACGGAGGCCAGACAGCAGAGGGCAGACAGCAGACAGCTGAGGTCAGACAGCAGAGGGCAGAGGGCAGTCAGCAGACAGCAGACAGCAGACAGCAGACGGCAGACAGTAGAGGGCAGACAGCAGACAGATGAGGGCAGTCAGCAGAGGGCAGGGGGCAGAGGGCAGAGGGCAGTGGGCAGACAGAAGACAGCAGAGGGCAAACAGTACAAAGCTGAGGGCAGACAGCAGACAGCATACAGCAGAAAGCAGGGGGCAGACAGCAGACAGTAGTGTGCAGACAGCAGACAGCAGACAGCAGAGAGCAGAGGGCAGACAGCATACAGCAGAGGGCAGACAGTAGACAGCAGAGGCCAGGCAGCAGAGGGCAAACAGCAGACAGCAGAGGGCAGACAGCAGGGGGCAGAGGGCAGAAAACAGAGGGGACAGGGCAGACAGCAGACATCAGATGGCATACAGCAGAGAGCAGACAGCAGACAGCAGAGGGCAGTCAGCAGAGAGCAGACAGCAGGCAGCAGACTGCTGACAGCAGACAGCAGAGACCAAGGGGCTGACAGCAGACAGCAGAGGGCAGATAGCAGGCAGAAGACAGCAGACAGCAGACAGCAGAGGGCTGAAAGCAGACAGCAGACAGCAGACGGAAGACAGCAGTCAGCAGAGGGCATGACAGCAGAGGGCAGACAGCAGAGGGCAGCCAGCAGACAGCAGACGGCAGACAGCAGACAGCAGGCAGCAGAGGGCAGACAGCAGACAGTAGACAGCAGAGGGCAGACAGCATGCAGCCCAGGGCAGATAGCAGATAGCAGACAGCAGACCGCAGAGGGCACACAGCAGACAGCAGAGGACAGAAAGCAGACAGCAGTAGGCAGACAGCAGACAGCAGAGGGCAGACTGCATACAGCAGAGGTCAGACAGCAGACAGAATACAGCAGAGGGCAGACCGAAGTGGGCGGACAGCAGACAGCAGAGACCACAGGGCAGACAGCAGACTGCAGAAGGCAGACAGCAGACAGCGGAAGGCAGAGGGCAGACAGCAGGGGGCAGAGGGCAGACAGCTTAGGGCAGACAGCAGAGAAAAGAGGGCATACATCATAGAACAGAGTACTGAGGGCATACAGCAAAGGGCAGACAGCAGACTGCAGAAGGCAGACAGCGGACAGCAGAGGGAAGAGAGCAGACATCAGAGGACAGACAGCAGAGGTCAAACAGCAGAGGACAAGGGGCAGAGGGCAGAGGGCAGAGGGCAGAGGGCAGAGGGCGGAGGGCAGAGGGCAGACAGCCTACAGCAGGCAGCAGAGGGCAGAGAGCAGACAGCCCAGATCAGAGGGCAAGCAGTAGAGACAAGACATCAGACAGCAGAGGGAAGACAGCAGAGAGCAGAGGGCAAAGGGCAGACAGCAGAGGGCAGAGGGGAGACAGCAGAGGGCAGACAGCAGAGGGCAGTGGGCAGATGTAAAACAGCACACAGCGGACAGCAGAGAGCAGCCAGAAGAGGGAAGACAGCAGACAGCAGAGGGCAGACAGCAGAAAGCAAACGGCAGAGGGCAGACAGCAGACAGCAGACAGTAGAGGACAGACAGCACCCTGCAGAGGGAACACAACAGACAACAGACAGCAGACAGCAGACAACAGAGGGAAGGGGGCAGAGGGCAGACAGCAGAGGGCAGAGGGCAGACAGCAGACAGCAGAGGGCAGACAGCAGACAACAGACAGCAGAGGGCAGACAGCAGTAGCAGAGGGCAAGCAGAAGAGTGTAGACTGCAGAAAGCAAAGAGCAGTAGGCAGTCATCAGAGGGCAGAGGGAAGACAGCATAGTGCAGAGTTCAGAGGGCAGACAGTAGAGGGCAGAGAGGAGACAGCAGAGGGCAGACAGCAGAGGGCAGTGGGCAGACAGCAGTGTGCAGAGGGCAGACAACAGAGGGCAGACAGCAGACAGCAGGCAGATAACAGCAGAGGGCAGTCAGCGGAGGGCAGACAGCAGACAGCATAGGGCAGACAGCAGAGGGCAGGTGGCAGAGGGAAGAGGGCAGAGGATAGAAGGCAGAGGGCAGACAGCAGTCAGCAGACACCAGACAGCTAAGGGCAGACAGCAGAGGGCAGACTGCCGAGAGCAGACAGCAGAGAAAGACAGCAGACAGCATATAGCAGACGGCAGACTGCAGAGGCCCGGCAGCAGAGGACAGACAACATACAGCAGAGAGCAGACAGCATAGGGCAGAGGGCAGGCAATTGTGGGCAGAGGGCAGACAGCAGACAGCAGAGGGCAGACAGCAGACAAGAGAGGGCAGACTGCAAAGGTCAGGGGACAGATGGCAGAAGGCAGGGGGCAAAGGGCAGACAGCAGACAGCTGAGGGCAAACAGCAGGGGCGGAGGGCAGAGGGCAGACAGCAGAGGGAAGAGGGCAGACAGCAGACAGCAGAGGGCAGACAGCAGACAGCAGACAGCAGAGTTCAGACAGCAGACAGCAGAGGGCAGACAGCAGAAAGCAGAGGGCAGGCAGCAGACAGCAGAGGGCTGACAGCAGACAGCAGACAGCAGAGGGCAGACAGCAGACAGTAGAGGGCAGACAGCAGAGGGCAGCCAGCAGACAGCAGACGGCAGACAGCAGACAGCAGAGGCTAGTCAGCAGACAGCAGAGGGCACACAGCAGACAGCAGAGGAAAGAAAGCAGACAGCAGAAGGCTGAGAGCAGACAGCAGACTGCAGAGGGCAGACTGGAGACAGCAGAGGTCAGACAGCAGACAGCCGAGAGCAGAGGGTAGACAGCAGAGACAAGACATCAGAAAGCAGAGGGCAGATAGCAGACAACGGAGGCCAGACAGCAGAGGGCAGACAGCAGACATCAGAGGTCAGACAGCAGAGGGCAGTCAGCAGACAGCAGACAACAGACAGCAGAAGGCAGACAGTAGAGGGCAGACAGCAGACAGATGAGTGCAGTCAGCAGAGGGCAGGGGGCAGAGGGCAGAGGCCAGAGGGCAGACAGAAGACAGCAGAAGGCAGACAGTAGAAAGCTGAGGTCAGACAGCAGACAGCATACAGCAGAAAGCAGAGGGCAGACAGCAGACAGCAGCGGGCAGACAGAGAGGGCAGACAGTAGACAGCGGAGGCCAGGCAGCTGAGGGCAAACAGCACACAGCAGAGGGCCGACAGCAGAGGGCAGAGGGCAGACAGCAGAGGGGAGAAGGCAGACAGCAGACAGCAGATGGCAGAATGCAGAGAGCAGACAGCAGACAGCAGAGGGCAGTCAGCAGAGAGCAGACAGCAGACAGCAGACTGCTGACAGCAGACAGCACACAGCAGAGGGCAGACAGCAGACAACAAGAGGCTGACAGCAGACAGCAGAGGCAGATAGCAGGCAGCAGACAGCAGAGGGCAGACAGCAGACAGCAGACAGCAGAGGGCAGACAGCAGACTGCAGAGGGCAGACAGCAGACAGCAGACAGCAGAGGGCAGACAGCAGACTGCAGAGGGCTGACAGCAGACAGCAGTCAGCAGTAAGCTGACAGCAGAGGGCAGAGGGAAAATGGCAGACAGCAGTGGGCAGGAGGCAGACAGCAGAGAGCAGACAGCAGAGGACAGACAGCAGACAGCAGAGGGCAGACAGCGGAAAGCAGACAGCAGACAACAGAGGGAAAACAGCAGAGGACATAGAGCAGACAGCGGACAAAAGACAGCAGAGGGCATTCAGCAGACAGCAGAGGGCAGACAGCAGACCGCAGAGGGCACACTGCAGACAGCAGACAGCAGAGGGCAGACAGCAGACAGCTGAGGGCAGACATTAGACAGCTGACAGCAGGGGGCAGACAGCAGACAGCAGAGAGCAGACAGCAGCAGCAGAGGGCAGACAGAAGAGTGCAGACTGCAGAGAGCAAAGAGCAGAAGGCAGTCAGCAGAGGGCAGAGGGATGACAGCAGAGTGCAGAGGGCAGAGGGCAGACAGCAGAGAGCAGAGGGGAGACAGCAGAGGGTAGACAGCAGAGGGCAGTGGGCAGAGGGAAGACAGCAGAGGGCATAAGGCAGACAGCACACTGCTGAGGGCAGAGGGCAGACATCCGAGTGCAGAGGGCAGACAGCAGAAGGCAGACAACAGAGGGCAGACAGCAGGCAGATAACAGCAGAGGGCAGACAGCGGAGGGCAGACAGAAGACAGCATAGGGCAGAGAGCAGAGGGCTGGTGGCAGGGGGAGAAGGGCAGAGGATAGTAGGCAGAGGGCAGACAGCAGTCAGCATAAACCAGACAGCTGAGGGCAGACAGCAGAGGGCAGACTGCCGAGAGCAGACAGCAGAGAAAGACAGCAGACAGCATATAGCAGACGGCAGACTGCAGAGGCCAGACAGCAGAGGGCAGAGGGCAGACAGCAGACAGCAGAGGGCAGACAGCAGACAGCAGAGGGCAGACAGCAAAGGTCAGGGGACAGATGGCAGAAGGCAGGGGGCAAAGGGCAGACAGCAGACAGCTGAGGGCAGACAGCAGAGGGCGGAGGGCAGAGGGCAGACAGCAGTGGGAAGAAGGCAGACAGCAGACAGCAGAGGGCAGACAGCAAACAGCAGACAGCAGAGTTCAGACAGCAGACAGCAGTGGGCAGACAGCAGACAGCAGACAGCAGAGGGCAGACAGAAGAGGGCAGACAGCAGACAGCAAAGGGCAGACAGCAGATGGTAGAGGGCAGACAGCAGACAGTAGAGGGCAGACAGCAGACAGTAGACAGCAGAGGGCAGACAGCACGCAGCCGAGGGCAGACAGCAGATAGCAGACAACAGACAGCAGAGGGCACACAGGAGAAAGCAGAGGACAGAAAGCAGACAGCAGAAGGCAGACAGCAGACAGCAGACAGCAGAGGGCAGACTGCAGACAGCAGAGGTCAGACAGCAGACAGCAGACAGCAGAGGGCAGGCCGAAGAAGGCCGACAGCAGACAGCAGAGACCACAGGGCAGACAGCAGAGGGCAGAAGGCAGACAGCTGACAGCGAAAGGCAGAGGGCAGACAGCAGTGGGCAGAGGGCAGGCGGCAGAGGGCAGACAGCAGAGGACAGAGGGCATACAGCATAGTGCAGAGGGCTGAGGGCAGACAGCAAAGGGCATACAGCAGACTGCAGAAGGCAGACAGCGGACAGCAGAGGGCAGAGAGCAGACATCAGAGGACTGACAGCAGAGGTCAAACAGCAGAGGACAAGTGGCAGAGGGCAGAGGGCAGAGGGCAGAGGGCGGAGGCAGAGGGCAGACAGCCTACAGCTCACAGCAGAGGGCAGACAGCAGAGGGCAGACAGCAGACAGCCGAGAGCAGAGGGCAGACAGCAGAGACAAGACATCAGACAGCAGAGGGCAGATAGCAGACAACGGAGGCCAGATAGCAGAGGGCAGACAGCAGACATCAGTGGTCAGACAGCAGAGGGCAGTCAGCAGACAGCAGACAGCAGAAGGCAGACTGTAGAGGGCAGACAGCAGACAGATGAGGGCAGTCAGCAGAGGGCAGTGGGCAGAGGGCAGAGGGCAGAGGGCAGACAGAAGACAGCAGAGGGCAAACAGTAGAAAGCTGAGGGCAGACAGCAGACAGCATACAGCAGAAAGCAGAGGGCAGACAGCAGACAGCAGCAGGCAGACAGAGAGGGCAGACAGTAGACAGCAGAGGGCAGGCAGCAGACGGCAGACAGCGGACAGCAGAGAGAAGAGGGCAGGCAGCATACAGCAGAGGGCAGACAGTAGACAGCAGAGGCCAGGCAGTAGAGGGCAAAGGCACACAGCAGAGGGCCGACAGCAGAGGGCAGAGGGCAGACAGCAGAGGGGAGATGGCAGACAGCAGACAGCAAATGGCAGAATGCAGAGAGCAGACAGCAGACAGCAGAGGGCAGTCAGCAGAGAGCAGAAGGCAGACACCCAGGGGCTGACAGCAGACAGCAGAGGGCAGATAGCAGGCAGCAGACAGCAGAGGGCAGACAGCAGACAGCAGACAGCAGAGGGCAGACAGCAGACTGCAGGGGGCAGACAGAAGACAGCAGTGGGCAGACAGCAGAGGGCAGAGGGAAGATGGCAGACAGCAGTGGGCAGGAGGCAGACAGCAGAGAGCAGAAGTCAGACAGCAGACCGCAGAGGGCAGACAGCGGACAGCAGACAGCAGACAGCAGAGGGAAAACAGCAGAGGGCAGATAGCAACCATCAGAGGGCAGACAGCAGTCAGCAGAGGGCAGACAACAGAGGGCAGACAGCAGACAGCAGAGGGAAGACAACAAAGATCAGGGGACAGAGGGCAGAAGGCAGGGGGCAAAGGGCATACAGCTGAGGGCAGACAGCAGAGGGAGGAGGGCAGATGGCAGACAGCAGAGGGAAGAGGGCAGACAGCAGACAGCAGAGGGCAGACAGCAGACAGCAGAGGGCACACAGCAGACAGCAGAGGGCAGACAGCAGAAAGCAGAGGGCAGACAGCAGACAGCAGAGGGCTGACAGCAGAATGCAGACAGCAGAGGGATGACAGCAGACAGCAGACTGCTGAAAGCAGACAGCACACAGCAGAGGGCAGAGAGCAGACAGCAGAAGGCAGACACCCAGGGGCTGACAGCAGACAGCAGAGGGCAGATAGCAGGCAGCAGACAGCAGAGGGCAGACAGCAGACAGCAGACAGCAGAGGGCAGACAGCAGACTGCAGGGGGCAGACAGAAGACAGCAGTGGGCAGACAGCAGAGGGCAGAGGGAAGATGGCAGACAGCAGTGGGCAGGAGGCAGACAGCAGAGAGCAGAAGTCAGACAGCAGACCGCAGAGGGCAGACAGCGGACAGCAGACAGCAGACAGCAGAGGGAAAACAGCAGAGGGCAGACAGCAACCATCAGAGGGCAGACAGCAGTCAGCAGAGGGCAGACAACAGAGGGCAGACAGCAGACAGCAGAGGGAAGACAACAAAGATCAGGGGACAGAGGGCAGAAGGCAGGGGGCAAAGGGCATACAGCTGAGGGCAGACAGCAGAGGGAGGAGGGCAGATGGCAGACAGCAGAGGGAAGAGGGCAGACAGCAGACAGCAGAGGGCAGACAGCAGACAGCAGAGGGCACACAGCAGACAGCAGAGGGCAGACAGCAGAAAGCAGAGGGCAGACAGCAGACAGCAGAGGGCTGACAGCAGAATGCAGACAGCAGAGGGATGACAGCAGACAGCAGAGGGAAGACAGCTGACAGCAGACAGCAGAGGGCAGACAGCAGAGGGCAGCCAGCAGGCAGCACACGGCTGACAGCAGACAGCAGACAGCAGAGGGCAGACAGCAGATGGTAGAGGGCAGATAGCAGACAGCAGACAGCATAGGGCAGACAGCAGACAGCGGAGGACGGAAAGCAGATAGCAGAAGGCAGACAGCAGACAGCAGAGGGCAGACTGCAGACAGCAGAGGTCAGACAGCAGACAGCAGACAGCAGAGGGCAGACAGAAGAGGGCAGACAGCAGACAGCAGAGAACACAGGGCAGACAGCAGAAGGCAGAAGGCAGACAGAAAACAGCTTCAGGCAGAGGGCAGAAAGCAGGGGGCTGAGGGCAGACAGCAGAGGGTAGACAGCAGAGAACAGAGGGCATACAGCATAGAGCAGAGGTTTGAGGGCAGACAGCAAGGGGCAGACAGCAGACTGCAGAAGGCAGACAGCGGACAGCAGAGGGCAGAGAGCAGTCATCAGAGGGCAGACAGCAGAGGGCAAACAGCAGAGGACAAGGGGCAGAGGGCAGAGGGTAGTGGGCGGAGGGCAGAGGGCAGACAGCCTACAGCAGGCAGCAGAGGGCAGACACCAGAGGGCAGACAGCAGACAGCCGAGAGCAGAGGGCAGACAGCAGAGACAAGACATCAGACAGCAGAGGGCAGACAGCAGACAACGGAGGCCAGACAGTAGAAGGCAGACTGCAGACAGCAGAGGTCAGACAGCAGAGGGCAGAGGGCAGTCAGCAGACAGCTGAAAGCAGACAGCAGACGGCAGACAGTAGAGGGCAGACAGCAGACAGATGAGGGCAGTCAGCAGAGTTCAGGGGGCAGAGGACAGAGGGCCGTGGGTAGACAGAAGACAGCAGAGGGCAAACAGTAGAAAGCTGAGGGCGGACAGCAGACAGCATACAGCAGAAAGCAGAGGGCAGACAGCACACAGCAGTGGGAAGACTGCAGACTGCAGACAGCAGAGGGCAGACAGAAGACGGCAGACAGCTGACAGCAGAGTGCAGGAAGCAGACGGCAGACAGCAGACAGCAGACAGCAGAGAGCAGAGGGCAGACAGCATACACCAGAGGGCAGACAGTAGACAACAGAGGCCAGGTAGCAGAGGGAAAACAGCAGACAGCATTGGGCAGAGAGCAGAGGGCAGAGGGCAGACAGCAGAGGGGAGAGGGCAGACAGCAGACAGCAGATGGCAGACAGCAGAGAGCAGAGAGAAGAGGGCATGCAGCATACAGCAGAGGGCAGACAGAAGACAGCAGAGGCCAGGCAGCAGAGGACTAACAGCACACAGCAGAGGGCCGACAGCAGAGGGCAGAGGGCAGACTGCAGAGGGAAGAGGGCAGACAGCAGACAGCAGACAGCAGAGGGCAGAGAGGAGACAGCATACAGGAGACAACAAGGGGCTGACAGCAGACAGCAGAGGGCAGATAGCAGGCAGCAGACAGCAGAGGGCAGACAGCAGACAGCAGACAACAGGCAGCAGACAGCAGGCAGCAGGGGGCAGACAGCAGACTGCAGTGGGCAAACAGCAGACAGCAGACAGCAGTGGGCAGACAGCAGAGGGCAGAGGGAAGATGGCAGACAGCAGTGGGCAGGAGGCAGACAGCAGAGAGCAGAGGACAGACAGCAGACCGCAGAGGGCAGACAGCGGACAGCAGACAGCAGACAGCAGAGGGAAAACAGCAGAGGGCACACAGGAACCATCAGAGGGCAGGGAGCAGACAGCAGAGGGCAGACAGCAGACAGCAGAGTTCTGACAGCAGACAGCAGAGGGCAGACAGCAGAAAGCAGAGGGCCGACAGCAGACAGCAGAGGGCTGACAGCAGACAGCAGACAGCAGAGGGATGACAGCAGACAGAAGAGGGCAGACAGCTGACAGCAGACAGAAGAGAGCAGACAGCAGAGGGCAGCCAGCAGACATCAGACGGCAGACAGCAGACAGCAGACAGCAGAGGGCTGACAGGAGATGGTAGAGGGCAGATAGCAGACAGCAGACAGCAGAGGGAACACAGAAGACAGCAGAGGACAGAAAGCAGACAGTAGAAGGCAGACAGCAGACAGCAGAGAGCAGACTGCAGACAGCAGGGGTCAGACAGCAGACAGCAGACAGCAGAGTGCAGACAGAAGAGGGCAGACAGCAGACAGCAGAGACCACAGGGCAGACAACAGAGGTGAGAAGGAAGACAGAAGACAGCGGCAGGCAGAGGGCAGACAGCAGGGGGAAGAGGGCAGACAGCAGAGGGTAGACAGCAGAGAACAGAGGGCATACAGCATAGAGCAGAGGGCTGAGGGCAGACAGCAAGGGGCAGACAGCAGACTGCAGAAGGCAGACAGCGGACAGCAGAGGGCAGAGAGCAGACATCACAGGGCATACAGCAAAGGGCCAACAGCAGAGGTCAAGGGGCAGAGGGTAGAGCGCAGAGTGCAGAGGGCGGAGAGCAGAGGGCAGACAGCCTACAGCAGACAGCAGGGGGCAGACACCAGAGGGCAGACAGCAGACAGCCGAGAGCAGATGGCAGACAGCAGAGACAAGACATCAGACAGCAGAGGGCAGACAGCAGACAACGGAGGCCAGAAAGCAGAGGGCAGACAGCAGACAGCAGAGGTCAGACAGCAGAGGGCAGAGGGCAGTCAGCAGACAGCAGACAGCAGACGGCAGACAGTAGAGGGCAGACAGCAAACAGATGAGGACAGTCTGCAGAGGGCAGGGGGCAGAGGGCAGTGGGCAGTGGGCAGACAGAAGACAGCAGAGAGCAAAAAGTAGAAAGCTGAGGGCAGACAGCAGACAGCATACAGCTGAAAGCAGAGGGCAGACAGCAGACAGCAGTGGGTAAACAGTATAAACCAGAGGGCAGACAGTAGACAGCAGAGGCCAGGTAGCAGAGGGCAAACAGCAGACAGCAGAGGGCAGAGAGCAGAGGGCAGAGAGCAGAGAGCAGAAAGCAGACAACAGAGGCAGTCAGCAGAGAGCAGACAGCAGACAGCAGACTGCAGGCAGCAGACAGCACACAGCAGAGGGCAGAAAGCAGACAGCAGACACCAAGGGGCTGACAGCAGACAGCAGAGGGCAGAGAGCAGACAACAGAGGCCAGACAGCAGAGGGCAGACAGCAGTCAACAGAGGTCAGACAGCAGAGGGCAGAGGGCAGTCAGCAGACGGCAGACAGCAGACAGCAGAAGGCAGACAGTAGAGGGCAGACAGCAGACAGATGAGGGCAGTCAGCAGAGGGCAGGGGGCAGAGGGCAGAGGGCAGAGGGCAGACAGAAGAAAGCAGAGGGCAAACAGTAGAAAGCTGAGGGCAGACAGCAGACAGCATACAGCAGAAAGCAGGGGGCAGACAGCAGACAGCAGTGGGCAGACAGCAGACAGCAGAAAGCAGAGGGCAGACAGCAGAGGGCAGAGGACAGACAGCAGAGGGGAGAGGGCAGATAGCAGACAGCAGATGGCAGACAGCAGAGTGCAGAAGGAATACAACAGACGACAGTCAGCAGAGAGCAGACAGCAGACAGCAGACAGCACACAGCAGAGGGCAGGGAGCAGACAGCAGACAGCAGACACCAAGATGCTGACAGCAGACAGCAGAGGGCAGATAGCAGGCAGCAGACTGCAGAGGGCAGACAGCAGACAACAGACAGCAGACAACAGACAGCAGAGGGAAGACAGCAGACAGCAGACTGCAGAGGGCAGACAGCAGACAGCAGTAGGCAGACAGCAGAGGGCAGAGGCAATATGGCAGACAGCAGTGGGCAGGAGGCAGACAGCAGAGAGCAGAGAGCAGAGGACAGACAGCAGACAGCAGAGGGCAGAGAGCGGACAGCAGACAGCAGAAAGCAGAGGTAAAACAGCAGAGGGCATAGAGCAGACTGCAGACAACAGACAACAGAGGGCAGACAGCAGACAGCAGACAGCAGAGGGCAGACAGCAGAGTGCAGAGGGCTGACAGATGACAGCAGACATCATTGGGCAGACAGCAGAGGGCAGGGGCAGACAGCAGATAGCAGACAGCAGAGGGCAGACAGCAGACAGCAAGGAACTGACAGCAGACAGCAGAGGTCAGACAGCAGGCAGCAGAGGGCACACAGCAGATAACAGAGGGAATACAGCAGAGGGCAAAGAGCAGACAGCAGACAACAGAGGGCAGACAGCAGACAGCAGACAGCAGAGGGCAGACAGCAGACTGCAGAGGTCAGACAGCAGACAGCAGACAGCCGAGGGCAGACAGCAGACTGCAGAGGGCTGACAGCAGACAGCAGTGGGCAGACTGCAGAGGGCAGAGGGAAGATGGCAGACAGCAGTGGGCAGGAGGCAGACAGCAGAGAGCAGACAGCAGAGAACAGACAGCAGACAGCAGAGGGCAGACAGCGGAAAGCAGACAGCAGACAGCAGAGGGAAAACAGCAGAGGGTATTGAGCAGAAAGCGGACAAAAACAGCAGAGGGAAGACAGCAGACAGCAGAGGGCACACAGCAGAAGACAGACAGCGGAGAGCAGACAGCAGAGGGCAGACAGCAGACAGCAGAGGGCAGACAGCAGACAGCTGAAGGCAGACAGCAGACAGCTGACAGCAGAGGGCAGACAGCAGACATCCGAGAGCAGAGGGCAGACAGCAGAGACAAGACATCAGACAGCAGAGGGCAGACAGCAGACAACGGAGGCCAGAAAGCAGAGGACAGACAGCAGACATCAGAGTTCAGACAGCAGAGGTCAGGGGGCAGACAGAAGACAGCAGAAGGCAAACAGTAGAAAGCTAAGAGCAGACAGCCGACAGCAACCAGCAGAAAGCAGAGGGCAGACAGCACACAGCAGTGGGCAGACAGCAGACAGCAGACAGCTGAAGGCAGACAGTAGAGGGCAGACAGCAGACAGATGAGGGCAGTCAGCAGAGGGCAGGGGCAGAGGGCAGAGGGCAGAGGGCAGCCAGAAGACAGCAGAGGGCATACAGCAGAAAGCAGAGGGCAGACAGCAGACAGCAGTGGGCAGACAGCAGACAGCAGAGGGCAGACAGAAAACGGCAGACAGCAGACAGCAGAGGGCAGGCAGCAGTCGGCAGACAGCAGACAGCACAGAGCAGAGGGCAGACAGCATACACCAGAGGGCAGACAGCAGACAACAGAGGCCAGGTAGCAGAGGGGAGAGGGCAGACAGCATACAGCAGATGGCAGACAGCAGAGAGTAGAAAGCAGACAACAGAGGGCAGTCAGCTGAGAGCAGACAGCAGACAGCAGACTGCAGACAGCAGACAGCACACAGAAGAGGGCACAGAGCAGACAGCAGACACCAAGGGGCTGACAGCAGACAGCAGAGGGCAGATAGTAGGCAGCAGACAGCAGAGGGCAGACAGCAGACAGCAGACAACAGACAGCAGACAACAGACAGCAGAGGGCAGACAGCAGACAGCAGACAGCAGTGGGCAGACCGCAGACTGCAGAGGGCAAACAGCAGACAGCAGACAGCACTGGGCAGACAGCAGAGGGCAGAAGGAAGAAGGCAGACAGCAGTAGGCAGGAGGCAGACAGCAGAGAGCAGAGGACAGACAGCAGACAGCAGAGGGCAGACAGCGGAGAGTAGACAGCAGACAGCAGAGGGAAAACAGCAGAGGGCATAGAGCAGACAGCGGACAAAAGACAGCAGAGGGCAGACAGCAGACAGCAGAAAGCATAAGGCATACAGCAGACAGCAGAAGGCACACAGCAGACAGCAGACAGCAGAGGGCAGACAGCAGAGTGCATTGGGCTGACAGCTGACAGCAGACAGCATTGGGCAGTCAGCAGAGGGCATAGGGGAGGGGGCAGACAGCAGTGGGCAGGGGGCAGACAGCAGACAGCAGACAACACAGGGCAGATAGCAGACAGCAGATTGCAGAGGATATACAGCAGAGGGCAGAGGGCAGACAGTAGACAGCACAGGGCAGACAGCAGACAGCAAACGGCAAAGGGCAGACAGCAGAGGGCAGACAGCAGATAGGAGGGGGCAGACAGAAGAGGGCAGACAGCAGACAAAAGAGAGCAGACAGCAGAGGGCAGTCAGCAGACAGCAGAGGGCAGACAACAGACAGCAGAGGGAAGACAGCAGACAGCAGACAGCAGAAGGCAGACAGCAGACAGCAGTCAGCAGTGAGCAGACTGCAGAGGGCAGACGGCAGACTGCAGACATCAGAGCGCAGACAGCAGACAGGAGAGGGCAGAGGGCAGTGGGCAGACAGCAGACAGCAAAAGGAAGACAGCAGACAGCTGAGGGCAGACAGCAGACAGCTGACAGCCGGGGGCAGACAGCAGACGGCAGAGGGCAAAAGCGGACAGCAGAGGGCAGACAGCAGAGGGCAGACGGCAGACAGCAGAGGGCAGAGAGCAGATAGCAGAGGGCAGACAGCAGACTGCAGAGTGCGGAGGGTAGACAGCAGTCAGCAGACAACAGAGGGCAGACAGCAGAGGGCAGATAGCAGACAGCAGAGGGCAGACAGCAGACAGCAGAGAGCAGAGGTCAGAGGGCAGACAGCAGATAGCAGAAGGAAGACAGCAGACAGCTGAGGGCAGAGAGCAGACAGCTGACAGCAGGGGGCAGACAGCAGACAGCTGACAGCAGTGGGCTGACAGCAGACAGCAGAGGGCAGACAGAAGAGGGAAGAGGACACAAAACAGAGAGCAGAAGGCGTAGGGCAAACAGCAGAGGGCAGAAAGAAGACAGCAGAGGGCAGACAGAAGAGGGCAGACTGCAGACAGCAGAGAGCAGAGGGCAGACAGCAAACAGCAGAGGGCAGACAGCAGACAGCAGAGGGCAGAGGGCAGACAGCAGAGGGCAGCGGGAAGACAGCAGAGGGCAGACAGCAGAGGGCAAAGGGCAGGGGGAAGACAGCCGAAAGCAGAGAACAGACAGCAGAGAGTCGACAGCAGACAGCAGAGGGCAGGCAGCAGAGGGCAGGGGACAGAGGGCAGGGAGCAGACAGCAGACAGCAGACAGCAGAGGGCAGATAGCAGAGGGTAGACAGCAGACAGCAGAGAGCAGAGGGCAGACAGCAAACAGCAGACGGCAGACAGCAGACAGCAGATAGCAGGCAGCTGAGTGCAGACAGAAGACAGCAGACAGCACACAACAGAGGGCAGACAGCAGAGAGCAGACCGCAGAGGGCAGAAAGCAGACAGCAGAGGGCACACAGCAGACAGCAGATGGCAGAGTGCAGACAGAACAGCAGACAGTAGAGGGCAGATAGCACACTGCAAAGGGCACACAACAGACAGCAGACAGCATACAGCAGTGGGCAGACAGCAGAGCACAGACAACAGACAGCAGAGGGCAGACAGCAGAGGAAAGACATGAGACAGAGGAGGACAGACACCAGACAGAAGACAGCAGAGGGCAGACAGCAGAGGGCAGACAGCAGAGGGCAGACAGCAGTCAACAGCAGGCAGACAGCAGACAGCAGAGGGCAGACAGGAGACAGCAGACAGCAGAGGGCAGACAACAGACAGCAGACAGCTGAGGGCAGACAGCAGACAGCAGACAGCTGAGAGCAGACAGCAGACAGTAGACAGCATAGGGCAGACAGCAGAGGGCAGACAGAAGACAGCAGATGGCAGTCGGCAGACAGCAGAGGGCAGACAGCAGACAGCAGAGGGAATACAGCACACAGCAGACAGAAAAGGGCAGACAGCAGACAACAGAGGGCAGAACGAAGACAGCAGGTGACAGACAGCTGACAGCAGTAGGGATGACGGCAGAGGGCAGAGGGCAGACAGCAGAAAGCAGAGAGAAGACAGCAGACAGAAGGGGGCAGACAGCAGACAGCAGACAGCAGAGAGCAGACAGCTAAGGTCAGACAGCAGAGGGCAGACAGCAGACAGCAAACGGCAGACAGCAGACAGCAACAGCAGACAACGGAGGGCAGACAGCAGTCAGCACACAGCAGAGGGCAGACAGCAGACAGCAGACAGCAGACAGCAGACAGCATACAGCAGAGGGCAGACAGCAGACAGCAGAGGGCAGACAGCAGACAGCAGAGGGCAGACAGCAGAGGGCAGACAGCAGAGGGCAGAAAGCAGACAGCAAAAGGCAGCCAGCAGACAGCAGACAGCAGAGGGCAGACAGCAGACAGCACAAGTCAGACAGCAGACAGAAGAGGGCAGACAGAATAGGGCAGACAGCAGATAGCAGAGGGATGACGGCAGATGGCAGACAGCAGAAAGCAGACAGCAGAGGACAGGCAGCATATGGCAGAGGGCAGACAGGAGAAACCAGACAGCAGATGGCAGACAGCAGACAGTAGACAGCAGAGTGCAGACAGCAGACTGCCGAGTGCAGACAGCAGACAGCAGAGGGCACACAGCTGACAGCAGAGGGCAGAAAGCAGACAGCAGAGGGCAGACACCAGACAGCAGACAGCAGAGGGCAGACAGCAGACCGCAGAGGGCAGACATAATAGGGCAGACAGCAGATAGCAGAGACCAAAAGGCAGACAGCAGAGGGCAGAAGGCAGAAAAAAGACAGCAGAAGGAAGAGGGCAGATAGCAGAGTGCAGAGGGCAGACATTAGAGGGCAGACAGCAGAAGCCAGACAGAAGAGGGCAGACAGCAGAGAACAGAGGGCAGACAGCATAGAGCAGAGGGCAGAGGGCAGACAGCAGAGGGCAGACAGCAGACAGCAGAGAGCAGAGGGCAGACAGCAGAGGGCAGACAGCAGACAGCAGACAGCAGAGGACAGTCAGCAGACAGTAGAGGGCAGACAACAGACAGCAGAGGGAAGACAGCAGACAGCAGACAGCAGAGGGCAGACAGCACACAGCAGACAGCAGATGGCAGACTGCAGAGGGCAGACAGCAGACAGCAGATGACAGTCACCAGACAGCAGAGGGCAGACAACAGACAGCAGAGGGAAGACAGCAGACAGCAGAGGGCAGACAGCAGACTGCAGACAGCAGAGGGCAGACTGCAAAGGGCAGACGGCAGACTGCAGACAGCAGAGCGCAGACAGTAGACAGCAGACAGCAGAGAGCAGAGAGCTGAGGGCAGACAGCAGACAGCTGACAGCAGGGGGCAGACAGCAGACGGCAGGGAGCAGAAGGCAGAGGGCAAACAGCAGAGGGCAGATGCAGAGGGCATTGGGCATAGGGAAGACAGCACACAGCGCACAACATAGGGCAGACAAAAGAGGGCGGACAGCAGAGGGCAGGGGGCAAAGGGCATTGGGCAGGGGGCAGAGGGAAGACAGCAGACAGTAGACAGCAGAGGGGAGACAGCAGACAGCAGACAGCAGAAAGCAGAGGGCAGACAGCAGACAGCAGAGGGCAGACAGAAGACAGCAGAGGGCAGACAGGAGAGGGCAGACAGCAGACAGCAGAGGGCAGGCAGCAGTGGGCAGACAGCAGACAGCAGAGAGCAGAGGGCAGACAGCATACAACAGATGGAAGACAGTAGACAGCAGAGGCCAGACAGCTGAGGGCAAACAACAGACAGCAGAGGGCAGAAAGCGGAGGGCAGAGAGCAGACAGCAGAGGGGAGAGGGCAGACAGCAGACAGCAGACAGCAGAAGGCTGACAGCAGGCAGCAGGGAGCAGACAGCAGAGGTAATACAGCAAAAGGTACACAGCAGACAGCAGACGGCAGACAGGAGACAGCACACAGCAGGGGGCAGAGGGCGGACAGCAGACACCAATGGGCAGACAGCAGACAGCAGAGCGCAGATTGAAGACAGCAGACAGCAGAGAGCAGACAGCAGACTGCAGACAACAGACAGAAGACAACAGACAGCAGAGGGCAGACAGCAGACAGCAGACAGCAGAGGGCAGACTGCAGACTGTAGATGGCAGACAGCAGACAACAGTGGGTAGACAGCAGAGGGCAGAGGGCAAATAGCAGAAGCAGTGGGCAGAAGGCAGAAAGCAGACAGCAGACAGCAGAGGGCAGACAGCAGACAGCAGAGGGCAGAAAGAGGACAGCAGACAGCAGAGGGAAAACAGCAGAGGGCATAGAGCAGACAGCAGAGGGCAAACAGCAGACAGCAGACCGCAGAGGGCATACAGCAGACTGCAGAGGGAAGATAGCAGACAGCAGACTGCAGACAGCAGACAGCAGACAGCAGAGGGCAGACAGCAGAGGGCAGACAGCCGACAGCAAAGAGCATACAGCAGACAGCTGAGGGCAGACAGCAGACAGCATACAGAAGAGAGCACACAGCAGACAGCAGACAGAAGACATCAGAGGGCAGACAGCTGACAGCGAGGGCAGACAGCAGACACCAGACAGCAGAGTGCAGAAAGCAGAGGGCAGAGAGCAGACAGCAGAGGGCAGACAACAGACAGCAGAGAAAAGACAGCAGACAGCAGACAGCAGAGGACAGACAGCAGACAGCAGTGGGCAGACAGCAGACAGCAGACAGCAAAGGGCAGACAGCAGAGGGTAGAGGGCAAATGGCAGACAGCAGAGGGCAGACAGCAGAGAGCAGAGGGCAGACAGCAGGTAGCAGACAGCAGACAGAAGACGGCAGAGGGAACACAGCAGACAGCAGAAGGCAGACAGCGGAGAGCAGACAGCAGAGGGCAGACAGCAGAGGGCAGGGGGGAGACAGTAGAGGGCAGACAGCAGAGGGCACACAGCAACTACAGACAGCAGAGGGAAGACAGCAGAGAGCAGAGGGCAGGGGGCAGACAGCAGAGGGCAGAGGGGAGACAGTAGAGGGCAGACAGCAGAGGGCAGACAGCAGACAGCAGAGGGCAGACAGCAGAGGGCAGAGGGCAGACAGCCGACCGCAGACAGTAGAGGACAGACAGCAACCTGCAGAGGGCACACAACAGACAGCAGACAGCAGACAACAGAAGGAAGGGGGCAGAGGGCAGACAGCAGAGGGCAGAGGGAGGACAGCAGAAAGAAGAGAGCAGAGGGCAGACAGCGGACAGAAGAGGGAACACAGTAGACAGCAGAGGGCAGACAGAAGAGGGAAGACAGCAGACAGCATATAGCAGACGGCAGACTGCAGAGGCCAGACAGCAGAGGGCAGACAACATACAGCAGAGAGCAGACAGCATAGGGCAGACAGTTGTGGGCAGAGGGCAGACAGCAGACAGCAGACAGCAGAGGGCACACTGCAGACAACAGAGGACAGAAAGCAGACAGCAGAAGGCAGACAGCAGACTGCAGACAGCAGAGGTCAGACAGCAGACAGCAGACAGCAGAGGGCAGACAGAAGGGGGCAGACAGCAGACAGCAGACGGCAGGCAGCAGACGGCAGACAGCAGACAGCGGAATGCAGAGGGCAGACAGCAGGGGGCAGAGGGCAGACAGCAGAGGGCAGACAGCAGAGAAAAGAGGGCATACAACATAGAGCAGAGTGCTGAGGGCAGACAGCAAAGGGCAGACAGCAGAGTGCAGAAGGCAGTCAGCGGACAACAGAGGGCAGAGAGCAGACATCAGAGGGCAGACAGAAGGGGACAGGCAGCAGACAGCAGAGGGCAGGCAGCAGAAGGCAGACAGCAGACAGCAGACAACAGAGAGCATTGGGCAGACAGCATACAGCAGAGGGTAGACAGTAGACAGCAGAGGCCAGGCAGCAGAGGGCAAACAGCATACAGCAGAGGGCAGACAGCAGAGGGCAAAGGGCAGACAGCAGACAGCATTGGGCAGACAGCAGACAGCAGAGGGCAGACAGAAGAGTGCAGGCAGCAGACAGCAGATGGCAGACAGCAGAGAGCAGACAACAGACAGCAGATGGCAGTCAGCAGAGAGCAGACAGCAGACAGCAGACTGCAGACAACTGACAGCACACAGCAGAGGGCAGAGAGCAGACAGCAGACACAAAGGGGCTGACAGCAGACAGCAGAGGGCAGATAGCAGAGAGCAGACAGCAGACGGCAGATTGTAGACAGCAGACAGCAGACAACAGACAGCAGACAGCAGACAACAGACAGCAGAGTGCAGACAGCAGACAGCAGACAGCAGACAACAGAGGACAGACAGCAGACTGCAGAGGGCTGACAGCAGACAGCAGTGTGCAGACAGCAGAAGGCAGAGGGAAGATGGCAGACAGCAGTGGTCAGGAGGCAGACAGCAGAGAGCAGACAGCAGAGGACAGACAGCAGACAGCAGAGGGCAGACAGCGGAAAGCAGACAGCAGACAGCAGAGGGAAAACAGCAGAGGGCATAGAGCAGACAGCGTACAAAAGACAGCAGAGGGCAGACAGCAGACATCAGAACACAGAGGGCATACAGCAGACAGCAGAGGGCAGACAGCAGACAGCAGAGGGCACACAGCAGACAGCAGAAGGCAGACTGCGGAGAGCAGACATCAGAGGTCAGACAGCAGACAGCAGACAGCGGAGGGCAGACAGCAGACAGCAGAGGGCAGTCAGCAGACTGCAGAGGGCAGACAACAGAAAGCAGAGGGAAGACAGCAGACAGCAGACAGCAGAGGGCACACAGCAGACAATAGAGAGCAGACAGCAGAGAGCTGAGTGCAGACAGCAGACAGCTGACAGCAGTTGGCAGGCAGCAGACAGCAGACAGCAGAGGGCAGACAGCAGCAGCAGAGGGCAGACAAAAGGGTGCAGACTGCAGAAAGCAAAGAGCAGAAGGCAGTCAGCAGAGGGCAGAGGGAAGACAGCAGAGTGCATAGGGCGAAGGCAGACAGCAGAGGGCAGAGGGGAGAAAGCAGAGGGCAGACAGCAGAGGGCAGTGGGCAGAGGGAAGACAGCAGAGGGCATAAGGCAGACAGCACACAGCAGAGGGCAGAGTTCAGACAGCAGAGTGCAGAGGGCAGACAGCAGAGGGCAGACAACAGAGGGCAGACAGCAGACAGCAGGCAGATAACAGCAGAGGGCAGACAGCGGAGGGCAGACAGCAGACAGCATAGGGCAGACAGCAGAGGGCAGGTGGCAGAGGGAAGAGGGCAGAGGATAGAAGGCAGAGGGCAGACAACAATCAGCAGACACCAGACAGCTGAGGGCAGACAGCAGAGGGCAGAGTGCCGAGAGCAGACAGCAGAGAAAGACAGCAGACAGCATATAGCAGACGGCAGACTGCAGAGGCCAGACAGCAGAGGGCAGACAACATACAGCAGAGAGCAGGCAGCATAGGGCAGAGGGCAGACAATTGTGGGCAGAGGGCAGACAGCAGACAGCAGAGGGCAGGCAGCAGACAGCAGAGGGCAGACAGCAAAGGTCAGGGGACAAAGGGCGGAAGGCAGGGGGCAAAGGGCAGACAGCAGACAGCTGAAGGCAGACAGCAGAGGGCGGAGGGCAGAGGGCAGACAGCAGACAGCAGAGGGCAGACAGCAGACAGCAGTGGGCTGACAGCAGACAGCAGACAGCAGAGGGAAGAAAGCAGACAGCAGAGGGCAGACAGCAGACAGCAGAGGGCAGACAGCAGAGGGCAGCCAGCAGACAGCAGACGGCAGACAGCAGACAGCAGAGGGCAGACAGCAGATGGTAGAGGGCAGACAGCAGACAGCAGACAGCAGAGGGCAGACAGCAGACAGTAGACAGCAGAGGGCAGACAGCACGCAGCCGAGGGCAGACAGCAGATAGCAGACAGCAGAGGGCAGGCCAAAGAAGGTCGACAGCAGACAGCAGAGACCACAGGGCAGACAGCAGAGGGCAGAAGGCAGACAGCTGACAGCGAAAGGCAGAGGGCAGACAGCAGGGGGCAGAGGGCAGGCGGCAGAGGGCAGACAGCAGAGGACAGAGGGCATACAGCATAGAGCAGAGGGCTGAGGGCAGACTGCAAAGGGCAGACAGCAGACTGCAAAAGGCAGACAGCGGACAGAAGAGGGCAGAGAGCAGACATCAGACGACTGACAGCAGAGGTCAAACAGCAGAGGACAAGGGGTAGAGGGCAGAGGGCAGAGGGCAGAGGGCAGAGAGCAGACAGCCTACAGCAGACAGCAGAGGGCAGACAGCAGAGGGCAGACAGCAGACAGACGAGAGCAGAGGGCAGACAGCAGAGACAAGACATCAGACAGCAGAGGGCAGATAGCAGACAACGGAGGCAAGACAGCAGAGGGCAGACAGCAGACATCAGAGGTCAGACAGCAGAGAGCAGTCAGCAGACAGCAGACAGCAGACGGCAGACAGTAGAGGGCAGACAGCAGACAGATGAGGGCAGTCAGCAGAGGTCTGGGGGCAGAGGGTAGAGGGCAGAGGGCAGACAGAAGACAGCAGAGGGCAAACAGTAGAAAGCTAAGGGCAGACAGCAGACGGCATACAGCAGAAAGCAGAGGGCAGACAGCAGACAGCAGCGGGCAGACAGAGAGGGCTGACAGAGAGGGCAGACAGTAGACAGCAGAGAGCAGGCAGCAGACGGCAGACAGCAGACAGCAGAGAGAAGAGTGCAGACAGCATACAGCAGAGGGCAGACAGTAGACAGCAGAGGCCAGTCAGCAGAGGGCAAACAGCACACAGCAGAGGGCCGACAGCAGAAGGTAGAGGGCAGACAGCAGAGGGGAGAGGGCAGACGGCAGACAGCAAATGGCAGAATGCTGAGAGCAGACAGCAGACGGCAGTCAGCAGAGAGCAGACAGCAGACAGCAGACTGCTGACAGCAGACAGCACACAGCAGAGGGCAGAGAGCAGACAGCAGAGAGCAGACACTAAGGGGCTGGCAGCAGACAGCAGAGGGCAGATAGCAGGCAGCAGACAGCAGAGGGCAGAGAGCAGACAGCAGAGGGCAGACAACAGACTGCAGAGAAAAGACAGCAGACAGCAGACATCAGAGGACAGACAGCAGACAGCAGAGGGCAGACAGCAGACAGCAGAGGGCAGAAAGCAGAGGGTAGAGGGCAGATGGCCGACAGCAGAGGGCAGACAGCAGAGAGCAGAGGGCAGACAGCAGGTAGCAGACAGCAGACAGAAGACTGCAGACAGCAGACAGCAGAGAGCAGAGGGTAGACAGCAGACAGCAGAGGGCAGACAGAAGAGGGCAGACTGCAGACAGCAAAGAGCAGAGGGCAGTGAGCAGAGGGCAGAGGGCAGACAGCAGAGAGCAGAGCGCAGTCAGCAGAGTGTAAAGGGGAGACAGCAGACTGCACAGGGCAGACAGCAGACAGCAGTGGGCAGACAGCAGAGTGCAGACAGCAGATAGCATACAACAGACAGAAGACAGCAGACAGCAGAGGGCAGAAAGCAGACTGCAGAGGGCAGACAGCAGACAGCAGGCAGCAGTGGGAAGACAGCAGAGGGCAGGCAGCAGACAGCAGAAGGCGGACAACATAGGGCAGACAGCAGAGGGTAGACAGTAGACAGCATAGAGCAGCCAGCTGAGGGCAGACAGCAGACAACAGAGGGCACACAGCGGACAGCAGAAGGCAGACAGCGGAGAGCAGACAGCAGAGGGCAGACAGCAGACAGCAGAGGGCAGACAGCAGAGGGCAGTCAGCAGACAGCAGAGGGCAGACAACAGAACGCAGAGGGAAGACAGCAGACAGCAGACAGCAGAGGGCACCCAGCAGACAGCAGACAGCAGAGGGAAGACAGTAGAGAGCAGAGGGCAGAGGGCATACAGCAGAGGGCAGAGGGGAGACAGCAGAGGGCAGACAGCAGAGGGCAGTGGGCAGAAGGAAGACAGCACACAGCGGACAGCAGAGGGCAGACAGAAGAGGGAAGACAGCTGACAGCAGAGGGCAGACAGCAGAGGGCACACAGCCGACAGTAGAGGACAGACAGCAGACTGCAGAGGGCACACAACAGACAACAGAAAGCAGACAGCAGACAGCAGGCAGCAGAGGGCAGACAGCAGAGGGCAGACAGCAGACAGCAGAAGGCGTCAACAGAGGGCAGACAGCAGAGGGTAGACAGTAGACAGCATAGAGCAGACAGCTGAGGGCAGACAGCAGACAGCAGAGGGCAAACAGCAGAGGGCAGTCAGCAGACAGCAGAGGGCAAACAAAAACGCAGAGGGAACACAGCAACTACAGACAGCAGAGGGAAGACAGCAGAGAGCAGAGGGCAGAGGGCAGACAGCAGAGGGCAGAGAGGAGACAGCAGAGGGCAGACAGCAGAGGGCAGACAGCAGACAGCAGAGGGCAGGCAGCAGAGGGCAGAGTGCAGACAGCCGACCGCAGACAGTAGAGGACAGACAGCAACCTGCAGAGGACAGACAGCAGACAGCAGACAGCGGGGGGCAGACAGCAGACTGCAGAGGGCAGACAGCAGACAGCAGTGGGCAGACAGCAGACGGCTGAGGAAAGATGGCAGACAGCAGTGGGCAAGTGGCAGATAGCAGAGGGCTGACAGCAGACAGCAGACAGCAGGGGGATGACAGCAGACAGCAGAGGGCAGACAGCTGTTAGCAGACAGCAGAGGGCAGACAGCAGAGGACTGCCAGCAAACAGCTGACGGCAGACAGCAGACAGCAGACAGCAGAGGGCAGACAGCAGATGGTAGAGGGCAGATAGCAGACAGCAGACAGCAGAGGGCAGACAGCAGACAGTAGACAGCAGAGGGCAGACAGCAGACAGCAAAGGACAGAAAGCAGACGGCAGAAGGCAGACTGCAGACAGCAGACAGCAGAGGGCAGACTGCAGACAGCAGAGGTCAGACAGCATACAGCAGAGGGCAGGCAGAAGAGGGCGGACAGCAGACAGTTGAGACCACAGGGCAGACAGCAGAGGGCAGAAGGCAGACAGAAGACAGCGGCAAGCAGAGGGCAGACATCAGGGGGCAGAGGGCAGACAGCAGAGGGTAGACAGCAGAGAACAGAGTGCATACAGCATAGAGCAGAGGGCTGAGGGCAGACAGCAAGGTGCAGATAGCAGACTGCAGAAGGCAGTCAGCGGACAGCAGAGGGCAGAGAGCAGACATCAGAGGGCAGACAGCAGAGGGCAAACAGCAGAGGACAAGGGGCAGAGGGCAGAGGGCAGAGGGTGGAGGGCAGAGCGAAAACAGCCTACAGCAGACAGCAGAGGGTAGACAGCAGACAGCCGACAGCAGAGGGCAGACAGCAGAGACAAGACATCAGACAGCAGAGGGCAGACAGCAGACAACGGAGGCCAGACAGCAGAAGGCAGACAGCAGACAGCAGAGGTCAGACAGCAGAGGGCAGAGGGCAGTCAGCAGACAGCAGAGGGCAGACAGCAGACGGCAGACTGTAGAGGGCAGACAGCAGACAGATGAGGGCAGTCAGCAGAGGGCAGGGGGCAGAGGGCAGAGGGCAGTGGGCAGACAGAAGACAGCAGAGGGCAAACAGTAGAAAGCTGAGAGCAGACAGCATACAGCAGAAAGCAGAGGGCAGACAGCAGACAGCAGTGGGAAGACAGCAGACAGCAGACAGCAGAGGGCAGACAGAAGACAGCAGACAGCAGACAGCAGAGGGCAGGCAGCAGACGGTAGACAGCAGACAGCAGAGAGCAGAGGGCAGACAGCATACACCAGAGGGCAGACAGTAGACAGCAGAGGCCAGGTTCCAGAGGGCAAACAGCAGACAGCAGAGGGCAGAGAGTAGAGGGCAGAGGGCAGACAGCAGAGGGGAGAGGGCAGACAGCAGACAGCAGATTTCAGACAGCAGAGAGCAGAATGCAGACAACAGAGGACAGTCAGCAGAAAGCACACAGCAGACAGCAGACTGCAGACAGCAGACAGCACGCAGCAGTGGGCAGAGAGCAGACAGCAGACAGCAGACACCAAGGGCTGACAGCAGACAGCAGAGGGCACAGAGCAGACATCAGAGGACAGACAGCAGAGGTAAAACAGCAGAGAACAAGGGGCAGAGGGCAGAGGGCAGAGGGCGGAGGGCAGAGGGCAGACAGCCTACAACAGACAGCAGAGGGCAGACAGCAGACATCCGAGAGCAGAGGGCAGACAGCAGAGAAAAGACATCAGACAGCAGAGGGCAGACAGCAGACAACGGAGGCCAGACAGCAGAGCACTGACAGCAGACATCAGAGGTCAGACAGCAGAGGGCACAGGGCAGTCAGCAGACAGCAGACAGCAGAGAGCAGAAGGCAGACAGTGGAGGGCAGTCAGCAGAGAGCAGAGGGCAGAGGGCAGACAGAAGACAGCAGAGGGCAAACAGTAGAAAGCTAAGAGCAGACAGCAGACAGCATGCAGCAGAAAGCAGAGGGCAGACAGCAGACAGCAGTGGGCAGACAGCAGACAGCCGACAGCAGCGGGCAGACAGAAGAGGGCAGACAGCATACAGCAGAGGCAGGCAGCAGAGGGCAGACAGCAGAGGGCAGACAGCAGAGAGCTGAGGGCAGACAGCAGACAGCTGACAGCAGGGGGCAGACAGCAGACAGCAGACAGCAGAGGGCAGACAGCAGCTGCAAAGGGCAGACAGAAGAGTGCAGACTGCAGAAAGCAAAGAGAAGAAGGCAGTCAGCAGAGGGCAGAGGGAAGACAGCAGAGTGCAAAGGGCAGAGGGCAGACAGAAGAGGGCAGAGCGGAGACAGCAGAGGGCAGACAGCAGAGGGCAGTGGGCAGATGGAAGACAGCAGAGGGCATAATGCAGACAGCACACAGCAGAGGGCAGAGGGCAGACAGCAGAGTGCAGAGGGCAGACAGCAGAGGGCAGACAACAGAGGGCAGAAAGCAGACAGCAGGCAGATAACAGCAGAGGGCAGACAGCGGAGGGCAGACAGCAGACAGCATAGCGCAGACAGCAGAGGGCAGGTGGCAGAGGGAAGAGGGCAGAGGATAGAAGGCAGAGTTCAGACAGCAGTCAGCAGACACCAGACAGCTGAGGGCAGACAGCAGAGGGCAGAGGGCAGACAATGGTGGGCAGAGGGCAGACAGCAGACAGCAGAGGGCAGACTGCAAACAGCAGAGGGCAGACAGCAAAGGTCAGGGGACAGATGGATGAAGGCAGGGGGCAATAGGCAGACAGTAGACAGCTGAGGGCAGACAGCAGAGGGCGGAGGGCAGAGGGGAGACAGCAGAAAGCAGAGGGCAGACAGCAGACAGCAGAGGGCTGACAGCAGACAGCAGACAGCAGAGGGAAGACAGCAGACAGCAGAGGGCAGAGGGCAGACAGAAGACAGCAGAGGGCAAACAGTAGAAAGCTAAGAGCAGACAGCAGACAGCATGCAGCAGAATGCAAGGGCAGACAGCAGACAGCAGAGGGCAGAGAGCAGACAGCAGACAGCAGAGACCAAGGGGCTGACGGCAGACAGCAGAGGGCAGATAGCAGGCAGCAGACAGCAGACAGCAAACAACAGACTGCAGACAGCAGACAACAGAGGGCAGACAGCATGCAGCCGAGGGCAGACAGCAGATAGCAGACAGCAGACAGCAGAGGGCACACAGCAGACAGCAGAGGACAGAATGCAGACAGCAGGAGGCAGACAGCAGACAGCAGAGGGCAGACTGCAGACAGCAGAGGTCAGACTGCAGACATCAGACAGCAGAGGGCAGATCGAAGTGGGCGGACAGCAGACAGCAGAGAACACAGGGCAAACAGCAGAGGGCAGAAGGCAGACAGCAGACAGCGGAAGGCAGACGGCAGACAGCAGGGGGCAGAGGGCAGACAGCAGAGGGCACACAGCAAAGAAAAGAGGGCATACAGCATAGAGCAGAGGGCTGAGGGCAGACAGCAATGGGTAGACAGCAGACTGCAGAAGGCAGACAGCGGACAGCAGAGGGCAAAGAGCAGATATCAGACAGCAGAGGTCAAACAGCAGAGGACAAGGGGCAGAGGGCAAAGGGCAGAGGGCGGAGGGCAGAGGGCAGACAGCCTACAGCAGACAGCAGAGGGCAGACACCAGAGGGCAGACAGCAGACAGCCGAGAGCAGAGGGCAGACAGCAGAAACAAGACATCAGACAGCAGAGGGCAGACAGCAGACAACGGAGGACAGACAGAAGAGTGCAGACAGCAGACAGCAGAGGTCAGACAGCAGAGGGCAGAGGGCAGTCAGCAGACAGCAGACAGCAGACAGCTGAAGGCAGAAAGTAGAGGGCAGACAGCAGACAGATGAGGGCACTCAGCAGAGGGCAGGGGGCAGAGGGCAGAGGGCAGAGAGAAGGCAGCAGAGGGTAAACAGTAGAAAGCTGAGGGGAGACAGCAGACAGCACACAGCAGAAAGCAGAGGGCAGACAGCAGACAGCAGTGGGCAGACAGCAGAAAGCAGAAAGCAGAGGGCAGACAGAAGACGGCAGACAGCAGACAGCAGAGGGCAGGCAGCAAACGGCAGACAGCAGACAGCACAGAGCAGAGGGCAGACAGCATACACCAGAGGGCAGACTGTAGACAGCAGAGGCCAGGTAGTAGAGGGCAAACAGCAAACAGCAGAGGGCAGACAGCAGATTGCAGTGGGCATACAGCAGAGAGGCGAGGGCAAACAGCAGACAGCAGATGGCAGACAGCAGAGAGTAGAAAGCAGACAACAGAGGGCAGTCAGCAGAGAGCAGACAGCAGACAGCAGACTGCAGACAGCAGACAGCACACAGCAGAGGGCGGAGAGCAGACAGCAGACAACAGACAGCAGACAGCAGAGAGAAGAGGGCAGACAGCATACAGCAGACCACAGAGAGCAGACAGCAGAGTGCAGGGGGCTGACAGCTGACAACAGACAGCATTGGGCAGACAGCAGAGGGCAGACAGCAGACAGCAGAGGGCAGGCATCAGACGGCAGACAGCAGACAGCAGAGAGAAGAGGAAACACAGCATACCGCAGAGGGCAGACAGTAGACAGCAGAGGCCAGGCAGCAGAGGTCTAACAGCACACAGCAGATGACCGACAGCAGAGGGCAGAGGGCAGACAGCAGAGGGGAGAGAGCAGACAGCAGACAGCAGATGGCAGAATGCAGAGAGCAGACAGCAGACAGCAGAGGGCAGTCAGCAGGGAGCAGACAGCAGACAGCAGACTGCTGACAGCAGACAGCACACAGCAGAGGGCAGAGGGCAGACAGCAGACAGCAGACGACAGACAGCAGACAGCAGAGGGCAGATAGCAAGCAGCAGACAGCAGAGGGCACACAGCAGACAGCAGACAGCAGACAGCAGACAACAGACAGCAGACAGCAGACAGCAGAGGGCAGACAGCAGACTGCAGAGGGCAGACAGCAGACAGCAGACAGCAGTGGGCAGACAGCAGAGGGCATAGGGCAGGCAGCAGAAAGCAGAGGGCAGACAGCAGACAGCAGAGGGCTGACAGCAGACAGCAGACAGCAGAGTGATGACAGCAGACAGAAGAGGGCAGATAGCTGACAGCTTACAGCAGAGGGCAGATAGCAGAGGGCAGCCAGCAGACAGCAGACGGCAGACAGCAGACAGCAGACAGGAGAGGGCAGACAGCAGATGGTAGAGGGCAGATAGCAGACAGGAGACAGCAGAGGGCAGACAGCAGACAGTGGACAGCAGAGGGCAGACAGCACGCCGCCGAGGGCAGACAGCATATAGCAGACAGCAGACAGCAGAAGGCACACAGCAGACAACAGAGGACAGAAAGCAGACAGCAGAAGGCAGACAGCAGGCAGCAGACAACAGAGGGCAGACTGCAGACAGCAGAGGTCAGACAGCAGACAGCAGACAGCAGAGGGCAGACAGAAGAGGGCAGACAGCAGACAGCAGAGACCACAGGGCAGACAGCAGGGGGCAGATGGCAGACAGAAGACAGCGGCAGGCAGAAGGCAGACAGCAGGGGGAAGAGGGCAGACAGCAGAGGGTAGACAGCAGAGAAAAGAGGGCATACAGCATAGAGCAGAGGGCTGAGGGCAGACAGCATGGGGCAGATAGCAGACTGCAGAAGGCAGACAGCGGACAGCAGAGGGCAGAGAGCAGACATCAGAGGGCAGACAGCAGAGGGCAAACAGCAGACGACAAGGGGCAGAGGGCAGAGGGCAGAGGGCGGAGGGCAGAGGGCAGACAGCCTACAGCAGACAGCAGAGGGCAGACAGCAGAGGGCAGACAGCAGACAGCCGAGAGCAGAGGGCAGACAGCAGAGACAAGTCATCAGACGGCAGAGGGCAGACAGCAGACAACAGAGGTCAGACAGCAGAGGGCAGAGGGCAGTCAGCAGACGGCAGACAGCAAACAGCAGAAGGCAGACAGTAGAGGGCAGACAGCAGACAGATGAGGGCAATCAGCAGAGGGCAGGGGGCAGAGGGCAGAGGGCAGACAGAAGAAAGCAGAGGGCAAACAGTAGAAAGCTGAGGGCAGACAGCAGACAGTAGACAGCAGAGGGCAGACAGCACGCAGCCGAGGGCAGACAGCAGATAGCAGACAGCAGACAGCAGAAGGCACACAGCAGACAGCAGAGGACAGAAAGCAGACAGCAGAAGGCAGACAGCAGAGAGCAGACAGCAGAGGGCAGACTGCAGACAGCAGTTGTCAGACAGCAGACAGCAGACAGCAGAGGGCAGACAGAAGAGGGCAGACAGCAGAGACCACAGGGCAGACAGCAGAGGGCAGAAGGCAGACAGAAAACAGCGGCAGGCTGAGGTCAGACAGCAGGGGGAAGAGGGCAGACAGCAGAGGGTTGACAGCAGAGAACAGAGGGCATACAGCATAGATCAGTGGGCTGAGGGCAGACAGCAAGGGGCAGACAGCAGACTGCAGAAGGCAGACAGCGGGCAGCAGAGGGCAGGGAGCAGACATCAGAGGGCAGACAGCAGAGGGTAAACAGCAGAGGACAAGGGGCAGAGGGCTGAGGGCAGAGGGCAGAGGGCAGATGGCAGAAAGCCTACAGCAGACAGCAGAGGGCAGACACCAGAGGGCAGACAGTAGACAGCCGAGAGCAGATGGCAGACAGCAGAGACAAGACATCAGACAGCAGAGGGCAGACAGCAGACAACGGAGGCCAGACAGCAGAGGGCAGACAGCAGACAGCTCAGGTCAGACAGCATAGGGCAGAGGGCAGTCAGCAGACAGCAGACAGCAGACGGCAGACAGTAGAGGGCAGACAGCAGACAGATGAGGGCAGTCAGCAGAGGGCAGGGGGCAGAGGGCAGAGGGCAGTGGGCAGACAGGAGACAGCAGAGGGCAAACAGTAGAAAGCTGAGGGCAGACAGCAGACAGCATACAGCAGAAAGCAGGGGGCAGACAGCAGACAGTAGTGGGCAGACAGCAGACAGCAACAGCAGAGAGCAGAGGGCAGACAGCATACAGCAGAGGGCAGACAGTAGACAGCAGAGGCCAGGCAGCAGAGGGCAAACAGCAGACAGCAGAGGGCAGACAGCAGAGGGCAGAGGGCAGAAAACAGAGGGGACAGGGCAGACAGCAGACATCAGATGGCAGACAGCAGAGAGCAGACAGCAGACAGCAGAGGGCAGTCAGCAGAGAGCAGACAGCAGTTAGCAGACTGCTGACAGCAGACAGCAGAGACCAAGGGGCTGACAGCAGACAGCAGAGGGCAGATAGCAGGCAGAAGACAGCAGACAGCAGACAGCAGAGGGCTGACAGCAGACAGCAGACAGCAGAGGGCAGACAGCAGACTGCAGAGGGCAAACAGCAGACAGCAGACAGCAGTGGGCAGACAGCAGAGGGCAGAGGGAAGATGGCAGACAGCAGTGGGCAGGAGGCAGACAGCAGAGAGCAGAGAGAAGAGGACAGACAGCAGACAGCAGAGGGCAGACAGCGGACAGCAGACAGCATACAGCAGAGGGAAAACAGCAGAGGGCAGACAGCAGACATCGGACAAAAGACAGCAGACGGCAGACAGCATACAGCAGACAGCAGAACGCAGAGGGCATACTGCAGACAGCAGGAGGCAGAAAGCAGACAGCAGACAGCAGGGGGCAGACAGCAGAGTGCAGGGGGCTGACAGCTGACAGCAGACAGCATTGTGCAGACAGCAGAGGGCAGACAGCAGATAGCAGAGGGCAGGCAGCAGACGGCAGACAGCAGACAGCAGACAGCAGAGGGCAGACAGCAGATGGTAGAGGGCAGATAGCAGACAGCAGACAGCAGAGGGCAGACAGCAGACAGTAGACAGCAGAGGGCAGACAGCACGCAGCCGAGGACAGACAGCAGATAGCAGACAGCAGACAGCAGAGGGCACACAGCAGACAGCAGAGGACTGAAAGCAGACAGCAGAAGGCAGACAGCAGAGAGCAGACAGCAGAGGGCAGACTGCAGACAGCAGTTGTCAGACAGCAGACAGCAGACAGCAGAGGGCAGACAGAAGAGGGCAGACAGCAGAGACCACAGGGCAGACAGCAGAGGGTAGAAGGCAGACAGAAAACAGCGGCAGGCTGAGGTCAGACAGCAGGGGGAAGAGGGCAGACAGCAGAGGGTTGACAGCAGAGAACAGAGGGCATACAGCATAGATCAGTGGGCTGAGGGCAGACAGCAAGGGGCAGACAGCAGACTGCAGAAGGCAGACAGCGGGCAGCAGAGGGCAGGGAGCAGACATCAGAGGGCAGACAGCAGAGGGTAAACAGCAGAGGACAAGGGGCAGAGGGATGAGGGCAGAGGGCAGAGGGCAGATGGCAGAAAGCCTACAGCAGACAGCAGAGGGCAGACACCAGAGGGCAGACAGTAGACAGCCGAGAGCAGATGGCAGACAGCAGAGACAAGACATCAGACAGCAGAGGGCAGACAGCAGACAACGGAGGCCAGACAGCAGAGGGCAGACAGCAGACAGCTCAGGTCAGACAGCATAGGGCAGAGGGCAGTCAGCAGACAGGAGACAGCAGACGGCAGACAGTAGAGGGCAGACAGCAGACAGATGAGGGCAGTCAGCAGAGGGCAGGGGCAGAGGGCAGAGGGCAGTGGGCAGACAGGAGACAGGAGAGGGCAAACAGTAGAAAGCTGAGGGCAGACAGCAGACAGCATACAGCAGAAAGCAGGGGGCAGACAGCAGACAGTAGTGGGCAGACAGCAGACAGCAGACAGCAGAGAGCAGAGGGCAGACAGCATACAGCAGAGGGCAGACAGTAGACAGCAGAGGCCAGGCAGCAGAGGGCAAACAGCAGACAGCAGAGGGCAGACAGCAGAGGGCAGAGGGCAGAAAACAGAGGGGACAGGGCAGACAGCAGACATCAGATGGCAGACAGCAGAGAGCAGACAGCAGACAGCAGAGGGCAGTCAGCAGAGAGCAGACAGCAGTTGGCAGACTGCTGACAGCAGACAGCAGAGACCAAGGGGCTGACAGCAGACAGCAGAGGGCAGATAGCAGGCAGAAGACAGCAGACAGCAGACAGCAGAGGGCTGACAGCAGACAGCAGACAGCAGAGGGCAGACAGCAGACTGCAGAGGGCAAACAGCAGACAGCAGACAGCAGTGGGCAGACAGCAGAGGGCAGAGGGAAGATGGCAGACAGCAGTGGGCAGACGGCAGACAGCAGAGAGCAGAGAGCAGAGGACAGACAGCAGACAGCAGAGGGCAGACAGCGGACAGCAGACAGCATACAGCAGAGAGAAAACAGCAGAGGGCAGACAGCAGACATCGGACAAAAGACAGCAGACGGCAGACAGCAGACAGCAGACAGCAGAACGCAGAGGGCATACAGCAAACAGCAGGAGGCAGAAAGCAGACAGCAGACAGCAGGGGGCAGACAGCAGAGTGCAGGGGGCTGACAGCTGACAGCAGACAGCATTGTGCAGACAGCAGAGGGCAGACAGCAGATAGCAGAGGGCAGGCAGCAGACGGCAGACAGCAGACAGCAGACAGCAGAGGGCAGACAGCAGATGGTAGAGGGCAGATAGCAGACAGCAGACAGCAGAGGGCAGACAGCAGACAGTAGACAGCAGAGGGCAGACAGCACTCAGCCGAGGACAGACAGCAGATAGCAGACAGCAGACAGCAGAGGGCACACAGCAGACAGCAGAGGACAGAAAGCAGACAGCAGAAGGCAGACAGCAGAGAGCAGACAGCAGAGGGCAGACTGCAGACAGCAGTTGTCAGGCAGCAGACAGCAGACAGCAGAGGGCAGACAGAAGAGGGCAGACAGCAGACAGCAGAGACCACAGGGCAGACAGCAGAGGGCAGAAGGCAGACAGAAAACAGCGGCAGGCTGAGGTCAGACAGCAGGGGGAAGAGGGCAGACAGCAGAGGGTTGACAGCAGAGAACAGAGGGCATACAGCATAGATCAGTGGGCTGAGGGCAGACAGCAAGGGGCAGACAGCAGACTGCAGAAGGCAGACAGCGGACAGCAGAGGGCAGGGAGCAGACATCAGAGGGCAGACAGCAGAGGGTAAACAGCAGAGGACAAGGGGCAGAGGGCTGAGGGGAGAGGGCAGAGGGCAGATGGCAGAAAGCCTAAAGCAGACAGCAGAGGGCAGACACCAGAGGGCAGACAGTAGACAGCCGAGAGCAGATGGCAGACAGCAGAGACAAGACATCAGACAGCAGAGGGCAGACAGCAGACAACGGAGGCCAGACAGCAGAGGGCAGACAGCAGACAGCTGAGGTCAGACAGCAGAGGGCAGAGGCAGTCAGCAGACAGCAGACAGCAGACAGCAGACGGCAGACAGTAGAGGGCAGACAGCAGACAGTTGAGGGCAGTCAGCAGAGGGCAGGGGGCAGAGGGCAGAGGGCAGTGGGCAGACAGAAGACAGCAGAGGGCAAACAGTAGAAAGCTGAGGGCAGACACCAGACAGCATACAGCAGAAAGCAGGGGGCAGACAGCAGACAGTAGTGTGCAGACAGCAGACAGCAGACAGCAGAGAGCAGAGGGCAGACAGCATACAGCAGAGGGCAGTAGACAGCAGAGGCCAGGCAGCAGAGGGCAAACAGCAGACAGCAGAGGGCAGACAGCAGAGGGCAGAGGGCAGAAAACAGAGGGGACAGGGCAGACAGCAGACATCAGATGGCAGACAGCAGACAGCAGACAGCAGACAGCAGAGGGCAGTCAGCAGAGAGCAGACAGCAGGCAGCAGACTGCTGACAGCAGACAGCAGAGACCAAGGGGCTGACAGCAGACAGCAGAGGGCAGATAGCAGGCAGAAGACAGCAGACAGCAGAGGGCATGACAGCAGAGGGCAGACAGCAGAGGGCAGCCAGCAGACAGTAGACGGCAGACAGCAGACAGCAGGCAGCAGAGGGCAGACAGCAGACAGTAGAGAGCAGAGGGCAGACAGCATGCAGCCGAGGGCAGACAGCAGATAGCAGACAGCAGACCGCAGAGGGCACACAGCAGACAGCAGAGGACAGAAAGCAGACAGCAGTAGGCAGACAGCAGACAGCAGAGGGCAGACTGCATACAGCAGAGGTCAGACAGCAGACAGAATACAGCAGAGGGCAGAACGAAGTGGGCGGACAGCAGAATGCAGAGACCACAAGGCAGACAGCAGAGGGCAGAAGGCAGACAGCAGACAGCGGAAGGCAGAGGGCAGACAGCAGGGGGCAGAGGGCAGACAGCATAGGGCAGACAGCAGAGAAAAGAGGGCATACAGCATAGAACAGAGTACTGAGGGCATACAGCAAAGGGCAGACAGCAGACTGCAGAAGGCAGACAGCGGACAGCAGAGGGAAGAGAGCAGACATCAGAGGACAGACAGCAGAGGTCAAACAGCAGAGGACAAGGGGCAGAGGGCAGAGGGCAGAGGGCAGAGGGCAGAGGGCGGAGGGCAGAGGGCAGACAGCCTACAGCAGGCAGCAGAGGGCAGAGAGCAGACAGCCCAGATCAGAGGGCAAGCAGTAGAGACAAGACATCAGACAGCAGAGGGCAGACAGCAGACAACGGAGGACAGACAGCAGAGGGCAGACAGCAGACAGCAGAGGACGGACAGCAGAGGGCAGAGGGCAGTCAGCAGACAGCAGACAGCAGACAGCTGAAGGCAGACAGTAGAGGGCAGACAGCAGACAGATGAGGGCAGTCAGCAGAGGGCAGGGGGCAGAGGGCAGAGGGCAGACAGAAGACAGCAGAGGGCAAACAGTAGAAAGCTGAGGGCAGACAGCAGACAGCATACAGCAGAAAGCAGAGGGCAGACAGCAGACAGCAGTGGGCAGACAACAGAACGCAGAGGAAAGACAGCAGACAGCAGACAGCAGAGGGCACACAGCAACAGCAGACAGCAGAGGGAAGACAGCAGAGAGCAGAGGGCAGAGGGCAGACAGCAGAGGGCAGAGGGAGACAGCAGAGGGCAGACAGCAGAGGGCAGTGGGCAGACAGCAGAGTGCAGAGGGCAGACAGCAGAGGGCAGACAGCAGAGGGCAGACAGCAGGCAGCAGAGGGCAGACAGCAGAGGGCAGAGGGCAGACAGCCGACAGCAGACAGTAGAGGACAGACAGCACCCTGCAGAGGGAACACAACAGACAACAGACAGCAGACAGCAGACAACAGAGGGAAGGGGGCAGAGGGCAGACAGCAGAGGGCAGAGGGCAGACAGCAGACAGCAGTGGGCAGACAGCAGACAGCAGAGGGCAGACAGCAGCAGCAGAGGGCAAGCAGAAGAGTGTAGACTGCAGAAAGCAAAGAGCAGTAGGCAGTCATCAGAGGGCAGAGGGAAGACAGCAGAGTGCAGAGGGCAGAGGGCAGACAGTAGAGGGCAGAGAGGAGACAGCAGAGGGCAGACAGCAGAGGGCAGTGGGCAGACAGCAGAGTGCAGAGGGCAGACAGCAGAGGGCAGACAACTGAGGGCAGACAGCAGACAGCAGGCAGATAACAGCAGAGGGCAGACAGCGGAGTGCAGACAGCAGACAGCATAGGGCAGACAGCAGAGGGCAGGTGGCAGAGGGAAGAGAGCAGAGGATAGAAGGCAGAGGGCAGACAGCAGTCAGCAGACACCAGACAGCTAAGGGCAGACAGCAGAGGGCAGACTGCCGAGAGCAGACAGCAGAGAAAGACAGCAGACAGCATATAGCAGACGGCAGACTGCAGAGGCCTGGCAGCAGAGGACAGACAACATACAGCAGAGAGCAGACAGCATAGGGCAGAGGGCAGGCAATTGTGGGCAGAGGGCAGACAGCAGACAGCAGAGGGCAGACAGCAGACAGCAGAGGGCAGACTGCAAAGGTCAGGGGACAGATGGCAGAAGGCAGGGGGCAAAGGGCAGACAGCAGACAGCTGAGGGCAAACAGCAGGGGCGGAGGGCAGAGGGCAGACAGCAGAGGGAAGAGGCCAGACAGCAGACAGCAGAGGGCAGACAGCAGACAGCAGACAGCAGAGTTCAGACAGCAGACAGAAGAGGGCAGACAGCAGACAGCAGAGGGCAGACAGCAGAGGGCAGCCAGCAGACAGAAGACGGCAGACAGCAGACAGCAGACAGCAGAGGCCAGTCAGCAGACACCAGAGGGCACACAGCAGACAGCAGAGGAAAGAAAGCAGACAGCAGAAGGCTGAGAGCAGACAGCAGACTGCAGAGCGCAGACTGGAGACAGCAGAGGTCAGACAGCAGACAGCCGAGAGCAGAGGGTAGACAGCAGAGACAAGACATCAGAAAGCAGAGGGCAGATAGCAGACAACGGAGGCCAGACAGCAGAGGGCAGACAGCAGACATCAGAGGTCAGACAGCAGAGGGCAGTCAGCAGACAGCAGACAACAGACAACAGAAGGCAGACAGTAGAGGGCAGACAGCAGACAGATGAGTGCAGTCAGCAGAGGGCAGGGGGTAGAGGGCAGAGGCCAGAGGGCAGACAGAAGACAGCAGAAGGCAGACAGTAGAAAGCTGAGGTCAGACAGCAGACAGCATACAGCAGAAAGCAGAGGGCAGACAGCAGACAGCTGCGGGCAGACAGAGAGGGCAGACAGAGAGGGCAGACAGTAGACAGCAGAGGCCAGGCAGCAGACGGCAGACAGCAGACAGCAGAGAGATGAGGGCAGACAGCATACAGCAGAGGGCAGGGGGTAGACAGCAGAGGCCAGGCAGCTGAGGGCAAAGAGCACACAGCAGAGGGCCGACAGCAGAGGGCTGAGGGCAGACAGCAGAGGGGAGAGGGCAGACAGCAGACAGCAGATGGCAGAATGCAGAGAGCAGACAGCAGACAGCAGAGGGCAGTAAGCAGAGAGCAGACAGCAGACAGCAGACTGCTGACAGCAGACAGCACACAGCAGAGGGCAGACAGCAGACTGCAGAGGGCAGACAGCAGACAGCAGAGGGCAGACAGCAGACTGCAGAGGGCTGACAGCAGACAGCAGTCAGCAGTAAGCTGACAGCAGAGGGCAGAGGGAAAATGGCAGACAGCAGTGGGCAGGAGGCAGACGGTAGAGAGCAGACAGCAGAGGACAGACAGCAGACAGCAGAGGGCAGACAGCGGAAAGCAGACAGCAGACAACAGAGGGAAAACAGCAGAGGACATAGAGCAGACAGCGGACAAAAGACAGCAGAGGGCATTCAGCAGACAGCAGAGGGCAGACAGCAGACAGCAGAGGGCACACATCAGACAGCAGAAAGCAGACAGCGGAGAGCAAACATCAGAGGTCAGACAGCAGACAGCAGACAGCAGAAGGCTGACAGCAGACAGCAGAGGGCAGTCAGCAGACAGCAGAGGGCAGACAACAGAAAGCAGAGGGAAGACATCAGACAGCAGACCGCAGATTGCACACAGCAGACAGCAGACAGCAGAGGGCAGACAGCAGACAGCTGAGGGCAGACATTAGACAGCTGACAGCAGGGGGCAGACAGCAGACAGCAGAGGGCAGACAGCAGCAGCAGAGGGCAGAAAGAAGAGTGCAGACTGCAGAAAGCAAAGAGCAGAAGGCCTTCAGCAGAGGGCAGTGGGATGACAGCAGAGTGCAGAGGGCAGAGGGCAGACAGCAGAGGGCAGAGGGGAGACAGCAGAGGGTAGACAGCAGAGGGCAGTGGGCAGAGGGAAGACAGCAGTGGGCATAAGGCAGACAGCACACAGCTGAGGGCAGAGGGCAGACATCCGAGTGCAGAGGGCAGACAGCAGAGGGCAGACAACAGAGGGCAGACAGCAGGCAGATAACAGCAGAGGGCAGACAGCGGAGGGCAGACAGAAGACAGCATAGGGCAGAGAGCAGAGGGCTGGTGGCAGGGGGAGAAGGGCAGAGGATAGTAGGCAGAGGGCAGACAGCAGTCAGCATACACCAGACAGCAGAGGGCAGACAGCAGAGGGCAGACAACATACAGCAGAGAGCAGACAGCATAGGGCAGAGGGCAGACAATTGTGGGCAGAGGGCAGACAGCAGACAGCAGAAGGCAGACAGAAGAGGGCAGACAGCAGACAGCAAAGGGCAGACAGCAGATGGTAGAGGGCACACAGCAGACAGTAGAGGGCAGACAGCAGACAGTAGACAGCAGAGGGCAGACAGCACGCAGCCGAGGGCAGACAGCAGATAGCAGACAGCAGACAGCAGAGGGCACACAGGAGAAAGCAGAGGACAGAAAGCAGACAGCAGAAGGCAGACAGCAGACAGCAGACAGCAGAGGGCAGACTGCAGACAGCAGAGGTCAGACAGCAGACAGCAGACAGCAGAGGGCAGGCCGAAGAAGGCCGACAGCAGACAGCAGAGACCACAGGGCAGACAGCAGAGGGTAGAAGGCAGACAGCAGACAGCGGAAGGCTGAGGAGAGACAGCAGGGGCAGAGGGCAGAAAGCAGAGGGCAGACAGCAGAGAACAGAGGGCATACAGCATAGAGCAGAGGGCTGAGGGCAGACAGCAAAGGGCACACAGCAGACTGCAGAAGGCAGACAGTGGACAGCAGAGGGCAGAGAGCAGACATCAGACGACTGACAGCAGAGGTCAAACAGCAGAGGACAAGGGGCAGAGGGCAGAGGGCAGAGGGCGGAGGCAGAGGGCAGACAGCCTACAGCAGACAGCAGAGGGCAGACAGCAGAGGGCAGACAGCAGACAGCCGAGAGCAGAGGGCAGACAGCAGAGACAAGACATCAGACAGCATAGGGCAGATAGCAGACAACGGAGGCCAGATAGCAGAGGGCAGACAGCAGACATCAGTGGTCAGACAGCAGAGGGCAGTCAGCAGACAGCAGACAGCAGACAGCAGAAGGCAGACTGTATAGGGCAGACAGCAGACAGATGAAGGCAGTCAGCAGAGGGCAGTGGGCAGAGGGCAGAGGGCAGAGGGCAGACAGAAGACAGCAGAGGGCAAACAGTAGAAAGCTGAGGGCAGACAGCAGACAGCATACAGCAGAAAGCAGAGGGCAGACAGCAGACAGCAGCAGGCAGACAGAGAGGGCAGACAGTAGACAGCAGAGGGCAGGCAGCAGACGGCAGACAGCGGACAGCAGAGAGAAGAGGGCAGGCAGCATACAGCATAGGGAAGACAGTAGACAGCAGAGGCCAGGCAGCAGAGGGCAAACGGCACACAGCAGAGGGCCGACAGCAGAGGGCAGAGGGCAGACAGCAGTGGGCAGAGGGCAGACAGCAGAGGGCAGACAGCAGAGAACAGAGGGCATACAGCATAGAGCAGAGGGCTGAGGGCAGACAGCAAAGGGCAGACAGCAGACTGCAGAAGGCAGACAGCGGACAGCAGAGGGCAGAGAGCAGACATCAGAGGACTGACAGCAGAGGTCAAACAGCAGAGGACAAGGGGCAGAGGGCAGAGGGCAGAGGGCGGAGGCAGAGGGCAGACAGCCTACAGCAGACAGCAGAGGGCAGACAGCAGAGGGCAGACAGCAGACAGCCGAGAGCAGAGGGCAGACAGCAGAGACAAGACATCAGACAGCAGAGGGCAGATAGCAGACAACGGAGGCCAGATAGCAGAGGGCAGACAGCAGACATCAGTGGTCAGACAGCAGAGGGCAGTCAGCAGACAGCAGACAGCAGACAGCAGAAGGCAGACTGTATAGGGCAGACAGCAGACAGATGAGGGCAGTCAGCAGAGGGCAGTGGGCAGAGGGCAGAGGGCAGACAGAAGACAGCAGAGAGCAAACAGTAGAAAGCTGAGGGCAGACAGCAGACAGCATACAGCAGAAAGCAGAGGGCAGACAGCAGACAGCACCAGGCAGACAGAGAGGGCAGACAGTAGACAGCAGAGGGCAGGCAGCAGACGGCAGACAGCGGACAGCAGAGAGAAGAGGGCAGGCAGCATACAGCAGAGGGCAGACAGTAGACAGCAGAGGCCAGGCAGCAGAGGGCAAACGGCACACAGCAGTGGGCCGACAGCAGACAGCAGAGGGCAGTCAGCAGAGAGCAGACAGCAGACAGCAGACTGCTGAAAGCAGACAGCACACAGCAGAGGGCAGAGAGCAGACAGCAGAAGGCAGACACCCAGGGGCTGACAGCAGACAGCAGAGGGCAGATAGCAGGCATCAGACAGCAGAGGGCAGACAGCAGACAGCAGACGGCAGACAGCAGACTGCAGAGGGCAGACAGCGGACAGCAGACAGCAGTGGGCAGACAGGAGAGGGCAGAGGGAAGATGGCAGACAGCAGTGGGCAGGAGGCAGACAGCAGAGAGCAGAAGTCAGACAGCAGACCGCAGAGGGCAGACAGCGGACAGCAGACAGCAGACAGCAGAGGGAAAACAGCAGAGGGCAGACAGCAACCATCAGAGGGCAGACAGCAGACAGCAGAGGGCAGACAACAGAGGGCAGACAGCAGACAGCAGAGGGAAGACAACAAAGGTCAGGGGACAGAGGGCAGAAGGCAGGGGGCAAAGGGCATACAGCTGAGGGCAGACAGCAGAGGGAGGAGGGCAGACGACAGACAGCAGAGGGAAGAGGGCAGACAGCAGACAGCAGAGGGCAGACAGCAGACAGCAGAGGGCACACAGCAGACAGCAGAGGGCAGACAGCAGAAAGCAGAGGGCAGACAGCAGACAGCAGAGGGTTGACAGCAGAATGCAGACAGCAGAGGGATGACAGCAGACAGCAGAGGGAAGACAGCTGACAGCAGACAGCAGAGGGCAGGCAGCAGAAGGCAGCCAGCAGGCAGCAGACGGCTGACAGCAGACAGCAGACAGCAGAGGGCAGACAGCAGGTGGTAGAGGGCAGATAGCAGACAGCAGACAGCATAGGGCAGACAGCAGACAGCGGAGGACGGAAAGCAGACAGCAGAAGGCAGACAGCAGACAGCTGAGGGCAGACAGCAGAGGGCAGACTGCCGAGAGCAGACAGCAGAGAAAGACAGCAGACAGCATATAGCAGACGGCAGACTGCAGAGGCAAGACAGCAGAGGGCAGACAACATACAGCAGAGAGCAGACAGCATAGGGCAGAGGGCAGACAATTGTGGGCAGAGGGCAGACAGCAGACAGCAGAGGGCAGACAGCAGACAGCAGAGGGCAGACAGCAAAGGTCAGGGGACAGATGGCAGAAGGCAGGGGGCAATGGGCAGACAGCAGACAGCTGAGGGCAGACAGCAGAGGGCGGAGGGCAGAGGGCAGACAGCAGAGGGAAGAAGGCAGACAGCAGACAGCAGAGGGCAGACAGCAAGCAGCAGACAGCAGAGTTCAGACAGCAGACAGCAGTGGGCAGACAGCAGACAGCAGAGAGCAGAGGGCAGACAGAAGAGGGCAGACAGCAGACAGCAAAGAGCAGACAGCAGATGGTAGAGGGCAGACAGCAGACAGTAGAGGGCAGACAGCAGACAGTAGACAGCAGCGGGCAGACAGCACGCAGCCGAGGGCAGACAGCAGACAGCAGAGGGCACACAGGAGAAAGCAGAGGACAGAAAGCAGACAGCAGAAGGCAGACAGCAGACAGCAGACAGCAGAGGGCAGACTGCAGACAGCAGAGGTCAGACAGCAGACAGCAGACAGCAGAGGGCAGGCCGAAGAAGGCCGACAGCAGACAGCAGAGACCACAGGGCAGACAGCAGAGGGTAGAAGGCAGACAGCAGACAGCGGAAGGCTGAGGAGAGACAGCAGGGGCAGAGGGCAGACAGCAGAGGGCAGACAGCAGAGAACATAGGGCATACAGCATAGAGCAGAGGGCTGAGGGCAGACAGCAAAGGGCAGACAGCAGACTGCAGAAGGCAGACAGCGGACAGCAGAGGGCAGAGAGCAGACATCCGAGGACTGACAGCAGAGGTCAAACAGCAGAGGACAAGGGGCAGAGGGCAGAGGGCAGAGAACAGAGGGCGGAGGCAGAGGGCAGACAGCCTACAGCAGACAGCAGAGGGCAGACAGCAGAGGGCAGACAGCAGACAGCCGAGAGCAGAGGGCAGACAGCAGAGACAAGACATCAGACAGCAGAGGGCAGATAGCAGACAACGGAGGCCAGATAGCAGAGGGTAGACAGCAGACATCAGTGGTCAGACAGCAGAGGGCAGTCAGCAGACAGCAGACAGCAGACAGCAGAAGGCAGACTGTATAGGGCAGACAGCAGACAGATGAAGGCAGTCAGCAGAGGGCAGTGGGCAGAGGGCAGAGGGCAGAGGGCAGACAGAAGACAGCAGAGGGCAAACAGTAGAAAGCTGAGGGCAGACAGCAGACAGCATACAGCAGAAAGCAGAGGGCAGACAGCAGACAGCAGCAGGCAGACAGAGAGGGCAGACAGTAGACAGCAGAGGGCAGGCAGCAGACGGCAGACAGCGGACAGCAGAGAGAAGAGGGCAGGCAGCATACAGCATAGGGCAGACAGTAGACAGCAGAGGCCAGGCAGCAGAGGGCAAACGGCACACAGCAGAGGGCCGACAGCAGAGGGCAGAGGGCAGACAGCAGTGGGCAGAGGGCAGACAGCAGAGGGCAGACAGCAGAGAACAGAGGGCATACAGCATAGAGCAGAGGGCTGAGGGCAGACAGCAAAGGGCAGACAGCAGACTGCAGAAGGCAGACAGCGGACAGCAGAGGGCAGAGAGCAGACATCAGAGGACTGACAGCAGAGGTCAAACAGCAGAGGACAAGGGGCAGAGGGCAGAGGGCAGAGGGCGGAGGCAGAGGGCAGACAGCCTACAGCAGACAGCAGAGGGCAGACAGCAGAGGGCAGACAGCAGACAGCCGAGAGCAGAGGGCAGACAGCAGAGACAAGACATCAGACAGCAGAGGGCAGATAGCAGACAACGGAGGCCAGATAGCAGAGGGCAGACAGCAGACATCAGTGGTCAGACAGCAGAGGGCAGTCAGCAGACAGCAGACAGCAGACAGCAGAAGGCAGACTGTATAGGGCAGACAGCAGACAGATGAGGGCAGTCAGCAGAGGGCAGTGGGCAGAGGGCAGAGGGCAGAGGGCAGACAGAAGACAGCAGAGAGCAAACAGTAGAAAGCTGAGGGCAGACAGCAGACAGCATACAGCAGAAAGCAGAGGGCAGACAGCAGACAGCACCAGGCAGACAGAGAGGGCAGACAGTAGACAGCAGAGGGCAGGCAGCAGACGGCAGACAGCGGACAGCAGAGAGAAGAGGGCAGGCAGCATACAGCAGAGGGCAGACAGTAGACAGCAGAGGCCAGGCAGCAGAGGGCAAACGGCACACAGCAGTGGGCCGACAGCAGAAAGCAGAGGGCAGTCAGCAGAGAGCAGACAGCAGACAGCAGACTGCTGAAAGCAGACAGCACACAGCAGAGGGCAGAGAGCAGACAGCAGAAGGCAGACACCCAGGGGCTGACAGCAGACAGCAGAGGGCAGATAGCAGGCAGCAGACAGCAGAGGGCAGACAGCAGACAGCAGACGGCAGACAGCAGACTGCAGAGGGCAGACAGCGGACAGCAGACAGCAGTGGGCAGACAGGAGAGGGCAGAGGGAAGATGGCAGACAGCAGTGGGCAGGAGGCAGACAGCAGAGAGCAGAAGTCAGACAGCAGACCGCAGAGGGCAGACAGCGGACAGCAGACAGCAGACAGCAGAGGGAAAACAGCAGAGGGCAGACAGCAACCATCAGAGGGCAGACAGCAGACAGCAGAGGGCAGACAACAGAGGGCAGACAGCAGACAGCAGAGGGAAGACAACAAAGGTCAGGGGACAGAGGGCAGAAGGCAGGGGGCAAAGGGCATACAGCTGAGGGCAGACAGCAGAGGGAGGAGGGCAGACGACAGACAGCAGAGGGAAGAGGGCAGACAGCAGACAGCAGAGGGCAGACAGCAGACAGCAGAGGGCACACAGCAGACAGCAGAGGGCAGACAGCAGAAAGCAGAGGGCAGACAGCAGACAGCAGAGGGTTGACAGCAGAATGCAGACAGCAGAGGGATGACAGCAGACAGCAGAGGGAAGACAGCTGACAGCAGACAGCAGAGGGCAGGCAGCAGAGGGCAGCCAGCAGGCAGCAGACGGCTGACAGCAGACAGCAGACAGCAGAGGGCAGACAGCAGGTGGTAGAGGGCAGATAGCAGACAGCAGACAGCATAGGGCAGACAGCAGACAGCGGAGGACGGAAAGCAGACAGCAGAAGGCAGACAGCAGACAGCTGAGGGCAGACAGCAGAGGGCAGACTGCCGAGAGCAGACAGCAGAGAAAGACAGCAGACAGCATATAGCAGACGGCAGACTGCAGAGGCAAGACAGCAGAGGGCAGACAACATACAGCAGAGAGCAGACAGCATAGGGCAGAGGGCAGACAATTGTGGGCAGAGGGCAGACAGCAGACAGCAGAGGGCAGACAGCAGACAGCAGAGGGCAGACAGCAAAGGTCAGGGGACAGATGGCAGAAGGCAGGGGGCAATGGGCAGACAGCAGACAGCTGAGGGCAGACAGCAGAGGGCGGAGGGCAGAGGGCAGACAGCAGAGGGAAGAAGGCAGACAGCAGACAGCAGAGGGCAGACAGCAAGCAGCAGACAGCAGAGTTCAGACAGCAGACAGCAGTGGGCAGACAGCAGACAGCAGACAGCAGAGGGCAGACAGAAGAGGGCAGACAGCAGACAGCAAAGAGCAGACAGCAGATGGTAGAGGGCAGACAGCAGACAGTAGAGGGCAGACAGCAGACAGTAGACAGCAGAGGGCAGACAGCACGCAGCCGAGGGCAGACAGCAGATAGCAGACAGCAGACAGCAGAGGGCACACAGGAGAAAGCAGAGGACAGAAAGCAGACAGCAGAAGGCAGACAGCAGACAGCAGACAGCAGAGGGCAGACTGCAGACAGCAGAGGTCAGACAGCAGACAGCAGACAGCAGAGGGCAGGCCGAAGAAGGCCGACAGCAGACAGCAGAGACCACAGGGCAGACAGCAGAGGGTAGAAGGCAGACAGCAGACAGCGGAAGGCTGAGGAGAGACAGCAGGGGCAGAGGGCAGACAGCAGAGGGCAGACAGCAGAGAACATAGGGCATACAGCATAGAGCAGAGGGCTGAGGGCAGACAGCAAAGGGCAGACAGCAGACTGCAGAAGGCAGACAGCGGACAGCAGAGGGCAGAGAGCAGACATCAGAGGACTGACAGCAGAGGTCAAACAGCAGAGGACAAGGGGCAGAGGGCAGAGGGCAGAGGGCGGAGGCAGAGGGCAGACAGCCTACAGCAGACAGCAGAGGGCAGACAGCAGAGGGCAGACAGCAGACAGCCGAGAGCAGAGGGCAGACAGCAGAGACAAGACATCAGACAGCAGAGGGCAGATAGCAGACAACGGAGGCCAGATAGCAGAGGGTAGACAGCAGACATCAGTGGTCAGACAGCAGAGGGCAGTCAGCAGACAGCAGACAGCAGACAGCAGAAGGCAGACTGTATAGGGCAGACAGCAGACAGATGAGGGCAGTCAGCAGAGGGCAGTGGGCAGAGGGCAGAGGGCAGACAGAAGACAGCAGAGGGCAAACAGTAGAAAGCTGAGGGCAGACAGCAGACAGCATACAGCAGAAAGCAGAGGGCAGACAGCAGACAGCAGCAGGCAGACAGAGAGGGCAGACAGTAGACAGCAGAGGGCAGGCAGCAGACGGCAGACAGCGGACAGCAGAGAGAAGAGGGCAGGCAGCATACAGCAGAGGGCAGACAGTAGACAGCAGAGGCCAGGCAGCAGAGGGCAAACGGCACACAACAGAGGGCCGACAGCAGACAGCAGAGGGCAGTCAGCAGAGAGCAGACAGCAGACAGCAGACTGCTGAAAGCAGACAGCACACAGCAGAGGGCAGAGAGCAGACAGCAGAAGGCAGACACCCAGGGGCTGACAGCAGACAGCAGAGGGCAGATAGCAGGCAGCAGACAGCAGAGGGCAGACAGCAGACAGCAGACAGCAGAGGGCAGACAGCAGACTGCAGAAGGCACACAGCAGACAGCAGACAGCAGTGGGCAGACAGCAGAGGGCAGAGGGAAGATGGCAGACAGCAGTGGGCAGGAGGCAGACAGCAGAGAGCAGAAGTCAGACAGCAGACCGCAGAGGGCAGACAGCGGACAGCAGACAGCAGACAGCAGAGGGAAAACAGCAGAGGGCAGACAGCAACCATCAGAGGGCAGACAGCAGACAGCAGAGGGCAGACAACAGAGGGCAGACAGCAGACAGCAGAGGGAAGACAACAAAGGTCAGGGGACAGAGGGCAGAAGGCAGGGGGCAAAGGGCATACAGCTGAGGGCAGACAGCAGAGGGAGGAGGGCAGACGACAGACAGCAGAGGGAAGAGGGCAGACAGCAGACAGCAGAGGGCAGACAGCAGACAGCAGAGGGCACACAGCACACAGCAGAGGGCAGACAGCAGAAAGCAGAGGGCAGACAGCAGACAGCAGAGGGCTGACAGCAGAATGCAGACAGCAGAGGGATGACAGCAGACAGCAGAGGGAAGACAGCTGACAGCAGACAGCAGAGGGCAGACAGCAGAGGGCAGCCAGCAGGCAGCACACGGCTGACAGCAGACAGCAGACAGCAGAGGGCAGACAGCAGATGGTAGAGGGCAGATAGCAGACAGCAGACAGCATAGGGCAGACGGCAGACAGCGGAGGACGGAAAGCAGAAAGCAGAAGGCAGACAGCAGACAGCAGAGGGCAGACTGCAGACAGCAGAGGTCAGACAGCGGACAGCAGACAGCAGAGGGCAGACAGAAGAGGGCAGACAGCAGACAGCAGAGACCACAGGGCAGACAGCAGAAGGCAGATGGCAGACAGAAGACAGCGTCAGGCAGAGGGCAGACAGCAGGGGGCCGAGGGCAGACAGCAGAAGGTAGACAGCAGAGAACAGAGGGCATACAGCATAGAGCAGAGGGCTGAGGGCAGACAGCAAGGGGCAGACAGCAGACTGCAGAAGGCAGACAGCGGACAGCAGAGGGCAGAGAGCAGACATCAGAGGGCAGACAGCAGAGGGCAAACAGCAGAGGACAAGGGGCAGAGGGCAGAGGGTAGAGGGCGGAGGGGAGAGGGCAGACAGCCTACAGCAGGCAGCAGAGGGCAGACACCAGAGGGCAGACAGCAGACAGCCGAGAGCAGAGGGCAGACAGCAGAGACAAGACATCAGACAGCAGAGGGCAGACAGCAGACAACGGAGGCCAGACAGCAGAGGGCAGACTGCAGACAGCAGAGGTCAGACAGCAGAGGGCAGAGGGCAGTCAGCAGACAGCTGAAAGCAGACAGCAGACGGCAGACAGTAGAGGGCAGACAGCAGACAGATGAGGGCAGTCAGCAGAGTTCAGGGGGCAGAGTGCAGAGGGCCGTGGGTAGACAGAAGACAGCAGAGGGCAAACAGTAGAAAGCTGAGGGCGGACAGCAGACAGCATACAGCAGAAAGCAGAGGGCAGACAGCACACAGCAGTGGGAAGACAGCAGACTGCAGACAGCAGAGGGCAGACAGAAGACGGCAGACAGCTGACAGCAGAGTGCAGGAAGCAGACGGCAGACAGCAGACAGCAGACAGCAGAGAGCAGAGGGCAGACAGCATACACCAGAGGGCAGACAGTAGACAACAGAGGCCAGGTAGCAGAGGGCAAACAGCAGACAGCATTGGGCAGAGAGCAGAGGGCAGAGGGCAGACAGCAGAGGGGAGACAGCAGACAGCAGACAGCAGATGGCAGACAGCAGAGAGCAGAGAGAAGAGGGCATACAGCATACAGCAGAGGGCAGACAGAAGACATTAGAGGCCAGGCAGCAGAGGACTAACAGCACACAGCAGAGGGCCGACAGCAGAGGGCAGAGGGCAGACACCAGAGGGAAGAGTGCAGACAGCAGACAGCAGAGGGCAGAGAGCAGACAGCATACAGGAGACAACAAGGGGCTGACAGCAGACAGCAGAGGGCAGATAGCAGGCAGCAGACAGCAGAGGGCAGACAGCAGACAGCAGACAACAGGCAGCAGACAGCAGGCAGCAGGGGGCAGACAGCAGACTGCAGTGGGCAAACAGCAGACAGCAGACAGCAGACAGCAGTGGGCAGACAGCAGAGGGCAGAGGGAAGATGGCAGACAACAGTGGGCAGGAGGCAGACAGCAGAGAGCAGAGGACTGACAGCAGACCGCAGAGGGCAGACAGCGGACAGCAGACAGCAGACAGCAGAGGGAAAACAGCAGAGGGCAGACAGGAACCATCAGAGGGCAGGCAGCAGACAGCAGAGGGCAGACAGCAGACAGCAGAGTTCTGACAGCAGACAGCAGAGGGCAGACAGCAGAAAGCAGAGGGCAGACAGCAGACAGCAGAGGGCTGACAGCAGACAGCAGAGGGATGACAGCAGACAGAAGAGGGCAGACAGCTGACAGCAGTCAGCAGAGGGCAGACAGCAGAGGGCAGCCAGCAGACATCAGACGGCAGACAGGAGACAGCAGACAGCAGAGGGCAGACTGGAGATGGTAGAGGGCAGATAGCAGACAGCAGACAGCAGAGGGAACACAGAAGACAGCAGAGGACAGAAAGCAGACAGTAGAAGGCAGACGGCAAACAGCAGAGAGCCGACTGCAGACAGCAGGGGTCAGACAGCAGACAGCAGAGTGCAGACAGAAGAGGGCAGACAGCAGACAGCAGAGACCACAGGGCAGACAGCAGAGGTGAGAAGGCAGACAGAAGACAGCGGCAGGCAGAGGGCAGACAGCAGGGGGAAGAGGGCAGACAGCAGAGGGTATACAGCAGAGAACAGAGGGCATACAGCATAGAGCAGAGGGCTGAGGGCAGACAGCAAGGGGCAGACAGCAGACTGCAGAAGGCAGACAGCGGACAGCAGAGGTCAGAGAGCAGACATCACAGGGCATACAGCAGAGGGCCAACAGCAGAGGTCAAGGGGCAGAGGGCAGAGGGCAGAGGGCGGAGAGCAGAGGGCAGACAGCCTACAGCAGACAGCAGGGGGCAGACACCAGAGGGCAGACAGCAGACAGCCGAGAGCAGATGGCAGACAGCAGAGACAAGACATCAGACAGCAGAGGGCAGACAGCAGACAACGGAGGCCAGAAAGCAGAGGGCAGACAGCAGACAGCAGAGGTCACACAGCAGAGGGCAGAGGGCAGTCAGCAGACAGCAGTCAGCAGACGGCAGACAGTAGAGGGCAGACAGCAAACAGATGAGGACAGTCCGCAGAGGGCAGGGGGCAGAGGGCAGTGGGCAGTGGGCAGACAGAAGACAGCAGAGGGCAAACAGTAGAAAGCTGAGGGCAGACAGCAGACAGCATACAGCTGAAAGCAGATGGCAGACAGCAGACAGCAGTGGGTAGACAGTATACATCAGAGGGCAGACAGTAGACAGCAGAGGCCAGGTAGCAGAAGGCAAACAGCAGACAGCAGAGGGCAGAGAGCAGAGGGCAGACAGCAGAGAGCAGAAAGCAGACAACAGAGGGCAGTCAGCAGAGAGCAGACAGCAGACTGCAGACTGCAGGCAGCAGACAGCACACAGCAGAGGGCAGAAAGCAGACAGCAGACACCAAGGGGCTGACAGCAGACAGCAGAGGGCAGAGAGCAGACAACGGAGGCCAGACAACAAAGGGCAGACAGCAGTCAACAGAGGTCAGACAGCAGAGGGCAGAGGGCAGTCAGCAGACAGATGAGGGCAGTCAGCAGAGGGCAGGGGGCAGAGGGCAGAGGGCAGAGGGCAGACAACAGACAACAGAGGGCAGACAGCAGACAGCAGACAGCAGAGGGCAGACAGCAGACTGCAGAGGTCAGACAGCAGACAGCAGACAGCAGAGGGCAGACAGCAGACTGCAGAGGGCTGACAGCAGACAGCAGTGGGCAGACTGCAGAGGGCAGAGGGAAGATGGCAGACAGCAGTGGGCAGGAGGCAGACAGCAGAGAGCAGACAGCAGAGAACAGACAGCAGACAGCAGAGGGCAGACAGCGGAAAGCAGACAGCAGACAGCAGAGGGAAAACAGCAGAGGGTATTGAGCAGAAAGCGGAGAAAAGACTGCAGAGGGCAGACAGCAGACAGCAGAGGGCACACAGCAGAAGACAGACAGCGGAGAGCAGACAGCAGAGGGCAGACAGCAGACAGCAGACAGCAGAGGGCACACGGCGGACAGCAGAGGGCAGACAGCAGACAGCTGAGGGCAGACAGCAGACAGCTGACAGCAGAGGGCAGACATCAGCAGCAGAGGGCAGACAGAAGAGTGCAGACTGCAGAAAGCACAGAGCAGAAGGCAGTCAGCAGAGGACAGAGGGAAGACAGCAGAGAGCAGAGGGCAGAGGGCAGACCGCAGAGGTCAGAGGGGAGACAGCAGACGGCATAAGGCAGACAAAAGACAGCAGAGGGCAGACAGCAGAGTGCAGAGGGCAGACAGCAGAGGGCAGACAACAGAGGGCAGACAGCAGACAGCAGGCAGATAACAGCAGTGGGCAGACAGCGGAGGGCAGACAGCAGACAGCATAGGGCAGACAGCATAGGGCAGACAGCAGAGGGCAGGTGGCAGAGGGAAGAGGGTAGAGGATAGAAGGCAGAGGGCAGACAGCAGTCAGCAGCATACACCAGACAGCTGAGGGCAGACAGCTGAGGCCAGACAGCAGAGGGCAGCCAGCAGACAGCTGACGGCAGACAGCAGACAGCAGACAGCAGAGGGCAGACAGCAGACAGTAGACAGCAGAGGGCAGACAGCACGCAGCCGTGGGCAGACAGCAGATAGCAGACAGCAGACAGCAGAGGGCACACATCAGACAGCAGAGGACAAAAAGCAGACAGCAGAAGGCAGACAGCAGACAGCAGTCAGGTGAGGGCAGACTGCAGACAGCAGAGGTCAGACAGCAGACATCAGAGGCAGACCGAAGAGGGCGCACAGCAGACACCAGAGACCACAGGGCAGACAGCAGAGGGCAGAAGGCAGACAGCAGACAGCGGAAGGCAGAGGGCAGACAGCAGGGGGCAGAGGGTAGACAGCAGAGGGTAGACAGCAGAGAACAGAGGGCGTACAGCATAGAGCAGAGAGCTGAGGGCAGACAGCAAATGGCAGACAGCAGACTGCAGAAGGCAGACAGCGGACAGCAGAGGGCAGAGACCAGACATCAGAGGACAGAGAGCAGAGGTCAAACAGCAGAGGACAAGGAGCATAGGGCAGAGGGCAGTGGGCGGAGGGCAGAGGGCAGACAGCCTACAGCAGGACAGCAGAGGGCGGACAGCAGAGGGCAGACAGCAGACATCCGAGAGCAGAGGGCAGACTGCAGAGACAAGACATCAGACAGCAGAGGGCAGACAGCAGACAACGGAGGCCAGAAAGCAGAGGACAGACAGCAGACATCAGAGTTCAGACAGCAGAGGTCAGGTGGCAGACAGAAGACAGCAGAAGGCAAACAGTAGAAAGCTAAGAGCAGACAGCCGACAGCAACCAGCAGAAAGCAGAGGGCAGACAGCACACAGCAGTGGGCAGACAGCAGACAGCAGACAGCTGAAGGCAGACAGTAGAGGGCAGACAGCAGACAGATGAGGGCAGTCAGCATAGGGCAGGGGCAGAGGGCAGAGAGCAGAGGGCAGCCAGAAGACAGCAGAGGGCATACAGCAGAAAGCAGAGGGCAGACAGCAGACAGCAGTGGGCAGACAGCAGACAGCAGAGGGCAGACAGAAAACGGCAGACAGCAGACAGCAGAGGGCAGGCAGAAGTCGGCAGACAGCAGACAGCACAGAGCAGAGGGCAGACTGCATACACCAGAGGGCAGACAGTAGACAACAGAGGCCAGGTAGCAGAGGGGAGAGGGCAGACAGCAGACAGCAGATGGCAGACAGCAGAGAGTAGAAAGCAGACAACAGAGGGCAGTCAGCTGAGAGCAGACAGCAGACTGCAGACAGCAGACAGCACACAGAAGAGGGCAGAGAGCAGACAGCAGACACCAAGGGGCTGACAGCAGACAGCAGAGGGCAGATAGTAGGCAGCAGACAGCAGAGGGCAGACAGCAGACAGCAGACAACAGACAGCAGACAACAGACAGCAGAGGGCAGACAGCAGACAGCAGACAGCAGAGGGCAGACAGCAGACTGCAGAGGGCAAACAGCAGACAGCAGACAGCAGTGGGCAGACAGCAGAGGGCAGAAGGAAGAAGGCAGACAGCAGTAGGCAGGAGGCAGACAGCTGAGAGCAGAGGACAGACAGCAGACAGCAGAGGGCACACAGCGGAGAGTAGACAGCAGACAGCAGAGGGAAAACAGCAGAGGGCATAGAGCAGACAGCGGACAAAAGACAGCAGAGGGCAGACAGCAGACAGCAGAAAGTAAAAGGCATACAGCAGACAGCAGAAGGCACACAGCAGACAGCAGAGGGCAGACAGCAGAGTGCAGTGGGCTGACAGCTGACAGCAGACAGCATTGGGCAGTCTGCAGAGGGCAGCGGGGAGGGGGCAGACAGCAGTGGGCAGGGGGCAGACATCAGATAGCAGACAGCAGAGGGCAGACAGCAGACAGCAAAGAACTGACAACAGACAGCAGATGGAAGACAGCAGACATCAGAGGGCACACAGCAGATAACAGAGGGAATACAGCAGAGGGCATAGAGCAGAATGCAGACAACAGACAGCAGAGGGCAGACAGCTGACAGCAAACCGCAGAGGGCAGACTGAAGAGGGCAGGCTGCAGACAGCAGAGAGCAGAAGGCAGTCAGCAGCGGGCAGGGGGCAAAGGGCAGAGGGAAGGGGGCAGAGGGAAAACAGCAGACGGCAGACAGCACAGGGCAGACAGCAGACAGCAGATTGCAGAGGATATACAGCAGAGGGCAGAGGGCAGACAGCAGACAGCACAGGGCAGACAGCAGACAGCAAACGGCAAAGGGCAGACAGCAGAGGGCAGACAGCAGATAGGAGGGGGCAGACAGAAGAGGGCAGACAGCAGACAAAAGAGGGCAGGCAGCAGAGGGCAGACAGCAGACAGCAGAGGGCAGACAGCGGAATGCAGACAGCAGACAGCAGAGGGAAAACAGCAGGAGGCATAGAGCAGACAGTGGACAAAAGACAGCAGAGGGCATACAGCAGACAGCAGTGGGCAGACAGCAGACAGCAGACAGCAGAGGGCAGACAGCAGACAGCGGAGGGCAGACAGCAGTCAGCAGACAGCAGAGGGCAGACAGCAGACAACAGAGAGCAGACAGCATACAGCAGAGGGCAGACAGCAGACAGCAGAGGGCAGACAGCAGACAGCAGACAGCAGACAGCAGAGGGCGGACAGGAGAGGGCAGACTGCAGAGGGCAAACAGCAGACATCAGAGAGCAGACAGCAGAGGGAAGACAGCAGACAGAGGAGGGCACACAGCAGACAGCAGAGCGTAGACAGCAGACAGCATGCAGCAGTGGGCAGACAGCAGAGGGCAGACAGCAGACAGCAGAGGACAGTCAGCAGACAGCAGAGGGCAGACAACAGACAGCAGAGGGAAGACAGCAGACAGCAGAAGGCAGACAGCAGACAGCAGTCAGCAGTGGGCAGACTGCAGAGGGCAGACGGCAGACTGCAGACAGCAGAGCGCAGACAGCAGACAGCAGAGGGCAGAGGGCAGTGGGCAGACAGCAGACAGCAAAAGGAAGACAGCAGACAGCTGAGGGCAGACAGCAGACAGCTGACAGCCGGGGGCAGACAGCAGACGGCAGAGGGCAGAAAGTGGACAGCAGAGGGCAGACAGCAGAGGGCAGACGGCAGACAGCAGAGGGCAGAGAGCAGACAGCAGAGGGCAGAACTCAGACCGCAGACAGCAGAGGGCAGACAGCAGAGGAAAGACAGCAGAGGGCAGACAGCAGACAGCAGAGGGCAGACAGCAGACTGCAGAGTGCGGAGGGTAGACAGCAGTCAGCAGACAACAGAGGGCAGACAGCAGAGGGCAGATAGCAGACAGCAGAGGGCAGACAGCAGAGAGCAGAGGTCAGAGGGCAGACAGCAGATAGCAGAAGGAAGACAGCAGACAGCTGAGGGCAGAGAGCAGACAGCTGACAGCATGGGGCAGACAGCAGACAGCTGATAGCAGTGGGCTGACAGCAGACAGCAGAGGGCAGACAGAAGAGGGAAGAGGACACAAAACAGAGAGCAGAAGGCATAGGGCAAACAGCAGAGGGCAGAAAGAAGACCGCAGAGGGCAGACAGAAGAGGGCAGACTGCAGACATCAGAGAGCAGAGGGCAGACAGCAAACAGCAGAGGGCAGACAGCAGACAGCAGAGGGCAGAGGGCAGACAGCAGAGGGCAGCTGGAAGACAGCAGAGGGCAGACAGCAGAGGGCAAAGGGCAGGGGGAAGACAGCAGAAAGCAGAGAACAGACAGCAGAGAGTCGACAGCAGACAGCAGAGGGCAGTCAGCAGAGGGCAGGGGACAGAGGGCAGGGAGCAGACAGCAGACAGCAGACAGCAGAGGGCAGATAGCAGAGGGTAGACAGCAGACAGCAGAGAGCAGAGGGCAGACAGCAAACAGCAGACGGCAGACAGCAGACAGCAGATAGCAGACAGCAGAGTGCAGACAGAAGACAGCAGACAGCACACAGCAGAGGGCAGACAGCAGAGAGCAGACAGCAGAGGGCAGAAAGCAGACAGAACAGCAGACAGTAGAGGGCAGATAGCACACTGCAGAGGGCACACAACAGACAGCAGACAGCATACAGCAGTGGGCAGACAGCAGAGCACAGACAACAGACAGCAGAGGGCAGACAGCAGAGGAAAGACATGAGACAGAGGAGGACAGACACCAGACAGAAGACAGCAGAGGGCAGACAGCAGAGGGCAGACAGCAGAGGGCAGACAGCAGTCAACAGCAGGCAGACAGCAGACAGCAGAGGGCAGACAGGAGACAGCAGACAGCAGAGGGCAGACAACAGACAGCAGACAGCAGAGGGCAGACAGCAGACAGCAGACAGCAGAGGGCAGACAGCAGACAGCAGAGAGTAGACAGCATAGGGCAGACAGCAGAGGGCAGACAGAAGACAGCAGACGGCAGTCAGCAGACAGCAGAGGGCAGACAGCAGACAGCAGAGGGAATACAGCACACAGCAGACAGAAAAGGGCAGACAGCAGACAACAGAGGGCAGAACGAAGACAGCAGGGGACAGACAGCTGACAGCAGTAGGCAGACAGCAGACAGTAGACAGCAGAGTGCAGACAGCAGACTGCCGAGTGCAGACAGCAGACAGCAGAGGGCACACAGCTGACAGCAGAGGGCAGAAAGCAGACAGCAGAGGGCAGACAGCAGACAGTAGACAGCATAGGTCAGACAGCAGAGGGCAGACAGAAGACAGCAGAGAGCAGTCAGCAGACAGCAGAGGGCAGACAGCAGACAGCAGAGGGAAGACAGCAGACAGCAGACAGCAAAAGGCAGACAGCAGACAACAGAGGGCAGACAGGAGACAGCAGGGACAGACAGCTGACAGCAGTAGGCAGACAGCAGACAGCAGAGGGATGATGACAGAGGGCAGAAAGCAGAAAGCAGAGGGCAGCCAGCAGACAGCATACAGCAGAGGGCAGACCACAGACAGCAGAGGTCAGACAGCAGACAGCAGAGGGCAGACATAAGAGGGCAGACAGCAGATAGCAGAGACCAAAAGGCAGACAGCAGAGGGCAGAAGGCAAAAAATAAAAGCAGAAGGCAGAGGGCAGACATTAGAGGCCAGACATCAGAGGCCAGACAGAAGAGGCCAGACAGCAGAGGGCAGACAGAAGACAGCAGAGGACAGTCAGCAGACAGCAGAGGGCAGACAGCAGACAGCAGAGGGCAGACTGCAGAGGGCTGACGGCAGACTGCAGCCAGCAGAGGGCAGACAGCAGACAGCAGAGAGCAGAGGGCAGTGGGCAGACAGCAGACAGCAGAGGGCAGACAGCAGACAGCAGAGAGCAGAGGTCAGAGGGCAGACAGCAAACGGCAGAGAGCAGAGGGCAGTGGGCAGACAGCTGACAGCAGGGGGCAGACTGCAGACAGCTGACAGCAGTAGGCAGACAGCAGACAGCAGAGGGCAAACAGAAGAGGACAGACTGCAGACAGCAGAGAGCAGAGGGCATTCAGCAGAGGGAAGAGTGCACACAACAGAGAACAGAAAGCAGAGGGCAGACAGCAGAGGGCAGAAATAATTCAGCAGAGGGCAGACAGCAGAGGGTATTAGGCAGAGTGTAGACAGCACACAGCGGACAACGTAGGGCAGACAGAAGAGGGAAGACAGCAGATAACATAGGGCAGACAGCAGAGGTCAGGGGGCAGAGGGCAGTGGGCAGGGGGCAGAGGGAAGACAGCATACAGCAGAGGGCAGACTGCAGGCAGCACAGGGCAGACAGGTGACAGCAGAGTTCAGACAGCAATCAGCAAATGTCAGAGGGCAGACAGCAGACAGCAGAGGGCAGACAGAAGACAGCAGACAGCAGAGGGCAGACAACAGACAGCAGACAGCAGAGGGCAGACAGCAGACAGCAGAGGGCAGACAGCAGACAGCAGACAGCAGACAGTAGACAGCATAGGTCAGATAGCAGAGGGCGGACGGAAGACAGCAGAAGGCAGTCAGCAGACAGCAGAGGGCAGACAGCAGACAGCAGACAGCATACAGCAGAGGGCAGACAGCAGACAGCAGAGGGCAGACAGCAGACAGAGGAGGGCCGGCAGCAGGAGGCAGACAGCAGAGGGCAGAAAGCAGACAGCAAAGGCAGCCAGCAGACAGCAGACAGCAGAGGGCAGACAGTAGACAGCAGAGGTCAGACAGCAGACAGCAGAGGGCAGACAGAAGAGGGCAGACAGCAGATAGCAGAGGGATGACGGCAGAGGGCAGACAGCAGAAAGCAGAGGGCATACAGAAGACAGAATGGGGCAGACAGCAGTCAGCAGACGGCAGACCGCAGGCAGCAGAGGACAGACAGCAGATAGCAGAGGGCAGACAGGAGAAAGCAAACAGCAGAGGGCAGACAGAAGACAGTAGACAGCAGAGGGCACACAGCAGAACAGCAGAGGGCAGAAAGCAGAAAGCAGAGGGCAGACAGCAGACAGCCGAGTTCAGACAGCAGACAGCAGAGGTCAGACAACAGACAGTAGAGGGCAGACAGCAGAGCGCAGACAGCAGAGGGCAGAGGGCAGACAGTAGATGGCAGACAGCAGAGGCCAGACAGAAGGGGGCAGACAGTAGAGAACAGAGGGCAGACAGCATATGCAGAGGGCAGAGGGCAGACAGCAGAGGGCAGACAGTAGATGGCAGACAGCAGAGGGCAGACAGCAGACAGCAGAGGACAGTCAGCAGACAGCAGAGGTCAGACAACAGACAGCAGAGGGAAGACAGCAGACAGCAGAGGGCTGACAGCAGACAGCAGACAGCAGAGGGCAGACTGCAGAGCTCAGACGGCAGACTGCAGGCAGCAGGGGGCAGACAGCAGACAGCAGAGAGCAGAGGTCAGTGGGCAGACAGCAGACAGCAGAAGGCAGACAGCAGACAGCTGAGGGCATTCAGCAGACACGTGACAGCAAGGGGCAGACAGCAGACGGCAGTGGGCAGACAGCAGAAGGCAGATAGCAGAGGGAAGATGGCTGACAGCAGAGGGCAGACAGCATACAGCAGGGGCAGACATCAGACCGCAGACAGCAGAGATCAGACATCAGAGGGAAGACAGCAGAGGGCAGACAGCAGAGGGCAGACAGCAGACAGCAGACATCGGAGGGCAGACAGCAGAGAGCAGAGGTCAGAGGGCAGACAGCAGATAGCAGAAAGCAGACAGCAGACAGCTTAGGGCAGAGAGCAGACAGCTGACAGCAGGGGGCAGACAGCAGTCAGCTGACAGCAGTGGCCAGTCAGCAGACAGCAGAGGGCAGACAGAAGAGGGCAGACTGCAGACAGCAGAGAGCAGAGGGCAGTCAGCAGAGGGAAGAGGGCACACAACAGAGAGCAGAAGGCAGAGATCAGACAGCAGAGGGCAGAAAGAAGACAGCAGAAGGCAGACAGCACAGGGCATTGGGCAGAGGGAAGACAGCACACAGCGGACAACATTGGGCAGACAGAATAGGAAAGACAGCAGATATCATAGAGCAGACAGCAGAGGGCAAGGGGCAGAGGGCAATGGGCAGGGGGTAGAGGGAAGACAGCATACAGCAGAGGGCAGACTGCAGGCAGCAGAAGGCAGACAGCTGACAGCAGAGTTCAGACAGCAGTCAGCAGACGGTAGAGGGCAGACAGCAGACAGCAGAGGGCACACAGAAGAGGGCAGGCTGCAGACAGCAGAGAGTAGAGGTTAGACAGCAAACAGCAGAGGGCAGACAGCAGAGGACAGAGGGCAGACAGCAGAGGGCAGACAGCAGACAGCAGAGGACAGCCAGCAGACAGCAGAGGGCAGACAACAGACAGCAGAGGGAAGACAGCAGACAGCAGACAGCAGAAGGCAGACAGCAGACAGCAGTCAGCAGTGGGCACACTGCAGAGGGCAGACGGCAGACTGCAGACAGCAGAGCGCAGACAGCAGACAGCAGAGAGCAGAGGGCAGTGGGCAGACAGCAGACTGCAGAGTGCGGAGGGTAGACAGCAGTCAGCAGACAGCAGAGGGCAGACAACAGAGGGCAGATAGCAGACAGCAGAGGGCAGACAGCAGACAGCAGACAGCAGAGAGCTGAGGTCAGAGGGCAGACAGCAGATAGCAGAAGGCAGACAGCAGACAGCTGAGGGCAGAGAGCAGACAGCGGACAGCAGGGGGCAGACAGCAGACACCTGACAGCAGTGGGCAGACAGCAGACAGCAGAGGGCAGACAGAAGAGGGAAGAGGGCACACAACAGAGAGCAGAAGGCAGATGGCAAACAGCAGAGGGCAGAAAGAAGACAGCAGAGGGCAGACAGAAGAGGGCAGACTGCAGACAGCAGAGAGCAGAGGGCAGACAGCAAACAGCAGAGGGCAGACAGCAGACAGCAGAGGGCAGAGGGCAGACAGCAGAGGGCAGCGGGAAGACAGCAGAGGGCAGACAGCAGAGGGCAAAGGGCAGAGGGAAGTCAGCAGACAGCAGAGAACAGACAGCAGAGAGTCGACAGCAGACAGCAGAGGGCAGGCAGCAGAGGGCAGGGGACAGAGGGCAGACGGAAGTGTCAGAAGGCAGAGGGCAGAGGACAGAGGGCAGGGAGCAGACAGCAGACAGCAGACAGCGGAGGGCAGACAGCAGAGGGTAGACAGCAGACAGCAGAGAGCAGAGGTCAGACAGCAAACAGCAGACGGCAGACAGCAGACAGCAGATAGCAGGCAGCAGAGTGCAGACAGAAGACAGCTGACAGCACACAGCAGAGGACAGACAGCAGAGAGCGGACAGCAGAGGGCAGAAAGCAGATAGCAGAGGGCACACAGCAGACAGCAGACAGCAGAGGGCAGAGTGCAGACAGCAGACAGCAGACAGTAGAGGGCAGATAGCACACTGCAGAGGGCACACAACAGACAGCAGACAGCAGACTGCAGTGGGCAGACTGCAGACCACAGACAACAGACAGCAGAGGGCAGACAGCTGACAGCAAACCGCAGAGGGCAGACTGAAGAGGGCAGGCTGCAGACAGCAGAGAGCAGAAGGCAGTCAGCAGCGGGCAGGGGGCAAAGGGCAGAGGGAAGGGGGCAGAGGGAAAACAGCAGACGGCAGACAGCACAGGGCAGACAGCAGACAGCAGATTGCAGAGGATATACAGCAGAGGGCAGAGGGCAGACAGCAGACAGCACAGGGCAGACAGCAGACAGCAAACGGCAAAGGGCAGACAGCAGAGGGCAGACAGCAGATAGGAGGGGGCAGACAGAAGAGGGCAGACAGCAGACAAAAGAGGGCAGGCAGCAGAGGGCAGACAGCAGACAGCAGAGGGCAGACAGCGGAATGCAGACAGCAGACAGCAGAGGGAAAACAGCAGGAGGCATAGAGCAGACAGTGGACAAAAGACAGCAGAGGGCATACAGCAGACAGCAGTGGGCAGACAGCAGACAGCAGACAGCAGAGGGCAGACAGCAGACAGCGGAGGGCAGACAGCAGTCAGCAGACAGCAGAGGGCAGACAGCAGACAACAGAGAGCAGACAGCATACAGCAGAGGGCAGACAGCAGACAGCAGAGGGCAGACAGCAGACAGCAGACAGCAGACAGCAGAGGGCGGACAGGAGAGGGCAGACTGCAGAGGGCAAACAGCAGACATCAGAGAGCAGACAGCAGAGGGAAGACAGCAGACAGAGGAGGGCACACAGCAGACAGCAGAGCGTAGACAGCAGACAGCATGCAGCAGTGGGCAGACAGCAGAGGGCAGACAGCAGACAGCAGAGGACAGTCAGCAGACAGCAGAGGGCAGACAACAGACAGCAGAGGGAAGACAGCAGACAGCAGAAGGCAGACAGCAGACAGCAGTCAGCAGTGGGCAGACTGCAGAGGGCAGACGGCAGACTGCAGACAGCAGAGCGCAGACAGCAGACAGCAGAGGGCAGAGGGCAGTGGGCAGACAGCAGACAGCAAAAGGAAGACAGCAGACAGCTGAGGGCAGACAGCAGACAGCTGACAGCCGGGGGCAGACAGCAGACGGCAGAGGGCAGAAAGTGGACAGCAGAGGGCAGACAGCAGAGGGCAGACGGCAGACAGCAGAGGGCAGAGAGCAGACAGCAGAGGGCAGAACTCAGACCGCAGACAGCAGAGGGCAGACAGCAGAGGAAAGACAGCAGAGGGCAGACAGCAGACAGCAGAGGGCAGACAGCAGACTGCAGAGTGCGGAGGGTAGACAGCAGTCAGCAGACAAAAGAGGGCAGACAGCAGAGGGCAGATAGCAGACAGCAGAGGGCAGACAGCAGAGAGCAGAGGTCAGAGGGCAGACAGCAGATAGCAGAAGGAAGACAGCAGACAGCTGAGGGCAGAGAGCAGACAGCTGACAGCATGGGGCAGACAGCAGACAGCTGATAGCAGTGGGCTGACAGCAGACAGCAGAGGGCAGACAGAAGAGGGAAGAGGACACAAAACAGAGAGCAGAAGGCATAGGGCAAACAGCAGAGGGCAGAAAGAAGACCGCAGAGGGCAGACAGAAGAGGGCAGACTGCAGACATCAGAGAGCAGAGGGCAGACAGCAAACAGCAGAGGGCAGACAGCAGACAGCAGAGGGCAGAGGGCAGACAGCAGAGGGCAGCTGGAAGACAGCAGAGGGCAGACAGCAGAGGGCAAAGGGCAGGGGGAAGACAGCAGAAAGCAGAGAACAGACAGCAGAGAGTCGACAGCAGACAGCAGAGGGCAGTCAGCAGAGGGCAGGGGACAGAGGGCAGGGAGCAGACAGCAGACAGCAGACAGCAGAGGGCAGATAGCAGAGGGTAGACAGCAGACAGCAGAGAGCAGAGGGCAGACAGCAAACAGCAGACGGCAGACAGCAGACAGCAGATAGCAGACAGCAGAGTGCAGACAGAAGACAGCAGACAGCACACAGCAGAGGGCAGACAGCAGAGAGCAGACAGCAGAGGGCAGAAAGCAGACAGAACAGCAGACAGTAGAGGGCAGATAGCACACTGCAGAGGGCACACAACAGACAGCAGACAGCATACAGCAGTGGGCAGACAGCAGAGCACAGACAACAGACAGCAGAGGGCAGACAGCAGAGGAAAGACATGAGACAGAGGAGGACAGACACCAGACAGAAGACAGCAGAGGGCAGACAGCAGAGGGCAGACAGCAGAGGGCAGACAGCAGTCAACAGCAGGCAGACAGCAGACAGCAGAGGGCAGACAGGAGACAGCAGACAGCAGAGGGCAGACAACAGACAGCAGACAGCAGAGGGCAGACAGCAGACAGCAGACAGCAGAGGGCAGACAGCAGACAGCAGAGAGTAGACAGCATAGGGCAGACAGCAGAGGGCAGACAGAAGACAGCAGACGGCAGTCAGCAGACAGCAGAGGGCAGACAGCAGACAGCAGAGGGAATACAGCACACAGCAGACAGAAAAGGGCAGACAGCAGACAACAGAGGGCAGAACGAAGACAGCAGGGGACAGACAGCTGACAGCAGTAGGCAGACAGCAGACAGTAGACAGCAGAGTGCAGACAGCAGACTGCCGAGTGCAGACAGCAGACAGCAGAGGGCACACAGCTGACAGCAGAGGGCAGAAAGCAGACAGCAGAGGGCAGACAGCAGACAGTAGACAGCATAGGTCAGACAGCAGAGGGCAGACAGAAGACAGCAGAGAGCAGTCAGCAGACAGCAGAGGGCAGACAGCAGACAGCAGAGGGAAGACAGCAGACAGCAGACAGCAAAAGGCAGACAGCAGACAACAGAGGGCAGACAGGAGACAGCAGGGACAGACAGCTGACAGCAGTAGGCAGACAGCAGACAGCAGAGGGATGATGACAGAGGGCAGAAAGCAGAAAGCAGAGGGCAGCCAGCAGACAGCATACAGCAGAGGGCAGACCACAGACAGCAGAGGTCAGACAGCAGACAGCAGAGGGCAGACATAAGAGGGCAGACAGCAGATAGCAGAGACCAAAAGGCAGACAGCAGAGGGCAGAAGGCAAAAAATAAAAGCAGAAGGCAGAGGGCAGACATTAGAGGCCAGACATCAGAGGCCAGACAGAAGAGGCCAGACAGCAGAGGGCAGACAGAAGACAGCAGAGGACAGTCAGCAGACAGCAGAGGGCAGACAGCAGACAGCAGAGGGCAGACTGCAGAGGGCTGACGGCAGACTGCAGCCAGCAGAGGGCAGACAGCAGACAGCAGAGAGCAGAGGGCAGTGGGCAGACAGCAGACAGCAGAGGGCAGACAGCAGACAGCAGAGAGCAGAGGTCAGAGGGCAGACAGCAAACGGCAGAGAGCAGAGGGCAGTGGGCAGACAGCTGACAGCAGGGGGCAGACTGCAGACAGCTGACAGCAGTAGGCAGACAGCAGACAGCAGAGGGCAAACAGAAGAGGACAGACTGCAGACAGCAGAGAGCAGAGGGCATTCAGCAGAGGGAAGAGTGCACACAACAGAGAACAGAAAGCAGAGGGCAGACAGCAGAGGGCAGAAATAATTCAGCAGAGGGCAGACAGCAGAGGGTATTAGGCAGAGTGTAGACAGCACACAGCGGACAACGTAGGGCAGACAGAAGAGGGAAGACAGCAGATAACATAGGGCAGACAGCAGAGGTCAGGGGGCAGAGGGCAGTGGGCAGGGGGCAGAGGGAAGACAGCATACAGCAGAGGGCAGACTGCAGGCAGCACAGGGCAGACAGGTGACAGCAGAGTTCAGACAGCAATCAGCAAATGTCAGAGGGCAGACAGCAGACAGCAGAGGGCAGACAGAAGACAGCAGACAGCAGAGGGCAGACAACAGACAGCAGACAGCAGAGGGCAGACAGCAGACAGCAGAGGGCAGACAGCAGACAGCAGACAGCAGACAGTAGACAGCATAGGTCAGATAGCAGAGGGCGGACGGAAGACAGCAGAAGGCAGTCAGCAGACAGCAGAGGGCAGACAGCAGACAGCAGACAGCATACAGCAGAGGGCAGACAGCAGACAGCAGAGGGCAGACAGCAGACAGAGGAGGGCCGGCAGCAGGAGGCAGACAGCAGAGGGCAGAAAGCAGACAGCAAAGGCAGCCAGCAGACAGCAGACAGCAGAGGGCAGACAGTAGACAGCAGAGGTCAGACAGCAGACAGCAGAGGGCAGACAGAAGAGGGCAGACAGCAGATAGCAGAGGGATGACGGCAGAGGGCAGACAGCAGAAAGCAGAGGGCATACAGAAGACAGAATGGGGCAGACAGCAGTCAGCAGACGGCAGACCGCAGGCAGCAGAGGACAGACAGCAGATAGCAGAGGGCAGACAGGAGAAAGCAAACAGCAGAGGGCAGACAGAAGACAGTAGACAGCAGAGGGCACACAGCAGAACAGCAGAGGGCAGAAAGCAGAAAGCAGAGGGCAGACAGCAGACAGCCGAGTTCAGACAGCAGACAGCAGAGGTCAGACAACAGACAGTAGAGGGCAGACAGCAGAGCGCAGACAGCAGAGGGCAGAGGGCAGACAGTAGATGGCAGACAGCAGAGGCCAGACAGAAGGGGGCAGACAGTAGAGAACAGAGGGCAGACAGCATATGCAGAGGGCAGAGGGCAGACAGCAGAGGGCAGACAGTAGATGGCAGACAGCAGAGGGCAGACAGCAGACAGCAGAGGACAGTCAGCAGACAGCAGAGGTCAGACAACAGACAGCAGAGGGAAGACAGCAGACAGCAGAGGGCTGACAGCAGACAGCAGACAGCAGAGGGCAGACTGCAGAGCTCAGACGGCAGACTGCAGGCAGCAGGGGGCAGACAGCAGACAGCAGAGAGCAGAGGTCAGTGGGCAGACAGCAGACAGCAGAAGGCAGACAGCAGACAGCTGAGGGCATTCAGCAGACACGTGACAGCAAGGGGCAGACAGCAGACGGCAGTGGGCAGACAGCAGAAGGCAGATAGCAGAGGGAAGATGGCTGACAGCAGAGGGCAGACAGCATACAGCAGGGGCAGACATCAGACCGCAGACAGCAGAGATCAGACATCAGAGGGAAGACAGCAGAGGGCAGACAGCAGAGGGCAGACAGCAGACAGCAGACATCGGAGGGCAGACAGCAGAGAGCAGAGGTCAGAGGGCAGACAGCAGATAGCAGAAAGCAGACAGCAGACAGCTTAGGGCAGAGAGCAGACAGCTGACAGCAGGGGGCAGACAGCAGTCAGCTGACAGCAGTGGCCAGTCAGCAGACAGCAGAGGGCAGACAGAAGAGGGCAGACTGCAGACAGCAGAGAGCAGAGGGCAGTCAGCAGAGGGAAGAGGGCACACAACAGAGAGCAGAAGGCAGAGATCAGACAGCAGAGGGCAGAAAGAAGACAGCAGAAGGCAGACAGCACAGGGCATTGGGCAGAGGGAAGACAGCACACAGCGGACAACATTGGGCAGACAGAATAGGAAAGACAGCAGATATCATAGAGCAGACAGCAGAGGGCAAGGGGCAGAGGGCAATGGGCAGGGGGTAGAGGGAAGACAGCATACAGCAGAGGGCAGACTGCAGGCAGCAGAAGGCAGACAGCTGACAGCAGAGTTCAGACAGCAGTCAGCAGACGGTAGAGGGCAGACAGCAGACAGCAGAGGGCACACAGAAGAGGGCAGGCTGCAGACAGCAGAGAGTAGAGGTTAGACAGCAAACAGCAGAGGGCAGACAGCAGAGGACAGAGGGCAGACAGCAGAGGGCAGACAGCAGACAGCAGAGGACAGCCAGCAGACAGCAGAGGGCAGACAACAGACAGCAGAGGGAAGACAGCAGACAGCAGACAGCAGAAGGCAGACAGCAGACAGCAGTCAGCAGTGGGCACACTGCAGAGGGCAGACGGCAGACTGCAGACAGCAGAGCGCAGACAGCAGACAGCAGAGAGCAGAGGGCAGTGGGCAGACAGCAGACTGCAGAGTGCGGAGGGTAGACAGCAGTCAGCAGACAGCAGAGGGCAGACAACAGAGGGCAGATAGCAGACAGCAGAGGGCAGACAGCAGACAGCAGACAGCAGAGAGCTGAGGTCAGAGGGCAGACAGCAGATAGCAGAAGGCAGACAGCAGACAGCTGAGGGCAGAGAGCAGACAGCGGACAGCAGGGGGCAGACAGCAGACACCTGACAGCAGTGGGCAGACAGCAGACAGCAGAGGGCAGACAGAAGAGGGAAGAGGGCACACAACAGAGAGCAGAAGGCAGATGGCAAACAGCAGAGGGCAGAAAGAAGACAGCAGAGGGCAGACAGAAGAGGGCAGACTGCAGACAGCAGAGAGCAGAGGGCAGACAGCAAACAGCAGAGGGCAGACAGCAGACAGCAGAGGGCAGAGGGCAGACAGCAGAGGGCAGCGGGAAGACAGCAGAGGGCAGACAGCAGAGGGCAAAGGGCAGAGGGAAGTCAGCAGACAGCAGAGAACAGACAGCAGAGAGTCGACAGCAGACAGCAGAGGGCAGGCAGCAGAGGGCAGGGGACAGAGGGCAGACGGAAGTGTCAGAAGGCAGAGGGCAGAGGACAGAGGGCAGGGAGCAGACAGCAGACAGCAGACAGCGGAGGGCAGACAGCAGAGGGTAGACAGCAGACAGCAGAGAGCAGAGGTCAGACAGCAAACAGCAGACGGCAGACAGCAGACAGCAGATAGCAGGCAGCAGAGTGCAGACAGAAGACAGCTGAACGCACACAGCAGAGGACAGACAGCAGAGAGCGGACAGCAGAGGGCAGAAAGCAGATAGCAGAGGGCACACAGCAGACAGCAGACAGCAGAGGGCAGAGTGCAGACAGCAGACAGCAGACAGTAGAGGGCAGATAGCACACTGCAGAGGGCACACAACAGACAGCAGACAGCAGACTGCAGTGGGCAGACTGCAGAGGAAAGACATGAGACAGAGGAGGACAGACAGCAGACAGAAGACAGCACAGGGCAGACAGCAGAGGGCAGACAGCAGATGGCAGAGGACAGACAGCATATGGCAGAGGGCAGACAGGAGAAACCAGACAGCAGATGGCAGACAGCAGACAGTAGACAGCAGAGTGCAGATAGCTGACTGCCGAGTGCAGACAGCAGACAGCAGAGAGCACACAGCTGACAGCAGAGGGCAGAAAGCAGACAGCAGAGGGCAGACAGCAGACAGCAGACAGCAGAGGGCAGACAGCAGACTGCCGAGTGCAGACAGCAGACAGCAGAGAGCACACAGCTGACAGCAGAGGGCAGAAAGCAGACAGCAGAGGGCAGACAGCAGACAGCATACAGCAGAGGGCAGACAGCAGACAGCAGAGGGCAGACAGCAGACAGCAGAGGGCAGACAGAAGAGGGCAGACAGCAGATAGCAGAGGGATGACGGCTGAGGGCAGACAGCAGAAAGCAGAAGGCAGACAGCAGGCAGAAGGGGCAGACAGCAGACAGCAGACGGCAGACAGCCGACAGCAGAGGACAGACAGCATATGGCAGAGGGCAGACAGGAGAAACCAGACAGCAGATGGCAGACAGCAGACAGTAGACAGCAGAGTGCAGACAGCAGACTGCCGAGTGCAGACAGCAGACAGCAGAGAGCACACAGCTGACAGCAGAGGGCAGAAAGCAGACAGCAGAGGGCAGACAGCAGACAGCAGACAGCAGAGGGCAGACAGCAGACAGCAGAGGGCAGACATAATAGGGCAGACAGCAGATAGCAGAGACCAAAAGGCAGATAGCAGAGGGCAGAAGGCAGAAAAAAGACAGCAGAAGGAAGGGGGCAGATAGCAGAGGGCAGAGGGCAGACATTAGAGGGCAGACAGCAGAAGCCAGACAGAAGAGGGCAGACAGCAGAGAACAGAGGGCAGACAGCATAGAGCAGAGGGCAGAGGGCAGACAGCAGAGGGCAGACAGCAGACAGCAGAGAGCAGAGGGCAGACAGCAGAGGGCAGACAGCAGACAGCAGACAGCAGACAGCAGAGGACAGTCAGCAGACAGTAGAGGGCAGACAACAGACAGCAGAGGGAAGACAACAGACAGCAGACAGCAGAGGGCAGACAGCAGACAGCAGACAGCAGAGGGCAGACTGCAGAGGGCAGACAGCAGACAGCAGATGACAGTCAGCAGACAGCACAGGGCAGACAACAGACAGCAGAGGGAAGACAGCAGGCAGCAGACAGCAGAGGGCAGACAGCAGACTGCAGACAGCAGAGGGCAGACTGCAAAGGGCAGACGGCAGACTACAGACAGCAGAGCGCAGACAGCAGACAGCAGCCAGCAGAAAGCAGAGGGCAGTGGGCAGACAGCAGACAGCAGAAGGCAGACAGCAGAGAGCTGAGGGCAGACAGCAGACAGCTGACAGCAGGGGGCAGACAGCAGACGGCAGAGGGAAGACAGCATACAGCAGAGGGCAGACTGCAGGCAGCAGAGGGCAGAGAGCTGACAGCAGAGTTTAGAAAGCATTCAGCAGACGTCAGAGGGCAGACAGCAGACAGGAGAGGGCAGACAGAAGAAGGCAGACTGCAGACAGCAGAGAGAGAGGGCAGACAGCAAACAGCAGAGGGAAGACAGCAGACAGCAGAGGGCAGAGGGCAGACAGCAGAGGGCAGCGGGAAGACAGCAGAGGGCAGACAGCAGACAGCAGACAACAGAGGGCAGACAGCAGACAGCAGACAGCAGAGGGCAGACTGCAGAGGGCAGACAGCAGACAGCAGAGGACAGTCAGCAGACAGCAGAGGGCAGACAACAGACAGCTGAGGGATGACAGCAGACAGCAGACAGCAGAGGGCAGACAGCAGACATCAGAGGGCAGACTGCAGAGGGCAGACGGCAGACTGCAGACAGCAGAGTGCAGACAGCAGGCAGCAGAGAGCAGAGGGCAGTCAGCAGAGGGAAGAGGGCACACAACAGACACCAGAAGGCAGAGGGCAAACAAAAGAGGGCAGAAAGAAGACAGCAGAGGCAGACAGCAGAGGGCATTGGGCAGAGGGAAGACAGCACACAGCGCATAACATAGGGCAGACAGAAGAGGGCAGACAGCAGAGGGCAGGGGGCAGAGGGCAGTGGTCAGGGGGCAGAGGGAAGAGAGCATACAGCAGAGGGCAGACTGCAGGCAGCAGAGGGCAGAGAGCTGACAGCAGACAGCAGAGGGCAAACAGAAGAGGACAGACTGCAGACAGCAGAGAGCAGAGGGCATTCAGCAGAGGGAAGAGGGCACACAACAGAGAGCAGAAGGAAGAGGGCAGACAGCAGAGGGCAGAAAGAAGTCAGCAGAGGGCAGACAGCAGAGGGTATTGGGCAGAGTGTAGACAGCACACAGCGGACAACGTAGGGCAGACAGAAGAGGGAAGACAGCAGACAACATAGGGCAGACAGCAGAGGTCAGGGGGCACAGGGCAGTGGGCAGGGGGCAGAGGGAATACAGCATACAGCAGAGGGCAGACTGCAGGAAGCACAGGGCAGACAGCAGACAGCAGAGTTCAGACAGCAGTCAGCAGATGGCTGAGGGCAGACGGCAGACAGCAGAGGGCAGACAGCAGACAGCAGAGGGCAGACAGCAGACAGCAGACAGTAGACAGCATAGGTCAGATAGCAGAGGGCAGACGGATGACAGCAGAGGGCAGTCAGCAGACAGCAGAGGGCAGACAGAAGAGGGCAGACAGCAGATAACAGGGGGATGACGGCAGAGGGCAGAGGGCAGACAGTAGAGGGCAGACAGCAGAGGCCAGACAGAAGGGGGCAGACAGCAGAGAACAGAGGGCAGACAGCATAGAGCAGAGGGCAGAGGGCAGACAGCAGAGGGCAGACAGCAGTCAGCAGACGGCAGACAGCAGAGGGCAGACAGCAGACAGCAGAGGACAGTCAGCAGACAGCAGAGGGCAGACAACAGACAGCAGAGGGAAGACAGCAGACAGCAGAGGGCTAACAGCAGACAGCAGACAGCAGAGGGCAGACTGCAGAGCTCAGACGGCAGACTGCAGACAGCAGAGGGCAGTGGGCAGACAGCAGACAGCAGAAGGCAGACAGCAGACAGCTGAGGGCATTCAGCAGACACGTGACAGCAGGTGGCAGACAGCAGACGGCAGAGGGCAGACAGCAGACAGCAGAGGGCAGGCAGCAGACAACAGACAGTAGACAGCAGTCAGCAGATGGATGAGGGCAGACAGCAGATAGCAGAGGGCAGACAGAAGACAGCAGACAGCAGAGGGCAGACAACAGACAGCATACAGTAGACAGCATAGGTCAGATAGCAGAGGGCAGACGGATGACAGCAGAGGGCAGTCAGCAGACAGCAGAGGGCAGACAGCAGACAGCAGACAGCATGCAGCAGAGGGCAGACAGCAGACAGCAGAGGACAGACAGCAGACAGAGGAGGGCCGACAGCAGAGGGCAGACAGCAGAGGGCAGAAAGCAGACAGCAAAGGGCAGCCTGCAGACAACAGACAGCAGAGGGCAGACGGTAGACAGCAGAGGTCAGACAGTAGACAGCAGAGGGCAGACAGAAGAGGGCAGACAGCAGATAGCAGAGGGATGACGGCAGAGGGCAGACAGCAGAAAGCAGAGGGCAGACAGAAGACAGAATGGGGCAGACAGCAGTCAGCAGACGGCAGACCGCAGACAGCAGAGGACAGACAGCAGAAGGCAGAGGGCAGACAGGAGAAAGCAGACAGCAGAGGGCAGACAGAAGACAGTAGACAGCAGAGGGCACACAGCAGACAGCAGAGGGCAGAAAGCAGAAAGCAGAGGGCAGACAGCAGACAGCAGAGGTCAGACAGCAGACATCAGAGGTCAGACAGCAGACAGTAGAGGGCAGACGGAAGAGGGCAGACAACAGATAGCAGAGACGAAAAGGCAGACAGCAGAGGGCAGAAGGCAGAAAAAAACAGCAGAAAGCAGAGGGCAGACAGCAGCGGGCAGAGGGCAGACAGTAGAGGGCAGACAGCAGAGGCCAGACAGAAGGGGGCAGACAGCAGAGAACAGAGGGCAGGCAGCATAGAGCAGAGGGCAGAGGGCAGACAGCAGAGGGCAGACAGCACTCAGCAGACGGCAGACAGCGAAGGGCAGACAGCAGACAGCAGAGGACATTCATCAGACGGCAGAGGGCAGACAACAGACAGCAGAGGGAAGACAGCAGACAGCAGAGGGCTGACCGCAGACATCAGACAGCAGAGGGCAGACAGCAGACAGCAGACAGTAGACAGCATAGGTCAGATAGCAGAGGGCAGACAGAAGACAGCAGAGGGCAGTCAGCAGACAGCAGAGGGCACACAGCGTACAGCGGAGGGAAGACAGCAGACGGCAGACAGTAAAGGACAGAGAGCAGACAACAGAGGGCAGACAGAAGACAGCAGGGGACAGACAGCTGAAAGCAGTAGGCAGACAGCAGACAGCAGAGGGATGACGGCAGAGGGCAGACAGCAGAAAGCAGACGGCATACAGCAGACAGAAGGGGGCAGACAGCAGACAGCAGAGAGCAGACAGCTGAGGTCACACAGCAGAAGGCAGACAGCAGACAGCAAACGGCAGACAGCAACAGCAGACAGCGGAGGGCAGACAGCAGTCAGCAGACAGCAGAGGGCAGACAGCAGACGGCAGACAGCAGACAGCAGACAGCAGACAGCAGACAGCATACAGCAGAAGGCAGACAGCAGTCAGCAGAGGGCCGACAGCAGAGAGCAGACAGCAGAGGGCAGAAAGCAGACAGTAAAGGGCAGCCAGCAGACAGCAGACAGCAGAGGGCAGACGGTAGACAGCAGAGGTCAGACGGCAGACAGCAGATGGCAGACAGAAGAGGGCAGACAGCAGATAGCAGAGGGATGACGGCAGAGGGCAGACAGCAGAAAGCATAGGGCAGACAGAAGACAGAATTGGGCAGACAGCAGTCAGCAGACGTCAGACCGCAGACAACAGAGGACAGACAGCAGATGGCAGAGGGCAGACAGGAGAAAGCAGACAGCAGAGGGCAGACAGCAGACAGTAGATAGCAGAGGGCACACAGCAGACAGCAGAGGGCAGAATGCAGACAGCAGAGGGCAGACAGCAGACAGCAGAGGGCAGACAGCAGACAGCAGAGGTCAGACAGCAGATAGTAGAGGGCAGACAGAAGAGGGCAGACAGCAGATAGCAGAGACCAAAAGGCAGACAGCAGAGGGCAGAAGGCAGAAAGAAAACATCAGAAAGCAGAGGGCAGACAGCAGAGGGCAGAGGGCAGACAGTAGAGGGCAGACAGCAGAGGCCAGACAGAAGGGGGCAGACAGCAGAGAACAGAGTTCAGACAGCATAGAGCAGAGGGCAGAGGGCAGACAGCAGAGGGCAGACAGCAGTCAGCAGACGGCAGAAAGCAGAGGACAGACAGCAGACAGCAGAGGACAGTCAGCAGACTGCAGAGGGCAGACAACAGACAGCAGAGGGAAGACAGCAGACAGCAGAGGGCTGACAGCAGACAGCAGACAGCAGAGGGCAGACTGCAGAGCTCAGACGGCAGACTGCAGACAGCAGAGGGCAGACAGCAGACAGCAGAGAGCAGAGGGCAGTGGGCAGACAACAGACAGCAGAAGGCAGACAGCAGACAGCTGAGGGCAGACAGCAGATAGGTGACAGCAGGGGGCAGACAGCAGACGGCAGAGGGCAGACATCAGACAGCAGAGGGCAGACAGCAGAGGGCAGATGGCAGACAGCAGAGGGCAGACAGCAGACAGCAGAGGGCAGACTTCAGACCGCAGACAGCAGAGGGCGGACAGCAGAGGGCAGACAGCAGACAGCAGAGGGCAGACAGCAGACAGCAGAGGGCAGACAGCAGACTGCAGAGTGCGGAGGGAAGACAGCAGTCAGCAGACAGCAGAGGGCAGACAGCAGAGGGCAGACAGCAGACAGCAGACAGCAGAGGGCAGACAGCAGACAGCAGAGAGCAGAGGTCAGAGGGCAGACAGCAGATAGCAGAAGGCAGACAGCAGACAGCTGAGGGCAGTTAGCAGACAGCTGAAAGCAGGGGCAGACAGCAGTCAGCTGACAGCAGTGGCCAGTCAGCAGACGGCAGAGGGCAGACAGAAGAGGGCAGACTGCAGACAGCAGAGAACAGAGGGCAGCAAGCAGAGGGAAGAGGGCACACAACAGAGAGCAGAAGGCAGAGGACAGACAGCAGAGGGCAGAAAGAAGACAGCAGAGGGCAGACAGCAGAGGGCATTGAACAGAGGGAAGACAGCACACAGCGGACAACATAGGACAGACAGAATAGGGAAGACAGCAGATATCATAGAGCAGACTGCAGAGAGCAAGGGGAAGAGGGCAGTGGGCAGGGGGCAGAGGGAACACAGCGTACAGCAGAGGGCAGACTGCAGGCAGCAGAAGGCAGACAGCTGACAGCAGAGGGCACACAGAAGAGGGCAGGCTGCAGACAGCAGAGAGCAGAGGTTAGACAGCAGAGAGCAGACAGCAGGGGGCAGAAAGAAGACAGCAGACAGCAGACAGTAGAGGGCAGAGTGCAGACAGCAGACAGCAGACAGTAGAGGGCAGATAGCACACTGCAGAGGGCACACAACAGACAGCAGACAGCAGACAGCAGAGCACAGACAACAGACAGCAGAGGGCTGACAGCAGAGGAAAGACATGAGACGGAGGAGGACAGAAAGAAAGAAGACAGCAGTGGGCAGACTGCAGAGGGCAGACAGCAGAGGGCAGACAGCAGTCAGCAGCGGGCAGACAGCAGACAGCAGAGAGCAGACAGAAGACAACAGAGGGCAGTCAGCAGACAGCAGAGGGCAGACAGAAGTGGGCAGACAGCAGATAGCAGAGCGATGACGGCAGAGGGCAGAGAGCAGGAAGCAGAGGGCAGACAGAAGACAGAATGGGGCAGACAGCAGACAGCAGTAGGCAGAGAGCAGACAGCAGAGGGATCACGGCAGAGGGCAGAAAGCAGAAAGGAGAGGGCAGACAGCAGACAGAAGGGGGCAGACAGCAGACAGCAGACAGCAAAGAGCCGACAGCTGAGGTCAGACAGCAGAGGGCAGACAGCAGACAGCAGACAGCAACAGCAGAGGGCAGACAGCAGACAGCATACCGCAGAGGGCAGACTGTAGAGAGCAGGGGGCAGACAGCAGACAGCAGAGGGCAGACAGCAGACAGCAGAGTTCAGACAGCAGTCAGCAGATGGCTGAGGGCAGACAGCAGACAGCAGAGGGCAGACAGAAGACAGCAGACAGCAGAGGGCAGACAACAGACAGCATACAGCAGAGGGCAGACAGCAGACAGCAGGAGGCAGACAGCAGACAGCAGACAGTAGACAGCAGTCAGCAGATGGCTGAGGGCAGACAGCAGACAGCAGAGGGCAGACAGAAGACAGCAGACAGCAGAGGGCAGACAACAGACAGCATACAGCAGAGGGAAGACAGCAGACAGCAGAGGGCAGACAGCAGACAGCAGACAGTAGACAGCATAGGTCAGATAGCAAAGGGCAGACGGATGACAGCAGAGGGCAGTCAGCAGACAGCAGAGGGCAGACAGCAGACAGCAGACAGCATACAGCAGAGGGCAGACAGCAGACAGCAGAGGGCAGACAGCAGACAGAGGAGGGCCGACAGCAGAGGGCAGACAGCAGAGGGCAGAAAGCAGACAGCATAGGGCAGCCAGCAGACAGCAGACAGCAGAGGGCAGACGGTAGACAGCAGAGGTCAGACAGCAGACAGCAGAGGGCAGAGGGATGACGGCAGAGGGCAGACAGCAGAAAGCAGAGGGCAGACAGAAGACAGAATGGGGCAGACAGCAGTCAGCAGACGGCAGACCGCACACAGCAGAGGACAGACAGCAGATGGCAGAGGGCAGACAGGAGAAAGCAGACAGCAGAGGGCAGACAGAAGACAGTAGACAGCAAAGGGCACACAGCAGACAGCAGAGGGCAGAAAGCAGAAAGCAGAGGGCAGACAGCAGACAGCAGAGGTCAGACTGCAGACAGCAGAGGTCAGACAGCAGACAGTAGAGGGCAGACGGAAGAGGGCAGACAGCAGATAGCAGAGACCAAAAGGCAGACAGCAGAGGGCAGAAGGCAGAAAAAAACAGCAGAAAGCAGAGGGCAGACAGCAGAGGGCAGAGGGCAGACAGTAGAGGGCAGACAGCAGAGGCCAGACAGAAGGGGGCAGACAGCAGAGAACAGAGGGCAGACAGCAGACTGCGGAGTGCGGAGGGTAGACAGCAGTCAGCAGACAGCATAGGGCAGAGAGCAGAGGGCAGACAGCAGACAGCAGACATTAGAGGGCAGACAGCAGACAGCAGAGAGCAGAGGTCAGAGGGCAGACAGCAGATAGCAGAAGGCAGACAGCAGATAGCTGAGGGCAGAGAGCAGACAGCTGACAGCAGGGGGCAGACAGCAGTCAGCTGACAGCAGTGGCCAGTCAGCAGACAGCAGAGGGCAGACATAAGAGGGCAGACTGCAGACAGAAGAGAGCAGAGGGCAGTCAGCAGAGGAAACAGGGCACACAACAGAGAGCAGAAGGCAGAGGACAGACAGCAGAGGGCAGAAAGAAGACAGCAGAGGGCAGACAGCAGAGGGCAGACATCAGAGGGCATTGGGCAGAGGGAAGACAGCACACAGCGGACAACATTGGGCAGACAGAATAGGAAAGACAGCAGATATCATAGAGCAGACAGCAGAGGGCAAGGGGCAGAGGGCAGTGGGCAGCGGGTAGAAGGGAAGACAGCATACAGCAGAGGGCAGACTGCAGGCAGCAGAAGGCAGACAGCCGACAGCAGAGTTCAGACAGCAGTCAGCAGAGGGCACACAGAAGAGGGAGGGCCGTAGACAGCAGAGAGCAGAGGTTAGACAGCAAACAGCAGAGGGCAGACAGCAGATAGCAGGCAGCAGAGTGCAGACAGCAGACTGCAGACAGCACACAGCAGAGGGCAGACAGCAGAGAGCAGACAGCAGAGGGCAGAAAGCAGACAGCAGACAGCAGACAGTAGAGGGCAGAGTGCAGACAGCAGACAGCAGACAGTAGAGGGCAGATAGCACACTGCAGAGGGCACACAAAAGACAGCAGACAGCAGAGCACAGACAACAGACAGCAGAGGGCTGACAGCAGACGAAAGACATGAGACGGAGGAGGACAGACAGAAAGAAGACAGCAGTGGGCAGACTGCAGAGGGCAGACAGCAGAGGGCAAACAGCAGTCAGCAGCGGGCAGACAGCAGACAGCAGAGAGCAGACAGAAGACAACAGAGGGCAGTCAGCAGACAGCATAGGGCAGACAGAAGAGGGCAGACAGCAGATAGCAGACAGCTGAGGGCAGACAGCAGACAGCTGACAGCAGACAGCAGAGGGCAGACAGCAGACAGCAGAGTGCAGACAGAAAACAGCAGACAGAAGAGGGCAGACAGCAGATAGCAGACAGCTGAGGGCAGACAGCAGACAGAAGACAGCAGACAGCAGAGGGCAGACAGCAGACAGCAGAGTGCAGACAGAAAACAGCAGACAGCAGAGGGCAGACAGCAGACAGCAGAGGGAAGACAGCAGACAGCATGCAGCAAAGGGCAGACAGCAGGCAACAGAGCGCAGACAGAAGACAGCAGGGGACAGACAGCTGACAGCAGTAGGCAGACAGCAGACTGCAGAGAGATGACGGCAGAGGGCAGACAGCAGAAAGCAGAGGGCAGACAGCAGACAGAAGGGGGCAGACAGCAGACAGCAGACAGCAGAGAGCAGACAGCTGAGGGCAGACAGCAGACAGCTGACAGCAGGGGGCAGACTGCAGACAGCTGAGAGCAGTAGGCAGACAGCAGACAGCAGAGGGCAGACAGAAGAGGGCAGACTGCAGACAGCAGAGAGCAGAGGGCATTCAGCAGAGGGAAGAGGGCACACAACAGAGAGCAGAAGGCACAGGGCAGACGACAGAGGGCAGAAAGAAGTCAGCAGAGGGCAGACAGCAGAGGGAATTGGGCAGATGGTAGAGAGCTCACAGCGGACAACATAGGGCAGACAGAAGAGGCAAGACAGCAGACAGCATAGGGCAGACAGCAGAGGTCAGGGGGCAGAGGGCAGTGGGCAGGGGGCAGAGGGAAGACAGCATACAGCAGAGGGAGGACTGCAGGCAGCAGAGGGCAGACAGCTGACAGCAGAGTTCAGACAGCAGTCAGCAGACGGCAGAGGGCAGACAGCAAACTGCAGAGGGCAGACAGAAGACAGCAGACAGCAGAGGGCAGACAACAGACAGCAGACAGCAGAGGGCAGACAGCAGACAGCAGACAGCAGAGGGCAGACAGCAGACAGCAGACAGTAGACAGCATAGGTCAGATAGCAGAGGGCAGACAGAAGACAGCAGAGGGCAGTCAGCAGACAGCAGAGGGCACACAGCGTACAGCGGAGGGAAGACAGCAGACGGCAGACAGTAAAGGACAGAGAGCAGACAACAGAGGGCAGACAGAAGACAGCAGGGGACAGACAGCTGAAAGCAGTAGGCAGACAGCAGACAGCAGAGGGATGACGGCAGAGGGCAGACAGCAGAAAGCAGAGGGCAGACAGCAGACAGAAGGGGGCAGAAAGCAGACAGAAGAGAGCAGACAGCTGAGGTCACACAGCAGAGGGCAGACAGCAGACAGCAAACGGCAGACAGCAACAGCAGACAGCGGAGGGCAGACAGCAGTCAGCAGACAGCAGAGGGCAGACAGCAGACGGCAGACAGCAGACAGCAGACAGCAGACAGCATACAGCAGAAGGCAGACAGCAGTCAGCAGAGGGCCGACAGCAGAGAGCAGACAGCAGATGGCAGAAAGCAGACAGTAAAGGGCAGCCAGCAGACAGCAGACAGCAGAGGGCAGACGGTAGACAGCAGAGGTCAGACGGCAGACAGCAGATGGCAGACAGAAGAGGGCAGACAGCAGATAGCAGAGGGATGACGGCAGAGGGCGGACAGCAGAAAGCATAGGGCAGACAGAAGACAGAATGGGGCAGACAGCAGTCAGCAGACGTCAGACCGCAGACAACAGAGGACAGACAGCAGATGGCAGAGGGCAGACAGGAGAAAGCAGACAGCAGAGGGCAGACAGCAGACAGTAGATAGCAGAGGGCACACAGCAGACAGCAGAGGGCAGAATGTAGACAGCAGAGGGCAGACAGCAGACAGCAGAGGGCAGACAGCAGACAGCAGAGGTCAGACAGCAGAGGCCAGACAGAAGGGGGCAGACAGCAGAGAACAGAGTTCAGACAGCATAGAGCAGAGGGCAGAGGGCAGACAGCAGAGGGCAGACAGCAGTCAGCAGACGGCAGAAAGCAGAGGACAGACAGCAGACAGCAGAGGACAGTCAGCAGACTGCAGAGGGCAGACAACAGACAGCAGAGGGAAGACAGCAGACAGCAGAGGGCTGACAGCAGACAGCAGACAGCAGAGGGCAGACTGCAGAGCTCAGACGGCAGACTGCAGACAGCAGAGGGCAGACAGCAGACAGCAGAGAGCAGAGGGCAGTGGGCAGACAACAGACAGCAGAAGGCAGACAGCAGACAGCTGAGGGCAGACAGCAGATAGGTGACAGCAGGGGGCAGACAGCAGACGGCAGAGGGCAGACATCAGACAGCAGAGGGCAGACAGCAGAGGGCAGACAGAAGAAGGCAGACAGCAGATAGCAGAGACCAAAAGGCAGACAGCAGAGGGCAGAAGGCAGAAAGAAAACATCAGAAAGCAGAGGGCAGACAGCAGAGGGCAGAGGGCAGACAGTAGAGGGCAGACAGCAGAGGCCAGACAGAAGGGGGCAGACAGCAGAGAACAGAGTTCAGACAGCATAGAGCAGAGGGCAGAGGGCAGACAGCAGAGGGCAGACAGCAGTCAGCAGACGGCAGAAAGCAGAGGACAGACAGCAGACAGCAGAGGACAGTCAGCAGACTGCAGAGGGCAGACAACAGACAGCAGAGGGAAGACAGCAGACAGCAGAGGGCTGACAGCAGACAGCAGACAGCAGAGGGCAGACTGCAGAGCTCAGACGGCAGACTGCAGACAGCAGAGGGCAGACAGCAGACAGCAGAGAGCAGAGGGCAGTGGGCAGACAACAGACAGCAGAAGGCAGACAGCAGACAGCTGAGGGCAGACAGCAGATAGGTGACAGCAGGGGGCAGACAGCAGACGGCAGAGGGCAGACATCAGACAGCAGAGGGCAGACAGCAGAGGGCAGATGGCAGACAGCAGAGGGCAGACAGCAGACAGCAGAGGGCAGACTTCAGACCGCAGACAGCAGAGGGCGGACAGCAGAGGGCAGACAGCAGACAGCAGAGGGCAGACAGCAGACAGCAGAGGGCAGACAGCAGACTGCAGAGTGCGGAGGGAAGACAGCAGTCAGCAGACAGCAGAGGGCAGACAGCAGAGGGCAGACAGCAGACAGCAGACAGCAGAGGGCAGACAGCAGACAGCAGAGAGCAGAGGTCAGAGGGCAGACAGCAGATAGCAGAAGGCAGACAGCAGACAGCTGAGGGCAGTTAGCAGACAGCTGAAACCAGGGGCAGACAGCAGTCAGCTGACAGCAGTGGCCAGTCAGCAGACGGCAGAGGGCAGACAGAAGAGGGCAGACTGCAGACAGCAGAGAACAGAGGGCAGTAAGCAGAGGGAAGAGGGCACACAACAGAGAGCAGAAGGCAGAGGACAGACAGCAGAGGGCAGAAAGAAGACAGCAGAGGGCAGACAGCAGAGGGCATTGAACAGAGGGAAGACAGCACACAGCGGACAACATAGGACAGACAGAATAGGGAAGACAGCAGATATCATAGAGCAGACAGCAGAGGGCAGGGGGAAGAGGGCAGTGGGCAGGGGGCAGAGGGAACACAGCGTACAGCAGAGGGCAGACTGCAGGCAGCAGAAGGCAGACAGCTGACAGCAGAGGGCACACAGAAGAGGGCAGGCTGCAGACAGCAGAGAGCAGAGGTTAGAAAGCAGAGAGCAGACAGCAGGGGGCAGAAAGAAGACAGCAGACAGCAGACAGTAGATGGCAGAGTGCAGACAGCAGACAGCAGACAGTAGAGGGCAGATAGCACACTGCAGAGGGCACACAACAGACAGCAGACAGCAGACAGCAGAGCACAGACAACAGACAGCAGAGGGCTGACAGCAGAGGAAAGACATGAGACGGAGGAGGACAGAAAGAAAGAAGACAGCAGTGGGCAGACTGCAGAGGGCAGACAGCAGAGGGCAGACAGCAGTCAGCAGCGGGCAGACAGCAGACAGCAGAGAGCAGACAGAAGACAACAGAGGGCAGTCAGCAGACAGCAGAGGGCAGACAGAAGAGGGCAGACAGCAGATAGCAGAGCGATGACGGCAGAGGGCAGAGAGCAGGAAGCAGAGGGCAGACAGAAGACAGAATGGGGCAGACAGCAGTCAGCAGACGGCAGACCGCAGACAGCAGAGGACAGACAGCAGATTGCAGAGGGCAGTCAGCAGAAAGCAGACAGCAGAGGGCAGACAGCGGACAGTAGACAGCAGAGGGCACACAGCAGACAGCAGAGGGCAGAAAGTAGGTAGCAGAGGGCAGACAGCAGAAAGCAGAGGGCAGACAGCAGACAGCAGAGGGCAGACAGCAGAGGGCAGACAGCAGAGGGCAGTAAGCAGACAGCAAAGGGCAGCCAGCAGACAGCAGACAGCAGAGGGCAGACCACAGACAGCAAGGGTCAGACAACAGACAGCAGAGGGCAGATAGAAGAGGGCAGACAGCAGATAGCAGAGGGATGATGGCAGAGGGCAGACAGCAGAAAGCAGACGGCAGACAGCAGACAGACAGCATATGGCAGAGGGCAGACAGGAGAAACCAGACAACAGAGGGCAGACAGCAGACAGTAGACAGCAGAGGGCAGACAGAAGACTACCGAGGGCAGACAGTAGACAGCAGATGGCACACAGCTGACAGCAGAGGGCAGAAAGCAGACAGCAGAGTGCAGACAGCAGACAGCAGAGGGCAGACAGCAGACAGCAGAGGGCAGACATAAGAGGGCAGACAGCAGATAGCAGAGACCAAAAGGCAGACAGCAGAGGGCAGAAGGCAGAAAAAAGACAGCAGAAGCAGAGGGCAGAGATTAGAGGGCAGACAGCAGAGGCCAGACAGAAGAGGGCAGACAGCAGAGGGCAGACAGCAGACAGCAGAGGACAGTCAGCAGACAGCAGAGGGCAGACAACAGACAGCAGACAGCAGAGGGCAGACAGCAGACAGCAGACAGCAGAGGGCAGAATGCAGAGGGCTGACGGCATACTACAGCCAGCAGAGGGCAGACAGCAGACAGCAGAGAGCAGAGGGCAGTGGGCAGAAAGCAGACAGCAGAAGGCAGACAGCAGTCTTCTTAGGGCAGACAGCTGACAGCTAACAGCAGGGGGCAGACAGCAGACGGCAGAGGGCAGACAGCAGACAGCAGAGGGCAGACCTCAGACCGCAGACAGCAGAGGGCAGACAGCGGAGGGAAGACAGCAGACAGCATGCAGCAAAGGGCAGACAGCAGGCAACAGAGCGCAGACAGAAGACAGCAGGGGACAGACAGCTGACAGCAGTAGGCAGACAGCAGACTGCAGAGAGATGACGGCAGAGGGCAGACAGCAGAAAGCAGAGGGCAGACAGCAGACAGAAGGGGGCAGACAGCAGACAGCAGACAGCAGAGAGCAGACAGCTGAGGGCAGACAGCAGACTGCTGACAGCAGGGGGCAGACTGCAGACAGCTGACAGCAGTAGGCAGACAGCAGACAGCAGAGGGCAGACAGAAGAGGGCAGACTGCAGACAGCAGAGAGCAGAGGGCATTCAGCAGAGGGAAGAGGGCACACAACAGAGAGCAGAAGGCACAGGGCAGACAACAGAGGGCAGAAAGAAGTCAGCAGAGGGCAGACAGCAGAGGGAATTGGGCAGATGGTAGACAGCTCACAGCGGACAACATAGGGCAGACAGAAGAGGCAAGACAGCAGACAGCATAGGGCAGACAGCAGAGGTCAGGGGGCAGAGGGCAGTGGGCAGGGGGCAGAGGGAAGACAGCATACAGCAGAGGGAGGACTGCAGGCAGCAGAGGGCAGACAGCTGACAGCAGAGTTCAGACAGCAGTCAGCAGACGGCAGAGGGCAGACAGCAAACTGCAGAGGGCAGACAGAAACAGCAGACAGCAGAGGGCAGACAACAGACAGCAGACAGCAGAGGGCAGACAGCAGACAGCAGACAGCAGAGGGCAGACAGCAGACAGCAGACATTAGACAGCATAGGTCAGATAGCAGAGGGCAGACAGAAGACAGCAGAGGGCAGTCAGCAGACAGCAGAGGGCACACAGCGTACAGCGGAGGGAAGACAGCAGACGGCAGACAGTAAAGGACAGAGAGCAGACAACAGAGGGCAGACAGAAGACAGCAGGGGACAGACAGCTGAAAGCAGTAGGCAGACAGCAGACAGCAGAGGGATGACGGCAGAGGGCAGACAGCAGAAAGCAGAGGGCAGACAGCAGACAGAAGGGGGCAGAAAGCAGACAGCAGAGAGCAGACAGCTGAGGTCACACAGCAGAGGGCAGACAGCAGACAGCAAACGGCAGACAGCAACAGCAGACAGCGGAGGGCAGACAGCAGTCAGCAGACAGCAGAGGGCAGACAGCAGACGGCAGACAGCAGACAGCAGACAGCAGACAGCATACAGCAGAAGGCAGACAGCAGTCAGCAGAGGGCCGACAGCAGAGAGCAGACAGCAGATGGCAGAAAGCAGACAGTAAAGGGCAGCCAGCAGACAGCAGACAGCAGAGGGCAGACGGTAGACAGCAGAGGTCAGACGGCAGACAGCAGATGGCAGACAGAAGAGGGCAGACAGCAGATAGCAGAGGGATGACGGCAGAGGGCGGACAGCAGAAAGCATAGGGCAGACAGAAGACAGAATGGGGCAGACAGCAGTCAGCAGACGTCAGACCGCAGACAGCAGAGGACAGACAGCAGATGGCAGAGGGCAGACAGGAGAAAGCAGACAGCAGAGGGCAGACAGCAGACAGTAGATAGCAGAGGGCACACAGCAGACAGCAGAGGGCAGAATGCAGACAGCAGAGGGCAGACAGCAGACAGCAGAGGGCAGACAGCAGACAGCAGAGGTCAGACAGCAGATAGTAGAGGGCAGACAGAAGAGGGCAGACAGCAGATAGCAGAGACCAAAAGGCAGACAGCAGAGGGCAGAAGGCAGAAAGAAAACATCAGAAAGCAGAGGGCAGACAGCAGAGGGCAGAGGGCAGACAGTAGAGGGCAGACAGCAGAGGCCAGACAGAAGGGGGCAGACAGCAGAGAACAGAGTTCAGACAGCATAGAGCAGAGGGCAGAGGGCAGACAGCAGAGGGCAGACAGCAGTCAGCAGACGGCAGAAAGCAGAGGACAGACAGCAGACAGCAGAGGACAGTCAGCAGACTGCAGAGGGCAGACAACAGACAGCAGAGGGAAGACAGCAGACAGCAGAGGGCTGACAGCAGACAGCAGACAGCAGAGGGCAGACTGCAGAGCTCAGACGGCAGACTGCAGACAGCAGAGGGCAGACAGCAGACAGCAGAGAGCAGAGGGCAGTGGGCAGACAACAGATAGCAGAAGGCAGACAGCAGACAGCTGAGGGCAGACAGCAGATAGGTGACAGCAGGGGGCAGACAGCAGACGGCAGAGGGCAGACATCAGACAGCAGAGGGCAGACAGCAGAGGGCAGATGGCAGACAGCAGAGGGCAGACAGCAGACAGCAGAGGGCAGACTTCAGACCGCAGACAGCAGAGGGCGGACAGCAGAGGGCAGACAGCAGACAGCAGAGGGCAGACAGCAGACAGCAGAGGGCAGACAGCAGACTGCAGAGTGCGGAGGGAAGACAGCAGTCAGCAGACAGCAGAGGGCAGACAGCAGAGGGCAGACAGCAGACAGCAGACAGCAGAGGGCAGACAGCAGACAGCAGAGAGCAGAGGTCAGAGGGCAGACAGCAGATAGCAGAAGGCAGACAGCAGACAGCTGAGGGCAGTTAGCAGACAGCTGAAACCAGGGGCAGACAGCAGTCAGCTGACAGCAGTGGCCAGTCAGCAGACGGCAGAGGGCAGACAGAAGAGGGCAGACTGCAGACAGCAGAGAACAGAGGGCAGTAAGCAGAGGGAAGAGGTCACACAACAGAGAGCAGAAGGCAGAGGACAGACAGCAGAGGGCAGAAAGAAGACAGCAGAGGGCAGACAGCAGAGGGCATTGAACAGAGGGAAGACAGCACACAGCGGACAACATAGGACAGACAGAATAGGGAAGACAGCAGATATCATAGAGCAGACAGCAGAGGGCAGGGGGAAGAGGGCAGTGGGCAGGGGGCAGAGGGAACACAGCGTACAGCAGAGGGCAGACTGCAGGCAGCAGAAGGCAGACAGCTGACAGCAGAGGGCACACAGAAGAGGGCAGGCTGCAGACAGCAGAGAGCAGAGGTTAGACAGCAGAGAGCAGACAGCAGGGGGCAGAAAGAAGACAGCAGACAGCAGACAGTAGATGGCAGAGTGCAGACAGCAGACAGCAGACAGTAGAGGGCAGATAGCACACTGCAGAGGGCACACAACAGACAGCAGACAGCAGACAGCAGAGCACAGACAACAGACAGCAGAGGGCTGACAGCAGAGGAAAGACATGAGACGGAGGAGGACAGAAAGAAAGAAGACAGCAGTGGGCAGACTGCAGAGGGCAGACAGCAGAGGGCAGACAGCAGTCAGCAGCGGGCAGACAGCAGACAGCAGAGAGCAGACAGAAGACAACAGAGGGCAGTCAGCAGACAGCAGAGGGCAGACAGAAGAGGGCAGACAGCAGATAGCAGAGCGATGACGGCAGAGGGCAGAGAGCAGGAAGCAGAGGGCAGACAGAAGACAGAATGGGGCAGACAGCAGTCAGCAGACGGCAGACCGCAGACAGCAGAGGACAGACAGCAGATTGCAGAGGGCAGTCAGCAGAAAGCAGACAGCAGAGGGCAGACAGCGGACAGTAGACAGCAGAGGGCACACAGCAGACAGCAGAGGGCAGAAAGTAGGTAGCAGAGGGCAGACAGCAGAAAGCAGAGGGCAGACAGCAGACAGCAGAGGGCAGACAGCAGAGGGCAGACAGCAGAGGGCAGTAAGCAGACAGCAAAAGGCAGCCAGCAGACAGCAGACAGCAGAGGGCAGACCACAGACAGCAAGGGTCAGACAACAGACAGCAGAGGGCAGATAGAAGAGGGCAGACAGCAGATAGCAGAGGGATGATGGCAGAGGGCAGACAGCAGAAAGCAGACGGCAGACAGCAGACAGACAGCATATGGCAGAGGGCAGACAGGAGAAACCAGACAACAGAGGGCAGACAGCAGACAGTAGACAGCAGAGGGCAGACAGAAGACTACCGAGGGCAGACAGTAGACAGCAGATGGCACACAGCTGACAGCAGAGGGCAGAAAGCAGACAGCAGAGTGCAGACAGCAGACAGCAGAGGGCAGACAGCAGACAGCAGAGGGCAGACATAAGAGGGCAGACAGCAGATAGCGGAGACCAAAAGGCAGACAGCAGAGGGCAGAAGGCAGAAAAAAGACAGCAGAAGCAGAGGGCAGAGATTAGAGGGCAGACAGCAGAGGCCAGACAGAAGAGGGCAGACAGCAGAGGGCAGACAGCAGACAGCAGAGGACAGTCAGCAGACAGCAGAGGGCAGACAACAGACAGCAGACAGCAGAAGGCAGACAGCAGACAGCAGACAGCAGAGGGCAGAATGCAGAGGGCTGACGGCATACTGCAGCCAGCAGAGGGCAGACAGCAGACAGCAGAGAGCAGAGGGCAGTGGGCAGAAAGCAGACAGCAGAAGGCAGACAGCAGTCTTCTTAGGGCAGACAGCAGACAGCTAACAGCAGGGGGCAGACAGCAGACGGAAGAGGGCAGACAGCAGACAGCAGAGGGCAGACCTCAGACCGCAGACAGCAGAGGGCAGACAGCGGAGGGAAGACAGCAGAGGGCAGACAGCAGAAGGCAGAAGGCAAACAGCAGACTGCAGGGTGCGGAGCGTAGACAGCAGTCAGCAGACAGCAGAGGGCAGACATCGGATGGCTGACAGCAGATAGCAGAGGGCAGACAGCAGACAGCAGAGAGCAGAGGTCAGAGGGCAGACAGCAAATGGCAGACAGCAGACAGCAGACAGCAACAGCAGACAGCAGAGGGCAGACAGCAGACAGCTGACAGCAGGGGGCAGACTGCAGACAGCTGACAGCAGTAGGCAGACAGCAGACAGCAGAGGGCAGACAGAAGAGGGCAGACTGCAGACAGCAGAGAGCAGAGGGCATTCAGCAGAGGGAAGAGGGCACACAACAGAGAGCAGAAGGCAGAGGGCAGACAGCAGAGGCCAGAAAGAAGTCAGCAGAGGGCAGACAGCAGAGGGTATTGGGCAGAGGGTAGACAGCACACAGCGGACAACATAGGGCAGACAGAAGAGGGAAGACAGCAGACAGCATAGGGCAGACAGCAGAGGTCAGGGGGCAGAGGGCAGTGGGCAGGGGGTAGAGGGAAGACAGCTTACGGCAGAGGGCAGACTGCCAGCAGCAGAGGGCAGACAGCTGACAGCAGAGTTCAGACAGCAGTCAGCAGACGGCAGAGGGCAGAAAGCAGACAGCAGAGGGCAGACAGAAGACAGAAGGGGGCAGACAGCAGACAGCAGACAGCAGAGAGCAGACAGCAGTCAGCAGACAGCAGAGGGCATTCAGCAGACAGCAGACAGTAGACAGCATAGGTCAGATAGCAGAGGGCAGACAGAAGACAGCAGAGGGCAGTCAGCAGAAAGCAGAGGGCAGACAGCAGACAGAAGGGGGCTGACAGCAGACTGCAGACAGCAGAGAGCAGACAGCTGAGGTCAGACAGCATAGGGCAGACAGCAGACAGCAAACGACAGACAGCAGACAGCAACAGCAGACAGCGGGGGGCAGAAAGCAGTCAGCAGACAGCAGAGGGCAGACAGCAAACAGCAGACAGCTGACAGCAGACAGCAGACAGTATACAGCAGAGGGCAGACAGCAGAGGGCAGACAGCAGACAGCAGAGGGCTGACAGCAGAGGGCAGACAGCGGAGGGCAGAAAGCAGACAGCAAAGGGCAGCCAGCAGACAACAGACAGCAGAGGGCAGACGGTAGACAGCAGAGGTCAGACAGCAGACAGCAGAGGGCAGACAGAAGAGGGCAGACAGCAGATAGCAGAGGGATGACGGCAGAGGGCAGACAGCAGAAAGCAGAGGGCAGACTGAAGACTGAATGGGGCAGACAGCAAGCAGCAGTCGGCAGACCGCAGATAGCAGAGGAAAGACAGCAGATGGCAGAGGGCAGACAGGAGAAAGCAGACAGCAGAGGGCAGACAGCAGACAGTAGACAGCAGAGGGCACACAGAAGACAGCAGAGGGCAGACAGCAAACAGCAGAGGGCAGACAGCAGACAGCAGAGGTCAGACAGCAGACAGTACAGGGCCGACCGAAGAGGGCAGACAGCAGATAGCAGAGACCAAATGGCAGAGAGCAGAGGGCAGAAGGCAGAATAAAAACAGCAGAAAGCAGAGGGCAGAAAGCAGAGGGCAGAGGGCAGACAGTAGAGGGCAGGCAGCTGAAGCCAGACAGAAGGGGGCAGACAGCAGAGAACAGAGGGCAGACAGCATAGAGCAGAGGGCAGAGGGCAGACAGCAGAGGGCAGATAGCAGTCAACAGACGGCAGACAGCAGAGGGCAGACAGCAGACAGCAGAGAGCAGAGGGCAGTGGGCAGACAGCAGACAGCAGAAGGCAGACAGCAGACAGCTGAGGGCAGACAGCAGACAGGTGACAGCAGGGGGCAGACAGCAGACGGCAGAGGGCAGACAGCAGACAGCAGAGGGCAGACAGCAGAGGGCAGGAGGCAGACAGCAGAGGGCAGACAGCAGACAGCAGAGGGCAGACGTCAGACCGCAGACAGCAGCGGGCAGACAGCTGATGTAAGACAGCAGAGGGCAGACAGCAGACAGCAGAGGGCAGAAAGCAGACTGCAATGTGCGGAGGGTAGACAGCAGGCAGCAGACAGCAGAGGGCAGACAGCAGAGGGCAGAAAGCAGACAGGAAAGGGCTGCCAGCAGACAGCAGACAGCAAAAGTCAGCCAGCAGACAGCAGACAGCAGAGGGCAGACATTAGACAGCAGAGGTCAGACAGCAGACAGCAGAGGGCCCACAGAAGAGGGCAGACAGCGGATAGCAGAGGAATGACGGCAGTGGGCAGACAGCAGAAACAGAGGGCAGACAGAAGACTGAATGGGGCAGACAGCAAGCAGCAGTCGGCAGACCGCAGATATCAGAGGACAGACAGCAGATGGCAGAGGGCAGACAGGAGAAAGCAGACAGCAGAGGGCAGACAGCAGACAGTAGACAGCAGAGGGCACACAGAAGACAGCAGAGGGCAGAAAGCAGACAGCAGAGGGCAGACAGCAAACAGCAGAGGGCAGACAGCATACAGCAAAGGTCAGACAGCAGACAGTAGAGGGCCGACAGAAGAGGGCAGGCAGCAGATAGCAGAGACCAAAAGGCAGACAGCAGAGGGCAGAAGGCAGAAAAAAACAGCAGAAAGCAGAGGGCAGAAAGCAGAGGGCAGAGGGTAGACAGTAGAGGTCAGGCAGCTGAGGCCAGACAGAAGGCGGCAGACAGCAGAGAACAGAGGGCAGACAGCATAGAGCAGAGGGCAGAGGGCAGACAGCAGAGGGCAGACAGCAGTCAGCAGACGGCAGACAGCAGAGGGCAGACAGCAGACAGCAGAGGGCAAACAGCAGAGGGCAGATGGCAGACAGCAGAGGGCAGACAGCAGACAGCAGAGGGCAGACCTCAGACCGCAGACAGCAGCGGGCAGACAGCAGAGGGAAGACAGCAAGGGGCAGACAGCAGTCAGCTGACAGCAGTGGCCAGTCAGCAGACAGCAGAGGGCAGACAGAAGAGGGCAGGCTGCAGACAGCAGAGACCAGAGGGCAGTCAACAGAGGGAAGAGGGCACACAACAGAGAGCAGAAGGCAGAGGACAGACAGCAGAGGGCAGAAAGAAGACAGCAGAGGGCAGACAGCAGAGGGCATTGGGCAGAGGGAAGACAGCACACAGCGGACAACATAGGGCAGACAGAATAGGGAAGACAGCAGATATCATAGAGCAGACAGCAAAGGGCAGGGGGAAGAGGGCAGTGGGCAGGGGGCAGAGGGAAGACAGCATACAGCAGAGGGAAGACTGCCGGCAGCAGAAGGCAGACAGCTGACAGCAGAGTTCAGACAGCAGACAGCAGACGGCGGAGGGCAGACAGCAGACAGCAGAGGGCACACAGAAGAGGGCAGGCTGCAGACAGCAGAGAGCAGAGGTTAGACAGCAAACAACAGAGGGCAGACAGCAGACAGCAGAGGGCAGAGGGCAGACAGCCGGCGGCAGCGGGAAGACAGCAGAGGGCAGACAGCAGATAACAGGCAGCAGAGTGCAGACAGCAGACAGCACACAGCAGAGGGCAGACAGCAGAGAGCAGGCAGCAGAGGGCAGAAAGCAGACAGCAGACAGCAGGCAGTAGAGGGCAGAGTGCAGACAGCAGACAGCAGACAGTAGAGGGCAGATAGCACACTGCAGACGGCACACAACAGACAGCAGACAGCAGAACACAGACAACAGACAGCAAAGGGCTGACAGAAGAGGAAAGACATGAGACGGAGGAGGACAGACAGAAAGAAGACAGCAGTGGGCAGACTACAGAGGGCAGACAGCATTGGGCAGACAGCAGTCAGCAGCGGGCAGACAGCAGACAGCAGAGAGCAGACAGAAGACAGCAGACAGCAGAGGGCAGACAACAGACAACAGAGGGCAGACAGAAGACAACAGAGGGCAGTCAGCAGACAGCAGAGGGCAGACAGAAGAGGGCAGACAGCAGATAGCAGAGGGATGACGGCAGAGGGCAGACAGCAGAAAGCAGAGGGCAGACAGAAGACAGAATGGGGCAGACAGCAGGCAGCAGACGGGAGACCGCAGACAGCAGAGGACAGACAGCAGATGGCAGAGGGCAGACAGGAGAAAGCAGACAGCAGAGGGCAAACAGCAGACAGTAGACAGCAGAGGGCACACAGCAGACAGCAGAGGGTAGAAAGCAGATAGCAGAGGGCAGACAGTAGACAGCAGAGGGCAGACAACAGACAGCAGAGGTCAGACAGCAGACAGTAGAGGGCAGACATAAGAGGGCAGACAGCAGATAGCAGAGACCAAAAGGCAGACAGCAGAGGGCTGAAGGCAGAAAAAGAACAGCAGAAAGCAGAGTTCAGACAGCAGAGGGCAGAGGGCAGACAGTAGAGGGCAGACAGCAGAGGCCAGACAGAAGGGGGCAGACAGCAGAGAACAGAGGGCAGACAGCATAGAGCAGAGGGCAGAGGGCAGAAAGCAGAGGGCAGACAGCAGTCAGCAGACGGCAGACAGCAAAGGGCAGACAGCAGACAGCAGAGGACAGTCAGCAGACAGCAGAGGGCAGACAACGGACAGCAGAGAGAAGACAGCAGACAGCGGAGGGCTGACAGCAGACAGCAGACAGCAGAGGGCAGACTGCAGAGGGCTGACGGCAGACTGCAGCCAGCAGAGGGCAGACAGCAGACAGCTGAGGGCAGTGGGCAGACAGCAGACAGCAGAAGGCAGACAGCAGTCCTCTGAGGGCAAACAGCAGACAGCTAACAGCAGGGGGCAGACAGCAGACGGCAGAGGGCAAACAGAAGACGACAGAGGACAGACAGCAGAGTGCAGACGGCAGACAGCAGAGGGCAGACAGCAGACAGCAGAGGGCAGACCTCAGACCGCAGACAGCAGAGGGCAGACAGCGGAGGGAAGACCGCAGAGGCCAGACAGCAGACAGCAGAAGGCAAACAGCAGACTGCAGAGTGCGGAGCGTAGACAGCAGTCAGCAGACAGCAGAAGGCAGACATCAGATGGCTGACAGCAGACAGCAGAGGGCAGACAGCAGACAGCAGAGAGCAGAGGTCAGAGGGCAGACAGCAAACGGCAGACAGCAGACAGCAACAGCAGACAGCAGAGGGCAGACAGCAGACAGCTGACAGCAGGGGGCAGACTGCCGACAGCTGACAGCAGTAGGCAGACAGCAGACAGCAGAGGGGAGACAGAAGAGGGCAGACTGCAGACAGCAGAGAGCAGAGGGCATTCAGCAGAGGGAATAGGGCACACAACAGAGAGCAGAAGAAAGAGGGCAGACAGCAGAGGGCAGAAAGAAGTCAGCAGAGGGCAGACATCAGAGGGTATTGGGCAGAGGGTAGACAGCACACAGCGGACAACATAGGGCAGACGGAAGAGGGAAGACAGCAGACAGCATAGGGCAGACAGCAGACGTCAGGGGGCAGAGGGCAGTGGGCAGGGGGCAGAGGGAAGACAGCATACGGCAGAGGGCAGACTACCGGCAGCAGAGGTCTGACAGAAGAGAGAAGGGGGAAGACAGCAGACAGTAGACAGCAGAGAGCAGACAGAGTCAGCAGACAGCAGAGGGCAGACAGCAGACAGCAGACAGTAGACAGCATAGGTCAGATAGCAGAGGGCCAACAGAAGACAGCAGAGGGCAGTCAGCAGACCGCAGAGGAGAGACAGCAGACAGCAGAGGGAAGACAGCAGACGGCAGACAGCAAAGGACAGAGAGCAGACAACAGAGGGCAGACAGAAGACAGCAGGGGACAGACGGCTGAAAGCAGTAGGCAGACAGCAGACAGCAGAAGGACGACGGAAGAGGGCAGACAGCAGAAAGCAGTGGGCAGACAGCAGACAGAAGGGGGCAGACAGCAGACAGCAAACAGCAGAGAGCAGACAGCTGAGGTCAGACAGCAGAGGGCATACAGCAGACAGCAAACGGCAGACAGCAGACAGCAACAGAAGACAGCGGAGGGCAGAAAGCAGTCAGCAGACAGCAGACAGCAGACAGCAGACAGCAGACAGCATACAGCAGAGGGCAGACTGCAGACAGCAGAGGGCAGACAGCAGACAGCAGAGGGCCGAAAGCAGAGGGCAGAGAGCAGAGGGCAGAAAGCAGACAGCAAAGGGCAGCCAGCAGACAGCAGAGGGCAGACGGTAGACAGCAGAGGTCTGACAGCAGACAGCAGATGGCAGACAGAAGAGGGCAGACAGCAGATAGCAGAGGGATGGCGGCAGTGGGCAGACAGCAGAAAGCAGAGGGCAGACAGAAGACAGAATGGGGCAGACAGCAGTCAGCAGACGGCAGACTGCAGACAGCAGAGGACAGACAGCAGATGGCAGCGGGCAGACAGGAGAAAGCAGACAGCAGAGGGCACACAGCAGACAGCAGAGGGCAGAAAGCAGACAGCAGAGGGCAGACAGCAGACAGCAGAGGGCAGACAGCAGACAGCAGAGGTCAGACAGCAGACAGTAGAGGGCAGACAGAAGAGGGCAGACAGCAGATAGCAGAGACCAAAAGGCAGACAGCAGAGGGCAGAAGGCAGAAAAAACAGCATAAAGCAGAGGGCAGACAGCAGAGGGCAGAGGGCAGACAGTAGAGGACAGACAGCAGAGGCCAGACAGAAGGGGGCAGACAGCAGAGAACAGAGGGCAGACAGCATAGAGCAGAAGGCAGAGGGCAGACATCAGAGGGCAGACAGCAGAGAGCAGAGGACAGTCAGCAGACAGCAGAGCGTAGACAGCAGAGGGCAGATGGCAGACAGCAGAGGGCAGACAGCAGACAGCAGAGGGCAGACCTCAGACCGCAGACAGCAGAGGGCAGACAGCAGAGGGAAGACAGCAGAAGGCAGACAGAACACAGCAGACTGCAGAGTGCGGATGGTAGACAGCAGTCAGCAGACAGCATAGGGCAGACAGCAGAGTGCAGACAGCAGACAGCAGACAGCAGAGGACAGACAGCAGACAACAGAGAGCAGAGGTCAGAGGGCAGACAGCAGATAGCAGAGACCAAAAGGCAGACAGCAGAGGGCAGAAGGCAGAAAAAGAACAGCAGAAAGCAGAGGGCAGACAGCAGAGGGCAGAGGGCAGACAGTAGAGGGCAGACAGCAGAGGCCAGACAGAAGGGGGCAGACAGCAGAGAACAGAGGGCAGACAGCATAGAGCAGAGGGCAGAGGGCAGAAAGCAGAGGGCAGACAGCAGTCAGCAGACGGCAGACAGCAGAGGGCAGGCAGCAGACAGCAGAGGACAGTCAGCAGACAGCAGAGGGCAGACAACGGACAGCAGAGGGAAGACAGCAGACAGCGGAGGGCTGACAGCAGACAGCAGACAGCAGAGGGCAGACTGCAGAGGGCTGACGGCAGACTGCAGCCAGCAGAGGGCAGACAGCAGACAGCTGAGGGCAGTGGGCAGACAGCAGACAGCAGAAAGCAGACAGCAGTCCTCTGAGGGCAGACAGCAGACAGCTAACAGCAGGGGGCAGACAGCAGACGGCAGAGGGCAAACAGAAGACGACAGAGGACAGACAGCAGAGTGCAGACGGCAGACAGCAGAGGGCAGACAGCAGACAGCAGAGGGCAGACCTCAGACCGCAGACAGCAGAGGGCAGACAGCGGAGGGAAGACCGCAGAGGCCAGACAGCAGACAGCAGAGGGCAAACAGCAGACTGCAGAGTGCGGAGCGTAGACAGCAGTCAGCAGACAGCAGAGGGCAGACATCAGATGGCTGACACCAGACAGCAGAGGGCAGACAGCAGACAGCAGAGAGCAGAGGTCAGAGGGCAGACAGCAAACGGCAGACAGCAGACAGCAACAGCAGACAGCAGAGGGCAGACAGCAGACAGCTGACAGCAGGGGGCAGACTGCCGACAGCTGACAGCAGTAGGCAGACAGCAGACAGCAGAGGGCAGACAGAAGAGGGCAGACTGCAGACAGCAGAGAGCAGAGGGCATTCAGCAGAGGGAATAGGGCACACAACAGAGAGCAGAAGAAAGAGGGCAGACAGCAGAGGGCAGAAAGAAGTCAGCAGAGGGCAGACATCAGAGGGTATTGGGCAGAGGGTAGACAGCACACAGCGGACAACATAGGGCAGACAGAAGAGGGAAGACAGCAGACAGCATAGGGCAGACAGCAGACGTCAGGGGGCAGAGGGTAGTGGACAGGGGGCAGAGGGAAGACAGCATACGGCAGAGGGCAGACTACCGGCAGCAGAGGGCTGACAGAAGAGAGAAGTGGGAAGACAGTAGACAGTAGACAGCAGAGAGCAGACAGCAGTCAGCAGACAGCAGAGGGCAGACAGCAGACAGCAGACAGTAGATAGCATAGGTCAGATAGCAGAGGGCCGACAGAAGACAGCAGAGGGCAGTCAGCAGACCGCAGAGGAGAGACAGCAGACAGCAGAGGGAAGACAGCAGACGGCAGACAGCAAAGGACAGAGAGCAGACAACAGAGGGCAGACAGAAGACAGCAGGGGACAGACGGCTGAAAGCAGTAGGCAGACAGCAGACAGCAGAAGGACGACGGAAGAGGGCAGACAGCAGAAAGCAGAGGGCAGACAGCAGACAGAAGGGGGCAGACAGCAGTCAGCAAACAGCAGAGAGCAGACAGCTGAGGTCAGACAGCAGAGGTCATACAGCAGACAGCAAACGGCAGACAGCAGACAGCAACAGCAGACTGCGGAGGGCAGAAAGCAGTCAGCAGACAGCAGAGGGCAGACAGCAGACAGCAGACAGCAGACAGCAGACAGCATACAGCAGAGGGCAGACTGCAGACAGCAGAGGGCAGACAGCAGACAGCAGAGGGCCGAAAGCAGAGGGCAGACAGCAGAGGGCAGAAAGCAGACAGCAAAGGGCAGCCAGCAGACAGCAGAGGGCAGACGGTAGACAGCAGATGTCTGACAGCAGACAGCAGATGGCAGACAGAAGAGGGCAGACAGCAGATAGCAGAGGGATGACGGCAGAGGGCAGACAGCAGAAAGCAGAGGGCAGACAGAAGACAGAATGGGGCAGACAGCAGTCAGCAGACGGCAGACTGCAGACAGCAGAGGACAGACAGCAGATGGCAGCGGGCAGACAGGAGAAAGCAGACAGCAGAGGGGAGACAGCAGAAAGTAGACAGCAGAGGGCACACAGCAGACAGCAGAGGGCAGAAAGCAGACAGCAGAGGGCAGACAGCAGACAGTAGAGGGCAGACAGAAGAGGGCAGACAGCAGATAGCAGAGACCAAAAGGCAGACAGCAGAGGGCAGAAGGCAGAAAAAACAGCAGAAAGCAGAAAGCAGACAGCAGAGGGCAGAGGGCAGACAGTAGAGGGCAGACAGCAGAGGCCAGACAGAAGGGGGCAGACAGCAGAGAACAGAGGGCAGACAGCATAGAGCAGAAGGCAGAGGGCAGACAGCAGAGGGCAGACAGCAGACAGCAGAGGACAGTCAGCAGACAGCAGAGGGCAGACAACAGACAGCAGAGGGAAGACAGCAGACAGCAGAAGGCTGACAGCAGACAGCAGAGGGCAGACTGCAGAGCTCAGACGGCAGACTGCAGACAGCAGAGGGCAGACAGCAGACAGCAGAGAGCAGAGGGCAGTGGGCAGACAGCAGACAGCAGAAGGCAGACAGCAGACAGCTGAGGGCATTCAGCATACAGGTGACACCAGGGGGCAGACAGCAGACGGCAGAGGGCAGACAGCAGACAGCAGAGGGTAGACAGCAGAGGGCAGATGGCAGACAGCAGAGGGCAGACAGCAGACAACAGAGGGCAGACCTCAGACCGCAGACAGCAGAGGGCAGACAGCAGAGGGAAGACAGCAGAAGGCAGACAGCAGACAGCAGTCTGCAGAGTGCGGGTGGTAGACAGCAGTCAGCAGACAGCATAGGGCAGACAGCAGAGTGCAGACAGCAGACAGCAGAAGGACGACGGAAGAGGGCAGACAGCAGAAAGCAGAGGGCAGACAGCAGACAGAAAGGGGCAGACAGCAGTCAGCAAACAGCAGAGAGCAGACAGCTGAGGTCAGACAGCAGAGGGCATACATCAGACAGCAAACGGCAGACAGCAGACAGCAACAGCAGACAGCGGAGGGCAGAAAGCAGTCAGCAGACAGCAGAGGGCAGACAGCAGACAGCAGACAGCAGACAGCATACAGCAGAGGGCAGACTGCAGACAGCAGAGGGCAGACAGCAGACAGCAGAGAGCCGAAAGCAGAGGGCAGACAGCAGAGGGCAGAAAGCAGACAGCAAAGGGCAGCCAGCAGACAGCAGAGGGCAGACGGTAGACAGCAGAGGTCTGACAGCAGACAGCAGATGGCAGACAGAAGAGGGCAGACAGCAGATAGCAGAGGGATGACGGCAGAGGGCAGACAGCAGAAAGCAGAGGGCAGACAGAAGACAGAATGGGGCAGACAGCAGTCAGCAGACGGCAGACTGCAGACAGCAGAGGACAGACTGCAGATGGCAGCGGGCAGACAGGAGAAAGCAGACAGCAGAGGGGAGACAGCAGACAGTAGACAGCAGAGGGCACACAGCAGACAGCAGAGGGCAGAAAGCAGACAGCAGAGGGCAGACAGCAGACAGCAGAGGGCAGACAGCAGACAGCAGAGGTCAGACAGCAGACAGTAGAGGGCAGACAGAAGAGGGCACACAGCAGATAGCAGAGACCAAAAGGCAGACAGCAGAGGGCAGAAGGCAGAAAAAACAGCAGAAAGCAGAGGGCAGACAGCAGAGGGCAGAGGGCAGACAGTAGAGGGCAGACAGCAGAGGCCAGACAGAAGGGGGCAGACAGCAGAGAACAGAGGGCAGACAGCATAGAGCAGAAGGCAGAGGGCAGACAGCAGAGGGCAGACAGCAGACAGCAGAGGACAGTCAGCAGACAGCAGAGGGCAGAAAACAGACAGCAGAGGGAAGACAGCGGACAGCAGAAGGCTGACAGCAGTTAGCAGAGGGCAGACTGCAGAGCTCAGACGGCAGACTGCAGACAGCAGAGGGCAGACAGCAGACAGCAGAGAGCAGAGGGCAGTGGGCAGACAGCAGACAGCAGAAGGCAGACAGCAGACAGCTGAGGGCATTCAGCAGACAGGTGACAGCAGGGGGCAGACAGCAGACGGCAGAGGGCAGACAGCAGACAGCAGAGGGTAGACAGCAGAGGGCAGATGGCAGACAGCAGAGGGCAGACAGCAGACAGCAGAGGGCAGACCTCAGACCGCAGACAGCAGAGGGCAGACAGCAGAGGGAAGACAGCAGAAGGCAGACAGCAGACAGCAGACTGCAGAGTGCGGATGGTAGACAGCAGTCAGCAGACAGCATAGGGCAGACAGCAGAGTGCAGACAGCAGACAGCAGAGGACAGACAGCAGACAACAGAGAGCAGAGGTCAGAGGGCAGACAGCAGATAGCAGAAGGCAGACAGCAGACAGCTGAGGGCAGAGAGCAGACAGCTGACAGCAAGGGGCAGACAGCAGTCAGCTGACAGCAGTGGCCAGTCAGCAGACAGCAGAGGGCAGACAGAAGAGGGCAGAGTGCAGACAGCAGAGATCAGAGGGCAGTCAGCAGAGGGAAGAGGACACACAACAGAGAGCAGAAGGCAGAGGACAGACAGCAGAGGGCAGAAAGAAGACAGCAGAGGGCAGACAGCTGAGGGCATTGGGCAGAGGGAAGACAGCACATAGCGGACAACATTGGGCGGACAGAATAGGGAAGACAGCAGGTATCATAGAGCAGACAGCAGAGGGCAAGGGGCAGAGGGCAGTGGGCAGGGGGCAGAGGGAAGACAGCATACGGCAGAGGGCAGACTGCAGGCAGCAGAAGGCAGACAGCTGACAACAGAGTTCAGACAGCAGTCAGCAGAAGGTAGAGGGCAGACTGCAGACAGCAGATGGCACACAGAAGAGGGCAGGCTGCAGACAGCAGGGAGCAGAGGTTAGACAGCAAACAGCAGAGGGCAGACAGCAGACAGCAGATAGCAGGCAGCAGAGTGCAGACAGCAGACAGCAGACAGCACACAGCAGAGGGCAGACAGCAGAGAGCAGACAGCAGGGGGCAGAAAGAAGACAGCAGACAGCAGACAGTAGAGGACAGAGTGCAGACAGCAGACAGCAGACAGTAGAGGGCAGATAGCACACTGCAGAGGGCACACAACAGACAGCAGACAGCAGACAGCAGAGCACAGACAACAGACTGCAGAGGGCAGACAGCAGAGGGCAGACAGCAGTCAGCAGCGGGCAGACAGCAGACAGCAGAGAGCAGACAGAAGACAACAGAGGGCAGTCAGCAGACAGCAGAGGGCAGACAGAAGTGGGCAGACAGCAGATAGCAGAGCGATGATGGCAGAGGGCAGAGAGCAGAAAGCAGAGGGCAGACAGAAGACAGAATGGGGCAGACAGCAGTCAGCAGACGGCAGACCGCAGACAGTAGAGGACAGACAGCAGATGGCAGAGGGCAGACAGGAGAAAGCAGACAGCAGAGGGCAGACAGCGGACAGTAGACAGCAGAGGGCACACAGCAGACAGCAGAGGGCAGAAAGTAGATAGCAGAGGGCAGACAGCAGATAGCAGAGGGCAGACAGAAGACAGCAGACAGCAGAGGGCAGACAACAGACAGCATACAGCAGAGGGCAGACAGCAGACAGCAGAGGGCAGACAGCAGACAGCAGACAGTAGACAGCATAGGTCAGATAGCAGAGGGCAGACGGATGACAGCAGAGGGCAGTCAGCAGACAGCAGAGGGCAGACAGAAGAGGGCAGACAGCAGATAACAGAGACCACAAGGCAGACAGCAGAGGGCAGAAAGCAGAAAAAACAGCAGAAAGCAGAGGGCAGACAGCAGAGGGCAGAGGGCAGACAGTAGAGGGCAGACAGCAGAGGCCAGACAGAAGGGGGCAGACAGCAGAGAACAGAGGGCAGACAGCATAGAGCAGAAGGCAGAGGGCAGACAGCAGAGGCCAGACAGCAGACAGCAGAGGACAGTCAGCAGACAGCAGAGGGCAGACAACAGACAGCAGAGGGAAGACAGCAGACAGCAGAAGGCTGACAGCAGACAGCAGAGGGCAGACTGCAGAGCTCAGACGGCAGACTGCAGAAAGCAGAGGGCAGACAGCAGACAGCAGAGAGCAGAGGGCAGTGGGCAGACAGCAGACAGCAGAAGGCAGACAGCAGACAGCTGAGGGCATTCAGCAGACAGGTGACAGCAGGGGGCAGACAGCAGACGGCAGAGGCAGACAGCAGACAGCAGAGGGTAGACAGCAGACAGCAGACAGCAGAGGACAGACAGCAGACAACAGAGAGCAGAGGTCAGAGGGCAGACAGCAGATAGCAGAAGGCAGACAGCAGAAAGCTGAGGGCAGACCTCAGACCGCAGACAGCAGAGGGCAGACAGCGGAGGGAAGACCGCAGAGGCCAGACAGCAGACAGCAGAGGGCAAACAGCAGACTGCAGAGTGCGGAGCGTAGCCAGCAGTCAGCAGACAGCAGAGGGCAGACATCAGATGGCTGACAGCAGACAGCAGAGGGCAGACAGCAGACAGCAGAGAGCAGAGGTCAGAGGGCAGACAGCAAACGGCAGACAGCAGACAGCAACAGCAGACAGCAGAGGGCAGACAGCAGACAGCTGACAGCAGGTAGCAGACAGCAGACAGAAGACGGCAGACAGTAGACAGCAGAGAGCAGAGGGTAGACAGCAGACAGCAGAGGGCAGACAGAAGAGGGCAGACTGCAGACAGCAGAGAGCAGAGGGCATTCAGCAGAGGGAATAGGGCACACAACAGAGAGCAGAAGAAAGAGGGCAGACAGCAGAGGGCAGAAAGAAGTCAGCAGAGGGCAGACATCAGAGGTTATTGGGCAGAGGGTAGAAAGCACACAGCGGACAACATAGGGCAGACAGAAGAGGGAAGACAGCAGACAGCATAGGGCAGACAGCAGACGTCTGGGGGCAGAGGGCAGTGGGCAGGGGGCAGAGGGAAGACAGCATACGGCAGAGGGCAGACTACCGGCAGCAGAGGGCAGACAGAAGAGAGAAGGGGGCAGACAGCAGACAGCAGACAGCAGAGAGCAGACAGCAGTCAGCAGACAGCAGAGGGCAGACAGCAGACAGCAGACAGTAGACAGCATAGGTCAGATAGCAGAGGGCAGACAGAAGACAGCAGAGGGCAGACAGCAGACCGCAGAGGAGAGACAGCACACAGCAGAGGGAAGACAGCAGACGGCAGACAGCAAAGGACAGAGAGCAGACAACAGAGGGCAGACAAAAGACAGCAGGGGACAGACGGCTAAAAGCAGTAGGCAGACAGCAGACAGCAGAAGGACGACGGAAGAGGGCAGACAGCAGAAAGCAGAGGGCAGACAGCAGACAGAAGGGGGCAGACAGCTGACAGCAGACAGCAGAGAGCAGACAGCTGAGGTCAGACAGCAGAGGGCATACAGCAGACAGCAAACGGCAGACAGCAGACAGCAACAGCAGACAGCGAAGGGCAGAAAGCAGTCAGCAGACATCAGAGGGCAGACAGCAGACAGCAGACAGCAGACAGCATACAGCAGAGGGCAGACTGCAGACAGCAGAGGGCAGACAGCAGACAGCAGAGGGCCGAAAGCAGAGGGCAGACAGCAGAGGGCAGAAAGCAGATAGCAAAGGGCAGCCAGCAGACAGCAGACAGCAGAGGGCAGACGGTAGACAGCAGAGGTCTGACAGCAGACAGCAGATGGCAGACAGAAGAGGGCAGCCAGCAGATAGCAGAGGGATGACGGCAGAGGGCAGACAGCAGAAAGCATAGGGCAGACAGAAGACAGAATGGGGCAGACAGCAGTCAGCAGACGGCAGACTGCAGACAGCAGAGGACAGACAGCAGTTGGCAGCGGGCAGACAGGAGAAAGGAGAAAGCAGAGGGGAGACAGCAGACAGTAGACAGCAGAGGGCACACAGCAGACAGCAGAGGGCAGAAAGCAGACAGCAGAGGGCAGACAGCAGACAGCAGAGGGCAGATAGCAGACAGCAGAGGTCAGTCAGCAGACAGTAGAGGGCAGACAGAAGAGGGCAGACAGCAGATAGCAGAGACCAAAAAGCAGACAGCAAAGGGCAGAAGGCAGAAAAAACAGCAGAAAGCAGAGGGCAGACAGCAGAGGGCAGAGGGCCGACAGTAGAGGGCAGACAGCAGAGGCCAGACAGAAGGGGGCAGACAGCAGAGAACAGAGGGCAGACAGCATAGAGCAGAAGGCAGAGGGCAGACAGCAGAGGGCAGACAGCAGACAGCAGAGGACAGTCAGCAGACAGCAGAGGGCAGACAACAGACAGCAGAGGGAAGACAGCAGACAGCAGAAGGCTGACAGCAGACAGCAGAGGGCAGACTGCAGAGCTCAGACGGCAGACTGCAGACAGCAGAGGGCAGACAGCAGACAGCAGACAGCAGAGAGCAGAGGGCAGTGGGCAGACAGCAGACAGCAGAAGGCAGACAGCAGACAGCTGAGGGCATTCAGCAGACAGATGACAGCGGGGGGCAGACAGCAGACGGCAGAGGGCAGACAGCAGACAGCAGAGGGTAGACAGCAGAGGGCAGATGGCAGACAGCAGAGGGCAGACAGCAGACAGCAGAGGGCAGACCTCAGACCGCAGACAGCAGAGGGCAGACAGCAGAGGGAAGACAGCAGAAGGCAGACAGCAGACAGCAGAGGGCAGACAGCAGACTGCAGAGTGCGGATGGTAGACAGCAGTCAGCAGACAGCATAGGGCAGACAGCAGAGTGCAGACAGCAGACAGCAGACAGCAGAGAACAGACAGCAGACAACAGAGAGCAGAGGTCAGAGGGCAGACAGCAGATAGCAGAAGGCAGACAGCAGACAGCTGAGGGCAGAGGGCAGTCAGCAGAGGGAAGAGGACACACAACAGAGAGCAGAAGGCAGAGGACAGACAGCAGAGGGCAGAAAGAAGACAGCAGAGGGCAGACGGCAGAGGGCATTGGGCAGAAGGAAGACAGCACATAGCGGACAACATTGGGCGGACAGAATAGGGAAGACAGCAGATATCATAGAGCAGACAGCAGAGGGCAGGGGGAAGAGGGCAGTGGGCAGGGGGCAGAGGGAACACAGCGTACAGCAGAGGGCAGACTGCAGGCAGCAGAAGGCAGACAGCTGACAGCAGAGGGCACACAGAAGAGGGCAGGCTGCTGACAGCAGAGAGCAGAGGTTAGACAGCAGAGAGCAGACAGCAGGGGGCAGAAAGAAGACAGCAGACAGCAGACAGTAGATGGCAGAGTGCAGACAGCAGACAGCAGACAGTAGAGGGCAGATAGCACACTGCAGAGGGCACACAACAGACAGCAGACAGCAGACAGCAGAGCACAGACAACAGACAGCAGAGGGCTGACAGCAGAGGAAAGACATGAGACGGAGGAGGACAGAAAGAAAGAAGACAGCAGTGGGCAGACTGCAGACAGCAGAGGGCAGACAGCAGTCAGCAGTGGGCAGACAGCAGACAGCAGAGAGCAGACAGAAAATAGCAGACAGCAGAGGATAGACAACAGACAGCAGAGGGCAGACAGAAGACAACAGAGGGCAGTCAGCAGACAGCAGAGGGCAGACAGCAGACAGCAGAGGGAAGACAGCAGACAGCAGACAGCAAATGGCAGGCTGCAGACAACAGAGGGCAGACAGACGACAGCAGGGGACAGACAGCTGACAGCAGTAGGCAGACAGCAGACAGCAGAGAGATGACGGCAGAGGGCAGACAGCAGAAAGCAGAGGGCAGACAGCAGACAGAAGGGGGATGACAGCAGACAGCAGAGAGCAGACAGCTGAGGTCAGACAGCAGAAGGCAGACAGCAGACAGCAAACGGCAGACAGCAGACAGCAACAGCAGACAGCAGAGGGCAGACAGCAGACAGCTGACAGCAGGGGGCAGACTGCAGACAGCTGACAGCAGTTGGCAGACAGCAGACAGCAGAGGGCAGACAGAAGAGGGCAGACTGCAGACAGCAGAGAGCAGAGGGCATTCAGCAGAAAGAAGAGGGCACAAACATAGAGCAGAAGGCAGAGGGCAGACAGCAGAGGGCAGAAAGAAGTCAGCAGAGGGCAGTCAGCAGACAGCAGAGGGCAGACAGCAGACAGCAGAGGGAAGACAGCAGACGGCAGACAACAAAGGACAGAGAGCAGACAACAGAGGGCAGACAGAAGACAGCAGGGGACTGACAGCTGAAAGCAGTAGGTAAACAGCAGACAGCAGAGGGATGACGGCAGAGGGCAGACAGCAGAAAGCAGAGGGCAGACAGCAGATAGAAGGGGGCAGACAGCAGACAGCAGAGGGAAGACAGCAGACGGCAGACAGCAAAGGACAGAGAGCAGACAACAGAGGGCAGACAGAAGACAGCAGGGGACTGACAGCTGAAAGCAGTAGGTAGACAGCAGACAGCAGAGGGATGACGGCAGAGGGCAGACAGCAGAAAGCAGAGGGCAGACAGAAGGGGGCAGACAGCAGACAGCAGAGAGCAGACAGCTGAGGTCAGACAGCAGAGGGCAGACAGCAGGCAGAAAACGGCTGACAGCAGACAGCAACAGCAGACAGCGGAGGGCAGACACCAGTCAGGAGACAGCAGAGGGCAGACAGCAGACAGCAGACAGCAGACAGCAGACAGCAGACAGCACACAGCAGAGGAGAGACTCCAGACAGCAGTGGGCCGACAGCAGAGGGCAGACAGCAGAGGGCAGAAAGCAGACAGCAAAGGGCAGCCAGTAGACAGCAGACAGCAGAGGGCAGACAGTAGACAGCATAGGTCAGACAGCAGACGCAGAGGGCCCACAGAAGAGGGCAGACAGCAGATAGCAGAGGGATGACGGCAGAGGGCTGACAGCAGAAAGCAGAGGGCGGACAGAAGACTGAATGGGTCAGACAGCAGTCAGCTGTCGGCAGACCGCAGACAGCAGAGGAAAGACAGCAGATGGCAGAGGGCAGACAGGAGAAAGCAGACAGCAGAGGGCAGACAGCAGACAGTAGACAGCAGAGGGCACACAGCAGACAGCAGAGGGCAGAAAGCAGACAGCAGAGGGCAGACAGCAGAGGGCAGACAGCAGACAGCAGAGGTCAGACAGCAGACAGTAGAGGGCAGACAGAAGAGGGCCGACAGCAGATAGCAGAGACCAAAAGGCAGACAGCAGAGGGCAGAAGGCAGAAAAAAACAGCAGAAAGCAGAGGGCAGACAGCAGAGGGCAGAGGGCAGACAGTAGAGGGCAGACAGCAGAGGCCAGACAGAAGGGACAGACAGCAGGGAATAGAGGGCAGACAGCATAGAGCAGAGGGCTGAAGGCAGACAGCAGAGGGCAGACAGCAGTCAGCAGACGGCAGACAGCAGAGGGCAGACAGCAGACAGCAGAGGACAGACAGCAGACTGCAGAGGGCAGACAACAGACAGCAGAGGGAAGACAGCAGACAGCAGAGGGCTGACAGAAGACAGTAGACAGCAGAGGGCAGACTGCAGAGCTCAGACGGCAGACTGCAGACAGCAGAGGGCAGACAGCAGACAGCAGAGAGCAGAGGGCAGTGGGCAGACAGCAGACAGCAGAGGGCAGACAGCAGACAGCTGAGGGCAGACCGCAGATAGGTGACAGCAGGGGGCAGACAGCAGACGGCAGAGGGTAGACAGTAGACAGCAGAGGGCAGACAGCAGAGGGCAAATGGCAGACAGCAGAGAACAGAGAGCAGACAGCAGAGGGCAGACCTCAGACCGCAGAGAGCAGCGGGCAGACAGCAGAGGGAAGACAGCAGAGGGCAGACAGCAGACAGCAGAGCGCAGACAGCAGACTGCAGAGTGCGGAGGGTAGACAGAATGCAGCAGACAGCAGAGGGCAGACAGCAGAGGGCAGACAGCAGACAGCAGAGGGCAGACAGCAGACAGCAGAGAGCAGAGGTCAGAGGGCAGACAGCAGATAGCAGAAGGCAGACAGCAGACAGCTGAGGGCAGAGAGCAGACAGCTGACAGCAGGGGGCAGACAGCAGTCAGCTGAGAGCAGTGGCCAGTCAGCAGACAGCAGAAGGCAGACAGAAGTGGCCAGACTGCAAACAGCAGAGACCAGAGGGCAGTCAGCAGAGGGAAGAGGGCACACAACAGAGAGCAGGAGGCAGAGGACAGACAGCAGAGGGCAGAAAGAAGACAGCAGAGGGCAGACAGCAGAGGGCATTGGGCAGAGGGAAGACAGCACACAGCGGACAACATAGGGCAGACAGAATAGGGAAGACAGCAGATATCATAGAGCAGACAGCAGGGGGCAGGGGGAAGAGGGCAGTGGGCAGGGGGCAGAGGGAAGACAGCATAGAGCAGGGGGCAGACTGCAGGCAGCAGAAGGCAGACAGCTGACAGCAGAGTTCAGACAGCAGTCAGCAGACGGCAGAGGGCAGACAGAAGACAGCAGAGGGCACACAGAAGAGGGCAGGCTGCAGACAGCAGAGAGCAGAGGTTAAACAGCAGACAGCAGAGGGCAGACAGCAGACAGCAGAGGGCAGAGGGCAGAGAGCCGAGGGCAGCGGGAAGACAGCAGAGGGCAGACAGCAGACAGCAGACAGCAGACAGTAGAGGGCAGAGTGCAGACAGCAGACAGCAGACAGTAGAGGGCAGATAGCACACTGCAGAGGGCACACAACAGACAGCAGACAGCAGACAGCAGAACACAGACAACAGACAGCAGAGGGCTGACAGCAGAGGAAAGACATGAAACGGAGGAGGACAGACAGAAAGAAGACAGCAATGGGCAGACTGCAGAGGGCAGACAGCAGAGGGCAGACAGCAGTCATCAGCGGGCAGACAGCAGACAGCAGAGGGAAGACAGCAGACAGCAAAGGGCAGACAGCAGACAACAGAGGGCAGACAGAAGACAGCAGGGGACAGACAGCTGACAGCAGTAGGCAGACAGCAGACAGCAGAGAGATGACGGCAGAGGGCAGACAGCAGAAAGCAGAAGGCAGACAGCAGACAGAAGGGGGCAGACAGCAGACAGCAGAGGGCAGACAGCTGAGGTCAGACAGCAGAAGGCAGACAGCAGACAGCAAACGGCAGACAGCAGACAGCAACAGCAGGCAGCAGAGGGCAGACAGCAGACAGCTGACAGCAGGGGGCAGACTGCAGACAGCTGACAGCAGTAGGCAGACAGCAGACATCAGAGGGCAGACAGAAGAGGGCAGACTGCAGACAGCAGAGAGCAGAGGGCATTCAGCAGAGAGAAGAGGGCACACAACATAGAGCAGAAGGCAGAGGGCAGACAGCAACGGGCAGAAAGAAGTCAGCAGAGGGCAGACAGCAGAGGGTATTGGACAGAGGGTAGACAGCACACAGCGGACAACATAGGGCAGACAGAAGAAGGAAGACAGCAGACAGCATAGAGCAGACAGCAGGGGTCAGGGGGCAGATGGCAGTGGGCAGGGGGCAGAGGGAAGACAGCATACAGCAGAGGGCAAACTGCAGGCAGCAGAGGGCAGACAGCTGACAGCAGAGTTCAGACAGCAGTCAGAAGACGGCAGAGGGCAGACAGCAAACAGCAGAGGGCATACAGAAGACAGCAGACAGCAGAGGGCAGACAACAGACAGCAGACAGCAGAGGGCAGACAGCAGACAGCAAACAGCAGAGGGCAGACAGCAGACAGCAGACAGTAGACAGCATAGGTCAGATGGCAGAGGGCAGACAGAAGACAGCAGAGAGCAGTCAGCAGACAGCAGAGGGCAGACAGCAGACAGCAGAGGGAAGACAGCAGACGGCAGACAGCAAAGGACAGAGAGCAGACAACAGAGGGCAGACAGTAGGCAGCAGGGGACTGACAGCTGAAAGCAGTAGGTAGACAGCAGACAGCAGAGGTCAGACAGCAGAAAGCAGAGGGCAGACAGCAGACAGAAGGGGGCAGACAGCAGACAGCAGACAGCAGAGAGCAGACAGCTGAGGTCAGACAGCAGAGTGCAGACAGCAGACAGCAAACGGCAGACAGCAGACAGCAACAGCAGACAGCGGAGGGCAGACAGCAGTCAGCAGACAGCAGAGGGCAGACAGCAGACAGCAGACAGCAGACAGCACACAGCAGAGGAGAGACTCCAGACAGCAGAGGGCCGACAGCAGAGGGCAGACAGCAGAGGGCAGAAAGCAGACAGCAAAGGGCAGCCAGCAGACAGCAGAGGGCAGACAGTAGACAGCAGAGGTCAGACAGCAGACGCAGAGGGCCCACAGAAGAGGGCAGACAGCAGATAGCAGAGGGATGACGGCAGAGGGCAGACAGCAGAAAGCAGAGGGCAGACAGAAGACAGAATGGGGCAGACGGCAGTCAGCAGACGGCAGACCGCAGACAGCAGAGGACAGACAGCAGTTGGCAGAGGGCAGACAGGAGAAAGCAGACAGCAGAGGGCAGACAGCAGACAGTAGACAGCAGAGGGCACACAGAACACAGCAGAGGGCAGAAAGCAGACAGCAGTGTGCAGACAGCAAACAGCAGAGGGCAGATAGCAGACAGCAGAGGTCAGACAGCAGACAGTGGAGGGCCGACAGAAGAGGGCAGACAGCAGATAGCAGAGACCAAAAGGCAGACAGCAGAGGGCAGAAGGCAGAAAATAAACAGCAGAAAGCAGAGGGCAGACAGCAGAGGTCAGAGGGCAGACAGTAGAGGGCAGACAGAAGAGGCCAGACAGAAGGGGGCAGACAGCAGGGAACAGAGGGGAGACAGCATAGAGCAGAGGGCTGAGGGCAGACAGCAGAGGGCAGACAGCAGTCAGCAGACGGCAGACAGCAGAGGGCAGACAGCAGACAGCAGAGGACAGTCAGCAGACAGCAGAGGCCGAGACAACAGACAGCAGAGGGAAGACAGCAGACAGCAGAGGGCTGATAGAAGACAGCAGACAGCAGAGGGCAGACTGCAGAGCCCAGACGGCAGACTGCAGACAGCAGAGGGCAGACAGCAGACAGCAGAGGGCAGACAGCAGACAGCAGAGGTCAGACAGCAGACAGTAGAGGGCCGACAGAAGAGGGCAGACAGCAGATAGCAGAGACCAAAAGCAGACAGCAGAGGGCAGAAGGCAGAAAATAAACAGCAGAAAGCAGAGGGCAGACAGCAGAGGGCAGACAGTAGAGGGCAGACAGCAGAGGCCAGACAGAAGGGGTAGACAGCAGGGAACAGAGGGCAGACAGCATAGAGCAGAGGGCTGAGGGCAGACAGCAGAGGGCAGACAGCAGTCAGCAGACGGCAGACAGCAGAGGGCAGACAGCAGACAGCAGAGGACAGTCAGCAGACAGCAGAGGGCAGACAACAGACAGCAGAGGGAAGACAGCAGACAGCAGAGGGCTGACAGAAGACAGCAGACAGCAGAGGGCAGACTGCAGAGCTCAGACGGCAGACTGCAGACAGCAGAGGGCAGACAGCAGACAGCAGAGAGCAGAGGTCAGAGGGCAGACAGCAGATAGCAGAAGGCAGACAGCAGACAGCTGAGGGCAGAGAGCAAACAGCTGACAGCAGGGGGCAGACAGCAGTCAGCTGACAGCAGTGACCAGTCAGCAGACATCAGAGGGCAGACAGAAGAGGCCAGACTGCAGACAGCAGAGACCAGAGGGCAGTCAGCAGAGGGAAGAGGGCACACAACAGAGAGCAGGAGGCAGAGGACAGACAGCAGAGGGCAGAAAGAAGACAGCAGAGGGCAGACAGCAGAGGGCATTGGGCAGAGGGATGACAGCACACAGCGGACAACATAGGGCAGACAGAATAGGGAAGACAGCAGATATCATAGAGCAGACAGCAGAGAGCAGGGGGCAGAGGGCAGTGGGCAGGGGCAGAGGGAAGACAGCATACAGCAGAGGGCAGACTGCAGGCAGCAGAAGGCAGACAGCTGACAGCAGAGTTCAGACAGCAGTCAGCAGACGGCAGAGGGCAGATTGAAAACAGCAGAGGGCACACAGAAGAGGGCAGGCTGCAGACAGCAGAAAGCAGAGGTTAGACAGCAAACAGCAGAGGGCAGACAGCAGACAGCAGAGGGCAGAGGTCAGACAGCGGAGGGCAGCGGGAAGACAGCAGAGGGCAGACAGCAGACAGCAGATAGCAGGCAGCAGAGTGCAGAAAGCAGACAGCACACAGCAGAGGGCAGACAGCAGAGAGCAGACAGCAGAGGGCAGAAAGCAGACAGCAGACAGTAGAGGGCAGAGTGCAGACAGCAGACAGTAGAGGGCAGATAGCACACTGCAGAGGGCACACAACAGACAGCAGACAGCAGAGCACAGACAACAGACAGCAGTTGGCTGACAGCAGAGGAAAGACATGAGACGGAGGAGGACAGACAGAAAGAAGACAGCAGTGGGCCGACTGCAGAGGGCAGACAGCAGAGGGCAGACAGCAGTCAGCAGCGGGCAGACAGCAGACAGCAGAGGGCAGACAGAAGACAGCAGACAGCAGAGGGCAGACAACAGACAGCAGAGGACAGACAGAAGACAACAGAGGGCAGTCAGCAGACAGCAGAGGGCAGACAGAAGAGGGCAGACTGCAGATAGCAGAGGGATGATGGCAGAGGGCAGACAGCAGAAAGCAGAGGGCAGACAGGAGAAAGCAGAGGACAGACAGCAGATGGCAGAGGGCAGACAGGAGAAAGCAGACAGCAGAGGGCAGACAGCAGACAGTAGACAGCAGAGGGCACACAGCAGACAGCAGAGGGCAGACAGCAGACAGCAGAGGGCAGACAGCAGACAGCAGAGGTCAGACAGTAGAGGGCAGACAGAAGAGGGCAGACAGCAGATAGCAGAGACCAAAAGATGGCAGATGGCAGAGAGCAGACAGCTGAGGTCAGACAGCAGAAGGCAGACAGCAGACAGCAAAAGGCAGACAGCAGACAGCAACAGCAGACAGCAGAGGGCAGACAGCTGAGAGCAGGGGGCAGACTGCAGACAGCTGACAGCAGTAGGCAGACAGCAGACAGCAGAGGGCAGACAGAAGAGGGCAGACTGCAGACAGCAGAGAGCAGAGGGCATTCAGCAGAAAGAAGAGGGCACACAACTTAGAGCAGAAGGCAGAGGGCAGACAGCAGAGGGCAGAAAGAAGTCAGCAGAGGGAAGACAGCAGAGGGTATTGGACAGAGAGTAGACAGCACACAGCGGACAACATAGGGCAGACAGAAGAGGGAAGACAGCAGACAGCATAGGGCAGACAGCAGAGGTCAGGGGGCAGAGGGCAGTGGGCAGGGGGCAGAGGGAAGACAGCATACAGCAGAGGGCAAACTGCAGGCAGCAGAGGGCAGACAGCTGACAGCAGAGTTCAGACAGCAGTCAGCAGACGGCAGAGGGCAGACAGCAAACAGCAGAGGGCATACAGAAGACAGCAGAGAGCAGAGGGCAGACAACAGACAGCAGACAGCAGAGGGCAGACAGCAGACAGCAGACAGCAGAGGGCAGACAGCAGACAGCAGACAGTAGACAGCATAGGTCAGATAGCAGAGGGCAGACAGAAGACAGCAGAGGGCAGTCAGCAGACAGCAGAGGGCAGACAGCAGACAGCAGAGGGAAGACAGCAGACGGCAGACAGCAAAGGACAGAGAGCAGACAACAGAGGGCAGACAGAAGACAGCAGGGGACTGACAGCTGAAAGCAGTAGGTAGACAGCAGACAGCAGAGGGATGACGGCAGAGGGCAGACAGCAGAAAGCAGAGGGCAGACAGAAGACTGAATGGGGCAGACAGCAGTCAGCTGTCGGCAGACCGCAGACAGCAGAGGAAAAACAGCAGATGGCAGAGGGCAGACAGGAGAAAGCAGACAGCAGAGGGCAGACAGCAGACAGTAGACAGCAGAGGGCACACAGCAGACAGCAGAGGGCAGAAAGCAGACAGCAGAGGGCAGACAGCAGACAGCAGAGGGCAGACAGCAGACAGCAGAGGTCAGACTGCAGACAGTAGAGGGCAGACAGAAGAGGGCAGACAGTAGATAGCAGAGACCAAAAGGCAGACAGCAGAGGGCAGAAGGCAGAAAAAAAACAGCAGAAAGCAGAGGGCAGACAGCAGACAGCAGAGGGCCGACAGCAGAGGGCAGACAGCAAGGGCAGAAAGCAGACAGCAAAGGGCAGCCAGCAGACAGCAGACAGCAGAGGGCAGACGGTAGACAGCAGAGGTCAGACAGTAGAGGGCAGACAGAAGAGGGCAGACAGCAAATAGCTGAGACCAAAAGGCAGACAGCAGAGGGCAGAAGGCAGATAAAAAACAGCAGACAGCAGAGAGCAGACAGCTGAGGTCAGACAGCAGAAGGCAGACAGCAGACAGCAAACGGCAGACAGCAGACAGCAACAGCAGACAGCAGAGGGCAGACAGCAGACAGCTGACAGCAGGGGGCAGACTGCAGACAGCTGACAGCAGTAGGCAGACAGCAGACAGCAGAGGGCAGACAGAAGAGGGCAGACTACAGACAGCAGAGAGCAGAGGGCATTCAGCAGAAAGAAGAGGGCACACAACTTAGAGCAGAAGGCAGAGGGCAGACAGCAGAGGGCAGAAAGAAGTCAGCAGAGGGCAGACAGCAGAGGGTATTGGACAGAGAGTAGACAGCACACAGCGGACAACATAGGGCAGACAGAAGAGGGAAGACAGCAGACAGCATAGGGCAGACAGCAGAGGTCAGGGGGCAGACAGCAGACAGCAGAGGGAAGACAGCGGACGGCAGACAGCAAAGGACAGAGAGCAGACAACAGAGGGCAGACAGAAGACAGCAGGGGACTGACAGCTGAAAGCAGTAGGTAGACAGCAGACAGCAGATGGATGACAGCTGAGGGCAGACAGCAGAAAGCAGAGGGCAGACTGCAGACTGAAGGGGGCAGACAGCAGACAGCAGACAGCAGAGAGCAGACAGCTGAGGTCAGACAGCAGAGGGCAGACAGCAGACAGTAGACAGCAGAGGGCACACAGCAGACAGCAGAGGGCAGACAGCAGACAGCAGAGGGCAGACAGCAGACAGCAGAGGTCAGACAGTAGCGGGCAGACAGAAGAGGGCAGACAGCAAATAGCTGAGACCAAAAGGCAGACAGCAGAGGGCAGAAGGCAGATAAAAAACAGCAGACAGCAGAGAGCAGACAGCTGAGGTCAGACAGCAGAAGGCAGACAGCAGACAGCAAACGGCAGACAGCAGACAGCAACAGCAGACAGCAGAGGGCAGACAGCAGACAGCTGACAGCAGGGGGCAGACTGCAGACAGCTGACAGCAGTAGGCAGACAGCAGACAGCAGAGGGCAGACAGAAGAGGGCAGACTACAGACAGCAGAGAGCAGAGGGCATTCAGCAGAAAGAAGAGGGCACACAACTTAGAGCAGAAGGCAGAAGGCAGACAGCAGAGGGCAGAAAGAAGTCCGCAGAGGGCAGACAGCAGAGGGTATTGGACAGAGAGTAGACAGCACACAGCGGACAACATAGGGCAGACAGAAGAGGGAAGACAGCAGACATCATAGGGCAGACAGCAGAGGTCAGGGGGCAGAGGGCAGTGGGCAGGGGGCAGAGGGAAGACAGCATACAGCAGAGGGCAAACTGCAGGCAGCAGAGGGCAGACAGCTGACAGCAGAGTTCAGACAGCAGTCAGCAGACGGCAGAGGGCAGACAGCAAACAGCAGAGGGCATACAGAAGACAGCAGAGAGCAGAGGGCAGACAACAGACAGCAGACAGCAGAGGGCAGACAGCAGACAGCAGACAGCAGAGGGCAGACAGCAGACAGCAGACAGTAGACAGCATAGGTCAGATAGCAGAGGGCAGACAGAAGACAGCAGAGGGCAGTCAGCAGACAGCATAGGGCAGACAGCAGAGGGAAGACAGCAGACGGCAGACAGCAAAGGACAGAGAGCAGACAACAGAGGGCAGACAAAAGACAGCAGGGGACTGACAGCTGAAAGCAGTAGGTAGACAGCAGACAGCAGAGGGATGACGGCAGAGGGCAGACAGCAGAAAGCAGAGGGCAGACTGCAGACTGAAGGGGGCAGACAGCAGACAGCAGACAGCAGAGAGCAGACAGCTGAGGTCAGACAGCAGAGGGCAGACAGCAGACAGCAAACGGCAGACAGCTGACAGCAACAGCAGACAGCGGAGGGCAGACAGCAGTCAGCAGACAGCAGAGGGCAGACAGCAGACAGCAGAAAGCAGACAGCAGACAGCAGACAGTAGACAGCAGACAGCAGACAGCACACAGCAGAGGAGAGACTCCAGACAGCAGAGGGCCGGCAGCAAAGGGCAGACAGCAGAGTGCAGAAAGCAGACAGCAAAGGGCAGCGAGTAGACAGCAGACAGCAGAGGGCAGACAGTAGACAGCAGAGGTAAGACAGCAGACGCAGAGGGCCCACAGAAGAGGGCAGACAGCAGATAGCAGAGGGATGACGGCAGAGGGCAGACAGCAGAAAGCAGAGGGCAGACAGAAGACTGAATGGGGCAGACAGCAGTCAGCTGTCGGCAGACCGCAGACAGCAGAGGAAAGACAGCAGATGGCAGAGGGCAGACAGGAGAAAGCAGACAGCAGAGGGCAGACAGCAGACAGTAGACAGCAGAGGGCACACAGCAGACAGCAGAGGGCAGAAAGAAGACAGCAGAGGGCAGACAGCAGACAGCAGAGGGCAGACAGCAGACAGCAGAGGTCAGACAGCAGACAGTAGAGGGCAGACAGAAGAGGGCAGACAGCAGATAGCAGAGACCAAAAGGCAGACAGCAGAGGGCAGAAGGCAGAAAAAAAACAGCAGAAAGCAGAGGGCAGACAGCAGACAGCAGAGGGCCGACAGCAGAGGGCAGACAGCAAGGGCAGAAAGCAGACAGCAAAGGGCAGCCAGCAGACAGCAGACAGCAGAGGGCAGACGGTAGACAGCAGAGGTCAGACAGCAGACAGCAGAGGGCAGACAGAAGAGGGCAGACAGCAGATAGCAGAGGGATGACGGAAGAGGGCAGACAGCAGAAAAAAGCAGAGGGCAGACAGGAGACTGAATGGGGCAGACAGCAGTCAGCAGACGGCATACCGCAGACAGCAGAGGACAGACAGCAGATGGCAGAGGGCAGACAGGAGAAAGCAGACAGCAGAGGGCAGACAGCAGAGAGCAGAGGGCATTCAGCAGAAAGAAGAGGGCACACAACTTAGAGCAGAAGGCAGAGGGCAGACAGCAGAGGGCAGAAAGAAGTCAGCAGAGGGCAGACAGCAGAGGGTATTGGACAGAGAGTAGACAGCACACAGCGGACAACATAGGGCAGACAGAAAGGGAAGACAGCAGACAGCATAGGGCAAACAGCAGAGGTCAGGGGGCAGAGGGCAGTGGGCAGGGGGCAGAGGGAAGACAGCATACAGCAGAGGGCAAACTGCAGGCAGCAGAGGGCAGACAGCTGACAGCAGAGTTCAGACAACAGTCAGCAGACGGTAGAGGGCAGACAGCAAACAGCAGAGGGGATACAGAAGACAGCAGAGAGCAGAGGGCAGACAACAGACAGCAGACAGCAGAGGGCAGACAGCAGACAGCAGACAGCAGAGGGCAGACAGCAGACAGCAGACAGTAGACAGCATAGGTCAGATAGCAGAGGGCAGACAGAAGACAGTAGAGGGCAGTCAGCAGACAGCAGAGGGCAGACAGCAGACAGCAGAGGGAAGACAGCGGACGGCAGACAGCAAAGGACAGAGAGCAGACAACAGAGGGCAGACAGAAGACAGCAGGGGACTGACAGCTGAAAACAGTAGGTAGACAGCAGACAGCAGAGGGATGACGGCAGAGGGCAGACAGCAGAAAGCAGAGGGCAGACTGCAGACTGGAGGAGGCAGACAGCAGAGACCAGACAGCTGAGGTCAGACAGCAGAGGGCAGACAGCAGACAGTAGACTGCAGAGGGCACACAGCAGACAGCAGAGGGCAGACAGCAGACAGCAGAGGGCAGACAGCAGACAGCAGAGGTCAGACAGTAGAGGGCAGACAGAAGAGGGCAGACAGCAGATAGCAGAGACCAAAAGGCAGACAGCAGAGGGCAGAAGGCAGATAAAAAACAGCAGACAGCAGAGAGCAGACAGCTGAGGTCAGACAGCAGAAGGCAGACAGCAGACAGCAAACGGCAGACAGCAGACAGCAACAGTAGACAGCAGAGGGCAGACAGCAGACAGCTGACAGCAGGGGGCAGACTGCAGACAGCTGACAGCAGTAGGCAGACAGCAGACAGCAGAGGGCAGACAGAAGAGGGCAGACTGCAGACAGCAGAGAGCAGAGGGCATTCAGCAGAAAGAAGAGGGCACACAACTTAGAGCAGTAGGCAGAGGGCAGACAGCAGAGGGCAGAAAGAAGTCAGCAGAGGGCAGACAGCAGAGGGTATTGGACAGAGAGTAGACAGCACACAGCGGACAACATAGGGCAGACAGAAGAGGGAAGACAGCAGACAGTATAGGGCAGACAGCAGACGTCAGGGGGCAGAGGGCAGTGGGCAGGGGGCCGAGGGAAGACAGCATACAGCAGAGGGCAAACTGCAGGCAGCAGAGGGCAGACAGCTGACAGCAGAGTTTAGACAGCAGTCAGCAGACGGCAGAGGGCAGACAGCCCACAGCAGAGGGCATACAGAAGACAGCAGAGAGCAGAGGGCAGACAACAGACAGCAGACAGCAGAGGGCAGACAGCAGACAGCAGACAGCAGAGGGCAGACAGCAGACAGCAGACAGTAGACAGCATAGGTCAGATAGCAGAGGGCAGACAGAAGACAGCAGAGGGCAGTCAGCAGAAAGCAGAGGGCAGACAGAAGAGGCCAGACTGCAGACAGCAGAGACCAGAGGGCAGTCAGCAGAGGGAAGAGGGCACACAACAGAGAGCAGGAGGCAGAGGACAGACAGCAGAGGGCAGAAAGAAGACAGCAGAGGGCAGACAGCAGAGGGCATTGGGCAGAGGGAAGACAGCACACAGCGGACAACATAGGGCAGACAGAATAGGGAAGACAGCAGATATCATAGAGATGACAGCAGAGGGAAGGGGGCAGAGGGCAGTGGGCAGGGGGCAGAGGGAAGACAGCATACAGCAGAGGGCAGACTGCAGGCAGCAGAAGGCAGACAGGTGACAGCAGAGTTCAGACAGCAGTCAGCAGACGGCAGAGGGCAGACAGAAGACAGCAGAGGGCACACAGAAGAGGGCAGGCTGCAGACAGCATAGAGCAGAGGTTAGACTGCAAACAGCAGAGGGCAGACAGCAGACAGCAGAGGGCAGAGGGCAGACAGCAGAGGGCAGCGGGAAGACAGCAGAGGGCAGACAGCAGACAGCAGATAGCAGGCAGCAGAGTGCAGACAGCAGACAGCACACAGCAGAGGGCAGACAGCAGAAGCAGAGGGCCCACAGAAGACGGCAGACAGCAGATAGCAGAGGGATGACGGCAGAGGGCAGACAGCAGAAAGCAGAGGGCAGACAGAAGACTGAATGGGGCAGACAGCAGTCAGCTGTCGGCAACCGCAGACAGCAGAGGAAAGACAGCAGATGGCAGAGGGCAGACAGGAGAAAGCAGACAGCAGAGGGCAGACAGCAGACAGTAGACAGCAGAGGGCACACAGCAGACAGCAGAGGGCAGAAAGCAGACAGCAGAGGGCAGGCAGCAGACAGCAGAGATCAGACAGCAGACAGAAGAGGTCAGACAGCAGACAGTAGAGGGCAGACAGAAGAGGTCAGACAGCAGATAGCAGAGACCAAAAGGCAGACAGCAGAGGGCAGAAGGCAGAAAAAAAAACAGCAGAAAGCAGAGGGCAGACAGCAGACAGCAGAGGGCCGACAGCAGAGGGCAGACAGCAAGGGCAGAAAGCAGACAGCAAAGGGCAGCCAGCAGACAGCAGACAGCAGAGGGCAGACGGTAGACAGCAGAGGTCAGACAGCAGACAGCAGAGGGCAGACAGAAGAGGGCAGACAGCAGATAGCAGAGGGATGATGGCAGAGGGCAGACAGCAGAAAAAAGCAGAGGGCAGACAGGAGACAGAATGGGGCAGACAGCAGTCAGCAGACGGCAGACCGCAGACAGCAGAGGACAGACAGCAGATGGCAGAGGGCAGACAGGAGAAAGCAGACAGCAGAGGGCAGACAGCAGACAGTAGACAGCAGAGGGCACACAGAAGACAGCAGAGGACAGAAAGCAGACATCAGTGGGCAGACAGAAGACAGCAGAGGCCAGACAGCAGACAGCAGAGGTCAGACAGCAGACAGTAGAGGGCCGACAGAAGAGGGCAGACAGCAGATAGCAGAGACCAAAAGGCAGACAGCAGAGGGCAGAAGGCAGAAAAAAAACAGCAGAAAGCAGAGGGCAGACAGCAGAGGGCAGAGGGCAGACAGTAGAGGGCAGACAGCAGAGGCCAGACAGAAGGGGGCAGACAGCAGGGAACAGAGGGCAGACAGCATAGAGCAGAGGGCTGAGGGCAGACAGCAGAGGGCAGACAGCAGTCAGCAGACGGCTGACAGCAGAGGGCAGACAGCAGACAGCAGAGGACAGTCAGCAGACAGCAGAGGGCAGACAACAGACAGCAGAGGGAAGACAGCAGACAGCAGAGGGCTGACAGCAGACAGCAGAGGGCAGACTGCAGAGCTCAGACGGCAGACTGCAGACAGCAGAGGGCAGACAGCAGACAGCAGAGAGCAGAGGGCAGTGGGCAGACAGCAGTCAGCTGAAGGCAGACAGCAGATAGGTGACAGCAGTGGGCAGACAGCAGACGGCATAGGGTACACAGCAGACAGCAGAGGGCAGACAGCAGAGGGCAGAGGTCAGAGGGCAGACAGCAGATAGCAGAAGGCAGACAGCAGACAGCTGAGGGCAGATACCAGAGGAAAGACATGAGACGGAGGAGGACAGACAGTAAGAAGGCAGCAATGGGCAGACTGCAGAGGTCAGATAGCAGAAGGCAGACAGCAGACAGCTGAGGGCAGACAGCAGATAGGTGACAGCAGTGGGCAGACAGCAGACGGCATAGGGTACACAGCAGACAGCAGAGGGCAGACAGTAGAGGGCAGATGGCAGACAGCAGAGGGCAGACAGCAGACAGCAGAGTGCAGACCTCAGACCACAGACAGCAGCGGACAGACAGCAGAGGGAAGACAGCAGAGGGCAGACAGCAGACAGCAGAGGGCAGACAGCAGACTGCAGAGTGCGGAGGGTAGACAGGATGCAGCAGACAGCAGAGGGCAGACAGCAGACAGCACATAGCAGAGGGCAGACAGCAGAGAGCAGAGGTCAGAGGGCAGACAGCAGATAGCAGAAGGCAGACAGCAGACAGCTGAGGGCAGAGACCAGAGGAAAGACATGAGACGGAGGAGGACAGACAGAAAGAAGACAGCAATGGGCAGACTGCAGAGGTCAGACAGCAGAGGGCAGACAGCAGTCAGCAGCGGGCAGACAGCAGACAGCAGAGAGCAGACAGAAGACAGCAGACAGCAGAGGGCAGACAACAGACAGCAGAGGGCAGACAGAAGACAACAGAGGGCAGTCAGCAGACAGCAGAGGGCAGACAGCAGACAGCAGACGGAAGACAGCAGACAGCAGACAGCAAAGGGCAGACAGCAGACAACAGAGGGCAGACAGAAGACAACAGAGGGCAGTCAGCAGAATGCAGAGGGCAGACAGAAGAGGGCAGACAGCAGATAGCAGAGGGATGACGGCAGACGGCAGACAGCAGAAAGCAGAGGGCAGACAGAAGACAGAATGGGGCAGACAGCAGTCAGCAGACGGCAGACCGCAGACAGCAGAGGACAGACAGCAGATGGCAGAGGGCAGACAGGAGAAAGCAGAAAGAAGAGGGCAAACAGCAGACAGTAGACAGCAGAGGGCACACAGCAGACAGCAGAGGGCAGAAAGCAGATAGCAGAGGGCAGACAGCAGACAGAAGAGGGCAGACAGCAGACAGTAGAGGGCAGACATATGAGGGCAGACAGCAGATAGCAGAGACCAAAAGGCAGACAGCAGAGGGTAGAAGGGAGATAGCAGAGGGCAGACAACGGACAGCAGAGGGAAGACAGAAGACAGCAGAGGGCTGACAGCAGACAGCAGACAGCAGAGGGCAGACTGCTGAACTCTGACGGCAGACTGCAGACAGCAGAGGGCAGACAGTAGACAGCAGAGAGCAGAGGGCAGTGGGCAGACAGCAGACAGCAGAAGGCAGACAGCAGACAGCTGAGGGCAGACAGCAGACAGCAGACATCAGACAGCAGAGGGCAGACAGCAGAGAGAAGAGGTCACAAGGCAGACAGCAGATAGCAGAAAGCAGACAGCAGGCAGCTGAGGGCAGAGAGCAGACAGCTGACAGCAGGGGGCAGACAGTAGTCAGCTGACAGCAGTAGCCAGTCAGCAGACAGCAGAGGGCAGACAGAAGAGGGCACACTGCAGACAGCAGAGGGCAGACAGTAGACAGCAGAGAGCAGAGGGCAGTGGGCAGACAGCAGACAGCAGAAGGTAGACAGCAGACAGATGAGGGCAGACAGCAGACAGCAGAGAGCAGAGGGCAGTGGGCAGACAGCAGACAGCAGAAGGCAGACAGCAGACAGGTGAGGGCAGACAGCAGATAGGTGACAGCAGGGGGCAGATAGCAGACGGCAGAGGGCAGACAGCAGACAGCAGAGGGCAGACAGCAGAGGGCAGATGGCAGACAGCAGAGGGCAGACAGCAGACAGCAGAAGGAAGACCTCAGACCGCAGACAGCAGAGGGCAGACAGCAGAGGGAAGACAGCAGAGGGCAGACAGCAGAGAGCAGAGGGCAGACAGCAGACTGCAGAGTGCGGAGGGTAGACAGCAGTCAGCAGACAGCAGAGGGCAAACAGCAGAGGGCAGACAGCAGACAGCAGACAGCAGAGGGAAGACAGCAGACAGCAGAGAGAAGAGGTCAGAGGGCAGACAGCAGAGGGCAGAAAGCAGACAGCAGAGGGCAGACAGCAGAGGGCATAGGGCAGAGGGAAGACAGCACACAGCGGACAACATAGGGCAGACAGAATAGGGGAGACAGCAGATATCATAGAGCAGACAGCAGAGGGCAGGGGGCAGAGGGCAGTGGGCAGGGGGCAGAGGGAAGACAGCATAGAGAAGAGGGCAGACTGCAGGCAGCAGAGGGCAGACAGCTGACAGCAGAGTTCAGACAGCAGTCAGCAGACGGCAGAGGGCAGACAGCAGACAGCAGAGGGCACACAGAAGAGGGCAGGCTTTAGACAGCAGAGAGCAGAGGATAGACAGCAAACAGCAGAGGGCAGACAGCAGACAGCAGAGGGCAGAGGGCAGACTGCCGAGGGCAGCGGGAAGACAGCAGAGGGCAGACAGCAGACAGCAGATAGCAGGCAGCAGAGTGCAGACAGCAGACAGCAGACAGCACACAGCAGAGGGCAGACAGCAGACAGCAGACAGTAGCGGGCAGAGTGCAGACAGCAGACAGCAGACAGTAGCGGGCAGAGTGCAGACAGCAGACAGCAGACAGCAGACAGCAGAGGGCTGACAGCAGAGGAAAGACATGAGACGGAGGAGGACAGACAGAAAGAAGACAGCAGTGGGCAGACTGCAGAGGGCAGACAGCAGAGGGCAGACAGCAGTCAGCAGCGGGCAGACAGCAGTAAGCAGAGAGCAGACAGAAGACAGCAGACAGCAGAGGGCAGACAACAGACAGCAGAGGGCAGACAGAAGGTAACAGAGGGCAGTCAGCAGACAGCAGAGGGCAGACAGCAGACAGCAGAGTGAAGACAGCAGACAGTAAAGGGCAGACAGCAGACAACAGAGGGCAGACAGAAGACAGTAGGGGACAGACAGCTGACAGCAGTAGGCAGACAGCAGACAGCAGAGAGGTGACGGCAGAGGGCAGACAGCAGAAATCAGAGGGCAGACAGCAAACAGATGGGGGCAGACAGCAGACAGCAGAGAGCAGACAGCTAAGGTCAGACAGCAGAAGGCAGACAGCAGACAGCAAACGGCAGACAGCAGACAGCAACAGCAGACAGCAGAGGGCAGACAGCAGTCAGCAGACAGCAGAGGACAGACAGCAGACAGCAGACAGCAGACAGCATACAGCAGAGGGCAGACAGCAGAGGGCAGACATTAGAGGGCTGAAACAACACAGCAAAGGGCAGACAGCAGACAGCAGAGAGCAGACAGAAGACAGCAGACAGCAGAGGGCAGACAACAGACAGCAGAGGGCAGACAGAAGACAACCGAGGACAGTCAGCAGACAGCAGAGGGCAGACAACAGACAGCAGAGGGAAGACAGCAGACAGCAGAGGGCAGACAACAGACAGCAGAGCGCAGACAGAAGACAACAGAGGGCAGTCAGCAGACAGCAGAGGGCAGACAGCAGACAGCAGAATGAAGACAGCAGACAGCAGACAGCAAAGGGCAGACAGCAGACAACAGAGGGCAGACAGAAGACAGCAGGGGATAGACAGCTGACAGCAGTAGGCAGACAGCAGACAGCAGAGAGATGACGGCAGAGGGCAGACAGCAGAAATCAGAGGGCAGACAGCAGACAGATGGGGGCAGACAGCAGACAGCAGAGAGCAGACAGCTAAGGTCAGACAGCAGAAGGCAGACAGCAGACAGCAAACGGCAGACAGCAGACAGCAACAGCAGACAGCAGAGGGCAGAAAGCAGTCAGCAGACACCAGAGGACAGACAGCAGACAGCAGACAGCATACCGCAGAGGGCAGACAGCAGAGGGCAGACTTCAGAGGGCTGAAACTACACAGCAAAGGGCAGACAGCAGTCATCAGTGGGCAGACAGCAGACAGCAGAGAGCAGACAGCTAAGGTCAGACAGCAGAAGGCAGACAGCAGACAGCAAACGGCAGACAGCAGACAGCAACAGCAGACAGCAGAGGGCAGAAAGCAGTCAGCAGACACCAGAGGACAGACAGCAGACAGCAGACAGCATACCGCAGAGGGCAGACAGCAGAGGGCAGACTTCAGAGGGCTGAAACTACACAGCAAAGGGCAGACAGCAGTCATCAGTGGGCAGACAGCAGACAGCAGAGAGCAGACAGAAGACAGCAGACAGCAGAGGGCAGACAACAGACAGCAGAGGGCAGACAGAAGACAGCAGAGGGAAGACAGCAGATAGCAGACAGCTAAGGTCAGACAGCAGAAGGCAGACAGCAGACAGCAAACGGCAGACAGCAGACAGCAACAGCAGACAGCAGAGGGCTTACAGCAGTCAGCAGACAGCAGAGGACAGACAGCAGACAGCAGACAGCAGACAGCATACAGCAGAGGGCAGACAGCAGAGGGCAGACATTAGAGGGCTGAAACAACACAGCAAAGGGCAGACAGCAGACAGCAGAGAGCAGACAGAAGACAGCAGACAGCAGAGGGCAGACAACAGACAGCAGAGGGCAGACAGAAGAAAACCGAGGACAGTCAGCAGACAGCAGAGGGCAGACAACTGACAGCAGAGGGAAGACAGCAGACAGCAGAGGGCTGACAGCAGACAGCAGAGGGCAGACCGCAGAGCTCAGACGGCAGACTGCAGACAGCAGAGTGCAGACAGCAGACAGCAGAGAGCAGACAGCAGGCAGTAGAGGGCCGACAGAAGAGGGCAGACAGCAGATAGCAGAGACCAAAAGGGAGACAGCAGAGGGCAGAAGGCAGAAAAAAAACAGCAGAAAGCCGAGGGCAGACAGCAGAGGGCAGAGGGCAGACAGTAGAGGGCAGACAGCAGAGGCCAGACAGAAGGGGGCAGACAGCAGGGAACAGAGGGCAGACAGCATAGAGCAGAGGGCTGAGGGCAGACAGCAGAGGGCAGACAGCAGACAGCAGAGGGAAGACAGCAGACAGCAGAGGGCTGACAGCAGAAAGCAGAGGGCAGAATGCAGAGCTCAGACGGCAGACTGCAGACAGCAGAGGGCAGACAGCAGACAGCAGAGAGCAGAGGGCAGTGGGCAGACAGCAGACAGCAGAAGGCAGACAGCAGACAGCTGAGGGCAGACAGCAGATAGGTGACAGCAGAGGGCAGACAGCAGACGGCATAGGGTACACAGCAGACAGCAGAGGGCAGACAGCAGAGGGTAGATGGCAGACAGCAGAGGGCAGACAGCAGACAGCAGAGGGCAGACCTCAGACAGCAGACAGCAGCAGGCAGACAGCAGAGGGAAGACAGCAGAGGGCAGACAGCAGACAGCAGAGGGCAGACAGCAGACTGCAGAGTGCGGAGGATAGAAAGCATGCAGCAGACAGCAGAGGGCAGACAGCAGACAGCACATAGCAGAGGGCAGACAGCAGGAGCAGAGGTCAGAGGGCAGACAGCATATAGCAAAAGGCAGACAGCAGACAGCTGAGGGCAGAGACCAGAGGAAAGACATGAGACGGAGGAGGACAGACAGAAAGAAGACAGCAATGGGCAGACTGCAGAGGTCAGACAGCAGAGGGCAGACAGCAGTCAGCTGCGGGCAGACAGCAGACAGCAGAGAGCAGACAGAAGACAGCAGACAGCAGAGGGCAGACAACAGACAGCAGAGGGCAGACAGAAGACAACAGAGGGCAGTCAGCAGACAGCAGAGTGCAGACAGCAGACAGCAGAGGGAAGACAGCAGACAGCAGACAGCAAAGGGCAGACAGCAGACAACAGAGGGCAGACAGAAGACAACAGAAGGCAGTCAGCAGATAGCAGAGGGCAGACAGAAGAGGGCAGACAGCAGATAGCAGAGGGCAGAAAGCAGATAGCAGAGGGCAGACAGCAGAAAGCAGAGGGCAGACTGCAGAGCTCAGACGGCAGACTGCAGACAGCAGAGGGCAGACAGCAGACAGCAGAGAGCAGAGGGCAGTGGGCAGACAGCAGACAGCAGAAGGCAGACAGCAGACAGCTGAGGGCAGACAGCAGATAGGTGACAGCAGAGGGCAGACAGCAGACGGCATAGGGTACACAGCAGACAGCAAAGGGCAGACAGCAGAGGGCAGACAGCAGACAGCAGAGGACAGTCAGCAGACAGCAGAGGGCAGACATCAGACGGCACAGGGAAGACAGCAGACAGCAGAGGGCTGACAGCAGACAGCAGAGGGCAGACTGCAGAGCTCAGACGGCAGACTGCAGACAGCAGAGGGCAGACAGCAGACAGTAGAGGGCAGACAACAGACAGCAGAGGGCAGACAGAAGACAACCGAGGACAGTCAGCAGACAGCAGAGGGCAGACAACTGACAGCAGAGGCAAGACAGCAGACAGCAGAGGGCTGACAGCAGACAGCAGAGGGCAGACTGCAGAGCTCAGACGGCAGACTGCAGACAGCAGAGTGCAGACAGCAGACAGCAGAGAGCAGAGGGCAGTGGGCAGACAGCAGACAGCTGAAGGCAGACAGCAGACAGCTGAGGGCAGACAGCAGACAGTAGAGGGCCGACAGAAGAGGGCAGACAACAGATAGCAGAGACCAAAAGGGAGACAGCAGAGGGCAGAAGGCAGAAAAAAAACAGCAGAAAGCCGAGGGCAGACAGCAGAGGGCAGAGGGCAGACAGTAGAGGGCAGACAGCACAGGCCAGACAGAAGGGGGCAGACAGCAGGGAACAGAGGGCAGACAGCATAGAGCAGAGGGCTGAGGGCAGACAGCTGAGGGCAGACAGCAGACAGCAGAGGGAAGACAGCAGACAGCAGAGGGCTGACAGCAGAAAGCAGAGGGCAGACTGCAGAGCTCAGACGGCAGACTGCAGACAGCAGAGGGCAGACAGCAGACAGCAGAGAGCAGAGGGCAGTGGGCAGACAGCAGACAGCAGAAGGCAGACAGCAGACAGCTGAGGGCAGACAGCAGATAGGTGACAGCAGAGGGCAGACAGCAGACGGCATAGGGTACACAGCAGACAGCAGAGGGCAGACAGCAGAGGGCAGATGGCAGACAGCAGAGGGCAGACAGCAGACAGCAGAGGGCAGACCTCAGACCGCAGACAGCAGCGGGCAGACAGCAGAGGGAAGACAGCAGAGGGCAGACAGCAGACAGCAGAGGGCAGACAGCAGACTGCAGAGTGCGGAGGGTAGACAGCATGCAGCAGACAGCAGAGGGCAGACAGCAGACAGCACATAGCAGAGGGCAGACAGCAGAGAGCAGAGGTCAGAGGGCAGACAGCAGATAGGAGAAGGCAGACAGCAGACAGCTGAGGGCTGAGACCAGAGGAAAGACATGAGACGGAGGAGGACAGACAGAAAGAAGACAGCAATGGGCAGACTGCAGAGGTCAGACAGCAGAGGGCAGACAGCAGTCAGCAGCGGGCAGACAGCAGACAGCAGAGAGCAGACAGAAGACAGCAGACAGCAGAGGGCAGACAACAGACAGCAGAGGGCAGACAGAAGACAACAGAGGGCAGTCAGCAGACAGCAGAGGGCAGACAGCAGACAGCAGAGGGAAGACAGCAGACAGCAGACAGCAAAGGGCAGACAGCAGACAACAGAGGGCAGACAGAAGACAACAGAGGGCAGTCAGCAGACTGCAGAGGGCAGACAGAAGAGGGCAGACAGCAGATAGCAAAGGGATGACGGCAGAGGGCAGACAGCAGAAAGCAGAGGGCAGACAGAAGACAGAATGGGGCAGACAGCAGTCAGCAGACGGCAGACCGCAGACAGCAGAGGACAGACAGCAGATGGCAGAGGGCAGACAGGAGAAAGTAGACAGCAGAGGGCAAACAGCAGACAGTAGACAGCAGAGGGCACACAGCAGACAGCAGAGGGCAGAAAGCAGACAGTAGAGGGCAGACATAAGAGGGCAGACAGCAGATAGCAGAGACCAAAAGGCAGACAGCAGAGGGCAGAAAGCAGATAGCAGAGGGCAGACAACGGACAGCAGAGGGAAGACAGCAGACAGCAGAGGGCTGACAGCAGACAGCAGACAGCAGAGGGCAGACTGCAGAGCTCTGACGGCAGGCTGCAGACAGCAGAGGGCAGACAGTAGACAGCAGAGAGCAGAGGGCAGTGGGCAGACAGCAGACAGCAGAAGGCAGACAGCAGACAGCTGAGGGCAGACAGCAGACAGCAGACATCAGACAGCAGAGGGCAGACAGCAGAGAGCAGAGGTCAGAAGGCAGACAGCAGATAGCAGAAAGCAGACAGCAGACAGCTGAGGGCAGAGAGCAGACAGCTGACAGCAGGGGGCAGACAGTAGTCAGCTGACAGCAGTAGCCAGTAAGCAGACAGCAGAGGGCAAACAGCAGACAGTAGACAGCAGAGGGCACACTGCAGACAGCAGAGGGCAGACAGTAGACAGCAGAGAGCAGAGGGCAGTGGGCAGACAGCAGACAGCAGAAGGCAGACAGCAGACAGCAGAGGGCAGACAGCAGACAGCAGAGAGCAGAGGGCAGTGGGCAGAAAGCAGACAGCAGAAGGCAGACAGCAGACAGGTGAGGGCAGACAGCAGATAGGTGACAGCAGGGGGCAGACAGCAGACGGCAGAAGGCAGACAGCAGACAGCAGAGGGCAGAAAGCAGACCGCAGACAGCAGAGGGCAGAGAGCAAAGGGAAGACAGCAGAGGGCAGACAGCAGACAGCAGAGGGCAGACAGGAGACTGCAGAGTGCGGAGGGTAGACAGCAGTCAGCAGACAGCAGAGGGCAGACAGCAGAGGGCAGACAGCAGACAGCAGACAGCAGAGGGAAGACAGCAGACAGCAGAGAGCAGAGGTCAGAGGGCAGACAGCAGAGGGCAGAAAGCAGACAGCGGAGGGCAGACAGCAGGGGGCATTGGGCAGAGGGAAGACAGCACACAGCGGACAACATAGGGCAGACAGAATAGGGGAGACAGCAGATATCATAGAGCAGACAGCAGAGGGCAGGGGGCAGAGGGCAGACAGCAGAAAGCAGAGGGCACACAGAAGAGGGCAGGCTTCAGACAGCAGAGAGCAGAGGTTAGACAGCAAACAGCAGAGGGCAGACAGCAGACAGCAGAGGGCAGACTGCCGAGGGCAGCGGGAAGACAGCAGAGGGCAGACAGCAGACAGCAGATAGCAGGCAGCAGAGTGCAGACAGCAGACAGCAGACAGCACAAAGCAGAGGGCAGACAGCAGACAGCAGACAGTAGCGGGCAGAGTGCAGACAGCAGACAGTAGAGGGCAGATAGCACACTGCAGAGGGCACACAACAGACAGCAGACAGCAGACAGCAGAGCACAGACAACAGACAGCAGAGGGCTGACAGCAGAGGAAAGACATGAGACGGAGGAGGACAGACAGAAAGAAGACAGCAGTGGGCAGACTGCAGAGGGCAGACAGCAGAGGGCAGACAGCAGTCAGCAGCGGGCAGACAGCAGACAGCAGAGAGCAGACAGAAGACAACAGAGGGCAGTCAGCAGACAGCAGAGGGCAGACAGCAGAGTGAAGACAGCAGACAGCAGACAGCAAAGGGCAGACAGCAGACAGCAGAGAGCAGACAGCTAAAGTCAGGCAGCAGAAGGCAGACAGCAGACAGCAAACGGCAGACAGCAGACAGCAACAGCAGACAGCAGAGGGCAGACAGCAGTCAGCAGACAGCAGAGACAGCAGAGAGATGACGGCAGAGGGCAGACAGCAGAAATCAGAGGGCAGACAGCAGACAGAAGGGGCAGACAGCAGACAGCAGAGAGCAGACAGCTAAAGTCAGGCAGCAGAAGGCAGACAGCAGACAGCAAACGGCAGACAGCAGACAGCAACAGCAGACAGCAGAGGGCAGACAGCAGTCAGCAGACAGCAGAGGACAGACAGCAGACAGCAGACAGCAGACAGCATACAGCAGAGGGCAGACAGCAGAGGGCAGACATCAGAGGGCCGAAACAACACAGCAAAGGGCAGACAGCAGTCAGCAGCGGGCAGACAGCAGAGAGCAGAGAGCAGACAGAAGACAGCAGACAGCAGAGGGCAGACAACAGACAGCAGAGGGCAGACAGAAGACAACAGAAGGCAGTCAGCAGACAGCAGAGGGCTGACAGCAGACAGCAGAAGGAAGACAGCAAAAAGCAGACAGCAAAGGGCAGACAGCAGACAACAGAGGGCAGACAGAAGACAGCAGGGGACAGACATCTGACAGCAGTAGGCAGACAGCAGAGAGATGACGGCAGAGGGCAGACTGCAGAAATCAGAGGGCAGACAGCAGACAGCAGAGGGCAGACAGAAGAGGGCAGACAGCAGATAGCAGAGGGATGACGGCAGAGGGCAGGCAGCAGAAAGCAGAGGGCAGACAGAAGACAGAAGGGGGCAGACAGCAGACAGCAAGACGGCAGACAGCAGACAGCAGAGGACAGACAGCAGATGGCAGAGGGCATACAGGAGAAAGCAGACAGCAGAGGGCAGACAGCAGACAGTAGACAGCAGAGGGCAGACAGCAGACTGCCGAGGGCAGACAGCAGACAGCAGACAGCAGAGGTCATACAGCAGACAGCAGAGGGCAGACAGAAGAGGGCAGACAGCAGATAGCAGAGACCAAAAGGTAGAGAGCAGAGGGCAGAAGGCAGAATAAAAGACAGCAGAGGGCAGAGGGCAGACAGCAGAGGGCAGAGGGCAGACAGTAGAGGGCAGACAAAGCAGACAGTAGAGCCCAGACAGAAGAGGTCAGACAGCTGAGAACAGAGGGCAGACAGCATAGAGCAGAGGGCAGAGGGCAGACAGCAGAGGGGAGACAGCAGACAGCAGACAGCAGAGGGCAGGCAGCAGATAGCAGACAGCAGGCAGCAGAGGGCAGACAGCAGAAAGACGCGGGCAGACAGCAGACAGCAGAGGGCAGGCAGCAGACAGCAGACAGCAGAGGGCAGACAGAGGAGGGCAGGCAAAGGAGGGCAGACAGAAGAGGGCAGACTGCAGACAGCAGAGAGCAGAGGGCAGTCAGCAGAGGGACGAGGGCACACAACAGAGAGCAGAAGGCAGAGGGCACACTGTAGAGGGCAGAAAGAAGACAGCAGGTGGCAGAGCAGAGGGCATTGGGCTGAGGGAAAAGAGCACACAGCGGACAACATAGGGCAGACGGAACAGGGAAGACAGCAGACAGCATAGAGCAGAAAGCAGAGGGCAGGGGGCAGAGAACAGTGGGCAGGGGGCAGAGGGAAGACAGCATACAGCAGAGGGCAGACTGCAGGCAGCAGAGGGCAGACAGCTGACAGCAGAATTCAGACAGCAGTCAGCAGTCGGCAGAGGGCCGACAGCAGACAGCATAGGGCAGCAGAAGAGGGCAGACTGCAGAAAGCAGAGACCAGAGGCCAGACAGCATGCAGACAGCAGAGGGCAGCGGGAAGACAGCAGACATCAGAGGATAGACAGCAAAAAGCAGAGGTGAGACAGCAAACAGCAGTGGGCAGACAGAAGGGGGCAGACAGCAGATAGCAGAGGGATGATGGCAGAGGGCAGACAGCAGAAAGCAGAGGGCAGACAGCAGACAGAAGGGGGCAGACAGCAGACAGCAAGACGGCAGACAGCAGACAGCAGAGGACAGACTGCAGATGGCAGAGGGCAGACAGGAGAAAGCAGACAGCAGTGGGCAGACAGCAGACAGTAGACAGCAGAGGGCAGACAGCAGACTGTCGAGAGCAGACAGCAGACAGAAGACAGCAGAGGGCACACAGCAGACAGCAGACGGCAGAAAGCAGACAGCAGAGGGAAGACAGCAGACAGCAGACAGCTGAGAGAAGACAGCAGACAGCAAACAGGAGAGGGCAGACAGCAGACAGCAGAGGGCAAACAGCAGACAGCAGACATCAGAGGGCAGGCAGCAGATAGCAGAGAGCCGGCAGCAGAGGGCAGACAGCCGACAGCAGAACGACGAGGCAGAAAGCAGACAGCAGAGGGCAGACACCAGACAGCAGACAGCAGAGGGCAGACAGAAAAGGGCAGGCAGCAGAGGGCAGACAGCAGAGAGCAGATGGCAGAGAGCATACAGCAGAGTGTAGACAGTAGGTAGCAGAGGCCAGACAGCAGAGGGCAAACAGCAGACAGCAGGGGGCAGTCAGCAGAGGGCAGAGGGTAGACAGCAGAGGGCAGAGGGCGGACAGCAGACTGCAGATGGCAGACAGCAGAGAGCAGAGTGCAGAAAGCAGACAGCAGAGGGCAGACAGCAGAGGGCAGACAGCAGACAGCAGACGGCAGAGAGCAGACTGCACACAGCAGAGGGCAGAGGGCAGACAGCAGTCATCAGAGGGCAGACAGCAGACTGCATGCAGTAGAGGGCAGTCAGCAGACAACAGACAGCAGAGGGCAGACAGCAGAGGGAGGCTGTAGACAGCAGACAAGGGAGGGCAGAGAGCAGACTGCAGAGGGCAGACAGCGGACATCAGACAGCTGTGGGCAGACAGCAGAGGGCAGAGGGCAGAGGGCAGACATCAGTGGGCAGAATACAGATAGCAGAGAGCAGAAGGCAGAGGGCAGACAGCAGACAGCAGATTGCAGACAGCAGAGGGCAGACAGCAGATAGCAGACAGCAGAGAGCACACATCAGACAGCAGACAGCAAAGGACAGACAGCAGACAGCAGACAGCAGACAGAAGACAGCATAGGGCAGACAGCAGAGAGAAGAGGGCAGAAAGCCGAGGGCAGACAGCAGACAGCAGAAGGCAGACAACAGACAGCAGAAAGAAGACAACAGCAGAAAGCAGACAGCAGAGTGCAGTCAGCAGACAGCAGACAGCAGAGTTAAGTCAGCCGCCAGCAGACTGCAAAGGACAGAGAAAAGACAGCAGACTGCAGCCAACAGATAGGAGAGGGCAGAAAGCAGAGTGTAGTGGGCAGACGGCAGACAGCAGAGGGCAGACAGCAGACGGCGGAGGGCAGACAGCAGACAGCAGAATGCAGACAGCAGGCAGCAGAGGGCAGACAGCAGAGTGAAGACAGCAGAGGGCAGACAGCAGACAGCAGATGGCAGAAAGCAGACAGCAGATAGCGGAGGGCAGACAGCAGTCAGTAAACAGCAGAGGGAAAAAACAAAGGGCACACAGCAGACACAAGGGGGCAGACACCAGACAGCAGAGAGCAGAGGGCAGAGGGCAGACTTCAGACAGCAGAGAGCCGAGGGCACTCAGCAGAGGGCAGAGTGCAGACAGCAGACAGCAGAGGGCAGAAGGCAGACAGAAGAGGGCACAGGGGAGACAGCATACTGCAGAGGGCAGACAGCAGACAGCAGAGGGAAGACAGCAGACAGCAGAAGGCAGATAGCAGACAGCAGACACCAGAGGGGGACAGCGGAGGGCAGACAGCAGAGGGCAGACAGCCGACAGCAGAGGGCAGACAGCAGACAGGAGACAGCAGAGGGCACACAGTGGGCAGCAGAAGGCAGACAGAAGACAGCAGAAAGCAGAGGGCAGACATCAGACAGCAGACAGCAGAGGGCAGACAGCAGAGGGCAGACAGCAGGGGACAGACAGCAGACAGCAAAGGGCTGACAGCAGACAGCAGAGGGCAGACTGCCGAGGGCAGCCAGCAGACAGCAGAGGGCAGACAGCAGACAATAGACAGCAGAGGGCAGACAGCAGACATCCGAGGGCAGACAGCAGAAAGCAGACAGCAGAGGGCACACAGCAGACAGCAGAGGGCAGAGGGCAGATAGACGACAGCAGATGGCAGACAGCACAATGCAGAAGGCAGACAGCAGAGGGTAGAGGGCAGACGGCAGACAGCAGAGGGCACACAGTAGACAGCAGAGGGCAGACACAGACATCAGGCAGCAGAGGGCAGACAGCAGAGGGTATACAGCAGAGGGCAGACGACCGACAGCAGAGGGCAGAAAGCAGACAGCAGACAGCAGAGGGCCGACAGCAGAGGGCAGGCAGCAGAGGGCAGACAGCAGAAGGCAGACAGCAGACAGCAGTGAGCAGACAGCAGACAGCAGAGGGCAAACATCAGACAGCAGTCAGCAGAGAGCACACAGCAGACGGCAGAGAGCAGAGGGCAGACAGCAGACTGCAGAGGGCAGACAGCAGACCGGAGACACCAGAGGGCAGACAGCAGACAACAGACAGCAGACAGCAGAGGGCAGACAGCAGACAGCAGTGGGCAGACAGCAGACGGCAGAGGGGCAGAGAGCCGACAGCAGAGGACAGAAATCGGAGGACAGACAGCAGTCAGCAGACAGCAGATGGCAGACAGCAGAGGGCAGACAGCAGACAGCTGAGGGCAGACAGCAGACAGCTGATAGCAGGGGACAGTCAGCAGACAGCAGAGGGCAGACAGCAGACAGCAGCAGGCAAAAAGGAGAGGGCGGATTGCAGACAGCAGAGAGCAGAGGACAGTCAGCAGAGGGCAGAGAGAAGACAGCAGACAGCAGAGTGCAGACAGCAGACAGCAGAGGGCATACAGCAGCAGAGGGCACACAGCAGACAGCAGATGGCAGACAGCAGACAGAAGACAGCAGACAGCAGACAGCAAAGGGCAGATGGCAGACAGCATATAGCAGTCGGCAGACAGCAGGGAGCAGACAGCAGACAGCAGACATCAGAGGGCAGACAGCAGAAAGCAGAGGACAGACAGCAGACGGCAGACAGCAGAGGACAGACAGCAGACGGCAGAGGGCAGACAGCAGACAGCAGAGGACAGAAAGCGTAGGACAGACAGCATTCTGCAGACAGCAGATGGCAGACAGCAGAGGGCAGACAGCAGACAGCAGAGGGCAGACAGCAGACAGCTGAGGGCAGACAGCAGACAGCTGACAGCAGGGGGCAGTCAGTAGACAGCAGAGGGCAGACAGCTGACAGCAGCAGGCAAACAGAAGAGGGCAGACAGCAGACAGCAGAGACCAGAGGGCTGACAGCAGAGGGCAGAGGGCAGAGGGCAGACAGCAGAGAGCAGAGGACAGAGGGAGACAGCAGATGGCATACAGCACACAGCAGAAAACGGACAGCAGAGCGCATATAGATGACAGCAGACGGCAGAGGGCAGACAGCAGACAGCAGAGGACAGAAAGCGCAGGACAGACAGCAGTCTGCAGACAGCAGATGGCGGACAGCAGAGGGCACACAGCGGACAGTAGAGGGCAGATAGAAGAGGGAAGACAGCAGACAGCAGAGGGCAGAGAGCAGAGGGCAGGGGGCAGAGGGCAGAGGGCAGATGGCAGAGGGCAGAGGGCAGACAGCAGACAGCAGAGGGCATACAGCAGACTGCAGAGGGCAGAGGGCAGACAGCAGAAGGCAGAGGGAAGACAGCTGAGGGCACACAGCAGAGGGCAAAGAGCAGAGGGAAGACAGCAGACAGCAGAGGGCAGATAGCAGTCGGTCGACAGCAGACAGCAGAGAGGAGGAAGCAGAGGGCAGGGGGCAGAGGGCAGAGAGAAGGGGGCAGAGGGCAGAGGGCAGACAGCAGACAGCAGAGAGCAGACAGCAGATGGTAGACAGCAGACAGCACAGAGCAGAGGGCAGACAGCAGAAAGAAGAGAGCAGACAGCAGATGGCAGACAGCACACAGCAGAGGCCAGACAGCAGAGGGCAGACAGCAGACAGCAGAGGGCAGAGGGCAGACAGCAGAGGCAGACGGCAGGCAGCAGATAGCAGACAGCTGACGGCAGATAGCAGACAGCAAACGCAGAGGGCAGACAGCAGACAGCAGAGCGCAGACAGCGGACCACAGACAGCAGACGGCAGACAGCAGAGGGAAAACAGCAGAGGGCATAGAGTAGAGAGCAGACAACAGAAGGCAGACGGAAGACAGCTGAGGGCACACAGCAGAGGGCAAAAAGCAGAGGGAAGACAGCAGACAGCAGAGTGCAGATAGCAGACGGTCAACAGCAGACAGCAGTGGGGAGGAAGCAGAGGGCAGGGGGCAGAGGGCAGAGGGAAGGGGGCAGAGGGCAGAGGGCAGAGGGCAGACAGCAGACAGCAGACAGCAGAGGGCAGACAGCAGATGGTAGACAGCAGACAGGAGAGAGCAGAGGGCAGACAGCAGAAAGAAGAAAGCAGACAGCAGAGGGCAGACAGCACACAGCAGAGAGCAGAGGCAGAGAGCAGAAGGCCGACAGCACACTGCAGAAGTCAGACAGCAGACTGCAGTGGGCAGACAGCAGAGGGCAGACAGCAGACAGCACACAAGAGCAGCCGACATCAGAGGGTAGACAGCAGACAGTAGACAGCAGACAGCAGATAGCAGAGGGCAGACAGATGACAGCAGACAGCAGAGGGCGGACAGCGGAGGGCAGAGAGGAGACAGCAGACAGCAGACAGCAGAGAGCAGACAGCAGCAGAGGGCACACAGCAGACAGCATACGGCAGACAGCAGACAGCAAAGGGCAGACCGCAGACAGCAGACAGCAGTCGGCAGACAGCAGAGGGCAGACAGCAGACAGCAGACATCAGAGGACAGATAGCAGACAGCAGAGGGCAGACAGCAGATTTCAGAAGGCAGACAGCAGAGGGCAGACAGCAGACAGCAGAGGGCACACAGCAGACAGCAGAGGACAGACAGCAGACGGCAGAGAGCAAACAGCAGTCAGCAGAGGACAGACAGCGGAGGACAGACAGCAGTCAGCAGACAGCAGAGGGCAGACAGCAGAGGGCAGACAGCAGACAGCAGAGGGCAGACAGCAGACAGCTGAGGGCAGACAGCAGACAGCTGACAGCAGGTGGCAGACTGCAGACAGCAGAGGGCAGACAGCAGACAGCAGCAGGCAAACAGAAGAGGGCAGACTGCAGACAGCAGAGAGCAGAGGGCAGTCAGCAGAGGGCAGCCAGCAGAGGGCAGACAGCAGGGAGCAGAGGACAGTGGGCAGAGGGAAGACAGCAAAGGGCAGACAGCAGAAGGCAGTAAGCAGAGGGAAGACAGTACACAGCGGACAGTAAGCAGAGGGGAGGAAGCATTGGGCATGGGGCAGAGGGCAGAGGGAAGGGGGCAGAGGGCAGAGGGCAGACGGCAGAGGGCAGAGGGCAGACAGCAGACAGCAGAGGGCAGACAGCAGACTGCAGAGGGCAGAGGGCAGACAGCAGAAGGCAGAGGGCAGCCAGCAGTGTTCAGACGGCAGACAGCAGAGGGCAGACAGCAGACAGCAGAGGGCAGACAGTAGAGGGCAGACAGCAGACAGCAGAGGGCAGACAGCAGACAGCTGAGGGCAGACAGCAGACAGCTGACAGCAGGGGGCAGACAGCAGACAGCAGAGGGCAGACAGCAGACAGCTGAGGGCAGACAGCAGACAGCTGACAGCAGGTGGCAGACTGCAGACAGCAGAGGGCAGACAGCAGACAGCAGCAGGCAAACAGAAGAGGGCAGACTGCAGACAGCAGAGAGCAGAGGGCAGTCAGCAGAGGGCAGCCAGCAGAGGGCAGAGGGCAGACAGCAGGGAGCAGAGGACAGAGGGCAGACAGCAGTGGGCAGAGGGAAGACAGCAAAGGGCAGACAGCAGAAGGCAGTAAGCAGAGGGAAGACAGTACACAGCGGACAGTGGAGGGCAGACAGAAGATGGAAGACAGCAGACAGCTGAGGGCAGACAGAAGAGGGCAGGGGGCAGAGGGCAGAGGGCAGACGGCAGAGGGCAGAGGGCAGGCAGCAGACAGCAGAGGGCAGGCAGCAGACTGCAGAGGGCAGAGGGCAGACAGCAGAAGGCAGATGGAAGACAGCTGAGGGCACACATCAGAGGGCAAAGGGTAGAGGGAAGACAGCAGACAGCAGAGGGCAGACAGCAGACGGTCGACAGCAGACAGCAGAAGGGAGGCAGCAGTGGGCATGGGGCAGAGGGCAGAGGGAAGGGGGCAGAGTGCAGAGGGCAGAGGGCAGACAGCAGACAGCAGAAAGCAGAGGGCAGACAGCAAATTGTAGACAGCAGACAGCAGAGATCAGAGGGCAGACAGCAGAAAGAAGAAAGCAGACAGCAGAGGGCAGGCAGCACACAGCAGAGGACAGACAGCAGAGGGCAGACAGCAGACAGCAGAGGGCAGACAGCAGAGGGCAGAGAGCAGACAGCAGACAGCAGACAGCAGACGGCAGATAGCAGACAGCAAAGGCAGAGGGCAGACAGCAGACAGCAGAGGGCAGACAGCGGACCACAGACAGCAGACGGCAGACAGCAGAGGGAAAACAGCAGAGGGCATAGAGTAGACAGCAGACAACACACAGTAGAGGGGAGACAGAAGACAGCAGACTGCAGAGGGCATAAGCGGACAGCAGAGGGCAGACAGCAGACAGCAGACACCAGAGGGGGACAGCGGAGGGCAGACAGCAGAGGGAAGACAGCCGACAGCAGAGGGCAGACAGCAGACAGGAGACAGCAGAGGGCACACAGTGGGCAGCAGAGGGCAGACAGAAGACAGCAGAAAACAGAGGGCAGACATCAGACAGCAGACAGCAGAGGGCAGACAGCAGAGGGCAGACAGCAGAGGACAGACAGCAGACAGCAAAGGGCTGACAGCAGACAGCAGAGGGCAGACTGCCGAGGGCAGCCAGCAGACAGCAGGGGGCAGACAGCAGACAATAGACAGCAGAGGGCAGACAGCAGACATCCGAGGGCAGACAGCAGAAAGCAGACAGCAGAGGGCACACAGCAGACAGCAGAGGGCAGAGGGCAGATAGAAGACAGCAGATGGCAGACAGCACAATGCAGAAGGCAGACAGCTGAGGGCACACATCAGAGGGCAAAGGGTAGAGGGAAGACAGCAGACAGCAGAGGGCAGACAGCAGACGGTCGACAGCAGACAGCAGAAGGGAGGCAGCAGTGGGCAGGGGGCAGAGGGCAGAGGGAAGGGGGCAGAGTGCAGAGGGCAGAGGGAGACAGCAGAGGGCAGAGGGCAGAGAGCAGAGGGCAGAGAGCAAAAGGCAGTAAGTAGAGGGATGACAGCACACAGCGGACAGTAGTGGGCAGACAGAAGAGGGAAGACAGCAGACAGCAGAGGGCAGAGAGCAGAGGGCAGGGGGCAGAGGGCAGAGAGCAGAGGGCAGAGGGCAGAGGGCAGAGGGCAGACAGCAGGCAGCAGAGGGCATACAGCAGACTGCAGAGGGCAGAGGGCAGACAGCAGAAGGCAGAGGGAAGACAGCTGAGGGCACACAGCAGAGGGCAAAGAGCAGAGGGAAGACAGCAGACAGCAGAGGGCAGATAGCGGACGGTCGACAGCAGACAGCAGAGGGGAGGAAGCATTGGGCATGGGGCAGAGGGCAGAGGGAAGGGGGCAGAGGGCAGAGGGCAGACGGCAGAGGGCAGAGGGCAGACAGCAGACAGCAGAGGGCAGACAGCAGACTGCAGAGGGCAGAGGACAGACAGCAGAAGGCAGAGGGCAGCCAGCAGTGTTCAGACGGCAGACAGCAGAGGGCAGACAGCAGACAGCAGAGGGCAGACAGTAGAGGGCAGACAGCAGACAGCAGAGGGCAGACAGCAGACAGCTGAGGGCAGACAGCAGACAGCTGACAGCAGGGGGCAGACAGCAGACAGCAGAGGGCAGACAGCAGACAGCAGCAGGCAAACAGAAGAGGGCAGACTGCAGACAGCAGAGAGCAGAGGGCAGTCAGCAGAGGGCAGACAGCAGAGAGCAGACAGCAGAGAGCAGAGGACAGTGGGCAGAAAGCAGAGGGCAAAGGGAAGACTGCAGAGGGCAGACAGCAGAAGGCAGTAAGCAGAGAGAAGACAGCACACAGCGGACAGTAGAGGGCAGACAGCAGAAAGAAGAAAGCAGACAGCAGAGGGCAGGAATCACACAGCAGAGGCCAGACAGCAGAGGGCAGACAGCAGACAGCAGAGGGCAGACAGCAGAGGGCAGAGGGCAGACTGCAGACAGCAGACAGCAGATAGCAGAAAGCAGAGGGCAGACAGCAAATTGTAGACAGCAGACAGCAGAGATCAGAGGGCAGACAGCAGAAAGAAGAAAGCAGACAGCAGAGGGCAGGCAGCACACAGCAGAGGACAGACAGCAGAGGGCAGACAGCAGACAGCAGAGGGCAGACAGAAGAGGGCAGACTGCAGACAGCAGAGGGCAGAGGGCAGTCAGCAGAGGGCAAAGGGCAGACAGCAGAGAGCAGAGGGCAGAGGGCAGACAGCAGAGGGCATAGGGTTGACGGCTGAGGCAGATAGCAGAGGGCAGTATGCAGAGGGAAGACAGCACACAGAGGACAGCAGAGGGCAGACAGAAGAGGGAAGACAGCAGATAGCAGACGGCTGACAGCAGAGGGCAGGGGGCAGACAGCTGACTGCAGAAGGCAGACAGCTGACAGCAGAGGGCTGACAGCAGTCAGCAGACAGTAGAGGGCAGACAGCAGATATCAGTGGGCAGACAGAAGAGGGTAGACTTCAGACAGTAGAGAGCAGAGGGCAGACAGCAGACAGCAGAGGGTCAGACGGCAGACAGCAGAGGGCAGAGTGCAGACGGCAGAGGCCAGACAGCAGACAGCAGAGGACAGAAAGCGGAGGACAGACAGCAGTCAGCAGACAGCAGAAGGCAGACAGCAGAGGGCAGACAGCAGCCAGCAGAGAACAGAAATCAGACAGCTGAGGGCAGACAGCAGACAGCTGACAGCAGGGGGCAGTCAGCAGACAGCGGAGGGCAGACAGCAGACAGCAGCAGGCAAACAGAAGAGGGCAGACTGCAGACAGCAGATAGCAGAGGGCAGTCAGCAGAGGGCAGAGGGCAGAGGGCAGACAGCAGAGAGTAGAGGACAGAGGGAGACAGCAGAGGGCAGAGGGCAGAGAGCAGAGGGCAGAGAGCAAAAGGCAGTAAGTAGAGGGATGACAGCACACAGCGGACAGTAGTGGGCAGACAGAAGAGGGAAGACAGCAGACAGCAGAGGGCAGAGAGCAGAGGGCAGGGGGCAGAGGGCAGAGAGCAGAGGGCAGAGGGCAGAGGGCAGAGGGCAGACAGCAGGCAGCAGAGGGCATACAGCAGACTGCAGAGGGCAGAGGGCAGACAGCAGAAGGCAGAGGGAAGACAGCTGAGGGCACACAGCAGAGGGCAAAGAGCAGAGGGAAGACAGCAGACAGCAGAGGGCAGATAGCGGACGGTCGACAGCAGACAGCAGAGGGGAGGAAGCATTGGGCATGGGGCAGAGGGCAGAGGGAAGGGGGCAGAGGGCAGAGGGCAGACGGCAGAGGGCAGAGGGCAGACAGCAGACAGCAGAGGGCAGACAGCAGACTGCAGAGGGCAGAGGACAGACAGCAGAAGGCAGAGGGCAGCCAGCAGTGTTCAGACGGCAGACAGCAGAGGGCAGACAGCAGACAGCAGAGGGCAGACAGTAGAGGGCAGACAGCAGACAGCAGAGGGCAGACAGCAGACAGCTGAGGGCAGACAGCAGACAGCTGACAGCAGGGGGCAGACAGCAGACAGCAGAGGGCAGACAGCAGACAGCAGCAGGCAAACAGAAGAGGGCAGACTGCAGACAGCAGAGAGCAGAGGGCAGTCAGCAGAGGGCAGACAGCAGAGAGCAGACAGCAGAGAGCAGAGGACAGTGGGCAGAAAGCAGAGGGCAAAGGGAAGACTGCAGAGGGCAGACAGCAGAAGGCAGTAAGCAGAGAGAAGACAGCACACAGCGGACAGTAGAGGGCAGACAGCAGAAAGAAGAAAGCAGACAGCAGAGGGCAGGAATCACACAGCAGAGGCCAGACAGCAGAGGGCAGACAGCAGACAGCAGAGGGCAGACAGCAGAGGGCAGAGGGCAGACTGCAGACAGCAGACAGCAGATAGCAGACAGCAAACGCAGAGGGCAGACGACAGACAGCAGAGGGCAGACAGCGGACCACAGACAGCAGACGGCAGACAGCAGAGAGAAAACTGCAGAGGGCATAGAGTTGACAGCAGACAACAGACAGTAGAGGGCAGACAGAAGACAGCAGACTGCAGAGGGCATAAGCAGACAGCAGAGGGCAGACAGCCGACAGAAGACAGTAGAGGGCCGACTACAGAGGGCAGACAGCAGAGGGCAGAAAGCAGACAGCAGAGAGCAGACAGCAGACAGCATAGGGCAGACAGCAGACAGCAGAGAGCACACAGCAGACAGCAGACAGCATAGGGCAGACAGATGACAGGAGACAGCAGAGGGCAGAAAGCAGAGGGCAGACAGCAGACTGCAGACGGCAGACAGCGGAGAGCAGGCAGCAGAGGCCAGACACCAGACAACAGACAGCAGAGCGCAGAAAGCAGAGGGAGACAGCAGACAGCAGACAGCAGAGGGCAGACAGCAGACTGCAGATGGCAGACAGCGGACAGCAGACAGCAGTGGGCTGTCAACAGAGGGCAGAAGGCAGAGGGCAGACAGCAGTAGGCGGAAGGCAGACAGAAGACAGCAGACAGCCGAGGGCACACAGCAGACAGCAGAGGGCAGACAGCGGACAGCAGACAGCAGAGAGCACACAGCAGACAGCAGAGGGCAAACAGCAGACAGCAGACAGCAGATGGCAGAGGGCAGAAAGCAGACAGCAGAGGGCAGACGGCAGACAGCAGAGGGCAGAGTGCAGACAGCAGAGGTCAGTGGGAAGACAGCAGAGGGCAGACAGGAGAAGGCAAAGGGCAGAAGGAAGACAGCGGACAGCAGAAGGCAGACAGCAGAAGGAGACAGCAGACAACAGAGAGCAGAGGCAAAGAGGAGAGGGCCGACAGCACACTGCAGAAGGCAGACAGCAGACTGCAGTGTGCAGACAGCAGAGGGCAGACAGCAGACAGCAGACAACAGCAGCAGACAGCAGAGGGCAGACAGCAGACAGCAGACAGTAGACAGCAGACAGCAGACAGCAGAGGGCGGACAGCGGAGGGCAGAGAGGAGACAGCAGACAGCAGAGATCAGACAGCAGCAGAGGGCACACAGCAGACAGCAGACGGCAGACAGCATACAGCATACAGCAGACAGCAAAGGACAGACGGCGGACAGCACATAGCAGTCGGCAGACAGCAAAGGGCAGACAGCAGACAGCAGAGGACAGACATCAGACGCCAGAGGTCAGACAGCAGCCAGCAGAGGGCAGACAGCAGAGTTCAGACGCAGACAGCAGAGGGCAGACAGCAGACAGCAGAGGGCAGATAGCAGACAGCAGAGAACAGACAGCAGACATTAGAGGGCAGACAGCAGACAGCAGAGGACAGACAGCAGACGCCAGAGGGCAAACAGCAGACTGCAGAGGGCAGAGGGCAGACAGCAGAAGGCAGAGGGAAGACAGCTGAGGGCACACAGCAGATGGCAAAGGGCAGAGGGAAGACAGCAGACAGCAGAGGGCAGATAGCAGACGGTCGACAGCAGACAGCAGAGGGGAGGCAGCAGAGGGCAGGGGGCAGAGGGCAGAGGGAAGAGGGCCGAGGGCAGAGGGCAGAGGGCAGACAGCTGACAGCAGACAGCAGAGGACAGACAGCAGATGGTAGACAGCAGACAGCAGAGAGCAGAGTGCAGACAGCAGAAAGAAAAAAGCAGACAACAGAGGGCAGACAGCAGAGGGCAGACAGCAGACTGCAGAGGGCAGAGGGCAGACAGCAGAGGGCAGAGGGCAGACAGCAGACAGCAGACGGCAGATAGCAGACAGCAAACGCAGAGGGCAGACAGCAGACAGCAGGTGGCAGACAGCGGACCACAGACAGCAGACGGCAGACAGCAGAGGGAAAACAGCAGAGGGCATAGAGTAGACAGCAGATAACAGACAGCAGAGGGCAGACAGAAGACAGCAGACTGCAGATGGAATAAGCAGTTACCAGAGTGCATACAGCAGACGGCAGAGATCAGAGGCAGAGAGCAGAGGGCCGAAAGCACACTGCAGAAGTCAGACAGCAGACTGCAGTTTGCAGACAGCAGAAAGCAGACAGCAGACAGCAGACAACAGCAGCAGACAGCAAAGGGCAGACAGCAGACAGTAGACAGCAGACAGCAGACAGCAGAGGGCAGACAGCTGACAGCAGAGAGCAAAGTGAGGACAGCAAACGGCAGACAACAGGCAGCAGACAGCAGTCAGCAGACAGCAGAGGGCAGACAGCAGACAGCAGAGGTCAGACAGTAGACAGCAGAGGGCAGACAGCAGAGTTCAGACGTCAGACAGCAGAGGGCAGACAGCAGACAGCAGAGGGCAGACAGCAGACAGCAGAGGACAGACAGCGGAGGACAGACAGCAGTCAGCAGACAGCAGAGGGCAGACAGCAGAGGGCAGGCAACAGACAGCAGAGGGCAGACAGAGACAGCTGTGGGCAGACAGCAGACAGCTGACAGCAGGGGGCAGACAGCAGATAGCAGAGGGCAGACAGCAGACAGCAGCAGGCAATCAGAAGAGGGCAGACTGCAGACAGCAGAGAGCAGAGGGCAGTCAGCAGAGGGCAGTCAGCAGAGGGCAGAGGGCAGACAGCAGAGAGCAGAGGACAGATGGGAGACAGCAGAGGGCAGAGGGAAGACAGCAGAGGGCAGACAGCAGAGGTCAGTAAGCAGAGGGACGACAGCACACAGCGGACAGTAGAGGGCAGACAGAAGATGGAAAACAGCAGACAGCAGAGGGCAGACAGCAGAGGGCAAGGGGCAGAGGGCAGAGGGCAGACGGCAGAGGGCAGAGGGCAGACAACAGACAGCAGAGGGTAGACAGCAGACTGCAGAGGGCAGAGGGCAGACAGCAGAAGGCAGAGGGAAGACAGCTGAGGGAACACAGCAGAGGGCAAAGGGCAGAGGGAAGACAGCAGACAGCAGAGGGCAGATAGCAGACAGTCGACAGCAGACAGCAGAGTGGAGGCAGCAGAGGGCAGGGGGCAGAGGGCAGAGGGAAGGGGGCAGAGGGCAGAGGGCAGACAGCAGACAGCAGAGAGCAGAGGGCAGACAGCAGAAAGAAGAAAGCAGACAGCAGAGGGCAGACAGCACACAGCAGAGGCCAGACAGCAGAGGGCAGACAGCAGAGGGCAGAGGGAAAGCAGCAGACGGCAGAGGGCAGACAGCAGACAGCAGACAGCAGACGGCAGATAGCAGACAGCAAACGCAGAGGGCAGACAGCAGACAGCAGAGGGCAGACAGCGGACCACAGACAGCAGACGGCAGACAGCAGACGGAAAACAGCAGAGGGAAAACAGTAGAGGGCCGACTACAGAGGGCAGACAGCAGAGGGCAGACAGCAGACAGCATAGAGCAGACAGCAGACAGAATAAGGCAGACAGCAGACAGCAGAGAGCCCACAGCAGACAGCAGACAGCAGAGGGTAGAAAGCAGAGGGCAGAGGGCAGACGGCATAGAGCAGTGGTCAGAAGGCAGACATCAGACAGCAGACAGCCGAGGGCAGACAGCAGACAGCAGAGGGCAGACAGCGGACAGCAGACAGCAGAGAGCACACAGCAGACTGCAGAGGGCAAACAGCAGACAGCAGACAGCAGATGGCAGATAGCAGAGGGCAGACAGCAGAGGGCAGAATGCGGAGGGCAGACACCAGACAGCAGACAGCAGAGGGCAGACAGAAGAGGGCAGACCGCAGACAGCAGAGGGAAGAGGGCAGTCAGCAGAAGGCAGAGGGCAGACAGCAGAGAGCAGAGGGCAGAGGGCAGACAGCAGAGGGCAGAGGGGTGACGGCTGAAGGCAGACAGCAGAGGGCAGTATGCAGAGGGAAGACAGCACCCAAAGGACAGCAGAGGGTAGACAGAAGAGGGAAGACAGCAGACAGTAGACGGCAGACAGCATAGGGCAGGGGGCAGACAGCGGACAGCAGACAGCAGAGAGCACTCAGCAGACAGCAGAGGGCAAACAGCAGACAGCAGACAAGCAGATGTCTGATAGCAGAGGGAAAACAGCAGAGGGCATATACTGGACAGCAGACAACAGACAGCAGAGGGCAGACAGGAGACAGCAGACTGCAGAAGGCATAAGCAGACAGCAGAGGGCAGAAAGCAGTCAGCAGAGAGCAGAGGGCCGACAGCAGAGGGCAGACACCAGAGGGCAGACAGCGGAGGGCAGACAGCAGACAGCAGACAGCAGAGGGCAGGCAGAAGAGGGCAGACTGCAGACAGCAGAGGGCAGAGGGCAGTCAGCAGAGGGCAGAGGGCAGACAGCAGAGAGCAGAGGGCAGAGGGCAGACAGCAGAGGGCAGTGGGGTGACGGCTGAGGGCAGACAGCAGAGGGCAGTATGCAGAGGGAAGACAGCACCCAGAGGACAGCAGAGGGTAGACAGAAGAGGCAAGACAGCAGACAGTAGACGACAGACAGCATAGGGCAGGGGGCAGACAGCTGACAGCAGAGAGCAGACAGCTGACAGCAGTGGGCAGACAGCAGTCAGCAGACAGCAGAGGGCAGACAGCAGACAGCAATGGGCAGACAGAAGAGGGCAGACTGCAGACAGCAGAGAGCAGAGGGCAGACAGCAGAGGGCAGACGGCAGACAGCAGAGGGCAGACTGCAGACACCAGAGGTCAGAGGGAAGACAGCAGAGGGCAGACAGGAGAAAGCCAAGGCCAGAGGGAAGACAGCAGACAGCAGAAGGCAGACAGCAGAAGGAGACAGCATACAGCAGTGGGCAGACAGCAGAGGGCAGACAGCAGTCAGCAGACAACAGCAGCAGACAGCAGAGGGCAGACAGCAGTCAGCAGACAGTAGACAGCAGACAGCGGACAGCAGAGGGCAGACAGCTGACAGCAGACAGCAGAGGGCGGACAGCGGAGGGCAGAGAGGAGACAGCTGACAGCAGACAGCAGACAGCAGGGAGCAGACAGCAACAGAGGGCACACAGCAGACAGCAGACAGCAGACAGCAGAGGGCAGACAACGGACAGCAGACAGCAGAGAGCACACAGCAGACAGCAGAGGGCAAACAGCAGACAGGAGACAGCAGATGGCAGATAGCAGAGGGAAAACAGCAGATGGCATAGAGTGGACAGCAGACAACAGACAGCAGAGGGCAGACAGAAGACAGCAGATGGCAGAGTGCAGACAGCAGAGGTCAGAGGGACGACAGCAGAGGGCAGATAGGAGAAGGCAAAGTGCAGAGGGAAGACAGCAGACAGCAGAAGGCAGACAGCAGAGGGAGACAGCAGACAACAGAGAGGAGAGGGCCGACAGCACACTGCAGAAGGCAGACAGTAGACTGCAGTGGGCAGACAGCAGAGGGCAGACAGCAGACAGCAGACAACAGCAGCAGACAGCAGAGGGCAGAGAGCAGACGGCAGACAGTAGACAGCAGACAGCAGACAGCAGAGTGCAGACAGCTGACAGCAAAAAGCAGAGGGCGGGCAGCGGAGGGCAGAGAGGAGACAGCAGACAGCAGACAGCAGAGAGCAGACAGCAGCAGAGGGCACACAGCAGACAGCAGAGGGCAGACAGCAGACAGCAGACAGCAAAGGGCAGACGGCGGACAGCAGATAGCAGTCAGCAGACAGCAGAGGGCAGACAGCAGACATCAGAGGGAAGACAGCAGAGGACAGACAGCAGGCGCCAGGGGTCAGACAACAGACAGCAGAGGGCAGACAGCAGATTTCAGACGGCAGACAGCAGAGGGCAGACAGCAGACAGCAGAAGGCAGACAGCAGACAGCAGAGGACAGACTGCGGACAACAGAGGGCAGACAGCAGACAGCAGAGGACACACAGCGGAGGACAGACAGCAGTCAGCAGACAGCAGATGGAGGATGGCAGACAGCAGAGGGCAGACAGCAGACAGCAGAGGGCGGACAGCAGACAGCTGAGGGCAGACAGCAGACAGCTGACAGCAGGGGGCAGGCGGCAGACAGCAGAGGGCAGACAGCAGACAGCAGCAGGCAAACAGAAGAGGGCAGACTGCAGACAGCAGAGAGCAGAGGGCAATCAGCAGATGGCAGAGGGCAGACAGCAGAGAGCAGAGGACAGAGGGAGAAAGCAGATGGCAGACAGCAGAGGGAGACAGCACACAGCAGAGGCCAGACAGCAGAGGGCAGACAGCAGACAGCAGAGGGCAGAGGGCAGACAGCAGAGGGCAGAGGGCAGACAGCAGACAGCAGACGGCAGATAGCAGACAGCAAACGCAGAGGGCAGACAGCAGACAGCAGAGGGCAGACAGCGGACTACAGACAGCAGACGGCCGACAGCAGAGGGAAAACAGCAGAGGGCATAGAGTAGACAGCAGACAACATACAGCAGATGGCAGACAGAAGACAGCAGACTGCAGTGGGCATAAGCAGACAGCAGAAGGCAGACAGCAGACAGCAGACAACAGCAGCAGACAGCAGAGGGTAGACAGCAGACAGCAGACAGTAGACTGCAGACAGCAGACAGCAGATGGTTCACAGCTGACAGCAGACAGCAGAGGGCGGACAACTGAGGGCAGAGAGGAGGCAGCAAACAGAGGACAGCAGACAGCAGACAGCAGAGAGCAGACAGCAAATGGCAGACGGCAGACAGCAGACAGCAGTCGGCAGACAGCAGAGGGCAGACAGCAGACAGCAGACATCAGAGAGCAGACAGCAGACAGCAGAGGACAGACAGCAGACGCCAGAGGTCAGACAGCAGACAGCAGAGGGCAGAAAGCAGAGTTCAGACGGCAGACAGCAGAGGGCAGACAGCAGACAGCAGAGGGCACACTGCAGACAGCAGAGGACAGACAGCAGAGGGCAGACAACAGACAGCAGAGTGCAGACAGCAGTCAGCTGAGGGCAGATAGCAGACAGTTGACGGCAGGGGGCAGACAGCAGACAGCAGATGGCAGACAGCAGACAGCAGAGGACAGACAACGGAGGACAGACATAAGTCAGCAGACAGCAGAGGGCAGACAGCAGAGGGCAGACAACAGACAGCAGAGTGCAGATAGCAGACAGCTGAGGGCAGATAGCAGACAGTTGACGGCAGGGGGCAGACATCAGGCAGCAGAGAGCAGAGAGCAGTCAGCAGAGGGGAGTCAGCAGAGGGCAGACAGCAGAGGGCAGAGGGAAAACAGCAGTGGTCAGACAGCAGAGGTCAGAGGGAAGACAGCTGAGGGCACACTGCAGAGGGCAAAGGGCAGAGGTAAGCTAGCAGACAGCAGAGGGCAGAAAGCAGGCGGTCGACAGCAGACAGCAGAGGGAAGGCAGCAGAGGGCAGGGGGCAGAGGGCAGAGGGAAGGGGGCAGAGGGCAGAGGGCAGACTGAAGACAGCAGAGGGCAGACAGCAGATGGTAGACAGCAGACAGCAGAGAGCAGAGGGCAGACAGCAGAAAGAAGAAAGCAGACAGCAGAAGGCAGACAGCAAACAGCAGAGGCCAGACAGCAGAGGGCAGACAGCAGACCACAGAGGGCAGAGGGCAGACAGCAGAGGGCAGAGGGCAGACAGCAGACAGCAGACGGCAGATAGCAGACAGCAAACGCAGAGGGCAGACAGCAGACAGCAGAGGGCAGACAGCAGACAACAGACAGCAGAGGGCCGACAGCAGGGGGCAGAGAGCAGAGGGCAGACATCGGAGGGCAGACAGCAGACAGCAGACAGCAGAGGGCAGACAGAAGATGGCAGACTGCAGACAGCAGAGGGCAGAGGGCAGTCAGCACAGGGCAGAGGGCAGACAGCAGAGAGCAGATGGCAGAGGGCAGACAGCAGAGGGCAGAGGGGTGACGGCTGAGGGCAGACAGCAGAGGGCAGTATGCAGAGGAAATACAGCACACTGAGGACAGCAGAGGGCAGACAGAAGAGGGAAGACAGCAGATAGCAGACGGCAGACAACAGAGGGCAGGGGGAAGACAGCTGACAGCAGAGGGCAGACAGCTGACAGCAGAGGGCAGACAGCAGTCAGCAGACAGCAGAGGGCAGACAGCAGACAGCAATGGGCAGACAGAAGTGGGCAGACTGCAGACAGCAGAGAGCAGAGGGCAGACAGCAGACAGCAGAGCGCAGACGGCAACAGCAGAGGGCAAAGTGCAGACAGCGGAGGTCAGAGGGATGACAGCAGAGGGCAGACAGGAGAAGGCAAAGGGCAGAGGGAAGACAGCAGACAGCAGTCAGCAGACAGCAGAGGGCAGACAGCAGACAACAGACTGCAGTGGGCAGACAGCAGAGGGCAGGCAGGAGACAGCAGACAACAGCAGCAGACAGCAGAGGGCAGACAGCAGTCAGCAGACAGTAGACAGCAGACAGCGGACAGCAGAGGGCAGACAGCTGACAGCAGACAGCAGAGGGCGGACAGCGGAGGGCAGAGAGGAGACAGCTGACAGCAGACAGCAGACAGCAGGGAGCAGACAGCAACAGAGGGCACACAGCAGACAGCAGACAGCAGACAGCAGAGGGCAGACAACGGACAGCAGACAGCAGAGAGCACACAGCAGACAGCAGAGGGCAAACAGCAGACAGGAGACAGCAGATGGCAGATAGCAGAGGGAAAACAGCAGATGGCATAGAGTGGACAGCAGACAACAGACAGCAGAGGGCAGACAGAAGACAGCAGACCGCAGAAGGCATAAGCAGACAGCAGAGGGCAGAATGCTGACAGCAGACAGCAGAGGGCCGACAGCAGGGGGCAGACATCAGAGGGCAGACAGCAGACTGCAGATGGCAGTCAGCAGACAGCAGAGGGCACACAACAGTCAGCAGAGGAAAGACAGCAGACAGCAGAGGGAAGACGGGAGACAGCAGAGGGCAGACAGAAGAGGCAGACTGCAGTCAGCAGAGGGCAGAGGGCAGTCAGCAGAGGGCAGAGGGCAGACAGCAGAGAGCAGAGGGCAGAGGGCAGACAGCAGAGGGCAGAGGGGTGACGGCTGAGGGCAGACAGAAGAGGGCAGTATGCAGAGGGAATCAGCACACATAGGGGACAGCAGAGGGAAGACAGAAGAGGGAAGACAGCAGACAGCAGACGGTAGACAGCAGAAGGCAGGGGGCAGACAGCTGACAGCAGAGGGCAGACTGCTGACAGCAGAGGGCAGATAGCAGACAGCAGAGAGCAGAAGGCAGACAGCAGACAGCAGAGGGCAGACGGCAGACAGCAGATGGCAGAGTGCAGACAGCAGAGGTCAGAGGGACGACAGCAGAGGGCAGATAGGAGAAGGCAAAGGGCAGAGGGCAGACAGCAGACAGCAGACAACAGCAGCAGACAGCAGAGGGCAGAGAGCAGACGGCAGACAGTAGACAGCAGACAGCAGACAGCAGAGTGCAGACAGCTGACAGCAAAAAGCAGAGGGCGGGCAGCGGAGGGCAGAGAGGAGACAGCAGACAGCAGACAGCAGAGAGCAGACAGCAGCAGAGGGCACACAGCAGACAGCAGAGGGCAGACAGCAGACAGCAGACAGCAAAGGGCAGACGGCGGACAGCAGATAGCAGTCAGCAGACAGCAGAGGGCAGACAGCAGACATCAGAGGGAAGACAGCAGAGGACAGACAGCAGGCGCCAGAGGTCAGACAACAGACAGCAGAGGGCAGACAGCAGATTTCAGACGGCAGACAGCAGAGGGCAGACAGCAGACAGCAGAAGGCAGACAGCAGACAGCAGAGGACAGACTGCGGACAACAGAGGGCAGACAGCAGACAGCAGAGGACAGACAGCGGAGGACAGACAGCAGTCAGCAGACAGCAGATGGCAGATGGCAGACAGCAGAGGGCAGACAGCAGACAGCAGAGGGCGAACAGCAGACAGCTGAGGGCAGACAGCAGACAGCTGACAGCAGGGGGCAGGCGGCAGACAGCAGAGGGCAGACAGCAGACAGCAGCAGGCAAACAGAAGAGGGCAGACTGCAGACAGCAGAGAGCAGAGGGCAGAAAGCAGAGTTCAGACGGCAGACAGCAGAGGGCAGACAGCAGACAGCAGAGGGCACACAGCAGACAGCAGAGGACAGACAGCAGAGGGCAGACAACAGACAGCAGAGTGCAGACAGCAGTCAGCTGAGGGCAGATAGCAGACAGTTGACGGCAGGGGGCAGACAGCAGACAGCAGGTGGCAGACAGCAGACAGCAGAGGACAGACAACGGAGGACAGACATAAGTCAGCAGACAGCAGAGGGCAGACAGCAGAGGGCAGACAACAGACAGCAGAGTGCAGATAGCAGACAGCTGAGGGCAGATAGCAGACAGTTGACGGCAGGGGGCAGACAGCAGGCAGCAGAGAGCAGAGAGCAGAGAGCAGTCAGCAGAGGGGAGTCAGCAGAGGGCAGACAGCAGAGGGCAGAGGGAAAACAGCAGTGGTCAGACAGCAGAGGTCAGAGGGAAGACAGCTGAGGGCACACTGCAGAGGGCAAAGGGCAGAGGTAAGCTAGCAGACAGCAGAGGGCAGAAAGCAGGCGGTCGACAGCAGACAGCAGAGGGAAGGCAGCAGAGGGCAGGGGGCAGAGGGCAGAGGGAAGGGGGCAGAGGGCAGAGGGCAGACTGAAGACAGCAGAGGGCAGACAGCAGATGGTAGACAGCAGACAGCAGAGAGCAGAGGGCAGACAGCAGAAAGAAGAAAGCAGACAGCAGAAGGCAGACAGCAAACAGCAGAGGCCAGACAGCAGAGGGCAGACAGGAGACCACAGAGGGCAGAGGGCAGACAGCAGAGGGCAGAGGGCAGACAGCAGACAGCAGACGGCAGATAGGAGACAGCAAACGCAGAGGGCAGACAGCAGACAGCAGAAGGCAGACAGCAGACAACAGACAGCAGAGGGCCGACAGCAGGGGGGAGAGAGCAGAGGGCAGACATCGGAGGGCAGACAGCAGACAGCAGAGGGCAGACAGAAGATGGCAGACTGCAGACAGCAGAGGGCAGAGCTCAGTCAGCACAGGGCAGAGGGCAGACAGCAGAGAGCAGATGGCAGAGGGCAGACAGCAGAGGGCAGAGGGGTGACGGCTGAGGGCAGACAGCAGAGGGCAGTATGCAGAGGAAATACAGCACACAGAGGACAGCAGAGGGCAGACAGAAGAGGGAAGACAGCAGATAGCAGACGGCAGACAACAGAGGGCAGGGGGAAGACAGCTGACAGCAGAGGGCAGACAGCTGACAGCAGAGGGCAGACAGCAGTCAGCAGACAGCAGAGGGCAGACAGCAGACAGCAATGGGCAGACAGAAGTGGGCAGACTGCAGACAGCAGAGAGCAGAGGGCAGACAGCAGACAGCAGAGCGCAGACGGCAACAGCAGAGGGCAAAGTGCAGACAGCAGAGGTCAGAGGGATGACAGCAGAGGGCAGACAGGAGAAGGCAAAGGGCAGAGGGAAGACAGCAGACAGCAGTCAGCAGACAGCAGAGGGCAGACAGCAGACAGCAATGGGCAGACAGAAGTGGGCAGACTGCAGACAACAGACTGCAGTGGGCAGACAGCAGAGGGCAGGCAGGAGACAGCAGACAACAGCAGCAGACAGCAGAGGGCAGACAGCAGTCAGCAGACAGTAGACAGCAGACAGCAGAGAGCAGACAGCTGACAGCAGACAGCAGAGGGCGGACAGCGGAGGGCAGAGAGGAGACAGCAGACAGCAGACAGCACACAGCAGAGAGCAGGCAGCAGCTTAGGGCACACAACAGACAGCAGACGGCAGACAGCAGACAGCAGACACAAAGGGCAGACGGCAGACAGCAGACATCAGAGAGCAGACAGCAGACAGCAGAGGACAGACAGCATACACCAGAGGTCAGACAGCAGACAGCAGAGGGCAGACAGCAGACAGCAGAGGACAGACACCAGACGGCAGAGGGCAGAGAGCAGACAGCAGAGGAAAGACAGCGGAGAACAGACAGCAGTCTGCAGACAGCAGATGGCAGACAGCAGAGGGCAGACAGCAGACAGCAGAGGGCAGACAGCAGACAGCTGAGGGCAGACAGCAGACAGCTGACAGCAGACAGCAGACAGCCGAGGGCAGACAGCAGACAGCAGAGGGCAGACAGCGGACAGCAGACAGCAGAGAGCACACAGCAGACAGCACAGGGCATACAGCAGACAAGAGACAGCAGTTGGCAGATAGCACAGGGAAAACAGGAGGGGGCATAGAGAGGACAGCAGACAACAGACGGCAGAGGGCAGACAGAAGACAGCAGACCGCAGAAGGCATAAGCAGACAGCAGAGGGCAGAAAACTGACAGCAGACAGCAGAGGGCCGACAGCAGGGGGCAGACAGCAGAGGGCACAAAGCGGAGGGCAGACAGCAGACTGCAGATGGCAGTCAGCACACAGCAGAGGGCACACAGCACACAGCAGACAGCAGAGGGCAGACAGCAGACAGCAGAGGGCAAACAGCAGACAGCAGAGGGCAAACAGCAGACAGCCGAGGGCACACAGCAGACAGCAGAGGGCAGACAGCAGACAGCAGACAGCAGAGAGCAGACAGCAGACAGCATAGGGCAGACAGCAGACAGCAGAAAGCAGAGAGCACACAGTAGACAGCAGACATCAGAGGGCAGACAGTAGACAGCAGAGGGCAGAAAGAAGAGGGCAGACAGCAGACTGCAGAGGTCAGACAACGGAAAGCAGACAGCGGAGGCCAGACACCAGACAACAGACAGCAGAGCGCAGAAAGCAGAGGGAGACAGCAGACAGCAGACAGCAGAGGGCAGACAGCAGACTGCAGATGGCAGACAGCGTACAGCAGACAGCAGTGGGCAGTCAACAGAGGGCAGAAGGCAGAGGGCAGACAGCAGTGGGCAGAAGGCAGACAGCAGACAGCAGACAGTCGAGGGCACACAGCAGACAGCAGAGGGCAGACAGCGGACAGCAGACAGCAGAGAGCACACAGCAGACAGCAGAGGGCAAACAGCAGACAGCAGACAGCAGATGGCTGACAGCAGAGGGAAAACAACTGAGGGTGTCGAGTGGACAGCAGACAACAGACAGCAGAGGGCACAAAGAAGACAGCAGACCGCAGAAGGCATAAGCAGACAGCAGAGGGCAGAAAGCAGACATCAGACAGCAGAGGGCCGACAGCAGATAGCAGGCAGCAGAAGGCAGGCAGCGGAGGGCAGACAGCAGACTGCAGAGAGCAGACAGCAGATAGCAGAGGGCAAACAGCAGACAGCAGACAGCAGAGAGCACACAGCAGACAGCAGACAGCAGATGGCAGACAGCAGACAGCAGTCAGCAGAGGGCAGACAGCAGACAGTGGAGAACAGACAGCAGACAGCAGAGGGCAGACAGCTGACACCCGACAGCAGAGGGCAGACAGCGGAGGGCAGAGAGCAGACAGCAGACAGCAGAGAGCAGACAGCAGCAGAGGGCAGACAGCAGACGGCAGACAGCAGACAGCAGAGGGCAGACAGCAGCAGCAGGTGGCTGGGGGCAGACAGCAGAGGCAATACAGCACAGGACAGACATCAGACAGTAGAGGGCAGACAGCAGACAGCGGAGGGAAGACACCAGTCAGTAGATAGCAGAGCGCAAAAAACAGAGGGCAGACAGCAACAGCAGAGGGCAGACAGCAGACAGCTGAGGTCAGACAGCAGAACTCTGACAGCAGAGGTCAGACAGGAGACATCCGAAAGCAACGGGCAGACAGCAGATTGCAGCTGGCAGACAGAAGAGTGCAGACTGTAGACAGCAGAGAGCAGAGGGCACTCAGCAGACTGCAGAGGGCAGATAGATGACAGCAGACAACAGACAGCAGACTGCAGAGGACAGACAGCAGACAGCAGAGGGCAGACAGCAGACAGCACACAGCAAAGGGCAGACAGCAGACTGCAGAGGGCAGACAGCAGACAGGAGACAACAGTGGGCAGACACCAGAGGGCAGACAGCAAACAGCAGACAACAGACAGCAGACAGCAGAGGGCAGACAGCAGACAGGAGAGGGCAGACAGCAGAGGGCAGAGGGGTGACGGCTGAAGGCAGACAGCAGAGGGCGGTAGGCAGAGGGAAGACAGCACAAGGCGGACAGCAGAGTGCAGACAGAAGAGGGAAGACAGCAGCCAGCAGAGAGCAGAGGGCAGAGAGCAGAAAGCAGAGGGCAGAGGGCAGAGAGCAGAGGTCAGAGGGAAGACAGCAGAGGGCAGACAGGAGAAGGCAAAGCGCAGAGGGAAGACAGCAGACAGCAGACAGCAGAGAGCAGACAGCAGACAGCATAGGGCAGACAGCAGACAGCAGAAAGCAGAGAGCACACAGTAGACAGCAGACATCAGAGGGCAGACAGTAGACAGCAGAGGGCAGAAAGAAGAGGGCAGACAGCAGACTGCAGAGGTCAGACAACGGAAAGCAGACAGCGGAGGCCAGACACCAGACAACAGACAGCAGAGCGCAGAAAGCAGAGGGAGACAGCAGACAGCAGACAGCAGAGGGCAGACAGCAGACTGCAGATGGCAGACAGCGTACAGCAGACAGCAGTGGGCAGTCAACAGAGGGCAGAAGGCAGAGGGCAGACAGCAGTGGGCAGAAGGCAGACAGCAGACAGCAGACAGTCGAGGGCACACAGCAGACAGCAGAGGGCAGACAGCGGACAGCAGACAGCAGAGAGCACACAGCAGACAGCAGAGGGCAAACAGCAGACAGCAGACAGCAGATGGCAGACAGCAGAGGGAAAACAACTGAGGGTGTCGAGTGGACAGCAGACAACAGACAGCAGAGGGCACAAAGAAGACAGCAGACCGCAGAAGGCATAAGCAGACAGCAGAGGGCAGAAAGCAGACATCAGACAGCAGAGGGCCGACAGCAGATAGCAGGCAGCAGAAGGCAGGCAGCGGAGGGCAGACAGCAGACTGCAGAGAGCAGACAGCAGATAGCAGAGGGCAAACAGCAGACAGCAGACAGCAGAGAGCACACAGCAGACAGCAGACAGAAGATGGCAGACAGCAGACAGCAGACAGCAGTCAGCAGAGGGCAGACAGCAGACAGTGGAGAACAGACAGCAGACAGCAGAGGGCAGACAGCTGACACCCGACAGCAGAGGGCAGACAGCGGAGGGCAGAGAGCAGACAGCAGACAGCAGAGAGCAGACAGCAGCAGAGGGCAGACAGCAGACGGCAGACAGCAGACAGCAGAGGGCAGACAGCAGCAGCAGGTGGCAGGGGGCAGACAGCAGAGGCAATACAGCACAGGACAGACATCAGACAGTAGAGGGCAGACAGCAGACAGCGGAGGGAAGACACCAGTCAGTAGATAGCAGAGCGCAAAAAACAGAGGGCAGACAGCAACAGCAGAGGGCAGACAGCAGACAGCTGAGGTCAGACAGCAGAACTCTGACAGCAGAGGTCAGACAGGAGACATCCGAGAGCAACGGGCAGACAGCAGATTGCAGCTGGCAGACAGAAGAGTGCAGACTGTAGACAGCAGAGAGCAGAGGGCACTCAGCAGACTGCAGAGGGCAGATAGATGACAGCAGACAACAGACAGCAGACTGCAGAGGACAGACAGCAGACAGCAGAGGGCAGACAGCAGACAGCACACAGCAAAGGGCAGACAGCAGACTGCAGAGGGCAGACAGCAGACAGGAGACAACAGTGGGCAGACACCAGAGGGCAGACAGCAAACAGCAGACAACAGACAGCAGACAGCAGAGGGCAGACAGCAGACAGGAGAGGGCAGACAGCAGAGGGCAGAGGGGTGACGGCTGAAGGCAGACAGCAGAGGGCGGTAGGCAGAGGGAAGACAGCACAAGGCGGACAGCAGAGTGCAGACAGAAGAGGGAAGACAGCAGCCAGCAGAGAGCAGAGGGCAGAGAGCAGAAAGCAGAGGGCAGAGGGCAGAGAGCAGAGGTCAGAGGGAAGACAGCAGAGGGCAGACAGGAGAAGGCAAAGCGCAGAGGGAAGACAGCAGACAGCAGAGGGCAGACAGCAGAGGGGACAGCAGACAGCAGAAACCAGAGGCAGAGAGCAGAGGGCCGAAAGCACACTGCAGAAGGCAGACATCAGACAGCAGACTACAGTTGGCAGACAGCAGAGGGCAGACAGCAGACAGCAGACAACAGACAGCAGACAGCAGAGGGCAGACAGCTGACACCCGACAGCAGAGGGCGGACAGCGGAGGGCAGAGAGCAGACAGCAGACAGCAGAGAGCAGACAGCAGCAGAGGGCAGACAGCAGACGGCAGACAGCAGACAGCAGAGGGCAGACAGCAGCAGCAGGTGGCTGGGGGCAGACAGCAGAGGCAATACAGCACAGGACAGACATCAGACAGTAGAGGGCAGACAGCAGACAGCGGAGGGAAGACACCAGTCAGTAGATAGCAGAGCGCAAAAAACAGAGGGCAGACAGCAACAGCAGAGGGCTGACAGCAGACAGCTGAGGTCAGACAGCAGAACTCTGACAGCAGAGGTCAGACAGGAGACATCCGAGAGCAACGGGCAGACAGCAGATTGCAGCTGGCAGACAGAAGAGTGCAGACTGTAGACAGCAGAGAGCAGAGGGCACTCAGCAGACTGCAGAGGGCAGATAGATGACAGCAGGCAACAGACAGCAGACTGCAGAGGACAGACAGCAGACAGCAGAGGGCAGACAGCACACAGCAAAGGGCAGACAGCAGACTGCAGAGGGCAGACAGCAGACAGGAGACAACAGTGGGCAGACACCAGAGGGCAGACAGCAGACAGCAGACAACAGACAGCAGACAGCAGAGGGCAGACAGCAGACAGGAGAGGGCAGACAGCAGAGGGCAGAGGGGTGACGGCTGAAGGCAGACAGCAGAGGGCGGTAGGCAGAGGGAAGACAGCACAAGGCGGACAGCAGAGTGCAGACAGAAGAGGGAAGACAGCAGCCAGCAGAGAGCAGAGGGCAGAGAGCTGAAAGCAGAGGGCAGAGGGCAGAGAGCAGAGGTCAGAGGGAAGACAGCAGAGGGCAGACAGGAGAAGGCAAAGCGCAGAGGGAAGACAGCAGACAGCAGAGGGCAGACAGCAGAGGGGACAGCAGACAGCAGAAACCAGAGGCAGAGAGCAGAGGGCCGAAAGCACACTGCAGAAGGCAGACATCAGACAGCAGACTACAGTTGGCAGACAGCAGAGGGCAGACAGCAGACAGCAGACAACAGACAGCAGACAGCAGAGGGCAGACAGCTGACACCCGACAGCAGAGGGCGGACAGCGGAGGGCAGAGAGCAGACAGCAGAGAGCAGACAGCAGCAGAGGGCAGACAGCAGACAGTAGACAGCAAAGAGCAGACGGCAAACAGCAGACAGCAGTCGGCAGACAGCAGAGGGCAGAGGGCAGACAGCAAACAGCAGAGGGCAGACAGCAGATCGTAGACAGCAGACAGCCGAGAGCAGAGGGCAGACATCAGAAAGAAGAAAGCAGAAAGCAGAGGGCAGACAGCACACAGCAGAGGCCAGACAGCAGAGCGCAGACAGCAGAGAGCAGAGGGCAGACAGCAGAGGGCAGAAGGCAGACAGCAGAGGGCAGAAGGCATAAGGCAGACAGCAGACAGCAGATGGCAGAGGGCAGACAGCAGAGGGCAGAGGGCAGACAGCAGAGGGCAGACAGAAGAGAAAAGAGGGCAGACAGCATAGAGCAGAGGGCAGATGGCAGGCAGCAGAGGGCAGGCAGCAGACAGCCGACAGCAGAAGGCACACAGCGGACAGCAGAGGGCAGAGAGCAGTCAGCAGAGGACAGACAACAGAGGGCATACAGCAAAGGGCATGGGGCAGAGGGCAGAGGGCAGAGGGCATAGGGCAGACAGCATACAGCAGGCAGCAGAGGGCAGACTTCAGACAGCAGAGGGCAGAATGCAGGGGGTAGAAAGCAGACTGCAGAGGGCAGACAGCGGACAGCAGACAGCAGAGGCCAGACACCAGGCGCAGAAAGCGGAGGGAGACAGTAGACAGCAGACACCAGAAGGCAGACAGCAGACTGCAGTTGGCAGACGGCGGACAGCAGATCACAGTGGGCAGACAGCAGAGGTCAGAGGGCAGAGGGCAGACAGCAGTGGGCAGAAGGCAGACAGCAGACAGCAGAGGCCAGACTGCAGACAGCAGAGGGCAGACAGAGGACAGCAGACTGCATACGACAGACAGCAGAGGGAAAATAGCAGAGGGCATAGAGTAGACAGCAGACAACAGACAGCAGAGGGCAGACAGAAGACAGCAAAGTACAGACAGCAGCCAGCAGACAGCAGAGGACAGACAGCAGACAGCAGAGGGGTGACAGCAGGCAGCAGAGGGCAGACAGCACAGGGTAGAGGGCAGATGGCAGACAGCAGAGGGCAGACAGCAGACAGCAGAGGGCATAGAGTAGACAGCAGACAACAGACAGCAGAGGGCAGACAGAAGACAGCAGACTGCAGAGGGCATAAGCAGACAGCACAGGGCAGACAGCAGACAGCAGACAACAGCAGCAGACATCAGAGGGCAGACAGCAGACAGCAGACAGTAGACAGCAGACAGATTACAGCAGAGGGCAGACAGCTGACAGCAGACAGCATTGGGCAGACAGCGGAGGGCAGAGAGCAGGCAGCAGACAGCAGACAGCAGTGTGCAGACAGCAGAGGGCAGACAGCAGACAACAAACAGCAGACAGCAGACAGCAGAGGGCAGACAGCAGACAGCAGACAGCAGAGGGTAGATAGCAGACAGAGGACAGACAGCAGACGGCAGAGGGCAGACAGCAGATAGCAGAGGGCAGACAGCAGAGGGCAGACGGGAGACAGCAGATGGCATACAGCAGACAGCAGAGAGCCGAGGGCAGAGGGCAGAAAGCAGACAGCAGATCGCAGACAGCAGACAGCTTAGGGCAGACAGCAGACAGCTGACAGCAGGGAGCAGACAACAGACAGCAGAGGACAGACAGCAGACAGCAGCAGGCAGACAACAGAGGGCAGACAGCAGACAGCAGAGGGCAGACAGCTGACAGCAGAGGGCAGACAGCAGTCAGCAGACAGCAGAGTACAGACAGCAGACAGCGGAGGGCATACAGAAGAGGGCAGACTGCAGACAGCAGAGAGCAGAGGGCAGACAGCAGACAGCAGATAGCATAGGACATACAGCAGAGGGCAGACAGCAGACCTCAGAGGGCAGTCAGCAGACAGTTGAGGGCAAACAGCAGACATCGCAGGGAAGACAGCAGACAGCAGACTGCAAAAGGCAGACAGCAGACACCAGAGCGCAGACAGAAGACAGCAGAGGACAGACAGCAGACAGCAGAAGGCAGACAGCAGAGGGACGATAGCAGAGGGCAGACAGCAGAGGGATGAGGGAAGACAGCAGACAACAGAAGGAAGACAGCAGACAGAAGAGGGCCGACAGCAGACAGCAGAGGGCAGACAAAAGACAGCAGAGGACCGACTGCAGACAGCAGACAGCAGAGGGCAGACAACAGACAGCAGACAGCAGAGGAGAGACAGCAGACAGCACAAGGCGGACAGCAGAGGGAAGACAGCAGTGGGCAAGGGGCAGACAGCAGAAAGCAGAGGGCAGACAGCAGACAGCAGATGGCAGACAGCAGACAGCAGACAGCAGAGGGCAGACAGCAGACGGCAGATAGCAGACAGCAAACGACAGACAGCAGACAGCAAAGGGCAGACAGCAGACAGCGGAGGGCAGACAGCAGAGGGCAACCAGAAGACAGCAGACGGCGGAGAGCAGACAGCAGAGGGCAGACAGCAGACATTAGACAGCAGACAGCCGAGGGCAGACAGCAGACAGCAAACAGCAGAAGGCAGTCAGCAGACATCAGAGGGCAGAAAGCAGACAGCAGAGGGCAGACAGCAGACAGCAGAGGGCCGACAGCAGACAGCAGAGGGCATACACCAGACATCAGGGGTCAGACAGCAGAAAGCAGAGGGCAGACAGAGGAGGGCAGACAGCAGACAGCATAGAACAGAGGGCAGACAGCAGAGGGCAGAAGGCAGACAGCAGACAGCAGATGGCAGAGGGCAGACAGCAGAGGGCAGAGGGCAGACAGCAGAGGGCAGACAGAAGACAGCAGAGGCCAGACAGCAGAGAAAAGAGGGCAGACAAAATAGAGCAGAGGGCAGATGGCAGACAGCAGAGGGCAGTCAGCAGACAGCCGACAGCAGAAGGCAGACAGCGGACAGCAGAGGGCAGAGAGCAGACAGCAGAGGACAGACAACAAAGGGCAGACAGCAAAGGGCATGGGGCAGAGGGCAGAGGGCAGAGGGCATAGGGCAGACAGCATACAGCAGGCAGCAGAGGGCAGACTTCAGACAGCAGAGGTTAGAAAGCAGAGGGTAGAAAGCAGACTGCAGAGGGCAGACAGCGGACAGCAGACAGCAGATGCCAGACACCAGGCAACAGACAGCAGAGCGCAGAAAGCAGAGGGAGACAGTAGACAGCAGACACCAGAAGGCAGACAGCAGACTGCAGATGGCAGACAGCGGACAGCAGATCACAGTGGGCAGACAGCAGAGGTCAGAGGGCAGAGGGCTGACAGCAGTGGACAGTGGGCAGACAGCAGACCGCAGAGGGCATAAGCAGACAGCAGAGGGCAGACAGCAGACAGCAGAGGGCCGACAGCAGAGGCCAGACAGCAGAGGGCAGACAGCAGACAGCAGAGAGCACACAGCAGACAGCAGAGGGCCAACTGCAGAGAGCAGACAGCAGACAGCAGAGGGCAAAAAGCAGACAGCAGACAGCAAGGAGCACACAGCAGACAGCAGGCAGCAAAGGGGAGACAGCAGACAGCAGACAGCAGAGGGCAGACAGCAGACAGCATAAAGCAGAGAGCAGAGGGCAAACAGCAGACAGCAGAGGGCACAAAACAAACAGCAGAGGGCAGACAGAGGACAGCAGACTGCATACGACAGACAGCAGAGGGAAAATAGCAGAGGGCATAGAGTAGACACAGACAACAGACAGCAGAGGGCAGACAGAAGACAGCAGACAGCAGAGGGCAGACAGCAGACAGCAAAGTACAGACAGCAGCCAGCAGACAGCAGAGGACAGACAGCAGACAGCAGATGGGTGACAGCAGGCAGCAGAGGGCAGACAGCACAGGGTAGAGGGCAGACGGCAGACAGCAGAGGGCACATAGCAGACAGCAGAGGGCATAGAGTAGACAGTAGACAACAGACAGCAGAGGGCAGACAGAAGACAGCAGACTGCAGAGGGCATAAGCAGAGAGCAGAAGGCAGACAGCAGACAGCAGACAACAGCAGCAGACAGCAAAAGGCAGACAGCAGACAGCAGACAGTAGACAGCAGAGAGCAAACAGCAGAGGGCAGACAGCTGACAGCAGACAGCAGAGGGCAGACAACAGACAGCAGACAGCAGAGGAGAGACAGCAGACAGCACAAGGCGGACAGCAGAGGGAAGACAGCAGTGGGCAGAGGGCAGACAGCAGAAAGCAGAGGGCAGACAGCAGACAGCAGATGGCAGACAGCAGACAGCAGACAGCAGAGGGCAGACAGCAGACGGCAGATAGCAGACAGCAAACGACAGACAGCAGACAGCAAAGGGCAGACAGCAGACAGCGGAGGGCAGACAGCAGAGGGCAGCCAGAAGACAGCAGACGGCAGAGAGCAGACAGCAGAGGGCAGACAGCAGACATTAGACAGCAGACAGCCGAGGGCAGACAGCAGACAGCAAACAGCAGAAGGCACTCAGCAGACATCAGAGGGCAGAAAGCAGACAGCAGAGGGTAGACAGCAGACAGCAGGGGGCCGACAGCAGACAGCAGAGGGCAGACAGCAGACATCAGGCGTCAGACAGCAGAAAGCAGAGGGCAGACAGAGGAGGGCAGACAGCAGACAGCATAGAACAGAGGGCAGACAGCAGAGGGCAGAAGGCAGACAGCAGACAGCAGATGGCAGAGGGCAGACAGCAGAGGGCAGAGGGCAGACAGCAGAGGGCAGACAGAAGACAGCAGAGGCCAGACAGCAGAGGACAGACAGCAGGGAAAAGAGGGCAGACAGCATAGATCAGAGGGCAGATGGCAGACAGCAGAGGGCAGGCAGCAGACAGCCGACAGCAGAAGGCAGACAGCGGACAGCAGAGGGCAGAAAGCTGACAGCAGAGGACAGACAACAAAGGGCAGACAGCAAAGGGCATGGGGCAGAGGGCAGAGGGCAGAGGGCATAGGGCAGACAGCATACAGCAGGCAGCAGAGGGCAGACTTCAGACAGCAGAGGGCAGAAAGCAGAGGGTAGATAGCAGACTGCAGAGGGCAGACAGCGGACAGCAGACAGCAGATGCCAGACACCAGGCAACAGACAGCAGAGCGCAGAAAGCAGAGGGAGACAGTAGACAGCAGACACGAGAAGGCAGACAGCAGACTGCAGATGGCATAAGCAGACAGCAGAGGGCAGACAGCAGACAGCAGACAGCAGAGGGCCGACAGCAGAGGCCAGACAGAGGAGGGCAGACAGCAGACAGCAGAGAGCAGACAGCAGACAGCAGAGGGCCAACAGCAGAGAGCAGACAGCAGACAGCAGTGGGCAAACAGCAGACAGCAGACAGCAAGGAGCACACAGCAGACAGCAGACAGCAAAGGGCAGACAGCAGACAGCAGAGGACAGACAGCAGACAGCAGATGGGTGACAGCAGGCAGCAGAGGGCAGACAGCACAGGGTAGAGGGCAGACGGCAGACAGCAGAGGGCACATAGCAGACAGCAGAGGGCATAGAGTAGTCAGTAGACAACAGATAGCAGAGGGCAGACAGAAGACAGCAGACTGTAGAGGGCATAAGCAGACAGCAGAATGCAGACAGCAGACAGCAGACAACAGCAGCAGACAGCAGAGGGCAGACAGCAGACAGCAGACAGTAGACAGCAGACAGCAAACAGCAGAGGGCAGACAGCTGACAGCAGACAGAATTGGGCGGACAGCGGAGGGCAGAGAGCAGGCGGCAGACAGCAGACAGCAGTCGGCAGACAGCAGAGGGCAGACAGCAGACAGCAGACAACAAACAGCAGACAGCAGACAGCAGAGGGCGACAGCAGACAGCAGACAGCAGAGGGTAGACAGCAGACAGACGACAGACAGCAGACGGCAGAGGGCGGACAGCAGACAGCAGAGGGCACACAGCAGAGGGCAGACGGCAGACAGCAGAGGGCATAAAGCAGACAGCAAGGAGCCGAGGGCAGAGGGCAGACAGCAGACAGCAGATCGCATACAGCAGACAGCTTAGGGCAGACAGCAGACAGCTGACAGCAGGGGGCAGACAGCAGACAGCAGAGACAGACAGCAGACAGCAGCAGGCAGACAGAAGAGTTCAGACTGCAGACAGCAGAGAGCAAAGGGCAGTCAGCAGAGGGCAGAGGCCAGACAGCAGAGGGCAGAGGGGAGACAGCAGAGGGTAGACAGCAGAGGGCAGTAAGCAGAGGGAAGACAGCACACAGCGGACAGTAGAGGGCAGACTGAGGAGGGCAGTCAGCAGACAGCAGAGGGCAGACAGCAGAGGGCAGGGGGCAGAGGGCAGAGGGCAGACAGCAGACAACAGAGGGCAGACAGCAGACAGCAGAAGGCAGACAGCTGACAGCAGAGGGCAGACAGCAGTCAGCAGACAGCAGAGTACAGACAGCAGACAGCGGAGGGCATACAGAAGAGGGCAGACTGCAGACAGCAGAGAGCAGAGGGCAGACAGCAGACAGCAGATAGCATAGGACAGACAGCAGAGGGCAGATAGCAGACCTCAGAGGGCAATAAGCAGACAGTTGAGGGCAAACAGCAGACATCGCAGGGAAGACAGCAGACAGCAGACTGCAAAGGGCAGACAGCAGACACCCGAGTGCAGACAGAAGACAGCAGAGGACAGACAGCAGACAGCAGAAGGCAGACAGCAGAGGGACGACAGCAGAGGGCAGAGGGCAGACAGCAGAAAGCAGAGGGCAGACAGCAGACAGCAGAGGGCAGACAGCAGACAACAGACAGCAGTGGGCAGACAGCAGAGGGAAGGGTGCAGAGGGCAGACAGCAGAGGGATGAGGGCAGACAGCAGACAGCATAGGGCAGACAGCAAACAGAAGAGGGCCGACAGCAGACAGCAGAGTGCAGACAAAAGACAGCAGAGGTCAGACTGCAGACAGCAGACAGCAGAGGGCAGACAACAGACAGCAGACAGCAGAGGAGAGACAGCAGACAGCACAAGGCAGACAGCAGAGGGTAGACAGCAGTGGGCAGAGGGCAGACAGCAGAAAGCAGAGTGCAGACAGCAGACAGCAGAGGGCAGACAGCAGACAGCAGAGGGAAGACAGCAGACGGCAGATAGCAGACAGCAAACGACAGACAGCAGACAGCAAAGGGCAGACAGCAGACAGCGGAGGGCAGACAGCAGAGGGCAGCCAGAAGACAGCAGACGGCAGACAGCAGACAGCAGAGGGCAGACGGCAGAGGACAGACAGCAGAGAAAAGAGATCAGACAGCATAGAGAAGAGGGCAGAGGGCAGACTGCATAGGGCAGACAGAACACAGCGGACAGAAGAATGCAGACTGCGGACAGCAATGGGCAGAGAGCAGACAGCAGAGGACAGACAGCTGAGGGCATACACCAATGGGCAGAGGCAGAGGCAGAGGCAGAGGGAAGAGGGCAGAGGGCAGTGGGCAGAGGGCAGAGGGCAGACAGCATACAGCAGTCGGCAGAGGGCAGACTTCAGAAAGCAGAGGGCAGAAAGCAGAGGGTAGAAAGCAGACTGCAGAGGTCAGACCGCGGACAGCAGACAGCAGAGGCCAGACACCAGACAACAGAGAGCAGAGCACAGAAAGCAGAGGGAGACAGTAGACAGCAGACACCAAAGGGCAGACAGCAGACTGGAGATGGCAGACAGCGGACAGCAGAACACAGTGGGCAGACAGAAGAGGTCAGAGGGCAGTGGGCAGACAGCAGTGGCCAAAAGGCAGACAGCAGACAGAAGACAACAGACGGCAGACAGCAGACAGCAGAGGGCAGACAGCGGACAGCAGACTGCAGACGGCAGACAGCAGAGAGAAAATAGCAGAGGGGATAGAGTAGACAGCAGATAACAGACAGCAGAGGGCAGAAAGAAGACAGCAGAACGCAGAGGGCATAAGCAGACAGCAGAGGGCAGATAGCACACAGCAGACAGCAGAGGGCCGACAGCAGAGGGCTGACAGCAGCAGGCAGACAGCGGACAGCAGAGAGCAGGCAGCAGGCAGCAGAGGGCAGACAACAGACAGCTGACAGCAGAGGGCAGCGGGCAGACAGCAGACAGCAGACAGCAGAGGGCACACAACAGACAGCAGACAGCAGAGGGCACACAACAGATAGCAGAGGGAAGACAGCAGACAGCAGAGGGCAGACAGCAGACAGCAGACAGCAGAGGGCAGACAGCAGCCAGGAGAAAGAAGAGGACAGACAGCAGACAGCAGATGGGTGACGACAGAAGGCAGCAGAGGGCAGACAGCAGTGGGTAGAGGGCAGACGGCAGACAGCAGAGGGCTGACAGCAGACAGCAGAGGGCAGACAGCAGACAGCAGACATCAGGCGGCAGAGGGCAGACAGCAGAGAGAATACAGCACAGGGCAGACAGCAGACAGCAGATTGCAGACAGCAGACAGCGGAGGGCAGACAGCAGTCAGTAGACAGCAGATGGCAAAAAAAGTAGGGCAGACAGCAACAGCAGAGGGCAGACAGCAGACAGCTTAGGGCAGACAGCAGACAGCTGACAGCAGAGGGCAGACAGAAGAGAGCTGATTGCAGACAGCAGAGAGCAGAGGGCACTCAGCAGACTTCAGAGAGCAGACAGCAGACACCAGTGGGCAGACAGCAAAGGGCAGACAGCAGACAACAGACAGCAGACAGCAGACAGCAGAGGGCAGACAGCAGACAGCGGAGGGCAGACAGCAGTCAGTAGACAGCGGAGGGCAAAAAAAGCAGAGCAGACAGAAACAGCAGAGGGCATACAGCAGACAGCTTAGGGCAGACAGAAGACAGCTGACAGCAGAGGGCAGAGGGCAGACAGCAGACAGCTGACAGCAGAGGGCAGACAGCAGACAGCAGCTGGCACGCAGAAGAGAGCTGACTGCAGACAGCATATAGCAGATGGGACTCAGCAGACTGCATAGGGCAGAGAGCAGACAGCAGACAGCAGACACCAGTGGGCAGACAGCAGAGAACAGACAGAAGACAACAGACAGCAGACCGCAGACAGCAGAGGGCAGACAGCAGACTGCAGAGAGCAGACAGCAGACATGAGACAGCAGTGGGGAGACACCAGAGGGCAGACAGCAGACAGCAAACAACAGACTGCAGACAGCAGACAGCAGAGGGCAGACAGCAGAGGGCAGACAGCAGACAACAGACAGCAGACAGCAGACAGCAGAGGACAGACAGCAGACGGCAGAGGGCAGACAGCAGACAGCAAAGAGCAGACAGCAGAGGGAAGACGGCAGACAGAAGAGGGCAGACAGCAGACAGCAGAGAGCCGAGGGCAGAGGGCAGACAGCAGACAGCAGAGGGTAGACAGCAGACAGCTTAGGGCAGACAGCAGACTGCTGACAGCAGGTGGCAGATAGCAGACAGCAGAGGGCAGACTGGAGACAGCAGCAGGAAGACAGAAGAGGGTAGACTGCAGACAGCAGAGAGCAGAGGGCAGTCAGCAGACAGCGGAGGGCTTAGAGATGAGGGCAGACTGCAGGCAGCAAAGAGATGAGGGCAGACAGCAGACAGCAGAGGGCAGACAGCAGTCAGCAGAGGGCAGACAGAAGACAGCAGAGGGCAGAGGGCAGACAGCAGAAGGCAGAGGGAAGACAGCATAGGCCAGACAGCAGAGGGCAAAGGGCAGAGGGAAGACAGCAGACAGCAGAGGGCAGATGGCAGACGGTCGACAGCAGACAGCAGAGGGCAGGGCAGATGGCAGAGTGAAAGAGTCAGAGGGCATAGGGCAGATTGCAGTCAGCAGACAGCAGACAGCAGAGGGCAGACAGCAGATGGTAGACAGCAGACAGCAGAGAGCAGGGGGTAGACAGCAGAAAGAAGAAAGCAGACAACAGAGGGCACACAGTACAAAGCAGAGGCCAGACAGCAGAGGGCAGACAGCAGACAGCAGGGGTCAGACAGCAGACAGCAGAGGGCAGACAGCAGCCTGCAGACAGCAGAAGACAGACAGCAGACAGCAGATGGGTGGCAGCAGGCAGCAGAGGGCATACAGCGGGGGGCACACAATAGACAGCAGAGGGAAGAGAGCAGACAGCAGAGGGCAGACAGCAGACAGCAGAGGGCTGACAGCAGCCCGCAGACAGCAGGTGGCAGAGGGCAGACAGCAGAGGGAATACAGCACAGGGCAGACTGCAGACAGCAGAGGGCAGACAGCAGGGGGCAGAGAGCAGACAGCAGAGGGCAGTCAGCAGACAGCAGAGGGCACACAACAGACAGCAGAGGGAAGACAGCAGACAGCAGACAGCAGAGGGCAGACAACAGACAGCAGACAACAGACAGCAGACAGGAGACAGCAGAGGGCAGACAGCAGACAGCAGACAGCAGAGAGCAGACAGCAGACAGTACACAGCAGAGGACGGATAGCTGAGGGCAGACAGTAGAGGGCAGACAGCCGACAGCAGAGAGCAGACAGCAGACAGCAGACAACTGTGGGCAGGCAGCAGAGGGCAGACAGCAGACAACAGAGGGCAGACAGCAGACAGCAGAAGGCAGACAGCTGACAGCAGAGGGCAGACAGCAGTCAGCAGACAGCAGAGTACAGACAGCAGACAGCGGAGAGCATGCAGAAGAGGGCAGACTGCAGACAGCAGAGAGCAGAGGGCAGACAGCAGACAGCAGATAGCATAGGACAGACAGCAGAGGGCAGATAGCAGACCTCAGAGGGCAATAAGCAGACAGTTGAGGGCAAACAGCAGACATCGCAGGGAAGACAGCAGACAGCAGACTGCAAAGGGCAGACAGCAGACACCCGAGCACAGACAGAAGACAGCAGAGGACAGACAGCAGACAGCAGAAGGCAGACAGCAGAGGGACGACAGCAGAGGGCAGACAGCAGAAAGCAGAGGGCAGACAGCAGACAGCAGAGGGCAGACAGCAGACAACAGACAGCAGTGGGCAGACAGCAGAGGGAAGGGGGCAGAGGGCAGACAGCAGAGGGATGAGGGCAGACAGCAGACAGCATAGGGCAGACAGCAAACAGAAGAGGGCCGTCAGCAGACAGCAGAGTGCAGACAAAAGACAGCAGAGGTCAGACTGCAGACAGCAGACAGCAGAGGGCAGACAACAGACAGCAGACAGCAGAGGAGAGACAGCAGACAGCACAAGGCAGACAGCAGAGGGTAGACAGCAGTGGGCAGAGGGCAGACAGCAGAAAGCAGAGTGCAGACAGCAGACAGCAGAGGGCAGACAGCAGACAGCAGAGGGCAGACAGCAGACGGCAGATAGCAGACAGCAAACGACAGACAGCAGACAGCAAAGGGCAGACAGCAGACAGCGGAGGGCAGACAGCAGAGGGCAGCCAGAAGACAGCAGACGGCAGACAGCAGACAGCAGAGGGCAGACGGCAGAGGACAGACAGCAGAGAAAAGAGATCAGACAGCATAGAGAAGAGGGCAGAGGGCAGACTGCATAGGGCAGACAGAACACAGCGGACAGAAGAATGCAGACTGCGGACAGCAATGGGCAGAGAGCAGACAGCAGAGGACAGACAGCTGAGGGCATACACCAAAGGGCAAGAGGCAGAGGGAAGAGGGCAGAGGGCAGTGGGCAGAGGGCAGACAGCATACAGCAGTCGGCAGAGGGCAGACTTCAGAAAGCAGAGGGCAGAAAGCAGAGGGTAGAAAGCAGACTGCAGAGGTCAGACCGCGGACAGCAGACAGCAGAGGCCAGACACCAGACAACAGAGAGCAGAGCACAGAAAGCAGAGGGAGACAGTAGACAGCAGACACCAAAGGGCAGACAGCAGACTGGAGATGGCAGACAGCGGACAGCAGAACACAGTGGGCAGACAGAAGAGGTCAGAGGGCAGTGGGCAGACAGCAGTAGCCAAAAGGCAGACAGCAGACAGAAGACAACAGACGGCAGACAGCAGACAGCAGAGGGCAGACAGCGGACAGCAGACTGCAGACGGCAGACAGCAGAGAGAAAATAGCAGAGGGGATAGAGTAGACAGCAGATAACAGACAGCAGAGGGCAGAAAGAAGACAGCAGAACGCAGAGGGCATAAGCAGACAGCAGAGGGCAGATAGCACACAGCAGACAGCAGAGGGCCGACAGCAGAGGGCTGACAGCAGCAGGCAGACAGCGGACAGCAGAGAGCAGGCAGCAGGCAGCAGAGGGCAGACAACAGACAGCTGACAGCAGAGAGCAGCGGGCAGACAGCAGACAGCAGACAGCAGAGGGCACACAACAGACAGCAGACAGCAGAGGGCACACAACAGATAGCAGAGGGAAGACAGCAGACAGCAGAGGGCAGACAGCAGACAGCAGACAGCAGAGGGCAGACAGCAGCCAGGAGAAAGAAGAGGACAGACAGCAGACAGCAGATGGGTGACAGAAGGCAGCAGAGGGCAGACAGCAGTGGGTAGAGGGCAGACGGCAGACAGCAGAGGGCTGACAGCAGACAGCAGAGGGCAGACAGCAGACAGCAGACATCAGGCGGCAGAGGGCAGACAGCAGAGAGAATACAGCACAGGGCAGACAGCAGACAGCAGATTGCAGACAGCAGACAGCGGAGGGCAGACAGCAGTCAGTAGACAGCAGATGGCAAAAAAAGGAGGGCAGACAGCAACAGCAGAGGGCAGACAGCAGACAGCTTAGGGCAGACAGCAGACAGCTGACAGCAGAGGGCAGACAGAAGAGAGCTGATTGCAGACAGCAGAGAGCAGAGGGCACTCAGCAGACTTCAGAGAGCAGACAGCAGACAGCAGACACCAGTGGGCAGACAGCAAAGGGCAGACAGCAGACAACAGACAGCAGACAGCAGACAGCAGAGGGCAGACAGCAGACAGCGGAGGGCAGACAGCAGTCAGTAGACAGCGGAGGGCAAAAAAAGCAGAGCAGACAGAAACAGCAGAGGGCATACAGCAGACAGCTTAGGGCAGACAGAAGACAGCTGACAGCAGAGGGCAGAGGGCAGACAGCAGACAGCTGACAGCAGAGGGCAGACAGCAGACAGCAGCTGGCACGCAGAAGAGAGCTGACTGCAGACAGCATATAGCAGAGGGGACTCAGCAGACTGCATAGGGCAGAGAGCAGACAGCAGACAGCAGACACCAGTGGGCAGACAGCAGAGAACAGACAGAAGACAACAGACAGCAGACCGCAGACAGCAGACGTGAGACAGCAGTGGGGAGACACCAGAGGGCAGACAGCAGACAGCAAACAACAGACTGCAGACAGCAGACAGCAGAGGGCAGACAGCAGACAGCAAACAACAGACTGCAGACAGCAGACAGCAGAGGGCAGACAGCAGAGGGCAGACAGCAGACAACAGACAGCAGACAGCAGACAGCAGAGGACAGACAGCAGACGGCAGAGGGCAGACAGCAGACAGCAAAGAGCAGACAGCAGAGGGAAGACGGCAGACAGAAGAGGGCAGACAGCAGACAGCAGAGAGCCGAGGGCAGAGGGCAGACAGCAGACAGCAGAGGGTAGACAGCAGACAGCTTAGGGCAGACAGCAGACAGCAGAGGGCAGAGGGCAGTCAGCAGACAGCGGAGGGCTTAGAGATGAGGGCAGACTGCAGGCAGCAAAGAGATGAGGGCAGACAGCAGACAGCAGAGGGCAGACAGCAGACAGCAGAGGGCAGACAGCAGACAGCAGAGGGCAGAGGGCAGACAGCAGAAGGCAGAGGGAAGACAGCATAGGCCAGACAGCAGAGGGCAAAGGGCAGAGGGAAGACAGCAGACAGCAGAGGGCAGATGGCAGACGGTCGACAGCAGACAGCAGAGGGCAGGGCAGATGGCAGAGGGAAAGAGTCAGAGGGCATAGGGCAGATTGCAGTCAGCAGACAGCAGACAGCAGAGGGCAGACAGCAGATGGTAGACAGCAGACAGCAGAGAGCAGAGGGTAGACAGCAGAAAGAAGAAAGCAGACAACAGAGGGCACACAGTACAAAGCAGAGGCCAGACAGCAGAGGGCAGACAGCAGACAGCAGGGGTCAGACAGCAGACAGCAGAGGGCAGACAGCAGCCTGCAGACAGCAGAAGACAGACAGCAGACAGCAGATGGGTGGCAGCAGGCAGCAGAGGGCATACAGCAGGGGGCACACAATAGACAGCAGAGGGAAGAGAGCAGACAGCAGAGGGCAGACAGCAGACAGCAGAGGGCTGACAGCAGCCCGCAGACAGCAGGTGGCAGAGGGCAGACAGCAGAGGGAATACAGCACAGGGCAGACTGCAGACAGCAGAGGGCAGACAGCAGGGGGCAGACAGCAGACAGCAGAGGGCAGTCAGCAGACAGCAGAGGGCACACAACAGACAGCAGAGGGAAGACAGCAGACAGCAGACAGCAGAGGGCAGTCAACAGACAGCAGACAACAGACAGCAGACAGGAGACAGCAGAGGGCAGACAGCAGACAGCAGAGAGCAGACAGCAGACAGTACACAGCAGAGGACGGATAGCTGAGGGCAGACAGCAGAGGGCAGACAGCTGACAGCAGAGAGCAGACAGCAGACAGCAGACAACTGTGGGCAGGCAGCAGAGGGCAGACAGCAGGCAACAGACAGCAGACAGCAGAGGGCAGACAGGAGACTGCAGAGGGCAGACAGCAGACAGGAGCCAGCAGTGGCAGACACCAGAGGGCAGACAGCAGAAAGCAGACGTCAGACAGCAGACAGCAGACAGCAGACAGCAGAGGGCTCACAGCAGACAGCAGAGGGCAGACAGCAGACAATAGACAGCAGAGGGCAGACAGCAGACAGCAAACAGCAGACAGCAGAGGGCAGACAGCAGAGGGCAGACAGCAGACAGCATATGGCAGTCAGCAGACAGCAGCGGGCAGACAACAGACAGCAGAGGAAATACCACAGACAGCAGAGGGCAGACAGCAGACAGCACACTGCAGACAGCAAAGGGCAGACAGAATAGGGCAGACTGCAGACAGCAGAGAGCAGAGGGCAGGCAGTCAGTAGAGGGCTGAGGGCAGACAGCAGAGAGCAGAGGACAGAGGGCAGACAGCAGAGGGCAGAGGGGAGACGGCCGAGGGCAGACAGCAGACAGCAGACAACAGACAGCAGACAGCACAGGGCAGACAGCAGACAGCAGAGGGCAGACAGCAGACAGCAGCAGGCAGACAGAAGAGGGCAGACTGCAGACAGCAGAGAGCAGAGGGCAGAGGGCAGAGGGCAGAGGGCAGAGGGCAGAGGGCAGACAGCAGAGAGCAGAGGTCAGAAGGCAGACAGCAGAGGGCACAGGGGAGACAGCAGAGGGCAGACAGCAGAGGGCAGTAAGCAGAGGGAAGACAGCACACAGGGGACAGTAGAGGGCAGACAGAAGAGGGAAGACAGCAGACAGCAGAGGGTAGACAGCAGAGGGCAGACAGCAAAGGGCAGGGGGCAGACGGCAGGTAGCAGACAGCAAACGACAGACAGCAGACAGCAGAGGGCAGACACCTGTCAGCAGGGGTCAGACAGCGGACAGCAGAGGGCAGAGAGCTGACAGCAGGGGTCAGACAGCAGACAGCAGAGGGCAGACAGAGGAGGGCAGACAGCAGACAGCAGAGAAGAGAGAGCAGACAGCAGAGGGCAGAAGGCAGACAGCAGATATTAGATGGCAGAGGGCTGACAGCAGAGGGCAGACAGAAGACAGCAGAGGCAAGACAGCAGAGGACAGACAGCGGAGAAAGGAGGGCAGACAGCATAGAGCAGAGGGCAGAGGGCAAAGGGCAGACAGCAGAGAGAAGACAGCAGACACCAGAGGGCAGACAGCAGACAAAGGTGGCCAAACAGCAGAGGGCAGACAACAGTCAGCAGAGGTCAGACAGCAGAGGGCAGAGGTTAGAGGGCAGACAGCAGACATCAGACAGCAGAAGGCAGACAGTAGAGGGCAGACAGCAGACAGCAGAGGGCAGACAGCAGAGGGCAGGTGGCAGAGGGCAGAGGGCAGACAGTAGACAGCACAGGGCAGACCGCAGGCAGCAGTCAGCAGAGGTCAGACAGCAGAGGGAAAACGGCAGACAACAGAAAGCAGACAGCAAAGGATATACAGCAGGCAACACAGGGCAGAGAGCAGACAGCAGACACCACACAGCAGAGGGCAGACAGAAGAGGGCAGAGAGCAGACAGCATACAGCAGAGGGCAGGCAGCAGACAGCACAGGGCAGACATCATACAGCCGAGGGCGGACTGCAGTGGAAAGACGGCAGGCAGCAGACAGCAGAGGGCACACAGCAGACAGCAGAGGGCAAAGAGCAGACAGCAGATGGAAGATAGCAGACTGCAGACAGCAGACAACAGACAGCAGTGGGCAGAGAGCACAGAGGAAAGAAGACAGCAGATGGCAAAAGGCAGAAAGCAGACAGCTGAGGGCAGACAGCAGACAGCGGAGGGCAGACAGCAGAGGGCAGCCAGCAGACAGCAGACGGCAGACAGCAGACAACAGAGAGCAGAGGGCAGACGGCAAACGGCAGAGGGCAGACAGCAGACAGCAGACAGCAGAGGGCGTACAGCAGACAGTAGACAGCAGACGGCAGACAGCAGATAGCCGAGGGCAGACAACAGACAGCCGACAGCCGACAGCAGACTGCAGAGGGCACACAGCAGGCAGCAGAGGACAGAAAGCAGACAGCGGAGGGCAGACAGCAGACAGCAGAAAACAGAGGGCACACAGCAGACAGCAGAGGACAGAAAGAAGACAGCAGTGGTATAACAGCAGACAGATGAGGGCAGACAACAGACAGGAGAGAGCAGACAGCAGACAGCAGACAGCAGAGGGCACACAGAAGACAGCAGAGGACAGAAAGAAGACAGCAGAGGTCAGACGGCAAACAGAAGTGGGCAGACAGCAGACAGCAGAGAGCAGACAGCAGACAGCAGAGGGCAGACAGCAGACAGCAGAGGGCAGACAACAGACAGCAGACACTAGAGGGCAGACAGCAGACAGCAGAATGCAGAGGGCAGACAGCAGACAGCAGATAGCATAGGGCAGACAGCTGACGGCAGACAGTAGACAGCAGAGGGCAGTCAGCAGACAGCACAGGGAAGACAGCAGACAGCAGAGGGATGACAGCAGACAGCAGACTGCAAAGGGCAGACATCAGACAACAGAGGGCAGACAGAAGACAGCAGAGGACAGACAGCAGACAGCAGAAGTCAGACGACAGACAACAGATGGCAGACAGCAGAGGGCAGCGGGCAGACACCAGAAAGCAGAGGGCAGGCAGCAGACAGCAGAGGGAAGACAGCAGACAGCAGAGGGGATACAGTAGACAGCAGAGGGCAGAGAGCAGACAGCAGACAACAAACAGCAGACAGCAGAGTGCAGACAGCAGACAGCAGAGGGCAGACTGCAGACAGCAGACAGCAGAGGGCAGACAGCAGGGGTCAGACAGCAGACAGCAGAGGGCAGACAGCAGACAGCAGAGGGCACACAACAGACAGCAGAGGGAAGACAGCAGACAGCAGACAGCAGAGGGCAGACAGCAGAGAGTAGAGGGGAGACAGCAGAGGACAGACAGCAGAGGGCAGTAAGCAGAGGGAAGGCAGCACACAGCGGACAGTAGAGGGCAGACAGAAGAGGGAAGACAGCAGACATCAGAGGGCAGACAGCAGAGGGAAGACAGCAGAGGGCAGATGGGAGACAGCAGATGGCAGACAGCAGAGGGCAGTGCGCAGAGGGATGACAGCACACAGCGGACAGCAGAGGGCAGACATAAGGGGGAAGACAGCAGAAAGCAGAGAGCAGACAGCAGGGGCAGGGGGAGAAGGCAGAGGGCAGGTGGCAGAGGGCAGAGGGCAGAGGGTAGACAGCAGACAGCAGACAGCAGAGGGCAGACAACAGACATTAAACAGCAGAGGGCATAGAGCTGTGGACAGACATGAGAGAGAAGAGGACAGACAACAGACAGAAGACAGCAGTGGTAAGACAGCACACAGCAGACAGCAGAATGCAGATAACAGAGGGCAGACAGTATACGGCCGAGGGCAGTCAGCAGACAGCAGAGGGCAGACAGCAGACAGCAGGGTGAAGACAGCAGACTGCAAAGGGCAGAGAGCAGACAACAGAGGGCAGACAGAAGACAGCAGAGGACAGACAGCAGACAGCAGAAGGCAGACGGCAGACAGCAGAAGGCAGACAGCAGAGGGCAGAGGGCTGACAGCAGAAAGCTGAGGGAAGGCAGCAGACAGCAGAGGGCAGACAGCAGAAGAAGACAGCAGACAGCAGGGGCAGACAGCAGAAGAAGACAGCAGACAGCACGGGCAGACAGTAGAGGGCAGTTAGCGGAGGGCAGACAGCAGACAGCACACGGCCGACAGCAGACAGCAGAGAGCGGAGGGCAGACAGAATTCAGCAGACAGCAGAGGGCAGACAGATGACAGCAGAGTGCAGACAGCAGACAGCAGAGGGCAGACAGCAGACAGCAGACACCAGAGGGCATACAGCAGACAGCAGAGGGCAGACAGCAGACAGCAGAAACCAGAGGGCAGACAGAAGAGGGCAGAGAGCAGAGGGCAGGCAGCAGAGGGCAGAGGGCAGACAGCAGACAGCAGAGGGGAGAGGGCAGACAGCGGTGGGCAGAGGGCAGACAGCAGAGAGCAGTGGGCAGAGGGCAGACAGCAGAGGGCTTCGGGCAGGCAGCGGAGGGCAGACACCAGAAGACAGGCAGCAGAGGTCAGGCAGCAGAAAGCAGATGGCAGACAGCAGAGGGCAGGGGGCAGAGAGCAGAGGGCAGAGGTCAGACAGCAGACAGCTGATGGCAGACAGCAGAGGGCAGACAGCAAACTGCAGAAAAAAGGGGGCAGACACAAGACAGCAGAGGGCAGACAGCAGACAGCAGAAGCCAGACAGCAGAGGGCACACAGCAGACAGTAGAGGCAGACAGCAGACGGCTGAGGACAAAGGGCTGACAGCAGAGGGCAGAGGGCAGCCAGCCGACAGCAGACAGCAGAGGGCAGACAGCAGCCTGCAGTGGGCAGACAGCAGACAGCAGAGGGCAGACAGCTGACAGCAGAGGGCAGACAGCAGATAGCAGGGAGAAGTCACCAGACAGCAGACAGCAGACAGCAGAGGGGATACAGCGCACAGCATAGGGCAGAGAGCTGACAGCAGACAGCAGACAGCACACAGCAGACAGCTGAGGGCAGACAGCAGAGGGCAAACAGCAGCGGGCACACAGCAGACAGCAAACGGCAGACAGCATACAGCAGACATCGGAGGCAGACAGCAGAGAGCAGACAGCAGACAGCAGATAGCAGAGGGCAGACAGCAGAGGGCAGAGAGCCGACAGCAGAGGGCAGTCAGCAGACAGCAGAGGGCAGACAGCAGACAGCATAGTGCAGAGGGCAGACAGCAGAGGGCAGAGGGCGGACAGCAAAGAGCAGAGGGCAGAGGGCAGACAGCAGAGGGCAGAGGTCAGACAGCAGGCAGCAGATAGCAGAGGGCAGACAGCAGACAGAAGAGGGCAGACAGCAGACAGCAGGCAGCAGATGGCAGACAACAGACAGCAGACAGCAGAGGGCGAACAGAAGAGGAGAGACATGAGACAGGACAGACAGCAGACAGTAGAGGCAGACAGCAGACGGCTGAGGACAAAGGGCTGACAGCAGAGGGCAGAGGGCAGCCAGCCGACAGCAGACAGCAGAGGGCAGACAGCAGACTGCAGTGGGCAGACAGCAGACAGCAGAGGGCAGACAGCTGACAGCAGAGGGCAGACAGCAGAGGGCAGTCAGCAGACAGCAGAGGGCAGACAGCAGGCAGCAGACAGCAGACAGCAGAGGGATGAGAGCAGAGGGCAGAGGGCAGACAGCAGACAGCAGACAGCAGAGAGCAGACAGCAGACAGCAGAGGGATGACAGCCGTGGGCAGACAGCAGAAGGCAGAGGGCAGAGGGCAGGCATCAGAGAGCAGAGATCAGGCAGCGGAGGGCAGACAGCAGACAGCACAGGGCAGACAGCAGATAGCAGGGAGAAGTCACCAGACAGCAGACAGCTGACAGCAGAGGGGATACAGCGCACAGCAGAGGGCAGAGAGCTGACAGCAGATAGCAGACAGCACACAGCAGACAGCTGAGGGCAGACAGCAGAGGGCAAACAGCAGCGGGCACACAGCAGACAGCAAACGGCAGACAGCATACAGCAGACATCGGAGGCAGACAGCAGAGAGCTGACAGCAGAGAGCAGACAGCAGACAGCAGATAGCAGAGGGCAGACAGCAGAGGGCAGAGAGCCGACAGCGGAGGGCAGTCAGCAGACAGCAGAGGGCAGACAGCAGACAGCATAGTGCAGAGGGCAGACAGCAGAGGGCAGAGGGCGGACAGCAAAGAGCAGAGGGCAGAGGGCAGACAGCAGAGGGCAGAGGTCAGACAGCAGGCAGCAGATAGCAGAGGGCAGACAGCAGACAGAAGAGGGCAGACAGCAGACAGCAGGCAGCAGATGGCAGACAACAGACAGCAGACAGCAGAGGGCGAACAGAAGAGGAGATACATGAGACAGGACAGACAGCAGACAGAAGGCAGCAGAGGGCAGAGAGCAGAGGGCGGAAAGCAGACAGCAGAGAGCAGACAGCAGACAGCAGAGGGCAGTCAGCAGACAGCAGAGGGCACACAACAGACAGCAGAGGTAAGACAGCAGACAGCAGAGGGCAGACAGCAGAGAGTAGAGGGGAGACAGCAGAGGACAGACAGCAGAGGGCAGTAAGCAGAGGGAAGGCAGCACACAGCGGACTGTAGAGGGCAGACAGAAGAGGGAAGACAGCAGACATCAGAGGGCAGACAGCAGAGGGAAGACAGCAGAGGGCAGAGGGGAGACAGCAGATGGCAGACAGCAGAGAGGCAGTGCGCAGAGGGATGACAGCACACAGCGGACAGCAGAGGGCAGACATAAGGGGGAAGACAGCAGAAAGCAGAGAGCAGACAGCAGGGGCAGGGGGAGAAGTCAGAGGGCAGGTGGCAGAGGGCAGAGGGCAGAGGGTAGACAGCAGACAGCAGACAGCAGAGGGCAGACAACAGACATTAAACAGCAGAGGGCATAGAGCTGAGGACAGACATGAGAGAGAAGAGGACAGACAACAGACAGAAGACAGCAGTGGTAAGACAGCACACAGCAGACAGCAGAATGCAGATAACAGAGGGCAGACAGTATACGGCCGAGGGAAGTCAGCAGACAGCAGAGGGCAGACAGCAGACAGCAGGGTGAAGACAGCAGACTGCAAAGGGCAGAGAGCAGACAACAGAGGCAGACAGAAGACAGCAGAGGACAGACAGCAGACAGCAGAAGGCAGACGGCAGACAGCAGAAGGCAGACAGCAGAGGGCAGAGGGCTGACAGCAGAAAGCAGAGGGAAGGCAGCAGACAGCAGAGGGCAGACAGCAGAAGAAGAGAGCAGACAGCAGGGGCAGACAGTAGAGGGCAGTTAGCGGAGGGCAGACAGCAGACAGCACACGGCCGACAGCAGACAGCAGAGAGCGGAGGGCAGACAGAATTCCGCAGACAGCAGAGGGTAGACAGCTGACAGCAGAGGGCAGACAGCAGACAGCAGAGGGCAGACAGCAGACAGCAGACACCAGAGGGCATACAGCAGACAGCAGAGGGCAGACAGCAGACAGCAGAAACCAGAGGGCAGACAGAAGAGGGCAGAGAGCAGAGGGCAGGCAGCAGAGGGCAGAGGGCAGACAGCAGACAGCAGAGGGGAGAGGGCAGACAGCGGTGGGCAGAGGGCAGACAGCAGAGAGCAGTGGGCAGAGGGCAGACAGCAGAGGGCTGCGGGCAGGCAGCAGAGGGCAGACACCAGAAGACAGACAGCAGAGGTCAGGCAGCAGAAAGCATATGGCAGACAGCAGAGGGCAGGGGGCAGAGAGCAGAGGGCAGAGGGCAGACAGCAGACAGCTGATGGCAGACAGCAGAGGGCAGACAGCAAACTGCAGAAAAAAGGGGGCAGACACAAGACAGCAGAGGGCAGACAGCAGACAGCAGAAGCCAGACAGCAGAGGGCACACAGCAGATAGTAGAGGCAGACAGCAGACGGCTGAGGACTAAGGGCTGACAGCAGAGGGCAGAGGGCAGCCAGCAGACAGCAGACAGCAGAGGGCAGACAGCAGAGAGTAGAGGGAAGACAGCAGAGGACAGACAGCAGAGGGCAGTAAGCAGAGGGAAGGCAGCACACAGCGGACAGTAGAGGGCAGACAGAAGAGGGAAGACAGCAGACATCAGAGGGCAGACAGCAGAGGGAAGACAGCAGAGGGCAGAGGGGAGACAGCAGATGGCAGACAGCAGAGGGCAGTGCGCAGAGGGATGACAGCACACAGCGGACAGCAGAGGGCAGACATAAGGGGGAAGACAGCAGAAAGCAGAGAGCAGACAGCAGGGGCAGGGGGAGAAGGCAGAGGGCAGGTGGCAGAGGGCAGAGGGCAGAGGGTAGACAGCAGACAGCAGACAGCAGAGGGTAGACAACAGACATTAAACAGCAGAGGGCATAGAGCTGAGGACAGACATGAGAGAGAAGAGGACAGACAACAGACAGAAGACAGCAGTGGTAAGACAGCACAGAGCAGACAGCAGAATGCAGATAACAGAGGGCAGACAGTATACGGCCGAGGGCTGTCAGCAGACAGCCGAGGGCAGACAGCAGACAGCAGGGTGAAGACAGCAGACTGCAAAGGGCAGAGAGCAGACTACAGAGGGCAGACAGAAGACAGCAGAGGACAGACAGTAGACAGCAGAAGGCAGCCGGCAGACAGCAGAAGGCAGACAGCAGAGGGCAGAGGGCTGACAGCAGAAAGCAGAGGGAAGGCAGCAGACAGCAGAGGGCAGACAGCAGAAGAAGACAGCAGAGAGCAGGGGCAGACAGTAGCGGAGGGCAGACAGCAGACAGCACACGGCCGACAGCAGACAGCAGAGAGCGGAGGGCAGACAGAATTCAGCAGACAGCAGAGGGCAGACAGCTGACAGCAGAGGGCAGACAGCAGACAGCAGAGGGCAGACAGCAAACAGCAGACACCAGAGGGCATACAGCAGACAGCAGAGGGCAGACAGCAGACAGCAGAAACCAGAGGGCAGACAGAAGAGGGCAGAGAGCAGAGGGCAGGCAGCAGAGGGCAGAGGGCAGACAGCAGACAGCAGAGGGGAGAGGGCAGACAGCGGTGGGCAGAGGGCAGACAGCAGAGGACTGCGGGCAGGCAGCAGAGGGCAGACACCAGAAGACAGGCAGCAGAGGTCAGGCAGCAGAAAGCAGATGGCAGACAGCAGAGGGCAGGGGGCAGAGAGCAGAGGGCAGAGGGCAGACAGCAGACAGCTGATGGCAGACAGCAGAGGGCAGACAGCAAACTGCAGAAAAAAGGGGGCAGACACAAGACAGCAGAGGGCAGACAGCAGACAGCAGAAGCCAGACAGCAGAGGGCACACAGCAGACAGTAGAGGCAGACAGCAGACGGCTGAGGACAAAGGGCTGACAGCAGAGGGCAGAGGGCAGCCAGCCGACAGCAGACAGCAGAGGGCAGACAGCAGACTGCAGTGGGCAGACAGCAGACAGCAGAGGGCAGACAGCTGACAGCAGAGGGCAGACAGCAGAGGGCAGTCAGCAGACAGCAGAGGGCAGACAGCAGGCAGCAGACAGCAGACAGCAGAGGGATGAGAGCAGAGGGCAGAGGGCAGACAGCAGACAGCAGACAGCAGACAGCAGACAGCAGACAGCAGAGGGATGACAGCCGTGGGCAGACAGCAGAAGGCAGAGGGCAGAGGGCAGGCATCAGAGAGCAGAGATCAGGCAGCGGAGGGCAGACAGCAGACAGCACAGGGCAGACATCAGATAGCAGGGAGAAGTCACCAGACAGCAGACAGCAGACAGCAGAGGGGATACAGCGCACAGCAGAGGGCAGAGAGCTGACAGCAGATAGCAGACAGCACACAGCAGACAGCTGAGGGCAGACAGCAGAGGGCAAACAGCAGCGGGCACACAGCAGACAGCAAACGGCAGACAGCATACAGCAGACATCGGAGGCAGACAGCAGAGAGCAGACAGCAGAGGGCAGACAGCAGAGAGCAGACAGCAGATAGCAGAGGGCAGACAGCAGAGGGCAGAGAGCCGACAGCAGAGGGCAGTCAGCAGACAGCAGAGGGCAGACAGCAGACGGCATAGTGCAGAGGGCAGACAGCAGAGGGCAGAGGGCGGACAGCAAAGAGCAGAGGGCAGAGGGCAGACAGCAGAGGGCAGAGGTCAGACAGCAGGCAGCAGATAGCAGAGGGCAGACAGCAGACAGAAGAGGGCAGACAGCAGACAGCAGGCAGCAGATGGCAGACAACAGACAGCAGACAGCAGAGGGCGAACAGAAGAGGAGAGACATGAGACAGGACAGACAGCAGACAGTAGAGGCAGACAGCAGACGGCTGAGGACAAAGGGCTGACAGCAGAGGGCAGAGGGCAGCCAGCCGACAGCAGACAGCAGAGGGCAGACAGCAGACTGCAGTGGGCAGACAGCAGACAGCAGAGGGCAGACAGCTGACAGCAGAGGGCAGACAGCAGAGGGCAGTCAGCAGACAGCAGAGGGCAGACAGCAGGCAGCAGACAGCAGACAGCAGAGGGATGAGAGCAGAGGGCAGAGGGCAGACAGCAGACAGCAGACAGCAGAGAGCAGACAGCAGACAGCAGAGGGATGACAGCCGTGGGCAGACAGCAGAAGGCAGAGGGCAGAGGGCAGGCATCAGAGAGCAGAGATCAGGCAGCGGAGGGCAGACAGCAGACAGCACAGGGCAGACAGCAGATAGCAGGGAGAAGTCACCAGACAGCAGACAGCAGACAGCAGAGGGGATACAGCGCACAGCAGAGGGCAGAGAGCTGACAGCAGATAGCAGACAGCACACAGCAGACAGCTGAGGGCAGACAGCAGAGGGCAAACAGCAGCGGGCACACAGCAGACAGCAAACGGCAGACAGCATACAGCAGACATCGGAGGCAGACAGCAGAGAGCTGACAGCAGAGAGCAGACAGCAGACAGCAGATAGCAGAGGCAGACAGCAGAGGGCAGAGAGCCGACAGCAGGCAGCAGATAGCAGAGGGCAGACAGCAGACAGAAGAGGGCAGACAGCAGACAGCAGGCAGCAGATGGCAGACAACAGACAGCAGACGGCAGAGGGCGAACAGAAGAGGAGATACATGAGACAGGACAGACAGCAGACAGAAGGCAGCAGAGGGCAGAGAGCAGAGGGCGGAAAGCAGACAGCAGAGAGCAGACAGCAGACAGCAGAGGGCAGTCAGCAGACAGCAGAGGGCACACAACAGACAGCAGAGGTAAGACAGCAGACAGCAGAGGGCAGACAGCAGAGAGTAGAGGGGAGACAGCAGAGGACAGACAGCAGAGGGCAGTAAGCAGAGGGAAGGCAGCACACAGCGGACTGTAGAGGGCAGACAGAAGAGGGAAGACAGCAGACATCAGAGGGCAGACAGCAGAGGGAAGACAGCAGAGGGCAGAGGGGAGACAGCAGATGGCAGACAGCAGAGAGGCAGTGCGCAGAGGGATGACAGCACACAGCGGACAGCAGAGGGCAGACATAAGGGGGAAGACAGCAGAAAGCAGAGAGCAGACAGCAGGGGCAGGGGGAGAAGTCAGAGGGCAGGTGGCAGAGGGCAGAGGGCAGAGGGTAGACAGCAGACAGCAGACAGCAGAGGGCAGACAACAGACATTAAACAGCAGAGGGCATAGAGCTGAGGACAGACATGAGAGAGAAGAGGACAGACAACAGACAGAAGACAGCAGTGGTAAGACAGCACACAGCAGACAGCAGAATGCAGATAAAAGAGGGCAGACAGTATACGGCCGAGGGAAGTCAGCAGACAGCAGAGGGCAGACAGCAGACAGCAGGGTGAAGACAGCAGACTGCAAAGGGCAGAGAGCAGACAACAGAGGCAGACAGAAGACAGCAGAGGACAGACAGCAGACAGCAGAAGGCAGACGGCAGACAGCAGAAGGCAGACAGCAGAGGGCAGAGGGCTGACAGCAGAAAGCAGAGGGAAGGCAGCAGACAGCAGAGGGCAGACAGCAGAAGAAGAGAGCAGACAGCAGGGGCAGACAGTAGAGGGCAGTTAGCGGAGGGCAGACAGCAGACAGCACACGGCCGACAGCAGACAGCAGAGAGCGGAGGGCAGACAGAATTCCGCAGACAGCAGAGGGCAGACAGCTGACAGCAGAGGGCAGACAGCAGACAGCAGAGGGCAGACAGCAGACAGCAGACACCAGAGGGCATACAGCAGACAGCAGAGGGCAGACAGCAGACAGCAGAAACCAGAGGGCAGACAGAAGAGGGCAGAGAGCAGAGGGCAGGCAGCAGAGGGCAGAGGGCAGACAGCAGACAGCAGAGGGGAGAGGGCAGACAGCGGTGGGCAGAGGGCAGACAGCAGAGAGCAGTGGGCAGAGGGCAGACAGCAGAGGGCTGCGGGCAGGCAGCAGAGGGCAGACACCAGAAGACAGACAGCAGAGGTCAGGCAGCAGAAAGCATATGGCAGACAGCAGAGGGCAGGGGGCAGAGAGCAGAGGGCAGAGGGCAGACAGCAGACAGCTGAAGGCAGACAGCAGAGGGCAGACAGCAAACTGCAGAAAAAAGGGGGCAGACACAAGACAGCAGAGGGCAGACAGCAGACAGCAGAAGCCAGACAGCAGAGGGCACACAGCAGATAGTAGAGGCAGACAGCAGACGGCTGAGGACTAAGGGCTGACAGCAGAGGGCAGAGGGCAGCCAGCAGACAGCAGACAGCAGAGGGCAGACAGCAGAGAGTAGAGGGAAGACAGCAGAGGACAGACAGCAGAGGGCAGTAAGAGGGAAGGCAGCACACAGCGGACAGTAGAGGGCAGACAGAAGAGGGAAGACAGCAGACATCAGAGGGCAGACAGCAGAGGGAAGACAGCAGAGGGCAGAGGGGAGACAGCAGATGGCAGACAGCAGAGGGCAGTGCGCAGAGGGATGACAGCACACAGCGGACAGCAGAGGGCAGACATAAGGGGGAAGACAGCAGAAAGCAGAGAGCAGACAGCAGGGGCAGGGGGAGAAGGCAGAGGGCAGGTGGCAGAGGGCAGAGGGCAGAGGGTAGACAGCAGACAGCAGACAGCAGAGGGTAGACAACAGACATTAAACAGCAGAGGGCATAGAGCTGAGGACAGACATGAGAGAGAAGAGGACAGACAACAGACAGAAGACAGCAGTGGTAAGACAGCACAGAGCAGACAGCAGAATGCAGATAACAGAGGGCAGACAGTATACGGCCGAGGGCTGTCAGCAGACAGCCGAGGGCAGACAGCAGACAGCAGGGTGAAGACAGCAGACTGCAAAGGGCAGAGAGCAGACTACAGAGGGCAGACAGAAGACAGCAGAGGACAGACAGTAGACAGCAGAAGGCAGCCGGCAGACAGCAGAAGGCAGACAGCAGAGGGCAGAGGGCTGACAGCAGAAAGCAGAGGGAAGGCAGCAGACAGCAGAGGGCAGACAGCAGAAGAAGACAGCAGAGAGCAGGGGCAGACAGTAGCGGAGGGCAGACAGCAGACAGCACACGGCCGACAGCAGACAGCAGAGAGCGGAGGGCAGACAGAATTCAGCAGACAGCAGAGGGCAGACAGCTGACAGCAGAGGGCAGACAGCAGACAGCAGAGGGCAGACAGCAAACAGCAGACACCAGAGGGCATACAGCAGACAGCAGAGGGCAGACAGCAGACAGCAGAAACCAGAGGGCAGACAGAAGAGGGCAGAGAGCAGAGGGCAGGCAGCAGAGGGCAGAGGGCAGACAGCAGACAGCAGAGGGGAGAGGGCAGACAGCGGTGGGCAGAGGGCAGACAGCAGAGGACTGCGGGCAGGCAGCAGAGGGCAGACACCAGAAGACAGGCAGCAGAGGTCAGGCAGCAGAAAGCAGATGGCAGACAGCAGAGGGCAGGGGGCAGAGAGCAGAGGGCAGAGGGCAGACAGCAGACAGCTGATGGCAGACAGCAGAGGGCAGACAGCAAACTGCAGAAAAAAGGGGGCAGACACAAGACAGCAGAGGGCAGACAGCAGACAGCAGAAGCCAGACAGCAGAGGGCACACAGCAGACAGTAGAGGCAGAGAGCAGACGGCTGAGGACAAAGGGCTGACAGCAGAGGGCAGAGGGCAGCCAGCCGACAGCAGACAGCAGAGGGCAGACAGCAGACTGCAGTGGGCAGACAGCAGACAGCAGAGGGCAGACAGCTGACAGCAGAGGGCAGACAGCAGAGGGCAGTCAGCAGACAGCAGAGGGCAGACAGCAGGCAGCAGACAGCAGACAGCAGAGGGATGAGAGCAGAGGGCAGAGGGCAGACAGCAGACAGCAGACAGCAGAGAGCAGACAGCAGACAGCAGAGGGATGACAGCCGTGGGCAGACAGCAGAAGGCAGAGGGCAGAGGGCAGGCATCAGAGAGCAGAGATCAGGCAGCGGAGGGCAGACAGCAGACAGCATAGGGCAGACATCAGATAGCAGGGAGAAGCCACCAGACAGCAGACAGCCGACAGCAGAGGGGATACAGCGCACAGCAGAGGGCAGAGAGCTGACAGCAGATAGCAGACAGCACACAGCAGACAGCTGAGGGCAGACAGCAGAGGGCAAACAGCAGCGGGCACACAGCAGACAGCAAACGGCAGACAGCATACAGCAGACATCGGAGGCAGACAGCAGAGAGCAGACAGCAGAGGGCAGACAGCAGAGAGCAGACAGCAGATAGCAGAGGGCAGACAGCAGAGGGCAGAGAGCCGACAGCAGAGGGCAGTCAGCAGACAGCAGAGGGCAGACAGCAGACAGCATAGTGCAGAGGGCAGACAGCAGAGGGCAGAGGGCGGACAGCAAAGAGCAGAGGGCAGAGGGCAGACAGCAGAGGGCAGAGGTCAGACAGCAGGCAGCAGATAGCAGAGGGCAGACAGCAGACAGAAGAGGGCAGACAGCAGGCAGCAGATGGCAGACAACAGACAGCAGACAGCAGAGGGCGAACAGAAGAGGAGAGACATGAGACAGGACAGACAGCAGACATAAGGCAGCAGAGGGCAGACAGCAGAGGGCGGAAAGCAGACAGCAGAGAGCAGACAGCAGACAGCAGAGGGCAGTCAGCAGACAGCAGAGGGAACACAACAGACAGCAGAGGGAAGACAGCAGACAGCAGACAGCAGAGGGCAGACAGCAGAGAGTAGATGGGAGACAGCAGAGGACAGGCAGCAGAGGGCAGTAAGCAGAGGGAAGGCAGCACACAGCGGACAGTAGAGGGCAGACAGAAGAGGGAAGACAGCAGACATCAGAGGGCAGACAGCAGAGGGAAGACAGCAGAGGGCAGAGGGGAGACAGCAGATGGCAGACAGCAGAGGGCAGTGCGCAGAGGGATGACAGCACACAGCGGTCAGCAGAGGGCAGACATAAGGGGGAAGACAGCAGAAAGCAGAGAGCAGACAGCAGGGGCAGGGGGAGAAGGCAGAGGGCAGGTGGCAGAGGGCAGATGGCAGAGGGTAGACAGCAGACAGCAGACAGCAGAGGGCAGACAACAGACATTAAACAGCAGAGGGCATAGAGCTGAGGACAGACATGAGAGAGAAGAGGACAGACAACAGACAGAAGACAGCAGTGGTAAGACAGCACACAGCAGACAGCAGACTGCAGATAACAGAGGGCAGACAGTATACGGCCGAGGGCAGTCAGCAGACAGCAGAGGGCAGACAGCAGACAGCAGGGTGAAGACAGCAGACTGCAAAGGGCAGAGAGCAGACAACAGAGGGCAGACAGAAGACAGCAGAGGACAGACAGCAGACAGCAGAAGGCAGACGGCAGACAGCAGAAGGCAGACAGCAGAGGGCTGACAGCAGAAAGCAGAGGGAAAGCAGCAGACAGCAGAGGGCAGACAGCAGAAGAAGACAGCAGACAGCAGGGGCAGACAGTAGAGGGCAGTTAGCGGAGGGCAGACAGCAGACAGCACACGGCCGACAGCAGACAGCAGAGAGCGGAGGGCAGACAGCAGATAGCAGGGAGAAGTCACCAGACAGCAGACAGCAGACAGCAGAGGGGATACAGCGCACAGCAGAGGGCAGAGAGCTGACAGCAGACAGCAGACAGCACACAGCAGACAGCAGAGGGCAGACAGCTGACAGCAGAGGGCAGACAGCAGACAGCAGAGGGCAGACAGCAGACAGCAGACACCAGAGGGCATACAGCAGACAGCAGAGGGCAGACAGCTGACAGCAGACAGCTGAAACCAGAGGGCAGACAGAAGAGGGCAGAGAGCAGAGGGCAGGCAGCAGAGGGCAGAGAGCAGACAGCAGACAGCAGAGGGCAGAGGGCAGACAGCGGTGGGCTGAGGGCAGACAGCAGAGAGCAGTGGGCAGAGGGCAGACACCAGAGGGCTGCGGGCAGGCAGCAGAGGGCAGACACCAGAAGACAGGCAGCAGAGGTCAGGCAGCAGAAAGCAGATGGCAGACAGCAGAGGGCAGGGGGCAGAGAGCAGAGGGCAGAGGGCAGACAGCAGACAGCTGATGGCAGACAGCAGAGGGCAGACAGCAAACTGCAGAAAAATGGGGGCAGACACAAGACAGCAGAGGGCAGACAGCAGACAGCAGAAGCCAGACAGCAGAGGGCACACAGCAGACAGTAGAGGCAGACAGCAGACGGCTGAGGACAAAGGGCTGACAGCAGAGGGCAGAGGGCAGCCAGCAGACAGCAGACAGCAGAGGGCAGACAGCAGACTGCAGTGGGCAGACAGCAGACAGCAGAGGGCAGACAGCTGACAGCAGAGGGCAGACAGCAGAGGGCAGTCAGCAGACAGCAGAGGGCAGACAGCAGACAGCAGACAGCAGACAGCAGAGGGATGAGAGCAGAGGGCAGAGGGCAGACAGCAGACAGCAGACAGCAGAGAGCAGACAGCAGACAGCAGAGGGATGACAGCCGTGGGCAGACAGCAGAAGGCAGAGGGCAGAGGGCAGGCATCATAGAGCAGAGATCAGGCAGCGGAGGGCAGACAGCAGACGGCAGAGGGCAGACAGCAGATAGCAGGGAGAAGTCACCAGACAGCAGACAGCAGAGGGGATACAGCGCACAGCAGAGGGCAGAGAGCTGACAGCAGACAGCAGACAGCACACAGCAGACAGCTGAGGGCAGACAGCAGAGGGCAAACAGCAGCGGGCACACAGCAGACAGCAAACGGCAGACAGCATACAGCAGACATCGGAGGCAGACAGCAGAGAGCAGACAGCAGAGGGCAGACAGCAGACAGCAGACAGCAGATAGCAGAGGGCAGACAGCAGAGGGCAGAGAGCCGACAGCAGAGGGCAGTCAGCAGACAGCAGAGGGCAGACAGCAGACAGCATTGTGCAGAGGGCAGACAGCAGAGGGCAGAGGGCAGACAGCAAAGAGCAGAGGGCAGAGGGCAGACAGCAGAGGGCAGAGGTCAGACAGCAGGCAGCAGATAGCAGAGGGCAGACAGCAGACAGAAGAGGGCAGACAGCAGACAGCAGGCAGCAGATGGCAGACAACAGACAGCAGACAGCAGAGGGCGAACAGAAGAGGAGAGACATGAGACAGGACAGACAGCAGACAGAAGGCAGCAGAGGGCAGACAGCAGAGGGCGGAAAGCAGACAGCAGAGAGCAGACAGCAGACAGCAGAGGGAGACAGCAGACAGCAGAGGGCAGACAGTAGACAGCAGACACTAGAGGGCAGACAGCAGACAGCAGAATGCAGAGGGCAGACAGCAGACCGCAGATAGCAGAGGTCAGACAGCTGAGGGCAGACAGCAGACTGCAGAGGACAGTCAGCAGACAGCAGAGGGAAGACAGCAGACAGCAGAGGGATGACAGAAGACAGCAGACTGCAAAGGGCAGACAGCAGGCAACAGAGGGCAGACAGAAGACAGCAGAGGACAGACAGCAGACAGCAGAAGGCAGATGACAGACAGCGGAGGGCAAAGGGAAGACACCAGAAAGCAGAGGGCAGGCAGCAGACAGCAGAGGGAAGACAGCAGAGAGCAGACAGCAGAGGGGATACAGTAGATAGCAGAGGGCAGAGAGCAGACAGCAGGCAGCAGACAGCAAACAGCAGACAGCAGAGGGCATACAGCAGACAGGAGAGGGCAGACAGCACACAGCATTAAGCAGAGGGCAGACAGCAGAGGGCAAACAGCAGCGGGCACACAGCAGACAGGAAACGGCAGACAGCAGACAGCGGAGGGCAGACAGCAGACAGCAGATAGCAGAGGGCAGACAGAGGACAACAGACAGCAGTGGGCAGACAGCTGGGGGCAGACAGCAGACAGCAGAGGGCAGACAGAGGACAACAGACAGCAGTGGGCAGACAGCTGGGGGCAGACAGCAGACAGCAGAGAGCAGTCAGCAGACAGCAGAGGGCAGACAGCAGACAGCAGACACCAGAGGGCATACAGCAGACAGCAGAGGGCAGACAGCAGACAGCAGACAGCAGAAACCAGAGGGCAGACAGAAGAGGGCAGAGAGCAGAGGGCAGGCAGCAGAGGGCAGAGAGCAGACAGCAGACAGCAGAGGGCAGAGGGCAGACAGCGGTGGGCTGAGGGCAGACAGCAGAGAGCAGTGGGCAGAGGGCAGACAGCAGAGGGCTGCGGGCAGGCAGCAGAGGGCGGACACCAGAAGACAGGCAGCAGAGGTCAGGCAGCAGAAAGCAGATGGCAGACAGCAGAGGGCAAGGGGCAGAGAGCAGAGGGCAGAGGGCAGACAGCAGACAGCTGATGGCAGACAGCAGAGGGCAGACAGCAAACTGCAGAAAAATGGGGGCAGACACAAGACAGCAGAGGGCAGACAGCAGACAGCAGAAGCCAGACAGCAGAGGGCACACAGCAGACAGTAGAGGCAGACAGCAGACGGCTGAGGACAAAGGGCTGACAGCAGAGGGCAGAGGGCAGCCAGCAGACAGCAGACAGCAGAGGGCAGACAGCAGACTGCAGTGGGCAGACAGCAGACAGCAGAGGGCAGACAGCTGACAGCAGAGGGCAGACAGCAGAGGGCAGTCAGCAGACAGCAGAGGGCAGACAGCAGACAGCAGACAGCAGACAGCAGAGGGATGAGAGCAGAGGGCAGAGGGCAGACAGCAGACAGCAGACAGCAGAGAGCAGACAGCAGACAGCAGAGGGATGACAGCCGTGGGCAGACAGCAGAAGGCAGAGGGCAGAGGGCAGGCATCATAGAGCAGAGATCAGGCAGCGGAGGGCAGACAGCAGACGGCAGAGGGCAGACAGCAGATAGCAGGGAGAAGTCACCAGACAGCAGACAGCAGAGAGCAGAGGGGATACAGCGCACAGCAGAGGGCAGAGAGCTGACAGCAGACAGCAGAGGGCAGACAGCAGACTGCAGTGGGCAGACAGCAGACAGCAGAGGGCAGACAGCTGACAGCAGAGGGCAGACAGCAGAGGGCAGTCAGCAGACAGCAGAGGGCAGACAGCAGACAGCAGACAGCAGACAGCAGAGGGATGAGAGCAGAGGGCAGAGGGCAGACAGCAGACAGCAGAGAGCAGACAGCAGACAACAGAGGGATGACAGCCGTGGGCAGACAGCAGAAGGCAGAGGGCAGAGGGCAGGCATCATAGAGCAGAGATCAGGCAGCGGAGGGCAGACAGCAGACAGCAGAGGGCAGACAGCAGATAGCAGGGAGAAGTCACCAGACAGCAGACAGCAGACAGCTGATAGCAGAGGGCAGACAGCAGAGGGCAGAGAGCCGACAGCAGAGGGCAGTCAGCAGACAGCAGAGGGCAGACGGCAGACAGCATTGTGCAGAGGGCAGACAGCAGAGGGCAGAGGGCAGACAGCAAAGAGCAGAGGGCAGAGGGCAGACAGCAGAGGGCAGAGGTCAGACAGCAGGCAGCAGATAGCAGAGGGCAGACAGCAGACAGAAGAGGGCAGACAGCAGACAGCAGGCAGCAGATGGCAGACAACAGACAGCAGACAGCAGAGGGCGAACAGAAGAGGAGAGACATGAGACAGGACAGACAGCAGACAGAAGGCAGCAGAGGGCAGACAGCAGAGGGCGGAAAGCAGACAGCAGAGAGCAGACAGCAGACAGCAGAGGGAGACAGCAGACAGCAGAGGGCAGACAGTAGACAGCAGACACTAGAGGGCAGACAGCAGACAGCAGAATGCAGAGGGCAGACAGCAGACCGCAGATAGCAGAGGTCAGACAGCTGAGGGCAGACAGCAGACTGCAGAGGACAGTCAGCAGACAGCAGAGGGAAGACAGCAGACAGCAGAGGGATGACAGAAGACAGCAGACTGCAAAGGGCAGACAGCAGGCAACAGAGGGCAGACAGAAGACAGCAGAGGACAGACAGCAGACAGCAGAAGGCAGATGGCAGACAGCGGAGGGCAAAGGGAAGACACCAGAAAGCAGAGGGCAGGCAGCAGACAGCAGAGGGAAGACAGCAGAGAGCAGACAGCAGAGGGGATACAGTAGATAGCAGAGGGCAGACAGCAGAGGGCAGTCAGCAGACAGCAGAGGGCAGACAGCAGACAGCAGACAGCAGACAGCAGAGGGATGAGAGCAGAGGGCAGAGGGCAGACAGCAGACAGCAGACAGCAGAGAGCAGACAGCAGACAGCAGAGGGATGACAGCCGTGGGCAGACAGCAGAAGGCAGAGGGCAGAGGGCAGGCATCATAGAGCAGAGATCAGGCAGCGGAGGGCAGACAGCAGACGGCAGAGGGCAGACAGCAGATAGCAGGGAGAAGTCACCAGACAGCAGACAGCAGAGAGCAGAGGGGATACAGCGCACAGCAGAGGGCAGAGAGCTGACAGCAGACAGCAGAGGGCAGACAGCAGACTGCAGTGGGCAGACAGCAGACAGCAGAGGGCAGACAGCTGACAGCAGAGGGCAGACAGCAGAGGGCAGTCAGCAGACAGCAGAGGGCAGACAGCAGACAGCAGACAGCAGACAGCAGAGGGATGAGAGCAGAGGGCAGAGGGCAGACAGCAGACAGCAGAGAGCAGACAGCAGACAACAGAGGGATGACAGCCGTGGGCAGACAGCAGAAGGCAGAGGGCAGAGGGCAGGCATCATAGAGCAGAGATCAGGCAGCGGAGGGCAGACAGCAGACAGCAGAGGGCAGACAGCAGATAGCAGGGAGAAGTCACCAGACAGCAGACAGCAGACAGCAGATAGCAGAGGGCAGACAGCAGAGGGCAGAGAGCCGACAGCAGAGGGCAGTCAGCAGACAGCAGAGGGCAGACGGCAGACAGCATTGTGCAGAGGGCAGACAGCAGAGGGCAGAGGGCAGACAGCAAAGAGCAGAGGGCAGAGGGCAGACAGCAGAGGGCAGAGGTCAGACAGCAGGCAGCAGATAGCAGAGGGCAGACAGCAGACAGAAGAGGGCAGACAGCAGACAGCAGGCAGCAGATGGCAGACAACAGACAGCAGACAGCAGAGGGCGAACAGAAGAGGAGAGACATGAGACAGGACAGACAGCAGACAGAAGGCAGCAGAGGGCAGACAGCAGAGGGCGGAAAGCAGACAGCAGAGAGCAGACAGCAGACAGCAGAGGGAGACAGCAGACAGCAGAGGGCAGACAGTAGACAGCAGACACTAGAGGGCAGACAGCAGACAGCAGAATGCAGAGGGCAGACAGCAGACCGCAGATAGCAGAGGTCAGACAGCTGAGGGCAGACAGCAGACTGCAGAGGACAGTCAGCAGACAGCAGAGGGAAGACAGCAGACAGCAGAGGGATGACAGAAGACAGCAGACTGCAAAGGGCAGACAGCAGGCAACAGAGGGCAGACAGAAGACAGCAGAGGACAGACAGCAGACAGCAGAAGGCAGATGGCAGACAGCGGAGGGCAAAGGGAAGACACCAGAAAGCAGAGGGCAGGCAGCAGACAGCAGAGGGAAGACAGCAGAGAGCAGACAGCAGAGGGGATACAGTAGATAGCAGAGGGCAGAGAGCAGACAGCAGGCAGCAGACAGCAAACAGCAGACAGCAGAGGGCATACAGCAGACAGGAGAGGGCAGACAGCACACAGCAGTAAGTAGAGGGCAGACAGCAGAGGGCAAACAGCAGTGGGCACACAGCAGACAGGAAACGGCAGACAGCAGACAGCGGAGGGCAGACAGCAGACAGCAGATGGCAGAGGGCAGACAGAGGACAACAGACAGCAGTGGGCAGACAGCTGGGGGCAGACAGCAGACAGCAGAGGGCAAACAGAGGACAACAGACAGCAGTGGGCAGACAGCTGGGGGCAGACAGCAGACAGCAGAGAGCAGTCAGCAGACAGCAGAGGGCACACAACAGACAGCAGATGGAAGACAGCAGACAGCAGACAGCAGAGCGCAGACAGCAGACAGCAGAGCACAGACAGCAGACGGCAGAGGGCAGACAGCAGAGGGCTGCGGGCAGGCAGCAGAGGGCAGACACCAGAAGACAGGCAGCAGAGGTCAGGCAGCAGAAAGCAGATGGCAGACAGCAGAGGGCAGGGGGCAGAGAGCAGAGGGCAGAGGGCAGACAGCAGACAGCTGATGGCAGACAGCAGAGGGCAGACAGCAAACTGCAGAAAAATGGGGGCAGACACAAGACAGCAGAGGGCAGACAGCAGACAGCAGATGCCAGACAGCAGAGGGCACACAGCAGACAGTAGAGGCAGACAGCAGACGGCTGAGGACAAAGGGCTGACAGCAGAGGGCAGAGGGCAGCCATCAGACAGCAGACAGCAGAGGGCAGACAGCAGACTGCAGTGGGCAGACAGCAGACAGCAGAGGGCAGACAGCTGACAGCAGAGGGCAGACAGCAGAGGGCAGTCAGCAGACAGCAGAGGGCAGACAGCAGACAGCAGACAGCAGACAGCAGAGGGATGAGAGCAGAGGGCAGAGGGCAGACAGCAGACAGCAGACAGCAGAGAGCAGACAGCAGACAGCAGAGGGATGACAGCCGTGGGCAGACAGCAGAAGGCAGAGGGCAGGCATCAGAGAGCAGAGATCAGGCAGCGGAGGGCAGACAGCAGACAGCAGAGGGCAGACAGCAGATAGCAGGGAGAAGTCACCAGACAGCAGACAGCAGACAGCAGAGGGGATACAGCGCACAGCAGAGGGCAGAGAGCTGCCAGCAGACAGCAGAAAGCACACAGCAGACAGCTGAGGGCAGACAGCAGAGGGCAAACAGCAGCGGGCACACAGCAGACAGCAAACGGCAGACAGCATACAGCAGACATCGGAGGCAGACAGCAGAGAGCAGACAGCAGAGGGCAGAGGGCAGAGGGCAGACAGCGGTGGGCTGAGGGCAGACAGCAGAGAGCAGTGGGCAGAGGGCAGACAGCAGAGGGCTGCGGGCAGGCAGCAGAGGGCAGACACCAGAAGACAGGCAGCAGAGGTCAGGCAGCAGAAAGCAGATGGCAGATAGCAGAGGGCAGGGGGCAGAGAGCAGAGGGCAGAGGGCAGACAGCAGACAGCTGATGGCAGACAGCAGAGGGCAGACAGCAAACTGCAGAAAAATGGGGGCAGACACAAGACAGCAGAGGGCAGACAGCAGACAGCAGAAGCCAGACAGCAGAGGGCACACAGCAGACAGTAGAGGCAGACAGCAGACGGCTGAGGACAAAGGGCTGACAGCAGAGGGCAGAGGGCAGCCAGCAGACAGCAGACAGCAGAGGGCAGACAGCAGACTGCAGTGGGCAGACAGCAGACAGCAGAGGGCAGACAGCTGACAGCAGAGGGCAGACAGCAGAGGGCAGTCAGCAGACAGCAGAGGGCAGACAGCAGACAGCAGACAGCAGACAGCAGAGGCATGAGAGCAGAGGGCAGAGGGCAGACAGCAGACAGCAGACAGCAGACAGCAGAGAGCAGACAGCAGACAGCAGAGGGATGACAGCCGTGGGCAGACAGCAGAAGGCAGAGGGCAGAGGGCAGGCATCATAGAGCAGAGATCAGGCAGCGGAGGGCAGACAGCAGACAGCAGAGGGCAGACAGCAGATAGCATTGAGAAGTCACCAGACAGCAGACAGCAGACAGCAGAGGGGATACAGCGCACAGCAGAGGGCAGAGAGCTGACAGCAGACAGCAGACAGCACACAGCAGACAGCTGAGGGCAGACAGCAGAGGGCAAACAGCAGCGGGCACACAGCAGACAGCAAACGGCAGACAGCATACAGCAGACATCGGAGGCAGACAGCAGAGAGCAGACAGCAGAGGGCAGACAGCAGACAGCAGACAGCAGATAGCAGAGGGCAGACAGCAGAGGGCAGAGAGCCGACAGCAGAGGGCAGTCAGCAGACAGCAGAGGGCAGACAGCAGACAGCATTGTGCAGAGGGCAGACAGCAGAGGGCAGAGGGCAGACAGCAAAGTGCAGAGGGCAGAGGGCAGACAGCAGAGGGCAGAGGTCAGACAGCAGGCAGCAGATAGCAGAGGGCAGACAGCAGACAGAAAAGGGCAGACAGCAGACAGCAGGCAGCAGATGGCAGACAACAGACAGCAGACAGCAGAGGGCGAACAGAAGAGGAGAGACATGAGACAGGACAGACAGCAGACAGAAGGCAGCAGAGGGCAGGCAGCAGAGGGCGGAAAGCAGACAGCAGAGAGCAGACAGCAGACAGCAGAGGGAGACAGCAGACAGCAGAGGGCAGACAGTAGACAGCAGACACTAGAGGGCAGACAGCAGACAGCAGAATGCAGAGGGCAGACAGCAGACCGCAGATAGCAGAGGTCAGACAGCTGAGGGCAGACAGCAGACTGCAGAGGACAGTCAGCAGACAGCAGAGGGAAGACAGCAGACAGCAGAGGGATGACAGAAGACAGCAGACTGCAAAGGGCAGACAGCAGGCAACAGAGGGCAGACAGAAGACAGCAGAGGACAGACAGCAGACAGCAGAAGGCAGATGGCAGACAGCGGAGGGCAAAGGGAAGACACCAGAAAGCAGAGGGCAGGCAGCAGACAGCAGAGGGAAGACAGCAGAGAGCAGACAGCAGAGGGGTACAGTAGATAGCAGAGGGCAGAGAGCAGACAGCAGGCAGCAGACAGCAAACAGCAGACAGCAGAGGGCATACAGCAGACAGGAGAGGGCAGACAGCACACAGCAGTAAGCAGAGGGCAGACAGCAGAGGGCAAACAGCAGCGGGCACACAGCAGACAGGAAACGGCAGACAGCAGACAGCGGAGGGCAGACAGCAGACAGCAGATAGCAGAGGGCAGACAGAGGACAACAGACAGCAGTGGGCAGACAGCTGGGGGCAGACAGCAGACAGCAGAGAGCAGTCAGCAGACAGCAGAGGGCAGACAGCAGACAGCAGACACCAGAGGGCATACAGCAGACAGCAGAGGGCAGACAGCAGACAGCAGACAGCAGAAACCAGAGGACAGACAGAAGAGGGCAGAGAGCAGAGGGCAGGCAGCAGAGGGCAGAGAGCAGACAGCAGACAGCAGAGGGCAGAGAGCAGACAGCGGTGGGCTGAGGGCAGACAGCAGAGAGCAGTGGGCAGAGGGCAGACAGCAGAGGGCTGCGGGCAGGCAGCAGAGGGCGGACACCAGAAGACAGGCAGCAGAGGTCAGGCAGCAGAAAGCAGATGGCAGACAGCAGAGGGCAGGGGGCAGAGAGCAGAGGGCAGAGGGCAGACAGCAGACAGCTGATGGCAGACAGCAGAGGGCAGACAGCAAACTGCAGAAAAATGGGGGCAGACACAAGACAGCAGAGGGCAGACAGCAGACAGCAGAAGCCAGACAGCAGAGGGCACACAGCAGACAGTAGAGGCAGACAGCAGACGGCTGAGGACAAAGGGCTGACAGCAGAGGGCAGAGGGCAGCCAGCAGACAGCAGACAGCAGAGGGCAGACAGCAGACTGCAGTGGGCAGACAGCAGAGGGCAGACAGCTGACAGCAGAGGGCAGACAGCAGAGGGCAGTCAGCAGACAGCAGAGGGCAGACAGCAGACAGCAGACAGCAGAGGGATGAGAGCAGAGGGCAGAGGGCAGACAGCAGACAGCAGAGAGCAGACAGCAGACAACAGAGGGATGACAGCCGTGGGCAGACAGCAGAAGGCAGAGGGCAGAGGGCAGGCATCATAGAGCAGAGATCAGGCAGCGGAGGGCAGACAGCAGACAGCAGAGGGCGGACAGCAGATAGCAGGGAGAAGTCACCAGACAGCAGACAGCAGAGGGGATACAGCGCACAGCAGAGGGCAGAGAGCTGACAGCAGACAGCAGACAGCACACAGCAGACAGCTGAGGGCAGACAGCAGAGGGCAAACAGCAGCGGGCACACAGCAGACAGCAAACGGCAGACAGCATACAGCAGACATCGGAGGCAGACAGCAGAGAGCAGACAGCAGAGGGCAGACAGCAGACAGCAGACAGCAGATAGCAGAGGGCAGACAGCAGAGGGCAGAGAGCCGACAGCAGAGGGCAGTCAGCAGACAGCAGAGGGCAGACAGCAGACAGCATTGTGCAGAGGGCAGACAGCAGAGGGCAGAGGGCAGACAGCAAAGAGCAGAGGGCAGAGGGCAGACAGCAGAGGGCAGAGGTCAGACAGCAGGCAGCAGATAGCAGAGGGCAGACAGCAGACAGAAGAGGGCAGACAGCAGACAGCAGGCAGCAGATGGCAGACAACAGACAGCAGACAGCAGAGGGCGAACAGAAGAGGAGAGACATGAGACAGGACAGACAGCAGACAGAAGGCAGCAGAGGGCAGACAGCAGAGGGCGGGAAGCAGACAGCAGAGAGCAGACAGTAGACAGCAGAGGGAGACAGCAGACAGCAGAGGGCAGACAGTAGACAGCAGACACTAGAGGGCAGACAGCAGACAGCAGAATGCAGAGGGCAGACAGCAGACCGCAGATAGCAGAGGTCAGACAGCTGAGGGCAGACAGCAGACTGCAGTGGGCAGACAGCAGACAGCAGAGGGCAGACAGCTGACAGCAGAGGGCAGACAGCAGAGGGCAGTCAGCAGACAGCAGAGGGCAGACAGCAGACAGCAGACAGCAGACAGCAGAGGCATGAGAGCAGAGGGCAGAGGGCAGACAGCAGACAGCAGACAGCAGAGAGCAGACAGCAGACAGCAGAGGGATGACAGCCGTGGGCAGACAGCAGAAGGCAGAGGGCAGAGGGCAGGCATCATAGAGCAGAGATCAGGCAGCGGAGGGCAGACAGCAGACAGCAGAGGGCAGACAGCAGATAGCATTGAGAAGTCACCAGACAGCAGACAGCAGACAGCAGAGGGGATACAGCGCACAGCAGAGGGCAGAGAGCTGACAGCAGACAGCAGACAGCACACAGCAGACAGCTGAGGGCAGACAGCAGAGGGCAAACAGCAGCGGGCACACAGCAGACAGCAAACGGCAGACAGCATACAGCAGACATCGGAGGCAGACAGCAGAGAGCAGACAGCAGAGGGCAGACAGCAGACAGCAGACAGCAGATAGCAGAGGGCAGACAGCAGAGGGCAGAGAGCCGACAGCAGAGGGCAGTCAGCAGACAGCAGAGGGCAGACAGCAGACAGCATTGTGCAGAGGGCAGACAGCAGAGGGCAGAGGGCAGACAGCAAAATGCAGAGGGCAGAGGGCAGACAGCAGAGGGCAGAGGTCAGACAGCAGGCAGCAGATAGCAGAGGGCAGACAGCAGACAGAAAAGGGCAGACAGCAGACAGCAGGCAGCAGATGGCAGACAACAGACAGCAGACAGCAGAGGGCGAACAGAAGAGGAGAGACATGAGACAGGACAGACAGCAGACAGAAGGCAGCAGAGGGCAGGCAGCAGAGGGCGGAAAGCAGACAGCAGAGAGCAGACAGCAGACAGCAGAGGGAGACAGCAGACAGCAGAGGGCAGACAGTAGACAGCAGACACTAGAGGGCAGACAGCAGACAGCAGAATGCAGAGGGCAGACAGCAGACCGCAGATAGCAGAGGTCAGACAGCTGAGGGCAGACAGCAGACTGCAGAGGACAGTCAGCAGACAGCAGAGGGAAGACAGCAGACAGCAGAGGGATGACAGAAGACAGCAGACTGCAAAGGGCAGACAGCAGGCAACAGAGGGCAGACAGAAGACAGCAGAGGACAGACAGCAGACAGCAGAAGGCAGATGGCAGACAGCGGAGGGCAAAGGGAAGACACCAGAAAGCAGAGGGCAGGCAGCAGACAGCAGAGGGAAGACAGCAGAGAGCAGACAGCAGAGGGGTACAGTAGATTGCAGAGGGCAGAGAGCAGACAGCAGGCAGCAGACAGCAAACAGCAGACAGCAGAGGGCATACAGCAGACATGAGAGGGCAGACAGCACACAGCAGTAAGCAGAGGGCAGACAGCAGAGGGCAAACAGCAGCGGGCACACAGCAGACAGGAAACGGCAGACAGCAGACAGCGGAGGGCAGACAGCAGACAGCAGATAGCAGAGGGCAGACAGAGGACAACAGACAGCAGTGGGCAGACAGCTGGGGGCAGACAGCAGACAGCAGAGAGCAGTCAGCAGACAGCAGAGGGCAGACAGCAGACAGCAGACACCAGAGGGCATACAGCAGACAGCAGAGGGCAGACAGCAGACAGCAGACAGCAGAAACCAGAGGGCAGACAGAAGAGGGCAGAGAGCAGAGGGCAGGCAGCAGAGGGCAGAGAGCAGACAGCAGACAGCAGAGGGCAGAGAGCAGACAGCGGTGGGCTGAGGGCAGACAGCAGAGAGCAGTGGGCAGAGGGCAGACAGCAGAGGGCTGCGGGCAGGCAGCAGAGGGCGGACACCAGAAGACAGGCAGCAGAGGTCAGGCAGCAGAAAGCAGATGGCAGACAGCAGAGGGCAGGGGGCAGAGAGCAGAGGGCAGAGGGCAGACAGCAGACAGCTGATGGCAGACAGCAGAGGGCAGACAGCAAACTGCAGAAAAATGGGGGCAGACACAAGACAGCAGAGGGCAGACAGCAGACAGCAGAAGCCAGACAGCAGAGGGCACACAGCAGACAGTAGAGGCAGACAGCAGACGGCTGAGGACAAAGGGCTGACAGCAGAGGGCAGAGGGCAGCCAGCAGACAGCAGACAGCAGAGGGCAGACAGCAGACTGCAGTGGGCAGACAGCAGACAGCAGAGGGCAGACAGCTGACAGCAGAGGGCAGACAGCAGAGGGCAGTCAGCAGACAGCAGAGGGCAGACAGCAGACAGCAGACAGCAGACAGCAGAGGGATGAGAGCAGAGGGCAGAGGGCAGACAGCAGACAGCAGAGAGCAGACAGCAGACAACAGAGGGATGACAGCCGTGGGCAGACAGCAGAAGGCAGAGGGCAGAGGGCAGGCATCATAGAGCAGAGATCAGGCAGCGGAGGGCAGACAGCAGACAGCAGAGGGCGGACAGCAGAAAGCAGGGAGAAGTCACCAGACAGCAGACAGCAGACAGCAGAGGGGATACAGCGCACAGCAGAGGGCAGAGAGCTGACAGCAGACAGCAGACAGCACACAGCAGACAGCTGAGGGCAGACAGCAGAGGGCAAACAGCAGCGGGCACACAGCAGACAGCAAACGGCAGACAGCATACAGCAGACATCGGAGGCAGACAGCAGAGAGCAGACAGCAGAGGGCAGACAGCAGACAGCAGACAGCAGATAGCAGAGGGCAGACAGCAGAGGGCAGAGAGCCGACAGCAGAGGGCAGTCAGCAGACAGCAGAGGGCAGACAGCAGACAGCATTGTGCAGAGGGCAGACAGCAGAGGGCAGAGGGCAGACAGCAAAGAGCAGAGGGCAGAGGGCAGACAGCAGAGGGCAGAGGTCAGACAGCAGGCAGCAGATAGCAGAGGGCAGACAGCAGACAGAAGAGGGCAGACAGCAGACAGCAGGCAGCAGATGGCAGACAACAGACAGCAGACAGCAGAGGGCGAACAGAAGAGGAGAGACATGAGACAGGACAGACAGCAGACAGAAGGCAGCAGAGGGCAGACAGCAGAGGGCGGGAAGCAGACAGCAGAGAGCAGACAGTAGACAGCAGAGGGAGACAGCAGACAGCAGAGGGCAGACAGTAGACAGCAGACACTAGAGGGCAGACAGCAGACAGCAGAATGCAGAGGGCAGACAGCAGACCGCAGATAGCAGAGGTCAGACAGCTGAGGGCAGACAGCAACCTGCAGAGGACAGTCAGCAGACAGCAGAGGGAAGACAGCAGCCAGCAGAGGGATGACAGAAGACAGCAGACTGCAAAGGGCAGACAGCAGGCAACAGAGGGCAGACAGAAGACAGCAGAGGACAGACAGCAGACAGCAGAAGGCAGATGGCAGACAGCGGAGGGCAAAGGGAAGACACCAGAAAGCAGAGGGCAGGCAGCAGACAGCAGAGGGAAGACAGCAGAGAGCAGACAGCAGAGGGGATACAGTAGATAGCAGAGGGCAGAGAGCAGACAGCAGGCAGCAGACAGCAAACAGCAGACAGCAGAGGGCATACAGCAGACAGGAGAGGGCAGACAGCACACAGCAGTAAGTAGAGGGCAGACAGCAGAGGGCAAACAGCAGTGGGCACACAGCAGACAGGAAACGGCAGACAGCAGACAGCGGAGGGCAGACAGCAGACAGCAGATGGCAGAGGGCAGACAGAGGACAACAGACAGCAGTGGGCAGACAGCTGGGGGCAGACAGCAGACAGCAGAGGGCAAACAGAGGACAACAGACAGCAGTGGGCAGACAGCTGGGGGCAGACAGCAGACAGCAGAGAGCAGTCAGCAGACAGCAGAGGGCACACAACAGACAGCAGATGGAAGACAGCAGACAGCAGACAGCAGAGCGCAGACAGCAGACAGCAGAGCACAGACAGCAGACGGCAGAGGGCAGACAGCAGAGGGCTGCGGGCAGGCAGCAGAGGGCAGACACCAGAAGACAGGCAGCAGAGGTCAGGCAGCAGAAAGCAGATGGCAGACAGCAGAGGGCAGGGGGCAGAGAGCAGAGGGCAGAGGGCAGACAGCAGACAGCTGATGGCAGACAGCAGAGGGCAGACAGCAAACTGCAGAAAAATGGGGGCAGACACAAGACAGCAGAGGGCAGACAGCAGACAGCAGATGCCAGACAGCAGAGGGCACACAGCAGACAGTAGAGGCAGACAGCAGACGGCTGAGGACAAAGGGCTGACAGCAGAGGGCAGAGGGCAGCCATCAGACAGCAGACAGCAGAGGGCAGACAGCAGACTGCAGTGGGCAGACAGCAGACAGCAGAGGGCAGACAGCTGACAGCAGAGGGCAGACAGCAGAGGGCAGTCAGCAGACAGCAGAGGGCAGACAGCAGGCAGCAGACAGCAGACAGCAGAGGGATGAGAGCAGAGGGCAGAGGGCAGACAGCAGACAGCAGACAGCAGAGAGCAGACAGCAGACAGCAGAGGGATGACAGCCGTGGGCAGACAGCAGAAGGCAGAGGGCAGGCATCAGAGAGCAGAGATCAGGCAGCGGAGGGCAGACAGCAGACAGCAGAGGGCAGACAGCAGATAGCAGGGAGAAGTCACCAGACAGCAGACAGCAGACAGCAGAGGGGATACAGCGCACAGCAGAGGGCAGAGAGCTGCCAGCAGACAGCAGAAAGCACACAGCAGACAGCTGAGGGCAGACAGCAGAGGGCAAACAGCAGCGGGCACACAGCAGACAGCAAACGGCAGACAGCATACAGCAGACATCGGAGGCAGACAGCAGAGAGCAGACAGCAGAGGGCAGACAGCAGACAGCAGACAGCTGATAGCAGAGGGCAGACAGCAGAGGGCAGAGAGCCGACAGCAGAGGGTAGTCAGCAGACAGCAGAGGGCAGACAGCAGACAGCATAGTGCAGAGGGCAGACAACAGAGGGCAGAGGGCAGACAGCAAAGAGCAGAGGGCAGAGGGCAGACAGCAGAGGGCAGAGGTCAGACAGCAGGCAGCAGATAGCAGAGGGCAGACAGCAGACAGAAGAGGGCAGACAGCAGACAGCAGGCAGCAGATGGCAGACAACAGACAGCAGACAGCAGAGGGCGAACAGAAGAGGAGAGACATGAGACAGGACAGACAGCAGACAGAAGGCAGCAGAGGGCAGACAGCAGAGGGCGGAAAGCAGACAGCAGAGAGCAGACAGCAGACAGCAGAGGGAGACAGCAGACAGCAGAGGGCAGACAGTAGACAGCAGACACTAGAGGGCAGACAGCAGACAGCAGAATGCAGAGGGCAGACAGCAGACCGCAGATAGCAGTGGTCAGACAGCTGAAAGCAGACAGCAGACTGCAGAGGACAGTCAGCAGACAGCAGAGGGAAGACAGCAGACAGCAGAGGGATGACAGAAGACAGCAGACTGCAAAGGGCAGACAGCAGGCAACAGAGAGCAGACAGAAGACAGCAGAGGACAGACAGCAGACAGCAGAAGGCAGATGGCAGACAGCGGAGGGCAAAGGGAAGACACCAGAAAGCAGAGGGCAGGCAGCAGACAGCAGAGGGAAGACAGCAGAGAGCAGACAGCAGAGGGGATACAGTAGATAGCAGAGGGCAGAGAGCAGACAGCAGGCAGCAGACAGCAAACAGCAGACAGCAGAGGGCATACAGCAGACAGGAGAGGTCAGACAGCACACAGCAGTAAGCAGAGGGCAGACAGCAGAGGGCAAACAGCAGCGGGCACACAGCAGACAGGAAACGGCAGACAGCAGACAGCGGAGGGCAGACAGCAGACAGCAGACAGCAGAGGGCAGACAGAGGACAACAGACAGCAGTGGGCAGACAGCTGGGGGCAGACAGCAGACAGCAGAGAGCAGTCAGCAGACAGCAGAGGGCAGACAGCAGACAGCAGAGCACAGACAGCAGACGGCAGAGGGCAGACAGCAGACAGCAGAGGGCAGACGGCAGACAGCAGACAGCAGACAGCAGAGGGAAGACAGCAGAGGGCATACAGCAGACACCAGAGGGCAGACAGCAGACAGCGGAGGGCAGACAGCATTCAGCAGTCAGCAGTGGCATACAGAAGAGGGCAGACAGAAGACAGGAGAGGGCAGAGAGCAGACAGCAGATGGCAGAGGGCTGAGGGCAGACAGCAAACAGCTGTGGGCAGATAGCAGACAGCTGAAGGCAGACAGCAGACAGCTGACAGCAGAGGGCAGACAGCAGGCAGCAGACAGCACAGGGCAGACAGAAGAGCGGAGACTGCAGACAGCTGAGAGCAGAGGGCAGACAGCAGAGGGCAGAGGGCAGACAGCAGAGAGCAGACAGCAGAGGGCATACAGCAGACAGTAGACAGCAGACGGCAGTCAGCTGATAGCAAAGGGCAGACAACAGACAGCCGACAGCAGACAGCAGAGGGCACACAGCAGACAGCAGAGGACAGAAAGCAGACAGCGGAAGGCAGACAGCAGACAGCAAATAGCAGAGGGCACACAGCAGACAGCAGAGGACAGGAAGAAGACAGCAGAGGTAAGACAGCAGACAGATGAGGGCCGACAGCAGACAGCGGACAGCAGACAGCAGACAGCAGAGGGCACACAGCCAGCAGCAGAGGACAGAAAGATGACAGAAGAAGTCAGACGGCAAACAGAAGAGGGCAGACAGCAAACAGCAGGCAGCAGAGGGCAGACAGCAGACAGCAGAGAGCAGACAGCAGACAGCAGAGGGCAGACAGCAGACAGCAGAGGGCAGAGGAAAGACAGCTGAGGGCAGACAGCAGACAGCAGAGGGCAGTCAGCAGACAGCAGACAGCAGAGGGCAGACAGCATACAGCAGAGGACAGACAGCAGACGGCAGTGGGCAGACAGCTGACAGCAGAGGGCTGACGGCAGACAGCAGAGTGCAGACAGCAGACAGCAGAGAGCAGACAGCAGACAACAGACAGCAGACAGCAGAGGGAAGACAGCAGAGGGCAGACAGCAGACACCAGAGAGCAGACAACAGACAGCAGAGGGCAGACAGCAGTCAGCAGACAGCAGAGGCAGACAGCAGAGGGCAGACAGCAGACAGCAGGAAGAAGAGGACAGACAGCAGACAGCAGAGAGCAGAGGGCGGAGGGCAGACAGCAGACAGCTGTGGGCAGATAGCAAACAGCAGAAGGCAGACAGCAGACAGCAGAAGGCGGACAGCTGACAGCAGACACCAGAGGGCAGACAGAAGAGGGCAGACAGCAGAGGGCAGGCAGCAGAGGGCAGAGGGCAGACAGCAGACTGCAGAGGGCAGAGGGCAGACAGCGGTGGGAAGAGGGCAGACAGCAGAGAGCAGAGGGCAGACAGCAGAGAGCAGCGGGCAGGCAGCAGAGGGCAGACAGCAGAAGACAGGCAGCAGAGGGCAGGCAGCAGAAAGCAGATAGCAGACAGCAGAGGATAGGGGGCAGAGGGCAGAGGGCAGACCGCAGACAGCAGAGGGCAGACAGCAGATAGCAGAGAGAAGTCACCAGACAGCAGACCGCAGACAGCAGAGGGGATACAGCAGAGGGCAGAGAGCAGACACCAGAGGGCAGACAGCAGACAGCGGAGGGCAGACAGCAGTCAGCAGACAGCAGAGGCAGACAGAAGAGGGCAGACAGCAGACAGCAGACAGCTGACAAAAGAGGGCAGACAGCAGACAGCAGAGGGCAGAGGGCGGAGAGCAGACAGCAGACAGCTGTGGGCAGATAGCAGACAGCTGAAGGCAGACAGCAGACAGCTTACAGCAAAGGGCAGACAGCAGGCAGCAGACAGCACAGGGCAGACAGAAGAGGGGAGACTGCAGACAGCATAGAGCAGAGGGCAGTCAGCAGAGGGCAGAGGGCAGACAGCAGGGAGCAGACAACAGAGGGCATACAGCAGACAGTAGACATCAGACGCAGACAGCAGATAGCCAAGGGCAGACAACAGACAGCCGACAGCAGACAGCAGTTGGGCACACAGCAGACAGCAGAGGAAAGAAAGCAGACAGCGGAGGGCAGACAGCAGACAGCAGAAAGCAGAGGGCACACAGCAGACAGCAGAGGACAGAAAGAAGACAGCAGAGGTAAGACAGCAGAAAGATGAGGGCCGACAGCAGACAGCAGACAGCAGAGGGCACACAGCATGCAGCAGAGGACAGAGAGAAGACAGAAGAGGTCAGACGGCAAACAGAAGAGGGGAGACAGCAGACAGCAGGTAGCAGAGGGCCGACAGCAGACAGCAGAGAGCAGACAGCAGGCAGCAGAGGGCAGACAGCAGACAGCAGAGGGCAGACAACAGACAGCACACACTAGAGGGCAGACAGCAGAATGCGGAGGGCAGACAGCAGACAGCAGATAGCAGAGGGCAGACAGCTGAGGGCAGACAGCAGACAGCAGACAGAAGAGGGCAGAAAGCAGACAGCAGACAGCAGATAGCAGAGGGCAGACGGCAGACAGAAGAGGGCAGACAGCAGACAGATGATGGCAGACAGCAGGGGGCAGACAGCAGAGGATAGACATGAGAAAGGACAGACATCAGACAGAAGGCAGCAGATGGCAGACAGCAGAGGGCAGACAGCAGAGGGGAGACAGCAGACAGCAGAGAGCAGACAGCAGACAGCAGAGGGCAGACAGCAGACAGCAGACACCAGACACCAGAGGCTAGACAGCAGACAGCAGAGGGCAGACAGCAGTCAGCATGGGGCATACAGCAGACAGCAGACAGCAGAGGCAGACAGCTGGCAGCAGAGGGCAGACAGCAGACAGCAGAGGGCAGACAGCAGACAGCAGACACCAGAGGCTAGACAGCAGACAGCAGAGGGCAGACAGCAGACAGCCTGGGGCATACAGCAGACAGCAGACAGCAGAGGGCAGACAGCTGACAGCAGACACAACAGGGCAGACAGAAGAGGGCAGAGAGCAGAGTGCAGGCAGCAGAGAGCAGACAGCAGACAACAGAAAGCAGAGGGCAGACAGCGGAGGGAGAGGGCAGACAGCAGAGAGCAGAGGGCAGAAGGCACACAGCAGAGTGCAGCGGGCAGGCAGCAGAGGGCAGACAGCAGATGACAGACAGCAGTGGGCAGACAGCAGACAGCAGATAGCAGACAGCAGAGGGCATGGGGCAGAAATCAGAGGGCAGAGAGCAGACAGCAGACAGCAGAAGCCAGACAGCAGAGGGCAGACAGCAGACAGCAGAGGCAGACAGCAGACGGCTGAGTGCAAAGGGCAGACAGCAGAGGGCAGAGGGCATACAGCAGACAGCAGAGGGCAGACAGCAGACTGCAGAGGGCAGACAGCAGACAGCAGAGGGCAGACAGCAGAGGGCAGTCTGCAGACAGCAGAGGGCAGACAGCAGACAGATGAGGGCAGACAGCAGACAGCAGAGGGATGAGAGCAGAGGGCAGAGGGCAGACAGCAGACAGCAGAGGGCAGACAGCAGACAGCAGAGGGAGGGCAGCTGGGGGCAGACAGCAGAGGTCAGAGGGCAGAGGGCAGACATAAGAGAGCAGAGATCAGGCAGCAGAGGGCAGACAGCAGACAGCAGAGGGCAGACAGCAGACAGCAGAGGGATGAAAGCAGACAGCAAACAGCAGAGGGGATACAGCACACAGCAGAGGGCAGAGAGCAGACTGCAGACAGCACACAGCAGACAGCTGAGGGCGGACAGCAGAGTGCAAATGGCAGCGGGCACACAGCAGACAGCAAACGGCAGACAGCATACAGTAGACAGCAGAGGGCAGACAGCAGTCAGCAGAGGGCAGACAACAGACAGCAGACAGCAGATAGCAGAGGGCAGACAGCAGAGGGCAGAGGGCCGACAGCAGAGGGCAGTCAGCAGACAGCAGAGGGCAGACAGCAGACAGCAGAGTGCAGAGGGCAGACAGCAGAGGGCAGTGGGCAGACAGCAGTGAGCAGGGTGCAGACTGCAGACAGCAGAGAGCAGAAGTCAGACAGCAGACAGCAGATAGCAGAGGGCAGACGGCAGACAGAAGAGGGCAGACAGCAGACAGCAGACAGCAGATGAAAGACAACTGACAGCAGACAGCAGAGGGCAGACAGCAGAGGAGAGACATGAGACAGGACAGACATCAGACAGAAGGCAGCAGAGGGCAGACAGCGGAGAGCAGACAGCAGAGGGCAGACAGCAGATAGCAGAGAGCAGACAGCAGAGAGCAGAGGGCAGACAGCAGACAGCAGAGGGCAGACAGCAGACAGCAGAGAGCAGACAGCAGACCGCAGACGGCAAACATCAGACAGCGGAGGGCAGACAGCAGTCAGCTGACAGCAGAGGGCAGACAGCAGAGAGCGGATGGCAGACAGCAGACAGCAGACGGCAGACAGCAGACAGCAGAGGCAGACTGCAGAGGGCAGACAGCAGAGAGCATTCAGCAGAGGGCAGACAGCAAAAAGCAGAGGGCAGACAGCACACAGCAGACAGCAGAGGGTATACAGCAGACAGCAGACATCAGAGGGCATACAGCAGACAGCAGACGGCAGAGAGAAGAGGGCAGACGACAGACAGCAGAGTGCAGATGGTAGACAGCAAAAGGCAGATGGCAGACAGCAGAGAGTAGAGGGCAGAGGTAGACAGTAGAAGGAAGAGGGCAGACTGCAGAGGGCAGTCAACAGACAGCAGAGGGCAGGGGGCAGAGAGCAGAGGGCAGAGGGCAGGCAGCAGACAACAGAGGGCAGAGAGCAGTGGGCAGACAGCAAAGAGCAGAGAGCATAGGGCAGACAGCAGAATGCAGAGGGCTGACAGCAGACAGCGGGGCCAGACAGCAGAGTGCAGACAGCAGACAACAGAGGGCAAACAGCATAGAGCAGAGGGCAGACAGCAGAGGGCAGGCAGCAGACAGCAGACAGCAGAAGGCAGACAGCGGGCAGAAGAGGGCAGAGAGCAGACAGCAGAGGGCAGACAGCAGACAGCAGACAGCAAAGGGCAGACTGCAGGCAGCCAATAGCAGACAGCAGACAGCAGAGGGCAGAGAGCAGAGGGCAGACAGCAGACAGCAGTGGGCAGGGGGCTGAGGGCAGTGGGCAGAGGGCAGAAGGAAAACAGCAGACAGGAGAGGGCAGACAGCAGTGGGAAGACAGCAGAGAGCAGAGGGCAGACAAAAGACAGCAGAGGGCAGAAAGCAGAGGCCAGACAGCAGAGGGCAGACAGCAGACTACAGACAGCAGAGGGAAGGCATCAGAGGGCTGAGGGCAGGGGGCAGACAGCAGAGGGCAGAGGGCAGACAGCAGACATCAGACATCAGTGAGCAGAGCGCAGACAGCAGACAGCAGACAGCAGACAGCAGAGGGCAGACAGCAGAGGGCAGACAGCAGACAGCAGACAGCAGAGGGCAGACAGCAGACAGCATAGGACAGACAACAGACAGCAGGCAGAAGAGGGCACACAGCAGACAGCAGACACCAGAGGGCAGACAGAAGAGGGCAGACAGCAGAGAGCAGAAGGCAGGCAGCAGAGGGCAGCGGGCAGACAGAGGAGAGAAAAGGGCAGAGGGCAGACAGCGGAGGGCAGAGGGCAGACAGCATAGAGCAGAATGCAGAGGGCAGACAGCAGACAGCAGAGGGCAGACAGCAGAGGGCAGGCTGCAGAGGGCAGAGGGCAGAGGGCAGACAGCAGAAAGCAGAGGGCAGGCAGCAGAGGGCAGACAGCAGACAGCAGAGAGCAGAGGGCAGACAACGGAGAGAAGAGTGCAGACAGCAGATGGCAGACAGCAGACAACAGGCAGCAGAGGGCATACAGCAGACAGCAGACAGCAGAGGGCAGACAGCAGACAGCAGACTGAAGACAGCAGACAGCAGGGGCAGACAGCAGAGGGCAGACAGCAGATGGCAGACAGCAGACAGCAAACGGCAGACAGCAGACAGCAGACTGCGGAGGGCAGAAAGAAGTCAGCAGACAGCAGAGGGCGGACAGCAGACAGCAGAGGGTAGACAGCAGACAGCAGACACCAGAGGGTAGACAGCAGACAGTAGAGGGCAGACAGCAGACAGCAGGGGGCATACAGCAGACAGCAGAGGGCAAACAGGTGACAGCAGACACCAGAGGGCAGACAGAAGAGGGCAGAGAGCAGAGGGCAGGCAGCAGAGGGGAGAGGGCAGACAGCAGACAGCAGAAGTCAGACAGCAGAGGGCAGACAGCAGACAGCAGAGGCAGACAGCTGACGCCTGAGGGCAAAGGGCAGACAGCAGAGGGCAGAGGGCATACAGCAGACAGCAGACAGCAGAGGGCAGACAGCAGACTGCAGAGGGCAGACAGCAGACAGCAGAGGGCAGACAGCAGACAGCAGAGGGCAGACAGCAGAGGGCAGTCAGCAGACAGAAGAGGGCAGACAGCAGACAGAAGAGGGCAGACAGCAGAGGGATGAGAGCAGAGGGCAGAGGGCGGACAGCAGACAGCAGAGGGCAGACAGCAGACAGCAGAGGGATGGCAGCAGGCGGCAGACAGCAGAGGGCAGAGGGCAGAGGGCAGATATCAGAGAGCAGAGATCAGGCAGCAGAGGGCAGACAGTAGACAGCTGAGGGCAGACAGCAGACAGCAGAGGGATGAAAGCAAACAGCAGAGGGGATACAGCACACAGCATAGGGCAGAGAGCAGACTGAGGACAGCACACAGCAGGCAGCTGAGGGCAGCTAGCAGAGGGCAAACAGCAGCGGGCACACAGCAGACAGCAAACGGCAGACAGCATACAGCAGACAGCGGAGGGCAGACAGCAGACAGCAGTCAGCAGAGGGCAGACAACAGACAGCAGACAGCAGATAGCAGAGGGCAGACAGCAAAAAGCAGAGGGCCGACAGCTGAGGGCAGTCAGCAGCCAGCAGAGGGCAGACAGCAGACAGCAGAGTGCAGAGGGCAGACAACAGAGGGCAGTGGGCAGACAGGAGAGAGCAGGCGGCAGAGGGCAGACAGCAGAGAGCAGAAGTCAGACAGCAGACAGCAGACAGTAGACAGCAGACAGCCGAGTGCAGACAGAAGTCAGCAGACAGTAGAGGGCAGACAGCAGACAGCAGACAGCAGATGGCAGACAACAGACATCAGACAGCAGAGGGCAGACAGCAGACAGCAGGGGGCGGACAACAGACAGCTGAAACTAGAGGGCAGACAGCAGTCAGCAGAATGGAGAGGGCAGACAGCAGACAGCAGATAGCAGAGGGCAGACAGCTGAGGGCAGACAGCAGACAGCAGAGGGCAGTCAGCAGACAGCAGTGAGAAGAGAGCAGACAGCAGAGGGAAGACAGCACACAGCAGACTGCAAAAGGCAGACAGCAGACAACATAGGGCAGACAGAAAACAGCAGACAGCAGACAGCAGGGGGCAGAGAGAAGAGGACAGAGGGCAGAGGGCAGACAGCAAACAGCAGACAGCAGACAGCCGAGTGCAGACAGAAGTCAGCAGACAGCAGTGGGCAGACAGCTGACAGCAGAGGGCAGACAGCAGACAGCAGAGGGCAGACAGCAGACAGCAGGCACCAGAGGCTAGACAGCAGACAGCAAAGGGCAGACAGCAGACAGCAGGGGGCATACAGCAGACAGCAGACGGCAGAGGGCAGACAGCTGACAGCAGACACCAGAGGGCAGACAGAAGATGGCAGAGAGCAGAGGGCAGGCAGCAGAGGGCAGAGGGCAGACAGCAGACAGCAGAGGGCAGAGGGCAGACAGCGGAGAGAGAGGGCAGACAGCAGAGAGCAGAGGGCAGAGGGCAAACAGCAGAGTGCAGCGGGCAGGCAGCATAGGGCAGAGAGCAGATGACAGACAGCAGTGGGCAGACAGCAGACAGCAGATAGCAGACAGCAGAGGGTATGGGGCAGAAGTCAGAGGGCAGAGGGCAGACAGCAGACGGCTGATGGCAGACAGCAGAGGGCAGACAGCAGTCGGCTGAGGGCAAAGGGCAGACAGCAGAGGGCAGAGGGCATACAGCAGACAGCAGAAAGCAGAGGGCAGAGAGCAGACTGCAGAGGGCAGACAGCAGACAGCAGAGGGCAGACAGCAGACAGCAGAGGGCAGACAGCAGAGGGCAGTCAGCAGACAGCAGAGGGCAGACAGTAGACAGCAGACAGAAAAGGGCAGACAGCAGACAGCAGAGGGATGAGAGCAGAGGGAAGCGGGCAGACAGCAGACAGCAGAGGGTATACAGCAGACAGCAGAGGGATGACAGCAGGGGGCAGACAGCAGAGGGCAGAGGGCAGACATCAGAGAGCAGAGATCAGGCAGCAGAGGGCAGACAGCAGACAGCAGAGGGCAGACAGCAGACAGCAGAGGGATGAAAGCAGACAGCAGACAGCAGACAGCAGAGGGGATACAGCACACAGCAGATGGCAGAGAGCAGACTGCAGACAGCACACAGCAGACAGCTGAGGGCAGAAAGCAGAGGGCAAACAGCAGCGGGCACACAGCAGACAGCAAACGGCAGACAGCATACAGTAGACAGCGGAAGGCAGACAGCAGTCAGCAGAGGGCAGACAACAGACAGCAGACAGCAGATAGCAGAGGGCAGACAGCAGAGGGCAGAGTGCCTACAGCAAAGGGCAGTCAGCAGACAGCAGAGTGCAGACAGCAGACAGCAGAGTGCAGAGGGCAGACAGCAAAGGGCAGTGGGCAGACAGCAGAGAGCAGGGGGCAGAGGGCAGACAGCAGAGAGCAGAGATCAGACAGCTGACAGCAGATAGCAGAGGGCAGACGGCAGACAGAAGAGGGCAGACAGCAGACAGCAGACAGCAAATGGCAGACAACAGACAGCAGACAGCAGAGGGCAGACAGCAGTGGAGAGACATGAGACAGGACAGACAGCAGACAGAAGGCAGCAGAGGGCAGACAGCAGAGGGCAGACAGCAGAGGGCAGACAGCAGACAGCAGAGAGCAGACAGCAGACAGCAGAGGTCCGACAGCAGACAGAAGAGGACAGACAACAGACAGCAATGGGCTGACCGCAGACGGCAAACAGCAGACAGCGGAGGGCAGACAGCAGTCAGCAGACAGCAGAGGTCAGACAGCAGACAGCGGATGGCAGACAGCAGACAGCAGAGGGAAGACAGCAGACAGCAGAGGCAGACTGTAGAGGGCAGACAGCAGAGAGCAGACAGCAGATACCAGACAGCAAACAGCAGACGGGCAGACAGCAGACAGCATTCAGCAGAGGGCAGACAGCAGAAAGCAGAGGGCAGACAGCACACAGCAGACAGCAGAGGGTATACAGCAGACAGCAGACATCAGAAGGCATACAGCAGACAGCAGTCGGCAGATAGAAGAGGGCAGACGACAGACAGCAGAGGGCAGAGGTCAGAGGTAGACAGCAGAGGGAAGAGGGCAGACTGCAGAGGGCAGTCAACAGACAGCAGAGGGCTGGGGGCAGAGAGCAGAGGGCAGAGGGCATGCAGCAGACAGCAGAGGGCAGACAGCAGAGGGCAGACAGCAGAGGGCAGACAGCAGAGAGCAGAGAGCATAGGGCAGACAGCAGAATGCAGAGGGCAGACAGCAGACACCAGAGGCCAGACAGAAGAGTGCAGACAGCAGACAACAGAGGGAAGACAGCATAGAGCAGAGGGCAGACAGCTGAGGGCAGGCAGCAGACAGCAGACAGCAGAAGGCAGACAGCGGGCAGCAGAGGTCAGAGAGCAGACAGCAGAGGGGAGACAGCAGAGGGCGAGACAGCAGAGAGCATAGGGCAGACAGCAGAATGCAGATGGCAGACAGCAGACAGCAGAGGGCAGACAGCAGAGGGCAGACAGCAGAGAGCAGAGGGCAGACAAAAGACAGCAGAGGGCAGACAGCAGAGGCCAGACAGCAGAGGGCAGACAGCAGACTACAGACAGCAGAGGGCAGGCATCAGAGGGCTGAGGGCAGGGGGCAGACAGCAGAGGGCAGAGGGCAGAGGGCAGACAGCAGACACCAGACATCAGTGAGCAGAGCGCAGACAGCAGACAGCAGACAGCAGACAGCAGAGGGCAGACAGCAGAGGGCAGACAGCAGATAGCAGAGGGCAGAGAGCAGACAGAAGATGGCAGGCAGCAGGCAGCAGACAGCAGAGGGCAGACAGCAGAGGGCAGACAGTAGAGGGCAGACAGTAGACAGCAGACAGCAGATGGCAGACAGCAGACAGCAGAGGGCAGACAGCAGAAAGCAGACGGCAGAGAGCAGAGGGAAAACAGCAGACAGCAGACAGAGGACAGCAGACAGCAGACAGCAGTGGGCAGAGAGCTGACAGCAGACAGCAGAGGGCAGACAGCAGACAGCAGAAGTCAGACAGCACACAGCAGACAGCAGACGAAATAGAGCAGAGGGCAGACAGCTTAGTGCAGGCTGCAGACAGCAGACAGCAGAAGGCAGATAGTGGGCAGCAGAGGGCAGAGAGCAGACAGCAGAGGGCAGACAGCAGAGGGCAAACAGCAGCGGGCAGACAGCAGACAGCAGTCAGCAAACGGCAGACAGCAGACAGCGGTGTGCAGACAGCAGTCAGCATACGGCAGAGGGCAGACAGCAGACAGCACAGGGCAGACAGCAGACAGCAGAGGGCAGACAGCAGACAGCAGAGGGCAGACATCAGAGGGCAGACAGGAGACAGCAAACGGCAGACAGCAGACAGCGGAGGGCAGACAGCAGTCAGCAGACAGCAGAGGGCAGATAGCAGACAGCAGACAGCCTAGGGCAGACAGCAGACAGAAGACAGCAGACGGCAGACAGCACACAGCACAGGGCAGACAACAGATAGCAGACAGCAGACAGCAGAGGGCAGACAGCAGACAGCAGACAGCAGACAGCAGAGGGCAGAGAGCAGACTGCAGAGGGCAGACAGCAGACAGCAGAGGGCAGACAGCAGACAGCAGAGGGCAGACAGCAGAGGGCAGTCAGCAGACAGCAGAGGGCAGACAGTAGACAGCAGACAGAAGAGGGCAGACAGCCGACAGCAGAGGGATGAGAGCAGAGGGAAGAGGGCAGACAGCAGACAGCAGATGGGTATACAGCAGACAGCAGAGGGATGACAGCAGGGGGCAGACAGCAGAGGGCAGAGGGCAGACATCAGAGAGCAGAGATCAGGCAGCAGAGGGCAGACAGCAGACAGCAGAGGGCAGACAGCAGACAGCAGAGGGATGAAAGCAGACAGCAGACAGCAGACAGCAGAGGGGATACAGCACACAGCAGATGGCAGAGAGCAGACTGCAGACAGCACACAGCAGACAGCTGAGGGCAGAAAGCAGAGGGCAAGCAGCAGCGGGCACACAGCAGACAGCAAACGGCAGACAGCATACAGTAGACAGCGGAAGGTAGACAGCAGTCAGCAGAGGGCAGACAACAGACAGCAGACAGCAGAGGGCAGACAGCAGAGGAGAGTCATGAGACAGGACAGACAGCAGACAGAAGGCAGCAGAGGGCAGACAGCAGAGGGCAGACAGCAGAGGGCAGACAGCAGACAGCAGAGAGCAGACAGCAGAGGGCCGACAGCAGACAGCAGAGGACAGACAACAGACAGCAATGGGCTGACCGCAGACGGCTAACAGCAGACAGCGGAGGGCAGACAGCAGTCAGCAGACAACAGAGGTCAGACAGCAGACAGCGGATGGCAGACAGCAGACAGCAGAGGGAAGACAGCAGACAGCAGAGGCAGACTGTAGAGGGCAGACAGCAGAGAGCAGACAGCAGATACCAGACAGCAAACAGCAGACGGGCAGACAGCAGACAGCATTCAGCAGAGGGCAGACAGCAGAAAGCAGAGGGCAGACAGCAGACAGCAGAGGCCAGACAGCAGAGTGCAGACAGCAGACAACAGAGGGAAGACAGCATAGAGCAGAGGGCAGACAGCTGAGGGCAGGCAGCAGACAGCAGACAGCAGAAGGCAGACAGCGGGCAGCAGAAGTCAGAGAGCAGACAGCAGAGGGCAGACAGCAGAGGGCAGACAGCAGAGGGCAGACAGCAGAGAGCAGAGGGCAGACAAAAGACAGCAGAGGGCAGACAGCAGAGGCCAGACAGCAGAGGGCAGACAGCAGACTACAGACAGCAGAGGGCAGGCATCAGAGGGCTGAGGGCAGGGGGCAGACAGCAGAGGGCAGAGGGCAGAGGGCAGACAGCAGACAGCAGACATCAGTGAGCAGAGCGCAGACAGCAGACAGCAGACAGCGAAGGGCAGACAGCAGAGGGCAGACAGCAGATAGCAGAGGGCAGACAGCAGACAGAAGATGGCAGGTAGCAGGCAGCAGACAGCAGAGGGCAGACAGCAGAGGGCAGACAGTAGAGGGCAGACAGTAGACAGCAGACAGCAGATGGCAGACAGCAGACAGCAGAGGGCAGACAGCAGAAAGCAGACGGCAGAGAGCAGAGGGAAAACAGCAGACAGCAGACAGAGGACAGCAGACAGCAGACAGCAGTGGGCAGAGAGCTGACAACAGACAGCAGAGGGCAGACAGCAGACAGCAGAAGTCAGACAGCACACAGCAGACAGCAGACGGCATAGAGCAGAGGGCAGACAGCTTAGTGCAGGCAGCAGACAGCAGACGGCAGACAGTGGGCAGCAGAGGGCAGAGAGCAGACAGCAGAGGGCAGACAGCAGAGGGCAAACAGCAGCGGGCAGAAAGCTGACAGCAGTCAGCAAACGGCAGACAGCAGACAGCGGTGTGCAGACAGCAGTCAGCATACGGCAGAGGGCAGACAGCAGACAGCACAGGGCAGACAGCAGACAGCAGAGGGCAGACAGCAGACAGCAGAGGGCAGACATCAGAGGGCAGACAGGAGACAGCAAACGGCAGACAGCAGACAGCGGAGGGCAGACAGCAGTCAGCAGACAGCAGAGGGCAGATAGCAGACAGCAGACAGCCTAGGGCAGACAGCAGACAGAAGACAGAAGAGGGCAGACAGCACACAGCACAGGGCAGACAACAGATGGCAGACAGCAGACAGCAGAGGGCAGACAGAAGAGGGCAGACAGCAGACAGCAGACAGCAGATGGCAGACAGCAGAGGGCAGATGGCCGACAGCAGACAGCAGACAGCAGATAGCTGACAACAGACATCAGAGGGCAGACAGCAAACAGCAGAGGGCAAACAGCAGTTAGCATAGGGCAGACAGCAGACAACAGGCAGCAGAGGGCATACAGCAGGCAGCAGACAGCAGAGGGCAGACAGCAAACAGCACACAGCAGAGGGCAGACAGCAGATTGCAGGGGGCAGAGGGCAGAGGGCAGAGGGCAGACAGCAGAAAGCAGAGGGCAGAAAGCAGAGGGCAGACAGCAGACAGCAAAGAGCAGAAGGCTGACAACCGCGGGATGAGGGCAGACAGCAGAGGGCATACAGCAGAGGGCAGACAGCAGACAGCAGAGGGCAGACAGCAGAGGGCAGGGGGCAGAAGGCAGAGGGCAGAGGGCAGACAGCAGACAGCACAGGGCAGACAGCAGACGGCAGACACCAGACAGCAGAGAGCAGAGGGCAGACACAAGAGAGCATAAGGCAGACAGCAGAGGCCAGATAACAGAGGGCATACAGCAGAGGGATGAGGGCAGACAGCAGACAGCAGACAGCAGAGGGCAGACAGCAGACAGCAGAGGGATGACAGCAGACAGCATACAGCAGAGGGCAGACAGCAGAAGGCAGACGGCAGACAGCAGAGGGAGAACAGCAGACAGCAGACAGCAGACAGCAGACAGGAGAAAGCAGAGGGCATACAGCAGACCGCAGTGGGCAGAAGCACACAGCTGACAGCAGACAGCAGAGGGCAGACAGCAGACAGCAGAGGGCAGACAACACACAGCAGACAGCAGAGGGCAGACAGCAGAGGGCAAACAGCCGCGGGCAGACAGCAGACAGCAAATGGCAGACAGCAGACAGCAGACAGCGGAGGGCAGACAGCAGACGGCAGAGGGCAGACAGCAGACAGCAGATAGCAGAGGGCAGACAACAGAAGGCAGACAACAGACAGCAGAGTGCAGTCAGCAGACAGCAGAGTGCAGACAGCAGACAGCAGAGGGAAGTCAGCAGACAGCAGTAGGCAGACAGCAGTTGGCAGACAGCAGACAGCAGAGGGCAGACAGCAGACAGCAGAGGCAGACTGCAGAGGGCAGACTGCAGACAGCAGAGGGCAGACAGCAGACAGCAGAAGACATAAAGCAGACAGCGGAGGGCAGACTGCAGACAGCATGAAGCAGAGGGCACACAGCAGACAGCAGAGGACTGAAAGAAGACAGCAGAGGTAAGACAGCAGACAGATGAGGGCGGACAGCAGACAGCAAACAGCAGAGGGCACACAGCAGACAGCAGAGGACAGAAAGAAGACAACAGAGGTCAGACGGCAAACAGAAGAGGGCAGACAGCAGACAGCAGACAGCAGATGGCAGACAACAGAGAGCAGACAGCAGAGGGCAGACAGCAGGGAAGAGACATGAGACAGGACAGACAGCAGACAGAAGGCAGCAGAGGGCAGACTGCAGAGGGCAGACAGCAGAGGGCAGACAGAGACAGCCGAGAGCAGACAGCAGACAGCAGAGGGCAGACAGCAGAGGGCAGACAGCAGGAAGCAGACGGCAGACAGCAGAGGGAAAACAGCAGACAGCAGACAGCAGACAGAAGTCAGCAGACAGCAGAGGGCATAAAGCAGACAGTAGTGGGCAGAGAGCAGACAGCTGACAGCAGACAGCAGACAGCAGTGGGCAGACAGCAGACAGCAGAGGGAAGACAACACACAGCAGACAGCAGAGGGCAGACAGCAGAGGGCAAACAGCAGCGGGCAGTCAGCAGACAGGAAACGGCAGACAGCAGACAGCAGACAGCGGAGAGCAGACAGCAGACGGCAGAGGGCAGACAGCAGACAGCAGATAGCAGAGGGCAGACAAGAGAGGGCAGACAACAGACAGTAGAGGGCAGTCTGCATTCAGCAGAGTGCAGACAGCAGACAGCAGAGGGAAGACAGCAGACAGCAGTGGGCAGACAGCAGATGGCAGACAGCAGACAGCAGACAGCAGAGGGCAGACAGAAGACAGCAGAGGACAGACAGAACCAGCAGAGGGCAGACAGAAGACAGCAGAGGGCAGACAGCAGAGGGCAAAGTGCATACAGCAGAAAGCAGAGGGCAGACAGCAGACAGCAGAGGGCAGACAGCAGACAGCTGCCAGGAGATGGCAGACAGCAGAGAGCAGAGGGAAGACAGCAGACAGCAAAGGGCAGACAGCAGACGGCAATCAGCAGACAGCGGAGGGCAGACAGCATTCAGCAGACAGCAGGGGCCACACAGCAGACAGCGGATGGCAGACAGCAGACAGCAGAGGGCAGACAGCAGACAGCAGAGAGCAGAGGGCGGAGAGCAGACAGCAGACAGCTGTGGGCAGATAGCAGACAGCTGAATGCAGACAGCAGACAGCTGACAGCAGAGGGCAGACAGCAAGCAGCAGACAGCAGATAACAGACAACAGAAGGCAGACAGCAGAGGGCAGACAGCAAAGGAGAGACATGAGACAGGACAGACAGCAGACAGAAGGCAGCAGAGGGCAGACAGCAGAGGGCACCCAGCAGACAGCAGAGAGCAGACAGCAGACAGCAGAGGGCAGAAAACAGACAGCAGACACTAGAGGGCAGACAGCAGACAGCAGAATGCGGAGGGCAGACAGCAGACAGCAGATAGCAGAGGGCAGACAGCTGAGGGCAGACAGCAGACAGCAGAGGGCAGACAGCAGACAGCAGAGGGAAGACAGCAGACAGCAGAGTGATGACAGCAGACAGCAGACTGCAAAGGGCAGACAGCAGACAACAGAGGGCAGACAGCAGACAGCAGAGGGCAGACAACAGACAGCAGACACTAGAGGGCAGACAGCAGAATGCGGAGGGCAGAGAGCAGACAGCAGATAGCAAACAGTAGACAACAGAGGGCAGACAGCAGACAGCAGAGGGCAGACAGCAGACAACAGAGAGCAGACAGCAGACAGCAGAGGGCAGACAGCAGACAATAGAGGGCAGACAGCAGGGGGCAGACAGCAGACAGCAGAGGGCAGTCAGAAGACAGCACAGGGCACACAACAGACAGCAGAGGGAAGACAGCAGACAGCAGAGGGCAGACAGCCGAAACCAGAAGACAGCAGAGGGCAGATAGCAGACAGCAGAGGACAGACAGCAGACGGCAGAGGGCAGACAGCAGACAGCAGAGGGTAGACGGCAGACAGCAGAGGGCAGACAGCAGACAGCAGAGGGCAGACAGCAGACAACAGAAAGCAGACAGCAGAGGGAAGACAGCAGAGGGCAGACAGCAGACACCAGAGAGCAGACAGCAGAAAGCAGAGGGCAGACAGCAAAGGGAAAACAGCAGACAGCAGACAGCAGACAGCAGACAGAAGACAGCAGACAGCAGATGGCATACAGCAGACAGTAGTGTGCAGAGAGCAGACAGCTGACAGCAGACAGCAGACAGCAGAGGGCAGACAGCAGACAGCAGAGGGAAGACAACACACAGCAGACAGCAGAAGGCAGACAGCAGAGGGCAAACAGCAGCGGGCAGACAGCAGACAGCAAACGGCAGACAGCAGACGGCAATCAGCAGACAGCGGAGGGCAGACAGCATTCAGCAGACAGCAGAGGCCACACAGCAGACAGCGGATGGCAGACAGCAGACAGCAGAGGGCAGACAGCAGACAGCAGAGGCAGACTGCAGAGGGCAGACTGCAGACAGCAGAGGGCAGACAGCAGACAGCAGAGAGCAGACAGCGGACAGCAGACAGCAGACAGCAGATGGAAGACAGCAGAGGGCAGACAGAGGACACCAGATGGCAGACAGCAGGCAGCGGAGGGCAGACATCAGTCGGCAGACAGCAGATGCAGACAGAAGAGGGCAGACAGCAGGCAGCAGACAGAAGAGGGCAGACAGCAGAGAGCAGAGGGCGGAGGGCAGACAGCAGACAGCTGTGGGCAGATAGCAGACAGCTGAAGGCAGACAGCAGACAGCTGACAGCAGAGGGCAGACAGCAGGCAGCAGAATGCGGAGGGCAGACAGCAGATAGCAGAGGGCAGACAGCTGAGGGCAGACAGCAGACAGCAGAGGGCAGTCAGCAGACAGCAGAGGGAAGACAGGAGACAGCAGAGGGATGTCAGCAGACAGCAGACTGCAAAGTGCAGACAGCAGACAACAGAGGGCAGATAGAAGACAGCAGAGGACAGACAGCAGACAGCAGAAGGCAGACGGCAGTCAGCAGATGGCAGACAGCAGAGGGCAGACACCAGAAAGCAGAGGGCAGGCAGCAGACAGCAGAGGGAAGACAGCAGACAGCAGAGAGCAGACAGCAGAGGGGATACATTAGACAGCAGAGGGCAGAGAGCAGACAGCAGACAGCAAACAGCAGACAGCAGAGGGCAGACAGCAGACAGCAGAGGGCAGACAGCAGACAACAGAGGGCAGACAGCAGGGGGCAGAGAGCAGACAGCAGAGGGCAGTCAGCAGACAGCAGAGGGCACACAACAGACAGCAGAGGGAAGACAGCAGACAGCAGAGGGCAGACAGCAGAAATCAGAAGTCAGCAGAGGGCAGATAGCAGACAGCAGAGAAAAGACAGCAGATGGCAGAGGGCAGACAGCAGACAGCAGAGGGCAGACGGCAGACAGCAGAGGGCAGACAGCAGACAGCAGAGGACAGACTGCAGACAACAGACAGCAGACAGCAGAGGTAAGACAGCAGAGGGCAGTCAGCAGACAGCAGAGAGCAGACAGCAGACAGTGGAGGGCAGACAGCAGTCAGCAGACAGCAGATGCAGACAGAAGAGGGCAGACAGCAGGCAGCAGACAGAAGAGGGCAGACAGCAGAGAGCAGAGGGCGGAGGGCAGACAGCAGACAGCTGTGGGCAGATAGCAGACAGCTGAAGGCAGACAGCAGACAGCTGACAGCAGAGGGCAGACAGCAGGCAGCAGACAGCAGTGGGCAGACAGAAGAGGGGAGACTGCAGACAGCAGAGAGCAGAGGGCAGTCAGCAGAGGGCAGAGGGCAGACAGCAGAGAGCAGACACCAGAGATCATACAGCAGACAGTAGACAGCAGACGGCAGACAGCAGATAGCCGAGGGCAGACAACAGACAGCCGACAGCAGACAGCAGAGGGCACACCGCAGACAGCGAAGGACAGAAAGCAGACAGCGGAGGGCAGACAGCAGACAGCAGAAAGCAGAGGGCACACAGCAGACAGCAGAGGACAGAAAGAATATAGCAGAAGTAAGACAGCAGACAGATGAGGGCGGACAGCAGACAGCAGACAGCAGAGGGCACACAGCAGACAGTAGAGGACAGAAAGATGACAGCAGAGGTCAGACGGCAAACAGAAGAGGGCAGACAGCAGATAGCAGGCAGCAGATGGCAGACAACAGACAGCAGACAGCAGAGGGCAGACAGCAGAGGAGAGACATGAGACAGGACAGACAGCAGACAGAAGGCAGCAGAGGGCAGACAGCAGAGGGCACCCAGCAGACAGCAGAGAGCAGACAGCAGACAGCAGAGGGCAGACAGCAGACAGCAGAGGGCAGACAACAGACAGCAGACACTAGAGGGCAGACAGCAGATAGCAGAATGCGGAGGGCAGACAGCAGATAGCAGAGGGCAGACAGCTGAGGGCAGACAGCAGACAGCAGAGGGCAGTCAGCAGACAGCAGAGGGAAGACAGGAGACAGCAGAGGGATGTCAGCAGACAGCAGACTGCAAAGTGCAGACAGCAGACAACAGAGGGCAGATAGAAGACAGCAGAGGACACACAGCAGACAGCAGAAGGCAGACGGCAGTCAGCAGATGGCAGACAGCAGAGGGCAGACACCAGAAAGCAGAGGGCAGGCAGCAGACAGCAGAGAGAAGACAGCAGACAGCAGAGAGCAGACAGCAGAGGGGATACATTAGACAGCAGATGGCAGAGAGCAGACAGCAGACAGCAAACAGCAGACAGCAGAGGGCAGACAGCAGACAGCAGAGGGCAGACAGAAGACAACAGAGGACAGACAGCAGGGGGCACAGAGCAGACAGCAGAGGGCAGTCAGCAGACAGCAGAGGGCACACAACAGACAGTAGAGGGAAGACAGCAGACAGCAGAGGGCAGACAGCAGAAATCAGAAGACAGCAGAGGGCAGATAGCAGACAGCAGAGAACAGACAGCAGACGGCAGAGGGCAGACAGCAGACAGCAGAGGGCAGACGGCAGACAGCAGAGGGCAGACAGCAGACAGCAGAGGGCAGACTGCAGACAACAGACAGCAGACAGCAGAGGTAAGACAGCAGAGGGCAGTCAGCAGACACCAGAGAGCAGACAGCAGACAGTGGAGGGCAGACAGCAGTCAGCAGACAGCAGAGGCAGACAGCAGAGGGCAGACAGCAGACAGCAGACAGAAGGGGGCAGACAGCAGACAGCAGAGAGCAGAGGGCGGAGGGCAGGCAGCAGACAGCTGTGGGCAGATAGCAGACAACTGAAGGCAGACAGCAGACAGCTGACAGCAGGTGGCGGACAGCAGGCAGCAGACAGCAGAGGGCAGACAGAAGAGGGGAGACTGCAGACAGCAGAGAGCAGAGGGCAGTCAGCAGAGGGCAGATAGCAGAGAGCAGAAGGCAGAGGGCAGACAGCAGAGGGCAGAGGGGAGACAGCAGATGGCAGACAGCAGAGGGCAGAGGGCAGAGGGCAGACAGCAGACAGAAGATGGCAGACAGCAGACGGTAGACAGCAGACAGCTGAGAGCAGAAAGCATAGAGCAGAAAGAAGAAAGCAGAAAGCCTAGGGCGGACAGCAGACAGAAGAGGGCAGGGGGCAGAGAGAAGACAGAAGAGGGCAGACAGCAGACGGCAGACAGCAGAGGGCAGACAACAGACATTATACAGCAGTGGTAAGACAGCAGACAGCAGACAGCAGAATGCAGATAACAGAGGGCAGACAGTAGACGGCAGAGGGCAGTCAGCAGACAGCAGAGGGCAGAAAGCAGACAGCAGAGGGAGGACAGCACACTGCAAAGGGCAGACAGCAGACAACAGAGGGCAGACAGAAGACAGCAGAGGACAGACAGCAGACAGCAGAAGGCAGACGGCAGATAGCAGAAGGAAGACAGCAGACGGCTGAGGGCAGACACCAGAAAACAGAGGGAAGGCAACAGACAGCAGAGGGCAGACAGCAGACAGAAGTCAGCAGACAGCAGAGGGCAGACAGCTGAAAGCAGAGGGCAGACAGCAGACAGCAGAGGGCAGACAGCAGACAGCAGACACCAGAGGAAAGACAGCAGACAGCAGAGAGCAGACAGCAGACAGCAGAGGGCATACAGCAGACAGCAGACAGCAGAAGGCAGACAGCTGACAGCAGACACCAGAGGGCAGGCATAAGAGGGCAGAGAGCAGAGGGCAGACAGCAGAAGACAGGCAGCAGAGGGCAGACAGCAGAAAGCAGATAGCAGACAGCAGAGGGCAGGGGGCTGAGGGCAGGGGGCAGAGGGCAGAGGGCAGACAACAGACAGCTGATGGCAGACAGCAGAGGGCAGACAGCAAACTGCAGAAAACAGAGGGCAGACACAAGACAGCAGTGGGCAGACAGCAGACAGCAGAAACTAGACAGCAGAGGGCAGACAGCAGAGAGCAGAGGCAGACAGCAGACGGCTGAGGGCAAAGGGCAGAATGCAGAAGGCAGAAGGCAGAAAGCAGACAGCAGACAGCAGAGGGCAGACAGCAGACTGCTGTGGGCAGACAGCAGACAGCAGAGGGCAGACAGCTGACAGCAGAGGGCAGACAGCAGAGGGCAGTCAGCAGACAGCAGAGGGCAGACAGCAGACAGCAGAGGGCAGACCGCAGACAGCAGAAACCAGACCGCAGAGGGATGAGAGCAGAGGGCAGAGGGCAGACAGCAGACAGCAGACAGCAGAGGGCAGACAGCAGACAGCAGTGGGCAGACAGCAGGCAGCAGAGGGCATACAGCAGACAGCAGACAGCAGAGGGCAGACAGCTGACAGCAGACACCAGAGGGCAGACAGAAGAGGGCAGAGAGCAGAGGGCAGGCAGCAGAGGGCAGAGGGCAGACTGCAGGCAGCAGAGGGACGAGGGCAGACAGCGGAGGGCAGAGGGCAGACAGCAGAGAGCAGAGTGCAGAGGGCAGACAGCAGACAGCATATAGCAGAGGGCAGACAGCAGACTGCAGTGGGCAGACTGCAGACAGCAGAGGGCAGACAGCTGACAGCAGAGGGCAGACAACAGAGGGCAGTCTGCAGACAGCAGAGGGCAGACAGCAGACAGCAGAGGGCAGACAGCAGACAGCAGAGGGGTGTGAGCTGAGGGCAGAGGGCAGACAGCAGACATCAGACAGCAGAGGGCAGACAGCAGAGAGCAGAGGGATGACAGCAGTGGGCAGACAGCAGAAGGCAGAGGGCAGAGGGCAGACAGCTGACAGCAGACACCAGAGGGCAGACATAAGAGGGCAGAGAGCAGAGGGCAAGCAGCAGAGGGCAGAGGGCAGACAGCAGACAGCAGAGGGCAGAGGGCAGACAGCAGAGGGCAGAGGGCAGACAGCAGAGAGCAGAGGGCAGAGGGCAGACAGCAGAGGGCAGTCAGCAGACAGCAGAGGGCAGACAGCAGACAGCAGACAGCAGAGAGCAGAGGGATGAGAGCAGAGGGCAGAGGGCAGACAGCAGACAGCAGAGTGCAGAGGGCAGACAGCACAGGGCAGTGGGCAGAGGGCAGAGAGCAGAGGGCAGAGGGCAGACAGCAGAGAGCAGAGGTCAGACAGCAGACAGCAAATAGCAGAGGGCAGACGGCAGACAGAAGAGGGCAGACAGCAGACAGCAGACAGAAGATGGCAGACAAGAGACAACAGACAGGGCAGACAGCAGAGGAGAGACATGAGACAGGACAGACATCAGACAGGAGGCAGCAGAGGGCAGACAGCAGAGGGCAGACAGCAGAGGGCAGACAGCAGACAGCAGAGAGCAGACAGCAGACAGCAGAGGGCAGACAGAAGACAGCAGACAGCAGAGGGCAGACAGGAGACTGCAGAGGGCAGACAGCAGTCAGCAGAGGGCAGACAGCAGACAGCAGACAGCTGAGGGTAGACAACAGACAGCAATGGGCAGACCTCAGACGGCAAACAGCAGACAGCGGAGGGCAGACAGCAGTCAGCAGACAGCAGAGGGCAGACAGCAAACACCGGATGGCAAACAGCAGACAGCAGAGGGCAGACAGCAGACAGCAGAGGCAGACTGCAGAGGGCAGACAGCAGACAGCAGATACCAGACAGCAAACTGCAGACGGGCAGACAGCAGACAGCATTCAGCAGAGGGCGGACAGCAGAAAACAGAGGGCAGACGGCAGACAGCAGAGTGCAGAGGGCAGACAGCAAAGGGCAGATGGCAGACAGCAGAGACTAGAGGGCAGACGTAGACAGCAGAGGGCAGACAGCAGACAGCAAAAGGCAGATAGCAGGCAGCGAATAGCAGACAGCAGACTGCAGAGGGCAGACAGCAGAGGGCAGACAGCAGACAGCAGAGGGCAGAAAAAAGACAGCAGAGGGCAGACAGCAGACGCCAGACAGCAGAGGGCAGGCATCAGAGGTGTGAGGGCAGGGGGCAGATAGGAGTGGGCAGAGGGCAGACAGCAGACAGCAGACATCAGTGAGCAGAGTGCAGACAGCAGACAGCAGACAGCAGACAGTAGAGGGCAGACAGCAGAGTGCAGACAGCAGACAGAAGAGGGCAGACAGCAGACAGCATAGGACAGACAACAGACAGCCGGCAGCAGAGGGCACACAGCAGACAACAGACACCAGAGGGAAAACAGAAGAGGGCAGACAGCAGACAGCAGAGAGCAGAGGGCAGGCAGCAGAGGGCAGAGGGCAGACAGCAGACAGCGGAGGGCAGAGGGCAGACGGCGGAGGGCAGAGGGCAAACAGCAAAGAGCAGAGGGCAGAGGGCAGACAGCAGACAGCAGAGGGCAGACAGCAGAGGGCAGAGGGCAGACAGCAGAGAGAAGAGGGCAGAGGGAAGACAGCAGACAGCAGAGGGCAGATAGCAGAGGGCAGGGTGCAGAGGGCAGAGGGCAGGGGGCAGGCAGCAGTAAGCAGAGGCAGACAGCAGAGGACAGGGGGCAGTGGGCAGAGGGCAGAGGGCAGAGGGCAGAGGGCAGACAGCAGACAGCAGAGGGCAGACAGCAGAGGGCAGACACCAGACAGCAGAGAGCAGAGATCAGACACAAAACAGCAGAGGGCAGACAGCATAGGCCAGACAGCAGAGGGGAGACAGCAGAGGGCTGACAGCAGGGGACAGACAGCAGAGGGCAGGGGGCAGACAGCAGACAGCAGACAGAAGAGGGCAGACAGCAGACAGCAGAGGGCAGACAGCAGACAGCAGAGGGCAGGCAGCAGGCAGCAGACAGCAGAGGGCAGACAGCAGAGGGCAGACAGTAGACAGCAGACAGCAGATGGCAGACAGCAGACAGCAGAGGGCAGACAGCAGAAAGCAGACGGCAGAGAGCAGAGGGAAAGAAGCAGACAGCAGACAGAGGACAACAGACAGCAGACAGCAGAGGGCATAAAGCAGACAGCAGTGGGCAGAGAGCAAACAGCAGACAGGAGACAGCAGACAGCAGAGGGCAGACAGCACACAGCAGACAGCAGAGGGCAGACAGCAGAGGGCAAACAGCAGCGGGCAGACAGCAGACAGCAGACAGCAAACGGCAGACAGCAGACAGCAGACAGCGGAGTGCAGACAGCAGACAGCAGAGGGCAGACAGTAGACAGCAGATAGCAGAGGGCAGACAGCAGAGGGCAGACAACAGACAGCAGAGGTCAGACAGCAGGGTGCAGACAGCTGAGGGAAGACAGCAGACAGCAGAGGGCAGACAGCAGACAGCAGACAGCAGACAGCAGAGGGCGGACAGAAGACAGCAGAGGACAGACAGCAGAGGGCAGACAGAAGACAGCAGAGGGCAGACAGCAGCGGGCAGAGGGCAGACAGGAGAAAGTAGAGGGCAGACAGCAGACAGCTGAGGGCAGACAGCAGACAGCAGACAGCAAAGAGGAGACAGCAGACAGCAGAGGGCAGACAACAGACAGCAGAGGGCAGAATGCAGAGGGCAGTCAGAAGACAGCAGACAGCATATAGCAGAGGACAGACAGCAGACAGCAGAATGCAGAGGGCAGACAGCAGACAGCAGACAGCATATAGCATAGGGCAGACAGCAGAGGGCAGACTGCAGACAGCAGAGGGAAGTCAGCAGACAGCAGAGGGCAGACAGCAGACAGCAGAGGGGGACAGCTGACAACAGACTGCAAAGGCAGACAGCAGACAACAGAGGGCAGACAGAAGACAGCAGAGGACAGACAGCAGAGTCCAGACAGCAGACAGCAGAGGGCAGACAGCAGAAGGATGACAGCAGAGAGCGGTGTGCAGACAGCAGTCAGCATACGGCAGAGGGCAGACAGCAGACAGCAGAGGGCAGACAGCAGACAGCAGAGGGCAGACAGCAGAGGGCAGACAGGAGACAGCAAACGACAGACAGCAGAAAGCAGAGGGCAGACAGCAGTCAGCAGAGAGCAGAGGGCGGATAGCATACAGCAGAAAGTAGAGGGCAGACAGCAGACAGAAGACAGCAGAGTGCAGACAGCACACAGCACAGGGCAGACAGCAGATAGCAGAGAGCAGACAGCAGAGGGCAGACAGCAGACAGCAGACAGCAGAGGGCATACAGCAGACAGAAGACAGCAGACGGCACACAGCAGAAACAAGAGGGCAGACAGCAGACAGCAGAGGGCAGACAGAAGAGGGCAGAAAGCAGACAGCAGAGGGCAGACAGCGGAGGGCCGATGGCAGACAGCATATAGCAGACAGCAGAGGGCTGAGACAGACAGCAGAGGCCAGAGGGCAGACAGCAGAGGTCAGAGGGCAGAGGGCAGGCAGCAGACAGCTGAAGGCACACAGCAGAGGCCAGGGGGCAGAGGCCAGGGAGCAGACGGCAAACAACAGACAGAAGAGGGCAGACAGCTGCGGGCAGACATCTGCGGGCAGACAGCAGACATCAAATGTCAGAGACCAGACAGCAGACAGCAGACAGCAGATAGCAGACAACAGGTATCAGAGGGCGGACAGCAGACAGCAGAGGGCAGACAGCAGACAGCATAGGGCAGACAGAAGACAACAGGCAGCAGAGGGCATACAGCAGACAGCAGACAGCTGAGGGCAGACAGCAAACAGCACACAGCAGACGGCAGACAGCAGATTGCAGGGGGCAGAGGGCAGAGGGCAGAGGGCAGAAGGCAGACAGCAGAAAGAAGAGGGCAGACAGCAGAGGGCAGTGGGCTGAAGGCAGAGGGCAGAGGGCAGACAGCAGACAGCAGAGGCAGACACCAGAGGGCAGACACCAGAAAGCAGAGAGCAGAGGGCAGACACAAGACAGCAGAGTGCAGACAGCAAAGGCCAGACAGCAGAGGGCAGACAGCAGAGGGATGAGGGCAGACAGCAGACAGCAGACAGCAGAGGGCAGACAGCAGACAGCAGAGGGATGACAGCAGAAAGCAGACGGCAGACAGCAGAGGGAAAACAGCAGACAGCAGACAGACGACAGCAGACAGCAGAAAGCATACAGGAGACAGCAGTGTGCAGAGTTCAGACAGCAGACAGCAGAGGGCAGACAGCAGAGGGGAGACAGCAGACAGCAGACAGCAGATGGCAGACAGCAGACAGCAGAGGGATGACAGCAGAAAGCAGACGGCAGACAGCAGAGGGAAAACAGCAGACAGCAGACAGACGACAGCAGACAGCAGAAAGGATACAGGAGACAGCAGTGTGCAGAGAGCAGACAGCAGACAGCAGAGGGCAGACAGCAGAGGGGAGACAGCAGACAGCAGACAGCAGATGGCAGACAGCAGACAGCAGAGGGCAGACAGCAGAAAGCAGACGGTAGACAGCAGAGGGAAAACAGCAGACAGCAGACAGACGACAGCAGACAGCAGAAAGCATACAGGAGACAGCAGTGTGCAGAGAGCAGACAGCTGACAGCAGACAGCAGAGGGCAGACAGCTGACAGCAGAGGGCAGACAGCAGAGGGCAGTCAGCAGACAGCAGAGGGCAGACAGCAGACAGCAGAGGGCAGACCGCAGACAGCAGAAACCAGACCGGAGAGGGATGAGAGCAGAGGGCAGAGGGCAGACAGCAGACAGCAGACAGCAGAGGGCAGACAGCAGACAGCAGTGGGCAGACAGCAGAAAGCAGAGGGCATACAGCAGACAGCAGACAGCAGAGGGCAGACAGCTGACAGCAGACACCAGAGGGCAGACAGAAGAGGGCAGAGAGCAGAGGGCAGGCAGCAGAGGGCAGAGGGCAGACTGCAGGCAGCAGAGGGACGAGGGCAGACAGCGGAGGGCAGAGGGCAGACAGCAGAGAGCAGAGTGCAGAGGGCAGACAGCAGACAGCATATAGCAGAGGGCAGACAGCAGACTGCAGTGGGCAGACAGCAGACAGCATAGGGCAGACAGCTGACAGCAGAGGGCAGACAACAGAGGGCAGTCTGCAGACAGCAGAGGGCAGACAGCAGACAGCAGAGGGCAGACAGCAGACAGCAGAGGGATGTGAGCTGAGGGCAGAGGGCAGACAGCAGACATCAGACAGCAGAGGGCAGACAGCAGAGAGCAGAGGGATGACAGCAGTGGGCAGACAGCAGAAGGCAGAGGGCAGAGGGCAGACAGCTGACAGCAGACACCAGAGGGCAGACATAAGAGGGCAGAGAGCAGAGGGCAAGCAGCAGAGGGCAGAGGGCAGACAGCAGACAGCAGAGGGCAGAGGGCAGACAGCAGAGGGCAGAGGGCAGACAGCAGAGAGCAGAGGGCAGAGGGCAGACAGCAGAGGGCAGTCAGCAGACAGCAGAGGGCAGACAACAGACAGCAGACAGCAGACAGCAGAGGGATGAGAGCAGAGGGCAGAGGGCAGACAGCAGACAGCAGAGTGCAGAGGGCAGACAGCACAGGGCAGTGGGCAGACAGCAGAGAGCAGAGGGCAGAGGGCAGACAGCAGAGAGCAGAGGTCAGACAGCAGACAGCAAATAGCAGAGGGCAGACGGCAGACAGAAGAGGGCAGACAGCAGACAGCAGACAGAAGATGGCAGACAAGAGACAACAGACAGGGCAGACAGCAGAGGAGAGACATGAGACAGGACAGACATCAGACAGGAGGCAGCAGAGGGCAGACAGCAGAGGGCAGACAGCAGAGGGCAGACAGCAGACAGCAGAGAGCAGACAGCAGACAGCAGAGGGCAGACAGAAGACAGCAGACAGCAGAGGGCAGACAGGAGACTGCAGAGGGCAGACAGCAGTCAGCAGAGGGCAGACAGCATACAGCAGACAGCTGAGGGTAGACAACAGACAGCAATGGGCAGACCTCAGACGGCAAACAGCAGACAGCGGAGGGCAGACAGCAGTCAGCAGACAGCAGAGGGCAGACAGCAAACAGCGGATGGCAAACATCAGACAGCAGAGGGCAGACAGCAGACAGCAGAGGCAGACTGCAGAGGGCAGACAGCAGACAGCAGATACCAGACAGCAAACTGCAGACGGGCAGACAGCAGACAGCATTCAGCAGAGGGTGGACAGCAGAAAACAGAGGGCAGACGGCAGACAGCAGAGTGCAGAGGGCAGACAGCAAAGGGCAGATGGCAGACAGCAGAGACTAGAGGGCAGACGTAGACAGCAGAGGGCAGACAGCAGACAGCAAAAGGCAGATAGCAGGCAGCGAATAGCAGACAGCAGACTGCAGAGGGCAGACAGCAGAGGGCAGACAGCAGACAGCAGAGGGCAGAAAAAAGACAGCAGAGGGCAGACAGCAGACGCCAGACAGCAGAGGGCAGGCATCAGAGATGTGAGGGCAGGGGGCAGATAGGAGTGGGCAGAGGGCAGACAGCAGACAGCAGACATCAGTGAGCAGAGTGCAGACAGCAGACAGCAGACAGCAGACAGCAGAGGGCAGACAGCAGAGTGCAGACAGCAGACAGAAGAGGGCAGACAGCAGACAGCATAGGACAGACAACAGACAGCCGGCAGCAGAGGGCACACAGCAGACAACAGACACCAGAGGGAAAACAGAAGAGGGCAGACAGCAGACAGCAGAGAGCAGAGGGCAGGCAGCAGAGGGCAGAGGGCAGACAGCAGACAGCGGAGGGCAGAGGGCAGACGGCGGAGGGCAGAGGGCAAACAGCAAAGAGCAGAGGGCAGAGGGCAGACAGCAGACAGCAGAGGGCAGACAGCAGAGGGCAGAAGGCAGACAGCAGAGAGCAGAGGGCAGAGGGAAGACAGCAGACAGCAGAGGGCAGATAGCAGAGGGCAGGGTGCAGAGGGCAGAGGGCAGAGGGCAGGCAGCAGTAAGCAGAGGCAGACAGCAGAGGACAGGGGGCAGAGGGCAGAGGGCAGAGGGCAGAGTGCAGACAGCAGACAGCAGAGGGCAGACAGCAGAGGGCAGACACCAGACAGCAGAGAGCAGAGATCAGACACAAAACAGCAGAGGGCAGACAGCATAGGCCAGACAGCAGAGGGGAGACAGCAGAGGGCTGACAGCAGGGGACAGACAGCAGAGGGCAGGGGGCAGACAGCAGACAGCAGACAGAAGAGGGCAGACAGCAGACAGCAGAGGGCAGACAGCAGACAGCAGAGGGCAGGCAGCAGGCAGCAGACAGCAGAGGGCAGACAGCAGAGGGCAGACAGTAGACAGCAGACAGCAGATGGCAGACAGCAGACAGCAGAGGGCAGACAGCAGAAAGCAGACGGCAGAGAGCAGAGGGAAAGAAGCAGACAGCAGACAGAGGACAACAGACAGCAGACAGCAGAGGGCATAAAGCAGACAGCAGTGGGCAGAGAGCAAACAGCAGACAGGAGACAGCAGACAGCAGAGGGCAGACAGCACACAGCAGAAGTCAGACAGCACACAGCAGACAGCAGAGGGCAGACAGCAGAGGGCAAACAGCAGCGGGCAGACAGCAGACAGCAGACAGCAAACGGCAGACAGCAGACAGCAGACAGCGGAGTGCAGACAGCAGACAGCAGAGGGCAGACAGTAGACAGCAGATAGCAGAGGGCAGACAGCAGAGGGCAGACAACAGACAGCAGAGGTCAGACAGCAGGGTGCAGACAGCTGAGGGAAGACAGCAGACAGCAGAGGGCAGACAGCAGACAGCAGACAGCAGAGGGCGGACAGAAGACAGCAGAGGACAGACAGCAGAGGGCAGACAGAAGACAGCAGAGGGCAGACAGCAGCGGGCAGAGGGCAGACAGGAGAAAGTAGAGGGCAGACAGCAGACAGCTGAGGGCAGACAGCAGACAGCAGACAGCAAAGAGGAGACAGCAGACAGCAGACAGCAGAGGGCAGAATGCAGAGGGCAGTCAGAAGACAGCAGACAGCATATAGCAGAGGACAGACAGCAGACAGCAGAATGCAGAGGGCAGACAGCAGAGGGCAGACTGCAGACAGCAGAGGGAAGTCAGCAGACAGCAGAGGGCAGACAGCAGACAGCAGAGGGGGACAGCTGACAACAGACTGCAAAGGCAGACAGCAGACAACAGAGGGCAGACAGAAGACAGCAGAGGACAGACAGCAGAGTCCAGACAGCAGACAGCAGAGGGCAGACAGCAGAAGGATGACAGCAGAGAGCGGTGTGCAGACAGCAGTCAGCATACGGCAGAGGGCAGACAGCAGACAGCAGAGGGCAGACAGCAGACAGCAGAGGGCAGACAGCAGAGGGCAGACAGGAGACAGCAAACGACAGACAGCAGAAAGCAGAGGGCAGACAGCAGTCAGCAGAGAGCAGAGGGCGGATAGCATACAGCAGAAAGTAGAGGGCAGACAGCAGACAGAAGACAGCAGAGTGCAGACAGCACACAGCACAGGGCAGACAGCAGATAGCAGAGAGCAGACAGCAGAGGGCAGACAGCAGACAGCAGACAGCAGAGGGCATACAGCAGACAGAAGACAGCAGACGGCACACAGCAGAAACAAGAGGGCAGACAGCAGACAGCAGAGGGCAGACAGAAGAGGGCAGAAAGCAGACAGCAGAGGGCAGACAGCGGAGGGCCGATGGCAGACAGCATATAGCAGACAGCAGAGGGCTGAGACAGACAGCAGAGGGCAGAGGGCAGACAGCAGAGGTCAGAGGGCAGAGGGCAGGCAGCAGACAGCTGAAGGCACACAGCAGAGGCCAGGGGGCAGAGGCCAGGGAGCAGACGGCAAACAACAGACAGAAGAGGGCAGACAGCTGCGGGCAGACATCTGCGGGCAGACAGCAGACATCAAATGTCAGAGACCAGACAGCAGACAGCAGACAGCAGATAGCAGACAACAGGTATCAGAGGGCGGACAGCAGACAGCAGAGGGCAGACAGCAGACAGCATAGGGCAGATAGAAGACAACAGGCAGCAGAGGGCATACAGCAGACAGCAGACAGCTGAGGGCAGACAGCAAACAGCACACAGCAGACGGCAGACAGCAGATTGCAGGGGGTAGAGGGCAGAGGGCAGAGGGCAGAAGGCAGACAGCAGAAAGAAGAGGGCAGACAGCAGAGGGCAGTGGGCTGAAGGCAGAGGGCAGAGGGCAGCCAGCAGACAGCAGAGGCAGACACCAGAGGGCAGACACCAGAAAGCAGAGAGCAGAGGGCAGACACAAGACAGCAGAGTGCAGACAGCAAAGGCCAGACAGCAGAGGGCAGACAGCAGAGGGATGAGGGCAGACAGCAGACAGCAGACAGCAGAGGGCAGACAGCAGACAGCAGAGGGATGACAGCAGAAAGCAGACGGCAGACAGCAGAGGGAAAACAGCAGACAGCAGACAGACGACAGCAGACAGCAGAAAGCATACAGGAGACAGCAGTGTGCAGAGTTCAGACAGCAGACAGCAGAGGGCAGACAGCAGAGGGGAGACAGCAGACAGCAGACAGCAGATGGCAGACAGCAGACAGCAGAGGGATGACAGCAGAAAGCAGACGGCAGACAGCAGAGGGAAAACAGCAGACAGCAGACAGACGACAGCAGACAGCAGAAAGCATACAGGAGACAGCAGTGTGCAGAGAGCAGACAGCAGACAGCAGAGGGCAGACAGCTGACAGCAGACACCAGAGGGCAGACAGCAGATAGCAGAGGGCAGACAGCAGACAGCAGATAGCCGAGGGCAGACAACAGTGGGCAGACAACAGACAGCAGAGGGCAGTCAGCAGACAGCAGAGTGCAGACAGCAGACAGCAGAGGGAAGACAGCAGACAGCAGAGGGCAGACAGCAGATGGCAGACAGCAGACAGCAGACAGCAGAGGGCAGACAGAAGACAGCATAGGACAGACAGCAGACAGCAGAGGCAGACTGCAGAGGGCAGACTGCAGAGGGCAGACAGCAGACAGCAGATTCCAGACAGCAAACAGCAGACAGCACACAGCAGACCGCAGAGGGTATACTGCAGACAGCTGAGGGCAGACAGCAGACATCAGACGGCAGATAGAAGAGGGCAGACGGCAGACAGCAGAGGGCAGACAGCAGAGGGCAGGGGGCAGAGAGCCGAGGGCAGAGGGCAGGCAGCAGACAGCAGAGGCCAGACAGCAGAGTGCAGACAACAGACAACAGAGGGCAGACACCATAGAGCAGAGGGCAGACAGCAGAGGGTAGGCAGCAGACAGCAGACTGCAGAAGGCAGACAGCGGGCAGCAGAGCGCAGAGAGCAGACAGCGGAGGGCAGACAGCAGTCAGCAGACAGCAGAGGGCAGACAGCAAACAGCGGATGGCAAACAGCAGACAGCAGAGGGCAGACAGCAGACAGCAGAGGCAGACTGCAGAGGGCAGACAGCAGACAGCAGATACCAGACAGCAAACTGCAGACGGGCAGACAGCAGACAGCATTCAGCAGAGGGCGGACAGCAGAAAACAGAGGGCAGACAGCACACAGCATACAGCAGAGGGTATACAGCAGACAGCAGAGGGCATACAGCAGACAGCAGACGGCAGATAGAAGCGGGCAGACGGCAGACAGCAGAGTGCAGAGGGCAGACAGCAAAGGGCAGGTGGCAGACAGCAGAGACTAGAGGGCAGGCGTAGACAGCAGAGGGCAGACAGCAAAAGGCAGATAGCAGGCAGCGAATAGCAGACAGCAGACTGCAGAGGGCAGACAGCAGAGGGCAGACAGCAGACAGCAGAGGGCATGGGGCTGAGGGCAGTGGGCAGAGGGCAGAAGGCAGACAGCAGACAGCGGAGGGCAGACAGCAGAGGGCAGACAGCAGAGGGCAGACAGCAGAGAGCAGAGGGCAGAAAAAAGACAGCAGAGGGCAGACAGCAGACGCCAGACAGCAGAGGGCAGGCATCAGAGGTGTGAGGGCAGGGGGCAGATAGGAGAGGGCAGAGGGCAGACAGCAGACAGCAGACATCAGTGAGCAGAGTGCAGACAGCAGACAGCAGACAGCAGACAGCAGAGGGCAGACAGCAGAGTGCAGACAGCAGACAGAAGAGGGCAGACAGCAGACAGCATAGGACAGACAACAGACAGCCGGCAGCAGAGGGCACACAGCAGACAACAGACACCAGAGGGAAAACAGAAGAGGGCAGACAGCAGACAGCAGAGAGCAGAGGGCAGGCAGCAGAGGGCAGAGGGCAGACAGCAGACAGCGGAGGGCAGAGGGAAGACGGCGGAGGGCAGAGGGCAAACAGCAAATAGCAGAGGGCAAAGGGCAGACAGCAGACAGCAGTGGGCAGACAGCAGAGGGAAGGGTGCAGAGGGCAGAGGGCAGAGGGCAGACAGCAGAAAGCAGAGGCAGACAGCAGAGGGCAGGGGGCAGACAGCAGAGGGCAGAGGGCAGACAGCAGAGAGCAGAGGGCAGAGGGAAGACAGCAGACAGCAGAGGGCAGATAGCAGAGGGCAGGGTGCAGAGGGCAGAGGGCAGAGGGCAGACAGCAGTAAGCAGAGGCAGACAGCAGAGGACAGGGGGCAGAGGGCAGAGGGCAGAGGGCAGAGGGCAGAGGGCAGACAGCAGACAGCAGAGGGCAGACAGCAGAGGGCAGACACCAGTCAGCAGAGTGCAGAGTTCAGACACAAAACAGCAGAGGGCAGACAGCATAGGCCAGACAGCAGAGGGGAGACAGCAGAGGGCTGACAGCAGGGGACAGACAGCAGAGGGCAGGGGGCAGACAGCAGACAGCAGACAGAAGAGGGCAGACAGCAGACAGCAGAGGGCAGACAGCAGACAGCAGAGGGCAGGCAGCAGGCAGCAGACAGCAGAGGGCAGCCAGCAGAGGGCAGACAGTAGACAGCAGACAGCAGATGGCAGACAGCAGACAGCAGAGGGCAGACAGCAGAAAGCAGACGGCAGAGAGCAGAGGGACAGAAGCAGACAGCAGACAGAGGACAACAGACAGCAGACAGCAGAGGGCATAAAGCAGACAGCAGTGGGCAGAGAGCAGACAGAAGACAGGAGACAGCAGACAGCAGAGGGCAGACAGCACACAGCAGAAGTCAGACAGCACACAGCAGACAGCAGAGGGCAGACAGCAGAGGGCAAACAGCAGCGGGCAGACAGCAGACAGCAGACAGCAAACGGCAGACAGCAGACAGCAGACAGCGGAGTGCAGACAGCAGACAACAGAGGGCAGACAGTAGACAGCAGATAGCAGAGGGCAGACAGCAGAGGGCAGACAACAGACAGCAGAGGTCAGGCAGCAGGGTGCAGACAGCTGAGGGAAGACAGCAGACAGCAGAGGGCAGACAGCAGACAGCAGAGGGCGGACAGAAGACAGCAGAGGACAGACAGCAGAGGGCAGACAGAAGACAGCAGAGGGCAGACAGCAGCGGGCAGAGGGCAGACAGGAGAAACTAGAGGGCAGACAGCAGACAGCTGAGGGCAGACAGCAGACAGCAGACAGCAAAGAGGAGACAGCAGACAGCAGAGGGCAGACAACAGACAGCAGAGGGCAGAATGCAGAGGGCAGTCAGAAGACAGCAGACAGCATATAGCAGAGGACAGACAGCAGACAGCAGAATGCAGAGGGCAGACAGCAGACAGCAGACAGCATATAGCATAGGGCAGACAGCAGAGGGCAGACTGCAGACAGCAGAGGGAAGTCAGCAGACAGCAGAGGGCAGACAGCAGACAGCAGAGGGGGACAGCTGACAACAGACTGCAAAGGCAGACAGCAGACAACAGAGGGCAGACAGAAGACAGCAGAGGACAGACAGCAGAGTCCAGACAGCAGACAGCAGAGGGCAGACAGCAGAAGGATGACAGCAGAGGGCAGACAGCAGACAGCAAACGGCAGACAGCAGAGAGCGGTGTGCAGACAGCAGTCAGCATACGGCAGAGGGCAGACAGCAGACAGCAGAGGGCAGACAGCAGACAGCAGAGGGCAGACAGCAGAGGGCAGACAGGAGACAGCAAACGACAGACAGCAGAAAGCAGAGGGCAGACAGCAGTCAGCAGATAGCAGAGGGCATACAGCAGACAGAAGACAGCAGACGGCACACAGCAGAAACAAGAGGGCAGACAGCAGACAGCAGGGGGCAGACAGAAGAGGGCAGAAAGCAGACAGCAGAGGGCAGACAGCGGAGGGCCGATGGCAGACAGCAAATAGCAGACAGCAGAGGGCTGAGACAGACAGCAGAGGGCAGAGGGCAGACAGCAGAGGTCAGAGGGCAGAGGGCAGGCAGCAGACAGCTGAAGGCACACAGCAGAGGCCAGGGGGCAGAGGCCAGAGAGCAGACGGCAAACAACAGACAGAAGAGGGCAGACAGCTGCGGGCAGACATCTGCGGGCAGACAGCAGACATCAAAGGTCAGAGACCAGACAGCAGACAGCAGACAGCAGATAGCAGACAACAGGTATCAGAGGGCAGACAGCAGACAGCAGAGGGCAGACAACAGACAGCATAGGGCAGACAGAAGACAACAGGCAGCAGAGGGCATACAGCAGACAGCAGACAGCTGAGGGCAGACAGCAAACAGCACACAGCAGACGGCAGACAGCAGATTGCATGGGGCAGAGGGCAGAGGGCAGAGGGCAGAAGGCAGACAGCAGAAAGAAGAGGGCAGACAGCAGAGGGCAGGGGGCTGAAGGCAGAGGGCAGAGGGCAGACAGCAGACAGCAGAGGCAGACACCAGAGGGCAGACACCAGAAAGCAGAGAGCAGAGGGCAGACACAAGACAGCAGACTGCAGACAGCAAAGGCCAGACAGCAGAGGGCAGACAGCAGAGGGATGAGGGCAGACAGCAGACAGCAGACAGCAGAGGGCAGACAGCAGACAGCAGAGGGATGACAGCAGAAAGCAGACGGCAGACAGCAGAGGGAAAACAGCAGACAGCAGACAGACGACAGCAGACAGCAGAAAGCATACAGGAGACAGCAGTGTGCAGAGAGCAGACAGCTGACAGCAGACAGCAGATGGCAGACAGCAGACAGCAGAGGGCAGACAACACACAGCAGACAGCAGAGGGCAGACAGCAGAGGGCAAACGGCAGTGGGCAGACAGCAGACAGCAAACGGCAGACAGCAGACAGCGGAGGGCAGTCAGCAGATAGCAGAGGGCAGACAGCAGACAGCAGATAGCCGAGGCAGACAACAGTGGGCAGACAACAGACAGCAGAGGGCAGTCAGCAGACAGCAGAGTGCAGACAGCAGACAGCAGAGGGAAGACAGCAGACAGCAGAGGGCAGACAGCAGATGGCAGACAGCAGACAGCAGACAGCAGAGGGCAGACAGAAGACAGCAGATTCCAGACAGCAAACAGCAGACAGCACACAGCAGACCGCAGAGGGTATACTGCAGACAGCTGAGGGCAGACAGCAGACAGCAGACGCAGATAGAAGAGGGCAGAAAGCAGACAGCAGAGGGCAGACAGCAGAGGGCAGGGGGCAGAGAGCCGAGGGCAGAGGGCAGGCAGCAGACTGCAGAGGCCAGACAGCAGAGTGCAGACAACAGACAACAGAGGGCAGACACCATAGAGCAGAGGGCAGACAGCAGAGGGTAGGCAGCAGACAGCAGACTGCAGAAGGCAGACAGCGGGCAGCAGAGCGCAGAGAGCAGACAGCGGAGGGCAGACAGCAGTCAGCAGACAGCAGAGGGCAGACAGCAAACAGCGGATGGCAAACAGCAGACAGCAGAGGGCAGACAGCAGACAGCAGAGGCAGACTGCAGAGGGCAGACAGCAGACAGCAGATACCAGACAGCAAACTGCAGACGGGCAGACAGCAGACAGCATTCAGCAGAGGGCGGACAGCAGAAAACAGAGGGCAGACAGCACACAGCATACAGCAGAGGGTATACAGCAGACAGCAGAGGGCATACAGCAGACAGCAGACGGCAGATAGGAGCGGGCAGACGGCAGACAGCAGCGTGCAGAGGGCAGACAGCAAAGGGCAGATGGCAGACAGCAGAGACTAGAGGGCAGGCGTAGACAGCAGAGGGCAGACAGCAGACAGCAAAAGGCAGATAGCAGGCAGCGAATAGCAGACAGCAGACTGCAGAGGGCAGACAGCAGAGGGCAGACAGCAGACAGCAGAGGGCATGGGGCTGAGGGCAGTGGGCAGAGGACAGAAGGCAGACAGCAGACAGCGGAGGGCAGACAGCAGAGGGCAGACAGCAGAGGGCAGACAGCAGAGAGCAGAGGGCAGAAAAAAGACAGCAGAGGGCAGACAGCAGACGCCAGACAGCAGTGGGCAGGCATCAGAGGTGTGAGGGCAGGGGGCAGATAGGAGAGGGCAGAGGGCAGACAGCAGACAGCAGACATCAGTGAGCAGAGTGCAGACAGCAGACAGCAGACAGCTGACAGCAGAGGGCAGACAGCAGAGTGCAGACAGCAGACAGAAGAGGGCAGACAGCAGACAGCATAGGACAGACAACAGACAGCCGGCAGCAGAGGGCACACAGCAGACAACAGACACCAGAGGGAAAACAGAAGAGGGCAGACAGCAGACAGCAGAGAGCAGAGGGCAGGCAGCAGAGGGCAGAGGGCAGACAGCAGACAGCGGAGGGCAGAGGGAAGACGGCGGAGGGCAGAGGGCAAACAGCAAATAGCAGAGGGCAGAGGGCAGACAGCAGACAGCAGTGGGCAGACAGCAGAGGGAAGGGTGCAGAGGGCAGAGGGCAGACAGCTGAAAGCAGAGGGCAGGCAGCAGAGGGCAGGGGGCAGACAGCAGAGGGCAGAGGGCAGACAGCAGAGGGCAGAGGGCAGACAGCAGAGAGCAGAGGGCAGAGGGAAGACAGCAGACAGCAGAGGGCAGATAGCAGAGGGCAGGGTGCAGAGGGCAGAGGGCAGAGGGCAGACAGCAGTAAGCAGAGGCAGACAGCAGAGGACAGAAGGCAGAGGGCAGAGGGCAGAGGGCAGAGGGCAGAGGGCAGACAGCAGACAGCAGAGGGCAGACAGCAGAGGGCAGACACCAGACAGCAGAGAGCAGAGTTCAGACACAAAACAGCAGAGGGCAGACAGCATAGGCCAGACAGCAGAGGGGAGACAGCAGAGGGCTGGCAGCAGGGGACAGACAGCAGAGGGCAGGGGGCAGACAGCAGACAGCAGACAGAAGAGGGCAGACAGCAGACAGCAGAGGGCAGACAGCAGACAGCAGAGGGCAGGCAGCAGGCAGCAGACAGCAGAGGGCAGACAGCAGAGGGCAGACAGTAGACAGCAGACAGCAGATGGCAGACAGCAGACAGCAGAAGGCAGACAGCAGAAAGCAGACGGCAGAGAGCAGAGGGAAAGAAGCAGACAGCAGACAGAGGACAACAGACAGCAGACAGCAGAGGGCATAAAGCAGACAGCAGTGGGCAGAGAGCAGACAGAAGACAGGAGACAGCAGACAGCAGAGGGCAGACAGCACACAGCAGAGGTCAGACAGCACACAGCAGACAGCAGAGGGCAGACAGCAGAGGGCAAACAGCAGCGGGCAGACAGCAGACAGCAGACAGCAAACGGCAGACAGCAGACAGCAGACAGCGGAGTGCAGACAGCAGACAGCAGAGGGCAGACAGTAGACAGCAGATAGCAGAGGGCAGACAGCAGAGGGCAGACAACAGACAGCAGAGGTCAGACAGCAGGGTGCAGACAGCTGAGGGAAGACAGCAGACAGCAGAGGGCAGACAGCAGACAGCAGACAGCAGAGGGCGGACAGAAGACAGCAGAGGACAGACAGCAGAGGGCAGACAGAAGACAGCAGAGGGCAGACAGCAGCGGGCAGAGGGCAGACAGGAGAAAGTAGAGGGCAGACAGCAGACAGCTGAGGGCAGACAGCAGACAGCAAAGAGGAGACAGCAGACAGCAGACAGCAGAGGGCAGACAACAGACAGCAGAGGGCAGAATGCAGAGGGCAGTCAGAAGACAGCAGACAGCATATAGCAGAGGACAGACAGCAGACAGCAGAATGCAGAGGGCAGACAGCAGACAGCAGACAGCATATAGCATAGGGCAGACAGCAGAGGGAAGTCAGCAGACAGCAGAGGGCAGACAGAAGACAGCGTAGTTGAGACAGCAGAGGGCGGAGTGCAGACAGCAGAAAGCAGAGGGCAGACAGCAGACAGCAGACTGCAGAGGGCAGACAGCAGACAGCAGACAACAGACAGCTGAGGGCAGACAGCAGAGGGATGACAGCAGGGGGCAGACTGCAGACAGCAAACGGCAGAGAGCAGACAGCAGACAGCGGTGTGCAGACAGCAGTCAGCAGACAGCAGAGGGCAGACAGCAGACATCAAAGGGCAGACAGCAGACAGCGGAGGGCAGACAGCAGTCAGCAGACAGCAGAGGGCAGATAGCAGACAGTAGGCAGCAGAGGGCAGACAGCAGACAGCAGACAGCTGAGGGCAGACAGCACACAGCAGAAGGCCGACAGTATATAGTAGACAGCAGACAGCAGAGGGAAGACAGCGGAGAGCGGACAGCAGAGGGCAGACAGCCGTCAGCAGAGGGCAGACAGCAGACAGCAGACAGCAGACAGAAGACAGCAGGGGGCAGACAGCAGAAAGAAGAGGGCAGACAGCAGACAGCAGAGGGCAGACAGCAGAGGGCAGATGGCAGAGGGCAGACAACAGACAGCAGACACCAGAGGGCAGACAGCTGACAGCAGAATGCAGAGGGCAGACAGCAGATAGCATTGGGCAGACTGCAGAGGACTGGCAGCAGACAGCAGAGGGCAGTCAGCAGACAGCAGAGGGCAGACAGCAGACAGCTGAGGGGAGACAGCAGACAGAAGACTGCAAAGGGCAGACAGCAGACAACAGAGGGCTGACAGAAGACAGCAGAGGACAGACAGCAGAGTGCAGACAGCAGACAGCAGAGGGCAGACAGCAGAGGGATGTCAGCAGAGGGCAGACAGCAGACAGCAGAGGGCAGACAGCAGACAGCAGAGGGCTGTTGTTGTTGTTGTTGTTGTTGTTGTTGTTTTTTGGAGGTTTAAGGGGGATAAAACTACAATGGTCATCAGTCCCCCATTCCATCACAAAATGTCAAAAATAGAAGCATGGACGTCAAATGAATGCGCCCAGAGATTAGGTTTGCGAAGTGGGATGGAAGTCTTACTGGGTCTATAAAACATCAACAAAACGGAGAAGAAACTAAAAGGAAAGAGGACGAACACACAAAGACTCCTTACTACAAAGAGGCTGAAGGCAGTGGTTGACCGACCATAGGAATAAAAAAGGAAACGTCAACCACTCGGCAGTGCAAGGAAAAGACCAGTCATAGAGACCGATAAAAACCTCCTGCTCGAATAAAACTTAAAACGGAATCTGCTGCTGAAGCATCGTCACGTAAAACATCTGATAAAACGCCAGGAATGTTAAAACGACGCCGCAATGCGGCTAAAAACGGGCAGTCCACTAGGTTGTGGACTATTGTTAAGTGGGAGCCACAACGACACTGGGGCGGGGCCTCACCACGAAGGAGATGTCCGTGGGTGAGCCACGAATGCCTAATACGGAGTCTACACAGCACCACAGAGTCCCGGCGAGAGGCCAGCACGGAAGAACGCCATGCGGTGGTGGTCTCCTTGACTACCCGAAGCTTGTTGTGTGTGCCCAGGCTATGCCACTCGGCATCCCAACGCTGATGTACGCGGTGGCGCAACAGCGAACGGAGATCAGACGCCAGGAGGCCAATGTCCAAAATGGACGCACTGACTGCCTGCCTGGCAAGTCTGTCAACACGTTCATTGCCCGGGATGCCGACGTGACCCGGGGATCAGACGAACACCACTGATCGCCCGGACTCTCCAATGGCACAAAGCGTCTCCTGAATGGCCAACACCAGAGGAGACCGCGGGTAACAGTGCTCCAGAGCTCGGAGGCTGCTCAGAGAGTACTGCAAACAACAAAAGACTCGCCTGAGCAGGACTGGATATGCATGAGAGCTCTGTGAATGGCCACCAGCTCTGCAGTGTAAACACTGCAGCCATTCGGCAGAGAGTGCTGTTCCACATGGTCACCATGAGTATAGGCATATCCCACACAGCCATCAACCATTGAACCATCTGTGTAGCTCAGGTCATAACCACAGAACTCTGCTATGACAGCAGAGAACTGACGGCGGAGCATCTCCAGTGGAACTGAGTCTTTGGGCCCCTGGGCCAAGTCCAGCCGAGTAGACGGCCTTGGCAAACACCACGGAGGTGTACGGGCACGGACCCGATAGGAAGTTGGAAGGGGAGAAGACTCAAGCTCCTGCAGGAGGGACTGAACCCGATAGGCAATAGTATGACCTGATCTGGGGCGTTGCTGATGGGGACGGACTACCACATCAGGAAAGAGGAGACGATGGTTTGAGTGGCCTGGGGAGCAATGTACATGGGCTGCGTAAGCCGCAAGTAGGTGTTGGCGGCGGACCCCAAGGGTGGAACCCCAGCCTCCACTAGTAAGCTGTTCACTGGACTGGTGCGGAAGGCACCCATCGCGATGTGAACCCCACAGTTGTGAATGGGGTCCAGTAGGTGCAGTGCCGAAGGTGCTGCAGACCCATAGGCATTGCACCCAAAATCGAGACGGGACTGCACCAGCGCTGTGTAAAGCCGCAACAGTGTCGAGCGGTCGGCACCCCAGGTCGTATGACCCAAGTGTCTAAGAAGGTTGAGATGGCGCCAGCACTTCTGTTTCAGCTGACGAATGTGGGGGAGCCACGTCAGCTGGGCATCAAAGACCAGTCCTAAAAAACGGTGAGTGTCCACTACCGTAAGTGGTTCGTCATTCAGATAAAGTTCAGGGTGCGGGTGGACGGTCCGACGCCGGCAGAAGTGCATCACTCTGGTCTTGGAGGCAGAAAACTGTAAGCCGTGGGTAAGCGCCCAGTTCTGCACCTTCCGAATAGCACCTTGCAACCTGCGCTCGGCAACTTGGGTGCTGCAGGAACTAAAGGAGAGACAAAAGTCGTCAGCATAAAGAGAGGGGGACACCGACGACCCAACCGCTGTGGCTAAACCGTTGATGGCGATTAAAAATAAGGGAACGCTTAAAACGGAACCCTGAGGAACCCCATTTTCCTGGATATGAGAGGAGCTCAGAGAAGCACCAATTTGAACACGAAAGGTACGGACGGCTAAAAAATTCTGAATAAAAATCGGTAGGGAGCCCTGGAGGCCCCAGTCATATAAAGTGTTTAGGATGTGTCGTCGCCAGGTGGTATCGTATGCTTTGTGCATATCGAAGAAGACTGCAACAAGGTGTTGGCGCCGGGAAAAGGCTGTGCGGATTGCAGACTCGAGGTACACCAGATTATCGGTGGTAGATCGACCCTGGCGAAAACCGCCCTGGCATGGAGCCAATAATCCCCGAGTCTCAAGAATCCAACACAACCGCCGACTGACCATCCGCTCCAACAGTTTGCATGGCACGTTAGTCAGGTTAATGGGCCGATAGCTATCCAAGGAAAGAGGATGTTTGTCGGGCTTAAGCACTGGGATGATGATACTCTCCCGCCACTGTGACGGGAAAACACCATCACACCAAATGCGGTTATAGACCGCAAGGAGGTTACGCCGACTATTGGCTGAGAGATGTTTCAGCATTTGACTATGGATGCTATCAGGCCCTGGCGCCGTGTCTGGACATTGTTGAAGAGCACTGAGGAGCTCCCACTCAGTAAAGGGAGTGTTGTAAGATTCAGTGCGGCGGGTACGAAAGGAGAGGTGCTGGCGTTCCACCCTCTCCTTCAATGTACGGAAGGCCAGTGGATAGTTTGCAGAGGCAAAGGCGCGGGCATAATGCTCGGCAAACATCTCTGCAAGAGTGGCCGGGTCCATACAAACGACTCCATTTGAGGAGATCCCAGGGATTCCCACTGGTGTCTGTAATCCCCGTAGCCGCCTGATCTTACTCCAGACCTGCGAGGCTAAGGTGCCCGTCCCAATAGTGGAAACGTATCTCTCCCAGCACTCCCGTTTCCGTCTTCTTATTAACTGGCGAGCACGAGCGCGAAGCCGTTTAAAATCAATGAGATGCTCCTGAGAGGGGTGACGCTTATAGCGCTGCAAAGCCCGCCTACGATCTCTAATAGCTGCAGCTATTTCCGGCGACCACCACGGCACTGCCCTACGCCGTGGGCGCCCCGAGGAACGAGGAATAGTAGCTTCTGCAGCAGACAATATGGACTGCGTGGCGCTCTCAACCCCCGCATCGATGGTATCGAGTGGGGGAGGGCCAACGATGGCAGCAGAGGTGTAGCCTTCCCAGTGAGCCCTATGAAGATCCCACCGAGGAGAGCGTGCTGGGGACTGACGTTGTGGGAGTGACAAAAAGATCGGAAAATGGTCACTGCCGCACAAGTCATCATGGACACTCCAATGGATGGATGGCGGAAGGCTGTGGCTGCATATCGACAGATCAATGTGCCGTGTGCCACACTGAAATGTGTGGGGGCACCTGTATTCAAGAGGCAGAGGTCGAGCTGAGAAAGCAGGTCCTCGACAACTCTGCCACGACCAGAGATCGTAGAACCACCCCACAGGGGATTGTGGGCATTAAAGTCCCCCAATAGCAAAAACGGTGGCGGGAGTTGTGAGATAAGTGCAGCCAAGACAGCCATTGAGACATAGCCATCAGGAGGGAGGTAGAGACTGCAGACAGTAATCTCTTGTGTTGTCCTTACCCTAACGGCCACCGCTTCCAACGGTGTCTGAAGGGGCACAGGTTCACTATATACAGAGGTAAGGACATACACACACACTCCACCTGACACCCTGTTATACTGGCTACGATTGCAGAAGTATCCCCTATAGCCCCGAAGAGCAGGGGTCTGCATTGCCGGAAACCAGTTTTCCTGCAGGGCAATGCAGAGAGCAGGTGTAACGCTCAGAAGTTGTCGTAGCTCAGCCAGGTGGGTGAAAAAGCCGCCGCAGTTCCATTGGAGGATAGTGTCCAACAGCTGGGAAGGCATAAATGAAAGGAGGTTATGTATTACACCTCAGCAGCTTTTGCATCCACCAGTAGCGATGCATCAGCGTCTAAATCCATCGAGTCCGATGCGTCCAAGAGCGCAAGGTCCTCGGGGGATGCAAGTATCTCCACCTCGTCCTCAGAGGCAGAGGCGGAGGGAGCTGGTGGCACTGTGGCCACCGGGGTTTCTTTAGCTTTGTCTTTGCTCTTTTTTGTCCTAACCCTCTTATCCCTCGGGGGCTTCGCCGGAAGGAGGGGCTTTGCAGACTCAGCCTCCATCTCAGTGACAGAGGGAGAGCCCGACGCCCTGCGGCCAGCAGCCGGCGGCGGTGCCTGCTTCTGGCTTGTACCGGCATCGGCACTGGTGGAAGCCACAGAAGGGAGCGTCCCTAGGGACCCCTTCTGGATGAGGGCAGCCAGAGAAGGTTGACGCTTCTCCGGCGGAGGGTTGGAGGCTGCTCCCGAAGCAATTGCCTTGGGAGCAGGAGGAGGGATGGGGCCCCCGACCACTGTGGGGGCAGGTTTGAGTTGACGGCCCTGACGGCCGTTGGAGAAAGAAACACTATTTTCTGCTGCAGTCACGAAGGTGGATGGCGACGATGTCACTGCTGCAAAAGATGCGGTCATGGCGATGGGATGAAGTCGCTCATACTTCTTCCGAGCCTCAGAATAAGAAAGCCGGTCCAAGGTCTTCAGTTCCATTATCTTCCTTTCCTTGCGGAAGACGGTGCAATCCGACGAACAAGGAGGATGATTTAAACCACAGTTAACGCAGACTGGAGGCGGTGTACACGGAGCGTCCGGGTGTGCTGGACGTCCACAGTGCATGTGGCGGTGGACGCACATCTGGAGGACATGTGGCCGAATTTCCAGCATTTAAAACACCTCATAGGGGGAGGAATATAAGGTTTTACGTCGCACCGGTACACCATCACCTTGACCTTCTCAGGCAGGGTATCGCCTTCGAAGGCCAAGATAAAAGCACCGGTGGCAACCTTGCGATCCTTTGGTCCCCTATGGATACGCCGGATAAAGTGGACACCTCGGCGCTCTAAGTTGGCGCGTAACTCGTCATCGGATTGTAACAGCAGGTGTTTATGAAAAACGATACCTTGGACCATATTGAGCGATTATGTGGTGTAATGCTCACAGGGACATCACCCAGCTAGTCGCAGGCAAGTAACGCCCGCGACTGGGCTGGAAATGCTGCTTCTATGAGCACTGCGCCGCTTTGCATCTATGACAGGACAGAAACTTCGCCGAAATTATCCTCAAGATTTTCCACAAAGAAAAGAGGTTTGGTAGATGTAAAGGACTCACCATCTGTGCGGCTACATACTAGACATTTTGGAGAAGGTGGCTCATTTGCAGATATTGCCCGACGTTCCTCCCACGGTGTGGCTAGGGAAGGGAACGAACGAGGATCATAGCAAGCAGCATTAAAATCACCTCTACCTCGCTTAGAGACGCCGTTTTCGCGAGGGCAGGGGGCAGAGGGCAGAGAGCAGAGGGCAAACAACCGACAGAAGAGGGCAGACAGCTGTGGGCAGACATCAGACAGCAGAGGGCAGACAGCAGACAGCAGATGGCAGCAGCAGACAGCAGAGGGCAGACAGCAAAAAGTAGACGGCAGACAGCAGAGGGAAAACAGCAGACAGCAGACAGCAGACAGAAGACAGCAGACAGCAGAGGGCATACAGCAGACAGCAGTGGGCAGAGAGCAGACAGCTGACAGCAGACAGCAGATCCCAGAGGGCAGACAGCAGAGGGCAGTCAACAGACAGCAGAGGGCAGGGTGCAGACAGCAGACAGCAGAGGGCAGTCAGCAGACAGCTGAGTGCAGACAGCGAACAGCAGAGGGAAGACAGCAGACAGCAGAGGGCAGACAGCAGAGGGCAGACAGCAGACAGCAGAGGGCAGACAGAAGACAGCAGAGGGCAGACAGCAGAAAGCAGAGGGCAGACAGCAGACAGCTGAGGGCAGACAGTACACAGCTGCCAGGAGAGGGCAGACAGCAGACAGCAGAGGGCAGACAGCAGACAGCAAAGGGCAGACAGCAGACGGAAAACAGCAGACAGCGGAGGGCAGACAGCAGCAAGCAGACAGCAGAGGGCACACAGCAGAGGGCAGACAACAGACAGCAGAGGGCAGTCAGCAGACAGCAGAGGGCAGACAGAAGACAGCAGACTGCAGAGGGCAGACAGCAGAAGGCCGAGGGCAGACAGCACACAGCAGACGGCAGAGGGTATACAGCAGACAGGAGAGGGAAGACAGCAGACAGCAGACGGCAGATAGAAGAGAGCAGACGGCAGACAGCAGAGAAAAGAGGGCAGACAGCAGAGGGCAGATGGCAGACAGCAGAGAGTAGAGGGCAGAGGTAGACAGCAGAGGGAAGAGGGCAGACAGTCGAGGGCAGACAGCAGAGGGCAGGTACAGAGGGCAGACAGCAGACAGCAGAAAGCAGATACCAGAGGGCAGACAGCAGAGGGCAGTCAACAGACAGCAGAGGGCAGGGTGCAGAGAGCAGAGGGCAGAGGGCAGGCAGCAGACAGTAGAGGGCAGACAGCAGAGGGCAGACAGCAGACAGCAGAGGCCAGACAGCAGAGTGCAGACAGCAGACAACAGAGGGCAGACAGCATAGAGCAGAGGGCAGACAGCAGAGGGCAGGCAGCAGACAGCAGAAGGCAGACAGCGGGCAGCAGAGGTCAGAGAGCAGACAGCAGAGGGCAGACAGCAGACAGCAGAGGGCAGACAGCAGGCAGCGGATAGCAGAGGGCAGACAGCAAAGGGCACACAGCAGAGGGCAGACAGCAGACAGCAGACAGCAAATAGCAGAGGGCAGACAGCCAAGGGCAAACAGCAGAGGGCAGAGGGCAGTCAGCAGACAGCAGAGGGCACACAGCAGACAGCAGAGGGGAGTCAGCTGACAGCAGACTGCACAGGGCAGACAGCAGACAACAGAGGGCAGACAGAAGACAGAAGAGGACAGTCAGCATAGTGCAGACAGCTGAGAGCAGAGGGCAGAGAGCAGAGGGATGACAGCAGAGGGCAGACAGCAGACAGCAGAGGGCAGACAGCAGACAGCAGATTGCAGCCAGCAGAGGGCAGATGGGACACAGCAGACAGCAGAGCGCAGAAGCTGACAGCAGAGGGCAGAGGGCAGAGGGCAGACAGCAGAGGTCAGAGGGCAGAGGGCAGGCAGCAGAAAGCTGAGGGCACACAGCAGAGGGCAGGGAGAACAGGGCAGAGAGTAGAGGGCAAACAACAGACAGAAGAGGGCAGACAGCTGCGGGCAGACAGCTGCGGGCAGACAGCAGACAACAGATTGCAGAGGGCAGACAGCAGACAGCAGAGGGCAGACAGAAGACAGCAGAGGCCAGAACGCAGAAGGCAGACAGCAGAGAGCAGAGGCCAGACAGCATTGAGCCGAGGGCAGAGGGCAGACAACAGAGGGCTGACAGCAGACAGCAGAATGAAGAAAACACAGGGCAAACAGCAGACAGCAGAGGGCAGACAGCAGACATCAGGGGGCAGAGAGCAGACAGCAGATAGCAGACAACAGACATCAGAGGGCAGACAGCAGACAGCAGAGGTCAGAAAGCAGACTGCATAGGGCAGACAGCATTAAAAGGCAGCAGATGGCATACAGCAGACAGCAGACAGCAGAGGGCAGACAGCAGACAGCACACAGCAGAGGGCAGACAGCAGAGGGCAGGGGGCAGAGGGCAGAGAGCAGAGGGCAGACAGCAGAAAGCAGAGGGCAGACAGCAGAGGCAGACAGCTGACAGCAGAGAGCAGAGGGCAGACAACGGAGGGAAGAGGGCAGACATCAGAGGGCAGACAGCAGAGGGCAGACAGCAGACAGCAGAGGGCAGACAGCAGAGGGCAGGGGGCAGAGGGCAGAGGGCAGAGGGCAGACAGCAGTCAGCAGAGGGCAGACAGCAGAGGGCAGACACCAGACAGCAGAGAGCATAGGGCAGACACAAGACAGCAGAGAGCAGACAGCAGAGGCCAGACCGCTGAAGGCAGACAGCAGAGGGCTGAGGGAAGGCAGCAGACATCAGAGGGCAAAGAGCAGACAGCAGAGGGCAGACAGCAGACAGCAGAGGGCAGACAGCAGACAGCAGACAGCAGAGGGCAGACAGCAGAGGGCAGACAGCAGACAGCAGATGGCAGACAGCAGACAGCAGAGGGCAGACAGCAGAAAGCATACGGCAGACAGCAGAGGGAATACAGCAGACAGCAGACAACAGAGAGCAGACAGAAGACAGCAGACAGCAGAGGGCATACAGCTGACAGCAGTGGCAAGAGAGCAGACAGCTGACAGCAGACAGCAGACAGCAGACAGCAGACAGCAGACAGCAGACAGCAGAAGGCAGACAGTAGAGTGCAGAGGGCGGACTGCACACAGAAGACAGCAAAGGGGAGACAGCAGAGGGCAAACAGCAGCGGACAGACAGCAGACAGCAAACGGCAGACAGCAGACAGCGGAGGGCAGACAGCAGACAGCAGATGGCAGACAGCAGACAGCAGATAGCAGAGGGCAGACAGCACACAGCAGAGGGCAGACAGCAGAGGGCAGGCAGCAGACAGCAGACAGCAGAGGGCAGACAGAAGACAGCAGAGGACAGACAGCAGAGGGCAGACAGCAGATAGCAGAGGGCAGACAGCAGAGGGCAGACAACAGACAGCAGTCACCAGAGGGCAGACAGCAGACAGCAGAATGCAGAGGGCAGACAGCAGACAGCAGACAGCATTTAGCAGCGGGCAGACAGCAGAGGGCAGACAGCAGACAGCAGAGGGTAGTCAGCAGTCAGCAGAGGGCAGACAGCAGGCAGCAGAGGGGAGACAGCTGACAGCAGACTGCAAAGAGCAGACAGCAGACAACAGAGGGCAGACAGATGACAGCAGAGGACAGACAGCAGAGTGCAGACAGCAGACAGCAAAGGGCAGTCAGCAGAGGGATGACATCAGAGGGCAGACAGCAGACAGCAAACGACAGACAGCAGACAGCAGACAGCAGACAGCAGACAGCAGAGGGCAGACAGCAGACAGCAGAGGGCAGACAGCAGACAGCAGAGGGCAGACAGCAGACAGCAGACAGCAGAGGGCAGACAGCAGAGGGCAGACAGGAGACAGCAAACGCAGACAACAGACAGCAGAAAGCGGAGGGCAGATAGCAGTCTGCAGACAGCAGAGGGCAGACAGCAGACAGCAGAGGGCAGACAGCACACAGCAGTGGGCAGAAAGCAGATAGCAGAAAGCAGACAGCAGAGGGCAGACAGCAAAAATCAGACAGCAGAGGGCATACCGCAGAAAGAAGACAGCAGAGGGCAGACAGCAGAAAGAAGAGGGCAGACAGCAGACAGCAGAGGGCAGACAGAAGAGGGCAGACAGCAGACAGCAGAGGTCAGACAGCAGAGGGCAGATGGCATACGGCAGACAGCAGATCGCAGAGTCAGACAGCAGAGGGCAGAGTGCAGACAGCAGAGGTCAGAGGGGTGAGGGCAGGCAGCAGACAGCTGAGGGCACACAGCAGAGGGCAGGGGGCAGAGGGCAGGGAGCAGAGGGGAAACAACAGACAGAAGAGGGCAGACAGCTGCGGGCAGACATCTGCGGGCAGATAGCAGACAACAGATTGCATAGGGCAGACAGCAGAGGGCAGACAGAAGACAGCAGAGGCCAGAAAGCAGAGGGCAGACAGCAGAGAAAAGAGGCCAGATAACATTGAGCCGAGGGCAGAGGGCAGACAGCAGAGGGCCGACAGCAGACAGCAGAATGAAGAAAGCAGAGGGCAGACAGCAGACAGCAGAGAGCAGACAGGAGACAGCAGAGGGCAGACAGCAGACAGCAGACAGCAAAGGGAAGACAGCAGACAGCAGATAGCAGGGGGCAGACAGCAGACAGCAGACAGAAGAGGGCAGACAGCAGACAGCAGATGTTAGATAGCAGACAGCAGAGGGCAGACAGCAGAGGGCAGACAGGAGACAACAAACGGCAGACAGGAGACAGCAGACAGCGGAGTGCAGACAGCAGTCAGCAGACAGCAGAGGGCAGATAGCAGACAGCAGACAGCAGAGGGCAGACAGCAGACAGCAGACAGCAAAGGGCAGACAGCACACAGCAGAGGACAGACAGCAGTTAGCAGACAGCAAACATCAGAGGGCAGACAGCAGACAGCAGAAGGCAGACAGCAGAGGGCAGATGGCAGACCGAAGACAGCAGAGGGCAGAGACAGACAGCAGAGGGCAGAGGGCAGACAGCAGAGGTCAGAGGAAAGAGGGCAGGTAGCAGACAGCTGAGGGCACGCAGCAGAGGGCAGGGGGCAGAGGGCAGAGAGCAGAGGGCAAACAACAGACAGAAGTGGGTGACAGCTGCGGGCAGACAGCTGCGGGCAGACAGCAGAAAACAGATTGCAGAAGGAGACAGCAGACAGCAGTGGGCAGAAAGAAGACAGCAGAGGCCAGAATGCAGAGGGCAGACAGCAGAGAGCAGAGGCCAGACAGCATTGAGCCAAGGGCAGAGGGCAGACAGCAGAGGGCCGACCGCAGGCAGCAGAATGAAGAAAGCAGAGGGCAGACAGTAGACAGCAGAGGGCAGACAGCAGACATCAGAGGGAAGAAAGCAGACAGCAGACAGCAGACAGCAGATAGCAGATAACAGACATCAGAGGGCAGACAGCAGACTGCAGAGGGCAGACAGCAGACAGCATAGGGCAGACAGCAGACAGCAGGCAGCAGAGGGCAGACAACAGACGGCAGAGGGCAGTCAGCAGACAGCAGAGTGCAGACAGCAGACAGCAGAGGGCAGAAAGCAGACAGCAGACAGCAGGGGGCAGACATCAGAGGGCAGACAGCAGACAGCAGAGGGTAGTCAGCAGTCAGCAGAGGGCAGACAGCAGGCAGCAGAGGGGAGACAGCTGACAGCAGACTGCAAAGAGCAGACAGCAGACAACAGAGGGCAGACAGATGACAGCAGAGGACAGACAGCAGAGTGCAGACAGCAGACAGCAAAGGGCAGTCAGCAGAGGGATGACATCAGAGGGCAGACAGCAGACAGCAAACGACAGACAGCAGACAGCAGACAGCAGACAGCAGACAGCAGAGGGCAGACAGCAGACAGCAGAGGGCAGACAGCAGACAGCAGAGGGCAGACAGCAGACAGCAGACAGCAGAGGGCAGACAGCAGAGGGCAGACAGGAGACAGCAAACGCAGACAACAGACAGCAGAAAGCGGAGGGCAGATAGCAGTCTGCAGACAGCAGAGGGCAGACAGCAGACAGCAGAGGGCAGACAGCACACAGCAGTGGGCAGAAAGCAGATAGCAGAAAGCAGACAGCAGAGGGCAGACAGCAAAAATCAGACAGCAGAGGGCATACCGCAGAAAGAAGACAGCAGAGGGCAGACAGCAGAAAGAAGAGGGCAGACAGCAGACAGCAGAGGGCAGACAGAAGAGGGCAGACAGCAGACAGCAGAGGTCAGACAGCAGAGGGCAGATGGCATACGGCAGACAGCAGATCGCAGAGTCAGACAGCAGAGGGCAGAGTGCAGACAGCAGAGGTCAGAGGGGTGAGGGCAGGCAGCAGACAGCTGAGGGCACACAGCAGAGGGCAGGGGGCAGAGGGCAGGGAGCAGAGGGGAAACAACAGACAGAAGAGGGCAGACAGCTGCGGGCAGACATCTGCGGGCAGATAGCAGACAACAGATTGCATAGGGCAGACAGCAGAGGGCAGACAGAAGACAGCAGAGGCCAGAAAGCAGAGGGCAGACAGCAGAGAAAAGAGGCCAGATAACATTGAGCCGAGGGCAGAGGGCAGACAGCAGAGGGCCGACAGCAGACAGCAGAATGAAGAAAGCAGAGGGCAGACAGCAGACAGCAGAGAGCAGACAGGAGACAGCAGAGGGCAGACAGCAGACAGCAGACAGCAAAGGGAAGACAGCAGACAGCAGATAGCAGGGGGCAGACAGCAGACAGCAGACAGAAGAGGGCAGACAGCAGACAGCAGATGTTAGATAGCAGACAGCAGAGGGCAGACAGCAGAGGGCAGACAGGAGACAACAAACGGCAGACAGGAGACAGCAGACAGCGGAGTGCAGACAGCAGTCAGCAGACAGCAGAGGGCAGATAGCAGACAGCAGACAGCAGAGGGCAGACAGCAGACAGCAGACAGCAAAGGGCAGACAGCACACAGCAGAGGACAGACAGCAGTTAGCAGACAGCAAACATCAGAGGGCAGACAGCAGACAGCAGAAGGCAGACAGCAGAGGGCAGATGGCAGACCGAAGACAGCAGAGGGCAGAGACAGACAGCAGAGGGCAGAGGGCAGACAGCAGAGGTCAGAGGAAAGAGGGCAGGTAGCAGACAGCTGAGGGCACGCAGCAGAGGGCAGGGGGCAGAGGGCAGAGAGCAGAGGGCAAACAACAGACAGAAGTGGGTGACAGCTGCGGGCAGACAGCTGCGGGCAGACAGCAGAAAACAGATTGCAGAAGGAGACAGCAGACAGCAGTGGGCAGAAAGAAGACAGCAGAGGCCAGAATGCAGAGGGCAGACAGCAGAGAGCAGAGGCCAGACAGCATTGAGCCAAGGGCAGAGGGCAGACAGCAGAGGGCCGACCGCAGGCAGCAGAATGAAGAAAGCAGAGGGCAGACAGTAGACAGCAGAGGGCAGACAGCAGACATCAGAGGGAAGAAAGCAGACAGCAGACAGCAGACAGCAGATAGCAGATAACAGACATCAGAGGGCAGACAGCAGACTGCAGAGGGCAGACAGCAGACAGCATAGGGCAGACAGCAGACAGCAGGCAGCAGAGGGCAGACAACAGACGGCAGAGGGCAGTCAGCAGACAGCAGAGTGCAGACAGCAGACAGCAGAGGGCAGAAAGCAGACAGCAGACAGCAGGGGGCAGACATCAGAGGGCAGACAGCAGACAGCAGAGGGCAGGCAGAAGACAGCAGAGGACAGACAGCAGAGGGCAGACAGCAGACAGCAGAGGACAGACAGCAGAGGGCAGACAACAGAGAGCAGACACCAGAGGGCAGACAGCAGACAGCAGAATGCATAGTGCAGACAGCAGACAGCATATAGCAGAGGGCAGACAGACGAGGGCAGACAGCAGAGGGTAGAGGGCAGTCAGCAGAGTGCAGACAGCAGACAGCAGAGCGTATTCAGCCGACAGCAGACTGCACAGGGCAGACAGCAGACAACAGAGGTCAGACAGAAAACAGAAGAGGACAGCCAGCAGAGTGCAGACAGCTGACAGCAGAGGGCAGACAGCAGAGGGATGACAGCAGAGGGCAGACTGCAGACAGCAGGCAGCAGAGGGCATACAGCAGACAGCAGACAGCAGAGGGCAGACAGCAGACAGCACACAGCAGAGGGCAGACAGCAGAGGGCAGGGGGCAGAGGGCAGAGAGCAGAGGGCAGACAGCAGAAAGCAGAGGGCAGACAGCAGAGGCAGACAGCAGACAGCAGAGAGCAGAGGGCGGCCAACGTAGGGAAGAGGGCAGACATCAGAGGGAAGACAGCTGAGTGCAGACAGCAGACAACAGAGGGCAGACAGCAGAGGGCAGGGGGCAGAGGGCAGAGGGCAGAGGGCAGACAGCAGAGGGCAGACACAGTGGGCAGACACCAGACAGCAGAGTGCAGAGGGCAAACACAAGACAGCAGAGGGCAGACAGCAGAGGCCAGACAGCAGAAGGCAAACAGCAGAGGGCTTAGGGCAGACAGCAGACAGCAGAGAGAAGAGGGCAGACAGCAGACAGCTGAGGGCAGACAGCAGACAGCAGGGGGCAGACAGCAGACAGCAGACAGCAGAGGGCAGACAGCAGAGGGCAGACAGCAGACAGCAGAGGGCAGACAGCAGACAGCAGAGGGCAGACAGGAGACAGCAGAGAACAGAGAGCAGACAGAAGACAGCAGACAGCAGATAGCAGGCAACAGACATCAGATGGCAGACAGCAGAGGGCAGGGGGCAGAGGGCAGAGGGCAAAGGGCAGACAGCAGACAGCAGAGGGCAGACAACAGACAGCAGAGGGCAGTCAGCAGACAGCAGAGTGCAGACAGCAGACAGCAGAAGGAAGACAGCACACAGCAGAGGGCAGACAGCAGAGGGCAGACAGCAGAGGGCAGACAGCAGACAGCAGAGGGCAGTCAGCAGACAGCAGAGGGCAGACAGCAGGCAGCAGATGGGAGACAGATGACAGCAGACTGCAAAGGGCAGACAGCAGGCAACAGAGGGCAGACAGAAGTCAGCAGAGGACAGACAGCAGAGTGCAGACAGCAGACTGCAGAGGGCAGTCAGCAGAGGGATGACAGCGGATGGCAGAGAGCAGACAGCATAGGGCAGACAGCAGAGGGCAGACAGCAGACAGCAGATACCAGACAGCAAACAGCAGAGTGCAGACAGCAGACAACAGAGGGCAGACAGCAGAGGGTAGACAGCAGAGAGCAGAGGGCAGACACAAGACAGCAGAGGGCAGACAGCAGACTGCAGACAGCAGAGGGCAGGCGTCAGAGGGCTGAGGTCAGGGGGCAGACAGCAGAGGACAGAGGGCAGACAGCAGAGAGCAGACTGCAGACAGCAGACAGCAGAGGGCAGACAGCATACATCAGAGGGCAGAGCGCTGACAGCAGACAGCAGAGGGCAGACAGCAGAGGGCAGACAGCAGGCAGCATAGGGCAGACAACAGACAGCAGGCAGCAGAGGGCATACAGTAAACAGCAGACAGCAGAGGGCAGACAGCAGACAGCAGACACCAGATGGCAGACAGAAGAGGGCAGACAGCATACAGCAGAGAGCAGAGCGAAGGCAGCAGAGGGCAGAGGGCAGACAGCAGACAGCAGAGAGCAGAGGGCAGACAGCGGTGGGCAGAGGGCAGACAGCAGAGAGCAGAGGGCAGAGGGCAGACAGCAGACAGCAGAGGGCAGACAGCAGAGGGCAGGGTGCAGAGGGCAGAGGGCAGAGGGCAGAGGGCAGACAGCAGAAAGCAGAGGGCAGACAGCAGGGGGCAGACAGCAGACAGCAGACAGCAGAGGGCAGACAGCAGAGGGCAAACAGCAGCGGGCAGACAGCAGACAGCAAACGGCAGACAGCAGACAGCGGAAGGCAGACAGCAGACAGCAGAGGGCAGACAGCAGATAGCAGACAGCAGAGGGCAGACAGCAGAGGGAAGACAACAGACAGCAGAGTTCAGTCAGCAGACAGCAGAGTGCAGACAGCAAACAGCAGAGGGAAGACAGCTGACTGCAGAGGTCAAACAGCAGTCAGCACACAGCAGAGGGCAGACAGCAGACAGCGGATGGCAGACAGCAGATTGCAGAGGGCTGACAGAAGACAGCAGAGGCAGACAGCACAGGGGAGACAGCAGAGGGCAGACAGCAGACAGCAGATACCAGACAGCAAACAGCAAACGGGCAGACAGCAGACAAAAGACAGCAGAGGGCAAACAGCAGAAAGCAGAGGGCAGACAACACACAGCAGACAGCAGAGGGTATACAGCAGAGAGTAGACAGCAGAGGGCAGACAGCAGACGGCTGATAGAATAGGGCAGACGGCAGACAGCAGATAGCAGAGGGCAGACAGCAGAGGGCAGATGGCAGACAGCAGAGGGAAGAGGGCAGCCAGCAGTGGGCAGACAGCAGAGGGCAGGGGCAGAGAGCAGACAGCAGAAAGCAGAAAGCAGACACCAGAGGGCAGAGAGCAGAGGGCAGTCAACAGACAGCAGAGGGCTGACTGCAGAGGGCAGGGGGCAGCGAGCAGAGGGCAGAAGGCAGACAGCAGACAGCAGACAGCAGAGGGCAGACAGCAGAGGGCAGACAGCAGTTCAGAGAGCATAGGGCACACAGCACAGAGCAGACAGCAGACAGCAGACAGCAGAGGGCAGACAGAAGACAGCAGAGGACAGACAGCAGACAGCAGAGGGCAGACATAAGACAGCAGAGGGCAGACAGCAGAGGGGAGATGGCAGACAGCATAAAGCAGAGCGCAGACAGCAGACATCAGAGGCCAGACAGCAGACAGCAAACGGCAGACAGCAGACAGCAGACAGCAGACGGCAAACAGCAGACAGCGGAGGTCAGACAGCAGTCAGCAGACAGCAGAGAGCAGACAGCAGAGGGCAGACAGCAGACAGCAGATACCAGACAGCAAACAGCAGACGGGTAGACAGCAGACAACAGACAGCAGAGGGCAAACAGCAGAAAGCAGAGGGCAGACAACACACAGCAGATAGCAGAGGGTATACAGCAGACAGTAGACAGCAGAGGGCAGACAGCAGACAGCAGACGGCAGATAGAATAGGGCAGACGGCAGATAGCAGATAGCAGAGGGCAGACAGCAGAGGGCAGATGGCAGACAGCAGAGAGTAGAGGGCAGAGGCAGAAAGCAGAGGTAAGGGGGCAGACAGAGAGGGCAGACTGCAGAGGGCAGGGGGCAGCGAGCAGAGGGCAGACAGCAGACAGCAGAGGGCAGACAGCAGACAGCAGAGAGCATAGGGGAGACAACAGAATGCAGAGGGCATACAGCAGACGGCAGAGGACAGACAGCAGAGTGCAGACAGCAGACAACAGAGTGCCGACAGCATAGAGAAGAGGGCATACTGCAGAGGGCAGGCAGCAGACAGCAGACAGCAGAAATCAGACAGCGAGCAGCAGAGGGCAGAGAGCACACAGCAGAGGGCAGACAGCAGACAGCAGACAGCAGAGGGCAGACAGCAGAGGGCAGGGGGCAGAGGGCAGAGAGCAGAGGGCAGACAGCAGAAAGCAGAGGGCAGACGGCAGAGGCAGACAGCAGACAGAGAGCAGAGGGCGGACAACGTAGGGAAGAGGGCAGACAGCAGAGTGCAGACAGCAGACAACAGAGGGCAGACAGCAGTGGGCAGGGGGCAGAGGGCAGAGGGCAGAGGGCAGACAGCAGAGGGCAGACACAGAGGGCAGACACCAGACAGCATAGTGCAGAGGGCAAACACAAGACAGCAGAGGGCAGACAGCAGAGGCCAGACAGCAGAAGGCAAACAGCAGAGGGCTTAGGGCAGACAGCAGACAGCAGACAGAAGAGGGCAGACAGCAGACAGCTGAGGGCAGACAGCAGACAGCAGGGGGCAGACAGCAGACAGCAGACAGCAGAGGGCAGACAGCAGAGGGCAGACAGCAGACAGCGGATGGCAGACGGCAGACAGCAGAGGGCAGACAGCAGAAAGCAGACGGCAGACAGCAGAGGGAAAACAGCAGACAGCAGAAAACAGACAGCAGACAGAAGACAGCAGACAGCAGAGGGCATACAGCAGACAGCAGCGGCAAGTGAGCAGACAGCTGACAGCAGACAGCAGACAGCAGACAGCAGACAGCAGAGGGCAGACAGCAGACAGCAGAGGGCAGACAGCACACAGAAGACAGCAGAGGGCAGACAGCAGAGGGGAGACAGAAGAGGGCAGAGGCCAGACAGCATTGAGCCGAGGGCAGAGGGCAGACAGCAGACGGCCGACAGCAGACAGCAGAATGAAGAAAACAGAGGGCAGACAGCAGACAGCAGAGGGCAGACAGGAGACAGCAGAGAACAGAGAGCAGACAGAAGACAGCAGACAGCAGATAGCAGGCAACAGACATCAGAGGGCAGACAGCAGAGGGCAGAGGGCAGAGGGCAGAGGGCAGAGGGCAGACAGCAGACAGCAGACAGCAGAGGGCAGACTACAGACAGCAGAGGGCAGTCAGCAGACAGCAGAGTGCAGACAGCAGACAGCAGAAGGAAGACAGCACACAGCAGAGGGCAGACAGCAGAGGGCAGACAGCAGACAGCAGAGGGCAGTCAGCAGACAGCAGAGGGCAGAAAGCAGGCAGCAGATGGGAGACAGCTGACAGCAGACTGCAAAGGGCAGACAGCAGGCAACAGAGGGCAGACAGCAGAGGGATGACAGCGGATGGCAGAGAGCAGACAGCATAGGGCAGACAGCAGAGGGCAGACAGCAGACAGCAGATACCAGACAGCAAACAGCAGAGTTCAGACAGCAGACAACAGAGGGCAGACAGCAGAGGGTAGACTGCAGAGAGCAGAGGGCAGACACAAGACAGCAGAGGGCAGACAGTAGAGGCAAGACAGCAGAGGGCAGACAGCAGACTGCAGACAGCAGAGGGCAGGCATCAAAGGGCTGAGGTCAGGGGGCAGACAGCAGAGGACAGAGGGCAGACAGCAGAGAGCAGACTGCTGACAGCAGACAGCAGAGGGCAGACAGCATACAACAGAGGGCAGAGCGCTGACATCAGACAGCAGAGGGCAGACAGCAGAGGGCAGACAGCAGGCAGCATAGGGCAGACAACAGACAGCAGGCAGCAGAGGGCATACAGTAAACAGCAGACAGCAGAGGGCAGACAGCAGACAGTAGACACCAGATGGCAGACAGAAGAGGGCAGACAGCATACAGCAGAGAGCAGAGCGAAGGCAGCAGAGGGCAGAGGGCAGACAGCAGACAGCAGAGAGCAGAGGGCAGACAGCGGTGGGCAGAGGGCAGACAGCAGAGAGCAGAGGGCAGAGGGAAGACAGCAGACAGCAGAGGTCAGACAGCAGAGGGCAGGGTGCAGAGGGCAGAGGGCAGACAGCAGAAAGCAGAGGGCAGACAGCAGGGGGCAGACAGCAGACAGCAGAGAGCGGAGGGCAGACAACGGAGGGAAGAGGGCAGACAGGCGAGGGCAGACAGCAGAGGCCAGTCAGCAGACAGCAGAGGGAAGAACACAGAGGGCAGGGGGCAGAGTGCAGAGGGCAGAGGGCAGACGGCAGACAGCATTCAGCAGAGGGTAGACAGCAGAGGGCAGACACAAGACAGCTGAGATCAGACACAAGACAGCAGTGTGCAGACAGACGAGGCCAGACAGCAGAGGGCAGACAGCAGAGAGCTGAGGGCAGGGGACAGACAGCAGAAGGCAGGGGGCAGACAGCAGACAGCAGATGGCAGACAGCAGACCACAGAGGGCAGACAGCAGACAGCAGAGGGCAGACAGCAGACAGCAGAAGTCAGACAGCACACAGCAGACAGCAGAGGGCAGACAGCAGAGGGCAAACAGCAGCGGGCAGACAGCAGAAAGCAAACGGCAGACAGCAGACAGCGGAAGGCAGACAGCAGACAGCAGAGGGCAGACAGCAGACAGCAGATAGCAGAGGGCAGACAGCAGAGGGAAGACAACAGACAGCAGAGTTCAGTCAGCAGACAGCAGAGTGCAGACAGCAGACAGCAGAGGGAAGACAGCTGACTGCAGAGGGCAAACAGCAGTCAGCAGACAGCAGAGGGCAGACAGCAGACAGCGGATGGCAGACAGCAGACAGCAGAGGGCTGACAGAAGAAAGCAGAGGCAGACAGCAGAGGGCAGACAGCAGAGGGCAGACAGCAGACAGCAGATACCAGACAGCAAACAGCAAACGGGCAGACAGCAGACAAAAGACAGCAGAGGGCAAACAGCAGAGAGCAGAGGGCAGACAACACACAGCAGACAGCAGAGGGTATACAGCAGAGAGTAGACAGCAGAGGGCAGACAGCAGACGGCTGATAGAATAGGGCAGACGGCAGACAGCAGATAGCAGAGGGCAGACAGCAGAGGGCAGATGGCAGACAGCAGAGGGAAGAGGGCAGCCAGCAGTGGGCAGGGAGCAGAGGGCAGGGGCAGAGAGCAGACAGCAGAAAGAAGACAGCAGAGGGCAGACAGAAGACAGCAGAGGACAGACAGCAGACAGCAGAGGGCAGACAGAAGACAGCAGAGGGCAGACAGCAGAGGGGAGATGGCAGACAGCATAAAGCATCGCGCAGACAGCAGACATCAGAGGCCAGACAGCAGACAGTAAACGGCAGACAGCAGACAGCAGACAGCAGACGGCAAACAGCAGACAGCGGAGGTCAGACAGCAGTCAGCAGACAGCAGAGGGCAGACAGCAGACAGCGGATGGCAGACAGCAGACAGCAGAGAGCTGACAGAAGACAGCAGAGGCAGACAGCAGAGGGCAGACAGCAGAGGGCAGACAGCAGACAGCAGATACCAGACAGCAAACAGCAGACGGGCAGACAGCAGACAACAGACAGCAGAGGGCAAACAGCAGAAAGCAGAGGGCAGACAACACACAGCAGATAGCAGAGGGTATACAGCAGACAGTAGACAGCAGAGGGCAGACAGCAGACAGCAGACGGCAGATAGAATAGGGCAGACGGCAGATAGCAGATAGCAGAGGGCAGACAGCAGAGGGCAGATGGCAGACAGCAGAGAGTAGAGGGCATAGGCAGAAAGCAGAGGTAAGAGGGCAGACAGAGAGGGCAGACTGCAGAGGGCTGGGGGCAGCGAGCAGTGGGCAGACAGCAGACAGCAGAGGGCAGACAGCAGACAGCAGAGAGCATAGGGGAGACAGCAGAATGCAGAGGGCATACAGCAGACGGCAGAGGACAGACAGCAGAGTGCAGACAGCAGACAACAGAGTGCCGACAGCATAGAGCAGAGGGCAGACTGCAGAGGGCAGGCAGCAGACAGCAGACAGCAGAAAGCAGACAGCGAGCAGCAGAGGGCAGAGAGCACACAGCAGAGGGCAGACAGCAGACAGCAGACAGCAGAGGGCAGACAGCAGGCAACAGATAGCAGACAGAGGACAGCAGAGGGCCGACAGCAGAGGGCAGACAGCAGACAGCAGAGGGCAGGGACAGGGTGCAGTGGGCAGAGGGCAGAGGGCAGACAGCAGACAGCAGAGGGCAGACAGCAGAGGGCAGACAGCAGCCAGCAGAGGGCAGACACAAGACAGCAGAGGGCAGAAAGCAGGGCCAGGCAGCAGAGGGCAGACATCAGACTACAGAGAGCAGAGGGCAGGCATCAGATGGCTGAGGGCAGTGGGCAGACAGCAGAGGGCAGAAGGAAGTCAGCAGACAGCAGACAGCAGCCAGCAGAGGGCAGACAACCGACAGAAGAGGGCAGACAGCAGACAGCAGAGGGCAGACAGCAGAGAGCAGACAGCAGACAGCAGAGGGCAGAAAGAAGACAGCAGAGGAGAGACAGCAGACAGCAGAGGGCAGAGAGAAGACAGCAGAGGTCAGACAGCAGAGGGCAGATGGCAGACAGCATAAAGCAGAGGGCAGACAGCAGACAGCAGAGGGCAGACAGCAGACAGCAGACAGCAAACAGCAAAGGGCAGACAGCAGACAGCAGACAGCAGAGGGCAGACAGCAGACAGCGAAGGGCAGACAGCAGTCGGCAAACAGTAGGCAGCGGAGGGCAGACAACAGTCAGCAGACAGCAGAGGGCAGACAGCAGACAGCGGATGGCAGACAGCAGACAGCAGAGGGCTGACAGAAGACAGCAGAGGCAGACAGCAGAGGGCAGACAGCAGAGGGCAGACAGCAGACAGCAGATACCAGACAGCAAACAGCAGACGGGCAGACAGCAGACAACAGACAGCAGAGGGCAAACAGCAGAAAGCAGAGGGCAGACAGCACACAGCAGACAGCAGAGTGTATACAGTAGACAGCAGAGGGCAGACAGCAGACAGCAGACGGCAGATAGAATAGGGCAGACGGCAGACAGCAGAGAGCAGAGGGCAGACAGCAGAGGGAAGACAGCAGACAGCAGAGAGCATAGGGCTGACAGCAGAATGCAGAGGGCAGACAGAAGACAGCAGAGGACAGACAGCAGATTGCAGACAGCAGACAACAGAGGGCCGACAGCTTAGAGAAGAGGGCAGACTGCAGAGGGCAGGCAGCAGACAGCAGACAGCAGAAAGCACAGAAAGCAGACAGCGGGCAGCAGAGGGCAGAGAGCACAAAGCAGAGGGCAGACAGCAGACAGCAGACATCAGAGGGCAGACAGAAGGCAGCAGATAGCAGACAGAAGACAGCAGAGGGCAGACAGCAGAGGGCAGACAGCAGACAGCAGAGGGCAGGGGGCAGAGGGCAGTGGGCAGAGGGCAGAGGGCAGACAGCAGACAGCTGAGGGCAGACAGCAGAGGGCAGACAGCTGACAGCAGAGGGCAGACACAAGACAGAAGAGGGCAGACAGCAGGGCCAGGCAGCAGAGGGCAGACAGCAGACTACAGACAGCAGAGGTCAGGCATCAGCGGGCTGAGGGCAGTGGGCAGACAGCAGAGGGCAGAAGGAAGACAGCAGACAGCAGACAGCAGCCAGCAGAGGGCAGACAGCCGACTGAAGAGGGCAGACAGCAGACATCAGAGGGCAGACAGCAGAGGGCAGACAGCAGAGAGCAGACAGCAGAGGGCAGACAGCACACAGCAGACAGCAGAGGGCAGACAGCAGTAAGCAGAGGCCAGCAGCAGACAACAGAGGGCAGACAGAGAACAGCAGACATCAGAGGGCAGACAGAAGACAGCAGAGTGCAGACAGAAGACAGCAACGGGCAGACAGCAGACAGCGGAGGGCAGACAGCAGTCAGCAGAAAGCAGAGGGCAGACAGCAGACAGCAGAGGGCAGACATCAGACAGCTGAGGACAGACAGCAGACAACAGAGGGCAGACAGAAGACAGCAGAGTTGAGACAGCAGAGGGCGGAGGGCAGACAGCAGAAAGCAGTGGGCAGACAGCAGACAGCAGAGGGCAGACAGCAGACAGCAGAGGGCAGACAAGGGAGGGTAGACAGCAGTCAGCAGAGGGAAGACAGCAGAGGGCAGATGACAAACAGCAGACAGCAGAGGGCAGAGACAGACAGCAGAGGGCAGACAGCAGAGGTCAGAGGGCAGAGAGCAGGCAGCAGACAGCTGAGGGCACACAGCAGAGGGCAGGGGGCAGAGGGCAGAGGGCAGAGGGCAGACAGCAGACAGCATAGGGCAGAGATCTGCGGGCAGACAGCAGACAGCAGAGAGCAGAGGGCAGACAGCGGTGGGCAGAGGGCAGACATCAGAGAGCAGAGGGCAGAGGGCAGACAGCAGACAGCAGAGGTCAGACAGCAGAGGGCAGGGTGCAGAGGGCAGAGGGCAGAGGGCAGACAGCAGAAAGCAGAGGGCAGACAGCAGGGGGCAGACAGCAGACAGCAGAGAGCGGAGGGCAGACAACGGAGGGAAGAGGGCAGACAGGCGAGGGCAGACAGCAGAGGGCAGTCAGCAGACAGCAGAGGGAAGAACACAGAGGGCAGGGGGCAGTGTGCAGAGGGCAGAGGGCAGACGGCAGACAGCAGACAGCAGAGGGCAGACAGCAGAGGGCAGACACCAGACAGCTGAGATCAGACACAAGACCGCAGAGTGCAGACAGACGAGGCCAGACAGCAGAGGGCAGACAGCAGAGGGCTGAGGGCAGGGGACAGACAGCAGAAGGCAGGGGGCAGACAGCAGACAGCAGATAGCAGACAGCAGACCGCAGAGGGCAGACAGCAGACAGCAGAGGGCAGACAGCAGACAGCAGATGTCAGACAGCACACAGCAGACAGCAGAGGGCAGACAGCAGAGGGCAAACAGCAGCGGGCAGACAGCAGACAGCAAACGGCAGACAGCAGACAGCGCAAGGCAGACAGCAGACAGCAGAGGGCAGACAGCCGACAGCAGATAGCAGAGGGCAGACAGCAGAGGGAAGACAACAGACAGCAGAGTTCAGTCAGCAGACAGCAGAGTGCAGACAGCAGACAGCAGAGGGAAGACAGCTTACTGCAGAGGGCAAACAGCAGACAGCAGAGGGCAGACAGCAGACAGCGGATGGCAGACAGCAGACAGCAGAGGGCTGACAGAAGACAGCAGAGGCAGACAGCAGAGGGCAGACAGCAGAGGGCTGACAGCAGACAGCAGATACCAGACAGCAAACAGCAAACGGGCAGACAGCAGACAAAAGACAGCAGAGGGCAAACAGCAGAAAGCAGAGGGCAGACAACACACAGCAGACAGCAGAGGGTATACAACAGAGAGTAGACAGCAGAGGGCAGACAGCAGACGGCTGATAGAATAGGGCAGACGGCAGACAGCAGATAGCAGAGGGCAGACAGCAGAGGGCAGAATGGCAGACAGCAGAGGGAAGAGGGCAGCCAGCAGTGGGCAGACAGCAGAGGGCAGGGGCAGAGAGCAGACAGCAGAAAGCAGAAAGCAGACACCAGAGGGCAGAGAGCAGAGGGCAGTCAACAGACAGCAGAGGGCAGACTGCAGAGGGCAGGGGGCAGCGATCAGAGGGCAGAAGGCAGACAGCAGACAGCAGACAGCAGCGGGCAAACAGCAGAGGGCAGACAGCAGACAGCAGAGAGCATAGGGCACACAGCACAGAGCAGACAGCAGACAGCAGACAGCAGAGGGCAGACAGAAGACAGCAGAGGACAGACAGCAGACAGCAGAGGGCAGACAGAAGACAGCAGAGGGCAGACAGCAGTGGGGAGATGGCAGACAGCATAAAGCAGAGCGCAGACAGCAGACATCAGAGGCCAGACAGCAGACAGCAAACGGCAGACAGCAGACAGCAGACGGCAAACAGCAGACAGCGGAGGTCAGACTGCAGTCAGCAGACAGCAGAGGGCAGACAGCAGACAGCGGATGGCAGACAGCAGACAGCAGAGGGCTGACAGAAGACAGCAGAGGCAGACAGCAGAGGGCAGACAGCAGAGGGCAGACAGCAGAGGGCAGACAGCAGACAGCAGATACCAGACAGCAAACAGCAGACGGGCAGACAGCAGACAACAGACAGCAGAGGGCAAACAGCAGAAAGCAGAGGGCAGACAACACACAGCGGATAGCAGAGGGTATACAGCAGACAGTAGACAGCAGAGGGCAGACAGCAGACAGCAGACGGCAGATAGAATAGGGCAGACGGCAGATAGCAGATAGCAGAGGGCAGACAGCAGAGGGCAGATGGCAGACAGCAGAGAGTAGAGGGCATAGGCAGAAAGCAGAAGTAAGAGGGCAGACAGAGAGGGCAGACTGCAGAGGGCAGGGGGCAGCGAGCAGAGGGCAGACAGCAGACAGCAGAGGGCAGACAGCAGACAGCAGAGAGCATAGGGGAGACAGCAGAATGCAGAGGGCATACAGCAGACGGCAGAGGACAGACAGCAGAGTGCAGACAGCAGACAACAGAGTGCCGACAGCATAGAGCAGAGGGCAGACTGCAGAGGGCAGGCAGCAGACAGCAGACAGCAGAAAGCAGACAGCGAGCAGCAGAGGGCAGAGAGCACACAGCAGAGGGCAGACAGCAGACAGCAGACAGCAGAGGGCAGACAGCAGGCAACAGATAGCAGACAGAGGACAGCAGAGGGCAGACATCAGAGGGCAGACAGCAGACAGCAGAGGGCAGGGACAGGGTGCAGTGGGCAGAGGGCAGAGGGCAGACAGCAGACAGCAGAGGGCAGACAGCAGAGGGCAGACAGCAGCCAGCAGAGGGCAGACACAAGACAGCAGAGGGCAGAAAGCAGGGCCAGGCAGCAGAGGGCAAACAGCAGACTACAGAGAGCAGAGGGCAGGCATCAGATGGCTGAGGGCAGTGGGCAGACAGCAGAGGGCAGAAGGAAGTCAGCAGACAGCAGACAGCAGCCAGCAGAGGGCAGACAACCGACAGAAGAGGGCAGACAGCAGACAGCAGAGGGCAGACAGCAGAGAGCAGACAGCAGACAGCAGAGGGCAGAAAGAAGACAGCAGAGGACAGACAGCAGACAGCAGAGGGCAGAGAGAAGACAGCAGAGGGCAGAGAGCAGAGGGCAGATGGCAGACAGCATAAAGCAGAGGGCAGACAGCAGACAGCAGAGGGCAGACAGCAGACAGCAGACAGCAGACAGCAAAGGGCAGACAGCAGACAGCAGACAGCAGAGGGCAGACAGCAGACAGCGAAGGGCAGACAGCAGTCGGCAAACAGCAGACAGCGGAGGGCAGACAGCAGTCAGCAGACAGCAGAGGGCAGACAGCAGACAGCGGATGGCAGACAGCAGACAGCAGAGGGCTGACAGAAGACAGCAGAGGCAGACAGCAGAGGGCAGACAGCAGAGGGCAGACAGCAGACAGCAGATACCAGACAGCAAACAGCAGACGGGCAGACAGCAGACAACAGACAGCAGAGGGCAAACAGCAGAAAGCAGAGGGCAGACAGCACACAGCAGACAGCAGAGTGTATACAGTAGACAGCAGAGGGCAGACAGCTGACAGCAGACGGCAGATAGAATAGGGCAGACGGCAGACAGCAGAGAGCAGAGGGCAGACAGCAGAGGGCAGACAGCAGACAGGAGAGAGCATAGGGCTGACAGCAGAATGCAGAGGGCAGACAGCAGACAGCAGAGGACAGACAGCAGATTGCAGACAGCAGACAACAGAGGGCCGACAGCTTAGAGAAGAGGGCAGACTGCAGAGGGCAGGCAGCAGACAGCAGACAGCAGAAAGCACAGAAGGCAGACAGCGGGCAGCAGAGGGCAGAGAGCACAAAGCAGAGGGCAGACAGCAGACAGCAGATATCAGAGGGCAGACAGAAAGCAGCAGATAGCAGACAGAAGACAGCAGAGGGCAGACAGCAGAGGGCAGACAGCAGACAGCAGAGGGCAGGGGGCAGAGGGCAGTGGGCAGAGGGCAGAGGGCAGACAGCTGAGGGCAGACAGCAGAGGGCAGACAGCTGACAGCAGAGGGCAGACACAAGACAGAAGAGGGCAGACAGCAGGGCCAGGCAGCAGAGGGCAGACAGCAGACTACAGACAGCAGAGGTCAGGCATCAGCGGGCTGAGGGCAGTGGGCAGACAGCAGAGGGCAGAAGGAAGACAGCAGACAGCAGCCAGCAGCCAGCAGAGGGCAGACAGCCGACAGAAGAGGGCAGACAGCAGACATCAGAGGGCAGACAGCAGAGGGCAGACAGCAGAGAGCAGACAGCAGAGGGCAGACAGCACACAGCAGACAGCAGAGGGCAGACAGCAGTAAGCAGAGGCCAGCAGCAGACAGCAGAGGGCAGACAGAGAACAGCAGACATCAGAGGGCAGACAGAAGACAGCAGAGTGCAGACAGAAGACAGCAACGGGCAGACAGCAGACAGCAGACAGCGGAGGGCAGACAGCAGTCAGCAGAAAGCAGAGGGCAGACAGCAGACAGCAGAGGGCAGACATCAGACAGCTGAGGACAGACAGCAGACAACAGAGGGCAGACAGAAGACAGCAGAGTTGAGACAGCAGAGGGCGGAGGGCAGACAGCAGAAAGCAGTGGGCAGACAGCAGACAGCAGAGTTCAGACAGCAGACAGCAGAGGGCATACATCAGAAAGAAGACAGCAGAGGGCAGACAGCAGAAAGAAGAGGGCAGACAGCAGACAGCAGAGGGCAGACAAAGGAGGGTAGACAGCAGTCAGCAGAGGGCAGACAGCAGAGGGCAGATGACAAACAGCAGACAGCAGAGGGCAGAGACAGACAGCAGAGGGCAGAGGGCAGACAGCAGAGGTCAGAGGGCAGAGAGCAGGCAGCAGACAGCTGAGGGCACACAGCAGAGGGCAAGGGGCAGAGGGCAGAGGGCAGAGGGCAGACAGCAGACAGCAGAGGGCATAGGGCACACAGAACAGAGCAGACAGCAGACAGCAGACAGCAGAGGGCAGACAGAAGACAGCAGAGGACAGACAGCAGACAGCAGAGAGCAGAGGGCAGACAGCAGAGGGCAGTCAGAAACAGCAGAGGCCAGAAAGTTGAGGGCAAGCAGCAGAAAGCAGAGGCCAGACAGCATAGAGCCGAGGGCAGAAGGCATACAACAGAGGGCAGACGGCAGACAGCACACAGCAGAGGGCAGACAGCAGACGGCTGATAGAATAGGGCAGACGGCAGACAGCAGATAGCAGAGGGCAGACAGCAGAGGGCAGATGGCAGACAGCAGAGGGAAGAGGGCAGCCAGTAGTGGGCAGACGGCAGAGGGCAGGGGCAGAGAGCAGACAGCAGAAAGCAGAAAGCAGACACCAGAGGGCAGAGAGCAGAGGGCAGTCAAAAGACAGCAGAGGGCAGGGGGCAGCGAGCAGAGGGCAGAAGGCAGACAGCAGACAGCAGACAGCAGAGGGCAGACAGCAGAGGGGAGACAGCAGACAGCAGAGAGCATACGGCACACAGCACAGAGCAGACAGCAGACAGCAGACAGCAGAGGGCAGACAGCAGAGGGCAGACAGAAGACAGCAGACAGCAGACAGCAGACAGCAGAGGGCAGACAGCAGACAGCAAACGGAAGACAGCAGACAGCAGACAGCAGACGGCAAACAGCAGACAGCGGAGGTCAGACAGCAGTCAGCAGACAGCAGATAGAATAGGGCAGACGGCACATAGCAGATAGCAGAGGGCAAACAGCAGAAAGCAGAGGGCAGACAACACACAGCAGATAGCAGAGGGTATACAGCAGACAGTAGACAGCAGAGGGAAGACAGCAGACAGCAGACGGCAGATAGAATAGGGCAGACGGCAGATAGCAGAGAGCAGAGGGCAGACAGCAGAGGGCAGACAGCAGACAGCAGAGAGCATAGGGCTGACAGCAGAATGCAGGGGGCAGACAGCAGACAGCAGAGGACAGACAGCAGATTGCAGACAGCAGACAACAGAGGGCCGACAGCAGACAGCAGAGAGCATAGGGGAGACAGCAGAATGCAGAGGGCATACAGCAGACGGCAGAGGACAGACAGCAGAGTGCAGACAGCAGACAACAGAGTGCCGACAGCATAGAGCAGAGGGCAGACTGCAGAGGGCAGGCAGCAGACAGCAGACAGCAGAAAGCAGACAGCGAGCAGCAGCGGGCAGAGAGCACACAGCAGAGGGCAGACAGCAGACAGCAGAGGGCAGACAGCAGAGGGCAGACAGCAGCCAGCAGAGGGCAGACACAAGACAGCAGAGGGCAGAAAGCAGGGCCAGGCAGCAGAGGGCAGACAGCAGACTACAGAGAGCAGAGGGCAGGCATCAGATGGCTGAGGGCAGTGGGCAGACAGCAGAGGGCAGAAGGAAGTCAGCAGACAGCAGACAGCAGCCAGCAGAGGGCAGACAACCGACAGAAGAGGGCAGACAGCAGACAGCAGAGGGCAGACAGCAGAGAGCAGACAGCAGACAGCAGAGGGCAGAAAGAAGACAGCAGAGGACAGACAGCAGACAGCAGAGGGCAGAGAGAAGACAGCAGAGGGCAGACAGCAGAGGGCAGATGGCAGACAGCATAAAGCAGAGGGCAGACAGCAGACAGCAGAGGGCAGACAGCAGACAGCAGACAGCAGACAGCAAAGGGCAGACAGCAGACAGCAGACAGCAGAGGGCAGACAGCAGACAGCGAAGGGCAGACAGCAGTCGGAAAAAAGCAGACAGCGGAGGGCAGACAGCAGTCAGCAGACAGCAGAGGGCAGACAGCAGACAGCGGATGGCAGACAGCAGACAGCAGAGGGCTGACAGAAGACAGCAGAGGCAGACAGCAGAGGGCAGACAGCAGAGGGCAGACAGCAGACAGCAGATACCAGACAACAAACAGCAGACGGGCAGACAGCAGACAACAGACAGCAGAGGGCAAACAGCAGAAAGCAGAGGGCAGACAGCACACAGCAGACAGCAGAGTGTATACAGTAGACAGCAGAGGGCAGACAGCAGACAGCAGACGGCAGATAGAATAGGGCAGACGGCAGACAGCAGAGAGCAGAGGGCAGACAGCAGAGGGCAGACAGCAGACAGCAGAGAGCATAGGGCTGACAGCAGAATGCAGAGGGCAGACAGCAGACAGCAGAGGACAGACAGCAGATTGCAGACAGCAGACAACAGAGGGCCGACAGCTTAGAGAAGAGGGCAGACTGCAGAGGGCAGGCAGCAGACAGCAGACAGCAGAAAGCACAGAAAGCAGACAGCGGGCAGCAGAGGGCAGAGAGCACAAAGCAGAGGGCAGACAGCAGACAGCAGATATCAGAGGGCAGACAGAAGGCAGCAGATAGCAGACAGAAGACAGCAGAGGGCAGACAGCAGAGGGCAGACAGCAGACAGCAGAGGGCAGGGGGCAGAGGGCAGTGGGCAGAGGGCAGAGGGCAGACAGCAGACAGCTGAGGGCAGACAGCAGAGGGCAGACAGCTGACAGCAGAGGGCAGACACAAGACAGAAGAGGGCAGAGAGCAGGGCCAGGCAGCAGAGGGCAGACAGCAGACTACAGAGAGCAGAGGTCAGGCATCAGCGGGCTGAGGGCAGTGGGCAGACAGCAGAGGGCAGAAGGAAGACAGCAGACAGCAGACAGCAGCCAGCAGAGGGCAGACAGCCGACAGAAGAGGGCAGACAGCAGACATCAGAGGGCAGACAGCAGAGGGCAGACAGCAGAGAGCAGACAGCAGAGGGCAGACAGCACACAGCAGACAGCAGAGGGCAGACAGCAGTAAGCAGAGGCCAGCAGCAGACAGCAGAGGGCAGACAGAGAACAGCAGACATCAGAGGGCAGACAGAAGACAGCAGAGTGCAGACAGAAGACAGCAACGGGCAGACAGCAGACAGCAGACAGCGGAGGGCAGACAGCAGTCAGCAGAAAGCAGAGGGCAGACAGCAGACAGCAGAGGGCAGACATCAGACAGCTGAGGACAGACAGCAGACAACAGAGGGCAGACAGATGACAGCAGAGTTGAGACAGCAGAGGGCGGAGGGCAGACAGCAGAAAGCAGTGGGCAGACAGCAGACAGCAGAGGGCAGACAGCAGACAGCAGAGGGCATACATCAGAAAGAAGACAGCAGAGGGCAGACAGCAGAAAGAAGAGGGCAGACAGCAGACAGCAGAGGGCAGACAAAGGAGGGTAGACAGCAGTCTGCAGAGGGCAGACAGCAGAGGGCAGATGACAAACAGCAGACAGTAGAGGGCAGAGACAGACAGCAGAGGGCAGCGGGCAGACAGCAGAGGTCAGAGGGCAGAGAGCATGCAGCAGACAGCTGAGGGCACACAGCAGAGGGCAGGGGGCAGGGGGCAGAGGGCAGAGGGCAGACAGCAGACAGCAGAGGGCATAGGGCACACAGCACAGAGCAGACAGCAGACAGCAGACAGCAGAGGGCAGACAGAAGACAGCAGAGGACAGACAGCAGACAGCAGAGAGCAGAGGGCAGACAGCAGAGTGCAGTCAGAAACAGCAGAGGCCAGAAAGTAGAGGGCATGCAGCAGAAAGCAGAGGCCAGACAGCATAGAGCCGAGGGCAGAAGGCATACAACAGAGGGCAGACGGCAGACAGCACACAGCAGAGGGCAGACAGCAGACGGCTGATAGAATAGGGCAGACGGCAGACAGCAGATAGCAGAGGGCAGACAGCAGAGGGCAGATGGCAGACAGCAGAGGGAAGAGGGCAGCCAGTAGTGGGCAGACAGCAGAGGGCAGGGGCAGAGAGCAGACAGCAGAAAGCAGACACCAGAGGGCAGAGAGCAGAGGGCAGTCTACAGACAGCAGAGGGCAGACTGCAGAGGGCAGGGGGCAGGGAGCAGAGGGCAGAAGGCAGACAGCAGACAGCAGACAGCAGAGGGCAGACAGCAGAGGGCAGACAGCAGACAGCAGAGAGCATAGGGCACACAGCACAGAGCAGACAGCAGACAGCAGACAGCAGAGGGCAGACAGAAGACAGCAGAAGACAGACAGCAGACAGCAGAGGGCAAACAGAAGACAGCAGAGGGCAGACAGCAGAGGGGAGATGGCAGACAGCATAAAGCAGAGCGCAGACAGCAGACATCAGAGGCCAGACAGCAGACAGCAAACGGCAGACAGCAGACAGCAGACAGCAGACGGCAAACAGCAGACAGCGGAGGTCAGACAGCAGTCAGCAGACAGCAGAGGGCAGACAGCAGACAGCGGATAGCAGACAGCAGACAGCAGAGGGCTGACAGAAGACAGCAGAGGCAGACAGCAGAGGGCAGACAGCAGAGGGCAGACAGCAGACAGCAGATACCAGACAGCAAACAGCAGACGGGCAGACAGCAGACAACAGACAGCAGAGGGCAAACAGCAGAAAGCAGAGGGCAGACAACACACAGCAGATAGCAGAGGGTATACAGCAGACAGTAGACAGCAGAGGGCAGACAGCAGACAGCAGACGGCAGATAGAATAGGGCAGACGGCAGATAGCAGATAGCAGAGGGCAGACAGCAGAGGGCAGATGGCAGACAGCAGAGAGTAGAGGGCATAGGCAGAAAGCAGAGGTAAGAGGGCAGACAGAGAGGGCCGACTGCAGAGGGCTGGGGGCAGCGAGCAGTGGGCAGACAGCAGACAGCAGAGGGCAGACAGCAAACAGCAGAGAGCATAGGGGAGACAGCAGAATGCAGAGGGCATACAGCAGACGGCAGAGGACAGACAGCAGAGTGCAGACAGCAGACAACAGAGTTCCGACAGCATAGAGCAGAGGGCAGACTGCAGAGGGCAGGCAGCAGACAGCAGACAGCAGAAAGCAGACAGCGAGCAGCAGAGGGCAGAGAGCACACAGCAGAGGGCAGACAGCAGACAGCAGACAGCAGAGGGCAGACAGCAGGCAACAGATAGCAGACAGAGGACAGCAGAGGGCAGACAGCAGAGGGCAGACAGCAGACAGCGGAGGGCAGGGACAGGGTGCAGTGGGCAGAGGGCAGAGGGCAGACAGCAGACAGCAGAGGGCAGACAGCAGAGGGCAGACAGCAGCCAGCAGAGGGCAGACACAAGACAGCAGAGGGCAGAAAGCAGGGCCAGGCAGCAGAGGGCAGACAGCAGACTACAGAGAGCAGAGGGCAGGCATCAGATGGCTGAGGGCAGTGGGCAGACAGCAGAGGGCAGAAGGAAGTCAGCAGACAGGAGACAGCAGCCAGCAGAGGGCAGACAACCGACAGAAGAGGGCAGACTGCAGACAGCAGAGGGCAGACAGCAGAGAGCAGACAGCAGACAGCAGAGGGCAGAAAGAAGACAGCAGAGGACAGACAGCAGACAGCAGAGGGCAGAGAGAAGACAGCAGAGGGCAGACAGCAGAGGGCAGATGGCAGACAGCATAAAGCAGAGGGCAGACAGCAGACAGCAGAGGGCAGACAGCAGACAGCAGACAGCAGACAGCAAAGGGCAGACAGCAGACAGCAGACAGCAGAGGGCAGACAGCAGACAGCGAAGGCCAGACAGCAGTCGGCAAACAGCAGACAGCGGAGGGCAGACAGCAGTCAGCAGACAGCAGAGGGCAGACAGCAGACAGCGGATGGCAGACAGGAGACAGCAGAGGGCTGACAGAAGACAGCAGAGGGCAGACAGCAGAGGGCAGACAGCAGTCAGCAGATACCAGACAGCAAACAGCAGACGGGCAGACAGCAGACAACAGACAGCAGAGGGCAAACAGCAGAAAGCAGAGGGCAGACAGCACACAGCAGACAGCAGAGTGTATACAGTAGACAGCAGAGGGCAGACAGCAGACAGCAGACGGCAGATAGAATAGGGCAGACGGCACACAGCAGAGAGCAGAGGGCAGACAGCAGAGGGCAGACAGCAGACAGCAGAGAGCATAGGGCTGACAGCAGAATGCAGAGGGCAGACAGCAGACAGCAGAGGACAGACAGCAGATTGCAGACAGCAGACAACAGTGGGCCGACAGCTTAGAGAAGAGGGCAGACTGCAGAGGGCAGGCAGCAGACAGCAGACAGCAGAAAGCACAGAAAACAGACAGCGGCCAGCAGAGGGCAGAGAGCACAAAGCAGAGGGCAGACAGCAGACAGCAGACATCAGAGGGCAGACAGAAGGCAGCAGATAGCAGACAGAAGGCAGCAGAGGGCAGACAGCAGAGGGCAGACAGCAGACAGCAGAGGGCAGGGGGCAGAGGGCAGTGGGCAGAGGGCAGAGGTCAGACAGCAGACAGCTGAGGGCAGACAGCAGAGGGCAGACAGCTGACAGCAGAGGGCAGACACAAGACAGAAGAGGGCAGACAGCAGGGCCAGGCAGCAGAGGGCAGACAGCAGACTACAGACAGCAGAGGTCAGGCATCAGCGGGCTGAGGGCAGTGGGCAGACAGCAGAGGGCAGAAGGAAGACAGCAGACAGCAGACAGCAGCCAGCAGAGGGCAGACAGCCGACAGAAGAGGGCAGATAGCAGACATCAGAGGGCAGACAGCAGAGGGCAGACAGCAGAGAGCATAGGGGAGACAGCAGAATGCAGAGGGCATACAGCAGACGGCAGAGGACAGACAGCAGAGTGCAGACAGCAGACAACAGAGTGCCGACAGCATAGAGCAGAGGGCAGACTGCAGAGGGCAGGCAGCAGACAGCAGACAGCAGAAAGCAGACAGCGAGCAGCAGAGGGCAGAGAGCACACAGCAGAGGGCAGACAGCAGACAGCAGACAGCAGAGGGCAGACAGCAGGCAACAGATAGCAGACAGAGGACAGCAGAGGGCAGACAGCAGAGGGCAGACAGCAGACAGCGGAGGGCAGGGACAGGGTGCAGTGGGCAGAGGGCAGAGGGCAGACAGCAGACAGCAGAGGGCAGACAGCAGAGGGCAGACAGCAGCCAGCAGAGGGCAGACACAAGACAGCAGAGGGCAGAAAGCAGGGCCAGGCAGCAGAGGGCAGACAGCAGACTACAGAGAGCAGAGGGCAGGCATCAGATGGCTGAGGGCAGTGGGCAGACAGCAGAGGGCAGAAAGAAGTCAGCAGACAGGAGACAGCAGCCAGCAGAGGGCAGACAACCGACAGAAGAGGGCAGACTGCAGACAGCAGAGGGCAGACAGCAGAGAGCAGACAGCAGACAGCAGAGGGCAGAAAGAAGACAGCAGAGGACAGACAGCAGACAGCAGAGGGCAGAGAGAAGACAGCAGAGGGCAGACAGCAGAGGGCAGATGGCAGACAGCATAAAGCAGAGGGCAGACAGCAGACAGCAGAGGGCAGACAGCAGACAGCAGACAGCAGACAGCAAAGGGCAGACAGCAGACAGCAGACAGCAGAGGGCAGACAGCAGACAGCGAAGGCCAGACAGCAGTCGGCAAACAGCAGACAGCGGAGGGCAGACAGCAGTCAGCAGACAGCAGAGGGCAGACAGCAGAAAGCAGAGGGCAGGGGGCAGAGGGCAGTGGGCAGAGGGCAGAGGTCAGACAGCAGACAGCTGAGGGCAGACAGCAGAGGGCAGACAGCTGACAGCAGAGGGCAGACACAAGACAGAAGAGGGCAGACAGCAGGCCCAGGCAGCAGAGGGCAGACAGCAGACTACAGACAGCAGAGGTCAGGCATCAGCGGGCTGAGGGCAGTGGGCAGACAGCAGAGGGCAGAAGGAAGACAGCAGACAGCAGACAGCAGCCAGCAGAGGGCAGACAGCCGACAGAAGAGGGCAGAAAGCAGACATCAGAGGGCAGACAGCAGAGGGCAGACAGCAGAGAGCAGACAGCAGAGGGCAGACAGAACACAGCAGACAGCAGAGTTCAGACAGCAAGAAGCAGAGGCCAGCAGCAGACAGCAGAGGGCAGACAGAGAACAGCAGACATCAGAGGGCAGACAGAAGACAGCAGAGTGCAGACAGAAGACAGCAACGGGCAGACAGCAGACAGCAGACAGCGGAGAGCAGACAGCAGTCAGCAGAAAGCAGAGGGCAGACAGCAGACAGCAGAGGGCAGACATCAGACAGCTGAGGACAGACAGCAGACACCAGAGGGCAGACAGAAGACAGCAGAGTTGAGACAGCAGAGGGTGGAGGGCAGACAGCAGAAAGCAGTGGGCAGACAGCAGACAGCAGACGGCAGACAGCAGACAGCAGAGGGCATACAGCAGAAAGAAGACAGCAGAGGGCAGACAGCAGAAAGGAGAGGGCAGACAGCAGACAGCAGAGGGCAGACAAAGGAGGGTAGACAGCAGTCAGCAGAGGGCAGACAGCAGAGGGCAGATGACAAACAGCAGACAGCAGAGGGCAGAGACAGACAGCAGAGGGCAGAGGGCAGACAGCAGAGGTCAGAGGGCAGAGAGCAGGCAGCAGACAGCTGAGGGCACACAGCAGAGGGCAGGAGGCAGAGGGCAGAGGGCAGACAGCAGACAGCAGAGGGCAGAGAGCTGCGGGCAGACAGCATACAGCAGAGAGCAGAGGGCAGACAGCAGAGGGCAGTCAGAAGACAGCAGAGGCCAGAAAGTAGAGGGCAAGCAGAAGAAAGCAGAGGCCAGACAGCATAGAGCCGAGGGCAGAAGGCATACAACAGAGGGCAGACAGCAGACAGCACACAGCAGAAGGCAGACAGCAGACAGCAGAGGGCAGACAGCAGAGGGCAGAGGGCAGAGGGCAGACAGCAGAAACAGAGGGCAGACAGCAGAGGACAGACAGCAGACAGCAGAGAGCAGAGGGCAGACAACTGAGGGAAGAGGGCAGACAGCAGGGGCTGACAGCAGAGGGCAGACAGCAGAGGGCAGACAGCAGACAGCAGAGGGCAGACAGCAGAGGGCAGACACCAGACAGCAGACAGTTGAGGGCAGACAGCAGACAGCAAAGGGCAGACAGCAGACAGCAGAGGGCACACAGCAGACAGCAGGGGCAGACAGCAAAGGACAGACAGCAGACAGCAGACAGCAGATGGCAGACAGCAGACAGCAGAGGGCAGACAGAAGACAATAGAGGAAAGAAAGCAGACAGCAGAGGGCAGACAGAAGATAGCAGAGGGAAGACAGCAGACAGCAAAGGGCAGACAGCAGACGGCAAACAGCAGACAGCGGAGGGCAGACAGCAGTCAGCAGACAGCTTAGAGCACACAGCAGACAGCGGATAGCAGACAGCAGACAGCAGAGGGCAGGCAGCAAAGGCAGACTGCAGTGGGAAGACAGCAGAGGGCAAACAGCAGACAGCAGATACCAGACAGCAAACAGCAGATTGTAGACAGCAGACAGCAGAGGGCAGTGAGCAGAGGGCAGACACAGAGAGCAGAAGGCAGACACATGTCAGCAGAGGGCAGACAGCAGAGGCCAGACAGCAGAGGGAAGACAGCAGACTACAGGCAGCAGAGGGCAGGCATCAGAGGGCTGAGGGCAGGGGGCAGACAGCAGAGGGCAGAGGGCATACAGCAGACAGCAGACAGCAGAGGGCCGACAGCAGACAGCAGACACCAGAGGGCAGACAGCAGACAGCAGACACCAGAGGGCAGACAGAAGAGGGCAGCCAGCAGACAGCAGAGGGCAAGGGGCAGAGGGCAATGGGCAGAGGGCAGAGGGCAGACAGCAGACAGCAGAGGGCAGACAGCAGATGGTAGACAGCAGACAGCAGAGGGCAGACACAAGACAGCAGAGGGCAGACAGCAGGGCCAGACAGCAGAGGGCAGACAGCAGACTACAGAGAGCAGAGGGCAGGCATCAGAGGGCAGAGGGCAGTGGGCAGACAGCAGAGGGCAGGGGCAGAGAGCAGACAGCAGAAAGCAGAAAGCAGACACCAGAGGGCAGAGAGCAGAGGGCAGTCAACAGACAGCAGAGGGCAGACTGCAGAGGGCAGACAGCAGACAGCAGAGAGCATAGGGCACACAGCACAGAGCAGACAGCAGACAGCAGACAGCAGAGGGCAGACAGAAGACAGCAGAGGACAGACAGCAGACAGCAGAGGGCAGACAGAAGACAGCAGAGGGCAGACAGCACAGGGGAGATGGCAGACAGCATAAAGCAGAGCGCAGACTGCAGACATCAGAGGCCAGACAGCAGACAGCAAACGGCAGACAGCAGACAGCAGACAGCAGACGGCAAACAGCAGACAGCGGAGGTCAGACAGCAGTCAGCAGACAGCAGAGGGCAGACAGCAGACAGCGGATGGCAGACAGCAGACAGCAGAGGGCTGACAGAAGACAGCAGAGGCAGACAGCAGAGGGCAGACAGCAGAGGGCAGACAGCAGAGGGCAGACAGCAGACAGCAGATACCAGACAGCAAACAGCAGACGGGCAGACAGCAGACAACAGACAGCAGAGGGCAAACAGCAGAAAGCAGAGGGCAGACAACACACAGCAGATAGCAGAGGGTATACAGCAGACAGTAGACAGCAGAGGGCAGACAGCAGACAGCAGACGGCAGATAGAATAGGGCAGACGGCAGATAGCAGATAGCAGAGGGCAGACAGCAGAGGTCAGATGGCAGACAGCAGAGGGTAGAGGGCATAGGCAGAAAGCAGAGGTAAGAGGGCAGACAGAGAGGGCAGACTGCAGAGGGCAGGGGGCAGCGAGCAGAGGGCAGACAGCAGACAGCAGAGGGCAGACATCAGACAGCAGATAGCATAGGGGAGACAGCAGAATGCAGAGGGCATACAGCAGACGGCAGAGGACAGACAGCAGAGTGCAGACAGCAGACAACAGAGTGCCGACAGCATAGAGGAGAGGGCAGACTGCAGAGGGCAGGCAGCAGACAGCAGACAGCAGAAAGCAGACAGCGAGCAGCAGAGGGCAGAGAGCACACAGCAGAGGGCAGACAGCAGACAGCAGACAGCAGAGGGCAGACAGCAGGCAACAGATAGCAGACAGAGGACAGCAGAGGGCAGACAGCAGTGGGCAGACAGCAGACAGCAGAGGGCAGGGACAGGGTGCAGTGGGCAGAGGGCAGAGGGCAGACAGCAGACAGCAGAGGGCAGACAGCAGAGGGCAGACAGCAGCCAGCAGAGGGCAGACACAAGACAGCAGAGGGCAGAAAGCAGGGCCAGGCAGCAGAGGGCAGACAGCAGAGTACAGAGAGCAGAGGGCAGGCATCAGATGGCTGAGGGCAGTGGGCCGACAGCAGAGGGCTGATGGAAGTCAGCAGACAGCAGACAGCAGCCAGCAGAGGGCAGACAACCGACAGAAGAGGGCAGACAGCAGACAGCAGAGGGCAGACAGCAGAGAGCAGACAGCAGACAGCAGAGGGCAGAAAGAAGACAGCAGAGGACAGGCAGCAGACAGCAGAGGGCAGAGAGAAGACAGCAGAGGGCAGACAGGAGAGGGCAGATGGCAGACAGCATAAAGCAGAGGGCAGACAGCAGACAGCAGAGGGCAGACAGCAGACAGCAGACAGCAGACAGCAAAGGGCAGACAGCAGACAGCAGAGGGCAGACAGCAGACAGCGAAGGGCAGACAGCAGTCGGCAAACAGCAGACAGCGGAGGGCAGACAGCAGTCAGCAGACAGCAGAGGGCAGACAGCAGACAGCGGATGGCAGACAGCAGACAGCAGAGGGCTGACAGAAGACAGCAGAGGCAGACAGCAGAGGGCAGAAAGCAGAGGGCAGACAGCAGACAGCAGATACCAGACAGCAAACAGCAGACGGGCAGACAGCAGACAACAGACAGCAGAGGGCAAACAGCAGAAAGCAGAGGGCAGACAGCACACAGCAGACAGCAGAGTGTATACAGTAGACAGCAGAGGGCAGACAGCAGACAGCAGACGGCAGATAGAATAGGGCAGACGGCAGACAGCAGAGAGCAGAGGGCAGACAGCAGAGGGCAGACAGCAGACAGCAGAGAGCATAGGGCTGACAGCAGAATGCAGAGGGCAGACAGCAGACAGCAGAGGACAGACAGCAGATTGCAGACAGCAGACAACAGAGGGCCTACAGCTTAGAGAAGAGGGCAGACTGCAGAGGGCAGGCAGCAGACAGCAGACAGCAGAAAGCACAGAAAGCAGACAGCGGGCAGCAGAGGGCAGAGAGCACAAAGCAGAGGGCAGACAGCAGAGAGCAGACATCAGAGGGCAGACAGAAGGCAGCAGATAGCAGACAGAAGGCAGCAGAGGGCTGACAGCAGAGGGCAGACAGCAGACAGCAGAGGGCAGGGGGCAGAGGGCAGTGGGCAGAGGGCAGAGGGCAGACAGCAGACAGCTGAGGGCAGACAGCAGAGGGCAGACAGCTGACAGCAGAGGGCAGACACAAGACAGAAGAGGGCAGACAGCAGGGCCAGGCAGCAGAGGGCAGACTGCAGACTACAGACAGCAGAGGTCAGGCATCAGCGGGCTGAGGGCAGTGGGCAGACAGCAGAGGGCAGAAGGAAGACAGCAGACAGCAGACAGCAGCCAGCAGAGGGCAGACAGCCGACAGAAGAGGGCAGACAGCAGACATCAGAGGGCAGACAGCAGAGGGCAGACAGCAGAGAGCAGACAGCAGAGGGCAGACAGCACACAGCAGACAGCAGAGGGCAGACAGCAGTAAGCAGAGGCCAGCAGCAGACAGCAGAGGGCAGACAGAGAACAGCAGACATCAGAGGGCAGACAGAAGACAGCAGAGTGCAGACAGAAGACAGAAACGGGCAGACAGCAGACAGCAGACAGCGGAGGGCAGACAGCAGTCAGCAGAAAGCAGAGGGCAGACAGCAGACAGCAGAGGGCAGACATCAGACAGCTGAGAACAGACAGCAGACAACAGAGGGCAGACAGAAGACAGCAGAGTTGAGACAGCAGAGGGCGGAGGGCAGACAGCAGAAAGCAGTGGGCAGACAGCAGACAGCAGAGGGCAGACAGCAGACAGCAGAGGGCATACAGCAGAAAGAAGACAGCAGAGGGCAGACAGCAGAAAGAAGAGGGCAGACAGCAGACAGCAGAGGGCAGACAAAGGAGGGTAGACAGCAGTCAGCAGAGGGCAGACAGCAGAGGGCAGATGACAAACAGCAGAGGGCAGAGGGCAGACAGCAGAGGTCAGAGGGCAGAGAGCAGGCAGCAGACAGCTGAGGGCACACAGCAGAGGGCAGGGGGCAGAGGGCAGAGGGCAGAGGGCAGACAGCAGACAGCAGAGGGCAGAGAGCTGCGGGCTGTCAGCAGACAGCAGAGAGCAGAGGGCAGACAGCAGAGGGCAGTCGGAAGACAGCAGAGGCCAGAAAGTAGAGGGCAAGCAGCAGAAACCAGAGGCCAGACAGTATAGAGCCGAGGGCAGAAGGCATACAACAGAGGGCAGACAGCAGACAGCACACAGCAGAAGGCAGACAGCAGACAGCAGAGGGCAGACAGCAGAGGGCAGAGGGCAGAGGGCAGACAGCAGAAACAGAGGGCAGACAGCAGAGGGCAGACAGCAGACAGCAGAGGGCAGACAACTGAGGGAAGAGGGCAGACAGCAGGGGCAGACAGCAGAGGGCAGATAGCAGAGGGCAGACAGCAGACAGCAGAGGGCAGACAGCAGAGGGCAGACACCAGACAGCAGAGAGCAGAGAGCTGCGGGCAGACAGCATACAGCAGAGAGCAGAGGGCAGACAGCAGAGGGCAGTCAGAAGACAGCAGAGGCCAGAAAGTAGAGGGCAAGCAGAAGAAAGCAGAGGCCAGACAGCATAGAGCCGAGGGCAGAAGGCATACAACAGAGGGCAGACAGCAGACAGCACACAGCAGAAGGCAGACAGCAGACAGCAGAGGGCAGACAGCAGAGGGCAGAGGGCAGAGGGCAGACAGCAGAAACAGAGGGCAGACAGCAGAGGACAGACAGCAGACAGCAGAGAGCAGAGGGCAGACAACTGAGGGAAGAGGGCAGACAGCAGGGGCTGACAGCAGAGGGCAGACAGCAGAGGGCAGACAGCAGACAGCAGAGGGCAGACAGCAGAGGGCAGACACCAGACAGCAGACAGTTGAGGGCAGACAGCAGACAGCAAAGGGCAGACAGCAGACAGCAGAAGGCACACAGCAGACAGCAGGGGCAGACAGCAAAGGACAGACAGCAGACAGCAGACAGCAGATGGCAGACAGCAGACAGCAGAGGGCAGACAGAAGACAATAGAGGAAAGAAAGCAGACAGCAGAGGGCAGACAGAAGATAGCAGAGGGAAGACAGCAGACAGCAAAGGGCAGACAGCAGACGGCAAACAGCAGACAGCGGAGGGCAGACAGCAGTCAGCAGACAGCTTAGAGCACACAGCAGACAGCGGATAGCAGACAGCAGACAGCAGAGGGCAGGCAGCAAAGGCAGACTGCAGTGGGAAGACAGCAGAGGGCAAACAGCAGACAGCAGATACCAGACAGCAAACAGCAGATTGTAGACAGCAGACAGCAGAGGGCAGTGAGCAGAGGGCAGACACAGAGAGCAGAAGGCAGACACATGTCAGCAGAGGGCAGACAGCAGAGGCCAGACAGCAGAGGGAAGACAGCAGACTACAGGCAGCAGAGGGCAGGCATCAGAGGGCTGAGGGCAGGGGGCAGACAGCAGAGGGCAGAGGGCATACAGCAGACAGCAGACAGCAGAGGGCCGACAGCAGACAGCAGACACCAGAGGGCAGACAGCAGACAGCAGACACCAGAGGGCAGACAGAAGAGGGCAGCCAGCAGACAGCAGAGGGCAAGGGGCAGAGGGCAATGGGCAGAGGGCAGAGGGCAGACAGCAGACAGCAGAGGGCAGACAGCAGATGGTAGACAGCAGACAGCAGAGGGCAGACACAAGACAGCAGAGGGCAGACAGCAGGGCCAGACAGCAGAGGGCAGACAGCAGACTACAGAGAGCAGAGGGCAGGCATCAGAGGGCAGAGGGCAGTGGGCAGACAGCAGAGGGCAGGGGCAGAGAGCAGACAGCAGAAAGCAGAAAGCAGACACCAGAGGGCAGAGAGCAGAGGGCAGTCAACAGACAGCAGAGGGCAGACTGCAGAGGGCAGACAGCAGACAGCAGAGAGCATAGGGCACACAGCACAGAGCAGACAGCAGACAGCAGACAGCAGAGGGCAGACAGAAGACAGCAGAGGACAGACAGCAGACAGCAGAGGGCAGACAGAAGACAGCAGAGGGCAGACAGCACAGGGGAGATGGCAGACAGCATAAAGCAGAGCGCAGACTGCAGACATCAGAGGCCAGACAGCAGACAGCAAACGGCAGACAGCAGACAGCAGACAGCAGACGGCAAACAGCAGACAGCGGAGGTCAGACAGCAGTCAGCAGACAGCAGAGGGCAGACAGCAGACAGCGGATGGCAGACAGCAGACAGCAGAGGGCTGACAGAAGACAGCAGAGGCAGACAGCAGAGGGCAGACAGCAGAGGGCAGACAGCAGAGGGCAGACAGCAGACAGCAGATACCAGACAGCAAACAGCAGACGGGCAGACAGCAGACAACAGACAGCAGAGGGCAAACAGCAGAAAGCAGAGGGCAGACAACACACAGCAGATAGCAGAGGGTATACAGCAGACAGTAGACAGCAGAGGGCAGACAGCAGACAGCAGACGGCAGATAGAATAGGGCAGACGGCAGATAGCAGATAGCAGAGGGCAGACAGCAGAGGTCAGAGGGCAGACAGCAGAGGGTAGAGGGCATAGGCAGAAAGCAGAGGTAAGAGGGCAGACAGAGAGGGCAGACTGCAGAGGGCAGGGGGCAGCGAGCAGAGGGCAGACAGCAGACAGCAGAGGGCAGACATCAGACAGCAGATAGCATAGGGGAGACAGCAGAATGCAGAGGGCATACAGCAGACGGCAGAGGACAGACAGCAGAGTGCAGACAGCAGACAACAGAGTGCCGACAGCATAGAGGAGAGGGCAGACTGCAGAGGGCAGGCAGCAGACAGCAGACAGCAGAAAGCAGACAGCGAGCAGCAGAGGGCAGAGAGCACACAGCAGAGGGCAGACAGCAGACAGCAGACAGCAGAGGGCAGACAGCAGGCAACAGATAGCAGACAGAGGACAGCAGAGGGCAGACAGCAGTGGGCAGACAGCAGACAGCAGAGGGCAGGGACAGGGTGCAGTGGGCAGAGGGCAGAGGGCAGACAGCAGACAGCAGAGGGCAGACAGCAGAGGGCAGACAGCAGCCAGCAGAGGGCAGACACAAGACAGCAGAGGGCAGAAAGCAGGGCCAGGCAGCAGAGGGCAGACAGCAGAGTACAGAGAGCAGAGGGCAGGCATCAGATGGCTGAGGGCAGTGGGCCGACAGCAGAGGGCTGATGGAAGTCAGCAGACAGCAGACAGCAGCCAGCAGAGGGCAGACAACCGACAGAAGAGGGCAGACAGCAGACAGCAGAGGGCAGACAGCAGAGAGCAGACAGCAGACAGCAGAGGGCAGAAAGAAGACAGCAGAGGACAGGCAGCAGACAGCAGAGGGCAGAGAGAAGACAGCAGAGGGCAGACAGGAGAGGGCAGATGGCAGACAGCATAAAGCAGAGGGCAGACAGCAGACAGCAGAGGGCAGACAGCAGACAGCAGACAGCAGACAGCAAAGGGCAGACAGCAGACAGCAGACAGCAGAGGGCAGACAGCAGACAGCGAAGGGCAGACAGCAGTCGGCAAACAGCAGACAGCGGAGGGCAGACAGCAGTCAGCAGACAGCAGAGGGCAGACAGCAGACAGCGGATGGCAGACAGCAGACAGCAGAGGGCTGACAGAAGACAGCAGAGGCAGAGAGCAGAGGGCAGAAAGCAGAGGGCAGACAGCAGACAGCAGATACCAGACAGCAAACAGCAGACGGGCAGACAGCAGACAACAGACAGCAGAGGGCAAACAGCAGAAAGCAGAGGGCAGACAGCACACAGCAGACAGCAGAGTGTATACAGTAGACAGCAGAGGGCAGACAGCAGACAGCAGACGGCAGATAGAATAGGGCAGACGGCAGACAGCAGAGAGCAGAGGGCAGACAGCAGAGGGCAGACAGCAGACAGCAGAGAGCATAGGGCTGACAGCAGAATGCAGAGGGCAGACAGCAGACAGCAGAGGACAGACAGCAGATTGCAGACAGCAGACAACAGAGGGCCTACAGCTTAGAGAAGAGGGCAGACTGCAGAGGGCAGGCAGCAGACAGCAGACAGCAGAAAGCACAGAAAGCAGACAGCGGGCAGCAGAGGGCAGAGAGCACAAAGCAGAGGGCAGACAGCAGAGAGCAGACATCAGAGGGCAGACAGAAGGCAGCAGATAGCAGACAGAAGGCAGCAGAGGGCTGACAGCAGAGGGCAGACAGCAGACAGCAGAGGGCAGGGGGCAGAGGGCAGTGGGCAGAGGGCAGAGGGCAGACAGCAGACAGCTGAGGGCAGACAGCAGAGGGCAGACAGCTGACAGCAGAGGGCAGACACAAGACAGAAGAGGGCAGACAGCAGGGCCAGGCAGCAGAGGGCAGACTGCAGACTACTGACAGCAGAGGTCAGGCATCAGCGGGCTGAGGGCAGTGGGCAGACAGCAGAGGGCAGAAGGAAGACAGCAGACAGCAGACAGCAGCCAGCAGAGGGCAGACAGCCGACAGAAGAGGGCAGACAGCAGACATCAGAGGGCAGACAGCAGAGGGCAGACAGCAGAGAGCAGACAGCAGAGGGCAGACAGCACACAGCAGACAGCAGAGGGCAGACAGCAGTAAGCAGAGGCCAGCAGCAGACAGCAGAGGGCAGACAGAGAACAGCAGACATCAGAGGGCAGACAGAAGACAGCAGAGTGCAGACAGAAGACAGAAACGGGCAGACAGCAGACAGCAGACAGCGGAGGGCAGACAGCAGTCAGCAGAAAGCAGAGGGCAGACAGCAGACAGCAGAGGGCAGACATCAGACAGCTGAGAACAGACAGCAGACAACAGAGGGCAGACAGAAGACAGCAGAGTTGAGACAGCAGAGGGCGGAGGGCAGACAGCAGAAAGCAGTGGGCAGACAGCAGACAGCAGAGGGCAGACAGCAGACAGCAGAGGGCATACAGCAGAAAGAAGACAGCAGAGGGCAGACAGCAGAAAGAAGAGGGCAGACAGCAGACAGCAGAGGGCAGACAAAGGAGGGTAGACAGCAGTCAGCAGAGGGCAGACAGCAGAGGGCAGATGACAAACAGCAGAGGGCAGAGGGCAGACAGCAGAGGTCAGAGGGCAGAGAGCAGGCAGCAGTCAGCTGAGGGCACACAGCAGAGGGCAGGGGGCAGAGGGCAGAGGGCAGAGGGCAGACAGCAGACAGCAGAGGGCAGAGAGCTGCGGGCTGTCAGCAGACAGCAGAGAGCAGAGGGCAGACAGCAGAGGGCAGTCAGAAGACAGCAGAGGCCAGAAAGTAGAGGGCAAGCAGCAGAAACCAGAGGCCAGACAGTATAGAGCCGAGGGCAGAAGGCATACAACAGAGGGCAGACAGCAGACAGCACACAGCAGAAGGCAGACAGCAGACAGCAGAGGGCAGACAGCAGAGGGCAGAGGGCAGAGGGCAGACAGCAGAAACAGAGGGCAGACAGCAGAGGGCAGACAGCAGACAGCAGAGGGCAGACAACTGAGGGAAGAGGGCAGACAGCAGGGGCAGACAGCAGAGGGCAGATAGCAGAGGGCAGACAGCAGACAGCAGAGGGCAGACAGCAGAGGGCAGACACCAGACAGCAGAGAGCAGAGGGGAGACACAAGACAGCAGAGGGCAGACCGCAGAGGGCTCAGGGCAGACAGCAGACAGTTGAGGGCAGACAGCAGACAGCAGAGGGCAGACAGCAGACAGCAGAGGGCACACAGCAGACAGCAGACAGCAGGGGCAGACAGCAAAGTACAGACAGCAGACAGCAGACAGCAGATGGCAGACAGCAGACAGCAGAGGGCAGACAGAAGACAACAGAGGAAAGAAAGCAGACAGCAGAGGGCAGACAGAAGATAGCAGAGGGAAGACAGCAGACAGCAAAGGGCAGACAGCAGACGGCAAACAGCAGACAGCGGAGGGCAGACAGCAGTCAGCAGACAGCATAGAGCACACAGCAGACAGCGGATGGCAGACAGCAGACAGCAGAGGGCAGACAGCAGAGGCAGACTGCAGAGGGAAGACAGCAGAGGGCAAACAGCAGACAGCAGATACCAGACAGCAAACAGCAGAGTGCAGACAGCAGACAGCAGAAAGCAGTGAGCAGAGGGCAGACACAGAGAGCAGAAGGCAGACACATGTCAGCAGAGGGCAGACAGCAGAGGCCAGACAGCAGAGGGAAGACAGCTGACTACAGGCAGCAGAGGGCAGGCATCAGAGGGCTGAGGGCAGGGGGCAGACAGCAGAGGGCTGAGGGCATACAGCAGACAGCAGACAGCAGAGGCAGACTGCAGACAGCAGACAGCAGACACCAGAGGGCAGACAGCAGACAGCAGACACCAGAGGGCAGACAGAAGAGGGCAGCCAGCAGACAGCAGAGGGCAAGGGGCAGAGGGCAGTGGGCAGAGGGCAGAGGGCAGACAGCAGACAGCAGAGGGCAGACAGCAGATGGCAGACAGCAGACAGCAGAGGGCAGACACAAGACAGCAGAGGGCAGACAGCAGGGCCAGACAGCAGAGGGCAGACAGCAGACTACAGAGAGCAGAGGGCAGGCATCAGAGGGCTGAGGGCAGTGGGCAGACAGCAGAGGGCAGAGGGAAGACAGCAGACAGCAGCCAGCAGCGGGCAGACAGCCGACAGAAGAGGGCAGACAGCAGAGAGCAGAGGGCAGACAGCAGAGGGTAGACAGCAGAGAGCAGACAGCAGAGGGCAGACAGCACACAGCAGACAGCAGAGGGCAGAGGGCAGACAGCAGTAAGCAGAGGGCAGACAGCAGACACCAGAGGGCAGACAGAGAACAGCAGACAGCAGAGGGCAGACAGAAGGCAGAGGAGTGCAGACAGAAGACAGAAACGGGCAGACAGCAGACAGCAGAGGGCAGACAGCTGACAGCTGAGGACAGACAGCAGACAGCAGAGGGCAGACAGAAGACAGCAGAGTTGAGACAGCAGAGGGCAGAGGGCAGACAGCAGAAATCAGTGGGCAGACAGCAGACAGCAGAGGGCAGACAGCAGACAGCAGACAGCAGATGGCAGGCAGCAGACGGCAGACAACAGAGGGCAGACAGCAGACAGCAAAGGACAGACAGCAGACAGCAATCAGCAGACAGTTGAGGGCAGACAGCAGACAGCAGACAGTAGAGTTCAGAGAGAAGACAGACGATGGTAGACACCAAGCAGCAGACGGCAGACAGCAGACAACAGAGGCAGACAGCAGACGGGCAGACAGCAGACAGCAGAGGGCAGACAGCAGAAAGCAGAGGGCAGACAGCACACAGCAAACAGCAGAGGGTATACAGCAGACAGCAGAGGGCAGACAGCAGACAGCAGACGGCAGATAGAAGAGGGCAGACAGAAGGCAGACAGCAGACAGCAGACAGCAGAGGGCAGACAGAAGATGGCAGTCAGAAGAGGGCAGACAGAAGACAGCAGACGGCAGGGGGCAGAGGGCAGTGGGGAGAGGGCAGAGGGAAGACAGCAGACAGCAGAGGGCAGACAGCAGAGGGCAGACAGCAGACAGCAGATAGCAGAGGTCAGACAGCAGACAGCAGAGGGCAGACAGCTGACAGCAGAGGCCAGACAGCAGAGGGCAGATAGCAGTCAGCAGACAGCAGAGGTCCGAAAGCAGACAGCAGAGTGCAGACAGCAGGTAGCAGACAGCAGAGGGCAGACAGCAGACAACAGAGGGCAGACAACAAACAGCAGACACCAGATAGCAGAGGGCAGATAGCAGACAGCAGACAGCAGAGGGCAGACAGCAGATAGCAGAGGGCAGACAGCAGACAGCAGACAGCAGAGGGCAGACATCAGACAGGAGAGGGCTGAGAGCATAGGGCTGAGGGCTGACAGCAGACAGCAAAGGGCAGACAGCAGCAGCAGAGGGCAGACAGCAGAGGGAGGACGGCAGATAGCTGAAAGCAGACAGCAATGGGCATACAGAAGACAGCAGAGGGCAGACAGCAGACAGCAGAGGGCAGACAGCAGACAGCAGACAACAGAGAGCAGATGGCAGACAGCAGATGGCAGACAGAAGGTTGCAGAGGGCAGACAGCTGACAGCACAGGGCAGACAGCAGACATCGGACAGCATACAGCAGAAAGCAGTGAGCAGACAGCAGAGAGCAGGGGGAAGACAGGAGAGGGAAGACAGCAGAGAGCAGACAGCAGAGGGCAGACAGCACACAGCAGACAGCACAGGGCAGACAGCAGATGGCAGAGGGCAGACAGCAGTAAGCAGAGGTCAGACAGCAGACAGCAGAGGGCAGACAGAAGACAGGAGACAGCAGAGGGCAGACAGAAGACTGCAGAGGGCAGACAGCAGACAGCAGATGGGGGACAGCAGACAGCAGACAGCGGATGGCAGACAGCAGCCACCAGACAGCAGATGGGAGACAGTAGACAGCAGACAGCAGAGGGCAGACAGCAGACAGCAGAGGGCAGACAGAAGACAGCAGACAGAAGAGGGCAGACAGAAGACAGCAGAGGGCAGACAGCAGACGGCAGACAGCAGACAGCGGAGTGCAGACAGCAATCAGCATACAGCAGAGTTCAGACAGAAGACAGCCGATGGCAGACACCAGGCAGCAGAGGGCAGACAGCAGACAACAAAGGCAGACAGCAGAGAGCAGACAGGAGAGGTCAGACAGCAGAGAGCAGATACCAGACAGCAGACAGCAGACGGGCAGACAGCAGACAGCAGAGGGAAGACAGCAGAAAACAGAGGGCAGACAGGACACAGCAGACAGCAGAGGGTATACAGCAGACAGCAGACAGCAGACAGCAGAGGGCAGACAGCAGACAGCAGACGGCAGATAGAAGAGGGCAGACAGCAGAACGCAGAGGGCAGAGAGCAGATGGCAGAGGGCAGACAGCAGATAGCAGAAGGCATAGAGCAGACAGCAGAGGTCAGAGGGCAGACAGCGGACAGCAGAGGGCAGACAGCAGAGGGCAGACAGCTGACAGCAGAGGGCAGGCAGCTGATAGTAGAGAGCATAGGGCAGACAGCAGAGGGAAGACGGAAGACAGCAGACAGCAGACAGCAGAAAGCAAAGGTCATAAAGCAGATAGCAGAGGGCAGAAGGCAGACAGCAGACAGCAGAGGGCAGTCCGCAGACAGCAGTCAACAGACAGCAGAGGGCAGACAACAGTGGGCAGACATAAGACGACAGAGGGCAGAGAGCAGACAGCAGAGGGCAGACAGCAGACATCAGACAGCAGACAGCAGAGGTCAGGCAGCAGACAGCAGAGAGCAGAGGGCAGACAGCAGAGGGCAGACAGCAGACAGCCGACAGCAGAGGGCAGACAGCAGAAAGGAGAGGGCTGAGAACAGAGGGCTGAGGGCAGACAGCAGACAGCAAAGGGCAGACAGCAGCAGCAGAGGGAAGACGGCAGATAGCTGAAAGCAGACCACAAAGGGCATACAGAATACAGCAGAGGTCAGACAGCAGACAGTAGACTGCAGAGGGCAGACAGCAGACAACAGAGAGCAGATGGCAGACAGCAGAGGGCAGACAGAAGGCGGCAGAGGGCAGACAGCTGACAACACAGGGCAGACAGCAGACATCGGACAGCATACAGCAGACAGCAGTGGGCAGACAGCAGAGAGCAGAGGGAAGACAGGAGAGGGAAGAGAGCAGAGAGAAGACAGCAGAGGGCAGACAGCACACAGCAGACAGCAGACAGCACAGGGCAGACAGCAGATGGCAGTGGGCAGACAGCAGTAAGCAGAGGTCAGACAGCAGACAGCAGAGGGCAGACAGAATACAGCATACAGCAGAGGGCAGACACAAGACAGCAGAGGGCAGAAAGCAGGGCCAGGCAGCAGAGGGCAGACAGCAGAGTACAGAGAGCAGAGGGCAGGCATCAGATGGCTGAGGGCAGTGGGCCGACAGCAGAGGGCTGATGGAAGTCAGCAGACAGCAGACAGCAGCCAGCAGAGGGCAGACAACCGACAGAAGAGGGCAGACAGCAGACAGCAGAGGGCAGACAGCAGAGAGCAGACAGCAGACAGCAGAGGGCAGAAAGAAGACAGCAGAGGACAGGCAGCAGACAGCAGAGGGCAGAGAGAAGACAGCAGAGGGCAGACAGGAGAGGGCAGATGGCAGACAGCATAAAGCAGAGGGCAGACAGCAGACAGCAGAGGGCAGACAGCAGACAGCAGACAGCAGACAGCAAAGGGCAGACAGCAGACAGCAGACAGCAGACAGCAGAGGGCAGACAGCAGACAGCGAAGGGCAGACAGCAGTCGGCAAACAGCAGACAGCGGAGGGCAGACAGCAGTCAGCAGACAGCAGAGGGCAGACAGCAGACAGCGGATGGCAGACAGCAGACAGCAGAGGGCTGACAGAAGACAGCAGAGGCAGACAGCAGAGGGCAGAAAGCAGAGGGCAGACAGCAGACAGCAGATACCAGACAGCAAACAGCAGACGGGCAGACAGCAGACAACAGACAGCAGAGGGCAAACAGCAGAAAGCAGAGGGCAGACAGCACACAGCAGACAGCAGAGTGTATACAGTAGACAGCAGAGGGCAGACAGCAGACAGCAGACGGCAGATAGAATAGGGCAGACGGCAGACAGCAGAGAGCAGAGGGCAGACAGCAGAGGGCAGACAGCAGACAGCAGAGAGCATAGGGCTGACAGCAGAATGCAGAGGGCAGACAGCAGACAGCAGAGGACAGACAGCAGATTGCAGACAGCAGACAACAGAGGGCCTACAGCTTAGAGAAGAGGGCAGACTGCAGAGGGCAGGCAGCAGACAGCAGACAGCAGAAAGCACAGAAAGCAGACAGCGGGCAGCAGAGGGCAGAGAGCACAAAGCAGAGGGCAGACAGCAGAGAGCAGACATCAGAGGGCAGACAGAAGGCAGCAGATAGCAGACAGAAGGCAGCAGAGGGCTGACAGCAGAGGGCAGACAGCAGACAGCAGAGGGCAGGGGGCAGAGGGCAGTGGGCAGAGGGCAGAGGGCAGACAGCAGACAGCTGAGGGCAGACAGCAGAGGGCAGACAGCTGACAGCAGAGGGCAGACACAAGACAGAAGAGGGCAGACAGCAGGGCCAGGCAGCAGAGGGCAGACTGCAGACTACAGACAGCAGAGGTCAGGCATCAGCGGGCTGAGGGCAGTGGGCAGACAGCAGAGGGCAGAAGGAAGACAGCAGACAGCAGACAGCAGCCAGCAGAGGGCAGACAGCCGACAGAAGAGGGCAGACAGCAGACATCAGAGGGCAGACAGCAGAGGGCAGACAGCAGAGAGCAGACAGCAGAGGGCAGACAGCACACAGCAGACAGCAGAGGGCAGACAGCAGTAAGCAGAGGCCAGCAGCAGACAGCAGAGGGCAGACAGAGAACAGCAGACATCAGAGGGCAGACAGAAGACAGCAGAGTGCAGACAGAAGACAGCAACGGGCAGACAGCAGACAGCAGACAGCGGAGGGCAGACAGCAGTCAGCAGAAAGCAGAGGGCAGACAGCAGACAGCAGAGGGCAGACATCAGACAGCTGAGAACAGACAGCAGACAACAGAGGGCAGACAGAAGACAGCAGAGTTGAGACAGCAGAGGGCGGAGGGCAGACAGCAGAAAGCAGTGGGCAGACAGCAGACAGCAGAGGGCAGACAGCAGACAGCAGAGGGCATACAGCAGAAAGAAGACAGCAGAGGGCAGACAGCAGAAAGAAGAGGGCAGACAGCAGACAGCAGAGGGCAGACAAAGGAGGGTAGACAGCAGTCAGCAGAGGGCAGACAGCAGAGGGCAGATGACAAACAGCAGAGGGCAGAGGGCAGACAGCAGAGGTCAGAGGGCAGAGAGCAGGCAGCAGACAGCTGAGGGCACACAGCAGAGGGCAGGGGGCAGAGGGCAGAGGGCAGAGGGCAGACAGCAGACAGCAGAGGGCAGAGAGCTGCGGGCTGTCAGCAGACAGCAGAGAGCAGAGGGCAGACAGCAGAGGGCAGTCAGAAGACAGCAGAGGCCAGAAAGTAGAGGGCAAGCAGCAGAAACCAGAGGCCAGACAGTATAGAGCCGAGGGCAGAAGGCATACAACAGAGGGCAGACAGCAGACAGCACACAGCAGAAGGCAGACAGCAGACAGCAGAGGGCAGACAGCAGAGGGCAGAGGGCAGAGGGCAGACAGCAGAAACAGAGGGCAGACAGCAGAGGGCAGACAGCAGACAGCAGAGGGCAGACAACTGAGGGAAGAGGGCAGACAGCAGGGGCAGACAGCAGAGGGCAGATAGCAGAGGGCAGACAGCAGACAGCAGAGGGCAGACAGCAGAGGGCAGACACCAGACAGCAGAGAGCAGAGGGGAGACACAAGACAGCAGAGGGCAGACCGCAGAGGGCTCAGGGCAGACAGCAGACAGTTGAGGGCAGACAGCAGACAGCAGAGGGCAGACAGCAGACAGCAGAGGGCACACAGCAGACAGCAGACAGCAGGGGCAGACAGCAAAGTACAGACAGCAGACAGCAGACAGCAGATGGCAGACAGCAGACAGCAGAGGGCAGACAGAAGACAACAGAGGAAAGAAAGCAGACAGCAGAGGGCAGACAGAAGATAGCAGAGGGAAGACAGCAGACAGCAAAGGGCAGACAGCAGACGGCAAACAGCAGACAGCGGAGGGCAGACAGCAGTCAGCAGACAGCATAGAGCACACAGCAGACAGCGGATGGCAGACAGCAGACAGCAGAGGGCAGACAGCAGAGGCAGACTGCAGAGGGAAGACAGCAGAGGGCAAACAGCAGACAGCAGATACCAGACAGCAAACAGCAGAGTGCAGACAGCAGACAGCAGAAAGCAGTGAGCAGAGGGCAGACACAGAGAGCAGAAGGCAGACACATGTCAGCAGAAGGCAGACAGCAGAGGCCAGACAGCAGAGGGAAGACAGCTGACTACAGGCAGCAGAGGGCAGGCATCAGAGGGCTGAGGGCAGGGGGCATACAGCAGAGGGCTGAGGGCATACAGCAGACAGCAGACAACAGAGGCAGACTGCAGACAGCAGACAGCAGACACCAGAGGGCAGACAGCAGACACCAGAGGGCAGACAGAAGAGGGCAGCCAGCAGACAGCAGAGGGCAAGGGGCAGAGGGCAGTGGGCAGAGGGCAGAGGGCAGACAGCAGACAGCAGAGGGCAGACAGCAGATGGCAGACAGCAGACAGCAGAGGGCAGACACAAGACAGCAGAGGGCAGACAGCAGGGCCAGACAGCAGAGGGCAGACAGCAGACTACAGAGAGCAGAGGGCAGGCATCAGAGGGCTGAGGGCAGTGGGCAGACAGCAGAGGGCAGAGGGAAGACAGCAGACAGCAGCCAGCAGCGGGCAGACAGCCGACAGAAGAGGGCAGACAGCAGAGAGCAGAGGGCAGACAGCAGAGGGTAGACAGCAGAGAGCAGACAGCAGAGGGCAGACAGCACACAGCAGACAGCAGAGGGCAGAGGGCAGACAGCAGTAAGCAGAGGGCAGACAGCAGACACCAGAGGGCAGACAGAGAACAGCAGACAGCAGAGGGCAGACAGAAGGCAGAGGAGTGCAGACAGAAGACAGAAACGGGCAGACAGCAGACAGCAGAGGGCAGACAGCTGACAGCTGAGGACAGACAGCAGACAGCAGAGGGCAGACAGAAGACAGCAGAGTTGAGACAGCAGAGGGCAGAGGGCAGACAGCAGAAATCAGTGGGCAGACAGCAGACAGCAGAGGGCAGACAGCAGACAGCAGACAGCAGATGGCAGGCAGCAGACGGCAGACAACAGAGGGCAGACAGCAGACAGCAAAGGACAGACAGCAGACAGCAATCAGCAGACAGTTGAGGGCAGACAGCAGTCAGCAGACAGTAGAGTTCAGACAGAAGACAGACGATGGCAGACACCAAGCAGCAGACGGCAGACAGCAGACAACAGAGGCAGACAGCAGACGGGCAGACAGCAGACAGCAGAGGGCAGACAGCAGAAAGCAGAGGGCAGACAGCACACAGCAAACAGCAGAGGGTATACAGCAGACAGCAGAGGGCAGACAGCAGACAGCAGACGGCAGATAGAAGAGGGCAGACAGAAGGCAGACAGCAGACAGCAGACAGCAGAGGGCAGACAGAAGATGGCAGTCAGAAGAGGGCAGACAGAAGACAGCAGACGGCAGGGGGCAGAGGGCAGTGGGGAGAGGGCAGAGGGAAGACAGCAGACAGCAGAGGGCAGACAGCAGAGGGCAGACAGCAGACAGTAGATAGCAGAGGTCAGACAGCAGACAGCAGAGGGCAGACAGCTGACAGCAGAGGCCAGACAGCAGAGGGCAGATAGCAGTCAGCAGACAGCAGAGGTCCGAAAGCAGACAGCAGAGTGCAGACAGCAGGTAGCAGACAGCAGAGGGCAGACAGCAGACAACAGAGGGCAGACAACAAACAGCAGACACCAGATAGCAGAGGGCAGATAGCAGACAGCAGACAGCAGAGGGCAGACAGCAGATAGCAGAGGGCAGACAGCAGACAGCAGACAGCAGAGGGCAGACATCAGACAGGAGAGGGCTGAGAGCATAGGGCTGAGGGCTGACAGCAGACAGCAAAGGGCAGACAGCAGCAGCAGAGGGCAGACAGCAGAGGGAGGACGGCAGATAGCTGAAAGCAGACAGCAATGGGCATACAGAAGACAGCAGAGGGCAGACAGCAGACAGCAGAGGGCAGACAGCAGACAGCAGACAACAGAGAGCAGATGGCAGACAGCAGATGGCAGACAGAAGGTTGCAGAGGGCAGACAGCTGACAGCACAGGGCAGACAGCAGACATCGGACAGCATACAGCAGAAAGCAGTGAGCAGACAGCAGAGAGCAGGGGGAAGACAGGAGAGGGAAGACAGCAGAGAGCAGACAGCAGAGGGCAGACAGCACACAGCAGACAGCACAGGGCAGACAGCAGATGGCAGAGGGCAGACAGCAGTAAGCAGAGGTCAGACAGCAGACAGCAGAGGGCAGACAGAAGACAGGAGACAGCAGAGGGCAGACAGAAGACTGCAGAGGGCAGACAGCAGACAGCAGATGGGGGACAGCAGACAGCAGACAGCGGATGGCAGACAGCAGCCACCAGACAGCAGATGGGAGACAGTAGACAGCAGACAGCAGAGGGCAGACAGCAGACAGCAGAGGGCAGACAGAAGACAGCAGACAGAAGAGGGCAGACAGAAGACAGCAGAGGGCAGACAGCAGACGGCAGACAGCAGACAGCGGAGGGCAGACAGCAGTCAGCAGAAAGCAGAGGGCAGACAGCAGACAGCAGAGGGCAGACATCAGATAGCTGAGAACAGACAGCAGACAACAGAGGGCAGACAGAAGACAGCAGAGTTGAGACAGCAGAGGGCGGAGGGCAGACAGCAGAAAGCAGTGGGCAGACAGCAGACAGCAGAGGGCAGACAGCAGACAGCAGAGGGCATACAGCAGAAAGAAGACAGCAGAGGGCAGACAGCAGAAAGAAGAGGGCAGACAGCAGACAGCAGAGGGCAGACAAAGGAGGGTAGACAGCAGTCAGCAGAGGGCAGACAGCAGAGGGCAGATGACAAACAGCAGAGGGCAGAGGGCAGACAGCAGAGGTCAGAGGGCAGAGAGCAGGCAGCAGACAGCTGAGGGCACACAGCAGAGGGCAGGGGGCAGAGGGCAGAGGGCAGAGGGCAGACAGCAGACAGCAGAGGGCAGAGAGCTGCGGGCTGTCAGCAGACAGCAGAGAGCAGAGGGCAGACAGCAGAGGGCAGTCAGAAGACAGCAGAGGCCAGAAAGTAGAGGGCAAGCAGCAGAAACCAGAGGCCAGACAGTATAGATCCGAGGGCAGAAGGCATACAACAGAGGGCAGACAGCAGACAGCACACAGCAGAAGGCAGACAGCAGACAGCAGAGGGCAGACAGCAGAGGGCAGAGGGCAGAGGGCAGACAGCAGAAACAGAGGGCAGACAGCAGAGGGCAGACAGCAGACAGCAGAGGGCAGACAACTGAGGGAAGAGGGCAGACAGCAGGGGCAGACAGCAGAGGGCAGATAGCAGAGGGCAGACAGCAGACAGCAGAGGGCAGACAGCAGAGGGCAGACACCAGACAGCAGAGAGCAGAGGGGAGACACAAGACAGCAGAGGGCAGACCGCAGAGGGCTCAGGGCAGACAGCAGACAGTTGAGGGCAGACAGCAGACAGCAGAGGGCAGACAGCAGACAGCAGAGGGCACACAGCAGACAGCAGACAGCAGGGGCAGACAGCAAAGTACAGACAGCAGACAGCAGACAGCAGATGGCAGACAGCAGACAGCAGAGGGCAGACAGAAGACAACAGAGGAAAGAAAGCAGACAGCAGAGGGCAGACAGAAGATAGCAGAGGGAAGACAGCAGACAGCAAAGGGCAGACAGCAGACGGCAAACAGCAGACAGCGGAGGGCAGACAGCAGTCAGCAGACAGCATAGAGCACACAGCAGACAGCGGATGGCAGACAGCAGACAGCAGAGGGCAGACAGCAGAGGCAGACTGCAGAGGGAAGACAGCAGAGGGCAAACAGCAGACAGCAGATACCAGACAGCAAACAGCAGAGTGCAGACAGCAGACAGCAGAAAGCAGTGAGCAGAGGGCAGACACAGAGAGCAGAAGGCAGACACATGTCAGCAGAGGGCAGACAGCAGAGGCCAGACAGCAGAGGGAAGACAGCTGACTACAGGCAGCAGAGGGCAGGCATCAGAGGGCTGAGGGCAGGGGGCAGACAGCAGAGGGCTGAGGGCATACAGCAGACAGCAGACAGCAGAGGCAGACTGCAGACAGCAGACAGCAGACACCAGAGGGCAGACAGCAGACACCAGAGGGCAGACAGAAGAGGGCAGCCAGCAGACAGCAGAGGGCAAGGGGCAGAGGGCAGTGGGCAGAGGGCAGAGGGCAGACAGCAGACAGCAGAGGGCAGACAGCAGATGGCAGACAGCAGACAGCAGAGGGCAGACACAAGACAGCAGAGGGCAGACAGCAGGGCCAGACAGCAGAGGGCAGACAGCAGACTACAGAGAGCAGAGGGCAGGCATCAGAGGGCTGAGGGCAGTGGGCAGACAGCAGAGGGCAGAGGGAAGACAGCAGACAGCAGCCAGCAGCGGGCAGACAGCCGACAGAAGAGGGCAGACAGCAGAGAGCAGAGGGCAGACAGCAGAGGGTAGACAGCAGAGAGCAGACAGCAGAGGGCAGACAGCACACAGCAGACAGCAGAGGGCAGAGGGCAGACAGCAGTAAGCAGAGGGCAGACAGCAGACACCAGAGGGCAGACAGAGAACAGCAGACAGCAGAGGGCAGACAGAAGGCAGAGGAGTGCAGACAGAAGACAGAAACGGGCAGACAGCAGACAGCAGAGGGCAGACAGCTGACAGCTGAGGACAGACAGCAGACAGCAGAGGGCAGACAGAAGACAGCAGAGTTGAGACAGCAGAGGGCAGAGGGCAGACAGCAGAAATCAGTGGGCAGACAGCAGACAGCAGAGGGCAGACAGCAGACAGCAGACAGCAGATGGCAGGCAGCAGACGGCAGACAACAGAGGGCAGACAGCAGACAGCAAAGGACAGACAGCAGACAGCAATCAGCAGACAGTTGAGGGCAGACAGCAGTCAGCAGACAGTAGAGTTCAGACAGAAGACAGACGATGGCAGACACCAAGCAGCAGACGGCAGACAGCAGACAACAGAGGCAGACAGCAGACGGGCAGACAGCAGACAGCAGAGGGCAGACAGCAGAAAGCAGAGGGCAGACAGCACACAGCAAACAGCAGAGGGTATACAGCAGACAGCAGAGGGCAGACAGCAGACAGCAGACGGCAGATAGAAGAGGGCAGACAGAAGGCAGACAGCAGACAGCAGACAGCAGAGGGCAGACAGAAGATGGCAGTCAGAAGAGGGCAGACAGAAGACAGCAGACGGCAGGGGGCAGAGGGCAGTGGGGAGAGGGCAGAGGGAAGACAGCAGACAGCAGAGGGCAGACAGCAGAGGGCAGACAGCAGACAGCAGATAGCAGAGGTCAGACAGCAGACAGCAGAGGGCAGACAGCTGACAGCAGAGGCCAGACAGCAGAGGGCAGATAGCAGTCAGCAGACAGCAGAGGTCCGAAAGCAGACAGCAGAGTGCAGACAGCAGGTAGCAGACAGCAGAGGGCAGACAGCAGACAACAGAGGGCAGACAACAAACAGCAGACACCAGATAGCAGAGGGCAGATAGCAGACAGCAGACAGCAGAGGGCAGACAGCAGATAGCAGAGGGCAGACAGCAGACAGCAGACAGCAGAGGGCAGACATCAGACAGGAGAGGGCTGAGAGCATAGGGCTGAGGGCTGACAGCAGACAGCAAAGGGCAGACAGCAGCAGCAGAGGGCAGACAGCAGAGGGAGGACGGCAGATAGCTGAAAGCAGACAGCAATGGGCATACAGAAGACAGCAGAGGGCAGACAGCAGACAGCAGAGGGCAGACAGCAGACAGCAGACAACAGAGAGCAGATGGCAGACAGCAGATGGCAGACAGAAGGTTGCAGAGGGCAGACAGCTGACAGCACAGGGCAGACAGCAGACATCGGACAGCATACAGCAGAAAGCAGTGAGCAGACAGCAGAGAGCAGGGGGAAGACAGGAGAGGGAAGACAGCAGAGAGCAGACAGCAGAGGGCAGACAGCACACAGCAGACAGCACAGGGCAGACAGCAGATGGCAGAGGGCAGACAGCAGTAAGCAGAGGTCAGACAGCAGACAGCAGAGGGCAGACAGAAGACAGGAGACAGCAGAGGGCAGACAGAAGACTGCAGAGGGCAGACAGCAGACAGCAGATGGGGGACAGCAGACAGCAGACAGCGGATGGCAGACAGCAGCCACCAGACAGCAGATGGGAGACAGTAGACAGCAGACAGCAGAGGGCAGACCGCAGACAGCAGAGGGCAGACAGAAGACAGCAGACAGAAGAGGGCAGACAGAAGACAGCAGAGGGCAGACAGCAGACGGCAGACAGCAGACAGCGGAGTGCAGACAGCAATCAGCATACAGCAGAGTTCAGACAGAAGACAGCCGATGGCAGACACCAGGCAGCAGAGGGCAGACAGCAGACAACAAAGGCAGACAGCAGAGAGCAGACAGGAGAGGTCAGACAGCAGAGAGCAGATACCAGACAGCAGACAGCAGACGGGCAGACAGCAGACAGCAGAGGGAAGACAGCAGAAAACAGAGGGCAGACAGGACACAGCAGACAGCAGAGGGTATACAGCAGACAGCAGACAGCAGACAGCAGAGGGCAGACAGCAGACAGCAGACGGCAGATAGAAGAGGGCAGACAGCAGACAGCAGAGGGCAGAGAGCAGATGGCAGAGGGCAGACAGCAGATAGCAGAAGGCATAGAGCAGACAGCAGAGGTCAGAGGGCAGACAGCGGACAGCAGAGGGCAGACAGCAGAGGGCAGACAGCTGACAGCAGAGGGCAGGCAGCTGATAGTAGAGAGCATAGGGCAGACAGCAGAGGGAAGACGGAAGACAGCAGACAGCAGACAGCAGAAAGCAAAGGTCATAAAGCAGATAGCAGAGGGCAGAAGGCAGACAGCAGACAGCAGAGGGCATTCCGCAGACAGCAGTCAACAGACAGCAGAGGGCAGACAACAGTGGGCAGACATAAGACGACAGAGGGCAGAGAGCAGACAGCAGAGGGCAGACAGCAGACATCAGACAGCAGACAGCAGAGGTCAGGCAGCAGACAGCAGAGAGCAGAGGGCAGACAGCAGAGGGCAGACAGCAGACAGCCGACAGCAGAGGGCAGACAGCAGAAAGGAGAGGGCTGAGAACAGAGGGCTGAGGGCAGACAGCAGACAGCAAAGGGCAGACAGCAGCAGCAGAGGGAAGACGGCAGATAGCTGAAAGCAGACCACAAAGGGCATACAGAATACAGCAGAGGTCAGACAGCAGACAGTAGACTGCAGAGGGCAGACAGCAGACAACAGAGAGCAGATGGCAGACAGCAGAGGGCAGACAGAAGGCGGCAGAGGGCAGACAGCTGACAACACAGGGCAGACAGCAGACATCGGACAGCATACAGCAGACAGCAGTGGGCAGACAGCAGAGAGCAGAGGGAAGACAGGAGAGGGAAGAGAGCAGAGAGAAGACAGCAGAGGGCAGACAGCACACAGCAGACAGCAGACAGCACAGGGCAGACAGCAGATGGCAGTGGGCAGACAGCAGTAAGCAGAGGTCAGACAGCAGACAGCAGAGGGCAGACAGAATACAGCATACAGCAGAGGGCAGACAGAAGACAGCAGACGGCAGACAGCAGACAGAAACAGGCAGACAGCAGACAGCGGATGGCAGACAGCAGTCAGTATACAGCAGATGGGAGACAGCAGCCGGCCGCGGTGGCGGAGGGGACTAAGGCGCTCCAGTCACGGTCTGCACGGCCACTTCGGTCGGGGTTTCGAATCCCCCCTCGGGCATGGATATTTGTGCCGTTCGTAAGTAGTTCATAAGTAGTTTGTAAGTTTAGGGACTGATGACCCCGTAGTTAAGTCCCATAGACTATACAAACATTTGGACATTTGGAGACAGCAGACAGCAGGCAGCAGAGGGCAGAGAGTAGACAGCAGACAGCAGAAGGCAGACAGCAGAGGGCAGACAGCAGAGAGCAGTCAGCAGATGGCAGACAGCACACAGCAGACAGCAGAGGGCAGACAGCAGAGGGCAGAGGGCAGACAGCAGTAAGCAGAGGGCAGACAGCAGACAGCAGAGGGCAGACAGCTGAGGACAGACAGCAGACAGCAGACAGCAGAGGGCAGACAGCAGACGGCAGACAGCAGAGGGCAGACAGCAGACAGCAAAGGGCAGACAGCAGACAGCAAACAGCAGACAGCGGAGTTCAGACAGCAGTCAGCAGACAGCAGAGTTCAGACAGAAGACAACCGATGGCAGACACCAGGCAGCAGAGGGCAGACAGCAGACAACAGAGGCAGACAGCAGAGGGCAGACAGCAAAGGGCAGACAGCAGACAGCAAACAGCAGACAGCGGAGTGCAGACAGCAGTCAGCAGACAGCAGAGTTCAGTCAGAAGACAGCCGATGGCAGACACCAGGCTGCAGAGGGCAGACAGCAGACAACAGAGGCAGACAGCCGAGGGCAGACAGGAGAGGGCAGACAGCAGAGAGCAGATACCAGACAGCAGACAGCAGACGGGCAGACAGCAGAAAGCAGAGGGCAGACAGCACACAGCAGACAGCAGAGAGTATACAGCAGACAGCAGACAGCAGAGGGCAGACAGCAGACAGCAGACGGCAGATAGAAGAGGCAGACAGCAGACAGCAGAGGGCAGAGAGCAGATGGCAGAGGGCAGACAGCAGACAGCAGATGGCAGAGAGCAGACAGCAGAGGTCAGAGGGCAGACAGCGGACAGGAGAGGGCAGACAGCAGAGGACAGACAGCTGACAGCAGAGGGCAGGCAGCAGATAGCAGAGAGCAGTCAGCAGACAGCAGTCAACAGAGAGCAGAGGGCAGACAGCAGTGGGCAGACAGAATCCAGCAGAGGGCAGACAGCAGACAGCAGAGGGCAGACAGCAGACATCAGAGAGCATACAACAATGGGCAGACAGCAGAGACCAGAGGGAAGACATCAGAGGGCAGAGGGCAGACAGCAGACAGCAGACAGCAGAGAGTAGACAGCAGACAGCCGAGGGCAGACAGCAGACAGCAGATGGCACACAGCAGAGGGCAGAGGGCAGACAGCAGACAGCAGGAGGCAAAGGGCAGACAGTAGAGGGCAGAGGGCAGAGAGCTGACAGGAGAGTGCAGACAGCAGACAGCAGAGAGAAGGCAGCACACAGCGGACAGCAGATTGCAGACAGCAGAGGGCAGACAGCAGACATCGGACAGCATACAGCAGACAGCAGTGGGCAGACAGCAGAGAGCAGAGGGAAGACAGGAGAGGGAAGAGAGCAGAGAGAAGACAGCAGAGGGCAGACAGCACACAGCAGACAGCAGACAGCACAGGGCAGACAGCAGATGGCAGTGGGCAGACAGCAGTAAGCAGAGGTCAGACAGCAGACAGCAGAGGGCAGACAGAATACAGCATACAGCAGAGGGCAGACAGAAGACAGCAGACGGCAGACAGCAGACAGAAACAGGCAGACAGCAGACAGCGGATGGCAGACAGCAGTCAGTATACAGCAGATGGGAGACAGCAGCCGGCCGCGGTGGCGGAGGGGACTAAGGCGCTCCAGTCACGGTCTGCACGGCCACTTCGGTCGGGGTTTCGAATCCCCCCTCGGGCATGGATATTTGTGCCGTTCGTAAGTAGTTCATAAGTAGTTTGTAAGTTTAGGGACTGATGACCCCGTAGTTAAGTCCCATAGACTATACAAACATTTGGACATTTGGAGACAGCAGACAGCAGGCAGCAGAGGGCAGAGAGTAGACAGCAGACAGCAGAAGGCAGACAGCAGAGGGCAGACAGCAGAGAGCAGTCAGCAGATGGCAGACAGCACACAGCAGACAGCAGAGGGCAGACAGCAGAGGGCAGAGGGCAGACAGCAGTAAGCAGAGGGCAGACAGCAGACAGCAGAGGGCAGACAGCTGAGGACAGACAGCAGACAGCAGACAGCAGAGGGCAGACAGCAGACGGCAGACAGCAGAGGGCAGACAGCAGACAGCAAAGGGCAGACAGCAGACAGCAAACAGCAGACAGCGGAGTTCAGACAGCAGTCAGCAGACAGCAGAGTTCAGACAGAAGACAACCGATGGCAGACACCAGGCAGCAGAGGGCAGACAGCAGACAACAGAGGCAGACAGCAGAGGGCAGACAGCAAAGGGCAGACAGCAGACAGCAAACAGCAGACAGCGGAGTGCAGACAGCAGTCAGCAGACAGCAGAGTTCAGTCAGAAGACAGCCGATGGCAGACACCAGGCTGCAGAGGGCAGACAGCAGACAACAGAGGCAGACAGCCGAGGGCAGACAGGAGAGGGCAGACAGCAGAGAGCAGATACCAGACAGCAGACAGCAGACGGGCAGACAGCAGAAAGCAGAGGGCAGACAGCACACAGCAGACAGCAGAGAGTATACAGCAGACAGCAGACAGCAGAGGGCAGACAGCAGACAGCAGACGGCAGATAGAAGAGGCAGACAGCAGACAGCAGAGGGCAGAGAGCAGATGGCAGAGGGCAGACAGCAGACAGCAGATGGCAGAGAGCAGACAGCAGAGGTCAGAGGGCAGACAGCGGACAGGAGAGGGCAGACAGCAGAGGACAGACAGCTGACAGCAGAGGGCAGGCAGCAGATAGCAGAGAGCAGTCAGCAGACAGCAGTCAACAGAGAGCAGAGGGCAGACAGCAGTGGGCAGACAGAATCCAGCAGAGGGCAGACAGCAGACAGCAGAGGGCAGACAGCAGACATCAGAGAGCATACAACAATGGGCAGACAGCAGAGACCAGAGGGAAGACATCAGAGGGCAGAGGGCAGACAGCAGACAGCAGACAGCAGAGAGTAGACTGCAGACAGCCGAGGGCAGACAGCAGACAGCAGATGGCACACAGCAGAGGGCAGAGGGCAGACAGCAGACAGCAGGAGGCAAAGGGCAGACAGTAGAGGGCAGAGGGCAGAGAGCTGACAGGAGAGTGCAGACAGCAGACAGCAGAGAGAAGGCAGCACACAGCGGACAGCAGATTGCAGACAGCAGAGGGCAGACAGCAGAGGGCAGACAGCTGACAGCAGAGGGCAGACAGCAGACAGCGGAGGGCAGACACCAGTCAGCAGACAGCAGAGGGCAGACAAAAGACAGTGGACAGCAGAGGGCAGGCAGCAGACAGCAGAGTGCAGAGGGCAGACAGCAGAGGGCAGAGGGCAGACAGCAAAGGGCAGGGGGGCAGACAGCAGAGGAAAGAGGGCTGATGTCTGACAGCAGACAGCAGAAAGCAGACAGCAGCAGGAAGACAGCAGAGGGCAGACAGCAGACAGCAGAGGGCAGACAGCAGAGGGCAGGGAGTACAGGGCATAGGGCAGAGGGCCGAGGGCAGACTTCAGACAGTAGAGGGAAGACGGCAGAGGGCAGACAGCAGACAGCAGAGAGCAGAGGGCAGACAGCAGAGGGCAGACAGCAGAAAGCAGAGGGCTGAGGGCAGACAGCAGACAGCAGACAGAAGAAGGCAGACAGCAGACAGCAGAGGGAAGACAGATGACAGCAGAGGGCAGACAGCAGACAGCAGACAGCAGAAAGCAGAGGGCAGAGAGCAGAGGGCAGACAGGAGACAGCAGAGGACAGACAGCAGACAGCAGAGGGCAGAGAGCAGAGGGCAGAGGACAGACAGCAGACAGCAGAGGGCAGACAGCAGTCATCAGAGGGCAGACAGGAGACAGCAGAGGGCAGACAGCAGACAGCAGAGGGCAGACAGCAGAGGGCAGGGGGTAGAGGGCAGAGGGACGAGGGCAGACAGCAGAGGGCAGAGGGCAGACAGCAGACTGCAGAGGGCTGAGGGCAGACAGCAGACAGCAGACAGTAGAGGGCAGACAGCAGACAGCAGAGGGCAGACAGGAGACAGCAGAGGGCAGACAGCAGACAGCAGAGGGCAAAGACCAGAGGGTAGAGGACAGACAGCAGACAGCAGAGGGCAGACAGCAGTCAGCAGAGGGCAGACAGCAGACAGCAGTGGGCAGACAGCAGAGGGAAGAGGGCAGACAGCAGAGGGCAGAGAGCAGACAGCAGACAGCAAACGGCAGACAGCAGACAGCAGAGGGCATACAGCAGACAGCAGCCAACAGAGGGCAGACAGCAGACAGCAGACAGCAGAGGGCAGACGGAAGAGGATAGACAGAGGACAGACAGCAGACAGCAGAAGGCAGGGGGCAGAGGGCAGTGGGGAGAGGGCAGAGGGCAGACAGCAGACAGCAGAGGGCTGATAGCAGACAGGAGAGGGCTGAGAGCAGAGGGCTGAGGGCAGACAGCAGACATCAGACATCATACAGCAGACAGCAGTTGGCAGACAGCAGAGAGCAGAGGGAAGACAGCAGAGGGAAGTGGGCAGACAGCAGACAGCAGATAGCAGAGCGCAGACAGGAGAGGTAAGACTGCAGAGAGCAGACAGCACAGGGCAGACAGCACACAGCAGACAGCAGAGGGCAGACAACAGATGGCAGAGGGCAGACAGCAGTAAGCAGAGGGCAGACAACAGACAGCAGAGGGCAGACAGAAGACAGCAGACAGCAGAGGGCAGACAGAAGACAGCAGAGGGCAGACAGCAGACAGCAACGGGCAGACAGCAGACAGCAGACAGCGGATGGCAGACAGCAGACAGCACACAGCAGAGGTCAGACAGCAGACAGCAAACAGCAGAGGGCAGACAGCAGACAGCAGAGAGCATAGGGGTGACAGCAGAATGCAGAGGGCAGACAGCAGACAGCAGAGGACAGACAGCAGATTGCAGACAGCAGACAACAGAGGGCCGACAGCTTAGAGAAGAGGGCAGACTGCGGAGGGCAGGCAGCAGACAGCAGACAGCAGAAAGCACAGAAAGCAGACAGCGGGCAGCAGAGGGCAGAGAGCACACAGCAGAGGGCAGACAGCAGACAGCAGACATCAGAGGGCAGACAGAAGGCAGCAGATAGCAGACAGAAGACAGCAGAGGGCAGACAGCAGAGGGCAGACAGCAGACAGCAGAGGGCAGGGGGCAGAGGGCAGTGGGCAGAGGGCAGAGGGCAGACAGCAGACAGCTGAGGGCAGACAGCAGAGGGCAGACAGCTGACAGCAGAGGGCAGACACAAGACTGAAGAGGGCAAACAGCAGGGCCAGGCAGCAGAGGGCAGACAGCAGACTACAGACAGCAGAGGTCAGGCATCAGCGGGCTGAGGGCAGTGGGCAGACAGCAGAGGGCAGAAGGAAGATAGCAGACAGCAGCCAGCAGAGGGCAGACAGCCGACAGAAGAGGGCAGACAGCAGACATCAGAGGGCAGACAGCAGAGGGCAGACAGCAGAGAGCAGACAGCAGAGGGCAGACAGAAGATAGCAGAGGGAAGACAGCAGACAGCAAAGGGCAGACAGCAGACGGCAAACAGCAGACAGCGGAGGGCAGACAGCAGTCATCAGACAGCATAGAGCACACAGCAGACAGCGGATGGCAGACAGCAGACAGCAGAGGGCAGACAGCAGAGGCAGACTGCAGAGGGAAGACAGCAGAGGGCAAACAGCAGACAGCAGATACCAGACAGCAAACAGCAGAGTGCAGACAGCAGACAGCAGAGGGCAGTGAGCAGAGGGCAGACACAGAGAGCAGAAGGCAGACACATGTCAGCAGAGGGCAGACAGCAGAGGCCAGACAGCAGAGGGAAGACAGCAGACTACAGGCAGCAGAGGGCAGGCATCAGAGGGCTGAGGGCAGGGGGCAGACAGCAGAGGGCTGAGGGCATACAGCAGACAGCAGACAGCAGAGGCAGACAGCAGACAGCAGACACCAGAGGGCAGACAGCAGACAGCAGACACCAGAGGGCAGACAGAAGAGGGCAGCCAGCAGACAGCAGAGGGCAAGGGGCAGAGGGCAGTGGGCAGAGGGCAGAGGGCAGACAGCAGACAGCAGAGGGCAGACAGCAGATGGCAGTCAGCAGACAGCAGAGGGCAGACACAAGACAGCAGAGGGCAGACAGCAGGGCCAGACAGCAGAGGGCAGACAGCAGACTACAGAGAGCAGAGGGCAGGCATCAGAGGGCTGAGGGCAGTGGGCAGACAGCAGAGGGCAGAGGGAAGACAGCAGACAGCAGCGGGCAGACAGCCGACAGAAGAGGGCAGACAGCAGAGAGCAGAGGGCAGACAGCAGAGGGTAGACAGCAGAGAGCAGACAGCAGAGGGCAGACAGCACACAGCAGACAGCAGAGGGCAGAGGGCAGACAGCAGTAAGCAGAGGGCAGACAGCAGACACCAGAGGGCAGACAGAGAACAGCAGACAGCAGAGGGCAGACAGAAGGCAGAGGAGTGCAGACAGAAGACAGAAACGGGCAGACAGCAGACAGCATAGGGCAGACAGCAGACAGCTGAGGACAGACAGCAGACAGCAGAGGGCAGACAGAAGACAGCAGAGTTGAGACAGCAGAGGGCAGAGGGCAGACAGCAGAAATCAGTGTACAGACAGCAGACAGCAGAGGGCAGACAGCAGACAGCAGACAGCAGATGGCAGGCAGCAGACGGCAGACAACAGAGGGCAGACAGCAGACAGCAATGGACAGACAGCAGACAGCAATCAGCAGACAGTGGAGGGCAGACAGCAGTCAGCAGACAGCAGAGTTCAGACAGAAGACAGACGATGGCAGACACCAAGCAGCAGACGGCAGACAGCAGACAACAGAGGCAGACAGCCGAGGGCAGACAGGAGAGGGCAGACAGCAGACGGGCAGACAGCAGACAGCAGAGGGCAGACAGCAGAAAGCAGAGGGCAGACAGCACACAGCAAACAGCAGAGGGTATACAGCAGACAGCAGAGGGCAGACAGCAGACAGCAGACGGCAGATAGAAGAGGGCAGACAGAAGGCAGACAGCAGACAGCAGACAGCAGAGGGCAGACAGAAGATGGCAGTCAGAAGAGGGCAGACAGAAGACAGCAGACGGCAGGGGGCAGAGGGCAGTGGGGAGAGGGCAGAGGGAAGACAGCAGACAGCAGAGGGCAGACAGCAGAGGGCAGAAAGCAGACAGCAGATAGCAGAGGGCAGACAGCAGACAGCAGATGGCAGACAGCTGACAGCAGAGGCCAGACAGCAGATGGCAGATAGCAGTCAGCAGACAGCAGAGGTCGGAAAGCAGATAGCAGAGTGCTGACAGCAGGTAGCAGACAGCAGAGGGCAGACAGCAGACAACAGAGGGCAGACAGCAAACAGCAGACACCAGATAGCAGAGGGCAGATAGCAGACAGCAGACAGCAGAGGGCAGACAGCAGATAGCAGAGGGCAGACAGCAGACAGCAGACAGCAGAGGGCAGACATCAGACAGGAGAGGGCTGAGAGCATAGGGCTGAGGGCTGACAGCAGACAGCAAAGGGCAGACAGCAGCAGCAGAGGGCAGACAGCAGAGGGAGGACGGCAGATAGCTGAAAGCAGACAGCAATGGGCATACAGAAGACAGCAGAGGGCAGACAGCAGACAGCAGAGGGCAGACAGCAGACAGCAGACAACAGAGAGCAGATGGCAGACAGCAGATGGCAGACAGAAGGTTGCAGAGGGCAGACAGCTGACAGCACAGGGCAGACAGCAGACATCGGACAGCATACAGCAGAAAGCAGTGAGCAGACAGCAGAGAGCAGGGGGAAGACAGGAGAGGGAAGACAGCAGAGAGCAGACAGCAGAGGGCAGACAGCACACAGCAGACAGCACAGGGCAGACAGCAGATGGCAGAGGGCAGACAGCAGTAAGCAGAGGTCAGACAGCAGACAGCAGAGGGCAGACAGAAGACAGGAGACAGCAGAGGGCAGACAGAAGACTGCAGAGGGCAGACAGCAGACAGCAGATGGGGGACAGCAGACAGCAGACAGCGGATGGCAGACAGCAGTCACCAGACAGCAGATGGGAGACAGTAGACAGCAGACAGCAGAGGGCAGACAGCAGACAGCAGAGGGCAGACAGAAGACAGCAGACAGAAGAGGGCAGACAGAAGACAGCAGAGGGCAGACAGCAGACGGCAGACAGCAGACAGCGGAGTGCAGACAGCAATCAGCATACAGCAGAGTTCAGACAGAAGACAGCCGATGGCAGACACCAGGCAGCAGAGGGCAGACAGCAGACAACAAAGGCAGACAGCAGAGAGCAGACAGGAGAGGTCAGACAGCAGAGAGCAGATACCAGACAGCAGACAGCAGACGGGCAGACAGCAGACAGCAGAGGGAAGACAGCAGAAAACAGAGGGCAGACAGGACACAGCAGACAGCAGAGGGTATAGAGCAGACAGCAGACAGCAGACAGCAGAGGGCAGACAGCAGACGGCAGATAGAAGAGGGCAGACAGCAGACAGCAGAGGGCAGAGAGCAAATGGCAGCGGGCAGACAGCAGATAGCAGAAGGCATAGAGCAGACAGCAGAGGTCAGAGGGCAGACAGCGGACAGCAGAGGGCAGACAGCAGAGGGCAGACAGCTGACAGCAGAGGGCAGGCAGCTGATAGTAGAGAGCATAGGGCAGACAGCAGAGGGAAGACGGAAGACAGCAGACAGCAGACAGCAGAAAGCAAAGGTCATAAAGCAGATAGCAGAGGGCAGAGGGCAGACAGCAGACAGCAGAGGGCAGTCAGCAGACAGCAGTCAACAGACAGCAGAGGGCAGACAACAGTGGGCAGACATAAGACGACAGAGGGCAGAGAGCAGACAGCAGAGGGCAGACAGCAGACATCAGACAGCAGACAGCAGAGGTCATGCAGCAGACAGCAGAGAGCAGAGGGCAGACAGCAGAGGGCAGACAGCAGATAGCAGAGGGCAGACAGCAGACAGCCGACAGCAGAGGGCAGACAGCAGAAAGGAGAGGGCTGAGAACAGAGGGCTGAGGGCAGACAGCAGACAGCAAAGGGCAGACAGCAGCAGCAGAGGGAAGACGGCAGATAGCTGAAAGCAGACCACAAAGGGCATACAGAATACAGCAGAGGTCAGACAGCAGACAGTAGACTGCAGAGGGCAGACAGCAGACAACAGAGAGCAGATGGCAGACAGCAGAGGGCAGACAGAAGGCGGCAGAGGGCAGACAGCTGACAACACAGGGCAGACAGCAGACATCGGACAGCATACAGCAGACAGCAGTGGGCAGACAGCAGAGAGCAGAGGGAAGACAGGAGAGGGAAGAGAGCAGAGAGAAGACAGCAGAGGGCAGACAGCACACAGCAGACAGCAGACAGCACAGGGCAGACAGCAGATGGCAGAGGGCAGACAGCAGTAAGCAGAGGTCAGACAGCAGACAGCAGAGGGCAGACAGAATACAGCATACAGCAGAGGGCAGACAGAAGACAGCAGAGGGCAGACAGCAGACAGAAACAGGCAGGCAGCAGACACCGGATGGCAGACAGCAGTCAGTAGACAGCAGATGGGAGACAGCAGCCGGCCGCGGTGGCGGATGGGACTAAGGCGCTCCAGTCACGGTCTGCACGGCCACTTCGGTCGGGGGTTCGAATCCCCCCTCGGGCATGGATATTTGTGCCGTTCGTAAGTAGTTCATAAGTAGTTTGTAAGTTTAGGGACTGATGACCCCGTAGTTAAGTCCCATAGACTATACAAACATTTGGACATTTGGAGACAGCAGACAGCAGGCAGCAGAGGGCAGACAGTAGACAGCAGACAGCAGAAGGCAGACAGCAGAGGGCAGACAGCAGAGAGCAGTCAGCAGATGGCAGACAGCACACAGCAGACAGCAGAGGGCAGACAGCAGAGGGCAGAGGGCAGACAGCAGTAAGCAGAGGGCAGACAGCAGACAGCAGAGGGCAGACAGCAGACAGCTGAGGACAGACAGCAGACAGCAGACAGCAGAGGGCAGACAGCAGACGGCAGACAGCAGAGAGCAGACAGCAGACAGCTAAGGGCAGACAGCAGACAGCAAACAGCAGACAGCGGAGTTCAGACAGCAGTCAGCAGACAGCAGAGTTCAGACAGAAGACAACCAATGGCAGAAACCAGGCAGCAGAGGGCAGACAGCAGACAACAGAGGCAGACAGCAGAGGGCAGACAGCAAAGGGCAGACAGCAGACAGCAAACAGCAGACAGCGGAGTGCAGACAGCAGTCAGCAGACAGCAGAGTTCAGTCAGAAGACAGCCGATGGCAGACACCAGGCTGCAGAGGGCAGACAGCAGACAACAGAGGCAGACAGCCGAGGGCAGACAGGAGAGGGCAGACAGCAGAGAGCAGATACCAGACAGCAGACAGCAGACGGGCAGACAGCAGAAAGCAGAGGGCAGACAGCACACAGCAGACAGCAGAGAGTATACAGCAGACAGCAGACAGCAGAGGGCAGACAGCAGACAGCAGACGGCAGATAGAAGAGGCAGACAGCAGACAGCAGAGGGCAGAGAGCAGATGGCAGAGGGCAGACAGCAGACAGCAGATGGCAGAGAGCAGACAGCAGAGGTCAGAGGGCAGACAGCGGACAGGAGAGGGCAGACAGCAGAGGACAGACAGCTGACAGCAGAGGGCAGGCAGCAGATAGCAGAGAGCAGTCAGCAGACAGCAGTCAACAGAGAGCAGAGGGCAGACAGCAGTGGGCAGACAGAAGCCAGCAGAGAGCAGACAGCAGACAGCAGAGGGCAGACAGCAGACATCAGAGAGCATACAACAATGGGCAGACAGCAGAGACCAGAGGGAAGAAATCAGAGGGCAGAGGGCAGACAGCAGACAGCAGAGAGCAGAGAGTAGACAGCAGACAGCCGAGGGCAGACAGCAGACAGCAGATGGCACACAGCAGAGGGCAGAGGGCAGACAGCAGACAGCAGAAGGCAGAGGGCAGACAGTAGAGGGCAGAGGGCAGAGAGCTGACAGGAGAGTGCAGACAGCAGAGAGAAGGCAGCACACAGCGGACAGCAGATTGCAGACAGCAGAGAGCAGACAGCAGAGGGCATACAGCTGACAGCAGAGGGCAGACAGCAGACAGCGGAGGGCAGACACCAGTCAGCAGACAGCAGAGGGCAGACAAAAGACAGTGGACAGCAGAGGGCAGGCAGCAGACAGCAGAGTGCAGAGGGCAGACAGCAGAGGGCAGACAGCAAAGGGCAGGGGGGCAGACAGCAGAGGAAAGAGGGCTGATGTCTGACAGCAGACAGCAGAAAGCAGACAGCAGCAGGCAGACAGCAGAGGGCAGACAGCAGACAGCAGAGGGCAGACAGCAGAGGGCAGGGGGTACAGGGCATAGGGCAGAGGGCCGAGGGCAGACTTCAGACAGTAGAGGGAAGACGGCAGAGGGCAGACAGCAGACAGCAGAGAGCAGAGGGCAGACAGCAGAGGGCAGACAGCAGAAAGCAGAGGGCTGAGGGCAGACAGCAGACAGCAGACAGAAGAAGGCAGACAGCAGACAGCAGAGGGAAGACAGATGACAGCAGAGGGCAGACAGCAGACAGCAGACAGCAGAAAGCAGAGGGCAGAGAGCAGAGGGCAGACAGGAGACAGCAGAGGACAGACAGCAGACAGCAGAGGGCAGAGAGCAGAGGGCAGAGGACAGACAGCAGACAGCAGAGGGCAGACAGCAGTCATCAGAGGGCAGACAGGAGACAGCAGAGGGCAGACAGCAGACAGCAGAGGGCAGACAGCAGAGGGCAGGGGGTAGAGGGCAGAGGGACGAGGGCAGACAGCAGAGGGCAGAGGGCAGACAGCAGACTGCAGAGGGCTGAGGGCAGACAGCAGACAGCAGACAGTAGAGGGCAGACAGCAGACAGCAGAGGGCAGACAGGAGACAGCAGAAGGCAGACAGCAGACAGCAGAGGGCAAAGACCAGAGGGTAGAGGACAGACAGCAGACAGCAGAGGGCAGACAGCAGACAGCAGAGGGCAGACAGCAGACAGCAGTGGGCAGACAGCAGAGGGAAGAGGGCAGACAGCAGAGGGCAGAGAGCAGACAGCAGACAGCAAACGGCAGACAGCAGACAGCAGAGGGCATACAGCAGACAGCAGACAACAGAGGGCAGACAGCAGACAGCAGACAGCAGAGGGCAGACAGAAGAGGATAGACAGAGGACAGACAGCAGACAGCAGACAGCAGAGGGCAGACAGAAGAGGGCAGACAGAAGAGGGCAGACAGAAGACAGCAGAAGGCAGGGGGCAGAGGGTAGTGGGGAGAGGGCAGAGGGCAGACAGCAGACAGCAGAGGGCTGATAGCAGAGGGCAGAGAGCAGAAAGCAGATAGCAGAGGGCAGACAGCAGACAGCAGAAGGCAGACAGCTGAAAGCAGAGGCCAGACAGAAGAAGGCAGATAGCAGTCAGCAGACAGCAGAGGTCCGACAGCAGAGAGCAGTGTGCAGACTGCAGGTAGCAGACATCAGAGGTCAGACAGCAGACAGGAGAGGGCTGAGACCAGAGGGCTGAGGGCAGACAGCAGACATCAGACATCATACAGCAGACAGCAGTTGGCAGACAGCAGAGAGCAGAGGGAAGACAGCAGAGGGAAGTGGGCAGACAGCAGACAGCAGATAGCAGAGCGCAGACAGGAGAGGTAAGACTGCAGAGAGCAGACAGCACAGGGCAGACAGCACACAGCAGACAGCAGAGGGCAGACAACAGATGGCAGAGGGCAGACAGCAGTAAGCAGAGGGCAGACAACAGACAGCAGAGGGCAGACAGAAGACAGCAGACAGCAGAGGGCAGACAGAAGACAGCAGAGGGCAGACAGCAGACAGCAACGGGCAGACAGCAGACAGCAGACAGCGGATGGCAGACAGCAGACAGCACACAGCAGAGGTCAGACAGCAGACAGCAAACAGCAGAGGGCAGACAGCAGAGGGCAGACAGCAGACAGCAGAGAGCATAGGGGTGACAGCAGAATGCAGAGGGCAGACAGCAGACAGAAGAGGACAGACAGCAGATTGCAGACAGCAGACAACAGACGGCCGACAGCTTAGAGAAGAGGGCAGACTGCGGAGGGCAGGCAGCAGACAGCAGACTGCAGAAAGCACAGAAAGCAGACAGCGGGCAGCAGAGGGCAGAGAGCACACAGCAGAGGGCAGACAGCAGACAGCAGACATCAGAGGGCAGACAGAAGGCAGCAGATAGCAGACAGAAGACAGCAGAGGGCAGACAGCAGAGGGCAGACAGCAGACAGCAGAGGGCAGGGGGCAGAGGGCAGTGGGCAGAGGGCAGAGGGCAGACAGCAGACAGCTGAGGGCAGACAGCAGAGGGCAGACAGCTGACAGCAGAGGGCAGACACAAGACTGAAGAGGGCAAACAGCAGGGCCAGGCAGCAGAGGGCAGACAGCAGACTACAGACAGCAGAGATCAGGCATCAGCGGGCTGAGGGCAGTGGGCAGACAGCAGAGGGCAGAAGGAAGATAGCAGACAGCAGCCAGCAGAGGGCAGACAGCCGACAGAAGAGGGCAGACAGCAGACATCAGAGGGCAGACAGCAGAGGGCAGACAGCAGAGAGCAGACAGCAGAGGGCAGACAGCACACAGCAGACAGCAGAGGGCAGAAAGCAGTAAGCAGACGCCAGCAGCAGACAGCAGAGTGCAGACAGAGAACAGCAGACATCAGAGGGCAGACAGAAGACAGCAGAGTGCAGACAGAAGACAGCAACGGGCAGACAGCAGACAGCAGACAGCGGAGGGCAGACAGCAGTCAGCAGAAAGCAGAGGGCAGACAGCAGACAGCAGAGGGCAGACATCAGACAGCTGAGGACAGACAGCAGACAACAGAGGGCAGACAGAAGACAGCAGAGTTGAGACAGCAGAGGGCGGAAGGCATACAGCAGAAAGCAGTGGGCAGACAGCAGACAGCAGAGGGCAGACAAAGGAGGGTAGACAGCAGTCAGCAGAGGGCAGACAGCAGAGGGCAGATGACAAACAGCAGACAGCAGAGGGCAGAGACAGACAGCAGAGGGCAGAGGGCAGACAGCAGAGGTCAGAGGGCAGAGAGCAGGCAGCAGACAGCTGAGGGCACACAGAAGAGGGCAGGGGGCAGAGGGCAGAGGGCAGAGGTCAGACAGCAGACAGCAGAGGGCAGAGAGATGCGGGCAGACAGCAGACAGCAGAGAGCAGAGGGCAGACAGCAGAGGGCAGTCAGAAGACAGCAGAGGCCAGAAAGTAGAGGGCAAGCAGCAGAAAGCAGAGGCCAGACAGCATAGAGCCGAGGGCAGAAGGCATACAACAGAGGGCAGACAGCAGACAGCACACAGCAGAAGGCAGACAGCAGACAGCAGAGGGCAGACAGCAGAGGGCAGAGGGCAGAGGGCAGACAGCAGAAACAGATGGCAGACAGCAGAGGGCAGACAGCAGACAGCAGAGAGCAGAGGGCAGACAACTGAGGGAAGAGGGCAGACAGCAGGGGCAGACAGCAGCGGGCAGACAGCAGAGGGCAGACAGCAGACAGCAGAGGGCAGACAGCAGAGGGCAGACACCAGACAGCAGAGAGCAGAGGGGGGACAGCAGACAGCAGAGGGCACACAGCAGACAGCAGACAGCAGACAGCAGGGGCAGACAGCAAAGGACAGACAGCAGACAGCAGACAGCAGATGGCAGACAGCAGACAGCAGACGGCAGACAGAAGACAACAGAGGAAAGAAAGCAGACAACAGAGGGCAGACAGAAGATAGCAGAGGGAAGACAGCAGACAGCAAAGGGCAGACAGCAGACGGCAAACAGCAGACAGCGGAGGGCAGACAGCAGTCAGCAGACAGCATAGAGCACACAGCAGACAGCGGATGGCAGACAGCAGACAGCAGAGGGCAGACAGCAAAGGCAGACTGCAGAGGGAAGACAGCAGAGGGCAAACAGCAGACAGCAGATACCAGAGGGCAGACAGAAGAGGGCAGCCAGCAGACAGCAGAGGGCAAGGGGCAGAGGGCAGTGGGCAGAGGGCAGAGGGCAGACAGCAGACAGCAGAGGGCAGACAGCAGATGGCAGAAAGCAGACAGCAGAGGGCAGACACAAGACAGCAGAGGGCAGACAGCAGGGCCAGACAGCAGAGGGCAGACAGCAGACTACAGAGAGCAGAGGGCAGGCATCAGAGGGCTGAGGGCAGTGGGCAGACAGCAGAGGGCAGAGGGAAGACAGCAGACAGCAGCCAGCAGCGGGCAGACAGCCGACAGGAGAGGGCAGACAGCAGAGAGCAGAGGGCAGACAGCAGAGGGTAGACAGCAGAGAGCAGACAGCAGAGGGCAGACAGCACACAGCAGACAGCAGAGGGCAGAGGGCAGACAGCAGTAAGCAGAGGGCAGACAGCAGACACCAGAGGGCAGACAGAGAACAGCAGACAGCAGAGGGCAGACAGAAGGCAGAGGAGTGCAGACAGAAGACAGAAACGGGCAGACAGCAGACAGCAGAGGGCAGACAGCAGACAGCTGACGACAGACAGCAGACAGCAGAGGGCTGACAGAAGACAGCAGAGTTGAGACAGCAGAGGGCAGAGGGCAGACAGCAGAAATCAGTGGGCAGACAGCAGACAGCAGAGGGCAGACAGCAGACTGCAGACATCAGATGGCATGCAGCAGACGGCAGACAACAGAGGGCAGACAGCAGACAGCAAACAGCAGACAGTGGAGGGCAGACAGCAGTCAGCAGACAGCAGAGTTCAGACAGAAGACAGGAGAGGGCTGAGAGCAGAGGGCTGAGGGCAGACAGCAGACATCAGACATCATACAGCAGATAGCAGTTGGCAGACAGCAGAGAGCAGAGGGAAGACAGCAGAGGGCAGACAGCACACAGCAGACAGCAGAGGGCAGACAACAGATGTCAGAGGGCAGACAGCAGTAAGCAGAGGGCAGACAGCAGACAGCAGACAGCGGATGGCAGACAGCAGTCACCAGACAGCAGATGGCAGACAGCAGACAGCACACAGCAGAGGTCAGACAGCAGACAGCAGACAGCAGAGGGCAGACAGCAGAGAGCAGTCAGCAGAGGGCAGACAGCACACAGCAGACAGCAGAGGGCAGACAGCAGAGGGCAGAGGGCATACAGCAGGAAGCAGAGGGCAGACAGCAGACAGCAGAGAGCAGACAGAAGACAGCAGAAAGAAGAGGGCAGACAGAAGACAGCAGAGGGCAGACAGCAGACAGCAACGGGCAGACAGTAGGCAGCAGACAGCAGAGGGCAGACAGCAGTCAGCAGACAGCAGAGGGCAGACAGCAGACAGCAGAGGGCGACAGCAGACAGCTTAGGACAGACAGCAGACAGCAGATGTCAGACAGAAGACAGCAGGGTTGAGACAGCAGACGGCGAGGGCAGACAGCAGAAAGCAGTGGGCAGACAGCAGACAGCAGAGGGCAGACAGCAGACTGCAGACAGCAGACAGCAGAGGGCAGACAGCAGACGGTAGACAGCAGAGGGAAGACAGCAGACAGCAAAAGGCAGACAGCAGACAGCAAACAGCAGACAGCGGAGTTCAGACCGAAGACAGCCGATGGCAGACACCAGGCAGCAGAGGGCAGACAGCAGACAGCAGAGGCAGACAGCAGAGGGCAGCCAGGAGAGGGCAGACAGCAGAGAGCAGATACTAGACAGCAGGCAGCAGACGGGCAGACAGCAGACAGCAGACAGCAGAGGGCAGACAGCAGAATGCTGAGGGCAGACAGCACACAACAGACAGACAGACGGCAGATAGAAGTGGGCAGACAGCAGGCAGCAGAGGACAGACAGCAGACAGCAGAGGGCAGAGAGCAGACAGCAGAGGTCAGAGGGCAGACAGCTGACAGCAGAGTGCAGACAGCAGACAGCAGAGTGAAGACAGCTGACAGCAGACAGAAGATTGCAGACAGCAGAGGGCAGACAGCAGAGGGCAGACAGCTGACAGCAGAGGGCAGACAGTAGACAGCGGAGGGCAGACACCAGTCAGAAGACAGCAGAGGGCAGACAGCAGACAGCGGAGACAGAGGGCAGACAGCAGACAACAGAGGGCGGACAGCAGAGGGCAGAGGGCTGACAGCAGAGGGCAGGGTGGCAGACAGCAGAGGGAAGGGGGCTGATGTCTGACAGCAGACAGCAGAAAGCAGTCAGCAGCGGGCAGACAGCAGAGGGCAGACAGCAGACAGCAGTGGGCAGACAGCAGAGGGCAGGGGTAGAGGGCAGAGGGCAGAGTGCAGAGGGCAGAGGGCAGACATCAGACAGTAGAGGGCAGACAGCAGAGGGCAGACAGCAGACAGCAGAGAGCAGAGGGCAGACAGCAGATGGCAGAGGGCAGACAGCAGACAGCACAGGGCTGAGGGCATACAGCAGAAAGCAGACAGAAGAGGGCAGACAGCAGACAGCAGAGGAAAGACAGATGACAGCAGAGGGCTGACAGCAGACAGCAGAAAGCAGAGGGCAGAGAGCAGAGGGCAGACAGGAGACAGCAGAGGACAGACAGCAGACAGCAGACAGCAGAGGGCAGAGAGCAGAGGGCTAGCAGCTGACAGCAGAGGGCAGACAGCAGACAGCGGAGGGCAGACAGCAGACAGCCGAGGGCAGACAGCAGACAGCAGATGACAGACAGCAGAGGGCAGAGGGCAGACAGCAGACAGCAGAAGGCAGAGGGCAGACAGCAGATGGCGGAGGGCGGAGGGCAGAGAGGTGACAGCAGAGTGCAGACAGCAGAGAAAAGACAGCAGACAGCGGACAGCAAATTGCAGACAGCAGAGGGCAGACAGCAGAGGGCTAGCAGCTGACAGCAGAGGGCAGACAGCAGACAGCGGAGGGCAGACACCAGTCAGCAGACAGCAGAGGGCAGACTGCAGACAGCGGACAGCAGAGGGCAGACAGCAGACAGCAGAGAGCAGAGGGCAGACAGCAGAGGGCAGAGGGCAGACCGCAAAGGGCAGGGGGGCAGACAGCAGAGGGAAGAGTGCTGATGTCAGACAGCAGACAGCAGAAAGCAGACAGCAGCGGGCAGACAGCAGAGGGCAGACAGCAGACAGCAGAGGGCACACAGCAGAGGGCAGGGGGTAGAGTGCAGAAAGCAGAGGGCCGAAGGCAGACTTCAGACAGCAGAGTGCAGACGGCAGAGGGCAGTCAGCAGACAGCAGAGAGCAGAGGGCAGACAGCAGAGTGCAGAGGGCAGACAGCAGAGGGCTGAGGGCAGACATTAGACATCAGACAGCAGACAGCAGAGGGCAGACAGCAGTCAGCAGACAGCAGATGGCAGACAGCAGACGGCAGACAGCAGAGGGCAGACAACAGACAGCAGACAGCAGAGGGCAGACAGCAGAGGGCAGACAGCAGAGGGCAGACAGCAGAGGGCAGCGGGCAGACAACAGTAAGCAGAGGGCAGACAGCAGACAGCAGAGGGTAGACAGAAGTCAGCAGACAGCAGAGGGCAGGCAGAAGACAGCAGAGGGCAGACAGCAGACAGAAACGGGCAGACAGTAGACAGCTGACAGCGGAGGGCAGACAGCAGACAGCAACGGGCAGACAGCAGACAGCAAACAGCGGATGGCAGCCAGCAGTCAGCAGACAGCAGATGGCAGACAGCAGACAGCAGACAGCAGAGGGCAGACAACAGACTGCAGACAGCACAGGGCTGACAGCAGAGGACAGACAGCAGAGGGCAGCAGGCAGACAACAGTAAGCAGAGGGCAGACAGCATCAGCAGAAGGCCGACTGAAGAGAGCAGACAGCAGAGGGAAGACAGAAGACAGCAGAGGGCAGACAGCAGACAGAAACGGGCAGACAGTAGACAGCAGAGGGCAGACATCAGACGGCAGACTGCAGAGGGCAGACAGCAGACCGCAGACAGCAGAGGGCAGACAGCAGAGGGCAGACAGCTGACAGCAGAGGGCAGGCAGCAGATAGCAGAGAGCTGAGGGCAGACAGCAGAGGGAAGGCTGCAGACAGCAGACAGCAGAAAGCAAAGGTCATAAAGCAGACAGCAGAGGGCAGACAGCAGACAGCAGAGGGCAGTCAGCATACAGCAGTCAACAGAAAGCAGATGGCAGACAGCACTGGGCAGACAGAAGACGGCAGAGGGCAGACAGCAGACAGCAGAGAGCAGACAGCACACATCAGACAGCAGACAGCAGTGGGCAGCAGCAGAGACCAGAGGGAAAACATCAGAGGGCAGAGGGCAGGCAGCAGACAGCAGACGGCAGAGGGCAGACAGAAGACAGCAGAGGGCAGACAGCAGACAGCAGAGGGCAGGTAGCAGAGGGCAGAGGGCAGACAGCAGACAGCAGAAGGCAGAGGGCAGACAGCAGAGGGTAGAGGGCAGAGAGCAGAGAGCAGACAGCAGAGTGCAGACAGCAGACAGCAGACAGCAGAGGGCAGACCGCTGCCAGCAGAGGGCAGACAGCAGACAGCGGAAGGCAGACACCAGTCAGCAGGCAGCAGAGGGCAGACAGCAAACAGCGGACAGCAGAGGGCAGACAGCAGACAGCAGAGGGCAGACAGCAGGGGGCAGAAGGCAGCGGGCTGACAGCAGACGGCAGGGGGGCAGACAGCAGAGAGAAGAGGGCTGATGTCAGACAGCAGACAGCAGAAAGCAGTCAGCATCGGGCAGACAACAGAGGGCAGACAGCAGACAGCAGAGGACAGACAGCAGACAGCAGAGGGAAGACAGATGACAGCAGAGGGCAGACAGCAGACAGCAGAAAGCAGAATGCAGAGAGCAGAGGGCAGACAGGAGACAGCAAAGGACAGACAGCAGACAGCAGAGGGCAGACAGCAGACAGCAGAGGGCAGAGAGCAGAGGGCAGAGGGCAGACAGCAGACAGAAAAGGGCAGACAGCAGTTAGCAGAGGGCAGACAGCAGACAGCAGTGGGCAGACAGCAGAGGGAAGAGGGCAGACAGCAGGGGGCAGAGAGCAGACAGCAGACAGCAGACGGCAGACAGCAGAGAGCAGAGGGCATACAGCAGACAACAGACAACAAAGGGCAGACAACAGACAGCAGACAGCAGAGGGCAGACCGAAGAGGGCAGACAGAGGGCAGACATCAGACAGCAATGGGCAGACAGTAGACAGCAGACAGCGGAGGGCAGACAGCAGTCAGCAGACAGCAGAGGGCAGACAGCAGACAGCAGGGGGCAGACAGTAGACAGCTGAGGACAGACAGCAGACAGCAGATGTCAGACAGAATACAGCAGGGTTAGGACAGCAGAGTGCGGGGGCAGACAGCAGAAAGCAGAGGGCAGACAGGAGACAGCAGAGGGCAGACAGCAGACAGCAGAGGGCAGACAGCAGAGGGCAGGGGGTAGAGGGCAGAGGGACGAGGGCAGACAGCAGAGGGCAGAGGGCAGACAGCAGACTGCAGAGGGCTGAGGGCAGACAGCAGACAGCAGACAGTAGAGGGCAGACAGCAGACAGCAGAGGGCAGACAGGAGACAGCAGAAGGCAGACAGCAGACAGCAGAGGGCAAAGACCAGAGGGTAGAGGACAGACAGCAGACAGCAGAGGGCAGACAGCAGACAGCAGAGGGCAGACAGCAGACAGCAGTGGGCAGACAGCAGAGGGAAGAGGGCAGACAGCAGAGGGCAGAGAGCAGACAGCAGACAGCAAACGGCAGACAGCAGACAGCAGAGGGCATACAGCAGACAGCAGACAACAGAGGGCAGACAGCAGACAGCAGACAGCAGAGGGCAGACAGAAGAGGATAGACAGAGGACAGACAGCAGACAGCAGACAGCAGAGGGCAGACAGAAGAGGGCAGACAGAAGAGGGCAGACAGAAGACAGCAGAAGGCAGGGGGCAGAGGGTAGTGGGGAGAGGGCAGAGGGCAGACAGCAGACAGCAGAGGGCTGATAGCAGAGGGCAGAGAGCAGAAAGCAGATAGCAGAGGGCAGACAGCAGACAGCAGAAGGCAGACAGCTGAAAGCAGAGGCCAGACAGAAGAAGGCAGATAGCAGTCAGCAGACAGCAGAGGTCCGACAGCAGAGAGCAGTGTGCAGACTGCAGGTAGCAGACATCAGAGGTCAGACAGCAGACAGGAGAGGGCTGAGACCAGAGGGCTGAGGGCAGACAGCAGACATCAGACATCATACAGCAGACAGCAGTTGGCAGACAGCAGAGAGCAGAGGGAAGACAGCAGAGGGAAGTGGGCAGACAGCAGACAGCAGATAGCAGAGCGCAGACAGGAGAGGTAAGACTGCAGAGAGCAGACAGCACAGGGCAGACAGCACACAGCAGACAGCAGAGGGCAGACAACAGATGGCAGAGGGCAGACAGCAGTAAGCAGAGGGCAGACAACAGACAGCAGAGGGCAGACAGAAGACAGCAGACAGCAGAGGGCAGACAGAAGACAGCAGAGGGCAGACAGCAGACAGCAACGGGCAGACAGCAGACAGCAGACAGCGGATGGCAGACAGCAGACAGCACACAGCAGAGGTCAGACAGCAGACAGCAAACAGCAGAGGGCAGACAGCAGAGGGCAGACAGCAGACAGCAGAGAGCATAGGGGTGACAGCAGAATGCAGAGGGCAGACAGCAGACAGAAGAGGACAGACAGCAGATTGCAGACAGCAGACAACAGACGGCCGACAGCTTAGAGAAGAGGGCAGACTGCGGAGGGCAGGCAGCAGACAGCAGACTGCAGAAAGCACAGAAAGCAGACAGCGGGCAGCAGAGGGCAGAGAGCACACAGCAGAGGGCAGACAGCAGACAGCAGACATCAGAGGGCAGACAGAAGGCAGCAGATAGCAGACAGAAGACAGCAGAGGGCAGACAGCAGAGGGCAGACAGCAGACAGCAGAGGGCAGGGGGCAGAGGGCAGTGGGCAGAGGGCAGAGGGCAGACAGCAGACAGCTGAGGGCAGACAGCAGAGGGCAGACAGCTGACAGCAGAGGGCAGACACAAGACTGAAGAGGGCAAACAGCAGGGCCAGGCAGCAGAGGGCAGACAGCAGACTACAGACAGCAGAGATCAGGCATCAGCGGGCTGAGGGCAGTGGGCAGACAGCAGAGGGCAGAAGGAAGATAGCAGACAGCAGCCAGCAGAGGGCAGACAGCCGACAGAAGAGGGCAGACAGCAGACATCAGAGGGCAGACAGCAGAGGGCAGACAGCAGAGAGCAGACAGCAGAGGGCAGACAGCACACAGCAGACAGCAGAGGGCAGAAAGCAGTAAGCAGACGCCAGCAGCAGACAGCAGAGTGCAGACAGAGAACAGCAGACATCAGAGGGCAGACAGAAGACAGCAGAGTGCAGACAGAAGACAGCAACGGGCAGACAGCAGACAGCAGACAGCGGAGGGCAGACAGCAGTCAGCAGAAAGCAGAGGGCAGACAGCAGACAGCAGAGGGCAGACATCAGACAGCTGAGGACAGACAGCAGACAACAGAGGGCAGACAGAAGACAGCAGAGTTGAGACAGCAGAGGGCGGAAGGCATACAGCAGAAAGCAGTGGGCAGACAGCAGACAGCAGAGGGCAGACAAAGGAGGGTAGACAGCAGTCAGCAGAGGGCAGACAGCAGAGGGCAGATGACAAACAGCAGACAGCAGAGGGCAGAGACAGACAGCAGAGGGCAGAGGGCAGACAGCAGAGGTCAGAGGGCAGAGAGCAGGCAGCAGACAGCTGAGGGCACACAGAAGAGGGCAGGGGGCAGAGGGCAGAGGGCAGAGGTCAGACAGCAGACAGCAGAGGGCAGAGAGATGCGGGCAGACAGCAGACAGCAGAGAGCAGAGGGCAGACAGCAGAGGGCAGTCAGAAGACAGCAGAGGCCAGAAAGTAGAGGGCAAGCAGCAGAAAGCAGAGGCCAGACAGCATAGAGCCGAGGGCAGAAGGCATACAACAGAGGGCAGACAGCAGACAGCACACAGCAGAAGGCAGACAGCAGACAGCAGAGGGCAGACAGCAGAGGGCAGAGGGCAGAGGGCAGACAGCAGAAACAGATGGCAGACAGCAGAGGGCAGACAGCAGACAGCAGAGAGCAGAGGGCAGACAACTGAGGGAAGAGGGCAGACAGCAGGGGCAGACAGCAGCGGGCAGACAGCAGAGGGCAGACAGCAGACAGCAGAGGGCAGACAGCAGAGGGCAGACACCAGACAGCAGAGAGCAGAGGGGAGACAGCAGACAGCAGAGGGCACACAGCAGACAGCAGACAGCAGACAGCAGGGGCAGACAGCAAAGGACAGACAGCAGACAGCAGACAGCAGATGGCAGACAGCAGACAGCAGACGGCAGACAGAAGACAACAGAGGAAAGAAAGCAGACAACAGAGGGCAGACAGAAGATAGCAGAGGGAAGACAGCAGACAGCAAAGGGCAGACAGCAGACGGCAAACAGCAGACAGCGGAGGGCAGACAGCAGTCAGCAGACAGCATAGAGCACACAGCAGACAGCGGATGGCAGACAGCAGACAGCAGAGGGCAGACAGCAAAGGCAGACTGCAGAGGGAAGACAGCAGAGGGCAAACAGCAGACAGCAGATACCAGAGGGCAGACAGAAGAGGGCAGCCAGCAGACAGCAGAGGGCAAGGGGCAGAGGGCAGTGGGCAGAGGGCAGAGGGCAGACAGCAGACAGCAGAGGGCAGACAGCAGATGGCAGAAAGCAGACAGCAGAGGGCAGACACAAGACAGCAGAGGGCAGACAGCAGGGCCAGACAGCAGAGGGCAGACAGCAGACTACAGAGAGCAGAGGGCAGGCATCAGAGGGCTGAGGGCAGTGGGCAGACAGCAGAGGGCAGAGGGAAGACAGCAGACAGCAGCCAGCAGCGGGCAGACAGCCGACAGAAGAGGGCAGACAGCAGAGAGCAGAGGGCAGACAGCAGAGGGTAGACAGCAGAGAGCAGACAGCAGAGGGCAGACAGCACACAGCAGACAGCAGAGGGCAGAGGGCAGACAGCAGTAAGCAGAGGGCAGACAGCAGACACCAGAGGGCAGACAGAGAACAGCAGACAGCAGAGGGCAGACAGAAGGCAGAGGAGTGCAGACAGAAGACAGAAACGGGCAGACAGCAGACAGCAGAGGGCAGACAGCAGACAGCTGACGACAGACAGCAGACAGCAGAGGGCTGACAGAAGACAGCAGAGTTGAGACAGCAGAGGGCAGACAGCAGAAATCAGTGGGCAGACAGCAGACAGCAGAGGGCAGACAGCAGACTGCAGACATCAGATGGCATGCAGCAGACGGCAGACAACAGAGGGCAGACAGCAGACAGCAAACAGCAGACAGTGGAGGGCAGACAGCAGTCAGCAGACAGCAGAGTTCAGACAGAAGACAGGAGAGGGCTGAGAGCAGAGGGCTGAGGGCAGACAGCAGACATCAGACATCATACAGCAGATAGCAGTTGGCAGACAGCAGAGAGCAGAGGGAAGACAGCAGAGGGCAGACAGCACACAGCAGACAGCAGAGGGCAGACAACAGATGTCAGAGGGCAGACAGCAGTAAGCAGAGGGCAGACAGCAGACAGCAGACAGCGGATGGCAGACAGCAGTCACCAGACAGCAGATGGCAGACAGCAGACAGCACACAGCAGAGGTCAGACAGCAGACAGCAGACAGCAGAGGGCAGACAGCAGAGAGCAGTCAGCAGAGGGCAGACAGCACACAGCAGACAGCAGAGGGCAGACAGCAGAGGGCAGAGGGCATACAGCAGGAAGCAGAGGGCAGACAGCAGACAGCAGAGAGCAGACAGAAGACAGCAGAAAGAAGAGGGCAGACAGAAGACAGCAGAGGGCAGACAGCAGACAGCAACGGGCAGACAGTAGGCAGCAGACAGCAGAGGGCAGACAGCAGTCAGCAGACAGCAGAGGGCAGACAGCAGACAGCAGAGGGCGACAGCAGACAGCTTAGGACAGACAGCAGACAGCAGATGTCAGACAGAAGACAGCAGGGTTGAGACAGCAGACGGCGAGGGCAGACAGCAGAAAGCAGTGGGCAGACAGCAGACAGCAGAGGGCAGACAGCAGACTGCAGACAGCAGACAGCAGAGGGCAGACAGCAGACGGTAGACAGCAGAGGGAAGACAGCAGACAGCAAAAGGCAGACAGCAGACAGCAAACAGCAGACAGCGGAGTTCAGACCGAAGACAGCCGATGGCAGACACCAGGCAGCAGAGGGCAGACAGCAGACAGCAGAGGCAGACAGCAGAGGGCAGCCAGGAGAGGGCAGACAGCAGAGAGCAGATACTAGACAGCAGGCAGCAGACGGGCAGACAGCAGACAGCAGACAGCAGAGGGCAGACAGCAGAATGCTGAGGGCAGACAGCACACAACAGACAGACAGACGGCAGATAGAAGTGGGCAGACAGCAGGCAGCAGAGGACAGACAGCAGACAGCAGAGGGCAGAGAGCAGACAGCAGAGGTCAGAGGGCAGACAGCTGACAGCAGAGTGCAGACAGCAGACAGCAGAGTGAAGACAGCTGACAGCAGACAGAAGATTGCAGACAGCAGAGGGCAGACAGCAGAGGGCAGACAGCTGACAGCAGAGGGCAGACAGTAGACAGCGGAGGGCAGACACCAGTCAGAAGACAGCAGAGGGCAGACAGCAGACAGCGGAGACAGAGGGCAGACAGCAGACAACAGAGGGCGGACAGCAGAGGGCAGAGGGCTGACAGCAGAGGGCAGGGTGGCAGACAGCAGAGGGAAGGGGGCTGATGTCTGACAGCAGACAGCAGAAAGCAGTCAGCAGCGGGCAGACAGCAGAGGGCAGACAGCAGACAGCAGTGGGCAGACAGCAGAGGGCAGGGGTAGAGGGCAGAGGGCAGAGTGCAGAGGGCAGAGGGCAGACATCAGACAGTAGAGGGCAGACAGCAGAGGGCAGACAGCAGACAGCAGAGAGCAGAGGGCAGACAGCAGATGGCAGAGGGCAGACAGCAGACAGCACAGGGCTGAGGGCATACAGCAGAAAGCAGACAGAAGAGGGCAGACTGCAGACAGCAGAGGAAAGACAGATGACAGCAGAGGGCTGACAGCAGACAGCAGAAAGCAGAGGGCAGAGAGCAGAGGGCAGACAGGAGACAGCAGAGGACAGACAGCAGACAGCAGACAGCAGAGGGCAGAGAGCAGAGGGCTAGCAGCTGACAGCAGAGGGCAGACAGCAGACAGCGGAGGGCAGACAGCAGACAGCCGAGGGCAGACAGCAGACAGCAGATGACAGACAGCAGAGGGCAGAGGGCAGACAGCAGACAGCAGAAGGCAGAGGGCAGACAGCAGATGGCGGAGGGCGGAGGGCAGAGAGGTGACAGCAGAGTGCAGACAGCAGAGAAAAGACAGCAGACAGCGGACAGCAAATTGCAGACAGCAGAGGGCAGACAGCAGAGGGCTAGCAGCTGACAGCAGAGGGCAGACAGCAGACAGCGGAGGGCAGACACCAGTCAGCAGACAGCAGAGGGCAGACTGCAGACAGCGGACAGCAGAGGGCAGACAGCAGACAGCAGAGAGCAGAGGGCAGACAGCAGAGGGCAGAGGGCAGACCGCAAAGGGCAGGGGGGCAGACAGCAGAGGGAAGAGTGCTGATGTCAGACAGCAGACAGCAGAAAGCAGACAGCAGCGGGCAGACAGCAGAGGGCAGACAGCAGACAGCAGAGGGCACACAGCAGAGGGCAGGGGGTAGAGTGCAGAAAGCAGAGGGCCGAAGGCAGACTTCAGACAGCAGAGTGCAGACGGCAGAGGGCAGTCAGCAGACAGCAGAGAGCAGAGGGCAGACAGCAGAGTGCAGAGGGCAGACAGCAGAGGGCTGAGGGCAGACATTAGACATCAGACAGCAGACAGCAGAGGGCAGACAGCAGTCAGCAGACAGCAGATGGCAGACAGCAGACGGCAGACAGCAGAGGGCAGACAACAGACAGCAGACAGCAGAGGGCAGCGGGCAGACAACAGTAAGCAGAGGGCAGACAGCAGACAGCAGAGGGTAGACAGAAGTCAGCAGACAGCAGAGGGCAGGCAGAAGACAGCAGAGGGCAGACAGCAGACAGAAACGGGCAGACAGTAGACAGCTGACAGCGGAGGGCAGACAGCAGACAGCAACGGGCAGACAGCAGACAGCAAACAGCGGATGGCAGCCAGCAGTCAGCAGACAGCAGATGGCAGACAGCAGACAGCAGACAGCAGAGGGCAGACAACAGACTGCAGACAACACAGGGCTGACAGCAGAGGACAGACAGCAGAGGGCAGCAGGCAGACAACAGTAAGCAGAGGGCAGACAGCATCAGCAGAAGGCCGACTGAAGAGAGCAGACAGCAGAGGGAAGACAGAAGACAGCAGAGGGCAGACAGCAGACAGAAACGGGCAGACAGTAGACAGCAGAGGGCAGACATCAGACGGCAGACTGCAGAGGGCAGACAGCAGACCGCAGACAGCAGAGGGCAGACAGCAGAGGGCAGACAGCTGACAGCAGAGGGCAGGCAGCAGATAGCAGAGAGCTGAGGGCAGACAGCAGAGGGAAGGCTGCAGACAGCAGACAGCAGAAAGCAAAGGTCATAAAGCAGACAGCAGAGGGCAGACAGCAGACAGCAGAGGGCAGTCAGCATACAGCAGTCAACAGAAAGCAGATGGCAGACAGCACTGGGCAGACAGAAGACGGCAGAGGGCAGACAGCAGACAGCAGAGAGCAGACAGCACACATCAGACAGCAGACAGCAGTGGGCAGCAGCAGAGACCAGAGGGAAAACATCAGAGGGCAGAGGGCAGGCAGCAGACAGCAGACAGCAGAGGGCAGACAGAAGACAGCAGAGGGCAGACAGCAGACAGCAGAGGGCAGGTAGCAGAGGGCAGAGGGCAGACAGCAGACAGCAGAAGGCAGAGGGCAGACAGCAGAGGGTAGAGGGCAGAGAGCAGAGAGCAGACAGCAGAGTGCAGACAGCAGACAGCAGACAGCAGAGGGCAGACCGCTGCCAGCAGAGGGCAGACAGCAGACAGCGGAAGGCAGACACCAGTCAGCAGGCAGCAGAGGGCAGACAGCAAACAGCGGACAGCAGAGGGCAGACAGCAGACAGCAGAGGGCAGACAGCAGGGGGCAGAAGGCAGCGGGCTGACAGCAGACGGCAGGGGGGCAGACAGCAGAGAGAAGAGGGCTGATGTCAGACAGCAGACAGCAGAAAGCAGTCAGCATCGGGCAGACAACAGAGGGCAGACAGCAGACAGCAGAGGACAGACAGCAGACAGCAGAGGGAAGACAGATGACAGCAGAGGGCAGACAGCAGACAGCAGAAAGCAGAATGCAGAGAGCAGAGGGCAGACAGGAGACAGCAAAGGACAGACAGCAGACAGCAGAGGGCAGACAGCAGACAGCAGAGGGCAGAGAGCAGAGGGCAGAGGGCAGACAGCAGACAGAAAAGGGCAGACAGCAGTTAGCAGAGGGCAGACAGCAGACAGCAGTGGGCAGACAGCAGAGGGAAGAGGGCAGACAGCAGGGGGCAGAGAGCAGACAGCAGACAGCAGACGGCAGACAGCAGAGAGCAGAGGGCATACAGCAGACAACAGACAACAAAGGGCAGACAACAGACAGCAGACAGCAGAGGGCAGACCGAAGAGGGCAGACAGAGGGCAGACATCAGACAGCAATGGGCAGACAGTAGACAGCAGACAGCGGAGGGCAGACAGCAGTCAGCAGACAGCAGAGGGCAGACAGCAGACAGCAGGGGGCAGACAGTAGACAGCTGAGGACAGACAGCAGACAGCAGATGTCAGACAGAATACAGCAGGGTTAGGACAGCAGAGTGCGGGGGCAGACAGCAGAAAGCAGAGGGCAGACAGCAGACAGCAGACTGCAGAGGGCAGACAGCAGAAGGCAGACAGCAGAGGTCAGACAGCAGACAGCAAACGGCAGACAGCAGACAGCAAACAGCAGACAGCGGAGTGCAGACAGCAGTAAGCAGACAGCAGAGTTCAGACACAAGACAGCCGATGGCAGACATCAGGCAGCAGAGGGCAGACAGCAGACAGCAGAGGCAGACAGCAGATGGCAGACAGGAGAGGGCAGACAGCAGAGAGCTGATACGAGACAGCAGACAGCTGACGGGCAGACAGCAGACAGCAGAGGGCAGACAGCAGAAAGCTGAGGGCAGACAGCACACAGCAGACAGCAGAGGGTATACAGCAGACAGCAGATGGCAGACAGCAGAAAGCTGAGGGCAGACAGCAGACAGCAGAGAGCAGACAGCAGACAGCGGACAGCAGAGGGCAGACAGCAGAGGGCAGACAGCTGGCAGCAGAGGGCAGACAGCAGACAGCAGAGGGCAGACAGCGGACAGCAGAGGGCAGACAGCAGAGGGCAGAGGGCAGACAGCAGACAGCAGAAGGCAGAGGGCAGACAGCAGAGGGCAGAGGGCAGAGAGCTGACAGCAGAGGGCAGACAGAAGAGGGCAGACAGCAGAGGGAAGACAGATGACAGCAAAGGGCAGACAGCAGAGGGCAGGGGGGCAGACAGCATAGGGAAGAGGGCTGATATCAGACAGCAGACAGCAGAAAGCAGTCAGCAGCGGGCAGACAGCAGATGGCAGACAGCAGACAGCAGAGAGCATACAGCAGAGGGCAGGGGGTAGAGGGCAGAGGGCAGAGGGCAGAGGGCAGACATCAGACAGCAGAGGGCAGACAGCAGCCAGCAGAGGGCAGACAGCAGACAGCAGTGGGCAGACAGCAGAGGGAAGAGGGCAGACAGCAGAGGGCAGAGAGCAGACAGCAGACAGCAGACGGCAGACAGCAGAGAGCAGAGGGCATACAGCAGACAGCAGACAACAGAGGGCAGACAACAGACAGCAGACAGCAGAGGGCAGACGGAAGGCAGACATCAGACAGCAACGGGGAGACAGTAGACAGCAGACAGTGGAGGTCAGACAGCAGTCAGCAGACAGCAGAGGGCAGACAGCAGACAGCAGAGGGCAGACAGCAGACAGCTGAGGACAGACAGCAGACAGCAGATGTCAGACAGAAGACAGCAGGGTTGAGACAGCTGAGTGCGGGGGCAGACAGCAGAAAGCAGAGGGCAGACAGCAGACAGCAGAGGGCAGACAGCAGACAGCAGAGGGCAGTCAGCAGCGGGCAGACAGCAGAGGGCTGACAGCAGACAGCAGAGGGGATACAGAAGAAGGCAGGGGGTAGAGGGCAGAGGGCAGTGGACAGAGGGCAGACATCAGACAGTAGTGGGCAGACAGCAGAGGACAGACAGCAGACAGCAGAGAGCAGAGGGCAGACAGCAGATGGCAGAGGGCAGACAGCAGACAGCAGAGGGCTGAGGGCAGACAGCAGACAGCAGAGGGCAGACAGCAGACAGCAGAGGGCAGAGAGCAGAGGGCAGAGGGCTGACAGCAGACAGCAGAGGGCAGACAGAAGAGGGCAGACAGAAGACAGCAGAAGGCAGGGGGCAGAGGGCAATGGGGAGAGGGCAGAGGGCAGACAGCAGACAGCAGAGTGTAGACAGAAGACGGCAGAGAGGAGACAGAGGAGAGCAGTGGGCAGACAGCAGAGGGCAGACAGCAGAGGGCAGACAGCAGACAGCAGAGGACAGACAACAGAGGGCAGACAGCAGATAGCAGAGGGCAGTCAGCAGACAGCAGAGGGCAGACAGCAGACAGCAGTGGGAAGATAACAGAGGGCAGAGGGCAGACAGCATGGGGCAGAGAGCACACAGCGGACAGCAGACAGCAGGGTTCAGACAGCAGACAGCAGTGGGCAGAGAGCTAGGGAAGACAGCAGACAGCAGACAGCAGACAGCAAAGGGCATACAGCAGACAGCAGACGGCAGAGGGCAGACAGCAGACAGGTGAGGGCAGACAGCAGACATCAGACAGCAGACAGAAGACAGCAGTGGGCAGACAGGAGGGAGCAGAGGGAAGACAGCAGAGGGCAGACAGCAGACAGCAGAGGGCAGTCAGCATACAGCAGTCAACAGAAAGCAGAGGGCAGACAGCACTGGGCAGACAGAAGACGGCAGAGGGCAGACAACAGACAGCAGAGAGCAGACAGCACACATCAGACAGCAGACAGCAGTGGGCAGCAGCAGAGACCAGAGGGAAAACATCAGAGGGCAGAGGGCAGGCAGCAGACGGCAGACAGCAGAGGGCAGACAGAAGACAGCAGAGGGCAGACAGCAGACAGCAGAGGGCAGATAGCAGAGGGCAGAGGGCAGACAGCAGACAGCAGAAGGCAGAGGGCAGACAGCAGAGGGTAGAGGGCAGAGAGCAGACAGCAGAGTGCAGACAGCAGACAGCAGACAGCAGAGGGCAGACCGCTGCCAGCAGAGTTCAGACAGCAGACAGCGGAGGGCAGACACCAGTCAGCAGGCAGCAGAGGGAAGACAGATGACAGCAGAGGGCAGACAGCAGACAGCAGAAAGCAGAATGCAGAGAGCAGAGGGCAGACAGGAGACAGCAGAGGACAGACAGCAGACAGCAGAGGGCAGACAGCAGACAGCAGAGGGCAGAGAGCAGAGGGCAGAGGGCAGACAGCAGACAGTAGAGGGCACACAGCAGTTAGCAGAGGGCAGACAGCAGACAGCAGTGGGCAGACAGCAGAGGGAAGAGGGCAGACAGCAGAGGGCAGAGAGCAGACAGCAGACAGCAGACGGCAGACAGCAGAGAGCAGAGGGCATACAGCAGACAGCAGACAACAGAGGGCAGACAACAGACAGCAGACAGCAGAGGGCGGACAGAAGAGGGCAGACAGAGGGCAGACATCAGACAGCAATGGGCAGACGGTAGACAGCAGACAGCGGAGGGCAGACAGCAGTCAGCAGACAGCAGAGGGCAGACAGCAGACAGCAGGGGGCAGACAGTAGACAGCTGAGGACAGACAGCAGACAGCAGATGTCAGACAGAATACAGCAGGGTTAGGACAGCAGAGTGCGGGGGCAGACAGCAGAAAGCAGAGGACAGACAGCAGACGGCAGACTGCAGAGGGCAGACAGCAGACAGCAGAGGAAGACAGCAGATGGCAGACAGGAGACAGCAGAGGGCAGACAGCAGACAGAAGAGGGCAGACAGCAGAGGGAAGACAGATGACAGCAAAGGGCAGACAGCAGTGGGCAGGGGGGCAGACAGCATAGGGAAGAGGGCTGATATCAGACAGCAGACAGCAGAAAGCAGTCAGCAGCGGGCAGACAGCAGAGGGCAGACAGCAGACAGCAGAGGGCATACAGCAGAGGGCAGGGGGTAGAGGGCAGAGGGCAGAGGGCAGAAGGCAGACATCAGACAGCAGAGGGCAGACAGCAGACAGCAGAGGGCAGACAGGAGACAGCAGAGGGCAGACAGCAGACAGCAGAGGGCAGAGAGCATAGGGCAGAGGGCAGACAGCAGACAGCAGAGGGCAGACAGCAGACACCAGAGGGCAGACAGCAGACAGCATTGGGCAGAAAGCAGAGGGAAGAGGGCAGACAGCAGAGGGAAGAGAGCAGACAGCAGACAGCAGACGGCAGACAGCAGAGAGCAGAGGGCATACAGCAGACAGCAGACAACAGAGGGCAGACAACAGACAGCAGACAGCAGAGGGCAGACAGCAGACAGCAGAGGGCAGTCAGCAACGGGCAGACAGCAGAGGGCTGACAGCAGACAGCAGAGGGGATACAGAAGAGGGCAGGGGGTAGAGTGCAGAGGGCAGTGGGCAGAGGGCAGACATCAGACAGTAGTGGGCAGACAGCAGAGGACAGACAGCAGACAGTAGAGAGCAGAGGGCAGACAGCAGATGGCAGAGGGCAGACAGCAGACAGCAGAGGGCTGAGGGCAGACAGCAGACAGCAGACAGCAGAGGGCAGACAGCTGACAGCAGAGGGCAGAGGGCTGACAGCAGACAGCAGAGGGCAGACAGAAGAGGGCAGACCGAGGGCAGACAGCAGACATAAGACAGCAGAGGGCAGACAGAAGAGGGCAGACAGAAGACAGCAGAAGGCAGGGGGCAGAGGGCAATGGGGAGAGGGCAGAGGGCAGACAGCAGACAGCAGAGTGTAGACAGAAGACGGCAGAGAGGAGACAGAGGAGAGCAGTGGTCAGACAGCAGAGGGCAGACAGCAGAGGGCAGACAGCAGACAGCAGAGGACAGACAACAGAGTGCAGACAGCAGATAGCAGAGGGCAGTCAGCAGACAGCAGAGGGTACACAGCAGACAGCAGTGGGAAGATAACAGAGGGCAGAGTGCAGACAGCATAGGGCAGAGAGCACACAGCGGACAGCAGACAGCAGAGTTCAGACAGCAGACAGCAGTGGGCAGACAGCTAGGGAAGACGGCAGACAGCAGACAGCAGACAGCAAAGGGCATACAGCAGACAGCAGACGGCAGAGGGCAGACAGCAGACAGGTGAGGGCAGACAGCAGACATCAGACAGCAGACAGAAGACAGCAGTGGGCAGACAGCAGGGAGCAGAGGGAAGACAGCAGAGGGCACACAGTAGACAGCAGACAGCAGAGGGCAGACAAAAACAGCAGAGGGCAGACAGCAGACAGCAGAGGGTAGACAGCAGAGAGCAGAGGGCAGACAGCAGACAGCATACAGCAGAGTGCAGACCGGGGACAGCAGAGAGCAGACAGCAGAGGGCAGACAGCAGAAGGCAGACTGCTGACAGCAGAGGGGAGACAGCAGACAGCAGACAGCAGACAGCAGAGGGCAGACAGCAGTCAGCAGACAGCAGAGGGCAGAAAACGGACAGCAGAGGGCAGACAGCAGACTGCAGAGGGCAGACAGAAGAAGGCTGATAGAAGACAGCATGGAGCAGAAGGCAGAGAGCACAGGGAATACAGCAGACAACAGAGGACAGACAGCAGACAGCTGAGGGCAGAGAGCAGAGGGCAGAGGACAGACAGCAGACAGCAGAAGGCAAAGAGCAGGCAGCAGAGGTCAGAGGGCAGACAGCTGTCAGCAGAGTGCAGACAGCAGACAGCAAAGAGCATACAGCAGACAGCGGACAGCAGAGGGCAGACAGCAGAGGGCAGACAGCTGATAGCAGAGGGCAGGCAGCAGATAGCAGACAGCTGAGGGCAGACAGCAGAAATAAGACGGCAGACAGCAGACAGCAGACAGCAAAGGTCATAAAGCAGACAGCAGAGGGTAGAGGGCAGACAGCAGACAGCAGACAGCAGAGGGCAGTCAGCGGACAGCAGTCAACAGACAGCAGAGGGCAGACAGCAGAGGGCAAACAGATGATGGAAGAGGGCAGACAGCAGACAGCAGAGGGCAGACAGCAGAGACAGCAGATGGCAGACAGCTGACAGCAGAGGGCAGACAGCAGACAGCAGACAGCAGAGGGCAGACAGCAGTGGGCAGAGGGCAGACAGAAGACAGCAGAAGGTAGAGGGCAGACAGTAGTGGGCAGAGGGCAGAGAGCTTACAGCAGAGTGCAGACAGCAGACAGCAGAGACAAGACAGAAGACAGCGGACAGCAGATTGCAGGCAGCAGAGGTAAGACAGCAGAGGGCAGACAGCAGACAGCAGACGGCAGACAAAAACAGCAGAGGGCAGACAGCAGACTGCAGAGGGCAGACAGCTGAGGGCAGGGGCAGACAGCAGACAGCAGACAGCATACAGCAGTGTGCAGACTGCGGACAGCAGAGAGCAGACAGCGGACAGCAGAGGGCAGACAGCAGAAGGCAGACTGCTGACAGCAGAGGGCAGACAGCAGTCAGCAGACAGCAGAGGGCAGACAGCGGACAGCAGATGGCAGACAGAAGAAGGCCGATAGGAGACAGTTTAGAGCAGAGGGCAGAGAGCACAGTGCAGACAGCAGACAACAGAGGACAGACAGCAGACAGCTGAGGGCAGAGAGCAGAGGGCAGAGGACAGACAGCAGACAGCAGACAGCAGAAGACAAAGAGCACACAGCGGAGGTCAGAGGGCAGACAGCTGTCAGCAGAGTGCAGACAGCAGACAGCAGAGAGCAGACAGCAGACAGCGGACAGCAGAGGGCCGACAGCAGAGAGCAGGCAGCAGATAGCAGACAGCTGAGGGCAGACAGCAGAAGGAAGATTGCAGACAGCAAACAGCAGACACCAAAAGTCATAAAGCAGACACCAGAGGGCAGAGGGCAGACAGCAGACAGCAGACAGCAGAGGGCAGTCAGCGGACAGCAGTCAACAGACAGCAGAGGGCAGACAGCTTAGGGCAAACAGAAGACGGAAGAGGGCAGACAGCAGAGAGCAGAGGGAAGACATCAGGGGGCAGAGGGCAGACAGCAGACAGCAGATGGCAGACAGCAGACATCAGAGGGCAGACAGCAGACAGCAGCGGGCAGACAGCAGAGGGCAGAGGGCAGACAGCAGACAGCAGACGGTAGAGGGCAGACAGCAGTGGACAGGGGGCAGAGAGCTGATAGCAGAGTGCAGACAGCAGACAGCAGAGAGAAGACAGCATACAGCGGACAGCAGATTGCAGACAGCAGAGGTCAGACAGCAGAGGGCAGACAGCTGACAGAAGATGGCAGACAGCAGACAGCAGACAGCAGAGGGCAGACAGCAGACAGCAGAGGGCAGAGGGCAGACAGCAGAGGGCAGAGGGCAGACAGCAGAGGGCAGGGGAAGCAGACAGCAGCGGGCAGACAGCAAAGGGCTGACAGCAGTCAGCAGAGGGCAGACATCAGAGGGCAGGGTGTTGAGGGCAGATGGCAGAGGGCTGACGTTAGACATTAGAGGGCAGACAGCAGAGGGCAGACAGCAGAGAGCGGAGGGCAGACAGCAAAGGGCAGAGGGCAGACAGCAGACAGCAGAGGGCTGAGGGCAGACAGCAGACAGCAGACAGCAGAGGGCAGACAGCAGACAGCAGAGGCAGACAGCACACAGCAGAGTGCAGACAAAAGACAGCAGTGGGCAGACAGCAGAAAGAAGAGGTCAGACCACAGAGGGCAGAGAGCAGACAGCAGACAGCAGACGGCAGACAGCAGACAGCAGAGGGCATACAGCAGACAGCAGACAACAGAGGGCAGACAGCAGACAGCAGAGGGCAGACATAAGAGGGCAGACAGAGGGCAGACAGCAGACAGCAGAGGGCAGACAGAAGAGGGCAGACAGAGGGCAGACAGCAGACAGCAGAGGGCAGACAGAAGAGGGCAGACAGAAGTGGGCAAACAGCAGAATGCAGAGGGGAGAAAGCAGAGGGCAGACAGCAGAGGACAGACAGCAAAAGGGAAGGGGGCAGAGGGCTGACAGCAGACAGCAGAAAGCAGACAGCAGAGGGCAGACAGTAGAGGGTAGACAGAAGACAGCAGAAGGCAGGGGGCACAGGGCTGAGGGGAGAGGGCAGAGGGCAGACAGCAGACAGCAGAGGGCAGACAGCAGACAGCAGAGGGCAGACAGCAGAGGGCAGACAGCAGAGGGCAGACAGCTGACAGCAGAGGGCAGACAGCAGACAGCAGACAGCAGAGGGCATACAGCAGAATACGGACAGCAGAGGCCAGTCAGCAGACAGCAGAGGCCAGACAGGAGAGGGCAGACAGAAGACAGCAGACAGCAGAAGGCAGACAGGAGACAGCAGAGGCCAGACAGCAAACAGCGGAGGGCGGACAGCTGTCAGCAGATAGCAGAGGGCAGAGGGCAGACAGTAGAGGGCAGAGAGCAGACAGCAGAAAGCAGACAGCAGAGTTCAGACAGCTGACAGCAGAGGGCACACAGCAGACAGTAGACAGCGGAGGGCAGACAGCAGTCGGCAGACAGCAGAGGGCAGACAGCAGACAGCGGACTGCAGAGGACAGACAGCAGACAGCAGACAGCAGACAGCGGAGGGCAGACACCAGTCAGCAGACAGCAGAGGGCAGACAGCAGACAGCGGACAGTAGAGGGCAGACAGCAGACAGCAGGGAGCAGAGGGCAGACAGCAGAGGGCAGAGATCAGACGGCAGAGGGCAGGAGGGCAGACAGCTGAGGGAAGAGGGCAGACAGCAGACAGCAGAGGGCAGACAGCAAACAGCAGTGGGCAGACAGCAGAGGGATGAGGGCAGACAGCAGAGGGCAGAGAGCAGACAGCAGACAGCAGACGGCAGACAGCAGACAGCAGTGGGCATACAGCAGACAGCAGACAACAGAGGGCAGACAGCCGACAGCAGACACCAGAGGGCAGACAGAAGAGGGCAGACAGAGGGCAGACAGCAGACAGCAGCCAGCAGAGGGCAGACAAACAGGGCAGACAGAAGACGGCAGACAGCAGAACGCAGAGGGCAGAAAGCAGAGGGCAGACAGCAGTGGGCAGACAGCAGAGGGAAGGGGGCAGATGGAAGTGGGTAGAGGGCAGAGGGCAGACAGCAGACAGCAGAGGGCAGACGGCAGAAGGAAGACAGCAGACAGCAGACAGCAGAGGGCAGACAGCAGACAGCAGAGGGCAGACAACGGACAGCAGAGGGCAGACAGCAGACTGCAGAGGGCAGACAGAAGAAGGCTGATAGAAGACAGCATGGAGCAGAAGGCAGAGAGCACAGGGAATACAGCAGACAACAGAGGACAGACAGCAGAGGGCAGATTGCAGACAGCAGACAGCAGAGTGCAGAGAGCAGATAGAAGAGGGCAGACAGCCGGCAGCAGACAGCAGAGGGCAGACAGCAGACAGCAGAGGGCAGACAGCAGACAGCAGACAGCTTAGGGCAGACAGCAGAGGGAAGACGGCAGACAGCAGACAGCAGACTGCAAAGGGCATACAGCAGACAGCAGAGGGCAGACAGCAGAGGCTAGACAGCAGAGGGCAGACAGCAGTCAGCAGACAGCAGAGGGAAGACATCAGAGGGCAGAGGGCAAACAGCTGACAGCAGAGTGCAGACAGCAGACAGCAGAGAGCAGACAGAAGACAGCGGAGAGCAGAGGGCAGACAGCAGAGGGCAGACAGCATAGGGCAGACAGCTGACAGCAGTGGGCAGGCAGCAGACAGCAAACAGCAGAGGGCAGAAAGCAGACAGCGGACAGCAAAGGGCAGACAGCAGACAGCAGAGGGCAGACAGCAGAGGGCAGACAGCAGAGAGCAGAGGCCAGACAGCAGAGGGAAGACGGCAGACTATATACGGCAGAGGGCAGACAGATGAGGGCAGACAGCAGAAAGCAGAGGGCAGACAGCAGACAGTAGACAGCAGACAGCAGAGGGCATACAGCAGAAAGCAGGGGCAGAGAGCAGACAGCAGACAGCAGACAGCAGAGGCCAGACAGCAGAGAGCAGAGGGCAGACAGCAGACAGCGGAGAGCAGAAGGCAGACACCAAACAGCAAAGGGAAGACAGAAGACAGCAGAAAGCAGAGAGCAGACAGCAGAGAGCAGAGGCCAGACAGCATAGAGCCAAGGGCAGAGGGCAGACAGCAGAGGGCAGACAGCAGAAGGCAGAAAGCAGAGGGCAGACAGCAGAGGGCAGACAGCAGGCAGCAGAGGGCAGACAGCAGACAGCAGACAGCAGATAGCAGATAGCAGATAGCAGACAGCAGACAGCAGAGGGCAGACAGCAGACAGCAGACAGTAGACAGCAGAGTGCAGACAGCCGAGAGCAGAGGGCAGACGGCAGACTGCGGAGAGCAGAGGGACGACAGTAGAGGGCAGACTGCAGGGGGCAGACAGCTGACAGCAGAGGGCAGGCAGCAGACAGCAGACAGCAGAGGGCAGTCAGCAGACAGCAGGGGGCAGACAGCAGACAGCATTGGAAGCAACAGATGGCAGATGGCAGAAGGCAGACGGCACAGCAGAGGGCTGACAGCAGACAGCAGACAGCAGTCAACAGAGAGCAGAGGGAAAACAGCAGAGGGCAGACAGAAGACGGCAGAGGGCAGAAAGCAGAGGGCAGACAGCTGACAGCAGAGGGCAGACAGCAGACCGCAGAGGGCAGACAGCAGAGTGCAGAGGGCAGACAGCAGACAGCAGAGAGCTGACAGCGGACAGCAGAGGGCAGACAGCAGACAGCAGAGGGAAGACAGCAGAGGGCAGACAGCAGACAGCAGAGTGCAGACAGCAGACAGCAGAGAGCAGACAGCGGACAGCAGAGGGCTGACAGAAGAGGGCAGACAGCAGAGGGCAGACAGCTGACAGCAGAGGGCAGACAGCAGACAGGAGACAGCAAAGAGCAGACGGCAGACAGCAGGCAGCGTACAGCAGAGGGCAGACAGCAGTCAGCAGTCAACAGAAAGCAGACAGAAGACGGGAGAGAGCAGACAGCAGAGGGCAGACAGAAGACATCAGACAGCAGACAGCAGTGGGCAGACAGAAGAGAGCAGAGGCCAGACAGCAGAGGGAAGACGGCAGACTGCATACAGCAGACAGCAAAGGTCATACAGCAGACAGCAATGGGCAGAGGGCAGACAGCAGACAGCAGAGGGCAGACAGCAGAGAGCAGACAGCAGACAGCGGACAGCATAGGGCAGACAGCAGACTGCAGACAGCAGAGGGCAGACAGATGAGGGCAGACAGCAGAAACCAGAGGGCAGACAGCAGACAGCAGAGGGCAGACAGCAGACAGTAGACAGCAGACAGCAGAGGGCATACAGCAGAAAGCAGGGGGCAGAGAGCAGACAGCAGACAGCAGACAGCAGACAGCAGAGGCCAGACATCAGAGAGCAGAGGGCAGACAGCAGACAGCGGAGAGCAGAGGGCAGACACCAAACAGCAAAGGGAAGACAGAAGACAGCAGCAGGTAGAGGGCAGACAGCAGAGAGCAGAGGCCAAACAGCATAGAGCCAAGGGCAGAGGGCAGACAGCAGAGGGCAGACAGCAGAAGGCAGAAAGCAGAGAGCAGACAGCAGAGGGCAGACAGCAGGCAGCAGAGGGCAGACAGCAGACAGCAGACAGCAGATAGCAGATAGCAGACAGCAGACAGCAGAGGGCAGACAGCAGACAGCAGACAGTAGACAGCAGAGTGCAGACAGCCGAGAGCAGAGGGCAGACAGCAGACAGCGGAGAGCAGAGGGACGACAGTAGAGGGCAGACAGCAGGGGGCAGACAGCTGACAGCAGAGGGCAGGCAGCAGACAGCAGACAGCAGAGGGCAGTCAGCAGACAGCAAGGGGCAGACAGCAGACAGCAGTGGAAGCAACAGATGGCAGATGGCAGAAGGCAGACGGCACAGCAGAGGGCAGACAGCAGACAGCAGACAGCAGACAGCAGACTGCAGAGGGCAGACAGCAGAGGGCAGAGGGCAGACAGCAGACAGCAGAGAGCCGACAGCGGACAGCAGAGGGCAGACAGCAGACAGCAGAGGGAAGACAGCAGAGGGCAGACAGCAGACAGCAGAGTGCAGACAGCAGACAGCAGAGAGCAGACAGCGGACAGCAGAGGGCAGACAGAAGAGGGCAGACAGCAGAGGGCAGACAGCTGACAGCAGAGGGCAGACAGCAGACAGGAGACAGCAAAGAGCAGACGGCAGACAGCAGGCAGCAGACAGCAGAGGGCAGACAGCAGACAGCAGACAGGAGAGGGCAGACAGCAGACAGCAGAGGGCAGACAGGAGAGGGCAGACAGAAGACAGCAGATTGCAGAGGGCAGAGAGCAGAGGGCAGACAGCAGAGGACCGAGAGCAGACAGCAGAGGACAGAGAGCAGAGGGCAGAAGGCAGACAGCAGAAGGCAGAGAGAAGACAGCTGACAGCAGAGGGCTGGCAGCAGACAGCAGTCAACAGAAAGCAGACAGAAGACGGAAGAGGGCAGACAGCAGAGGGCAGACAGAAGACATCAGACAGCAGACAGCAGTGGGCAGACAGAAGAGAGCAGAGGGACAACTTCAGAGGGCAGACAGCAGAAAGCAGACAGCAGACAGCAGACAGCAGAGGGCAGACAGCAGAGGACAGACAGCAGACAGCAGAGGGCAGACAGCAGAGGGCAGAGGGCAGACAGCTGACAGCAGTGTGCAGACAGCAGACTGCCGACAGCAGCCAGCTGACAGCAGAGGGCAGACAGCAGTGGGCAGACAGCATATGGCTGACTGCTGACTGCAGAGGGCAGGCAGCAGACAACAGACAGCGGAGGGCAGACAGCAGTCAGCAGACAGCAGAGGGCAGACAGCAGACAGTGGACAGCAAAGGGCAGACAGCAGCCAGCAGAGGGCAGACAGAAGAGTGCAGACAGCAGGCAGCAGAGAGCAGAGGGCAGACAGCAGATGGCAGAGGGCAGACAGACAGCAGAAGGCAGAGGGCAGACAGCAGAGGGCGGATGCCAGACAGCAGAGGGAAGAGGGCAGACAGCAGAGGGCAGACAGCAGACAGCAGAGGCCAGACAGCAGAGGGTAGACAGCAGACAGCAGACAGCAAAGGACATACAGCAGACAGCAGACCGTAGAGGGCAGACAGCAAACAACAGACATCAGAGGGCCGACAGAAGACGGCACAGGGCAGACAGCAGACAGCAGAGGGCAGCCAGCAGACATCAGACAGCAGACAACAGTGGGGAGACAGCAGAGAGCAGAGGGAAGACATCAGAGGGCAGGGGGCAGAGGGCAGAGGGCAGAGGGCAGACAGCAGACAGAAGAAGGCAGACATCTACGGGGAGACAGCAGACAACAGAGTGCAGAGGGCAGACAGCAGACAGCAAAGGGAAGACAGAAGACAGCAGAGGCCAGAAAGCAGAGGGCAGACAGCAAAGAGAAGAGGCCAGACAACATAGAGCCGAGGGCAGAGGGCAGATAGCAGACAGCACACAGCAGATGGCATACAGCAGACTGCAGAAAGCAGAGGGCAGACAGTAGACAGTAGACACCAGAGTGCAGAGAGAAGAGGGCAGACAGCAGAGAGCAGAGGGCAGGCAGCAGGGGGCAGAGGGCAGACAGCAGAGGGCAGAGGGCAGACACCAGAGATCAGTCAGCAGAGGGCAGACAGCAGATGGCAGACAGCAGACAGCAGAGGGCAGACAGCAGAGGGCAGGGGGCAGAGGGAAGGGCAGAGGCAGAGGGCAGAGGGCAGACAGCTGACAGCAGAGGGCAGACAGCAGAGGGCAGACAGCAGAGATCAGAGGGCAGAAACAAGACAGCAGAGGGCAGACAGAAAAGGGCAGACAGCAGAGGGCAGAGAGCAGAGAGCAGACAGCAGGGATCAGACAGCAGAGGGCTGAGGGCAGGGGGGAGACAGCAGAGGGCAAAGGGCAGCAGCAGACAACAGAGGTCAGATAGCAGACAGCAGAGGGCAGACAGCAGACAGCATACAACAGACAGCATAGGGCATACAGCAGACAGTAGAGGGCAGAGAGCAGACAGCACAAAACAGACAGCAGTGGCAAGACAGCAGACAGCAGAGGGCAGACAGCAGTCAGCAGACAGCAGAGGGCAGACAGAAGGCAGCAGAGGTCCGACAGCAGACAGCAGAGGGCAGACGGAGGACAGCAGAAGGCAGTTAGCAGAGGGCAGAGAGCAGAGGGCAGTGAGCAGAAAGCAGAGGGCAGGCAGCAAACAGCAGAGGGCAGACAGCAGACAGCAGACAGCAGACAGCAGAGGCAGACAGCAGACAGCAGTGGGCAGACAGCATTCAGCAGACAGCAGTAGTCAGACAGCTGATAGCAGACGGCAGACAGCAGAGGGCAGGCAGCAGACAGCAGAGAGCAGAGGGCAGACAGCAGAGGACAGATGGCAGATAGCTGACAGTAGAGGGCAGAGGCAGTGAGCAGAGGGCAGATGGCAGACAGCAGAGGGAAGACAGCAGAGGGCAGAGGGCAGACAGCAGACAGCAGAAAGCAGACAGCAGAGGGCTGACAGCAGAGGGCAGGCAGCAGACAGCAGAGAGCAGACAGCAGAGGGCAGGGGGCAGAGGGCAGAGGGCAGACAGGAGACAGAAGAGGGCAGACAACAGACGGCAGACACAAGCAACAGAGAGCATAGGGCAGACAGCAGACAGCAGAGGGCAGACAGCAGACAGCAGATGTCAGACTGCAGAGGGAAGACAGCAGACAACAGAGGGCAGACAGCATAGAGCAGTGGGCAGAGGGCAGACAGCAGAGGGCAGACAGCTGACAGCAGACAGCAGAAGGAAGAGGGCAGACAGCAGTATGCAGAGAGCAGAGGGCAGAGAGCATAGGGCACGGGGCAGACAGCAGACAGCAGAAAGCAGAGGGCAGACAGCAGAGGGGAGACAGCAGATGGAAGTGGGCAGAGGGCAGACAGCAGACATCAGACAGCAGTGGGCAGAGGGAAGACAGAAGACAGCAGAGGACAGACAGCAGCCAGCACACAGCAGATGGCATACAGCAGACTGCAGAAAGCAGAGGGCAGACAGCAGACAGTAGAGAGCAGAGGGCAGGCAGCAGAGGGCAAGGGTCAGACAGCAGAGAGCAGAGGGCAGATGGCAGACAGCGGAGGGCAGAGGGCAGACACCAGAGAGCAGAGGGCAGAGGGCAAACAGCAGAGGGCAGAGGGCAGACAGCAGTGGGCAGACAGCAGAAGGCCGACAGCAGAGGGCAGACAGCAGACAGCAGAGGGCAGACAGCAGAAGGCAGGGGGAGAGGGCAGTGGGCAGAGGGCAGAGGGCAGGGGGCAGACAGCAGACAGCAGAGGGCAGAGAGCACACAGCAGACAGCAGAGAACAGACAGCAGAGGGCAAACAGCAGCGGGCAGACAGCAGACAGCAAACAGCAGACAGCAGATAGCTGACAGCGGAGGGCAGACAGCAGACAGCAGCGGGCAGACAGCAGACAGCAGATAGCATAGGGCAGACAGCAGAGGTCAGACAGCAGACAGCAGACGGCAGTGAGCAGACAGCAGACAGCAGAGGGCAGACAGAAGACAGCAGTGGTCCGGCAGCAGACAGCAAAGGTCAGACGGAAGACAGCAGAAGGCAGTTAGCAGAGGGCAGTCGGCAGAGGGCAGACAGCAGACCACATACAGCAGACAGCAGAGGGCGGACAGCAGTCAGCAGACAGCGGAGGTCAGACAACTGACAGCATATGGCAGACAGCAGAGGGCAGAAAGCAGATAGCAGAGCAGACAGCAGACGCAGACAGCAGGGAACAGACAGCAGATATCAGACAGCAGACAGCAAACGGGCAGACAGCAGACAGCAGACGGCAGACAGCAGAAAGCATAGGGCAGACAGACACAGCAAACAGCAGAGGGCAGACAGCAGACAGCGAAAGGCAGATAGAAGAGGGTAGACAGCAGAGGGCAGGGGGCAGACAGCAGACAGCAGAAAGCAGACAGCAGAGGGCAGACAGCAGAGGGCAGGCAGCAGACAGCAGAGAGCAGACAGCAGCGGGCAGGGGGCAGAGGGCAGAGGGCAGAGTGCAGACAGCAGACAGAAGAAGGCAGACAGCAGAGGGCAGACACAGGCAACAGAGAGCATAGGGCAGACAGCAGACAGCAGAGGGCAGTCAGCAGACAGCAAATGATAGACTGCAGAGGGCAGACAGCAGACAACAGAGGGCAGACAGCATAGAGCAGAAGCGAGAGGGCATACAGAAGTCAGCAGACAGCAGAGGGCAGACAGAAGATAGCAGAGGTCCGACAGCAGACAGCAGAGGGCAGACGGAGGACAGCAGAAGGCAGTTAGCAGAGGGCAGAGGGCAGAAAGCAGAGGGCAGGCAGCAAACAGCAGAGGGCAGACAGCAGACATCAGACAGCAGACAGCAGAGGGCAGACAGCAGAGGGCAGACAGCAGAGGGAAGACAGCAGAGGGCAGAGGGCAGACAGCAGGCAGCAGAAAGCAGACAGCAGAGGGCAGACAGCAGAGGGCATGCAGCAGACAGCAGAGAGCAGACAGCAGCGGGCAGGGGGCAGAGGGCAGAGGGCAGAGTGCAGACAGCAGACAGAAGAAGGCAGACAGCAGAGGGCAGACACAGTCAACAGAGAGCATAGGGCAGACAGCAGACAGCAGAGGGCAGACAGCAGACAACAAATGCCAGACTGCAGAGGGCAGACAGCAGACAACAGAGGGCAGACAGCATAGAGCAGAGGGCAGAGGGCAGACAGCAGAGGGCAGACAGCAGACAACAGAAGGAAGAGCGCAGACAGCAGAAAGCAGAGAGCAGAAAGCAGAGAGCAGAGGGCACAGGGCAGACAGCAGACAGCAGAAAGCAGAGGGCAGACAGCAGTGGGCAGACAGCAGATGGAACTGGGCTGAGGGCAGGCAGCAGACAGCAGAAAGCAGACAGCAGAGGGCAGACACCACAGGGCAGACAGCAGAGGGCATTCAGAAGAAAGCAGTGGTCAGGGGGCAGAGGGTAGTGGGGAGAAGGCAGAGGGCAGAAAGCAGACAGCAGAGGCCAGGCACCAGAGAGCACAGAAAAGAGGTCAGACAGCAGAGGGCAGACAGTAGACAGCAGAGGCCAGACAGCAGAGGGCAGACAGCAGACAGTAGACAGCGGAGGTCAGACAGCTGACAGCCGATGGCAGACAGCAGAGGGTAGACAGCAGACAGCAGAGCAGACAGCAGACGCAGACAGCAGGGAACAGACAGCAGATACCAGACAGCAGACAGCAAATGGGCAGACAGCAGACAGCAGAGGGCAGACAGCAGAAAGCATAGGGCAGACAGACACAGCAAACAGCAGAGGGCAGACAGCAGACAGCGAAAGGCAGATAGAAGAGGGCAGACAGCAGAGAGCAGGGGGCAGACAGCAGAGGGCAGATGGCAGACAGCTGACAGTAGAGGGCAGAGGCAGAGAGTAGAGGGCAGAGGGCAGACAGCAGAGGGAAGACAGCAGAGGGCATAGGGCAGACAGCAGACAGCAGACAGCAGAGGGCAGACAGCAGAGGGCAGACAGCAGAGGGCAGACAGCAGACAGCAAAGGGCAGACAGCAGACCACATACAGCAGACAGCAGAGGGCAGACAGCAGTCAGCAGACAGCGGAGGTCAGACAGCTGACAGCAGAGGGCAGACAGCAGAGGGCAGACAGCAGACAGCAGAGCAGACAGCAGACGGCAGACAGCAGAGAACAGACAGCAGATACAAGACAGCAGACAGCAAACGGGCAGACAGCAGACAGCAGAGGGCAGACAGCAGAAAGCAGAGGGCAGACAGACACAGCAAACAGCAGAGGGCAGACAGCAAACAGCGGAAGGCAGATAGAAGAGGGAAGACAGCAGAGAGCAGAGGGCAGACAGCAGAGGGCAGATGGCAGACAGCAGACAGTAGAGGGCAGAGGCAGAGAGTAGAGGGCAGAGGGCAGACAGCAGAGGGAAGACAGCAGAGGGCAGAGGGCAGACAGCAGACAGCAGAAAGCAGACAGCAGTGGGCAGACAGCAGAGGGCAGGCAGCAGACAGCAGAGAGCAGACAACAGAGGGCAGGGGGCAGAGGGCAGAGGGCAGACAGCAGACAGAAGAGGGCAGACAACAGACGGCAGACACAGGCAACAGAGAGCATAGGGCAGACAGAAGACAGCAGGGAGCAGACAGCAGACAGCAGATGCCAGACTGCAGAGGGAAGACAGCAGACAACAGAGGGCAGACAGCATAGAGCAGAGGGCAGAGGGCAGACAGCAGAGGGCAGACAGCTGACAGCAGACAGCAGAAGGAAGAGGGCAGACAGCAGTAGGCAGAGAGCAGAGGGCAGAGAGCATAGGGCACGGGGCAGACAGTTGACAGCAGAAAGCAGAGGGCAGACAGCAGAGCGGAGACAGCAGATGGAAGTGGGCAGAGGGCAGACAGCAGACATCAGACAGCAGTGGGCAGAGGGAAGACAGAAGACAGCAGAGGACAGACAGCAGCCAGCACACAGCAGATGGCATACAGCAGACTGCAGAAAGCAAAAGGCAGACAGTAGACAGTAGACACCAGAGTGCAGACAGAAGAGGGCAGACAGCAGACAGTAGAGAGCAGAGGGCAGGCAGCAGAGGGCAAGAGTCAGACAGCAGAGAGCAGAGGGCAGATGGCAGACAGCGGAGGGCAGAAGGCAGACAGCAGAGAGCAGAGGGCAGAGGGCAGACAGCAGAGGGCAGAGGGCAGACAGCAGTGGGCAGACAGCAGAAGGCAGACAGCAGAGGGCAGACAGCAGACAGCAGAGGGCAGACAGCAGAGGGCAGGGGGAGAGGGCAGTGGGCAGAGGGCAGAGGGCAGGGGGCAGACAGCAGACAGCAGAGAGCACACAGCAGACAGCAGAGAACTGACAGCAGAGGGCAAACAGCAGCGGGCAGACAGCAGACAGCAAACAGCAGACAGCAGATAGCTGACAGCGGAGGGCAGACAGCAGACAGCAGCGGGCAGACAGCAGACAGCAGATAGCATAGGGCAGACAGCAGAGGTCAGACAGCAGACAGCAGACGGCAGTGAGCAGACAGCAGACAGCAGAGGGCAGACAGAAGAAAGCAGTGGTCCGACAGCAGACAGCAAAGGTCAGACGGAAGACAGCAGAAGGCAGTTAGCAGAGGGCAGACGGCAGAGGGCAGACAGCAGACCACATACAGCAGACAGCAGAGGGCGGACAGCAGTCAGCAGACAGCGGAGGTCAGACAGCTGACAGCATATGGCAGACAGCAGAGGGCAGACAGCAGATAGCAGAGCAGACATCAGACGGGCAGACAGCAGACAGCAGAGGGCAGACAGCAGAAAGCATAGGGCAGACAGACACAGCAAACAGCAGAGGGCAGACAGCAGACAGCGAAAGGCAGATAGAAGAGGGCAGACAGAAGAGAGCAGAGGGCAGACAGCAGAGGGTAGATGGCAGACAGCAGACAGTAGAGGGCAGAGGCAGAGAGTAGAGGGCAGAGGGCAGACAGCAGAGGGAAGACAGCAGAGGGCAGGGGGCAGACAGCAGACAGCAGAAAGCAGACAGCAGAGGGCAGACAGCAGAGGGCAGGCAGCAGACAGCAGAGAGCAGACAGCAGCGGGCAGGGGCAGAGGGCAGAGGGCAGAGTGCAGACAGCAGACAGAAGAAGGCAGACAGCTGAGGGCAGACACAGGCAACAGAGAGCATAGGGCAGACAGCAGACACCAGAGGGCAGATAGCAGACAGCAAATGATAGACTGCAGAGGGCAGACAGCAGACAACAGAGGGCAGACAGCATAGAACAGAGGCGAGAGGGCAGACAGCAGTCAGCAGACAGCAGAGGGCAGACAGAAGATAGCAGAGGTCCGACAGCAGACAGCAGAGGGCAGACGGATGACAGCAGAAGGCAGTTAGCAAAGGGCAGAGGGCAAAAAGCAGAAAGCAGAGGGCAGACAGCAAACAGCAAAGGGCAGACAGCAGACAGCAGACAGCAGAGGGCAGAAAGCAGAGGGCAGACAGCAGAGGGAAGACAGCAGAGGGCAGACGGCAGACAGCAGACAGCAGAAAGCAGACAGCAGACGGCAGACAGCAGAGGGCAGGCAGCAGACAGCAGAGAGCAGACAGCAGCGGGCAGGGGGCAGAGGGCAGAGGGCAGAGTGCAGACAGCAGACAGATGAAGGCAGACAGCAGAGGGCAGACACAGGCAACAGAGGGCATAGGGCAGACAGCAGACAGCAGAGGGCAGACAGCAGGCAACAAATGCCAGACTGCAGAGGGCAGACAGCAGACAACAGAGGGCAGACAGCATAGAGCAGAGGGCAGAGGGCAGACAGCAGAGGGCAGACAGCAGACAACACAAGGAAGAGGGCAGACAGCAGAAAGCAGAGAGCAGAAAGCAGAGAGCAGAGGGCACAGGGCAGACAGCAGACAGCAGAAAGCAGAGGGCAGACAGCTGTGGGCAGACAGCAGATGGAACTGTGCTGAGGGCAGACAGCAGAAAGCAGAATGCAGACAGCAGAGGGCAGACAGCACAGGGCAGACAGCAGAGGGCATTCAGAAGAAAGCAGTGGGCAGGGGGCAGAGGGTAGTGGGGAGAAGGCAGAGGGCAGAAAGCAGACAGCAGAGGCCAGGCACCAGATAGCACAGAAAAGAGGTCAGACAGCAGAGGGCAGACAGTAGACAGCAGAGGCCAGACAGCAGAGGGCAGACAGCAGACAGTAGACAGCGGAGGTCAGACAGCTGACAGCCGATGGCAGACAGCAGAGGGTAGACAGCAGGCAGCAGAGCTGACAGCAGACGCAGACAGCAGGGAACAGACAGCAGATACCAGACAGCAGACAGCAAACGGGCAGACAGCAGACAGCAGAGGGCAGACAGCAGAAAGCATAGGGCTGACAGACACAGCAAACAGCAGAGGGCAGACAGCAGACAGCGAAAGGCAGATAGAAGAGGGCAGACAGCAGAGAGCAGAGGGCAGAAAGCAGAGGGCAGACAGCAGAGGGCAGACAGCAGACAGCAAAGGGCAGACAGCAGACCACATACAGCAGACAGCAGAGGGCAGACAGCAGTCAGCAGACAGCGGAGGTCAGACAGCTGACAGCAGAGGGCAGACAGCAGAGGGCAGACAGCAGAGGGCAGACAGCAGACAGCAGAGCAGACAGCAGACGGCAGACAGCAGAGAACAGACAGCAGATACCAGACAGCAGACAGCAAACGGGCAGACTGCAGACAGCAGAGGGCAGACAGCAGAAAGCAGAGGGCAGACAGACACAGCAAACAGCAGAGGGCAGACAGCACACAGCGGAAGGCAGATAGAAGAGGGAAGACAGCAGAGAGCAGAGGGCAGACAGCAGAGGGCAGATGGCAGACAGCAGACAGTAGAGGGCAGAGGCAGAGAGTAGAGGGCAGAGGGCAGAGAGCAGAGGGAAGACAGCAGAGGGCAGAGGGCAGACAGCAGACAGCAGAAAGCAGACAGCAGTGGGCAGACAGCAGAGGGCAGGCAGCAGACAGCAGAGAGCAGACAGCAGAGGGCAGGGGGCAGAGGGCAGAGGGCAGAGTGCAGACAGCAGACAGAAGAAGGCAGACAGCAGAGGGCAGACACAGGCAACAGAGAGCATAGGGCAGACAGCAGACAGCAGAGGGCAGACAGCAGACAGCAAATGCCAGACTGCAGAGGGCAGACAGCAGACAACAGAGGGCAGACAGCATAGAGCAGAGGGCAGAGGGCAGACAGCAGAGGGCAGACAGCAGACAACAGAAGGAAGAGGGCAGACAGCAGAAAGCAGAGAGCAGAAAGCAGAGAGCAGAGGGCACAGGGCAGACAGCAGACAGCAGAAAGCAGAGGGCAGACAGCAGTGGGCAGACAGCAGATGGAACTGGGCTGAGGGCAGGCAGCAGACAGCAGAAAGCAGACAGCAGAGGGCAGACAGCACAGGGCAGACAGCAGAGGGCATTCAGAAGAAAGCAGTGGGCAGGGGGCAGAGGGTAGTGGGGAGAAGGCAGAGGGCAGAAAGCAGACAGCAGAGGCCAGGCACCAGAGAGCACAGAAAAGAGGTCAGACAGCAGAGGGCAGACAGTAGACAGCAGAGGCCAGACAGCAGAGGGCAGACAGCAGACAGTAGACAGCGGAGGTCAGACAGCTGACAGCCGATGGCAGACAGCAGAGGGTAGACAGCAGACAGCAGAGCAGACAGCAGACACAGACAGCAGGGAACAGACAGCAGATACCAGACAGCAGACAGCAAATGGGCAGACAGCAGACAGCAGAGGGCAGACAGCAGAAAGCATAGGGCAGACAGACACAGCAAACAGCAGAGGGCAGACAGCAGACAGCGAAAGGCAGATAGAAGAGGGCAGACAGCAGAGAGCAGGGGGCAGACAGCAGAGGGCAGATGGCAGACAGCTGACAGTAGAGGGCAGAGGCAGAGACTAGAGGGCAGAGGGCAGACAGCAGAGGGAAGACAGCAGAGGGCATAGGGCAGACAGCAGACAGCAGACAGCAGAGGGCAGACAGCAGAGGGCAGACAGCAGAGGGAAGACAGCAGAGGGCAGAGGGCAGACAGCAGACAGCAGAAAGCAGACAGCAGAGGGCAGACAGCAGACAACAAATGCCAGACTGCAGAAGGCAGACAGCAGACAACAGATGGCAGACAGCATAGAGCAGAGGGCAGAGGGCAGACAGCAGAGGGCAGACAGCAGACAGCAGAGGGCAGACAGCAGAGGGCAGACAGCAGAGGGCAGACAGCAGACAGCAAAGGGCAGACAGCAGACCACATACAGCAGACAGCAGAGGGCAGACAGCAGTCAGCAGACAGCGGAGGTCAGACAGCTGACAGCAGAGGGCAGACAGCAGAGGGCAGACAGCAGACAGCAGAGCAGACAGCAGACGGCAGACAGCAGAGGGCAGGCAGCAGACAGCAGAGAGCAGACAACAGAGGGCAGGGGGCAGAGGGCAGAGGGCAGACAGCAGACAGAAGAGGGCAGACAACAGACGGCAGACACAGGCAACAGAGAGCATAGGGCAGACAGCAGACAGCAGGGGGCAGACAGCAGACAGCAGATGCCAGACTGCAGAGGGAAGACAGCAGACAACAGAGGGCAGACAGCATAGCGCAGAGGGCAGAGGGCAGACAGCAGAGGGCAGACAGCTGACAGCAGACAGCAGAAGGAAGAGGGCAGACAGCAGTATGCAGAGAGCAGAGGGCAGAGAGCATAGGGCACGGGGCAGACAGTTGACAGCAGAAAGCAGAGGGCAGACAGCAGAGCGGAGACAGCAGATGGAAGTGGGCAGAGGGCAGACAGCAGACATCAGACAGCAGTGGGCAGAGGGAAGACAGAAGACAGCAGAGGACAGACAGCAGCCAGCACACAGCAAATGGCATACAGCAGACTGCAGAAAGCAGAGGGCAGAGAGTAGACAGTAGACACCAGAGTGCAGACAGAAGAGGGCAGACAGCAGACAGTAGAGAGCAGAGGGCAGAGGGCAGACAGCAGAGGGCAGAGGGCAGACAGCATTGGGCAGAATGCAGAAGGCAGACAGCAGAGGGCAGACAGCAGACAGCAGAGGGCAGACAGCAGAGGGCAGGGGGAGAGGGCAGTGGGCAGAGGGCAGAGGGCAGGGGGCAGACAGCAGACAGCAGAGGGCAGAGAGCACACAGCAGACAGCAGAGAACAGACAGCAGAGGGCAAACAGCAGCGGGCAGACAGCAGACAGCAAACAGCAGACAGCAGATAGCTGACAGCGGAGGGCAGACAGCAGACAGCAGCGGGCAGACAGCAGACAGCAGATAGCATAGGGCAGACAGCAGAGGTCAGGCAGCAGACAGCAGACGGCAGTGAGCAGACAGCAGACAGCAGAGGGCAGACAGAAGACAGCAAGGTCCGACAGCAGACAGCAAAGGTCAGACGGAAGACAGCAGAAGGCAGTTAGCAGAGGGCAGACGGCAGACGGCAGACAGCAGACCACATACAGCAGACAGCAGAGGGCGGACAGCAGTCAGCAGACAGCGGAGGTCAGACAGCTGACAGCATATGGCAGACAGCAGAGGGCAGACAGCAGATAGCAGAGCAGACAGCAGACGCAGACAGCAGGGAACAGACAGCAGATATCAGACTGCAGACAGCAAACGGGCAGACAGCAGACAGCAGAGGGCAGACAGCAGAAAGCATAGGGCAGACAGACACAGCAAACAGCAGAGGGCAGACAGCAGACAGCGAAAGGCAGATAGAAGAGGGCAGACAGAAGAGAGCAGAGGGCAGACAGCAGAGGGTAGATGGCAGACAGCAGACAGTAGAGGGCAGAGGCAGTGAGTAGAGGGCATAGGGCAGACAGCAGAGGGAAGACAGCAGAGGGCAGCAGACAGCAGACAGCAGACAGCAGACAGCAGAAAGCAGACAGCAGAGGGCAGACAGCAGAGGGCAGGCAGCAGACAGCAGAGAGCAGACAGCAGCGGGCAGGGGCAGAGGGCAGAGGGCAGAGTGCAGACAGCAGACAGAAGAAGGCAGACAGCAGAGGGCAGACACAGGCAACAGAGAGCATAGGGCAGACAGCAGACAGCAGAGGGCAGACAGCAGACAGCAAATGATAGACTGCAGAGGGCAGACAGCAGACAACAGAGGGCAGACAGCATAGAGCAGAGGCGAGAGGGCAGACAGCAGTCAGCAGACAGCAGAGGGCAGACAGAAGATAGCAGAGGTCCGACAGCAGACAGCAGAGGGCAGACGGATGACAGCAGAAGGCAGTTAGCAAAGGGCAGAGGGCAGAGAGCAGAAAGCAGAGGGCAGACAGCAAACAGCAAAGGGCAGACAGCAGACAGCAGACAGCAGAGGGCAGAAAGCAGAGGGCAGACAGCAGAGGGAAGACAGCAGAGGGCAGACGGCAGACAGCAGACAGCAGAAAGCAGACAGCAGACGGCAGACAGCAGAGGGCAGGCAGCAGACAGCAGAGAGCAGACAGCAGCGGGCAGGGGGCAGAGGGCAGAGGGCAGAGTGCAGACAGCAGACAGAAGAAGGCAGACAGCAGAGGGCAGACACAGGCAACAGAGAGCATAGGGCAGACAGCAGACAGCAGAGGGCAGACAGCAGGCAACAAATGCCAGACTGCAGAGGGCAGACAGCAGACAACAGAGGGCAGACAGCATAGAGCAGAGGGCAGAGGGCAGACAGCAGAGGGCAGACAGCAGACAACAGAAGGAAGAGGGCAGACAGCAGAAAGCAGAGAGCAGAAAGCAGAGAGCAGAGGGCACAGGGCAGACAGCAGACAGCAGAAAGCAGAGGGCAGACAGCAGTGGGCAGACAGCAGATGGAACTGGGCTGAGGGCAGACAGCAGAAAGCAGAAAGCAGACAGCAGAGGGCAGACAGCACAGGGCAGACAGCAGAGGGCATTCAGAAGAAAGCAGTGGGCAGGGGGCAGAGGGTAGTGGGGAGAAGGCAGAGGGCAGAAAGCAGACAGCAGAGGCCAGGCACCAGATAGCACAGAAAAGAGGTCAGACAGCAGAGGGCAGACAGTAGACAGCAGAGGCCAGACAGCAGAGGGCAGACAGCAGACAGTAGACAGCGGAGGTCAGACAGCTGACAGCCGATGGCAGAGGGTAGACAGCAGAGGGTAGACAGCAGACAGCAGAGCTGACAGCAGACGCAGACAGCAGGGAACAGACAGCAGATACCAGACAGCAGACAGCAAACGGGCAGACAGCAGACAGCAGAGGGCAGACAGCAGAAAGCATAGGGCTGACAGACACAGCAAACAGCAGAGGGCAGACAGCAGACAGCGAAAGGCAGATAGAAGAGGGCAGACAGCAGAGAGCAGAGGGCAGACAGCAGAGGGCAGATGGCAGACAGCTGACAGTAGAGGGCAGAGGCAGAGAGTAGAGGGCAGAGGGCAGACAGCAGAGGGAAGACAGCAGAGGGCATAGGGCACACAGCAGACAGCAGACAGCAGACAGCAGAGGGCAGACAGCAGAGGGCAGACAGCAGAGGGAAGACAGCAGAGGGCAGAGGGCAGACAGCAGACAGCAGAAAGCAGACAGCAGAGGGCAGACAGCAGACAAAAAATGCCAGACTGCAGAAGGCAGACATCAGACAATAGATGGCAGACAGCATAGAGCAGAAGGCAGAGGGCAGACAGCAGAGGGCAGAGGGCAGACAGCAGACAGCAGTGGGCAGACAGCAGAGGGCAGACAGCAGAGGGCAGACAGCAGACAGCAAAGGGCAGACAGCAGACCACATACAGCAGACAGCAGAGGGCAGACAGCAGTCAGCAGACAGCGGAGGTCAGACAGCTGACAGCAGAGGGCAGACAGCAGAGGGCAGACAGCAGAGGGCAGACAGCAGACAGCAGAGCAGACAGCAGACGGCAGACAGCAGAGAACAGACAGCAGATACCAGACAGCAGACAGCAAACGGGCAGACAGCAGACAGCAGAGGGCAGACAGCAGAAAGCAGAGGGCAGACAGACACAGCAAACAGCAGAGGGCAGACAGCAAACAGCGGAAGGCAGATAGAAGAGGGAAGACAGCAGAGAGCAGAGGGCAGACAGCAGAGGGCAGATGGCAGACAGCAGACAGTAGAGGGCAGAGGCAGAGAGTAGAGGGCAGAGGGCAGAGAGCAGAGGGAAGACAGCAGAGGGCAGAGGGCAGACAGCAGACAGCAGAAAGCAGACAGCAGTGGGCAGACAGCAGAGGGCAGGCAGCAGACAGCAGAGAGCAGACAGCAGAAGGCAGGGGGCAGAGGGCAGAGGGCAGAGTGCAGACAGCAGACAGAAGAAGGCAGACAGCAGAGGGCAGACACAGGCAACAGAGAGCATAGGGCAGACAGCAGACAGCAGAGGGCAGACAGCAGACAGCAAATGCCAGACTGCAGAGGGCAGACAGCAGACAACAGAGGGCAGACAGCATAGAGCAGAGGGCAGAGGGCAGACAGCATAGGCCAGACAGCAGAGGGCAGTCAGATGACAGCAGTGGGCAGGGGGCAGAGGGTAGTGGGGACAAGGCAGAGGGCAGAAAGCAGACAGCAGAGGATAGGCTCCAGATAGCACAGAAAAGAGGTTAGACAGCAGAGGGCAGACAGTAGTCAGCAGAGTACAGACAGCAGAGGGCAGACAGCAGACAGTAGACAGCATAGGTCAGACATCAGACAGCATAGGGCAGACAGCAGACAGCAGACAGCAGAGGGCAGACAGCAGACACAGAGGGCAAACAGCATACAGCAGACACCAGAGTGCTGAAGCCAGATAGCAGAGAGCAGACAGCAGAGGGCAGACAGCAGACAGCAGAGGGCAGACAGTAGAGGGCAGACAGAAGACGACTGAGGGCAGAAAGCAGACAGCCGAGGCCACGCACCAGATAGCACAAAAAAAGAGGTCAGACAGCAGAGGGCAGACAGTAGACAGCAGAGGCCAGACAGCAGAGAGCAGACAGCAGACAGTAGACAGCAGATGTCAGACATCAGAAAGCATAGGGCAGACAGCCGACAGCAGACAGCAGAGGGCAGACAGCAGACACAGAGGGCAAACAGCATACAGCAGACACCAGAGAGCTGAAGCCAGATAGCAGACAGCAGACAGCAGAGGGCAGACAGCAGACAGCAGACAGCAGAGGGCAGACAGTAGAGGGCAGGCAGCAGACAGCAGAGAGCAGACAGCAGCGGGCAGGGGGCAGAGGGCAGAGGGCAGAGTGCAGACAGCAGACAGAAGAAGGCAGACAGCAGAGGACAGACACAGGCCACAGAGAGCATAGGGCAGACAGCAGACAGCAGAGGGCAGACAGCAGACAAAAAATGCCAGACTGCAGAGAGCAGACAGCAGACAACAGAGGGCAGACATCATAGAGCAGAGGGCAGAGGGCAGACAGCAGAGGGCAGACAGCAGACAACAGAAGGAAGAGGGCAGACATCAGAAAGCAGAGAGCAGAAAGCAGAGAGCAGAGGGCACAGGGCAGACAGCAGACAGCAGACAGCAGAGGGCAGACAGCAGAGGCCAGACAGCAGATGGAACTGGGCTGAGGGCAGACAGCAGACAGCAGAAAGAAGACAGCAGAGGGCAGACAGCACAAGGCAGACAGCAGAGGACATTCAGAAGACAGCAGTGGGCAGGGGGCAGAGGGTAGTGGGGAGAAGGCAGAGGGCAGAAAGCAGACAGTAGAGGCCAGGCAAAAGATAGCACAGAAAAGAGGTCAGACAGCAGAGGGCAGACAGTAGACAGCAGAGGCCAGACAGCAGAGGGCAGACAGCAGACAGTAGATAGCTGAGGTCAGACATCAGACAGCATAGGGCAGACAGCCGACAGCAGACAGCAGAGGGCAGACAGCAGACACAGAGGGCAAACAGCATACAGCAGACACCAGAGAGCTGAAGCCAGATAGCAGACAGCAGACAGCAGAGGGCAGACAGCAGACAGCAGACAGCAGAGGGCAGACAGTAGAGGGCAGACAGAAGACTTCAGAGGGCAGACAGCAGACAGCAGAGGGCAGACGGTGGACAGCAGAATGCAGTTAGCAGAGGGCAGAGGGCAGAGAACAGAAAGCAGAGGGCAGACAGCAAACAGCAGAGGGCAGACAGCAGAGGGCAAAAAGCAGAGGGAAGACAGCAGAGGGCAGAGGGCAGACAGCAGACAGCAGAAAGCAGACAGCAGAGGGCAGACAGCAGAGGGCAGGCAGCAGACAGCAGAGAGCAGACAGCTGCGGGCAGGGGGCAGAGGGCAGAGGGCAGAGTGCAGACAGCAGACAGAAGAAGGCAGACAGCAGAGGGCAGACTCAGGCCACAGAGAGCATAGGGCAGACAGCAGACAGCAGAGGGCAGACAGCAGACAACAAATGCCAGACTGCAGAGGGCAGACAGCAGACAACAGAGGGCAGACAGCATAGAGCAGAGGGCAGAGGGCAGACAGCAGAGGGCAGACAGCAGACAACAGATGGAAGAGGGCAGACAGCAGAAAGCAGAGAGCAGAAAGCAGAGAGCGGAGGGCACAGGGCAGACAGCAGACAGCAGACAGCAGAGGGCAGACAGCAGAGGCCAGACAGCAGATGGAACTGGGCTGAGGGCAGACAGCAGACAGCAGAAAGAAGACAGCAGAGGGCAGACAGCACAAGGCAGACAGCAGAGGACATTCAGAAGACAGCAGTGGGCAGGGGGCAGAGGATAGTGGGGAGAAGGCAGAGGGCAGAAAGCAGACAGCAGAGGCCAGGCACCAGATAGCACAGAAAAGAGGTCAGACAGCAGAGGGCAGACAGTAGACAGCAGAGGCCAGACAGCAGAGGGCAGACAGCAGACAGTAGATAGCTGAGGTCAGACATCAGACAGCATAGGGCAGACAGCAGACAGCAGACAGCAGACAGCAGACAGCAGACAGCAGAAGGCAGACAGCAGACACAGAGGGCAAACAGCAGACAGCAGACACCAGAGAGCTGAAGCAAGATAGCAGACAGCAGACAGAAGACGGCAGACAGCAGACAGCAGACAGCAGACAGCAGAGGGCAGACAGTAGAGGGCAGACAGAAGACGGCAGAGGGCAGACAGCAGAGAGTAGAGGGCAGACAGCAGAGGGCAGACAGCAGAGGGCAGACAGCAGATAGCAAAGGGCACACAGCAGACAGCAGAGAGCAAACAACAGCGGGCAGGGAGCAGATGGCAGAGGGCAGAGGGCAGACAGCAGGAAGAAGAGGGCAGACAGGAGAGGGCAGACACAAGCAACAGAGAGCATAGGGCAAACAGCAGACAGCAGAGGGCAGACTGCAGATGCCGGACTGCAGAGGGCAGACGGCAGAGAGCATTGGGTAGGGGTAGAGGGTAGTGGGGAGAAGGCAGAGGGCAGAAAGCAGACAGCAGAGGGCAGACAGCAGACAGCACAGAAAACAGGTCAGACAGCAGAGGGCAGACAGTAGACAGCAGAGGCCAGACTGCAGAGGGCAGACAACAGACAGTAGGCGGCAGTGGTCAGACAGCAGACAGCATAGGGCAGACAACAGACAGCAGACAGCAGAGGGTAGACAGCAGACACAGAGGGCAAACAGCAGACAGCAGACACCAGACAGCAGAAGGCAGATGGCAGACAGCAGACAGCAGAGGGCAGACAGCAGACAGCAGACAGCAGAGGGCAGACAGCAGACAGCAAAAGGCAGACAGCAGACCACATACAGCAGACAGCAGAGGGCAGACAGCAGTCAGCAGACAGCAGAGGTCAGACAGCTGACAGCAGAGGGCAGACAGCAGAGGGCAGACAGCAGACAGCAGAGCAGACAGCAGACGGCAGATAGCAGAGAACAGACAGCAGATACCAGACAGCAGACAGCAAACGGGCAGACAGCAGACAGCAGAGGGCAGACAGCAGAGGGCAGATGGCAGACAGCAGACAGTAGAGGGCAGAGGCAGAGAGTAGAGGGCAGAGGGCAGACAGCAGAGGGAAGACAGCAGAGGGTAGAGGGCAGACAGCAGACACCAGAAAGCAGACAGCAGTGGGCAGACAGCAGAGGGCATGCAGCAGACAGCAGAGAGCAGACAGCAGAGGCAGGGGGCAGAGGGCAGAGGGCAGAGTGCAGACAGCAGACCGAAGAAGGCAGACTGCAGAGGGCAGACACAGGCAACAGAGAGCATAGGGCAGACAGCAGACAGCAGAGGGCAGACAGCAGACAGCAAATGCCAGACTGCAGAGGGCAGACAGCAGACAACAGAGGGCAGACAGCATAGAGCAGAGGGCAGAGGGCAGACAGCATAGGCCAGACAGCAGACAGCAGAAGGAAGAGGGCAGACAGCAGAAAGCAGAGAGCAGAGGGCTGAGAGCAGAGGGCACAGGGCACACAGCAGAAAGCAGAGGGCATACAGCAGAGGGCAGAAAGCAGATGGAACTGGGCTGAGGGCAGACAGCAGAAAGCAGACAGCAGAGGGCAGACAGCACAGGGCAGACAGCAGAGGGCAGTCAGAAGACAGAAGTGGGCAGGGGGCAGAGGGTAGTGGAGAGAAGGCAGAGGGCAGAAAGCAGACAGCAGAGGGCAGACAGCAGAGGGCAGACAGCAGTCAGCAGATGCCAGACTGCAGAGGACAGACAGCAGAATAAAGAGGGCAGACGGCATAGAGCAGAGGGCAGAGGGCAGACAGCAGAGGGCAGACAGCAGACAGCAGAATGAAGAGGGAAAACAGTAGTATGCAGAGAGCAGAAGGCAGAGAGCATAGGGCACGGGGCAGACATCAGACAGCAGAAAGAAGAGGGCAGACAGCAGAGGGCAGACAGCAGATGGAAGTGGGCAGAGGGCAGACAGCAGACATTAGACAGCAGAGGGCAGAGGGAAGACAGCAGACAGCAGAGGACAGACAATAGCCAGCACACAGCAGATGGCATACAGCAGACTGCAGAAAGCAGAGGGCAGACAGTAGACAGTAGACACCACAGTGCAGACAGAAGAGGGCAGACAGCAGACAGTAGAGAGCAGAGGGCAGGCAGCAGAGGGCAGAGGTCAGACAGCAGAGAGCAGAGGGCAGATGGCAGACAGCGGCGGGCAGAGGGCAGACAGCAGAGATCAGAGGTCAGGCAGCAGAGGGCAGAGGGCAGACAGCAGTGGGCAGACAGCAGAGGGCAGACAGCAGAGGGCAGACAGCAGACAGCAGAGGGCAGACAGCAGAGAGCAGGGGGAGAGGGCAGTGGGCAGAGGGCAGAGGGCAGGGGGCAGACAGCAGACAGCAGAGGGCAGACAGCACACAGCAGACAGCAGAGAACAGACAGCAGAGGGCAAACAGCAGCGGGCAGACAGCAGACAGCAAACAGCAGAAAGCAGATAGCTGACAGCGGAGGGCCGACAGCAGACAGCAGAGGGCAGAAAGCAGACAGCAGATAGCAGAGGGCAGACTGCTGAGGTCAGACAGCAGACAACAGACGGCAGTGAGCAGACAGCAGACAGCAGAGGGCAGACAGAAGACAGCAGTGGTCCGACAGCAGATAGCAAAGGTCAGACGGAAGACAGCAGAAGGCAGTTAGCAGAGGGCAGACGGCAGAGAGCAGAAAGCAGAGGGCAGACATCAAACAGCAGAGGGCAGACAGCAGAGGGCAGACAGCAGAGGGCAGACAGCAGACAGCAGAGGGCAGACAGCAGAGGGCAGACAGCAGAGCGCAGACAGCAGACAGCAGACCACATACAGCAGACAGCAGAGGGCAGACAGCAGTCAGCAGACAGCGGAGGTCAGACAGCTGACAGCAGAGGGCAGACAGCAGAGGGCAGACAGCAGACAGCAGAGCAGACAGCAGACGGCAGACAGCAGAGAACAGACAGCAGATACCAGACAGCAGACTGCAAACGGGCAGACAGCAGACACCAGAGGGCAGACAGCAGAAAGCAGAGGGCAGACAGACACAGCAAACAGCAGAGGGCAGACAGCAGACAGCGGAAGGCAGATTGAGGGGGGAAGACAGCAGAGAGCAGAGTATAGACAGCAGAGGGCAGATGGCAGACAGCAGGCAGTAGAGGGCAGAGGCAGAGAGTAGAGGGCAGAGGGCAGACAGCAGAGGGATGACAGCAGAGGGCTGAGACAGACAGCAGACATCAGAAAGCAGACAGCAAAGGGCAGACAGCAGAGGGCAGGCAGCAGACAGCAGAGAGCAAACAGCAGCGGGCAGGGGCAGAGGGCAGAGGGCGGAGTGCAGACAGCAGAGGGCAGGCACAGGCAACAGAGAGCATAGGGCAGACAGCAGACAGCAGAAGGCAGACAGCAGACAGCAAATGCCAGACTGCAGAGGGCAGACAGCAGACAACAGAGGGCAGACAGCATGGAGCAGAGGGCAAAGGGCAAACAGCAGAGGGCAGACAGCAGACAACAGAAGGAAGAGGGCAGACAGCAGAAAGCAGAGAGCTGAGGGCAGAGAGCAGAGGGCACAGGGCAGACAGCAGACAGCAGAATGCAGAGGGCAGAAGCAGAGGGCAGACAGCAGATGGAACTGGGCTGAGGGCGGACAGCAGACAGCAGAAAGCAGACAGCAGAGGTCAGACAGCACAGGGCAGACAGCAGAGGGCATTAAGAAGACAGCAGTGGGCAGGGGGCAGAGGGTAGTGGGGAGAAGGCAGAGGGCAGAAAGCAGACTGCAGAGGCCAGGCACCAGATAGCACAGAAAAGAGGTCAGACAGCAGAGGGCAGACAGTAGACAGCAGAGGCCAGACAGCAGAGGGCAGACAAAAGACAGTAGGCAGCAGAGGTCAGACAGCAGACAGCATAGGGCAGACAACAGACAGCAAAGGATAGACAGCAGACACAGAGGGCAAACAGCAGACATCAGACACCAGACAGCAGAAGGCAGATGGCACACAGCAGACAGCAGAGGGCAGACAGCAGACAGCAGACAGCAGAGGGCAGACAGCAGAGGGCAGACAGCAGACAGCAGAGGGCAGAGAGCAGAGGGCAGAGGGCAGTCAGAAGAGAGCAGAGGGAAGACAGCAGAGGGCAGACAGCAGACAGCAGAGGGCAGACAGCAGAGGGCAGACAGCAGAGGGCAGACAGCAGACAGCAAAGGGCAGACAGCAGACCACATACAGCAGACAGCAGAGGGCAGACAGCAGTCAGCAGACAGCGGAGGTCAGACAGCTGACAGCAGAGGGCAGACAGCAGAGGGCAGACAGCAGACAGCAGAGCAGACAGCAGACGGCAGACAGCAGAGAACAGACAGCAGATACCAGACAGCAAACGGGCAGACAGCAGACAGCAGAGGGCAGACAGCAGAAAGCAGAGGGCAGACAGACACAGCAAACAGCAGAGGGCAGACAGCAGACAGCGGAAGGCAGATAGAAGAGGGAAGACAGCAGAGAGCAGAGGGCAGACAGCAGACAGCAGAGGGCAGACAGCAGACAGCAAATGCCAGACTGCAGAGGGCAGACAGCAGACAACCGATGGCAGACAGCATAGAGCAGAGGCCATAGGGCAGACAGCAGAGAGCAGACAGCAGACAGCAGAAGGAAGAGGGCAGACAGCAGAAAGCAGAGAGCAGAGGGCAGAGAGCAGAGGGCACAAGGCAGACAGCAGACAGCAGAAAGCAGAGGAGAGACAGCAGAGGGCAGGCAGCAGACAGCAGAGAGCAGACAGCAGAGGGCAGGGGGCAGAGGGCAGAGGGCAGAGGGCAGACAGCAGGCAGAAGAGGGCAGACAGCAGAGGGCAGACACAGGCAACAGAGAGCATAGGGCAGACAGCAGACAGCAGAGGGCAGACAGCAGACAGCAAATGCCAGACTGCAGAGGGCAGACAGCAGACAACAGAGGGCAGACAGCATAGAGCAGAGGGCAGAGGGCAGACAGCAGAGGGCAGACAGCAGACAGCAGAAGGAAGAGGGCAGACAGCAGAAAGCAGAGAGCAGAGGGCAGAGAGCAAAGGGCACAGGGCAGACAGCAGACAGCAAGAAGCAGAGGGCAGACAGCAGAGGGCAGACAGCAGATGGAACTGGGCTGAGGGCAGACAGCAGACAGCAGAAAGCAGACAGCAGAGGGCAGACAAAACAGGGCAGACAGCATAGGGCAGTCAGAAGACAGCAGTGGGCAGGGGGCAGAGGATAGTGGGGAGAAGGCAGAGGGCAGAAAGCAGACAGCAGAGGCCAGGCACCAGATAGCACAGAAAAGAGGTCACACAGCAGAGGGCAGACAGTAGAAAGCAGAGGCCAGACAGCAGATGCCAGACAGCAGACAGTAGACAGCAGAGGTCAGACATCAGACAGCATAGGGCAGACAGCAGACAGCAGAAGGCAGACAGCAGACACAGAGGGCAAACAGCAGACAGCAGACACCAGAGAGCTGAAGCCAGATAGCAGACAGCAGACAGCAGAGGGCAGACAGTAGAGGGCAGACAGAAGACGGCAGAGGTCAGGAAGCAGACAGCAGAGGCCAGGCACCAGAGAGCACAGAAAAGAGGTCAGACAGCAGAGGGCAGACAGTAACAGCAGAGGCCAGACAGCAGAGGGCAGACAGCAGACAGTAGACAGCAGAGGTCAGACATCAACCAGCATAGGGCAGACATCAGACAGCAGACAGCAGAGGGCAGACAGCAGACACAGAGGGCAAACAGCATACAGCAGAAACCAGAGAGCTGAAGCCAGATAGCAGACAGCAGACAGCTGAGGGCAGACAGCAGACAGCAGACAGCAGACAGCAGAGGGCAGACAGTAGGGGGCAGACAGAAGACGGCATAGGGCAGACAGCAGACAGCAGAGGGCAGACAGCAGAGGGCAGACAGCAGACAGCAGATGACAGACTGCAGAGGGCAGACAGCAGAATACAGAGGGCAGACAGCATAGAGCAGAGGGCAGAGGGCAGACAGTAGAGGGCAGACAGCAGACAGCAGACAGCAGAAGGAAGAGGGCAGACAGCAGTATGCAGAGAGCAGAGGGCAGAGAGCATAGGGCACGGGGCAGACAGCAGACAGCAGAAAGCAGAGGGCAGACAGCAGAGGGCAGACAGCAGATGGAAGTGGGCAGAGGGCAGACAGCAGACATTAGACAGCAGAGGGTAGAGGGAAGACAGCAGACAGCAGAGGACAGACAGTAGACAGCACACAGCAGATGGCATACAGCAGACTGCAGAAAGCAGAGGGCAGACAGTAGACAGTAGACACCACAGTGCAGACAGAAGAGGGCAGACAGCAGACAGTAGACAGCAGAGGGCAGCCAGCAGAGGGCAGAGGTCAGACAGCAGAGAGCAGAGGGCAGATGGCAGACAGCGGCGGGCAGAGGGCAGACAGCAGAGAGCAGAGGGCAGACAGCAGAGGGCAGAGGGCAGACAGCAGTGGGCAGGCAGCAGAGGGCAGACAGCAGAGGACAGACAGCAGACTGCAGAGGGCAGACAGCAGAGGGCAGGGGGAGAGGGCAATGGGCAGAGGGCAGAGGGCAGGGGGCAGACAGCAGACAGCAGAGGGCAGACAGCTCACAGCAGACAGCAGAGAACAGACAGCAGAGGGCAAACAGCAGACAGCAGATAGCTGACAGCGGAGGGCAGACGGCAGACAGCAGAGGGCAGACAGCACACAGCAGATAGCAGAGGGCAGACAGCAGAGGTCAGACAGCAGACAGCAGACGGCAGTGAGCAGACAGCAGACAGCAGAGGGCAGACAGAAGACAGCAGTTGTCCGACAGCAGACAGCAAATGTCAGACGGAAGACAGCAGAAGGCAGTTAGCAGAGGGCAGACGGCAGAGAGCAGAAAGCAGAGGGCAGACATCAAACAGCAGAGGGCAGACAGGAGACAGCAGACAGCAGACAGCAGAGGGCAGACAGCAGAGGGCAGACTGCAGATAGCAAAGGGCAGTCAGCAGAGGGCAGCCAGCAGACAGCAGACGGCAGACAGCAGACAACAGAGAGCAGACAGCAGAGGGCAGACAGCAGACAGCAGAGGGCAGACAGCAGAGGGCAGACAGCAGAGGGCAGACAGCAGACAGCAAAGGGCAGACAGCAGACCACATACAGCAGACAGCAGATGGCAGACAGCAGTCAGAAGACTGGTGAGGTAAGACAGCTGACAGCAGAGGGCAGACAGCAGAGGGCAGACAGCAGACAGCAGAGCAGACAGCAGACGGCAGACTGCAGAGAACAGACAGCAGATACCAGACAGCAGACTGCAAACGGGCAGAAAGCAGACACCAGAGGGCAGACAGCAGAAAGCAGAGGGCAGAAGCAGAGGGCAGACAGCAGATGGAACTGGGCTGAGGGCAGACAGCAGACAGCAGAAAGCAGACAGCAGAGGTCAGACAGCACAGGGCAGACAGCAGAGGGCATTAAGAAGACAGCAGGGGGCAGAGGGTAGGGGGAGAAGGCAGAGGGCAGAAAGCAGACAGCAGAGGCCAGGCACCAGATAGCACAGAAAAGAGGTCAGACAGCAGAGGGCAGAGAGTAGACAGCAGAGGCCAGACAGCAGAGGGCAGACAACAGACAGTAGGCAGCAGAGGTCAGACAGCAGACAGCATAGGGCAGACACCAGACAGCAGAGGGTAGACAGCAGACACAGAGGGCAAACAGCAGACAGCAGACACCAGACAGAAGAAGGCAGATGGCAGACAGCAGACAGCAGAGGGCAGACAGCAGACAGCAGAAAGCAGAGGGCAGACAGCAGAGGGCAGACAGCAGACAGCAGAGGGCAGAGAGCAGAGGGCAGAGGGCAGTCAGAAGAGAGCAGAGGGAAGACAGCAGACCACATACAGCAGACAGCAGAGGGCAGACAGCAGTCAGCAGACAGCGGAGGTCAGACAGCTGACAGCAGTGGGCAGACAGCAGAGGGCAGACAGCAGAAAGCAGAGCAGACAGCAGACGGCAGACAGCAGAGAACAGACAGCAGATACCAGACAGCAAACGGGCAGACAGCAGACAGCAGAGGGCAGACAGCAGAAAGCAGAGGGCAGACAGACACAGCAAACAGCAGAGGGTAGACAGCAGACAGCGGAAGGCAGATAGAGTGGGGAAGACAGCAGAGAGCAGAGGGTAGACAGCAGAGGGCAGATGGCAGACAGCAGACAGTAGAGGGCAGAGGCAGAGAGTAGAGGGCAGAGGGCAGACAGCAGAGGGATGACAGCAGAGGGCAGAGGGCAGACAGCAGACAGCAGAAAGCAGACAGCAGAGGGCAGACAGCAGAGGTCAGGCAGCAGACAGCAGAGAGCAGACAGCAGTGGGCAGGGGCAGAGGGCAGAGGGCAGAGTGCAGACAGCAGACAGAAGAAGGCAGACAGCAGACAGCAAATGCCAGACTGCAGAGGGCAGTCAGCAGACAACAGAGGGCAGACAGCATAGAGCAGAGGGCAAAGGGCAGACAGCAGAGGGCAGACAGCAGACAACAGAAGGAAGAGGGCAGACAGCAGAAAGCTGAGAGCAGAGGGCAGAGAGCTGAGGGCACAGGGCAGACAGCAGACAGCAGAAAGCAGAGGGCAGAAGAAGAGGGCAGACAGCAGATGGAACTGGGCTGAGGGCAGACAGAAGACAGCAGAAAGCAGACAGCAGAAGTCAGACAGCACAGGGCAGACAGCAGAGGCCATTAAGAAGACAGCAGTGGGCAGGGGGCAGAGGGTAGTGGGGAGAAGGCAGAGGGCAGAAAGCAGACAGCAGAGGCCAGGCACCAGATAGCACAGAAAAGAGGTCAGACAGCAGAGGGCAGACAGTAGACTGCAGAGGCCAGACAGCAGAGGGCAGACAACAGACAGTAGGCAGCAGAGGTCAGACAGCAGACAACATAGGGCAGACAACAGACAGCAGAGGGTAGACAGCAGACACAGAGGGCAAACAGCAGACATCAGACACCAGACAGCAGAAGGCAGATGGCAGACAGTAGACAGCAGAGGGCAGACAGCAGACAGCAGAGGGCAGACACCAGACAGCAGAGGACAGAGAGCAGAGGGCAGAGGGCAGTCAGAAGAGAGCAGAGGGAAGACAGCAGAGGGCAGACAGCAGACAGCAGAGGGCAGACGGCAGAGGGCAGACAGCAGAGGGCAGACAGCAGACAGCAAAGGGCAGACAGCAGACCACATACAGCAGACAGCAGAGGGCAGACAGCAGTCAGCAGACAGCGGAGGTCAGACAGCTGACAGCAGAGGGCAGACAGCAGAGGGCAGACAGCAGACAGCAGAGCAGACAGCAGACGGCAGACAGCAGAGAACAGACAGCAGATACCAGACAGCAAACGGGCAGACAGCAGACAGAAGAGGGCAGACAGCAGAAAGCAGAGGGCAGACAGACACAGCGAACAGCAGAGGGCAGACAGCAGACAGCGGAAGGCAGATAGAAGTGGGAAGACAGCAGAGAGCAGAGGGCAGACAGCAGACAGCAGAGGGGAGACAGCAGACAGCAAATGCCAGACTGCAGAGGGCAGACAGCAGAGGGCAGGGGGAGAGGGCAGTGGGCAGAGGGCAGAGGGCAGGGGCAGACAGCAGACAGCAGAGGGCAGACAGCTCACAGCAGACAGCAGAGAACAGACAGCAGAGGGCAAACAGCAGCGGGCAGACAGCAGACAGCAAACAGCAGACAGCAGATAGCTGACAGCGGAGGGCAGACAGCAGACAGCAGAAGGCAGACAGCAGACAGCAGATAGCAGAGGGCAGACAGCAGAGGTCAGACAGCAGACAGCAGACGGCAGTGACCAGACAGCAGACAGCAAAGGTCAGACGGAAGACAGCAGAAGGCTGTTAGCAGAGGGCAGACGGCAGAGAGCAGAAAGCAGAGGGCAGACATCAAACAGCAGAGGGCAGACAGGAGACAGCAGACAGCAGACAGCAGAGGGCAGACAGCAGAGGGCAGACTGCAGACAGCAAAGGGCAGTCAGCAGAGGGCAGCCAGCAGACAGCAGACGGCAGACAGCAGACAACAGAGAGCAGACAGCAGAGGGCAGACAGCAGACAGCAGAGGGCAGACAGCAGAGGGCAGACAGCAGAGGGCAGTCAGTAGACAGCAAAGGGCAGACAGCAGACCACATACAGCAGACAGCAGAGGGCAGACAGCAGTCAGCAGACAGCGGAGGTCAGACAGCTGACAGCAGAGGGCAGACAGCAGAGGGCAGACAGCAGACAGCAGAGCAGACAGCAGACGGCAGACAGCAGAGAACAGACAGCAGATACCAGACAGCAGACTGCAAACGGGCAGACAGCAGACACCAGAGGGCAGACAGCGAAAAGCAGAGGGCAGAATCAGAGGGCAGACAGCAGATGGAACTGGGCTGAGGGCAGACAGCAGACAGCAGAAAGCAGACAGCAGAGGTCAGACAGCACAGGGCAGACAGCAGAGGGCATTAAGAAGACAGCAGTGGGCAGGGGGCAGAGGGTAGTGGGGAGAAGGCAGAGGGCAGAAAGCAGACAGCAGAGGCCAGGCACCAGATAGCACAGAAAAGAGGTCAGACAGCAGAGGGCAGACAGTAGACAGCAGAGGCCAGACAGCAGAGGGCAGACAACAGACAGTAGGCAGCAGAGGTCAGACAGCAGACAGCATAGGGCAGACAACAGACAGCAGAGGGTAGACAGCAGACACTGAGGGCAAACAGCAGACAGCAGACACCAGACAGCAGAAGGCAGATGGCAGACAGCAGACAGCAGAGGGCAGACAGCAGACAGCAGACAGCAGAGGGCAGACAGCAGAGGGCAGACAGCAGACAGCAGAGGGCAGACAGCAGAGGGCAGACAGCAGACAGCAAAGGGCAGACAGCACACCACATACAGCAGACAGCAGAGGGCAGACAGCAGTCAGCAGACAGAGGAGGTCAGACAGCTGACAGCAAAGGGCAGACAGCAGAGTTCAGACAACAGACAGCAGAACAGACAGCGGACGGCAGACAGCAGAGAGCAGACAGCAGATACCAGACAGCAAACGGGCAGACAGCAGACAGCAGAGGGCAGACAGCAGAAAGCAGAGGGCAGACAGACACAGCAAACAGCAGAGGGCAGACAGCAGACAGCGGAAGGCAGATGGAGGGGGGAAGACAGCAGAGAGCAGAGGGTAGACAGCAGAGGGCAGATGGCAGACAGCAGACAGTAGAGGGCAGAGGCAGAGAGTAGAGGGCAGAGGGCAGACAGCAGAGGGATGACAGCAGAGTGCAGAGGGCAGACAGCAGACAGCAGAAAGCAGACAGCAGAGGGCAGACAGCAGAGGGCAGGCAGCAGACAGCAGAGAGCAGACAGCAGTGGGCAGGGGCAGAGGGCAGAGGGCAGAGTGCAGACAGCAGACAGAAGAAGGCAGACAGCAGACAGCAAATGCCAGACTGCAGAGGGCAGACAGCAGACAACAGAGGGCAGACAGCATAGAGCAGAGGGCAAAGGGCAGACAGCAGAGGGCAGACAGCAGACAACAGAAGGAAGAGGGCAGACAGCAGAAAGCAGAGAGCAGAGGGCAGAGAGCAGAGGGCACAGGGCAGACCGCAGACAGCAGAAAGCAGAGGGCAGAAGCAGAGTTCAGACAGCAGATGGAACTGGGCTGAGGGCAGACAGAAGACAGCAGAAAGCAGACAGCAGAAGTCAGACAGCACAGGGCAGACAGCAGAGGGCATTAAGAAGACAGCAGTGGGCAGGGGCAGAGGGTAGTGGGGAGAAGGCAGAGGGCAGAAAGCAGACAGCAGAGGCCAGGCACCAGATAGCACAGAAAAGAGGTCAGACAGCAGAGGGCAGACAGTAGACTGCAGAGGCCAGACAGCAGAGGGCAGACAACAGACAGTAGGCAGCAGAGGTCAGACAGCAGACAGCATAGGGCAGACAACAGACAGCAGAGGGTAGACAGCAGACACAGAGGGCATACAGCAGACATCAGACACCAGACAGCAGAAGGCAGAAGGCAGACAGCATACAGCAGAGGGCAGACAGCAGACAGCAGACAGCAGAGGGCAGACACCAGACAGCAGAAGGCAGAGAGCAGAGGGCAGAGGGCAGTCAGAAGAGAGCAGAGGGAAGACAGCAGAGGGCAGACAGCAGACAGCAGAGGGCAGACAGCAGATGGCAGACAGCAGAGGGCAGACAGCAGACCACATACAGAAGACAGCAGAGGGCAGACAGCAGTCAGCAGACAGCGGAGGTCAGACAGCTGACAGCAGAGGGCAGACAGCAGAGGGCAGACAGCAGACAGCAGAGCAGACAGCAGACGGCAGACAGCAGAGAACAGACAGCAGATACCAGACAGCAAACGGGCAGACAGCAGACAGCAGAGGGCAGACAGCAGAAAGCAGAGGGCAGACAGACACAGCGAACAGCAGAGGGCAGACAGCAGACAGCGGAAGGCAGATAGAAGAGGGAAGACAGCAGAGAGCAGAGGGCAGACAGCAGACAGCAGAGGGGAGACAGCAGACAGCAAATGCCAGACTGCAGAGGTCAGACAGCAGACAACAGAGGGCAGACAGCATAGAGCAGAGGGCAGAGGGCAGACAGCAGAGGGCAGACAGCAGACAGCAGAAGAAAGAGGGCAGACAGCAGAAAGCAGAGAGCAGAGGGCAGAGAGCAGAGGGCACAAGGCAGACAGCAGACAGCAGAAAGCAGAGGAGAGACAGCAGAGGGCAGGCAGCAGACAGCAGAGAGCAGACAGCAGAGGGCAGGGGGCAGAGGGCAGAGGGCAGAGTGCAGACAGCAGACAGAAGAAGGCAGACAGCAGAGGGCAGACACAGGCAACAGAGAGCATAGGGCAGACAGCAGACAACAAATGCCAGACTGCAGAGGGCAGACAGCAGACAACAGAGGGCAGACAGCATAGAGCAGAGGGCAGAGGGCAGAAAGCAGAGGGCAGACAGCAGACAGCAGAAGGAAGAGGGCAGACAGCAGAAAGCAGAGAGCAGAGGGCAGAGAGCAGAGGGCACAGGGCAGACAGCAGACAGCAGGAAGCAGAGGGCAGACAGCAGAGGGCAGACAGCAGATGGAACTGGGCTGAGGGCAGACAGCAGACAGCAGAAAGCAGACAGCAGAGGGCAGACAAAACAGGGCAGACAGCAGAGGGCAGTCAGAAGACAGCAGTGGGCAGGATGCAGAGGATGGTGGGGAGAAGGCAGAGGGCAGAAAGCAGACAGCAGAGGCCAGGCACCAGATAGCACAGAAAAGAGGTCAGACAGCAGAGGGCAGACAGTTGACAGCAGATGCCAGACTGCAGAGGGCAGACAGCAGAATACAGAGAGCAGACAGCATAGAGCAGAGGGCAGAGGGCAGACAGCAGAGGACAGACAGCAGACAGCAGAAACCAGAAGGAAGAGGGCAGACAGCAGTATGCAGAGAGCAGTGGGCAGAGAGCATAGGGCACGGGGCAGACAGCAGACAGCAGACAGCAGAAAGCAGAGGGCAGACAGCAGAATACAGAGGGCAGACAGCATAGAGCAGAGGGCAGACAGCAGAGAGCAGAGGGCAGACAGCAGAGGGCAGAGGGCAGACAGCAGTGGCAGACAGCAGAGGGCAGACAGCAGAGGGCAGACAGCAGACAGCAGAGGGCAAACAGCAGAGGGCAGGGGGAGAGGGCAGTGGGCAGAGGGCAGAGGGCAGGGGGCAGACAGCAGACAGCAGAGGGCAGACAGCTCACAGCAGACAGCAGAGAAGAGACAGCAGAGGGCAAACAGCAGCGGGCAGACAGCAGACAGCAAACAGCAGACAGCAGATAGCTGACAGCGGAGGGCACACAGCAGACAGCAGAGGGCAGAAAGCAGACAGCAGATATCAGAGGGCAGACAGCAGAGGTCAGACAGCAGACAGCAGACGGCAGTGAGCAGACAGCAGACAGCAAAGGTCAGACGGAAGACAGCAGAAGGCAGTTAGCAGAGGGCAGACGGCAGAGAGCAGAAAGCAGAGGGCAGACATTAAACAGCAGAGGGCAGACAGGAGACAGCAGACAGCAGACAGCTGAGGGCAGACAGCAGAGGGCAGACTGCAGACAGCAAAGGGCAGTCAGCAGAGGGCAGCCAGCAGACAGCAGACGGCAGACAGCAGACAACAGAGAGCAGACAGCAGAGGGCAGACAGTAGACAGCAAAGGGCAGACAGCAGACCACATACAGCAGACAGCAAAGGGCAGACAGCAGTCAGCAGACAGCGGAGGTCAGACAGCTGACAGCAGAGGGCAGACAGCAGAGGGCAGACAGCAGACAGCAGAGCAGACAGCAGACGGCAGACAGCAGAGAACAGACAGCAGATACCAGACAGCAGACTGCAAACGGGCAGACAGCAGACACCAGAGGGCAGACAGCGAAAAGCAGAGGGCAGAAGCAGAGGGCAGACAGCAGATGGAACTGGGCTGAGGGCAGACAGCAGACAGCAGAAAGCAGACAGCAGAGGTCAGACAGCACAGGGCAGACAGCAGAGGGCATTAAGAAGACAGCAGTGGGCAGGGGGCAGAGGGTAGTGGGGAGAAGGCAGAGGGCAGAATGCAGACAGCAGAGGCCAGGCACCAGATAGCACAGAAAAGAGGTCAGACAGCAGAGGGCAGACAGTAGACAGCAGAGGCCAGACAGCAGAGGGCAGACAACAGACAGTAGGCAGCAGAGGTCAGACAGCAGACAGCATAGGGCAGACAACAGACAGCAGAGGGTAGACAGCAGACACAGAGGGCAAACAGCAGACAGCAGACACCAGTCAGCAGAAGGCAGATGGCAGACAGCAGACAGCAGAGGGCAGACAGCAGACAGCAGAGGGCAGACAGCAGAGGGCAGACAGCAGACAGCAGAGGGCAGACAGCAGAGGGCGGACAGCAGACAGCAAAGGGCAGACAGCACACCACATACAGCAGACAGCAGAGGGCAGACAGCAGTCAGCAGACAGAGGAGGTCAGACAGCTGACAGCAAAGGGCAGACAGCAGAGGGCAGACACCAGACAGCAGAACAGACAGCGGAGGGCAGACAGCAGAGAACAGACAGCAGATACCAGACAGCAAACGGGCAGACAGCAGACAGCAGAGGGCAGACAGCAGAAAGCAGAGGGCAGACAGACACAGCAAACAGCAGAGGGCAGACAGCAGAGGGCAGACAGCAGACAGCAGAGGGCAGACAGCAGAGGGCAGACAGCAGAGCGCAGACAGCAAACAGCAAAGGGCAGACAGCAGACCACATACAGCAGACAGCAGAGGGCAGACCGCAGTCAGCAGACAGCGGAGGTCAGACAGCTGACAGCAGAGGGCAGACAGCAGAGGGCAGACAGCAGACAGCAGAGCAGACAGCAGACAGCGGAAGGCAGATAGAGGGGGGAAGAGAGCAGAGAGCAGAGGGTAGACAGCAGAGGGCAGATGGCAGACAGCAGACAGTAGAGGGCAGAGGCAGAGAGTAGAGGGCAGAGGGCAGACAGCAGAGGGATGACAGCAGAGGGCAGAGGTCAGACAGCAGACAGCAGAAAGCAGACAGCAGAGGGCAGACAGCAGAGGGCAGGCAGCAGACAGCAGAGAGCAGACAGCAGCGGGCAGGGGCAGAGGGCAGAGGGTAGAGTGCAGACAGCAGAGCAGACAGCAGACCTCAGACAGCAGAGAACAGACAGCAGATACCAGACAGCAAACGGGCAGACAGCAGAGAGCAGAGGGCAGACAGCAGACAGCAGAGGGGAGACAGCAGACAGCAAATGCCAGACTGCAGAGGGCTGACAGCAGACAACAGAGGGCAGACAGCATAGAGCAGAGGGCAAAGGGCAGACAGCAGAGGGCAGACAGCAGACAACAGAAGGAAGAGGGCAGACAGCAGAAAGCAGAGAGCAGAGGGCAGAGAGCAGAGGGCACAGGGCAGACAGCAGACAGCAGAAAGCAGAGGGCAGAAGCAGAGCTCAGACAGCAGATGGAACTGGGCTGAGGGCAGACAGAAGACAGCAGCAAGCAGACAGCAGAAGTCAGACAGCACAGGGCAGACAGCAGAGGGCATTAAGAAGACAGCAGTGGGCAGGGGGCAGAGGGTAGTGGGGAGAAGGCAGAGGGCAGAAAGCAGACAGCAGAAGCCAGGCACCAGATAGCACAGAAAAGAGGTCAGACAGCAGAGGGCAGACAACAGACAGTAGGCAGCAGAGGTCAGACAGCAGACAGCATAGGGCAGACAACAGACAGCAGAGGGTAGACAGCAGACACAGAGGGCAAACAGCAGACATCAGACACCAGACAGCAGAAGGCAGATGGCAGACAGCAGACAGCAGAGGGCAGACAGCAGACAGCAGACAGCAGAGGGCAGACACCAGACAGCAGAGGGCAGAGAGCAGAGGGCAGAGGGCAGTCAGAAGAGAGCAGAGGGAAGACAGCAGAGGGCAGACAGCAGACAGCAGAGGGCAGACAGCAGAGGGCAGACAGCAGAGGGCAGACAGCAGACAGCAAAGGGCAGACAGCAGACCACATACAGCAGACAGCAGAGGGCAGACAGCAGTCAGCAGACAGCGGAGGTCAGACTGCTGACAGCAGAGGGCAGACAGCAGAGGGCAGACAGCAGAGGGCAGACAGCAGAGCAGACAGCAGACCTCAGACAGCAGAGAACAGACAGCAGATACCAGACAGCAAACGGGCAGACAGCAGAGAGCAGAGGGCAGACAGCAGACAGCAGAGGGGAGAGAGCAGACAGCAAATGCCAGACTGCAGAGGGCAGACAGCAGACAACAGAGGGCAGACAGCATAGAGCAGAGGGCAAAGGGCAGACAGCAGAGGGCAGACAGCAGACAACAGAAGGAAGAGGGCAGACAGCAGAAAGCAGAGAGCAGAGGGCAGAGAGCAGAGGGCACAGGGCAGACAGCAGACGGCAGAAAGCAGAGGGCAGAAGCAGAGGGCAGACAGCAGATGGAACTGGGCTGAGGGCAGACAGAAGACAGCAGAAAGCAGACAGCAGAAGTCAGACAGCACAGGGCAGACAGCAGAGGGCATTAAGAAGACAGCAGTGGGCAGGGGGCAGAGGGTAGTGGGGAGAAGGCAGAGGGCAGAAAGCAGACAGCAGAGGCCAGGCACCAGATAGCACAGAAAAGAGGTCAGACAGCAGAGGGCAGACAACAGACAGTAGGCAGCAGAGGTCAGACAGCAGACAGCATAGGGCAGACAACAGACAGCAGAGGGTAGACAGCAGACACAGAGGGCAAACAGCAGACATCAGACACCAGACTGCAGAAGGCAGATGGCAGACAGTAGACAGCAGAGGGCCGACAGCAGACAGCAGACAGCAGAGGGCAGACACCAGATAGCAGAGGGCAGAGAGCATAGGGCAGAGGGCAGTCAGAAGAGAGCAGAGGGAAGACAGCAGACGGCAGACAGCAGACAGCAGAGGGCAGACAGCAGAGGGCAGACAGCAGAGGGCAGACAGCAGACAGCAAAGGGCAGACAGCAGACCACATACAGCAGACAGCAGAGGGCAGACAGCAGTCAGAAGACAGCGGAGGTCAGACAGCTGACAGCAGAGGGCAGACAGCAGAGGGCAGACAGCAGACAGCAGAGCAGACAGCAGACCTCAGACAGCAGAGAACAGACAGCAGATACCAGACAGCAAACGGGCAGACAGCAGAGAGCAGAGGGCAGACAGCAGACAGCAGAGGGGAGACAGCAGACAGCAAATGCCAGACTGCAGAGGGCAGACAGCAGACAACAGAGGGCAGACAGCATAGAGCAGAGGGCAGAGGGCAGACAGCAGAGGGCAGACAGCAGACAGCAGCAGAAAGAGGACAGACAGCAGAAAGCAGAGAGCAGAGAGCAGAGAGCAGAGGGCACAAGGCAGACAGCAGACAGCAGAAAGCAGAGGAGAGACAGCAGAGGGCAGGCAGCAGACAGCAGAGAGCAGACAGCAGAGGGCAGGGGGCAGAGGGCAGAGGGCAGAGTGCAGACAGCAGACAGAAGTAGGCAGACAGCAGAGGGCAGACACAGGCAACAGAGAGCATAGGGCAGACAGCAGACAGCAAATGCCAGTCTGCAGAAGGCAGACAGCAGACAACAGAGGGCAGACAGCACAGAGCAGAGGGCAGAGGGCTGACAGCAGAGGGCAGGCAGCAGACAGCAGAAGGAAGAGGGCAGACAGCAGAAAGCAGAGAGCAGAGGGCAGAGAGCAGAGGACACAGGGCAGACAGCAGACAGCAGGAAGCAGAGGGCAGACAGCAGAGGGCAGACAGCAGATGGAACTGGGCTGAGGGCAGGCAGCAGACAGCAGAAAGCAGACAGCAGAGGGCAGACAAAACAGGGCAGACAGCAGAGGGCAGTCAGAAGACAGCAGTGGGCAGGATGCAGAGGATGGTGAGGAGAAGGCAGAGGGCAGAAAGCAGACAGCAGAGGCCAGGCACCAGATAGCACAGAAAAGAGGTCAGACAGCAGAGGGCAGACAGTAGACAGCAGAGGCCAGACAGCAGAGGGCAGACAGCAGACAGTAGACAGCAGAGGTCAGACATCAGACAGCATAGGGCAGACAGCAGACAGCAGACAGCAGAGGGCTGACAGCAGACACAGAGTGCAAACAGCAGACAGCAGACACCAGAGAGCTGAAGCCAGATAGCAGACAGCAGACAGCAGAGGGCAGACAGTAGAGGGCTGACAGAAGACGGCAGAGGGCAGAAAGCAGACTGCAGAGGCCAGGCTCCAGAGAGCACAGAAAAGAGGTCAGACAGCAGAGGGCAGACAGTAGACAGCAGAGGCCAGACAGCAGAGGGCAGACAGCAGACAGTAGACAGCAGAGGTCAGACATCAGACAACATAGGGCAGGCTGCAGACAGCAGACAGCAGAGGGCAGACAGCAGACACAGAGGGCAAACAGCATACAGCAGAAACCAGAGAGCTGAAGCCAGACAGCAGACAGCAGACAGCAGAGGGCAGACAGCAGACAACAGACAGCAGAGGGCAGACAGTAGAGGGCAGACAGAAGACGGCATAGGGCAGACAGCAGACAGCAGAGGGCAGAGAGCAGAGGGCAGACAGCAGACAGCAGATGCCAGACTGCAGAGGGCAGACAGCAGAATACAGAGGGCAGACAGCATAGAGCAGAGGGCAGAGGGCAGACAGCAGAGGGCAGACAGCAGACAGCAGAAGGAAGAGGGCAGACAGCAGTATGCAGAGAGCAGAGGGCAGAGAGCATAGGGCACGGGGCAGACAGCAGACAGCAGAAAGCAGAGGGCAGACAGCAGAGGGCAGACAGCAGGAGGAAGTGGGCAGAGGGCAGACAGCAGACATTAGACAGCAGAGGGCAGAGGGAAGACAGCAGACAGCAGAGGACAGACAGTAGACAGCACACAGCAGATGGCATACAGCAGACTGCAGAAAGCAGAGGGCAGACATTAGACAGTAGACACCACAGTGCAGACAGTAGAGGCAGAGGGCAGGCAGCAGGGGGCAGAGGTCAGACAGCAGAGAGCAGAGGGCAGATGGCAGACAGCGGCGGGCAGAGGGCAGACAGCAGAGAGCAGAGGGCAGACAGCAGAGGGCAGAGGGCAGACAGCAGTGGGCAGACAGCAGAGGGCAGACAGCAGAGGGCAGACAGCAGACAGCAGAGGGCAGAGAGCAGAGGACAGGGGGAGAGGGCAGTGGGCAGAGGGCAGAGGGCAGGGGGCAGACTGCAGACAGCAGAGGGCAGACAGCTCACAGCAGACAGCAGAGAACAGACAGCAGAGGGCAAACAGCAGCGGGCAGACAGCAGACAGCAAACAGCAGACAGCAGATAGCTGACAACGGAGGGCAGACAGCAGACAGCAGAGGGCAGACAGCAGACAGCAGATAGCAGAGGGCAGACAGCAGAGGTCAGACAGCAGACAGCAGACGGCAGTGAGCAGACAGCAGTCAGCAGAGGGCAGACAGAAGACAGCAGTGGTCCGACAGCAGACAGCAAAGGTCAGACGGAAGACAGCAGAAGGCAGTTAGCAGAGGGCAGACGGCAGAGAGCAGAAAGCAGAGGGCAGACATCAAACAGCAGAGGGCAGACAGGAGACAGCAGACAGCAGACAGCAGAGGGCAGACAGCAGAGGGCAGACTGCAGACAGCAAAGGGCAGTCAGCAGAGGGCAGCCAGGAGACAGCAGACGGCAGACAGCAGACAACAGAGAGCAGACAGCAGAGGGCAGACAGCAGAGAGCAGAGGGCAGACAGCAGAAGGCAGACAGCAGAGGGCAGACAGCAGACAGCAAAGGGCAGACAGCAGACCACATACAGCAGACAGCAGAGGGCAGACAGCAGTCAGCAGACAGCGGAGGTCAGACAGCTGACAGCAGAGGGCAGACAGCAGAGGGCAGACGGCAGACAGCAGAGCAGACAGCAGACGGCAGACAGTAGAGAACAGACAGCAGATACCAGACAGCAGACTGCAAACGGGCAGACAGCAGACACCAGAGGGCAGACAGCAGAAAGCAGAGGGCAGAAGCAGAGGGCAGACAGCAGATGGAACTGGGCTGAGGCCAGACAGCAGACAGCAGAAAGCAGACAGCAGAGGTCAGACAGCACAGGGCAGACAGCAGAGGGCATTAAGAAGACAGCAGTGGGCAGGGGGCAGAGGGTAGTGGGGAGAAGGCAGAGGGCAGAAAGCAGACAGCAGAGGCCAGGCACCAGATAGCACAGAAAAGAGGTCAGACAGCAGAGGGCAGACAGTAGACAGCAGAGGCCAGACAGCAGAGGGCAGACAACAGACAGTAGGCAGCAGAGGTCAGACAGCAGACAGCATAGGGCAGACAACAGACAGCAGAGGGTAGACAGCAGAAACAGAGGGCAAACAGCAGACAGCAGACACCAGACAGCAGAAGGCAGATGGCAGACAGCAGACAGCAGAGTGCAGACAGCAGACAGCAGACAGCAGAGGGCAAACAACAGAGGGCAGACAGCAGAGGGCAGACAGCAGACAGCAAAGGGCAGACAGCAGACCACATACAGCAGACAGCAGAGGGCAGACAGCAGTCAGCAGACAGCGGAGGTCAGACAGCTGACAGCAGAGGGTAGACAGCAGAGGGCAGACAGCAGACAGCAGAGCAGACAGCAGACGGCAGACAGCAGAGAACAGACAGCAGATACCAGACAGCAAACGGGCAGACAGCAGACAGCAGAAAGCAGAGGGCAGACAGACACAGCAAAGAGCAGAGGGCAGACAGCAGACAGCGGAAGGCAGATAGAAGAGGGAAGACAGCAGAGAGCAGAGGGCAGACAGCAGACAGCAGAGGGCAGACAGCAGAGGGCAGACAGCAGACACAGAGGGCAATCAGCAGACAGCAGACACCAGAGAGCTGAAGCCAGATAGCAGACAGCAGAGGGAAGACAGTAGAGGGCATACAGAAGACGGCAGAGGGCAGAAAGCAGACAGCAGAGGCCAGGCACCAGATTGCACAGAAAAGAGGTCAGACAGCAGAGGGCAGACAGTAGACAGCAGAGGCCAGACAGCAGAGGGCAGACAGCAGACAGTAGACAGCAGAGGTCAGACATCAGACAGCATAGGGCAGACAGCAGACAGCAGACAGCAGAGGGCAGACAGCAGACACAGAGGGCAAACAGCATACAGCCGAAACCAGAGAGCTGAAGCCAGATAGCAGACAGAAGACAGCAGAGGGCAGACAGCAGACAGCAGACAGCAGAGGGCAGACAGTAGATGGCAGACAGAAGACGGCATAGGGCAGACAGCAGACAGCAGAGGGCAGACAGCAGAGGGCAGACAGCAGACAGCAGATTGCAGACTGCAGAGGGCAGACAGCAGAATACAGAGGGCAGACAGCATATAGCAGAGGGCATAGGGAAGACAGCAGAGGGCAGACAGCAGATGGAAGTGGGCAGAGGGCAGACAGCAGACATTAGACAGCAGAGGGCAGGGGGAAGACAGCAGACAGCAGAAGGAAGAGGGCAGACAGAGGAAAGCAGAGAGCAGAGGGCAGAGAGCAGAGGGCACAGGGCAGACAGCAGACAGCAGAAAGCAGAGGGCAGACAGCAGAGGGCAGGCAGCAGACAGAAGAGAGCAGACAGCAGAGGGCAGGGGGCAGAGGGAAGAGGGCAGAGTGCAGACAGCAGACAGAAGAAGGCAGACAGCAGAGGGCAGACACAGGCAACAGAGAGCATAGGGCAGACAGCAGACAGCAGAGGGCAGACAGCAGACAGCAGACAGCAGAGGGCAGACAGCAGAGGGCAGACAGCAGAGGGCAGACAGCAGTCCGCAAAGGGCAGACAGCAGACCACATACAGCAGATAGCAGAGGGCAGACAGCAGTCAGCAGACAGCGGAGGTCACACAGCTGACATCAGAGGGCAGACAGCAGACAGCAAATGCCAGACTGCAGACGGCAGACAGCAGACAACAGAGGGCAGACAGCATAGAGCAGAGGGCAGAGGGCAGACAGCAGAGGGCAGACAGCAGACAGCAAAGGTCAGACGGAAGACAGCAGAAGGCAGTAAGCAGAGGGCAGACGGCAGAGAGCAGAGGGCAGACAGCAGACAGCAGACAGCAGAGGGCAGACAGCAGAGGGCAGACAGCAGACAGCAGAGGGCAGAGAGCAGAGGGCAGAGGGCAGTCAGAAGAGAGTTGAGGGAAGACAGCAGAGGGCAGACAGCAGACAGCAGAGGGCACACAGCAGAGGGCAGACAGCAGAGGGCAGATAGCAGACAGCAGACAGCAAAGGACAGACAGCAGACCACATACAGCAGACAGCGGAGGTCAGACAGCTGACAGCAGAGGGCAGACAGCAGAGGGCTGACAGCAGAGGGCAGACAGTAGAAAGCAAAGGGCAGACAGCAGACCACATACAGCAGAAAGCAGAGGGCAGACAGCAGTCAGCAGACAGCGGAGGTCAGACAGCTGACAGCAGAGGGCAGACAGCAGAGGGCAGACAGCAGAGCAGACAGCAGACGGCAGACAGCAGAGAACAGACAGCAGATACCAGACAGCAGACTGCAAACGGGCAGACAGCAGACACCAGAGGGCAGACAGCGAAAAGCAGAGGGCAGAAGCAGAGGGCAGACAGCAGATGGAACTGGGCTGAGGGCAGACAGCAGACAGCAGAAAGCAGACAGCAGAGGGCAGACAGCAGAGGGCAGACAGCAGACAGCAAAGGGCAGACAGCAGACCACATACAGCAGACAGCAGAGGGCAGACAGCAGTCAGCAGACAGCGGAGGTCAGACTGCTGACAGCAGAGGGCAGACAGCAGAGGGCAGACAGCAGAGGGCAGACAGCAGAGCAGACAGCAGACCTCAGACAGCAGAGAACAGACAGCAGATACCAGACAGCAAACGGGCAGACAGCAGAGAGCAGAGGGCAGACAGCAGACAGCAGAGGGGAGAGAGCAGACAGCAAATGCCAGACTGCAGAGGGCAGACAGCAGACAACAGAGGGCAGACAGCATAGAGCAGAGGGCAAAGGGCAGACAGCAGAGGGCAGACAGCAGACAACAGAAGGAAGAGGGCAGACAGCAGAAAGCAGAGAGCAGAGGGCAGAGAGCAGAGGGCACAGGGCAGACAGCAGACGGCAGAAAGCAGAGGGCAGAAGCAGAGGGCAGACAGCAGATGGAACTGGGCTGAGGGCAGACAGAAGACAGCAGAAAGCAGACAGCAGAAGTCAGACAGCACAGGGCAGACAGCAGAGGGCATTAAGAAGACAGCAGTGGGCAGGGGGCAGAGGGTAGTGGGGAGAAGGCAGAGGGCAGAAAGCAGACAGCAGAGGCCAGGCACCAGATAGCACAGAAAAGAGGTCAGACAGCAGAGGGCAGACAACAGACAGTAGGCAGCAGAGGTCAGACAGCAGACAGCATAGGGCAGACAACAGACAGCAGAGGGTAGACAGCAGACACAGAGGGCAAACAGCAGACATCAGACACCAGACTGCAGAAGGCAGATGGCAGACAGTAGACAGCAGAGGGCCGACAGCAGACAGCAGACAGCAGAGGGCAGACACCAGATAGCAGAGGGCAGAGAGCATAGGGCAGAGGGCAGTCAGAAGAGAGCAGAGGGAAGACAGCAGACGGCAGACAGCAGACAGCAGAGGGCAGACAGCAGAGGGCAGACAGCAGAGGGCAGACAGCAGACAGCAAAGGGCAGACAGCAGACCACATACAGCAGACAGCAGAGGGCAGACAGCAGTCAGAAGACAGCGGAGGTCAGACAGCTGACAGCAGAGGGCAGACAGCAGAGGGCAGACAGCAGACAGCAGAGCAGACAGCAGACCTCAGACAGCAGAGAACAGACAGCAGATACCAGACAGCAAACGGGCAGACAGCAGAGAGCAGAGGGCAGACAGCAGACAGCAGAGGGGAGACAGCAGACAGCAAATGCCAGACTGCAGAGGGCAGACAGCAGACAACAGAGGGCAGACAGCATAGAGCAGAGGGCAGAGGGCAGACAGCAGAGGGCAGACAGCAGACAGCAGCAGAAAGAGGACAGACAGCAGAAAGCAGAGAGCAGAGAGCAGAGAGCAGAGGGCACAAGGCAGACAGCAGACAGCAGAAAGCAGAGGAGAGACAGCAGAGGGCAGGCAGCAGACAGCAGAGAGCAGACAGCAGAGGGCAGGGGGCAGAGGGCAGAGGGCAGAGTGCAGACAGCAGACAGAAGTAGGCAGACAGCAGAGGGCAGACACAGGCAACAGAGAGCATAGGGCAGACAGCAGACAGCAAATGCCAGTCTGCAGAAGGCAGACAGCAGACAACAGAGGGCAGACAGCACAGAGCAGAGGGCAGAGGGCTGACAGCAGAGGGCAGGCAGCAGACAGCAGAAGGAAGAGGGCAGACAGCAGAAAGCAGAGAGCAGAGGGCAGAGAGCAGAGGACACAGGGCAGACAGCAGACAGCAGGAAGCAGAGGGCAGACAGCAGAGGGCAGACAGCAGATGGAACTGGGCTGAGGGCAGGCAGCAGACAGCAGAAAGCAGACAGCAGAGGGCAGACAAAACAGGGCAGACAGCAGAGGGCAGTCAGAAGACAGCAGTGGGCAGGATGCAGAGGATGGTGAGGAGAAGGCAGAGGGCAGAAAGCAGACAGCAGAGGCCAGGCACCAGATAGCACAGAAAAGAGGTCAGACAGCAGAGGGCAGACAGTAGACAGCAGAGGCCAGACAGCAGAGGGCAGACAGCAGACAGTAGACAGCAGAGGTCAGACATCAGACAGCATAGGGCAGACAGCAGACAGCAGACAGCAGAGGGCTGACAGCAGACACAGAGTGCAAACAGCAGACAGCAGACACCAGAGAGCTGAAGCCAGATAGCAGACAGCAGACAGCAGAGGGCAGACAGTAGAGGGCTGACAGAAGACGGCAGAGGGCAGAAAGCAGACTGCAGAGGCCAGGCTCCAGAGAGCACAGAAAAGAGGTCAGACAGCAGAGGGCAGACAGTAGACAGCAGAGGCCAGACAGCAGAGGGCAGACAGCAGACAGTAGACAGCAGAGGTCAGACATCAGACAACATAGGGCAGGCTGCAGACAGCAGACAGCAGAGGGCAGACAGCAGACACAGAGGGCAAACAGCATACAGCAGAAACCAGAGAGCTGAAGCCAGACAGCAGACAGCAGACAGCAGAGGGCAGACAGCAGACAACAGACAGCAGAGGGCAGACAGTAGAGGGCAGACAGAAGACGGCATAGGGCAGACAGCAGACAGCAGAGGGCAGAGAGCAGAGGGCAGACAGCAGACAGCAGATGCCAGACTGCAGAGGGCAGACAGCAGAATACAGAGGGCAGACAGCATAGAGCAGAGGGCAGAGGGCAGACAGCAGAGGGCAGACAGCAGACAGCAGAAGGAAGAGGGCAGACAGCAGTATGCAGAGAGCAGAGGGCAGAGAGCATAGGGCACGGGGCAGACAGCAGACAGCAGAAAGCAGAGGGCAGACAGCAGAGGGCAGACAGCAGGAGGAAGTGGGCAGAGGGCAGACAGCAGACATTAGACAGCAGAGGGCAGAGGGAAGACAGCAGACAGCAGAGGACAGACAGTAGACAGCACACAGCAGATGGCATACAGCAGACTGCAGAAAGCAGAGGGCAGACATTAGACAGTAGACACCACAGTGCAGACAGTAGAGGCAGAGGGCAGGCAGCAGGGGGCAGAGGTCAGACAGCAGAGAGCAGAGGGCAGATGGCAGACAGCGGCGGGCAGAGGGCAGACAGCAGAGAGCAGAGGGCAGACAGCAGAGGGCAGAGGGCAGACAGCAGTGGGCAGACAGCAGAGGGCAGACAGCAGAGGGCAGACAGCAGACAGCAGAGGGCAGTCAGCAGAGGACAGGGGGAGAGGGCAGTGGGCAGAGGGCAGAGGGCAGGGGGCAGACTGCAGACAGCAGAGGGCAGACAGCTCACAGCAGACAGCAGAGAACAGACAGCAGAGGGCAAACAGCAGCGGGCAGACAGCAGACAGCAAACAGCAGACAGCAGATAGCTGACAACGGAGGGCAGACAGCAGACAGCAGAGGGCAGACAGCAGACAGCAGATAGCAGAGGGCAGACAGCAGAGGTCAGACAGCAGACAGCAGACGGCAGTGAGCAGACAGCAGTCAGCAGAGGGCAGACAGAAGACAGCAGTGGTCCGACAGCAGACAGCAAAGGTCAGACGGAAGACAGCAGAAGGCAGTTAGCAGAGGGCAGACGGCAGAGAGCAGAAAGCAGAGGGCAGACATCAAACAGCAGAGGGCAGACAGGAGACAGCAGACAGCAGACAGCAGAGGGCAGACAGCAGAGGGCAGACTGCAGACAGCAAAGGGCAGTCAGCAGAGGGCAGCCAGGAGACAGCAGACGGCAGACAGCAGACAACAGAGAGCAGACAGCAGAGGGCAGACAGCAGAGAGCAGAGGGCAGACAGCAGAAGGCAGACAGCAGAGGGCAGACAGCAGACAGCAAAGGGCAGACAGCAGACCACATACAGCAGACAGCAGAGGGCAGACAGCAGTCAGCAGACAGCGGAGGTCAGACAGCTGACAGCAGAGGGCAGACAGCAGAGGGCAGACGGCAGACAGCAGAGCAGACAGCAGACGGCAGACAGTAGAGAACAGACAGCAGATACCAGACAGCAGACTGCAAACGGGCAGACAGCAGACACCAGAGGGCAGACAGCAGAAAGCAGAGGGCAGAAGCAGAGGGCAGACAGCAGATGGAACTGGGCTGAGGCCAGACAGCAGACAGCAGAAAGCAGACAGCAGAGGTCAGACAGCACAGGGCAGACAGCAGAGGGCATTAAGAAGACAGCAGTGGGCAGGGGGCAGAGGGTAGTGGGGAGAAGGCAGAGGGCAGAAAGCAGACAGCAGAGGCCAGGCACCAGATAGCACAGAAAAGAGGTCAGACAGCAGAGGGCAGACAGTAGACAGCAGAGGCCAGACAGCAGAGGGCAGACAACAGACAGTAGGCAGCAGAGGTCAGACAGCAGACAGCATAGGGCAGACAACAGACAGCAGAGGGTAGACAGCAGAAACAGAGGGCAAACAGCAGACAGCAGACACCAGACAGCAGAAGGCAGATGGCAGACAGCAGACAGCAGAGTGCAGACAGCAGACAGCAGACAGCAGAGGGCAAACAACAGAGGGCAGACAGCAGAGGGCAGACAGCAGACAGCAAAGGGCAGACAGCAGACCACATACAGCAGACAGCAGAGGGCAGACAGCAGTCAGCAGACAGCGGAGGTCAGACAGCTGACAGCAGAGGGTAGACAGCAGAGGGCAGACAGCAGACAGCAGAGCAGACAGCAGACGGCAGACAGCAGAGAACAGACAGCAGATACCAGACAGCAAACGGGCAGACAGCAGACAGCAGAAAGCAGAGGGCAGACAGACACAGCAAAGAGCAGAGGGCAGACAGCAGACAGCGGAAGGCAGATAGAAGAGGGAAGACAGCAGAGAGCAGAGGGCAGACAGCAGACAGCAGAGGGCAGACAGCAGAGGGCAGACAGCAGACACAGAGGGCAATCAGCAGACAGCAGACACCAGAGAGCTGAAGCCAGATAGCAGACAGCAGAGGGAAGACAGTAGAGGGCATACAGAAGACGGCAGAGGGCAGAAAGCAGACAGCAGAGGCCAGGCACCAGATTGCACAGAAAAGAGGTCAGACAGCAGAGGGCAGACAGTAGACAGCAGAGGCCAGACAGCAGAGGGCAGACAGCAGACAGTAGACAGCAGAGGTCAGACATCAGACAGCATAGGGCAGACAGCAGACAGCAGACAGCAGAGGGCAGACAGCAGACACAGAGGGCAAACAGCATACAGCCGAAACCAGAGAGCTGAAGCCAGATAGCAGACAGAAGACAGCAGAGGGCAGACAGCAGACAGCAGACAGCAGAGGGCAGACAGTAGATGGCAGACAGAAGACGGCATAGGGCAGACAGCAGACAGCAGAGGGCAGACAGCAGAGGGCAGACAGCAGACAGCAGATTGCAGACTGCAGAGGGCAGACAGCAGAATACAGAGGGCAGACAGCATATAGCAGAGGGCATAGGGAAGACAGCAGAGGGCAGACAGCAGATGGAAGTGGGCAGAGGGCAGACAGCAGACATTAGACAGCAGAGGGCAGGGGGAAGACAGCAGACAGCAGAAGGAAGAGGGCAGACAGAGGAAAGCAGAGAGCAGAGGGCAGAGAGCAGAGGGCACAGGGCAGACAGCAGACAGCAGAAAGCAGAGGGCAGACAGCAGAGGGCAGGCAGCAGACAGAAGAGAGCAGACAGCAGAGGGCAGGGGGCAGAGGGAAGAGGGCAGAGTGCAGACAGCAGACAGAAGAAGGCAGACAGCAGAGGGCAGACACAGGCAACAGAGAGCATAGGGCAGACAGCAGACAGCAGAGGGCAGACAGCAGACAGCAGACAGCAGAGGGCAGACAGCAGAGGGCAGACAGCAGAGGGCAGACAGCAGTCCGCAAAGGGCAGACAGCAGACCACATACAGCAGATAGCAGAGGGCAGACAGCAGTCAGCAGACAGCGGAGGTCACACAGCTGACATCAGAGGGCAGACAGCAGACAGCAAATGCCAGACTGCAGACGGCAGACAGCAGACAACAGAGGGCAGACAGCATAGAGCAGAGGGCAGAGGGCAGACAGCAGAGGGCAGACAGCAGACAGCAAAGGTCAGACGGAAGACAGCAGAAGGCAGTAAGCAGAGGGCAGACGGCAGAGAGCAGAGGGCAGACAGCAGACAGCAGACAGCAGAGGGCAGACAGCAGAGGGCAGACAGCAGACAGCAGAGGGCAGAGAGCAGAGGGCAGAGGGCAGTCAGAAGAGAGTTGAGGGAAGACAGCAGAGGGCAGACAGCAGACAGCAGAGGGCACACAGCAGAGGGCAGACAGCAGAGGGCAGATAGCAGACAGCAGACAGCAAAGGACAGACAGCAGACCACATACAGCAGACAGCGGAGGTCAGACAGCTGACAGCAGAGGGCAGACAGCAGAGGGCTGACAGCAGAGGGCAGACAGTAGAAAGCAAAGGGCAGACAGCAGACCACATACAGCAGAAAGCAGAGGGCAGACAGCAGTCAGCAGACAGCGGAGGTCAGACAGCTGACAGCAGAGGGCAGACAGCAGAGGGCAGACAGCAGAGCAGACAGCAGACGGCAGACAGCAGAGAACAGACAGCAGATACCAGACAGCAGACTGCAAACGGGCAGACAGCAGACACCAGAGGGCAGACAGCGAAAAGCAGAGGGCAGAGCAGAGGGCAGACAGCAGATGGAACTGGGCTGAGGGCAGACAGCAGACAGCAGAAAGCAGACAGCAGAGGTCAGACAGAACAGGGCAGACAGCAGAGGGCATTAAGAAGACAGCAGTGGGCAGGGGGCAGAGGGTAGTGGGGAGAAGGCAGAGGGCTGAAAGCAGACAGCAGAGGCCAGGCACCAGATAGCACAGAAAAGAGGTCAGACAGCAGAGGGCAGACTGAAGACAGCAGAGGCCAGACAGCAGAGGGCAGACAACAGACAGTAGGCTGCAGAGGTCAGACAGCAGACAGCATAGGGCAGACAACAGACAGCAGAGGGCAGACAGCAGAAAGCAGAGGGCAGACAGACACAGCAAACAGCAGAGGGCAGACAGCAGACAGCGGAAGGCAGATAGAAGAGGGAAGACAGCAGAGAGCAGAGGGCAGACAGCAGACAGCAGAAGGAAGAGGGCAGACAGCAGAAAGCAGAGAGCAGAGGGCAGAGAGCAGAGGGCACAGGGCAGACAGCAGACAGCAGAAAGCAGAGGGCAGACAGCAGAGGGCACGCAGCAGACAGAAGGAGCAGACAGCAGATGGCAGGGGGCAGAGGGAAGAGGGCAGAGTGCAGACAGCAGACAGAAGAAGGCAGACAGCAGAGGGCAGACACAGGCAACAGAGAGCATAGGGCAGACAGCAGACAGCAGAGGGCAGACAGCAGACAGCAGACAGCAGAGGGCAGACAGCAGAGGGCAGACAGCAGACAGCAGAGGGCAGACAGCAGAGGGCAGACAGCAGAGGGCAGACAGCAGACCGCAAAGGGCAGACAGCAGACCACATACAGCAGACAGCAGAGGGCAGACAGCTGTCAGCAGACAGCGGAGGTCAGACAGCTGACAGCAGAGGGCAGACAGCAGAGGGCAGACAGCAGACAGCAGAGCAGACAGCGGACGGCAGACAGCAGAGAACAGACAGCAGATACCAGACAGCAAAGGGGCAGACAGCAGACAGCAGAGGGCAGACAGCAGAAAGCAGAGGGCAGACAGACACAGCAAACAGCAGAGGGCAGACAGCAGACAGCGGAAGGCAGATAGAAGAGGGAAGACAGCAGAGAGCAGAGGGCAGACAGCAGACCACAGAGGGCAGACAGCAGACAGCAAATGCCAGACTGCAGAGGGCAGACAGCAGACAACAGAGGGCAGACAGTATAGAGCAGAGGGCAGAGGGCACACAGCAGAGGGCAGACAGCAGACAGCAAAGGTCAGACGGAAGACAGCAGAAGGCAGTAAGCAGAGGGCAGACGGCAGAGAGCAGAGGGCAGACAGCAGACAGCAGACAGCCGAGGGCAGACAGCAGAGGGCAGACAGCAGACAGCAGAGGGCAGAGAGCAGAGGGCAGAGGGCAGTCAGAAGAGAGCAGAGGGAAGACAGCAGAGGGCAGACAGCAGACAGCAGAGGGAACACAGCAGAGGGCAGACAGCAGAGGGCAGACAGCAGACAGCAAAGGGCAGACAGCAGACCACATACAGCAGACAGCAGAGGGCAGACAACAGTCAGCAGACAGCGGAGGTCAGACAGCTGACAGCAGAGGGCAGACAGCAGAGGGCTGACAGCAGACAGCAGAGCAGACAGCAGACGGCAGACAGCAGAGAACAGACAGCAGATACCAGACAGCAAACGGGCAGACAGCAGACAGCAGAGGGCAGACAGCAGAAAGCAGAGGGCAGACAGACACAGCAAACAGCAGAGGGCAGACAGCAGACAGCGGAAGGCAGATAGAAGAGGGAAGACAGCAGAGAGCAGAGGGCAGACCGCAGACAGCAGAGGGCAGACAGCAGACAGCAAATGCCACACTGCAGAGGGCAGACAGCAGACAACAGAGGGCAGACAGCATAGAGCAGAGGGCAGAGGGCAGACAGCAGAGGGCAGACAGCAGACAGCAGAAAGAAGAGGGCAGACAGCAGAAAGCAGAGAGCAGAGGGCAGAGAGCAGAGGGCACAGGGCAGACAGCAGACAGCAGGAAGCAGAGGGCAGACAGCAGAGGGCAGACAGCAGATGGAACTGGGCTGAGGGCAGACAGCAGACAGCAGAAAGCAGACAGAAGGGGGCAGACAGCACAGGGCAGACAGCAGAGGGCAGTCAGAAGACAGCAGTGGGCAGGGGGCAGAGGGTAGTGGGGAGAAGGCAGAGGGCAGAAAGCAGACAGCAGAGGCCAGGCACCACATAGCACAGAAAAGAGGTCAGACAGCAGAGGGCAGACAGTAGACAGCAGAGGCCAGACAGCAGAGGGCAGACAACAGACAGTAGGCAGCAGAGGTCAGACAGCAGACAGCATAGGGCAGACAACAGACAGCAGAGGGTAGACAGCAGACACAGAGGGCAAACAGCAGAGAGCAGACACCAGACAGCAGAAGGCAGATGGCAGACAGCAGACAGCAGAGAGCAGAGGGCAGACAGCAGACACAGAGGGCAAACAGCAGACAGCAGACACCAGAGAGCTGAAGCCAGATAGCAGACAGCAGACAGCAGAGGGCAGACAGTAGAGGGCAGACAGAAGACGGCAGAGGGCAGAAAGCAGACAGCAGAGGCCAGGCACCAGAGAGCACAGAAAAGAGGTCAGACAGCAGAGGGCAGACAGTAGACAGCAGAGGCCAGACAGCAGAGGGCAGACAGCAGACACAGAGGACAAACAGCATACAGCAGAAACCAGAGAGCTGAAGCCAGATAGCAGACAGCGGACAGCAGAGGGCAGACAGCAGACAGCAGAGGGCAGACAGTAGAGGGCAGACAGAAGACGGCATAGGGCAGACAGCAGACGGCAGAGGGCAGACAGCAGAGGGCAGACAGCAGACAGCAGATGCCAGACTGCAGAGTGCAGACAGCAGAATACAGAGGGCAGACAGCATAGAGCTGAGGGCAGAGGGCAGAGGGCAGACAGCAGGGGGCAGACAGCAGACAGCAGACAGCAGAAAGAAGAGGGCAGACAGCAGTATGCAGAGAGCAGAGGGCAGAGAGCATAGGGCACGGGGCAGACAGCAGACAGCAGTAAGCAGAGGGCAGACAGCAGAGGGCAGACAGCAGATGGAAGTGGGCAGAGGGCAGACAGCAGACATTAGACAGCAGAGGGCAGAGGGAAGCCAGCAGACAGCAGAGGACAGACAGTAGACAGCACACAGCAGATGGCATACAGCAGACTGCAGAAAGCAGAGGGCAGACAGTAGACAGTAGACACCACAGTGCAGAGAGAAGAGGACAGACAGCAGACAGTAGAGGCAGAGGGCAGGCAGCAGAGGGCAGAGGTCAGACAGCAGAGAGCAGAGGGCAGATGGCAGACAGCGGCGGGCAGAGGGCAGACAGCAGAGAGCAGATGGCAGACAGCAGAGGGCAGAGGGCAGACAGCAGTGGGCAGACAGCAGAGGGCAGACAGCAGAGGGCAGACAGCAGACAGCAGAGGGCAGACAGCAGAGGGCAGGGGGAGAGGGCAGTGGGCAGAGGGTAGAGGGCAGGGGGCAGACAGCAGACAGCAGAGGGCAGACAGCTCACAGCAGACAGCAGAGAACAGACAGCAGAGGGCAAACAGCAGAAAGCAGAGGGCAGACAGACACAGCAAACAGCAGAGGGCAGACAGCAGACAGCGGAAAGCAGATAGAAGAGGGAAGACAGCAGAGAGCAGAGGGCAGACCGCAGACAGCAGAGGGCAGACAGCATACAGCAAATGCCAGACTGCAGAGGGCAGACAGCAGACAACAGAGGGCAGACAGCATAGAGCAGAGGGCAGAGGGCAGACAGCAGAGGGCAGACAGCAGACAGCAGAAGGAAGAGGGCAGACAGCAGAAAGCAGAGAGCAGAGGGCAGAGAGCAGAGGGCACAGGGCAGACAGCAGACAGCAGAAAGCAGAGAGCAGACAGCAGAGGGCAGGCAGCAGACAGCAGAGAGCAGACAGCAGAGGGCAGGGGGCAGAGGGCAGAGGGCAGAGGGCAGAGTGCAGACAGCAGACAGAAGAAGGCAGACAGCAGAGGGCAGACACAGGCAACAGAGAGCATAGGGCAGTCTGCAGACAGCAGAGGGCAGACAGCAGACAGCAAATGCCAGACTGCAGAGGGCAGACAGCAGACAACAGAGGGCAGACAGCATAGAGCAGAGGGCAGAGGGCAGACAGCAGAGGGCAGACAGCAGACAGCAGAAGGAAGAGGGCAGACAGCAGAAAGCAGAGAGCAGAGGGCAGCGAGCAGAGGGCACAGGGCAGACAGCAGACAGCAGGAAGCAGAGGGCAGACAGCAGAGGGCAGACAGCAGATGGAACTGTGCTGAGGGCAGACAGCAGACAGCAGAAAGCAGACAGCAGAGGGCAGACAGCACAGGGCAGACAGCAGAGGGCAGTCAGAAGACAGCAGTGGGCAGGGGGCAGAGGGTAGTGGGGAGAAGGCAGAGGGCAGAAAGCAGACAGCAGAGGCCAGGCACCAGATAGCACAGAAAAGAGGTCAGACAGCAGAGGGCAGACAGTAGACAGCAGAGGCCAGACATCAGAGGGCACACAACAGACAGTAGACAGCAGAGGTCAGACATCAGACAGCATAGGGCAGACAGCAGACAGCAGACAGCAGAGGGCAGACAGCAGACACAGAGGGCAAACAGCATACAGCAGAAACCAGAGTGCTGAAGCCAGATAGCAGACAGCAGAGGGCAGACAGTAGAGGGCAGACAGAAGACGGCATAGGGGAGACAGAAGACAGCAGAGGGCAGACAGCAGAGGGCAGACAGCAGACAGCAGATGCCAGACTGCAGAGGGCAGACAGCTGAATACAGAGGGCAGACAGCGTAGAGCAGAGGGCAGAGGGCAGACAGCAGAGGGCAGACAGCAGACAGCAGACAGCAGAAGGAAGAGGGCAGACAGCAGTATGCAGAGAGCAGAGGGCAGAGAGCATAGGGCACGGGGCAGACAGCAGACAGCAGAAAGCAGAACTCAGACAGCAGAGGGCAGACAGGAGATGGAAGTGGGCAGAGGGTAGACAGCAGACATTAGACAGCAGAGGACAGAGGGAAGACAGCAGACAGCAGAGAACAGACAGTAGACAGCACACAGCAGATGGCATACAGCAGACTGCAGAAAGCAGAGGGCAGACAGTAGACTGTAGACACCACAGTGCAGACAGAAGAGGACAGACAGCAGACAGTAGAGAGCAGATGGCAGGCAGCAGAGGGCAGAGGTCAGACAGCAGAGTGCAGAGGGCAGATGGCAGACAGCGGAGGGCAGAGGGCAGACAGCAGAGAGCAGAGGGCAGACAGCAGAGGGCAGAGGGCAGACAGCAGTGGGCAGACAGCAGAGGGCAGACAGCAGAGGGCAGACAGCAGACAGCAGAGGGCAGACAGCAGAGGGCAGACAGCAGACAGCAGAGCAGACAGCAGACGGCAGACAGCAGAGAACAGACAGCAGATACCAGACAGCAGACTGCAAACGGGCAGACAGCAGACACCAGAGGGCAGACAGCAGAAAGCAGAGGGCAGAAGCAGAGGGCAGACAGCAGATGGAACTGGGCTGAGGGCAGACAGCAGACAGCAGAAAGCAGACAGCAGAGGTCAGACAGCACAGGGCAGACAGCAGAGGGCATTAAGAAGACAGCAGTGGGCAGGGGGCAGAGGGTAGTGGGGAGAAGGCAGAGGGCAGAAAGCAGACAGCAGAGGCCAGGCACCAGATAGCACAGAAAAGAGGTCAGACAGCAGAGGGCAGACAGTAGACAGCAGAGGCCAGACAGCAGAGGGCAGACAACAGACAGTAGGCAGCAGAGGTCAGACAGCAGACAGCATAGGGCAGACAACAGACAGCAGAGGGTAGACAGCAGACACAGAGGGCAAACAGCAGACAGCAGACACCAGACAGCAGAAGGCAGATGGCAGACAGCAGACAGCAGAGGGCAGACAGCAGACAGCAGACAGCAGAGGGCAGACTGCAGAGGGCAGACAGCAGACAGCAGAGGGCAGAGAGCAGAGGGCAGAGGGCAGTCAGAAGAGAGCAGAGGGAAGACAGCAGAGGGCAGACAGCAGACAGCAGAGGGCAGACAGCCGAGGGCAGACAGCAGAGGGCAGACAGCAGACAGCAAAGGGCAGACAGCAGACCACATGCAGCAGACAGCAGAGGGCAGACAGCAGTCAGCAGACAGCGGAGGTCAGACAGCTGACAGCAGAGGGCAGACAGCAGCGGGAAGACAGCAGACAGCAGAGGGCAGACAGCAGAAAGCAGAGGGCAGACAGAAACAGCAAACAGCAGAGGGCAGACAGCAGACAGCGGAAGGCAGATAGAAGAGGGAAGACCGCAGAGAGCAGAGGGCAGACAGCAGACAGCAGAGGGCAGACAGCAGAGGGCAGACAGCAGACACAGAGGGCAAACAGCAGACAGCAGACACCAGAGAGCTGAAGCCAGATAGCAGACAGCAGAGGGCAGACAGTAGGGGGCAGACAGAAGACGGCAGAGGGCAGAAAGCAGACAGCAGAGGCCAGGCACCAGATAGCACAGAAAAGAGGTCAGACAGCAGAGGGCAGACAGTAGACAGCAGAGGCCAGACAGCAGAGGGCAGACAGCAGACAGTAGACAGCAGAGGTCAGACATCAGACAGCATAGGGCAGACAGCAGACAGCAGACAGCAGAGGGCAGACAGCAGACACAGAGAGCAAACAGCATACAGCAGAAACCAGAGAGCTGAAGCCAGATAGCAGACAGCAGACAGCAGAGGGCAGACAGCAGACAGCAGAGGGCAGACAGCAGAGGGCAGGGGGAGAGGGCAGTGGGCAGAGGGCAGAGGGCAGGGGGCAGACAGCAGACAGCACTGGGCAGACAGCTCACATCAGACAGCAGAGAACAGACAGCAGAGAGCAAACAGCAGCGGGCAGACAGCAAACAGCAGACAGCAGATAGCTGTTAGTGGATGGCAGACAGCAGAGGGCAGACAGCAGAGGGCAGACAGCAGACAGCAGAGGGCAGACAGAAGACAGCAGGGTTCCGACAGCAGACAGCAAAGGTCAGACGGAAGACAGCAGAAGGCAGTTAGCAGAGGGCAGACGGCAGAGAGCAGAAAGCAGAGGGCAGACATCAAACAGCAGAGGGCAGACAGGAGACAGCAGACACCAGACAGCAGAGGGCAGACTGCAGACAGCAAAGTGCAGTCAGCAGAGGGCAGCCAGCATACAGCAGATGGCAGACAGCAGACAACAGAGAGCAGACAGCAGAGGGCAGACAGTAGACAGCAGAGGGCAGACAGCAGAGGGCAGACAGCAGAGGGCAGACAGCAGACAGCAAAGGGCAGACAGCAGACCACATACAGCAGACAGCATAGGGCAGACAGCAGTCAGCAGACAGCGGAGTTCAGACAGCTGGCAGCAGAGGGCAGACAGCAGAGGGCAGACAGCAGACAGCAGAGCAGACAGCAGACGGCAGACAGCAGAGAACAGACAGTAGATACCAGACAGCAGACTGCAAACGGGCAGACAGCAGACACCAGAGGGCAGACAGCAGAAAGCAGAGGGCAGAAGCAGAGGGCAGACAGCAGATGGAACTGGGATGAGGGCAGACAGCAGACAGCAGAAAGCAGACAGCAGAGGTCAGACAGCACAGGGCAGACAGCAGAGGGCATTAAGAAGACAGCAGTGGGCAGGGGGCAGAGGGTAGTGGGGAGAAGGCAGAGGGCAGAATGCAGACAGCAGAGGCCAGGCACCAGATAGCACAGAAAAGAGGTCAGACAGCAGAGGGCAGACAGTAGACAGCAGAGGCCAGACAGCAGAGGGCAGACAACAGACAGTAGGCAGCAGAGGTCAGACAGCAGACAGCATAGGGCAGACAACAGACAGCAGAGGGTAGACAGCAGACACAGAGGGCAAACAGCAGACAGCAGACACCAGACAGCAGAAGGCAGATGGCAGACAGCAGACAGCAGAGGGCAGACAGCAGACAGCAGACAGCAGAGGGCAGACTGCAGAGGGCAGACAGCAGACAGCAGAGGGCAGAGAGCAGAGGGCAGAGGGCAGTCAGAAGAGAGCAGAGGGAAGACAGCAGAGGGCAGACAGCAGACAGCAGAGGGCAGACAGCAGAGGGCAGACAGCAGAGGGCAGACAGCAGACAGCAAAGGGCAGACAGCAGACCACATGCAGCAGACAGCAGAGGGCAGACAGCAGTCAGCAGACAGCGGAGGTCAGACAGCTGACAGCAGAGGGCAGACAGCAGCGGGCAGACAGCAGACAGCAGAGGGCAGACAGCAGAAAGCAGAGGGCAGACAGAAACAGCAAACAGCAGAGGGCAGACAGCAGACAGCGGAAGGCAGATAGAAGAGGGAAGACAGCAGAGAGCAGAGGGCAGACAGCAGACAGCAGAGGGCAGACAGCAGGGGGCAGACAGCAGACACAGAGGGCAAACAGCAGACAGCAGACACCAGAGAGCTGAAGCCAGATAGCAGACAGCAGAGGGCAGACAGTAGGGGGCAGACAGAAGACGGCAGAGGGCAGAAAGCAGACAGCAGAGGCCAGGCACCAGATAGCACAGAAAAGAGGTCAGACAGCTGAGGGCAGACAGTAGACAGCAGAGGCCAGACAGCAGAGGGCAGACAGCAGACAGTAGACAGCAGAGGTCAGACATCAGACAGCATAGGGCAGACAGCAGACAGCAGACACCAGAGGGCAGACAGCAGACACAGAGGGCAAACAGCATACAGCAGAAACCAGAGAGCTGAAGCCAGATAGCAGACAGCAGACAGCAGAGGGCAGACAGCAGACAGCAGACAGCAGAGGGCAGACAGTAGAGGGCAGACAGAAGACGGCATAGGGCAGACAGCAGACAGCAGAGGGCAGACAGCAGACAGCAGATGCCAGACTGCAGAGGGCAGACTGCAGAGGGCAGACAGCAGAATACAGGGGGCAGACAGCATAGAGCAGAGGGCAGAGGGCAGACAGCAGAGGGCAGACAGCAGACAGCAGACAGCAGAAGGAAGAGGGCAGACAGCAGTATGCAGAGAGCAGAGGGCAGAGAGCATAGGGCACGGGGCAGACAGCAGACAGCAGAAAGCAGAGGGCAGACAGCAGAGGGCAGACAGCAGATGGAAGTGGGCAGAGGGCAGACAGCAGACATTAGACAGCAGAGGGCAGAGGGCAGACCGCAGACAGTAGAGAGCAGAGGGCAGGCAGCAGAGGGCAGAGGTCAGACAGCAGAGAGCAGGGGGCAGATGGCAGACAGCGGCGGGCAGAGGGCAGACAGCAGAGTGCAGAATGCAGACAGCAGAGGGCAGAGGGCAGACAGCAGTGGGCAGACAGCAGAGGGCAGACAGCAGAGGGCAGACAGCAGACAGCAGAGGGCAGACAGCAGAGGGCAGGGGGAGAGGGCAGTGGGCAGAGGGCAGAGGGCAGGGGGCAGACAGCAGACAGCAGAGGGCAGACAGGTCACAGCAGACAGCAGAGAACAGACAGCAGAGGGCAAACAGCAGCGGGCAGACAGCAGACAGCAAACAGCAGACAGCAGATAGCTGACAGTGGAGGGCAGACAGAAGACAGCAGAGGGCAGACAGCAGACAGCAGATAGCAGAGGGCAGACAGCAGAGGTCAGACAGCAGACAGCAGACGGCAGTGAGCAGACAGCAGACAGCAGAGGGCAGACAGAAGACAGCAGGGGTCCGACAGCAGACAGCAAAGGTCAGACGGAAGACAGCAGAAGGCAGTTAGCAGAGGGCAGACGGCAGAGAGAAGAAAGCAGAGGACAGATATCAAACAGCAGAGGGCAGACAGGAGACAGCAGACAGCAGACAGCAGAGGGCAGACAGCAGAGGGCAGACTGCAAAAAGCAATGTGCAGTCAGCAGAGGGCAGCCAGCAGACAGCAGACGGCAGACAGCAGACAACAGAGCAGACAGCAGAGGGCAGACAGCAGACAGCAGAGGGCAGACAGCAGAGGGCAGACAGCAGAGGGCAGACAGCAGACAGCAAAGGGCAGACAGCAGACCACATACAGCAGACACCAGAGGGCAGACAGCAGTCAGCAGACAGCGGAGGTCAGACAGCTGACAGCAGATGGCAGACAGCAGAGGGCAGACAGCAGACAGCAGAGCAGACAGCAGACGGCAGACAGCAGAGAACAGACGGCAGATACCAGACAGCAGACTGCAAACGGGCAGACAGCAGACACCAGAGGGCAGACAGCGAAAAGCAGAGGGCAGAAGCAGAGGGCAGACAGCAGATGGAACTGGGCTGAGGGCAGACAGCAGAAAGCAGACAGCAGAGGTCAGACAGCACAGGGCAGACAGCAGAGGGCATTAAGAAGACAGCAGGGGGCAGGGGGCAGAGGGTAGTGGGGAGAAGGCAGAGGGCAGAAAGCAGACAGCAGAGGCCAGGCACCGGATAGCACAGAAAAGAGGTCAGACAGCAGAGGGCAGACAGTAGACAGCAGAGGCCAGACAGCAGAGGGCAGACAACAGACAGTAGGCAGCAGAGGTCAGACAGCAGACAGCATAGGGCAGACAACAGACAGCAGAGGGTAGACAGCAGACACAGACGGCAAACAGCAGACAGCATACACCAGACAGCAGAAGGCAGATGGCAGACAGCAGACAGCAGAGGGCAGACAGCAGACAGCAGACAGCAGAGGACAGACAGCGGAGGGCAGAGAGCAGTCAGCAGACAGCGGAGGTCAGACAGCAGACAGCAGAGGGCAGACAGCAGAGGGCAGACAGCAGACAGCAGAGCAGACAGCAGACGGCAGACAGCAGAAAACAGACAGCAGATACCAGACAGCAAACGGGCAGACAGCAGACAGCAGAGGGCAGACAGCAGACAGCAAATGCCAGACTGCAGAGGGCAGACAGCAGACAACAGATTGCAGACAGCATAGAGCAGAGGGCAGAGGGCAGACAGCAGAGGGCAGACAGCAGACAGCAGAAGGAAGAGGGCAGACAGCAGAAAGCAGAGAGCAGAGGGCAGAGAGCAGAGGGCACAGGGCAGACAGCAGACAGCAGGAAGCAGAGGGCAGACAGCAGCGGGCAGACAGCAGATGGAACTGGGCTGAGGGCAGACAGCAGACAGCAGAAAGCAGACAGCAGAGGGCAGACAGCACAGGGCAGACAGCAGAGGGCAGTCAGAAGACAGCAGTGGGCAGGGGGCAGAGGGTAGTGGGGAGAAGGCAGAGGGCAGAAAGCAGACAGCAGAGGCCAGGCACCAGATAGCACAGAAAAGAGGTCAGACAGCAGAGGGCAGACAGTAGACAGCAGACAGCAGAGGGCAGACAGCAGACACAGAGGGCAAACAGCAGACGGCAGACACCAGAGAGCTGAAGCCAGATAGCAGACAGCAGACAGCAGAGGGCAGACAGTAGAGGGAGACAGAAGACGGCAGAGGGCAGAAAGCAGACAGCAGAGGCCAGGCACCAGATAGCACAGAAAAGAGGTCAGACAGCAGAGGGCAGACAGTAGACAGCAGAGGCGAGACAGCAGAGGGCAGACAGCAGACAGTAGACAGCAGAGGTCATACATCAGACAGCATAGGGCAGACAACAGACAGCAGACAGCAGAGGGCAGACAGCAGACACAGAGGGCAAACAGCATACATCAGAAACCAGAGAGCTGAAGCCAGATAGCAGACAGCAGACAGCAGAGGGCAGACAGCAGACAGCAGACAGCAGACAGCAGAGGGCAGACAGTAGAGGACAGACAGAAGACGGCATAGGGGAGACAGCAGACAGCAGAGGGCAGACAGCAGAGGGCAGGCAGCAGACAGCAGAGAGCAGACAGCAGCGGGCAGACAGCAGACAGCAAATGCCAGACTGCAGAGGGCAGACAGCAGATAACAGAGGGCAGACAGCATAGAGCAGAGGGCAGAGGGCAGACAGCAGAGGGCAGACAGCAGACAGCAGACAGCAGAAGGAAGAGGGCAGACAGCAGTATGCAGAGAGCAGAGGGCAGAGAGCATAGGGCAGGGGGCAGACCGCAGACAGCAGAAAGCAGAAGGCAGACAGCAGAGGGCAGACAGCAGATGGAAGTGGGCAGAGGGCAGACAGCAGACATTAGACAGCAGAGGGCAGAGGGAGGACAGCAGACAGCAGAGGACAGACAGTAGTCAGCACACAGCAGATGGCATACAGCAGACTGCAGAAAGCAGAGGGCAGACAGTAGACAGTAGACACCACAGTGCAGACAGAAGAGGGCAGACAGCAGACGGGAGAGAGCAGAGGGCAGGCAGCAGAGGGCAGAGGTCAGACAGCAGAGTGCAGAAGGCAGATGGCAGACAGCGGCGGGCAGAGGGCAGACAGCAGAGAGCAGAGGGCAGATAGCAGAGGGCAGAGGGCAGACTGCAGTGGGCAGACAGCAGAGGGCAGACAGCAGAGGGCAGACAGCAGACAGCAGAGGGCAGACAGCAGAGGGCAGGGGGAGAGGGCAGTGGGCAGAGGGCAGAGGGCAGGGGGCAGACAGCAGACAGCAGAGGGCAGACAGCTCACAGCAGACAGCAGAGAACAGACAGCAGAGGGCAGACAGCAGAGGGCAGACGGCAGACAGCAGAGGTCAGACAGCAGACAGCAGACGGCAGTGAGCAGACAGCAGACAGCAGAGGGCAGACAGAAGACAGCAGTGGTCCGACAGCAGACAGCAAAGGTCAGACGGAAGACAGCAGAAGGCAGTTAGCAGAGGGCAGACGGCAGAGAGCAGAAAGCAGAGGGCAGACATCAAACAGCAGAGGGCAGACAGGAGACAGCAGACAGCAGAGAGCAGAGGGCAGACAGCAGAGGGCAGACTGCAGACAGCAAAGGGCAGTCAGCAGAGGGCAGCCAGCAGACAGCAGACGGCAGACAGCAGACAACAGAGAGCAGACAGCAGAGGGCAGACAGCAGACAGCAGAGGGCAGACAGCAGAGGGCAGACAGCAGAGGGCAGACAGCAGACAGCAAAGGACAGACATCAGACCACATACAGCAGACAGCAGAGGGCAGACAGCAGTCAGCAGACAGCGGAGGTCAGACAGCTGACAGCAGAGGGCAGACAGCAGAGGGCAGACAGCAGACAGCAGAGCAGACAGCAGACGGCAGACAGCAGAGGGCAGACAGCAGACAGCAAAGGGCAGACAGCAGACCACATACAGCAGACAGCAGAGGGCAGACAGCAGTCAGCAGACAGTGGAGTTCAGACAGCTGACAGCAGAGGGCAGACAGCAGAGGGCAGACAGCAGACAGCAGAGCAGACAGCAGACGGCAGACAGCAGAGAACAGACAGCAGATACCAGACAGCAGACTGCAAACGGGCAGACAGCAGACACCAGAAGGCAGACAGCAGAAAGCAGAGGGCAGACAGACACAGCAAACAGCAGAGGGCAGACAGCTGACAGCGGAAGGCAGATAGAAGGGGGAAGACAGCAGAGAGCAGAGGGTAGACAGCAGAGGGCAAATGGCAGATAGCAGACAGTAGAGGGCAGAGGCAGAGAGTAGAGGGCAGAGGGCAGACAGCAGAGGAAAGACAGCAGAGGGCAGAGGGCAGAGAGCAGACAGCAGAAAGCAGACAGCAGAGGGCAGACAGCAGAGGGCAGGCAGCAGACAGCAGAGAGCAGACAGCAGCGGGCAGACAGCAGACAGCAAATGCCAGACTGCAGAGGGCAGACAGCAGACAACAGAGGGCAGACAGCATAGAGCAGAGGGCAGAAGGCAGACAGCAGAGGGCAGACAGCAGACAACAGAAGGACGAGGGCAGACAGCAGAAAGCAGAGAGCAGAGGGCAGAGAGCAGAGGGCACAGGGCAGACAGCAGACAGCAGAAAGCAGAGGGAAGAAGCAGAGGGCAGACAACAGATGGAACTGGGGTGAGGGCAGACAGCAGACAGCGGAAAGCAGACAGCAGAGGGCAGACAGCACATGGCAGACAGCAGAGGGCATTCAGAAGACAGCAGTGGGCGGGGGGCAGAGGGTAGTGGGGAGAAGGCAGAGGGCAGAAAGCAGACAGCAGAGGCCAGTCACCAGATAGCACAGAAAAGAGGTCAGACAGCAGAGGGCAGACAGTAGACAGCAGAGGCCAGACAGCAGAGGGCAGACAACAGACAGTAGGCTGCAGAGGTCAGACATCAGACAGCATAGGGCAGACAGCAGACAGCAGACAGCAGACAGCAGAGGGCAGACAGCAGACACAGAGGGCAAACAGCAGACAGCAGACACCAGAGAGCTGAAGCCAGATAGCAGACAGCAGACAGCAGAGGGCAGACAGCAGACAGCAGACAGCAGACAGCAGAAGGCAGACAGTAGAGGGCAGACCGAAGACGGCAGAGGGCAGAAAGCAGACAGCAGAGGCCAGGCACCAGATAGCACAGAAAAGAAATCAGACAGCAGAGGGCAGACAGTAGACAGCAGAGGCCAGACAGCAGAGGGCAGAAAGCAGACAGTAGACAGCAGAGGTCAGACATCAGACAGCATAGGGCAGACAGCAGACAGCAGAAAGCAGAGGGCAGACAGCAGACACAGAGGGCAAACAGCATACAGCAGACACCAGAGAGCTGAAGCCAGATAGCAAACAGCAGACAGCAGAGGGCAGACAGCAGACAGCAAACAGCAGAGGGCAGACAGTAGAGGGCAGACAGAAGACGGCAGAGGCAGACAGCAGACAGCAGACAGCAGAGGACAGACAGCAGAGGGCAGACAGCAGACAGCAAAGGGCACACAGCAGACAGCAGAGAGCAAACAGTAGCGGGCAGGAAGCAGAGGGCAGAGGGCAGAGGGCAGAGGGCAGACAGCAGGAAGAAGAGGGCAGACAGGAGAGGGCAGACACAAGCAACAGAGATCACAGGGCAAATAGCAGACAGCAGAGGGCAGACAGCAGATGCCAGACTGCAGAGGGCAGACGGCAGAGAGCATTGGGCAGGGGCAGAAGGTAATGGGGAGAAGGCAGAGGGCAGAAAGCAGTAAGCAGAAGGCAGACAGCAGACAGCACAGAAAAGAGGTCAGACAGCAGAGGGCAGACAGTAGACAGCAGACAGCAGAGGGCAGACATCAGAGGGCAGACAGCAGACAGCAGAGGGCAGAGAGCAGAGGGCAGAGGGCAGTCAGCAGAGAGCAGAGGGAAGACAGCAGAGGGCAGAGGGCAGACAGCAGACAGCAGAGGGCAGATAGCAGAGGGCAGACAGAAGACAGCAAAGGGCAGACAGCAGACCACATATAGCAGACAGCAGAGGGCAGACAGCAGTCAGCAGACAGCGGAGGTCAGACAGCTGACAGCAGAGGGCTGACAACAGACAGCAGACAGCAGAGGGTAGACAGCAGACACAGAGGGCAAACAGCAGACAGCAGACACCAGACAGCAGAAGGCAGATGGCAGACAGCAGACAGCAGAGGGCAGACAGCAGACAGCAGACAGCAGAGGGCAGACTTCAGAGGGCAGACAGCAGACAGCAGAGGGCAGAGAGCAGAGGGCAGAAGGCAGTCAGCAGAGAGCAGAGGGAAGACAGCAGAGGGAAGAGGGCAGACAGCAGACAGCAGAGGGCAGACAGCAGACAGCAAAGGGCAGACAGCAGACCACATACAGCAGACAGCAGAGGGCAGTCAGCATTCAGCAGACAGCGGAGGTCAGACAGCTGACAGCAGAGGGCAGACAGCAGAGGGCAGACAGCAGACATCAGAGCAGACAGCAGACAGCAGACAGCAGATGCCAGACTGCAGAGGGCAGACGGCAGAGAGCATTGGGCAGGGGCAGAAGGTAATGGGGAGAAGGCAGAGTGCAGAAAGCAGACAGCAGAGGGCAGACAGCAGACAGCACAGAAAAGAGGTCAGACAGCAGAGGGCAGACAGTAGACTGCAGACAGCAGAGGGCAGACAGCAGAAAGCAGAGGGCAGACAAACACAGCAAACAGCAGAGGGCAGACAGCAGACTGCGGAAGGCAGATAGAAGAGGGAAGACAGCAGAGAGCAAAGGGCAGACAGCAGAGGGCAGATGGCAGACAGCAGGCAGTAGAGGGCAAAGGCAGAGAGTAGAGGGAAGAGGGTAGACAGCAGAGGGAAGATATCAGAGGGCGGAGGGCAGACAGCAGACAGCAGAAAGCAAACAGCAGAGGGCAGACAGCAGAGGGCAGGCAGCAGACAGCAGAGAGCAGACAGCAGAGGGCAGGGGGCAGAGGGCAGAGGGCAGAGTGCAGACAGCAGACAGAAGAAGGCAAACAGCAGAAGGCAGACACAGGCAACAGAGAGCATAGGGCAGACAGCAGACAACAGAGGGCAGACAGCTGACAGCAAATGCCAGTGTGCAGAGGGCAGACAGCAGACAACAGAGGGCAGACAGCATAGAGCAGAGGGCAGAGGGCAGACAGCAGAGGGCAGACAGCAGACAGCAGAAGGAAGAGGGCAGACAGCAGAAAGCAGAGAGCAGAGGGCAGAGAGCAGAGGGCACAGGGCAGACAGCAGACAGCAGAAAGCAGAGGGCAGACAGCAGAGGGCAGACAGCAGATGGAACTGGGCTGAGGGCAGACAGCAGATAGCAGAAAGCAGACAGCAGAGGGCAGACAGCACAGGGCAGACAGCAGAGGGCAGTCAGAAGACAGCAGTGGGCAGGGGGCAGAGGGTAGTGGGGAGAAGGCAGAGAGCAGAAAGCAGACAGCAGAGGCCAGGCACCAGATAGCACAGAAAAGAGGTCAGACAGCAGAGGGCAGACAGCAGACAGTAGACAGCAGAGGTCAGACATCAGACAGCATAGGGCAGACAGCAGACAGCAGACAGCAGAGGGCAGACAGCAGACACAGAGGGCAAACAGAAGACAGCAGACACCAGAGAGCTGAAGCCAGATAGCAGACAGAAGACAGCAGAGGGCAGACAGCAGACAGCAGAGGGCAGACAGTAGAGGGCAGACAGAAGACGGCAGAGGGCAGACAGCAGACAGCAGAGGGCAGAAAGCAGACATCAGACAGCAGACAGCAGACAGCAGTGGGCAGACAGCAGAGAGCAGAGGGAAGACAGCAGAAGTCAGACGGCAGAAAGCAGACAGCAGTCTGCAGACAGCAGACAGCAGAGGGAAGACAGCAGACATCAGACAGAAGAGGGCAGACAGAAGACAGTAGTGGTCCGACAGCAGACAGCAGAGCGCAGACGGAAGACAGCAGAAGGCAGTTAGCTGAGGGCAGAGGGCAAAGAGCAGAATGCAGAGGGCAGACATCAAACAGCAGAGGGCAGACGGCAGACAGCAGACAGCAGACAGCAGAGGTCAGATAGCTGACAGCAGAGGGCAGACAGCAGACAGAAGAGGCAGACAGCAGACGGCAGACAGCAGACGGCAGACAGCAGGGAGCAGACTGCAGATACCAGACAGCAGACAGCACACGGGCAGACAGCAGACAGCAGACAGCAGAGGGCAGACAGCAGAAAGCAGAGGGCAGACAGACACAGCCAACAGCAGAGGGCAGGCAGCAGACAGCAGACAGCGGAAGGCAGATAGAAGAGGGCAGACAGCAGACAGCAGAAAGCAGACAGCAGAGGGCAGGGGGCATAGGGCAGATGGCGGACAGCAGACAGAAGAGGGCAGACAGCAGATGGCAGACACAGGCAACAGAGAGCAGACAGCAGACAGCAAATGCCAGACTGCAGAGGGCAGACAGCAGACAACAGAGGGCAGACAGCATAGAGCAAAGTGCAGACGGCAGACAGCAGAGGGCAGACAGAAGACAGCAGAAGGAAGAGGGCAGACAGCAGAATGCAGACAGCAGACAGCAGACAGCAGACAGCAGAGTTCATACAGCAGACAGTAGAAGGCAGACAGCAGAGGGAAGACGGCAGACAGCAGACAGCAAAGCTCATACAGCAGACAGAACAGGGCAGGAGGCAGACAGCAGACAGCAGAAAGCAGAAGGCAGACAGCAGACAGCAGTCAACAGACAGCAGAGGGCAGACAACAGAGGGCAGACAGAAGACAGCAGAGGGCAGAAAGAAGACAGCAGAGGGCAGACAGCAGTGGGCAGACAGCAGTGGGCAGAAGGAAGACAGCAGAGGGCAGAGAGCAGACAGTAGACAGCAGAGGGCAGACAGCAGAGTGCAGACAACAGACAGCAGAGGGCATACAGCAGACAGCAGAGGGCAGAGTGCAGACAGCACACAGCAGACAGCAGAGGCCAGACAGCAGACAGCAGAGGGCAAACAGCATACAGCAGACAACAGAGAACAGAGGGCAGAGGGCAAACAGCAGCGGGGAGACAGCAGACAGCAAATGGCAGACAGCAGATAGCTGACAGCGGAGGCCAGACAGCAGACAGCAGAGGGCAGACAGCAGATAGCAGAGGGCAGACAGCAGAGGTCAGACAGCAGACAGCAGACGGCAGTCAGCAGACAGCAGACAGCAGGGGGAAGACAGCAGACAGCACACAGAGGAGGGCAGACAGCTGTTGTTGTTGTTGTTGTTATTTGGATGTTTAAGGGGGACAAAACTGCAATGGTCATCAGTCCCCCATTCCATTACAAAATGTCAAAAATAAAACTGCGGACGTCAAATGAATGCGCCCAGAGATTAAGTTTGCGAAGTGGGATGGAAATCCCACTGGGTCTATAAAACATCAACAAAACGGAGAAAAAACTAAAAGAAAAGGGGGCGAAAACACAAAGACACCTTACTACAAAGAGGCCGAAGGCAGTGGTTGACCGACCATAGGAATAAAAAAGGAAAAGTCAACCACTCGGCAGTGCAAGGAAAAGACCAGTCATAGAGACTGATAAAAACCTCCTGCTCGAATAAAACTTAAAACTGAATTCGCTGCTGAAGCATCGTCACGTAAAATATCTGATAAAACGCCAGGAATGTTAAAACGACGCCGCAAGGCGGCTAAAAACGGGCAGTCCACTAGGATGTGGACTATTGTTAAGTGGGAGCCACAACGACACTGGGGCGGGGCCTCACCACGAAGGAGATGTCCGTGGGTGAGCCACGAATGGCCAATACGGAGTCGACACAGCACCACGGAGTCCCGGCGAGAGGCCAGCACGGAAGAACGCCATGCGGTGGTGGTCTCCTTGACTAGCCGAAGCTTGTTGGGTGTGCCCAGGCTATGCCACTCGGCATCCCAACGCTGATGTACGCGGTGGCGCAACAACGAACGGAGATCAGACGCCAGGAGGCCAATGTCCAAAATGGACGCACTGACTGCCTGCCTGGCAAGTCTGTCAACACGTTCATTGCCCGGGATGCCGACATGACCCGGGGACCAGACGAACACCACTGATCGCCCGGACTCTCCAATGGCACAAAGCGTCTCCTGTATGGCCAACACCAGAGGAGATCGCGGGTAACAGTGCTCCAGAGCTTGGAGGCTGCTCAGTGAGTCGCTGCAAACAACAAAAGACTCGCCGGAGCAGGACCGGATATGCATGAGAGCTCTGTGAATGGCCACCAGCTCTGCAGTGTAAACACTGCAGCCATTCGGCAAAGAGTGCTGTTCCACATGGTCACCATGAGTATAGGCATATCCCACACAGCCATCAACCATTGAACCATCTGTGTAGATCAGGTCATAACCACGGAACTCCGCTATGACAGCAGAGAACTGACGGCGGAGCGCCTCCAGTGGAACTGAGTCTTTGGGCCCCTGGGCCAAGTCCAGCCGAGTAGACGGCCTTGGCAAACACCACGGATGTGTACGGGCACGGACCCTATAGGAAGTTGGAAGGGGAGAAGACTCAAGCTCTTGCAGGAGTGACTGAACCCGATAGGCAATGGTATGACCTGATCTGGGGCGTCGCTGATGGGGACGGACTGCCACATCAGGAAAGAGGAGACGATGGTTCGGGTGGCCTTGGGAGCAATACACATGGGCTGCATAAGCCGCAAGTAGGTGTTGGCGGCGGATCCCCAAGGGTGGAACCCCAGCCTCTACTAGTAAGCTGTTCACTGGGCTGGTGCGGAAGGCACCCGTCGCGATGCGAACCCCACAGTTGTGAATGGGGTCCAGGAGGTGCAGTGCCGAAGGTGCTGCAGACCCATAGGCAATGCACCCAAAATCGAGACGGGACTGCACCAGCGCTGTGTAAAGCCGCAACAGTGTGGAGCGGTCTGCACCCCAGGTCGTATGACCCAAGTGTCTGAGAAGGTTGAGATGGCGCCAGCACTTCCGTTTCAGCTGACGAATGTGGGGGAGCCACGTCAGCCGGGCATCAAAGACCAGTCCTAAAAAACGGTGAGTTTCCACTACCGTAAGTGGTTCGTCATTCAGATAAAGTTCAGGGTGTGGGTGGACGGTCCGACGCCGGCAGAAGTGCATCACTCTGGTCTTGGAGGCAGAAAACTGAAAGCCATGGGTAAGCGCCCAGTTCTGCGCCTTCCGAATAGCACCTTGCAACCTGCGCTCAGCAACTAGGGTGCTGCAGGAACTAAAAGAGAGACAAAAGTCGTCAGCATAAAGAGAGGGGGACACCGACGACCCAACCGCTGTGGCTAAACCATTGATGGCGATTAAAAATAATGGGACGCTTAAAACGGAACCCTGAGGAACCCCATTTTCCTGGACATGAGAGGAGCTCAGAGAAGCACCAATTTGAACACGAAAGGTACGGACGGCTAAAAAATTCTGAATAAAAATCGGTAGGGAGCCCCGGAGGCCCCAGTCATATAAAGTGTTGAGAATGTGTCGTCGCCAGGTTGTATCGTATGCTTTGTGCATATCGAAGAAGACGGCAACAAGGTGTTGGCGCCGGGAAAAGGCTGTGCGGATTGCAGACTCGAGGTACACCAGATTATCGGTGGTAGACCGACCCTGGCGGAAACCGCCCTGGCATGGAGCCAATAATCCCCGAGTCTCAAGAATCCAACACAACCGCCGACTGACCATCCGCTCCAACAGTTTGCATGGCACGTTAGTCAGGTTAATGGGCCGATAGCTATCCAAGGAAAGAGGATGTTTGTCGGGCTTAAGCACTGGGATGATGATACTCTCCCGCCACTGTGACGGGAAAACACCATCACACCAAATGCGGTTATAGACCGCAAGTAGGGCACGCCGACTATCTGCTGAGAGATGTTTCAGCATCTGGCTATGGATGCTATCAGGCCCTGGCGCCGTGTCTGGGCATTGTCGAAGAGCACTGAGGAGCTCCCACTCAGTAAAGGGAGTGTTGTAAGATTCAGAGCGGCGGGTACGAAAGGAGAGAGACTGGCGTTCTACCCTCTCCTTTACTGCACGGAAGGCCGGTGGATAATTTGCAGAGGCAAAGGCACGACCATAATGCTCGGCAAACATCTCTGCAAGAGTGGCCGGGTCCGTACATAGGACTCCATTTGAGGAGATCCCAGGGATTCCTACTGGTGTCTGTAATCCCTGTAGCCGCCTGATCTTACTCCAGACCTGCGAGGCTGAGGTGCCTGTCCCAATAGTGGAAACATACCTCTCCCAGCACTCCTGTTTCCGTCTTCTTATTAACTGGCGAGCACGAGCGCGAAGCCGTTTAAAATTGATTAGGTGCTCCTGAGAGGGGTGCCGTTTGTATCGCTGTAAGGCCCGCCTGCGGTCTTTAATGGCCTCAGCGATCTCCGGCGACCACCACGGCACTGTCTTACGCCGTGGGCACCCTGATGTACGCGGAATGGTAGCGTTCGCAGCAGAAATAATGGACTGCGTGGCGCTCTCAACCACCACATCGATGGTATCGAGTGGGGGAGGGCCAACGATGGCAGCAGAGGTGTAGCCTTCCCAGTGAGCCCTATGGAGAGCCCACCGAGGAGAGCGTGCCGGAGACTGACGTTGTGGGAGTGACAAAAAGATCGGAAAATGGTCACTGCAGCACAAGTCATCATGGACACTCCAATGGATGGATGGCGGAAGGCTGTGGCTGCATATCGACAGATCAATGGCCGAGAATGTGCCGTGTGCCACACTGAAATGTGTGGGGGCACCTGTATTCAAGAGGCAGAGGTCGAGCTGAGAAAGCAGGTCCTCGACAACTCTGCCACGGCCAGAGATCGTAGAACCACCCCACAGGGGATTGTGGGCATTAAAGTCCCCCAATAGCAAAAAAGGTGGCGGGAGTTGTGAGAGAAGTGCAGCCAAGACAGCCATAGAGACATCGCCATCAGGAGGGAGGTAGAGACTGCAGACAGTAATCTCTTGTGTTGTCCTTACCCTAACAGCCACCGCTTCCAACGGTGTCTGAAGGGGCACTGGTTCACTATATACAGAGGTAAGGACATACACACACACTCCACCTGACACCCTGTTATACTGGCTACGATTGCAGAAGTATCCCCTATAGCCCCGAAGAGCAGGGGTCCGCATTGCCGGAAACCAGGTTTCCTGCAGGGCAATGCAGAGAGCAGGTGTAACGCTCAGAAGTTGTCGTAGCTCAGCCAGGTGGGTGAAAAAACCGCCGCAGTTCCATTGGAGGATGACAGAATCCGACAGCTGGGAAGGCATGAATGAAAAACAAGTTAAGAATCACACCTCGACATCTTTTGTAGCCACCGGTAGCGATGCATCAGGTCCGATGTCCATTGCATCTGATGCATCCAAGAGAGCAAGGTCCTCGGGGGATGCGAGTATCTCCACCTCGTCCGCAGAGGCAGAGGTGGAGGGGGCGGGTGGCACAGTGGCCACCGTGGAATCTTTTGACTTATCCTTTCTCTCCTTTTTCTTTCGAACCCTCGAGTCCCTCGGGGGCTTCGCTGGAAGGAGGGGCTTCGCAGACTCAGCCTCCGTCTCAGTGACAGAGGGAGAGTGCAACGCCCTGCGGCCAGCAGCCGGCGACGGTGCCTGCTGCTGCCGGCCAGTGCCGGTACCGGCACTGGAGGAAGCCGCAGAAGGGAGCGTCCCGAGGGTCCCCTTCTGAATGAGGGCAGCCGGAGAAGTTTGAATCTTCTCCGACGGAGGGTTGGGGGCTGCTCCCGAAGCAAGTGCCTTGGGAGCAGGAGGAGGAATGGAGCCCCCGGCCATTGTGGGGGCAAGCGTGAGTGGACAGCCCTGAGGGCCGGCAGATGGTGGAACACTAGTGTCTGCTGCAGGTTTAGATGCGGATGGCGACGATGTCACTGCTGCGAAAGAGGCAGTCATGGTAACGGGGTGAAGTCGCTCATACTTCTTTCGAGCCTCAGAATACGAAAGTCGGTCCAAGGTCTTAAGTTCCATAATTTTCCGTTCCTTACGAAGAACGGTGCAATCCGACGAACAAGGAGGATGATGCAAGCCACAATTCACGCAGATGGGAGGCGGTGTGCATGGCGCGTCCGGGTGTTCTGGACGTCCACAGTCCCTGCATGTAGCGTTGAAAGTACATCTAGAGGACATGTGGCCGAATTTCCAGCATTTGAAGCATCTCATAGGGGGAGGAATGTAAGGTTTCACGTCGCACCGGTAAACCATTACCTTGACCTTCTCAGGCAGGTTATCGCCTTCAAAGGCCAGGATGAAGGCACCGGTGGCAACCTTGTGATCCTTTGACCCCCTATGGACACGCCGGACGAAGTGGACTCCTCTACGCTCCAAGTTCTCGCGTAACTCGTCGTCGGACTGTAACAAAAGGTCTCGGTGGAAAATTATACCTTGGACCATATTTAGCGACTTGTGTGGTGTGATGCTCACAGGGATATCACCCAGCTTGTCGCAGGCAAGTAACGCCCGCGACTGAGCCGGGGAAGCTACTTCTATGAGCACCGCGCCGCTTCGCATCTTGGACAATCCGGAAACTTCACCGTACTTGTCCTCAAGATGTTGCACAAAGAAAAGAGGCTTCGTAGATGTGAACGACTCACCATCCGTGCGGCTGCATACAAGAAATTTTGGAGAGTATGGCTCATTCGCAGATCTAGCCCGACGTTCCTCCCACGGTGTAGGCAGGGAAGGGAACGAACGGGGGTTATATCCAGCAGCATTATAATCTCCTCTTCCACGCTTAGAGACGCCGTTTTCGCGACCGGCCACGCTTTTGCTTGCTCGTTTCATTGTCGTCCCACGAGCAGCTAGGGAAAAGAGGTCCACCCAGGCAGAGCCCCGCTTGCCTGGGTAAGCCTTATACAACTGAGGTGCGGCAGGTTCCTCAGAGGTTGCTCGCTAGCGGCTGATCAACCTCAACAGCCATGCATCTCCTCGGCACGTAGCACACCTTGAGATTGAGGGGTTTTTTATAGAGGTTTGTACCGTCCTCGCGACCCGGGCGATTAAGCCAAGATCCCCGGGCTCTGAAACGTACAACGTTCCACCGTCGCGCCGAACGATGGTCGTTGAGGCACGCACAGAGCTTACGGTGTAGCGGACTGTTGGCGCGACACAGCCCACAGCTCAGGACCCCGGGTTCGCCAAGCCCGTACTCAGCAAATTAATGCTGAGCCCCTGAGGGGAGGGCAGACAGCAGTCAGCAGACAGCAGAGGGCTGACAGACGACAGCAGAAAGCAGAGGGCAGACGGAAGACACCAGAAGGCAGTAAGCAGAAGGCAGAGGGCAGAGAAGAGAAAGCAGAGGGCAGACATCGAATAGCAGAGGGCAGACAGCAGTCAGCAGACAGCGGAGGTCAGACAGCTGACAGCAGAGGGCAGACAGCAGAGGGCAGACAGCAGACAGCAGAGCATACAGCAGACGGCAGACAGCAGGGAGCAGACAGCAGATACCAGACAGCAGACAGCAAACGGGCAGAAAGCAGACAGCAGACAGCAAAGGGCAGACAGCAGAAAGCAGAGGGCAGAAGGACACAGCAAACAGCAGAGGGGAGACAGCAGACATCAGACAGCAGACAACAGACAGCAGTGGGCAGACAGCAGAGAGCAGAGGGAAGACAGCAGACAGCAGAGGGCAGACAGCGGATGGCAGACAGCAGACAGCAGAGGGCAGACAGCAGAGGACAGAGGGCAGACAGCTGATAGCAGAGTGCAGACAGCAGACAGCAGAGAGCAGACAGCAGACAGCAGAGGCCAGACAGCAGACAGCAGAGGGCAGACAGCACACAGCAGACAGTAGAGAACAGACAGCAGACAGCACACGGGCAGACAGCAGACAGCAGACAGCAGAGGGCAGACAGCAGAAAGCAGGGGGCAGACAGACACAGCCAACAGCAGAAGGCAGGCAGCAGACAGCAGACAGCGGAAGGCAGATGGAAGAGGGCAGACAGCAGACCACAGAGAGCAGACAGCAGAGGGCAGGGGGCAGAGGGCAGATGGCAGACAGCAGACAGAATAGGGCAGACAGCAAATGGCAGACACAGGCAACAGAGAGCATCGGGCAGACAGCAGACAGCAGAGGTCAGACAGCAGACAGCAAATGCCAGACTGCAGAGGGCAGACAGCACACAATAGAGGGCAGACAGCATAGAGCAAAGGGAAGACGGCAGACAGCAGAGGGCAGAGAGCATACAGCAGAATGATGATGGCAAATAGCAGTATGCAGACAGCAGACAGCGGACAGAAGAGTTCAGACAGCAGACAGCAGAGGGCAGACAGCAGAGGGAAGACGGTAGACAGCAGACAGCAGACAGCAAAACTCATACAGCAGACAGAACAGGGTAGGAGGCAGACAGCAGACAGCAGACAGCAGAAGGCAGTCAGCAGACAGCAGTCAACAGACAGCAGAGGGCAGACAGCAGAGGGCAGACAGAAGACAGCAGAGGGCAGACAAAAGACAGCAGAGGGCAGACAGCAGACATCAGACAGCAGACAGCAGATAGCAGTGGGCAGACAGCAGAACAGAGGGAAGACAGCAGAGGGCAGAGGGCAGACAGTAGACAGCAGAGGGCAGACAGCAGAGGGCAGACAGCAGAGATCAGAGGGCAGACACAATGCAGCAGAGGGCAGACAGCAGATGGAACTGGGCTGAGGGCAGACAGCAGAAAGCAGACAGCAGAGGTCAGACAGCACAGGGCAGACAGCAGAGGGCATTAAGAAGACAGCAGGGGGCAGGGGGCAGAGGGTAGTGGGGAGAAGGCAGAGGGCAGAAAGCAGACAGCAGAGGCCAGGCACCGGATAGCACAGAAAAGAGGTCAGACAGCAGAGGGCAGACAGTAGACAGCAGAGGCCAGACAGCAGAGGGCAGACAACAGACAGTAGGCAGCAGAGGTCAGACAGCAGACAGCATAGGGCAGACAACAGACAGCAGAGGGTAGACAGCAGACACAGACGGCAAACAGCAGACAGCAGACACCAGACAGCAGAAGGCAGATGGCAGACAGCAGACAGCAGAGGGCAGACAGCAGACAGCAGACAGCAGAGGACAGACAGCAGAGGGCAGAGAGCAGTCAGCAGACAGCGGAGGTCAGACAGCAGACAGCAGAGGGCAGACAGCAGAGGGCAGACAGCAGACAGCAGAGCAGACAGCAGACGGCAGACAGCAGAAAACAGACAGGAGATACCAGACAGCAAACGGGCAGACAGCAGACAGCAGAGGGCAGACAGCAGACAGCAAATGCCAGACTGCAGAGGGCAGACAGCAGACAACAGAGGGCAGACAGCATAGAGCAGAGGGCAGAGGGCAGACAGCAGAGGGCAGACAGCAGACAGCAGAAGGAAGAGGGCAGACAGCAGAAAGCAGAGAGCAGAGGGCAGAGAGCAGAGGGCACAGGGCAGACAGCAGACAGCAGGAAGCAGAGGGCAGACAGCAGCGGGCAGACAGCAGATGGAACTGGGCTGAGGGCAGACAGCAGACAGCAGAAAGCAGACAGCAGAGGGAAGACAGCACAGGGCAGACAGCAGAGGGCAGTCAGAAGACAGCAGTGGGCAGGGGGCAGAGGGTAGTGGGGAGAAGGCAGAGGGCAGAAAACAGACAGCAGAGGCCAGGCACCAGATAGCACAGAAAAGAGGTCAGACAGCAGAGGGCAGACAGTAGACAGCAGACAGCAGAGGGCAGACAGCAGACACAGAGGGCAAACAGCAGACGGCAGACACCAGAGAGCTGAAGCCAGATAGCAGACAGCAGACAGCAGAGGGCAGACAGTAGAGGGAGACAGAAGACGGCAGAGGGCAGAAAGCAGACAGCAGAGGCCAGGCACCTGATAGCACAGAAAAGAGGTCAGACAGCAGAGGGCAGACAGTAGACAGCAGACAGCAGAGGGCAGACATCAGAGGGCAGACAGCAGACAGCAGAGGGCAGACAGCAGACAGCAGACAGCAGAGGGCAGACAGTAGATGGCAGACAGAAGACGGCATAGGGGAGACAGCAGACAGCAGAGGGCAGACAGCAGAGGGCAGGCAGCAGACAGCTGAGAGCAGACAGCAGCGGGCAGACAGCAGACAGCAAATGCCAGACTGCAGAGGGCAGACAGCAGATAAAAGAGGGCAGACAGCATAGAGCAGAGGGCAGAGGGCAGACAGCAGAGGGCAGACAGCAGACAGCAGACAGCAGAAGGAAGAGGGCAGACAGCAGTATGCAGAGAGCAGAGGGCAGAGAGCATAGGGCAGGGGGCAGACCGCAGACAGCAGAAAGCAGAAGGCAGACAGCAGAGGGCAGACAGCAGATGGAAGTGGGCAGAGGGCAGACAGCAGACATTAGACAGCAGAGGGCAGAGGGAGGACAGCAGACAGCAGAGGACAGACAGTAGACAGCACACAGCAGATGGCATACAGCAGACTGCAGAAAGCAGAGGGCAGACAGTAGACAGTAGACACCACAGTGCAGACAGAAGAGGGCAGACAGCAGACGGGAGAGAGCAGAGGGCAGGCAGCAGAGGGCAGAGGTCAGACAGCAGAGTGCAGAGGGCAGATGGCAGACAGCGGCGGGCAGAGGGCAGACAGCAGAGAGCAGAGGGCAGATAGCAGAGGGCAGAGGGCAGACTGCAGTGGGCAGACAGCAGAGGGCAGACAGCAGAGGGCAGACAGCAGACAGCAGAGGGCAGACAGCAGAGGGCAGGGGGAGAGGGCAGTGGGCAGAGGGCAGAGGGCAGGGGGCAGACAGCAGACAGCAGAGGGCAGACAGCTCACAGCAGACAGCAGAGAACAGACAGCAGAGGGCAGACAGCAGAGGGCAGACGGCAGACAGCAGAGGTCAGACAGCAGACAGCAGACGGCAGTGAGCAGACAGCAGACAGCAGAGGGCAGACAGAAGACAGCAGTGTTCCGACAGCAGACAGCAAAGGTCAGACGGAAGACAGCAGAAGGCAGTTAGCAGAGGGCAGACGGCAGAGAGCAGAAAGCAGAGGGCAGACATCAAACAGCAGAGGGCAGACAGCAGACAGCAGACAGCAGAGAGCAGAGGGCAGACAGCAGAGGGCAGACTGCAGACAGAAAAGGGCAGTCAGCAGAGGGCAGCCAGCAGACAGCAGACGGCAGACAGCAGACAACAGAGAGCAGACAGCAGAGGGCAGACAGCAGACAGCAGAGGGCAGACAGCAGAGGGCAGACAGCAGAGGGCAGACAGCAGACAGCAAAGGGCAGACATCAGACCACATACAGCAGACAGCAGAGGGCAGACAGCAGTCAGCAGACAGCGGAGGTCAGACAGCTGACAGCAGAGGGCAGACAGCAGAGGGCAGACAGCAGACAGCAGAGCAGACAGCAGACGGCAGACAGCAGAGGGCAGACAGCAGACAGCAAAGGGCAGACAGCAGACCACATACAGCAGACAGCAGAGGGCAGACAGCAGTCAGCAGACAGTGGAGTTCAGACAGCTGACAGCAGAGGGCAGACAGCAGAGGGCAGACAGCAGACAGCAGAGCAGACAGCAGACGGCAGAAAGCAGAGAACAGACAGCAGATACCAGACAGCAGACTGCAAACGGGCAGACAGCAGACACCAGAAGGCAGACAGCAGAAAGCAGAGGGCAGACAGACACAGCAAACAGCAGAGGGCAGACAGCTGATAGCGGAAGGCAGATAGAAGGGGGAAGACAGCAGAGAGCAGAGGGTAGACAGCAGAGGGAAAATGGCAGATAGCAGACAGTAGAGGGCAGAGGCAGAGTGTAGAGGGCAGAGGGCAGACAGCAGAGGAAAGACAGCAGAGGGCAGAAAGCAGACAGCAGAGGCCAGTCACCAGATAGCACAGAAAAGAAATCAGACAGCAGAGGGCAGACAGTAGACAGCAGAGGCCAGACAGCAGAGGGCAGACAGCAGACAGTAGACAGCAGAGGTCAGACATCAGACAGCATAGGGCAGACAGCAGACAGCAGACAGCAGAGGGCAGACAGCAGACACAGAGGGCAAACAGCAGACAGCAGACACCAGAGAGCTGAAGCCAGATAGCAGACAGCAGACAGCAGAGGGCAGACAGCAGACAGCAGACAGCAGACAGCAGAAGGCAGACAGTAGAGGGCAGACAGAAGACGGCAGAGGGCAGCAAGCAGACAGCAGAGGCCAGGCACCAGATAGCACAGAAAAGAAATCAGACAGCAGAGGGCAGACAGTAGACAGCAGAGGCCAGACAGCAGAGGGCAGACAGCAGACAGTAGACAGCAGAGGTCAGACATCAGACAGCATAGGGCAGACAGCAGACAGCAGAAAGCAGAGAGCAGACAGCAGACACAGAGGGCAAACAGCATACAGCAGACACCAGAGAGCTGAAGCCAGATAGCAAACAGCAGACAGCAGAGGGCAGACAGCAGACAGCAAACAGCAGAGGGCAGACAGTAGAGGGCAGACAGAAGACGGCAGAGGCAGACAGCAGACAGCAGACAGCAGAGGACAGACAACAGAGGGCAGACAGCAGACAGCAAAGGGCACACAGCAGACAGCAGAGAGCAAACAGTAGCGGGCAGGAAGCAGAGGGCAGAGGGCAGAGGGCAGAGGGCAGACAGCAGGAAGAAGAGGGCAGTCAGGAGAGGGCAGACACAAGCAACAGAGATCACAGGGCAAACAGCAGACAGCAGAGGGCAGACAGCAGATGCCAGACTGCAGAGGGCAGACGGCAGAGAGCATTGGGCAGAGGCAGAAGGTAATGGGGAGAAGGCAGAGGGCAGAAAGCAGTAAGCAGAAGGCAGACAGCAGACAGCACAGAAAAGAGGTCAGACAGCAGAGGGCAGACAGTAGACAGCAGACAGCAGAGGGCAGACATCAGAGGGCAGACAGCAGACAGCAGAGGGCAGAGAGCAGAGGGCAGAGGGCAGTCAGCAGAGAGCAGAGGGAAGACAGCAGAGGGCAGAGGGCAGACAGCAGACAGCAGAGGGCAGACAGCAGAGGGCAGACAGAAGACAGCAAAGGGCAGACAGCAGACCACATATAGCAGACAGCAGAGGGCAGACAGCAGTCAGCAGACAGCGGAGGTCAGACAGCTGACAGCAGAGGGCAGACAACAGACAGCAGACAGCAGAGGGTAGACAGCAGACACAGAGGGCAAACAGCAGACAGCAGACACCAGACAGCAGAAGGCAGATGGCAGACAGCAGACAGCAGAGGGCAGACAGCAGACAGCAGACAGCAGAGGGCAGACTTCAGAGGGCAGACAGCAGACAGCAGAGGGCAGAGAGCAGAGGGCAGAAGGCAGTCAGCAGAGAGCAGAGGGAAGACCGCAGAGGGAAGAGGGCAGACAGCAGACAGCAGAGGGCAGACAGCAGACAGCAAAGGGCAGACAGCAGACCACATACAGCAGACAGCAGAGGGCAGACAGCATTCAGCAGACAGCGGAGGTCAGACAGCTGACAGCAGAGGGCAGACAACAGACAGCAGACAGCAGAGGGTAGACAGCAGACACAGAGGGCAAACAGCAGACAGCTGACACCAGACAGCAGAAGGCAGATACCAGACAGCAGACAGCAAACGGGCAGACTGCAGACAGCAGAGGGCAGACAGCAGAAAGCAGAGGGCAGACAAACACAGCAAACAGCAGAGGGCAGACAGCAGACTGCGGAAGGCAGATAGAAGAGGGAAGACAGCAGAGAGCAGAGGGCAGACAGCAGAGGGCAGATGGCAGACAGCAGACAGTAGAGGGCAAAGGCAGAGAGTAGAGGGAAGAGGGTAGACAGCAGAGGGAAGACATCAGAGGGCGGAGGGCAGACAGCAGACAGCAGAAAGCAAACAGCAGAGGGCAGACAGCAGAGGGCAGGCAGCAGACAGCAGAGAGCAGACAGCAGAGGGCAGGGGGCAGAGGGCAGAGGGCAGAGTGCAGACAGCAGACAGAAGAAGGCAAACAGCAGAAGGCAGACACAGGCAACAGAGAGCATAGGGCAGACAGCAGACAACAGAGGGCAGACAGCTGACAGCAAATGCCAGTGTGCAGAGGGCAGACAGCAGACAACAGAGGGCAGACAGCATAGAGCAGAGGGCAGAGGGCAGACAGCAGAGGGCAGACAGCAGACAGCAGAAGGAAGAGGGCAGACAGCAGAAAGCAGAGAGCAGAGGGCAGAGAGCAGAGGGCACATGGCAGACAGCAGACAGCAGAAAGCAGAGGGCAGACAGCAGAGGGCAGACAGCAGATGGAACTGGGCTGAGGGCAGACAGCAGATAGCAGAAAGCAGACAGCAGAGGGCAGACAGCACAGGGCAGACAGCAGAGGGCAGTCAGAAGACAGCAGTGGGCAGGGGGCAGAGGGTAGTGGGGAGAAGGCAGAGAGCAGAAAGCAGACAGCAGAGGCCAGGCACCAGATAGCACAGAAAAGAGGTCAGACAGCAGAGGGCAGACAGTAGACAGCAGAGGCCAGACAGCAGAGGGCAGACAGCAGACAGTAGACAGCAGAGGTCAGACATCAGACAGCATAGGGCAGACAGCAGACAGCAGACAGCAGAGGGCAGACAGCAGACACAGAGGGCAAACAGAAGACAGCAGACACCAGAGAGCTGAAGCCAGATAGCAGACTGAAGACAGCAGAGGGCAGACAGCAGACAGCAGAGGGCAGACAGTAGAGGGCAGACAGAAGACGGCAGAGGGCAGACAGCAGACAGCAGAGGGCAGAAAGCAGACATCAGACAGCAGACAGCAGACAGCAGTGGGCAGACAGCAGAGAGCAGAGGGAAGACAGCAGAAGTCAGACGGCAGAAAGCAGACAGCAGTCTGCAGACAGCAGACAGCAGAGGGAAGACAGCAGACATCAGACAGAAGAGGGCAGACAGAAGACAGTAGTGGTCCGACAGCAGACAGCAGAGCGCAGACGGAAGACAGCAGAAGGCAGTTAGCTGAGGGCAGAGGGCAAAGAGCAGAATGCAGAGGGCAGACATCAAACAGCAGAGGGCAGACGGCAGACAGCAGACAGCAGACAGCAGAGGGCAGACAGCAGAAAGCAGAGGGCAGACAGACACAGCCAACAGCAGAGGGCAGGCAGCAGACAGCAGACAGCGGAAGCAGATAGAAGAGGGCAGACAGCAGACAGCAGAAAGCAGACAGCAGAGGGCAGGGGGCATAGGGCAGATGGCGGACAGCAGACAGAAGAGGGCAGACAGCAGATGGCAGACACAGGCAACAGAGAGCAGACAGCAGACAGCAAATGCCAGACTGCAGAGGGCAGACAGCAGACAACAGAGGGCAGACAGCATAGTGCAAAGTGCAGACAGCAGACAGCAGAGGGCAGACAGAAGACAGCAGAAGGAAGAGGGCAGACAGCAGAATGCAGACAGCAGACAGCAGACAGCAGACAGCAGAGTTCATACAGCAGACAGCAGAAGGCAGACAGCAGAGGGAAGACGGCAGACAGCAGACAGCAAAGCTCATACAGCAGACAGAACAGGGCAGGAGGCAGACAGCAGACAGCAGAAAGCAGAAGGCAGACAGCAGACAGCAGTCAACAGACAGCAGAGGGCAGACAACAGAGGGCAGACAGAAGACAGCAGAGGGCAGAAAGAAGACAGCAGAGGGCAGACAGCAGACAGCAGACATCAGACAGCAGACAGCAGACAGCAGTGGGCAGACAGCAGTGGGCAGAAGGAAGACAGCAGAGGGCAGAGGGCAGACAGCAGAGTGCAGACAACAGACAGGAGAGGGCATACAGCAGACAGCAGAGGGCAGAGTGCAGACAGCACACAGCAGACAGCAGAGGCCAGACAGCAGACAGCAGAGGGCAAACAGCATACAGCAGACAACAGAGAACAGAGGGCAGAGGGCAAACAGCAGCGGGGAGACAGCAGACAGCAAATGGCAGACAGCAGATAGCTGACAGCGGAGGCCAGACAGCAGACAGCAGAGGGCAGACAGCAGATAGCAGAGGGCAGACAGCAGAGGTCAGACAGCAGACAGCAGACGGCAGTCAGCAGACAGCAGACAGCAGGGGGAAGACAGCAGACAGCACACAGAGGAGGGCAGACAGCAGTCAGCAGACAGCAGAGGGCTGACAGACGACAGCAGAAAGCAGAGGGCAGACGGAAGACACCAGAAGGCAGTAAGCAGAAGGCAGAGGGCAGAGAACAGAAAGCAGAGGGCAGACATCGAATAGCAGAGGTCAGACAGCAGTCAGCAGACAGCGGAGGTCAGACAGCTGACAGCAGAGGGCAGACAGCAGAGGGCAGACAGCAGACAGCAGAGCATACAGCAGACGGCAGACAGCAGGAAGCAGACAGCAGATACCAGACAGCAGACAGCAAACGGGCAGAAAGCAGACAGCAGACAGCAAAGGGCAGACAGCAGAAAGCAGAGGGCAGAAGGACACAGCAAACAGCAGAGGGGAGACAGCAGACATCAGACAGCAGACAACAGACAGCAGTGGGCAGACAGCAGAGAGCAGAGGGAAGACAGCAGACAGCAGAGGGCAGACAGCGGATGGCAGACAGCAGACAGCAGAGGGCAGACAGCAGAGGACAGAGGGCAGACAGCTGATAGCAGAGTGCAGACAGCAGACAGCAGAGAGCAGACAGCAGACAGCAGAGGGCAGACAGCAGACAGCAGAGGGCAGACAGCACACAGCAGACAGTAGAGAACAGACAGCAGACAGCACACGGGCAGACAGCAGACAGCAGACAGCAGAGGGCAGACAGCAGAAAGCAGAGGGCAGACAGACACAGCCAACAGCAGAAGGCAGGCAGCAGACAGCAGACAACGGAAGGCAGATGGAAGAGGGCAGACAGCAGACCACAGAGAGCAGACAGCAGAGGGCAGGGGGCAGAGGGCAGATGGCAGACAGCAGACAGAATAGGGCAGACAGCAAATGGCAGACACAGGCAACAGAGAGCATCGGGCAGACAGCAGACAGCAGAGGTCAGACAGCAGACAGCAAATGCCAGACTGCAGAGGGCAGACAGCACACAAGAGAGGGCAGACAGCATAGAGCAAAGGGCAGACGGCAGACAGCAGAGGGCAGACAGCAGAGGGAAGACGGTAGACAGCAAACAGCAGACAGCAAAACTCATACAGCAGACAGAACAGGGTAGGAGGCAGACAGCAGACAGCAGACAGCATAAGGCAGTCAGCAGACAGCAGTCAACAGACAGCAGAGGGCAGACAGCAGAGGGCAGACAGAAGACAGCAGAGGGCAGACAAAAGACAGCAGAGGGCAGACAGCAGACATCAGACAGCAGACAGCAGATAGCAGTGGGCAGACAGCAGAACAGAGGGAAGACAGCAGAGGGCAGAGGGCTGACAGTAGACAGCAGAGGGCAGACAGCAGAGGGCAGACAGCAGAGATCAGAGGGCAGACACAATGCAGCAGAGGGCAGACAGCAGAAGCCAGACAGCAGGGGGCAGACAGCAGACAGCAGACAGTAGAAATCAGACAGCAGAGGGCTGAGGGGAGGGGGGAGACAGCAGAGGGCAGAGGGCAGACAGCAGACAGCAGAGGGCAGTCAGCTGACAGCAGACAGCAGAGTGAAGACAGCAGACAGCAGACAGAGTAGGGCAGACAGCAGTCAGCAGACAGCAGAGTACAGACAGAAGACAGCAGAAAGCAGAGGGCAGACGGAAGACACCAGAAGGCAGTAAGCAGAAGGCAGAGGACAGAGAGCAGAAAGCAGAGGGCAGATATCAAATAGCAGAGGGCAGACAGCAGACAGCTGACAGCGGAGGGCAGACAGAAAAGGGAAGACAGCAGACAGCAAAGGTCAGACAGCAGATCACAGACAGCAGACAGCAGACAGCTGACGGCAGTCAGCAGAGAGCAGACAGCAGAGGGAAAACAGCAGACAGCAGACAGAGGAGGGCAGACAGCAGTCAGCAGACAGCCGAGGTCAGACAGATGACAGCAGAAAGCAGAGGGCAGACAGACACAGCAAACAGCAGAGGGCACACCGCAGACAGCGGAAGGCAGATAGAAGAGGGCAGACAGCAAACAGCAGAGAGCAGAGGGCAGACAGCAGAGGGAGATGGCAGACAGCAGGCAGTAGAGGTCAGAGGCAGAGGGCAGAGGAAAGAGGGCAGACAGCAGAGGGAAGACGGCAGAGGGCAGCGGGCAGACAGCAGACAGCAGAAAGCAGACAACAGGGGGCAGACAGCAGAGGGCAGGCAGCAGACAGCAGAGAGCAGACAGCAGTGGGCAGGGGGCAGAGGGCAGAGGGCAGAGGGCAGACAGAGGCAGAAGAGGGCAGACAGCAGAGGGCAGACACAGGCAACAGAGAGCATAGGACAGACAGCAGACAGCAGAGGGCAGACAGCAGACAGCAAATGCCAGACCGCAGAGGGCAGTCAGCAGACAACAGAGGGCAGACAGCATAGAGCAGAGGGCAGAGGGAAGACATCAGAGGGCAGACAGCAGGCAGCAGAAGGAAGAGGGCAGACAGCAGAATGCCGAGAGCAGAGGGCAGGGAGCAGAGGGCACAGGGCAGACAGCAGACAGCAGAAAGCAGAGGGCAGACAGCAGAGGGCAGACAGCAGATGGAAGTGGGCAGAGGGCAGACAGCAGGCAGCAGAAAGCAGACAGCAGAGGGCAGACAGCACAGGGCAGACAGCAGAGGGCAGACAGCAGACAGCAGTGGGCAGGGGCAGAGAATAGTGGGGAGAAGGCAGAGGGCAGAAAGCAGACAGCAGAGAGCAGACAGCAGACAGCACAGAAAAGAGGTCAGACAGCAGAGGGCAGTCAGTAGACAGCGGAGGCCAGATAGCAGAGGGCAGACAGCAGACAGTATACAGCAGAGGTCAGAGATCAGACAGCATAAGGCAGACAGCAGACAGTAGACAGCAGAGGGCACACAGCAGACAGCAAATACCAGACTGCAGAGGGCAGACAGCAGACAACAGAGGGCAGACAGCATAGAGCAAAGGGCAGATGGCAGACAGCAGAGGGCAGACAGCAGACATCAGAAGGAAGAGGGCAGACAGCAGAATGCAGACAGCAGACAGCAGACAGCAGACAGCAGAGTTCAGACAGCAGACAGCAGAAGGCTGACAGCAGAGGGAAGACGGCAGACAGCAGACAGCAAAGCTCGTACAGCAGACAGAACAGGGCAGGAGGCAGACAGCAGACAGCAGACAGCAGAAGGCAGTCAGCAGACAGCAGTCAACAGACAGCAGAGGGCAGACAGCAGAGGGCAGACAGAAGACAGCAGAGGGCAGACAGAAGACAGCAGAGGGCAGACAGCAGACATCAGACAGCAGACAGCAGATAGCAGTGGGGAGACAGCAGAACAGAGGGAAGACATCAGAGGGCAGAGGGCTGACAGTAGACAGCAGAGGGCAGACAGCAGAGGGCAGACAGCAGAGATCAGAGGGCAGACACAATGCAGCAGAGGGCAGACAGCAGAAGCCAGACAGCAGGGGGCAGACAGCAGACAGCAGACAGTAGAAATCAGACAGCAGAGGGCTGAGGGGAGGGGGGAGACAGCAGAGGGCAGAGGGCAGACAGCAGACAGCAGAGGGCAGTCAGCTGACAGCAGACAGCAGAGTGAAGACAGCAGACAGCAGACAGAGTAGGGCAGACAGCAGTCAGCAGACAGCAGAGTACAGACAGAAGACAGCAGAAAGCAGAGGGCAGACGGAAGACACCAGAAGGCAGTAAGCAGAAGGCAGTGGGCAGAGAGCAGAAAGCAGAGGGCAGATATCAAATAGCAGAGGGCAGACAGCAGACAGCTGACAGCGGAGGGCAGACAGAAAAGGGAAGACAGCAGACAGCAAAGGTCAGACAGCAGATCACAGACAGCAGACAGCAGACAGCTGACGGCAGTCAGCAGAGAGCAGACAGCAGAGGGAAGACAGCAGACAGCAGACAGAGGAGGGCAGACAGCAGTCAGCAGACAGCCGAGGTCAGACAGAAGACAGCAGAAAGCAGAGGGCAGACAGACACAGCAAACAGCAGAGGGCACACCGCAGACAGCGGAAGGCAGATAGAAGAGGGCAGACAGCAAACAGCAGAGAGCAGAGGGCAGACAGCAGAGGGAGATGGCAGACAGCAGGCAGTAGAGGTCAGAGGCAGAGGGCAGAGGAAAGAGGGCAGACAGCAGAGGGAAGACGGCAGAGGGCAGCGGGCAGACAGCAGACAGCAGAAAGCAGACAACAGGGGGCAGACAGCAGAGGGCAGGCAGCAGACAGCAGAGAGCAGACAGCAGTGGGCAGGGGGCAGAGGGCAGAGGGCAGAGGGCAGACAGAGGCAGAAGAGGGCAGACAGCAGAGGGCAGACACAGGCAACAGAGAGCATAGGACAGACAGCAGACAGCAGAGGGCAGACAGCTGACAGCAAATGCCAGACCGCAGAGGGCAGTCAGCAGACAACAGAGGGCAGACAGCATAGAGCAGAGGGCAGAGGGAAGACATCAGAGGGCAGACAGCAGACAGCAGAAGGAAGAGGGCAGACAGCAGAATGCCGAGAGCAGAGGGCAGGGAGCAGAGGGCACAGGGCAGACAGCAGACAGCAGAAAGCAGAGGGCAGACAGCAGAGGGCAGACAGCAGATGGAAGTGGGCAGAGGGCAGACAGCAGGCAGCAGAAAGCAGACAGCAGAGGGCAGACAGCACAGGGCAGACAGCAGAGGGCAGACAGCAGACAGCAGTGGGCAGGGGCAGAGAATAGTGGGGAGAAGGCAGAGGGCAGAAAGCAGACAGCAGAGAGCAGACAGCAGACAGCACAGAAAAGAGGTCAGACAGCAGAGGGCAGTCAGTAGACAGCGGAGGCCAGATAGCAGAGGGCAGACAGCAGACAGTATACAGAAGAGGTCAGAGATCAGACAGCATAGGGCAGACAGCAGACAGTAGACAGCAGAGGGCACACAGCAGACAGCAAATACCAGACTGCAGAGGGCAGACAGCAGACAACAGAGGGCAGACAGCATAGAGCAAAGGGCAGACGGCAGACAGCAGAGGGCAGACAGCAGACATCAGAAGGAAGAGGGCAGACAGCAGAATGCAGACAGCAGACAGCAGACAGCAGACAGCAGAGTTCAGACAGCAGACAGCAGAAGGCTGACAGCAGAGGGAAGACGGCAGACAGCAGACAGCAAAGCTCGTACAGCAGACAGAACAGGGCAGGAGGCAGACAGCAGACAGCAGACAGCAGACAGCAGAAGGCAGTCAGCAGACAGCAGTCAACAGACAGCAGAGGGCAGACAGCAGAGGGCAGACAGAAGACAGCAGAGGGCAGACAGAAGACAGCAGAGGGCAGACAGCAGACATCAGACAGCAGACAGCAGATAGCAGTGGGGAGACAGCAGAACAGAGGGAAGACATCAGAGGGCAGAGGGCAGACAGTAGACAGCAGAGGGCAGACAGCAGAGGGCAGACAGCAGAGATCAGAAGGCAGACACAATGCAGCAGAGGGCAGACAGCAGAAGCCAGACAGCAGGGGGCAGACGACAGACAGCAGACAGTAGAAATCAGACAGCAGAGGGCTGAGGGGAGGGGGTAGACAGCAGAGGGCAGAGGGCAGACAGCAGACAGCAAAGGGCAGTCAGTTTACAGCAGACAGCAGAGTGAAGACAGCAGACAGCAGACAGAGTAGGGCAGACAGCAGTCAGCAGACAGCAGAGTACAGACAGAAGACAGCAGAAAGCAGAGGGCAGACGGAAGACACCAGAAGGCAGTAAGCAGAAGGCAGAGGGCAGAGAGCAGAAAGCAGAGGGCAGATATCAAATAGCAGAGGGCAGACAGCAGACAGCTGACAGCGGAGGGCAGACAGAAAAGGGAAGACAGCAGACAGCAAAGGTCAGACAGCAGATCACAGACAGCAGACAGCAGACAGCAGACGGCAGTCAGCAGACAGCAGACAGCAGAGGGAAGACAGCAGACAGCAGAAAGAGGAGGGCAGACAGCAGTCAGCAGACAGCCGATGTCAGACAGAAAACAATAGTAAGCAGAGGGCAGACAGACACAGCAATTAGCAGAGGGCACACCGCAGACAGCGGAAGGCAGATAGAAGAGGGCAGACAGCAAACAGCAGAGAGCAGAGGGCAGACAGCAGAGGGAGATGGCAGACAGCAGGCATAGAGGTCAGAGGCAGAGGGCAGAGGGAAGAGGGCAGACAGCAGAGGGAAGACAGCAGAGGGCAGTGGGCAGACAGCAGACAGCAGAAAGCAGACAACATGGGGCAGACAGCAGAGGGCAGGCAGCAGACAGCAGAGAGCAGAAAGCAGTGGGCAGGGGGCAGAGGGCAGAGGGCAGAGGGCAGACAGAGGCAGAAGAGGGCAGACAGCAGAGGGCAGACACAGGCAACAGAGAGCATAGGACAGCCAGCAGACAGCAGAGGGCAGACAGCAGGCAGCAAATGCCAGACCGCAGAGGGCAGACAGCAGACAACAGAGGGCAGACAGCATAGAGCAGAGGGCAGAGGCAAGACATCAGAGGGCAGACAGCAGACAGCAGAAGGAAGAGGGCAGACAACAGATTGCGAGAGCAGAGGGCAGGGAGCAGAGGGCACAGGGCAGACAGCAGACAGCAGAAAGCAGAGGGCAGACAGCAGAGGGCAGACAGCAGATGGAAGTGGGCAGAGGGCAGACAGCAGACAGCAGAAAGCAGACAGCAGAGGGCAGACAGCACAGGGCAGACAGCAGAGGGCAGACAGCAGACAGCAGTGGGCAGGGGGCAGAGAATAGTGGGGAGAAGGCAGAGGGCAGAAAGCAGACAGCAGAGAGCAGACAGCAGACAGCACAGAAAAGAGGTCAGACAGCAGAGGGCAGACAGTAGACAGCGGAGGCCAGATAGCAGAGGGCAGACAGCAGACAGTATACAGCAGAGGTCAGAGATCAGACAGCATAGGTCAGACAGCAGACAGTAGACAGCAGAGGGCACACAGCAGACACAGAGGGCAGACAGCAGACAGCAGACACTAGACAGCAGAAGGCAGATAGCAGACAGCAGACAGCAGAGGGCAGACAGCAGACAGCAAATGCCAGACTGCAGAGGGCAGACAGCAGACAACAGAGGGCAGACAGCATAGAGCAAAGGGCAGACGGCAGACAGCAGAGAGCAGAGAGCAGACATCAGAAGGAAGAGGGCAGACAGCAGACAGCAGACAGCAGACAGCAGACAGCAGACAGCAGAGTTCAGACAGCAGACAGCAGAAGGCTGACAGCAGAGGGAAGACGGCAGACAGCAGACAGCAAATCTCATACAGGGCAGGAGGCAGACAGCAGACAGCAGACAGCAGAAGGCAGACAGCAGACAGCAGTCAACAGACAGCAGAGGGCAGACAGCAGAGGGCAGACAGAAGACAGCACAGGGCAGAATGAAGACAGCAGAGGGCAGACAGCAGACATCAGACAGGGACAGCAGACAGCAGTGGGCAGACAGCAGAGGGCAGAGGGAAGACAGCAGAGGGCAGAGAGCAGACAGTAGACAGCAGAGGGCGGACAGCAGAGGGCAGACAGCAGAGATCAGAGGGCAGACACAAGGCAGCAGAGGGCAGACAGCAGTGGCCAGAGAGCAGAGGGCAGACAGCAGATAGCAGAGGGCAGACAGCAAAGTGCAGACATCAGACAACAGACAGCAGAGGGCATACAGCAGACAGCAGAGGGCAGAGTGCAGACAGCACACAGCAGACAGCAGAGGCCAGACAGCAGACAGCAGAGGGCAGCAGCATACAGCAGACAACAGAGAACAGAGGGCAGAGGGCAAACAGCAGCGGGGAGACAGCAGACAGCAAATGGCAGACAGCAGATTGCTGACAGCGGAGGCCAGACAGCAGACAGCAGAGGGCAGACAGCAGACAGCAGATAGCAGAGGGCAGACAGCAGAGGTCAGACAGCAGACAGCAGACGGCAGTCAGCAGACAGCAGACAGCAGAGGGAAGACAGCAGACAGCAGACAGAGGAGGGCAGACAGCAGTCGGCAGACAGCAGAGGGCTGACAGACGACAGCAGAAAGCAGAGGGCAGACGGAAGACACCAGAAGGCAGTAAGCAGAAGGCAGAGGGCAGAGAGCAGAAAGCAGAGGGCAGACATCGAATAGCAGAGGGCAGACAGCAGTCAGCAGACAGCGGAGGTCAGACAGCTGACAGCAGAGGGAAGACAGCAGAGGGCAGACAGCAGACAGCAGAGCAGACAGCAGACGGCAGACAGCAGGGAGCAGACAGCAGATACCAGACAGCAGACAGCAAACGGGCAGAAAGCAGACAGCAGAGGGCAGAAAGCAGAAAGCAGAGGGCAGAAGGACACAGCAAACAGCAGAGGGCAGACAGCAGACATCAGACAGCAGACAGCAGACAGCAGTGGGCAGACAGCAGAGAGCAGAGGGAAGACAGCAGACAGCAGAGGGCAGACAGCGGAGGGCAGACAGCAGACAGCAGAGGGCAGACAGCAGAGGACAGTGGGCAGACAGCTGATCGCAGAGTGCAGACTGCAGACAGCAGAGAGCAGACAGCAGACAGCAGAGGCCAGACAGCAGACAGCAGAGGGCAGACAGCACACAGCATACAGCAGAGAACAGACAGCAGAGAGCAAACAGCAGCGGGCACACTGCAGACAGCAAACGGCAGACGGCAGACAGCAGATAGCAGAGGGCAGACAGCAGAAGTCAGACGGCAGACAGCAGACAGCAGTCTGCAGACAGCAGGCAGCAGAGGGAAGACAGCAGACAGCAGACAGAGGATGGCAGAAAGAAGACAGCAGACGTCCGACATCAAACAGCAGAGGGCAGACAGCAGACAGCAGACAGCAGAGGTCAGACAGCTGACAGCAGAGGGCAGACAGCAGAAGGCAGACAGCAGACTGAAGAGGCAGACAGCAGACGGCAGACAGCAGGGAGCAGACAGCAGATACCAGACAGCAGACAGCACACGGGCAGACAGCAGACAGCAGACAGCAGAGTGCAGACAGCAGATAGCAGTGGGCAGACAGCAGAACAGAGGGAAGACAGCAGAGGGCAGACAGACACAGCCAACAGCAGAGGGCAGGCAGCAGACAGCAGACAGCGGAAGGCAGATAGAAGAGGGCAGACAGCAGACAGCAGAAAGCAGACAGCAGAGGGCAGGGGGCATAGGGCAGATGGCAGACAGCAGACAGAAGAGGGCAGACAGCAGATGTCAGACACAGGCCACAGAGAGCATAGGGCAGACAGCAGACAGCAGAGGTCAGACAGCAGACAGCAAATGCCAGACTGCAGAGGGCAGACAGCACACAAGAGAGGGCAGACAGCATAGAGCAAAGGGCAGACGGCAGACAGCAGAGGGTAGACAGCAGACAGCAGAAGGATGATGGCAGACAGCAGAATGCAGACAGCAGACAGCAGACAGAAGAGTTCAGACAGCAGACAGCAGAGGGCAGACAGCAGAGGGAAGACGGCAGACAGCAGACAGCAGACAGCAAAACTCATACAGCAGACAGAACATGGCAGGAGGCAGACAGCAGACAGCAGACAGCAGAAGGCAGACAGCTGACAGCAGTCAACAGATAGCAGAGGGCAGACAGCAGAGGGCAGACAGAAGACAGCAGAGGGTAGACAGAAGACAGCAGAGGGCAGACAGCAGACATCAGACAGCAGACAGCAGATAGCAGTGGGCAGACAGCAGAACATAGGGAAGACAGCAGAGGGCAGAGGGCAGACAGTAGACAGGAGAGGGCAGACGGCAGAGGGCAGACAGCAGAGATCAGAGGGCAGACACAATGCAGCAGCGGGCAGACAGCAGAGGCCAGACAGCAGGGGGCAAACAGCAGACAGCAGACAGTAGAAATCAGATAGCAGAGGGCTGAGAGCAGGGGGGAGACAGCAGAGGGCAGAGGGCAGACAGCAGACAGCAGAGGGCAGTCAGCTGACGGCAGACATCAGAGTGAAGACAGCAGACAGCAGACAGAGTAGGGCAGACAGCAGTCAGCAGACAGCAGAGTACAGACAGAAGACAGCAGAAAGCAGAGGGCAGACGGAAGACACCAGAAGGCAGTAAGCAGAAGGCAGAGGGCAGAGAGCAGAAAGCAGAGGGCAGACAGCAGACAGCTGACAGCGGAGGGCAGACAGAATAGGGAAGACAGCAGACAGCAAAGGGCAGACAGCAGATCACAGACAGCAGACAGCAGAGAGCAGACGGCAGTCAGCAGACAGCAGACAGCAGAGGGAAGACAGCATACAGCAGACAGAGGAGGGCAGACAGCAGTCAGCAGACAGCAGACGTCAGATAGAAGACAGCAGAAAGCAGAGGGCAGACAGACACAGCAAACAGCAGAGGGCACACCGCAGACAGCGGAAGGCAGATAGAAGAGGGCAGACAGCAGACAGCAGAGAGCAGAGGGCAGACAGCAGAGGGCAGATAGCAGACAGCAGGCAGTAGAGGTCAGAGGCAGAGGGCAGAGGGAAGAGGGCAGACAGCAGAGGGAAGACAGCAGAGGGCAGTGGGCAGACAGCAGACAGCAGAAAGCAGACAACAGAGGGCAGAAAGCAGAGGGCAGGCAGCAGACAGCAGAGAGCGGACAGCAGTGGGCAGGTGGCAGAGGGCAGAGGGCAGAGGGCAGACAGCAGGCAGAAGAGGGCAGACAGCAGAGGGCAGACACAGGCAACACAGAGCATAGGACAGACAGCAGACAGCAGAGGGCAGACAGCAGACAGCAAATGCTTAACTGCAGAGGGCAGACAGCAGACAACAGAGGGCAGACAGCATAGAGCAGAGGGCAGAGGGAAGACATCAGAGGGCAGACAGCAGACAGCAGAAGGAAGAGGGCAGACAGCAGAATGCCAAGAGCAGAGAGCAGGGAGCAGATGGCACAGGGCAGACAGCAGACAGCAGAAAGCAGAGGGCAGACAGCAGAGGGCAGACAGCAGATGGAAGTGGGCAGAGGGCAGACAGCACAGGGCAGACAGCAGAGGGCAGACAGCAGACAGCAGTGGGCAGGGGGCAGAGAATAGTGGGGAGAAGGCAGAGGGCAGAAAGAAGAAAGCAGAGAGCAGACAGCAGACAGCACAGAAAAGAGGTCAGCCAGCAGAGGGCAGACAGTAGACAGCGGAGGCCAGATAGCAGAGGGCAGACAGCAGACAGTATACAGCATAGGTCAGAGATCAGACAGCATAGGGCAGACAGCAGACAGCAGAGGGCACACAGCAGACACAGAGGGCAGACAGCAGACAGCAGACACTAGACAGCAGAAGGCAGATAGCAGACAGCAGACAGCAGAGGGCAGACAGCAGTCAGCAAATGCCAGACTGCAGAGGGCAGACAGCAGACAACAGAGGGCAGACAGCATAGAGCAAAGGGCAGACGGCAGACAGCAGAGGGCAGACAGCAGACAGCAGACAGCAGACAGAAGCGTTCAGACAGCAGAAGGTTGACAGCAGAGGGAAGACGGCAGACAGCAGACAGCAAAGCTCATACAGCAGACAGAACAGGGCAGGAGGCAGACAGCAGACAGCAGACAGCAGAAGGCAGACAGCAGACAGCAGTCAACAGACAGCAGAGGGCAGACAGCAGAGGGCAGACAGAAGACAGCAGAGGGCAGAAAGAAGACAGCAGAGGGCAGACAGCAGACATCAGACAGGAGACAGCAGACAGCAGTGGGCAGACAGCAGAGGGCAGAGGGAAGACAGCAGAGGGCAGAGAGCAGACAGTAGACAGCAGAGGGCGGACATCAGAGGGCAGACAGCAGAGATCAGAGGGCAGACACAAGGCAGCAGAGGGCAGACAGGAGTGGCCAGACAGCAGAGGGCAGACAGCAGATAGCAGAGGGCAGACAGCAGAGTGCAGACATCAGACAACAGACAGCAGAGGGCATACAGCAGAAAGCAGGGGGCAGAGTGCAGACAGCACACAGCAGACAGCAGAGGCCAGACAGCAGACAGCAGAGGGCAAACAGCATACAGCAGACAACAGAGAACAGAGGGCAGAGAGCAAACAGCAGCGGGGAGACAGCAGACAGCAAATGGCAGACAGCAGATTGCTGACAGCGGAGGCCAGACAGCAGACAGCAGAGGGCAGACAGCAGACAGCAGATAGCAGAGGGCAGACAGCAGAGGTCAGACAGCAGACAGCAGACGGCAGTCAGCAGACAGCAGACAGCAGAGGGAAGACAGCAGACAGCAGACAGAGGAGGGCAGACAGCAGTCGGCAGACAGCAGAGGGCTGACAGACGACAGCAGAAAGCAGAGGGCAGACGGAAGACACCAGAAGGCAGTAAGCAGAAGGCAGAGGGCAGAGAGCAGAAAGCAGAGGGCAGACATCGAATAGCAGAGGGCAGACAGCAGTCAGCAGACAGCGGAGGTCAGACAGCTGACAGCAGAGGGAAGACAGCAGAGGGCAGACAGCAGACAGCAGAGCAGACAGCAGACGGCAGACAGCAGGGAGCAGACAGCAGATACCAGACAGCAGACAGCAAACGGGCAGAAAGCAGACAGCAGAGGGCAGAAAGCAGAAAGCAGAGGGCAGAAGGACACAGCAAACAGCAGAGGGCAGACAGCAGACATCAGAAAGCAGACAGCAGACAGCAGTGGGCAGACAGCAGAGAGCAGAGGGAAGACAGCAGACAGCAGAGGGCAGACAGCGGAGGGCAGACAGCAGACAGCAGAGGGCAGACAGCAGAGGACAGAGGGCAGACAGCTGATAGCAGAGTGCAGACTGCAGACAGCAGAGAACAGACAGCAGACAGCAGAGGCCAGACAGCAGACAGCAGAGGGCAGACAGCACACAGCATACAGCAGAGAACAGACAGCAGAGAGCAAACAGCAGCGGGCACACTGCAGACAGCAAACGGCAGACGGCAGACAGCAGATAGCAGAGGGCAGACAGCAGAAGTCAGACGGCAGACAGCAGACAGCAGTCTGCAGACAGCAGGCAGCAGAGGGAAGACAGCAGACAGCAGACAGAAGATGGCAGAAAGAAGACAGCAGACGTCCGACATCAAACAGCAGAGGGCAGACAGCAGACAGCAGACAGCAGAGGTCAGACAGCTGACAGCAGAGGGCAGACAGCAGAAGGCAGACAGCAGACAGAAGAGGCAGACAGCAGACGGCAGACAGCAGGGAGCAGACAGCAGATACCAGACAGCAGACAGCACACGGTCAGACCGCAGACAGCAGACAGCAGGGTGCAGACAGCAGATAGCAGTGGGCAGACAGCAGAACAGAGGGAAGACAGCAGAGGGCAGACAGACACAGCCAACAGCAGAGGGCAGGCAGCAGACAGCAGACAGCGGAAGGCAGATAGAAGAGGGCAGACAGCAGACAGCAGAAAGCAGACAGCAGAGGGCAGGGGGCATAGGGCAGATGGCAGACAGCAGACAGAAGAGGGCAGACAGCAGATGGCAGACACAGGCCACAGAGAGCATAGGGCAGACAGCAGACAGCAGAGGTCAGACAGCAGACAGCAAATGCCAGACTGCAGAGGGCAGACAGCACACAAGAGAGGGCATACAGCATAGAGCAAAGGGCAGACGGCAGACAGCAGAGGGTAGACAGCAGACAGCAGAAGGATGATGGCAGACAGCAGAATGCAGACAGCAGACAGCAGACAGAAGAGTTCAGATAGCAGACAGCAGAGGGCAGACAGCAGAGGGAAGACGGCAGACAGCAGACAGCAGACAGCAAAACTCATACAGCAGACAGAACATGGCAGGAGGCAGACAGCAGACAGCAGACAGCAGAAGGCAGACAGCAGACAGCAGTCAACAGATAGCAGAGGGCAGACAGCAGAGGGCAGACAGAAGACAGCAGAGGGTAGACAAAAGACAGCAGAGGGCAGACAGCAGACATCAGACAGCAGACAGCAGATAGCAGTGGGCAGACAGCAGAACATAGGGAAGACAGCAGAGGGCAGAGGGCAGACAGTAGACAGCAGAGGGCAGACGGCAGAGGGCAGACAGCAGAGATCAGAGGGCAGACACAATGCAGCAGCGGGCAGACAGCAGAGGCCAGACAGCAGGGGGCAAACAGCAGACAGCAGACAGTAGAAATCAGATAGCAGAGGGCTGAGAGCAGGGGGGAGACAGCAGAGGGCAGAGGGCAGACAGCAGTCAGCAGACAGCAGACGTCAGATAGAAGACAGCAGAAAGCAGAGGGCAGACAGACACACCAAACAGCAGAGGGCACACCGCAGACAGCGGAAGGCAGATAGAAGAGGGCAGACAGCAGACAGCAGATACCAGACAGCAGACAGCAAACGGGCAGAAAGCAGACAGCAGAGGGCAGAAAGCAGAAAGCAGAGGGCAGAAGGACACAGCAAACAGCAGAGGGCAGACAGCAGACATCAGACAGCAGACAGCAGACAGCAGTGGGCAGACAGCAGAGAGCAGAGGGAAGACAGCAGACAGCAGAGGGCAGACAGCGGAGGGCAGACAGCAGACAGCAGAGGGCAGACAGCAGAGGACAGAGGGCAGACAGCTGATAGCAGAGTGCAGACTGCAGACAGCAGAGAACAGACAGCAGACAGCAGAGGCCAGACAGCAGACAGCAGAGGGCAGAAAGCACACAGCATACAGCAGAGAACAGACAGCAGAGAGCAAACAGCAGCGGGCACACTGCAGACAGCAAACGGCAGACGGCAGACAGCAGATAGCAGAGGGCAGACAGCAGAAGTCAGACGGCAGACAGCAGACAGCAGTCTGCAGACAGCAGGCAGCAGAGGGAAGACAGCAGACAGCAGACAGAAGATGGCAGAAAGAAGACAGCAGACGTCCGACATCAAACAGCAGAGGGCAGACAGCAGACAGCAGACAGCAGAGGTCAGACAGCTGACAGCAGAGGGCAGACAGCAGAAGGCAGACAGCAGACTGAAGAGGCAGACAGCAGACGGCAGACAGCAGGGAGCAGACAGCAGATACCAGACAGCAGACAGCACACGGGCAGACAGCAGACAGCAGACAGCAGAGTGCAGACAGCAGATAGCAGTGGGCAGACAGCAGAACAGAGGGAAGACAGCAGAGGGCAGCCAGACACAGCCAACAGCAGAGGGCAGGCTGCAGACAGCAGACAGCGGAAGGCAGATAGAAGAGGGCAGACAGCAGACAGCAGAAAGCAGACAGCAGAGGGCAGGGGGCATAGGGCAGATGGCAGACAGCAGACAGAAGAGGGCAGACAGCAGATGGCAGACACAGGCCACAGAGAGCATAGGGCAGACATCAGACAGCAGAGGTCAGACAGCAGACAGCAAATGCCAGACTGCAGAGGGCAGACAGCACACAAGAGAGGGCAGACAGCATAGAGCAAAGGGCAGACGGCAGACAGCAGAGGGTAGACAGCAGACAGCAGAAGGATGATGGCAGACAGCAGAATGCAGACAGCAGACAGCAGACAGAAGAGTTCAGATAGCAGACAGCAGAGGGCAGACAGCAGAGGGAAGACGGCAGACAGCAGACAGCAGACAGCAAAACTCATACAGCAGACAGAACATGGCAGGAGGCAGACAGCAGACAGCAGACAGCAGAAGGCAGACAGCAGACAGCAGTCAACAGATAGCAGAGGGCAGACAGCAGAGGGCAGACAGAAGACAGCAGAGGGTAGACAGAAGACAGCAGAGGGCAGACAGCAGACATCAGACAGCAGACAGCAGATAGCAGTGGGCAGACAGCAGAACATAGGGAAGACAGCAGAGGGCAGAGGGCAGACAGTAGACAGCAGAGGGCAGACGGCAGAGGGCAGACAGCAGAGATCAGAGGGCAGACACAATGCAGCAGCGGGCAGACAGCAGAGGCCAGACAGCAGGGGGCAAACAGCAGACAGCAGACAGTAGAAATCAGATAGCAGAGGGCTGAGAGCAGGGGGGAGACAGCAGAGGGCAGAGGGCAGACAGCAGACAGCAGAGGGCAGTCAGCTGACAGCAGACATCAGAGTGAAGACAGCAGACAGCAGACAGAGTAGGGCAGACAGCAGTCAGCAGACAGCAGAGTACAGACAGAAGACAGCAGAAAGCAGAGGGCAGACGGAAGACACCAGAAGGCAGTAAGCAGAAGGCAGAGGGCAGAGAGCAGAAAGCAGAGGGCAGACAGCAGACAGCTGACAGCGGAGGGCAGACAGAAAAGGGAAGACAGCAGACAGCAAAGGGCAGACAGCAGATCACAGACAGCAGACAGCAGAGAGCAGACGGCAGTCAGCAGACAGCAGACAGCAGAGGGAAGACAGCATACAGCAGACAGAGGAGGGCAGACAGCAGTCAGCAGACAGCAGACGTCAGATAGAAGACAGCAGAAAGCAGAGGGCAGACAGACACAGCAAACAGCAGAGGGCACACCGCAGACAGCGGAAGGCAGATAGAAGAGGGCACACAGCAGACAGCAGAGAGCAGAGGGCAGACAGCAGAGGGCAGATAGCAGACAGCAGGCAGTAGAGGTCAGAGGCAGAGGGCAGAGGGAAGAGGGCAGACAGCAGAGGGAAGACAGCAGAGGGCAGTGGGCAGACAGCAGACAGCAGAAAGCAGACAACAGAGGGCAGAAAGCAGAGGGCAGGCAGCAGACAGCAGAGAGCGGACAGCAGTGGGCAGGTGGCAGAGGGCAGAGGGCAGAGGGCAGACAGCAGGCAGAAGAGGGCAGACAGCAGAGGGCAGACACAGGCAACACAGAGCATAGGACAGACAGCAGACAGCAGAGGGCAGACAGCAGACAGCAAATGCTTAACTGCAGAGGGCAGACAGCAGACAACAGAGGGCAGACAGCATAGAGCAGAGGGCAGAGGGAAGACATCAGAGGGCAGACAGCAGACAGCAGAAGGAAGAGGGCAGACAGCAGAATGCCAAGAGCAGAGAGCAGGGAGCAGATGGCACAGGGCAGACAGCAGACAGCAGAAAGCAGAGGGCAGACAGCAGAGGGCAGACAGCAGATGGAAGTGGGCAGAGGGCAGACAGCACAGGGCAGACAGCAGAGGGCAGACAGCAGACAGCAGTGGGCAGGGGGCAGAGAATAGTGGGGAGAAGGCAGAGGGCAGAAAGAAGAAAGCAGAGAGCAGACAGCAGACAGCACAGAAAAGAGGTCAGCCAGCAGAGGGCAGACAGTAGACAGCGGAGGCCAGATAGCAGAGGGCAGACAGCAGACAGTATACAGCATAGGTCAGAGATCAGACAGCATAGGGCAGACAGCAGACAGCAGAGGGCACACAGCAGACACAGAGGGCAGACAGCAGACAGCAGACACTAGACAGCAGAAGGCAGATAGCAGACAGCAGACAGCAGAGGGCAGACAGCAGTCAGCAAATGCCAGACAGCAGAGGGCAGACAGCAGACAGCAGACAGCAGACAGCAGAGTTCAGACAGCAGAAGGCTGACAGCAGAGGGAAGACGGCAGACAGCAGACAGCAAAGCTCATACAGCAGACAGAACAGGGCAGGAGGCAGACAGCAGACAGCAGACAGCAGAAGGCAGACAGCAGACAGCAGTCAACAGACAGCAGAGGGCAGACAGCAGAGGGCAGACAGAAGACAGCAGAGGGCAGAAAGAAGACAGCAGAGGGCAGACAGCAGACATCAGACAGGAGACAGCAGACAGCAGTGGGCAGACAGCAGAGGGCAGAGGGAAGACAGCAGAGGGCAGAGAGCAGACAGTAGACAGCAGAGGGCGGACAGCAGAGGGCAGACAGCAGAGATCAGAGGGCAGACACAAGGCAGCAGAGGGCAGACAGGAGTGGCCAGACAGCAGAGGGCAGACAGCAGATAGCAGAGGGCAGACAGCAGAGTGCAGACATCAGACAACAGACAGCAGAGGGCATACAGCAGAAAGCAGGGGGCAGAGTGCAGACAGCACACATCAGACAGCAGAGGCCAGACAGCAGACAGCAGAGGGCAAACAGCATACAGCAGACAACAGAGAACAGAGGGCAGAGAGCAAACAGCAGTGGGGAGACAGCAGACAGCAAATGGCAGACAGCAGATTGCTGACAGCGGAGGCCAGACAGCAGACAGCAGAGGGCAGACAGCAGACAGCAGATAGCAGAGGGCAGACAGCAGAGGTCAGACAGCAGACAGCAGACGGCAGTCAGCAGACAGCAGACAGCAGAGGGAAGACAGCAGACAGCAGAGGGCAGACAGCGGAGGGCAGACAGCAGACAGCATAGGGCAGACAGCAGAGGACAGAGGGCAGACAGCTGATAGCAGAGTGCAGACAGCAGACAGCAGAGAGCAGACAGCAGACAGCAGACAGCAGAGGCCAGAAAGCAGACAGCAGAGGGCAGACAGCACACAGCAGACAGCAGAGAACAGACAGCAGAGGGCAAACAGCAGCGGGCACACTGCAGACAGCAAACGGCAGACGGCAGACAGCAGATAGCAGAGGGCAGAAAGCAGAAGTCAGACGGCAGACAGCAGACAGCAGAGGTCAGACAGCTGACAGCAGAGGGCAGACAGCAGAGGGCAGACAGCAGACAGAAGAGGCAGACAGCAGACGGCAGACAGCAGGGAGCAGACAGCAGATACCAGACAGCAGACAGCACACAGGCAGACAGCAGACAGCAGACAGCAGAGGGCAGACAGTAGAAAGCAGAGGGCAGACAGACACAGCCAACAGCAGAGGGCAGGCAGCAGACAGCAGACAGCGGAAGGCAGATAGAAGAGGGCAGACAGCAGACAGCAGAGAGCAGACAGCAGAGGGCAGGGGGCAGAGGGCAGATGGCAGACAGCAGACAGAATAGGGCAGACAACAAATGGCAGACACAGGCAACAGAGAGCATAGGGCAGACAGCAGACAGCAGAGGTCAGACAGCAGACAGCAAATGCCAGACTGCAGAGGGCAGACAGCACACAAGAGAGGGCAGACAGCATAGAGCAAAGGGCAGACGGCAGACTGCAGAGGGCAGACAGCATACAGCAGAATGATGATGGCAGACAGCAGTATGCAGACAGCAGACAGCAGACAGAAGAGTTCAGACAGCAGACAGCAGAGGGCAGACAGCAGAGGGAAGACGGCAGACAGCAGACAGCAGACAACAAAACTCATACAGCAGACAGAACAGGGCAGGAGGCAGACAGCAGACAGCAGAAGGCAGACAGCAGACAGCAGTCAACAGACAGCAGAGGGCAGACAGCAGAGGGCAGACAGAAGACAGCAGAGGGCAGACAGAAGACAGCAGAGGGCAGACAGCAGACATCAGACAGCAGACAGCAGATTGCAGTGGGCAGACAGCGGAACAGAGGGAAGACAGCAGAGGGCAGAGGGCAGACAGTAGACAGCAGAGGGCAGACGGCAGAGGGCAGACAGCAGAGATCAGAGGGCAGACACAATGCAACAGAGGGTAGACAGCAGAGGCCAGACAGCAGGGGGCAGACAGCAGACAGCAGACAGTAGAAATCAGACAGCAGAGGGCTGAGGGCAGGGGGGAGACAGCAGAGGTCAGAGGGCAGGCAGCAGACAGCAGAGGGCAGTCAGCTGACAGCAGACATCAGAGTGAAGACAGCAGACAGCAGACAGAGTAGGGCAGACAGCAGTGAGTAGACAGCAGAGTACAGACAGAAGACAGCAGAAAGCAGAGGGCAGACGGAAGACACCAGAAGGCAGTAAGCAGAAGGCAGAGGGCAGAGAGCAGAAAGCAGAGGGCAGACAGCAGACAGCTGACAGCGGAGGGCAGACAGAAAAGGGAAGACAGCAGACAGCAAAGGGCAGACAGCAGATCACAGACAGCAGACAGCAGAGAGCAGACGGCAGTCAGCAGACAGCATACAGCAGAGGGAAGACAGCATACAGCAGACAGAGGAGGGCAGACAGCAGTCAGCAGACAGCAGAGGTCAGACAGAAGACAGCAGAAAGCAGAGGGCAGACAGACACAGCAAACAGCAGAGGGCACACCGCAGACAGCGGAAGGCAGATAGAAGAGGGCAGACAGCAGACAGCAGAGAGCAGAGGCCAGACAGCAGAGGGCAGATGGCAGACAGCAGGCAGTAGAGGTCAGAGGCAGAGGGCAGAGGGAAGAGGGCAGACAGCAGAGGGAAGACAGCAGAGGGCAGTGGGCAGACAGCAGACAGCAGAAAGCAGACAACAGAGGGCAGACAGCAGAGGGCAGGCAGCAGACAGCAGAGAGCAGACAGCAGTGGGCAGGTGGCAGAGGGCAGAGGGCAGAGGGCAGACAGCAGGCAGAAGAGGGCAGACAGCAGAGGGCAGACACAGGCAACACAGAGCATAGGACAGACAGCAGACAGCAGAGGGCAGACAGCAGACAGCAAATGCCTAACTGCAGAGGGCAGACAGCAGACAACAGAGGGCAGACAGCATAGAGCAGAGGGCAGAGGGAAGACATCAGAGGGCAGACAGCAGACAGCAGAAGAAAGAGGGCAGACAGCAGAATGCCGAGAGCAGAGGGCAGGGAGCAAAGGGCACAGGGCAGACAGCAGACAGCAGAAAGCAGAGGGCAGACAGCAGAGGGCAGACAGCCGATGGAAGTGGGCAGAGGGCAGACAGCAGACAGCAGAAAGCAGACAGCAGAGGGCAGACAGCACAGGGCAGACAGCAGAGGGCAGACAGCAGACAGCAGTGGGCAGGGGGCAGAAAATAGTGGGGAGAAGGCAGAGGGCAGAAATCAGACAGCAGAGAGCAGACAGCAGACAGCACAGAAAAGAGGTCAGCCAGCAGAGGGCAGACTGTAGACAGCGGAGGCCAGATAGCAGAGGGCAGACAGCAGACAGTATACAGCAGAGGTCAGAGATCAGACAGCATAGGGCAGACAGCAGACAGCAGATACTAGACAGCAGAAGGCAGATAGCAGACAGCAGAGGGCAGACAGCACACAGCAGACAGCAGAGAACAGACGGGAGAGGGCAACCAGCAGCGGGCAGACTGCTGACAGCAAACGGCAGACAGCAGATAGCATAGGGCAGACAGCAGAAGTCAGACAGCAGAGGGAAAACGGCAGACTGCAGACAGCAAAGCTCATACAGCAGACAGCACGGGGCAGAGGGCAGACAGTAGACAGCAGACAGCAGAGGGCAGACAGCAGACAGCAGTGCACAGACAGCAGAGGGCAGACAGTAGAAGACACACAGAAGACGGCAGAGGGCAGACAGCAGACAGCAGAGGGCAAACAGCAGACATCAGACAGCAGACAGCAGACAGCAGTGGGCAGACAGCAGAGAGCAGAGGGAAGACAGCAGAGGGCAGAGGGCAGACTGCAGACAGCAGACAGCAGAGGGCAGACAGATGACAGCAGAGGGCAGACAGCAGAGGACAGAGGGCAGACAGCTGACAGCAGAGTGCAGACACCAGACAGCAAAGAGCAGACAGCAGACAGCAGAGGCCAGACAGCAGACAGCAGAGGGCAGACAGCACACAGCAGACAGCAGAGAACAGACGGGAGAGGGCAACCAGCAGCGGGCAGACTGCTGACAGCAAACGGCAGACAGCAGATAGCATAGGGCAGACAGCAGAAGTCAGACAGCAGACAGCAGACGGCAGTCGGCAGACAGCAGACAGCAGAGGGCTGACAGAAGACAGCAGAGGTCCGACAGCAGACAGTAGAGGGCAGACAGAAGACAGCAGAAGGCCGTTAGCAGAGGGCAGACATCAAACAGCAGAGGGCAGACAGCAGACAGCAGACAGCAGACAGCAGAGGGCAGACAGCAGAGGGCAGACTGCAGACAGCAAAGGGCAGACAGCAGACCACAGACAGCAGACAGCAGAGGGCAGACAGCAGTCAGCAGACAGCAGAAGTCAGGCAGCTGACAGCAAAGGGCAGACAGCAGACAGAAGAGGCAGACAGCAGACGGCAGACAGCAGGGAGCAGACAGCAGATACCAGACAGCAGACAGCACACGGGCAGACAGCATACAGCAGACAGCATGGGGCAGACAGCAGAAAGCAGAGGGCAGACAGACAAAGCCAACATCAGAGGGCAGACAGCAGACACCGGTAGGCAGATAGAAGAGGGCAGACAGCAGACAGCAGAGTGCAGACAGCAGAGAGCAGACAGTGGACAGCAGAGGGCAGACAGCAGAGGGCAGACAGCAGAGGGCAGACAGCAGAGGGCAGACAGCTGACAGCAGAGGGCAGACAGCAGACATTGGGCAGTAGACAGCAGACAGCAGAGGGCAGACAGCAGACATTTGACAGTAGACAGCAGACAGCAGAGGGCAGACAGCAGTCAGCAGACAGCAGAGGGCAGACAGCAGACAGCGGACAGCAGAGGGCACACAGCAGACAGAGGAGGGCAGACAGAAGGGGGCTGCAGAAGACAGCAGAGAGCAGAGGGCAGAGAGCAGAGGGCAGACAGCTGACAGCCGAGAACAGACAGCAGACAGCGGAGGGCAGACAGCAGTCAGCAGACAGCAGAGGGCAGATAGAAGAGAGCAAACAGCAGACAGCAGAGGGCAGACAGCAAACAGCAGAGGGCAGACAGCACACAGCAGAGGGCTGACAGCAGAGGGCAGACAGCAGACAGCGGAGTGCAGACAGCAGAGAGCAGACAGCGGACAGCAGAGGACAGACAGCAGAGTGCAGACAGCAGAGGGCAGACGGCTGACAGCAGACAGCAGACAGCAGAGGGCAGAGGGAAGAGAGCTGAGAGCAGAGTGCAGACAGCAGACTGCAGATTGCAGACAGCATACAGCGGACAGCAGAAGGCGGACAGCAGAGGGCAGACAGCAGGGGGCAGACAGCAGAGGGAAGACAACCGACAGCAGAGGGCAGAGAGGAGACAGTGGACAGTAGACAGCAGACAGCAGAGGGCAGACAACAGACAGCAGACAGCAGAGGGCAGACAGCAGAGGGCAGAAGGCAGACAGCAGTGGGCAGGGGGCAGAGAATAGTGGGGACAAGGCAGAGGGCAGAAAGCAGACAGCAGAGAGCAGACAGCAGACAGCACAGAAAAGAGGTCAGACCGCAGAGGGCAGACAGTAGACAGCGGAGGCCAGATAGCAGAGGGCAGACAGCAGACAGTATACAGCAGAGGTCAGAGATCAGACAGCATAGGGCAGACAGCAGACAGCAGACACTAGACAGCAGAAGGCAGATAGCAGACAGCAGACAGCAGAGGGCAGACAGCAGACAGCAGAGGGCAAACAGCAGAGGGCAGACAGCAGAGGGCAGACAGCAGACAGCAGAGGGCGGAGAGCAGAGGCAGAGGGCAGACATCATACAGCAGAGGGCAGACAACAGACAGCTGAGGGCAAACAGCAGATAGCAGAGGGCAGACAACAGAGGGAAGACGGCAGACTGCAGACAGCAAAGCTCATACAGCAGACAGCATGGGGCAGAGGGCAGACACTAGACAGCAGACAGCAGAGGGCTGACAGCAGACAGCAGTGCACAGACAGCAGAGGGCAGACAGTAGAGGACAGACAGAAGACGGCACAGGGCAGACAGCAGACAGCAGAGGGCAAACAGCAGACATCAGACAGCAGACAGCAGTGGGCAGACAGCAGAGAGCAAAGCGAAGACAGCAGAGGGCAGATGGCAGACTGCAGACATCAGACAGCAGAGGGCAGACAGCAGAGGGCAGACAGAAGACAGCAGAGGGCAGACAGCAGAGGACAGAGGGCAGACAGCTGACAGCAGAGTGCAGACACCAGACAGCAGAGAGCAGACAGCAGACAGCAGAGGCCAGACAGCAAACAGCAGAGGGCAGACAGCACACAGCAGACAGCAGAGAACAGACAGGAGAGGGCAACCAGCAGCGGGCAGACTGCTGACAGCAAACGGCAGACAGCAGACAGCAGATAGCAGAGGGCAGACAGCAGAAGACAGACAGCAGACGGCAGTCAGCAGACAGCAGACAGCAGAGGGAACACAGCAGACAGCAGACAGAAGAGGGCAGACAGCAGTCAGCAGACAGCAGAGGGCTGACAGAAGACAGCAGAGGTCCGACAGCAGACAGTAGAGGGCAGACGGAAGACAGAGGAAGGCAGAGGGCAGACATCAAACAGCAGAGGGCAGACAGCAGACAGCAAAGGGCAGACAGCATACAGCAGAATGCACACAGCAGACAGAAGAGGGAAGACAGCAGACCGCAGAGGGCAGACACGGAGGGCTGAGGGGAGACAGCAGACAGCGGACTACAGACAGCACACAGCAATGGGCAGACAGCAGATTGCAGACAGCAGAGGGCAGACAGCTGGCAGCATAGGGCTGACAGCAGACAGCAGAAGGCAGACAGCATATAGCAGACAGCAGAGGGCAGAGGGAAGAGAGCTGAGAGCAGAGTGCAGACAGCAGACAGCAGATTGCAGACAGCATACAGCGGACAGCAGAAGGCGGACAGCAGAGGGTAGACAGCAGGGGGCAGACAGCAGAGGGAAGACAACCGACAGCAGAGGGCAGAGAGGAGACAGTGGACAGTAGACAGCAGACAGCAGAGGGCAGACAGCAGACAGCAGAGGGCTGACAGCAGAGGGCAGAGGCAGACAGCAGGCAGGAGAAGGCAGAAGGCAGACAGCAGAGGGCAGAGGGCAGAGAGCTGAGAGCAGAGTGCAGACAGCAGACAGCAGATTGCAGACAGCATACAGCGGACAGCAGAAGGCGGACAGCAGAGGGCAGACAGCAGGGGGCAGAAAGCCGACAGCAGAGGGCAGACAGGAGACAGTGGACAGTAGACAGCAGACAGCAGAGGGCAGACAGCAGTCAGCAGACAGCAGAGGGCAGACAGCATACAGCGGACAGCAGAGGGCACACAGCAGACAGAAGAGGGCAGACAGAAGGGGGCTGCAGAAGACAGCAATGAGCAGAGGGCAGAGAGCAGAGGGCAGACACCTGACAGCCGAGAACAGACAGCAGACAGCGGAGGGCAGACAGCAGTCAGCAGACAGCAGAGGGCAGACAGAAGAGGGCAAACAGCAGACAGCAGAGAGCAGATGGCAGACAGCAGAGGGCAGAGGGCAAACAGCAGACAGCAGAGGGCAGACAGCATTTAGCGGAGGGCAGACAGCAGACAGCAGAGGGCTGACAGCAGAGGGCAGACAGCAGAGTGCAGACAGCAGACAGCAGAGAGCAGACAGCGGACAGCAGAGGGCAGACAGCAGAGGGCAGACAGCAGAGGGCCGACAGCAGAGGGCAGACAGCAGACATTGGACAGTAGACAGCAGACAGCAGAGGGCAGACAGCAGTCAGCAGACAGCAGAGGGCACACAGCCGACAGCGGACAGCAGAGGGCACACAGCAGACAGAAGAGGGCAGACAGAAGGGGGCTGCAGAACACAGCAGAGGGCAGAGAGCAGAGGGCAGTGGGCAGAAAGCAGACAGCAGAAGGCAGAGAGCAGACAGCAGAAGGCAGAGGGTAGACAGCTGGCAGCAGAGTGCAGACAGCAGACAGCAGAGAGCAGACAACAGACAGTGGACAGCAGAGGGCAGACAGCAGAGGACAGACAGCAGAGGGCAGACAGCTGAAAGCAGAAGGCAGGCAGCAGACAGCAGACAGCTGAAGGCAGAGAGCAGAGGGGTGATGGCAGACAGCTGACAGCAGACAGCAAAGGTCATACAACAGACAGCAGAGGGCAGAGGGCAGACAGCAGACAGCAGAGGGCAGACAGCACACAGCAGAGGGCAGACAGCAGAGGGCAGGGGGTTGAGGGCAAAGGGCAGAGGGCAGAGAGCAGACATCAGGCAATGGAGGGCAGACAGCAGAGGGCAGACAGCAAACAGCAGAGAGCAGAGGTCAGACAGCCGAGGGCAGGGGTTTGAGGGCAGAGGGCAGAGGACAGATGGCAAACATCAGACAGTAGATGGCAGACAGCAGAGGGCAGACAGCAGACAGTAGGGAGCAGAGGGCAGACAGCAAACAGTAGAGGACAGACAGCAGAGGCCAGACAGCAAAGGGCAGAGGGCAGAGAGCTCCCAGCAGTGTGCAGACAGCAGACAGCCGTGAGCAGACAGCATAAACGCGGACAGCAGAAGGCGGACAGCAGAGGGCAGACAGCAGAGGGCAGACAGTTGACAGCAGAGAACAGACAGCAGGCAGCGGAGGGCAGACAGCATACAGTGGACAGCAGAGGGCAGACAGCAGGCAGCAGAGGGCAGACAGAAGGGGGCTGCAGAAGACAGCAGAGAGCAGAGGGCAGAGAGCAGAGGGCAGACACCTGACAGCCGAGAACAGACGGCAGACAGCGGATGGCAGACAGCAGTCAGCAGACAGCAGAGCGCAGATAGAAGAGGGCAAACAGCAGACAGCAGAGAGCAGATGGCAGACAGCAGAGGGAAGAGGACAAACAGCAAGCAGCAGTGGGCAGACAGCAGACAGCAGAGGGCTGACAGCAGAGGGCAGACAGCAGACAACATAATGCAGACAGCAGAAAGCAGAGGGCAGACAGCGGACAGCAGAGGTCAGACAGCAGAGGGCAGACAGCAGAGGGCTGACAGCAGAGGGCAGACAGCTGACAGCAGACAGCAGACAGCAGACAGCAGAGGGCAGAGAGAAGAGGGCAGACAGCAGACAGCAGAGGGCAGACAGCAGAGGGCAGAAGGCAGACAGCAGACGGAAGACAGAAGACAGCAGAGGGCATACCGCAGACAGCAGAGGGCAGACAGCAGGCAGCAAACAGCAGAGAGCAGACAGCATACAGCAGACAGCAGAAAGCGGACAGCAGAGGGCAGACAGCTGAGGGCAGACACCTGACAGCCGAGAACAGACAGCAGACAGCGGAGGGCAGACAGCAGTCAGCAGACAGCAGAGGGCAGACAGAAGGGGGCAAACAGCAGACAGCAGAGAGCAGACGGCAGACAGCAGAGGGCAGAGGGCAAACAGCAGACAGCAGAGGGCAGACAGCAAACAGCAGAGGGCACACAGCAGACAGCAGAGGGCTGACAGCAGAGGGCAGACAGCAGACAGCAGAGGGCAGACAGCAGACAGCAAAGAGCAGACAGCGGAGAGCAGAGGGCAGACAGCAGAGGGCAGACAGCAGAGGGCAGACAGCAGTCAGCAGACAGCAGACGGCAGACAGCAGACAGCGGACAGCAGAGGGCACACAGCAGACAGAAGAGGGCAGACAGAAGGGGGCTGCAGAGACAGCAGAGAGCAGAGCGCAGAGAGCAGAGGGCAGACAGCAGACAGCAGAGGTCAGACAGCAGAGAGCAGAGGGCAGAGAGCAGAGGGCAGAGGGCAGACAGCAGACAGCAGAAGAAAGAGAGCAGACAGCAGAGGGCAGAGGGTAGACAGCTGGCAGCAGAGTGCAGACAGCAGACAGCAGAGAGCAGACAACAGACAGCGGACAGCAGAGGGCAGACAGCAGAGGACAGACAGCAGAGGGCAGACAGCTGAAAGCAGAGGGCAGGCGGCAGACAACAGACAGCTGAAGGCAGAGAGCAGAGGGGTGACGGCAGACAGCAGACAGCAGACAGCAAAGGTATAACAGCAGACAGCAGAGCGCAGACATCAGACAACAGAGGGCAGTCAGTAAACAGCAGTCAACTGACAGCAGAGGGCAGACAGCAGAGGGCAGACAGAAGACGGCAGAGGGCAGACAGTAGACAGCAGAGGGCAGACAGCTGACAGCAGAGGGCAGAGAGCAGAGGGCAGTAGGGCAGACAGCAGAGGGAAGAGGTCAGACAGCAGACAGCAGAGGGCATACAGCAGACAGCAGATAGCAGACAGCAGAGAGCAGAGGGCAGACAGCCGAGAGCAGAGGGCAGACTGCAGAGGGCAGGGGTTGGAGGGCAGAGGGCAGATGGCAGACATCAGACAGTAGAGGGCAGACAGAAGGGGGCAGACAGCAGAGGGCAGACAGCAGACAGTAGAGGGCAGAGAGAAGAGGGCAGACAGAAGACAGCAGAGAGATGAGGGCAGATAGCAGAGGGCAGTCAGCAGACAGCAGAGGACAGACAGCAGACAGCAGAGGTCAGAGAGCAGAGGGCAAATGTCCAGACAGCGGAGGGAAGAGGTCAGACAGCAGACAGCAGAGGGCATACAGCAGACAGCAGATAGCAGACAGCAGACAGCAGGGGGCCGACAGCAGACAGCAGAGGGCAGACAGCAGAGGGCAGGGGGTAGAGGGCAGAGAGCAGAGGGCAGACAGGTGACAGCAGAGGACAGACAGCAGACTGCAGAGGGCAGAGTGCAGAGGGCAGAAAGGCAGACAACAGAGGGAAGAGGTCAGACAGCAGAGGTCAGAGAGCAGAGGGCTGAAGGGCACACAGCAGGGGGAAGAGGTCAGACAGAAGGCAGCAGAGGGCATACAGCAGACAGCAGATAGCAGACAGCAGACAGCAGAGGGCAGACAGCAGAGGGCACACAGTCGACAGCAGAGAACAGACAGCAGACAGCGGAGGGCAGACAGCAGTCAGCAGACAGCAGAGGGCAGACAGCACACAGTGGACAGCAGAGGGCAGACAGCAGACAGCAGACAGCAGAGGGCAGACAGAAGAGGCAGACAGCAGACAGCAAAGAGCAGAGGGCAGACAGCAGAGGGCAGAGGGCAGGCAGCACAGGGCAGACAGCAGACAGCAGAGAGCAGAGGGCAGACAGCAGAGGGAAGACGGCAGACAGCAGACAGCAGAGGGCATACTGCAGACAGCAGAGAGCAGACAGCAGACAGCAGACAGCAGAGGGCAGACAGGAGGGGGCAGACAGCAGACAGCAGAGGGCAGACAGAAGAGGGCTCAGAGCAGAGAGCAGAAAGCAGAAGGCAGAGGGCAGCAGCAGAGGTCAGACAGCAGAGGGCAGACAGCAGAGGGCAGACAGCAGAGAGCAGAGGGCAGACAGCAAACAGCAGACGTCAGACAGCAGACGGCAGAGGGCAGACAGCAGAGGGCAGAGGGCAGACAGCAGACAGCAGACAGCAGAGTGCAGACAGCAGACAGCAGAGAACAGACAGCGGACATCAGAGGGCAGACGGCAGAGGGCAGTCAGCAGAGGGCTGACAGCTGACAGCAGAGGGCATACAGCAGACGGCAGACAGCAGAGGGCAGACAGCAGTCAGCAGACAGCAGAGCGCAGACAGCAGTCAGCAGACAGCAGAGGGCAGACAGCAGACAGCAGAGGGCAGTCAGAAGAGGGCAGGCAGAAGACAGCAGAGAGCAGAGGTTAGATAGCAGAGGGCAGTCAGCAGACAGCAGAGGACAGACAGCAGACAGCAGAGGGCAGACAGCAGAGGGCAGGGGGTAGAGGGCAGAGAGCAGAGGGCAGACAGGTGACAGCAGAGAACAGACAGCAGACAGCAGAGGGCAGAGAGCAGAGGGCAGAAAGGCAGACAGCAGAGGGAAGAGGTCAGACAGCAGACAGCAGAGGGCAGACAGCATAGGGCAGACATCAGACAGCAGTGGGCAGACAGCAGAGGGAAGAGGGCAGACAGCAGACAGCAAGGGCATACAGCAGACAGCAGATAGCAGACAGCAGACAGCAGAGGGCAGACAGCAGAGAACAGATGGCAGACAGCAGAGGGCAGGGGTTAGAGGGCAGAGGGTAGAGGGCAGATGGCAGACATCAGACAGTAGAGGGCAGACAGCAGAGGGCAGACAGCAGACATCACTGAGCAGACAGCATACAGCGGACAGGAGAAGGCGGACAGCAGAGGGCAGACAGCAGAGGGCAGACAGTTGACAGCAGAGAACAGACAGCAGACAGCGGAGGGCAGACAGCAGTCAGCAAACAGCAGAGGGCAGACAGCACACAGTGGACAGCAGAGGGCAGACAGCAGACAGCAGACCGCAGACAGCAGAGGGCAGTCACAAGAGGCAGACAGCAGACAGCAGAGAGCAGAGGGCAGACAGCAAGCAGTAGAAGGCATACAGAAGAGGCCAGACAGCAGAGGGCAGACAGCAAAAAGCAGACAGCAGAGGGCAGAATGCAGAGGGCAGGAGGCAGAAAGCAGAGCGCTGAGGGCCGACAGCAGACAGCAGAAGGCAGACAGCAGACAGCAGAAGGCAGACAACAGAGGGCAGACAGCAGACAGCAGACAGCAGAAAGCAGAGGGAAGATAGCTGAGGAAAGACAGCAGAGGACAGACAGCAGAAGACAGACAACAGAGGGCAGAGAGCAGAGGGCAGAGGGCAGACAGCACACAGCAGAGGGCAGACAGCAGAGGGCAGGGGGTTGAGGGCAAAGGGCAGAGGGCAGAGAGCAAACATCAGACAATGGAGGGCAGACAGCGGAGGGCAGACAGCAAACAGCAGAGAGCAGAGGTCAGACAGCCGAGGGCAGGGGTTTGAAGGCAGAGGGCAGAGGACAGATGGCAGACATCAGACAGTAGATGGCAGACAGCAGAGGGCAGACAGCAGACAGTAGGGAGCAGAGGGCAGACAGCAAACAGTAGAGGACAGACAGCAGAGGCCAGACAGCAAAGGGCAGAGGGCAGAGAGCTCCCAGCAGTGTGCAGACAGCAGACAGCCGTGAGCAGACAGCATAAACGCGGACAGCAGAAGGCGGACAGCAGAGGGCAGACAGCAGAGGGCAGACAGTTGACAGCAGAGAACAGACAGCAGGCAGCGGAGGGCAGACAGCATACAGTGGACAGCAGAGGGCAGACAGCAGGCAGCAGAGGGCAGACAACAGACAGTGGACAGCAGAGGGCAGACAGCAGAGGACAGACAGCAGAGGGCAGACAGCTGAAAACAGAAGGCAGGCAGCAGACAGCAGACAGCTGAAGGCAGAGAGCAGAGGGGTGATGGCAGACAGCTGACAGCAGACAGCAAAGGTCATACAACAGACAGCAGAGGGCAGAGGGCAGACAGCAGACAGCAGAGGGCAGACAGCACACAGCAGAGGGCAGACAGCAGAGGGCAGGGGGTTGAGGGCAAAGGGCAGAGGGCAGAGAGCAGACATCAGACAATGGAGGGCAGACAGCAGAGGGCAGACAGCAAACAGCAGAGAGCAGAGGTCAGACAGCCGAGGGCAGGGGTTTGAGGGCAGAGGGCAGAGGACAGATGGCAGACATCAGACAGTAGATGGCAGACAGCAGAGGGCAGACAGCAGACAGTAGGGAGCAGAGGGCAGACAGCAAACAGTAGACGACAGACAGCAGAGGCCAGACAGCAAAGGGCAGAGGGCAGAGAGCTCCCAGCAGTGTGCAGACAGCAGACAGCCGTGAGCAGACAGCATAAACACGGACAGCAGAAGGCGGACAGCAGAGGGCAGACAGCAGAGGGCAGACAGTTGACAGCAGAGAACAGACAGCAGGCAGCGGAGGGCAGACAGCATACAGTGGACAGCAGAGGGCAGACAGCAGGCAGCAGAGGGCAGACAGAAGGGGGCTGCAGAAGACAGCAGAGAGCAGAGGGCAGAGAGCAGAGGGCAGACACCTGACAGCCGAGAACAGACGGCAGACAGCGGATGGCAGACAGCAGTCAGCAGACAGCAGAGCGCAGATAGAAGAGGGCAAACAGCAGACAGCAGAGAGCAGATGGCAGACAGCAGAGGGAAGAGGACAAACAGCAAGCAGCAGTGGGCAGACAGCAGACAGCAGAGGGCTGACAGCAGAGGGCAGACAGCAGACAACATAATGCAGACAGCAGAAAGCAGAGGGCAGACAGCGGACAGCAGAGGTCAGACAGCAGAGGGCAGACAGCAGAGGGCTGACAGCAGAGGGCAGACAGCTGACAGCAGACAGCAGACAGCAGACAGCAGAGGGCAGAGAGAAGAGGGCAGACAGCAGACAGCAGAGGGCAGACAGCAGAGGGCAGAAGGCAGACAGCAGACGGAAGACAGAAGACAGCAGAGGGCATACCGCCGACAGCAGAGGGCAGACAGCAGGCAGCAAACAGCAGAGAGCAGACAGCATACAGCAGACAGCAGAAAGCGGACAGCAGAGGGCAGACAGCTGAGGGCAGACACCTGACAGCCGAGAACAGACAGCAGACAGCGGAGGGCAGACAGCAGTCAGCAGACAGCAGAGGGCAGACAGAAGAGGGCAAACAGCAGACAGCAGAGAGCAGACGGCAGACAGCAGAGGGCAGAGGGCAAACAGCAGACAGCAGAGGGCAGACAGCAAACAGCAGAGGGCACACAGCAGACAGCAGAGGGCTGACAGCAGAGGGCAGACAGCAGACAGCAGAGGGCAGACAGCAGACAGCAAAGAGCAGACAGCGGAGAGCAGAGGGCAGACAGCAGAGGGCAGACAGCAGAGGGCAGACAGCAGTCAGCAGACAGCAGACGGCAGACAGCAGACAGCGGACAGCAGAGGGCACACAGCAGACAGAAGAGGGCAGACAGAAGGGGGCTGCAGAGACAGCAGAGAGCAGAGCGCAGAGAGCAGAGGGCAGACAGCAGACAGCAGAGGTCAGACAGCAGAGAGCAGAGGGCAGAGAGCAGAGGGCAGAGGGCAGACAGCAGACAGCAGAAGAAAGAGAGCAGACAGCAGAGGGCAGAGGGTAGACAGCTGGCAGCAGAGTGCAGACAGCAGACAGCAGAGAGCAGACAACAGACAGCGGACAGCAGAGGGCAGACAGCAGAGGACAGACAGCAGAGGGCAGACAGCTGAAAGCAGAGGGCAGGCGGCAGACAACAGACAGCTGAAGGCAGAGAGCAGAGGGGTGACGGCAGACAGCAGACAGCAGACAGCAAAGGTATAACAGCAGACAGCAGAGCGCAGACATCAGACAACAGAGGGCAGTCAGTAAACAGCAGTCAACTGACAGCAGAGGGCAGACAGCAGAGGGCAGACAGAAGACGGCAGAGGGCAGACAGTAGACAGCAGAGGGCAGACAGCTGACAGCAGAGGGCAGAGAGCAGAGGGCAGTAGGGCAGACAGCAGAGGGAAGAGGTCAGACAGCAGACAGCAGAGGGCATACAGCAGACAGCAGATAGCAGACAGCAGAGAGCAGAGGGCAGACAGCCGAGAGCAGAGGGCAGACAGCAGAGGGCAGGGGTTGGAGGGCAGAGGGCAGATGGCAGACATCAGACAGTAGAGGGCAGACAGAAGGGGGCAGACAGCAGAGGGCAGACAGCAGACATTAGAGGGCAGAGAGAAGAGGGCAGACAGAAGACAGCAGAGAGATGAGGGCAGATAGCAGAGGGCAGTCAGCAGACAGCAGAGGACAGACAGCAGACAGCAGAGGTCAGAGAGCAGAGGGCAAATGTCCAGACAGCAGAGGGAAGAGGTCAGACAGCAGACAGCAGAGGGCATACAGCAGACAGCAGATAGCAGACAGCAGACAGCAGGGGGCCGACAGCAGACAGCAGAGGGCAGACAGCAGAGGGCAGGGGGTAGAGGGCAGAGAGCAGAGGGCAGACAGGTGACAGCAGAGGACAGACAGCAGACTGCAGAGGGCAGAGTGCAGAGGGCAGAAAGGCAGACAACAGAGGGAAGAGGTCAGACAGCAGAGGTCAGAGAGCAGAGGGCTGAAGGGCACACAGCAGGGGGAAGAGGTCAGACAGCAGGCAGCAGAGGGCATACAGCAGACAGCAGATAGCAGACAGCAGACAGCAGAGGGCAGACAGCAGAGGGCACACAGTCGACAGCAGAGAACAGACAGCAGACAGCGGAGGGCAGACAGCAGTCAGCAGACAGCAGAGGGCAGACAGCACACAGTGGACAGCAGAGGGCAGACAGCAGACAGCAGACAGCAGAGGGCAGACAGAAGAGGCAGACAGCAGACAGCAAAGAGCAGAGGGCAGACAGCAGAGGGCAGAGGCCAGGCAGCACAGGGCAGACAGCAGACAGCAGAGAGCAGAGGGCAGACAGCAGAGGGAAGACGGCAGACAGCAGACAGCAGAGGGCATACTGCAGACAGCAGAGAGCAGACAGCAGACAGCAGACAGCAGAGGGCAGACAGGAGGGGGCAGACAGCAGACAGCAGAGGGCAGACAGAAGAGGGCTCAGAGCAGAGAGCAGAAAGCAGAAGGCAGAGGGCAGCAGCAGAGGTCAGACAGCAGAGGGCAGACAGCAGAGGGCAGACAGCAGAGAGCAGAGGGCAGACAGCAAACAGCAGACGTCAGACAGCAGACGGCAGAGGGCAGACAGCAGAGGGCAGAGGGCAGACAGCAGACAGCAGACAGCAGAGTGCAGACAGCAGACAGCAGAGAACAGACAGCGGACATCAGAGGGCAGACGGCAGAGGGCAGACAGCAGAGGGCTGACAGCTGACAGCAGAGGGCATACAGCAGACGGCAGACAGCAGAGGGCAGACAGCAGTCAGCAGACAGCAGAGCGCAGACAGCAGTCAGCAGACAGCAGAGGGCAGACAGCAGACAGCAGAGGGCAGTCAGAAGAGGGCAGACAGAAGACAGCAGAGAGCAGAGGTTAGATAGCAGAGGGCAGTCAGCAGACAGCAGAGGACAGACAGCAGACAGCAGAGGGCAGACAGCAGAGGGCAGGGGGTAGAGGGCAGAGAGCAGAGGGCAGACAGGTGACAGCAGAGAACAGACAGCAGACAGCAGAGGGCAGAGAGCAGAGGGCAGAAAGGCAGACAGCAGAGGGAAGAGGTCAGACAGCAGACAGCAGAGGGCAGACAGCATAGGGCAGACATCAGACAGCAGTGTGCAGACAGCAGAGGGAAGAGGGCAGACAGCAGACAGCAAGGGCATACAGCAGACAGCAGATAGCAGACAGCAGACAGCAGAGGGCAGACAGCAGAGAACAGATGGCAGACAGCAGAGGGCAGGGGTTAGAGGGCAGAGGGTAGAGGGCAGATGGCAGACATCAGACAGTAGAGGGCAGAGAGCAGAGGGCAGACAGTTGACAGCAGAGAACAGACAGCAGACAGCGGAGGGCAGACAGCAGTCAGCAAACAGCAGAGGGCAGACAGCACACAGTGGACAGCAGAGGGCAGACAGCAGACAGCAGACCGCAGACAGCAGAGGGCAGTCACAAGAGGCAGACAGCAGACAGCAGAGAGCAGAGGGCAGACAGCAAACAGTAGAAGGCAGACAGAAGAGGCCAGACAGCAGAGGGCAGACAGCAAAAAGCAGACAGCAGAGGGCAGAATGCAGAGGGCAGGAGGCAGAAAGCAGAGCGCTGAGGGCCGACAGCAGACAGCAGAAGGCAGACAGCAGACAGCAGAAGGCAGACAACAGAGGGCAGACAGCAGACAGCAGACAGCAGAAAGCAGAGGGAAGATAGCTGAGGAAAGACAGCAGAGGACAGACAGCAGAAGACAGACAACAGAGGGCAGAGAGCAGAGGGCAGAGGGCAGACAGCAGACAGCAGTGGGCAGACAGCAGAGGGAAGAGGGCAGACAGCAGAGGGCAGAGGGCAGACAGCAGACAGCAGAGGTCAGAGAGCAGAGGGCAGAGAGCAGAGGGCAGAGAGCAGACAGCAGACAGCAGAAGACAGAGGGCAGACAGCAGAGGGCAGAGGGCAGACAGCAGAGGGAAGACGGCAGACAGCAGACAGCAGAGGGCATAAAGCAGACACCAGACAGCAGATAGCAGACAGCAGACAGCAGACGGCAGACAGCAGACGGAAGACATCAGACAGCAGAGGGCATACAGCAGACAGCAGAGGGCAGACAGCAGACAGCAGAGGGCAGACAGAAGGGGGCAGACAGCAGACAGCAGAGGCCAGACAGCAGTGGGCAGACAGCAGTCAGCAGACAGCAGAGGTCAGACAGCATACAGCAGAGGGCAGACAGTAGATAGCAGACAGCAGAGGGCAGACAGCAGACGGCAGACGGCAGACAGCAGACACCAGACAGCAGAGGGCAGATAGCAGACGGCAGAAGGCAGACAGAAGGCGGCAGAGGGCAGACAGCAGACAGCAAAGGGCATACAGCAGACATCAGACAGCAGGCAGTAGACAGCAGTGGGCAGACAGCAGATAGCAGAGGGAAGACAGCAGAGTGCAGAGGGAAGACAGCAGACAGCAGAGGGCAGACAGCAAATAGCAGAGGCCAGACAGCAGACCGCAGAGGGCAGACAGCAGAGGGCAGAGGGCAGAGGGCAGACAGCAGACAGCAGACAGCAGAGTCTAGACAGCAGACAGCAGAGAACAGACAGCGGACATCAGAGGGCTGACAGCAGAGGGCAGACAGCAGAGGGCATACAGCAGACAGCAGACAGCAGACAGCAGACAGCAGAGGGCAGATGATGATGATGATGATGATGATGATTGGTGTTTTATGGCGCTCAACAGTGAGGTTATCAGCGCCCGTATGCTACCATAGGGAGATGAGAAGAAAAACGGGTCCAGTCGTATGGACATTTAACTTCAATTGTACATTAAAAATTTAAAAAGACGGTTCAAAGGAAAGGACTGCAGAAAAGAGTTAAAAGTTTGTTAGATGTATGGGGCCCGATGACTACTTAAAGAGTGACCGAGCCACACTGTCACATATTAAAATCGAACACCCAATATTTTAGGAAGAAGTCCAGATGCTGCACAAAATCTTAGGACACAATCCACGGACGCTTCATCGTCACCCAAAATAGATTTCAGGTCCTGTGAGAGACCTAAAGTTGTCCCCACACCAGCGTATAAATAGCATTCTGTAAAAATATGTCGTATCGACAATTGTGTCCGACATCTGTTACACACTGGCGGTTCCTCACGATGCAAAAGAAAGCCATGCGTTAGCGGGCAGTGTCCAATTCTAAGACGAGTAAGGGCGACTTCCTCAGCTCTTCGAGGGCGGAAGGAAGTACGCCATGGACGTACTGAAGATTTTAGGGCGCGTAACTTGTTATCCGCCACATCCAACCACTGATCCTCCCAGAAAATCATGGCTTTCCTTGTTACATACGAGGTAACAGCCTGCAATGGGACAGAACAGCGTACAGCAGGGGGGAGGGAGCAAGCCTCCTTAGCCGCCACATCGGCAAGCTCGTTTCCCCGGATCCCAGTATGCCCAGGAACCCAACAGAAGACGATCTCCTTGTTTCGTTGTTGCAGTGCAAGGAGAGCGTCCTGTATATCCTGCACCATCCGATCTGATGGGTACATTTGGTCAATAGCCAGGAGGGCACTTTGGGAGTCTGAACAGATCATGAACTTCACTCCATGATGTCTTCTGATCTGTTCTAGTGCCCTCAGGATAGCGAACAGTTCCGCGTAATAAACGGTAAACTGTTCTGGGAGCCCTATCCGAAGGACAACATCGGGGAACACGACAGAGCAACCAATATGATCACCCTGCTTGGACCCATCCATGTAGACCGTGAAAAATCAGAATGGTGACTTAAAATTTCGAGAAATTTACTTTTATAAAAGGTGTCTGAGGTAAAAGCCTTCCTGTACAGAGTCAACTCTAAAAGCACCCTGGGCCTCTGAAGTAGCCAGGGACATCCCCTACTCCACCCCTGGCGTTGGACCTGAATGCCTTGCGCCTGTAGCAAATCGAGGCTGTCCCTTGCACGGAACCAAAAGGGCCTTGTCACCTGCGGACGGTTACGGAACAAGCGTACCAATGATTGTTGATTAGCATTGGAAGTCACTAGGGAATTTGGAGTTGACATAGATCGGTACGCTTGACGTGCAGTGAGTAGAAGGCGGCGAATAGAAAGCGGAGGCTCACCAGCTTCCGCACAGAGACTAACAACCGGACTTGTGCGGTATGCACCTGTGGACAACCGGATACCTTCATGGTGTATGGAGTCCAGCATTTTTAAATAAGAGGATCTCGCGGATCCATAAACTTGACATCCATAGTCGAGGCGGGGTCGCACAAATGACCTGTAAAATTGGAGGAGACGTGCCCTGTCAGCTCCCCAGGCCCGATGGCTAACACACTTAAGGAGATTTAAAGCCTTGAGGCATCGTAATTTTAATTCCTTAAGGTGTGGCAACCAAGTGAGCTTTTCATCAAAAGTGAGACCTAGGTACTTCACTTTCTCCTTAAAAGTGAGAGCAGTCCCCCCAAGTTTGAGAACTGGGTAATTAAAAAGGGAACGGGAGCGATTAAAATCAACACAAACGGTCTTCCCCAACGAAAATTTAAAACCTGTTCTGTTGGACCATTCCTCCAACCGCCTGATCGTCAGATGTAATTGACGAGCAGCAGTTGCGACGGAGGAGGACGCACAGAAAATGGAGAAATCGTCCACAAAGAGGGAACACTGTACTGGACTTCTTACAGTGGACGTAATACTATTGATAGCAATGGCGAAGACCGTCACACTTAAAACACTTCCTTGGGGGTTACCGTTCTCTTGATGAAAACGGTCAGACAATACGCTCCCGACCTTGTATCTAAAATACCGATCCGAAAGGAAAGACTGAATAAAAATGGGTAGACGACCACGAAAACCCCACTCATGGAGCTGCTGTAAAACATTACGCCTCCAGGTAGTATCGTAGGCTTTTTCGAGATCAAAGAACACACCTATCAGGTGTTGCTTACGGAGGAAAGCTTGTTGGATTTCCCGGTCAAGCAAGATCAAGTTGTCAAGCGTTGAACGGTACCTTCTGAAGCCACATTGGAAGCGGCTAAGTAGGGACCTGCTTTCTAGGACCCAGACTAGGCGTCGGTTAACCATACGCTCCAATGTCTTTCCTACACAGCTGGTGAGACTTATGCTACGATAACTACCAGCGTCAGTCCGATCTTTCCCTGGTTTTAAAATAGGTATTAAAACAGACTCTTTCCACGAGCGTGGAAAGTTTCCCGTGAACCAGATTTGGTTAAAAAGCTGAAGGAGGACATGCTTCGATTGCGGTTCCATGTGTTGGAGCATGCTGTACGTTATGTCATCGACGCCAGGGGCAGTATCACAAGGTACTGTTAATGCAGTCTCCAGCTCCCACAGTGAGAACGGTTGGTTATATTCCTCAGCATTTGAGGACCGGAAATCAAAACCAACCCTCACCTGTATAGCCCGATGCTGCCGAAAGGCTGCATTCTGGCTAGAATCCGATGTAATGGTGTAAAATGATTCTGCCATTACCTGAGCAATGTCTCGTGGCGAAGTCAGGAGAAGTCCTTGCCCTTGTACAGCTGCTATTGGTGGTCGGGAATTCCGCCTCGAGATCCTCCTAATGGCTTCCCATACTCTGCTTGCTGATGTGAACCTATTGATAGAATTCAGGAACTCTTGCCAAGACCTCTCCTTGCTCTCTCGAATAATGCGTCTTGCCCGTGCCCTCACCACGCGAAAGGTTGCAAGATTGTGATCAGTAGGGCGCCTGTGGAATCGTCGGAGAGCTGCCCTCCTGTTTTGGATTGCAGACCGACACTCCTCGTTCCACCAAGGAACAGGCTGCCTCTTAAAGTTGCCCTTCGATTTGGGGATCGACGCATCGGCAGCAGCGCGAATCACGGCTGTAGTGTGATCCACCCAGTTCTGAACGCCTTCATGCCTTTCCAAAACAGCCAACTGTTTAAAAAGCTGCCAATCAGCTTTCTTAATAAGCCATCTCGGCTGCCGTCGAGCATGATCCATTCCATCTGGCAGAGTTACCCAGATAGGGTAGTGATCACTGCCATGGAGGTCGTCGTCTGCATCCCACTGGGCAATGTCTGCAAGAGCTGGCGAACAGAAGGAGAGGTCAATGGCGGAAGACGTACCTGTAGCAACGCTGAAGTGTGTGGCCTTACCCGTGTTCAGCAAAATCACCGATGTCGACTGTAACACACGCTCAACCATTCGACCCCTGGGGCAAGTGGTGTTAGATCCCCATAAAGCATTATGAGCATTGAAATCTCCTAAAATGAGAAAAGGGCGAGGAAGGTCATCGAGAAGCTGAGTCAAGAGTACAACATCGAGAGGCTCTCCAGGTGGGAAATACAGAGAACACACTGTAAGCTCAGTGTGTGCCAACACACGGACTGCAACTGCCTGTAGCGTCGTAGTTAGTTGCACAGGCGTAGAATGGAGTGTGTCCTTGATGAACACTGCCACACCGCCTTGCGCCCTGTCGCCAGTCAGGTCGTCTTTTCTGTAGAGGTGATAGCCTCTAAGTACAGGTGCGTCACACTGCTTGAAATGTGTCTCCTGAAGGGAGACACAGAATGGTCTGTTCTGCAGAAGAAGACGTAATTCGTCCAAACGAGCCCTGAATCCGTTCATGTTCCATTGGAGTATGGTTCCCATGTCAGCGGTGCGGTTGTAGTTTCCCCCTATCCTTGTGCCTAGACGGTGAGGCACTGTTTGATCGGGCAGCGGCATTAGGGCTGACTGATTCCGGTGATGAGGTATCCAGGTCCATTATGATATCCTCGTCATCGGTTAAGGCTGCCAGAACGACATTCGATGGTGCCTGGGGGAGGCTTTCTATCGAATGCCGAGGCGCCTTCTTTGGTTTCTTCTTCTCTGAAGAAGATGAAGGAAGGGCGTGTTGCTGAGCACTCTGCTTTCGGGAAGCACTCTGCTTCTGGGGGGCCACCTGCTTCTGGGCAGCTCCCTGCTGTTGAGGAACGCGTTCTGTTGGAATGGCACGTTCCTGTGGGATGGTACTCTCCTTTTGAGGTGTCTTCTCAATTATTACTGCAGCTATCTCGTCCTTCACATTCATTGGGTCGGCCTGTATTCCGATATCTCGACTAATCGAAGTTTGGCATGTACAAATGCAGGTGCAAGTTTCGCTGGTGTAAATATGGATGGTCTGTGTAGATGCATCAACAGTGGGCGTGGGTTTCTGGAGTAGTGAGGCATAGGAGGTCGGAAACACCGGAGGCTGTGTCGCCTTATATTCTTTTTTGGCCTCCACATATGGAATACGTTTGCGCACTTTTATCTCCTGTATTTTTTGTTCTTCAACAAAGACAGGGCAATCACGACTCCATACAGGGTGGCCTCCTGAGCAGTTTAGACACGTTGCTGGGGAAGGACAGTCGACCCCAGAGTCGTGAGCTGCCTGTCCACACCTCCCACAGGTTGGTTTGCCTCCACAATTCTGTGTGGTATGACCGAAACGCTGGCATGTAAAACACCTCATAGGGTTCGGTATAAAGGGCCTAACTTTCAGACGGAGAAACCCTGCCATAAGATGTTCTGGCAAAGATGGGGAATTGAAGGTAACAATGAAGGTAGGGGTTTTCTCTATCACTCCATTGTTCCTGCGGGTCCTTTGCTCAACGTCAATGATACCCTGTGACGCCCACTCCTGTTTTAATTCTGCCGTTTCGATGTCCGCAATGTCACGGCATGTGACCACTCCTTTGCTGGAATTTAGCGTGTTGTGTAATTCTACATCAATGTCATATTCCCCTAGCTTTGCTGAATTCAGGAGGAGGTCCACCTGCTTTGCTCTGGACGTCTCAACTAACAAAGCACCATTCTGCAGCCTCTTAATTGATTTCAAAGAACTTGCAAGTCCTTCCAGTCCCTTATTAATGTAGAAAGGGGAGACCTTTTCAAAGGTACCCTCTTTCCTCTTAATAACTACGAAAACATTATTATTAATGACTCCTTGAGCCCTGTTACTATGACTAGATTGTGTCTCAGGAGGACTGGCCTCCCTCAACCGCTTAGATGACTGGGTGCGAGTGCCCCCTGACGGTACACCCATCCCGCCGGGGTTAGAAACATGTGAGGACTCCATCTCGGTCCCACGAGCAGCTAGGGAAGGGACGGTCCACCCAGGCAGAGCCCCGCTTGCCTGGGTAAGCCTTTTACAACTGAGGTGCGGCAGGTTCCTCAGAGGTCGCTCGCTGTCGACTGTTCAACCTCAACAGCCATGCATCCCATCAGCACGCAGCACACCTTAGGATTGAGGGGTTTTTTATAGAGGTTTTTTCCATCCTCACGATCCGGGCAATAAAGCCGAGATCCCCGCTCCCTGTAACACACAACATTCCACCGCTGCGCCATGCGGTGGTCGCTGAAGCATGTCCAGGGCTTACGGTCTGGAGGACTGGCGGCGCTTACCAGTCCTCAGCTCAGGACCCCGGGTTCGCCAAGCCCGTACTCAGCAAATTAATGCTGAGCCCCTGAGGGGCAGAGGGCAGAGAGCAGTCAGCAGACAGCAGAGGTCAGAAAGCAGACAGAGGACAGCAGAGGGCAGACAGCAGAGGGCAGAGTGCAGACAGGAGACAGCAGACGACAGACAGCTGACAGCAGAGGGCAGAGAGCAGAGGGAAGCAGGACAGACATCAGAGGGTAGAGGTAAGACAGCAGACAGCAGAGGGCATACAGCAGACAGCAGATAGCAGTCAGCAGACAGCAGAGGGGAGACAGCAGAGAGCAGAGGGCAGACAGCAGAGTTCAAGGGTTAGAGGGCAGAGGGTAGAGGGCAGATGGCAGACATCAGACAGTAGAGGGCAGGCAGCGGAGGGCAGACAGCAGACAGCAAGGAGCAGAGGGCAGACAGCAAACAGTAGAAGGCAGACAGAAGAGGCCAGAGGGTTAGAGGGCAGAGGGTAGAGGGCAGATGGCAGACATCAGACAGTAGTGGGCAGACAGCAGACATCAGTGAGCAGACAGCATACAGCGGACAGGAGAAGGCGGACAGCAGAGGGCAGACAGCAGAGGGCAGACAGTTGACAGCAGAGAACAGACAGCAGACAGCGGAGGGCAGACAGCAGTCAGCAGACAGCAGAGGGCAGACAGCACACAGTGGACAGCAGAGGGCAGACAGCAGACAGCAGACCGCAGACAGCAGAGGGCAGACACAAGAGGCAGACAGCAGAGAGCAGAGAGCAGAGGGCAGACAGCAAAGGGCAGAGGGCAGACAGCAGACAGCAGAAGGCAGAGGGCAGACAGCAGAGGGCAGCTGGGCAGACAGCAGAGGGAAGAGGCCAGAGAGCAGAGGGCAGAGAGCAGACAGGAGACAGCAGAGGACAGAAAGCAGACAGCAGCAGGCAGATAGCAGAGGGCTGGGGGTAGAGGGCTGAGGGCAGAGGGCAGAGGGCGGACATCAGACAGTAGGGGGAAGACAGTAGAGGGCAGACAGCAGACAGCAGGGAGCAGAGGGCAGACAGCAAACAGTAGAAGGCAGACTGAAGGGGCCAGACAGCAAGGGCAGACAGCAAAAAGCAGACAGCAGAAAGCAGAATGCAGAGAGCAGGAGCCAGAAAGCAGAGCGCTGAGGCAGACAGTAGACAGCAGAGGGCAGACAGCAGACAGCAGAGGGCAGACAGCTGACAGCAGAGGGCATACAGCAGACAGAAGAGGGCAGACAGCAGAAGCAGACAGCAGAAGGCAGACAGCAGAGGGCAGACAGCAGACAGCAAAAAGCAGAGGGAAGATAGCAGAGGGCAGACAGCAGAGGACAGACAGCAGAGGACAGACAGCAGACAGCAGTGGGCAGAGAGCAGAGGGCAGAGGGCAGACAGCAGACAGATATGGGCAGACAACAGAGGGACGTGAGCAGACAGCATAGGGCAGAGGGCAGACAGCAGACAGCAGAGGGCACACAGCAGGCAGCACAGGGCATACAGCAGAGAGCAGACAGCAGATAGCAGACAGCAGACAGCTGAGGGCAGACAGCAGACGGAAGGCAGCATACAGCAGACAGCAGAGGGCATACAGAAGACAGCAGAGGGCAGAGAGCAGACAGCAGACAGCAGAGGGCAGGCAGAAGGGGGCAGACAGCAGACAGCAGAGAGCAGTGGGCAGACAGCAGAGGGCTCAGGGCAGACAGTAGACAGCAGAAGGTAGAGAGCAGGCAGCAAAGGGCAGACAGCATATGGCAGACAGCAGAAGGCAGACAGCAGAGGGCAGACAGCAGAGGGAAGGGGGCAGAGGGCAGACAGCAGACAGCAGAAAGCAGACAGCAGAGGGCAAACAGCAGAGGGGAGATAGCAGACAGCAGAGGGCAGACAGAGGGCGGCAGAGGGCAGACAGCAGACAGCAGAGGGCAGACAGCAGACATCAGACAGCAGACAGCCGACAGCAGTGGGCAGACAGCAGAGAGCAGAGGGAAGACAGCAGACAGCAGAGAGCAGACATGGGAGGGCAGACAGCAGTCAGCAGACAGCAGAGGGCAGACAGCAGAGGGTAGACAGCAGACATGGGAGGGCAGACAGCAGTCAGCAGACAGCAGAGGGCAGACAGCAGACAACGGACAGCAGAGGCAGACAGCAGACTGCAGACAGCAGAAGGCAGACAGAAGAAGGCAGACCGAAAGCAGCAGAGAGCAGAGGGCGGAGAACAGAGGGCAGAGAGCAGACAGTAGAGGACAGACAGCAGACAGCAGAGACCAGAGGGCAGAGAGCAGACAGCAGAGGGAAGAGGGCAGAGGTCAGACAGCAGACTACAGAAAGCAGACAGCATAGGGCAGACAGCAGAGAGCAGAGGGCAGACAGCAAACAGCAGAGGGCAGATAGCAGACAGCAGAGGCCAGACAGGAGAGGGCAGACAGCAGACAGCAGACAGCAGATGGCAGACTGGAGAGGGCAGAGGGCAGGGGGCAGACAGCAGAGTGCAGAGGGCAGACAGCAGAGGGCAGACAGCAGACAGCAGAGGGCAGACAGCAGACAGCAGACAGCAGAGGGCAGACAGCAGACGGCGGACAACAGAGGGCAGACAGCAGACAGCAGAGGGCAGACAGAGAAGGGCAGGCAGCAGACAGCAGAGATCAGAGGGCATACAGCAGAGGGCGTTGGGCAGACAGCAGACAGCAGAAGGCAGAGGGCAGACAGCAGAGGGCAGAGGGCAGACAGCAGAGGGAAGAGGGCAGAGGAAAGACAGCAGTCAGCAGAAATCAGACAGCAGCGGGCAAACAGCAGAGGGCGGACAGCAGTGGCCAAAGGGTAGAGGGCAGTGGGCAGAGGGCAGATATCAGACAGTAGAGGGTAGGCAGCAGAGTGCAGTCAGCAGACAGTAGGGAGAAGAAGGCAGACAGCAAACAGCAGAGGGCAGACAGCACGCAGCAGAGGAGAGACAGCAGAGGGCAGACAGCAAACAGCAGACCCCAGAGGGCAGACAGCAGACGGCACAGGGCAGACTGCAGACAGCAGAGGGTGGACAGCAGAGGGAAGACAGCAGAGGGCAGACAGCAGAGGGCAGACTGCAGACGGCAGAAAGCAGACAGCAGTGGGCAGACCGCAGAGGCCAGACAGCAGACAGCAGAAGGCAGGGAGCAGAGGGCAGTGGGGAGAGGGCAGAGGGCATACAGCAGACAGCAGTGGTCAGACAGCAGAGGGCAGACAGAAGACAGCAGAGAGCAGAGGGAAGACAGCAGACAGCAGAGGGCAGACATCTGACAGCAGAGGCCAGACAGCAGGGGGCAGACAGCAGTCAGCAGACAGCAGAGATCAGACGGCAGACAGCAGAGGGCAAACAGCAGATAGCAGACAGCAGAGGGCAGACAGCAGAGGGCAGATAGCAGACAGCAGAAGGCAGGGGGCGGAGGGCAGTAAGGAGAGGGCAGAGGGCAGAAAGCAGATAGCAGTGGGCAGGCAGCAGAGGGCAGACAGTAGACAGCAAAGAGCAGAGGGCAGACAGCATACAGCAGAAAGCAGACAGCAGACAGCAGAGGTCAGACAGCAGAGGGCAGACAGCAGTCAGCAAACAGCAGAGGTCAGACAGCAGAGGGCAGACAGCACATAGCAGACAGAAGAGGGCAGACAGCAGACAGCAGACAGCAGAGGGCAGACAGCAGACAGCAGAGGGCTGACAGCAGACAGCATAGGCAGACAGCAGACAGCGGTCAGCAGGGGGCAGACAGCAGACAGCAGAGGGCAGACAGAAGAGGGCAGACAGAAGACAGCAGAGAGCAGAGGGCAGAGAGCAGAGGGCAGACAGCAGACATCAGACGACAGAAAGCAGACAGCAGAGTGCAGAGAGCAGGGGGCGGAGGGCAGACAGCAGAAAGCAGAAGGCACAGGGAAGACAGCAGAGGGCAGAGGGCAGAGGGCAGAGGGCAGAGAGCTGACAGCAGAGTGCAGACAGCAGGATGCTAAGGGCAGACAGCAGAGGGAGAACGGCAGACAGCAGACATCAAACAGCAAAGGTCATACAGCAGACAGCAGAGGGCAAAGGGCAGACAGCAGACAGCAGACAGCAGAAGGAAGTCAGCAGACAGCAATCAAGAGACAGCAGAGGGCAGACAGAAGACGGCAGAGGGCAGACAGCAAACAGCAGAGGACAGACAGCAGACAGCAGGGGGCAGACAGCAGGTAGCAGAAGGCAGATAGCAGGGAGCAGAGGACAGACAGCTGACAGCAGAGTGCAGACAACAGACAGCAGAGAGCAAACAGCAGACTGCGGACAGCAGAGGGCAGACAGCAGAGGGCAGGCAGCAGAGGGCAGACAGCAGAGGGCAGAGGGCAGAGAGTAGACAGCAGACAGCTGACAGCGGACAGCAGAGGGTAGACATCAGAGGGCAGGCAGCAGAGGGCAGACAGCAGAGGGCAGACAGCTGACAGCAGAGGACAGACAGCAGACAGCAGACAGCGGAGGGCAGACAGCAGTCAGCAGACAGCAGAGGACAGACAGTAGACAGCAGAAGGCAAAGGGCAGACAGCAGAGGGCAGGGGGGCAGACAGGAGAGCGAAGAAGGCAGATGAAAGACAGCAGACAGCAGAAAGCAGACAGCAGCGGGCAGACAGCAGAGGGCAGACAGCAGACGGAAGAGGTCAGACAACAGACAGCAGAGGGCAGACAGCAGACAGCAGAGGGCAGACAGCAGAGGGCAGAAGGCAGACAGCGGAAGGCAGAGGGCAGACAGCAGAGGGCAGAGGGCATACAGCAGAAAGCAGACAGCAGTGGGCAGAGAGCAGAGGGCAGGCAGCAATCAGCAGAGGGCAGAGAGCAGAGGGCGGGCAGTAGGGTGCAGAGGGCAGAGGGCAGACATCAGATAGTAGAGGGCAGACAGCAGACAGCAGAAGGAAGACAGCAGAAAGCAGAGGGCAGACAGCAGACAGAAGAGGGCAGATATCAGACAGCAGACATCAGTGGGCAGACAGCAGACAGCAGAGGGCAGAAAGCAGAGAACTGAAAGCAGAGGGCAGAGAGCAGAGGGCAGTCAGCAGACAACAGAGGACAGACAGTAGACAGCAGAGTGCAGAGAGCAGAGGGCAGAGGGCAGAGGGCAGATAGCAGAGGGCAGACAGCAGAGGGCAGACTGGAGACAGCAGAAAGCAGACAGCAGAGGGCAGATCGAAGAGGCCAGACAGCAGACAGCAGAAGGCAGGGTGCAGAGGTCAGTGGGGAGAGGGCAGAGGGCATACAGCCGACAGAAGTGGTCAGACAGCAGAGGGCAGACAGAAGACAGCAGAGAGCAGAGGGCAGACAGCAGACAGCAGAAGGCAGACATCTGACAGCAGAAGCCAGACAGCAAGGGGCAGCCAGCAGTCAGCAGACAGCAGAGGTCAGACGGCAGACAGCAGAGGGCAGACAGCAGATAGCAAACAGCAGAGGGCAGACAGCAGAGGGCAGACAGCAGACAGCAGAAGGCAGGGGGCGGAGGGCAGTAAGGAGAGGGCAGAGGGCAGAAAGCAGATAGCAGAGGGCAGAGAGCAGAGGGCAGAGGGCAGACAGCAGACAGCAGACAGCAGAGTTCAGACAGCAGAGGGCAGACAGCAGACAGCAGAGGGCACACTGCAGTCAGCAGAGGGCAGACAGCAGATAGCAGAGGGCACACAGCAGAGAGCAGACAGCAGACAGCAGAGGGCAGACAGTAGGCAGCAGAGGGTAGACAGCAGACAACAGAGGGCAGACAGCAGAGGGCAGACATCATACAGCAGACAGTAGCAGCAGTTGGCAGACAGCAGAGAGCAGAGGGAAGACAGCAGGGGGCAGAGGGCGACATCAGGCAGCATAGGGCAGACAGCAGGGGGCAGAGGGCAGACAGCAGAAAGCAGCGTGCAGACGGCAGACAGCAGAGAGCAGACAGCGGACGGCAGAGTGCAGACAACAGAGGGCAGACTGTACAGGGCAGACAGCAGAGTGCAGACAGCAAAGGTCATACAGCAGACAGCAGCGGGAAGAGGGCAAACAGCAGACAGAAGACAGCAGAGGGCAGTCAGCAGACAGCAGTCAACAGACATCAGAGGGCAGACAGCAGAGGGCAGACAGAAGACGGCAGAGGGCAGACAGCAAACGGCAGACAGAAGACGGCAGAGGGCAGACAGCTGACAGCAGAGGGCAGGCAGCAGACAGCAGACAGCGGCGGGCAGACAGCAGTCAGCAGACAGCAGAGGGGAGACATCAGACAGCGGACAGCAAAGGGCTGACAGCAGACAGCAGACAGCTGTGGGCAGACAGAAGAGGGCAGACAGCAGATAGTAGAGAGCAGAGGGCAGACAGCAGAAGGCAGGGGGCAGACAGCAGAAGGAAGAGGGCAGATGTCAGACAGCAGACAGCAGAAAGCAGACAGCAGCGGCAGACAGCAGAGGGCAGACAGCTGACAGAAGAGGCCAGGCAGCAGACAGCAGACAGCTAAGGGCAGACAGCAGAAGGAAGACGGCAGACAGCAGACAGCAGACAGCAAAGGTCATACAGCAGACAGCAGAGGGTAGAGGGAAGACAGCAGACAGAAGACAGCAGTGGGCAGTCAGCAGACAGCAGTCAACAGACATCAGAGGGCAGACAGCAGTGGGCAGACAGAATACGGCAGAGGGCAGACAGCAGACAGCAGAGGGCAGACAGCAGACTACAGACAGAAGACAGCTGTGGGCAGACAGCAGAGAGCAGAGGGAAGGCATCAGAGGGCAGAGGACAGACAGCAGACAGCAGACAGCAGACAGCAGAGGGCAGACAGCAGACAGCAGAGGGCAGTCAGCAGACAGCAGTCAACAGACAGCCGAGGGCAGACAGCAAACGGCAGAGGGCAGACAGCAGACTACAGACAGAAGACAGCTGTGGGCAGACAGCAGAGAGCAGTGGGAAGGCATCAGAGGGCAGAGGACAGACAGCAGACACAGACAGCAGACGGCAGAGGGCAGACAGCTGACAGCAGAGGGCAGGCAGCAGACAGCAGACAGCGGAGGGCAGACAGCAGTCAGCAGACAGCAGAGGGGAGACAGCAGACAGCGGACAGCAAAGACTGACAACAGACAGCAGACAGCAGTGGGCAGACAGAAGAGAGCAGACAGCAGATAGCAGAGAGCAGAGGGCAGACAGCAGATGGCAGGGAGCCGACAGCAGAGAGCAGAAGGCAGAGGGCAGACAGCAGAGGGCAGAGGGCAGACAGCTGAGGGAAAAGGCAGAGGTCAGACAGCAGACAGCAGAAAGCAGACAGCAGCGGGTAGACAGCAGAGGGCAGCCTGTAGACAGCAGAGGCCAGACAGCAGAGGGAAAATGGCGGACAGCTGACAGCAGACAGGAAATTACATACAGTAGACAGCAGAGGGCAGAGGGCAGACAGCAGACAGCAGACAGCAGAAGACAGACAGCAGTCAACATACATCAGAGGGCAGACGGAAGACGGCAAAGGGCAGACAGCAGACAGCAGAGGGCAGACATTAGACCTCAGACAGCAGACAGCGGACAGCAGTGGTCAGACAGCAGAGAGCGAAGGAAGGACATCAGGGGGCAGAAGGCAGACAGCAGACAGCAGACAGCAGAGGGCAGACAGCAGACAGCAGAGTGCAGACAGAAGACAGCAGAAGGCAGACAGCAGAGGACAGAGGACAGGCAGCTGACAGCAGAGTGCAGACAGCAGACAGCAGAGAGCAGACAGCAGACAGCGGACAGCAGAGGGCAGACAGCAGAGGGCAAAGAGCAGAGGGCAGACAGCTGATAGCAGAGGGCAGACAGCAGACAGCACACAGCGGAGTTCAGACAGCAGTCAACAGACAGCAGAGGGCAGAGAGCAGACAGCGGACAGCATAGGGGAGACAGCAGACAGCAGAGGGCATAGGGCAGACAGCAGACAGCAGAAGGCAGAGGGCAGACAGCAGAAGGCAGGAATCAGACAGCAGATGGAAGAGGGCAGATGTCAGACAGCAGACAGCAGAAAGCAGACAGCAGCGGCAGACAGCAGAGGGCAGACAGCTGACAGAAGAGGTAAGACAGCAGACAGCAGAGGGCAGACAGCAGACAGCAGAGGGCAGACAGCAGACCACAGAAAGCAGCGGGCAGAGAGCAGAGGGCAGAGGGCAGACAGCAGACAGCAGAGGGCAGACAACTGACTGCAGAGGGCAGACAGTAGACAGCTGTGGGCAGACAGCAGAGGGAGGATGGCCGACAGGAGAGGGCAGAGGGCAGACAGCAGACTGCAGAGGGCAGACAGCAGACAGCAGTGGGCAGACTGCAGAGGGAAGAGGGCAGACAGCAGGGGGCAGAGAGCAGACAGCAGACAGCAGATGGCAGACAGCAGACAGCACAGGGCAGACAGCATACAGCTGACAGCAGAGGGCGGCCAGCAGACAGCAGTCAACAGACAGCAGAGGGCAGACAGCGGATGGCAGAGGGCAGACAGCAGACAGCAGAAGGCAGAGGGCAGACAACAGAGGGCAGGCAGCAGACTGCAGAGGGCAGAGGGCAGACAGCAGAGGGAGAGGGCAGAGGGCAGAGGGCAGAGGACAGACAACAGACAACAGAAAGAAGAAAGCAGAGGGCAGACAGCAGAGGGCATGCAGCAGACAGCAGATGGCAGATAGCAGAGGGCAGGGGGCAGAAGGCAGAGGACAGTGGGCAGACAGCAGAAAGCAGAGGGCAGACAGCAGAGGGCAGACAGCAGACAGCAGGCAACAGAGGGCAAACAGCATAGAGCACAGGGCAGCGGGCAGACAGCAGAGGGCAGACAGCACACGGCAGGCAGCAGAAAGCAGACAGCAGACAGCAGAGGACAGACAGCAGACAGCAGACAGCAGAGGGCTGACAGCAGACAGCAGATGGCAGACAGCAGACAGTTAGAAAGCAGAGGGTAGACAGCAGAGGGCACAGGGCAGACAGCAGACAGATGAAGTCAGATGGCAGACAGCAGAGGGCAGCGGGCAGACAGCAGTGGGCAGACAACAGACAGCAGAGGGCAGTCGGCACACAGCAAAGGGCAGGGGGCAGGGGGCAGTGAGGAGAGGGCAGAGGGAAAACAGCAGACAGCAAAGGGCAGACGGCCGAGGGCAGATAGCAGACAGCAGAGAGCAGAAGGCAGACAGCAGAACGCAGAGGGCAGACAGCAGACAGCAGAGGCCAGACAGCAGAGGGCAGACAGCAGTCAGCAGACAGCAGAAGTCAGACAGCAGACAGCAGTGGCAGACAGCAGACAGCAGACAGCAGAGGGCAGACAGCAGACAGCAGGGTGCAGAGAGATGACAACAGACACCACACGGCAGAGGGCAGATAACAGACAGCAGACAGCAGAGGGCAGACAGCAGACAGCAGAGGGCAGACAGCAGAGGGCAGACATCAGAGGACAGACAAAAGGCAGCAGAGGGCAGACAGCAGACAGCAGAGGACAGACAGCAGACAGCAGAGGGCTGAGAGCAGAGGGAAGAGGGCAGACAGCTGACAGCAGAGTGCAGACAGCAGACAGCAGAGAGCAGACAGCAGACAGCGGACAGCAGAAGGCAGACAACAGAGGGCAGACAGCAGAGGGCAGACAGAAGACAGCAGAGGACAGACAGCAGACAGCAGAGGGCTGAGAGCAGAATGCTGATTGCAGACATCTGACAGCAGAGGGCAGGCAGCAGGCAGCAGACAGCCTAGGGCAGACAGCAGTCAGTAGACAGCAGAGAGGAGACAGCAGACAGCGGACAGCAAAGGGCCGACAGCAGACAGCACAGGGCAGACAGAAGAGGGCAGACAGCAGACAGCAGAGAGCAGAGGGCAGACAGCAGATGGCAGAGGGCAGACAGCAGACAGCAGAAGGCAGAGGGCAGGCAACAGAGGGCAAAGGGCAGGCAGCAGAGGGCAGGTGGCAGACAGCAGAGGGAGAGGGCAGAGGGCAGAGGGCAGAGGACAGACAACAGACAACAGAAAGAAGAAAGCAGAGGGCAGACAGCAGAGGGCATGCAGCAGACAGCAGATGGCAGATAGCAGAGGGCAGGGGGCAGAAGGCAGAGGACAGTGGGCAGACAGCAGAAAGCAGAGGGCAGACAGCAGAGGGCAGACAGCAGACAGCAGGCAACAGAGGGCAAACAGCATAGAGCACAGGGCAGCGGGCAGACAGCAGAGGGCAGACAGCACACGGCAGGCAGCAGAAAGCAGACAGCAGACAGCAGAGGACAGACAGCAGACAGCAGACAGCAGAGGGCAGACAGCAGACAGCAGATGGCAGACAGCAGACAGTTAGAAAGCAGAGGGTAGACAGCAGAGGGCACAGGGCAGACAGCAGACAGATGAAGTCAGATGGCAGACAGCAGAGGGCAGCGGGCAGACAGCAGTGGGCAGACAACAGACAGCAGAGGGCAGTCGGCACACAGCAAAGGGCAGGGGGCAGGGGGCAGTGAGGAGAGGGCAGAGGGAAAACAGCAGACAGCAAAGGGCAGACGGCCGAGGGCAGATAGCAGACAGCAGAGAGCAGAAGGCAGACAGCAGAACGCAGAGGGCAGACAGCAGACAGCAGAGGCCAGACAGCAGAGGGCAGACAGCAGTCAGCAGACAGCAGAAGTCAGACAGCAGACAGCAGTGGCAGACAGCAGACAGCAGACAGCAGAGGGCAGACAGCAGACAGCAGGGTGCAGAGAGATGACAACAGACACCACACGGCAGAGGGCAGATAACAGACAGCAGACAGCAGAGGGCAGACAGCAGACAGCAGAGGGCAGACAGCAGAGGGCAGACATCAGAGGACAGACAAAAGGCAGCAGAGGGCAGACAGCAGACAGCAGAGGACAGACAGCAGACAGCAGAGGGCTGAGAGCAGAGGGAAGAGGGCAGACAGCTGACAGCAGAGTGCAGACAGCAGACAGCAGAGAGCAGACAGCAGACAGCGGACAGCAGAAGGCAGACAACAGAGGGCAGACAGCAGAGGTCAGACAGAAGACAGCAGAGGACAGACAGCAGACAGCAGAGGGCTGAGAGCAGAATGCTGATTGCAGACATCTGACAGCAGAGGGCAGGCAGCAGGCAGCAGACAGCCTAGGGCAGACAGCAGTCGGTAGACAGCAGAGAGGAGACAGCAGACAGCGGACAGCAAAGGGCCGACAGCAGACAGCACAGGGCAGACAGAAGAGGGCAGACAGCAGACAGCAGAGAGCAGAGGGCAGACAGCAGATGGCAGAGGGCAGACAGCAGACAGCAGAAGGCAGAGGGCAGGCAACAGAGGGCAAAGGGCAGGCAGCAGAGGGCAGGGGGCAGACAGCAGAGGGAGAGGGCAGAGGGCAGACAGCAGAGAGCAAAAGGCAGATAGAAGAGGGCAGACAGCAGACAGCAGAGAGCAGAGGGCAGGCAGCAGAGGACACATGGCAGACAAGAGACAGTAGAGGGCAGAGGCAGACAGCAGAGGGCAGAGAGCAGACAGCTGTGGGCAGACAGCAGAGGGAGGGTGGCAGACAGGAGAGGGCAGACAGCAGACTGCAGATGTTAGACAGCAGAAAGCAGACAACAACGACAGACAGCAGAGGGCAGTCAGCTGACAGAAGAGGTAAGACAGCAGACAGCAGAGGGCAGACAGCAGACAGCAGAGGGCAGACAGCAGACCACAGAAAGCAGCGGGCAGAGAGCAGAGGGCAGAAGGCAGACAGCAAACAGCAGAGGGCAGACAACTGACTGCAGAGGGCAAACAGCAGACAGCTGTGGGCAGACAGCAGAGGGAGGATGGCAGACAGGGGAGGGCAGACAGCAGACTGCAGAGGGCAGACAGCAGACAGCAGTGGGCAGACAGCAGAGGGAAGAGGGCAGACAGCAGATGGCAGAGAGCAGACAGCAGATGGCAGAGGGCAGACAGCAGACAGCACAGGGCAGAAAGCATACAGCAGACAGAAGAGGGCGGACAGCAGAGGGAAACTGCAGACAGCAGACAGAAGAGGGCATACATCAGACAGCAGACAGCAGATAGCAAAGGGCATACAGCAGACAGCAGACAGCAGAGGGCAGACAGCAGACAGCATAGGGCAGACAGTAGAGGGCAGACGGCAGAGAGCAGATGGCAGACAGCAGAGGGCTCAGGGCAGACAGCAGACAGCAGAAGGCTGAGGGCAGACAGCAGAGGGCAGAGAGCAGAGGGCAGACCACAGACTGCAGAAGGCAGGAGGCAGAGGGCAGTGTGGAGAGGGCAGAGGGCAGAGAGCAGACAGCAGAGGGCAGGCAGCAGACAGCAGAGAGCAGGCAGCAGACAGCGGACAGCAGAGGGCAGACAACAGAGGGCAGACAGCATAGGGCAGACATCTGACAGCAGAGGGCAGGCAGCAGGCAGCAGACAGCCTAGGGCAGACAACAGTCAGTAGACAGCAGAGAGGAGACAGCAGACAGCGGACTGCAAATGGCCGACAGCAGACAGCAGAGGGCAGACAGAAGAGGGCAGACAGCAGAGGGCAGAGGGCAGACAGCAGATGGCAGAGGGCAGACAGCAGACAGCAAAAGGCAGAGGGCAGACAACAGAGGGCAGGCAGTAGACTGCAGAGGGCAGAGGGCAGACAGCAGAGGGAGAGGGCAGAGGGCAGACAGCAGACAGCAGACAGCAAAAGGCAGATAGAAGAGGGCAGACGGCAGACAGCAGTGAGCAGAGGGCAGGCAGCAGAGGACACATGGCAGACAGGAGACAGTAGGGGGCAGAGGCAGACAGCAGAGGGCAGAGGGCAGACAGCAGAGGGCAGACAGCAGAGGGCAGACAGCAGAGGGCAGAGGGCAGAGGACAGACAACAGACAGCAGAAAGAAGAAAGGAGAGGGCTGACAGCAGAGAGCATGCAGCAGACAACAGAGGGCAGACAGCAGAGGGCAGGGGGCAGAGGGCAGAGGGCAGTGGGCAGACAGCAGAAAGCAGAGGGCAGACCGCAGAGGGCAGACAGCAGACAGCTAAGGGCAGACAACAGAGGGAAGACGGCAGACAGCTGACAACAAAGGTCATACAGCAGACAGCAGAGGGCAGAGAGCAGACAGCAGACAGCAGAGGGCAGTCAGCAGACAGCAGTCAACAGACAGCAGAGGGCAGACAGCAGAGTGCAGACAGAGGACGGCAGAGGGCAGACAGCTGACAGCAGAGGGAAGACAGCAGACAACAGACAACAGACAGCAGGGGGCAAACAGCAGAGGACAGAAAGAAGACATCAGAGGGCAGACAGCAGACAGCAGACAGCAGACATCAGAGGGCAGACAGCAGAGGGCAGAGGGCAGACAGCTGACAGCAGAATGCAGACAGCAGACAGCAGAGAGCAGAGAGCAGACAGCAGACAGCGACAGCAGAGGGCAGACAACAGAGGGCAGACAGCATAGGGCAGACATCTGACAGCCGAGGGCAGGCAGCAGGCAGCAGACAGCCTAGGGCAGACAGCAGTCAGTAGACAGCAGAGAGGAGACAGCAGACAGCGGACAGCAAAGGGCCGACAGCAGACAGCAGAGGGCAAACAGAAGAGGGCAGACAGCAGACAGCAAAGAGCAGAGGGCAGACAGCAGATGGCAGAGGGCAGACAGCAGACAGCAGAAGGCAGCGGGCAGACAACAGAGGGCATTCAGCAGACTGCAGAGGCCATACAGCAGAGGGCAGGGGGCAGAGGCAGAGGGCAGTGGGCAGACAGCAGAATGCAGAGGGCAGACAGCAGTGGGAGTGGGCAGAGGGCAGACAGCACAGGGCAGGCAGCAGAGAGCAGGGGCCATACAGCAGAGGGCAGGGGGCAGAGGCAGAGGGCAGTGGGCAGACAGCAGAATGCAGAGGGCAGACAGCATAGGGTAGACAGCAGACAGCAGAGAGCAGAGGGCAGACAGCAGACAGCAGAGGGCAGACAGCAGACAGCAGAGGCCAAACAGCAGAAGGCAGACAGTAGACAACAGAGGGCAAACAGCATAGAGCACAGGGCAACGGGCAGACAGCAGAGGGCAGACAGCAGACGGCAGGCAGCAGAAAGCAGACTGCGCACAGCAGAGGGCAGACAGCAGACAGCAGACAGCAGAGGGCAGACAGCAGACAGCAGAGGGCAGACAGCAGACAGCAGATGGCTGAGAGCAGAGGGCAGAGGGCAGACATCTGACAGCAGAGGGCAGGCAGCAGGCAGCCTAGGGCAGACAGCAGTCAATAGACAGCAGATAGGAGACAGCAGACAGTGGACAGCAAAGGGCCGACAGCAGACAGCAGAGGGCAGACAGACGAGGGCAAACAACAGACAGCAGAGAGCAGAGGGCAGAGGGCAGACAGCAGAGGGAGAGGGCAGAGGGCAGACAGCAGACAGCAAAAGGCAAATAGAAGAGGGCAGGCAGCAGACAGCAGAGAGCAGAGGGCAGGCAGCAGAGGAATAATGGCAGACAGGAGACAGTAGAGGGCAGAGGCAGACAGCAGATGGCAGAGGGCAGACAGCAGACGGCAGACAGCAGAGGGCAGAGGGCAGAGGACAGACAAAAGATAGCTGTTGTTTTTTTGTTGTTTTTGTTGTTTAGAGGGGACTAGACTGCACGGTCATCAGTCCCCTGTTGCAAGCATAGTCAATGCGGCGTATTGCAAGAAGTAAAAACGACCATTGAAACACAAAAAAGAAAAAGCACAATGGGTACACAATGACAAGGAGGATTGAGGTCACGACACGCAAGGAAGAAAACTCAAAGAGTAAAGAAAAATAATTGGACTAAAAAGTTACAGCAGAATGTTGTGGCTGGCTGATCACGAGGATAATAAAGGATGAGCCAGCCACTCTGCACATTCTAAAACATACGAAGAAAAGCAGGGTAGACAACACAAAATAAGAAGGGTAAAAGGTTGTGAGAGATGGGCGCCTGAGAGTTCAGGCTAAGGAACCCACCGTTATATCAAATGGTAAAACCCAGCTGCACGGATAAAACGTAAAACGCGATCAGCTGTAACAGCGGCGTCACCCAGAATAAAAGGAAGCGCAGCCGGCAGGTCGAAGGCCTGTCGTAAGTCAGATAAAAGGGGACAGTCCACCAGGATGTGGACCACTGTCAATAAAGTGCCACAGCGACACTGTGGAGGATCCTCCCGTCGAAGTAGATGGCCATGTGTCATCCACGTATGACCAATACGCAGACGACAGAGGACGACTGACTCCTTCCGAGAGGCCCTCAGGGAGGACTTCCACGGAGCTGTAGAACGCTTCACTGCAAGGAGCTTATTTGGGGCAGGTGAGTCAATCCACTCAGTGTTCCAAAGCCCTAGTACCTTCCGGTGGAACTCTAATCGGAGGTCCCTCTCTTGAACGCCAATTTCTAAGAGGCTGGAAGTAATAGCCTGCTTAGCCAGTCGATCTACGCGTTCGTTCCCCGGAATTTCAACGTGTCCAGGGGTCCAAACGAAGGCCACAGTGCGGTCAGACTGGACGAGAAGGTTAATAGAGTCCTGGATGGACCGCACCAAGGGGTGTTTTGGAAAGCACTGGTCAAGAGTTTGCAACCCGCCCAGGGAGTCGCTGCAGATAACATAAGACTCCCCGGGACAGGCTATAAGGTGCTCAAGTGCTCGACAAATAGCGATCAGCTCTGCAGTGAATATACTACTCCCACAGGGTAAGGCGTGTTGTTCTATGTCCTCATTGTGGGTGTAGGCATACCCACAACGGCCATCCACGAGAGACCCGTCTGTGTATACAACGTCGGCGCCGTGGAAAGAACTCAGTATCGCCTGAAATTGGCGGCGGAGAGTCAACGGTGCAACAGAGGCTTTACACTCGCGGGACAAGTCTAACCGAAGCTGCGGACGTGGTACAGACCAAGGAGGAGCACGGGAAGAGTAGTGAAAAACGGGAGGAATAGGAAGGGATTGAAGAGAGGACAGAAGGGATCGAACACGGACCGAAATCGGGAGACCCGACCTTGGCCGCCGTCGTGGAAAAGGGAGGTCAACATCCGGAAAGAGAAGCCTGTAATTGGGATGGTGGGGTAAGGCTCGTACATGGGCAGCATAAGAAGCTAGTAAGCGCTGCCGTTGGAAACGCAGGGGTGGAACCCCTACTTCGGCTAGCAGACTTGTCACCGGGCTCGTGCGAAAGGCCCCAGTCGCCAAACGGACACCACTGTGGAGGACCGGGTCCAATACCTGCAGTGCTGATGGCGCTGCAGAGTCATACACAATACTCCCGTAGTCCAGGCGCGATTGTATGAGGGCCTTGTATAGCTGGAGAAGAGTTGGGCGTGATGCTCCCCAAGCCGTGTGGCCAAGACAGCGGAGGATATTCAGATGTTTCCAGCATTTCTGTCGCAGCTGACGGAGGTGCGGCTGCCAAGTCAGCCGGGCATCAAAAACCATACCGAGGAAGCGGTGCGTTTCTTCAACACGAAGACGTTCATTACCTAGGTACAGCTCTGGATCGAGATGAAGTGCCCGACGACGACAGAAGTGCATTACTCGGGTCTTAGAACCCGAGAAGTGGAAACCGTGGGCTGAGGCCCATGACTCTGCCTTTCTAATGGCTCCCTGCAGCCGCCGTTCAGCGACACCGATTGTGGCGGAGCTGAAATAAAGGCAAAAATCATCCGCAAATAGGGAGGAGGAAACTGATGACCCAACCGCTGCTGCTAGACCATTGATGGCAATCAGGAAGAGGGGAACACTGAGAACAGATTCCTGTGGGACACTATTCTCCTGGATATGAGGAGAGCTGAGACAGGTGCTTACACGAACTTGAAAATAGCGGTTCGATAAAAAGTTCCGTATAAAAATTGGAAGGGAGCCCCTCAGACCCCAACCATGCAGTGTAGCCAGAATATGATGGCGCCAGGTTGTATCGTAAGCCTTACGGAGATCGAAGAAGACCGCAATGAGATGTTCGCGCCTGGTGAAGGCAGTGCGAATAGCCGATTCCAGCGAGACAAGGTTGTCAATGGCGGAACGGCCTTGACGGAATCCCCCTTGTTGTGGAGCAAGAAGTTCGCGGTCTTCAAGGAGCCACATCAGCCGCCGACTCACCATTCGCTCGAGTAGCTTGCAGAGCACATTGGTAAGGCTGATTGGGCGATAACTGTCAGCCACCAATGGATCTGCTCCAGGTTTCAACACCGGGATCACGGTGCTTTCCTGCCACTGCGATGGGAAAACCCCATCTGCCCAGATACGGTTGAACAGGGAGAGAAGGTGATGGTGAAACCCAGCTGAAAGGTGACGGAGGAACTGACTGTGTATTCGATCTGGTCCCGGAGATGTATCGGGGCACGCAGCCAGAGCGGTTTGAAGCTCCCACTCGCTAAACGGAGCGTTGTAAAGTTCCTGGCGGCGTGTGCAGAATGACAACTGCTGCCGCTCGACCCTCTCTTTGAAGGTGCGGAAGTCTGCACTGTATGTTTCAGTTGCAGAGCAACGGGCATAGTGATCTGCCATGCACTCAGCTATGGCTTGTGGGTCAGTTCAGAGAGCACCCTGAATGGTGAGCGATGGGATTCCAGGCGGTGGGCGATACCCGAAGAGGTGCCGTACTTGGGTCCAGACCCGAGAAGGGGAGGCGCGAGAGCCGATGGAGGCTACAAACCTCTCCCAGGAATCCTTCTTACTCTGCAGAATCAGTTGCCGAGCCCGTGCACGGAGACGTTTGAAGGCGATGAGGTTCTCTAGAGAAGGGTGTCGCCGGTGTCGCTGGAGCGCACGCCGACGTTCCCGAATGGCCTCAGCGATCTCCTGTGTCCACCAAGGGACCGACTTACGTCTAAGTGACGCGGATGCGGTTGGAACAGTTTTCTCGGCGGCGGAAACTATGGCCTTTGTGACTTGCTGGACAGCCACTTCAATGTCAGCCGAAAGTGGAGTCGAAACCACTGCAGCTGAGGCATATGCCGGCCAGTCAGCACTATGAAGCGACCAATGAGGCAGCCGGTTTGCGACTTGAGTCTCTGGGAGCGACAGAAAGATGCGAAAATGGTCGCTGCCACAGAGATCATCATGCACAGTCCAATTCAGATGAGGGAGAAGACTCGGGCTACAAATGGACAGGTCGATGGCCGAGTATGTGCCATGAGCTACGCTGAAGTGCGTCGGAGCACCCGTGTTCAGAAGGCAAAGGTTCTGCTGTGTCAGGAGCATCTCCACATCCCTACCACGCGCCGAAGTCTGCAGCCCACCCCACATCGGGTGGTGGGCATTAAAATCCCCCAAAAGGAGAAACGGTGGGGGAAGTTGAGAGATCAAGGCACCAAGGTCAGCAAGACAAACAATCTCATCTGGCGGTAGGTAGAGGGAACAGATCGTTAGTTCCTGCCTTGCTCTGATCCTAACAGCCACTGCCTCGAGATTCGTGGTGAGGGGCACAGCTGTACTGGGGACAGTGGCAAGGACATAGAGGCACACACCTCCAGAGACCCTGTCACAGAAAGGACGATTTTTAAAAAAGCCCCGGTAGCCACGTAGGGCAGGGGTCTTATGGGCAGGAAACCACGTTTCCTGTAACGCTATGCAGAGCAAAGGGAGTTGGCACATTAGCTGTTGCAGCTCAGCCAGGTGGTGGAAAAAACCGCCGCAATTCCACTGGAGAATTTGATGGTGCATGACTTTAAAGGCCATGATGCGAAGTATAAATAACCCTATTGCATGGGTTCATCTGCTGCCGCCGATTTGGAACATTCAGAATCCAGGATCATGCGTTCTGGAGAGGCAGTAAGTGCAAGATCCTCACGTGATGCGAGGATCTGTACCTCATCGTCCGATGCAGAAGATGAGGTGGCAGGTGGCTGTAGAGCCACCGAAGACTCTTTAGTCTTCTTTTTCCGTCCCTCTCGCTGGCCCTTAGGTTTGCAGGGCCGGGAGGGCTTCTCTATAGTGGCGTCAGTGGTGGAGGAAGCCCTTCTACCAATAGGTTTGGGATCCTTCCGCCTGTGGCCGGGATCCGCAGGATCACTAAGAGAAGCCTCGGAAGGGAGTGCCCCAAGGGACCCCTTCCGAGAGAGGGGAGCCAGAGGAGGCTGCTCCTTCTCCGGCTGGGAGGTGGGGACTGGCGTCCCCGATGTTAGTGGTGGAGTGGCCCCCTCAGGTGGCAATGGGGGGGCAGTGAGAGGAGTGCCCCAGACCTTGACGAGGGCAGATGAGCTTTGATGGCCCTTTGGGCCCACAGATGGTTGCTGCAAGGTAGAGAAACGAAGAGGTGGTGATGATGCAACAGCAGCAAAAGACGTTGTCAGAGAAACCGGGTGAAGCCGTTCATATTTTTTACGCGCCTCGGTATGTGTCAGTCGATCCAGGGTCTTTATTTCCATTATCTTCCGCTCTTTGCGGAGCACAGTACAGTCTGGAGAACAGGGTGGATGTTGCTGCCCACAGTTTACACAAATAGGTGGAGGAGTACACGGAGCGTCCGGGTGAGATGGACGCCCGCATTCCCTACATGTGGGGCTGGAATTACACCTGGAGGACATATGTCCGAATTTCCAGCATTTAAAGCAGCGCATAGGGGGAGGAATATAAGGCTTTACATCACACCGGTAGACCATAACCTTGACCTTTTCGGGCAATGTATCGCCGTCAAAGGCCAAGATGAAAGCACCGGTGGCTACCCTATTATCCTTCGAACCCCTATGCACGCGCCGGACGAAGTGGACACCCCGTCGCTCTAGGTTGGCGCGTAGCTCGTCATCCGACTGTAAAAGAAGGTCTCTATGGTAGATAAGTCCCTGGATCATGTTCAGCGATTTGTGGGGTGTTATACTGACCGGAACGTCACCCAGCTTATCGCAAGCAAGTAATGCTTTCGATTGGGCGGATGACGCTGTTTTGATCAGTACCGAACCGCTCCTCATTTTCGACATACCCGAGACTTCACCAAACTTATCTTCAAGGTGTTCAACGAAGAAAAGTGGTTTCGTTGACATGAAGGTTTCCCCATCCGTTCTGCTGCAAACGAGATACTTCGGAGAGTAAGACTCATCCCTATCTTTAGCCCGCCGTTCCTCCCAAGGGGTGGCCAGGGAAGGGAACGTTCGGGGATCATACGTCGCTGCATTATAAGCAACTCTTCCTCTCTTAGAGACGGCGTTTTTGCGACCGCCCACGCTATTTATTGCTCGTTTCATGTCTGTCCCACGAGCAGCTAGGGAACTAAAGGTCCACCCAGGCAGAGCCCCGCTTGCCTGGGTAAGCCTTGTACAACTGAGGTGCGGCAGGTCCCTCAGAGGTTGCTCGCTAGCGGCTGTTCAACCTCAACAGCCATGCATCTCCTCGGCACGTAGCACACCTTGAGATTGAGGTTTTTTTTTATAGAGGTTTGTACCGTCCTCGCGACCCGGGCGATTAAGCCAAGATCCCCGGGCTCTGAAACGTACAACGTTCCACCGTCGCGCCAAACGATGGTCGTTGAAGCACGCACAGAGCTTACAGTGTAGCGGACTGTTGGCGCGACACAGCCCACAGCTCAGGACCCCGGGTTCGCCAAGCCCGTACTTAGCAAATTAATGCTGAGCCCCTGAGGGGACAGATAGCTGAAAGAAGAAAGCAGAGGGCAGACAGCAGAGTGCAGGCAGCAGACAGCATAGGTCAGACAGCAGAGGGCAGGGGGCAGAGGGCAGAGGGCAGTGGGCAGACAGCAGAAAACAGAGGACAGACAGCAGAGGGCAGACAGCAGACAGCAGAGAGCAGAGGGCAGACAGCAGACAGCAGAGGGCAGACAGCAGACAGCAGAGGCCAGACAGCAAAAGGCAGACAGCAGACAACAGAGGGCAAACAGCATAGAGCACAGGGCAGCGGGCAGACAGCAGAGGGCAGACAGCAGACGGCAGGCAGCAGAAAGCAGACAGCGGACAGCAGAGGGATGACAGCAGACAGCACACAGCAGAGGGCAGACAGCAGACTGTGGGCGGCAAACAGCAGACAGTTAGAAAGCAGACGGCAGACAGCAGAGGGCAGTCAGCAGACAGCAAAGGGCAGGGGGCAGGCGGCAGTGAGGAGAGGGCAAAGGGAAAACAGCAGACAGCAGAGGGCAGACAGCCGAGGGCAGACAGCAGACAGCAGAGAGCAGAGGGCAGACAGCAGAACGCAGTGGGCAGACAGCAGACAGCAGAGGGCAGACAGCAGAGGGCAGACAGCAGTCAGCAGACAGCAGAAGTCAGACAGCAGACAGCGAGGCAGACAGCAGACAGCAGACAGCAGAGGGCAGACAGCAGACAGCAGGGGGCAGAGAGAAGACAACAGACACCAGACGGCAGAGGGCAGATAACAGACAGCAGACAGCAGAGGGCAGACAGCAGACAGCAGGGGGCAGACAGCAGAGGGCAGACAGCAGAGGGCAGACAGAAGACAGCAGAGGGCTGAGAGCAGAGGGCAGAGGGCAGACAGCTGCCAGCAGAGTGCAGACAGCAGACAGCAGAGAGCAGACAGCAGACAGCGGACAGCAGAGGGCAGACAACAGAGGGCAGACAGCAGAGGGCAGACAGAAGACAGCAGAGAAGAGACAGCAGACAGCAGAGGACAGACAGCAGACAGAAGAGGGCTGAGAGCAGATGGCAGAGGGCAGACATCTGACAGCAGAGGGCAGGCAGCAGGCAGCAGACAGCCTAGGGCAGACAGCAGTCAGTAGACAGCAGACAGCGGACAACAAAGGGCCGACAGCAGACAGCAGAGGGCAGACAGAAGAGGACAGACAGCAGACAGCAGAGAGCAGAAGGCAGACAGCAGATGGCAGAGGGCAGACAAAAGAAGGCAGAGGGCAGACTACAGAGGGCAGGCAGCAGACTGCAGAGGGCAGAGAGCAGACAGCAGAGGGAGAGAGCAGAGGGCAGACAGCAGACAGCAAAAGGCAAATAGAAGAGGAAAGACAGCAGACAGCAGAGAGCAGAGGGCAGGCAGCTGAGGACACATGGCGGATAGGAGACAGTAGAGGGCAGAGGCAGACAGCAGAGGGCAGACATCTGACAGCAGAGGGCAGACAGCAGAGGGCAGAGGGCAGAGGGCAGAGGACAGACAACAGACAGCAGAAAGAAGAAAGCAGGGGGCAGACAGCAGAGGGCAGGCAGTAGACAGCAGAGGGCAGACAGCAGAGGGCAGGGGGCAGAGGGCAGAGGGCAGTGGGCAGACAGCAGAAAGCAGAGGGCAGACAGCAGAGGGCAGACAGCAGACAGCAGAGAGCAGAGGCAGACAGCAGACAGCAGAGGGCAGACAGCAGACAGCAGAGGCCAGACAGCAGACAGCAGAGGGCAGACAGCAGACAGCAGAGGGCAGACAGCAGATAGTTAGAAAGCAGAGGGCAGACAGCAGAGGGCACAAGGCAGACAGCCGACAGATGAAGGCAGATGGCAGACAGCAGAGGGCAGAGGGCAGAAAGCAGCCAGCAGACAGCAGACAGCAGAGGGCAGGGGGCAGGGGGCAGTGAGGAGAGGGCAGGGAAAAAACAGCAGACAGCAGACGGCAGACAGCCGAGTGCAGACAGCAGACAACAGAGAGCAGAGGGCAGACGGCAGAATGCAGAGGGCAGACAGCAGTCAGCAGACAGCAGAAGTCAGACAGCAGACAGCAGAGGCAGACAGCAGACAGCAGACAGCAGACAGCAGAGGGCAGACAGCAGACAGCAGGGGGCAGAGAGAAGACAGCAGACACCAGACGGCAGAAAGCAGATAACAGACAGCAGACAGCAGAGGGCAGACAGCAGACAGCAGGGGGCAGACAGCAGAGGGCAGACAGCAGAGGGCAGACAGAAGCCAGCCGAGGGCCGACAGCAGACAGCAGAGGGCAGACAGAAGAGGGCAGACAGCAGAGAGCAGAGGGCAGACAGCAGATGGCAGAGGGCAGACAAAAGAAGGCAGAGGGCAGACAACAGAGGGCAGGCAGCAGACTGCAGAGGGCAGAGGGCAGACAGCAGAGGGAGAAGGAAGAGGGCAGACAGCAGACAGCAAAAGGCAGATAGAAGAGGGCAGACAGAAGAAAGCAGAGAGCAGAGGGCAGGCAGCAGAGGACACATGGCGGACAGGAGACAGTAGTGGGCAGACAGCAGACAGCAGAGGCCAGACAGCAGACAGAAGACAGCAGAGGGCAGACAGCAGACAGCAGAGGGCAGACAGCAGACAGTTTGAAAGCAGAGGGCAGACAGCAGAGGGCACACGGCAGACAGCCGACAGATGAAGGCAGATGGCAGACAGCAGAGGGCAGAGGGCAGACAGCAGCGGGCAGACAGCAGACAGGAGAGGGCAGGGGGCAGGGGGCAGGGGGCAGTGAGGAGAGGGCAGAGAAAAAACAGCAGACAGAAGAGGGCAGACAGCCGAGTGCAGACAGCAGACAGCAGAGAGCAAAGGGCAGACGGCAGAACGCAGAGGGCAGACAGCAGACAGCAGACAGCAGAAGTCAGACAGCAGAGGCAGACAGCAGACAGCAGACAGCACAGGGCAAACAGCAGACAGCAGGGGGCAGAGAGAAGACAGCAGGGGGGAGACAGCAGACACAAGACAGCAGAGGGAAGACAGAAGACAGCAGAGGGCAGATAGCAGACAGCAGAGGACAGACAGAAGGCAGCATAGGGCTGAAAGCAGAGGGCAGAGGGCAGACAGCTGACAGCAGAATGCAGACAGCAGACAGCAGACAGCAGAGAGCAGACAGCAGACAGCGGACAGCAGAGGCAAGACAACAGAGGACAGACAGCAGAGGGCAGACAGAAGACAGCAGAGGGCAGACAGCAGACAGCAGAGGGCTGAGAGCAGAGGGCAGAGGGCAGACATCTGACAGCAGAGGGCAGGCAGCAGGCAGCAGACAGCCTAGGGCAGACAGCAGTCATTAGACAGCAGAGAGGAAACAGCAGACAGCGAAAAACAAAGGGCCGACAGCAGACAGCAGAGGGCAGACAGAAGAGGGCAGACAGCAGACAGCAGACAGCAGAGGCCAGACAGCAGAAGGCAGACAGCAGACAACAGAGGGCAAATAGCATAGAGCACAGGGCAGCGGGGAGACAGCAGAGGGCAGACAGCAGACGGCAGGCAGCAGAATGCAGGCAGCGGACAGCAGAGGGCAGACTGCAGACAGCAGACGGCAGACAGCAGACAGCAGAGGGCAGACAGCAGACAGTTAGAAAGCAGAGGGCAGACAGCAGAGGGCACACGGCAGACAGCCAACAGATGAAGGCAGATGGCAGACAGCAGAGGGCAGAGGGCAGCAGCAGCGGGCAGACAGCAGACAGCAGAGGGCAGGGGGCAGGGGGCAGTGAAGAGAGGGCAGAGAAAAAACAGCAGACAGCAGAGGGCAGACAGCCGAGGGCAGACAGCAGACAGCAGAGAGCAGAGGGCAGACAGCAGAACGCAGAGGGCAGAGAGCAGACAGCAGAGGCCAGATAGCAGAGGGCATACAGCAGTCAGCAGACAGCAGAAGTCAGACAGCAGACAGCAGAGGCAGACAGCAGGGGGCAGAGAGAAGACAACAGACACCAGACGGCAGAGGGCAGATAACAGACAGCAGACAGCAGAGGTCAGACAGCAGACGGCAGGGGGGAGACAGCAGAGGGCAGACAGCAGAGGGCAGACAGAAGACAGCAGAGGGAAGACAGCAGACAGCAGAGGACAGACAGCAGACAGCATAGGGCTGAGAGCAGAGAGCAGAGGGCAGACAGCTGACAGCAGAGTGCAGACAGCAGACAGCAGAGAGCAGACAGCAGACAGCGGACAGCAGAGGGCAGACAACAGAGGGCAGACAGGAGAGGGCAGACAGAAGAAACCAGAGAGCAGACAGCAGACAGCAGAGGACAGACAGCAGACAGCAGAGGGCAGAGGGTAGACATCTGACAGCAGAGGGCAGGCAGCAGGCAGCAGACAGCCTAGGGCAGACAGCAGTCATTAGACAGCAGAGAGGAGACAGCAGACAGCGGAAAGCAAAGGGCCGACAGCAGACAGCAGAGGGCAGACAGAAGAGGGCAGACAGCAGACAGCAGAGAGCTGAGGGCAGACAGCAGATGGCAGAGGGAAACAGCAGACAGCAGAAGGCAGAGGGCAGACAACAGAGGACAGGCAGCAGACTGCAGAGGGCAGAGGGCAGACAGCAGAGGGAGAGAGCGGAGGGCAGACAGCAGACAGCAGACAGCAAAAGGCAGATAGAAGGGGGCAGACAGCAGACAGCAAAGGGCAGGGGGCAGGGGGCAGTGAGGAGAGGGCAGAGGGAGAAAAGCAGACAGCAGAGGGCAGACAGCCAGGGCAGACAGCAGAGAGCAGAGAGCAGAGGGCAGACAGCAGACAGCAGAGGCCAGACAGCAGAAGGCAGACAGCAGACAACAGAGGGCAAATAGCATAGAGCACAGGGCAGCGTGCAGACAGCAGAGGGCAGACAGCAGACGGCAGGCAGCAGAATGCAGGCAGCGGACAGCAGAGGGCAGACAGCAGACAGCAGAGGGCAGACAGCAGACAGCAGAGGGCAGACAGCAGACAGTTAGAAAGCAGAGGGCAGACAGCAGAGGGCACACGGCAGACAGCCGACAGATGAAGGCAGATGGCAGACAGCAGAGGGCAGAGGGCAGACAGCAGCAGGCAGACAGCAGACAGCAGAGGGCAGGGGGCATGGGCAGTGAGGAGAGGGCAGAGAAAAAACAGCAGACAGCAGAGGGCAGACAGCCGAGGGCAGACAGCAGACAGCAGAGAGCAGAGGGCAGACAGCAGAACGCAGAGGGCAGACAGCAGACAGCAGAGGCTAGATAGCAGAGGGCAGACAGCAGTCAGCAGACAGCAGAAGTCAGACAGCAGACAGCAGAGGCAGACAGCAGACAGCAGACAGCAGAGGGCAGACAGCAGACAGCAGGGGGCAGAGAGAAGACAACAGACACCAGACGGCAGAGGGCAGATAACAGACAGCAGACAGCAGAGGGCAGACAGCAGACTGCAGGGGGGAGACAGCAGAGGGCAGACAGCAGAGGTCAGACAGAAGACAGCAGAGGGCAGACAGCAGACAGCAGAGGACAGACAGCAGACAGCAGAGGGCTGAGAGCAGAGAGCAGAGGGCAGACAGCTGACAGCAGAGTGCAGACAGCAGACAGCAGAGAGCAGACAGCAGACAGCGGACATCAGGGGCAAGACAACAGAGGGCAGACAGCAGAGGGCAGACAGCAGACGGCAGGCAGCAGAATGCAGGCAGCGGACAGCAGAGGGCAGACAGCAGACAGCAGAGGGCAGACAGCAGACAGCAGACGGCAGACAGCAGACAGTTAGAAAGCAGCGGGCAGACAGCAGAGGGCACACGGCAGACAGCCAACAGATGAAGGCAGATGGCAGACAGCAGAGGGCAGAGGGCAGACAGCAGCGGGCAGACAGCAGACAGCAGAGGGCAGGGGGCAGGGGGCAGTGAGGAGAGGGCAGAGAAAAAACAGCAGACAGCAGAGGGCAGACAGCCGAGGGCAGACAGCAGACAGCAGAGAGCAGAGGGCAGACAGCAGAACGCAGAGGGCAGACAGCAGACAGCAGAGGCCAGATAGCAGAGGGCAGACAGCAGTCAGCAGACAGCAGAAGTCAGACAGCAGACAGCAGAGGCAGACAGCAGACAGCAGGGGACAGAGAGAAGACAACAGACACCAGACGGCAGAGGGCAGATAACAGACAGCAGACAGCAGAGGGCAGACAGCAGACAGCAGGGGGGAGACAGCAGAGGCCAGACAGCAGAGGGCAGACAGAAGACATCAGAGGGAAGACAGCAGACAGCAGAGGACAGACAGCAGACAGCAGAGGGCTGAGAGCAGAGAGCAGAGGGCAGACAGCTGACAGCAGAGTGCAGACAGCAGTCAGCAGAGAGCAGACAGCAGACAGCGGACAGCAGAGGGCAGACAACAGAGGGCAGACAGCAGAGGGCAGACAGAAGAAAGCAGAGATCAGACAGCAGACAGCAGAGGACAGACAGCAGACAGCAGAGGTCAGAGGGCAGACATCTGACAGCAGAGGGCAGGCAGCAGGCAGCAGCCAGCCTAGGGCAGAGAGCAGTCATTAGCCAGCAGAGAGGAGACAGCAGACAGCGGAAAGCAAAGGGCCGACAGCAGACAGCAGAGGGCAGACAGAAGAGGGCAGACAGCAGACAGCAGAGAGCTGAGGGCAGACAGCAGATGGCAGAGGGAAACAGCAGACAGCAGAAGGCAGAGGGCAGACAAGAGAGGGCAGGCAGCAGACTGCAGAGGGCAGAGGGCAGACAGCAGAGGGAGAGGGCGGAGGGCAGACAGCAGACAGCAGACAGCAAAAGGCAGATAGAAGGGGGCAGACAGCAGACAGCAAAGGGCAGGGGGCAGGGGGCAGTGAGGTGAGGGCAGAGGGAAAAAAGCAGACAGCAGAGGGCAGACAGCCAGGGCAGACAGCAGAGAGCAGAGAGCAGAGGGCAGACAGCAGACAGCAGAGGCCAGACAGCAGAAGACAGACAGCAGACAACAGAGGGCAAATAGCATAGAGCACAGGGCAGCGAGCAGACAGCAGAGGGCAGACAGCAGACGGCAGGCAGCAGAATGCAGGCAGCGGACAGCAGAGGGCAGACAGCAGACAGCAGACAGCAGAGGGCAGACAGCAGACAGCAGAGGGCAGACAGCAGACAGTTAGAAAGCAGAGGGCAGACAGCAGAGGGCACACGGCAGACAGCCGACAGATGAAGGCAGATGGCAGACAGCAGAGGGCAGAGGGCAGACAGCAGCGAGCAGACAGCAGAGGGCAGGGGGCAGGGGGCAGTGAGGAGAGGGCAGAGAAAAAAGAGCAGACAGCAGAGGGCAGACAGCCGAGGGCAAACAGCAGACAGCAGAGAGAAGAGGGCAGACAGCAGAACGCAGAGGGCAGACAGCAGACAGCAGAGGCCAGATAGCAGATGGCAGACAGCAGTCAGCAGACAGCAGAAGTCAGACAGCAGACAGCAGAGGCAGACAGCAGACAGCAGACAGCAGAGGGCAGACAGCAGACAGCGGGGGGCAGAGAGAAGACAACAGACACCAGACGGCAGAGGGCAGATAACAGACAGCAGACAGCAGAGGGCAGACAACAGACAGCAGGGGGGAGACAGCAGAGGGCAGACAGCAGAGGGCAGACAGAAGACAGCAGAGGGCAGACAGCAGACAGCAGAGGACAGACAGCAGACAGCAGAGGGCTGAGAGCAGAGAGCAGAGGGCAGACATCTGACAGCAGAGTGCAGACAGCAGACAGCAGAGAGCAGACAGCAGAGAGCGGACAGCAGAGGCAAGAAAACAGAGGGCAGACAGCAGAGGGCAGACAGAAGGCAGCAGAGAGCAGACAGCAGACAGCAGAGGACAGACAGCAGACAGCAGAGGGCAGAGGGCAGACACCCGACAGCAGAGAGCAGGCAGCAGGCAGCAGACAGCCTAGGGCAGACAGCAGTCATTAGACAGCAGAGAGAAGACAGCAGACAGCGGAAAGCAAAGGGCCGACAGCAGACAGCAAAGGGCAGACAGAAGAGGGCAGACAGCAAACAGCAGAGAGATGAGGGCAGACAGCCGATGGCAGAGGGAAACAGCAGACAGCAGAAGGCAGAGGGCAGACAAAAGTGGGCAGGCAGCAGACTGCAGAGAGCAGAGGGCAGACAAAAGACAGCAGACAGCAAAAGGCAGATAGAAGGGGGCAGACAGCAGACAGCAAAGGGCAGGGGGCAGGGGGCAGTGAGGAGAGGGCAGAGGGAAAAAAGCAGACAGCAGAGGGCAGACAGCCAGGGCAGACAGCAGAGAGCAGAGAGCAGAGGGCAGACAGCAGACAGCAGAGGGCAGACATCAGACAGTTAGAAGGCAGAGGGCAGACAGCAGAGGGCACAGGGCAGACAGCAGACAGATGAAGGAAGATGGCAGACAGCAGAGGGCAGAGGGCAGACAGCAGCGGGCAGACAGCAGACAGCAGAGGGCAGACAGCAGTGGGCAGTCAGAAGACAGCAAAGGGCAGGAGGCAGGGGGCAGTGAGGAGAGGGCAGAAGGAAAACAGCAGACAGCAGAGGGCAGACAGCGGAGGGCAGACAGCAGAGAGCAGAGGGCAGACAGCAGAACGCAGAGGGCAGACAGAAGACAGCAGAGGGCAGACAGCAGAGGGCAGAGGGCAGACAGCAGACAGCAGAGGCCAGACAGCAGAGGGCAGATAGCAGACAGCAGAAGTCAGACAGCAGACACCAGAGGCAGACAGCAGACAGCAGACAGCAGAGGGCAGACAGCAGACAGCAGGGGGCAGAGAGAAGACAACAGACACCAGACGGCAGAGGGTAGATAGCAGACAGCAGAGAGCAGACGGCAGACAGCAGACAGCAGGGGGCAGACAGCGGAGTGCAGACAGCAGTGGGCAGACAGAAGACAGCAGAGGGCATACAGCAGACAGCAGAGGACAGACAGCAGACAGCAGAGGGCTGAGAGCAGAGGGCAGAGGGCAGACAGCTGACAGCAGAAGGCAGACAGCAGACAGCAGAGGGCTGAGAGCAGAGAGCAGAGGGCACACAGCTGACAGCAGAGTGCAGACAGCAGACAGAAGAGAGCAGACAGCAGACAGCGGACAGCAGAAGGCAGACAACAGAGGGCAGACAGCAGAGGGCAGACAGAAGAAAGCAGAGAGCAGACAGCAGAGGGCAGAGAGCAGAGGGCAGACAGCAGACAGCACAGGGCAGACAGCAGACTGCAGAGGGCGGACAGCAGAGCGAAGAAGGCAGAGAGCAGACAGCAGAGGGCATACAGAAGACAGCAGAGGGCAGAGAGAAGACTACAGACAGCAGACAGCAGAATGCAGTTAGCAGAGAGAAGAAGGCAGACAGCAGACAGCAGAGGTCAGACAGCAGACTGCAGATGGCAGACAGCTGACTGCAGAGAGCAGAGAGCAGACATCAGAGGGCAGACAGAAGACAGACAGAAGAGGGCAGACAGCAGACAGCATAGAGCAGAGGGCACACAGCAGAGTGCAGAGGGCAGACAGCAGAAAGCAGAGGGCAGAAAGCAGACAGCGAAGGGCAGAGGGCAGACAGCAGAGAGCAGAGGGCAGAGGGCAGACAGCATAGGGCAGACAGCAGTGGGCAGACAGCTGAGGCAGAAGGCACACAGCAGAGGGCAGGGGGCAGAGGTCAGAGGGCAAAGGCTAGACAGCAGACAGCAGAGGGTAGACAGCACACATCAGACAGCAGAGGGCAGACAGCAGAGTGCAAACAGCAGTGGGCAGACAGCAGACAGCAAACGGCAGGCAGCAGGCAGCGGAGGGCAGACAGCAGACAGCAGAGGACAGACAGCAGACAGCAGAGGGCTGAGAGCAGCGAGCAGAGGGCAGACAGCTGACAGCAGAGTGCAGACAGAAGAAAGCAGAGAGCAGACAGCAGACAGCAGAGGACAGACAGCAGACAGCAGAGGGCAGAGGGCACACATCTGACAGCAGAGGGCAGACAGCAGGCAGCAGACAGCCTAGGGCAGACAGCAGTCATTAGACAGCAGAGAGGAGACAGCAGACAGCGGAAAGCAAAGGGCCGACAGCAGACAGCAGAGGGCAGACGGAAGAGGGCAGACAGCAGACAGCAGAGAGCTGAGGGCAGACAGCAGATGGCAGAGGGAAACAGCAGACAGCAGAAGGCAGAGGGCAGACAACAGAGGGCAGGCAGCAAACTGCAGAAGGCAGAGGGCAGACAGCAGAGGGAGAGGGCGGAGGGCAGAGAGCAGACAGCAGACAGCAAAAGGCAGATAGAAGGGGGCAGACAGCAGACAGCAAAGGGCAGGGGGCAGGGGGCAGTGAGGAGAGGGCAGAGGGAAAAAGCAGACAGCAGAGGGCAGACAGCCAGGGCAGCCAGAGCAGAGAGCAGAGGGCAGACAGCAGACAGCAGAGGGCAGACAGCAGACAGTTATAAAGCAGAGGGCAGACAGCAGAGGGCACAGGGCAGACAGCAGGCAGATGAAGGAAGATTGCAGACAGCAGAGGGCAGAGGGCAGACAGCAGTGGGCAGACAGCAGACAGCAGAGGGCAGACAGAAGAGGGCAGTCAGCAGACAACAAAGGGCAGGAGGCAGGGGGCAGTGAGGAGAAGGCAGAGGGAAAACAGCAGACAGCAGAGGGCAGAAAGCGGAGGGCAGACAGCAGAGAGCAGAGGGCAGACAGCAGAACGCAGAGGGCAGACAGAAGACAGCAGAGGGCAGACAGCAGAGGGCAGAGGGCGGACAGCAGACAGCAGAGGCCAGACAGCAGAGGGCAGATAGCAGTCAGCAGACAGCAGAAGTCACACAGCAGACACCAGAGGCAGACAGCAGACAGCAGACAGCAGGGGGCAGAGAGAAGACAACAGACAGCAGACAGCAGAGGGCAGACAGCAGAGAGAAGAAGGCAGACAACAGACAGCAGAGGGCAGACAGCAGACAGCAGATGGCAGACAGCTGACTGCAGACAGCAGGGAGCAGACAGCAGAGGGCAGACAGCAGACAGCACAGGGCAGACAGCAGCCTGCAGAGGGCGGACAGCAGAGAGAAGAAGGCAGAGAGCAGACAGCAGAGGGCATACAGCAGACAGCAGAGGGCAGAGAGAAAACTACAGACAGCAGACAGCAGAGGGCAGACAGCAGAGAGAAGAAGGCAGACAGCAGACAGCAGATGTCAGACAGCAGACTGCAGATGGCAGACAGCTGACTGCAGAGAGCAGAGAGCAGACATCAGAGGGCAGACAGAAGACAGCAGAGAGAAGACAGCGGAGGCAGAGGGCAGACAGCAGACAGGAGAGGGCAGGCAGCACACAGCAGAGTGCAGACAGCAGGCAGCAAAGTGCAGACAGCCGAGGGCAGACTGCAGTGGGCAGACAGCTGACAGCAGAGGGCAGACAGCAGACACCAGACAGCAGACAGCAGAGGGCAGAGGCAGACAGCAGAGGGCAGAGGGCTGACAGCAGAGGGCAGACAGAAGAAGGCAGAAAGCAGAGGGCAGACAGCAGACAGCAGAGGGCAGACAGCAGACAGCAGAGGGCAGACAGCAGACACCAGAGGGCAGACAGAAGAGGGCAGACAGCAGACAGCATAGAGCAGAGGGCACATAGCAGAGTGCAGAGGGCAGAGAGCAGACAGCGGAGGGCAGAGGGCAGACAGCAGAGAGCAGAGGGCAGAGGGCAGACAGCATAGGGCAGAACAGCAGTGGGAAGACAGCTGAGGCAGAAGGCAGACAGCAGAGGGCAGGGGGTAGAGGACAGAGGGCAAAGGCTAGACAGCAGACAGCAGACGGTAGACAGCACACAGCAGACAGCAGAGGGCAGACAGCAGAGGGCAGACAGCAGAGTGCAAACAGCAGTGGGCGGACAGCAGACAGCAAACGGCAGACAGCAGACAGCGGAGGGCAGACAGTAGACAGCAGTGGGCAGACAGCAGAAGGAAGGCAGCAGACAACAGAGTGCAGAGGGCAGACAGCAGAAAGCAGAGGGCAGACAGCAGACAGCAGAGGGCAGACAGCAGATAGCAGACAGCAGACAGCAGACAGCAGAGGGCAGACAGCAGACGGCACACAGCAGAGGGCAGACAGCAAACAGCAGACAGCGGAGGGCAGACAGCAGTCAGCAGACAACAGAGGACAGACAGCAAACACCAGACAGCAGAGGGCAGACAGCAGAGGGAAGACAGCAGACAGCAGACAACAGAGGGGAGACAGCAGACAGTAGTCAACAGAGGGCAGACAGTAGACAGCAGAGGGCAGACAGCAGACAGCAGAGGGCAGACAGCAGACAGCAGAGGGCAGACAGCAGCGGGCAGAGGGCAGTCAGCAGAACGCAGAAGGCAGACAGCAGAGGGCAGAGGACAGACAGCAGACAGCAGAGGCCAGACAGCAGAGGGCAGACAGCAGTCAGCAGACAGCAGAAGTCAGACAGCAGACAGCAGAGGCAGACAGCAGACAGCAGACAGCAGAGGGCATACAGCAAACAGCAGGGGGCAGAGAGAAGGCATCAGACACCAGACGGCAGAGGGCAGATAGCAGACTGCAGACAGCAGACGGCAGACAGCAGACAGCAAGGGTCAGACAGCAGAGTGCAGACAGCAAGGGCAGACAGAAGACAGCAGAGGGCAGACAGCAGACAGCAGAGGACAGACAGCAGAGGGCTGAGAGCAGAGGTCAGAGGGCAGTCAGCAGAACGCAGAGGGCAGACTTCAGAGGGCAGAGGGCAGACAGCAGACAGCAGAGGCCAGACAGCAGAGGGCAGACAGCAGTCAGCAGACAGCAGAAGTCAGACAGCAGACAGCAGAGGCATTCAGCAGACAGCAGACAGCAGAGGGCATACAGCAGACAGCAGGGGGCAGAGAGAAGGCATCAGACACCAGACGGCAGAGGGCAGATAGCAGACAGCAGACAGCAGGCGGCAGACAGCAGATAGCAGGGGGCAGACAGCAGAGTGCAGACAGCAGAGGGCAGACAGAAGACAGCAGAGGGCACACAGCAGACAGCAGAGGACAGACAGCAGACAGCAGAGGGCTGAGAGCAGAGGGCACAGGGCAGACAGTTGACAGCAGAAGGCAGGCAGCAGACAGCAGAGGGCAGACAGCAGACAGCAGTGGGCATACAGCATAGGGCAGAGGGCAGACAACAGAGGGCAGAGAGCAGAGGGCAGACAGCAGACAGCACAGGGCAGCCAACAGGCTGCAGAGGGCGGACAGCAGTGGGAAGAAGGCAGACAGCAGACAGCAGAGGGCATACAGCGGACAGCAGAGGGCAGAGAGAAGACTACAGACAGCAGACAGCAGAGGGCAGACAGCAGAGAGAAGAAGGCAGACAACAGACAGCAGAGGGCAGACAGCAGACAGCAGATGGCAGACAGCTGACTGCAGACAGCAGGGAGCAGACAGCAGAGGGCAGACAGCAGAGAGCTGAGAGAAGACAGCGGAGGGCAGAGGGCAGACAGCAGACAGGAGAGGGCAGACAGCATACAGCAGAGTGCAGACAGCAGACAGCTGAGTGCAGATAGCCGAGGGCAGACCGCAATGCACAGACAGCTGACAGCAGTGGGCAGACAGCTGACACCAGACAGCAGACAGCAGAGGGCAGAGGCAGACAGCAGGGGGCAGAGGGCTGACAGGAGAGGGCAGACAGCAGAAGGCAGAAAGCAGAGGGCAGACGGCAGACAGCAGAGGGCAGACAGCAAAGGGCAGACAGCATACAGCAGAGGGCAGACAGCAGACACCAGTGGGCAGACAGAAGAGGGCAGACAGCAGACAGCATAGAGCAGACGACAGGCAGCAGAGTGCAGAGGGCAGACAGCAGAAAGCAGAGGGCAGATAGCAGATAGCGGAGGGCAGAGGGCACACAGCAGAGAGCAGAGGGTAGAGGGCAGACAGCATAGGGCAGACAGCAGAGGGCAGAAAGCTGAGGCAGAAGGCAGACAGCAGAGGGCAGGGGGCAGACTGCAGATGGCAGACAGCTGACTGCAGAGAGCAGAGAGCAGACATCAGAGGGCAGACAGAAGACAGCAGAGAGAAGACAGCGGAGGCAGAGGGCAGACAGCAGACAGGAGAGGGCAGGCAGCACACAGCAGAGTGCAGACAGCAGGCAGCAAAGTGCAGACAGCCGAGGGCAGACTGCAGTGGGCAGACAGCTGACAGCAGAAGGCAGACAGCAGACACCAGACAGCAGACAGCAGAGGGCAGAGGCAGACAGCAGAGGGCAGAGGGCTGACAGCAGAGGGCAGACAGAAGAAGGCAGAAAGCAGAGGGCAGACAGCAGACAGCAGAGGGCAGACAGCAGACAGCAGAGGGCAGACAGCAGACACCAGAGGGCAGACAGAAGAGGGCAGACAGCAGACAGCATAGAGCAGAGGGCACATAGCAGAGTGCAGAGGGCAGAGAGCAGACAGCGGAGGGCAGAGGGCAGACAGCAGAGAGCAGAGGGCAGAGGGCAGACAGCATAGGGCAGAACAGCAGTGGGAAGACAGCTGAGGCAGAAGGCAGACAGCAGAGGGCAGGGGGTAGAGGACAGAGGGCAAAGGCTAGACAGCAGACAGCAGACGGTAGACAGCACACAGCAGACAGCAGAGGGCAGACAGCAGAGTGCAAACAGCAGTGGGCAGACAGCAGACAGCAAACGGCAGACAGCAGACAGCGGAGGGCAGACAGTAGACAGCAGTGGGCAGACAGCAGAAGGAAGGCAGCAGACAACAGTGTGCAGAGGGCAGACAGCAGAAAGCAGAGGGCAGACAGCAGACAGCAGAGGGCAGACAGCAGATAGCAGACAGCAGACAGCAGACAGCAGAGGGCAGACAGCAGACGGCACACAGCAGAGGGCAGACAGCAAGCAGCAGACAGCGGAGGGCAGACAGCATTCAGCAGACAACAGAGGACAGACAGCAAACACCAGACAGCAGAGGGCATACAGCAGAGGGAAGACAGCAGACAGCAGACAACAGAGGGGAGACAGCAGACAGTAGTCAACAGAGGGCAGACAGTAGACAGCAGAGGGCAGACAGCAGACAGCAGAGGGCAGACAGCAGACAGCAGAGGGCAGACAGCAGCGGGCAGAGGGCAGTCAGCAGAACGCAGAAGGCAGACAGCAGAGGGCCGAGGACAGACAGCAGACAGCAGAGGCCAGACAGCAGAGGGCAGACAGCAGTCAGCAGACAGCAGAAGTCAGACAGCAGACAGCAGAGGCAGACAGCAGACAGCAGACAGCAGAGGGCATACAGCAAACAGCAGGGGGCAGAGAGAAGGCATCAGACACCAGACGGCAGAGGGCAGATAGCAGACTGCAGACAGCAGACGGCAGACAGCAGACAGCAAGGGTCAGACGGCAGAGTGCAGACAACAGAGGGCAGACAGAAGACAGCAGAGGGCAGACAGCAGACAGCAGAGGACAGACAGCAGAGGGCTGAGAGCAGAGGTCAGAGGGCAGTCAGCAGAACGCAGAGGGCAGACTTCAGAGGGCAGAGGGCAGACAGCAGACAGCAGAGGCCAGACAGCAGAGGGCAGACAGCAGTCAGCAGACAGCAGAAGTCAGACAGCAGACAGCAGACAGCAGAGGCAGACAGCAGACAGCAGACAGCAGAGGGCATACAGCAGACAGCAGGGGGCAGAGAGAAGGCATCAGACACCAGACGGCAGAGGGCAGATAGCAGACAGCAGACAGCAGGCGGCAGACAGCAGACAGCAGGGGGCAGACAGCAGAGTGCAGACAGCAGAGGGCAGACAGAAGACAGCAGAGGGCACACAGCAGACAGCAGAGGACAGACAGCAGACAGCAGAGGGCTGAGAGCAGAGGGCACAGGGCAGACAGTTGACAGCAGAAGGCAGGCAGCAGACAGCAGAGGGCAGACAGCAGACAGCAGTGGGCATACAGCATAGGGCAGAGGGCAGACAACAGAGGGCAGAGAGCAGAGGGCAGACAGCAGACAGCACAGGGCAGCCAACAGGCTGCAGAGGGCGGACAGCAGTGGGAAGAAGGCAGACAGCAGACAGCAGAGGGCATACAGCGGACAGCAGAGGGCAGAGAGAAGACTACAGACAGCAGACAGCAGAGGGCAGACAGCAGAGAGAAGAAGGCAGACAACAGACAGCAGAGGGCAGACAGCAGACAGCAGATGGCAGACAGCTGACTGCAGACAGCAGGGAGCAGACAGCAGAGGGCAGACAGCAGAGAGCGGAGAGAAGACAGCGGAGGGCAGAGGGCAGACAGCAGACAGGAGAGGGCAGACAGCATACAGCAGAGTGCAGACAGCAGACAGCAGAGTGCAGATAGCCGAGGGCAGACCGCAATGCACAGACAGCTGACAGCAGTGGGCAGACAGCAGACACCAGACAGCAGACAGCAGAGGGCAGAGGCAGACAGCAGGGGGCAGAGGGCTGACAAGAGAGGGCAGACAGCAGAAGGCAGAAAGCAGAGGGCAGACGGCAGACAGCAGAGGGCAGACAGCAGAGGGCAGACAGCATACAGCAGAGAGCAGACAGCAGACACCAGTGGGCAGACAGAAGAGGGCAGACAGCAGACAGCATAGAGCAGACGACAGGCAGCAGAGTGCAGAGGGCAGACAGCAGAAAGCAGAGGGCAGATAGCAGATAGCGGAGGGCAGAGGGCACACAGCAGAGAGCAGAGGGTAGAGGGCAGACAGCATAGGGCAGACAGCAGAGGGCAGAAAGCTGAGGCAGAAGGCAGACAGCAGAGGGCAGGGGGCAGAGGACAGAGGGCAAAGGGCAGACAGCAGACAGCAGAGGGTAGACTGCACACAGCAGACAGCAGAGGGCAGACAGCAGAAGGCAAACAGCAGTGGGCAGACAGCAGACAGCAAACGGCAGACAGCAGACAGTGGAGGGCAGACAGCAGACAGCAGTGGGCAGACAGCAGAGGGAAGACAGCAGACAACAGAGGGCAGAGGGCAGACAGCTGAAAGCAGAATGCAGACAGCAGACAGCAGAGGGCAGACAGCAGACAGCAGACAGCAGAGGGCAGACAGCAGATGGCACACAGCAGAGGGCAGACAGCAGACAGCAGACAGCGGAGGGAAGACAGCAGTCAGCAGAGGGAAGACAGCAGACATCAGACAACAGAGGGCAGACAGCAGACAGTAGACAGCAGAGGGCAGACAGTAGACATCAGAGGGCAGACAGCAGACAGCAGAGGGCAGACAGCAGACAGCAGAGGTCAGACAGCAGAGGGCAGAGGGCTGTCAGCAGAACGCAGAGGGCAGACAGCAGAGGGCAGACAGCAGATTGCAGACAGCAGACAGCAGGGGGCAGAGAGCAGACAGCAGACACCAGACGGCAGGGGGCAGGTAGAAGACAGCAGACAGCAGAGGGCAGACAGCAGACAGCAGGGGGCAGACAGCAGGGGGCAGACAGCAGAGGGCAGAAAGAAGACAGCAGAGGGCAGACAGCAGACAGCAGAGGGCAGAGAGCAGATGGCAGACAGCAGACAGCAGAGGACAGACAGCAGACAGCAGAGGGCTTAGAGCAGAGGGCAGAATGCAGACAAAAGACAGCTGACGGAAGACAGCAGACAGCATTGGGCAGACAGCAGAGGGCAGAGGGCAAATAGCAGAGGGCAGAGAGCAGAGGGCAGACAGCAGACAGCACAGGGCAGATAGCAGACTGCAGAGGGCGGACAGCAGTGGGAAGAAGGCAGACAGCAGAAAGCAGAGGGCATACAGATGACAGCAGAGGGCAGAAAGAAGACTGCAGACAGCAGACAGCAGAGTGCAGACAGGAGACTGGAGACAGCAGACAGCAGTCAACAGACAGCAGAGGGAAGACCGCAGACGGAAGAAGGCAGACAGCAGACAGCAGAGGGCAGACAGCAGACCGCAGAGGGTAGACAGCAGAGGGCAGAGTGCAGACAGCACACAGCATAGTGCAGACAGCAGACAGCAGAGTGCAGTCAGCAGACAGCGGACAGCTGAGTGCAGACAGCAGAAACAAGACTGCAGACAGCAGAGGGCAGAGGCAGAGTGCAGAGGTCAGAGGGCAGAAGGCAGACAGCAGACAGCAGAAAGCAGACAGCTGAGGGTAGGCACCAGAGGGCAGAGGGCAGAGGGCAGACAGCAGACAGCAGAGAGCAGACAGCTGACAGCAGACATCAGAGGGCATACAGCAGACAGCAGAGGGCAGACAGCAGACAGCAGAGGGCAGACAGCAGACAGCAGAGGGCAGCAGCAGACAGCAGAGGGCAGACAGCAGACAGCAGAGGGCAGACAGCAGACAGCAGACAGCAGAGGGCATACAGCAGACAGCAGACAGCACTGGGCAGACAGCAGACAGCAGACACCAGAGGGCAGACAGAAGAGGGCAGACAGCCGACGGCACACAGCAGGGGGGAGACAGCAGACAGCAAAGGGCAGACAGCAAACGGGAGATAGCAGAGGTTAGACAGCAGACAGCAGAGGGCAGACAGCAGACAGCAGAGGGAAGGCAGCAGACAACAGGCAGCAGAGGGCAGACAGCAGACAGCAGAGGGCAGACAGAAGACAGCAGAGGTCAGACAGCAGACAGCAGAGGGCGGATAGCAGAGGGAAGACGGCAGACAGCACACAGCAGAGGGCATAAAGCAGACAGCAGAGTGCAGAGATCGTATTGCAGACAGCAGACAGCAGAGGGCAGACAGGAGACAGCAGACAGCAGTCAACAGACAGCAGAGGGCAGACAGCAGATTGCGGACAGCAGACGGCAGGAGGCAGAGAGCAGACAGCAGACACCAGACGGCAGGGGGCAGGTAGAAGACAGCAGACAGCAGAGGGCAGACAGCAGACAGCAGGGGGCAGACAGCAGAGGGCAGACAGCAGAGGGCAGAAAGAAGACAGCAGAGGGCAGACAGCAGACAGCAGAGGGCAGAGAGCAGAGGGCAGACAGCAGACAGCAGAGGACAGACAGCAGACAGCAGAGGGCTTAGAGCAGAGGGCAGAATGCAGACAAAAGACAGCAGACGGAAGACAGCAGACAGCAGTGGGCAGACAGCAGAGGGCAGAGGGCAAATAGCAGAGGGCAGAGAGCAGAGGGCAGACAGCAGACAGCACAGGGCAGATAGCAGACTGCAGAGGGCGGACAGCAGAGGGAAGAAGGCAGACAGCAGACAGCAGAGGGCATACAGAAGACAGCAGAGGGCAGAAAGAAGACTGCAGACAGCAGACTGCAGAGTGCAGACAGGAGACTGGAGACAGCAGACAGCAGTCAACAGACAGCAGAGGGAAGACCGCAGGCGGAAGAAGGCAGACAGCAGACAGCAGAGGGCAGACAGCAGACTGCAGGCAGCAGAGGGCAGACAGCAGATGGCACACAGCAGAGGGCAGACAGCAGACAGCAGACAGCGTAGGGCAGTCAGCAGTCAGCAGAGGGAAGACAGCAGACATCAGACAACAGAGGGCAGACAGCAGACAGTAGACAGCAGAGGGCAGACAGTAGACATCAGAGGTCAGACAGCAGACAGCAGAGGGCAGACAGCAGACAGCAGAGGGCAGACAGCAGAGGGCAGAGGGCTGTCAGCAGAACGCAGAGGGCAGACAGCAGAGGGCAGACAGCAGGCAGCAGACAGCAGACAGCAGAGGGCAGACAGCAGAGGGCAGACAGCAGACGGCACACAGCAGGGGGAGACAGCAGACAGCAAAGGGCAGACAGCAAACGGGAGATAGCAGAGGTTAGACAGCAGACAGCAGACAGCAGAGGGCAGACAGCAGACAGCAGAGGGACGGCAGCAGACAGCAGACAGCAGAGGGCAGACAGCAGACAGCAGAGGGCAGACAGAAGACAGCAGAGGTCAGACAGCAGACAGCAGAGGGCGGATAGCAGAAGGAAGACGGCAGACAGCATACAGCAGAGGGCATAAAGCAGACAGCAGAGTGCAGAGATCGTATTGCAAACAGCAGACAGCAGAGGGCAGACAGGAGACAGCAGACAGCAGTCAACAGACAGCAGAGGGCCGACAGCAGATTGCAGACAGCAGACAGCAGGGGGCAGAGAGCAGACAGCAGACACCAGACGGCAGGGGGCAGGTAGAAGACAGCAGACAGCAGAGGGCAGACAGCAGACAGCAGGGGGCAGACAGCAGAGGGCAGACAGCAGAGGGCAGGAAGAAGACAGCAGAGGGCAGACAGCAGACAGCAGACAGCAGAGGGCAGAGAGCAGAGGGCAGACAGCAGACAGCAGAGGACAGACAGCAGACAGCAGAGGGCTTAGAGCAGAGGGCAGAATGCAGACAAAAGACAGCAGACGGAAGACAGCAGACAGCACTGGGCAGACAGCAGAGGGCAGAGGGCAAATAGCAGAGGGCAGAGAGCAGAGGGCAGACAGCAGACAGCACAGGGCAGATAGCAGACTGCAGAGGGCGGACAGCAGAGGGAAGAAGGCAGACAGCAGACAGCAGAGGGCATACAGAAGACAGCAGAGGGCAGTAAGGAGACTGCAGACAGCAGACAGCAGAGTGCAGACTGGAGACTGGAGACAGCAGACAGCAGTCAACAGACAGCAGAGGGAAGACCGCAGACGGAAGAAGGCAGACAGCAGACAGCAGAGGGCAGACAGCAGACTGCAGGCAGCGAACAGCAAAGAGCAGACAGCAGAAGGCAGACAGCAGACAGCAGAGGGAAGACAGCGGAGGGCAGAGGGCAGGCAGCAGACAGGAGAGGGCAGACAGCAGAGGGCAGACAGCAGACCGCAGAGGGGAGACAGCAGAGGGCAGAGTGCAGACAGCACACAGCATATTGCAGACAGCAGACAGCAGAGTGCAGTCAGCAGACAGCGGACAGCTGAAAGCAGACAGCAGAAACAAGACTGCAGACAGAAGAGGGCAGAGGCAGAGTGCAGAGGTCAGAGGGCAGAAGGCAGACAGCAGACAGCAGAAAGCAGACAGCTGAGGCAGGCACCAGAGGGCAGAGGGCAGAGGGCAGAGGGAAGAGGGCAGAGGGCAGACAGCAGACAGCAGAGAGCAGACAGCTGACAGCAGACAGCAGAGGGCATACAGCCGACAGGAGAGGGCAGACAGCAGACAGCAGAGGGCAGACAGCAGACAGCAGATGGCAGACAGCAGACATCAGTGGGCAGACAGAAGAGGGCAGAGGGCAGACAGCAGAGGGCAGAGAGCAGAGGGCAGTCAGCAGACAGCACAGGGCAGACAGCAGACTGCAGAGGGCCGACAGCAGAGGGAAGAAGGCAGAGAGCAGACAGCAGAGGGCATACAGCAGACAGCAGAGGGCAGGGAGAAGACTACAGACAGCAGACAGCAGAGGGCAGACAGCAGAGAGAAGAAGGCAGACAGCAGAAAGCAGATGTCAGACAGCAGTCTGCAGATGGCAGACAGCTGACTGCAGAGAGCAGAGAGCAGACAGCAGAGGGCAGACAGATGACAGCAGAGAGAAGACAGCGGAGGCAGAGGGCAGACAGCAGACAGGAGAGGGCAGGCAGCACACAGCAGAGTGCAGACAGCAGGCAGCAAAGTGCAGACAGCCGAGGGCAGACAGCAGTGGGCAGACAGCTGACAGCAGAGGGCAGACAGCAGACACCAGACAGCAGACAGCAGAGGGCAGAGGCAGACAGCAGAGGGCAGAGGGCTGACAGCAGAGGGCAGACAGAAGAAGGCAGAAAGCAGAGGGCAGACAGCAGACAGCAGAAGGCAGACAGCAGACAGCAGAGGGCAGTCAGCAGACACCAGAGGGCAGACAGAAGAGGGCAGAAAGCAGACAGCATAGAGCAGAGGGCACATAGCAGAGTGCAGAGGGCAGACAGCAGAAAGCAGAGGGCAGAGAGCAGACAGCTCAGGGCAGAGGGCAGACAGCAGAAAGCAGAGGGCAGAGGGCAGACAGCATCGGGCAGACAGCAGTGGGCAGACAGCTGAGGCAGAAGGCAGACAGCAGAGGGCAAGGGGGTAGAGGACAGAGGGCAAAGGCTAGACAGCAGACAGCAGACGGAAGACAGCACACAGCAGACAGTAGAGGGCAGACAGCAGTGGGCAGACAGCAGACAGCAAACGGCAGACAGCAGACAGCGGAGGGCAGACAGCAGACAGCAGTGGGCAGACAGCAGAAGGAAGGCAGCAGACAACATAGTGCAGAGGGCAGACAGCAGAAAGCAGAGGGCAGACGGCAGACAGCAGAGGGCAGACAGCAGATAGCAGACAGCAGACAGCAGGCAGCAGAGGGCAGACAGCAGATGGCACACAGCAGAGGGCAGACAGCAAACAGCAGACAGCGGAGGGCAGACAGCAGTCAGCAGACAACAGAGGACAGACAGCAAACACCAGACAGCAGAGGGCAGACAGCAGAGGGAAGACAGCAGACAGCAGACAACAGAGGGGAGTCAGCAGACAGTAGAAAACAGAGGGCAGACAGTAGACAGCAGAGGGCAGACAGCAGACAGTAGTGGGCAGACAGCAGACAGCAGAGGGCAGACAGCAGCAGGCAGAGGGCAGTCAGCAGAACGCAGACAGCAGAGGGCAGAGGACAGACAGCAGACAGCAGAGGCCAGACAGCAGAGGGCAGACAGCAGTCAGCAGAAAGCAGAAGTCAGACAGCAGACAGCAGAGGCAGACAGCAGGCAGCAGACAGCAGAGGGCATACAGCAGACAGCAGAGGCAGACAGCAGACAGCAGACAGCAGACAGCAGAGGGCATACAGCAGACAGCAGGGGGCAGAGAGAAGGCATCAGACACCAGACGGCAGAGGGCAGATAGCAGACAGCAGACAGCAGGCGGCAGACAGCAGACAGCAGGGGGCAGACAGCAGAGTGCAGACAGCAGAGGGCAGACAGAAGACAGCAGAGGGCAGACAGCAGACAGCAGAGGACAGACAGCAGACAGCAGAGGGCTGAGAGCAGAGGGCACAGGGCAGACAGTTGACAGCAGAAGGCAGACAGCAGACAGCAGAGGGCAGACAGCAGACAGCAGTGGGCATACAGCATAGGGCAGAGGGCAGACAACAGAGGGCAGAGAGCAGAGGGCAGACAGCAGACAGCACAGGGCAGCCAACAGGCTGCAGAGGGCAGACAGCAGAGGGAAGAAGGCAGACAGCAGACCGCAGAGGGCATACAGCGGACAGCAGAGGGCTTAGAGCAGAGGGCAGAATGCAGACAAAAGACAGCAGACGGCAGACAGCAGACAGCAGTGGGCAGACAGCAGAGGGCAGAGGGCAAATAGCAGAGGGCAGAGAGCAAAGGGCAGACAGCAGACAGCACAGGGCAGATAGCAAACTGCAGAGGGCGGACAGCAGAGGGAAGAAGGCAGACAGCAGACATCAGAGGGCATACAGAAGACAGCAGAGGGCAGAAAGAAGACTGCAGACAGCAGACAGCAGAGTGCAGACAGGAGACTGGACACAGCAGACAGCAGTCAACAGACAGCAGAGGGAAGACCGCAGACGGAAGAAGGCAGATAGCAGACAGCAGAGGGCAGACAGCAGACTGCAGGCAGCGGACAGCAGAGAGCAGACAGCAAAAGGCAGACAGCAGACAGCAGAGGGAAGACAGCGGAGGGCAGAGGGCAGACAGCAGACAGGAGAGGGCAGACAGCAGAGGGCAGACAGCAGACCACAGAGGGGAGACAGCAGAGGGCAGAGTGAAGACAGCACACAGCATAGTGCAGACAGCAGACAGCAGAGTGCAGTCAGCAGACAGCGGACAGCTGAGTGCAGACAGCAGAAACAAGACTGCAGACAGCAGAGGGCAGAGGCAGAGTGCAGAGGTCAGAGGGCAGAAGGCAGACAGCAGACAGCAGAAAGCAGACAGCTGAGGGCAGGCACCAGAGGGCAGAGGGCAGAGGGCAGAGGGCAGACAGCAGACAGCAGAGAGCAGACAGCTGACAGCAGACAGCAGAGGGCATACAGCAGACAGCAGAGGGCAGACAGCAGACAGCAGAGGGCAGACAGCAGACAGCAGATGGCAGACAGCTGACTGCAGAGAGCAGAGAGCAGACAGCAGAGGGCAGACAGAAGACAGCAGAGAGAAGACAGCGGAGGGCAGAGGGCAGACAGCAGACAGGAGAGGGCAGGCAGCACACAGCAGAGTGCAGACAGCAGGCAGCAGAGTGCAGACAGCCGAGGGCAGACAGCAGTGGTCAGACAGCTGACAGCAGAGGGCAGACAGCAGACACCAGACAGCAGACAGCAGATGGCAGAGGCAGACAGCAGAGGGCATAGGGCTGACAGCAGAGGGCAGACAGAAGAAGGCAGAAAGCAGAGGGCAGACAGCAGACAGCAGAGGGCAGACAGCAGACAGCAGAGGGCAGACAGCAGACACCAGAGGGCAGACAAAAGAGGGCAGACAGCAGACAGCATAGAGCAGAGGGCACACAGCAGAGTGCAGAGGGCAGACGGCAGAAAGCAGAGGGCAGAGAGCAGACAGCGGAGGGCAGAGGGCAGACAGCAGAGAGCAGAGGGCAGAGGGCAGAGAGCATAGGGCAGACAGCAGTGGGCAGACAGCTGAGGCAGAAGGCAGACAGCAGAGAGCAGGGGCAGAGGACAGAGGGAAAAGGCTAGACAGCAGACAGCAGAGGGTAGACAGCACACAGCAGACAGCAGAGGGCAGACAGCAGAGTGCAAACAGCAGCGGGCAGACAGCAGACAGCAAACGGCAGACAGCAGACAGCGGAGGGCAGACAGCAGACAGCAGAGGACAGACAGCAGACAGCAGAGGGCTGAGAGCAGAGAGCAGAGGGCAGACAGCTGACAGCAGAGTGCAGACAGCAGACAGCAGAGAGCAGACAGCAGACAGCGGACAGCAGAGGCAAGACAACAGAGGGCAGACAGCAGAGGGCAGACAGAATACAGCAGAGAGCAGACAGCAGACAGCAGAGGACAGACAGCAGACAGCAGAGGGCAGAGGGCAGACATCTGACAGCAGAGGGCGGGCAGCAGGCAGTAGACAGCCTAGGGCAGACAGCAGTCATTAGACAGCAGAGAGGAGACAGCAGACAGCGGAAAGCAAAGGGCCGACAGCAGACAGCAGAGGGCAGAGAGAAGAGGGCAGACAGCAGACAGCAGAGAGATGAGGGCAGACAGCAGTCAGCACAGGGCAGACAGCAGACTGTAGAAGGCGGACAGCAGAGGGAAGAAGGCAGAGAGCAGACAGCAGAGGGCATACAGCAGACAGCAGAAGGCAGAGAGAAGACTACAGACAGCAGACAGCAGAGGGCAGACAGCAGATAGAAGAAGGCAGACCGCAGACAGCCGAGGTCAGACAGCAGACTGCAGATGGCAAACAGCTGACTGCAGAGAGCAGAGAGCAGACAGCAGAGGGCAGACAGAAGGCAGCAGAGAGAAGACAGCGGAGGGCAGAGGGCAGACAGCAGACAGGAGAGGGCAGGCAGCACACAGCAGAGTGCAGACAGCAGGCAGGAAAGTGCAGACAGCCGAGGGCAGACAGCAGTGGGCAGACAGCTGACAGCAGAGGGCAGACAGCAGACACCAGACAGCAGACAGCAAAGGGCAGACGCAGACAGCAGAGGGCAGAGGGCTGACAGCAGAGGGCAGACAGAAGAAGGCAGAAAGCAGAGGGCAGACAGCAGACAGCGGAGGGCAGACAGCAGACAGCAGAGGGCAGACAGCAGACACCAGAGGGCAGACAGAAGAGGGCAGACAGCAGACAGCATAGAGCAGAGGGCACACAGCAGAGTGCAGAGGGCAGACAGCAGAAAGCAGAGGGCAGAGAGCAGACAGCGGAGGGCAGAGGGCATACAGCAAAGAGCAGAGGGCAGAGGGCAGACAGCATAGGGCAGACAGCAGTGGGCAGACAGCTGAGGCAGAAGGCAGACAGCAGAGGGCAGGGGGCAGAGGGCAGAGCGCAAAGGCTAGACAGCAGACAGCAGAGGGTAGACAGCACACAGCAGACAGCAGAGGGCAGACAGCAGAGTGCAAACAGCAGTGGGCAGACAGCAGACAGCAAACGGCAGACAGCAGACAGCGGAGGGCAGACAGCAGACAGCAGAGGACAGACAGCAGACAGCAGAGGGCTGAGAGCAGAGAGCAGAGGGCAGACAGCTGACAGCAGAGTTCAGACAGCAGACAGCAGAGAGCAGACAGCAGACAGCGGACAGCAGAGGCAAGACAACAGAGGGCAGACAGCAGAGGGTAGACAGAAGACAGCAGAGAGCAGACAGCAGACAGCGGAGGACAGACAGCAGACAGCCGAGGGCAGAGGGGAGACATCTGACAGCAGAGGGCAGGCAGCAGGCAGCAGACAGCCTAGGGCAGACAGCAGTCATTAGATAGCAGAGAGGAGACAGCAGACAGCGGAAAGCAAAGGGCCGACAGCAGACAGCAGAGGGCAGACAGAAGACTGCAGACAGCAGACAGCAGAGAGCTGAGGGCAGACAGCAGATGGCAGTGGGAAACAGCAGACAGCAGAAGGCAGAGGGCAGACAACAGAGGGCAGGAACAGACTGCTGAGGGCAGAGGGCAGACAGCAGAGGGAGAGGGCGGAGGGTAGACAGCAGACAGCAGACAGCAAAAGGCAGATAGAAGGGGGCAGACAGCAGACAGCAAAGGGCAGGGAGCAGGGGGCAGTGAGGAGAGGGCAGAGGGAAAACAGCAGACAGCAGAGGGCAGACAGCGGAGGGCAGACAGCAGAGAGCAGAGGGCAGACAGCAGAACGTAGAGGGCAGACAGAAGACAGCAGAGGGCAGACAGCAGAGGGCAGAGGGCAGACAGCAGACAGCAGAGGCCAGACAGCAGAGGGCAGATAGCAGTCAGCAGACAGCAGAAGTCAGACAGCAGACACCAGAGGCAGACAGCAGACAGCAGACAGCAGAGGGCAGACTGCAGACAGCAGGGGGCAGAGAGAAGACAACAGACACCAGACGGCAGAGGGCAGATAGCAGACAGCAGAGAGCAGACGGCAGACAGCAGACAGCAGGGGGCAGACAGCAGAGTGCAGACAGCAGAGGGCAGACAGAAGACAGCAGAGGGCACACAGCAGACAGCAGAGGACAGACAGCAGACAGCAGAGGGCTGAGAGTAGAGGGCAGAGGGCAGACAGCTGACAGCAGAAGGCAGACAGCAGACAGCAGAGGGCAGACAGCAGACATCAGTGGGCAGACAGAAGAGGGCAGAGGGCAGACAGTAGAGGGCAGAGAGCAGAGGGCAGACAGCAGACAGCACAGGGCAGACAGCAGACTGCAGAGGGCGGACAGCAGAGGGAAGAAGGCAGAGAGCAGACAGCAGAGGGCATACAGCAGACAGCAGAGGGCAGAGAGAAGACTACAGACAGCAGACAGCAGAGGGCAGACAGCAGAGAGAAGAAGGCAGACAGCAGACAGCAGATGTCAGACAGCAGACTGCAGATGGCAGACAGCTGACTGCAGAGAGCAGAGAGCAGACAGCAGAGGGCAGACAGAAGACAGCAGAGAGAAGACAGAAGACAGCAGAGAGAAGACAGCGGAGGCAGAGGGCAGACAGCAGACAGGAGAGGGCAGGCAGCACACAGCAGAGTGCAGACAGCAGGCAGCAAAGTGCAGACAGCCGAGGGCAGACAGCAGTGGGCACACAGCTGACAGCAGAGGGCAGACAGCAGACACCAGACAGCAGACAGCAGATGGCAGAGGCAGACAGCAGAGGGCAGAGGGCTGACAGCAGAGGGCAGACAGAAGAAGGCAGAAAGCAGAGGGCAGACAGCAGACAGCAGAGGGCAGACAGCAGACAGCAGAGGGCAGACAGCAGACGCCAGAGGGCTGACAGAAGAGGGCAGACAGCAGACAGCATAGAGCAGAGGGCACATAGCAGAGTGCAGAGGGCAGACAGCAGAAAGCAGAGGGCAGAGAGCAGACAGCGGAGGGCAGAGGGCAGACAGCAGGGAGCAGAGGGAAGAGGGCAGACAGCATAGGGCAGACAGCAGTCGGCAGACAGCTGAGGCAGAAGGCAGACAGCAGAGGGCAGGGGGTAGAGGACAGAGGGCAAAGGCTAGACAGCAGACAGCAGACGGTAGACAGCACACAGCAGACAGCAGAGGGCAGACAGCAGAGTGCAAACAGCAGTGGGCAGACAGCAGACAGCAAACGGCAGACAGCGGAGGGCAGACAGCAGTCAGCAGACAACTGAGGACAGACAGCAAACACCAGACAGCAGAGGGCAGACAGCTAGGGAAGACAGCAGACAGCAGACAACAGAGGGGTGACAGCAGACAGTAGACAACAGAGGGCAGACAGTAGACAGCAGAGGGCAGACAGCAGACAGCAGAGGGCAGACAGCAGACAGAAGAGGGCAGACAGCAGCGGGCAGAGGGCAGTCAGCAGAACGCAGAAGGCAGACAGCAGAGGGCAGACAGCAGACAGCAAGGGTCAGACAGCAGAGTGCAGACAGCAGAGAGCAGACAGAAGACAGCAGAGGGCAGACAGCAGACAGCAGAGGACAGACAGCAGAGGGCTGAGAGCAGAGGTCATATGGCAGTCAGCAGAACGCAGAGGGCAGACAGCAGAGGGCAGAAGGCAGACAGCAGACAGCATAGGCCAGACAGCAGAGGGCAGACAGCAGTCAGCAGACAGCAGAAGTCAGACAGCAGACAGCAGAGGCAGACAGCAGTCAGCAGACAGCAGACAGCAGAGGGCATACAGCAGACAGCAGGGGGCAGAGGGAAGGCATCAGACACCAGACGGCAGAGGGCAGATAGCAGACAGCAGGCGGCAGACAGCAGACAGCAGGGGGCAGACAGCAGAGTGCAGACAGCAGAGGGCAGACAGTTGACAGCAGAAGGCAGACAGCAGACAGCAGAGGGCAGACAGCAGACAGCAGTGGGCATACAGCATAGGGCAGAGGGCAGACAACAGAGGGCAGAGAGCAGAGGGCAGACAGCAGACAGCACAGGGCAGCCAACAGGCTGCAGAGGGCGGACAGCAGAGGGAAGAAGGCAGACAGAAGACAGCAGAGGGCATACAGCGGACAGCAGAGGGCAGAGAGAAGACTACAGACAGCAGACAGCAGAGGGCAGACAGCAGAGAGAAGAAGGCAGACAGCAGACAGCAGAGCGCAGACAGCAGACAGCAGATGGCAGACAGCTGACTGCAGACAGCAGAGAGCAGACAGCAGAGGGCAGACAGCAAACAGCGGAGAGAAGACAGCGGAGGGCAGAGGGCAGACAGCAGACAGGAGAGGGCAGACAGCATACAGCAGAGTTCAGACAGCAGACAGCAGAGTGCAGGCAGCCGAGGGCAGACCGCAATGCGCAGACAGCTGACAGCAGAGGGCAGACAGCAGACACCAGACAGCAGACAGCAGAGGGCAGAGGCAAACAGCAGGGGGCAGAGGGCTGACAGGAGAGGGCAGACAGTAGAAGGCAGAAAGCAGAGGGCAGACGGCAGACAGCAGAGGGCAGACAGCAGAGGGAAGACAGCAGACAGCAGAGGGCAGACAGCAGACACCAGTGAGCAGACAGAAGAGGGCAGACAGCAGACGGCATAGAGCAGACGACAGGCAGCAGAGTGCAGAGGGCAGACAGCAGAAAGCAGAGGGCAGATAGCAGATAGCGGAGGGCAGAGGGCAGACAGCAGAGAGCAGAGGGTAGAGGGCAGACAACATAGGGCAGACAGCAGAGGGCAGAAAGCTGAGGCAGAAGGCAGACAGCAGAGGACAGGGGGCAGAAGACAGAGGGCAAAGGGCAGACAGCAGACAGCAGAGGGTAGACTCCACACAGCAGACAGCAGAGGGCAGACAGCAGAAGGCAAACAGCAGTGGGCAGACAGCAGACAGCAAACGGCAGACAGCAGACAGCGGAGGGCAGACAGCAGACAGCAGTGGGCAGACAGCAGAGGGAAGACAGCAGACAACAGAGGGCAGAGGGCAGACAGCAGAAAGCAGAGGGCAGACAGCAGACAGCAGAGGGCAGACAGCAGACAGCAGACAGCAGAGGGCAGACAGCAGATGGCACACAGCAGAGGGCAGACAGCAGACAGCAGACAGCGGAGGGCAGACAGCAGTCAGCAGAGGGAAGACAGCAGACATCAGACAACAGAGGGCAGACAGCAGACAGTAGACAGCAGAGGGCAGACAGTAGACATCAGAGGGCAGACAGCAGACAGCAGAGGGCAGACAGCAGACAGCAGAGGGCAGACAGCAGAGGGCAGAGGGCTGTCAGCAGAACGCAGAGGGCAGACAGCAAAGGGCAGACAGCAGGCAGCAGACAGCAGACAGCAGAGGGCAGACAGCAGACGGCACACAGCAGGGGGGAGACAGCAGACAGCAAAGGGCAGACAGCAAACGGGAGATAGCAGAGGTTAGACAGCAGACAGCAGAGGGCAGACAGCAGACAGCAGAGGGAAGGCAGCAGACAGCAGACAGCAGAGGGCAGACAGCAGACAGCAGAGGGCAGACAGAAGACAGCAGAGGTCAGACAGCAGACAGCAGAGGGCGGATAGCAGAGGGAAGACGGCAGACAGCATACAGCAGAGGGCATAAAGCAGACAGCAGAGTGCAGAGATCGTATTGCATACAGCAGACAGCAGAGGGCAGTCAGGAGACAGCAGACAGCAGTCAACAGACAGCAGAGGGCAGACAGCAGATTGCAGACAGCAGACAGCAGGGGGCAGAGAGCAAACAGCAGACACCAGACGGCAGGGGGCAGGTAGAAGACAGCAGACAGCAGAGGGCAGACAGCAGACAGCAGGGGGCAGACAGCAGAGGGCAGACAGCAGAGGGCAGAAAGAAGACAGCAGAGGGCAGACAGCAGACAGCAGAGGGCAGAGAGCAGAGGGCAGACAGCAGACAGCAGAGGACAGACAGCAGACAGCAGAGGGCTTAGAGCAGAGGGCAGAATGCAGACAAAAGACAGCAGACGGCAGACAGCAGACAGCAGTGGGCAGACAGCAGAGGGCAGAGGGCAAATAGCAGAGGGCAGAGAGCAGAGGGCAGACAGCAGACAGCACAGGGCAGATAGCAGACTGAAGAGGGCGGACAGCAGAGGGAAGAAGGCAGACAGCAGACAGCAGAGGGCATACAGAAGACAGCAGAGGGCAGAAAGAAGACTGCAGACAGCAGAGTGCAGACAGGAGACTAGAGACAGCAGTCAACAGACAGAAGAGGGAAGACCGCAGACCGAAGAAGGCAGACAGCAGACAGCAGAGGGCAGACAGCAGACTGCAGGCAGCGGACAGCAAAGAGCAGTCAGCAGAAGGCAGACAGCAGACAGCTGAGGGAAGACAGCGGATGGCAGAGGGCAGACAGCAGACAGGAGAGGGCAGACAGCAGAGGGCAGACAGCAGACCGCAGAGGGGAGACAGCAGAGGGCAGAGTGCAGACAGCACACAGCATAGAGCAGACAGCAGACAGCAGAGTGCAGTCAGCAGACAGCGGACAGCTGAGTGGAGACAGCAGAAACAAGAATGCAGACAGCAGAGGGAAGAGGCAGAGTGCAGAGTTCAGAGGGCAGAAGGCAGACAGCAGACAACACAAAGCAGACAGCTGAGGGCAGGCACCAGAGGGCAGAGGGCAGAGGGCAGACAGCAGACAGCAGAGAGCAGACAGCTGACAGCAGACAGCAGAGGGCATACAGCAGACAGCAGAGGGCAGACAGCAGACAGCAGAGGGCAGACAGCAGACAGCAGAGGGCAGCAGCAGACAGCAGAGGGCAGACAGCAGACAGCAGAGGGCAGAAAGCAGACAGCAGAGCTCATAAAGCAGACAGCAGACAGCACAGGGCAGACAGCAGACAGCAGACACCAGTGGGCAGACAGAAGAGGGCAGACAGCCGACAGCATAGAGCAGAGGGCAGGCAGCTGAGGGCAGAGGGCAGACAGCAGAAAGCAGAGGGCAGAGAGCAGACAGCAGAGGGCAGAGGGCAGACAGCAGAGGGCAGAGAGCAGACAGCATAGGGCAGACAGCAGACAGTGGAGGGTAGACAGCTGACAGCATTGGGCAGACAGCAGAGGGCAGACAGCAGACAACAGAGGGCAGAGGGCCGAGGGCAGACAGCAGAAAGCAGAGGGCAGACAGCAGACAGCAGAGGGCAGACAGCAGACAGCAGAGGGCAGGCAGCAGACAGCAGAGGGCACACAGCAGTCAGCAGAGGGCAGACAGCAGAGGGCAGAGGGCAGTCAGCAGAAAGCAGAGGGCAGACAGCAGAGGGAAGACAGCAGACAGCAGACAGCAGAGGGCAGACAGCAGACTGCAGGGGGCAGACAGCAGAGGGCAGACAGCAGTGGGCAGACAGCTGACAGCAGAGGGCAAACAGCAGACACCAGACTGCAGACAGCAGAGAGCAGAGGCAGAGAGCAGAGGGCAGAGGGCAGACAGCAGAGATCAGAGGGCAGAAGGCAGACAGCAGACAGCAGAAAGCAGACAGCTGAGGGCAGACAGCAGACAGCAGAGGGCAGACAGCAGTCAGCAGAGGGCAGACAGCAGATAGCAGAGGGCAGACAGCAGACAGCAGAGGGCAGACAGCAGACAGCAGTCAGCAGACAGCAGACAACAGACAGCAGAGGGCAGACAGGAGACAGCAGAGGGCAGACAGCAGACAGCAGAGGGCATACAGCAAACAGCACAGGACAGACAGCAGACAGCAGACACCAGAGGGCAGACAGAAGAGGGCAGACATCAGACAGCATAGAGCAGAGGGCAGACAGCAGAAAGCAGAGGGCAGAGCAGACAGCGGAGGGCAGAGGGCAGACATCAGAGAGCAGGGGGCAGAGGGCACACAGCATAGGGCAGACAGCAGACAGCAGGCAGCAGTGGGCCGACAGCAGAGGGCAGACAGCAGAGGGCAGAGGGCAGTGGGCAGAAAGCAGAGGGCAGACAGCAGAGGGCTGACAGCAGACAGCAGAAAGCAGAAAGCAGACAGCAGAGGGCAGACAGCAGACGGCACACAGCAGAGGGCAGACAGCAGACAGCGGAGGGCAGTCAGCAGTCAGCAGACAACAGAGCGTAGACAGCAGACAGCAGAGGGCAGACAGTAGACAGCTGAGGTCAGACAACGGACAGCAGAGGGCAGACAGCAGATAGCAGAGGGCAGACAGCAGAGGGCAGAGGGCAGTCAGCAGAAAGCAGAGGGCAGACAGCAGACAGCAGACACCAGAGGGCAGACAGAAGAGGGCAGACAGCAGACAGCATAGAGCAGAGGGCAGACAGCAGAAAGCAGAGGGCAGAGAGCAGACAGCGGAGGGCAGAGGGCAGACAGCAGACAGCAGAGGGCAGACAGCAGAAGGCAGACAGCAGACAGCAGTGGGCAGACAGCAGAGGGTAGAGGGCAGACAGCAGATGGCACAGAGCAGAGGGCAGACAGCAGACAGCACAGGGCAGACAGCAGACTACAGAATGCGGACAGCACAGGGAAGAAGGCAGACGGCAGACTGCAGAGGGAATACAGCAGACAGCAGAGGGCAGGGAGGAGACTGCAGACAGCAGACAGCAGACTGCAGACAGGAGACAGGAGGCAGCAGACAGCAGTCAACAGACAGCAGAGGGCAGACCGCAGAGGGAAGAAGGCAGACAGCAGACAGCAGAGGGCAGACAGCAGATAGCAGATGTCAGACAGCAGACTGCAGGCAGCAGACAGCAAAGAGCAGGCAGCAGAAGGCAGACAGCAGACAGCAGAGGGAAGACAGAAGAGGGCAGACAGCAGACAGCATAGGGCAGAGGGCAGGCAGCAGAGGGCAGAGGGCAGACAGCAGAAAGCAGAGGGCTGAGAGCAGACAACGGAGGGCAGAGGGCAGACAGCAGTGGGCAGAGAGCAGACAGCATAGGGCAGACAGCAGAGGGCAGACAGCTGAGGGCAGAAGGCAAACAGCAGAGGGCAGACAGCAGAATGCAGGGGCAGAGGACAGAGGGCAAAAGACAGACAGCAGACTGCAGAGGGCAGACAGCACACAGCAGACAGCAGAGGGCAGACAGCAGAGGGCAAACAGCAGTGGGCAGACAGCAGACTGCAAACGGCAGACAGCAGACAGCGGAGGGTAGACAGCTGACAGCAGTGGGCAGACAGCAGAGGGCAGACAGCAGACAAAAGAGGGCAGAGGGCAGAGGGCAGAGGGAAGAAGGCAGACAGCAGACGGCAGACAGCAGAGGGCAGAGGGCAGTCAGCAGAAAGCAGAGGGCAGACAGCAGAGGGCAGACAGCAGACAGCAGAGGGCAGACAGCAGACGGCACACAGCAGAGGGCAGACAGCAGACAGCAAAGGGCAGACAGCAGACAGGAGACAGCAGAGGGCAGTCAGCATACAGCAGAGGGCAGACAGTAGACAGCAGAGGGGAGACAGAAGACAGCAGACAGCAGAGGGCAGACAGCAGAGAGCAGATGGCAAATAGAAGGCAGCAGAGGTCAGACAGCAGACAGCAGTGGGCAGACAGCAGAGGGCAGAGACCAGATGGCAGACAGCAGACTGCACAGGGCAGACAGCAGACAGCAGAGGGCAAACAGCAGACAGCAGAGGGCAGACAGCAGACAGCAGTCAGCAGACAGCAGACAGCAGACAGCAGACAGCAGAGGGCAGACAGGAGACAGCAGAGGGCAGACAGCAGACAGCAGACAGCAGAGGGCATACAGCAAACAGCAAACAGCACAGGACAGACAGCTGACAGCAGACACCAGCGGGCAGACAGAAGAGGGCAGACAGCAGACAGCAGGGGGCAGACAGCAGAGGGCAGACAGCAGAGGGCAGAAAGAAGACAGCAGAGGGCAGACAGCAGACAGCAGAGGGCAGAGAGCAGAGGGCAGACAGCAGACAGCAGAGGACAGACAGCAGACAGCAGAGGGCTTAGAGCAGAGGGCAGAATGCAGACAAAAGACAGCAGACGGCAGACAGCAGACAGCAGTGGGCAGACAGCAGAGGGCAGAGGGCAAATAGCAGAGGGCAGAGAGCAGAGGGCAGACAGCAGACAGCACAGGGCAGATAGCAGACTGAAGAGGGCGGACAGCAGAGGGAAGAAGGCAGACAGCAGACAGCAGAGGGCATACAGAAGACAGCAGAGGGCAGAAAGAAGACTGCAGACAGCAGAGTGCAGACAGGAGACTAGAGACAGCAGTCAACAGACAGAAGAGGGAAGACCGCAGACCGAAGAAGGCAGACAGCAGACAGCAGAGGGCAGACAGCAGACTGCAGGCAGCGGACAGCAAAGAGCAGTCAGCAGAAGGCAGACAGCAGACAGCTGAGGGAAGACAGCGGATGGCAGAGGGCAGACAGCAGACAGGAGAGGGCAGACAGCAGAGGGCAGACAGCAGACCGCAGAGGGGAGACAGCAGAGGGCAGAGTGCAGACAGCACACAGCATAGAGCAGACAGCAGACAGCAGAGTGCAGTCAGCAGACAGCGGACAGCTGAGTGGAGACAGCAGAAACAAGAATGCAGACAGCAGAGGGAAGAGGCAGAGTGCAGAGTTCAGAGGGCAGAAGGCAGACAGCAGACAACACAAAGCAGACAGCTGAGGGCAGGCACCAGAGGGCAGAGGGCAGAGGGCAGACAGCAGACAGCAGAGAGCAGACAGCTGACAGCAGACAGCAGAGGGCATACAGCAGACAGCAGAGGGCAGACAGCAGACAGCAGAGGGCAGACAGCAGACAGCAGAGGGCAGCAGCAGACAGCAGAGGGCAGACAGCAGACAGCAGAGGGCAGAAAGCAGACAGCAGAGCTCATAAAGCAGACAGCAGACAGCACAGGGCAGACAGCAGACAGCAGACACCAGTGGGCAGACAGAAGAGGGCAGACAGCCGACAGCATAGAGCAGAGGGCAGGCAGCTGAGGGCAGAGGGCAGACAGCAGAAAGCAGAGGGCAGAGAGCAGACAGCAGAGGGCAGAGGGCAGACAGCAGAGGGCAGAGAGCAGACAGCATAGGGCAGACAGCAGACAGCGGAGGGTAGACAGCTGACAGCATTGGGCAGACAGCAGAGGGCAGACAGCAGACAACAGAGGGCAGAGGGCCGAGGGCAGACAGCAGAAAGCAGAGGGCAGACAGCAGACAGCAGAGGGCAGACAGCAGACAGCAGAGGGCAGGCAGCAGACAGCAGAGGGCACACAGCAGTCAGCAGAGGGCAGACAGCAGAGGGCAGAGGGCAGTCAGCAGAAAGCAGAGGGCAGACAGCAGAGGGAAGACAGCAGACAGCAGACAGCAGAGGGCAGACAGCAGACTGCAGGGGGCAGACAGCAGAGGGCAGACAGCAGTGGGCAGACAGCTGACAGCAGAGGGCAAACAGCAGACACCAGACTGCAGACAGCAGAGAGCAGAGGCAGAGAGCAGAGGGCAGAGGGCAGACAGCAGAGATCAGAGGGCAGAAGGCAGACAGCAGACAGCAGAAAGCAGACAGCTGAGGGCAGACAGCAGACAGCAGAGGGCAGACAGCAGTCAGCAGAGGGCAGACAGCAGATAGCAGAGGGCAGACAGCAGACAGCAGAGGGCAGACAGCAGACAGCAGTCAGCAGACAGCAGACAACAGACAGCAGAGGGCAGACAGGAGACAGCAGAGGGCAGACAGCAGACAGCAGAGGGCATACAGCAAACAGCACAGGACAGACAGCAGACAGCAGACACCAGAGGGCAGACAGAAGAGGGCAGACATCAGACAGCATAGAGCAGAGGGCAGACAGCAGAAAGCAGAGGGCAGAGCAGACAGCGGAGGGCAGAGGGCAGACATCAGAGAGCAGGGGGCAGAGGGCACACAGCATAGGGCAGACAGCAGACAGCAGGCAGCAGTGGGCCGACAGCAGAGGGCAGACAGCAGAGGGCAGAGGGCAGTGGGCAGAAAGCAGAGGGCAGACAGCAGAGGGCTGACAGCAGACAGCAGAAAGCAGAAAGCAGACAGCAGAGGGCAGACAGCAGACGGCACACAGCAGAGGGCAGACAGCAGACAGCGGAGGGCAGTCAGCAGTCAGCAGACAACAGAGCGTAGACAGCAGACAGCAGAGGGCAGACAGTAGACAGCTGAGGTCAGACAACGGACAGCAGAGGGCAGACAGCAGATAGCAGAGGGCAGACAGCAGAGGGCAGAGGGCAGTCAGCAGAAAGCAGAGGGCAGACAGCAGACAGCAGACACCAGAGGGCAGACAGAAGAGGGCAGACAGCAGACAGCATAGAGCAGAGGGCAGACAGCAGAAAGCAGAGGGCAGAGAGCAGACAGCGGAGGGCAGAGGGCAGACAGCAGACAGCAGAGGGCAGACAGCAGAAGGCAGACAGCAGACAGCAGTGGGCAGACAGCAGAGGGTAGAGGGCAGACAGCAGATGGCACAGAGCAGAGGGCAGACAGCAGACAGCACAGGGCAGACAGCAGACTACAGAATGCGGACAGCACAGGGAAGAAGGCAGACGGCAGACTGCAGAGGGAATACAGCAGACAGCAGAGGGCAGGGAGGAGACTGCAGACAGCAGACAGCAGACTGCAGACAGGAGACAGGAGGCAGCAGACAGCAGTCAACAGACAGCAGAGGGCAGACCGCAGAGGGAAGAAGGCAGACAGCAGACAGCAGAGGGCAGACAGCAGATAGCAGATGTCAGACAGCAGACTGCAGGCAGCAGACAGCAAAGAGCAGGCAGCAGAAGGCAGACAGCAGACAGCAGAGGGAAGACAGAAGAGGGCAGACAGCAGACAGCATAGGGCAGAGGGCAGGCAGCAGAGGGCAGAGGGCAGACAGCAGAAAGCAGAGGGCTGAGAGCAGACAACGGAGGGCAGAGGGCAGACAGCAGTGGGCAGAGAGCAGACAGCATAGGGCAGACAGCAGAGGGCAGACAGCTGAGGGCAGAAGGCAAACAGCAGAGGGCAGACAGCAGAATGCAGGGGCAGAGGACAGAGGGCAAAAGACAGACAGCAGACTGCAGAGGGCAGACAGCACACAGCAGACAGCAGAGGGCAGACAGCAGAGGGCAAACAGCAGTGGGCAGACAGCAGACTGCAAACGGCAGACAGCAGACAGCGGAGGGTAGACAGCTGACAGCAGTGGGCAGACAGCAGAGGGCAGACAGCAGACAAAAGAGGGCAGAGGGCAGAGGGCAGAGGGAAGAAGGCAGACAGCAGACGGCAGACAGCAGAGGGCAGAGGGCAGTCAGCAGAAAGCAGAGGGCAGACAGCAGAGGGCAGACAGCAGACAGCAGAGGGCAGACAGCAGACGGCACACAGCAGAGGGCAGACAGCAGACAGCAAAGGGCAGACAGCAGACAGGAGACAGCAGAGGGCAGTCAGCATACAGCAGAGGGCAGACAGTAGACAGCAGAGGGGAGACAGAAGACAGCAGACAGCAGAGGGCAGACAGCAGAGAGCAGATGGCAAATAGAAGGCAGCAGAGGTCAGACAGCAGACAGCAGTGGGCAGACAGCAGAGGGCAGAGACCAGATGGCAGACAGCAGACTGCACAGGGCAGACAGCAGACAGCAGAGGGCAAACAGCAGACAGCAGAGGGCAGACAGCAGACAGCAGTCAGCAGACAGCAGACAGCAGACAGCAGACAGCAGAGGGCAGACAGGAGACAGCAGAGGGCAGACAGCAGACAGCAGACAGCAGAGGGCATACAGCAAACAGCAAACAGCACAGGACAGACAGCTGACAGCAGACACCAGCGGGCAGACAGAAGAGGGCAGACAGCAGACAGCATAGAGCAGAGGGCAGACAGCAGAAAGCAGAGGGCAGAGCAGACAGCGGAGGGCAGAGGGCAGACATCAGAGAGCAGGGGGCAGAGGGCACACAGCATAGGGCAGACAGCAGACAGCAGGCAGCAGTGGGCCGACAGCAGAGGGCAGACAGCAGAGGGCAGAGGGCAGAGGGCAGGAAGCAGAGGGCAGACAGCAGAGGGCTGACAGCAGACAGCAGAAAGCAGAAAGCAGACAGCAGAGGGCAGACAGCAGACGGCACACAGCAGAGGGCAGACAGCAGACAGCGGAGGGCAGGCAGCAGTCAGCAGACAACAGAGCGCAGACAGCATACAGCAGACAGCAGAGGGCAGACAGTAGACAGCTGAGGACAAACAACAGACAGCAGAGGGCAGACAGCAGATAGCAGTGGCCAGACAGCAGAGGGCAGTCAGCAGAAAGCAGAGGGCAGACAGCAGACAGCAGACACCAGACGGCAGACAGAAGAGGGCAGACAGCAGACAGCATAGAGCAGAGGGCAGACAGCAGAAAGCAGAGGGCAGAGAGCAGACAGCGGAGGGCAGAGGGCAGACAGCAGACAGCAGAGGGCAGACAGCAGACAGCAGAAGGCAGACAGCAGACAGCAGTGGGCAGACAGCAGCGGGAAGAGGGCAGACAGCAGATGGCAGATAGCAGAGGGCAGACAGCAGACAGAACAGGGCAGACAGCAGACTACAGAGTGCGGACAGCACAGGGAAGAAGGCAGACGGCAGACAGCAGAGGGCATACAGCAGACAGCAGAGGGCAGAGAGAAGACTGCAGACAGCAGACAGCAGACTGCAGACAGGAGACAGGAGGCAGCAGACAGCAGTCAACAGACAGCAGAGGGCAGACCGCAGAGGGAAGAAGGCAGACAGCAGACAGCAGAGGGCAGACAGCAGATAGCAGATGTCAGACAGCAGACTGCAGGCAGCAGACAGCAAAGAGCAGACAGCAGAAGGCAGACAGCAGACAGCAGAGGAAAGACAGAAGAGGGCAGACAGCAGACAGCATAGGGCAGAGGGCAGGCAGCAGAGGGCAGAGGGCAGACAGCAGAAAGCAGAGGGCAGAGAGCAGACAACGGAGGGCAGAGGGCAGACAGCAGTGGGCAGAGAGCAGACAGCATAGGGCAGACAGCAGAGGGCAGACAGCTGAGGGCAGAAGGCAGACAGCAGAGGGCATACAGCAGACAGCAGAGGGCAGACAGCAGACAGCAGAGGGCAGACAGCAGACAGCAGAGGGCAGCAGCAGACAGCAGAGGGCAGACAGCAGACAGCAGAGGGCAGACAGCAGACAGCAGACAGCAGAGGGCATACAGCAGACAGCAGACAGCACAGGGCAGACAGCAGGCAGCAGAAACCAGAGGGCACACAGAAGAGGGCAGACAGCCGACAGCATAGAGCAGGGGGCAGGCAGCTGAGGGCAGAGGGCAGACAGCAGAAAGCAGAGGGCAGACAGCAGAGGGCAGAGAGCAGAGAGCATAGGGCAGACAGCAGACAGCGGAGGGTAGACAGCTGACAGCATTGGGCAGACAGCAGAGGGCAGACAGCAGACGGCACACAGCAGAGGGCAGACAGCAGACAGCAAAGGGCAGACAGCAGACAGGAGACAGCAGAGGGCAGTCAGCATACAGCAGAGGGCAGATAGTAGACAGCAGAGGGAAGACAGAAGACAGCAGACAGCAGAGGGCAGACAGCAGAGAGCAGATGGCAGACAGAAGGCAGCAGAGGTCAGACAGCAGACAGCAGTGGGCAGACAGCAGAGGGCAGAGACCAGATGGCAGACAGCAGACTGCACAGGGCAGACAGCAAACAGCAGACAGCAGAGGGCGGATAGCAGAGGGAAGGCGGATGACAGCATCCAGCAGAGGGCATACAGCAGACGGCAGAGGGCAGAGAGCAGATTGCAGACAGCAGACAGCAGAGGGCAGACAGGAGACAGCAGACAACAGTCAACAGACAGCAGAGGGCAGACTGCAGATCGCAGACAGCAGACAGCAGGGGGCAGAGAGCAGACAGCAGACACGAGACGGCAGAGAGCAAATAGCAGACAGCAGACAGCAGAGGGCAGACAGCAGACAGCAGTCAGCAGACAGCAGACAGCAGACAGCAGACAGCAGAGGGCAGACTGGAGAAAGCAGAGGGCAGACAGCAGACAGCAGAGGGCATACAGCAAACAGCAAACAGCACAGGACAGACAGCAGACAGCAGACACCAGAGGGCAGACAGAAGAGGGCAGACAGCAGACAGCATAGAGCAGAGGGCAGACAGCAGAAAGCAGAGGGCAGAGCAGACAGCGGACGGCAGAGGGCAGACATCAGAGAGCAGGGGGCAGAGGGCACACAGCATAGGGCAGACAGCAGGCAGCAGGCAGCAGTGGGCCGGCAGCAGAGTGCAGACAGCAGAGGGCAGAGGGCAGAGGGCAGAAAGCAGAGGGCAGACAGCAGAGGGCTGACAGCAGACAGCAGAAAGCAGACAGCAGAGGGCAGACAGCAGACGGCACACAGCAGAGGGCAGACAGCAGACAGCGGAGGGCAGGCAGCAGTCAGCAGATAACAGAGCGCAGACAGCAGACAGCAGACAGCAGAGGGCAGACAGTAGACAGCTGAGGTCAGACAACAGACAGCAGAGGTCAGACAGCAGATAGCAGAGGGCAGACAGCAGAGGGCAGAGGGCAGTCAGCAGAAAGCAGAGGGCAGACAGCAGAAGGCAGACAGCTGACAGCAGTGGGCAGACAGCAGAGGAAAGAGGGCAGACAGCAGATTGCAGAGAGCAGAGGGCAGACAGCAGACAGCACAGGGCAGACAGCAGACTACAGAGTGCGGACAGCACAGGGAAGAAGGCAGACGGCAGACTGCAGAGGGCATACAGCAGACAGTAGAGGGCAGGGAGAAGACTGCAGACAGGAGACAGGAGGCAGCAGACAGCAGTCAACAGACAGCAGAGGGCAGACCGCAGAGGGCAGACAGCAGATAGCAGATGTCAGACAGCAGACTGCAGGCAGCAGACAGCCATGAGCAGACAGCAGAAGGCAGACAGCAGACAGCAGAGGGAAGACAGAAGAAGGCAGACAGCAGACAGCATAGGGCAGAGGGCAGGCAGCAGAGGGCAGAGGGCAGACAGCAGAAAGCAGAGGGCAGAGAGCAGACAACGGAGAGCAGAGGGCAGACAGCAGTGGGCAGAGAGCAGACAGCATAGGGCAGACAGCAGAGGGCAGACAGCTGAGGGCCGAAGGCAAACAGCAGAGTGCAGAAAGCAGAATGCAGGGGCAGAGGACAGAGGGCAAAAGGCAGACAGCAGACTGCAGAGGGCAGACAGCAGACAGCAGAGGGCAGACAGCAGACAGCAGAGGGCAGCAGCAGACAGCAGAGGGCAGACAGCAGACAGCAGAGGGCAGACAGCAGACAGCAGACAGCAGAGGGCATACAGCAGAGGGCATACAGCAGACAGCAGACAACACAGGGCAGACAGCAGGCAGCAGAAACCAGAGGGCACACAGAAGAGGGCAGACAGCCGACAGCATAGAGCAGGGGGCAGGCAGCTGATGGCAGAGGGCAGACAGCAGAAAGCAGAGGGCAGAGAGCAGACAGCAGAGGGCAGAGGGCAGACAGCAGAGGGCAGAGAGCAGACAGCATAGGGCAGACAGCAGACAGCGGAGGGTAGACAGCTGACAGCATTGGGCAGACAGCAGAGGGCAGACAGCAGACAACAGAGGGCAGAGGGACGAGGGCAGACAGCAGAAAGCAGAGGGCAGACAGCAGACAGCAGAGGGCAGACAGCAGACAGCAGAGGGCAGGCAGCAGACAGCAGAGGGCACACAGCAGACAGCAGAGGGCAGACAGCAGAGGGCAGAGGGCAGTCAGCAGAAAGCAGAGGGCAGACAGCAGAGGGCAGACAGCAGACAGCAGACAGCAGAGGGCAGACAGCAGACGGCACACAGCAGAGGGCAGACAGCAGACAGCAAAGGGCAGACAGCAGACAGGAGACAGCAGAGGGCAGTCAGCATACAGCAGAGGGCAGACAGTAGACAGCAGAGGGAAGACAGAAGACAGCAGACAGCAGAGGGCAGACAGCAGAGAGCAGATGGCAGACAGAAGGCAGCAGAGGTCAGACAGCAGACAGCAGTGGGCAGACAGCAGAGGGCAGAGACCAGATGGCAGACAGCAGACTGCACAGGGCAGACAGCAAACAGCAGACAGCAGAGGGCGGATAGCAGAGGGAAGGCGGATGACAGCATCCAGCAGAGGGCATACAGCAGACGGCAGAGGGCAGAGAGCAGATTGCAGACAGCAGATAGCAGAGGGCAGACAGGAGACAGCAGACAGCAGTCAACAGACAGCAGAAGGCAGACTGCAGATCGCAGACAGCAGACAGCAGGGGGCAGACAGCAGACAGCAGACACGAGACGGCAGAGAGCAAATAGCAGGCAGCAGACAGCAGAGGGCAGACTGCAGACTGCAGGGGGCAGACAGCAGAGGGCAGACAGCAGACAGCAGAGGGCAGACAGCAGACAGCAGAGGGCAGACAGCAGACCACAGAGAGCAGACAGCAGACAGCAGTCAGCAGACAGCAGACAGCAGACAGCAGAGGGCAGACAGGAGACAGCAGAGGGCAGACAGCAGACAGCAGAGGGCATACAGCAAACAGCACAGGACAGACAGCAGACAGCAGACACCAGAGGGCAGACAGAAGAGGGCAGACAGCAGACAGCATAGAGCAGAGGGCAGACAGCAGAAAGCAGAGGGCAGAGCAGACAGCGGAGGGCAGAGGGCAGACATCAGAGAGCAGGGGGCAGAGGGCACACAGCATAGGGCAGACAGCAGACTACAGAGTGCGGACAGCACAGGGAAGAAGGCAGACGGCAGACTGCAGAGGGCATACAGCAGACAGTAGAGGGCAGGGAGAAGACTGCAGACAGCATACAGCAGACTGCAGACAGGAGACAGGAGGCAGCAGACAGCAGTCAACAGACAGCAGAGGGCAGACCGCAGAGGGAAGAAGGCAGACAGCAGACAGCAGAGGGCAGACAGCAGATAGCAGATGTCAGACAGCAGACTGCAGGCAGCAGACAGCCATGAGCAGACAGCAGAAGGCAGACAGCAGACAGCAGAGGGAAAACAGAAGAAGGCAGACAGCAGACAGCATAGGGCAGAGGGCAGGCAGCAGAGGGCAGAGGGCAGACAGCAGAAAGCAGAGGGCAGAGAGCAGACAACGGAGAGCAGAGGGCAGACAGCAGTGGGCAGAGAGCAGTCAGCATATGGCAGACAGCAGAGGGCAGACAGCTGAGGGCCGAAGGCAAACAGCAGAGGGCAGACAGCAGAATGCAGGGGCAGAGGACAGAGGGCAAAAGGCAGACAGCAGACTGCAGAGGGCAGACAGCACACAGCAGACAGCAGAGAGCAGACAGCAGAGGGCAAACAGCAGTGGGCAGACAGCAGACAGCAAACGGCAGACAGCAGACAGCGGAGGGTAGACAGCTAACAGCAGTGGGCAGACAGCAGAGGGCAGACAGCAGACAAAAGAGGGCAGAGGGCAGAGGGCAGAGGGAAGAAGGCAGACAGCAGACAGCAGAGGGCAGACAGCAGAGGGCAGAGGGCAGTCAGCAGAAAGCAGAGGGCAGACAGCAGAGGGCAGACAGCAGACAGCAGACAGCAGACAGCAGAGGGCAGACAGCAGACGGCACACAGCAGAGGGCAGACAGCAGACAGCAAAGGGCAGACAGCAGACAGGAGACAGCAGAGGGCAGTCAGCATACAGCAGAGTGCAGACAGCAGACAGCAGACAGCAGAGGGCAGACAGCAGACGGCATACAGCAGAGGGCAGACAGCAGACAGCAAAGGGCAGACAGCAGACAGGAGACAGCAGAGGGCAGTCAGCATACAGCAGAGGGCAGACAGTAGACAGCAGAGGGAAGACAGCAGACTGCAGGGGGCAGACAGCAGAGGGCAGACAGCAGTGGGCAGACAGCTGACAGCAGAGGGCAAACAGCAGACACCAGACTGCAGACAGCAGAGAGCAGAGGCAGAGAGCAGAGGGCAGAGGGCAGACAGCAGAGGTCAGAGGGCAGACGGCAAACAGCAGACAGCAGAAAGCAGACAGCTGAGGGCAGACAGCGGGGGGCAGGGGGCAGAGGGCATAGGGCAGAGGGCAGACAGCAGACAGCAGAGGGCAGACAGCTCCGTGCAGACAGCAGACAACAGAGACCAGAGGGCAGACAGCAGACAGCAGAAGGCAGACTGAAGACAGCAGAGGCCAGAAAGCAGAGGGCAGGCAGCAGAGAGTAGAGGCCAGACGGCATAGAGCCGAGTGCAGAAGGCAGAAATCAGAGGGCAGACAGCAGACAGCAGAAGGCAGAAAGCAGAGGGCAGACAGCAGACAGCAGAGGGCAGACAGCAGAGGGCAGACAGCAGACAGCAGAGGGCAGACAGCAGACAGCAGAGGGCAGACAGCAGACAGCAGTCAGCAGACAGCAGACAGCAGACAGCAGACAGCAGAGGGCAGACAGGAGACAGCAGAGGGCAGACAGCAGACAGCAGACAGCAGAGTGCATACAGCAAACAGCAAACAGCACAGGACAGACAGCTGACAGCAGACACCAGAGGGCAGACAGAAGAGGGCAGACAGCAGACAGCATAGAGCAGAGGGCAGACAGCAGAAAGCAGAGGGCAGAGCAGACAGCGGAGGGCAGAGGGCAGACATCAGAGTGCAGGGGGCAGAGAGCACACAGCATAGGGCAGACAGCAGACAGCAGGCAGCAGTGGGCCGACAGCAGAGGGCAGACAGCAGAGGGCAGAGGGCAGAGGGCAGAAAGCAGAGGGCAGACAGCAGAGGGCTGACAGCAGACAGCAGAAATCAGAAAGCAGACAGCAGAGGGCAGACAGCAGACGGCACACAGCAGACGGCAGACAGCAGACAGCGGAGGGCAGGCAGTAGTCAGCAGACAACAGAGCGCAGACAGCAGACAGCAGACAGCAGAGGGCAGACAGTAGACAGCTGAGGGCAAACAACAGACAGCAGAGGGCAGACAGCAGATAGCAGTGGGCAGACAGCAGAGGGCAGAGGGCAGTCAGCAGAAAGCAGAGGGCAGACAGCAGACAGCAGACACCAGAGGGCAGACAGAAGAGGGCAGACAGCAGACAGCATAGAGCAGAGGGCAGACAGCAGAAATCAGAGGGCAGAGAGCAGACAGCGGAGGGCAGAGGGCAGACAGCAGACAGCAGAGGGCAGACAGCAGACAGCAGAAGGCAGACAGCAGACAGCAGTGGGCAGACAGCAGAGGGAAGAGGGCAGACAGCAGATGGCAGAGAGGAGAGGGCACACAGCAGACAGAACAGGGCAGACAGCAGACTACAGATTGCGGACAGCACAGGGAAGAAGACTGATGGCAGACAGCAGTGCGCATACAGCAGACAGCAGAGGGCAGAGAGAAGACTGCAGACAGCAGACAGCAGACTGCAGACAGGAGACAAGAGGCAGCAGACAGCAGTCAACAGACAGCAGAGGGCAGACCGCAGAGGGAAGAAGGCAGACAGCAGACAGCATAGAGCAGAGGGCAGACAGCAGAAATCAGAGGGCAGAGAGCAGACAGCGGAGGGCAGAGGGCAGACAGCAGACAGCAGAGGGCAGACAGCAGATAGCAGATGTCAGACAGCAGACTGCAGGCAGCAGACAGCAAAGAGCAGACAGCAGAAGGCAGACAACAGACAGCAGAGGGAAGACAGCAGAGTGCAGATAGCAGACACCAGACTGCAGACAGCAGAGGGCAGAGGAAGAGAGAAAAAGGCAGAGGGCAGACAGCAGAGGTCAGAGGGCAGAAGGCAGACAGCAGACTGCAGATAGCAGACAGCTGAGGGCAGACAGCAGGGTGTAGTGGGGCAGTGGGCAGAGGGCAGAGGTCAGACAGCAGACAGCAGAGGGCAGACAGCTGCGTGCAGACAGCAGACAACAGACAGCAGGGGGCAGAGAGCAGACAGCAGAGGGCAGACAGAAGACAGCAGACAGCAGAGGGCAGACAGCAGGGGGCAGGCAGCAGAGAGCATAGGCCAGACAGCATAGAGCCGAGGTCAGAGAGCAGAAAGCAGAGGGCAGACAGCAGACAGCAGAAGGCAGAAAGCAGAGGGCAGACAGCAGACAGCAGACAGCAGAAAGCAGAGGGCAGACAGCAGACAGCAGAGGGCAGACAGCAGACAGCAGACAAAAGAGGGCATACAGCAGACAGCAGACAGCACAGGGCAGACAGCAGACAGCAGACACCAGAAGAAAGACAGAAGAGGGCAGACAGCAGACAGCATAGAGCAGAGGGCAGACAGCAGAAAGCAGTGGGCAGAGAGCAGACAGCGGAGGGTAGAGGGCAGAAATCAGAGAGCAGAGGGCAGACAGCATAGGGCAGACAGCAGAGGGCAGACAGCTGAGGGCAGAAGGCAGACAGCATAGGGCAGACAGCAGAGGGCAAGGGGCAGAGGACAGAAAGCAAAAGGCCGACAGCAGACAGCAGAGGGCAGACAGCACACAGCAGACAGCAGAGGCAGACAGCAGACGGCACACAGCTGAGGGCAGGCAGCAGACAGCAGACAGCGGAGGGCAGACAGCAGTCAGCAGACAACAGAGGGCAGACAGCAAACACCAGACAGCAGAGGGCAGACAGCAGACAACAGAGGGAAGACAGCAGACAACAGAGGGCAGAGAGCAGACAGCAGGCAGCAGAGGGCAGACAGCAGAGGGCAGACAGCAGACGGCTTACAGCAGAGGGCAGACAGCAGACAGCAAATGTAACACAGCAGACTGAAGACAGCAGAGGGCAGTCAGAAGACAGCAGAGGGCAGACAGCAGACAGCAAAGGGAAGACAGCACACAGCAGACAGCAGACAGCAGAGGGCAGACAGCAGACAGCAGAAGGCAGACAGAGGACAGCAGAGGTTAGACATCAGACAGCAGTGGGCAGACAGCAGAGGGCAGAGGGCATACAGCAGAGGGCAGAGACCAGAGGGCAGACAGCAGACTGCACAGGGCAGACAGCAGACAGCAGAGGGCGGATAGCAGAGGGAAGACGGCAGATAGCATACAGCAGAGTGCATACAGCAGACAGCAGAGGGCAGGCAGGAGCCAGCAGACAGCAGTCAACAGACAGCAGGGGGCAGACAGCAGACAGCATAGGACAGACAGCAGACAGCAGAGGGCTGAGAGCAGAGGGCAGAGGGCAGATATCTGACAGCAGAGGGCAGGCAGCAGGCAGCAGACTGCCTAGGGCAGACAGCAGTCAGTAGACAGCAGAGAGGAAACAGCAGACAGCGGACATCAAAGGGCCGACAGCAGACAGAAGAAGGCAGACAGAAGAGGGCAGACAGCAGACAGTTGAAAGCAGAGGGCAGACAGCAGAGGGCACAGGGCAGACAGCAGACAGATGAAGGAAGTTGGCAGGCAGCAGAGGGCAGAGGGCAGACAGCAGCGGGCAGACAGCAGACAGAAGAGGGCAGACAGCAGAGGGCAGTCAGCAGACAGCAAGGGTCAGGGGGCAGGGGGCAGTGAGGAGAGGGCGGAGGGAAAACAGCAGACAGCAGAGGGCAGACAGTGGAGGGCAGACAGCAGAGAGCAGAGGGCATACAGCAGAGAGCAGAGGGCAGAGAGAAGACTGCAGACAGCAGACAGCAGAGTGCATACAGGAGACAGCAGACAGCAGTCAACAGACAGCAGAGGGCAGATATCAGAGGGAAGAAGGCAGACAGCACACAGCAGAGGGCAGGCAGCAGACAGCAGATGGCAGACAGCAGACTGCACACAGCAGACAACAAAGAGCAGACAGCAGAGGGCAGACAGCAGACAGCAGAGTGCAGTAAGCAGACAGCGGACAGCAGAGTGCAGACAGCCGAGGGCAGACAGCAGTGGGCAGACAGCTGACAGCAGCGGGCAGACAGCAGACACCACTCTGCAGACAGCAGAGGGCAGAGGCAGAGAGCAGAGGGCAGAGGGCAGACAGCAGAGGTCAGAGGGCAGAAGGCAGACAGCAGACAGCAGAAACCAGACAGCTGAGGGCAGACAGCAGGGGGCAGAGGGCATAGGGCACAGGGCAGACAGCAGACAGCAGAGGGCAGGCAGCTGCGGGCAGACAGCAGACAATAGAGAGCAGAGGGCAGACAGCAGACAGCAGAAGGCAGACAGAAGACAGCAGACGCCAGAAAGCAGAGGGCTGGCAGCAGAGAGTAGACGCCAGACAGCATAGAGCCGAGGGCAGAAGGCAGAAATCAGAGGGCAGACAGCAGACAGCAGAAGGCAGAAAGCAGAGGGTAGACAGCAGACAGCAGAGGGCAGACAGCAGACAGCAGAGGGCAGACATCAGACATCAGAGGACAGACAGCAGACAGCAGAGGGCAGACAGCAGACAGCAGACAGCAGACAGCAGAGGGCAGACAGGATACAGCAGAGGGCAGACAGGAGACAGCAGAGGGCATACAGCAGACAGCAAACAGCACAGGGCAGACAGCAGACACCAGAGGGCAGACAGAAGAGGGCAGACAGCAGACAGCATAGAGCAGAGGGCAAACAGCAGAAAGCAGAGGGCAGAGAGCAGACAGCGGAGGGCAGAGGGCAGACAGCAGACAGCAGACAGCAGAGGGCAGACAGCAGACAGCAGAAGGCAGACAGCAGACAGCAGTGGGCAGACAGCAGAGGGCAGAGGACAGACAGCAGAGGGCAGACAGCAGAGGGCAGACAGCAGACAGCACTGGGCAGACAGCAGACTGCAGAGTGCGGACAGCAGAGGGAAGAAGGCAGACAGCAGACAGCAGAGGGCATACAGCAGACAGCAGAGGGCAGAGAGAAGACTGCAGACAGCAGACAGCAGACTGCAGACAGGAAACAGGAGGCAGCAGACAGCAGTCAACAGACAGCAGATGGCAGACCGCAGAGGGAAGAAGGCAGACAGCAGACAGCAGAGGGCAGAAAGCAGATAGAAAAAGTCAAACAACAGACTGCATGCAGCAGACAACAAAGAGCAGACAGCAGAAGGCAGACAGCAGACAGCAGAGGGAAGACAGCGGGGGGCAGAGGGCAGACAGCAGACAGGAGGGGGCAGGCAGCAGAGGGCAGACAGCAGACAGCAGACAGCAGAGGGCATACAGCAGCAGCAGACAGCACAGGGCAGACAGCAGACAGCAGACACCAGAGGGCAGAGAGAAGAGGGCAGACAGCAGACAGCATAGGGCAGAGGGTAGGCAGCAGAGGGCAGAGGGCAGACAGCAGAAAGCAGAGGGCAGAGAGCAGACAGCGGAGGGCAGAGGGCAGACAGCAGAGGGAAGAGAGCAGACAGCATAGGGCAGACAGCAGAGGGCAGACAGATGAGGGCAGAAGGCAAACAGCAGAGGGCAGAAAGCAGAATGCAGGGGCAGAGGACAGAGGGCAAACGGCAGACAGTAGACAGCAGAGGGCAGACAGCACACAGCAGACAGCAGAGGGCAGACAGCAGAGGGCAAACAGCAGTGGGCAGACAGCAGACAGCAAACGGCAGACAGCAGACAGCGGAGGATAGACAGCAGACAGCAAAGAGCAGCCAGCAGAGGGCAGACAGCAGACAGAAGAGGGAAGAAAGCGGAGGGCAGAGGGCAGACAGCAGACAGAAGAGTGCAGTCAGCAGACAGCGGACAGCAGAGTGCAGACAGCCGAGGGCAGACAGCAGTGGGCAGGCAGTTGACAGCAGAGTGCAGATAGCAGACACCAGACTGCAGACAGCAGAGGGCAGAGGCAGAGAGCAGAGGGCAGAGGGCAGACAGCAGACAGCAGTGGGCAGACAGCAGAGGGCAGAGGGCAGACAGCAGAGGGCAGAGAGCAGAGGGTAGACAGCAGACAGCACAGGGCAGACAGCAGACTGCAAAGGCGGACAGCAGAGGGAAGAAGGCAGACAGCAGACAGCAGAGGGCATACAGCAGAGAGCAGAGGGCAGAGACAAGACCGCAGACAGCAGACAGCAGAGTGCAGACAGGAGACAGCAGACAGCAGACAGCAGAGGGCAGAGAGCAGGCTGCAGACAGCAGACAGCAAAGAACAGACAGCAGAGGGCAGACAGCAGACAGCAGAGTGCAGTCAGCAGACAGCGGACAGCCGAGTGCAGACAGCCGAGGGCAGACAGCAGTGGGCAGACAGCTGACAGCAGAGGGCAGACAGCAGACACCAGACTGCATACAGCAGAGGGCAGAGGCAGAGAGCAGAGGGCAGAGGGCAGACAGCAGAGGTCAGAGGGCAGAAGGCAGACAGCAGACAGCAGAAAGCAGACAGCTGAGGGCAGACAGAAGGGGGCGGGGGCAGAGGGCATAGGGCAGAGGGCAGACAGCAGACAGCAGAGGGCAGACAGCTGCGGGCAGACAGCAGACAACAGAGAGTAGAGGGCAGACAGCAGACAGCAGAAGGCAGACAGAAGACAGCAGAGGCCAGAAAGCAGTGGGCAAGCAGCAGAGAGTAGAGGCCAGACAGCATAGAGCCGAGGGCAGAAGGCAGAAAGCAGAGGGCAGACAGCAGACAGCAGAAGGCAGAAAGCAGAGGGCAGACAGCAGACAGCAGAGGGCAGACAGCAGAGGGCAGACAGCAGACAGCAGAGGGCAGACAGCAGACAGCAGAGGGCAGACAGCAGACAGCAGACAGCAGAGGGCAGGCAGAAGAGGGCAGACAGCAGACAGCATAGAGCAGAGGGCAGACAGCAGAAAGCAGAGGGCAGAGAGCAGACAGCGGAGGGCAGAGGGCAGACAGCAGAGAGCAGGCGGCAGAGGTCACACAGCATAGGGCAGACAGCAGACAGCTGGCAGCAGTGGGCCGACAGCAGAGGGCAGACAGCAGAGGGCAGAGGGCAGAAGGCAGAAAGCAGAGGGCAGACAGCAGAGGGCTGACAGCAGACAGCAGACAGCAGACAGAAGAAAGCAGACGGCAGAGGGCAGACAGAAGACGGCACACAGCAGAGGGCAGACAGCAGACGTCACACAGCAGAGGGCAGACAACAGACAGCAGACAGCGGAGGGCAGACAGCAGTCAGCAGACAACAGAGGGCAGACAGCAGACAGCAGAGGGCAGACAGTAGACAGCAGAGGGCAGACAACAGACAGCAGAGGGCAGACAGCAGACAGCAGAGGGCAGACAGCAGAGGGCAGCGGGCAGTCAACAGAAAGCAGAGGGCAGACAACAGACAGCAGACACCAGAGGGCAGACAGAAGAGGGCAGACAGCAGACAGCAAAGAGCAGAGGGCAGACAGCAGAAAGCAGAGGGCAGAGAGCAGACAGCGGAGGGCAGAGGGCAGACAGCAGACAGCAGACAGCAGAGGGCAGACAGCAGACAGCAGAAGGCAGACAGCAGACAGCAGTGGGCAGACAGCAGAGGGCAGAGGGCAGACAGCAGAGGGCAGAGAGCAGAGGGCAGACAGCAGACAGCACTGGGCAGACAGCAGACTGCAGAGTGTGGACAGCAGAGGGAAGAAGGCAGTTAGCAGACAGCAGAGGGCATACAGCAGACAGCAGAGGGCAGAGAGAAGACTGCAGACAGCAGACAGCAGACTGCAGACAGGAGACAGGAGGCAGCAGACAGCAGTCAACAGACAGCAGAGGGCAGACCGCAGAGATAAGAAGGCAGACAGCAGACAGCTGAGGGCAGAGAGCAGATAGCAAATGTCAGACAGCAGACTGCATGCAGCAGACAACAAAGAGCAGACAGCAGAAGGCAGACAGCAGACAGCAGGGGGAAGACAGCGGGGGGCAGAGGGCAGCCTGCAGACATGAGGGGGAGGCAGCAGAGGGCAGACAGCAGACAGCAGACAGCAGAGGGCATACAGCAGCAGCAGACAGCACAGGGCAGACAGCAGACAGCAGACACCAGAGGGCAGACAGAAGAGGGCAGACAGCAGACAGCATAGGGCAGAGGGTAGGCAGCAGAGGGCAGAGGGCAGACAGCAGAAAGCAGAGGACAGAGAGCAGACAGCGGAGGGCAGAGGGCAGACAGCAGAGGGCAGAGAGCAGAGGGCAGACAGATGAGGACAGAAGGCAAACAGCAGACGGCAGACAGTAGAATGCAGGGGCAGAGGACAGAATGCAAACGGCAGACAGCTGACAGCAGAGGGCAGGCAGCACACAGCAGACAGCAGAGGGCAGACAGCAGAGGGCAAACAGCAGTGGGCAGACAGCAGACAGCAAACGGCAGACAGCAGACAGCGGAGGGTAGACAGCTGACAGCAGTGAGCAGACAGCAGAGGGCAGACAGCAGACAGAAGAGGGAAGACAGCGGAGGGCAGAGGGCAGACAGCAGAGAGAAGAGTGCAGTCAGCAGACAGCGGACAGCAGAGTGCAGACAGCCGAGGGCAGACAGCAGTGGGCAGACGGTTGACAGCAGAGTGCAGATAGCAGACACCAGACTGCAGACAGCAGAGGGCAGAGGCAGAGAGCAGAGGGCAGAGGGCAGACAGCAGAGGTCAGAGGGCAGAAGGCAGACAGCAGACAGCAGCTAGCAGACAGCTGAGGGCAGACAGCAGGGGGCAGGGGGCAGAGGGCAGTGGGCAGAGGGCAGACAGCAGACAGAAGAGGGCAGACAGCTTCAGGCAGACAGCAGACAACAGAGAGCAGAGGGCAGAGAGCAGACAGCAGAGGGCAGACAGAAGACAGCAGACAGCTGAGGGCAGACAGCAGAGGGCAGGCAGCAGAGAGCATAGGCCAGACAGCATAGAGCCGAGGGCAGAGAGCAGAAAGCAGAGGGCAGACAGCAGACAGCAGAAGGCAGAAAGCAGAGGGCTGACAGCAGACAGCAGACAACAGAAAGCAGAGGGCAGACAGCAGGCAGCAGAGGGCAGACAGTAGACAGCAGACAGCAGAGGGCAGACAGCAGACAGCATAGAGCAGAGGGCAGACAGCAGAAAGCAGAAGGCAGAGAGCAGACAGCGGAGGGTATAGGGCAGAAAGCAGAGAGCAGAGGGCAGAGGGCAGACAGCATAGGGCAGACAGCAGAGGGCAGACAGCTTAGGGCATAAGGCAGACAGCAGAGGGCAGACAGGATAGGGCAAGGGGCAGAGGACAGAGGGCAAAAGGCCGAAAGCAGACAGCAGAGGGCAGACAGCACACAGCAGACAGCAGAGGGCAGACAGCAGACGGCACACAGCAGAGGGCAGGCAACAGACAGCAGACAGCGGAGGGCAGACAGCAGTCAGCAGACAACAGAGGGCAGACAGCATACACCAGACATTAGAGGGCAGACAGCAGACAACAGAGGGAAGACAGCAGACAGCAGACAACAGAGGGCAGAGAGCAGACAGCAGAGGGCAGAGAGTAGACAGCAAAGGGCAGACAGAAGACAGCAGAGGGCAGACAGCAGACAGGAGAGGGCAGACAGCAGAGGGCAGATGGCAGTCAGCTGAAAGCAGAGGGCAGACAGCAGAGGGCAGACAGCAGTTAGCAGACAGCAGAGAACAGACAGCAGAGGGCAGACAGCAGACGGCACACAGCAGAGGGCAGACAGCAGACAGCAAAGGGCAGACAGCAGACAGGAGACAGCAGAGGGCACTCAGAAGACAGCAGAGGGCAGACAGAAGACAGCAGAGGGAAGACAGCAGACAGCAGAGGGCAGACAGCAGACAGCAGAGGGCAGACAGAGGAAAGCAGAGGTTAGACATCAGACAGCAGTGGGCAGACAGCAGAGGGCAGAGGTCATACAGCACAGGGCAGAGAGCAGAGGGCAGACAGCAGACTGCATAGGATCAGACAGCAGACAGCAGAGTGCGGATAGCAGAGGGAAGACGGCAGACAGCATACAGCAGAGTGCATACAGCAGACAGCAGAGGGCAGACAGAAGACAGCAGGGGACAGACAGCAGACTGAAGAGGACAGACTGCAGACAGAAGACAGCAGAAGACAGACAGCAGACAGCAGTGGGCAGACAGCAGAGGGCAGGGGGCAGACATCAAAGGGCAGAGAGCAGAGGGCAGACAGCAGACAACACAGGGCAGACAGCAGACAGCAGAGGGCGGACAGCAGAGGGAAGACAGCAGACAGCAGAGGGCATACAGCAGACAGCAGAGGGCAGAGTACAGACTGCAGACAGCAGACAGCAGAGGGCAGACAGGAGGCAGCAGACAGCAGTCAACAGACAGCAGAGTGCAGACAGCAGAGGGCAGACAGCCGACAGCAGAGTTCAGACAGCAGACAGCAGATGGCATACAGCAGACTGCAGACAGCAGACAGCAGTGGGCAGACAGCAGACAGCAGAGGGAAGACAGCGGAGGGCAGAGGGCAACCAGCAGACAGCAGAGCTATGACAGCAGACAGCAGAGGGCAGACAGCAGACAGCAGAGGGCAGACAGCAGACAGCAGAGGGCATACAGCAGACAGCAGGCAGCACAGGGCAGACAGCAGACAGCAGACAACAGACGGCAGACAGAAGAGGGCAGGCAGCAGACAGCATAGAGCTGAGGGCAGGCAGCACAGGGCAGAGGGCAGACAGCAGAAATCAGAGGGCAGAGAGCAGACAGCGGAGGGCAGAGGGCAGACAGTAGAGAGCAGAGGGCAGAGGGCAAACAGCATAGGGCAGAGAGCTGAGGGCAAACAGCTGAGGGCAGAAGGCAGACAGCAGAGGGCAGACAGCAGAGCGGATTCGGCAGAGGACAGAGGGCAAAGGGCAGACAGCAGACAGCAGAGGGCAGACAGCACACAGCAAACAGCAGAGGGCAGACAGCAGACAGCAGTCAGCAGACAGCAGAGGGCAGAGAGCAGAGGGCAGAGAGCAGAGGGCAGAGGGCAGACAGCTGACAGCAGAGGGCAGACAGCAGACAGCATAGGGCAGACAGCAGACAGCAGTGGGCAAACAGCTGAGGGCAGAGAGCAGAGGGCAGAGGGCAGACAGCGGAGGGCTGAGAGCAGACAGCAGAGGGCAGACAGCAGACAGCAGAGGGCAGACAGCAGAAAGCAGACAGCAGAGGGCAGACAGCAGTGGTAAGACAGCAGACAGCAAACAGAAGTGGGCATACAGCAGACAGCAGAAGTCAGAGAGCAGCCAGAGAACAGGAGACAGCAGACAGCAGATTGCAGACAGCAGAGGGCAGACAGCAGACAGCAGAGGGCAGACAGCACATAGCAGACAGCAGAGGGCAGACAGCAGAGGGCAAACACCAACGGGCTGCGGGCAGAGGGATGTGGGGAGAGGGCAGAGGTCAAACAGCAGACAGCAGACGGCAGACAGCCGAAGGCAGACAGCAGAGGGCAGACAGCAGACAGCAGATGGCATACAGCAGACTGCAGACAGCAGACAGCAGTGGGCAGACAGCAGACAGCAATGGGATGATAGCGGTGGGCAGAGGGCAGACAGCAGACAGCAGACAACAGAGGGCAGACAGCAGACAGCAGACAGCAGAGGGCAGACCGTAGACAGCAGAACGTAGACAGCATACAGCAGACAGTAGACAGCTGACAGCAGAGGGCAGACAGCAGACGGCACACAGCAGAGGGCAGACAGCAGAGAGCAAAGGGCAGTCCGCAGACAGCAGAGCGCAGTCACCAGATGATGATGATGATGATGATGATTGGTGTTTTAGGGCGCTCAACAGCGAGGTTATCAGCGCCCATATGCTAACGTAAGGAGATGAGAAGAAAATGGGTCCAGTCGTATGGACATTTTACTTCAATTGTACATTAAAAATTTAAAAGACGGTTCAAAGGAAAGGACTGCATAAAAGGGATAAAAGTTTGATAGATGTATGGGGCCCGGTGACTACTTAAAGAGTGACCGAGCCACACTGTCACACATTAAAATCGAACACCCAATATTTTGGGAAGAAGTCCAGATGCTGCACAAAAACTTAGGACACAATCCACGGACGCTTCATCGTCTCCTAAAATAGATTTCAGGTCCTGTGAGAGACCTAAATTTGTCCTCACACCAGCGTATAAATAGCATTCTGTGAAAATATGTCGTATCGACAATTGTGTGCGACATCTGTTACACTCTGGCGGTTCCTCACGACGCAAAAGAAAGCCATGCGTTAGCGGGCAGTGTCCAATTCTAAGGCGAGTAAGGGCGACTTCCTCAGCTCTTCGAGAGCGGAAGGAAGTACGCCATGGACGTACTGAAGATTTCAGGGCGCGTAACTTGTTATCCGCCACATCCAACCACTGATCCTCCCACAAAAGCATGGCTTTCCTTGTCACATAAGAGGTAACAGCCTGCAGTGGGACAGAACAGCGTACAGCAGGGGGGAGAGAGCAAGCCTCCTTAGCCGCCACATCGGCAAGCTCGTTTCCCCGGATCCCAGTATGCCCAGGAACCCAACAGAAGATGATCTCCTTGTTTCGTTGTTGCAGTGCAAGGAGAGCGTCCTGTATATCCTGCACCATCCGATCTGATGGGTACATTTGGTCAATAGCCAGGAGGGCACTTTGGGAGTCTGAACAGATCATGAACTTCACTCCATGATGTCTTCTTATCTGTTCTAGTGCCCTCAGGATAGCAAACAGTTCCGCGTAATAAACGGTAAACTGTTCTGGGAGCCCTATCCGAAGGACAACATCGGGGAACACGACAGAGCAACCAATATGATCACCTTGCTTGGACCCATCCGTGTAGACCGTGACAAAATCAGAATGGTGACTTAAAATTTCGAGAAATTTACTTTTATAAAAGGTATCTGAAGTAAAAGCCTTCCTGTAGAGAGTCAACTCTAAAAGCACCCTGGGCCTCTGAAGTAGCCAGGGACATCCCCTACTCCACCCCTGGCGTTGGACCTGAATGCCTTGCGCCTGTAGCAAATCGAGGCTGTCCCTTGCACGGAACCAAAAGGGCCTTGTTGCCTGCGGACGGTTACGGAACAAGCGTAACAATGATTGTTGATTAGCATCGGAAGTCGCTAGGGAATTTGGAGTTGACATAGATCGGTACGCTTGACGTGCAGTGAGTAGAAGGCGACGAATAGAAAGCGGAGGCTCACCAGCTTCTGCACAGAGACTAACAACCGGACTTGTGCGGTATGCACCCGTGGACAACCTGATACCTTCATGGTGTATGGAGTCCAGCATTTTCAAATAAGAGGGTCTCGCGGACCCATAAACTTGACACCCATAGTCGAGGCGGGGTCGCACAAATGACCTGTAAAATTGGAGGAGACGTGCCCTGTCAGCTCCCCAGGCCCGATGGCTAACACACTTAAGGAGATTTAAAGCCTTGATGCATCGTAATTTTAGTTCCTTAAGGTGTGGCAACCAAGTGAGCTTTTCATCAAAAGTGAGACCTAGGTATTTCACCTTCTCCTTAAAAGTGAGAGCAGTCCCCGCTAGTTTGAGAACTGGGTAATTAAAAAGGGAACGGGTGCGATTAAAATCAACACAAACGGTCTTCCCCAACGAAAATTTAAAACCTGTTCTGTTGGACCATTCCTCCAACCGCCTGATCGTCAGATGTAATTGACGAGCAGCAGTTGCGACGGAGGAGGACGCACAGAAAATGGAGAAATCGTCCACAAAGAGGGAAGACTGTACTGGACTTCTTACAGTGGACGTAATACTATTGATAGCAATGGCGAAGACCGTCACACTTAAAACACTTCCTTGGGGGATACCGTTCTCTTGATGAAAACGGTCAGACAATACGCTCCCGACCTTGTATCTAAAATACCGATCCGAAAGGAAAGACTGAATAAAAATGGGTAGACGACCACGAAAACCCCACTCATGGAGCTGCTGTAAAACATTACGCCTCCAGGTAGTATCGTAGGCTTTTTCGAGATCAAAGAACACACCTATCAGGTGTTGCTTACGGAGGAAAGCTTGTTGGATTTCCCGGTCAAGCAAGATCAAGTTGTCAAGCGTTGAACGGTACCTTCTGAAGCCACATTGGAAGCGGCTAAGTAGGGACCTGCTTTCTAGGACCCAGACTAGGCGTCGGTTAACCATACGCTCCAATGTCTTTCCTACACAGCTGGTGAGACTTATGCTACGATAACTACCAGCGTCAGTCCGATCTTTCCCTGGTTTTAAAATAGGTATTAAAACAGACTCTTTCCACGAGCGTGGAAAGTTTCCCGTGAACCAGATTTGGTTAAAAAGCTGAAGGAGGACATGCTTCGATTGCGGTTCCATGTGTTGGAGCATGCTGTACGTTATGTCATCGACGCCAGGGGCAGTATCACAAGGTACTGTTAATGCAGTCTCCAGCTCCCACAGTGAGAACGGTTGGTTATATTCCTCAGCATTTGAGGACCGGAAATCAAAACCAACCCTCTCCTGTATAGCCCGATGCTGCCGAAAGGCTGCATTCTGGCTAGAATCCGATGTAATGGTGTAAAATGATTCTGCCATTACCTGAGCAATGTCTCGTGGCGAAGTCAGGAGAAGTCCTTGCCCTTGTACAGCTGCTATTGGTGGTCGGGAATTCCGCCTCGAGATCCTCCTAATGGCTTCCCATACTCTGCTTGCTGATGTGAACCTATTGATAGAATTCAGGAACTCTTGCCAAGACCTCTCCTTGCTCTCTCGAATAATGCGTCTTGCCCGTGCCCTCACCACGCGAAAGGTTGCAAGATTGTGATCAGTAGGGCGCCTGTGGAATCGTCGGAGAGCTGCCCTCCTGTTTTGGATTGCAGACCGACACTCCTCGTTCCACCAAGGAACAGGCTGCCTCTTAAAGTTGCCCTTCGATTTGGGGATCGACGCATCGGCAGCAGCGCGAATCACGGCTGTAGTGTGATCCACCCAGTTCTGAACGCCTTCATGCCTTTCCAAAACAGCCAACTGTTTAAAAAGCTGCCAATCAGCTTTCTTAATAAGCCATCTCGGCTGCCGTCGAGCATGATCCATTCCATCTGGCAGAGTTACCCAGATAGGGTAGTGATCACTGCCATGGAGGTCGTCGTCTGCATCCCACTGGGCAATGTCTGCAAGAGCTGGCGAACAGAAGGAGAGGTCAATGGCGGAAGACGTACCTGTAGCAACGCTGAAGTGTGTGGCCTTACCCGTGTTCAGCAAAATCACCGATGTCGACTGTAACACACGCTCAACCATTCGACCCCTGGGGCAAGTGGTGTTAGATCCCCATAAAGCATTATGAGCATTGAAATCTCCTAAAATGAGAAAAGGGCGAGGAAGGTCATCGAGAAGCTGAGTCAAGAGTACAACATCGAGAGGCTCTCCAGGTGGGAAATACAGAGAACACACTGTAAGCTCAGTGTGTGCCAACACACGGACTGCAACTGCCTGTAGCGTCGTAGTTAGTTGCACAGGCGTAGAATGGAGTGTGTCCTTGATGAACACTGCCACACCGCCTTGCGCCCTGTCGCCAGTCAGGTCGTCTTTTCTGTAGAGGTGATAGCCTCTAAGTACAGGTGCGTCACACTGCTTGAAATGTGTCTCCTGAAGGGAGACACAGAATGGTCTGTTCTGCAGAATAAGACGTAATTCGTCCAAACGAGCCCTGAATCCGTTCATGTTCCATTGGAGTATGGTTCCCATGTCAGCGGTGCGGTTGTAGTTTCCCCCTATCCTTGTGCCTAGACGGTGAGGCACTGTTTGATCGGGCAGCGGCATTAGGGCTGACTGATTCCGGTGATGAGGTATCCAGGTCCATTATGATATCCTCGTCATCGGTTAAGGCTGCCAGAACGACATTCGATGGTGCCTGGGGGAGGCTTTCTATCGAATGCCGAGGCGCCTTCTTTGGTTTCTTCTTCTCTGAAGAAGATGAAGGAAGGGCGTGTTGCTGAGCACTCTGCTTTCGGGAAGCACTCTGCTTCTGGGGGGCCACCTGCTTCTGGGCAGCTCCCTGCTGTTGAGGAACGCGTTCTGTTGGAATGGCACGTTCCTGTGGGATGGTACTCTCCTTTTGAGGTGTCTTCTCAATTATTACTGCAGCTATCTCGTCCTTCACATTCATTGGGTCGGCCTGTATTCCGATATCTCGACTAATCGAAGTTTGGCATGTACAAATGCAGGTGCAAGTTTCGCTGGTGGAAATGGGGATGGTCTGTGTCGATGCATCAACAGTGGGCGTGGGTTTCTGGAGTAGTGAGGCATAGGAGGCCGGAAACACCGGAGGCTGTGTCGCCTTATATTCTTTTTTGGCCTCCACATATGGAATACGTTTGCGCACTTTTATCTCCTGTATTTTTTGTTCTTCAACAAAGACAGGGCAATCACGACTCCATACAGGGTGGCCTCCTGAGCAGTTTAGACACGTTGCTGGGGAAGGACAGTCGACCCCAGAGTCGTGAGCTGCCTGTCCACACCTCCCACAGGTTGGTTTGCCTCCACAATTCTGTGTGGTATGACCGAAACGCTGGCATGTGAAACACCTCATAGGGTTCGGTATAAAGGGCCTAACTTTCAGACGGAGAAACCCTGCCATAAGATGTTCTGGCAAAGATGGGGAATTGAAGGTAACAATGAAGGTAGGGGTTTTCTCTATCACTCCATTGTTCCTGCGGTTCCTTTGCTCAACGTCAATGATACCCTGTGACGCCCACTCCTGTTTTAATTCTGCCGTTTCGATGTCCACAATGTCACGGCATGTGACCACTCCTTTGCTGGAATTTAGCGTGTTGTGTAATTCTACATCAATGTCATATTCCCCTAGCTTTGCTGAATTCAGGAGGAGGTCCACCTGCTTTGCTCTGGCCGTCTCAACTAACAAAGCACCATTCCGCAGCCTCTTAATTGATTTCAAAGAACCTGCAAGTCCTTCCAGTCCCTTATTAATGTAGAAAGGGGAGACGTTTTCAAAGGTACCCTCTTTCCTCTTAATAACTACGAAAACATTATTATTAATGACTCCTTGAGCCCTGTTACTATGACTAGATTGTGTCTCAGGAGGACTGGCCTCCCTCAACCGCTTAGATGACTGGGTGCGAGTGCCCCCTGACGGTACACCCATCCCGCCGGGGTTAGAAACATGTGAGGACTCCATCTCGGTCCCACGAGCAGCTAGGGAAGGGACGGTCCACCCAGGCAGAGCCCCGCTTGCCTGGGTAAGCCTTTTACAACTGAGGTGCGGCAGGTTCCTCAGAGGTCGCTCGCTATCGACTGTTCAACCTCAACAGCCATGCATCCCATCAGCACGCAGCACACCTTAGGATTGAGGGGTTTTTTATAGAGGTTTTTTCCATCCTCACGATCCGGGCAATAAAGCCGAGATCCCCGCTCCCTGTAAAACACAACATTCCACCGCTGCGCCATGCGGTGGTCGCTGAAGCATGTCCAGGGCTTACGGTCTGGAGGACTGGCGGCGCTTACCAGTCCTCAGCTCAGGACCCCGGGTTCGCCAAGCCCGTACTCAGCAAATTAATGCTGAGCCCCTGAGGGGGCAGACACCAGACAGCAGAAGGATGACAGCAGACAGGAGACAGCAGAGGGCAGACAGCAGACAGCAGAGGGCAGACAGAAGACAGCAGAGGACAGACAGCAGACAGCAGTGGGCAGACAGCAGAGGGTAGAGGGCAGACAGCAGAGGGCAGAGAGCAGAGGGCTGACAGGAGACAGCACAGGGCAGAAAGCAGACAGCAGACACCAGAGAGCGGATAGCAAAGGGAAGACGGCAGACAGCATACAGCAGAGGGCATACAGCAGACAGCAGAGGGCAGAGAGCAGACAGCAGGCAGGAGAGGGCAGACAGGAGACAGCAGACAGCAGTCAACAGACAGCAGTGGGCAGACAGCAGAGGGCAGATGGCAGACAGCAGACAGCTGAGGGCAGAGGCAGACTGCAGAGGGCAGAGGGCAGCCAGCAGAGGTCAGAGTGCAGAGGGCAGGCAGCAGACAGCCGAAAACAGACAGCAGAGGGCAGGCAGCAGACAGCTGAGGGCAGACAGCAGGGGACAGGGGGCAGAGGGCAGAGGGCAGACAGCAGACAGCAGAGGGCAGACAACTGCGGGCACACAGCAGCCAACAGAGAGCAGAGGGCAGACAGCAGACAGCAGAGGGCGCACAGAAGACAGCAGAGGCCAGAAAGCAGAGGGCAGGCAGCAGGGAGCAGAGGCCAGACAGCATAGAGCCGAGGGCAGAGGGCTGACAGCAGAAGGCAGACAGTAGAAGGCAGAAAGCAGAGGGCAGCCAGGAGACGGCAGAGGGCAGACAGCAGACAGCAGAGGGCAGAAAGCAGACAGCAGACAGCAGAGGGCAAACAGAAGACAGCAGAGGGCAGACAGCAGACAGCAGAGGGCAGACAGCTGACAGCAGAGGGCAGACAGCAGACAGCAGAGGGCATACAGCAGACAGCAGAGAGCAGAGGCAGACAGCAGACACCAGAGGGCAGACAGAAGAGGGCAGACAGAAGACAGCAGAGAGCAGACGGCAGGCAGCAGAGGGCAGAGGGCAGACAGCGCAGGGCAGAGGGCAGACAGCAGAGAGCAGAGGGGAGAGGGCAGACAGCATAGGGCAGACAGCAGAGGGCAGACAGCAGACAGCAGAGGGCAGACAGCAGAGGGCAGGGGCAGAGGGCAGAGGGCAGAAGGAAGACAGCCGACAGCAGAGGGCTGAAAGGAGAGGGCAGACAGCAGACAGCAGAGAGCAGAGGGCAAACACAAGACAGCAGCGGTCAGAGAGCAGACAGCAGAGGCCAGACAGCAGAGGGCAGACAGCAGACAGCAAACAGCAGAGTGCAGAGAGCAGAGGACAGGTAGCAGTGGGCAGAGGGCAGACAGCAGACAGCAGAGGGCAAACAGCAGGCAGCAAAGGGCAGACAGCAGGCAGCAGTGGGCAGACAGCAGAGGGCAGGGGCAGAGGGCAGAGGGCAGAAGGAAGACAGCCGACAGCAGAGGGCTGAAAGGAGAGGGCAGACAGCAGACAGCAGAGAGCAGAGGGCAAACACAAGACAGCAGCGGGCAGAGAGCACACAGCAGAGGCCAGACAGCAGAGGGCAGACAGCAGACAGCAAACAGCAGAGTGCAGAGAGCAGAGGACAGGTAGCAGTGGGCAGAGGGCAGACAGCAGACAGCAGAGGGCAAACAGCAGGCAGCAAAGGGCAGACAGCAGGCAGCAGTGGGCAAACAGCAGAGAGCAGAGGGCAGATGGCGCAGGGCAGAGGGCAGAGGCAGACAGCAGAGGGCTGAGAGCAGACAGCAGAGGGAAGAAAGCAGACAGCAGACAGCAGAGGGTAGACAGCAGAGGGCAAAAAGCAGCGGGCAGACAGCAGACAGCAAACGGCATTCAGCGGAAGGCAGACAACGGACAGCAGACAGCAGTGGATGGACTGCAGAGGTCAGACAGCAGAGGGCAGGGGGCAGAGGGCAGTGGGGAGAGGTCAGAGGGCAAACAGCAGACAGCAGAGGGCAGACAGCCGAGGGCAGACAGCAGACAGCAGAGAGCAGAATGCAGACAACAGACAGCAGAAGGCAGACAGCAGACAGCAGAGGCCAGAGAGCAGATGGCAGATACCAGACAACAGACAGCAGAGGGCAGACAGCATACAGCAGAGGTCAGACAGCAGACGGCTGAGGGCAGACAGCAGACAGCAGAGTGCAGACAGCAGAGGGCAGAGGGCACACAGCAGAGGGCAGACAGAAGACAGCTGAGAACAGACAGCAGTCAGCAGTGGGCAGACAGCTAAGGGCAGACAGGAGACAGCAGAGGGCAGTCAGCAAAGCAGCAGAGGGGAGACAGTAGACCGCAGAGGGAAGACAGCAGACAGCAGAGGGCAGGCAGCAGACAGCAGACAGCAGAGGGCAGACAGAAGGCAGCAGAGGACAGTCATCAGACAGCAGTGGGCAGACAGCAGAGGGCAGAGGGCAGACAACAGAGTGCAGAGAGCAGAGGGCAGACAGCAGACAGCACAGGGCAGACATCAGACAGCAGAGGGCAGACAGCAGACAGCAGTGGGCAGACAGCAGAGGCCAGAGGGCAGACAGCAGAGGGCAGAGAGCAGAGGGCAGACAGCAGACAGCACAGAACCGAAAGCAGACAGCAGACAGAAGAGGGCGGATAGCAAAGGGAAGACGGCAGACAGCATACAGCAGAGGGCATACAGCAGACAGCAGAGGGCAGACAGCAGAGGGCAGACAGTAGACCGCAGAGGGAAGACAGCAGACAGCAGAGGGCAGACAGCAGACAGCAGACAGCAGAGGGCTGACAGAAGACAGCAGAGGACAGACAGCAGACAGCAGAGGGCAGACAGCAGACAGCAGAGGGCGGACTGCAGACGGCAAAGGGCAGTCAGCAGAAACCAGAGGGCAAACAGCAGACAGCAGAGTGCAGACAACAGACAGCAGGCAGCAGACAGCAGACAGCAGAGGGCAGACAGAAGACGGCAAGCAGAGGGCAGACAGCAGTGCAGACTGCAGACAGCAGACAGCAGAGGGCAGACAGGAGAAAGCAGACAGCAGACGGCAGACAGCAGAGGGCAGACAGCAGAGGGCAGAATGCAGAGGGCAGGCAGCAGGCAGCTGAGGGCAGATAGCAGGGGACAGGGGGCAGATGGCAAATGGCAGAGGGCAGACAGCAGACATCACAGGGCAGACAACTGCAAGCACACAGCAGACAACAGAGAGCAGAGGGCAGACAGCAGACAGCAGAGGGCACACAGAAGACAGCAGAAGCCAGAAAGCAGAGGACAGGCAGGAGGGAGGAGAGGCCAGACAGCATAGAGCCGAGGTCAGATGGCAGACAGCAGAGGGCAGACAGTAGAAGGCAGAAAGCAGAGGGCAGCATGCAGACGGCAGAGGGCAAGAAGCAGACAGCAGAGGGCAGAAAGCAGACAGCAGACAGCAGAGGGCAGACAGCAGACAGCAGAGGGCAGACAGCAAACAGCTGAGGGCATACAGCAGACAGTAGACAGCAGAGGGCAGACAGAAGACAGCAGAGAGCAGAGGGCAAGCAGCAGAGGGCAGATGGCAGGCAGCAGAGGGCAGAGGGCAGACAGTGCAGGGCAGAGGGCAGACAGCAGAGAGCAGAGGGGAGAGGTCAGACAGCATAGGGCAGAGAGTATAGTGCAGACAGCAGACAGCAGAGGGCAGACAGCAGAGGGCAGGGGCAGAGGGCAGAGGGCAGAGGGAAGACAGCCGACAGCAGAGGGCTGAAACGAGAGGATAGACAGCAGACAACAGAGAGCAGAGGGCAAACACAAGACAGCAGAGGGCAGACAGCAGACAGCATAGGCCAGACAGCAGAGTGCAGACATCAGACAGCGGACAGCAGACAGCAGAGGGCAGACAGCAGAGAGGTGAGGACAGACAGCAGACAGCAAGCAGCAGAGGGCAGACAGAAGACAGCAGTGGGCAGACAGCAGAGGGAAGAGGGCAGAGGGCAGAGGGCAGGCAGCAGAGGGCAGACAGCAGAGAGCAGGCAGCAAAGGGAGGTCAGGAGACAGCAGAGGGCAGTCAGCAGAAAGCAGAGGGCAGACAGCAGACAGCAGAGGGCAGACAACAGACAGCAGGCAGCAGACAGCAGACAGCATAGGGCAGGGGGCAGAGGGCAGAGGGCAGACAGCAGACAGCTGAGGGGTGACAGCACACAGCAGAAAGCAGAGGGCAGAGAGCAGAGGGCAAACAGCAGTGGGCAGAGAGCAGACAGCTAACGGCAGATAGCAGACAGCGGAGGCAGACAGCAGGCAACAGACGGCAGTGGGCAGACAGCAGTGTGCCGACAGCAGACAGCAGAGGGCAGAGGGCAGACAGCAGACAGCAGAGGGCAGAGGGCAGAGGGCAGACAGCAGAATGCAGAGAGCAGACAGCAGACAGGAGAGGTCAGACAGCAGAGAGCAGACAGCAAAAGGAGGATAGGAGACAGCAGAGGGCAGTCAGCAAACAGCAGAGGGCAGACAGTAGACATCAGTGGGAAGATTGCCGACAGCAGACAGCAGAGGGCAGACAACAGACAGCAGGCAGCAGACAGCAGACAGCAGATGCTAGGCAGCAGACGGCACACACCAGAGGGCAGACAGCAGACAGAAAAGGCAGAGAGCAGAGGGCAGAAAGCAGACTGCAGACAGCAGACAGCAGTGGGCAGACAGGAGACAGCAGACAGCAGTCAACTGACAGCAGAGGGCAGAAAGCAGAGGGCAGAAAGCAGACAGCAGAGATCAGAGAGCAGATGGTAGACAGCAGACTGCAGACAGCAGACTGCAGAGGACAGACGCAGATTGCAGAGGGCAGAGGGCAGACAGCAGATGTCAGAGGGCAGAGGGCAGACAGCAGACAGCAGAAAGCAGACAGCACAGGGCAGACAGCAGAGGGCAGGCAGCAGACATCTGAGGGCAGACAGCAGACAGCAGAGTTCAGACAGCTGACAGCGGACAGCAGAGGGCAGACAACCAATTGGCACACAGCAGTGGGCCGACAGCTGTCAGCAGAGGGCAGACAGAAGACAGCAGAAAGGAGACAGCGGAGGGCACACAGCAGAGGGCGGGCAGCCGACAGCAGAGGGCAGACAGCAGACAGCAGAGGGCAGACAGCAGACAGCAGAGGGCATACAGCAGACAGCAGACGGCAGAGGGCAGACAGCAGACAGCAGACACCAGAGGGCAGACAGAAGTGGGCAGACAGCAGACAGCAGAGAGCAGAGGGCAGGCAGCTTGGGGCAGATGGCAGACATCAGACAGCAGAGGGCAGAGAGCAGACAGCGCAAAGCAGAGGGCAGACAGCAGAGAGCAGAGGGGAGAGGACAGACAGCATAGGGCAAACAGCAGAGGGCAGACAGCAGACAGCAGAGTGCAGAGAGAAGAGGGCAGGGGGCAGAGGGAAGAGGGCAGAGGGAAGACAGCTGACATCAGAGGGACGAAAGGTGAAGGCTGACAGCAGAGAGCAAAGGGCAAACACAAGATAGCAGAGGGCAGACAGCAGACAGGAGAGGCCAGACAGCAGAGGGCAGACATCAGACAGCGGACAGCTGACAACAGAGGGCAGACAGCAGAAGGGTGAGGGAAGGGGGCAGACTGCAGAGGGCAGAGGGCAGAGAGCAGACAGCGGACAGAAGACAGCAGAGGGCAGACAGCAGACAGCAGAGGGCAGACAGCAGACAGATTAGGGCAGACAGAAGAGGGCAGACAGCGAACAGCAGAGGGCACACAGCAGAAAGCAGACAGCCGACAGCAGAGGGCAGAGAGCAGAGGGCAAAGAGCAGAGGGCTGAGGGCAGACAGCAGACAGCAGAGGACAGACAGCAGACAGCAGAGGGCAGACAGCAGAGAACAGAAAGCAGACAGCAGAGGGCAGACAGCACGCAGCAGACAGCAGAGGGCAGACAGCAGACGGCAAACAGAAGCGGGCAGACAGCAGACAGCAGAGGGCAGACAGCAGACAGCAGAGGGCAGACAGCAGAGGGAAAACAGCAGACAGCAGACAGCAGAGGGCGTACAGCAGACAGCAGAGGGCAGAGAGCAGACAGCAGGCAGCAGATTGCAGACAGCAGAGGTCAGACAGCAGAAAGCAGAGGGCAGACAGCACACAGCAGACAGCAGACTGCAGACAGCAGAGGGCAGACAGCAGAGGGCAAACAGCAGCGGGCAGACAGCAGACAGCAAACGGCAGAGAGCATAGGGCAGACAGCGGAGAGCAGACAGCAGTGGACAGACAGCAGACGTCAGACAGCAGAGGGCAGGGGGCAGAGGGCAGTGGGGAGAGGGCAGAGGGTAAACAGCAGACAGCAGAGGGCAGACAGCCGAGGGCAGACAGCAGAGAGCATAGGGCAGACAGCAGACAGCAGAGGGCAGACAGCAGATAGCAGAGGGCAGACAGCAGAGGGCAGACAGCAGACAGCAGAAAGCAAAGGGCAGACAGCAGACAGCAGAGGGCAGAAAGCAGACAGCAGACAGCAGAGGGCAGACAGCAGACAGCACACAGATGACACCAGAGGGCAGTCAGAAGAGGGCAGACAGCAGAGAGCAGAGGGCAGATGGCAGACAGTATAGGGCATACAGCAGAGGCAGAGGACAGACAGCGGAGGGCAGAGGGCAGACAGCAGTCAGCAGAGGGCAGAGGGCAGACAGCATAGGGCAGACAGCAGAGTGCAGACAGCAGAGGGCAGACAGCAGTGGACAGACAGCAGACAGCAGAGGGCAGAGGGTAGAGGGCAGAGGGCAGACAGCAGACAGCAGACAGCAGAGGGCAGAGGGCAGAGGGCAGACAGCAGAATGCAGAGAGCAGACAGCAAACAGCAGAGGGCAAACGGCAGAGAGCAGACAGCAAAGGGAGGACAGGAGACAGCAGAGGGCAGTCAGCAAACAGCAGAGGGCAGACAGTAGACATCAGAGGGAAGACAGCCGACAGCAGACAGCAGAGGGCAGACACCAGACAGCAGACAGCAGAGGGCAACAGAAGACAGCAGAGGACAGACAGCACTCAGCAGAGGGCAGACAGCAGACAACAGAGGGAGGACAGCAGACGGCAGAGGGCAGTCAGCAGAAAGCAGAGGGCAGACAGCAGACAGCAGAGGGCAGACAACAGACAGCAGGCAGCAGACAGCAGACAGCAGAGGTAGACAGCAGACGGCACACAGCAGAGGGCAGACAGCAGACAGCAAAGGGCAGAGAGCAGAGGGCATGGAGCAGACTGCAGACAGCAGACAGCAGAGGGCAGACAGGAGACAGCAGACAGCAGTCAACTGACAGCGGAGGGCAGAAAGCAGAGGGCAGACAGCAGACAGCAGAGGTCAGACAGCAGATGGCATTCAGCAGACTGCAGACAGCAGACTTTAGAGGGCAGACAGCAGAGGGCAGATGGCAGACAGCAGACAGCTGAGGGCAGACGCAGACTACAGAGGGCAGAGGGCAGACAGCAGAGGTCAGAGGGCTCAGGGCAGACAGCAGACAGCAGAAAGCAGACAGCAGAGGGCAGACAGCAGATGGCAGGCAGCAGACAGCTAAGGGCAGACAGCAGGCAGCAGAGTTCAGACAGCAGACAGCGGACAGCAGAGGGCAGACAGCAGACATCAGAGGGCAGACAGCACACAGCAGACAGCAGAGGGCAGGGAGCAGAGGGCAAACAGCAGCGGGCAGACAGCAGACAGCAAACGGCAGACAGCAGACAGCGGAGGGCAGACAGCAGAGAGCAGTGGGCAGACAGCAGTGGGCAGACAGCAGAGGGCAGGGGGCAGAGGGCTGTGGGGAGAGGGCAGAGGGCAAACAGCAGACAGCAGAGGGCAGACAGCCGAGGGCAGACAGTAGAGGGCAGACAGCAGATGGCATACAGCAGACTGCAGACAGCAGACAGAAGTGGGCAGACAGCAGACAGCAATGGGAAGACAGTGGTGTGCAGAGGGCAGCCAGCAGACAGCAGAGGGCAGACATCAGAGTGCAGAGGGCAGAGGGCAGACAGCACACAGCAGAGTGCAGAGAGCAGACAGCAGAGTGCAGACAGCAGATAGCGGACAGCAGAGGGCAGACAGCCCAGGGCAGACAGCAGTGGGATGACAGCTGTCAGCGGAGAGCATACAGCAGACAGAAGAGAGCAAACAGCAAACAGCAGAGGGCAGACAGCAGAGCGCAGATTGCAGACAGCAGACAGCAGAGGGCAGAGGAAGACAGCAGAGGGCAGAAGGCAGACAGCAGATGTCAGAGGTTAGTGGGCAGACAGCAGAAAGCAGAGAGCAGAGGGAAGACAGCAGAGGGCAGGCAGCAGACGGCACACAGCAGAGGGCAGACAGCAGAGAGCAAAGGGCAGTCCGCAGACAGCAGAGCGCAGACAGCAGAAGGAAGACAGCAGACAGCAGACAGCAGAGGGCAGACAGCAGACAGCAGAGTGCAGACAACAGACAGCAGAGGGCAGACAGCAGAGGGCAGACAGAAGACAGCAGAAGGCAAACAGCAGACAGCAGTGGGCCGACAGCTAAGGGCAGACAGGAGAGAGCAGAGGGCAGTCAGCAAACAGCAGAGGGCGGACAGCAGACGGCAGAGGGCATTCAGCAGAAAGCATAGGGCAGACAGCAGACAGCAGAGTGCAGACAACAGACAGCAGGCAGCAGACAGCAGACAGCGGAAGGCAGAAAGCAGAGGGCAGACAACAGACAGCAGAATGCAGACAGCAGACAGCAGACAGCAGAGAGCAGACAACCCACGGCAGACAGCAGTGGGCCGAAAGCTGTCAGCAGAAAGCACACAGCAGACAGCAGACTGCAGACAGCTGACGGCAGAAAGCAGATGGCAGACAGCAGAGGGCAGATGGCAGACAGCAGAGAGCTGAGGGCAGAGGCAGACTGGAGAGGGCAGAGGGCAGCCAGCAGAGGTCAGAGGGCAGGCAGCAGACAGCCGAAAGCAGACAGCAGAGGGCAGACAGCAGACAGCAGAGGGCAGACAGCAGACAGCAGAGGGCAGACAGCAGACAGCGGAAGGCAGAAAGCAGAGGGCAGGCAACAGACAGCAGAATGCAGACAGCAGACAGCAGACAGCAGAGAGCAGACAACCCACGGCAGACAGCAGTGGGCCGAAAGCTGTCAGCAGAGGGCACACAGCAGACAGCAGACTGCAGACAGCTGACGGCAGAAAGCAGATGGCAGACAGCAGAGGGCAGATGGCAGACAGCAGAGAGCTGAGGGCAGAGGCAGACTGGAGAGGGCAGAGGGCAGCCAGCAGACGTCAGAGGGCAGGGGGCAGGCAGCAGACAGCCGAAAGAAGACAGCAGAGGGCAGACAGCAGAGGGCAGGCAGCAGACAGCTGTGGGCAGACAGCAGGGGACAGGGGGGAGGATGGCAGAGGGCAGAGGGCAGACAGCAGACAGCAGAGGGCAGACAACTGCGGGCACACAGCAGACAACAGAGAGCAGAGGGCAGACAGCAGACAGCAGAGGGCACACAGAAGACAGCAGAGGCCAGAAAGAAGAGGGCAGGCAGCAGGTATCATAGGCCAGACAGCATAGAGCCGAGGGCAGAGGGCTGACATCAGAGGGCAGACAGTAGCAGGCAGAAAGCAAAAGGGCAGCCGGCAGACGGCAGAGGGCAGACAGCAGACAGCAGAGGGCAGAAAGCAGACAGCAGACAGCAGAGGGCAAACAGAAGACAGCAGAGGGCAGAAAGCAGACACCAGAGGGCAGACAGCAGACAGCAGAGGGCAGACAGCAGACAGCCGACAGCAGAGGGCATACAGCAGACAGCAGAGAGCAGAGGGCAAACACAAGACAGCAGAGGGCAGAGAGCAGAAAGCAGAGGCCAGACTGCAGAGGGCCGACATCAGGCAGCAGACAGCATAGGGGTGACGGCAGGGGCAGACTGCAGAGGGCAGACAGCAGACAGCAGAGGGCAGACAGCAGACAGCAGAGGGCAGACAGCAGACACATTAGGACAGATAGTAGAAGGCAGACAGCAGACAGCAGAGGGCAGACAGCAGGCAGCAGAGGGCAGACCGCAGACAGCAGTGGGGAAACAGCAGAGAGCAGAGGGCAGATGGCGCAGGGCAGAGGGCAGAGGCAGACAGCAGAGGGCTGAGTGCAGACAGCAGACAGCAGAGGAGAGAGGAGACAACAGTCAGCAGTCAACAGACAACAGAGGGCAGAAAGCAGACAGCAGACAGCAGAGGGCGTATAGCAAAGGGAAGACGGCAGACAGCATACAGCAGAGGGCATACAGCAGACAGCAGAGGGCAGAGAGGAGACAGCAGACAGCAGAGGGCAGACAGGAGACAGCAGACAGCAGTCAACAGACAGCAGAGGGCAGACAGCAGACAGCAGAGGCCAGAGAGCAGAGGGCAGATACCAGACAGCATACAGCAGAGGGCACACAGCATACAGCAGAGGGCAGACAGCAGACGGCAGAGGGCAGACAACAAACAGCAGGCAGCAGACAGCAGAAAGCAGAGGGCAGACAGCAGACGGCAAGCAGAGGGCAGACAGCAGACAGCAAAGGGCAGAGAGCAGATGGCAGAGGGCAGACTGCAGACAGCAGACAGCAGAGGAGACAGGAGACAACAGTCAGCAGTCAACAGACAACAGAGGGCAGAAAGCAGACAGCAGACAGCAGAGGGCGGATAGCAAAGGGAAGACGGCAGACAGCATACAGCAGAGGGCATACAGCAGACAGCAGAGGGCAGAGAGCAGACAGCAGACAGCAGAGGGCAGACAGGAGACAGCAGACAGCAGTCAACAGACAGCAGAGGGCAGACAGCAGACGGCAGACAGAAGACAGCAGAGGGCAAACAGCAGACAGCAGTGGGCAGACAGCTAAGGGCAGACAGGAGACAGCAGAGGGCAATCAGGAGACAGCAGAGGGCAGACAGTAGACCGCAGAGGGAAGACAGTTGGCAGCAGATGGCAGACAGCAGAGGGCAGACAGCAGAAGGCAGATGGCAGACAGCAGACAGCAGAGGGCATACAGCAGACAGTAGACACCAGAGGGCAGACAGCAGACAGCAGAGGGCAGACAGAAGACAGCAGAGAGCAGAAGGCAGGCAGCAGAGGGCAGATGACAGAAAGCAGAGGGCAGAAGGCAGACAGCGCAAGGCAGAGGGCAGACAGCAGAGAGCAGAGGGGAGAGGGCAGACAGCATAGGGCAGACAGCAAACAGCAGAGGGCAGACAGGAGAGGGCAGGGGCAGAGGGCAGGGGCAGAGGGCAGACGGCAGGGGGAAGACAGCCGACAGCAGAGGGCAGACAGCAGAAGGCAGAGGGCACACAGCAGAGGGAAGAGAGAGAAGACAGCAGAGGGCAGACAGCAGACAGCAGAGGGCTGAGAGCATAGGGCAGACAGCAGGCAGCACAGGGCAGAAAGCAGAGAGCAGGCAGCAGAGAGCGGATAGCAAAGGGAAGACGGCAGACAGCATACGGCAGAGGGCATACAGCAGACAGCAGAGGGCAGAGAGCAGACAGCAGACAGCAGAGGGCGGACAGGAGACAGCAGACGGCAGACAGCAGACAGCAGAGGGCAGACAGCAGAGGGCAGACAGAAGACAGCAGAGGGCAAACAGCAGACAGCAGTGGGCAGACACCTAAGGGCAGACAGGAGACAGCAGAAAGCAGTCAGCAAACAGCAGAGGGCGGACAGCAGACGGCAGAGGTCATTCAGCAGAAAGGAGAGGGCAGACAGCAGAGTGCAGACAACAGACAGCAGGCAGCAGACAGCAGAAAGCGGAGGGCAGAAAGCAGAGGGCAGACAACAGACAGCAGAATGCAGTCAGCAGACAGCAGACAGCAGAGAGCAGACAACCCACGGCAGACAGCAGTGGGCCGACAGCTGTCAGCAGAGGGCACACAGCAGACAGCAGACAGCAGACAGCTGACGGCAGAAAGCAGATGGCAGATAGCAGAGGGCAGATGGCAGACAGCAGAGAGCTGAGGGCAGAGGCAGACTGCAGAGGGCAGAGGGCAGCCAGCAGAGGTCAGAGGGCAGAGGGCAGGCAGCAGACAGCCGAAAGCAGACAGCTGAGGGCAGACAGCAGAGGGCAGGCAGCAGACAGCTGACGGCAGACAGCAGGGGACAGGGGGGAGGATGGCACAGGGCAGAGGGCAGACAGCAGACAGCAGAGGGCAGACAACTGCGGGCACACAGCAGACAACAGAGAGCAGAGGGCAGACAGCAGACAGCAGAGGGCACACAGAAGACAGCAGAGGCCAGAAAGGAGAGGGCAGGCAGCGGGGATCATAGGCCAGACAGCACAGAGCCGGGGGCAGAGGGCTGACATCAGAGGGCAGACAGTAGAAGGCAGAAAGCAAAAGGGCAGCCGGCAGACGGCAGAGGGCAGACAGCAGACAGCAGTGGGCAGAAAGCAGACAGCAGAGGGCAGACAGCAGACAGTCGACTGCAGAGGGCATACAGCAGACAGCAGAGAGCAGAGGGCAGGCAGCAGACACATTAGGACAGACAGTAGAGGGCAGACAGCAGGCAGCAGAGGGCAGACAGCAGGCAGAAAAGGGCAGACAGCAGACAGCAGTGGAGAAACAGCAGAGAGCAGGGGGCAGATGGCGCAGGGCAGAGGGCAGAGGCAGACAGCAGAGGGCTGAGAGCAGACAGCAGACAGCAGAGGGCAGACAGCAGACAGTAGACAGAAGAGGGCAAACAGCAGTGGGAAGACAGCAGACAGCAGAGGGCATACAGCCGACAGCAGAGAGCAGAGAGCAGACAGCAGACAGCAGATAGCAGACAGCAGAGGGCAGACAGCAGACAACAGAGGGCAGAAAGCACACAGCAGACAGCAGAGGGCAGACAGCAGAGGGCAAACAGCAGCATGCAGTCAGCAGACAGCAAACGGCATACAGCGGAAGGCAGACAGCGGACAGCAGACAGCAGTGGACAGACAGCAGGGGTCAGACAGCAGAGGGCAGGGGGCAGAGGGCAGTGGGGTGAGGTCAGAGGGTAAACAGCAGACAGCAGAGGGCAGACAGCCGAGGGCAGACAGCAGAGAGCAGAGGGCAGACAACAGACAGCATAAGGCAGACAGCAGACAGCAGAGGCCAGAGAGCAGAGGGCAGACACCAGACAGCAGACAGCAGAGGGCAGACAGCAGAGGGCAGAGAGCAGAGGGCAGACAGCAGACAGCACAGGGCAGAAAGCAGACAGCAGACAGCAGACGGCGGATAGCAAAGGGAAGACGCCAGACAGCATACAGCAGAGGGCATACAGCAGAGAGCAGAGGGCAGAGAGCAGACAGCAGACAGCAGAGGGCAGACAGGAGACAGCAGACAGCAGTCAACAGACAGCAGAGGGCAGACAGCAGACGGCAGACAGAAGACAGCAGAGGGCAAACAGCAGACAGCAGTGGGCAGACAGCAGAGGGCAGGCAGCAAACAGCAGACACCAGAGGGCAGACAGAAGAGGGCAGAGAGCAGACAGCAGAGAGCAGAGGGCGGGCAGCTGAGGGCAGATGGTAGACATCAGACAGCAGAGGGCAGAGAGCAGACAGCGCAAAGCAGAGGGCAGACCGCAGAGAGCAGAGGGGAGAGGGCAGACAGCATAGGGCAGACAGCAAAGGGCAGACAGCAGAGGGCAGACAGCAGACAGCAGAGGGCAGACAGCAGACAGCAGTGTGCAGACAGCAGACAGCGGGCAGCAGAGGGCACACAGCAAACAGCAGACAGCAGTGGGCAGACAGATGACAGCAGACACCAGAGGGCAGACAGAAGACAGAAGAGGGCAGACAGCAGAGAGCAGAGGGCAGAGGGCAGACAGCATAGGGCAGACAGCAGAGTGCAGACAGCAGAGGGCAGACAGCAGACAGCAGAGGGCTGACAGCAGAGGGCAGGGGGCAGAGGGCAGAGGGCAGACAGCAAACGGCAGAAAGCAGACAGCGGAGGGCAGACAGCAGGCAGCAGACAGCAGTGGGCAGACAGCAGACAGCAGAGGGCAGAGGGCAGAGGGCAGGCAGCAGAAATCAGAGGGCAGACAGAAGACAGCAGAGGGGAGACAGCAGAAAACAGACAGCAGAGGGCAGACAGCAGACGGCACACAACAGAGGGCAGACAGCAGACAGCAGACAGCAGTGGGCAGACAGCAGAGGGAAGACAGGAGACAGCAGAGGGCAGTCAGCAGACAGCAGAGGGCAGACAGCAGACAGCAGAGGGGAGAAAGACAGCAGGCAGCAGACAACAGTGGCAGACTGCAGACAGCAGACAGCAGAGGGCAGACATTAGACAGCAGAGGACAGACAGCAGACAGCAGAGGGCAGACAGCAGAGGGCAGAGAGCATTCAGTAGAAAGCAGAGGGAAGACAGCAGAAAGCAGAGGGCAGACAGCCGACCGCAGACAGCAGACAGCAGATAGCAGACAGCAGACAGCAGAGGGTAGAAAGCAGAGGGGAGAGGGCAGACAGCAGAGGTCAGAGAGCAGAGGGCAGACAGCAGACGGCACAATGCAGACAGCAGACAGCAGATTGCGGATAGCAGACAGCAGATGGCAGACAGCAGACTGCAGGCAGCAGAGGGCAGACGGCAGACGGCACGCAGCAGAGGGCAGACAGCAGACAGCAAAGGGCAGACAGCAGTCAGGAGACAGCAGAGGGCAGTCAGCAGACAGCAGAAGGCAGACAGCAGAGGGAAGACAGCAGACAGCAGAGGGCAGACAGCAGACAGCAGAGGGCAGACAGAAGACAGCAGATTACAGACAGCAGGCAGCAGTTGTCAGACAGCAGACAGGAGACAGAAGAGGGCAGTCAGCAGACAGCCGAGGGCAGACAGCAGACAGCAGATGGCAGAGGGCAGTCAGCAGAAAGGAGAGGGCAGACAGCAGACAGCAGAAAGCAGACAGCAGACACCAGAGAGCAGAGGGCAGACAGTAGACAGCAGAGGGAAGACAGCAGCCAGCAGACAGCAGAGAGCAGACAGAAGACAGCAGAGGACAGACCGCAGACAGCAGACGGCAGACAGCAGCCAGCAAAGAGCAGACAGCAGAGGGCAGGTGGCAGTCAGCAGAAAGCAGAGGGCAGACAGCAGAGGTCAGACAGCAGACGGCACACAGCAGAGGGCAGACAGCAGACAGCAAAGGGCAGACTGCAGACAGGAGACCGCAGAGGGCAGTCAGCAGATAGCAGAGGGCAGACAGCATACAACAGAGGGAAGAAAGCACACAGGAGAGGGCAGACTGCAGACAGCAGACAGCAGAGGGCAGACAGCAGACAGCAGCGGACAGACAGCAGACAGCAGTTGGCAGACAGCAGAGGGCAGACAGCTGAGGGCAGAGAGCAGAGGGCAGACAGCAGACAGCACAGGGAACAGCAGACACCAGAGGGCGGACAGCAAAGGGCAGACGGCAGACAGCATAAAGCAGAAAGAAGACAGCAGAAGGCAGACAGGAGAGGGGAGGCAGCAGACAGCTGAGGGCAGACAACTCCGGGCAGAAAGTAGACAACAGAGAGCAGAGGGCAGGCAGCAGACAGAAGAAAGAAGACAGCAGAAGGCAGAAAGCAGAGGGCAGACAGCATACAGCAGAGGGCAAACAGCAGACAGCAGAGGGCAGACAGCAGACAGCAGAGGGCAGAAAGTAGAGGGCAAGCAGCAGAAATCAGAGGCCAGACTGCATAGAGCCAAGGGCAGAAGGCAGACAGCAGAGGGCAGACAGCAGAAAGCAGAAGGCTGAAAGCAGAGGACAGACAACAGACAGCGTAGGGCAGACAGCAGAGGGCAGATAGCAGACAGCAGACAGCAGACGGCAGACAGCAGACAGCATAGGGCAGACAGCAGACAGCAGTGTGCAGACAGCAGACTGTGGGCAGCAGAGGGCACACAGCAGACAGCAGACAGCAGTGGGCAGACAGCAGACAGCAGACACCAGAAGGCAGACAGAAGACAACAGAGGGCAGACAGCAGAGTGCAGAGGGCAGATGGCAGACAGCATAGGGCAGACAGCAGAGTGCAGACAGCAGACAGCAGAGGGCAGAAAGTAGAGGGCAAGCAGCAGAAAGCAGAGGCCAGACTGCATAGAGCCAAGGGCAGAAGGCAGACACCAGAGGGCAGACAGCAGAAAGCAGAAGGCAGAAAGCAGAGGACAGACAACAGACAGCGTAGGGCAGACAGCAGAGGGCAGATAGCAGACAGCAAACAGCAGACGGCAGACAGCAGACAGCATAGGGCAGACAGCAGACAGCAGTGTGCAGACAGCAGACTGTGGGCAGCAGAGGGCACACAGCAGACAGCAGACAGCAGACACGAGAAGGCAGACAGAAGACAGCAGAGGGCAGACAGCAGAGAGCAGATGGCAGATGGCAGACAGCATAGGGCAGACAGCAGAGTGCAGACAGCAGAGGGCAGACAGCAGAGTGCAGACAGCAGAGGGCAGACAGCAGACAGCAGAGGGCAGACAGCAGGCAGCAGAGGGCAGAGGGCAGAGGGCAGACAGCAGAAAGCAGAGGGCAGATAGCAGACAGCAGAGGACAGACAGCAAACAGCAGACAGCAGACGGCAGACAGCAGACAGCAGAGGGCAGACAGCAGACAGCAGCGGACAGACAGCAGACAGCAGTTGGCTGACAGCAGAGGGCAGACAGCTGAGGGCAGAGAGCAGAGGGCAGACAGCAGACAGCACAGAAAACAGCAGACACCAGAGGGCGGACAGCAGAGGGCAGACGGCAGACAGCAGAAAGCAGAAAGAAGACAGCAGAAAGCAGACAGGAGAGGGGAGGCAGCAGACAGCTGAGGGCAGACAACTCCGGGCAGAAAGTAGACAACAGAGAGCAGAGGGCAGGCAGCAGACAGCAGAAAGAAGACAGCAGAAGGCAGAAAGCAGAGGGCAGACAGCATACAGCGGAGGGCAAACAGCAGACAGCAGAGGGCAGACAGCAGACAGCAGAGGGCAGAAAGTAGAGGGCAAGCAGCAGAAAGCAGAGGCCAGACTGCATAGAGCCAAGGGCAGAAGGCAGACACCAGAGGGCAGACAGCAGAAAGCAGAAGGCAGAAAGCAGAGGACAGACAACAGACAGCGTAGGGCAGACAGCAGAGGGCAGATAGCAGACAGCAGACAGCAGACGGCAGACAGCAGACAGCATAGGGCAGACAGCAGACAGCAGTGTGCAGACAGCAGACTGTGGGCAGCAGAGGGCACACAGCAGACACCAGACAGCAGTGGGCAGACAGCAGACAGCAGACACCAGAAGGCAGACAGAAGACAACAGAGGGCAGACAGCAGAGAGCAGAGGGCAGATGGCAGACAGCATAGGGCAGACAGCAGAGTGCAGACAGCAGAGGGCAGACAGCAGAGTGCAGACAGCAGAGGGCAGACAGCACACAGCAGAGGGCAGACAGCAGGCAGCAGAGGGCAGAGGGCAGAGGGCAGACAGCAGAAAGCAGAGGGCAGATAGCAGACAGCAGAGGACAGACAGCAAACAGCAGACAGTAGAGGGCAGACAGAAGACAGCAGAGGGCAGCAGCAGACTGCAGAGGGAAGAAAGACAGCAGGCAGCAGACAACAGTGGGCTGACTGCAGACAGCAGACAGCAGAGGGCAGACATTAGACAGCAGAGGGCAGACAGCAGACAGCAGAGGGCAGACAGCAGACAACAGAGGACACACTGCCGACAGCAGATAGCAGACAGCAGATAGCAGACAGCAGACAGCAGAGGGCAGAAAGCAGAGGGCAGAGGGCAGGCAGCAGAGGTCAGAGAGCAGAGGACAGACAGCAGACAGCACAGGGGAGACAGCAGACAGCAGAGGGCGGATAGCAGACAGCAGATGGCAGACAGCAGACTGCAGGCAGCAGAGTGCAGACAGCAGACGGCACACAGCAGAGGGCAGACAGCAGACAGCAAAGGGCAGACAGCAGACAGGAGACAGCAGAGGGCAGTCAGAGGACAGCAGTAGGCAGACAGCAGACAGCAGAGGGAAGACAGCAGACAGCAGAGGGCAGACAGCAGACAGCAGAGGGCAGACAGAAGGCAGCAGATTACAGACAGCAGACAGCAGTTGGCAGACAGCAGACAGCAGAGGCCAGACAGTAGACAGCAGAGGGAAGACACCAAACAGCAAAGGGCAGACTGCAGATGGCAGAGGGCAGTCAGCAGAAACCAGAGGGCAGACAGCAGACAGCAGAAGGCAGACAGCAGACACCAGACTACAGAGGGCAGACAGTAGACAGCAGAGGGAAGACAGCAACCAGCAGACAGCAGAGGGCAGACAGAAGACAGCAGAAGACAGACAGCAGACAGCAGAGGGCAGACAGCAGACAGCAAAGGGCAGACAGCAGGGGGCAGACAGCAGAAAGCAGAGGGCGGACATCAGACAGCAGAGGGCAGACAGCCGACAGCAGACAGCATAGTTTAGACAGCAGATGGTACACAGCAGAGGGCAGACAGCAGACAGGAGACAGCAGAGGGCAGTCAGCAGACAGCAGAAGGCAAACAGCAGACATGAGGGAATATAGCAGACAGCAGAGGACAGAGAGCAGACAGCAGACAGCAGAGGGCAGACGGAAGACAGCAGAAGACAGACAGCAGACAGCAGTTGGCAGACAGCAGAGGGCAGACAGCAGAGGGCAGAGAGCAGAGGGCAGACAGCAGACAGCACAGGGAACAGAATACAGCAGAGGACATAGAGCAGACAGCAGAGAACGGAGAGAAGACTGCAAACAGAAGACAGCAGAGGGCAGACGGCAGACAGCACACAGCAGAGTGCAGACAGCAGACAGCAGAGTGCAGACAGCAGACAGCGGACAGCAGAGGGCAGACAGCCCAGGGCAGTCAGCGGTGGGCCGTCAGCTGTCAGCAGAGGGCAGACAGCCGACAGCAGAAAGCAGACGGCATACAGCAGACAGCAGAGGGCAGACAGCAGAGGGCAGATGGCAGACAGCAGACAGCAGACAGCAGAGGGCAGACAGCAGAGGGCAGAGGGCAGTCAGCAGAAAGCAGAGGGCAGACAGCAGACAGCAGAGCGCAGACATCAGACAGCAGAGGGCAGACATCAGACAGCAGAGGGAAGAAAGCAGACAGCAGATAGCAGAGGGCAGAAAGAAGACAGCAGAGGACTGACAGCAGACAGCATTTGGCAGACAGCAGACAGCAGAGGGCAGACAGCAGACAGCAGGGGGCAGTCAGCAGACAGCAGAGGGAAGACAGCAGACAGCAGAGGGCAGACTGCAGAGAGCAGACAGAAGACAGCACAGGACAGACAGCAGACAGCAGAGGGCAGACAGCAGCCAGCAAAGAGCAGACAGCAGAGGGCAGATGGCAGTCAGCCGAAAGCAGAGGGCAGACAGCAGAGGGCAGACAGCAGACGGCACACTGCAGAGGGCTGACAACAAACAGAAAAGGGCAGACAGCAGACAGGAGACAGCAGAGGACAGTCAGCATACAGCAGAGGGCAGACAGCATACAGCAGAGGGAAAACAGCAGAAAGCAGAGGGCAGACAGCGGACAGCAGACAGCAGAGGGCAGACAGCAGACAGCAGCGGACAGACAGCAGACAGTAGTTGGCAGACAGCAGAGGGCAGACAGCTGAGGGCAGAGAGCAGAGGGCAGACAGCAGACAGCACAGGCAACAGCAGACAGCAGAGGGCGGACAGCAGAGGGCAGACGGCAGACAGCAGACAGCAGAGGACATACAGAAGACAGCAGAGGGCGGAGAGCAGACTGCAGATAGCGGAGGACAGACGGCAGACAGCAGACTGCAGAGGGCTGGCAGCACACAGCAGAGTGCAGACAGCAGACAGTAAACAGCAGACGGCAGACAGCAGAGGGCAGATGGCAGACAGCAGACAGCAGACAGCATAGTTCAGATGCAGACAGCAGAGGGCTGAGGGCAGACAGCAGTGGTCAGAGGGCAGAGGGCAGACAGCAGACAGCAGAAAGAAGACAGCAGAAGGCAGACAGCAGAGTGCAGGCAGCAGACAGCTGAGGGCAGACAACTCCAGGCAGAAAGCAGACCACAGAAAGCAGAGGGCAGACAGCAGACAGCAGAAAGAAGACAGCAGAAGGCAGAAAGCAGAGGGCAGACAGCATACAGCAGAGGGCAAACAGCAGACAGCAGAGGGCAGACAGCAGACAGCAGAGGGCAGACAGCAGAGTTCAGACAGCCGACAGCCGATGGCAGACAGCAGACAGCAGAGGGGAGTCAGCAGACAAAAGAGGGCAGACAGCAGACAGCACAGTGAAGACAGCAGACAGCAGAAAGCAGAGGGCAGAGAGAAGACAGCAGAGGGGAGTAGCAGACAACAGAGGGCAGACAGCAGACAGCAGAGTAAAGACAGCAGACAGCAGACAATAGAGGGCAGAGAGAAGACAGCAGAGGACAGACAGCAGACAGCAGAGGGCAGACAGCAGACAGCAGAGGGCAGACAGCAGAGGGCAGAGGGCAGACAGCAGAAAGCAGAGGGCAGACAGCGGACAGCAGAGTTCAGGCAGCAGACAGCAGACAGCAGACAGCAAAGGGTAACAGTAGACGGCACACAGCAGAGGGCATACAGCAGACAGGAGACAGCGGAGGACATACAGCAGACAGCAGAGGGCGGAGAGCAGACTGCAGATAGCGGAGGACAGAGGGCAGACAGCAGACAGCAGAGGGCTGGCAGCACACAGCAGAGTGCAGACAGCAGACAGTAAACAGCAGACGGCAGACAGCAGAGGGCTGAGGGCAGACAGCAGAGGTCAGAGGGCAGAGGGCAGACAGCAGACAGCAGAAAGAAGACAGCAGAAGGCAGACAGCAGAGTGCAGGCAGCAGACAGCTGAGGGCAGACAACTCCAGGCAGAAAGCAGACAACAGAGAGCAGAGGGCAGACAGCAGACAGCAGAAAGAAGACAGCAGAAGGCAGAAAGCAGAGGGCAGACAGCATACAGCAGAGGGCAAACAGCAGACAGCAGAGGGCAGACGGCAGACAGCAGAGGGCAGACAGCAGATTTCAGACAGCCGACAGCCGACGGCAGACAGCAGACAGCAGAGGGGAGTCAGCAGACAAAAGAGGGCAGACAGCAGACAGCACAGTGAGGACAGCAGACAGCAGAAAGCAGAGGGCAGACAGCATACAGCAGAGGGCAAACAGCAGACAGCAGAAAGATAACAGCAGAAGGCAGAAAGCAGAGGGCAGGCAGCATACAGCAGAGGGCAAACAGCAGACAGCAGAGGGCAGACAGCAGACAGCAGAAAGCAGAGGGCAGAAGTAGAGGGCAAGCAGCAGAAAGCAGAGGCCAGACTGCATAGAGCCAAGGGCAGAAGGCAGACAGCAGAGGGCAGACAGCAGAAAGCAGAAGGCAGAAAGCAGAGGACAGACAACAGACAGCGTAGGGCAGACAGCAGAGGGCAGATAGCAGACAGCAGACAGCAGACGGCAGAGAGCAAACAGCAGAGGGCAGACAGCAGACAGCAGTGTGCAGACAGCAGACTGTGGGCAGCAGAGGGCACACAGCAGACAGCAGACAGCAGTGGGCAGACAGCAGACAGCAGACACCAGAAGGCAGACAGAAGACAGCAGAGGGCAGACAGCAGAGAGCAGATGGCAGATGGCAGACTGCATAGGGCAGACAGCAGAGTGCAGACAGCAGAGGGCAGACAGCAGAGTGCAGACAGCAGAGGGCAGACAGCAGACAGCAGAGGGCAGACAGCAGGCAGCAGAGGGCAGAGGGCAGAGGGCAGACAGCAGAAAGCAGAGGGCAGATAGCAGACAGCAGAGGACAGACAGCAAACAGCAGACAGCAGAGGGCAGACAGCAGACAGCAGAGGGCAGAAAGCAGAGGGCAGAGGGCAGGCAGCAGAGGTCAGAGAGCAGAGGACAGACAGCAGACAGCACAGGGGAGACAGGAGACAGCAGTCAGCAGAGGGCGGATAGCAGACAGCAGATGGCAGACAGCAGACTGCAGGCAGCAGAGTGCAGACAGCAGACGGCACACATCAGAGGGCAGACAGCAGACAGCAAAGGGCAGACAGCAGACAGGAGACAGCAGAGGGCAGTCAGCAGATAGCAGAAGGCAGACAGCAGACAGCAGAGGGAAGACAGCAGACAGCAGAGGGCAGACAGCAGACAGCAGAGGGCAGACAGCAGACACCAGACAACAGAGGGCTGACAGTAGATGGCAGAGGGAAGACAGCAGCCAGCAGACAGCAGTGAGCAGACAGAAGGCAGCAGAGGACAGACAGCAGAATCAGTTGGCAGACAGCAGATAGCAGAGGGCAGACAGCAGACAGCAGTGGTCAGACTGCAAAGGGCAGACAGGAGGCAGCAGAGGGCAGTCAGCAGACAGCAGAGGGCAGACAGTAGACAGCAGAGGGAAGACAGCAGACAGCAGAGGGTAGACATCAGACAGCAGACTGCAGAGGGCAGACAGAAGACAGCAGAAGACAGACAGCAGACAGCAGAGGGCAGACAGCAGACAGCAAAGGGCAGACAGCAGAGGGCAGACAGCAGACAGCAGAAAGCAGCGGGCGGACATCAGACAGCAGAGGGCAGACAGCAGACAGCAGACAGCAGACAGCAGACGGCATAGGGCAGACAGCAGACGGTACACAGCAGAGGGCAGACAGCAGACAGGAGAAAGCAGAGGGCTGTCAGCAGACAGCAGAGGGCAAACAGCAGACATCAGAGGGAATATAGCAGACAGCAGAGGACAGAGAGCAGACAGCAGACAGCAGAGGGCAGACGGAAGACAGCACAGGGAACAGAATACAGCAGAGGACATACAGCAGACAGCAGAGGGGGGAGAGCAGACTGCAAACAGAAGACAGCAGAGGGCAGACAGAAGACAGCAGAGGCAGACAGCAGACTGCAGACAGCAGACAACAGACAGCAGTGGGCAGCCAGCAGAGGGCAGACAGCTGAGGGCAGAGAGCAGAGGGCAGACAGCAGACAGCACAGGCAACAGCAGACAGCAGAGGGCGGACAGCAGAGGGCAGACGGCAGACAGCAGACAGCAGAGGACATACAGAAGACAGCAGAGGGCGGAGAGCAGACTGCAGATAGCGGAGGACAGACGGCAGACAGCAGACTGCAGAGGGCTGGCAGCACACAGCAGAGTGCAGACAGCAGACAGTAAACAGCAGACGGCAGACAGCAGAGGGCAGATGGCAGACAGCAGACAGCAGACAGCATAGTTCAGATGCAGACAGCAGAGGGCTGAGGGCAGACAGCAGTGGTCAGAGGGCAGAGGGCAGACAGCAGACAGCAGAAAGAAGACAGCAGAAGGCAGACAGCAGAGTGCAGGCAGCAGACAGCTGAGGGCAGACAACTCCAGGCAGAAAGCAGACCACAGAAAGCAGAGGGCAGACAGCAGACAGCAGAAAGAAGACAGCAGAAGGCAGAAAGCAGAGGGCAGACAGCATACAGCAGAGGGCAAACAGCAGACAGCAGAGGGCAGACAGCAGACAGCAGAGGGCAGACAGCAGAGTTCAGACAGCCGACAGCCGATGGCAGACAGCAGACAGCAGAGGGGAGTCAGCAGACAAAAGAGGGCAGACAGCAGACAGCACAGTGAAGACAGCAGACAGCAGAAAGCAGAGGGCAGAGAGAAGACAGCAGAGGGGAGTAGCAGACAACAGAGGGCAGACAGCAGACAGCAGAGTAAAGACAGCAGACAGCAGACAATAGAGGGCAGAGAGAAGACAGCAGAGGACAGACAGCAGACAGCAGAGGGCAGACAGCAGACAGCAGAGGGCAGAGGGCAGACAGCAGAAAGCAGAGGGCAGACAGCGGACAGCAGAGTTCAGGCAGCAGACAGCAGACAGCAGACAGCAAAGGGTAACAGTAGACGGCACACAGCAGAGGGCATACAGCAGACAGGAGACAGCGGAGGGCAGAGAGCAGTCAGCAGACAGCAGAGGGCAGACAGCAAGCAGCAGACAGTAGAGGGCAGACAGCAGAAAGCAGAGGGCAGACAGCAGACAGTAGAGGCAGACAGCAGAGGGCAGATATCAGACAGCAGATACCAGACATCAGACAGCAGATGGGCAGTCAGAAGACTGCAGACAGCAGAGGGCAGACAGCAGAAACCCGAGGGCAGACAGCAGACAGCAGACAGCAGTGGGCAGACAGCAGACAGCAGAGGGCAGACAGAAGACAGCAAAGGACAGACAGCAGGCAGCAGAGGGCAGACAGCATACAGCAGAGGGCAGACAGAAGACAGCAAATGAAAGACAGCAGACAGCAGAGTGCAGACAGCAGACAGCAGAGGGCAGACAGCAGAGGGCAGAGGGCAGTCATCAGAAAGCAGAGGGCAAACAGCACACAGAAGAGGGCAGACAGCAGACCGCGGAGAGCAGTGGGCAGACAGCAGTGGGCAGACAGCAGAGGGCAGACAGCAAACAGCAGACAGCAGAGGGCAGACACCCGACAGCAGAGGGCAGACTGCAGACAGCAGAGGGCAGACAGCAGACAGCAGAGTGCAGACAGCAGACAGCAGAGTGCAGACAGCAGACTGCGGACAGCAGAAGCCAGACAGCAGTGTGCACACAGCTGACGGCAGAGATCAGACAGCAGACCGCAGACAGCAGATGGCAGATGTCAGACAGCAGAGGGCAGAGGCAGACAGACGAGGGCAGAGGGCAAACAGCAGAGGTCAGAGGGAAGAGGGTAGACAGCAGACAGCAGAAAGCAGACAGCAGAGGGCAGACCGCAGATTGCAGGCAGCAGACAGCTAAGAGCAGACAGCAGGGGGCAGGGGGCAGAGAGCAGAGGGCAGAGGTCAGACAGCTGCAGGCAGAAAGCAGACAACAGAGATCAGAGGGTAGACAGCAGACAGCAGAGGGCAGACAGAATGCAGCAGAGGCTAGAAAACAGAGGGCAGACAGCAGACAGCAGAGGGCAGACAGCAGATAGCAGATGGCAGACAGCAGACTGCAGACATCAGACAGCAGACAGCAGTGGGCAGACAGCAGAGGGCAGATGGCAGACAGCAGACAGTAGACAGCATAGGGCAGATGCAGACAGCAGAGGGCTGAGGGCAGACAGCAGAGGTCAGAGGGCAGAGTGCAGACAGCACACAGCAGATAGTAGACATCAGAAGGCAGACAGCAGAGGTCAGGCAGCAGATAGCTGAGGGCAGACAACTCCGGGCAGAAAGCAGACAACAGAGAGCAGAAGGCAGAGAGCAGACAGCAGAGGGAACAGAAGACAGCAGAGGCCAGACAGCAGAGGGCAGCAGCAGAGAGAAGAGGCTAGACAGCATAGAGCTGCGGGCAGAGGGCAGACAGCAGAAGGCAGAAAGCAGAGGGCAGACAGCAGACAGCAGAGGGCAGACAGCAGAGTTCAGACAGCCGACAGCGGACGGCAGACAGCAGACAGCAGACAGCAGAGGGCAGAGAGCAGAGGGCAAACAGCAGCGGGCTGACAGCAGACAGCAAACGGCAGGCTGCAGACAGCAGGCAGCGGAGGGCAGATAGCAGACAGCAGACAGCAATGGGCAGACAGCAGAGGGCAGACCGCAGACAGCAGAGGGGCGTCAGCAGACAACAGAGGGCGGACAGCAGACAGCAGAAAGCAGAGGGCAGAGAGAAGACAGCAGAGGACAGACAGCAGACAGCAGAGGGCAGGCAGCAGACAGCAGACAGCATTGGGCGGACAGCAGATGCAGACAGCAGACAGCAGAGGGGAGTCAGCAGACAACAGAGGGCCCACAGCACACAGCAGAGTGAAGACAGCAGACAGCAGACAACAGAGGGCAGAGAGAAGACAGCAGAGGACAGACAGCAGACAGCAGAGATCAGACAGCCGACAGCAGAGGGCAGACAGCAGAGGGCAGAGGGCAGACAGCAGAAAGCAAAGGGCAGCAGCGGACAGCAGAGTTTAGACAGCAGACAGCAGACAGCAGAGGGCAGACAGTAGACGGCACACAGCAGAGGGAATACAGCAGACAGCACACAGCGGAGGGCAGAGAGCAGTCAGCAGACAGCAGAGGGCAGACAGCAAACAGCAGACAGTAGAGGGCAGACAGCAGAAAGCAGAGGGCAGACAGCAGACAGAAGAGGCAGACAGCTGAGGGCAGACATCAGACAGCAGAGGCGGACAGCAGACAGCAGAGGGCAGACAGCAGACAGCAGACAGAAGACTGCAGACAGCTGATAGCAGAGTGCAGACAACAGACAGCAGAGGGCAGACAGAAGACAGCAGAGGACAGACAGCAGAGTTCAGACAGCCGACAGCCGACGGCAGACAGCACAAAGCAGAAAGCAGAGGGATAAGAGCAGAGGGCAAACAGCAGCGGGCAGACAGCAGAGAGCAAACGGCAGGCAGCTGACAGCAGACTGCGGAGGGCAGACAACAGACAGCAGTGGGCAGACAGCAGAGGGAAGACAGCAGACAGCAGAGCGGATTCAGCAGACAACAGAGGGCACACAGCAGACAGCACAGTGAAGACAGCAGACAGCAGAAAGCAGAGGGCAGAGAGAAGACAGCAGAGGACAGACAGCAGACAGCAGAGGGCAGACAGCAGACATCAGACAGCATTGGGCTGACAGGAGATGGCAGAGAGAAGACAGCAGAGGTGAGTCAGCAGACAACAGAGGGCAGACAGCAGAGTGAAGACAGCAGACAGCAGACAACAGAGGGCAGAGAGAAGACAGCAGAGGACAGACAGCAGACAGCAGAGGGCAGACAGCAGATAGCAGAGGGCAGACAGCAGAGGGCAGAGGGCAGAGGGCAGATAGCAGAGGGCAGAGGGCAGACAGCAGAAAGCAGAGGGCAGATGTCAGAGAGCTGAGTGCAGAGGCAGACAGACAAGGGCAGAGGGCAAACAGCAGAGGTCAGAGGGCAGATGGTAGACAGCAGACAGCAGAAAGCAGACAGCAGAGGGCAGACAGCAGATGGCAGGCAGCAGACAGCTAAGGGCAGACAGCAGTGGCAGGGGGCAGAGAGCAGTGGTCAGAGGTCAGACAGCTGGGGGCAGACAGCAAACAGAGATCAGAGGGTAGACAGCAGACAGCGAGGGCAGACAGAAGGCAGCAGATGCCAGAAAGCAGAGGGCTGACAGCAGAGAGCAGAGGGCAGAGAGTAGACAGCAGAGGCAAGAAAGCAGAGGGCAGACAGCAGAGAGCAGAGGCCAGACAGCATAGAATCGAGGGCAGACAGCAGAGGGCCGACAGCAGACACTAGAGGGCAGACAGCAGAGTGCAGAAAGCAGAGGGCAGAGAGCAGGGGGCAGAGGGCAGACAGCAGACAGCAGACAGCAGAGGGCAGACAGCAGACCGCAGAGGGCAGACAGCAGACAGCAGTGGGCAAACAGCAAAGGGCAGAGGGCAGAGGACAGACAGCAAATGGCTGAGAGCAGACAGCAGAGGGCAGACAGCAGAGGGCAGACAGCAGGCAGCAGACAGCAGACAGCAGAGGGCAGCCAGCAGAGGGAAGACAGCAGTCAGCAGACAGCAGAAAGCAGAGGGCATACAGCAGACAGCAGAGGGCAGAGAGCAGACAGCAGACAGCAGAGAGCAGGCAGCAGATAGCAGACAGCAGAGGGCAGACAGCAGACAGCAGAAGGCAGACGGCACACTGCAGACAGCAGAGGGCAAACAGCAGCGGGCAGACAGCGGACAGCAAACGGCAGACAGCTGACAGCGGAGGGCAGACAGAAGAAAGCAGACAGCAATGGGCAGAAAGCAGAGGGCAGACAGCAGACAGCAGAGGGGAGTCAGCAGACAACAGAGGGCGGACAGCAGACAGCAGAAAGCAGAGGGCAGAGAGAAGACAGCAGAGGACAGACAGCAGACAGCAGAGGGCGGGCAGCAGACAGCAGACAGCATTGGGCTGACAGCAGATGCAGACAGCAGACAGCAGAGGGGAGTCAGCAGACAACAGAGGGCCCACAGCACACAGCAGAGTGAAGACAGCAGACAGCAGACAACAGAGGGCAGAGAGAAGACAGCAGAGGACAGACAGCAGACAGCAGAGGGCAGACAGCCGACAGCAGAGGGCAGACAGCAGAGGGCAGAGGGCAGACAGCAGAAAGCAAAGGGCAGCAGCGGACAGCAGAGTTTAGACAGCAGACAGAAGACAGCAGAGGGCAGACAGTAGACGGCACACAGCAGAGGGAATACAGCAGACAGCACACAGCGGAGGGCAGAGAGCAGTCAGCAGACAGCAGAGGGCAGACAGCAAACAGCAGACAGTAGAGGGCAGACAGCAGAAAGCAGAGGGCAGACAGCAGACAGCAGAGGCAGACAGCAGAGGGCAGACATCAGACAGCAGAGGCAGACAGCAGACAGCAGAGGGCAGACAGCAGACAGCAGACAGAAGACTGCAGACAGCTGATAGCAGAGTGCAGACAGCAGACAGCAGAGGGCAGACAGAAGACAGCAGAGGACAGACAGCAGAGTTCAGACAGCCGACAGCCGACGGCAGACAGCAGAAAGCAGAAAGCAGAGGGATAAGAGCAGAGGGCAAACAGCAGCGGGCAGACAGCAGACAGCAAACGGCAGGCAGCAGACAGCAGACAGCGGAGGGCAGACAACAGACAGCAGTGGGCAGACAGCAGAGGGAAGACAGCAGACAGCAGAGGGGAGTCAGCAGACAACAGAGGGCACACAGCAGACAGCACAGTGAAGACTGCAGACAGCAGAAAGCAGAGGGCAGAGAGAAGACAGCAGAGGACAGACAGCAGACAGCAGAGGGCAGACAGCAGACATCAGACAGCATTGGGCTGACAGGAGATGGCAGAGAGCAGACAGCAGAGGTGAGTCAGCAGACAACAGAGGGCAGACAGCAGAGTGAAGACAGCAGACAGCAGACAACAGAGGGCAGAGAGAAGACAGCAGAGGACAGACAGCAGACAGCAGAGGGCAGACAGCAGATAGCAGAGGGAAGACAGCAGAGGGCAGAGGGCAGAGGGCAGATAGCAGAGGGCAGAGTGCAGACAGCAGAAAGCAGAGGGCAGATGTCAGAGAGCTGAGTGCAGAGGCAGACAGACAAGGGCAGAGGGCAAACAGCAGAGGTCAGAGGGCAGATGGTAGACAGCAGGCAGCAGAAAGCAGACAGCAGAGGGCAGACAGCAGATGGCAGGCAGCAGACAGCTAAGGGCAGACAGCAGTGGCAGGGGGCAGAGAGCAGTGGTCAGAGGTCAGACAGCTGGGGGCAGACAGCAAACAGAGATCAGAGGGTAGACAGCAGACAGCGAGGGCAGACAGAAGGCAGCAGAGGCCAGAAAGCAGAGGGCTGACAGCAGAGAGCAGAGGGCAGACAGTAGACAGCAGAGGCCAGAAAGCAGAGGGCAGACAGCAGAGAGCAGAGGCCAGACAGCATAGAATCGAGGGCAGACTGCAGAGGGCCGACAGCAGACACTAGAGGGCAGACAGCAGAGAGCAGAAAGCAGAGGGCAGAGAGCAGGGGGCAGAGGGCAGACAGCAGACAGCAGACAGCAGAGGGCAGACAGCAGACCGCAGAGGGCAGACAGCAGACAGCAGTGGGCAAACAGCAAAGGGCAGAGGGCAGAGGACAGACAGCAAATGGCTGAGAGCAGACAGCAGAGGGCAGACAGCAGAGGGCAGACAGCAGGCAGCAGACAGCAGACAGCAGAGGGCAGCCAGCAGAGGGAAGACAGCAGTCAGCAGACAGCAGAAAGCAGAGGGCATACAGCAGACAGCAGAGGGCAGAGAGCAGACAGCAGACAGCAGAGAGCAGGCAGCAGATAGCAGACAGCAGAGGGCAGACAGCAGACAGCAGAAGGCAGTCGGCACACTGCAGACAGCAGAGGGCAAACAGCAGCGGGCAGACAGCGGACAGCAAACGGCAGACAGCAGACAGCGGAGGGCGGACAGAAGAAAGCAGACAGCAATGGGCAGAAAGCAGAGGGCAGACAGCAGACAGCAGAGGGGAGTCAGCAGATAGCAGAGGGCAGCAGCAGACAGCAGACGGAAGACAGCAGACAGCTGACAGCTGAGGGCAGACTGCAGACAGCAGAGGGCAAACAGAAGACAGCAGAGGACAGACAGCAGACAGCAGAGGGCAGACAGCAGACAGCAGAGGGCAGACAGCAGAGGGCAGATAGCAGAGGGCAGAGTGCAGTCAGCAGAAAGCACAGGGCAGACAGCAGACAGCAGAGGGCAGTCAGCAGACAGCAGACAGCAGGCTGCAGAGGGCAGACAGCAGACAGCAGAGGGCAGACAGCAGAAAGCAGAGGGCAGACAGCAGACATCAGACCGCAGACAAAAGAGGGCACACAGCAGAGGGCATATGGAAGACCTCAGACAGCAGAGGGCAGAGGCAGACAGAAGAGGGCAGAGGGCAGACAGCAGAGGTCAGAGAGCAGAGGGCAGTCAGCAGACAGCAGAAAAAAGACAGCAGTGGGCAGACAGTAGAGGGCAGCCAGCAGACAGCTGAGGGCAGACATCAGGGGGCAGGGGGCAGAGAACAGAGGGCAGAGGGCAGACAACATACAGCAGAGGGCATACAGCAGACAGCAGAGGGTAGACAGCAGACAGCAGTGGGCAAACAGCAGAGGGCAGAGGGCAGAGGGCAGAGGGCAGACAGCAGAGGGCTTAGAGCAGACAGCAGAGGGCTTACAGCAGACAGCAGACAGCAGAGGGCAGACGGCATACAGCAGAGGGCAGACAGAAGATAGCAGAGGCCAGATAGCAGAGGGCAGGCATCTGAGAGCAGAGGCCAGGCAGCATAGAGCCGAGGTAAGAGGGCAGACAGGAGTGGGCAGACAGCAGAAGGCAGAAAGCAGAGGGCAGACAGCAGACAGCAGAGGGCAGACAGCAGACAGCAGAGGGCAGACAGGAGACAGCAGACAGCAGGCAGCAGAGGGCAGAGAGCAGACAGCAGAGGGCAGACAGCAGACAACAGAGGGCATACAGCTGACAGCAGATAGCAGAGGGCAGAAAGCAGACAGAAGACACCAGAGGGCAGACAGAAGAGGGCATACAGCAGACAGCAGAGGGCAGAGAGCAGACAGCAGACAGCAGATAGCAGATAGCAGACAGCAGAGGGCAGACAGCTAACAACAGTGGGCAGACAGCACACAGCAGACAGCAGAGGGCAGACAGCAGAGAGCAAACAGCAGCGGGCAGAGAGCAGACAGCAAACGGCAGACAGCAGGCGGCGGAGGGCAGACAGCAGACAGCAGTCAGCAGTGGCAGACAGCAGAGGGCAGACAGCAGACAGCAGAGGGGCGTCAGCAGACAGCAGAGGGCAGACAGCAGAGGGAAGACAGCAGACAGCAGAGGGCAGACAGCCGACAGCGGAGGGCAGACAACTGCGGGCAGACAGCAGATAACAGATAGCAGAGGGCAGACAGCTGACAGCAGAGGGCAGACAGAAGACAGCAGAGGCCAGAAAGCATAGGGCAGGCAGCATAGAGCCTAGGGCAGAGGGCAGACAGCAGAGGGCAGTCAGCAGAAGGCAGAAAGCAGAGGGCAGACAGCAGAGAGCAGAGGGCAGACAGCAGACAGCAGAGGGCAGACAGCAAACAGCAGAGGGCATACAGCAGACAGTTGAGGTGCGACAGCAGACACCTGAGGGCAGAGGGCAGACAGCGCAGGGCAGAGGGCAGAGGGCAGACAGCAGACAGCAGATGGCAGACAGTGAGAGGGCAGACAGCATACAGCAGACAGCAGATAGCAAACACTAGACAGCAGAGGGCACACAGAAAACAGCAGAGGATAGACAGCAGACAGCAGAGGGCAGACAGCAGACAGCAGAGGGCAGACAGCAGAGGGCCGACAGCAGACAACAGAGAGCAGACAGCAGAGGGCATACAGCAGAGGGCAGACAGCAGAGAGCAGAGGCCAGACAGCCCATGCCAGACAGCAGTGGGCAGACAGCTGACAGCAGAGGGCAGACAGAGACAGCAGAAATCAGACAGCAGACAGCAAAGGGCAGACAGCAGAGGGCAGATGACTTACAGCAGAGGGTAGTGGCTGACAGCAGAGAGCAGAGGGCAGACAGCAGATGTCAGAGGGCAGAGGGCAGACAGCAGACAGCGGAGGGCAGACAACTGCGGGCAGACAGCAGACAACAGATAGCAAAGGGCAGACAGCTGACAGCAGAAGGCAGACAGAAGACAGCAGAGGCCAGAAAGCAGAGGGCAGGCAGCATAGAGCCTAGGGCAGAGGGCAGACAGCAGAGGGCAGTCAGCAGAAGGCAGAAAGCAGAGGGCAGACAGCAGAGAGCAGAGGGCAGACAGCAGACAGCAGAGGGCAGACAGCAGACAGCAGAGGGCATACAGCAGACAGTTGAGGTGCGACAGCAGACACCTGAGGGCAGAGGGCAGACAGCGCAGGGCAGAGGGCAGAGGGCAGAGGGCAGACAGCAGACAGCAGATGGCGGACAGTGAGAGTGCAGACAGCATACAGCAGACAGCAGATAGCAAACACTAGACAGCAGAGGGCAGACAGCAGACAGCAGCGGGCAGACAGCAGACAGCAGACAGCAGACAGCAGGCTGCAGATGGCAGACATCAGACGGCACACAGCAGAAGGCAGACGGCAGACAGCCAAGGGCAGACAGCAGACAGCAGACAGCGGAGGGCAGACAGCAGTCAGCAGTCAGCAGTGGGCAGACAGCAAACAGCAGACAGCAGAGGGCAGACAGCAGATGGCAGACAGCGGCAGGCCGCGGTGGCCGAGGGGACTGTGACGCTCCAATCACGGACCTCTCGGCCACTACGGTCGGGGGTTCGAATCCCCCCTAGGGCAGGGATATTTGTGCTGTCCTTAGGATTAGCTAGTTCATAAGTAGTTTGTAAATTTACGGACTGATGACCCCGTAGTTAAGTCCCATAAGCTATACAAACATTTGAAAATTTTTGAGCAGACAGCGAACAGCAGAGGGCAGACAGCAGACAGCAGAGGGTAGACAGCAGTGGGAAGAGGGCAGACAGCAACAAGCAGAGTGCAGACAGCAGACAGCAGAGTGCAGGCAGCAGACAGCAGAGGGCAGACAGAAGACAGCAGACGACATACAGCAGACAGCAGAAGACACACAGCAGACAGCAGAGGCCAGACAGCAGAGGGCAGAGGGCAGTCGTCAGAAAGCAGAGGGCAGACAGCAGACAGCAAAGGGCAGACTGCAGACAGCAGACTGCAGACAGCAAGCAGCAGACAGCAGACAGCAGAGGGCAGACAGCAGTTGGGACACAGCAGAGGGCAGACAGCAGACAGCAAAGGGCAGACAGCAGACAGCGGAGGGAAGACAGCAGTCAGCAGACAGTAGAGGGCAGACAGCAAACAGCAGACAGCAGAGGGCAGACAGCATACAGCAGACAGCAGAGGGCAGACAGCATACAGCAGAGGGCAGACAGCAGACTGCAAAGGGCAGACAGCAGACAGCAGAGGCAGACAGCTAAGGGCAGGGGGCAGACAGCACACAGCAGAGTGCAGACAGCAGACAGCAGAGTGCAGACAGCAGACAGCGGACAGCAGAGGGCAGACAGCCGAAGGCAGGCAGCAGTGGGCAGACAGCTGACAGCAGAGATGAGACATCAGACCGCAGACAGCAGAGGGCAGACAGCAGAGGGCAGATGGCAGACAGCAGACGGCAGAGGCAGACAGCAGAGGGCAGAGGGCAAACAGCAGAGGTCAGGGGGCAGAGGGCAGACAGGAGAAAGCAGACAGCAGAGGGCAGACTGCAGATGGCAGGCAGCAGACAGCTGTGGGCAGACAGCAGGGGGCAGGGGGCAGAGAGCAGAAGGCAGAGGGCAGACAGCTACTGGCAGACAGCAGACAACAGAGAGCAGAGGGCAGACAGCAGACAGCAGAGGGCAGACAGAAGACAGCAGAGGGCAGAGAGCAGAATGAAAACAGCAGACGGCAGACAGCAGATAGCAGACAGCAGAGAGCAGACAGCAGAGAGCAGACAGCTGACAGCAGAGGGCAGACAGCACACTGCAGACAGCAAAGGGCAGACAGCGGGGAGCAAACAGCAGCGGGCAGACAGCAGACAGCAAACGGCAGACAGCACACAGCGGAGGGCAGACAGCAGACAGCAGAGGGGAGTCAGCAAACATCAGAGGGCAGACAGCAGACAGCAGAGGGAAGTCAGCAGACAGCAGACAGCACAGGGCAGACAGCAGACAACAGACAGCAGACGGCAGACAGAAATCAGCAGAGGACAGACAGCAGACAGCAGAGGGCAAGCAGCAAAGAGCAGAGGGCAGAGAGCAGAGTTCAGAGGGCAGACAGCAGAAAGCAGAGGGCAGACAGCAGACAGCAGACAGCAGAGGGCAGACAGCAGACGGGACACAGCAGAGGGCAGACAGCAGACAGCAGACAGCGGAGGGCAGACAGCATTCAGCAGACAGCAGAGAGCAGACCGCAAACAGCAGACAGCAGAGGGCAGACAGCAGAGAGCAGAGGGCAGACAGCAGAAAGCAGAGGGTAGACAGCAGACAGCAGACAGAAGACAGCAGTGGGCCGACAGCAGAGGGCAGACAGGAGAAAGCAGAGGGAAGAAAGCAGACTGCAGAGGGCAGACAGCAGAAAGCAGGCAGCAGAGGGCTGACAGCAGACAGAAGAGGGCCGACAGCAGACAGAAGAGGGCAGACAGCAGACAGAAGAGGGCAGACAGCAGACAGCAGAGGGCAGACAGCAGAGGGCTGTGGGCAGACAGCACACAGCAGAGTGCAGACAGCAGACAGCAGAGTGCAGACAACCGAGGGCAGACAGCAGTGGGCAGACAGCTGACAGCAAAGGGCAGACAGTAGGCAGAAGACCGCAGACAGCAGAGGGCAGACATCAGAGGGCAGATGGCAGACAGCAGACAGCAGAGGGCAGATGCAGACAGCAGAGGGCAGAGGGCAGGCAGCAGAGCTCAGAGGGCAGAGGGCAGACAGCAGAAAGCAGAACGCAGACAGCAGAGGGCAGACAGCAGAGGGCAGGCAGCAGACAGCTGAGGGCTGACAGCAGGGGGCAGGGGGCAGAGAGCAGAGCGCAGTGGGCAGACAGCAGACAGCAGAGGACATACTGCTGCCGGCAGACAGCAGACAACTCATAGCAGAGGGCAGACAGCAGACAGCAGACAGCAGAGAGCAGACAGCAGACAGCAAACAGAAGACAGCAGGGGCAGACAGCAGGGGGCAGACAGGAGACAGCAGAGGGCAGTCAGCAGACAGCAGAGGGCAGACAGCAGACAGCAGGGGGCAGACAGCAGAGAGCAGAGGGCAGGCAGCAGGGGGAAAACAGCAGACAGCAGACAGCAGACAGAAAAGGGCATACAGCAGACAGTAGAGGGCAGAGAGCAGACAGCAGGCAGCAGACAACAGACAACAGATAGCAGACAGCAGAGAGCAGACAGCAGACAGCAGTGGGCAGTCAGCAGAGGGCAGGCAGCAGACAGCAGAGGGGAGGCAGCAGATATCAGAGGGCAGACAGCAGACTGCAGAGGGAAGACAGCAGACAGCAGACAGCAGACAGCAGAGGGCAGACAGCAGACAGCAGACGGCAGACAGAAGTCAGCAGAGGACAGACAGAAGACAGCAGTGGCGTGCAGCAGACAGCAGAGGGCAGAGATCAGAGTTCAGAGGGCAGACATCAGAAAGCAGAGGGCAGACAGCAGACAGCAGAGCGCAGACAGCAGACAGCAGAGGGAAGACAGCAGACAGCAGAGATCAGACAGCAGCCAGCAGAGGGCAGACAGAAGACAGCAGTAGACAGACAGCAGACAGCAGAGGGCAGACAGCAGACAGCAGAGTGCAGACAGCAGAGGGCAGAGGGCAGTCAGCAGAAAGCAGAGGGCAGTCAGCAGACAGCAGAGGGCAGACAGCAGAAAGCAGGCTGCAGAGGGCAGACAGAAGAGGGCAGACAGCAGACAGAAGAGGGCAGACAGCAGACAGAAGAGGGCAGACAGCAGACAGCAGAGGGCAGACAGCAGAGGGCTGAGGGGAGACAGCACACAGCAGAGTGCAGACAGCAGACAGCAGATTGCAGAAAGCAGACAGCTGACAGCACAGGGCCGACAGCCGAGGGCAGACAGCAGTGGGCAGACAGCTGACAGCAGAGGGCAGACAGCAGGCAGAAGACCGCAGACAGCGGAGGGCAGACATCAGAGGGCAGATGGCAGACCGCAGACAGCAGAGGGCAGATGCTGACAGCAGAGGGCAGAGGGCAGGCTGCATAGCTCAGAGGGGAGAGGGCAGACAGCATAGGGCAGGCAACATACAGCTGAGGGCAGACAGCAGGAGGCAGGGGGCAGAGAGCAGAGCACAGTGGGCAGACAGCAGACAGCAGAGGACATACAGCTGCGGGCAGACAGCAGACAACAGATAGATGAGGGCAGACAGCAGACAGCAGAGGGCAGACAGAAGACAGCAGAGGCCAGAGAGCAGAGTGCAGACAGAAGAGAGCAGAGGGCAGACAGAATTCAGCAGAGGCCAGAAAGCAGAAGGCAGAGAGTAGAGAGCAGAGACCAGACAGCATAGAGCCGAATATAGACAGCAGAGGGCCGACAGAAGACAGCAGAGGGCAGACAGCAGACAGCAGAGGGCACACAGCAGACAGCAGAGGGCAGACAGCAGAAGGCAGTCAGCAGAGGGCATACAGCAGACAACAGAGGGCAGGCAGCAGACAGCAGACAGCATAGGGCATACAGCAGACAGCAGACAGCTGAGGGCAGACAGCAGACAGCAATCACCAGAGGGCAGACAGAAGAGGTCAGACAGCAGACAGCAGAGAGCAGAGGGCTGGCAGCAGATGGCAGAGGGCAGACAGCAGACAGAAGACATCAAAGGACAGACAGCAGAGGGCAGGCAGCAGAGGGCAGACAGCAGACAGCAGAGGGCGGACAGCAAAGGGCAGGTGTCAGACGGCAGAGGGCAGAGGGCAGACAGCAGACAGCGGACAGCAGACAGCTGTGGGCAGACAGCAGACAGCAATCACCAGAGGGCAGACAGAAGAGGTCAGACAGCAGACAGCAGAGAGCAGAGGGCTGGCAGCAGATGGCAGAGGGCAGACAGCAGACAGAAGACATCAAAGGACAGACAGCAGAGGGCAGGCAGCAGAGGGCAGACAGCAGACAGCAGAGGGCGGACAGCAAAGGGCAGGTGGCAGACGGCAGACAGCAGAGAGCAGACAGCAGACAGCAAACAGAAGACAGCAGGGGGCAGACAGCAGAGGGCAGACAGGAGACAGCAGAGGGCAGTCAGCAGACAGCAGAGGACAGACAGCAGACAGCAGGGGGCAGACAGCAGACAGCAGAGGGCAGCCAGCAGGGGGAAGACAGCAGACAGCAGACAGCAGACAGCAGACAGCAAAGGGCATACAGCGGACAGTAGAGGGCAGAGAGCAGAGAGCAGACAGTAGACAGCAGACAGCAGACAACAGATAGCAGACAGCGGAGAGGAGACAGCAGACAGCAGTGGGCAGTCAGCAGAGGGCAGGCAGCAGACAGCAGAGGGCAGACATCAGAGGGCTGTGGGCAGACAGCACACAGCAGCGTGCAGACAGCAGACAGCAGAGTGCAGACAGCCGAGGGCAGTCAGCAGTGGGCAGAAATCTGACAGCAGAGGGCAGACAGTAGGCAGAAGACCGCAGACAGCAGAGGGCAGAGGGCAGTCAGCAGAAAGCAGAGGGCAGACAGCAGACAGCAGAGGGCAGACAGCAGAAAGCAGGCAGCAGAGGGCAGACAGCAGACAGAAGAGGGCAGACAGCAGACAGAAGAGGGCAGACAGCAGACAGCAGAGGGCAGACAGCAGAGGGCTGAGGGCAGACAGCACACAGCAGAGTGCAGACAGCAGACAGCAGAGTGCAGAAAGCACACAGCTGACAGCAGAGGGCCGACAGCCGAGGGAAGACAGCAGTGGGCAGACAGCTGACAGCAGAGGGCAGACAGCAGGCAGAAGACCGCAGACAGCAGAGGGCAGACATCAGAGGGCAGATGGCAGACAGCAGACAGCAGAGGGCAGATGCAGACAGCAGAGGGCAGAGGGCAGGCAGCATAGATCACAGGGCAGAGGGCAGACAGCAGAAAGTAGAACGCAGACAGCAGAGGGCAGACAGCAGAGGGCAGGCAGCATACAGCTGAGGGCAGACAGCAGCGGGCAGAGAGCAGAGCGCAGTGGGCAGACAGCAGACAGCAGAGGACATACAGCTGCGGGCAGATAGCAGACAACAGATAGCAGTGGGCAGACAGCAGACAGCAGAGGGCAGACAGAAGACAGCAGAGGCCAGAGAGCAGAGTGCAGACAGAAGAGAGCAGAGGGCAGACAGAATTCAGCAGAGGCCAGAAAGCAGATGGCAGACAGTAGAGAGCAGAGACCAGACAGCATAGAGCCGAATATAGACAGCAGAGGGCCAACAGAAGACAGCAGAGGGCAGACAGCAGACAGCAGAGAGCAGAGGGCTGGCAGCAGATGGCAGAGGGCAGACAGCAGACAGAAGACAGCAAAGGACAGACAGCAGAGGGCAGACAGCAGGCAGCGGACAGCAGACAGCTGAGGGCAGACAGCAGACAGCAGAGAGCAGACAGCAGACAGCAAACAGAAGACAGCAGGGGGCAGACAGCAGAGGGCAGACAGGAGGCAGCAGAGGGCAGTCAGCAGACAGCAGGGGGCAGACAGCAGACAGCAGAGGGCAGCCAGCAGGGGGAAGACTGCAGACAGCAGACAGCAAAGGGCATACAGCAGACAGTAGAGGGCAGAGAGCAGACAGCAGACAGTAGACAGCAGACAGCAGACAACAGATAGCAGACAGCAGAGAGCAGACAGCTGACAGCAGTGGGCAGTCAGCAGAGGGCAGGCAGCAGACAGCAGAGGGGAGTAGCAGACATCAGAGAGCAGACAGCAGACTTCAGAGGGAAGACAGCAGACAGCAGACAGCAGAGGGCCGACAGCAGACGGCCGACAGAAGTCAGCAGAGCACAGACAGCAGACAGCAGTGGCAAGCAGCAGACAGCAGAGGGCAGAGATCAGAGTTCAGAGGGCAGACATCAGACAGCAGAGGGCAGACAGCAGACAGCAGAGGGCAGACAGCAGACAGCAGAGGGAAGACAGCAGACAGCAGACAGCAGACAGCAGAGTTCAGACAGCAGCCAGCAAGGGCAGACAGAAGACAGCAGAGGGCAGACAGCAGACAGCAGAGGGCACACAGCAGACAGCAGAGGGTAGACAGCAGAAGGCAATCAGCAGAGGGCATACAGCAGACAACAGAGGGCAGGCAGCAGACAGCAGACAGCATAGGGCATACAGCAGACAGCAGACACCTGAGGGCAGACAGCAGACAGCAATCACCAGAGGGCAGACAGAAGAGGTCAGACAGCAGACAGCAGAGAGCAGAGGGCTGGCAGCAGATGGCAGAGGGCAGACAGCAGACAGAAGACATCAAAGGACAGACAGCAGAGGGCAGGCAGCAGAGGGCAGACAGGAGACAGCAGAGGGCGGACAGCAAAAGGCAGGTGGCAGACGGCAGAGGGCAGAGGGCAGACAGCAGACAGCGGACAGCAGACAGCTGTGGGCAGACAGCAGACAGCAATCACCAGAGGGCAGACAGAAGAGGTCAGACAGCAGACAGCAGAGAGCAGAGGGCTGGCAGCAGATGGCAGAGGGCAGACAGCAGACAGAAGACATCAAAGGACAGACAGCAGAGGGCAGGCAGCAGAGGGCAGACAGCAGACAGCAGAGGGCGGACAGCAAAGGGCAGGTGGCAGACGGCAGGCAGCAGAGAGCAGACAGCAGACAGCAAACAGAAGACAGCAGGGGGCAGACAGCAGAGGGCAGACAGGAGACAGCAGAGGGCAGTCATCAGACAGCAGAGGACAGACAGCAGACAGCAGGGGGCAGACAGCAGACAGCAGAGGGCAGCCAGCAGGGGGAAGACAGCAGACAGCAGACAGCAGACAGCAGACAGCAAAGGGCATACAGCAGACAGTAGAGGGCAGAGAGCAGAGAGCAGACAGTAGACAGCAGACAGCAGACAACAGATAGCAGACAGCAGAGAGCAGACAGCAGACAGCAGTGGGCAGTCAGCAGAGGGCAGGCAGCAGACAGCAGAGGGCAGACATCAGAGGGCTGTGGGCAGACAGCACACAGCAGCGTGCAGACAGCAGACAGCAGAGTGCAGACAGCCGAGGGCAGTCAGCAGTGGGCAGAAATCTGACAGCAGAGGGCAGACAGTAGGCAGAAGACCGCAGACAGCAGAGGGCAGAGGGCAGTCAGCAGAAAGCAGAGTGCAGACAGCAGAGGGCAGACAGCAGAAAGCAGGCAGCAGAGGGCAGACAGCAGACAGAAGAGGGCAGACAGCAGACAGAAGAGGGCAGACAGCAGACAGCAGAGGGCAGACAGCAGAGGGCTGAGGGCAGACAGCACACAGCAGAGTGCAGACAGCAGACAGCAGAGTGCAGATAGCACACAGCTGACAGCAGAGGGCCGACAGCCGAGGGAAGACAGCAGTGGGCAGACAGCTGACAGCAGAGGGCAGACAGCAGGCAGAAGACCGCAGACAGCAGAGGGCAGACATCAGAGGGCAGATGGCAGACAGCAGACAGCAGAGGGCAGATGCAGACAGCAGAGGGCAGAGGGCAGGCAGCATAGATCACAGGGCAGAGGGCAGACAGCAGAAAGTAGAACGCAGACAGCAGAGGGCAGACAGCAGAGGGCAGGCAGCATACAGCTGAGGGCAGACAGCAGGGGGCAGAGAGCAGAGCGCAGTGGGCAGACAGCAGACAGCAGAGGACATACAGCTGCGGGCAGATAGCAGACAACAGATAACAGTGGGCAGACAGCAGACAGCAGAGGGCAGACAGAAGACAGCAGAGGCCAGAGAGCAGAGTGCAGACAGAAGAGAGCAGAGGGCAGACAGAATTCAGCAGAGGCCAGAAAGCAGATGGCAGACAGTAGAGAGCAGAGACCAGACAGCATAGAGCCGAATATAGACAGCAGAGGGCCAACAGAAGACAGCAGAGGGCAGACAGCAGACAGCAGAGAGCAGAGGGCTGGCCGCAGATGGCAGAGGGCAGACAGCAGACAGAAGACAGCAAAGGACAGACAGCAGAGGGCAGACAGCAGGCAGCGGACAGCAGACAGCTGAGGGCAGACAGCAGACAGCAGAGAGCAGACAGCAGACAGCAAACAGAAGACAGCAGGGGGCAGACAGCAGAGGGCAGACAGGAGGCAGCAGAGGGCAGTCAGCAGACAGCAGAGGGCAGACAGCAGACAGCAGGGGGCAGACAGCAGACAGCAGAGGGCAGCCAGAGGGGGAAGACAGCAGACAGCAGACAGCAAAGGGCATACAGCAGACAGTAGAGGGCAGAGAGCAGACAGCAGACAGTAGACAGCAGACAGCAGACAACAGATAGCAGACAGCAGAGAGCAGACAGCTGACAGCAGTGGGCAGTCAGCAGAGGGCAGGCAGCAGACAGCAGAGGGGAGTAGCAGACATCAGAGAGCAGACAGCAGACTTCAGAGGGAAGACAGCAGACAGCAGACAGCAGAGGGCCGACAGCAGACAGCAGACGGCCGACAGAAGTCAGCAGAGGACAGACAGCAGACAGCAGTGGCAGGCAGCAGACAGCAGAGGGCAGAGATCAGAGTTTAGAGGGCAGACAGCAGACAGCAGAGGGCAGACAGCAGACAGCAGAGGGCAGACAGCAGACAGCAGAGGGAAGACAGCAGACAGCAGACAGCAGACAGCAGAGTTCAGACAGCAGCCAGCAAGGGCAGACAGAAGACAGCAGAGGACAGACAGCAGACAGCAGAGGGCAGACAGCAGACAGCAGTGTGCAGACAGCAGAGGGTAGAGGGCAGTCAGCAGAAACCAGAGGGCACACAGCAGATTGTTGTTGTTGTTGTTGGATATTGAGGGGACTAATCATCTAGGTCATCAGTCCCCTGTTACTAGCTCAGAGTCCACAGCCAAGAACGACAAAATTAAACAAAGCTCTAAAAATGATCACGCACATAAGGGACAGGTTGACAATGGACAAACCTCTGATAACTTAAAACGAAGACACACAGAAATGGTAAAAGAAAGTCAGGTATAAAACTGGATAGCAGAGTATCTTGGCTGGCTGATCACAAAGAAAAAGCATAATGAGCCAGCCATACTGCATACACTAAGAACCCTTAAGGGCGGAAAATGTAAAAAAAAAACCGGGAGTGCTGGTGGCCTAAGATGTCAGGCCACAGCACCTACCGTTAGATCGAGTCATAAAACGTAAAACTGTAGTAGCCATAGAGGCGTTGTCTCCTAAAGCTAAAGGTTGTGCATCTGGAAGAGTATAATAGTGCCGCAGGTCGGCTAAAAGTGGACAGGCCATCAAAAGATGGGCCACTGTCAATACAGTGCCACATCGACACACGGGTGGAGCCTCACGCCGAAGAAGATACCCGTGGGTGAGCCACGTATGTCCAATCCGGAGGCGACAGAGGACAACTGACTCCCGGCGGGTCGGCCGCAGAGAAGATTTCCACAAAGCTGTGGAGAGCTTCACTGCCTGAAGCTTATTCGGTGCAGTCGCCGTAACCCACTCGGTGCTCCAAGCCTCACGCACCCTCCGGTGCAACACCAGTTTAACATCCTGTTCCGTGACGCCAATTGTGAGAGGTGGTCCCATAGTGGCCTGCTTGGCCAATCGATCTACACGCTCATTCCCTGGTATGCCAACATGACCTGGGGTCCACACAAAGACCACAGAACGGCCTGATTGGCATAGGGAGTGAACAGTGTCCTGGATCGACCGCACTATTGGGTGCCGAGAGAAACACTGGTCGATCGCTTGTAAGCCACTCAGGGAGTCAGTACAGGTGATGAATGACCCCCTGGGGCAGGCTTTGAGATGTTGGAGAGCTCTGAGAATAGCGACCAGCTCCGCGGAGAAGATGCTACTCTCACAGGGCAGAGAACGCTGTTCTACGTGGTTGTGATGTAGAAAGGCATACCCAGCACGGCCATCTACTACGGAACCATCTGTGTAAATGACGTCCGCGGCAAGGAACGGCTCGAGCATTTGCAGAAACTGGTGACGGAGATGTACGGGAGAAACAGAGGCCTTCGACACATGGGACAGGTCCAGACGGAGCTGCAAACGAGGAATGGACAAAGGAGGGGTGTGAAAGGAATAGTGGAAAGGGGTTGGAAGTGGATAGGATGTGAGAGACGAAAGAAGGAGACGAACACGGTCCGAGATCGGGTATCCCGACCTTGGCCGTCGTGGAGGGATAGGTAGTGCAGCGTCTGGAATTAGGAGCCGGCGGTTCGGGTGGAAGGGCGAGGCCTGAACACGAGCAACATAGGATGCCAGCAGGTGTTGCCTACGGAACCGCAGCGGGAGGACTCCAGCTTCGACAAGGAGGCTTGTCACCGGGCTCGTGCGAAAAGCCCCCGTAGCTAAACGGACACCACAGTGTAAAATTGGGTCCAACGCCTGCAGTGCTGATGGCGCAGCCGAATCGTAGACTATGCAGCCATAGTCTAGGCGTGACTGAATGAGGGCCTTGTAAAGTTGTAGGAGCGTTGGGCGTGAGGCTCCCCAAACAGTGTGGCTGAGACAACGCAGGATGTTGAGGTGTCGCCAGCACTTTCGTTACAGCTGGCGAAGGTGTTGCACCCAGGTGAGACGGTTGTCGAACAGCATGCCTAGAAACGTGTGTGTTTCTACGACATGTAGCAGGTCTCCAGCTAAATAGAGTTCGGGTTCTGGGTGTACTGCCCGACGTCGGCAGAAATGCATTACACGGGTCTTCGACGCAGAGAACTGAAAACCGTGGGCAAACGCCCACGACTGCGCTTTTCGAATGGCCAGTTGCAACCGACGTTCAGCAACACTGATGCTGGTGGAGCTAAAATACATGCAGAAGTCATCGGCATACAAGGAAGTGGATACCGATGACCCCACGGCCGCCGCTAGGCCGTTGATGGCGACTTAAAATAAAGGGACACTGAGAACGGAACCCTGCGGGACTCCGTTCTCTTGACAATGAGGTGAGCTAAAACAAGAACCAACACGAACTCTAAAAGAACGCAACGCCAGGAAATTCTGAATGAATATGGGAAGCGGACCTCGTAAACCCCAGTCATACAGCGTAGACAGGATATGGTAGCGCCAGGTAGTGTCGTATGCTTTCCGCAGGTCGAAAAATACGGCAACCAGGTGTTCGCGGCGACTAAATGCTGTACGGATGGCCGACTCCAGTGACACAAGATTGTCAACAGCGGAGCGACCTTGACGGAACCCACCCTGTTGTGGCACCAAAAGTCCCCGGTCCTCGAGGATCCACATGAGCCTCCGACTCACCAAGCGTTTGAGAAGCTTGCATGGAACGTTGGTGAGGCTGATTGGGCGGTAACTATCAGCCACCTGCGGATCCGCCCCAGGCTTAATCACCGGAATGATAATGCTTTCCCGCCACGAGGACGGAAAAACACCCTCCAGCCATATCCGATTAAGCAGGGCGAGAAGTTGGCTCATGGCATCCGCTGATAGGTGTCGGAGGAACTGACTGTGAATGCGATCGGGTCCAGGGGAGGTATCTGGGCATGCAGCAAGGGCACCTTCAAACTCCCACTCAGTGAATGGGACGTTGTACGGTTTCCGACGTCGCATTCGAAATGAGATCAGATGGCTCTCTGCTCGCCCTTTAAGGGCGCGAAAGTCTGCAACATAAGCAGCAGTCTCTGAGGTGCGTGCAAAATGGTCTGCCAGGTGCTCAGCGACGGCGACAGGGTCAGTACAGAGCGTACCCTGAACGCTGAGACACGGAATTCCCGCCGGTGGGCGTTGCCCAAAGAGGCGTCGAACCTGCGACCACACCGTTGAAGGAGAAGCGCGGGAACCAATGGAGGCGACGTACTTCTCCCAGGAAGCCCTCTTACTGTCTTGTATCAGTCGCCGTGCCCGTGCCCGGAGACGCTTGAAGGCTACGAGATGTTCGACAGAAGGGTGGCGTCGGTGGCGCTGTAGTGCTCGCCGACGTTCCCGGATGGCCTCAGCAATGTCCGGTGTCCACCAGGGCACCGATGGGCGATGGAGCGAACCGGATGTGATGGGAACAGAGTTTTCGGCTGCAGAAACGATGGCCTCTGTGACCTGCTGAACGGCGGAATCAACATCTGCTGGAAGCGGAGAGGAAATCACAGCAGCTGAAGAATAAGCTGGCCAGTCAGCCCTACGGAGGGCCCAGCGAGGAGGACGGGCGGCAGGCGATCACTGTGGGAGCGACAGGAAGATCGGAAAATGGTCGCTACCACACAGGTCGTCATGGACCCTCCAGGTGAGATGTGGAAGGTGGCCAGGGCTGCAGACAGACAGGTCAATGGCAGAAAACGAACCATGTGCTGTGCTAAAGTAGGTCGGAGCACCAGTGTTAAGAAGGCAGAGATTCTGCTCTGACAAGAGAGACTCAACATCCCAACCCCGGGCCGAGGTCTGTGTGCCACCCCACAGAGGGTGGTGGGCGTTGAAGTCCCCCATAAGAAGAAAGGGTGGGGGAAGTTGGGCGACCAAGGCAGCGAGGTCTGTGGGAGAGATGGCCTCATCAGGTGAAAGGTAAACAGAGCAGACGGTAAAATCTCGTACTACCCGGAGTCGAACAGCGACTGCCTCTAGAGACGTTTGAAGAGGCACAGCAGCACTGGGGTCAGAGGCGTGGACATAAACACAGACACCGCCAGAAACCCTGTCGTAGACGGTTCGGTTTTTAAAATAGCCCCGATACCCTCTGAGGGCTGGGCTCTTCTCGACAGGAAACAACGTTTCCTGCAAGGCAAGACAGATGGCAGGGAAGCGGCAGAGTAATTGCCGCAGCTCAGCCAGGTGGCGGAAAAAACCGCCGCAATTCCACTGCAAGATGTTGTTTGCAGTCTGCTGAATAGCCATAATGTAAGTCGGTAAATGGTCATTCAGCAGGAGCACCTGCTGCCAACTGCGCAGACTCTGCAGGATCCTGAACCATCGGTTCAGGCGTTCCAAGTATGGCGAGATCCTCAGGTGATGCGAGGATCTCTATCTCGTCTTCAGATGCTGAAGAGGTGACAGAGCGGTCCTTCCGAGGCACTGATAATGCCTCCTTCGCATCCTTTTTCTTCGGTTTCTTTTTGCCCTCTCGCTGGCCCTTTGGTGTCAAGGGCCGGGAGGGCTTCCCAGAAGTGGCAGCAGAGACCGTCGAAGAGCCAGAAGCCCGTCGACCAGAAGGTTTTGGATCCTTCAGCCAAAGGCTGGGATCCACTGGCGCACCCTGGGACTCCCCAGAAGGGAGCGTCCCGGAGGACCCCTTCCGAGGGAGAGGTGCCGGAGGAAGCTGTTGCTTCTCCGGCTGGGGGTTGGGGACTGGTGTCCCCGATGGTTGTGGGGAGGATTCCCCCACAACAGGTGCCTTACCAGCAGATGGAATGTTGCCCCCATCTGATGAGGGCGCTGTGGTACTGTTATGGCCTCTAGGGCCTACAGAAGGAGGCGATATCTTGTTGTGAGTCGTACCCGCGATGCGCGGGGACGACGCTACAGCTGCAAAGGAGGTAGTCATGCTTACCGGATGGAGACGCTCGTACTTCTTTCTTGCCTCATTGTATGATAGCCGGTCCAAGGTCTTAATTTCCATTATCTTTCGTTCTTTGTGTAGAACTTTGCAGTCTGGAGAGCACGGTGGATGCAGCTGGTTGCAGTTCACACAGACGGGAGGTGGAGTGCAGGGAGCGTCCGGATGAGATGGACGTCCACATTCCCTGCACACAGGGCTAGAAGTGCACCGGGAGGACATATGCCCAAACTTCCAGCACCTGAAGCACCTCATACGGGACGGGACGTACGGTGTAACGTCGCACCGGTAGATCATGACCTTGACCTTCTCAGGCAGTGTATCGCCTTCGAAGGCCAGGATGGATGCACCGGTGGCAACCTTGTTATCTCGTGGTCCCCTAGAAATACGTCGATCAAGGTGAACACCTCTCCGTTCCAAGTTGGTACGTAGGTCTTCATCAGACTGTGACAAAAGTTCGCGATGGTAAATACGGCCTTAGACCATGTTGAGGGTCTTGTGGGGCGTGACACTGACAGGTATATCACCCAGCTTGTCACAGGCCAATAATGCCCTGGACTGGGCTGGGGATGCCGTCTGTATCAGAACAGAACCACTTCTCATTTTAGAGAAAGACTCCACCTCACCATGTTTGTCCTCGAGATGTTCAACGAAGAACTGCGGCTTGGTGGACAAGAAAGAGTCTCCATCAATTCGGGAAATAACAAGATATCGCGGTGAGTAAGGATCCGGACAGCGTAAAGCTTGGCGTTCTTCCCATGGCGTCGCCAGGGAAGGCAACGACTTAGGATCATATGCTGTAGCATTAAAGTCTGATCTTCCACGCTTAGAAACAGCGTTTTTCCGACCGCCCACGCTAATGATTGCTCGTTTCATTTTCGTCCCACGAGCAGCTAGGGAAAAGAGGTCCACCCAGGCAGAGCCCCGCTTGCCTGGGTAAGCATTGTACAACTGAGGTGCGGCAGGATCCTCAGAGGTTGCTCGCTAGCGGCTGTTCAACCTCAACAGCCATGCATATCCTCGGCACATAGCACACCTTGAGATTGAGGGTTTTTTTATAGAGGTTTGTACCGTCCTCGCGACCCGGGCGATTAAGCCAAGATCCCCGGGCTCTGAAACGTACAATGTTCCACCGTCGCGCCAAACGATGGTCGTTGAGGCACGCACAGAGCTTACGGTGTAGCGGACTGTTGGCGCGACACAGCCCACAGCTCAGGACCCCGGGTTCGCCAAGCCCGTACTCAGCAAATTAATGCTGAGCCCCTGAGGGGGCACACAGCAGACAGCAGAGGGCAGACAGCATAAAGCAGGCAGCAGAGGGCAGACTTCAGACAGCACACAGCAGAGGGCAGACAGCAGACAGCACAGGGCAGAAAGCAGACAGCAGGCAGCAGACAGCGGAGGGCAGACATCAGTCAGCAGACAGCAGAGGGCAGGCAGCAAACAGCAGACAGCAGAAGGCAGACAGCAGACAGCAGAGGGCAGACAGCAGACAGAAGAGGGCAGACAGCAGACAGCAGAGGGCAGACAGCAGAGAGCAGAGGGACAGACAGCACAAAACAGAATGCAGACAGCAGACAGCAGAGTGCAGACAGCAGACAGCGGACAGCAGAGGGCAGACAGCCGAGGGCAGATGGCAGACAGCAGACAGAAGGTGGAAGAGGCAGACAGCAGAGGACAGAGGGCAGGCAGCAGAGAACAGAGGGCAGAGGGTAGACAGCAGACAGCAAAAAGCAGACAGCAGAGGGCAGACAGCAGACAGCAGAGGGCATACAGCAGACAGAAGAGGGCAGACAGCAGACAGAAGAAGGCAGGCAGCAGACAGCTGAGAGCAGACAGAAGGGGGCAGGAGGCAGTGAGCAGAGGGGAGAGGGCAGAGGGCAGACAGCAGACAGCAGAGGGCATACAGCTGTGGGCATACAGCAGACAACAGAGAGCAGAGGGCAGACAGCAGACATCAGAGGGCAGACAGAAGACAGCAGAGGCCAGAGAGCAGAGGGCAGACAGGAGAGAGCAAAGGGCAGACAGAAGTCAGCAGAGGCCAGAAAGCAGGGTGCAGACAGAAGAGAGCAGATACCAGACAGCATAGAGCCGAATGCAGACAGCAGAGGGCCGACAGCAGACAGCAGAGGGCAGACAGAAGACAGCAGAGGGCACACAGCAGACAGCAGAGGGCAGACAGCAGACAGCAGACAGCAGACAGCAGAGGGCAGACAGCAGAAAGCAGAGGGCATACAGCAGACAGCAGACAGCAGAGGGCAGACAGCAGACATCAGAGGGCAGACAGAAGAGGGCTGACAGCAGACATCAGAGAGCAGACGGCAGGCAGCAGAGGGCAGAGGGCAGACAGCAGACAGCAGAGGGCAGAGGGCAAACAGCGGAGGGCAGAAGGCAGAGAGCAGAGGGCATAGTGCAGACAGCAGAGGGCAGACAGCAGAGGGCAGACAGCAAAGGGCAGACAGCAGACAGCAGAGGGCGGACAGGAAAGGGCATGGGGCAGAGAGCAGAGGGCAGACAGCAGACAGCGGAGAGCAGAGGGCAAACACAAAACAGCACAGGGCAGACAGCAGACGACAGACAGCAGAGGTCTGACAGAAGACAGCAAAGGACAGACATCAGAGGGCAGAAAGCAGAGGGCAGACAGCAGACAGCAGAGGGCGGACAGCAAAGGGCAGGGGGAGGCGGCAGAGGGCAGAGGGCAGACAGCAGACAGCAGAAAGCAGACAGCTGAGGGCAGACAGCAGATAGCAGAGGGCAGACAGCAGACAGCAGAGGGCAGACAGCAGACAGCAGAGGGCAGGCAGTAGGGGGCAGACAGCAGACAGCAGAGGGCAGAGAGCAGAGGGCAGAGGGCAGACAGCAGACAGCAGACAGCAGAGGGCAGACAGCAGACAGCAGAGTGCAGACAGCAGTGCGCAGACAGCAGAGGGCAGAGGGCAGAGGGCAGACAGCAGAGGGCTGAGAGCAGACAGCAGAGGGCAGACAGCAGACACCAGAGGGCAGACAGCAGAGGGAAGACAGCAGACTGCAGACAGCAGAGGGCAGACAGCAGACAGCAGAGGGCAGACAGATAACAGCAGAGGACAGACAGCAGACAGAAGAGGGCAGACAGCACACGGCACACAGCAGAGGGCAGACAGCAGAAGGCAGACAGCAGAGGGCAGACAGCAGAAAGCAGAGGACAGACAGCAGACAGCAGTGGGCAGACAGCAGAGGGCAGACCGGAGACAGCAGAGGGCAGTCAGCAGGCAGCAGAGGGCAGACAGCAGACAGCAGAGGGAAGACAGCAGACAGCAGATAGCAGAGGGCAGACAGCAGACAGCAGAGGGCAGAGAGCAGACAGCAGACAGCAGGGAGCAGAGGGCAGACATCAGAGAGCACACAGCAGAGAGCAGACAGCAGACAGCAAAGGGCAGACAGCAGATAGCGGAGGGCAGACAGCAGTCAGCAGACAGCAGAGGGCAGACAGCAAACAGCAGAAAGCAGAGGGAAGACAGCAGAGAGCAGAGGGTGGGCAGCAGATATCAGGGGGCAGACCGCAGACAGCAGAGGGCAGACAGCAGACAGCAGAGGGCAGACAGCAGAGGGCAGGCAGCAGACAGCTAAGGGCAGACAGCAGGGGGCAGGAGGCAAAGACTAGAGGGCAGAGGGCAGACAGCAGACATCAGAGGTCATACAGCAGCGGGCATACAGCAGACAACAGAGAGCAGAGGGCAGACAGCGGTCAGCAGAGGGCAGACAGACGACAGCAGAGGCAAGAGAGCAGAGGGCGGGCAGGAGATAGCAGAGGGCAGACAGAAGTCAGCAGAGGCCAGAAAGCAGAGGGCAGACAGCAGAGAGCTGAGACCAGACAGCATAGAGCCGAGGGCAGTCAGCAAAGGGCCGAAAGCAGACAGCAGAGCGCAGACAGCAGAGGGCATACAGCAGAGGGCAGATGGCAGACAGCAGACAGCAGATGGCAGAGGCAGACAGCAGAGGGCAGAGGGCAGACAGCAGAGGTCAGAGGGCAGACGGCAGAGAGCAGACAGCAGAAAGCAGACAGCAGACGGTAGACAGCAGAGGGCAGGCAGCAGACAGCTGAGGGCAGACAGCAAGGAGTAGGGGGCAGAGAGAAGAGGGCAAAGTTCAGACAGCAAAAAGCAGAGGGCAGACAGCAGACAGCAGAGGGCAGACAGCAGACAGCGGAGGGCAGACAGCAGTCAGCAGACAGCAGAGGGCAGACAGCAGAGGGCAGACAGAAGACAGCCGAGGGCAAACAGCAGACAGCTGAAACAGACATCAGAGGGCAGAAAGGAAGGGGAAGACAGCGGACAGCAGATACCAGATTTCAGACAGCAGACTGGCAGACAGAAGACTGCAGACAGCTGTGGGCAGACAGCAGACAACAGAGAGCAGAGGGCAGACAGCAGACAGCAGAGGGCAGACAGAAGACAGCAGAGACCAGAAAGCATAGGGCATACAGCAGACAGAAGAGGGCAGACAGAAGACATCAGAGGCCAGAAAGCTGAGGGCAGACAGCAGAGAGCAGAGGCCACACAGCGTAGAGCCGAGGGCAGACAGCAGAGAGCAGACAGCAGAGGGCATACAGCAGACAGCAGAGGGCAGAGAGCAGACAGCACACAGCAGACAGCAGACAGCAGGCAGCAGATAGCAGACATAAGAGAGCAGAAAGCAGACAGCTGAGGGCTGACAGCACACTGCAGACAGCAGAGGGCAGACAGCAGAGGGCAGTCAGCAAAACCAGAGGGCAGACAGCAGACAGCAGACAGTAGACAGCAGACAGAAGAGGGCAGACAGCAGAGGACAGACAGGAGACAGCAGAGGACAGACAGCAGACAGCAGGAGACAAACAACAGACAGCTGAGGGCAGACAGCAGAGGGTAGAGGGCAGTCATCAGAAAGCAGAGGGCAGACAGCAGACTGCAGACAGCAGACTGCAGACAGCAGGCAGATGACAACAGACAGCAGAGGGCAGACAGAAGACGGCACACAGCAGAAGGCAGACAGCAGAGAGCAAAGGGCAGACAGCAGACAGTCGACAGCGGAGGGCAGACAGCAGTCAGCAGACAGCAGAGGGCACACAGCAATCAGCAGACAGCAGATAGCAGATAGCAGACAACAGAGGGCAGACTTCAGACAGCAGGGGGCAGACAGCAGGGGGCAGGGGGCAGAGAGCAGAGGGATGAGTGCAGACAGCTGTGGGCAGACAGCAGACAACAGAGAGCAGAGGGCAGACAGCAGACAGCAGAGGGCAGACAGAAGACAGCAGAGACCAGAAAGCAAAGGGCATACAGCAGACAGCAGAGGGCAGACAGAAGACAGCAGAGGCCAGAAAGCTGAGGGCAGACAGCAGAGAGCAGAGGCCACACAGCGTAGAGCCGAGGGCAGACAGCAGAGAGCAGACAGCAGAGGGCACACAGCAGACAGCAGACAGCAGAGGGCAGAGAGCAGAGGGCAGAGAGCGTTCGGCAGAGGGCAGACAGCAGACAGCTGAGGGCAGAGAGCAGACAGCAGACAGCAGACGGCAGACAGCAGGCAGCAGATAGCAGACATCAGAGAGCAGACAGCAGACAGCTGAGGGCTGACAGCACACTGCAGACAGCAGAGGGCAGACAGCAGAGGGCAAACAGCAGCGGACAGACAGCAGACAGCAAACGGCAGACAGCAGACAGTGGAGGGCAGACAGCAGACAGCAGTGGGTAGGCAGCAGGGGGCAGACAGCAGACAGCAGAGGGAAGACAGCAGACAGCAGAGGGCAGACAGCAGACAGCAGACGGCAGACTGAAGTCAGCAGAGGACAGAGAGCAGACAGCAGAGAGCAAGAGGCCGAGAGCAGAGGGCAGACAGCAGAGTTCTGAGGGCAGACAGCAGAAAGCAGAGGGCAGACAGCAGACAGCAGAGGGCAGACAGCAGACAGCAGACAGCAGAGGGCAGACATCAGACAGCACACAGGAGAGGGCAGACAGCAGACAGCGAAGGGCTGACAGCAGTCAGCAGACAGCAGAGGGCAGACAGATGAGGGAAGACCGCAGACAGCAGGCAGCAGAGGGCAGACATCAGACGGCACACAGCAGAGAGCAGACAGCAGACAGCAGACAGCGGAGGGCAGACAGCAGTCACCAGACAGCAGAGGGAAGACAGCAAACAGCAGAAAGCAGAGGGCAGACAGCAGACAGCAGAGGGCGGGCAGCAGACAGCAGGGGGCAGACAGCAGACAGCAGAGGGCAGACAGCAGACAGCAGAGTGCAGACAGCTGACAGCTGACAGCGGACAGCAAAGGGCAGACAGCCGAGGGGAGACAGCAGTGGGCAGACAGCAGACAGCAGAGGGCAGACAGCAGACAGAAGACCGCAGACAACAGAGGGCAGACGGCAGAGGGCAGATGGCAGACAGCAGACAGCAGAGGGCAGAGGCAGACAGCAGAGGGCAGACGGCAGGCAGCAGAGCTCAGAGGGCAGACGGCAGACAGCAGACAGCAGAAAGCAGACAGCCGAGGGCAGCCAGCAGAGGGCAGGCAGCAGAAAGCTGAGGGCAGACAGCAGGGGGCAGGGGGCAGAGAGCAGAGGGCAGACAGCAGACAGCAGAGGGCATACAGCTGCGGGCATACAGCAGACAACAGAGAGCAGAGGGCAGTCAGCGGACAGCAGAGGGTAGACAGAAGACAGCAGAGGCCAGAGAGCAGAGGGCAGGCAGGAGAGAGCAGAGGGCAGACAGAAGACAGCAGAGGCCAGAAAGCAGGGGGCAGACAGCAGAGAGCAGAAACCAGACAGCATAGAGCCGAGGGCAGACAGCAGATGGCAGGGGGCAGACAGCAGACAGGAGAAGGCAGAGGGCAGAAGGCAGAGTGCAGAGGGCAGACAGCAAACAGCAGAAAGCAGGCAGCAGCGGGTAGACAGCAGACAGCAGACAGCGGAGAACAGACAGCCGTCAGCAGACAGCAGAGGGCAGACAGCACACAGCAGACAGCAGAGGGCAAACAGCAGACAACAGGCAACAGAGGGCAGACTTCAGACAGCACACAGCAGAGGGCAGACAGCAGACAGCACAGGGCAGAAAGCAGACAGCAGGCAGCAGATAGCGGAGGGCAGACATCAGTCAGCAGACAGCAGAGGGCAGGCAGCAAACAGCAGACAGCAGAGGGCAGACAGCAGACAGCAGAGGGCAGACAGCAGACAGAAGAGGGCAGAGAGCAGACAGAAGAGGGCAGACAGCAGACAGCAGAGGGCAGACAGCAGAGGGCAGAGGGACAGACAGCACACAGCAGAGTGCAGACAGCAGACAGCTGAGTGCAGACAGCAGACAGCGGACAGCAGAGGGCAGACAGCCGAGGGCAGATGGCAGACAGCAGACAGAAGGGGGAAGAGGCAGACAGCAGAGGACAGAGGGCAGGCAGCAGAGGGCATACAGCGGACAGAAGAGGGCAGACAGCAGACAGAAGAAGGCAGGCAGCAGACAGCTGAAGGCAGACAGAAGGGGGCAAGGGCAGTGAGCAGAGAGCAGAGGGCAGACAGCAGACAGCAGAGGGCATACAGCTGTGGGCATACAGCAGACAACAGAGAGCAGAGGGCAGACAGCAGACAGCAGAGGGCAGACAGAAGACAGCCGAGGCCAGAGAGCAGACGGCAGACAGGAGAGAGCAGAGGGCAGACAGAAGTCAGCAGAGGCCAGAAAGCAGGGGGCAGACAGCAGAGAGCAGAGACCAGACTGCATAGAGCCGAATGCAGACAGCAGAGGGCCGATAGCAGACAGCAGAGGGCAGACAGCAGACAGCAGAGGGCACACAGCAGACAGCAGTCAGTAGACAGCAGAGGGAAGACAGCAAACAGCAGAAAGCAGAGGGCAGACAGCAGACAGCAGAGGGCGGGCAGCAGACAGCAGGGGGCAGACAGCAGACAGCAGAGGGCAGACAGCAGACAGCAGAGTGCAGACAGCAGACAGCGGACAGCAGAGGGCAGACAGCCGAGGGGAGACTGCAGTGGGCAGACAGCTAACAGCCGAGGGCAGACAGCAGACAGAAGACCGCAGACTGCAGAGGGCAGACGGCAGAGGGCAGATGGCAGACAGCAGACAGCAGAGGGCAGAGGCAGACAGCAGAGGGCAGAGGGCAGGCAGCAGAGATCAGAGGGCAGAGGGCAGACAGCAGACAGCAAAAAGCAGACAGCAGAGGGCAGACAGGTGACAGCAGAGGGCATACAGCAGACAGAAGAGGGCAGAAAGCAGACAGAAGAAGGCAGGCAGCAGACAGCTGAGGGCAGACAGAAGGGGGCAGGGGGCAGTGAGCAGTGAGCAGAGGGCAGACAGTAGACAGCAGAGGGCAGACAGCAGACAGCAGAGGGCAGACAGCAGACATCAGACAGCAGAGGGCAGACAGCAGAAAGCAGAGGGTAGACAGCAGACAGCAGACAGCAGAGGGCATACAGCAGACAGCAGAGGGCAGACAGCAGACAGCAGACATCAGAGGGCACACAGAAGAGGGCAGACAGCACAGAGCAGTCGGCAGGCAGCAGAGGGCAGAGGGCAGACAGCAGAAAGCAGAGGGCAGAGGGCAAACAGCGGAGGGCAGAAGGCAGACAGCAGAGAGCAGAGGGCAAAGGGCAGACAGCAGAGGGCAGACAGCAGAAGGCATACAGCAAAGGGCAGACAGCAGACAGCAGAGGGCGGACAGCAAAGGGCAGGGGGCAGAGAGCAGAGGGCAGGCAGCAGACAGCAGAGGGCAGTCAGTAGACAGCGGAGAGCAGAGGGCAAACACAAGACAGCAGACAGTGGAGAGCAGAGGGCAAACACAAAACAGCAGAGGGCAGACAGCAGACGACAGACAGCAGAGGTCAGACAGCAGACAGCAAAGGACAGACAGCAGAGGGCAGACAGCAGAGGGCAGACAGCAGACAGCAGAGGGAGGACAGCAGACAGCGGACAGCAGAAGGCAGACAGCCGAGGGGAGACAGCAGTGGGCAGACAGCTGACAGCAGAGGGCAGACAGCAGACAGAAGACCGCAGACTGCAGAGGGCAGAGGCAGACAGCAGAGGGCAGAGGGCCGGCAGCAGAGCTCAGAGGGCAGACGGCAGACAGCAGACAGTAGAAAGCAGACAGCAGAGTGCAGCCAGCAGAAGGCAGGCAGCAGAAAGCTGAGGGCAGACAGCAGGGGGCAGGGGGCAGAGAGCAGAGGGCAGACAGCAGACAGCAGAGGGCATACAGCTGCGGGCATACAGCAGACAACAGAGAGCAGAGGGCAGTCGGCGGACAGCAGAGGGTAGACAGAAGACAGCAGAGGCCAGAGAGCAGAGGGCAGGCAGGAGAGAGCAGAGGGCAGACAGAAGGCAGCAAAGGCCAGAAAGCAGGGGGCAGACAGCAGATAGCAGAGACCAGACAGCATAGAGCCGAGGGCAGACAGCAGAAGGCAGAGGACAGAAGGCAGAGGGCAGAGGGCAGACAGCAGAGGGAAGAGGGCAGAGGTCAGACAGAAAACAGCAGAAAGCAGACAGCAGCGGGTAGACAGCAGACAGCAGACAGCGGAGAACAGACAGCAGTCAGCAGACAGCAGAGGGCAGACAGCACACAGCACACAGCAGAGGGCAGACAGCAGACAGCAGACAGCAGAGGGCAGACAGCAGACAGCAGGCAGCAGAGGGCAGACTTCAGACAGCACACAGCAGAGGGCAGACAGCAGACAGCAGAGGGCAGAAAGCAGACAGCAGGCAGCAGACAGCGGAGGGCATACATCAGTCAGCAGACAGCAGAGGACAGGCAGCAAACAGCAGACAGCAGAGGGCAGACAGCAGACAGCAGAGGGCAGACAGCAGACAGAAGAGGGCAGACAGCAGACAGAAGAGGGCAGACAGCAGACATCAGAGGGCAGACAGCAGAGTGCAGAGGGACAGACAGCACACAGCAGAGTGCAGACAGCAGACAGCAGAGTGCAGACAGCAGACAGCGGACAGCAGAGGGCAGACAGCCGAGGGCAGATGGCAGACAGCAGACAAAAGGGGGAAGAGGCAGACAGCAGAGGACAGAGGGCAGGTAGCAGAGATCAGAGGGCAGAGGGCAGACAGCAAACAGCAAAAAGCAAACAGCAGAGGGCAGGCAGCGGACAGCAGACAGCATACAGCAGACAGAAGAGGGCAGAGAGGAGACAGAAGAAGGCAGGCAGCAGACAGCTGGGGGCAGACAGAAAGAGGCAGGGGGCAGTGAGCAGAGAGCAGAGGGCAGACAGTAGACAGCAGAGGGCAGAGGCAGACAGCAGAGGGCAGAGGGCCAGCAGCAGAGCTCAGAGTGCAGACGGCAGACAGCAGACAGTAGAAAGCAGACAGCAGAGTGCAGCCAGCAGAAGGCAGGCAGCAGAAAGCTGAGGGCAGACAGCAGGGGGCAGGGGGCAGAGAGCAGAGGGCAGACAGCAGACAGCTGGGGGCAGACAGAAGGGGGCAGGGGGCAGTGGGCAGAGGGCAGATGGCAGACAGCAGACAGCAGAGGAGAGAGGCAGACAGCAGAGGGCAGAGAGCCGGCAGCAGAGCTCAGAGGGCAGACGGCAGACAGCAGACAGTAGAAAGCAGACAGCAGAGTGCAGCCAGCAGAAGGCAGGCAGCAGAAAGCTAAGGGCAGACAGCAGGGGGCAGGGGGCAGAGAGCAGAGGGCAAGCAGCGGACAGCAGACAGCAGACAGCAGAGGGCCGACAGCAGACAGCAGACTTCAGAGGGCAGACAGAAGAGGGCAGACAGCAGACAGCAGAGAGCAGACGGCAGGCAGCAGAGGGCAGAGGGCAGACAGCAGAAAGCAGAGGGCAGAGGGCAAACAGCAGAGGGCAGAAGGCAGACAGCAGAGAGCAGAGGGCAGACAGCAGAGGGCAGACAGTAGACAGCGGAGAGCAGAGGGCAAACAAAAGACAGCAGACGGCAGACAGCAGATAGCGGAGAGCAGAGGGCAAACACAAAACAGCAGAGGGCAGACAGCAGACGACAGACAGCAGAGGTCAGACAACAGACAGCAAAGGACAGACAGCAGAGGGCAGACAGCAGAGGGCAGACAGCAGACAGCAGAGGGAGGACAGCAAAGGGCAGGGGGGAGGCGGCAGAGGGCAGAGGGCAGACAGCAGACAGCGGAAAGCAGACAGCTGAGGGCAGACAGCAGATAGCAGAGGGCAGACAGCAGACTGCAGAGGGCAGACAGCAGACAGCAGAGGGCAGACAGTGGGGGGCAGACAGCTGACAGCAGAGGGCAGACAGCAGACATCAGAGGGCAGAGAGCAGAGGGCAGAGGGCAGACAGCAGACAGCAGACAGCAGACAGCAGAGGGCAGACAGCTGACAGCAGAGTGCAGACAGCAGTGCGCAGACAGCAGAGGGCAGACAGCAGAGGGCTGAGAGCAGCAGCAGAGGGCAGACAGCAGACAGCAGAGGGCAGACAGCAGAGGGAAGACAGCAGACTGCAGACAGCAGAGGGCAGACAGCAGACAGCAGAGGGCAGACAGAAAACAGCAGAGGACTGACAGCAGACAGCAGAGGGCAGACAGCAGACAGCAGAGGGAAGACAGCAGACTTCAGACAGCAGAGGGCAGACAGCTGAAAGCAGAGGGCAGACATCAGAGGGCAGACAGCAGACAGCGGACAGCAGACAGCTGACAGCAGAGGGCAGACAGCGGACGGCAAACAGCAGAGGGCAGACAGCAGACAGCACACGGCAGAGGGCAGACAGCAGACAGCAGAGGCCGACAGGAGAGGGCAGACTTCAGATACAAGACATCAGACAGCAGACGGGCAGACAGAAGACTGCTGACAGCAGAGGGCAGACAGCAGACAGCAGAGGGCAGACAGGAGACAGCAGAGGGCAGTCAGCAGACAGCAGAGGGCAGACAGCAGAAGGCAGAGGGAAGACAGCAGACAGCAGACAGCAGAGGGAAGACAGCAGACAGCAGAGGACAGACAGCAGACAGCAGACAGCAGGCAGCAGAGTGCAGACATCCGACAGCACACAACAGATGGCAGACAGCAGACAGCAAAGGGCAGACAGCAGACAGCAGATAGCGAATGGCAGACAGCAGTCAGCAGACAGCAGAGGGCAGACAGCAAAGAGCAGTAAGCAGAGGGAAGGCAGCAGAGAGCAGAGGGCGGGCAGCAGTCATCAGGGGGCAGACAGCAGACAGCAGAGGACAGACAGATGACAGCAGAGACCAGAGAGCAGAGGGCAGACAGCAGAGAGCAGAGACCAGACAGCATAGAGCAGAGGGCAGACAGCAGAGGGCCGACAGCAGACAGCAGAGCGCAGACAGCAGTGGGCAGACAGCAGAGGGCAGATGGCAGACAGCAGACAGCAGATGGCAGAGGCAGACAGCAGAGGACAGAGGGCAGACAGCAAAGGGCAGACAGCAGACAGCCGGCAGCGGAGGGCAGACAGCAGTCAGCAGACAGTAGAGGGCAGACAGCAGTCAGCAGAGAGCAAAGGGCAGACAGCATACAGCAGAGGGCAGACTTCAGACAGCAGAGGGCAGACAGCACACAGCAGAGAGCAGACAGCAGACAGCGGACAGCAGAGTGCAGACAGCCGAGGGCAGACAGCAGTGGGCAGATGACAGACAGCAGAGGGCAGAGGCAGACAGCTGAGGGCAGAGGGCAGGCAGCAGAGATCAGAGGGCAGAGGGCAGACAGCAAACAGCAAAAAGCAAACAGCAGAGGGCAGGCAGCGCACAGCAGACAGCATACAGCAGACAGAAGAGGGCAGAGAGGAGACAGAAGAAGGCAGGCAGCAGACAGCTGGGGGCAGACAGAAGGAGGCAGGGGGCAGTGAGCAGGGAGCAGAGGGCAGACAGTAGACAGCAGAGGGCAGAGGCTGACAGCAGAGGGCAGAGGGCCAGCAGCAGAGCTCAGAGTGCAGACGGCAGACAGCAGACAGTAGGGGGCAGACAGCTGACAGCAGAGGGCAGACAGCAGACATCAGAGGGCAGAGAGCAGAGGGCAGAGGGCAGACAGCAGACAGCAGACAGCAGAGGGCAGACAGCAGACAGCAGAGTGCAGACAGCAGTGCGCAGACAGCAGAGGGCAGACAGCAGAGGGCTGAGAGCAGCAGCAGAGGGCAGACAGCAGACAGCAGAGGGCAGACAGCAGAGGGAAGACAGCAGACAGCAGACAGCAGAGGGCAGACAGCAGACAGCAGAGGGCAGACAGAAAACAGCAGAGGACTGACAGCAGACAGCAGAGGGCAGACAGCAGACAGCAGAGGGAAGACAGCAGACTTCAGACAGCAGAGGGCAGACAGCTGAAAGCAGAGGGCAGACATCAGAGGGCAGACAGCAGACAGCGGACAGCAGACAGCTGACAGCAGAGGGCAGACAGCAGACGGCAAACAGCAGAGGGCAGACAGCAGACAGAAGCCTGCTGAAGGCAGACAGCAAACAGCAGACAGCAGAGGGCAGACAGCACACGGCAGAGGGCAGACAGCAGACAGCAGAGGCCGACAGGAGAGGGCAGACCGCAGATACAAGACATCAGACAGCAGACGGGCAGACAGAAGACTGCTGACAGCAGAGGGCAGACAGCAGACAGCAGAGGGCAGACAGGAGACAGCAGAGGGCAGTCAGCAGACAGCAGAGGGCAGACAGCAGACAGCAGATAGCGAAGGGCAGACAGCAGTCAGCAGACAGCAGAGGGCAGACAGCAAACAGCAGTAAGCAGAGGGAAGACAGCAGAGAGGAGAGGGCGGGCAGCAGTCATCAGGGGGCAGACAGCAGACAGCAGAGGACAGACAGATGTCAGCAGAGACCAGAGAGCAGAGGGCAGACAGCAGAGAGCAGAGACCAGACAGCATAGAGCAGAGGGCAGACAGCAGAGGGCCGACAGCAGACTGCAGAGCGCAGACAGCAGAGGGCAGACAGCAGAGGGCAGATGGCAGACAGCAGACAGCAGATGGCAGAGGCAGACAGCAGAGGACAGAGGGCAGACAGCAAAGGGCTGACAGCAGACAGCCGACAGCGGAGGGCAGACAGCAGTCAGCAGACAGTAGATGGCAGACAGCAGTCAGCAGAGAGCAAAGGGCAGACAGCAGACAGCAGAGGGCAGACTTCAGACAGCAGAGGGCAGACAGCACACAGCAGAGAGCAGACAGCAGACAGCGGACAGCAGAGTGCAGACAGCCGAGGGCAGACAGCAGTGAGCAGATAGCAGACAGCAGAGGGCAGAGGCAGACAGCTGAGGGCAGAGGGCAAACTGCAGAGGTCAGAGGGCAGAGGGCCGACTGCAAAAAGCAGACAGCAGAGGGCAGACAGCAGATGGCAGGAAGCAGATAGCTGAGGGCAGACAGCAGAGGGCAGGGGGCAGAGAGCAGAGGGATGAGGGCAGACAGCTGTGTGCAGACAGCAGACAACAGAGAGCAGAGGGCAGACAGCAGACAGCAGAGGGCAGACAGAAGACAGCAGAGGCCAGAAAGCAAAGGGCATACAGCAGACAGCAGAGGGCAGACAGAAGACAGCAGAGGCCAGAAAGCTGAGGGCAGACAGCAGAGAGCATATGGCAGACAGCAGACATCAGAGGGCAGAGGCAGACAGCAGAGGGCAGAGGGCAGGCAGCAGAGCTCAGAGGGCTGAGGGCAGACTGCAGAGGGCAGACAGCACACAGCAGACAGCAGAGGGCAGACAGCAGACAGCAGACAGCAGAGGGCAGACAGCAGACAGCAGGCAGCAGAGGGCAGACAGCAGACAGCAGACAGCAGAGGGCAGACAGCAGACAGCAGAGGGCAGAAAGCAGACAGCAGGCAGCAGACAGCGGAGGGCAGACATCAGTCAGCAGACAGCAGAGGACAGGCAGCAAACAGCAGACAGCAGAGGGCAGACAGCAGACAGCAGAGGGCAGACAGAAGACAGAAGAGGGCAGACAGCAGACAGAAGAGGGCAGACAGCAGACAGCAGAGGGCAGACAGCAGAGTGCAGAGGGACAGACAGCACGCAGCAGAGTGCAGACAGCAGACAGCAGAGTGCAGACAGCAGACAGCGGACAGCAGAGGGCAGACAACCGAGGGCAGATGGCAGACAGCAGACAGAAGGGGGAAGAGGCAGACAGCAGAGGACAGAGGGCAGGCAGCAGAGATCAGAGGGCAGAGGGCAGACAGCAAACAGCAAAAAGCAAACAGCAGAGGGCAGACAGCGGACAGCAGACAGCATTCAGCAGACAGAAGAGGGCAGAGAGGAGACAGAAGAAGGCAGGCAGCAGACAGCTGGGGGCAGACAGAAGGAGGCAGGGGGCAGTGAGCAGAGAGCAGAGGGCAGACAGTAGACAGCAGAGGGCAGAGGCAGACAGCAGAGGGCAGAGGGCCAGCAGCAGAGCTCAGAGTGCAGACGGCAGACAGCAGACAGTAGAAAGCAGACAGCAGAGTGCAGCCAGCAGAAGGCAGGCAGAAGAAAGCTGAGGGCAGACAGCAGGGGGCAGGGGGCAGAGAGCAGAGGGCAGACAGCAGACAGCTGGGGGCAGACGGAAGGGGGCAGGGGGCAGTGAGCAGAGGGCAGATGGCAGACAGCAGACAGCAGAGGGCAGAGGCAGACAGCAGAGGGCAGAGGGCCGGCAGCAGAGCTCAGAGGGCAGACGGCAGACAGCAGACAGTAGAAAGCAGACAGCAGAGTGCAGCCAGCAGAAGGCAGGCAGCAGAAAGCTAAGGGCAGACAGCAGGGGGCAGGGGGCAGAGAGCAGAGGGCAGACAGCGGACAGCAGACAGCAGAGGGCCGACAGCAGAAAGCAGAGGGTAGACAGCAGACAGCAGACAGCAGAGGGCATACAGCAGACAGCAGACAGCAGAGGGCAGACAGCAGACAGCAGACGTCAGAGGGCAGACAGAAGAGGGCAGACAGCAGACAGCAGAGAGCAGACGGCAGGCAGCAGAGGGCAGAGGGCAGACAGCAGAAAGCAAAGGGCAGAGGGCAAACAGCAGAGGGCAGAAGGCAGACAGCAGAGAGCAGAGGGCAGACAGCAGAGGGCAGACAGTAGACAGCGGAGAGCAGAGGACAAACACAAGACAGCAGACGGCAGACAGCAGATAGCGGAGAGCAGAGGGCAAACACAAAACAGCAGAGGGCAGACAGCAGACGACAGACAGCAGAGGTCAGACAGCAGACAGCAAAGGACAGACAGCAGAGGGCAGACAGCAGAGGGCAGACAGCAGACAGCAGAGGGAGGACAGCAAAGGGTAGGGGGGAGGCGGCAGAGGGCAGAGGGCAGACAGCAGACAGCGGAAAGCAGACAGCTGAGGGCAGACAGCAGATAGCAGAGGGCAGACAGCAGACTGCAGAGGGCAGACAGCAGACAGCAGAGGGCAGACAGTAGGGGGCAGACAGCTGACAGCAGAGGGCAGACAGCAGACATCAGAGGGCAGAGAGCAGACGGCAGAGGGCAGACAGCAGACAGCAGACAGCAGAGGGCAGACAGCAGACAGCAGAGTGCAGACAGCAGTGCGCAGACAGCGGAGGGCAGACAGCAGAGGGCTGAGAGCAGCAGCAGGGGGCAGACAGCAGACAGCATAGGGCAGTCAGCAGAGGGAAGACAGCAGACAGCAGACAGCAGAGGGCAGACAGCAGACAGCAGAGGGCAGACAGAAAACAGCAGAGGACTGACAGCAGACAGCAGAGGGCAGACAGCAGACAGCAGAGGGAAGACAGCAGACTTCAGACAGCAGAGGGCAGACAGCTGAAAGCAGAGGGCAGACATCAGAGGGCAGACAGCAGACAGGGGACAGAAGACAGCAGACAGCCGAGGGCAGACAGAGGACGGCAAACAGCAGAGGGCAGACAGCAGACAGAAGACTGCTGAAGGCAGACAGCAAACAGCAGACAGCAGAGGGCAGACAGCACACGGCAGAGGGCAGATAGCAGACAGCAGAGGCCGACAGGAGAGGGCAGACCGCAGATACAAGACATCAGACAGCAGACGGGCAGACAGAAGACTGCTGACAGCAGAGGGCAGACAGCAGACAGCAGAGGGCAGACAGGAGACAGCAGAGGGCAGTCAGCAGACAGCAGAGGGCAGACAGCAGAAGGCAGAGGGAGAACAGCAGACAGCAGACAGCAGAGGGAAGACAGCAGACAGCAGACAGCAGAGGGCAGACAGCAGACAGCAGGCAGCAGAGGGCAGACTTCAGACAGCACACAGCAGAGGGCAGACAGCAGACAGCAGAGGGCAGAAAGCAGACAGCAGGCAGCAGACAGCGGAGGGCAGACATCAGTCAGCAGACAGCAGAGGACAGGCAGCAAACAGCAAAAAGCAAACAGCAGAGGGCAGACAGCGGACAGCAGACAGCATTCAGCAGACAGAAGAGGGCAGAGAGGAGACAGAAGAAGGCAGGCAGCAGACAGCTGGGGGCAGACAGAAGGAGGCAGGGGGCAGTGAGCAGAGAGCAGAGGGCAGACAGTAGACAGCAGAGGGCAGAGGCAGACAGCAGAGGGCAGAGGGCCAGCAGCAGAGCTCAGAGTGCAGACGGCAGACAGCAGACAGTAGAAAGCAGACAGCAGAGTGCAGCCAGCAGAAGGCAGGCAGCAGAAAGCTGAGGGCAGACAGCAGGGGGCAGGGGGCAGAGAGCAGAGGGCAGACAGCAGACAGCTGGGGGCAGACAGAAGGGGGCAGGGGGCAGTGAGCAGAGGGCAGATGGCAGACAGCAGACAGCAGAGGGCAGAGGCAGACAGCAGAGGGCAGAGGGCCGGCAGCAGAGCTTAGAGGGCAGATGGCAGACAGCAGACAGTAGAAAGCAGACAGCAGAGTGCAGCCAGCAGAAGGCAGGCAGCAGAAAACTAAGGGCAGACAGCAGGGGGCAGGGGGCAGAGAGCAGAGGGCAGACAGCGGACAGCAGACAGCAGACAGCAGAGGGCCGACAGCAGAAAGCAGAGGGTAGACAGCAGACAGCAGACAGCAGAGGGCATACAGCAGACAGCAGACAGCAGAGGGCAGACAGCAGACAGCAGACGTCAGAGGGCAGACAGAAGAGGGCAGACAGCAGACAGCAGAAAGCAGACGGCAGGCAGCAGAGGGCAGACAGCAGAAAGCAGAGGGCAGATGGCAAACAGCAGAGGGCAGAAGGCAGACAGCAGAGAGCAGAGGGCAGACAGCAGAGGGCAGACAGTAGACAGCGGAGAGCAGAGGACAAACACAAGACAGCAGACGGCAGACAGCAGATAGCGGAGAGCAGAGGGCAAACACAAAACAGCAGAGGGCAGACAGCAGACGACAGACAGCAGAGGTCAGACAGCAGACAGCAAAGGACAGACAGCAGAGGGCAGACAGCAGAGGGCAGACAGCAGACAGCAGAGGGAGGACAGCAAAGGGTAGGGGGGAGGCGGCAGAGGGCAGAGGGCAGACAGCAGACAGCGGAAAGCAGACAGCTGAGGGCAGACAGCAGATAGCAGAGGGCAGACAGCAGACTGCAGAGGGCAGACAGCAGACAGCAGAGGGCAGACAGTAGGGGGCAGACAGCTGACAGCAGAGGGCAGACAGCAGACATCAGAGGGCAGAGAGCAGAGGGCAGAGGGCAGAAAGCAGACAGCAGACAGCAGAGGGCAGACAGCAGACAGCAGAGTGCAGACATCAGTGCGCAGACAGCGGAGGGCAGACAGCAGAGGGCTAAAAGCAGCAGCAGGGGGCAGACAGCAGACAGCATAGGGCAGACAGCAGAGGGAAGACAGCAGACAGCAGACAGCAGAGGGCAGACAGCAGACAGCAGAGGGCAGACAGAAAACAGCAGAGGACTGACAGCAGACAGCAGAGGGCAGACAGCAGACAGCAGAGGGAAGACAGCAGACTTCAGACAGCAGAGGGCAGACAGCTGAAAGCAGAGGGCAGACATCAGAGGGCAGACAGCAGACAGCGGACAGAAGACAGCAGACAGCCGAGGGCAGACAGCGGACGGCAAACAGCAGAGGGCAGACAGCAGACAGAAGACTGCTGAAGGCAGACAGCAAACACCAGACAGCAGAGGGCAGACAGCACACGGCAGAGGGCAGATAGCAGACAGCAGAGGCCGACAGGAGAGGGCAGACCGCAGATACAAGACATCAGACAGCAGACGGGCAGACAGAAGACTGCTGACAGCAGAGGGCAGACAGCAGACAGCAGAGGGCAGACAGGAGACAGCAGAGGGCAGTCAGCAGACAGCAGAGGGCAGACAGCAGAAGGCAGAGGGAGAACAGCAGACAGCAGACAGCAGAGGGAAGACAGCAGACAGCAGAGGACAGACAGCAGACAGCAGACAGCAGACAGCAGGCAGCAGAGTGCAGACATCAGACAGCACACAACAGAGAGCAGACAGCAGACAGCAAAGGGCCGACAGCAGACAGCAGATAGCGAAGGGCAGACAGCAGTCAGCAGACAGCAGAGGGCAGACAGCAATCAGCAGAAAGCAGAGGGAAGACAGCAGAGAGCAGAGGGCGGGCAGCAGTCATCAGGGGGCAGACAGCAGACAGCAGAGAGCAGACAGATGACAGCAGAGACCAGAGAGCAGAGGGCAGACGGCAGAGAGCAGAGACCAGACAGCATAGAGCAGAGGGCAGACAGCAGAGGGCCGACAGCAGACAGCAGAGCGCAGACAGCAGAGGGCAGACAGCAGAGGGCAGATGGCAGACAGCAGACAGCAGATGGCAGAGGCAGACAGCAGAGGACAGAGGGCAGACAGCAAAGGGCAGACAGCAGACAGCCGACAGCGGAGGGCAGACAGCAGTCAGCAGACAGCAGAGGGCAGACAACAGTCAGCAGACAGCAAAGGGCAGACAGCAGACAGCAGAGGGCAGACTTCAGACAGCAGAGGGCAGACAGCACACAGCAGAGAGCAGACAGCAGACAGCGGACAGCAGAGTGCAGACAGCCGAGGGCAGACAGCAGTGGGCAGATGGCAGACAGCAGAGGGTGGAGGCAGACAGCTGAGGGCAGAGGGCAAACTGCACAGGTCAGAGGGCAGAGGGCCGACTGCAAAAAGCAGACAGCAGAGGGCAGACATCAGATGGCAGGAAGCAGATTGCTGAGGGCAGACAGCAGGGGGCAGGGGGCAGAGAGCAGAGGGATGAGGGCAGACAGCTGTGTGCAGACAGCAGACAACAGAGAGCAGAGGGCAGACAGCAGACAGCAGAGTGCAGACAGAAGACAGCAGAGGCCAGAAAGCAAAGGGCATACAGCAGACAGCAGAGGGCAGACAGAAGACAGCAGAGGCCAGAAAGCTGAGGGCAGACAGCAGAGAGCAGATGGCAGACAACAGACATCAGAGGGCAGAGGCAGACAGCAGAGGGCAGAGGGCAGGCAGCAGAGCTCAGAGGGCTGAGGGCAGACAGCAGACGGCAGAGAGCAGACAGCAGAGGGCAGCCAGCAGAGGGCAGGCAGCAGAAAGCTGAGGGCAGACAGCAGGGGGCAGGGGGCAGAGAGCAGATGGCTGACAGCAGTCAGCAGAGGGCATACAGCTGCGGGCATACAGCAGACAACAGAGAGCAGAGGGCAGACAGTGGACAGCAGAGGGTAGACTGAAGACAGCAGAGGCCAGAGGGTAGAGGGCAGGCAGGAGAGAGCAGAGGGCCGACAGAAGACAGCAGAGGCCAGAAAGCAGGGGGCAGACAGTAGAGAGCAGAGACCAGTCAGCATAGATCCGAGGGCAGACAGCAGATGGCAGGGGGCAGACAGCAGACAGGAGAAGGCAGAGGGCAGAAGGCAGAGGGCAGAGGTCAAACAGCAGAGGGAAGAGGGCAGAGGACAGACAGCAAGCAGCAGATAGCAGACAGCAGCGGGTAGACAGCAGACGTCGGAGAACAGACAGCACTCAGCAGACAGCAGAGGGCAGACAGCACACAGCAGACAGCAGAGGGCAGACAGCAGACAGCGGAGGGCAGACAGCAGACAGCAGACGCAGACAGCAAAGGGCAGACGGCAGAGGGCAGACAGCAGACAGCAGATACCAGACATCAGACAGCAGACGGGCTGACAGTGGACTGCTGACAGCAGAGGGTCGACGGCAGACAGCAGAGGGCAGACAGAAGACAGCAGAGGAAAGACAGCAGAAAGCAGAGGGCAGACAGCAGACAGCAGACAGCAGACAGCAGACAGCAGTGGGCAGACAGCGGAGGGCACACAGGAGACAGCAGAGGGCAGTCAGCAGACAGCAGAGGGCAGACAGCAGACAGCAGAGGGCAGAGGCAGACAGCAGAGGGCAGAAGGCAGACAGAAGAGGGCAGAGAGAAGACAGCAGAGGACAGACAGCAGATAACAGAGGGCAGACAGAAGACAGCAGAAAGCAGACAGCAGTGGGCAGACATCAGAGGTCAGAGGGCAGACAGCAGAAAGCAGAGGGCAGACAGCAGAGGGCAGACAGCAGACAGCACAGGGCAGACAGCAGACGGCACACAGCAGATGGCAGACAGCAGACAGCAGACAGCAGATGGCAGACAGCTGACAGCAGAATTCAGAAAGCATAGGCAGACAGCAGTGGGCAGACAGCAGAGGGCAGACAGCAGATACCAGACATCAGGCAGCAGACGGGCAGACAGAAGACTGCAGACAGCAGAGGGCAGGCAGCAGACAGCAGAGGGCAGACAGAAGACAGCAGAGGACAGACAGCAGAAAGCAGAGGGCAGACAGCAGACAGCAGACAGCATTCGGCAGACAGCAGTCGGCAGACAGCAGAGGGCAGACAGGAGACAGCAGAGGGCAGTCAGCAGACAGCAGAGGGCAGACAGCAGACAGCAGAGGGCAGACAGCAGACAGCAGACGGCAGACAGCAGAAAGCAGAGGGAAGACAGCAGACAGCACAGAGCAGAGGGCAGACATCAGACAGCAGACAGCAGAGGGCAGACAGAAGACAGCAGAGGACAGACAGCAGACAGCAGAGGGCAGACATCAGACAGCAGACAGCAGTGGGCAGACAGCAGAGGGCAGACATGAGACAGCAGAGGGCAGTCAGCAGACAGCAGAGGGCAGACAGCAGACAGCAGAGGGAAGACAGCAGACAGCAGACAGCAGAGGGCAGATAGCAGACAGCAGACATTGGAGGGCAGACAGCAGTCAGCAGACAGCGGAGGGCAGACAGCAGTCAGCAGACAGCAGAGGGCAGACAGCAAACAGCGGAAAGCAGAGGGCAGACAGCAGACAGCAGGGGCAGACAGCAGACAGCAGAGACAGACAGCAGAGGGCAGACAGCAGTGGGCAGGCAGCAGACCGCAGATACCAGACATCAGACAGCTGACGGGCAGACAGAAGACTGCAGACAGCAGAGGGCAGGCAGCAGACAGAAGAGGGCAGACAGAAGACAGCAGAGGACAGACAGCAGAAAGCAGAGGGCAGACAGAAGACTGCAGAGAGCAGAGGGCACACAGCAGACAACAGAGGGCAGACAGAAGACATCAGAAGACAGACAGCAGAAAGCAGATGGCAGACAGCAGACAGCAGAAAGCAGACAACAGTGGGCAGACAGCAGAGGGCAGACAGGAGACAGCAGGGGTCAGTCAGCAGACAGCAGAGGGCAGTCATCAGACAGCATACAGCAAAGGGCACAAAGCAGACAGCAGACAGCAGAGGGAAGACAGCAGACAGCACACAGCAGAGCGCAGACAGCAGAGGGCTGACAGCAGACGGCAGAGGGTAGAGGGCAGACATCAGACAGCAGATAGCAGACAGCAGAGGGCAGACAGCAGTGGGCAGACAGTAGACAGCAGAGAGCAGACAGCAGACAGCAGACGACAGACAGCAGACAGCAGAGGCCAGACAGCAGACAACTGATAGCAGCGGGCAGAAAGCAGACATCAGACAGAAGAAAGCAGACATCAGAGGGCAGACAACAGTGGGCAGACAGTAGACAGCAGAGAGCAGACAGCAGAGGTCAGTCAGCAGACAGCAGAGGGCAGACAGCAGGAAGAAGAAAGCAAAGGGAAGACGGCAGACAGTAGACAACAGAGGGCAGACCGCAGACTGCAGAAGGCAGACAGCAGACAGCAATCAGCAGACAGCAGAGGGCAGACAGCAGAGGGCACACAGCAGACAGATGATGGCAGCCAGCAGACAGCAGACAGCAGAGGGCAGACAGCAGACAGCAGTGGGCAGACAGCAGAAGGCAGGCAGCAGACAGCAGACAGCAGAGGGCATACAGCACACAGAAGACAACAGAGGGCATACAGCAGACAGCAGAGGGCAGACAGCAGACGGCAGAGGGCGGACTGCACAGCAGACGCCAGAGGGCAGCCAGCAGACAGCAGACAGCAGACACCAGAGGGCAGACAGCAGAAAGCAGAGGGCAGACAGCAGACGGCAGGAAGCAGACAGCAGGCAGCAGAGGGCAGACAGCAGACAGCAGAGGGCAGACAGAAGACAGCAGAGGACAGACAGCAGAAAGCAGAGGGCAGACAGAAGACTGCAGAGAGCAGAGGGCACACAGCAGACAACAGAGGGCAGACAGAAGACATCAGAAGACAGACAGCAGAAAGCAGATGGCAGACAGCAGACAGCAGAAAGCAGACAACAGTGGGCAGACAGCAGAGGGCAGACAGGAGACAGCAGGGGTCAGTCAGCAGACAGCAGAGGGCAGTCATCAGACAGCATACAGCAAAGGGCACAAAGCAGACAGCAGACAGCAGAGGGAAGACAGCAGACAGCACACAGCAGAGCGCAGACAGCAGAGGGCTGACAGCAGACGGCAGAGGGTAGAGGGCAGACATCAGACAGCAGATAGCAGACAGCAGAGGGCAGACAGCAGTGGGCAGACAGTAGACAGCAGAGAGCAGACAGCAGACAGCAGACGACAGACAGCAGACAGCAGAGGCCAGACAGCAGACAACTGATAGCAGCGGGCAGAAAGCAGACATCAGACAGAAGAAAGCAGACATCAGAGGGCAGACAACAGTGGGCAGACAGTAGACAGCAGAGAGCAGACAGCAGAGGTCAGTCAGCAGACAGCAGAGGGCAGACAGCAGGAAGAAGAAAGCAAAGGGAAGACGGCAGACAGTAGACAACAGAGGGCAGACCGCAGACTGCAGAAGGCAGACAGCAGACAGCAATCAGCAGACAGCAGAGGGCAGACAGCAGAGGGCACACAGCAGACAGATGATGGCAGCCAGCAGACAGCAGACAGCAGAGGGCAGACAGCAGACAGCAGTGGGCAGACAGCAGAAGGCAGGCAGCAGACAGCAGACAGCAGAGGGCATACAGCACACAGAAGACAACAGAGGGCATACAGCAGACAGCAGAGGGCAGACAGCAGACGGCAGAGGGCGGACTGCACAGCAGACGCCAGAGGGCAGCCAGCAGACAGCAGACAGCAGACACCAGAGGGCAGACAGCAGAAAGCAGAGGGCAGACAGCAGACGGCAGGAAGCAGACAGCAGGCAGCAGAGGGCAGACAGCAGACAGCAGAGGGCAGACAGAAGACAGCAGAGGGCAGACAGCAGACACCAGAGAGCAGAGGGCAGACATCAGACAGCAGACAGCAGAGGGCAGACAGCAGAGGGCAGAAGCAGACAGCACAGGGCAGAGAGCAGATAGGAGAGGGCAGACAGCAGAGAGCAGACAGCAGATAGCAGACAGCAGAGGGCAAACAACAGAGGGCAGACAGCAGAGGGCAGACAGCACACAGCAGAGAGCAGACAGCAGACGGCTGTGGGCAGACAGCAGACAGCAGAGGGCAGACTGTAGACAGCAGAGGGCAGACAGCAGAGAGCACACAGCAGATAGCACACAGCAGTGGGCAGACCGTTCTATGCAGAGGGCAGACAACAGAGGTCAGAGAGCAGAGTGCAGAGGGCAGACACCAGAAAGAAGAGAGAGGAGGGCAGACGGCAGACAGCACGCGGCAGACAGGAGATGGCAGAGGGAAGACAGCAGACAGAGGGGGCAGGCAGCAGACATCAGACAGCAGATGGCAGACAGCAGAGGGCAGACAACAGTGGGCAGACAGCAGACAGCAAAGAGCTGACAGCAGACAGCAGAGGGCAGACAGCAGACAGAAGACAGCAGAGAGCAAACAGCAGACTGCAGAGGGCAGACAGCACAGATCAGACAGCAGAAAAAAAGTAGCAGAAGGCAGACAGCAGAGGGCAGACAGCAGACAGCAGACAGCAGAGGGCAGACAGCAGACAACGGAGGGCAGACAGCAGACAGCAGACGGCAGACAGCAGACAGCAGAAAGCAGAGAGCATACAGCAGAGGACAGAAAGCAGACAGCAGAAGGCAGACAGCAGACAGCAGAGAGAAGACAGCAGACATTAGAGAGCAGACAGCAGAGGGCTGAGAGCAGACAGCAGACAGCAAACAGCAGAGGGCAGACAGCAGACAGCAGTGGGCAGACAGCAGACAACAGAGGGCAGACAGCAGACAGCAGAGGGCAGACAACAGAGGGCAGACAGCAGAAAGCAGAGAGTGGAGGGCTGACAGCAGACAGCATGCGGCACACAGCAGAAGGCAGAGGGAAGACAGCAGACAGAGAGGGCAGGCAGCAGACATCAGACAGCAGATGGCAGACAGCAGAGGGCAGACAACAGTGGGCAGACAGCAGACAGCAGAGTGCAGACAGCAGTCAGCAGAGAGCAGACAGCAGACAGAAGACAGCAGAGAGCAAACAGCAGACTGCAGAGGGCAGACAGCAGAGTTCAGACAGCAGACAAAAATAGCAGAGGGCAGACAGCAGACAGCAGAGAGCAGACAGCAGTGGGCAGAAAGCAGAGGGCAGACAGGAGACAGCAGGGGTCAGTCAGCAGACAGCAGAGGGCAGTCATCAGACAGCATACAGCAAAGGGCAGGAAGCAGACAGCAGACAGCAGAGGGAAGACAGCCGACAGCATACAGCAGAGCGCAGACAGCAGAGGGCTGACAGCAGAGTGCAGACAGCAGACATCAGCCTGATAGCAGACAGCAGAGAACAGAGGGCAGATAGCAGAGGTCAGAGGGCAGACAGCAGACAGCAGAGGGTAGAGGGCAGAGGGCAGACATCAGACAGCAGAAAGCAGACAGCAGAGGGCAGACAGCAGTGGGCAGACAGTAGACAGCAGAGAGCAGACAGCAGACAGCAGACGACAGACAGCAGACAGCAGAGGCCAGACAGCAGACAACTGATAGCAGAGGGCAGACAGCAGACATCAGACAGCAGAAAGCAGACAGCAGAGGTCAGTCAGCAGACAGCAGAGGCCAGACAGCAGGAAGAAGAAAGCAGAGGGAAGAGGGCAGACAGTAGACAACAGAGGGCAGACCGCAGACTGCAGAAGGCAGACAGCAGACAGCAATCAGCAGACAGCAGAGGGCACACAGCAGACAGCAGAGGGCAGACAGCAGACGGCAGAGGGCGGACTGCACAGCAGACACCAGAGGGCAGACAGCAGACAGCAGACAGCAGACACCAGAGGGCAGACAGGAGAAGGCAGAGGGCAGACAGCAGACGGTAGGAAGCAGACAGCAGGCAGCAGAGGGCAGACAGCAGACAGCAGTGGGCAGACAGCAGACAACAGAGGGCATACAGCAGACAGCAGAGGGCAGACAGCAGAGAGCAGACAGCAGATAGCACACAGCAGAGGGCAGACCGTTCTCTGCAGAGGGCAGACAGCAGAGGTCAGAGAGCAGAGTGCAGAGGGCAGACACCAGAAAGAAGAGAGAGGAGGGCAGACGGCAGACAGCACGCGGCAGACAGGAGACGGCAGAGGGAAGACAGCAGACAGAGAGGGCAGACAGCAGACATCAGACAGCAGATGGCAGACAGCAGAGGGCAGACAACAGTTGCCAGACAGCAGACAGCAAAGAGCTGACAGCAGACAGCAGAGGGCAGACAGCAGACAGAAGACAGCAGAGAGCAAACAGCAGACTGCAGAGGGCAGACAGCAGAGATCAGAAAGCAGAAAAAAGGTAGCAGAGGGCAGACAGCAGAGGGCAGTCAGCAGACAGCAGACAGCAGAGGGCAGACAGCAGACAACGGAGGGCAGACAGCAGACAGCAGACTGCAGACAGCAGACAGCAGAAAGCAGAGAGCATACAGCAGAGGACAGAAAGCAGACAGCAGAAGGCAGACAGCAGACAGCAGAGAGAAGACAGCAGACATTAGAGAGCAGACAGCAGAGGGCTGAGAGCAGACAGCAGACAGCAAACAGCAGAGGGCAGACAGCAGACAGCAGTGGGCAGACAGCAGACAACAGAGGGCAGACAGCAGACAGCAGAGGGCAGACAACAGTGGGCAGACAGCAGACAGCAGAGAGCAGACAGCAGTCAGCAGAGAGCAGACAGCAGACAGAAGACAGCAGAGAGCAAACAGCAGACTGCAGAGGGCAGACAGCAGAGTTCAGACAGCAGACAAAAATAGCAGAGGGCAGACAGCAGACAGCAGAGGGCAGTCAGCAGACAGCAGAGGGCAGACAGCAGACAGCGGAAGGAAGACAGCAGAGGGCAGAGGGTTGACAGCAGACAACAGAGGGCAGACCGCAGGCAGCAGATGGCAGACAGCAGACAGCAGCCAGCAGACAGCAGAGGGCAGACAGCAGAGGGCAGACAGATGAGGGCAGACAGCAGACAGCAGAGGCAGCCAGCAGACAGCAGACAGCAGATGGCAGACAGCAGACAGCCGGGGGCAGACCACAGAGATCACACAGCAGAGATCAGACAGCAGACAGCAGAGGGCAGAGGGCAGACAGCACACAGAAGACACCAGACGTCAGACAGAAGATGTCAGACAGCAGACAGCAGAGGGCAGACAGCAGAGGGCAGGGGGCAGAGGGCAGAGGGCAGAGGACAGACAGCGGAGAGCAGAAGGCAGACAGCAGAGCACAGACAGCAGAGAAAAGAGGGCAGACAGCAGAGAGAAGACAGCAGAGAGCAGACAGCAGACAGCAGAGGGCAGACAGCAGAGGGCTGACAGCAGACAGCAGACAGCAGAGGGCAGACAGCAATCAGCAGACAGCAGAGGGCAGACAGCAGACAGCAGAGGGCAGACAGCAGACGGCAGACAGCAGACAGCAGAAGGCAGACAGAATCCAGCATAGGGCAGAAAGCAGACAGCAGAAGGCAGACGGCAGACAGCAGAGGGGAGACAGCAGACAGCAGAGGGAAGACAGCAGACAACTGATAGCAGAGGTCAGACAGCGGAGGGCAGACAGCAGACAGCAAAGGGCAGTCAGCAGACAGCTGAGGGCAGACAGCACAAGGAAGACAGCAGAGGGCAGAGGGCAGACAGCAGACAACAGAGGGCAGACCGCAGGCAGCAGATGGCAGACAGCAGACAGATGATGGTAGCCAGCAGACAGCAGACAGCAGAGGGCAGACAGCAGACAGCAGTGGGCAGACAGCAGAAGGCAGGCGGCAGACAGCAGACAGCAGAGGGCATACAGCACACAGAAGACAACAGAGGGCATACAGCAGACAGCAGAGGGCAGACAGCAGACGGCAGAGGGCAGACTGCACAGCAGACACCAGAGTGCAGACAGCAGACAGCAGACAGCAGACACCAGAGGGCAGACAGCAGAAAGCAGAGGGCAGACAGCAGACGGCAGGAAGCAGACAGCAGGCAGCAGAGGGCAGACAGCAGACAGCAGTGGGCAGACAGCAGACAGCAGACAACAGAGGGCATACAGCAGACAGCAGTGGGCAGACAGCATACAGCAGAGGGCAGAAAGCAGACAGCAGAAGGCAGACAGCAGACAGCAGGGGGCAGACAGCAGACGGCAGAACGCAGATAGCAACCAGCAGAGGGCAGACAGCAGACAGCAGAGGGCAGACAGAAGACAGCAGAGGGCAGGCAGCAGACACCAGAGAGCAGAGGGCAGACATCAGACAGCAGACAGCAGAGGGCAGACAGCAGAGGGCAGAGGGCAGAAGCAGACAGCACAGGGCAGAGAGCAGATAGGAGAGGGCAGACAGCAGAGAGCAGACAGCAGATAGCAGTCAGCAGAGGGCAAACAACAGAGGGCAGACAGCAGAGGGCAGACAGCACACAGCAGAGAGCAGACAGCAGACGGCTGTGGGCAGACAGCATACAGCAGAGGGCAGACTGTAGACAGCAGAGGGCAGACAGCAGAGAGCAGACAGCAGATAGCACACAGCAGAGGGCAGACCGTTCTCTGCAGAGGGCAGACAACAGAGATCAGAGAGCAGAGTGCAGAGGGCAGACACCAGAAAGAAGAGAGAGGAGGGCAGACGGCAGACAGCATGCGGCAGACAGGAGATGGCAGAGGGAAGACAGCAGACAGAGAGGGCAGGCAGCAGACATCAGACAGCACATAGCAGACAGCAGAGGGCAGACAACAGTGGGCAGACAGCAGACAGCAAAGAGCTGACAGCAGACAGCAGAGGGCAGACAGCAGACAGAAGACAGCAGAGAGCAAACAGCAGACTCCAGAGTGCAGACAGCACAGATCAGACAGCAGAAAAAATGTAGCAGAAGGCAGACAGCAGAGGGCAGTCAGCAGACAGCAGACAGCAGAGGGCAGACAGCAGACAACGGAGGGCAGACAGCAGACAGCAGACGGCAGACAGCAGACAGCAGAAAGCAGAGAGCATACAGCAGAGGACAGAAAGCAGACAGCAGAAGGCAGACAGCAGACAGCAGAGAGAAGACAGCAGACATTAGAGAGCAGACAGCAGAGGGCTGAGAGCAGACAGCAGACAGCAAACAGCAGAGGGCACACAGCAGACAGCAGTGGGCAGACAGCAGACAACAGAGGGCAGACAGCAGACAGCAGAGGGCAGACAACAGAGGGCAGACAGCAGAAAGCAGAGAGAGGAGGGCTGACAGCAGACAGCATGCGGCACACAGCAGAAGGCAGAGGGAAGACAGCAGACAGAGAGGGCAGGCAGCAGACATCAGACAGCAGATGGCAGACAGCAGAGGGCAGACAACAGTGGGCAGACAGCAGACAGCAGAGAGCAGACAGCAGTCAGCAGAGAGCAGACAGCAGACAGAAAACAGCAGAGAGCAAACAGCAGACTGCAGAGGGCACACAGCAGAGTTCAGACAGCAGACAAAAATAGCAGAGGGCAGACAGCAGACAGCAGAGGGCAGTCAGCAGACTGCAGAGGGCAGACAGCAGACAGCAGAAGGAAGACAGCAGAGGGCAGAGGGCAGACAGCAGACAGCAGAGGGAAGACAGCAGACAGCAGACAGCAGAGGGCAGATAGCAGACAGCAGACATTGGAGGGCAGACAGCAGTCAGCAGACAGCGGAGGGCAGACAGCAGAGGGCAGACATGAGACAGCAGAGGGCAGTCAGCAGACAGCAGAGGGCAGACAGCAGACAGCAGAGGGATGACAGCAGACAGCAGACAGCAGAGGGCAGATAGCAGACAGCAGATATTGGAGGGCAGACAGCAGTCAGCAGACAGCGGAGGGCAGACAGCAGTCAGCAGACAGCAGAGGGCAGACAGCAAACAGCGGAAAGCAGAGGGCAGACAGCAGACAGCAGAGGGCAGACAGCAGAAAGCAGAGACAGACAGCAGAGGGCAGACAGCAGTGGGCAGGCAGCAGACCGCAGATACCAGACATCAGACAGCAGACGGGCAGACAGAAGACTGCAGAGAGCAGAGGGCACACAGCAGACAGCAGAGGGCAGACAGAAGACATCAGAAGACAGACAGCAGAAAGCAGATGGCAGACAGCAGACAGCAGAAAGCAGACAGCAGTGGGCAGACAGCAGAGGGCAGACAGGAAACAGCAGGGGTCAGTCAGCTGACAGCAGAGGGCAGTCATCAGACAGCATACAGCACAGGGCAGAAAGCAGACAGCAGACAGCAGAGGGAAGACAGCAGACAGCATACAGCAGAGCGCAGACAGCAGAGGGCTGACAGCAGAGTGCAGACAGCAGACATCAGCCTGATAGCAGACAGCAGAGAACAGAGGGCAGACAGCAGAGGTCAGAGGGCAGACAGCAGACAGCAGAGGGTAGAGGGCAGAGGGCAGACATCAGACAGCAGAAAGCAGACAGCAGAGGGCAGACAGCAGTGGGCAGACAGTAGACAGCAGAGAGCAGACAGCAGACAGCAGACGACAGACAGCAGACAGCAGAGGCCAGACAGCAGACAACTGATAGCAGAGGGCAGACAGCAGACATCAGACAGCAGAAAGCAGACATCAGAGGGCAGACAGCAGTGGGCAGACAGTAGACAGCAGAGAGCAGACAGCAGAGGTCAGTCAGCAGACAGCAGAGGGCAGACAGCAGGAAGAAGAAGGCAGAGGGAAGAGGGCAGACAGTAGACAACAGAGGGCAGACCGCAGACTGCAGAAGGCAGACAGCAGACAGCAATCAGCAGACAGCAGAGGGCAGACAGCAGAGGGCACACAGCAGACAGATGATGGCAGCCAGCAGACAGCAGACAGCAGAGGGTAGACATCAGACAGCAGTGGGCAGACAGCAGAGGGCAGGCGGCAGACAGCAGACAGCAGAGGGCATACAGCACACAGCAGACAACAGAGGGCATACAGCAGACAGCAGAGGGCAGACAGCAGACGTCAGAGGGCGGACTGCACAGCAGACACCAGAGGGCAGACAGCAGACAGCAGACAGCAGACACCAGAGGGCAGACAGCAGAAGGCAGAGGGCAGACAGCAGACGGCAGGAAGCAGACAGCAGGCAGCAGAGGGCAGACAGCAGACGGCAGAAAGCAGACAGCAGGCAGCAGAGGGCAGACAGCAGACAGCAGAGGGCAGACAGCCGACAGCAGAGGGCAGACAGCAGACACAAGAAGGCACACAACAGAAAGCAGAGGGCAGACAGCAGACCTCAGAGGGCAGACAGCGGAGGGCTGAGGGCAGACAGCAGTCAGCAGACTACAGACAGCACACAGCAGAGGGCAGACAGCAGATTGCAGACAGCAGAGGGCAGACAGCTGGCAGCAGACGGCAGAGGGCAGAGAGAAGAGGGCAGAGGGCATACAGCAAACAGCAGACAGCAGAGGGCAGACAGCTGACAGCAGACGGCAGACAGAACACAGCAGACAGCAGAGGGCAATCTCCAAACAGCAGACACCGGACAGCAGAGGGCAGACAGCAGAGGGCAGACAGCAGACAGCTGAGGGTAGACAGCAGACAGCAGAGGGCAGACAGCAGACAACAGAGGGCAGACATCAGACAGTAGAAGGCAGTCAGCAGACGGCAGACAGCAGACAACAGGGGGCAGACAGCAGAGGACAGAGAGCAGACAGCAGACAGCAGAGGGCAGACAGCAGAGGGCAGAGGGCAGACAGCAGACTGCAGAGTGCAGACAGCAGACAGAAGTGGGCAGACAGCAGACAGCAGTGGGCAGACAGCAGACAACAGACAGCGGACAGCAGAGGGCAGACAGCAGAGAGCAGTGGGCACACAGAAGGCAACACAGGGCAGACAGCAGAAGATAGCAGAGGGCAGACAGCAGAGGGCACACAGCAGACAGCAGAGAGCAGACAGCAGACGGCTGAGGACAGACAGCAGGCAGCAGAGGGCAGACAGCAGAGAGCAGACAGCAGATAGCAGACAGGAGAGGGCAGACAGCTCTCAGCAGAGGGCAGATAGCAGAGGGCAAACAGCAGACAGCCGACAGCAGAGGTCCGAGAGCAGAGGGCAGAGGGCAGACAGCAGAAAGCAGAGAGAGGAGGGAAGACAGCACACAGCTTGCGGCAGACAGCAGACGGCAGAGGGAAGACAGCAGACAGAGAGGGCAGACAGCAGACACCAGACAGCAGATAGCAGACAACAGTGGGCAGACAGCAGAGAGCACAGAGCAGACAGCAGACAGCAGAGGGCAGACAGCAGACTGCAGAGGGCAGACAGCAGAGTTCAGACAGCAGACAAAAGATAGAAGAGGGCAGACAGCAGAGGGCAGACAGCAGAGGGCAGTCAGCAGACAGCAGAGGGCAGACAGCAGAAGGAAGACAGCAGTTGGCAGAGGGTTGACAGCAGACAATAGAGGTTAGTCCGCAGGCAGCAGATGGCAGACAGCAGGCAGCAGCCAGCAGACAGCAGAGAGCAGACAGCAGAGGGCAGATAGATGAGGGCAGACAGCAGACAGCAGAGGGCAGCCAGCAGGCAGCAGACAGCAGATGGCAGACAGCAGACAGTGGGGGGCAGACAGCAGAGAGCAGACAGCAGAGTTCAGACAGCAGACAGCAGAGGGCAGACAGCAGACAGCAGAGGGCAGACAGCAGACAGCAGAGGGCAGACATCAGACTGTAGAAGGCAGACAGCAGAGGGCAGACAGCTGACAACAGGGGGCAGACAGCAGAGGACAGAGGGCAGACAGCAGACAGCAGAGGGCAGACAGCAGAGGGCAGAGGGCAGACAGCACACAGTAGACACCACAGGGCAGACAGCAGACGTCAGACATCAGACAGCAGAGGGCAGACAGCAAAGGGCAGGGGGCAGAAGGCAGTGGGCATAGGGCAGACAGCAGACAGCAGAGGGCAGACAGCAGCGGGCAGACAGCAGACGGCAGACAGCAGAGGGTAGACAGCAGACAGCAGAGGGCAGACAGCAGACAGCAGACAGCAGAGGGCAGACAGCAGACAGCAGAGGGCAGACGGCAGACAGCAGAGGGCAGGCATCAGACATTAGAAGGCAGACAGCAGAGGGCAGACAGGAGACAACAGTGGGCAGACAGCAGACAGCAGTGGGCAGACATCAGAATGCAGAGGGCCGAGGCCAGACAGCAGAAGGCAGAGGGCAGACAGCAGACAGCCGAGGGCAGACAGCAGACAGCAGAGGGCAGGCAGCAAACATTAGACAGCAGTGGGCTGACAGCAATCAGCAGAGGGAGGACAGAAGACAGCAGGGGGCAGAAAGCAGACAGCAGGCAATAAAAAGCAGAGGGCAGACAGCAGACAGCAGATATTAGAGGGCAGACAGCAGAGGGCAGACAGCAGACGGCTGAGAGCAGACAGCAGACAGCAGAGGGCCGACAGTAGACAGCAGGGGGCAGACAGCAGAGAGCAGACAGCAGATAGCAGACAGGAGAGGGCAGACAGCTCTCAGCAGAGGGCAGACAGCAGAGGGCAAACAGCTAAGAGCCGACAGCAGAGGTCCGAGAGCAGAGGGCAGAGGGCAGACAGCAGAGAGAGGAGGGCAGACAGCAGACAGCACGCGGCAGACAGCAGATGGCAGAGGGAAGACAGCAGACAGAGAGGGCAGACAGCAGACACTAGACAGCAGATGGCAGACAGCAGAGGGCAGACAACAGTGGGCAGACAGCAGACAGCACAGAGCAGAAAGCAGACAGCACAGGGCAGACAGCAGACACAAGACAGCAGAGGGCAGACAGCAGACTGCAGAGGGCAGACAGGAGAGTTCAGACAGCAGACAAAAGATAGCAGAGGGCAGACAGCAGAGGGCAGACAGCAGATAGCAGATAGATGAGGCCAGACAGCAGACAGCAGAGGGCAGCCAGCAGACAGCAGACAGCAGATGGCAGACAGCAGACAGTGGGGGGCAGACAGCAGAGAGCAGACAGCAGAGTTCAGAGAGCAGACATCAGAGGGCAGAGGGCAGAGGGCAGACAGCACACAGCACACAGCAGACACCACAGGGCAGACAGCAGAAAACAGACAGCAGAGGGCAGACAGCAGAGTGCAGAAGGCAGACAGCAGACAGCAGAGGGCAGACAGCAGACAGCAGTGGGCAGACAGCAGACAGCAGTGGGCAGACATCAGAATACAGAGGGCAGAGGGCAGAAAGCAGAGGGCAGAGGGCAGACAGCAGAGGGCAGACAGCGGACAGCCGAGGGCAGACAGCAGACAGCAGAGGGCAGGCAGCAAACATTAGACAGCAGTGGTCTGACAGCAGTCAGCAGAGGGAGGACAGAAGAGAGCAGGGGGCAGACAGCAGACAGCAGGCAATAAACAGCAGAGGGCAGACAGCAGATATTAGAGGGCAGACAGCAGAGGGCAGACAGCATACAGTAGACAGCAGAGGGCTGACAGCAGAGGGCAGACAGCTTACAGCAGAGAGGAGAAGGCAGAAAGAAAAGGGTAGAGTGCAGACAGCAGACAGCAGAGGGCGGAGGGCAGACAGCTGAAAGCAGTGGGCAGACAGCAGAGGGCAGAGGCAGAAGGAAGACAGTAGAGGCATGAGGGCAGACAGCAGACAGCAGAGGGCAGACTGCAGACAGCAGAGGGCAGACAGCAGTCAGCAGACAGCAGAGAGCACAAAGCAGACAGCAGAGGGCAGACTGCAGACAGCAGAGGGCAAACAGAAGACAGCAGAGGGAGGACAGAAGACAGCAGGTGGCAGACAGCAGACAGCAGGCAATAAACAGCAATGGGCAGACAGCAGAGGGCAGAGAGCAGAGAGCAGAGTGCAGAGGGCAGAGGGCAGAGGGCAGTCAGCAGACAGCAGAGGGAAGACAGCAGACAGCAGAGGGCAGAAGGCGGACAGCCGTGGGCAGACAGCAGAGGGCAGAGGGCAGACAGCAGAGTGCAGAGGACAGACAGCAGACAGCAGAAGGCAGAAGACAGGAGATAGCAGAGGGCAGACTGCAGACAGCAGAGGGCAGACAGAAGAGGGAAGAGGGCGGAGAGCAGACAGCAGAGGGCAGTCAGCAGACAGCAGAGGGCAGACAGCAGACACGAGCGGGCAGACAGCAGACAGCAGCGGGCAGACAGCAGACAGCAGAGGGCAGACAGCAGACAGAAGACAGAAGAGTGCAGACAGCAGACAGCAGACAGCAGAGGGCAGACAGCAGACAGCAGAGGGCAGAGTTCAGACAGCATAGGGCAGAGGGCAGACAGCAGAAAGCAGAGGGCAGACAGCAGACAGCAGTGGGCAGACAGCAGACAGCAGTGGGCAGACACCAGAGTGGAGAGGGCAGAGGGCAGACAGCGGACGGCAGAGGGCAGACAGCAGATAGCACAAGGCAGACAGCAGACTGCAGACAGCAGATGGCAGACAGAAGAGGGCAGAGGGCATACAGCAAGCAGCAGACAGCAGAGGGCATACAGCAGACACCAGACACCAGACAGCAGAGGGCACACAGCAGAGGGCAGACAGCAGACAGCAGAGGGTAGACAGAAGACAGCAGAGGGCAGAAAGCAGACAGCAGACAGCAGACAGCAGACGGCAGAAAGCAGACAGGAGAGGGCAGACAGAAGAGAGCAGAGGGCAGATAGCAGACAACAGGGGGCAGACAGCAGAGGACAGATGGCAGATAGCAGACAGCAGACAGCAGGGGGCAGACAGCAGAGGGCAGAGGGCAGAGAGCAGACAGCAGAGGGCAGACAGCAGACAGCAGTGGGCAGACCGCAGACAGCAATGGGCAGACATCAGAGTGCAGAGGGCAGAGGGCAGACAGCAGAGGGCAGAGGGCAGACAGCAGAGGGCAGACAGCAGACAGCCGAGGGCAGACAGCAGACAGCATTGGGCAGACAGCAAACATTAGACAGCAGTGGGCAGACAGCACTCAGCAGAGGGAAGACAGCAGACAGCAGAGGGCAGACAGCAGACACCAGACAGAAGAGGGCAGACAGCAGACAGCAGTGGGCAGACAGCAGACAACAGAGGGCAGACAGCAGACAGCAGAGGGCAGACAGCATAGGGCAGAGAGCAGAGTGCAGACAGCAGGCAGCAGAGAGCAGACAGCAGACGGCAGAGGGCAGGCAGCAGACAGCAGAGGGCCGACAGTAGACAGCAGAGGGCAGACAGCAGAGAGCAGGCAGCAGATAGCAGACAGCAGGGGGCAGACAGCTCTAAGCCGAGGGCAGACAGCAGAGGGCAAACAGCAGACAGCAGACACCAGACAGCAGAGGTCAGAGAGCAGAGGGCAGAGGGCAGACAGCAGAAAGCAGAGAGAGGAGGGCAGACAGCAGACAGCACGCGGCAGACAGCAGTCGGCAGAGGGAAGACAGCAGACAGAGAGGGCAGACAGCAGACATCAGACAGCAGATGGCAGACAGCAGAGGGCAGACAACAGTGGGCAGACAGCAGACAGCACGGAACAGACAGCAGACAGCAGAGGGCAGACAGCTGACAGATGACAGCAGAGGGCAGACAGCAGACTGCAGAGGGCAGACAGCAGAGTTCAGACAGCAGACATAAGATAGCAGAGGGCAGACAGCAGAGGGCAGACAGCAGACAGCAGAGGGCAGTCAGCAGACAGCAGAGGGCAGACAGCAGACAGCAGATGGAAGGCAGCAGAGGCCAGAGGATTGACAGCAGACAACAGAGGGCAGACCGCAGGCAACAGATGACAGACAGCAGACAGCAGCCAGCAGACAGCAGAGGGCAGACAGCAGAGGGCAGATCGATGAGGGCAGACAGCAGACATCAGAGGGCTGACAGAAGACAGCAGACAGCAGATGGCAGACAGCAGACAGCAGAGGGCAGACAACAGAGGGCAGGGGGCAGAAGGCAGAGGGCAGAGGGCAGACAGCAGACAGCAGAGAGTAGACAGCAGAGGGTAGACAGCAGACAGCAGAGGGCAGACAGCAGACAGCAGACAGCAGAGAGAAGACAGCAGACAGCAGAGAGCAGACGGCAGAGGGCTGAGGGCTGACAGCAGACAGCAGAGGGCAGACAGAAGACAGCAGAGGGCAGATACGATAGAGCAGAGGGCAAACAGAAGTCAGCAGTGGCCAGAAAGCAGATGGCAGTGAGCAGAGAGCAGAGACCAGACAGCATAGAGCCGAGGGCAGGCAGCAGAGGGCCGACAGCAGACAGCAGAGGGCAGACGGCAGACAGCAGACAGCAGAGTGCAGAGGGCAGACAGTGGAGGGCAGAGGGAAGACAGCAGAGAGCAGAGGGCAGAGGGCAGACAGCAGAGTGCAGACAGCAGAGGGCAGACAGCAGAGGGCAGACAGCAGACAGCAGAGGGCGGACAACAAAGGGCAGGGGGCAGAGGGTAAAGGGCAGTGGGCAGGCAGCAGACAGCATAGGGCATACAGCTGCGGGCAGACACCAGACAACAGAGAGCAGAGGGCAGACAGCAGACAGTAGATAGCAGACAGAAGACAGCAGAGGCCAAAGAGCAGAGGGCAGACAGGAGAGAGCAGAGGGCAGACAGAAGTCAGCAGAGGCCAGAAAGCAGATGGAAGTGAGCAGAGAGCAGAGACCAGACAGCATAGAGCCAAGGGCAGACAGCAGAGGGCCGACAGCAGACAGCAGAGGGCAGACAGCAGACAGCAGACAGCAGAGTGCGGAGGGCAGACAGCGGAGGGCAGAGGGCAGACAGCAGAGAGCAGAGGGCAGAGGGCAGACAGCAGAGGGCAGACAGCAGGGGGCAGACAGCAGAGGGCAGACAGCAGACAGCAGAGGGCGGACAACAAAGGGCAGCGGGCAGAGGGTAGAGGGCAGAGGGCAGACAGCAGACAGCAGAGGCCATACAGCTGCGGGCAGACACCAGACAACAGAGAGCAGAGGTTGTTGTTGTTGTTGTTGGTTGTTTTAAGGGGACTAAACAGCTAGGTTATCAGTCCCCTGTTCCTAGCTGAGAGTCAACTATCAAAGATAAAACAACGCCCTGAAAATGACAATGCACAAAAGGGCAAGTTAATAATAGACAAGTCACTGACAATACAAAACGGAGGCACACAATTATTAAAAGAATATCACGAATAAAACTGCATAGCAGAGGTCATTGCCTGGCTGATCACAAAGAAAAAACAGGATGAGCCAGCCACACAGCATACACTAAGAACTCCAAAGGACGTGAGAACTTAAAAATCTGGGTTGGTGGCAGCCAAAGATGTCAGGCCACAGCACCTACCGTTAGATCGAGTCATAAAAACCAGCAGCGCAGATAAAACGTAAAACTTTGTTAGCCATAGAGGCGTCGTAACCTAAAACTAAGGGTAGTGCGTCAGGAAGATTAAAATAATGCCGCAGGTCGGCTAAAAGCGGACAGTCCATCAAAAGATGGGCCACTGTCAACACAGTGCCACATCGACACACGGGTGGAGCCTCGCGCCGAAGGAGATACCCGTGGGTGAGCCACGTATGTCCAATCCGGAGGCGACAGAGGACAACTGACTCTCGGCGGGTCGGCCGCAGTGAAGATTTCCACAAAACTGTGGAGAGCTTCACTGCCCGAAGCTTATTCGGTGCAGTCGCCGTAGCCCACTCGGTACTCCAAGCTTCGCGTACCTTCCGGTGCAACACCAGTTTAAAATCGTGTTCCGTGACACCAATTGTCAGAGGTGGTCCCATAGTGGCCTGCTTGGCCAGTCGATCTACATGCTCATTCCCTTGTATGCCAACATGACCTGGGGTCCACACAAAGACCACAGAACGGCCTGATTGGCATAGGGAGTGAACAGTGTCCTGGATCGACCGCACTATTGGGTGCCGAGAGAAACACTGGTCGATCGCTCGTAAGCCACTCAGGGAGTCAGTACAGATGACGAATGACCCCCTGGGGCAGGCTTTCAGATGTTGGAGAGCCCTGAGAATAGCGACCAGCTCGGCGGAGAAAATGCTACTCTCACAGGGCAGAGAATGCTGTTCTACGGCCATCTACTATGGAACCATCTGTGTAAATGGCGTCTGTGGCACGGAACGGTTCGAGCGCTTGCAGAAACTGGTGACGGAGGTGTACGGGAGTAGCAGACGCCTTCGACGCATGGGACAGGTCCAGACGGAGCTGCAAACGAGGAATGGACCAAGGAGGAGTGTGAGAGGAATAGTGGAAAATGGTAGGAAGTGGGTAGGATGTGAGAGACGAAAGAAGGATACGAACACGGACCGAGATGGGGTATCCCGACCTTGGCCGTCGTGCAGGGATAGTTAGTGCAGCGTCTGGAAATAGGAGCCGGCGGTTTGGGTGGAAGGGCGAGGCCTGAACACGAACAATATAGGATGCCAGCAGGTGTTGCCTTACGGAACCGCAGCGGGAGGACTCCAGCTTCTACAAGGAGGCTTGTCACCGGGCTCGTGCGAAAAGCCCCCGAAGCTAAACGGACACCACAGTGTAAAACTGGGTCCAACGCCTGCAGTGCTGATGGTGCAGCCGAATCGTAGACTATGCAGCCATAGTCTAGGCGCGACTGGATGAGCGCCTTATAAAGTTGTAGGAGCGTTGGGCGTGACGCTCCCCAAACTGTATGGCTTAGACAACGTAGAATATTAAGGTGTCGCCAGCACTTTTGTTTGAGCTGGCGAAGGTGTGGCACCCAGGTGAGACGGTTGTCGAATAACATGCCTAAGAAACGGTGCGTCTCTTCGACACGCAGCAGGTCATCAGCGAGATACAGTTCGGGGTCAGGATGGACTGCCCGACGCTGACAGAAATGCATCACCCGGGTTTTCGTAGCGGAAAATTTAAAACCATGAGTAAACGCCCACGACTGCGCCTTTCGAATAGCTATCTGCAACCGCCGTTCAGCAACGCCGATGCTAGTGGAGCTGAAATACATGCAGAAGTCATCGGCATACAACGAGGTGGAAAACGATGACCCCACAGCAGTAGCAAGACCGTTGATAGCGACCAAAAATAAAGGGACGCTTAGAACGGATCCCTGTGGGACACCGTTTTCTTGATAGTGAGGGGAGCTGAAACAGGAACCAATACGAACTCGAAAAGAACGTTGCGCGAGAAAATTCTGTATGAATACAGGAAGCGGACCGCGTAAGCCCCAGTCATACAGCGTAGACAGTATGTGGTGGCGCCAGGTGGTGTCGTACGCCTTTCGCAGGTCAAAGAACACAGCAACCAGATGTTCATGGCGTGTAAAGGCTGTACGGATGGCCGACTCCAGTGACACGAGATTATCGATAGCGGAGCGGCCACGACGGAACCCACTCTGTTGTGGGGGCAGGAGTCCCCGGTCCTCAAGGATCCACATAAGCCTCCGACTCACCATCCGTTCGAGGAGTTTACATGGAACGTTGGTGAGGCTGATTGGGCGGTAACTATCAGCCACCTGTGGATCAGCCCCAGGCTTCATCACTGGGATGATGATGCTATCCCGCCATTGGGACGGGAAGACACCCTCAACCCAGAGACGATTCAGCAAGGAGAGAAGTTGACGTTTAGAGTCCGCTGACAGGTGTCGGAGGAACTGACTATGGATGTGGTCGGGTCCAGGGGACGTCGCTGGGCATGCGGCAAGTGCACTTTCGAACTCCCAATCAGTGAAAGGGATGTTGTAGATTTCCTGGCGTCGCGTTCGAAAGGATATCTGCTTTCGCTCTGTGCGCTCCTTAAGGGCGCGGAAATCCGCATCATATGCAGCGCTCGCTGAGGTGCGAGCATAGTGGTGTGCCAAATGCTCTGCTATTGTGTGAGGGTCAGTGCAAATTGTACCCTGAATGCTCAGGCACGGAATTCCCACTGGTGGGCGGTGGCCAAAGAGGCGTCGAACTTGCGACCATACCCATGAAGGCGATGCTCGGGAGCCAATGGAGGCGACATAGCGCTCCCAGGAGGCCCTCTTGCTTTGCTGGATCAATCGCCGCGCCCGTGTACGGAGACGCTTGAAGGCAACAAGATGTTCAACACAAGGGTGGCGTCGGTGGCGCTGTAGTGTTCGCCGACGTTCCCGGATGGCCTCAGCTATCTCCGGCGTCCACCAGGGCACTGACTTACGGTGGAGTGATCCAAGTGAGACGGGTACGGTGTTCTCGGCAGCAGAAATGATGGCACGTGTGACCTGCTGGACAGCGGTATCGATATCAGCCAGAAGAGGAGAGGGAAGCACAGCGGCTATGGAATATGCTGGCCAGTCGGCCCTACGCAGGGACCAGCGAGGCAGACGGTCAGCAGGTGGACACTGTGGGAGCGACAGGAAGATAGGAAAATGGTCGCTGCCACACAGGTCATCGTGGACCCTCCAAGTGAAGTGCGGAAGTAGGCTTGGGCTACAGACAGACAGGTCTAAGGCGGAGAATGTACCATGTGCCACGCTAAAGTGCGTAGCAGCACCAGTGTTCAGGAGGCAGATGTTCAGCTGGTTCAGTAGTGTCTCAACATCCCTACCCCGTGCCAAGATCTGCATGCCACCCCACAAAGTGTGGTGGGCATTGAAATCCCCCAAAAGAAGGAAGGGTGGGGGAAGTTGGGCGACCAAGGCAGCGAGGTCCACAGGAGAGACAGCCCCATCTGGTGTGAGATAGATTGAACAGATTGTAACATCTTGCACTGCCCGGAGCCGAACAGCAACCGCCTCTAGGGGCGTTTGAAGAGGCACGGCAGCGCTCGGAACAGTGGCTAGAACATAGATGCAAACTCCACCAGAAACTCTGTCATACATAGGCCGATTTTTAAAATAGCCCCTGTAGCCTCGAAGGGCAGGGGACCGCGTCACTGGGAGCCAGGTCTCTTGAAGAGCGATACAAAAGGCAGGTGTTTGGCTGAGAAGTTGTCGTAGCTCAGGCAGGTGATGGAAAAAGCCGCTACAATTCCACTGGATGATGTTTCCTTCTGGCTGTACCGCCATGACGAATAAAAAGCAGATCACTCCATCGGATCGTCTGCTACCATGTGCTTGGAATCCACGGAACCAGAGATCTTATTTTCTGGGGAATCGGTAATTGCAAGATCCTCAGGAGATGCGAGGATCTCGACCTCATCCTCCGAAGAAGAGGATGTGGGTGGTTGTGGCTTTGAAGCCACTGAACATTCATTCTTCTTATGTCTCTTCTTCTTGTCCTCTCGCTGGCCCTTTGGTTTGCAGGGCCGAGGGGGCTTCCCAGAAGTGGCATCCGGGACGGAGGAAGAACAGGAAGCTTTTCGACCGGCAGGTTGGAGATCCTGAAGACTGCGGCCAGGATCCTCCGGAGCACTCTGGGAAGCTGCAGAAGGGGTTGTCTCTAAGGACCCCTTCCGAGCGAGAGGAGCCGGAGAAGGCTTCTCCTTCCCCGGCTTAGAGGTGGGGACTGGAGTCCCCGGTGTTGTAGCAGGTGATGCTCCCACTGTGAAAAGAGTGGGAGCCACCGAAGATGAGGTGTCCCCTGCTGGTAGGGGGGCTGGGACAGTCGATTGGGCCTGGGGGCGCGCTATCGTTGACGGAACAGGTGGAACAGCAAGCACAGTGGACGAGGACGATGAGGCTACCGCGGCATAGGTAGTTACCAGGCGGACAGGATGGAGCTTCTGATATTTCTGTTTGGCCTCTGAATAAGTCAGTCAATCTCTGGTCTTGTATTCCATGATTTTCCTTTCTTGCTGCAGAACTGTACACATAGGCGAGCAAGGGGAGTGATTCTGGCCGCAGTTGACACATACTGGAGGTGGCGTGCAAGGGACGTTCGGATGAACTGCACGTCCACACTCCCGACATGTTGGGTTGGCATCACATCGGGAGCTCATATGGCCAAACTTCCAGCATTTGAAACAGCGCTTAGGGGGAGGAACGTAGGGCTTTATGTCGATCCGGTAAACCATCACCTTGACCTTCTCGGGCAATGAATCACCCTCAAAAGCCAAGATGAAGGCACCGGTTGCGACCCTATTGTCCTTCGGACCCCTATGGACTCGCCGAATAAAATGTACTCCCCGCCGTTCTAGGTTGGCACGCAATTCGTCATCTGACTGCAGCAAGAGGTCTTTGTGAAAGATGATACCCTGCACCATATTAAGGGTCTTGTGCGGCGTAATGGTAACGGAAACATCACCCAGCTTGTCACAGGCAAGCAGTGCCCGCGATTGAGCTGGGGATGACGTCGTTATTAATACTGATCCCGAAAGCATCTTCGACATGCCTTCCACCTCTCCATACTTGTCCTCAAGGTTCTCAACAAAAAATAATGGTTTGGTATTCTTAAAAGATTCCCCATCACTACGACTACAGACCAGATACTTAGGGGCATAAGCCTCACCCTTCTGTCTTCCCTGACGTTCTTCCCAAGGTGTAGCCAGAGAAGGAAACGTTTGAGGATCATAATCTGCAGCATTGTAGTCCCTTTTACCACGCTTAGAGACGGTGGTTTTACGTCCACCAACGTGTTCTTTTGCTCGTTTCATTGTGGTCCCACGAGCAGCTAGGGATCTAAAAGTCCACCCAGGCAGAGCCCCGCTTGCCTGGGTAAGCCTTGTACAACTGAGGTGCGGCAGGTTCCTCAGAGGTTGCTCGCTAGCGGCTGTTCACCCTCAACAGCCATGCATCTCCTCGGCACGTAGCACACCTTGAGATTGAGGGGTTTTTGTAGAGAAGTTTTTGCCGTCCTCGCGACCCGGGCGATTAAGCCAAGATCCCCGGGCTCTGAAACGTACAACGTTCCACCGTCGCGCCGAACGGTGGTCGTTGAAGCACGCACAGAGCTTACGGAGTAGCGGACTGTTGGCGCGACACAGCTACAGCTCAGGACCCCGGGTTCGCCAAGCCCGTACTCAGCAAATTAATGCGGAGCCCCTGAGGGGGAGAGCAGAGGGCAGACAGCAGACAGTAGATGGCAGACAGAAGACAGCAGAGGCCAGAGAGCAGAGGGCAGACAGGAGAGAGCAGAGGGCAGACAGAAGTCAGCAGAGGCCAGAAAGCAGATGGAAGTGAGCAGAGAGCAGAGACCAGACAGCATAGAGCCGAGTGCAGACAGCAGAGGGCCGACAGCAGACAGCAGAGGGCAGACAGCAGACAGCAGAGTGCAGAGGGCAGACAGCGCAGGGCAGAGGGCAGACAGCAGAGAGCAGAGGGCAGAGGGCAGACAGCAGAGGGCAGACAGCAGAGGGCAGACAGCAGACAGCAGAGGGCGGACATCAAAGCGCAGGGGGCAGAGGGTAGAGGGCAGAGGGCAGACAGCAGAGGGCAGACAGCAGACAGCAGAGTGCAGACAGCAGTGGGCAGACAGCAGAGGGCAGAGGGCAGAGGGCAGACTGCAGAGGGCTGAGAGCAGACAGCAGAGAGCAGACGGCAGACAGCAGAGGGCAGACAGCAGACAGCAGAGGGCAGACATCAGAGGTCAGAGGGCAGACAGCAGAAAGCAGAGGGCAGACAGCAGACAGCAGAGGGCAGACAGCAGACAGCACAGGGCACACAGCAGACGGCACACAGCAGATGGCAGACAGCAGACAGCAGACAGAAGAGGGCAGACAGCTGACAGCAGAAGGCAGACAGCAGACAGCAGAGGCAGACAGCAGTGGGCAGACAGCAGAGGGCAGACAGCAGACAGCAGAAACCAGACATCAGACAGCAGACGGGCAGACAGAAGACTGCATACAGCAGAGGGCAGGCAGCAGACAGCAGAGGGCAGACAGAAGACAGCAGAGGACAGACAGCAGAAAGCAGTGGGCAGACAGCAGAGGGCAGACAGCAGACAGCAGACAGCAGACAGCAGTCGGCAGAGAACAGTCGGCAGACAGCAGAGGGCAGAAGGGAGACAGCGGAGGGCACTCAGCAGACAGCAGAGGGCAGACAGCAGAGGGAAGACAGCAGACAGCAGAGAGCAGAGGGCTGACACCAAACAGCAGATAGCAGAGGGGAGACAGAAGACAGCAAAGGACAGACAGCAGACAGCAGAGGGCAGACAGCAGACAGCAGAGGGCAGACAGCAGAAAGCAGAGGGAAGACAGCAGACAGCACAGAGCAGAGGGCAGACACCAGACAGCAGACAGCAGAGGGCAGACAGAAAACAGCAGAGGACAGACAGCAGACAGCAGAGGGCAGACAGCAGACAGCAGACAGCAGTGGGCAGACAGCAGAGGGCAGACATGAGACAGCAGAGGGCAGTCAGCAGACAGCAGAGGGCAGACAGCAGACAGCAGAGGGCAGACAGCAGACAGCAGACAGCAGACATCGGAGGGCAGACAGCAGTCAGCAGACAGCGGAGGGCAGACAGCAGTCAGCAGACAGCAGAGAGCAGACAGCAAACAGCGGAAAGCAGAGGGCAGACAGCAGACAGCAGATGGCAGACAGCAGACAGCAGAGATAGACAGCAGAGGGCAGACAGCAGTGGGCAGACAGCAGACCGCAGATACCAGACATCAGACAGCAGACGGGCAGACAGAAGACTGCAGAGAGCAGAGGGCACACAGCAGACAGCAGAGAGCAGACAGAAGACATCAGAGGACAGACAGCAGAAAGCAGATGGCAGACAGCAGACAGCAGACAGCAGAAAGCAGACAGCAGTGGGCAGACAGCAGAGGGCAGACTGGAGACAGCAGAGGTCATTCAGCAGACAGCAGAGGGCAGACAGCAGAAAGAAGAAAGCAGAGGGCAGAGGGCAGACAGTAGACAACAGAGGGCAGACCGCAGACTGCAGAAGGCAGACAGCAGACAGCAATCAGCAGACAGCGGAGGGCAGACAGCAGAGGGCAGACAGTAGACAGCAGATGGCAGCCAGCAGAGGGCAGACAACAGTGGGCAGACAGCAGACAGCAAAGAGCAGACAGCAGACAGCAGAGGGCAGACAACAGTGGGCAGACAGCAGACAGCAAAGAGCAGACAGCAGACAGCAGAGGGCAGACAGCAGACAGAAGACAGCAGAGAGCAAACAGCAGACTGCAGAGGGCAGACAGCAGAGTTCAGACAGCAGAAAAAAGGTAGCAGAGGGCAGACAGGAGAGGGCAGACAGCAGACAGCAGAGGGCAGTCAGCAGACAGCAGACAGCAGAGGACAGACAGCAGACAACAGAGGGCAGCCAGCAGACAGCAGACGGCAGACAGCAGACAGCAGAAAGCAGAGAGCATACATCAGAGGGCAGAAAGCAGACAGCAGAAGGCAGACAGCAGACAGCAGAGAGAAGACAGCAGACATTACAGAGCAGACAGCAGAGGGCTGAGGGCAGACAGCAGAGGGCAGACAGCAGAGGGCAGACAGCAGACGGCAAAGGGCAGAAAGCAGACAGCACAGGGCAGACAGTAGACAGCAGAGGGCAGACAGCAGAGGGCAGACAGCTATCAGCAGAGGGCAGACAGCAGAGGGAAAACAGCAGACAGCAGACAGCAAAAGTCAAAGAGCAGATGGCAGAGGGCAGACAGCAGAAAGCAGAGAGAGGAGGGCTGACAGCAGACAGCAAGCGGCACACAGCAGACGGCAGAGGGAAGAAAGCTGACAGAGAGGGCAGACAGCAGACATCAGACAGCAGATGGCAGACAGAAGACGGCAGACAACAGTGTGCAGTCAGAAGACAGCAGAGAGCAAACAGCAGACTGCAGAGGGCAGACAGCAGAATTCATACAGCAGACAAAAGATAGCAGAGGGCAAGCAGCAGACAGCAGAGAGCAGTCAGCAGACAGCAAAGGGCAGACAGCAGACAGCAGAAGGAAGACAGCAGAGGGCAGAGGGTTGACAGCAGACAACAGAGGGCAGACCGCAGGCAGCAGATGGCAGACAGCAGACAGCAGCCAGCAGACAGCAGAGGGCAGACAGCAGAGGACAGACAGATGAGGGCAGACAGCAGAGAGCAGAGGCAGCCAGCAGACAGCAGACAGCAGATGGCAGGCAGCAGACAGCGGGGGCAGAGGGCAGACAGCACACAGAAGACACCAGACGGCAGAAAGAAGATGTCAGACAGCAGTCAGCAGAGGGCAGACAGCAGAGGGCAGAGGCCAGCCACCAGACAGCAGACAGCAGAGGACAGACAGCAGAGGGCGGACAGCAGAGGGCAGAGGGCAGACAGCAGACAGCAGAGGGCAGACAGCAGAGAGCAGACGGCAGGTAGCAGACAGCAGAGGGCAGACAGCTCTCAGCAGAGGGCAGACAGCAGAGGGCAAAAAGCAGACAGCAGACAGCAGACAGCAGAGGTCAGAGAGCAGAGGGCAGTGGGCAGACAGCAGAAAGCAGAGAGAGGATGGCAGACAGCAGACAGCACACGGCAGACAGCAGACGTCAGACAGCAGATGGCAGACAGCAGAGGGCAGACAACAGTGGGCAGACAGCAGAGAGCAGACAGCAGACAGCAAAGGGCAGACAGCAGAGTTCAGACAGCAGACAAAATATAGCAAAGAGCAGACAGCACAGGCAGACAGCAGACAGCAGAGGGCAAACAGCAGACAGCAGAAAGAAGTCAGCAGAGGGCAGAGGTTTGACAGCAGACAACAGAGGGCAGACCGCAGGCAGCAGATGGCAGACAGCAGACAGCAGATGGCAGACAGGAGACAGCGGGGGGCAGACAGCAGACAACAGATAGCAGAGGGCAGACAGCGGAGGGCAGACAGCGTAGGGCAGTCAACAGACAGCAGAGGGCAGACAGCGGAGGGCAGAGGGCAGACAGCAGAAAGCAGAGGGCAGACAGCTGAGGGCAGAGAGCACACAGCAGACAGATGAGGGCAGACAGCAGACAGCAGAGGGCAGACAGCAGACAGCAGAGGGCAGACAGCACACAGCACACACCAGAGGGCAAACAGCAGACGGCAGACAGCAGAGGACAGACAGCAGACAGCAGTGGGCAGACAGCAGACACAAGAAGGCACACAGCAGAGACCAGAGGGCAGACAGCAGACCTCAGAGGGCAGACAGCGAGGGCTGAGGGCAGACAGCAGACAGCACACAGTAGACACCACAGGGCAGACAGCAGACATCAGACAGCAGACAGCAGAGGGCAGACAGCAGAGGGCATGGGGCAGAAGGCAGAGGGCAGAGGGCAGACAGCAGACAGCAGAGGGCAGACAGCACACAGCAGACACCAGAGGGCAAACAGCAGACGGCAGACAGCAGAGGGCAGACAGCAGACACAAGAAGGCACACAGCAGAGAGCAGAGGGCAGACAGCAGACCTCAGAGGGCAGACAGCGGAGGGCTGAGGGCAGACAGCAGACAGCACACTACAGTCAGCACACAGCAGAGGGCAGACAGCAGATTGCAGACAGCAGAGGGCAGACAGCAGACAGCAGAGGGCAGACAGCAGACAGCAGAGGGCAGATATTAGACAGCAGACAACATAGGGCAGACAGCAGACAGAAGAGGGCAGACAGCAAAGAGCAGAGGGCGGACAGCAGACAGCAGAGGGCAGACAGCAGAGGGCAGAGTGCAGAGGGCAGAGGGCAGAGGGCAGAGAGCAGAGAGCAGAGGGAAGACTGCAGACAGCAGAGGGCAGACAGCACACAGCAGACACCAGAGGGCAGACAGCAGACGGCAGACAGCAGAGGGCAGACAGCAGACAGCAGAGGCCACACAGCAGAGGGCAGTCAGCAGACATCAGACGGCAGAGGGCAGACAGCAGAGAACAGAGGGCAGAGGGAAGACAGCAGAGGGATGAGGGCAGACAGCAGATAGCAGAGGGCAGACTGCAGACAGCAGAGGGCAGACAGTAGTCAGCAGACAGCAGAGGGCAGAAAGCACACAGCAGTGGGCAGACTGCAGACGGCAGAAGGCAGACAGCAGACGGCAGAAAGCAGACAGCAGTCAGCAGAGGGCAGACAGCAGACAGCAGAGGGCAGACAGCAGTGGGCTGACAGCAGAGGGCAGACAGCAGACAGCAGAGGGCAGACTGCAGACAGCAGAGGGCAGACAGCAGACAGCAGAGGGCAGACAGCAGACACAAGAAGGCACATAGTAGAAAGCAGAGGGCAGACAGCAGACCTCAGAGGGCAGACAGCTGAGGGCTGAGGGCAGACAGCAGTCAGCAGACTACAGACAGCACACAGCAGAGGGCAGACAGCAGACGGCAGACAGCAGAGGTCAGACAGCTGGCAGCAGACGGCAGAGGGCAGAGAGAAGAGGGCAGAGGGCATACAGCAAACAGCAGACAGCAGAGGGCGGACAGCTGACAGCAGACGGCAGACAGAACACAGCAGACAGCAGAGGGCAGACTCCAAACAGCAGACACCAGACAGCAGAGGGCAGACAGCAGAGAGCAGACAGCAGACAGCAGAGGGCAGACAGCAGACAGCAGAGGGTAGACATCAGACAGTAGAAGGCAGTCAGCAGGCGGCAGACAGCAGACAACAGGGGGCAGACAGCAGAGGACAGAGAGCAGACAGCAGACAGCAGACAGCAGAGGGCAGACAGCAGAGGGCAGACAGCAGACTGCAGAGTGCAAACAGCAGACAGAAGTGGGCAGACAGCAGACAGCAGTGGGCAGACAGCAGACAGCGGACAGCAGAGGGCAGACAGCAGAGAGCAGTGGGAAGACAGCAGGCAACACAGGGCAGACAGCAGAAGATAGCAGAGGGCAGACAACAGAGGGCAGACAGCAGAGGGCTCACAGCAGACAGCAGAGAGCAGACAGCAGACGGCTGAGGACAGACAGCAGAGGGCAGACAGCAGAGAGCAGACAGCAGATAGCAGACAGGAGAGGGCAGACAGCTCTCAGCAGAGGGCAGACAGCAGAGGGCAAACAGCAGACAGCCAAAAGCAGAGGTCCGAGAGCAGAGGGCAGAGGGCAGACAGCAGAAAGCAGAGAGAGGAGGGCAGACAGCAGCAGCACGCGGCAGACAGCAGACGGCAGAGGGAAGGCAGCAGACAGAGAGGGCTGACAGCAGACACCAGACAGCAGATGGCAGACAGCAGAGGGCAGACAACAGTGGGCAGACAGCAGACAGCACAGAGCAGACAGCAGACAGCAGAGGGCAGACAGCAGACACAAGACAACAGAGGGCAGACAGCAGACTGCAGAGGGCAGACAGCGGAGTTCAGACAGCAGACAAAAGATAGCAGAGGGCAGACAGCAGAGGGCAGTCAGCAGACAGCAGAGGGCAGACAGCAGAAGGAAGACAGCAGATGGCAGAGGGTTGACAGCTGACAATAGAGGTCAGTCCGCAGGCAGCAGATGGCAGACAGCAGGCAGCAGCCAGCAGACAGCAGAGGGCAGACAGCAGAGGGTAGATAGATGAGGGCAGACAGCAGACAGCAGAGGGCAGCCAGCAGACAGCAGACAGCAGATGGCAGACAGCAGACAGTGGGGGGCAGACAGCAGAGAGCAGACAGCAGAGTTCAGACAGCAGACAGCAGAGGGCAGACAGCAGACAGCAGAGGGCAGACAGCAGACAGCAGTGGGCAGACAGCAGACAGCGGTGGGCAGACATCAGAATGCAGAGGGCGGAGGCCAGACAGCAGAAGGCAGAAGGCAGACAGCAGAGGGCAGACAGCAGACAGCCGAGGGCAGGCAGCAGACAGCAGAGGGCAGGCAGCAAACATTAGACAGCAGTGGGCTGACAGCAGTCAGCAGAGGAAGGACAGAAGACAGCAGGGTGCAGACAGCAGAGAGCAGACAGCAGATAGCAGACAGGAGAGCGCAGACAGCTCTCAGCAGAGGGCAGACAGCAGAGGGCAAACAGCAGACAGCCGACAGCAGAGGTCCGAGAGCAGAGGGCAGAGGGCAGACAGTAGAAATCAGAGAGAGGAGGGCAGAGAGCAGACAGCACGCGGCAGACAGCAGACGGCAGAGGGAAGACAGCAGACAGAGAGGGCAGAAGGCAGACACCAAACAGCAGATGGCAGACAGCAGAGGGCAGACAACAGTGGGCAGACAGCAGACAGCACAGAGCAGAAAGCACACAGCAGAGGGCAGACAGCAGACACAAGCCAGCAGAGGGCAGACAGCAGACTGCAGAGGGCAGACAGCAGAGTTCAGACGGCAGACAAAGGATAGCAGATGGCAGACAGCAGACAGCAGCCAGCAGACAGCAGAGGGCAGATAGCAGATAGATGAGGGCAGACAGCAGACAGCAGAGGGCAGCCAGCAGACAGCAGACAGCAGATGGCAGACAGCAGACAGTGGGGGGCAGACAGTAGAGAGCAGACAGCAGAGTTCAGAGAGCAGACAGCAGAGGGCAGAGGGCAGAGGGCAGACAGCACACAGTAGACACCACCGGGCAGACAGCAGACATCAGACAGCAGACAACAGAGGGCAGACAGCAGAGGGCATGGGGCAGAAGGCAGTGGGCAGAGGGCAGACAGCAGACAGCAGAGGGCAGACAGCAGAGGGCTGACAGCAGACAGCAGACAGCAGAGGGTGGACAGCAGACAGCAGAGGGCAGACAGCACACAGCAGACACCAGAAGGCAAACAGCAGACGGCAGACAGCAGAGGACAGACAGCAGACAGCAGAGGGCAGACAGCAGAAACAAGAAGGCACACAGCAGAGAGCAGAGGGCAGACAGCAGACCTCAGAGGGCAGACAGCGGAGGGCTGAGGGCAGACAGCAGACAGCACACTACAGACAGCACACAGCAGAGGGCAGACAGCAGATTGCAGACAGCAGAGGGCAGACAGCAGACAGCAGAGGGCAGACAGCAGACAGCAGAGGGCAGATATTAGACAGCAGACAACAGAGGGCAGACAGCAGACATAAGAGGGCAGACAGCAAAGTTCTGAGGGCGGACAGCAGACAGCAGAGGGCAGACAGCAGACAGCAGAGGGCAAACAGAAGAGAGCAGAGGGAAGACAGCAGACAGCAGAGGGCAGACAGCAAACACCAGACAGCAGAGGGCAGACAGCAGACAGCAATGGGCAGACAGCAGAGGGCAGACAGCAGAGGGCAGAGTGCAGAGGGCAGAGGGCAGAGGGCAGAGGGCAGACAGCAGAGAGCAGAGGGAAGCCTGCAGACAGCAGACACCAGACAGCAGACAGCAGAGGGCAGACAGCAGAGGGCAGAGGCCAGACAGCAGAGGGCAGACAGCTGAGGGCAGAGAGCACACAGCAGACAGATGATTGCAGATGGCAGACAGCAGACAGCAGTGGGCAGACAGCAGACAGCAGAGGGCAGACTGCACACAGCAGACACCAGAGAGCAGACAGCAGACGGCAGACAGCAGAGGGCAGACAGCAGACAGCAGAGGCCACACAGCAGAGGGCAGCCAGCAGACATCAGACATCAGACAGCAGAGGGCAGACAGCAGAGAACAGAGGGCAGAGGGAAGACAGCAGAGGGATGAGGGCAGACAGCAGATGGCAGAGGGCAGACTGCAGACAGCAGAGGGCAGACAGTAGTCAGCAGACAGCAGAGGGCAGAAAGCAGACAGCAGTGGGCAGACTGCAGACGGTAGAAGGCAGACAGCAGACGGCAGAAAGCAGACAGCAGGCAGCAGAGGGCAGACAGCAGACAGCAGAGGGCAGACAGCAGACAGCAGTGGGCAGACTGCAGAGGGCAGACACCAGACAGCAGAGGGCAGACAGCAGAGGGCAGACAGCAGACAGCAGAGGGCAGACAGCAGACACAAGAAGGCACATAGTAGAAAGCAGAGGGCATACAGCAGACCTCAGAGGGCAGACAGCGTAGGGCTGAGGGCAGACAGCAGTCAGCAGACTACAGACAGCACACAGCAGAGAGCAGACAGCAGATTGCAGACAGCAGAGGTCAGACAGCTGGCAGCAGACGGCAGAGGGCAGAGAGAAGAGGGCAGAGGGCATACAGCAAACAGCAGACAGCAGAGGGCAGACAGCTGACAGCAGACGGCAGACAGAACACAGCAGACAGCAGAGGGCAGACTCCAAACAGCAGACACCAGACAGCAGAGGGCAGACAGCAGAGGGCAGACAGCAGACAGCAGAGGGTAGACAGCAGACAGCAGAGGGCAGACAGCAGACAGCAGAGGGCAGACATCAGACAGTAGAAGGCAGACAGCAGACGGCAGACAGCAGACAACAGGGGGCAGACAGCAGAGGACAGAGAGCAGACAGCAGACAGCAGACAGCAGAGGGCAGACAGCAGACTGCAGAGTGCAGACAGCAGACAGAAGTGGGCAGACAGCAGACAGCAGTGGACAGACAGCAGACAGCAGACAGCGGACAGCAGAGGGCAGACAGCAGAGAGCAGTGGGCAGACAGCAGGCAACACAGGGCAGACAGCAGAAGATAGCAGAGGGCAGACAACAGATGGCAGACAGCAGAGGGCACACAGCAGACAGCAGACAGGAGAGGGCAGACAGCTCTCAGCAGAGGGCAGACAGCAGAGGGTAAACAGCAGACAGCCGAAAGCAGAGGTCCGAAAGCAGGGGGCAGAGGGCAGACAGCAGAAAGCAGAGAGAGGAGGGTAGAGAGCAGACAGCACGCGGCAGACAGCAGACGGCAGAGGGAAGACAGCAGACAGAGAGGGCAGCAGCAGACACCAGACAGCAGATGGCAGACAGCAGAGGGCAGACAACAGTGGGCAGACAGCAGACAGCACAGAGCAGACAGCAGACAGCAGAGGGCAGATAGCAGACACATGACAACAGAGGGCAGACAGCAGACTGCAGAGGGCAGACAGCGGAGTTCAGACAGCAGACAAAAGATAGCAGAGGGCAGACAGCAGAGGGCAGACAGCAGAGGGCAGTCAGCAGACAGCAAAGGGCAGACAGCAGAAGGAAGACAGCAGATGGCAGAGGGTTGACAGCTGACAATAGAGGTCAGTCGGCAGGCAGCAGATGGCAGACAGCAGGCAGCAGCCAGCAGACAGGAGAGGGCAGACAGCAGAGGGCAGATAGATGAGGGCAGACAGCAGACAGCAGAGGGCAGCCAGCAGACAGCAGACAGCAGATGGCAGACAGCAGACAGTGGGGGGCAGACAGCAGAGAGCAGACAGCAGAGTTCAGACAGCAGACAGCAGAGGGCAGACAGCAGACAGCAGGGGGCAGACAGCAGACAGCAGTGGGCAGACAGCAGACAGCGGTGGGCAGACATCAGAATGCAGAGGGCGGAGGCCAGACAGCAGAAGGCAGAAGGCAGACAGCAGAGGGCAGACAGCAGACAGCCGAAGGCAGACAGCAGACAGCAGAGGGCAGGCAGCAAACATTAGACAGCAGTGGGCTGACAGCAGTCAGCAGAGGGAGGACAGAAGACAGCAGGGTGCAGACAGCAGAGAGCAGACAGCAGATAGCAGACAGGAGAGCGCAGACAGCTCTCAGCAGAGGGCAGACAGCAGAGGGCAAACAGCAGACAGCCGACAGCAGAGGTCCGAGAGCAGAGGGCAGAGGGCAGACAGTAGAAATCAGAGATAGGAGGGCAAACAGCAGACAGCACGCGGCAGACAGCAGACGGCAGAGGGAAGACAGCAGACAGAGAGGGCAGACGGCAGACACCAAACAGCAGATGGCAGACAGCAGAGGGCAGACAACAGTGGGCAGACAGCAGACAGCACAGAGCAGAAAGCAGACATCAGAGGGCAGACAGCAGACACAAGACAGCAGAGGGCAGACAGCAGACTGCAGAGGGCAGACAGCATAGTTCAGACGGCAGACAAAGGATAGCATATGGCAGACAGCAGACAGCAGACAGCAGACAGCAGAGGGCAGATAGCAGATAGATGAGGGCAGACAGCAGACAGCAGAGGGCAGCCAGCAGACAGCAGAAAGCAGATGGCAGACAGCAGACAGTGGGGGGCAGACAGCAGAGAGCTGACAGCAGAGTTCAGAGAGCAGACAGCAGAGGGCAGAGGGCAGACAGCACACAGTAGACACCAAGGGCAGACAGCAGACATCATACAGCAGACAGCAGAGGGCAGACAGCAGAGGGCATGGGGCAGAAGGCAGTGGGCAGAGGGCAGACAGCAGACAGCAGAGGGCAGACAGCAGAGGGCTGACAGCAGACAGCAGACAGCAGAGGGTGGACAGCAGACAGAAGAGGGCAGACAGCAGACAACAGAGGGCAGAAAGCAGACAGCAGAGGGCAGACATCCGACAGTAGAAGGCAGACAGCAGAGGGCAGACAGCAGACAACAGGGGGCAGACAGCAGAGTACAGAGGGCAGACAGCAGACAGCAGAGGGCAGACAGCAGAGTGCAGAGGCAGACAGCAAACAGCAGAGGGCTGACAAATGACAGCAGTGGGCAGACAGCAGACAGCAGTGGGCAGACATCAGAATGCAGAGGGAAGAGGGCAGACAGCAGAGGGCAGAGGGGAGACAGCAGAGGGCAGACAGCAGACAGCCGAGGCAGACAGCAGACAAAAGAGGGCAGGCAGCAAACATTATACAGCAGTGGGCTGACAGCAGTCAGCAGAGGGAGGACAGAAGACAGCAAGGGGCAGACAGCAGACAGCAGGCAATAAACAGCAGAGGGCAGACAGCAGATATTAGAGGGCAGACAGCAGACGGCAGACAGCATACAGTAGACAGCAGAGGGCTGACAGCAGAGGGCAGACAGCTTACAGCAGAGAGGAGAAGGCAGAAAGAAGAGGGTAGAGTGCAGACAGCAGACAGCAGAGGGCAGAGGGCAGACAGCTGAAAGCAGTGGGCAGACAGCATAGGGCAGAGGGCAGAAGGAAGACAGCAGAGGCATGAGGGCAGACAGCAGACAGCAGAGGGCAGACTGCAGACAGCAGAGGGCAGACAGCAGTCAGCAGAGGGCAGACTGCAGACGGCAGAAAGCAGACAGCAGGCAGCAGAGGGCAGACAGCAGAGAGCAGAGGGCAGACAGCAGAGGGCAAACAGCAGACAGCAGAGGGCAGACAGCAGTCAGCAGAGCGCAGACAGCAGACAGCAGAGGGGAGACAGCAGACAGTAGAGGGCAGATATCAGACAGCAGACAACAGAGGGCAGACAGCAGACAGCAGAGGATAGACAGCAGACAGCATAGGGCAGACAGCAGACAGCAGAGAGCAGACAGCAGACAGCAGAGAGGAAACAGAAGACAGCAGAGGGAGGACAGAAGACAGCAGGGGGCAGACAGCAGGCAATAAACAGCAATGGACAGACAGAAGAGGGCAGAGAGCAGAGGGCAGAGTGCAGAGGGCAGACAGCAGACAGCCGACAGCAGAGGTCCGAGAGCAGAGGGCAGAGGGCAGACAGTAGAAATCAGAGATAGGAGGGCAGACAACAGACAGCACGCGGCAGACAGCAGACGGCAGACGGAAGACAGCAGACAGAGAGGGCAGACGGCAGACACCAAACAGCAGATGGCAGACAGCAGAGGGCAGACAACAGTGGGCAGACAGCAGACAGCACAGAGCAGAAAGCAGACAGCAGAGGGCAGACAGCAGACACAAGACAGCAGAGGGCAGACAGCAGACTGCAGAGGGCAGACAGCAGAGTTCAGACGGCAGACAAAGGATAGCAGTTGGCAGACAGCAGACAGCAGACAGCAAACAGCAGATGGCAGACAGCAGACAGTGGGTGGCAGACAGCAGAGAGCAGACAGCAGATTTCAGAGAGCAGACAGCAGAGGGCAGAGGGCAGAGGGCAGACAGCACACAGTAGACACCACAGGGCAGACAGCAGACATCATACAGCAGACAGCAGAGGGCAGACAGCAGAGGGCATGGGGCAGAAGGCAGTGGGCAGAGGGCAGACAGCAGACAGCAGAGGGCAGACAGCAGAGGGCTGACAGCAGACAGCAGACAGCAGAGGGTGGACAGCAGACAGCAGAGGGCAGACAGCAGACAACAGAGGGCAGACAGCAGAGGGCAGACATCCGACAGTAGAAGGCAGACAGCAGAGGGCAGACAGCAGACAACAGGGGGCAGACAGCAGAGAACAGAGGGCAGACAGCAGACAGCAGAGGGCAGACAGCAGAGTGCAGAGGCAGACAGCAAACAGCAGAGGGCTGACAGCAGACAGCAGTGGGCAGACAGCAGACAGCAGTGGGCAGACTTCAGAATGCAGAGGGCAGAGGGCAGACAGCAGAGGGCAGAGGGCAGACAGCAGAGGGCAGACAGCAGACAGCCGAGGCAGACAGCAGACAAAAGAGGGCAGGCAGCAAACATTAGACAGCAGTGGGCTGACAGCAGTCAGCAGATGGAGGACAGAAGACAGCAAGGGGCAGACAGCAGACAGCAGGCAATAAACAGCAGAGGGCAGACAGCAGATATTAGAGGGCAGACAGCAGACGGCAGGCAGCATACAGTAGACAGCAGAGGGCTGACAGCAGAGGGCAGACAGCTTACAGCAGAGTGGAGAAGGCAGAAAGAAGAGGGTAGAGTGCAGACAGCAGACAGCAGAGGGCAGAGGGCAGAAGGAAGACAGCAGAGGCATGAGGGCAGACAGCAGACAGCAGAGGGCAGACTGCAGACAGCAGAGGGCAGACAGCAGTCAGCAGAGGGCAGACTGCAGACGGCAGAAAGCAGACAGCAGGCAGCAGAGGGCAGACAGCAGACAGCAGAGGGCAGACAGCAGACAGCAGTGGGCAGACAGCAGACGGCAGACAGCAGACAGCAGAGGGCAGACAGCAGACAGCAGAGGGCAGACAGCAGTCAGCAGAGCGCAGACAGCAGACAGCAGAGGGGGGACAGCAGACAGTAGAGGGCAGATATCAGACAGCAGACAACAGAGGGCAGACAGCAGACAGCCGAGGGTAGACAGCAGACAGCATAGGGCAGACAGCAGACAGCAGAGAGCAGACAGCAGACAGCAGGGAGCAAACAGAAGACAGCAGAGGGAGGACAGAAGACAGCAGGGGGCAGACAGCAGGCAATAAACAGCAATGGACAGACAGAAGAGGGCAGAGAGCAGAGGGCAGAGTGCAGAGGGCAGACAGCAGAGTGCAGAGGACAGACAGCAGACAGCAGAAGGCAGACAGCAGATAGCAGAGGGCTGACAGCAGACAGCAGACAGCAGAGGGCAGACAGAAGAGGAAAGAGGGCGGAGAGCATACAGCAGAGGGCAGTCAGCAGACAGCACAGGGCAGACAGCAGACAGGAGAGGGCAGACAGCAGACAGCAGCGGGCAGACAGCAGACAGCAGAGGGCAGACAGAAGACAGAAGACAGCAGAGTGCAGACAGCAAACAGCAGAGTGCAGACAGCAGACAGCAGACAGCAGAGGGCAGAGTTCAGACAGCAGACGGCAGATGGCAGACAGCAGAAAGCAGAGGGCAGACAGCAGACAGCAGTGGGCAGACAGCAGACAGCAGTGGGCTGACATCAGAGTGGAGAGGGCAGAGGGCAGACAGCGGAGGGCAGAGGGCAGACAGCAGATAGCACAGGGCAGACAGCAGACAGCAGATGGCAGACAGAAGAGGGCAGAGGGCATACAGCAAACAGCAGACAGCAGAGGGCAGACAGCAGACAGCAGACACCAGACAGCAGAGGGCACACAAAATAGGGCAGACAGCAGACAGCAGAGGGTAGACAGAAGACAGCAGAGGGCAGACAGCAGACAGCAGACAGCAGACGGCAGAAAGCAGACAGCAGAGGGCAGACAGCAGACAGCAGAGGGCAGACATCAGTCAGTAGAATGCATACAGCAGAGGGCAGACAGCAGAAAACGGGGGGCAGACAGCAGAGGACAGATGGCAGACAGCAGACAGCAGACATCAGGGGGCAGACAGCAGAGGGCAGAGGGCAGAGAGCAGCCAGCAAAGGGCACACAGCAGACAGCAGTGGGCAGACCGCAGACAGCAATGGGCAGACATCAGAGTGCAGAGGGCAGAGGGCAGACAGCAGAGTTCAGAGGACAGACAGCAGAAAGCAGACAGCAGATAGCAGAGGGCAGACAGCAGACAGCAGACAGAAGAGGGCAGACAGAAGAGGGAAGAGGGCGGAGAGCAGACAGCAAAGGGCAGTCAGCAGACAGCAGAGGGCAGACAGCAGACAGGAGAGGGCAGACAGCAGACAGCAGCGGGCAGACAGCAGACAGCAGAGGGCAGACAGAAGACAGAAGACAGCAGAGTGCAGACAGCAGACAGCAGAGGGCAGACAGCAGACAGCAGACAGCAGAGGGCAGAGTTCAGACAGCAGAGGGCAGAGGGCAGACAGCAGAAAGCAGAGGGCAGACAGCAGACAGCAGTGGGCAGACAGCAGTCAGCAGTGGGCAGACATCAGAGTGGAGAGAGCAGAGGGCAGACAGCGGAGGGCAGAGAGCAGACAGCAGATAGCACAGGGCAGACAGCAGACTGCAGACAGCAGATGGCAGAGAGAATAGGGCAGAGGGCATACAGCAAACAGCAGTCAGCAGAGGGCAGACAGCAGACAGCAGACACCAGACAGCAGAGGGCACACAGCAGAGGGCAGACAGCAGACAGCTGAGGGTAGACAGAAGACAGCAGAGGGCAGACAGCAGACAGCAGGGGGCAGACAACAGAGGGCAGAGGGCAGAAAGCAGCCAGCAGAGGGCAGACAGCAGACAGCAGTGGGCAGACCGCAGACAGCAATGGGCAGACAGCAGACAGCAGACACCAGTCAGCAGAGGGCAGACAGCAGACAGCAGAGGGCAGACATCAGACAGTAGAAGGCAGACAGCAGAGGGCAGACAGCAGACAACAGGGGGCAGACAGCAGAGGACAGATTGCAGACAGCTGACAGCAGACAGCAGGGGGCAGACAGCAGACAGCAGTGGGCAGACCGCAGACAGCAATGGGCAGACAGCAGACAGCAGACACCAGACAGCAGTGGGCAGACAGCAGACAGCAGATATTAGAGGGCAGACAGCAGAGGGCAGACAGCACACAGTAGACAGCAGAGGGCTGACAGCAGAGGACAGACAGCTTACAGCACAGAGGAGAGGGCAGAAGGAAGACGGTAGAGTGCAGACAGCAGAGGGCAGAGGGCTGAGAGCAGAGGGCAATCAGCAGAGGGCAGACTGCAGAAAGCAAACATGAGACAGCAGAAGACAGACAGCAGAGGGCAGACAGCAGACAGAAGAGGGCAGACAGCAGACAGCATATAGCAGAGGGCAGACAGCAGACAACAGAGGGCAGACAGCAGACAGCAGACGGCAGACAGCAGACAGCAGAAAGCAGACAGCATACAGCAGAGGGCACTAAGCAGACAGCAGAGGGCAGAGGGCAGACAGCTGAAAGCAGTGGGCAGACAGCAGAGGGCAGACGGCAGACAGCAGAGTGCAGAGGACAGACAGCAGACAGCAGAAGGCAGACAGCAGATAGCAGAGGGCAGACAGCAGACAGCAGACAGCAGAGAGCAGACAGAAGAGGGAAGAGGGCGGAGAGCAGACAGCAGAGGGCAGTCAGCAGACAGCACAGGGCAGACAGCAGACAGGAGAGGGCAGACAGCAGACAGCAGCGGGCAGACAGCAGATAGCAGAGGGCAGACAGAAGACAGCAGAGTGCAGACAGCAGACAGCAGACAGCAGAGGGCAGACAGCAGACAGCAGAGGGCAGAGTTCAGACAGCAGAGGGCAGATGGCAGACAGCAGAAAGCAGAGGGCAGACAGCAGACAGCAGAGGGCAGACAGCAGACAGCAGTGGGCAGACAGAGGGCAGAGGGCAGAGGGCAGACAGCGGAGGGCAGATGGCAGACAGCAGATATCACAGGGCAGACAGCAGACAGCAGATGGCAGACAGAAGAGGGTAGAGGGCATACAGCAAACAGCAGACAGCAGAGGGCAGACAGCAGACAGCAGACACCAGACAGCAGAGGGCACACAGCAGAGGGCAGACAGCAGACAGCAGAGGGTAGACAGAAGACAGCAGAGGGCAGCAGCAGACAGCAGACAGCAGACGGCAGAAAGCAGACACCAGAGGGCAGACAGCAGACAGCAGAGGGCAGACATCAGACAGTAGAAGGCAGACAGCAGAGGGCAGACAGCAGACAACAGGGGGCAGACAGCAGAGGACAGATGGCAGACAGCAGGCAGCAGCCAGTAGACAGGAGAGGGCAGACAGCAGAGGGCAGATAGATGAGGGCAGACAGCAGACAGCAGAGGGCAGCCAGCAGACAGCAGACAGCAGATGGCAGACAGCAGACAGTGGGGGGCAGACAGCAGAGAGCAGACAGCAGAGTTCAGACAGCAGACAGCAGAGGGCAGACAGCAGACAGCAGGGGGCAGACAGCAGACAGCAGTGGGCAGACAGCAGACAGCGGTGGGCAGACATCAGAATGCAGAGGGCGGAGGCCAGACAGCAGAAGGCAGAAGGCAGACAGCAGAGGGCAGACAGCAGACAGCCGAAGGCAGACAGCAGACAGCAGAGGGCAGGCAGCAAACATTAGACAGCAGTGGGCTGACAGCAGTCAGCAGAGGGAGGACAGAAGACAGCAGGGTGCAGACAGCAGAGAGCAGACAGCAGATAGCAGACAGGAGAGCGCAGACAGCTCTCAGCAGAGGGCAGACAGCAGAGGGCAAACAGCAGACAGCCGACAGCAGAGGTCCGAGAGCAGAGGGCAGAGGGCAGACAGTAGAAATCAGAGATAGGAGGGCAAACAGCAGACAGCACGCGGCAGACAGCAGACGGCAGAGGGAAGACAGCAGACAGAGAGGGCAGACGGCAGACACCAAACAGCAGATGGCAGACAGCAGAGGGCAGACAACAGTGGGCAGACAGCAGACAGCACAGAGCAGAAAGCAGACATCAGAGGGCAGACAGCAGACACAAGACAGCAGAGGGCAGACAGCAGACTGCAGAGGGCAGACAGCATAGTTCAGACGGCAGACAAAGGATAGCATATGGCAGACAGCAGACAGCAGACAGCAGACAGCAGAGGGCAGATAGCAGATAGATGAGGGCAGACAGCAGACAGCAGAGGGCAGCCAGCAGACAGCAGAAAGCAGATGGCAGACAGCAGACAGTGGGGGGCAGACAGCAGAGAGCTGACAGCAGAGTTCAGAGAGCAGACAGCAGAGGGCAGAGGGCAGACAGCACACAGTAGACACCAAGGGCAGACAGCAGACATCATACAGCAGACAGCAGAGGGCAGACAGCAGAGGGCATGGGGCAGAAGGCAGTGGGCAGAGGGCAGACAGCAGACAGCAGAGGGCAGACAGCAGAGGGCTGACAGCAGACAGCAGACAGCAGAGGGTGGACAGCAGACAGAAGAGGGCAGACAGCAGACAACAGAGGGCAGAAAGCAGACAGCAGAGGGCAGACATCCGACAGTAGAAGGCAGACAGCAGAGGGCAGACAGCAGACAACAGGGGGCAGACAGCAGAGTACAGAGGGCAGACAGCAGACAGCAGAGGGCAGACAGCAGAGTGCAGAGGCAGACAGCAAACAGCAGAGGGCTGACAGCAGACAGCAGTGGGCAGACAGCAGACAGCAGTGGGCAGACATCAGAATGCAGAGGGAAGAGGGCAGACAGCAGAGGGCAGAGGGGAGACAGCAGAGGGCAGACAGCAGACAGCCGAGGCAGACAGCAGACAAAAGAGGGCAGGCAGCAAACATTATACAGCAGTGGGCTGACAGCAGTCAGCAGAGGGAGGACAGAAGACAGCAAGGGGCAGACAGCAGACAGCAGGCAATAAACAGCAGAGGGCAGACAGCAGATATTAGAGGGCAGACAGCAGACGGCAGACAGCATACAGTAGACAGCAGAGGGCTGACAGCAGAGGGCAGACAGCTTACAGCAGAGAGGAGAAGGCAGAAAGAAGAGGGTAGAGTGCAGACAGCAGACAGCAGAGGGCAGAGGGCAGACAGCTGAAAGCAGTGGGCAGACAGCATAGGGCAGAGGGCAGAAGGAAGACAGCAGAGGCATGAGGGCAGACAGCAGACAGCAGAGGGCAGACTGCAGACAGCAGAGGGCAGACAGCAGTCAGCAGAGGGCAGACTGCAGACGGCAGAAAGCAGACAGCAGGCAGCAGAGGGCAGACAGCAGAGAGCAGAGGGCAGACAGCAGAGGGCAAACAGCAGACAGCAGAGGGCAGACAGCAGTCAGCAGAGCGCAGACAGCAGACAGCAGAGGGGAGACAGCAGACAGTAGAGGGCAGATATCAGACAGCAGACAACAGAGGGCAGACAGCAGACAGCAGAGGATAGACAGCAGACAGCATAGGGCAGACAGCAGACAGCAGAGAGCAGACAGCAGACAGCAGAGAGGAAACAGAAGACAGCAGAGGGAGGACAGAAGACAGCAGGGGGCAGACAGCAGGCAATAAACAGCAATGGACAGACAGAAGAGGGCAGAGAGCAGAGGGCAGAGTGCAGAGGGCAGACAGCAGACAGCCGACAGCAGAGGTCCGAGAGCAGAGGGCAGAGGGCAGACAGTAGAAATCAGAGATAGGAGGGCAGACAACAGACAGCACGCGGCAGACAGCAGACGGCAGACGGAAGACAGCAGACAGAGAGGGCAGACGGCAGACACCAAACAGCAGATGGCAGACAGCAGAGGGCAGACAACAGTGGGCAGACAGCAGACAGCACAGAGCAGAAAGCAGACAGCAGAGGGCAGACAGCAGACACAAGACAGCAGAGGGCAGACAGCAGACTGCAGAGGGCAGACAGCAGAGTTCAGACGGCAGACAAAGGATAGCAGTTGGCAGACAGCAGACAGCAGACAGCAAACAGCAGATGGCAGACAGCAGACAGTGGGTGGCAGACAGCAGAGAGCAGACAGCAGATTTCAGAGAGCAGACAGCAGAGGGCAGAGGGCAGAGGGCAGACAGCACACAGTAGACACCACAGGGCAGACAGCAGACATCATACAGCAGACAGCAGAGGGCAGACAGCAGAGGGCATGGGGCAGAAGCCAGTGGGCAGAGGGCAGACAGCAGACAGCAGAGGGCAGACAGCAGAGGGCTGACAGCAGACAGCAGACAGCAGAGGGTGGACAGCAGACAGCAGAGGGCAGACAGCAGACAACAGAGGGCAGACAGCAGAGGGCAGACATCCGACAGTAGAAGGCAGACAGCAGAGGGCAGACAGCAGACAACAGGGGGCAGACAGCAGAGAACAGAGGGCAGACAGCAGACAGCAGAGGGCAGACAGCAGAGTGCAGAGGCAGACAGCAAACAGCAGAGGGCTGACAGCAGACAGCAGTGGGCAGACAGCAGACAGCAGTGGGCAGACTTCAGAATGCAGAGGGCAGAGGGCAGACAGCAGAGGGCAGAGGGCAGACAGCAGAGGGCAGACAGCAGACAGCCGAGGCAGACAGCAGACAAAAGAGGGCAGGCAGCAAACATTAGACAGCAGTGGGCTGACAGCAGTCAGCAGATGGAGGACAGAAGACAGCAAGGGGCAGACAGCAGACAGCAGACACCAGTCAGCAGAGGGCAGACAGCAGACAGCAGAGGGCAGACATCAGACAGTAGAAGGCAGACAGCAGAGGGCAGACAGCAGACAACAGGGGGCAGACAGCAGAGGACAGATTGCAGACAGCTGACAGCAGACAGCAGGGGGCAGACAGCAGACAGCAGTGGGCAGACCGCAGACAGCAATGGGCAGACAGCAGACAGCAGACACCAGACAGCAGTGGGCAGACAGCAGACAGCAGATATTAGAGGGCAGACAGCAGAGGGCAGACAGCACACAGTAGACAGCAGAGGGCTGACAGCAGAGGACAGACAGCTTACAGCACAGAGGAGAGGGCAGAAGGAAGACGGTAGAGTGCAGACAGCAGAGGGCAGAGGGCTGAGAGCAGAGGGCAATCAGCAGAGGGCAGACTGCAGAAAGCAAACATGAGACAGCAGAAGACAGACAGCAGAGGGCAGACAGCAGACAGAAGAGGGCAGACAGCAGACAGCATATAGCAGAGGGCAGACAGCAGACAACAGAGGGCAGACAGCAGACAGCAGACGGCAGACAGCAGACAGCAGAAAGCAGACAGCATACAGCAGAGGGCACTAAGCAGACAGCAGAGGGCAGAGGGCAGACAGCTGAAAGCAGTGGGCAGACAGCAGAGGGCAGACGGCAGACAGCAGAGTGCAGAGGACAGACAGCAGACAGCAGAAGGCAGACAGCAGATAGCAGAGGGCAGACAGCAGACAGCAGACAGCAGAGAGCAGACAGAAGAGGGAAGAGGGCGGAGAGCAGACAGCAGAGGGCAGTCAGCAGACAGCACAGGGCAGACAGCAGACAGGAGAGGGCAGACAGCAGACAGCAGCGGGCAGACAGCAGATAGCAGAGGGCAGACAGAAGACAGCAGAGTGCAGACAGCAGACAGCAGACAGCAGAGGGCAGACAGCAGACAGCAGAGGGCAGAGTTCAGACAGCAGAGGGCAGATGGCAGACAGCAGAAAGCAGAGGGCAGACAGCAGACAGCAGTGGGCAGACAGCAGACAGCAGTGGGCAGACAGAGGGCAGAGGGCAGAGGGCAGACAGCGGAGGGCAGATGGCAGACAGCAGATATCACAGGGCAGACAGCAGACAGCAGATGGCAGACAGAAGAGGGTAGAGGGCATACAGCAAACAGCAGACAGCAGAGGGCAGACAGCAGACAGCAGACACCAGACAGCAGAGGGCACACAGCAGAGGGCAGACAGCAGACAGCAGAGGGTAGACAGAAGACAGCAGAGGGCAGCAGCAGACAGCAGACAGCAGACGGCAGAAAGCAGACACCAGAGGGCAGACAGCAGACAGCAGAGGGCAGACATCAGACAGTAGAAGGCAGACAGCAGAGGGCAGACAGCAGACAACAGGGGGCAGACAGCAGAGGACAGATGGCAGACAGCAGGCAGCAGCCAGTAGACAGGAGAGGGCAGACAGCAGAGGGCAGATAGATGAGGGCAGACAGCAGACAGCAGAGGGCAGCCAGCAGACAGCAGACAGCAGATGGCAGACAGCAGACAGTGGGGGGCAGACAGCAGAGAGCAGACAGCAGAGTTCAGACAGCAGACAGCAGAGGGCAGACAGCAGACAGCAGGGGGCAGACAGCAGACAGCAGTGGGCAGACAGCAGACAGCGGTGGGCAGACATCAGAATGCAGAGGGCGGAGGCCAGACAGCAGAAGGCAGAAGGCAGACAGCAGAGGGCAGACAGCAGACAGCCGAAGGCAGACAGCAGACAGCAGAGGGCAGGCAGCAAACATTAGACAGCAGTGGGCTGACAGCAGTCAGCAGAGGGAGGACAGAAGACAGCAGGGTGCAGACAGCAGAGAGCAGACAGCAGATAGCAGACAGGAGAGCGCAGACAGCTCTCAGCAGAGGGCAGACAGCAGAGGGCAAACAGCAGACAGCCGACAGCAGAGGTCCGAGAGCAGAGGGCAGAGGGCAGACAGTAGAAATCAGAGATAGGAGGGCAAACAGCAGACAGCACGCGGCAGACAGCAGACGGCAGAGGGAAGACAGCAGACAGAGAGGGCAGACGGCAGACACCAAACAGCAGATGGCAGACAGCAGAGGGCAGACAACAGTGGGCAGACAGCAGACAGCACAGAGCAGAAAGCAGACATCAGAGGGCAGACAGCAGACACAAGACAGCAGAGGGCAGACAGCAGACTGCAGAGGGCAGACAGCATAGTTCAGACGGCAGACAAAGGATAGCATATGGCAGACAGCAGACAGCAGACAGCAGACAGCAGAGGGCAGATAGCAGATAGATGAGGGCAGACAGCAGACAGCAGAGGGCAGCCAGCAGACAGCAGAAAGCAGATGGCAGACAGCAGACAGTGGGGGGCAGACAGCAGAGAGCTGACAGCAGAGTTCAGAGAGCAGACAGCAGAGGGCAGAGGGCAGACAGCACACAGTAGACACCAAGGGCAGACAGCAGACATCATACAGCAGACAGCAGAGGGCAGACAGCAGAGGGCATGGGGCAGAAGGCAGTGGGCAGAGGGCAGACAGCAGACAGCAGAGGGCAGACAGCAGAGGGCTGACAGCAGACAGCAGACAGCAGAGGGTGGACAGCAGACAGAAGAGGGCAGACAGCAGACAACAGAGGGCAGAAAGCAGACAGCAGAGGGCAGACATCCGACAGTAGAAGGCAGACAGCAGAGGGCAGACAGCAGACAACAGGGGGCAGACAGCAGAGTACAGAGGGCAGACAGCAGACAGCAGAGGGCAGACAGCAGAGTGCAGAGGCAGACAGCAAACAGCAGAGGGCTGACAGCAGACAGCAGTGGGCAGACAGCAGACAGCAGTGGGCAGACATCAGAATGCAGAGGGAAGAGGGCAGACAGCAGAGGGCAGAGGGGAGACAGCAGAGGGCAGACAGCAGACAGCCGAGGCAGACAGCAGACAAAAGAGGGCAGGCAGCAAACATTATACAGCAGTGGGCTGACAGCAGTCAGCAGAGGGAGGACAGAAGACAGCAAGGGGCAGACAGCAGACAGCAGGCAATAAACAGCAGAGGGCAGACAGCAGATATTAGAGGGCAGACAGCAGACGGCAGACAGCATACAGTAGACAGCAGAGGGCTGACAGCAGAGGGCAGACAGCTTACAGCAGAGAGGAGAAGGCAGAAAGAAGAGGGTAGAGTGCAGACAGCAGACAGCAGAGGGCAGAGGGCAGACAGCTGAAAGCAGTGGGCAGACAGCATAGGGCAGAGGGCAGAAGGAAGACAGCAGAGGCATGAGGGCAGACAGCAGACAGCAGAGGGCAGACTGCAGACAGCAGAGGGCAGACAGCAGTCAGCAGAGGGCAGACTGCAGACGGCAGAAAGCAGACAGCAGGCAGCAGAGGGCAGACAGCAGAGAGCAGAGGGCAGACAGCAGAGGGCAAACAGCAGACAGCAGAGGGCAGACAGCAGTCAGCAGAGCGCAGACAGCAGACAGCAGAGGGGAGACAGCAGACAGTAGAGGGCAGATATCAGACAGCAGACAACAGAGGGCAGACAGCAGACAGCAGAGGATAGACAGCAGACAGCATAGGGCAGACAGCAGACAGCAGAGAGCAGACAGCAGACAGCAGAGAGGAAACAGAAGACAGCAGAGGGAGGACAGAAGACAGCAGGGGGCAGACAGCAGGCAATAAACAGCAATGGACAGACAGAAGAGGGCAGAGAGCAGAGGGCAGAGTGCAGAGGGCAGACAGCAGACAGCCGACAGCAGAGGTCCGAGAGCAGAGGGCAGAGGGCAGACAGTAGAAATCAGAGATAGGAGGGCAGACAACAGACAGCACGCGGCAGACAGCAGACGGCAGACGGAAGACAGCAGACAGAGAGGGCAGACGGCAGACACCAAACAGCAGATGGCAGACAGCAGAGGGCAGACAACAGTGGGCAGACAGCAGACAGCACAGAGCAGAAAGCAGACAGCAGAGGGCAGACAGCAGACACAAGACAGCAGAGGGCAGACAGCAGACTGCAGAGGGCAGACAGCAGAGTTCAGACGGCAGACAAAGGATAGCAGTTGGCAGACAGCAGACAGCAGACAGCAAACAGCAGATGGCAGACAGCAGACAGTGGGTGGCAGACAGCAGAGAGCAGACAGCAGATTTCAGAGAGCAGACAGCAGAGGGCAGAGGGCAGAGGGCAGACAGCACACAGTAGACACCACAGGGCAGACAGCAGACATCATACAGCAGACAGCAGAGGGCAGACAGCAGAGGGCATGGGGCAGAAGGCAGTGGGCAGAGGGCAGACAGCAGACAGCAGAGGGCAGACAGCAGAGGGCTGACAGCAGACAGCAGACAGCAGAGGGTGGACAGCAGACAGCAGAGGGCAGACAGCAGACAACAGAGGGCAGACAGCAGAGGGCAGACATCCGACAGTAGAAGGCAGACAGCAGAGGGCAGACAGCAGACAACAGGGGGCAGACAGCAGAGAACAGAGGGCAGACAGCAGACAGCAGAGGGCAGACAGCAGAGTGCAGAGGCAGACAGCAAACAGCAGAGGGCTGACAGCAGACAGCAGTGGGCAGACAGCAGACAGCAGTGGGCAGACTTCAGAATGCAGAGGGCAGAGGGCAGACAGCAGAGGGCAGAGGGCAGACAGCAGAGGGCAGACAGCAGACAGCCGAGGCAGACAGCAGACAAAAGAGGGCAGGCAGCAAACATTAGACAGCAGTGGGCTGACAGCAGTCAGCAGATGGAGGACAGAAGACAGCAAGGGGCAGACAGCAGACAGCAGGCAATAAACAGCAGAGGGCAGACAGCAGATATTAGAGGGCAGACAGCAGACGGCAGGCAGCATACAGTAGACAGCAGAGGGCTGACAGCAGAGGGCAGACAGCTTACAGCAGAGTGGAGAAGGCAGAAAGAAGAGGGTAGAGTGCAGACAGCAGACAGCAGAGGGCAGAGGGCAGAAGGAAGACAGCAGAGGCATGAGGGCAGACAGCAGACAGCAGAGGGCAGACTGCAGACAGCAGAGGGCAGACAGCAGTCAGCAGAGGGCAGACTGCAGACGGCAGAAAGCAGACAGCAGGCAGCAGAGGGCAGACAGCAGACAGCAGAGGGCAGACAGCAGACAGCAGTGGGCAGACAGCAGACGGCAGACAGCAGACAGCAGAGGGCAGACAGCAGACAGCAGAGGGCAGACAGCAGTCAGCAGAGCGCAGACAGCAGACAGCAGAGGGGGGACAGCAGACAGTAGAGGGCAGATATCAGACAGCAGACAACAGAGGGCAGACAGCAGACAGCCGAGGGTAGACAGCAGACAGCATAGGGCAGACAGCAGACAGCAGAGAGCAGACAGCAGACAGCAGGGAGCAAACAGAAGACAGCAGAGGGAGGACAGAAGACAGCAGGGGGCAGACAGCAGGCAATAAACAGCAATGGACAGACAGAAGAGGGCAGAGAGCAGAGGGCAGAGTGCAGAGGGCAGACAGCAGAGTGCAGAGGACAGACAGCAGACAGCAGAAGGCAGACAGCAGATAGCAGAGGGCTGACAGCAGACAGCAGACAGCAGAGGGCAGACAGAAGAGGAAAGAGGGCGGAGAGCATACAGCAGAGGGCAGTCAGCAGACAGCACAGGGCAGACAGCAGACAGGAGAGGGCAGACAGCAGACAGCAGCGGGCAGACAGCAGACAGCAGAGGGCAGACAGAAGACAGAAGACAGCAGAGTGCAGACAGCAAACAGCAGAGTGCAGACAGCAGACAGCAGACAGCAGAGGGCAGAGTTCAGACAGCAGACGGCAGATGGCAGACAGCAGAAAGCAGAGGGCAGACAGCAGACAGCAGTGGGCAGACAGCAGACAGCAGTGGGCTGACATCAGAGTGGAGAGGGCAGAGGGCAGACAGCGGAGGGCAGAGGGCAGACAGCAGATAGCACAGGGCAGACAGCAGACAGCAGATGGCAGACAGAAGAGGGCAGAGGGCATACAGCAAACAGCAGACAGCAGAGGGCAGACAGCAGACAGCAGACACCAGACAGCAGAGGGCACACAACAGAGGGCAGACAGCAGACAGCAGAGGGTAGACAGAAGACAGCAGAGGGCAGACAGCAGACAGCAGACAGCAGACGGCAGAAAGCAGACAGCAGAGGGCAGACAGCAGACAGCAGAGGGCAGACATCAGTCAGTAGAATGCATACAGCAGAGGGCAGACAGCAGAAAACGGGGGGCAGACAGCAGAGGACAGATGGCAGACAGCAGACAGCAGACATCAGGGGGCAGACAGCAGAGGGCAGAGGGCAGAGAGCAGCCAGCAAAGGGCACACAGCAGACAGCAGTGGGCAGACCGCAGACAGCAATGGGCAGACATCAGAGTGCAGAGGGCAGAGGGCAGACAGCAGAGTTCAGAGGACAGACAGCAGAAAGCAGACAGCAGATAGCAGAGGGCAGACAGCAGACAGCAGACAGAAGAGGGCAGACAGAAGAGGGAAGAGGGCGGAGAGCAGACAGCAAAGGGCAGTCAGCAGACAGCAGAGGGCAGACAGCAGACAGGAGAGGGCAGACAGCAGACAGCAGCGGGCAGACAGCAGACAGCAGAGGGCAGACAGAAGACAGAAGACAGCAGAGTGCAGACAGCAGACAGCAGAGGGCAGACAGCAGACAGCAGACAGCAGAGGGCAGAGTTCAGACAGCAGAGGGCAGAGGGCAGACAGCAGAAAGCAGAGGGCAGACAGCAGACAGCAGTGGGCAGACAGCAGTCAGCAGTGGGCAGACATCAGAGTGGAGAGAGCAGAGGGCAGACAGCGGAGGGCAGAGAGCAGACAGCAGATAGCACAGGGCAGACAGCAGACTGCAGACAGCAGATGGCAGAGAGAATAGGGCAGAGGGCATACAGCAAACAGCAGTCAGCAGAGGGCAGACAGCAGACAGCAGACACCAGACAGCAGAGGGCACACAGCAGAGGGCAGACAGCAGACAGCTGAGGGTAGACAGAAGACAGCAGAGGGCAGACAGCAGACAGCAGGGGGCAGACAACAGAGGGCAGAGGGCAGAAAGCAGCCAGCAGAGGGCAGACAGCAGACAGCAGTGGGCAGACCGCAGACAGCAATGGGCAGACAGCAGACAGCAGACACCAGTCAGCAGAGGGCAGACAGCAGACAGCAGAGGGCAGACATCAGACAGTAGAAGGCAGACAGCAGAGGGCAGACAGCAGACAACAGGGGGCAGACAGCAGAGGACTGATTGCAGACAGCTGACAGCAGACAGCAGGGGGCAGACAGCAGACAGCAGTGGGCAGACCGCAGACAGCAATGGGCAGACAGCAGACAGCAGACACCAGACAGCAGTGGGCAAACAGCAGACAGCAGATATTAGAGGGCAGACAGCAGAGGGCAGACAGCACACAGTAGACAGCAGAGGGCTGACAGCAGAGGACAGACAGCTTACAGCACAGAGGAGAGGGCAGAAGGAAGACGGTAGAGTGCAGACAGCAGAGGGCAGAGGGCTGAGAGCAGAGGGCAATCAGCAGAGGGCAGACTGCAGAAAGCAAACATGAGACAGCAGAAGACAGACAGCAGAGGGCAGACAGCAGACAGAAGAGGGCAGACAGCAGACAGCATATAGCAGAGGGCAGACAGCAGACAACAGAGGGCAGACAGCAGACAGCAGACGGCAGACAGCAGACAGCAGAAAGCAGACAGCATACAGCAGAGGGCACTAAGCAGACAGCAGAGGGCAGAGGGCAGACAGCTGAAAGCAGTGGGCAGACAGCAGAGGGCAGACGGCAGACAGCAGAGTGCAGAGGACAGACAGCAGACAGCAGAAGGCAGACAGCAGATAGCAGAGGGCAGACAGCAGACAGCAGACAGCAGAGAGCAGACAGAAGAGGGAAGAGGGCGGAGAGCAGACAGCAGAGGGCAGTCAGCAGACAGCACAGGGCAGACAGCAGACAGGAGAGGGCAGACAGCAGACAGCAGCGGGCAGACAGCAGATAGCAGAGGGCAGACAGAAGACAGCAGAGTGCAGACAGCAGACAGCAGACAGCAGAGGGCAGACAGCAGACAGCAGAGGGCAGAGTTCAGACAGCAGAGGGCAGATGGCAGACAGCAGAAAGCAGAGGGCAGACAGCAGACAGCAGTGGGCAGACAGCAGACAGCAGTGGGCAGACAGAGGGCAGAGGGCAGAGGGCAGACAGCGGAGGGCAGATGGCAGACAGCAGATATCACAGGGCAGACAGCAGACAGCAGATGGCAGACAGAAGAGGGTAGAGGGCATACAGCAAACAGCAGACAGCAGAGGGCAGACAGCAGACAGCAGACACCAGACAGCAGAGGGCACACAGCAGAGGGCAGACAGCAGACAGCAGAGGGTAGACAGAAGACAGCAGAGGGCAGCAGCAGACAGCAGACAGCAGACGGCAGAAAGCAGACACCAGAGGGCAGACAGCAGACAGCAGAGGGCAGACATCAGACAGTAGAAGGCAGACAGCAGAGGGCAGACAGCAGACAACAGGGGGCAGACAGCAGAGGACAGATGGCAGACAGCTGACAGCAGACAGCAGGGGGCAGACAGCAGAGGGCAGAGGGCAGAGAGCAGCCAGTAGAGGGCAGACAGCAGACAGCAGTGGGCAGACCGCAGACAGCAATGGGCAGACAGCAGACAGCAGACACCAGACAGCAGAGGGCAGACAGCAGACAGCAGATATTAGAGGGCAGACAGCAGAGGGCAGACAGCACACAGTAGGCAGCAGAGGGCTGACAGCAGAGGGCAGACAGCTTACAGCACAGAGGAGAGGGCAGAAGGAAGACGGTAGAGTGCAGACAGCAGACAGCAGAGGGCAAAGAGGGCTGAGAGCAGAGGGCAATCAGCAGAGGGCAGGCTGCAGAAAGCAAACATGAGACAGCAGAAGACAGACAGCAGAGGGCAGACAGCAGACAGATGAGGGCAGACAGCAGACAGCATATAGCAGAGGGCAGACAGCAGACAACAGAGGGCAGACAGCAGACAGCAGACGGCAGACAGCAGACAGCAGAAAGCAGACAGCATACAGCAGAGGGCACAGAGCAGACAGCAGAGCGCAGAGGGCAGACAGCTGAAAGCAGTGGGCAGACAGCAGACAGCAGAGGGCAGACTGCAGACAGCAGAGGGCAGACAGCAGACAGCAGAGAGAGGAAAGCAGACAGCAGAGGGCAGACTGCAGACAGCAGAGGGCAGACTGCAGACGGCAGAAAGCAGAAAGCAGGCAGCAGAGGGCAGACAGCAGACAGCAGAGGGCAGACAGCAGACAGCAGTGGGCAGACAGAAGAGGGCAGACAGCAGACAGCAGAGCGCAGACAGCAGACAGCAGACAGCAGAGGGGAGACAGCAGACAGTAGAGGGCAGATATCAGACAGCAGACAACAGAGGGCAGACAGCAGACAGCAGAGGGCAGACAGCAGACAGCATAGGGCAGACAGCAGACAGCAGAGAGCAGACAGCAGACAGCAGAGAGCAAACAGAAGACAGCAGAGGAAGGACAGAAGACAGCAGGCGGCAGACAGCAGACAGCAGGCAATAAACAGCAATGGACAGACAGAAGAGGGGAGAGAGCAGAGGGCAGAGTGCAGAGGGCAGAGGGCAGAGGGGAGACAGCAGACAGCAGAGGGAAGACTGCAGACAGCAGAGGGCAGAAAGCGGACAGCAGTGGGCAGACAGCAGAGGGCAGACGGCAGACAGCAGAGTGCAGAGGACAGACAGCAGACATCAGAAGGCAGACAGCAGATAGCAGAGGGCAGACAGCAGACAGCAGACATCAGACAGCAGACAGCAGACAGAAGAGGGAAGAGGGCGGAGAGCAGACAGCAGAGGGCAGTCAGCAGACAGCACAGGGCAGACAGCAGACAGGAGAGGGCAGACAGCAGACAGCAGCGGGCAGACAGCAGATAGCAGAGGGCAGACAGAAGACAGCAGAGTGCAGACAGCAGACAGCAGACAGCAGAGGGCAGACAGCAGACAGCAGACAGCAGAGGGCAGAGTTCAGACAGCAGAGGGCAGATGGCAGACAGCAGAAAGCAGAGGGCAGACAGCAGACAGCAGTGGGCAGACAGCAGACAGCAGTGGGCAGACAGAGGGCAGAGGGCAGAGGGCAGACAGCGGAGGGCAGATGGCAGACAGCAGATATTACAGGGCAGACAGCAGACAGCAGATGGCAGACAGAAGAGGGCAGAGGGCATACAGCAAACAGCAGACAGCAGAGGGCAGCCAGCAGACAGCAGACACCAGACAGCAGAGGGCACACAGCAGAGGGCAGACAGCAGACAGCAGAGGGTAGACAGAAGACAGCAGAGGGCAGCAGCAGACAGCAGACAGCAGACGGCAGAAAGCAGACAGCAGAGGGCAGACAGCAGACAGCAGAGGGCAGACATCAGACAGTAGAAGGCAGACAGCAGAGGGCAGACAGCAGAAAACGGGGGGCAGACAGCAGAGGACAGATGGCAGACAGCAGACAGCAGGGGGCAGACAGCAGAGGGCAGAGGGCAGAGAGCAGAGTGCAGAGGACAGACAGCAGACAGCAGACAGCAGAAGGCAGACAGCAGATAGCAGAGGGCAGACTGCAGGCAGCAGAGGGCAGACAGCAGACAGCAGAGGGCAGACAGGAGACAGCAGACACCAGACAGCAGAGGGCAGACAGCAGACAGCAGATATTAGAGGGCAGACAGCAGAGGGCAGACAGCACACAGTAGACAGCAGAGGGCTGACAGCAGAGGGCAGACAGCTTACAGCACAGAGGAGAGGGCAGAAGGAAGACGGTAGAGTGCAGACAGCAGACAGCAGAGGGCAAAGAGGGCTGAGAGCAGAGGGCAATCAGCAGAGGGCAGGCTGCAGAAAGCAAACATAAGACAGCAGAAGACAGACAGCAGAGGGCAGACAGCAGACAGATGAGGGCAGACAGCAGACAGCATATAGCAGAGGGCAGACAGCAGACAACAGAGGGCAGACAGCAGACAGCAGACGGCAGACAGCAGACAGCAGAAAGCAGACAGCATACAGCAGAGGGCACAGAGCAGACAGCAGAGCGCAGAGGGCAGACAGCTGATAGCAGTGGGCAGACAGCAGAGGGCAGAGGGCAGAAGGAAGACAGCAGAGGCATGAGGGCAGACAGCAGACAGCAGAGGGCAGACTGCAGACAGCAGAGGGCAGACAGCAGACAGCAGAGAGAGGAAAGCAGACAGCAGAGGGCAGACTGCAGACAGCAGAGGGCAGACTGCAGACGGCAGAAAGCAGAAAGCAGGCAGCAGAGGGCAGACAGCAGACAGCAGAGGGCAGACAGCAGACAGCAGTGGGCAGACAGAAGAGGGCAGACAGCAGACAGCAGAGCGCAGACAGCAGACAGCAGACAGCAGAGGGGAGACAGCAGACAGTAGAGGGCAGATATCAGACAGCAGACAACGGAGGGCAGACAGCAGACAGCAGAGGGCAGACAGCAGACAGCATAGGGCAGACAGCAGACAGCAGAGAGCAGACAGCAGACAGCAGAGAGCAAACAGAAGACAGCAGAGGAAGGACAGAAGACAGCAGGCGGCAGACAGCAGACAGCAGGCAATAAACAGCAATGGACAGACAGAAGAGGGGAGAGAGCAGAGGGCAGAGTGCAGAGGGCAGAGGGCAGAGGGAAGACAGCAGACAGCAGAGGGAAGACTGCAGACAGCAGAGGGCAGAAAGCGGACAGCAGTGGGCAGACAGCAGAGGGCAGATGGCAGACAGCAGAGTGCAGAGGACAGACAGCAGACATCAGAAGGCAGACAGCAGATAGCAGAGGGCAGACAGCAGACAGCAGACAGCAGACAGCAGACAGCAGACAGAAGAGGGAAGAGGGCGGAGAGCAGACAGCAGAGGGCAGTCAGCAGACAGCACAGGGCAGACAGCAGATAGGAGAGGGCAGACAGCAGACAGCAGCGGGCAGACAGCAGATAGCAGAGGGCAGACAGAAGACAGCAGAGTGCAGACAGCAGACAGCAGACAGCAGAGGGCAGACAGCAGACAGCAGACAGCAGAGGGCAGAGTTCAGACAGCAGAGGGCAGATGGCAGACAGCAGAAAGCAGAGGGCAGACAGCAGACAGCAGTGGGCAGACAGCAGACAGCAGTGGGCAGACAGAGGGCAGAGGGCAGTGGGCAGACAGCGGAGGGCAGATGGCAGACAGCAGATATCACAGGGCAGACAGCAGACAGCAGATGGCAGACAGAAGAGGGCAGAGGGCATACAGCAAACAGCAGACAGCAGAGGGCAGACAGCAGACAGCAGACACCAGACAGCAGAGGGCACACAGCAGAGGGCAGACAGCAGACAGCAGAGGGTAGACAGAAGACAGCAGAGGGCAGCAGCAGACAGCAGACAGCAGACGGCAGAAAGCAGACAGCAGAGGGCAGACAGCACACAGCAGAGGGCAGACATCAGACAGTAGAAGGCAGACAGCAGAGGGCAGACAGCAGACAACAGGGGGCAGACAGCAGAGGACAGATGGCAGACAGCTGACAGCAGTCAGCAGGGGGCAGACAGCAGAGGGCAGAGGGCAGAGAGCAGCCAGCAGAGGGCAGACAGCAGACAGCAGTGGGCAGACCGCAGACAGCAATGGGCAGACAGGAGACAGCAGACACCAGACAGCAGAGGGCAGACAGCAGACAGCAGATATTAGAGGGCAGACAGCAGAGGGCAGACTGCACACAGTAGACAGCAGAGGGCTGACAGCAGAGGGCAGACAGCTTACAGCACAGAGGAGAGGGCAGAAGGAAGACGGTAGAGTGCAGACAGCAGACAGCAGAGGGCAGAGGGCTGAGAGCAGAGGGCAATCAGCAGAGGGCAGGCTGCAGAAAGCAAACATGAGACAGCAGAAGACAGACAGCAGAGGGCAGACAGCAGACAGTAGAGGGCAGACAGCAGACAGCATATAGCAGAGTGCAGGCAGCAGACAACAGAGGGCAGACAGCAGACAGCAGACAGCAGACGGCAGACAGCAGACAGCAGAAAGCAGGCAGCAAACAGCAGAGGGCACAGAGCAGACAGCAGAGGGCAGAGGGCAGACAGCTGAAAGCAGTGGGCAGACAGCAGAGGGCAGAGGGCAGAAGGAAGACAGCAGAGGCATGAGGGCAGACAGCAGACAGCAGAGGGCAGACTGCAGACAGCAGAGGGCAGACAGCAGACAGCAGAGAGAGGAAAGCAGACAGCAGAGGGCAGACTGCAGACAGCAGAGGGCAGACTGCAGACGGCAGAAAGCAGAAAGCAGGCAGCAGAGGGCAGACAGCAGACAGCAGAGGGCAGACAGCAGACAGCAGTGGGCAGACAGCAGAGGGCAGAAAGCAGACAGCAGAGGGCAGACAGCAGACACCAGAGGGCAGACAGCCGACAGCAGACAGCAAGGGGGAGACAGCAGACAGTAGAGGGCAGATATCAGACAGCAGACAACAGAGGGCAGACAGCAGACAGCAGAGGGCAGACAGCAGACAGCATAGGGCAGACAGCAGACAGCAGAGAGCAGACAGCAGACAGCAGAGAGCAATCAGAAGACAGCAGAGGGAGGACAGAAGACAGCAGGGGGCAGACAGCAGACAGCAGGCAATAAACAGCAATGGACAGACAGAAGAGGGCAGAGAGCAGAGGGCAGAGTGCAGAGGGCAGAGGGCAGAGGGAAGACAGCAGAGAGCAGAGGGAAGACTGCAGACAGCAGAGTGCAGAAAGCGGACAGCAGTGGGCAGACAGCAGAGGGCAGACGGCAGACAGCAGAGTGCAGAGGACAGACAGCAGACAGCAGAAGGCAGACAGCAGATAGCAGAGGTCAGACAGCAGACAGCAGACAGCAGAGGGCAGACAGAAGAGGGAAGAGGGCGGAGAGCAGACAGCAGAGGGCAGTCAGCAGACAGCACAGGGCAGACAGCAGACAGGAGAGGGCAGACAGCAGACAGCAGCGGGCAGACAGCAGATAGCAGAGGGCAGACAGAAGACAGAAGACAGCAGAGTGCAGACAGCAGACAGCAGACAGCAGAGGGCAGACAGCAGACAGCAGACAGCAGAGAGCAGAGTTCAGACAGCAGAGGGCAGATGGCAGACAGCTGAAAGAAGGGGGCAGACAGCAGACAGCAGTGGGCAGACAGCAGACAGCAGTGGGCAGACAGAGGGCAGAGGGCAGAGGGCAGACAGCGGAGGGCAGATGGCAGACAGCAGATATTACAGGGCAGACAGCAGACAGCAGATGGCAGACAGAAGAGGGCAGAGGGCATACAGCAAACAGCAGACAGCAGAGGGCAGCCAGCAGACAGCAGACACCAGACAGCAGAGGGCACACAGCAGAGGGCAGACAGCAGACAGCAGAGGGTAGACAGAAGACAGCAGGGGGCAGCAGCAGACAGCAGACAGCAGACGGCAGAAAGCAGACAGCAGAGGGCAGACAGCAGACAGCAGAGGGCAGACATCAGACAGTAGAAGGCAGACAGCAGAGGGCAGACAGCAGAAAACGGGGGCAGACAGCAGAGGACAGATGGCAGACAGCAGACAGCAGGGGGCAGACAGCAGAGGGCAGAGGGCAGAGAGCAGAGTGCAGAGGACAGACAGCAGACAGCAGACAGCAGAAGGCAGACAGCAGATAGCAGAGGGCAGACTGCAGGCAGCAGACAGCAGAGGGCAGACAGAAGACAGCAGCGGGCAGACATCAGACAGCAGAGGGCAGACAGAAGACAGCAGAGTGCAGACAGCAGACTGCAGAGGGCAGACAGCAGACAGCAGAGGGCAGAGTTCAGACAGCAGAGGGCAGAGGGCAGACAGCAGAAAGCAGAGGGCAGACAGCAGACAGCAGACAGCAGTGGGCAGACAGCAGACAGCAGCGGGCAGACAGCAGACAGCAGAGGGCAGACAGAAGACAGCAGAGTGCAGACAGCAGACAGCAGAGGGCAGACAGCAGACAGCAGAGGGCAGAGTTCAGACAGCAGAGGGCAGAGGGCAGACAGCAGAAAGCAGAGGGCAGACAGCAGACAGCAGTGGGCAGACAGAAGACAGCAGAGGGAGGACAGAAGACAGCAGGCGGCAGACAGCAGACAGCAGGCAATAAACAGCAATGGACAGACAGAAGAGGGGAGAGAGCAGAGGGCAGAGTGCAGAGGGCAGAGGGCAGAGGGAAGACAGCAGACAGCAGAGGGAAGACTGCAGACAGCAGAGGGCAGAAAGCGGACAGCAGTGGGCAGACAGCAGAGGGCAGACGGCAGACAGTAGAGTGCAGAGGACAGACAGCAGACATCAGAAGGCAGACAGCAGATAGCAGAGGGCAGACAGCAGACAGCAGACAGCAGACAGCAGACAGCAGACAGAAGAGGGAAGAGGGCGGAGAGCAGACAGCAGAGGGCAGTCAGCAGACAGCACAGGGCAGACAGCAGACAGGAGAGGGCAGACAGCAGACAGCAGCGGGCAGACAGCAGATAGCAGAGGGCAGACAGAAGACAGCAGAGTGCAGACAGCAGACAGCAGAGGGCAGACAGCAGACAGCAGACAGCAGAGGGCAGAGTTCAGACAGCAGAGGGCAGATGGCAGACAGCAGAAAGCAGAGGGCAGACAGCAGACAGCAGTGGGCAGACAGCAGACAGCAGTGGGCAGACAGAGGGCAGAGGGCAGAGGGCAGACAGCGGAGGGCAGATGGCAGACAGCAGATATCACAGGGCAGACAGCAGACAGCAGATGGCAGACAGAAGAGGGCAGAGGGCATACAGCAAACAGCAGACAGCAGAGGGCAGACAGCAGACAGCAGACACCAGACAGCAGAGGGCACACATCAGAGGGCAGACAGCAGACAGCAGAGGGTAGACAGAAGACAGCAGAGGGCAGCAGCAGACAGCAGACAGCAGACGGCAGAAAGCAGACAGCAGAGGGCAGACAGCACACAGCAGAGGGCAGACATCAGACAGTAGAAGGCAGACAGCAGAGGGCAGACAGCAGACAACAGGGGGCAGACAGCAGACAGCAGATATTAGAGGGCAGACAGCAGAGGGCAGACTGCACACAGTAGACAGCAGAGGGCTGACAGCAGAGGGCAGACAGCTTACAGCACAGAGGAGAGGGCAGAAGGAAGACGGTAGAGTGCAGACAGCAGACAGCAGAGGGCAGAGGGCTGAGAGCAGAGGGCAATCAGCAGAGGGCAGGCTGCAGAAAGCAAACATGAGACAGCAGAAGACAGACAGCAGAGGGCAGACAGCAGACAGTAGAGGGCAGACAGCAGACAACATATAGCAGAGGGCAGGCAGCAGACAACAGAGGGCAGACAGCAAACAGCAGACGGCAGACAGCAGACAGCAGAAAGCAGACAGCATACAGCAGAGGGCACAAAGCAGACAGCAGAAGGCAGACTGCAGACAGCAGAGAGAAGACAGCAGACAGCAGAGAGCAGACGGCAGAGGGCTGATTGCTGACAGCAGACAGCAGAGAGCAGACATCAGAGGGCAGACAGCAGACAGCAGTGGGCAGACAGCAGACAACAGAGGGCAGACAGCAGACAGCAGACAGCAGAGGGCAGACAGCATAGGGCAGACAGAAGAGTGCAGACAGCAGGCAGCAGAGAGCAGACAGCAGATGGCTGAAGGCAGGCAGCAGACAGCAGAGGGCCGACAGTAGACAGCAGAGGGCAGACAGCAGAGGGCAGGCAGCAGATAGCACACAGCAGAGGGCAGACAGCTCTCAGCTGAGGGCAGACAGCAGAGGGCAAACAGTAGACAGCAGACAGCAGACAGCAGAGGTCAGAGAGCAGAGGGCAGAGGGCAGACAGCAGAAAGCAGAGAGAGGAGGGCAGACAGCAGACAGCACGCGGCAGACAGCAGACTGCAGAGGGCAGACAGCAGAGTTCAGACAGCAGACATACGATGGCAGAGGGCAGACAGCAGAGGGCAGACAGCAGGCAGCAGAGGGCAGTCAGCAGACAGCAGAGGGCAGACAGCAGACAGCAGCCAGTAGACAGTAGAGGGCAGACAGCAGAGCGCAGATCGATGAGGGCAGACAGCAGACATCAGAGGGCAGACAGCAGACAGCAGACAGCAGACGGGAGATGGGAGACAGCAGACAGCGGGGGGGAGTCAGCAGAGAACAGACAGCAGAGACCACAGAGATCAGACAGTGGACAGCAGAGGGCAGAGGGCAGACAGCACCCAGTAGAAACCACAGGGCAGACAGCAGATGTCAGACCGCAGACAGCAGAGGGCAGACAACAGAGGGCAGGGGGCAGAAGGCAGAGGTCAGAGGGCAGACAGCAGACAGCAGAGAGTAGACAGCAGAAGCAGACAGCAGACAGCAGAGGGCAGGCAGCAGACAGCAGAGAGAAGACTGCAGACAGCAGAGAGCAGACGCAGAGGGCTGAGGGCAGACAGCAGACAGCAGACAATAGAGGGCAGACCGCAGACAGCAGTGGGCAGACAGCAGACAACAGAGGGCAGACAGCAGACAGCATAGGGCAGACAGCATAGGGCAGACAGCAGAGTGCAGACAGCAGGCAGCAGAGAGCAGACAGCAGACGGCTGAGGGCAGGCAGCAGACAGCAGAAGGCCGACGGTAGACACCACAGGGCAGACATCAGACGTGAGACAGCAGACAGCAGAGGGCAGACAACAGAGGGCAGGGGGCAGAAGGCAGAGGGCAGAGGGCAGAGGGCAGACAGCAGACAGCAGAGAGAAGACAGCAGAGGGCAGACAGCAGACAACAGGGGGCAGACAGCAGAGGACAGATGGCAGACAGCAGACAGCAGACAGCAGGGGGCTGACAGCAGAGGGCAGAGGGCAGAGAGCAGACAGCAGAGGGCAGACAGCAGAGGGCAGACAGCAGACAGCAGACAGCAGATGGCAGACAGCAGGCAGCAGAGGGCAGTCAGCAGACAGCAGAGGGCAGACAGCAGATAGCAGAAGGAAGACAGCAGAGGGCAGAGGATTGACAGCAGACAACAGAGGGCAGACCGCAGGCAGCAGATGGCAGACAGCAGACAGCAGCCAGCAGACAGTAGAGGGCAGACAGCAGAGCGCAGATCGATGAGGGCAGACAGCAGACATCAGAGGGCAGACAGCAGACAGCAGACAGCAGATGGCAGACAGCAGACAGCGAGGGGGAGTCAGCAGAGAACAGACAGCAGAGACCACAGAGATCAGACAGCAGACAGCAGAGGGCAGACAGCAGAGGGCAGGAGGCAGACAGCAGACAGCAGAGAGTAGACAGCAGAGGGCAGACAGCAGACAGCAGAGGGCAGACAGCAGACAGCAGAGAGAAGACAGCAGACAGCAGAGAGCAGACGGTAGAGGGCTGAGGGCTGACAGCAGACAGCAGACATCAGAGGGCAGACAGCAGACAGCAGTGGGCAGACAGCAGACAACAGAGTGCAGACAGCAGACAGCATAGGGCACACAGCATAGGGCAGACAGCAGAGTGCAGACAGCAGGCAGCAGACAGCAGACAGCAGATGGCTGAGGGCAGGCAGCTGACAGCAGAAGGCCGACGGTAGACACCACAGGGCAGACAGCAGACGTGAGACAGCAGACAGCAGAGGACAGACAACAGAGGGCAGGGGGCATAAGGCAGAGGGCAGAGGGCAGAGGGCAGACAGCAGACAGCAGAGAGTAGACAGCAGAGGGCAGACAGCAGACAACAGGGGGCAGACAGCAGAGGACAGATGGCAGACAGCAGACAGCAGACAGCAGGGGGCTGACAGCAGAGGGCAGAGGGCAGAGAGCAGACAGCAGAGGGCAGACAGCAGACAGCAGAGAGAAGACAGCAGACAGCAGAGAGCAGACGGCAGAGGGCTGAGGGCTGACAGCAGACAGCAGACATCAGAGGGCAGACAGCAGACAGCAGTGGGCAGACTGCAGACAACAGAGTGCAGACAGCAGACAGCATAGGGCACACAGCATAGGGCAGACAGCAGAGTGCAGACAACAGGCAGCAGACAGCAGACAGCAGACGGCTGAGGGCAGGCAGCTGACAGCAGAAGGCCGACGGTAGACACCACAGGGCAGACAGCAGACGTGAGACAGCAGACAGCAGAGGACAGACAAAAGAGGGCAGGGGGCAGAAGGCAGAGGGCAGAGGGCAGAGGGCAGACAGCAGACAGCAGAGAGTAGACAGCAGAGGGCAGACAGCAGACAACAGGGGGCAGACAGCAGAGGACAGATGGCAGACAGCAGACAGCAGACAGCAGGGGGCTGACAGCAGAGGGCAGAGGGCAGAGAGCAGACAGCAGAGGGCAGACAGCAGACAGCAGTGGGCAGACAGCAGACAGCAGTGTGCAGACATTAGAAATCAGAGGGCAGAGGGCAGACAGCAGAGGGCAGAGGGCAGACAGCAGAGGTTAGACAGCAGACAGCCGAGGGCAGACAGCAGGCAGCATTGGGCAGACAGCAAACATTAGACGGCAGTGGGCAGACAGGAGTCAGCAGAAGGAGGACAGCAGACAATAGAGGGATGATAGCAGACAGCAGACACCAGACAGCAGAGGGCAGACAGCAGACAGCAGATATTAGAGGGCAGACGGCAGAGGGCAGACAGCAAACAGTAGACAGCAGAGGGCTGACAGCAGAGGACAGACAGCAGACAGCAGAGGGCAGACATCAGACAGTAGAAGGCAGACAGCAGACGGCAGACAGCCTACACCAGGCGGCAGACAGCAGAGGACAGATGGCAGACCGCAGACAGCAGACAGCAGGGGGCAGACAGCAGACAGCCGAGGGCAGACAACAGACAGCATTGGGCAGACAGCAAACATTAGACAGCAATGGGCAGAGAGGAGTCAGCAGAGGGGGGACAGCAGGGGGCAGACAGCAGACAGCAGACATCAGAGGTCAGACAGCAGACAGCAGTGGGCAGACAGCAGACAACAGAGGGCAGACAGCAGACAGCAGAGGGCACACAGGAGAGTGCAGACAGCAGACAGCAGAGAGCAGACAGCAGACGGCTGGGGGCAGACTGCAGACAGCAGAGGGCTGACAGTAGACAGCAGAGGGCAGACAGCAGAGAGCAGACAGCAGATAGCAGACAGGAGAGGGCAGACAGCTCTCAGCAGAGGGCAGACAGCAGAGGGCAAACAGCAGACAGCCAAAAGCAGAGGTCCGAGAGCAGAGGGCAGAGGGCAGACAGCAGAAAGCAGAGAGAGGAGGGCAGACAACAGACAGAACGCGGCAGACAGCAGACGGCAGAGGGAAGACAGCAGACAGAGAGGGCAGACAGCGGACATCAGACAGCAGATGGCAGACAGCAGAGGGCAGACAGCAGTGGGCAGACAGCAGACAGCACAGAGCAGACAGCAGACAGCAGAGGGCAGAGAGCAGAATGCAGAGGGCAGACAGCCGAGTTCAGACAGCAGACAAAAGATAGCAGAGGGCAGACAACAGAGGGCAGGCAGCAGACAGCAGAGGGAAGTCAGCAGACAGCAGAAGGCAGACAGCAGACAGCAGAAGGAAAACAGCAGAGGGCAAATGTTCGATAGCAGACAGCACGCGGCAGACAGCAGACGGCAGAGGGGAGACAGCAGACAGAGAGGGCAGACAGCAGACATCAGACAGCAGATGGCAGACAGCAGAGGGCAGACAGCAGTGGGCAGACAGCAGAGGGCAGACAGCAGTGGGCAGACAGCAGACAGCACAGAGCAGACAGCAGACCGCAGAGGGCAGACAGCAGAATCCAGAGGGCAGACAGCTGAGTTCAGACAGCAGACAAAAGATAGCAGAGGGCAGACAGCAGAGGGCAGACAGCAGACAGCAGAGGGAAGTCAGCAGACAACAGAGGGCAGACCGCAGGCAGCAGATGGCAGACAGCAGACAGCAGCCAGCAGACAGCACTATTTAGACAGCAGAGGGCAGATAGATGAGGGCAGACAGCAGACAGCAGATGGCAGACAGCAGACAGCGGGGGCAGACAGCAGAGAGCAGACAGCAGAGATCACAGAGATCTGATAGCAGACCGCAGAGGGCAGAGGGCAGACAGCACACAGTAGAAACCACAGGACAGACAGCAGACGACAGACAGCAGACAGCATAGGGCAGACAGCAGAGGGCAGGGGGCAGAAGGCAGAGGGCAGAGGGCAGACAGCAGACAGCAGTGGGCAGACAGCTGAGGGCAGACAGCAGACAGCAGACGGCAGACAGCAGACAGCAGAGGGCAGACATCAGACAGTTGAAGGCAGACAGCAGAGGGCAGACAGCAGAAAACAGGGTGCAGACAGCAGTGGACAGAGGGCAGACAGAAGACTGCAGTCAGCAGAGGGCAGACAGCAGAGGGCAGAGGGCAGACAGCAGACAGCAGAGGGCAGACAGCAGATAGCATTGGGCAGACAGCAGACAGCAGTGGGCAGACATCAGAGTGCAGAGGGCAGAAGGCAGACAGCAGAGGGCAGAGGGCAGGCAGCAGAGGGCAGACAGCAGACAGCCGAGGGCAGACAGCAGGCAGCAGGCAGCAGAGGGCAGGCAGCAAACATTAGACAGCAGTGGGCAGACAGCAGTCAGCAGAGGGAGGACAGCAGACAACAGAGGGCAGACAGCAGACAACAGACAGCAGAGGGCAGACAGCAGACAGCAGATATTAGAGGGCAGACAGCAGAGGGCAGACAGCATACAGTAGACAGCAAAGCCTGACAGCAGAGGCAGACAGCTTACGGCAGAGAGGAGAGGGCAGAAAGAAGAGGGTAGAGTGCAGACAGCAGACAGCAGAGGGCAGAGGGCACAGGGCAGACAGCAGAGGACAGAGGGCCGACAGCAGACGGCAAACAGCAGAGGGCAGAGGGCAGAAGGAAAACAGCAGACAGCAGAGGACAGGCAGCAGAGGGTAGACAGCAGACAGCAGAGGGCAGACAGCTGACAGCAGACAGTAGAGGGCAGACAGCAGACAGCAGAAGGCAGACAGCAGAAAGCAGACGGAAGACAGCAGAAAGCAGACAGCATACAGCTGAGGGCAGAAAGCAGACAGCAGAAGGCAGACAGCAGAGAGAAGACAGCAGACAGCAGAGAGCAGACAGCAGAGGGCTGAGGGCAGACAACAGACAGCAGACAGCAGAGGGCAGACAGCAGACAGCAGAGGGCAGACAGCAGACAACAGAGGGCAGACAGCAGAGGGCAGACAGCAGAGGGCAGACAGCAGAGGGCAGACAGCGGACAGCAGAGAGCAGACAGCAGACGGTTGAGGGCAGACAGCAGACAGCAGAGGCCCGACAGTAGACAGCAGAGGGCAAACAGCAGACAGCAGACAGCAGACAGTAGACAGCAGAGGTCAGAGAGCAGAGGTCAGAGGGCAGACAGCAGAAAGCAAGTAGAGGAGGGCAGACAGCAGAAAGCACGCGGCAGTCGGCAGATGGCAGAGGGAAGACAGCTGACAGAGAGGGCATACAGCAATCAGACAGCAGATGGCAGACAGCAGAGGGCAGACAACAGTGGGCAGACAGCAGACAGAACAGAGCAGACAGCAGACAGCAGAGGGCAGACAGCAGACAGAAGACAGCAGAGGTAAGACAGCAGACTGCAGAGGGCAGACAGCAGACGGCAGACAGCAGATGGCAGACAGCAGATAGCGGGGGGCAGACAGCAGGGAGCAGACAGCAGAGTTCAGACAGCATAAAGCAGAGGGCAGAGGGCAGACAGCACACAGTAGACACCACAGGGAAGACAGCAGACGTCAGACAGCAGACAGAAGAGGGCAGACAGCAAAGGGCAGGGGGCAGGGGGCAGAGGGGAGAGGGCAGAAGGCAGACAGCAGACAGCAGAGGGCAGACAGCAGAGCGCAGACAGCAGACAGCAGAGAGCATACAGCATACAGCATAGAGCAAAGGGCAGGCAGCAGAGTGCAGAGGGCAGACAGCAGACGGCTGACAGCAGACAGCAGAAAGCAGACAGCATCCAGCAGAGGGCAGAAAGCAGACAGCAGAAGGCAGACAGCAGAGGGAAGGCAGCAGTCAGCAGAGGGAAGACAGCAGACAACATATAGCAGTGGGCAGACAGCGGAGGGCAGACAGCAGACAGCAGAGGGCAGACAGCAGAGGACAGAGGGGAAACAGCAGACAACAGAGGGCAGACAGCAGACAGCTGAGGGCAGAAAGCACACAGCAGACAGATGAGGGCAGACAGCAGACAGCAGAGGGCTGAGGGCAGACAGCACACAGCAGACACCAGAGGGCAGACAGCAGACGGCAGACAGCAGAGGGCAGACAGCAGACAGCAGCTAGTGACCAGCAGACAGCAGAGGGCAGACAGCTGAGGGCACACAGATGAGGGCAGACAGCAGACAGCAGAGGGCAGACAGCAGAAGGAAGAAAGCAGAGTGCAGACAGCAGAGGGCAGACAGCAAAGTGCAGAGGGCAGCCAGCAGCCAGCAGACAGCAGAGGTCAGACAGCAGACAGCAGAGGGCAGACAGCAGAGGGCTGACAGCAAACAGCAGAGGGCAGACAGCAAACAGCTGAGGGCAGAGAGCACACAGCAGACAGATGAGGGCAGACAGAAGACAGCAGAGGGAAGACAGCAGACAGCAGAGGGCAGAGGGCAGACAGCACACAGCAGACACCAGAGGGCAGACAGTAGACGGCAGACAGCAGAGGGCAGGCAGCAGACAGCAGAGGCCAGACAGCAGAGGGCAGACAGCAGACAGCAGAGGGCAGACAGCAGAGGGCAGAGGGCAGACAGCAGAGGGCAGACAGCAGACAGCAGAGGGCAGACAGCAGACAGCAGAGGGCAGACAGCAGAGAGCAGAATGTACACAGCAGACAGAAGAGGGCAGACAGCAGACCGCAGAGGGCAGACACTTAGGGCTGAGGGCAGACAGCATACAGCAGACTGCAGAGAGCATGAAGCAAACAGCAGAGGGCAGACTGCAAAGGGCAGACAGCAGACGGCAGAAAGCAGACAGCAGTCAGCAAAGGGCAAACAGCAGACTGCAGAGGGCAGACAGCAGACAACAGTGGGCAGACAGCAGAGGGCAGACGGCAGACAGCAGAGGGCAGACAGCAGACAGCAGTGGGCAGACAGCAGACAGCAGAGGGCAGACAGCATACAGCAGAATGCACACAGCAGACAGAAGAGGGAAGACAGCAGACCGCAGAGGGCAGACACGGAGGGCTGAGGGCAGACAGCAGACAGCGGACTACAGACTGCACACAGCAGTGGGCAGACAGCAGATTGCAGACAGCAGAGGGCAGACAGCAGGCAGCAGACAGCAGAGGGCAGACAGAAGAGGGCAGAGGGCATACAGCAAACAGAAGACAGCAGAGGGCAGACAGCAGAGAGCAGAGGGCAGACAGAAGACAGCAGACAGCAGAGGGCAGACAGCAGACATCAGAGGGCAGACAGGAGACAGGAGACACCAGACAGCAGAGGGCGGACCGGAGAGGGCAGACAACAGACAACCGAGGGTAGAACACAGACAGTAGAGGGCAGACAGCAGACAGCAGACAGCAGAGGGCAGACAGCAAACAGCATAGGGCAGACAACAGAAAGCAGAAGGCAGACATCAGACAGTACATGGCAGGCAGCAGACGGCAGACAGCAGAAAACAGGGGGCAGGCAGCAGAGGACAGAGGGCGAACAGCAGACAGCATGGGGCAGACAGCAGAGGGCAGAGGGCAGACAGCAGACAGCAGAGGGCAGACAGCTGACAGCAGTGGTCAGACAGCAGACAGCAGTGGGCAGACAGTAGACAGCAGTGGGCAGACATCAGAGTGCAGACTGCAGAGGGCAGACAGCAGAGGGCAGAGGGCAGACTGCAGAGAGCAGACAGCGGACAACAGAGGGCAAACAGCAGACAGCAGACAGCATTGGGCAGACAGCAAACATTAGACAGCAGTGGGCAGACAGCAGTCAGCAGAGTTAGGACAGAATACAGCAGAGGACAGACAGCAGACAACAGACAGCAGAGGGCAGACAGCAGACAGCAGATATTAGAGGGCAGACTGCAGAGGGCAGACAGCATACAGTAGACAGAAGAGGGCTGACAGCAGAGGGCCGACAGCTTACAGCAGAGAGGAGACGGCAGAAACAAGGGGGTAGAGTGCAGACAGCAGACAGCAGAGGGCAGACAGCAGACAGCGGACGGCAGACAGCAGACAGCAGAAAGTAGACAGCATACAGCAGAGGGAAGAAAGCAGACAGCAGAAGGCAGACAGCAGACAGCAGAGAGAAGACAGCAGACAGCAGAGAGAAGACAGCAGAGGTCTGAGGGCTGACAGCAGAGAGCAGAGGGCAGACAGCAGACAGCAGTGGGCAGACAGCAGACAACAGAGGGCAGACAGCAGAGGGCAGACAACAGAGGGCAGACAGCACAATGCAGACAGCAGACAGCAGAGAGCAGACAGCAGACGGCTGAGGGCAGACAACAGACTACAGAGGGCCAACAGTAGACAGCAGAGGGTAGACAGCAGAGAGCAGGCAGCGGATAGCAGACAGCAGAAGGCAGACAGCTCTCAGCAGAGGGTAGACAGCAGAGGGCAAACAGCAGAGAGCAGACAGCAAACAGCAGAATTCAGAGAGCAGAGGGCATAGGGCAGACAGCAGAAAGCAGAGAGAGGAGGGCAGACAGCAACAGCACGCGGGAGACAACAGACGGCAGAGGGAAGACAGCAGACAGAGAGGGCAGACAGCAGAGGGCAGACAGATAAGGGCACACAGCAGACAGCAGAGGGCAGCCAGCAGACACCAGACAGCAGATGGCAGACATCAGACAGCGGGGGGCAGACAGCAAAGAGCAGACAGCAAAGATCAGACAGCAGACAGCAGAGGGCAGAGGGCAGAGGGCAGACAGCACACAGTAGACACCACAGGGCAGACAGCAGACGTCAGGCAGCAGACAGCAGAGGGACGGGGGCAGAGGGCAGAAGGCAGAGGGCAGACACCAGACAGCAGAGGGCAGACAGCAGAGCGCAGACAGCAGACAGCAAAGAGCAGAGGGCAGACAGCAGAGAGAAGACAGCAGAGGGCAGACAGGAGACAGCAGAGGGCAGACAGCAGACAGCAGAGGGCTGACAGCAGACAGCAGAGGGCGGACAGCAGACAGCAGACAGCTGAGGGCAGACAGCAGACAGCATAAGGCAGACAGCAGACGGCAGACAACAGACAGCAGAAGGCAGAAAGCATCCAGCAGAGGGTAGAAAGCAGACAGCAGAAGGCAGACATAAGACAGCAGAGGGAAGACAGCAGACAGCAAAGGGAAGACAGCAGACAACAGATAGCAGTGGGCAGACAGCGGAGGGCAGTCAGCAGACAGCAAAGGGCAGACAGCAGAAGGAAGACAGCAGTGGGCAGACAGCAAACAACAGAGGGCAGACCGCAGGCAGCAGAAGGCAGACATCAGACAACAGCCAGCACACAGCAGAGGGCAGACAGCAGAGGGCAGACAGCAGAGGGCAGAGGGCAGACAGCAGACAGCAGAGGGCAGACAGCAGAGAGCAGAATGTACACAGCAGACAGAAGAGGGCAGACAGCAGACCGCAGAGGGCAGACACGGAGGGCTGAGAGCAGACAGCATACAGCAGACTGCAGAGGGCATAAAGCAAACAGCAGAGGGCAGACTGCAAAGGGCAGACAGCAGACGGCAGAAAGCAGACAGCAGTCAGCAAAGGGCAAACAGCAGACTGCAGAGGGCAGACAGCAGACAACAGTGGGCAGACAGCAGAGGGCAGACGGCAGACAGCAGAGGGCAGACAGCAGACAGCAGAGGGCAGACAGCAGACAGCAAAGGGCAGACAGCATACAGCAGAATGCACACAGCAGACAGAAGAGGGAAGACAGCAGACCGCAGAGGGCAGACACGGAGGGCTGAGGGCAGACAGCAGACAGCGGACTACAGACAGCACACAGCAGTGGGCAGACAGCAGATTGCAGACAGCAGAGGGCAGACAGCTGGCAGCATAGGGCAGACAGCAGACAGCATAGATCAGACAGCAGACAGCAGAGGGCAAATAGAAGACAGCAGAGGGCAGACAGCAGACAGCAGACAGCAGAGGGCAGACAGCAGAGAGTAGATGGCAGATATCAGACAGCAGAAAACAGAAGGCAGACAGCAGACAGCAGAAGGCAGACAGCAGATAGCGGAGGGCAGACAGCAGACAGCAGAGGCCAGACAGCAGACAGCAGAGGGCAGACAGCAAGCAACAGAGGGCAGGGAGCAGACAGCGGAGGGCAGACAGCAGGCAGCAGACAGCAGAGGGTAGACAGAAGAGGGCAGAGGGCATACAGAAGACAGCAGACAGCAGAGGGCAGACAGCAGACATCAGAGGGCAAACAGGAGACAGGAGACACCAGACAGCAGAGGGCGGACCGGAGAGGGCAGACAACAGACAACCGAGGGTAGAACACAGACAGTAGAGGGCAGACAGCAGACAGCAGAGGGCAGACAGCAAACAGCATAGGGCAGACAACAGAAAGCAGAAGGCAGACATCAGACAGTACATGGCAGACAGCAGACGGCAGACAGCAGAAAACAGGGGGCAGGCAGCAGAGGACAGAGGGCAAACAGCAGACAGCATGGGGCAGACAGCAGAGGGCAGAGGGCAGACAGCAGACAGCAGAGGGCAGACAGCAGACAGAAGTGGTCAGACAGCAGACAGCAGTGGGCAGACATCAGAGTGCAGACTGCAGAGGGCAGACACCAGAGGGCAGAGGGCAGACTGCAGAGAGCAGACAGCGGACAACAGAGGGCAAACAGCAGACAGCAGACAGCATTGGGCAGACAGCAAACATTAGACAGCAGTGGGCAGACAGCAGTCAGCAGAGTTAGGACAGAAGACAGCAGAGGACAGACAGCAGACAGCAGACAACAGACAGCAGAGGGCAGACAGCAGACAGCAGATATTAGAGGGCAGACTGCAGAGGGCAGACAGCATACAGTAGACAGAAGAGGGCTGACAGCAGAGGGCCGACAGCTTACAGCAGAGAGGAGAGGGCAGAAACAAGGGGGTAGAGTGCAGACAGCAGACAGCAGAGGGCAGACAGCAGACAGCATACAGCAGAGGGAAGAAAGCAGACAGCAGAAGGCAGACAGCAGACAGCAGAGAGAAGACAGCAGACAGCAGAGAGAAGACAGCAGAGGTCTGAGGGCTGACAGCAGAGAGCAGAGGGCAGACAGCAGACAGCAGTAGGCAGACAGCAGACAACAGAGGGCAGACAGCAGAGGGCAGACAACAGAGGGCAGACAGCACAATGCAGACAGCAGACAGCAGAGAGCAGACAGCAGACGGCTGAGGGCAGACAGCAGACTACAGAGGGCCAACAGTAGACAGCAGAGGGCAGACAGCAGAGAGCAGGCAGCGGAAAGCAGACAGCAGAAGGCAGACAACAGACAGCAGAAGGCAGAAAGCATCCAGCAGAGGGTAGAAAGCAGACAGCAGAAGGCAGACATAAGACAGCAGAGGAAAGACAGCAGACAGCAAAGGGAAGACAGCAGACAACAGATAGCAGTGGGCAGACAGCGGAGGGCAGTCAGCAGACAGCAAAGGGCAGACAGCAGAAGGAAGACAGCAGTGGGCAGACAGCAAACAACAGAGGGCAGACCGCAGGCAGCAGAAGGCAGACATCAGACAACAGCCAGCACACAGCAGAGGGCAGACAGCAGAGGGCAGACAGCAGAGGGCAGAGGGCAGACAGCAGACAGCAGAGGGCAGACAGCAGAGAGCAGAATGTACACAGCAGACAGAAGAGGGCAGACAGCAGACCGCAGAGGGCAGACACGGAGGGCTGAGGGCAGACAGCATACAGCAGACTGCAGAGGGCATAAAGCAAACAGCTGAGGGCAGACTGCAAAGGGCAGACAGCAGACGGCAGAAAGCAGACAGCAGTCAGCAAAGGGCAAACAGCAGACTGCAGAGGGCAGACAGCAGACAACAGTGGGCAGACAGCAGAGGGCAGACGGCAGACAGCAGAGGGCAGACAGCAGACAGCAGAGGGCAGACAGCAGACAGCAAAGGGCAGACAGCATACAGCAGAATGCACACAGCAGACAGAAGAGGGAAGACAGCAGACCGCAGAGGGCAGACACGGAGGGCTGAGGGGAGACAGCAGACAGCGGACTACAGACAGCACACAGCAGTGGGCAGACAGCAGATTGCAGACAGCAGAGGGCAGACAGCTGGCAGCATAGGGCTGACAGCAGACAGCAGAAGGCAGACAGCATATAGCAGACAGCAGAGGGCAGACAGCAGACAGCATAGGGCAGACAGCAGACAGCATAGATCAGACAGCAGACAGCAGAGGGCAAATAGAAGACAGCAGAGGGCAGACAGCAGAGAGTAGAGGGCAGATATCAGACAGCAGAAAACAGAGGGCAGACAGCAGACAGCAGAAGGCAGACAGCAGATAGCGGAGGGCAGACAGCAGACAGCAGAGGCCACACAGCAGACAGCAGAGGGCAGACAGCAAGCAACAGAGGGCAGGGAGCAGACAGCAGAGGGCAGACAGCAGGCAGCAGACAGCAGAGGGCAGACAGAAGTGGGCAGAGGGCATACAGCAAACAGAAGACAGCAGAGGCCAGACAGTAGACAGCAGAGGGAAGACAGAAGACAGCAGACAGCAGAGGGCAGACAGCAGACATCAGAGGGCAGACAGGAGACAGGAGACACCAGACAGCAGAGGGCGGACCGGAGAGGGCAGACAACAGACAACCGAGGGTAGAACACAGACAGTAGAGGGCAGACAGCAGACAGCAGAGGGCAGACAGCAAACAGCATAGGGCAGACAACAGAAAGCAGAAGGCAGACATCAGACAGTACATGGCAGACAGCAGACGGCAGACAGCAGAAAACAGGGGGCAGGCAGCAGAGGACAGAGGGCAAACAGCAGACAGCATGGGGCAGACAGCAGAGGGCAGAGGGCAGACAGCAGACAGCAGAGGGCAGACAGCAGACAGCAGTGGTCAGACAGCAGACAGCAGTGGGCAGACAGCAGACAGCAGTGGGCAGACATCAGAGTGCAGACTGCAGAGGGCAGACAGCAGAGGGCAGAGGGCAGACTGCAGAGAGCAGACAGCGGACAACAGAGGGCAAACAGCAGACAGCAGACAGCATTGGGCAGACAGCAAACATTAGACAGCAGTGGGCAGACAGCAGTCAGCAGAGTTAGGACAGAAGACAGCAGAGGTCAGACAGCAGACAGAAGACAACAGACAGCAGAGGGCAGACAGCAGACAGCATACAGCAGAGGGAAGAAAGCAGACAGCAGAAGGCAGACAGCAGACAGCAGAGAGAAGACAGCAGACAGCAGAGAGAAGACAGCAGAGGTCTGAGGGCTGACAGCAGAGAGCAGAGGGCAGACAGCAGACAGCAGTGGGCAGACAGCAGACAACAGAGGGCAGACAGCAGAGGGCAGACAACAGAGGGCAGACAGCACAATGCAGACAGCAGACAGCAGAGAGCAGACAGCAGACGGCTGAGGGCAGACAGCAGACTACAGAGGGCCAACAGTAGACAGCAGGGGGCAGACAGCAGAGAGCAGGCAGCGGATAGCAGACAGCAGAAGGCAGACAGCACTCAGCAGAGGGCAGACAGCAGAGGGCAAACAGCAGAGAGCAGACAGCAAACAGCAGAATTCAGAGAGCAGAGGGCATAGGGCAGACAGCAGAAAGCAGAGAGAGGAGGGCAGACAGCAACAGCACGCGGGAGACAACAAACGGCAGAGGGAAGACAGCAGACAGAGAGGGCAGACAGGAGGCATCTGACAGCAGATGGCAGACAGCAGAGGGCAGACAGCAGAGTTCAGACAGCAGTCAAAAGATAGCGGAGGGCAGGCAGCAGAGGGCAGACAGCAGACAGCAGAGGGCAGTCAGCAGACAACAGAGGGCAGACAGCAGACAGCAGAAGGAAGACAGCCAAGGGCAGAGGTTTGACAGCAGACAAGAGAGGGCAGACCGCAGGCAGCAGATGGCAGACAGCAGACAGCAGCCAGAAGACAGCAGAGGGCAGAAAGCAGAGGGCAGACAGATAATGGCACACAGCAGACAGCAGAGGGCAGCCAGCAGACAGCAGACAGCAGATGGCAGACATCAGACAGCGGGGGGCAGACAGAAAGAGCAGACAGCAAAGATCAGACAGCAGAGGGCAGAGGGCAGAGGGAGACAGCACACAGTAGACACCACAGGGCAGACAGCAGACGTCAGGCAGCAGACAGCAGAGGGACGGGGGCAGAGGGAAGAGGGCAGAGGGCAGACAGCAGACAGCAGAGGGCAGACAGCAGAGCGCAGACAGCAGACAGCAAAGAGCAGAGGGCAGACAGCAGAGAGAAGACAGCAGAGGGCAGACAGCATTTGGAAGACAGCAGAGGGCAGAGGGCAGACAGCAGACTGCAGAGTGCAGACAGCAGACAGCTGAGGGCAGAGAGCACACAGCAGACAGATGAGGGCAGACAGCAGACAGCAGACAGCAGAGGGCAGACAGCAGACAGCAGAGGGCAGACAGCAAGCAACAGAGGGCAGGCAGCAGACAGCAGAGGGCAGACAGCAGACAGTAGACAGCAGACAGCAGAGGGCAGACAGAACAGGGCAGAGGGCATACAGCAAACAGAAGACAGCAGAGGGCAGATAGAAGACAGCAGGGGGCAGACAGCAGACAGGAGACACTAGACAGCAGAGGGCGGACAGGGGAGGGCAGACAACAGACAACAGAGGGTAGACAGCAGACAGCAGAGGGCAGACAGCAGACAACAGAGGGCAGACAGCAGACAGCAGAGGGCAGACAGCAGAAAGCAGAGGGCAGCCATCAGACAGTAGAAGGCAGACAGCAGATGGCAGACAGCAGACAACAGGGTGCAGACAGCAGAGGACAGATGGCAGACAGCAGTCAGCAGGGGGCAGACATCAGAGGGCAGAGGGCAGACAGCAGAGAGCAGTGGGCAGACAGCAGACAGCAGTGGGCAGACATCAGAGTGCAGACTGCAGAGGGCAGACAGCAGAGGGCAGAGGGCAGACTGCAGAGAGCAGACAGCGGAAGGCCGAGAGCAGACAGCAGACAGCATTGGCCAGACAGCAAAAATTAGACAGCAGTGGGCAGACAGCAGTCAGCAGAGGGAGGATAGAAGACAGCAGAGGGCAGACAGCAGACAGCAGACAACAGACAGCAGAGGGCAGACAGCAGACAGCAGATATTAGAGGGCAGACAGCAGAGGGCAGACAGCATACAGTAGACAGCAGAGGGCTGACAGCAGAGGGCCGACAACTTACAGCAGAGAGGAGTGGGCAGAAAGAAGGGGGTAGTGTTCAGACAGAAGACAGCAGAGGGCAGACAGCAGACAGCAGACAGCAGACGGCAGACAGCAGACAGCAGAAAGCAGATAGCATACAGCAGAGGGCAGAAAGCAGACAGCAGACAGCAGTGTGCAGACAGCAGACAACAGAGGCCAGACAGCAGACAGCAGAGGGCAGACAACAGAGGGCAGACAGCACAGTGCAGACAGCAGACAGCAGAGAGCAGACAGCAGACGACTGAGGGCAGACAGCAGACTACAGAAGGCCAACAGTAGACAGCAGAGGGAAGACAGCAGAGAGCAGGCAGCGGATAGCAGACAGCAGAAGGCAGAGAGCTCTCAGCAGAGGGCAGACAGCAGAGTGCAAACAGCAGAGAGCAGACAGCAGACAGCAGAAGTCAGAGAGCAAAGGGCATAGGGCAGACAGCAGAAAGCAGAGAGAGGAGGGCAGACAGCAACAGCACGTGGGAGACAACAGACGGCAGAGGGAAGACAGCAGACAGAGAGGGCAGACAGGAGACATCAGACAGCAGAGGGCAGACAGCAGAGTTCAGACAGTAGTCAAAAGATAGCGGAGGGCAGACAGCAGAGGGCAGACAGCAGACAGCAGACAGCAGAGGGCAGACAGCAGAGGGCAGACAGATAAGGACACACAGCAGACAGCAGAGGGCAGCCAGCAGACAGCAGACAGCAGATGTCAGACATCAGACAGCGGGGGGCAGACAGCAAAGAGCAGACAGCAAAGATCAGACAGCAGACGGCAGAGGGCAGAGGGCAGACAGCACACAGTAGACACCACAGGGCAGACAGCAGACGTCAGGCAGCAGACAGCAGAGGGACGGGGGCAGAGGGCAGAGGGCAGAGGGCAGACAGCAGACAGCAGAGGGCAGACAGCAGAGCGCAGACAGCAGACAGCTGAGGGCAGACAGCAGACAGCAGAGGGCAGACAGCAGACGGCAGACAACTGACAGCAGAAGGCAGAAATCATCTAGCAGAGGGTAGAGAGCAGACAGCAGAAGGCAGACATAAGACAGCAGAGGGAAGACAGCAGACAGCAAAGGGAAGACAGCAGACAACAGATAGCAGTGGGCAGACAGCGGAGGGCAGTCAGCAGACAGCAAAAGGCAGACAGCAGGAGGAAGACAGCAGTGTGCACACAGCAAACAACAGAGGGCAGACCGCAGGCAGCAGAAGGCAGTCATCAGACAACAGCCAGCACACAGCAGAGGGCAGACAGCAGAGGGCAGAAAGCAGAGGGCAGAGGGCAGCCAGCAGACAGCAGACAGCAGAGAGCAGACAGCAGTTGGAAGACAGCAGAGGGCACAGGGCAGACAGCAGACTGCAGAGTGCAGACAGCAGACAGCTGAGGGCAGAGAGCACACAGCAGTCAGATGAGGGCAGACAGCAGACAGCAGACAGCAGAGGGCAGACAGCAGACAGCAGAGGGCAGACAGCAGAGGGCTGACAGCAGACAGCAGAGGGCAGACAGCAGACAGCTGAGGGCAGAGAGCACACAGCAGACAGATGAGGGCAGACAGAAGACAGCAGAGGGAAGACAGCAGACAGCAGAGGGCAGAGGGCAGACAGCACACAGCAGACACCAGAGGGCAGACAGTAGACGGCAGACAGCAGAGGGCAGACAGCAGACAGCAGAGGCCAGACAGCAGAGGGCAGTTAGCAGACAGCAGACAGCAGAGGGCAGACAGCAGAGGGCAGAGGGCAGACAGCAGAGGGCAGACAGCAGACAGCAGAGGGCAGACAGCAGACAGCAGAATGCACACAGCAGACAGAAGAGGGCAGACAGCAGACCGCAGAAGGCAGACACGGAGGGCTGAGGGCAGACAGCAGACAGCGGACTACAGACAGCACACAGCAGCGGGCAGACAGCAGATTGCAGACAGCAGAGGGCAGACAGCTGGCAGCATAGGCCTGACAGCGGACAGCAGACAGCAGAAGGCAGACAGCAGATAGCAGACAGCAGAGGGCAGACAGCAGACAGCATAGGCAGACAGCAGACAGCATAGAGCAGACAGCAGACAGCAGAGGGCAAATAGAAGACAGCAGAGGGCAGACAGCAGACAGCAGACGGCAGACAGCAGAGAGTAGAGGGCAGATATCAGACAGCAGACAACAGAGGGCAGACAGCAGACAGCAGAATGCAGACAGCAGATAGCGGAGGGCAGACAGCAGACAGCAGAGGGCAGATAGCAAGCAACAGAGGGCAGGCAGCAGAAAGCAGAGGGCAGACAGCAGACAGTAGAGGGCAGACAGCAGACAGCAGAGGGCAGACAGCAGACAGCAGAGGGCAGACAGCAAGCAACAGAGGGCAGGCAGCAGACAGCAGAGGGCAGACAGCAGACAGTAGACAGCAGACAGCAGAGGGCAGACAGAACAGGGCAGAGGGCATACAGCAAACAGAAGACAGCAGAGGGCAGACAGAAGACAGCAGAGGGCAGACAGCAAACAGGAGACACTAGACAGCAGAGGGCGGACAGGGGAGGGCAGACAACAGACAACAGATGGTAGACAGCAGACAGCAGAGGGCAGACAGCAGACAGCATACAACAGAGGGCAGACAGCAGACAGCAGAGGGCAGACGGCAGAAAGCAGAGGGCAGACATCAGACAGTAGAAGGCAGACAGCAGATAGCAGACAGCAGACAACAGGGTGCAGACAGCAGAGGACAGATGGCAGACAGCAGTCAGCAGGGGGCAGCCATCAGAGGGCAGAGGGCAGACAGCAGACAGCAGAGGGCAGACAGCAGAGAGCAGTGGGCAGACAGCAGACAGCAGTGGGCAGACATAAGAGTGCAGACTGCAGAGGGCAGACAGCAGTGCGCAGAGGGCAGACTGCAGAGAGCAGACAGCGGACAGCCGAGAGCAGACAGCAGACAGCATTGGGCAGACAGCAAAAATTAGACAGCAGTGGGCAGACAGCAGTCAGCAGAGGGAGGACCGAAGACAGCAGAGGGCAGACAGCAGACAGCAGACAACAGACAGCAGAGGGCAGACAGCAGACAGCAGTTATTAGAGGGCAGACAGCAGAGGGCAGACAGCATACAGTAGACAGCAGAGGGCTGACAGCAGAGGCCCGAAAGCTTACAGCAGAGAGGAGAGGGCAGAAAGAAGTGGGTAGAGTTCAGACAGAAGACAGCAGAGGGCAGACAGCAGACAGCAGACAGCAGACGGCAGACAGCAGACAGCAGAAAGCAGACAGCATACAGCAGAGGGCTGAAAGCAGACAGCAGACAGCAGTGGGCAGACAGCAGACAACAGAGGCCAGACAGCAGACAGCAGAGGGCAGACAACAGAGGGCAGACAGCACAGTGCAGACAGCATACAGCAGAGAGCAGACAGCAGATGGCTGAGGGCAGACAGCAGACTACAGAAGGCTAACAGTAGACAGCAGAGGGAAGACAGCAGAGAGCAGGCAGCGGATAGCAGACAGCAGAAGGCAGAATTCTCAGCAGAGAGCAGACAGCAGAGTGCAAACAGCAGAGAGCAGACAGCAGACAGCAGAAGCCAGAGATCAAAGGGCATAGGGCAGACAGCAGAAAGCAGAGAGAGGAGGGCAGACAGCAACAGCACGTGGGAGACAACAGACAGCAGAGGGACGACAGCAGACAGAGAGGGCAGACAGGAGACATCAGACAGCAGAGGGCAGACAGCAGAGTTCAGACAGTAGTCAAAAGATAGCGGAGGGCAGACAGCAGAGCGCCGACAGCAGACAGCATACAGCAGAGGGCAGACAGCAGACAGCAGAGGGCAGACAGCAGAGGGCTGACAGCAGACAGCAGAGGGCAGACAGCAGACAGCAGAGGGCAGATAGCAAGCAACAGAGGGCAGGCAGCAGAAAGCAGAGGGCAGACAGCAGACAGTAGAGGGCAGACAGCAGACAGCAGAGGGCAGACAGCAGACAGCAGAGGGCAGACAGCAAGCAACAGAGGGCAGGCAGCAGACAGCAGAGGGCAGACAGCAGACAGTAGACAGCAGACAGCAAAGGGCAGACAGCATACAGCAGAATGCACACAGCAGACAGAAGAGGGAAGACAGCAGACCGCAGAGGGCAGACACGGAGGGCTGAGGGCAGACAGCAGACAGCGGACTACAGACAGCACACAGCAGTGGGCAGACAGCAGATTGCAGACAGCAGAGGGCAGACAGCTGGCAGCATAGGGCTGAGAGCAGACAGCAGAAGGCAGACAGCATATAGCAGACAGCAGCGGGCAGACAGCAGACAGCATAGGGCAGACAGCAGACAGCATAGATCAGACAGCAGACAGCAGAGGGCAAATAGAAGACAGCAGAGGGCAGACAGCAGACAGCAGAGGGCAGACAGCAGAGAGTAGAGGGCAGATATCAGACAGCAGAAAACAGAGGGCAGACAGTAGACAGCAGAAGGCAGACAGCAGATAGCGGAGGGCAGACAGCAGACAGCAGAGGCCAGACAGCAGACAGCAGAGGGCAGACAGCAAGCAACAGAGGGCAGGGAGCAGACAGCAGAGGGCAGACAGCAGGCAGCAGACAGCAGAGGGCAGACAGAAGAGGGCAGAGGGCATACAGCAAACAGAAGACAGCAGAGGCCAGACAGCAGACAGCAGAGGGAAGACAGAAGACAGCAGACAGCAGAGGGCAGACAGCAGACATCAGAGGGCAGACAGGAGACAGGAGACACCAGACAGCAGAGGGCGGACCGGAGAGGGCAGACAACAGACAACTGAGGGTAGAACACAGACAGTAGAGGGCAGACAGCAGACAGCAGAGGGCAGACAGCAAACAGCATAGGGCAGACAACAGAAAGCAGAAGGCAGACATCAGACAGTACATGGCAGACAGCAGACGGCAGACAGCAGAAAACAGGGGGCAGGCAGCAGAGGACAGAGGGCGAACAGCAGACAGCATGGGGCAGACAGCAGAGGGCAGAGGGCAGACAGCAGACAGCAGAGGGCAGACAGCAGACAGCAGTGGGCAGACATCAGAGTGCAGACTGCAGAGGGCAGACAGCAGAGGGCAGAGGGCAGACTGCAGAGAGCAGACAGCGGACAACAGAGGGCAAACAGCAGACAGCAGACAGCATTGGGCAGACAGCAAACATTAGACAGCAGTGGGCAGACAGCAGTCAGCAGAGTTAGGACAGAAGACAGCAGAGGACAGACAGCAGACAGCAGACAACAGACAGCAGAGGGCAGACAGCAGACAGCAGATATTAGAGGGCAGACTGCAGAGGGCAGACAGCATACAGTAGACAGAAGAGGGCTGACAGCAGAGGGCCGACAGCTTACAGCAGAGAGGAGAGGGCAGAAACAAGAGGGTAGAGTGCAGACAGCAGACAGCAGAGGGCAGACAGCAGACAGCATACAGCAGAGGGAAGAAAACAGACAGCAGAAGGCAGACAGCAGACAGCAGAGAGAAGACAGCAGACAGCAGAGAGAAGACAGCAGAGGTCTGAGGGCTGACAGCAGAGAGCAGAGGGCAGACAGCAGACAGCAGTGGGCAGACAGCAGACAACAGAGAGCAGACAGCAGAGGGCAGACAACAGAGGGCAGACAGCACAATGCAGACAGCAGACAGCAGAGAGCAGACAGCAGACGGCTGAGGGCAGACAGCAGACAGCAGAAGGAAGACAGCCAAGGGCAGAGGTTTGACAGCAGACAAGAGAGGGCAGACTGCAGGCAGCAGATGTCAGACAGCAGACAGCAGCCAGCAGACAGCAGAGGGCAGACAGCAGAGGGCAGACAGATAATGGCACACAGCAGACAGCAGAAGGCAGCCAGCAGACAGCAGACAGCAGATGGCAGACATCAGACAGCGGGGGGCAGACAGAAAGAGCAGACAGCAAAGATCAGACAGCAGACAGCAGAGGGCAGAGGGCAGAGGGCAGACAGCACACAGTAGACACCACAGGGCAGACAGCAGACGTCAGGCAGCAGACAGCAGAGGGACGGGGGCAGAGGGCAGAGAGCAGAGGGCAGACAGCAGACAGCAGAGGGCAGACAGCAGAGCGCAGACAGCAGACAGCAAAGAGCAGAGGGCAGACAGCAGAGAGAAGACAGCAGAGGGCAGACAGGAGACAGCAGAGGGCAGACAGCAGACAGCAGAGGGCTGACAGCAGACAGCAGAGGGCAGACAGCAGACAGCTGAGGGCAGACAGCAGACAGCAGAACGCAGCCAGCAGACGGCAGACAACAGACAGCAGAAGGCAGAAAGCATCCAGCAGAGGCTAGAAAGCAGACAGCAGAAGGTAGACATAAGACAGCAGAGGGAAGACAGCAGACAGCAAAGGGAAGACAGCAGACAACAGATAGCAGTGGGCAGACAGCGGAGGGCAGTCAGCAGACAGCAAAGGGCAGACAGCAGAAGGAAGACAGCAGTGGGCAGACAGCAAACAACAGAGGGCAGGCCGCAGGCAGCAGAAGGCAGACATCAGACAACAGCCAGCACACAGCAGAGGGCAGACAGCAGAGGCCAGACAGCAGAGGGCAGTTAGCAGACAGCAGACAGCAGAGGGCAGACAGCAGAGGGCAGAGGGCAGACAGCAGAGGGCAGACAGCAGACAGCAGAGGGCAGACAGCAGACAGCAGAATGCACACAGCAGACAGAAGAGGGCAGACAGCAGACCGCAGAAGGCAGACACGGAGGGCTGAGGGCAGACAGCAGACAGCGGACTACAGACAGCACACAGCAGCGGGCAGACAGCAGATTGCAGACAGCAGAGGGCAGACAGCTGGCAGCACAGGCCTGACAGCGGACAGCAGACAGCAGAAGGCAGACAGCAGATAGCAGACAGCAGAGGGGAGACAGCAGACAGCATAGGCAGACAGCAGACAGCATAGACCAGACAGCAGACAGCAGAGGGCAAATAGAAGACAGCAGAGGGCAGACAGCAGACAGCAGAGGGCAGACAGCAGAGAGTAGAGGGCAGATATCAGACAGCAGACAACAGAGGGCAGACAGCAGACAGCAGAAAGCAGACAGCAGATAGCGGAGGGCAGACAGCAGACAGCAGAGGGCAGATAGCAAGCAACAGAGGGCAGGCAGCAGAAAGCAGAGGGCAAACAGCAGACAGCAGACAGTAGTGGGCAGACAGCAGACAGCAGAGGGCAGACAGCAGACAGCAGAGGGCAGACAGCAAGCAACAGAGGGCAGGCAGCAGACAGCAGAGGGCAGACAGCAGACAGTAGACAGCAGACAGCAGAGGGCAGACAGAACAGGGCAGAGGGCATACAGCAAACAGAAGACAGCAGAGGGCAGACAGAAGACAGCAGAGGGCAGACATCAGACAGTAGAAGGCAGACAGCAGATGGCAGACAGCAGACAACAGGGTGCAGACAGCAGAGGACAGATGGCAGACAGCAGTCAGCAGGGGGAGACATCAGAGGGCAGAGGGCAGACAGCAGAGAGCAGTGGGCAGACAGCAGACAGCAGTGGGCAGACATCAGAGTGCAGACTGCAGAGGGCAGACAGCAGAGGGCAGAGGGCAGACTGCAGAGAGCAGACAGCGGAAGGCCGAGAGCAGACAGCAGACAGCATTGGCCAGACAGCAAAAATTAGACAGCAGTGGGCAGACAGCAGTCAGCAGAGGGAGGATAGAAGACAGCAGAGGGCAGACAGCAGACAGCAGACAACAGACAGCAGAGGGCAGACAGCAGACAGCAGATATTAGAGGGCAGACAGCAGAGGGCAGACAGCATACAGTAGACAGCAGAGGGCTGACAGCAGAGGGCCGACAACTTACAGCAGAGAGGAGTGGGCAGAAAGAAGGGGGTAGAGTTCAGACAGAAGACAGCAGAGGGCAGACAGCAGACAGCAGACAGCAGACGGCAGACAGCAGACAGCAGAAAGCAGATAGCATACAGCAGAGGGCAGAAAGCAGACAGCAGACAGCAGTGGGCAGACAGCAGACAACAGAGGCCAGACAGCAGACAGCAGAGGGCAGACAACAGAGGGCAGACAGCACAGTGCAGACAGCAGACAGCAGAGAGCAGACAGCAGACGACTGAGGGCAGACAGCAGACTACAGAAGGCCAACAGTAGACAGCAGAGGGAAGACAGCAGAGAGCAGGCAGCGGATAGCAGACAGCAGAAGGCAGAGAGCTCTCAGCAGAGGGCAGACAGCAGAGTGCAAACAGCAGAGAGCAGACAGCAGACAGCAGAAGTCAGAGAGCAAAGGGCATAGGGCAGACAGCAGAAAGCAGAGAGAGGAGGGCAGACAGCAACAGCACGTGGGAGACAACAGACGGCAGAGGGAAGACAGCAGACAGAGAGGGCAGACAGGAGACATCAGACAGCAGAGGGCAGACAGCAGAGTTCAGACAGTAGTCAAAAGATAGCGGAGGGCAGACAGCAGAGGGCAGACAGCAGACAGCAGACAGCAGAGGGCAGACAGCAGAGGGCAGACAGATAAGGACACACAGCAGACAGCAGAGGGCAGCCAGCAGACAGCAGACAGCAGATGTCAGACATCAGACAGCGGGGGGCAGACAGCAAAGAGCAGACAGCAAAGATCAGACAGCAGACGGCAGAGGGCAGAGGGCAGACAGCACACATTAGACACCACAGGGCAGACAGCAGACGTCAGGCAGCAGACAGCATAGGGACGGGGGCAGAGGGCAGAGGGCAGAGGGCAGACAGCAGACAGCAGAGGGCAGACAGCAGAGCGCAGACAGCAGACAGCAGAGGGCTGACAGCAGACAGCAGAGGGCAGACAGCAGACAGCAGACAGCTGAGGGCAGACAGCAGACAGCAGAAGGCAGACAGCAGACGGCAGACAACTGACAGCAGAAGGCAGAAAGCATCCAGCAGAAGGTAGAAAGCAGACAGCAGAAGGCAGACATAAGACAGCAGAGGGAAGACAGCAGACAGCAAAGGGAAGACAGCAGACAACAGATAGCAGTGGGCAGACAGCGGAGGGCAGTCAGCAGACAGCAAAGGGCAGACAGCAGGAGGAAGACAGCAGTGTGCAGACAGCAAACAACAGAGGGCAGACCGCAGGCAGCAGAAGGCAGTCATCAGACAACAGCCAGCACACAGCAGAGGGCAGACAGCAGAGGGCAGAAAGCAGAGGGCAGAGGGCAGCCAGCGGACAGCAGACAGCAGAGAGCAGACAGCAGTTGGAAGACAGCAGAGGGCACAGGGCAGACAGCAGACTGCAGAGTGCAGACAGCAGACAGCTGAGGGCAGAGAGTACACAGCAGACAGATGAGGGCAGACAGCAGACAGCAGACAGCAGAGGGCAGACAGCAGATAGCAGACAGCAGACAACAGGGTGCAGACAGCAGAGGACAGATGGCAGACAGCAGTCAGCAGGGGGCAGCCATCAGAGGGCAGAGGGCAGACAGCAGACAGCAGAGGGCAGACAGCAGAGAGCAGTGGGCAGACAGCAGACAGCAGTGGGCAGACATAAGAGTGCAGACTGCAGAGGGCAGACAGCAGTGCGCAGAGGGCAGACTGCAGAGAGCAGACAGCGGACAGCCGAGAGCAGACAGCAGACAGCATTGGGCAGACAGCAAAAATTAGACAGCAGTGGGCAGACAGCAGTCAGCAGAGGGAGGACCGAAGACAGCAGAGGGCAGACAGCAGACAGCAGACAACAGACAGCAGAGGGCAGACAGCAGACAGCAGTTATTAGAGGGCAGACAGCAGAGGGCAGACAGCATACAGTAGACAGCAGAGGGCTGACAGCAGAGGCCCGAAAGCTTACAGCAGAGAGGAGAGGGCAGAAAGAAGTGGGTAGAGTTCAGACAGAAGACAGCAGAGGGCAGACAGCAGACAGCAGACAGCAGACGGCAGACAGCAGACAGCAGAAAGCAGACAGCATACAGCAGAGGGCTGAAAGCAGACAGCAGACAGCAGTGGGCAGACAGCAGACAACAGAGGCCAGACAGCAGACAGCAGAGGGCAGACAACAGAGGGCAGACAGCACAGTGCAGACAGCATACAGCAGAGAGCAGACAGCAGATGGCTGAGGGCAGACAGCAGACTACAGAAGGCTAACAGTAGACAGCAGAGGGAAGACAGCAGAGAGCAGGCAGCGGATAGCAGACAGCAGAAGGCAGAATTCTCAGCAGAGAGCAGACAGCAGAGTGCAAACAGCAGAGAGCAGACAGCAGACAGCAGAAGCCAGAGATCAAAGGGCATAGGGCAGACAGCAGAAAGCAGAGAGAGGAGGGCAGACAGCAACAGCACGTGGGAGACAACAGACAGCAGAGGGACGACAGCAGACAGAGAGGGCAGACAGGAGACATCAGACAGCAGAGGGCAGACAGCAGAGTTCAGACAGTAGTCAAAAGATAGCGGAGGGCAGACAGCAGAGCGCCGACAGCAGACAGCATACAGCAGAGGGCAGACAGCAGACAGCAGAGGGCAGACAGCAGAGGGCTGACAGCAGACAGCAGAGGGCAGACAGCAGACAGCAGAGGGCAGATAGCAAGCAACAGAGGGCAGGCAGCAGAAAGCAGAGGGCAGACAGCAGACAGTAGAGGGCAGACAGCAGACAGCAGAGGGCAGACAGCAGACAGCAGAGGGCAGACAGCAAGCAACAGAGGGCAGGCAGCAGACAGCAGAGGGCAGACAGCAGACAGTAGACAGCAGACAGCAAAGGGCAGACAGCATACAGCAGAATGCACACAGCAGACAGAAGAGGGAAGACAGCAGACCGCAGAGGGCAGACACGGAGGGCTGAGGGCAGACAGCAGACAGCGGACTACAGACAGCACACAGCAGTGGGCAGACAGCAGATTGCAGACAGCAGAGGGCAGACAGCTGGCAGCATAGGGCTGAGAGCAGACAGCAGAAGGCAGACAGCATATAGCAGACAGCAGCGGGCAGACAGCAGACAGCATAGGGCAGACAGCAGACAGCATAGATCAGACAGCAGACAGCAGAGGGCAAATAGAAGACAGCAGAGGGCAGACAGCAGACAGCAGAGGGCAGACAGCAGAGAGTAGAGGGCAGATATCAGACAGCAGAAAACAGAGGGCAGACAGTAGACAGCAGAAGGCAGACAGCAGATAGCGGAGGGCAGACAGCAGACAGCAGAGGCCAGACAGCAGACAGCAGAGGGCAGACAGCAAGCAACAGAGGGCAGGGAGCAGACAGCAGAGGGCAGACAGCAGGCAGCAGACAGCAGAGGGCAGACAGAAGAGGGCAGAGGGCATACAGCAAACAGAAGACAGCAGAGGCCAGACAGCAGACAGCAGAGGGAAGACAGAAGACAGCAGACAGCAGAGGGCAGACAGCAGACATCAGAGGGCAGACAGGAGACAGGAGACACCAGACAGCAGAGGGCGGACCGGAGAGGGCAGACAACAGACAACTGAGGGTAGAACACAGACAGTAGAGGGCAGACAGCAGACAGCAGAGGGCAGACAGCAAACAGCATAGGGCAGACAACAGAAAGCAGAAGGCAGACATCAGACAGTACATGGCAGACAGCAGACGGCAGACAGCAGAAAACAGGGGGCAGGCAGCAGAGGACAGAGGGCGAACAGCAGACAGCATGGGGCAGACAGCAGAGGGCAGAGGGCAGACAGCAGACAGCAGAGGGCAGACAGCAGACAGCAGTGGGCAGACATCAGAGTGCAGACTGCAGAGGGCAGACAGCAGAGGGCAGAGGGCAGACTGCAGAGAGCAGACAGCGGACAACAGAGGGCAAACAGCAGACAGCAGACAGCATTGGGCAGACAGCAAACATTAGACAGCAGTGGGCAGACAGCAGTCAGCAGAGTTAGGACAGAAGACAGCAGAGGACAGACAGCAGACAGCAGACAACAGACAGCAGAGGGCAGACAGCAGACAGCAGATATTAGAGGGCAGACTGCAGAGGGCAGACAGCATACAGTAGACAGAAGAGGGCTGACAGCAGAGGGCCGACAGCTTACAGCAGAGAGGAGAGGGCAGAAACAAGAGGGTAGAGTGCAGACAGCAGACAGCAGAGGGCAGACAGCAGACAGCATACAGCAGAGGGAAGAAAACAGACAGCAGAAGGCAGACAGCAGACAGCAGAGAGAAGACAGCAGACAGCAGAGAGAAGACAGCAGAGGTCTGAGGGCTGACAGCAGAGAGCAGAGGGCAGACAGCAGACAGCAGTGGGCAGACAGCAGACAACAGAGAGCAGACAGCAGAGGGCAGACAACAGAGGGCAGACAGCACAATGCAGACAGCAGACAGCAGAGAGCAGACAGCAGACGGCTGAGGGCAGACAGCAGACAGCAGAAGGAAGACAGCCAAGGGCAGAGGTTTGACAGCAGACAAGAGAGGGCAGACTGCAGGCAGCAGATGTCAGACAGCAGACAGCAGCCAGCAGACAGCAGAGGGCAGACAGCAGAGGGCAGACAGATAATGGCACACAGCAGACAGCAGAAGGCAGCCAGCAGACAGCAGACAGCAGATGGCAGACATCAGACAGCGGGGGGCAGACAGAAAGAGCAGACAGCAAAGATCAGACAGCAGACAGCAGAGGGCAGAGGGCAGAGGGCAGACAGCACACAGTAGACACCACAGGGCAGACAGCAGACGTCAGGCAGCAGACAGCAGAGGGACGGGGGCAGAGGGCAGAGAGCAGAGGGCAGACAGCAGACAGCAGAGGGCAGACAGCAGAGCGCAGACAGCAGACAGCAAAGAGCAGAGGGCAGACAGCAGAGAGAAGACAGCAGAGGGCAGACAGGAGACAGCAGAGGGCAGACAGCAGACAGCAGAGGGCTGACAGCAGACAGCAGAGGGCAGACAGCAGACAGCTGAGGGCAGACAGCAGACAGCAGAACGCAGCCAGCAGACGGCAGACAACAGACAGCAGAAGGCAGAAAGCATCCAGCAGAGGCTAGAAAGCAGACAGCAGAAGGTAGACATAAGACAGCAGAGGGAAGACAGCAGACAGCAAAGGGAAGACAGCAGACAACAGATAGCAGTGGGCAGACAGCGGAGGGCAGTCAGCAGACAGCAAAGGGCAGACAGCAGAAGGAAGACAGCAGTGGGCAGACAGCAAACAACAGAGGGCAGGCCGCAGGCAGCAGAAGGCAGACATCAGACAACAGCCAGCACACAGCAGAGGGCAGACAGCAGAGGCCAGACAGCAGAGGGCAGTTAGCAGACAGCAGACAGCAGAGGGCAGACAGCAGAGGGCAGAGGGCAGACAGCAGAGGGCAGACAGCAGACAGCAGAGGGCAGACAGCAGACAGCAGAATGCACACAGCAGACAGAAGAGGGCAGACAGCAGACCGCAGAAGGCAGACACGGAGGGCTGAGGGCAGACAGCAGACAGCGGACTACAGACAGCACACAGCAGCGGGCAGACAGCAGATTGCAGACAGCAGAGGGCAGACAGCTGGCAGCACAGGCCTGACAGCGGACAGCAGACAGCAGAAGGCAGACAGCAGATAGCAGACAGCAGAGGGGAGACAGCAGACAGCATAGGCAGACAGCAGACAGCATAGACCAGACAGCAGACAGCAGAGGGCAAATAGAAGACAGCAGAGGGCAGACAGCAGACAGCAGAGGGCAGACAGCAGAGAGTAGAGGGCAGATATCAGACAGCAGACAACAGAGGGCAGACAGCAGACAGCAGAAAGCAGACAGCAGATAGCGGAGGGCAGACAGCAGACAGCAGAGGGCAGATAGCAAGCAACAGAGGGCAGGCAGCAGAAAGCAGAGGGCAAACAGCAGACAGCAGACAGTAGTGGGCAGACAGCAGACAGCAGAGGGCAGACAGCAGACAGCAGAGGGCAGACAGCAAGCAACAGAGGGCAGGCAGCAGACAGCAGAGGGCAGACAGCAGACAGTAGACAGCAGACAGCAGAGGGCAGACAGAACAGGGCAGAGGGCATACAGCAAACAGAAGACAGCAGAGGGCAGACAGAAGACAGCAGAGGGCAGACATCAGACAGTAGAAGGCAGACAGCAGATGGCAGACAGCAGACAACAGGGTGCAGACAGCAGAGGACAGATGGCAGACAGCAGTCAGCAGGGGGAGACATCAGAGGGCAGAGGGCAGACAGCAGAGAGCAGTGGGCAGACAGCAGACAGCAGTGGGCAGACATCAGAGTGCAGACTGCAGAGGGCAGACAGCAGAGGGCAGAGGGCAGACTGCAGAGAGCAGACAGCGGAAGGCCGAGAGCAGACAGCAGACAGCATTGGCCAGACAGCAAAAATTAGACAGCAGTGGGCAGACAGCAGTCAGCAGAGGGAGGATAGAAGACAGCAGAGGGCAGACAGCAGACAGCAGACAACAGACAGCAGAGGGCAGACAGCAGACAGCAGATATTAGAGGGCAGACAGCAGAGGGCAGACAGCATACAGTAGACAGCAGAGGGCTGACAGCAGAGGGCCGACAACTTACAGCAGAGAGGAGTGGGCAGAAAGAAGGGGGTAGAGTTCAGACAGAAGACAGCAGAGGGCAGACAGCAGACAGCAGACAGCAGACGGCAGACAGCAGACAGCAGAAAGCAGATAGCATACAGCAGAGGGCAGAAAGCAGACAGCAGACAGCAGTGGGCAGACAGCAGACAACAGAGGCCAGACAGCAGACAGCAGAGGGCAGACAACAGAGGGCAGACAGCACAGTGCAGACAGCAGACAGCAGAGAGCAGACAGCAGACGACTGAGGGCAGACAGCAGACTACAGAAGGCCAACAGTAGACAGCAGAGGGAAGACAGCAGAGAGCAGGCAGCGGATAGCAGACAGCAGAAGGCAGAGAGCTCTCAGCAGAGGGCAGACAGCAGAGTGCAAACAGCAGAGAGCAGACAGCAGACAGCAGAAGTCAGAGAGCAAAGGGCATAGGGCAGACAGCAGAAAGCAGAGAGAGGAGGGCAGACAGCAACAGCACGTGGGAGACAACAGACGGCAGAGGGAAGACAGCAGACAGAGAGGGCAGACAGGAGACATCAGACAGCAGAGGGCAGACAGCAGAGTTCAGACAGTAGTCAAAAGATAGCGGAGGGCAGACAGCAGAGGGCAGACAGCAGACAGCAGACAGCAGAGGGCAGACAGCAGAGGGCAGACAGATAAGGACACACAGCAGACAGCAGAGGGCAGCCAGCAGACAGCAGACAGCAGATGTCAGACATCAGACAGCGGGGGGCAGACAGCAAAGAGCAGACAGCAAAGATCAGACAGCAGACGGCAGAGGGCAGAGGGCAGACAGCACACATTAGACACCACAGGGCAGACAGCAGACGTCAGGCAGCAGACAGCATAGGGACGGGGGCAGAGGGCAGAGGGCAGAGGGCAGACAGCAGACAGCAGAGGGCAGACAGCAGAGCGCAGACAGCAGACAGCAGAGGGCTGACAGCAGACAGCAGAGGGCAGACAGCAGACAGCAGACAGCTGAGGGCAGACAGCAGACAGCAGAAGGCAGACAGCAGACGGCAGACAACTGACAGCAGAAGGCAGAAAGCATCCAGCAGAAGGTAGAAAGCAGACAGCAGAAGGCAGACATAAGACAGCAGAGGGAAGACAGCAGACAGCAAAGGGAAGACAGCAGACAACAGATAGCAGTGGGCAGACAGCGGAGGGCAGTCAGCAGACAGCAAAGGGCAGACAGCAGGAGGAAGACAGCAGTGTGCAGACAGCAAACAACAGAGGGCAGACCGCAGGCAGCAGAAGGCAGTCATCAGACAACAGCCAGCACACAGCAGAGGGCAGACAGCAGAGGGCAGAAAGCAGAGGGCAGAGGGCAGCCAGCGGACAGCAGACAGCAGAGAGCAGACAGCAGTTGGAAGACAGCAGAGGGCACAGGGCAGACAGCAGACTGCAGAGTGCAGACAGCAGACAGCTGAGGGCAGAGAGTACACAGCAGACAGATGAGGGCAGACAGCAGACAGCAGACAGCAGAGGGCAGACAGCAGACAGCAGAGGGCAGACAGCAGAGGGCTGACAGCAGACAGCAGAGTGCAGACAGCAGACAGCTGAGGGCAGACAGTAGACAGCAGACAGCAGAGGGCAGACAGCAGACAGCAGAGGCCAGACAGCAGAGGGCAGTTAGCAGACAGCAGACAGCAGAGGGCAGACAGCAGAGGGCAGAGGGCAGACAGCAGAGGGCAGACAGCAGACAGCAGAGGGCAGACAGCAGACAGCAGAATGCACACAGCAGACAGAAGAGGGCAGACAGCAGACCGCAGAAGGCAGACACGGAGGGCTGAGGGCAGACAGCAGACAGCGGACTACAGACAGCACACAGCAGCGGGCAGACAGCAGATTGCAGACATCAGAGGGCAGACAGCTGGCAGCATAGGCCTGACAGCGGACAGCAGACAGCAGAAGGCAGACAGCAGATAGCAGACAGCAGAGGGCAGACAGCAGACAGCATAGGCAGACAGCAGACAGCATAGAGCAGACAGCAGACAGAAGAGGGCAAATAGAAGACAGCAGAGGGCAGACAGCAGACAGCAGAGGGCAGACAGCAGAGAGTAGAGGGCAGATATCAGACAGCAGAGAACAGAGGGCAGACAGCAGACAGCAGAAAGCAGACAGCAGATAGCGGAGGGCAGACAGCAGACAGCAGAGGGCAGATAGCAAGCAACAGAGGGCAGGCAGCAGAAAGCAGAGGGCAGACATCAGACAGTAGAAGGCAGACAGCAGATAGCAGACAGCAGACAACAGGGTGCAGACAGCAGAGGACAGATGGCAGACAGCAGTCAGCAGGGGGCAGACATCAGAGGGCAGAGGGCAGACAGCAGACAGCAGACAGCAGAGATCAGTGGGCAGACAGCAGACAGCAGTGGGCAGACATCAGAGTGCAGACTGCAGAGGGCAGACAGCAGTGGGCAGAGGGCAGACTGCAGAGAGCAGACAGCGGACAGCCGAGAGCAGACAGCAGACAGCATTGGGCAGACAGCAAAAATTAGACAGCAGTGGGCTGACAGCAGTCAGCAGAGGGAGGACAGAAGACAGCAGAGGTCAGACAGCAGACAGCAGACAACAGACAGCAGAGGGCAGACAGCAGACAGCAGATATTAGAGGGCAGACAGCAGAGGACAGACAGCATACAGTAGACAGCAGAGGGCTGACAGCAGAGGGCCGACAGCTTACAGCAGAGAGGAGAGGGCAGAAAGAAGGGGGTAGAGTTCAGACAGCAGACAGCAGAGGGCAGACAGCAGACAGCAGACGGCAGACGGCAGACAGCAGACAGCAGAAAGCAGACAGCATACAGCAGAGGGCGAAAGCAGACAGCAGAAGGCATACAGCAGACAGCAGAGAGAAGACAGCAGACACCAGAGGTCTGAGGGCTGACAGCAGACAGCAGAGAGCAGACAGCAGACAGCAGTGGGCAGACAGCAGACAACAGAGGCCAGACAGCACACAGCAGAGGGCAGACAACAGAGGGCAGACAGCACAGTGCAGACAGCAGACAGCAGAGAGCAGACAGCAGACGGCTGAGAGCAGACAACAGACTACAGAAGGCCAACTGTAGACAGCAGACGGAAGACAGCAGAGAGCAGGCAGCGGATAGCAGACAGCAGAAGGCAGAGAGCTCTCAGCAGAGGGCAGACAGCAGAGTGCAAACAGCAGAGAGCAGACAGCAGACAGCAGAAGTCAGAGAGCAAAGGGCATAGGGCAGACAGCAGAAAGCAGAGAGAGGAGGGCAGACAGCAACAGCACGTGGGAGACAACAGACGGCAGAGGGAAGACAGCAGACAGAGAGGGCAGACAGGAGACATCAGACAGCAAGGGGCAGACAGCAGAGTTCAGACAGTAGTCAAAAGATAGCGGAGGGCAGACAGCAGAGGGCAGACAGCCGACAGCAGAGGGCAGTCAGCAGACAACAGAGGGCAGACAGCAGACAGCAGAAGGAAGACAGTCAAGGGCAGAGGTTTGACAGCAGACAACAGAGGGCAGACCGCAGGCAGCAGATGGCAGACAGTAGACAGCAGCCAGCAGACAGCAGAGGGCAGACAGCAGGGGGCAGACAGATGAGGGCAGGCAGCAGACAGCAGAGGGCAGCCAGCAGACAGCAGACAGTAGATGGCAGACAGCAGACAGCGGAGGGCAGACAGCAAAGAGCAGACAGCAGAGATCAGACAGCAGACAGCAGAGGGCAGAGGGCAGAGGGGAGACAGCACACAGTAGACACCACAGGGCAGACAGCAGACGTCAGGCAACAGACAGCAGAAGGACAGGGCCAGAGGGCAGAGGGCAGACAGCAGACAGCAAGGGCAGACAGCTGAGCGCAGACAGCAGACAGCAAAAAGCAGACAGCAGACAGCAGAGGGCTGACAGCAGACAGCAGAGGGCAGACAGCAGACAGCAGACAGCAGAGGGCAGACAGCAGACAGCAGAAGGCAGACAGCTGTCGGCAGACAACAGACAGCAGAAGGCAGAAAGCATCCAGCAGGGTGTAGAAAGCAGACAGCAGAAGGCAGACATAGGACAGCAGAGGGAAGACAGCAGACAGCAGAGGAAGACAGCAGACAACAGATAGCAGTGGGGAGACAGCGGAGGGCAGTCAGCAGACAGCAAAGGGCAGACAGCAGAAGGAAGACAGCAGAGGGCAGACCGCAGGCAGCAGAAGGCAGACATCAGACAGCTGCCAGCATACAGCAGAGGGCAGACAGCAGAGGGCAGACAGCAGAGGGCAGAGGGCAGCCAGCAGACAGCAGACAGCAGAGAGCAGCCAGCAGAGGGCAGACAGCAGATGGCAGAGGGCAGACAGCAGACTGCAGAGGGCAGAAAGCAGACAGCAGAGGGCAGCCAGCAGACAGCAGAGGGCAGACAGCAGACGGCAGAAAGCAGACAGCATGCAGCAGAGGGCAGACAGCAGACAGCAGTGGACAGACAGCAGAGGACAGACAGCAGAAGGCACACAGCAAGCAGCAGAGGGCAGACTGCAGACAGCAGAGGGCAGACAGCAGATTGCAGACCCCAGAGGGTAGACAGCTGGCAGCATAGGCTGACAGCAGACAGCAGACAGCAGAAGGCAAACAGTAGAAAGCAGATATCAGAGGGCAGACAGCACACAGGAGACAGCAGAGGGCAGACAGCAGACAACAGAGGGCAAACAGCAGACAGTAGAGGGCAGACAGCAGACAGCAGATGGCAGACAGCAGACAGCAGAGGGCAAAGAGAAAACAGCAGTGGGCAGACAGCAGACAGCATACTGCAGAGGGCAGACAGCAGAGGGCAGAGGACAGAGGGAAGACAGCAGAGGGATGAGGGCAGACAGCAGAGGGCAGACTGCAGACAGCAGAGGGCAGACAGCAGTCAGCAGACAGCAGAGGGCAGACAGCAGACAGCAGTGGGCAGACAGCAAAGGGCAGACGGCAGACAGCAGAGGGCAGACAGCAGACAGCAGAGGGCAGACAGCAGACAGCAGAGGGCAGACAGCAGACAGCAGAAGGCACACAGCAGACAGAAGAGGACAGACAGCAGACCGCAGAGGGCAGACACGGAGGGCTGAGGGCAGACAGCAGACAGTGGACTACAGACAGCACACAGCAGCGGGCAGACAGCACATTGCAGACAGCAGAGGGCAGACAGCTGGCAGCATAGGGCTGACAGCAGCCAGCAGACAGCACAAGGTAGACAGCAGATAGCAGACAGCAGAGGGCAGACAGCAGACAGCATAGGGCAGACAGCAGACAGCATAGAGCAGATAGCAGACAGCAGAGGGCAAATAGAAGATAGCAGAGGGCAGACAGCAGACAGCAGAGGGCAGACAGCAGTGAGTAGAGGGCAGATATCAGACAGCAGACAACAGAGGGCAGACAGCAGACAGCAGAAGGCAGACAGCAGAACGCGGAGTGAAGACAGCAGACAGCAGAGTGCAGACAGCAAGCAACAGAGGGCAGGCAGCAGACAGCAGAGGGCAGCCAGCAGACAGCAGAGGGCAGACAGCAGACAGCAGAGGGCAGACAGCAAGCAACAGAGGGCAGGCAGCAGACAGCAGAGGGCAGACAGCAGACAGCAGAGGGCAGACAGCAGACAGCAGAGGGCAGACAGAAGAGGGCAGAGGCATACAGCAAACAGAAGACAGCAGAGGGCAGACAGCAGACAGCAGAGGGCAGACAGAAGACAGCAGACAGCAGAGGGCAGACAGCAGACATCAAAGGGCAGACAGCAGACAGGAGACACCAGACAGCAGAGGGCGTGTCTGCATGTCTGCTCTATGCTGTCTGCTGTGTGCCCTATGCTGTCTGCTGTCTGCCCTCTGCTGTCTGCTATCTGCTGTCTGCCTTCTGCTGTCTGCTGGCTGCTGTCAGCCCTATACTGCCAGCTATCTGCCCTCTGCTGTCTGCAATCTGCAGACAGCAGACAACAGAGGGTAGACAGCAGACAGCATGGGCAGACAGCAGACAGCAGACAGCAGAGGGCAGACGGCAGACAGCAGATGGCAGACAGCAGAAAGAAGAGGGCAGATATCAGACAGTAGAAGGCAGACAGCAGACGGCAGACAGCAGACAACCGGGGGCAGACAGCAAAGGACAGAGGTCAGACAGCAGACAGCATGGAGAAGACAGCAGAGGGCTGAAAGCAGACAGCAGAAGGCAGACAGCAGACAGCAGAGAGAAGACAGCAGAAAGCAGAGAGCAGACAGCAGAGGGCTGAGGGCTGACAGCAGACAGCAGAGGGCAGACAGCAGACAGCAGGCGGCAGACAGCAGATTGCAGACACCAGAGGGTAGACAGCTGGCAGCATAGGCTGACAGCAGACAGCAGAAGGCAGACAGTAGAAAGCAGATATCAGAGGGCAGACAGCACACAGGAGACAGCAGAGGGCAGACAGCAGACAACAGAGGGCAGACAGCAGACAGTAGAGGGCAGACAGCAGACAGCAGATGGCAGACAGCAGACAGCAGCGGGCTAAGAGAAAACAGCAGTGGGCAGACAGCAGACAGCATACTGCAGGGGGCAGACATCAGAGGGCAGAGGGCAGAGAGAAGACAGCAGAGGGATGAGGGCAGACAGCAGAGGGCAGTCAGCAGACAGCAGACGGCAAGCAACAGAGGGCAGGCAGCAGACAGCAGAGGGCAGCCAGCAGACAGCAGAGGGCAGACAGCAGACAGCAGAGGGCAGACAGCAGACAGCAGAGGGCAGACAGCAGACAGGAGACACCAGACAGCATAGGGCGGACAGCAGAGGGCAGACAGCAGACAACAGCGGGTAGACAGCAGACAGCAGAGGGCAGACAGCAGACAGCAGACAGCAGAGGGCAGACGGCAGACAGCAGAGGGCAGACAGCAGAAAGAAGAGGGCATATATCAGACAGTAGAAGGCAGACAGCAGACGGCAGACAGCAGACAACCGGGGGCAGACAGCAGACAGCAGACAGCAGAGGGCAGACAGAAGACAGCAGACAGCAGAGGGCAGACAGCAGACATCAGAGGGCAGACAGCAGACAGGAGACACCAGACAGCATAGGGCGGACAGCAGAGGACAGACAGCAGACAACAGAGGGTAGACAGCAGACAGCAGAGGGCAGACAGCAGACAGCAGACAGCAGAGGGCAGACGGCAGACAGCAGAGGGCAGACAGCAGAAAGAAGAGGGCATATATCAGACAGTAGAAGGCAGACAGCAGACGGCAGACAGCAGACAACCGGGGGCAGACAGCAGAGGACAGAGGGCAGACAGCAGACAGCATGGGGAAGACCTCAGAGGGCAGACAGCAGACAGCAGAGGGCAGTCAGCAGAGAGCAGTGGGCAGACAGCAGACAGCATTGGGCAGACAGCAAACATTAGACAGCAGTGGGCAGACAGCAGTCAGCAGAGGGAGGACAGCAGACAGCAGAGGGCAGACAGCAGACAGCAGACAACAGACAGGAGAAGACAGGCAGCAGACAGCAGATATGAGAGGGCAGACAGCAGAGGGCAGACAGCATACAGTAGACAGCAGAGGGCTGACAGCAGAGGGCGGACAGCTTACAGCAGAGAGGAGAGGGCAGAAAGATGGGGGTAGAGTGCAGACAGCAGATAGCAGAGGGCAGACAGCAGACGGCAGACAGCAGACAGCAGAAAGCAGAAAGCAGACTGCATACAGCAGAGGGCAGAAAGCAGACAGCAGAAGGCAGACAGCAGACAGCAGAGAGAAGACAGCAGACAGCAGAGAGCAGACAGCAGAGGACTGAGGGCTGACAGCAGACAGCAGAGGGCAGACAGCAGGCGGCTGACAGCAGACAGCAGAAAGCAGACAGCATACAACAGAGGGCGGAAAGCAGACTGTAGAAGGCAGACAGCAGACAGCAGAGAGAAGACAGCAGACAGCAGAGAACAGACAGCAGAGGGCTGAGGGCTGACAGCAGACAGCAGCGGGCAGACAGCAGAGAGCAGGCAGCGGATAGCAAACAGCTGAAGGCAGACAGCTCTCAGCAGGGGGCAGACAGCAGAATGCAAACAGCAGAGAGCAGACAGCAGACAGCAGAAGTCAGAGAGGAGAGGGCATAGGGCAGACAGCAGAAAGCAGAGAGAGGAGGGCAGACAGCAGACAGCACGCGGGAGACAACAGACGGCAGAGGGAAGACAGCAGACAGAGAGGGCAGACAGGAGACATCAGACAGCAGATGGCAGACAGCAGAGGGCAGACAGCAGAGATCAGACAGCAGACAGCAGAGGGCAGAGGGCAGACAGCACACAGTAGACACGACAGGGCAGACAGCAGACGTCAGGCAGCAGACAGCAGAGGGACGGGGGCAGAGGGCAGAGGGCAGACAGCAGACAGCAGAGGGCAGACAGCAGAGCGCAGACAGCAGACAGCAAAGAGCAGAGGGCAGACAGCAGAGAGAAGACAGCAGAGGGCAGACAGGAGACAGCAGAGGGCAGACAGCAGACAGCAGAGGGCTAACAGCAGACAGCAGACAGCAGAGGGCAGACAGCAGACAGCAGACAGCTGAGGGCAGACAGCAGACAGCAGAAGGCAGACAGCAGACGGCAGACAGCAGACAGCAGACAGCAGAAGGCAGAAAGCATCCAGCAGAAGGTAGAAAGCAGACAGCAGAAGGCAGACATAAGACAGCAGAGGGAATACAGCAGACAGCAGAGGGAAGACAGCAGACATCAGATAGCAGTGGGCAGACAGCGGAGAGCAGACAGCAGAGGGCAGTCAGCAGACAGCAAAGGGCTGACAGCAAACAACAGGGGGCAGACCGCAGGCAGCAGAAGGCAGACAGCAGACAGCAGCCAGCACACAGCAGAGGGCAGACAACAGAGGGTAGGCAGCAGAGGGCAGAGGGCAGCCAGCAGACAGCAGACAGCCGAGAGCAGAGAGCAGAGGGCAGACAGCACAGGGCAGAGGGCAGACAGCAGACTGCAGAGGGCAGACAGCAGACAGCTGATGGCAGAGAGCACACAGCAGACAGATGAGGGCAAACAGCAGACAGCAGAGGGCAGACAGCAGACAGCAGAGGGCAGAGGGCAGACCGCACACAGCAGACACCAGAGGGCAGACAGCAGATGGCAGACAGCAGAGGGCAGACAGCAGACAGCAGATGCCAGACAGCAGAGGGCAGTCAGCAGACAGCAGACAGCAGAGGGCAGACAGCAGAGGGCAGAGGGCAGAGGGAAGACAGCAGAGGTATGAGGGGAGACAGCAGACAGCAGAGGGCATACTGCAGACAGCAGAGGGCTGACAGCAGTCAGCCGACAGCAAAGGGCAGACAGCAGACAGCAGAGGGTTGACAGCAGACAGCAGACAGCAGAGGGCAGACAGCAGACAGCTGAGGGCAGACAGCAGACAGCAGAAGTCAGACAGCAGACGGCAGACAGCAGACAGTAGAAGGCAGAAAGCATCCAGCAGAGGTTAGAAAGCAGACAGCAGAATTCAGACATAAGATAGCAGAGGGAAGACAGCAGACAGCAGAGGGAAGACAGCAGACAACAGATAGCAGTGGGCAGACAGCGGAGGGCAGACAGCAGACAGCAGAGGGCAGAAAGCAGACAGCAGAGGTCAGACTGCAGACAGCAGAGGGCAGACAGCGGACGGCAGAAAGAAGACAGCATGCAGCAGAGGGCAGACAGCAGACAGCAGTGGACAGACAGCAGAGGGCAGACAGCAGAATGCACACAGCAGACAGCAGAGGGCAGACTGCAGACAGCAGAGGGCAGACAGCAGATTGCAGACACCAGAGGTTAGACAGCTGGCAGCATAGGGATGACAGCAGACAGCAGAAGGCAAACAGCAGATAGCAGATAGCAGAGGGCAGACGGCACACAGGAGACAGCAGAGGGCAGACAGCAGAGGGCAGACAGCAGAGGGCAGACAGCAGACAACAGACAGCAGAGGGCAGACAGCAGAGGGCAGACAGCAGAGGGCAGAGTGCAGAGGGGAGAGGGCAGAGGGCAGACAGCAGACCGCAAAGGGAAGACTGCAGACAGCAGAGGGCAGAGGGCAGGCAGCAGAGGGCAGACGGCAGAGGGCAGACAGCAAGGGCAGAGGGCAGACAGCAGTCACCAGGCAGCAGACAGCAGTGGGCAGACAACAGAGGGCAGAGGGCAGACAGCAGAGGGCAGAGCGCAGACAGCAGACAGCAGAAGGCAGACAGCAGATAGCAGAGGGCAGACAGCAGACAGAAGACAGTAGACAGCAGAGGGCAGACAGAAGAGGGCAGAGGGCGGAGAGCAGACAGCAGAGGGCAGACAGCAGACAGCAGAGGGCAGTCAGCAGACAGCAGAGGGCAGACAGCAGACAGCAGAGGGCAGACAGCAAACAACAGATTGCAGGCAGCAGACAGCAGAGGGTAGACAGCAGACAGAAGACAGCAATGTGCAGACAGCAGACAGCAGTAGTCAAACAGAAGACAGCAGACAGCAGAGGGCAGACGGCAGACAGCAGTGGGCAGACATCAGAATGCAGAGGGCAGAGGGCCGCCAGCATAGGGCAGAGAGCAGACAACAGACAGCAGAGGGCAGGCAGCAAACATTACACAGCATTGGGCAGACAGCAGTCAGCAGAGGGCAGACAGCAGACAACAGACAGCAGAGGGCAGACAGCAGAGGTCAGACAGCAGAGGGCAGAGTGCAGAGGGGAGAGGGCAGAGGGCAGACAGCAGACCGCAAAGGGAAGACTGCAGACAGCAGAGGGCAGAGGGCAGGCAGCAGAGGGCAGACAGCAGAGGGCAGACAGCAAGGGCAGAGAGCAGACAGCAGTCACCAGGCAGCAGACAGCAGTGGGCAGACAACAGAGGGCAGAGGGCAGACAGCAGAGGGCAGAGCGCAGACAGCAGACAGCAGAGGGCAGAGAGCAGACAGCAGAGGGCAGACAGCAAACAACAGATTGCAGGCAGCAGACAGCAGAGGGTAGACAGCAGACAGAAGACAGCAATGTGTAGACAGCAGACAGCAGTGGTCAAACAGAAGACAGCAGACAGCAGAGGGCAGACGGCAGACAGCAGTGGGCAGACATCAGAATGCAGAGGGCAGAGGGCCGCCAGCAGAGGGCAGAGAGCAGACAACAGACTGCAGAGGGCAGGCAGCAAACATTACACAGCATTGGGCAGACAGCAGTCAGCAGAGGGAGGACAGCATACAGCAGAGGGCAGACAGCAGACAACAGACAGCAGAGGGCAGACAGCAGACAACAGATATTAGAGGGCAGACAGTTGAGGGCAGGCAGCATACAGTAGACAGCAGAGGGCTGACAGCAGAGGGCAGACAGCTTACAGCAGAGAGGAGAGTGCAGAAAGAAGAGTGTAGAGTGCAGACAGCAGACAGCAGTCGGCAGAGGGCAGACAGCTGGCTGCAGAGAGCAGAGGTCAGACAGCAAACCGAAGACAGCAGACAGCAACGGGCAGACAGAAGCAGCAGAGGCCAGACTGCATAGGGCAAACAGCAGACAGCAGAGGGCAGACAACAGAGGGCAGAGGGCAGACAACAGAGGGAAGAGGGCAGAGGGCAGACAGCAGACAGCAGACAGCAGAGTGCAGACAGCAGACAGCAGACAACAGAGGGCAGACAGCAGAGGGCAGAGGGCAGACAGCAGCCAGCAGACAGCAGAGGGCAGACAGCAGAGGGCAGACAGCAGAGGGCAGACAGCAGAGGGCAGAGGGCAGCCAGCAGACAGCAGAGTGCAGACAGCAGACAGCAGAGTGCAGACACCAGACAGCAGACAGCAGAGGTCAGACAGCAGAGGGCAGAGGGCAGAAGGCAGACAGCAGACAGCAATCAGCAGAGAGCAGAGGGCAGACAGCAGAGGGCAGAGGGTAGACAGCATACAGCAGAGGGCAGAGGGCAGACAGCAGATGGCAGTGGGCAGACAGCAGAGGGCAGACAGCAGAGGGCAGAGTTCAGAAATCAGACAGCTGAAGGCAGACAGCAGACAGCAGAGGGTAGACAGCAGGCAGCAGACAGCAGAGGGCAGACAGCAGAGGGCAGACAGCAGAGGGCAGATGTCAGACAGCAGAGCGCACAGGGCAGACAGGAGACAGCAGACAGCAGAGGGCAGATGGCAGAGGGCAGACAGCAGTGGGCAGAGTGGAGACAGCAGACAGCAGAGAGCAGATATCAGACTATAGATAGCAGAGGGCAGAGGGCACACAGCAGAAGGCAGAGGGCAGACATCAGAGGGCAGACAGCAGGGGGCAGAGGGCAGACATCAGACAGCAGACAGCAGATGGCAGAGGGTAGACAGCAGAGGGCAGAGGGCATACAGCAGAGGGCAGGGCAGACAGCATACAGCAGAGCGCAGACAGCAGACAGCAGAGGGCAGAGCGCAGAGGGCAGATGGCGGAGGGCAGACAGCAGACAGCAGGCAGCAGAGGGCAGACAGCAGAGGTCAGACAACAGACAGCAGAGAGCAAAGGGCAGACAGCAGTCAGCAGAGGGCAGAGGGCAGACAGCAGAGGGCAGAGGGCAGTCAGTAGACAGCAGAGGGCATAGGGCAGACAGCAGACAGCAGAGGGCAGGGGCAGACAGCAGAGGGCAGACAACAGACAGCAGACAACAGTGGGAATTGGGCAGACAGCAGATGGCAGACAGCAGAGGGCAGACAGCAGAGGACAGACAGCAGACAGCAGAGGGCAGAGGGCAGACAGCAGACGGCAGACAGCTGAGGGCAGAGGGCAGTGGGACCTCCCTGGCGCCTCCCTGCCTGGAGCCCAGACGGCCTCCCCGCCCACTTGAATTCAAAAACAAATGTTCAAATGTTTGTAGAAGTATATGGGCCTCGACTAAGTGGTCATCAGTCCCTAATCTCTACAAAGTACTTACGTACTAGCTAAGACTAAGGACGGCACAAATATCCGTGCCCGAGAGTGGATTAGAACCCCCGACCCTAGTGGCCGTGCAGACCGTGACTGGCGCGCCGCAGAGTGCTCGGCCACCGCGGCCGGCCCACTTTGATTTAACAGGCCTCCTTTTCTACCCGTTGCGACGTTTGCAGATAGCAGTGCGGTCTACCAAGTGACGCTGCCGACCCAGTTGATGAGATGTGGGCGACTCGACGCGCCACGGGGTGCCGCGCCTACCCCTACACCCACCCATTTGTGACTTAGGTACAGTGGTTAGTGTTTGTAATTGCGTTTTGTCCTAGACGGTAAAATATCTGCATCTGTATCTGATATCGAACAGTCTGGTATGGACAGGCAGACTAGGCCCTTAATGAGAATGTTTAGAAGACTTTTAAAACAAGAGAATGAAGCTAGAGTCGGGAAACTGAGATGTGGGAACGAAGCTAGAGACGAGAAACTGAGATGTGAGAACGAGGCTAGAGATAAGAGGTAGAGACTGACTATTGTCGCGTCTATGGAAGCGCGGCAGGAAGAGCTTAGAAAGTCTATTACCGAATCTATCGAAGCGCTGCACGAAGAACTTAGAAAGTCTATTACTGAGTCTAGTAATGTCTTAGAGCAAAGGTTAACGGAAAGAATCGAGATGTCTCAAGAACAGTTTGTGTCTTAGAAACAGAATATCGAGGCGTCTCAAGTTGAAGCTAAGCAGCAGTTAGTGAGCCTAAACAATCGCTTAGAAGTGCATATATAAGAATCTAGGGAAGAAAAAACTACGCTGGGTAGTGATCTATAAAGCTTAACCAAAAGACCAGACACTTTTGGTATACATGTCAGTGCGGATTTCGAAAGAAATAGCCAGGCTCTCCGTACCGAAATGAAAGAGCAAGTTGATGAACTCCAAACAGAACTAATGGAATCGGCCAAAGAAATTTCTGCAAAAACTCTGGAGATTTCTTTGCGCGAAAATCTTGATCACTGTTTTGTCGCAAAGACTTGAAAAGACTGACTGCGAGGTATACCAGGTCAAAAGGCTAGTAGCGGAAATACAAACAAAGGTGGATGCAGTTTGAGACTGCATAATCGCGAGAGGGGCAGCACACACCTCAGGTAGCAGATATGATAATACTGGACTAGTTAATGGATTATCGCAGGCAGGAATGCATGTCCGAGAATTGACCCAGCAGTTATCTCAGATGACAGCAAATTCAGAGAAAACAAATTTAGGTGAGCAGGCAAACATACTCTTCAGAGATAATGTTCGTACTGTGATTTTTGAGTTTCTCCTGGCGTATTTGATAATCAAAATATCCACGGGTGTACTGCCGGTCTATAGTGTCCAAAGGGCACAATATGTCGCCATCATCAGGTGAACTGACGGACTGAGCTCCTGGAAACGCGCCATCACGCTACGGGTGTACTGCCGGTCTATAGTGTCCAACGGGCACAATATGTCGCCATCATCAGGTGAACTGACGGACTGAGCTCCTAGAAACGCGCCATCACGATACGGCTGCTGTAAGGGAACTGGGTTCTAGCCCGGTAGCGGGCGATTTAAATACCCCCGGCCCGCGGAGCGACCCCTCCGTGGTCCGCGCCGCGCGCCGCAGTCGCGCAGTGTCTGAGATGACGTCGATGTGAGGGCTCTGTCCGCCGTGGTCGTCACTACGTTACGTTTACTAGATTTACTCTTAATTAACCCAATCGCAGGTTTCCAAGCCTTGCTATGATTATAGCCACAGTCACAATTTATGAGATCGTCATTTGTCCGAATTTCAATGGCCTCTCTAACGACGCAGTCCCAGTATCTCGACGTCTGTACCAGAATGCTAGTGCGTTCATACTCCATCGCGTGATTCTCCTACAAACAATGTTCAGCGACCGCCGACTTTCTCGGATACATCAATTGTGTGTGCCTCTGGTGACCAACGCATCGATCCTCGACGGTACGCATCGTCTGTGCAATATATGACTTGCCACACTGACACGGAATCTGGTACACGCCGGCCTTCCTCAAACCGAGATAATCTTGGGCGCTCCCCTCGGCGGACAAAAGACAATTCAAACCTGGTGTTTCCAACAAACAAACAAATAACTCAAATGTTTGTGAAGCTTATGTGCCTTTACTGCGGGCTCATCACTCCCTAAACTTACAAACTCCTTATAAACTAATAAACTAACTTATACTAAAGACAACACAAACATCCATTCCGATGGAGGATTCACACCTCCGACGGGGAACGGCCGCACGCATCGAAGCAAAGCACCTCCATGTGCTCAGCCACTCCGCCGCGGCTGCTTGTTGCCCTTAGCATAAGTTAGTGTGAGTAGTTTGTCAGTCTAGGGACTGATGACTACTGCAGTTTGGTCACATAGCTTCACAAATATTTGATTTTAAAAAGTCAATCAATTAGACTAACTTAAGGCTTGAATAAATAAATGAAAATCCGGGTATCTCCTGGTTTTCTGCTTGCTACAAACCTGTCTAAGAAGTATTTGAAATATTGACTGTGTAAGGTGTGGTGTCGCACAAGTCCAAAGTGCGCGCCACCTACTTTCACCACGCGCCGCCATGCACGCACGGCGCGGCGTTCTTACGACGTCAGCCACGAGCGCCCTCTGCCACAACTCCGCTCGTGACCACCACTGAACGACATCGTTCACTTGGGACTGAGATAGGAACCAGTTAAGACCTTCGGAATCAGATAGGTACCAGTGAAGACTTTTCTATCGTATAGGCACTAGGCAGGACTCTAGCTCAACTATGTATCAACATTCATGCAGTACTGAGCTATGTAAAAGTTAAGTATTGTATAAATTCTGTGCAATATACATCTCGTTCTAATTTACTCTAGTGCTTCTAGTTTCTGCTGTCCCACTGGCTGCTCACCCCCGTACCTGCACAAGTGTGCTACCTTTATTCCTGTGTCGGTCTTCCTGCTCGGCCACCGACACTTACGACGGAAACGAGACACAAGAGTGGCGACGAGGCTGGGACACAAAAGTGGCGACGAGGAGTGATACAAGAACCTTGGACCAGTCCGCTAGCGCGCAGCCAGACAGCAGCAGTCGGAGCACGCAAAAATTGCTCCTGCCCACCCACCCTTATTATAAGATTTTTGGGGAAACATATTCTGTTACGTGTTTTGTGGACTTTTTTGTTGCAGAGCGTCCTCTTTCATATTGCATTTGCGTTTTGTTATAAGTTACTTGTATGCGCAGCGCCTAATCGGTCAGCATGGGCGCTAACCCGAACCCAAACTTAATGGAAATCATTCAGTTACAGACGGCGCAAATCACACAACTCCTGCAAGCAGTGTCCCAGCTGACAGCGCAGGCAGCTAACCAACAACAGCCGCCGCTTCAGCAGCCCACCGCAACGCTTCCTACGTTTCGCCAGTACAACGAACGTGAGGAAGAATGGAGCGACTATTTCGCGCAGTTTCAAGAACTCGTCGCGGCTCATCAACTACCAGGTCAGATAGTTAAACACTTCTTTATCGCTTTAGTTGGCACCAAGACTTTCGTATTACTGCAGAAACTTTTCCCCAATGCATCGCCTCGTGATGTAGACTTTGAACAAATAGTAGAGGCACTAAATACTCATTATGAGAGAAAAGTTCTCGTAGCTGCGGCACGGTACCGATTTTTCAGACTAAAAAAATTACCTGAGCAGTCACACCAGGAAGGGATCACTGAGTTGAAGGGCTTAACCCACAAATGTAAATTTACTTGCTGTTGTGGACTTTTTTATAGTGACGTTATGTTGAGAGATGCGATTACGCAGAACATTCAGGACCCCAGAATTAGGGCAGCAATTTTAAAACAGTCTGACCCTTCATTAGACAGTGTACTGCAGCTTATAGAAGCGCATGATACTTTTGACTTAGCAGACTTAGAAATGCAAAACCACAGTGTTAATTCATTGCGCCGCAACAGACGCTTTCCTAGCCGTAGTTCTCAGTCTAGCACTAGTGATTCTTATTTTTCTACCGGCCGTGCTGAGCAGACAGTGAACAGTAGCCAGTGTAACAGTGCGACGCACAGGTCGCTCCGTCGCGTTAGACAAAGTAATTTCAATAACGGGCGCCAACGCTTATTTCAGACATATGTTCATAGGTCTTGCCCCCAGTGTGTATCTCGCCATAAGCGTGCACAATACCCTAGTCGGAAAGCCATTTGTTACCAATGTGGCAAATCAGGACATATACAGTCTGTGTGTATGCAAATTAAAAACTCAAAGAACGGTGCCGTTAGGAACAGTGCTTCGCGGAGTGCGAGAACAGTTAATTCTCTAAATGTCATACACACTGTGGACTTGAAATGTGCTTCTGTTGGTTTTCAAATGCAAGAACAATTTCCTCCGCCTCCAGTGAAACTATATAGTGAGCCACGTCGCAAGTGCCGACGAGCGCGTAAAACAGTGCAACTGACATGGGTTCGGGACAAGCAAAATGACTATGTTCAGTGCAATCCTGTAGTGAAACTAGTGCCTTCTGCAACTTCTCCTTGTAAAAGTGCCCGGTACTGTGTAGCTAGAGACAATAGATTTGATGTAGCTACTCAAAGTAATTTTAGTGCAGCAGCCTCGCATTGCGCGGACCCCGATCCGGCGGTAGTGCCATCTAGGGACAGTGATATTAATCTGAGTGCCGATTCTGCGCCGCCTCCTTCACTACACAGCCCGCGCATGCGCAATCACCGCAGACAAGCTGTATTAGACGTTGCCCACATTCGCTCACCTGTCGAGCGCCACAAGCAAAAACTTTTTGTGACTCTTTGCATAGGCAATAAGACTGTGCAGTTACAGCTTGATACTGCTTCCTCTGTCACATTAATTAATAAAGACACTTATGAACTTCTGGGTGCGCCAAAATTGTCGCCGTCACAACAAGTGCTAACGGCATATACAGGTCAAAATATTCCAGTGCTAGGAACGTGTAGCCTGCCCGCCTCTTTTCAAGGTGTAACAAAAACAGTTGCTTTTGTAGTTCTTCAGGCCAAATCTACACAGAACATTTTTGGACTAGATGCATTTGACTTGTTTGGTTTATCAATTCAAAGAGGTGTGCTTCAAATATCGTCAGTAGTGCCTCAGGACAAAATAAATGCATTGCGTGAAAAATATAGTGACTTGTTTTCACCGAAACTAGGTTGTGCAAAAGACTTCGTGGCACATGTAACTTTAAAAGAATCTGCAGTATCGAAATTTCGTAAAGCTAGACCAGTGCCTATCGCAATTCGTGATAAAGTTGCAGAGGAATTTCAACGTTGACAAGATAGTGGGGTGATTTCTCCTGTTTCTGCGAGTCAGTGGGCCTCGCCTTTAGTAATTATACCCAAGCCGACAGGAAAACTTCGTCTCTGTGCGGACTTCAAATCAACAGTGAACAGTCAAACAATTGTAGACACTTACCCCCTGCCCCGACCTGACGAACTAATGGACAAATTAGGACAGTCTCGCTTCTTTTCTAAGACTGATTTAGCAGAGGCATACTTACAGATTCCGGTTGATGACGAGTCAAAAAAGTTTTTCGTCATTAATACTCACATGGGCCTTTTCAATTTCAACGCCTACCCTTTGGCAGTTCTTCCGCCCCCGCTATTTTTCAGCGTTTCTTGGAACAGCTGACAGTTTCTGTACCGTGTTGCTCGAACTATTTAGATGATATTGTGGTATCCGAACGTACAGTTGAAGAACATTTAGCAAACCTGGAGTGCCTTTTCAAAGTTTTGACTGCTGCAGGTCTACGTTGCAATAAAGCAAAGTGTTCGTATTTCCAAACTGAAATAGAGTACCTGGGCCATGTGATTAATGCCCAAGGAATTCATCCCTTACAGTCACATCTTAGAGCAATCAAAGACTTGCCTCCTCCTAAGAATGTGCACGAATTGCAAGCAGTAATGGGAAAGCTTAACTATTGTTTCAGGTTTATTCCCAATGCCTCTCAGATTGCAGCTCCACTGCATCACTTACGTAGGAAGAATGTTCCTTTTGTATGGTCTAAAGATTGCCAAGTGGCTTTTGACAAATTAAAGTCTGCACTACTCAGTGATGCATGTTTGATTCCCTTTGACCCACAGAAGCCTGTAGTGTCAGCAGTTGATGCCTCGTCGTACGGTCTGGGCGTAGTATTTTCACATCGTATTGGTTCTCACGATCGACCTATTGCCTTTGCAACCAAACTACTGACGCCAACGTAACAGAATTACAGTCAGATAGAAAAGGAGGCCTTAGCAATCATTTACGGCGTCACAAAGTTTCATCATTATCTCTATGGCAGAAAATTCTATTTGTTGACTGACCACAAGCCTCTCACGTCGTTGTTCTTACCCACAAAGCCAATTCCGCCCCGAACGGCACAAAAGCTTCAAATATGGTCCTTGATATTGTCTAAATGTGAGTATGAGATTTTGTACCGACCTACCACTAAACATGCCAACGCGGACACTCTTTCCCGACTTCCGGTTGGCCAGGATGTGTCGTTTGATTTTTCAGAAGTGGCATGTTGTCAGATAGACTCCAGAGATGCTTCCGCAGTCGCAGATTTCCCTTTGAACTCTCGTCGGGTTGCACAGGAAACAGCTGCGGAAGCAGAATTAAGTGTGGTAGCACGTTTTGTTCGCTCAGGGGGGCCTGCCAGAGCCAAAGACATTGATCGGCCTATGGTTCGACGTTATTTTGCACAACGTCATGCATTATCTTTAAGTCAGGGTGTTCTGTTGTTACATACGGACAACGACCATCCAAGAGTAATTGTTCCCCGTTTCCTGCAACGAGAAGTGTTACGCTTCCTGCACCAAGGACATTGGGGTATTGTTAGGACAAAGCAACTGGCCAGACGTCATTGTACCTGGGTTGGTATGGACGCTCAGATAGAGAACATGACGTCACAGTGTACTGTTTGTGCGGAGCATCAGGCAGCTCCTCCGCAACGTTTCTCAGACTGGTCACGCCCCAACGGACCATGGCAACGTTTACACATTGACTTTGCCGAACCTTTCTGCAATACGCGCTGGTTAATCGTTGTAGACGCTTTCAGCAAGTTTCCTTTTGTGATTGCCATGAACTCAACGACAGCGTCTAGTACAATCAGTGCTTTGACATCAGTGTTTTGCATCGAAGGTTTGCCTGACACTATCGTCAGTGACAACGGACCTCAGTTCGTTAGTGCGGAATTTCAACAGTTTTGTCGTGTGAATGGCATTCAGCATATCACCACCGCACCTTTTCACCCTTTGCCCAATGGTGAAGCAGAACGTTTCGTTCGAACATTCAAGTCTCACATGGAAAAGATGAAAGGTCAGCATTCCAGGCAGCAAGCTCATCAAATTTTCCTGTCTATGTATCGGTGCATGCCACGTGATTGCCCGTCTCCTGCCGAGCTGCTACACGGCCGTCGTCATCGCACTCTCCTTCACCTGCTGCAGCCTCCCACGCACCGAGTCGGTTCGTATGGCGCTACGCGTTTTCAGGTTTCCACGCCGGTGCTGTACAGGGTGTTTGCTGGCAACAAGAAGACATGGTTGCCAGGCATCATTCAGCGCGTGCTCGGTCGCAATCCACAGGGTCAGAGCTGCGGCGCCACGCAAACCAATTGCGCCTGCACAGGCCACGCGATCCTGTCTCGGGTTTTTTGATTCCAGACCCAGTTCACCGCCAGGGAGCACAGCCACATCGCTCGCCGCCGGGACCAGCGTCCTCGGACTACGAGATCGTACTCATGGAGGAGGACGCGCCTCCTACGCAGTCCGCCTCTCCGCCTCCGTCGCCACTTCAGCTGACAGCGTCACCGAGAGGGACTCCGGGACCGTGCGGCCCCCCCCCCCCCCCCAGCTTGGGCCACGCACCTCAGAAGAAGATGACCTGCTCAATCTGGGCGGAAGCGTGCGCCCTTCCGCTGGTTTTGGCGGGTTTCCCGGCGGATCGCAGCCTCAGCTACGACGCCCGTCCCACCAGTAACGCCCCCGCCCAGGCCCTCCTCCCAGTGCCGTCGCCGTGGCCCTCAGCCCTACGCCACGACGGTGCGGCGGTTTGGGGGGGGGGAGGTGTGTGGTGTCGCACAAGTACAAAGTGCGCGCCACCTACTTTCGCCACACGACACCATGCACACATGGCACGGCGTTCTTACGACGTCAGCCACGAGCGCCCTCTGCCACAACCCCGCTCGTGGCCACCACTGAACGACATCATTCACTTTGGACTGAGATAGGAACCAATTAAGACCTTCGGAATCAGATAGGCACCAGTGAAGACTTTGCTATCGTATAGGCACTAGGCAGGACTCTAGCTCAACTATGTATCAACATTTATGCAGTACTGAGCTATGTAAATGTTAAGTATTGTATAAATTCTGTGCAATATACATCTCGTTCTAATTTACTCTAGTGCTTCTAGTTTCTGCTGTCCCACTGGCTGCTCACCTCCGTACCTGCACAAGTGTGCTACCTTTATTCCTGTGTCGGTCTTCCTGCTCGGCCACCGACACCTACGACGGAAATGAGACACAAATGCGGCAACGAGGCTAGAACACAAAATAAGGTACTGTGGTACACCGAAAGACGCCAAAGATAAGTAGCAGGGCTGTGGGGGTTTCATTGCTCGTTTTTTAGTTGAACTCTGTGACGTCATCAAAGATGGCGGCTGGGGAAATCGCATGATGTCATCCAAGATGGCACATGGGGAAATCCCACCACCACCCACACCCCCAGGGGACAACACAGAATACAATTGTGGTTTTAGGCACCAAAACTGATATAAAATTAATTAGAGTTATTGCATTATTAGAGTAATTTCGTATTTGCAATTACGTGTACCTAGAGTAATTACATGTATTGAGACTACTTGAAATTATGTGTACTCAGAGTAATTGGGGTAACTGATTATTTATTCATTTATTTATTGTAATTGTTATTGCATTTGCATGTGTTCACTCCTCCACGTCTAGCATGGAACTGAGCTCACCTCTCACCCAATCCCTACCCCTACCAGTCACTTGACCACCACCGGCCTATGAGAGCACCACGTGACCATCGCCCACCAATATATTGCAGTCATTCAGACACAGAGTGTCAGAGGGCCATCAGCAGCAAAGGAAGGATGTAATTACATTCGACTTCCATAGTTGAGAGGTTCCTGGTACAAACACAAATTGGTGTGAAGACCAACTTCTGGTTGCCTAAAGTCTTTCGCCCCTTCGATCGGACTTTTTTTTTCTTTATTGTCGTTTCAATTCCCCTAAAAAAGGGGCGTGCCAGCAGCGCTCACTGGCGCTCTTCGGCCTACAGAAATAAAATTTGTCAGTGGAGAACATAAAAACACAAAGGAGATAAAATTTTGGAGATAATACGGACATAAAACGGAGATTTAAATTGGTGATAAAACAAAGTACATAAAATGGAGGAAAGAGTGGTGACATAAAACACTTGGAACGGCGAAAGTGGTGAATAAAAACAGTTGCTCGAATGTCAGTGGCGCACACACACAATTAAAATGAGCATAGGGCAGCGGCCATGGTGAGACCGTCCGCTAGTTGGAGTTAAAAAAAAAAAAAAAAACACAACACACACTTCGAGAGATACACAAGTTAAAACTGATGGTGTCGGCTGCGGGTTGGCCGTCCACTGTCGTAAAATAAAACAATTTAACTAAAACACACCACACTTGTCGAAGCACAAAGGAGGTTCTGTAGATGGTGGGGCACTGACAGCATTGAAGATGTGATGTGGGGGGAAAAGGGATTAAAGGAGATGGAGAGGGTGGGGAGGAGCCACAGAGCCGGTAGGGAAGGGACGGGGGGGATGATGTCCCAGGAAGCCACGAGGAAGAAGGATAGGGGAGGGTGGTAAGAGGAGGATCCGGAGGGACGGAGGAGGGGAGGAGGGACTGGAAGGGAGGGATAGTCGGGGCCCTCAGGGAGAGAAGGGGCAGAGGGAGCAAGGAGAAGGATCAAAGCTGGTATGAAGGGTAGATGTCAGGTCGGAGGGCATCATCTGGGAGGGGGAGGGTACGGAAGTTGCCACAGGAACGGATCCGGAGGGTGGACAAGTGGAGAGCAGGGGGAATACAGTGGTGGAGGCATGGCAATGTACCTGGTGCAGAGAGGAGGGGATGGACTAGAGGATTAGGCGGATCTGATTTGCGGGATATGTAACGGAGGTGGAGATTTTCAATAAAGAGAACGAGTCTGGGGAAAGTAATGAGATCATAGAGGATCCGCGTGGGGAAGGGGGATAAAGTGGGATACGGAAGGCGAGGCGGAGAGCATGGCGTTCCAGTATCTCCAGAGATTTGTAGAAGGATGGGGGAGCGGAGATCCAGGCGGGATGGGCGACACAGAGGACTGGGCGGATTAGAGATTTGTAGCTATAGAGGATCGTAGAAGGGTTGAGGCCCCATGTTCGGCCAACAAGGAGTTTGAGGAGGTGGAGGTGGGAGCGGGCTTTTTCTTGGATAGCGCGTAGACGGGGAGTCCAGGAAAGGGTGCGATCAATAGTGAGGCCCAGGTACTTTAGGGTAGGGGTGAGACGAATGGGACGGTTATGGAGGGTCAGATAAAAATCTCGGGGATGGAAGGAAGGGGTTGTACGACCTACGATGATAGCCTGGGTTTTGGTAGGATTTATAGACAGGAGCCAGTGGTTGTACCAAGTGACAAAGAGGTCAAGATGTTCTTGGAGCAGGCGGTTGGAACGGGCAAGGGTGGGAGCTAAGGCAAGGAAAGCGGTGTCATCAGCATATTGGAAAAGGTGTACGGGAGGGGCAGGCTTAGGCATATCCGAGGTATACAGGAGGTACAGGAGGGGAGAAAGGACAGACCCTTGGGGCACACCAGCAGAGGGATAAAAAAGACGGGAGTCGGTGTTGTGGATGGTAACATAGGTGGGGTGGTCGGAGAGGAAGGAGGCAATGACCCGGACGAGGTTGATGGGAAGAGCATAGGTTTGGAGTTTGAAGAGCAGGCCAGAGTGCCAGACCCGATCGTAGGCCCGTTCGAGGTCTAAGAACACAAAGATGGTGGCACGACGGGAATTTAGCTGGAGGGAAAGGAGTTGCGTAAGTCGAAGGAGTTGGTCGTCAGTGGAGAAGGAAGGACGAAAGCCACATTGGGTGTCTGGGAGAAGGCGGTGGAGGTGGTGATGGATGCGACGGGACAGAATGGATTCGAAGACCTTGCTGAACACTGGGGTGAGGCAAATCGGGCAGTAGGAGGAGGCATCAGAGGGGGGTTTGTTGGGTTTTAGGAACATGAGGACTTGGGAGATTTTCCACAGGCGGGGGTAGCAGCCAGTGTAGAGGATGGTGGTATAGAGGGAAGCAAGAGTGGTGAGGAAAGGGAGGGGACATTCTTTGAGGTGGCGGTATGTGATGTGATCGTGGCCGGGAGCTGTGTTGCGTTTGGTGCGCAGTATCAGTTGTAAGTCGTGTGCAGTGATGGGGGTGTTAATATCTGATGGGGGGATGTGGTCCACGTAATGGAAGCCAGGAGCCAGGGGTGGGATGGAGACATCGGTTTTTTCATGGACGCCTGGGAACAAGGAATAATCAAAGTTAGGATTTTCAGGGATGGAGAATACATCAGAGAGGAAAGAGGCAAAATGGTTAGCCTTACTAGCATTATCAGGAAGGGGCTGGTCAAGGTGGAGGAGAGGGTATGTGGGCATAGGTTTCGATCCAGTGAGGCGGTGGAAGACGTTCCAATACCGATACGAGTTGATTGAGAGGTGGGCATTAAGCCGTGTCACTGTCTGATGCCAGTCCCGGCGCTTCTTGGCAGTCAGGAGGCTGCGCACGTGTCGCTGGAGTTGCCGATGGCGGAGGAGTGTATCCCGGTCACGGGTTTGCAGGAAGGAGCGATACAGGCGGCAGGATTCCCTCAGAAGAAGGACAGCCTGTGGAGGGAGTGTGGGACGGTGTGGCTGGACAGGTTTGATAGGGATGTGCGAATGAATAGCATCAGACAAGGTCTGCTGAAGGAAAAAGGCAGCTTGGTCGATATCATTGGGAGAGTGTAGGGGGAGATGGTGGCTTTCGACCTGATGGGTGATGGAGAGGCGAAAGGCATCCCAGTCTGCTCGGGAGTAGTCATGGACGAGTTTAGGAGGTAGAGGTGGGCGAGGATTCTGTGGGCGATGGACATTGTGTGTGAGGGTAAGGAGAAAAGGGTCGTGATCACTGCCTATGGGGTCAAGAACGTCGGCGGTGATGCACCCAAGGAGATTGGGAGAGACAATGACGACATCAGGGGTGGTGTTGCTACAGGGTCGGGTGTGGCGTGGGAGTGGGACAATGCCGCCATTGATGGTAGGAATGAACTGATGCCACCGATGGAGTTCGGCAGGAGTGCGAGAGTGGATATTGAGGTCAGCGGCGACCACGTACGTTGTGAAGGTGCTATCAATGTGAGCAAGGAAGTCATAAGGGATGGGAACATGGGAGCGGATATAAATAGTAGCAAAGGTGACAGTGAGGGAAGGGAGGAAGAGGGTGTGGATGAGATGTTCATAAGGGATGTTGAGGAGGGGATGTGGCCGAACTGGGTGGTGTCAGAGATGACCGAAAGCCACTCCACCTCGTGACGGTGTAGGATATAGGGTGTGGTACTGACATGTATGTGAGGGAGGAGGAAGGTTTCTTTGAGGAGAAAGGCATCAACGTGGTGTTGGTTTAAGGTGTTCATCAGGATGAGCTTAGTGGTGGGAAGGGAGCGAATATTGGAGTACAGGATGTTAAATCGTTGCTGCGCCATAATGAGGTTGAAAGGTGGGGAGAGGGAGAGGAAAAGGGAGCGGGTGTGGGGACTAAATTAGGGTGTGAGGACGTTCGGTTTGGGAGAAGGTGAAGTGGATGTGATTTTAGGAGGTTGTAGCCTCAAAATCAAGGTTGAAGAGGGAGCGAGCGGCCAGGGAGACTTGGTGGAGGGTGTGATGGCACTGGAAAGGGTGGATATTTTGGAGGACAATAGTCAGGAACCGGATGATGTCCTCTGCTGTGGGGGGAGAGCATAAGGAGTTATTAGTGGGGATTGGGGGATCAGTGGGACGGACAGGGACGGTGAGTTCTTCTTTGGTGGGAGGTGGGGCGGGACATTTGTAAGAGTAGGTGGGGTGTGCCCCACCACAGGTGTTACAGGAGCGGGTGGCGGTGAGGTTAGGGCAGGAGGTTGGCCTTTGCAGTGGGGGCATACAGGAGGGAGACGGCAATTTTCGGTCAGGTGATCATTATATGTGAGGCATCGGGAGCAGCGGTACAATTGGGGAGGTGCTCGGGAAGGTTCCACCTGGTGCAGGCGGTTGTAAATGAGGGCCCCATTGTGGAGGAGGTGGTTGATGGATGGCGCGTCTTCTGTGAAGACGCGCATGAGGTAGGTGGGGCCCGTCGCATTGTTAATGCGACGAGCTGAGCGGATGGATAGGCGGGGATCCCACCGGAGTTCATCCAGCACCTCTTCCTCTGTGATCCCCGAGTTCAATTTGGTGAACACAGCAGTGAGCGTGGGAGGACGACGGGGAGGAAGGGGTTGGCGATTGGAGGCTGGAGGGGGGAGGGGGACAAGGGTGGCACAGGGTCCAAAGTGGACGCAGGGGATCTTGTGGAGGAGCTGTGTGTGGAGGTCGGGGTCAGGTGATTTGAGGAGGACAGAGTCCCTCCATGGGACGATTTGGAGATGGGGGCAGAAGGAGCATACTGCCGAAAGAGGAGAGTGAGGGCACGGCAGTCTAGGAATCGGGGGTCAGGGTTATTGAGGGCAAAAGTGTGGAGAGCAGATGGTTGAGAGGGGAGGAGGGGTGGCGGAGGAGGTGGGGAGAGGGGCGGCTTCCATCGGGACCGGTGGGCCAGTGGCGAGAGGGTCGGTGGGCTTTTTCGTCACCGAGGAGGTGGCGTCTGTGGATGCTCGTTTTGTCTTCTTTGGTTTTAGGAGGGCTTGGGAGGCAGGAGTGGGGACAGGGGAGACTGGAAGGTGGCGCAGAGCCGGCCCTGCGGCTGCGTAGTCGGGTGGGAGAGGACAGGAGTCGACTGCGGTCTGTCGGGTGCGAACCGCGGCACGGTCACCGCAGGAGTCGGGGAGGGGAGGGAAGGAATCGAGTGGGGGAACGGAGGAAGGGGCAGGAGAGTGTGGGACGAGGGCAGCAGCTTGTGTGGGGACAGAGGAGAAGGCGACGGTGGAGGTTGTGGTGAGGGTGAGGAGGGAGGGAATTGTGGCAGGAAGAAGAGGGGAGAATGTGCTCCATGAAATGGTGGTGGGGGCATGGGAGGACGAAGTAAAATTGATGGTCGAGGACACAGTAGTAGGGGGCAGGGTCGACATGGCAGAGTCGTACAGTCACCTTAGCTGTAGAACACTGCTCCGGGATCAGCGGCGGCGGCGGCGGACGTCCCTCCCGGCGGCCCAGGTGGGGGCGGGAGCGGCGCGGCGGGCGGCGGCAGCGGTGGAACGCGCTCCGGGCAGAGCGCGCTGGGCGGCGGCGAACACGGCGTGGGTCGGAGAAGCACCTTCCGGGGCGGTGGCGTCGAAAACGCCGGAGGCGTCGGACGCCGATGGGGCAGCGACACGACGAATACTGCAGTCCGGAGCGGCAGGGCGGTGGGACACTGAACGGCGACAGCGGCACGTCACGGCGGCAGACAAAAGCTGAAGACGATAGCACACAAACGTAAGGAATAATAATTGCAAAACGCGAAACAAATACCGCACTAGCAACATAGTAAGAACGATGTCGATCGGACTGCACCTGTTTCTATATATAAAATCAAATCAGAGCTTTCTGTTCAGTAACATGATAAAAAGAGCCTTAATTAGAGCTCATTTTGCATCCAAAATTAGATGTGCATATAGATAGGTCATAAAGAAAATCAAATTTAATGCCATATGTATGTACTCCCATTACTCCAGTAATTATATCGAATTTTCAATCAATGGCCATTGAAATCAGTTGCTAGGCTGTCTCACTGAAAGCAGCAGTTCCGACCGCTGACAACAGATGGCTCTCGTCTCCTCCCCCCCACCCAGCGCCTACACAATGAAGCAGCAGCCGCCTCTGGAGCTTCCCCTCCAATTGTGCGCCTCACTCCGCTACCTGAGTCGGTCGACTGCCGAGACACTGCACACAGGCCAACTGCCCACTCACCCTGCTTCAGTGCCTAGACAGTCATCTACTTCCGTACAAATGTGGAAAAACTACCGTAGTGCACTTACGGAGCTGCCGCGGCGTGCGCGGCTGGACCGCGCCCCGCACTTCGCGAAAGCTGAGCCCGTGCCGAAAATTATTATTTACCCGCGCCACCGCCCGTCCTCCCAAGCAAATAGATCCACTCCACATGCACGAAGAAGAACGCTCGTCACTGCGCTCTGCGAACAAACTTTAAAAATTATCAAACGTATATCACTTCTCAGAAACACTGACAGCAACGACCGAAACCTGCTTTTCTACGAACTTCTCTCTCTACAATCCAGCTGAGAATGCGAGAAATAGGTTTTTTAATGTAACTTATGTCACCCTTTGTCGAAGCAGTATCATGTAGGGAAAATACACATGAGGCTTATTGCATACATCATATTCCAATACACACACGTGACCACATTTATTTATTATTACGCACTGCATCTAGGTTGCATGTGCATCCATAGCACAAACGTTAATTGGAAAAAATAGGCTCGCTACTGTCGTGAAAGTCACAATGTGTTCGTGAAACTAAAAACGAATTCCTATTGTGCTACATTGCCTCGGCTGTTAACACTTTGCAGCGTAATTCATCTCGAAATACAGCATTTTTAACTGATATAGTTGGATGCGCGTGTTTTTCAGCGTCTGCCTGAAAACTTTAGTGCACTGCAACCATTCTTGAGAATACAACGTGCTAATTTCAATTTCCCTAGATGTTTGTGCTTTACCTCGAGTTCCCAGCCGTCTTGCTGCCAACCTGGGATGTAAGGTTTTTCTCTCGAAATCGCCATCTCTGACGAGTATTCCAACTATTTTCCAACTACAGTTGTAAGCAGCTTTAGCCATACACTGCATGAATCGTGCTTACACATAAGAGGCTGTATTTTCAAAATCTCTCACACCGTCATTTGAGACGGCTTGAAACATGTCTACATAACGTGTTCCATCTAATTTAAATTTACTTCCCATAAACAAATGTTGATGAGCTTCAGACTTTTTTTTTTTTTTTTTTTTTTTTTTTTTTTTTTTTTTTTTTTTGAGTGTAGCAAGACACTCAACTCGCAATATGCGAGATACCAGGTATTATAGATTGATTTAGTTATATCTGTTTGTAAAATGCTAAGTGTCTATGTTGTACATGAGGCCCCAAATATCTATTAGTGTGTACTGTGATGTGCTCCCACTGGCCCAGGCTTCCACAGAATTAATGAAACTTTGCATGTAAGAGAGTTTAGGAAGTGCTATGCATGCCTCGTCTGTTTTTGTGTCGTCATTTCTTTCAAACTCTGGGCGTTGACTGTCTCTGGGCGAGAAATAGCTTTGCCAACTGCTGAGCAGCACCCAGTCCTAACCTCCTTGGCTGGGGGATGCTCAGGTTCAATGCCTGAAGAACGGTGACGCTCTCTGGGCTCCCCTCCACTATCCCTCTCTCGGAATGGCTAGCCAGTGGTGAGGAGAAATATTCATTCGCTTCTTGGTTCCTGGTAGGGTAAGTACCTCTGGGTTTGGTTCTGCTGTGACCTCGTGGCGCGACTTAGTTCAGGCTCCATAGTCATACTTATGCCTTTTCGCGAGTTTAATTCTGGGAGTAGCAGCTACACTATGTATAGTACTTAGATTTTGCTTAATTTCGTACAGGATTGCTAATTTTATGTCGATTTTTGGTGGAATCTGATTCCGGAGGTCTGATGGTGTTTCGTTAGTATAGTTCTTGCACTTTATAACTTTTAAATCATTTCTTCGTCTGTTTAAATGTGTTCAGTGTCTTTTGCATTTTTATCGTAGTTGAATTGTAATATTTTCGGGGATTCGGGACATCTATACTGTTCGTACTTTGTCGATAGAACACGTGGATGATATCAGACTAAGCCTTCAGCTTTTCCATCATTTGGTGCATATGTGTGGTTAATAATTGTATAGCTAATTTGCTAATGTGCCTCCTAGTGAGTGTAGCATGGTAATTTTCCCTGAAAATTGTCCATTCTAACTTGTAATCTGTGTACTGGTCGGCCCATGTGCGCATCGATTAGCGTGTTCCCTGTCGTGGTTATTACCATTAAATAGATCTTTTTCCTCTTGTATAAAGAACCGTTGCACGACGTCTATCATGTTTTTAGTTTTCGTTGTTGTTATGGTCTTCAGTCCGGAGACTGGTTTGATGCAGCTCTCCACCCTACTCTATCCTGAGCAAGCCTTTTCATCTCGTCATCCACTTGAATCTGCTTACTATACGCGTCTCTTGGTCTCCCTCTGCGATTTTTACCCCACACACTTCCCTCCAATGCTAAATTTACGATTCCCCGATGTCTAAGAATGTGTCCTACCAAGCGATCCCTTCTTTTAGTCAGGGTATGCCAAAAATTCCTTTTCTCACCAATTCTATTCAGTACCTCTTCATTAGTTATGCGATCTACCCACCTAATCTTCAGCATTCTTCTGTAGCACCACATTTCAAAAGCCTCTATTCTCTTCCTATCCGCACTGCTTATCGTCCATGTTTCACTCCCGTGCAAGGCAACACTCCACATAAATGCCTTCAGAAAAGACTTCCTTACCCTTAAATTAATATTCGATGTTAGCAAATTTCTCTTTTTCAAAAATGCTTTTCTTCCCATTGCCATTCTGCATTTTACATCCTCCGTACTGCGACCATCGCATGTTATTTTACTACCCAAGTAACAAAACTCATCTACCACCTTCATTGTTTCGTTACCTAATCTAATTTCTTCAGCATCGCCCGACTTTCTAAGACCGCATTCCATTATTTTTGTTTTGCTGTTGTTAATGTTCATTTTTACGCCCTCTTCAACACCCTGTCCATTCCATTCAACTGCTCTTCCAGGTCCTTCGCTGTCTCTGACAGAATTACAATGTCATCAGCAAAACGCAATGTTTTTATTTTCCCCCCTGAACTTTAATCCCTATTCCAAATTTTTCCTTACTTTCCTTCACCGCCTGCTTGATATACAAATTGAATAACATTGGAGAAAGGCTACAACCCTGTCTTACTCCCTTCCCAACTGATGCTTCCCTTTCATGCCCTTCGAGTCTAATAACTGCGATCTGGCTTTTGTACAAGTTGTAAATAACTCTCCTTTCCCTGTATTTTACCCCTGTTGACTTCAGAATTTGAAAGAGTGTATTCCAGTCAACATTGTCAAATGCTTTCTCCAAATCTACAAAAGCTAAAAATGTGGGTTTGCCTTTTCTTAATCTATTTTCTAAGATAAGGCGTAAAGTGAGTATTGCCTCCCAGGTTCCTATGTTCCTCCTGAATCCAAACTGATCTTCCCCGAGGTCAGCTTCTACCAGCTTTTCCATTCTCCTGTAGATAATTCGTGTTAAAATTTTGCAACCATGACTTATCAAACTGATGGTTCTGTAATTTTCACACCTGTCTGCGCCTGATTTCTTTGGAATGGGGATTATTACATTTTTCTTAAAGCCTGAGGGCATTTCGCCTGTCTCGAACATCCTACACACCAGTTCAAATAGTCTTGTCATGGCTGGCTCTCCCAGAGACTTTAGTAGCTTTGAGGGTATGTCATCTACTCCTGGGGCCTTGTTCTGACCTAGGTCTTTCAAGGCTCTGTCAAATTCATCTCTCAGTATAGTATCTCCTATTTCATCTTGATCGACTTCCTCTTCCCTTCCTACATCGTCGTCTCTAAGTTCATTTCCTTTGTAGAGCTGCTCTATGTACTCATTCCTCCTTTCAGCTTTCCCTTCTTTGCAGAGAACTGGTTTCCCATCTGAGTTCTTGATATTCGTAGAGGTGCCTTTCTTGTCCCCAAATGTCTCTTTTATTTTCCTGTAGGCAGTATCTACTTTTCCCCTTGCTATACATTCTTCTACAGATTTACATTTGGCTTCTAGCCACTCCTGCTTAGCCATTTTGCACTTCCTGTCAATCTCATTTTTTAGTCGTCTGTACTACATTTTGCCTGTTTCATTTACTGCATTTTTATATTTTCTCCTTTCATCAATTAACTGTAGTATTTCCTGTGATATCCATGGATTTTTTGTAGGTCTTGCCTTTCTACCTATTTTGTCCTCCGCTGCCTTCACAATTTCGTCTCTCAATGCTACCCATTCCTCTTCTACTGTTTTATTTCCCCCTGTTTCTGTCAATTGTTGCCTAAATCTCCCTCTGAAATTCTCCAGACCTTCACTTTCCTTCAATCTATCGAAGTCCCATCTCCTTATTTTCCTACCTTTCTGCAGTTTTTTCAGCTTCAGCCTACAGTTCATGACTAACAAGTTATGGTCAGAGTCTATATCTGCCCCTGCAGTTTATAACCTGGTTCCGGTACCTATTTCTTACCATTATAAAATCTATCTGATACCTTCCGGTGTCTCCTGGTCTCTTCCACGTATACAACCTTCTTTTGTGATTCTTAAACCACGTGTTTGTTACGATTAAATCACGTTCCGTGCAAAATTCTACCAGGCGATTTCCTCTTTCATTCCTTCTTCCCAATCCATATTCACCTACTATTTTTCCTTCTCTTCCTTTTCCTACTACCGAATTCCAGTCTCCCATGACAATTAAGTTTTCCTCTCTCTTAACTGTCTGAATAATTACATTTAGCTCCTCATATATTTCTTCGATTTCCTCATCATCGGCAGAGCTAGTTGGCATATAAACCTGTACTACTGTTGTCGGTGTTGGCTTCGTATCTATCGAGACAATGATAATGCGATCACTGTGCTGGTCATAGTAGTTTACCCGCATTCCTATTTTCTTATTCATCATCAATCCTACTGTGATACCCCCAACTGATTTTGTATTTATAATCCTGTACTCACCTGACCAGAAATCCTATTCATCCTGCCACCGAACTTCACTAATCCCCACTATATCCAACGTCAACCTATCCATTTCCCTTTTTAAATTTTCTAATTTTCCTACTCTATTAAGGGATCTAATATTCCACGCTCCGACCCGTAGAATGCCACTATTGTCTTTCCTGATGATCACATCATCCTGAGTAGTCCCCGCCCAGAGATCCGAATGGGGGACTATTTTACCTCCGGAATATTTTTCCCCAAGAGGATGCCATCATCATATGTTCACACAGTAGAGCTGCATGTCCTCGGGAAAAGTAACGGCTGTAGTTTCCCTTTGCTTTCAGCCGTCCGCAGTAGCTGTGTGGCAAAGCCACACTAGCTGATATTACAAGGCCAGCTCAGTCAATCATCCAGACTGTTGCCCCTGTAACTACTGAAAAGGCTGCTGCCCCTCTTCAGGAACCACACGTTTGTCAGGCCTCTCCACAGATACCCCTCCGCTGTGGTTGCACCTACGGTACGGCTATCTGCATCGTTGAGGCACGCAAGCCACCCCACCTCGGCAATGTCTGTGGTTCATGGGGGTGGTTTTAATTTTCATGAAATAGAATTATTTCGCTTCTATGAATTTTTGTGACCGAATTCTGTATTTTGCTATAGCAATCTGTAACCTTGTGTATCTAATAGATATCATTCCTCTGACCAGAAAGAATGGTTACACGATACATTTCGTGAACTTATTCTCTTCGAAATTGGTTTTGTTAACTTTTTGCATATTTTGTGTTCCGACTTAGTAGAGTGCTGTATTGATCTAACAACTTTAACCTTCTGTAGTTATCTTCTCCCTGTGCTAAACTAACGCCAGAGCGTTATTTAATGAACTCTTGATTTAATGTATAGTTAGAAGTTATAGGGAAACTTTAACTTCCATCTGTACACCGCACTTTGTGGTCTTAAACCAAGGGCGTTTGTTTCTGATAGTTGATCATGAGCCTAAGCCACTAACTTGACATGTTATGGAAGCGAAGTACTATTTCATTGTGCGTGAGTGAACCTTCAATCTGCATTCTACGCATTGCTTGGCTGTCGTCTTGGTGTATTGGTGTTGGGTGCTTGGCAAGTACCTGCATGGCTTGGCGTATGAATCTGTGTGTGAATGTGCTGCAATTCCTCCGTTCCCCCTATGAAACGTGATCGTAATTAACCCGTACATGACTTTACAAGTGGGCAGTTTTAGGGCCATTGAATTACGGATATTTTGAATATTTTGTAAGGTGTGTTTTTATTGTAATTAAAAAAAATAGTCTTCCCCCTTGTTGTTCTTGTTTTGAACAATAAATTAATTTGTTAAATTATGATCCTTTTGTGCTACTTTAAATTCTCCTCTCATCATTTATTTTGGATTAATGTGGGGTAATTTGTTCATGTATCTTGTCTTTCTGCTCCCGTCTGGAGTAGAGAATATTTGCTTTTCCATTGCCAACATTTATTTTAGATTTAGATTCATGACTGCGGATCATTATTCAATTGTGTGCAGTTTCCTCTAAAGATTACAGTAGAGGTAGAACTGTTTGCTTAACTTATAGAATCAGAGTTTTGCTCAAGGGATCTGTGTACTACCTCCGCTGTGTGAATATCGCCGTAATTAGATTTTGTAAGCAAGCAGTCAATTGTTAACTTCACAAACACGGCTAGTTAACAGACAAAAGATCAGCGGGCGAGTTTCACTTGGCGTATCGCTGCCAGGATTCGTCCTTCTGGCGTGTTCTGATATTTTTTATTATGTTATTAATTCAAATATCCACCCGTCCCCTGCAATTGTGTGAGTGTGTGAGTACAGTAGTGCAGCAAGCGCTTAAATTTGTGTCTTTCTCTTTCAGCAATATATTTTTGTGTATTTTGGGGGAGTGTATTTATTAACGGCAATTTTCACTCCTTTAAGAACGTGTGAATTGTGTGTGAGATTTTATTGAAGCACCTGTGTTCTGCCACGTGGGTTGCGAGACTGTTGCTTTGTGTTTCTGTCGTTGTTTTCGAGGTAAGATTGAAATGGACAGTTCTACAGCCTCGGCGATTGAAACGTGTAGGAGCGCAGCAATGAAATAGCGAAGAGTAAAAGAGACAGGTCGCGTGAAACTGAAAGTAATGCGGTGTCAGATTCTCGGGGAGCCCTGTCAGTTGAGAACAGGGGAAACCCAGAGCTTACACTAGCCGGAGGCCGTGGCGCGCTTAATATGGTAGCGCTTGAAAGCGAGTCTCGTCCGCTTTGGGACAAAGCAGTGGCTGGCCCGGCAGCTACGCCGGATGCTCCACCCACCCCAGCACCAGTGGCAGCCCCCGTAATCAACGATCTAGCAATTTTACTCGCTCACCTCATTGAAATTCGAAGCAAGATAGGTGGAATTAAAACACAAGGGAATCTCGGTAGGCAAGAGGAGGGTATGATCACCCTTCAAAAAGAGCTAGCCGGTGTAAAAACACAAGTGCAAGAGAATCTCGGTAGGCAAGGTGAGGCTGTGATACCTCTGGGCCGTTACTACTGCTCCACCTCGCTCGGTGGGCCTTTCCCTGAATACGGCACAGGTAGCGGCTGGAGGGCGAGGAGTAGGGGTGGTGTATCCCTACTTCTGGAACACCCTGTTCACTACCTGCAGCGTCTGGGTCTCCGCGCAAGTGTCTACACATTCCCTTTCCGTGCAAGTGTCACTCCCCGCAAGTGTCACAAACTCGCAGAACAGCCCAGGACAGCCCAGCCCATCCGAGCACAGCACTGGTCACATGGACTGTGTATAATTCTGAAGATGACCTACATCAGGTTGAAACTAGTTAATTAAAACTATCAATCTCTGCGATCAAGACTGTTTTCTGTATATTATAAGTATCTGCTTGGCTTGGCGTATGAATCTGTGTGTGAATGTGCTGCAATTCCTCCGTTCCCCCTATGAGACGTGATCGTAATTAACCTGTAGTCAACTTTACAGGTGGGCAATTTTAGGGCCATGTAATTATGGATATTTTGATTATTTTGTAAGGTGTGCTTTTATTGTAATTTAAAAAAAAGTCATCCCCCTTGTTGTTCTTGTTTTGAACAATAAATTAATTTGTTGAACTATGATCCTTTTGTGCTAATTTAAATTCTCCTCTCATCATTTATTTTGGATTAATGTGGGGTAATTTGATCATGTATCTCGTCTCTCTGCTTCCTTCTGGAGTAGAGAATATTTGCTTCTCTGTTGCCAATATTTATTTTTGATTTAGATCAATGACTGCAGATCATTATTTAATTGTTTGCAGTTTCCTCTAAATATTACATCGAAGGTAGAACTGTTTGCTTAACAGAGTTTTGCTTAATAGCCCAGTCAAATGGTAGTTTTTCCGTAAAAAAATCCCGAAAGTTTTTTTCTCAACTGTTCTGTATGTTTTGGGGGCGCTGAATTCCAATATCAAGTTTTCTGCCTCGCAGGAGGTCGCCTTCACAACGAAAAACTCAAAAAACGTCAAAATTTTCCCACTTTTTTCGGTTTCTTCTTTATATCTCGAAAAATATGCTTTTCTCGAAGATGTACATTGTGAGAAAATTAAAGTAGACAAAAGTACCTACAAAATGCACTACTCATTTTTGATTATCTGACGAGCAGTATAGGCGCTAGAACTCAATGAAAAATAGCAAATTTTTGGCCATTCTGCGAAAACGTCGAAAACGCACAATTGCACGCCCTACAACTCGAGAAATATACATATTATCAAAAAATCCCTACACCAGGTGAAAGTATTTTAAATTTCTTTCAATGTACGTCTATAATATTACACTTTCTCATAATTGGGGAAAGCACCAAAAAGAAAATTACGAGCAATGCTTTCTGCGCCCTATAGTGTAACGCCCCCTCCCACCTACCTATCTGTCGCCAGCGCTATATTTTCGATGTGTTGCACTGAAAAGTGATGTTTTGAATGGATTAAAGAGATAGTATGTTTGAAAAAAAAACGTTATCAAATTATATTTAGATCACATTAGATATATGTCAATGAACAGAATGCTGAAGTTACATAGTAACATGAAGTACATGTATCATGACATGAGTGAATGATGATTTCGGGATTGGGTCATCTCTTTCCTATAGGTTTTCCATCTGGAAAAAAGAGTCCCTTTGGTGTTACAATATGGTTACAAAAGACAAATAAGTTGTGTAGCGATACTTGTATGAAGAAATACCTCTACTGATGTTATATGCACAGTTATTTTATTCGTCTCCATTTGGGTGTTTTCGGCACAGGCAATGTTTCTTGGTGACGTACAGGTCCAGGTAAAGGATCTCGAGCAACGTAAGGTCCAGGTAAACTATCAGGGGCTTTGCAGAGTCCAGGCTGAACAGTCAGTCGTTGATCTTAAACTGAAAAAAATGTAAAATGATTAATATTATGACAGAGAAAAACTGATTAATAAAGACGCTTGATGCTGCAAAATATTACGTGATTTAATACCTTCTGTCACCTCAGCTGCTTCAGACAGTGGTGCTGCAAGTGGCTCGTCCAAGTCCTCTTCGTCTTCTGTATTCAAAGTGTCGTCAATGTTCGAGCGCAATCCTTCACATTGCTGGCACAGTTTCGTGCAGAAAAGTCCTGCTCGCCTGCACCCACACCGACCATGGCAATCCGTCGTGCATTTGCAAGATATAAGTTGCAGAAGAAGAGATGAGAGGAACGACGCAGATCGCACAGCACTAATTATACAATGTGCAATGGCTGCTGATTTTTCTTCCATTTCTCTATATCCATTCGCGTTTTGCTCAGCAGCATAGTGTCCAAGAAAACTCGAAGAGTCTCAGGAATGACATCCTCAGTTTCCTCTAGAAACCTTTCTGAAGCGGGGTATTCAGTCACATTGTATACTTGCGATCTTATGTCTTCCACAATTATGGCAGCAGCTGCTTCAATTATGGCACGCTTTTCTTCTTTCCCTGGTAGCCTCTGAATATCTCGATACCAGGATTCATTAACGATTTTGTGTCCACTGGCTTTGAAACAAAAAACGTAAGGTTTGCTTTTTGTAATTAAAATGTCGTTGCCATACATACGATGCAGGTGTCTTATGATAGTGCTCTGATATGGACGGGAATCACATTTAGTCTGCTCCATCAATTCTTCCACCTCACCTCCAGGTGGTCAGCGGTCAGCCAACTCCATGAAGAGTCGGTGGAGCCTGGTGTAGAGTTCTCATGCACAGGAAATAATACTGGCATCAGCTGCTACCAAATCAGTAACTGGTCTCTGCACGTCGTACTATACTGTGCCCATATTCATTATTTACGTTTCTCGCCTGTGTGAGCACATTTTCTCTAAAGCCTAATTTCCTCACAGGGTATACCAAGTTCCGTTTTGAGAGAGGCTTTTTTTTTTTTTTTTTTTTTTTTTTTTTTTTTTTTTTTTTTGTATCTTGGCGTAGTCCAGAGGCACCTCCTCTTCAGATAAGGAACAGTGAGTCTTAAAGGCAAACTCAGGTGTAATTGAACGTAACGGTTTTGATTCAGGACTTTTTGAGCCCTCTTTAAATAAGCAGCAATAGACTTTCCTGTCACATAAGTCATCCTGCATTTTTCATGTACCTCAATTTCAGTGTTTCTCTTCTTACTGGTTTGAATGAAAGTTTTCAAACCCATTTCTTCCACAACACTCCTCTGTGTCCCATCTTCTAACAGTTTCTCACAAATTACACTTTCCGCACGAGACATTATGCATGCACATACAATAAAAACTTGACACAGAAAAGTAAAAAATATTGCAGCTTTAAAGATTCGACCACAACACGTTGGCAACTCTGACCTGACTAAACAACCTCTGCTAGACGATCGAAAGTGTCTGGAAGGGGAACCTATTAGCAGGGATGTGGCCAACAAAGGAATGGAAGGACCGTCCAGTTAGGGGTGGGGACAAGGTTCATCCACTTTCCACTTTGACTCAGCTGATGGACATTTAATGTATTTTCACGTGGTGTAGGAGTTTTTTTTTCCAACATTTGATAACCCAATCCTGGGCTCGGCGCTCACTCATTTCACAACACATGCTGATTTCATATTCAGCTCTCTGCTCAGTGTCATGTAACTAAAATGTTCTAAATATAATTTGATGATTTTTTTAAACATACTTTCTCTTTAATCCATTCACTTTTCAGCGCAACACATTGAAAGTGTTGCGCTGGCGTGAGATAGGCAGGTGGGAGGGGGCGTTACACTATAGGGCGCAGAAAGCATTGCTCGTAATTTTCTTTTTGGTGCTTGCCCCCATTACGGGAAAATGGAATATTATAGACGTCCCTTGCAGGAAATTTAATGTAATTTCGCGTGATGTAGCGATTTTGTTGATAATATGTATATTTCTCGAGTTGTAGGGGCGTACAATTGTTTATTTTTGACGTTTACGCAGAAGGGCCAAAAATTGACTACTTTTCATTTTGTAGGACATTTTGTCTACTTTAATTTTGCTCAGAATGAACATCTTCGTGAAACGCATAGTTTTCGAGATATAAACAAGAAACTGAAAAAAGTGCGAAAATTATGAGGTTTTTTGGGTTTTTCGTTGTGAAGCCAACCTCCTGCGAGGTAGCAAACTTGAAATTCGAATTCAGCGCCCCCAAAAACATACAGAACCGTTGAGAAAAAAAACTTTCGGAATTTTGTTACGAAACAGGCTGATTTGAGAACCAATGGACTGGACTATAAGGGAACTGTATACTTTCGCCACTGTGTGAATATCGCCGTAATTAGATTTTGTGAGCAAGCAGTCAATTGTTAACTTCACAAACACGGCTAGTTAACAGTCAAGATAACAGCGGGCGAGTTTCAAGCTTTACCATATAACAAATATTAGCCACACTGTGCATCCGCTCTCCAATGACCATTCCCAGTTACAATATTAGAACGCCTTCAGAAACACATCGCTAGTGCACTTTACAAATGGAATACAGCTCTGTGAAGGGGCTAAGACTTCTTGTTTGCTCGCCTACATGTTCTAAACCTACCACGCTCGCTGTCGCCATATGATACAGTTTTCGATACTCGAGAAAATTAAGTCGATGCCACATAGAATGCCAGACTCCCCACGTAAATTACAGGTATAAGCTTTTCTCAACGGATTTGTAGAACCCTCTCAATCAATGTTTTATGCATGTTAACCAGTACAGTGTAAATATCAATCGTTTAATTTTAATACCCTTCAAAATCTAATATGATATACAACCCACGTCATCTTACGTGAACACTATCTGCTCTTCCTACTCTTGTGGAATTTCTGTAGTTATTTTCTCTGCAAACAGCTTCTCCGATGATAAATATGTACAACATCCAGTCCGCCATTCTTAATCTGTATCACGTGGTAAACATCCTCGAATCCACTCGTTTTCGACGATTCCACAATGATATCAGCGCGCCGTCCTGAGATTAATCTGTATAATTCTTTCCACACACCAGCTGACAATGCACATTTTTCCCCAAAGTAACTACACGATCTAATATTAACACTATCTTTCGCGAGAGATATAAGTTTTCGACTTATTCCGTATAACCCTCATCTGGGTACAGCGCGACACATTTTCCGTTAGTGACCATTCTCCCTGGCTATTTACCGTAAAAACTATTATTTTTCTCCACGCCCTCTGCTATAACCCAAGTAGTGGGGCTGTGCCGATTGATGCACAGTGAGAATCGCCCGTCTACGATAGTGTCATCGACGCCAGACGCTATGCCATTTGCCGGACCGCAGATCAAAGGATGCCGCCACAGGATGATTGATAGGTCTTCCCGGAAGAACGAAAGATGATCGGCAGTTTACATTTAGGTCCTTTTGATTCGCTACTTGTCCGACCGCTAATCAAAGGACACCGCCATATCGCACTTAAGGTTTGACAGGTTGCAGCACCTCCCTCGGCCACACATGACGCCCCCCCTCCACCCTTCGGCGCCGCCGCCAGACAGGCGGCACCTCCGACAGGTCCAGACCTGTAGACCCCTCGACATGTCTGTACTCCCACTCTCACCCACACACCTGGCCGATTCCTAGACCCCAACCCGCTCGGCCGATTCCCAGAACGCTTCTCAAAAGACGCCGCCTCTGCCGCCGCCACCGACAGATGCTACCCCCCTCCCCCTCCTCCGCCGCGCTCGCGACCGCTTCTCAAAGGACGCCGTCACCCGCCCTACCGGCGAGAACAAACGATACCGCGACGATTGTCTTGATCGCATCGACACCGCCCCCGCCGGCCGACCCCTGCGTACTGCACTCTTTTTACGGCGACCGCGCCCCGCCAGGTCAGCAGCCAATTAAATTGCATATTTATTATTAATCGCGCCGCAGCGATCCGTACGGCAGGTCTCGATTTACGTAACAACAATTTCCGCCGTTTATTATTATTATTCTCGAAATAAGATAAAGCTACCATAGTGTTATTCGTATGTATTTTTAACAAGAATTTCGGTATAATGTTAAAAAACAATTTAGAACAGAAATGCTTAGTTGGTCTAGTATACTACAGCTTGTAGTAGTAAAATATTAAAACTCGTATGCAAAATTTGCAAGTAAGATTTACACTCCCATCTCTCTCCATGCTCTTCGCATATACTACAGCCGACAGAAGTGTTTAATAATAATAGCGCAGGTTACGTTAACGAACGCCACAAACTTACGTATCCATCTCAACATATACTCTTTCGATATACAAAAACAATTCTAACCAGAGCAAACTAACGAAAAGAAAAGAAATGGTCCGTTTCGGAACTCGACCACAACCTTAGAGTTATAAATGTATCTCATCGTTTAGACGATGCAAGCAACAGCCATCGAACGGAATGTAACTTGTATGCCAACCACTCTTTCGACAACATAACAGCAGGAGCAGCAGCAGAAGACAGTATATTGTTTATACAAATAACGAAAATCGGCAATGACATCAAGCACAACGTCTTTAAATATACTTCTGCAAGCACCGTTAAACTCGTATGCAAAATCTGCAAGTAAGAATTTATCGACGCGCAAACGCTCCCATCTCTCTCCATGCTCTTCGCTTAGACTACAAATACAACAGCCGACATGCGTGTTTAATAATAATAGCGCTGGTTGGATACTAAACGCCACAAACTTACGTATCCATCTCAACACATACTGTTTCGATATACAAAAACAATTCTAAACAGAGCCATCTAACCAAAAGAAAAGAAATGGTCCGTTTGGGAACTCGATCACAACCTTAGATCTACAAATGTATCTCTTCGTTTAGACGATGCAAGCAACAGCCATCGAACCGAATGTAACGTGTATGCCAACCACTCGTTCGATAAAGCAGCAACAACAGCAGCAGCAGCAGAAGAGGACATATTGTTTATACAAAAAATTCCAAATAACGAAAATCGGCAATGACATGTAACACAACATCTCTAATTATACATCTGCAAGCACCGTTAACAATCGTCCAGAACGCAGAGCGCTCTCTCGGCAGGCTACATAAAAGAAACATATGCTAAGTGTTTAAAAGCACCTAAGTTACATCATGACGAAACCTTCTACGCAGACGCGCCACTCTGACAAGGATAGCTCGCAAGGCATTTATTTAATGGAGCTGAGCCATGCCGAAAGTTCCGATATTTAACACTCTAGCGATGTTGCCCTGTTACGATTCCTTCATAGATCGAGGTATAGATGCGCCTTCCGAGAGTTCGGGTACTTTAATTTTACCTCTTATTTCCTTGCTACAGCAGTACATATCCGATCTAAGAAATATCTATGTCCTGTTACGATGCAAACTACATTTATCTGACACCGATTTTCCAGCACCCCAGAAGACATTTAAACCCTATTGTGCAACGAAGAGTCGAAATAAAAGAAAAATACGTTAAATAATTTTCCGATTTCCGACCTCTACACTAAAACTTTTCGAAATTATTGGCCTAACAACACCCTTATTCGACAATACAGCAATCACAGAACCGGGGTTACCTGCCCAATGCAACATCGATTTCCAGTTCGACCTGCCCTTTACCCACAAAATTTCTACTCCAAGTTCCTTTCTTATGCATTCCACAAATCCGAACTAAGATTTATTATTTTATTACAAGTAGGTGTCTACCGCAAACGAAGTTGCAAACCTACACACCGCAACACGTGATCCTATACAGGACATGGAATGTTTACATTCTTTATTTTGTTACAGTACAACTGAGTACATGCAACGTAATGTTCGCAAACACTTATATCGCAACCAACGCCTGCATACATCGATCATAATCTGCTCTCTAAGGAATGGATAGGAGTCACACACAGTACAAACACGTTTGTCGTGTGTTCCGCTAATTTCGACCAATGCAACGATTCTAGACCAATCCCCCCGCCTGTTTACTGTAAAAGCAAATATTTTTCCCCACACTATCTGTTTAAACCGGGCTTGCACATATGCAATAGCCTCCTTTAAAAAGCCTATGTCTTCGCTATATAACCCAGTTTTCGTTTACCCTTCTTCTTAGGACTTGTGGAATAACGTAGGCGATATCTACGTCTGTGGAGAATAAAGTCCTGGAATGCTAAAAAATATAGCTCCTTGCTCGACTCTACAAGTAATTTACAGTTGAAACTAAAAAACATAATGTCCGAGAGTGCGTTCAATTTTCGGGTACGCTCAATACCCAAGTAATCAAATCTAAAAGCGAATACTAACCGGGAGCGACGCACAGTACAACGGCGCACTTGTCTTATCCTCGTCCGCAACCACATTGCTGATTCTCCTTCCATCCGAAATGCATGCTCGGTTAAAAAATAAAAAAAATTAAAAAAAAAAAACCTTGCAGTTCATAAGAGATATACCCACAGGACACACATATTTCCCCCATGTATTCCTGAAATAGTAATTTCGTCTTATCTGCAGCGTTTGCAGTATCGAACTTGCTGAATTTACTACACACACACGCACTCCATTGGCTACAACTAGCGCACTTTAAGTTACCAAACTGTAGGAGTTTTATAAAACACGTTGATTTTCGACGAAAGAATTATGATTTACCGCAGCAGGCACATCCGCTACGTAACGTAATGCACACCAGCCTTAAAGTAGACAACACTAGCATACGATTAAACAGGCGATGCTTCGACGAAAGATCACTGTACCACCAAAGTCGGTTTTCTTTAGAGCTTTACCTTGACGTATATTTAGGGTATATCAACACTTTTACTTAAATTCCGTTCAATCTAGCCTACAACACTCTCTATAAGCGCCAAACATTTCCAACACAGTAACAGAAGTACACCTGCAGTCGACACGAATCTACAACAACAAGCGAGTCTAGCCATTCCAACTCGTTTTTTGCCCCAACTAACATGCTGCAAGCTATATATACGTTCGCAACAACCCAGACAGAGCTATCCTTACATCCGTCACTAGCCCAGTACCAACTCTAAACAAGTTACCACAGATGGTGTTATAACCGCGATCACTAACAGACAAGATCTCCCAGACACACAGCGTTTTAATAAAGTCTCGATCTCTCTCTCTCTCTCTCTCTCCATCCAATAACTACGTTGGTTGCTTGACCCGTCCCTAACATCCAACCACAACTTTGGTTCCAATGCATAGCCCGGCAGAAAATATTTCTCGAACGCTTTCTATCAGCCATTAGACTATATACCTCGAGCATTAGCGTACAAACCACCATCGTATTCCACTCCTAACAACTTATTACTCTCGATAAAGCCGCGGTGGAGTAGCCGAACGGTCTAAAGCGTCTCGTTGCGGAGAGCGCGGTTGCTCGCCGTGGAGGTTCGAGACCTTCCTGGGGCATGGGTGTGTGTGTTTGTCCTTAGGTTAGTTTACCTAGGTTTAAGTAGTTTGTAAGCTACGGACTGATGACCACGCAGCTTGGTCCGATAGATTTACAAACATTTTGAACTCTCGATAAACATCTGTAAGACAGTGTAAAAAATTATCGACGCACACACAAAGAACAGCTAACAAGAAAAGATCTAGTTCAAAGCCAAGTTCTTATAATCTTTACAAGCAGCAACGCAAAATAGTCTAAAATATTTAGAACTAATGCAACAGCAGATTTTTTATCGATCTCCAAGAGCAATCCTTTAGAGACTAAACATACGATTAAATGCACCTCCAACGTTGGTAACTAATCCTCTTTAAGTTATCTAACTCAATGCTTATCGACCAAAGAACATTAATTTACCACTGCAATCATCTCCGATACGCTACCGAGAGACGTCCATTCCTAAACACAGCTAAAAGAAGATATAAATGTCCCACATCCATGCTACTTAGTATCTATATGTATTTCCACAATTGTGGATCACATCTGCGTTGCATCGTTTCGCACGACAGTTCGAAATAGGTACTTCGCGCAAGCTAGCATGCATACTCACATTCCATGTTATTTCTGGCTGCAGGCGAGTGCGGACCTGTTGACTCATCGTAGACGCCGGTTTGGAGCATGTGTACGTAAACATATCTGTCCACGCTCGCACCTGGCCTGTAGAAGTTTTCGGTTTAATTTTTCCTGTCAGCACCGGATTCCGAATACAATAGAGCTATTTTCACGAAGATAGATTTACATTGATTGTAACAACAGACATAAGAATAAAAAATGATCGAAATGCTGCAGCTATACCATAGCTCTTAATACACAATCATCCCATAAAGAGACAACCGCACACATTTGTTGTTGTTGTTGTGGTCTTCAGTCCGGAGACTGGTTTATGCAGCTTTCCACAATACCCTATCCTGAGCAAGCCTCTTCATCTCCACATAAGAACGGCGACCTACATCTGTCTAAATCTGCTTACTGTTTCCATCTCTTGGTCTTCCTCTGCGATTTTTACCCCGCACACTTCCCTCTAATGCTAAATTAACAATTCCTTGATGTCTAAGAATGTGTCCTACCAATCTATCCCTTCTTTTAGTCAAGGTAACCCAGAAATTTCCTTTCTCCCCAATTCTGTTCAGTATATCCTCATTAGTTACGCGATGCACCCACCTAATCTTCAGCATTCTTCTGTAGCACCATATTTCAAAAGCCTCTATCCCCTTCCTGTCCGCACTGTTTATCGTCCATGTCTCACTACCTTACAAGGCAACACTCCATACAAATGCCTTCAGAAAGGACTTCCTTAGGCTTAAATCAATATTCGATGTTAACAAATTTCTCTTTTTCAAAAACGCTTTTCTACCCATTGCCATTCTGCATTTTATATCATCTGTACTGCGACCATCATTTGTTATTTTACTGGCCAAGTAACAAAACTCATCTACCTCTTTATTGCTTCGTTACCTAATCTAATTCACTCAGCATCACCTGAATTTCTTAGACTGCACTCCATTACCCTGGTTTTGCTCTTGTTAATGTTCATATTATATGTACCTTTCAGCACACTGTCCATTCCGTTCATTTGCTCTTCCAGGTCCTTCGCTGTATCTGACAGAATTACTATGTCATCGGCAAAACGCAATGTTTTTAATTCTTCCCCCTGAACGTTAATTCCTTCACCAAATTTCTCCTTGCTTTCCTTTATAGCTTGCTCAATGTACAAATTGAATAACATTGGAGAAAGGCTACAACCCTGTCTTACTCCCTTTCCAACCACTGCATCCCTGTCATGCCCTTCAACTCTGACAACCGCTGTCTGGTTTTTGTACAAGTTGTAAATAACCTTACGCTCCCTATATTTTACTCCTGCTTGCTTCAGAACTTGAAAGAGTTTATTCCAGTCAACGTTGTCAAAAGCCTTCTCCAAATCTACAAAAGCTAGAAATGTAGGTTTGCCTTTTCTTAATCTATCTTCTAGAGTAAGCCGTAAAGTGAGTATTGCCTCCCGAGTTCCTACATTTCTCCTGAACCCAAACTGATCTTCCCCGAGGTCGGCTTCTACCAGTTTTTCCATCCTTCTGTATATAATTCGTGTTAATATTTTGCAACCATGACTTATTAAACTGATGATTCTGTAGTTTTCACACCTGTCTGCACCTGCTTTCTTTGGAATGGGGATTACTACATTTTTCTTAAAGTCTGAGGGTATTTCGCTTGTCTCATACATCCTACACACTAGTACAAATAGTTTTGTCATGGCTGGCTCTCCCAGAGACTTAAGTAGCTCTGAGGGTATGTCATCTACTCCTGGGGCCTTGTTCCGACCTAAGTCTTTCAGGGCTCTGTCAAATGCATCTCTCAGTATAGTATCTTCTATTTCATCTTGATCTACTTCCTCTTCCCTTCCTACAACATCGTCTCCAAGTTCATTTCCTTTGTAGAGCTGCTCTATGTACTCTTTCCACCTTTCCCTTCTTTGCTGAGAACTGGTTTTCCATCAGTGTCCTTGTTATTCATAGAGCTGTTTTCCTTATCACCAAATGTTTCTTTTATTTTCCTGTAGGCTGTATCTATTTTTCACCTATTTATACATTCTTCTACATCCTTTCATTTGCCTTCTAGCCACTCCTGCTTAGCCATTTTGCACTTCCTATCAATCTCATTTCTTAGTAGTCTGTACTCCATTTCGCCTGTTTCATTTACTGCATTTTTATATTTTCTCCTTTCATCGACTAAATTTAGTGTCCCCTGTGATATCCAAGGATTTTTTGTAGATCTTGCCTTCCTACCTATTTTGTCCTCTGCTACCTTCAGTATTTCATCTCTCAATTTTACCCATACCTCCTCTACTGTTTTATTTTCCCCTATTTCTGTCAATTGTTGCCTAAAGCTCCCTCTGAAATTCTTAAGAACCTCAGGTTCCTTCAATTTATCCAGGTCCCATCTCATTATTTTCCCACTTTGTTGTAGTTTCTTCAGTTTCAGCCTACAGTTCATGACTAACAAGTTATGGTCAGAGTCTATATCTGCCCCTGGGTATGTCTTACAGTTTATAACCTGGTTCCGGTACCTATTTCTTACCATTATAAAATCTATCTGATACCTTCCGGTGTCTCCTGGTCTCTTCCACGTATACAACCTTCTTTTGTGATTCTTGAAACAGGTGTTTGTTATAACTAAATGATGTTCCGTGCAAAATTCTACCAGGCGGCTTCCTCTTTCATTCCTTCTGCCCAGTACATATTCACCTACTATTTTTCCTTCTCTTCCTTTCCCTACTACCGAATTCCAGTCTCCCATTACAATTAAGCTTTTCTCTCCCTTAATTGTCTGAATAATTTCCTTTAGCTCCTCATATATTTCTTCGATTTCCTCATTTTCGGCAGAACTAGTTGGCATATAAACCTGTACTACTGTGGTCGGTGTTGGCTTCGTATCTATCTTAACAATGATAATGCGATCACTGTGCTGCTCATAGTAGTTTACCCGCATTCCTATTTTCTTATTCATTATCAGTCCTACTCCTGTGATACCCCCAACTGATTGTGTATTTATAATCCTGTACTCACCTGACCAGAAATCCTGTTCATCCTGCCACCGAACTTCACTAATCCCCATTATATCCAACGTCAACCTATCCATTTCCCTTTTTAAATTTTCTAATTTTCCTATTCTATTAAGGGATCTAACATTCCACGCTCCGACCCGTAGAATGCCAGTAATGTCTTTCCTGATGATCACATCCTCCTGAGTAGTCCCCGCCCGGAGATCCGATTGGGGGACTACTTTACCTCCGGAATATTTTACCCGAGAGGATGCCATCATCATATGTTCATACAGTAGAGCTGCAGGGTCCTCGGGAAAGGTAACGGCTGTAGTTTCCCCTTGCTTTCAGCGGTACGGAGTAGCTGTGTGGCAAAGCCACATTAGCTGAAGTTACAAGGCCAGCTCAGTCAATAATCCAGACTGTTGCCCCTGTAACTACTGAAAAGGCTGCTGCCCCTCTTCAGGAACCGCACGTTTGTCTGGCCTCTCCACAGATACTCCTCCGCTGTGGTTGCACCTACGGTACGGCTATCTGTATCGTTGAGGCACGCAAGCCACCCCACCTCGGCAATGTCTGTGGTTAATGGGAGTGGCACACATACGTATTACCTAGAAATACCGCAACATTTCCTCGCAGCTGACACAAGCGATGTTTTTACTGTACGAGCTATCGTTATAACTTTTATACGCATATACATATACAAGTAGTAGGATGAGCGCAAAGTTGCGATGTAGCTCTTACAGAAACGAAACATAGTTTTTTTAGAAATTCGATAAAAGATGAACGAAATTTATACAAGATGAATCAATGTGCAATAAGTCAAACCCCACTCCATGCAGCAATGTACCGAGCAACACCCATTTAAACGAACGCTTTGCTTAGCTGTAGAATAGAACAACACAGAATTACACTTCCCTAACGGATACTTTACCGACGGAGTTACTGTTCTCTGGTAACAAGCAACCTGTCTTCTGGTATCTTCTCCTAAACCCTGTAAGACCGACACGATCTACTCGAGAAGCTAGACACAGAATACAAATCGTTCTTTATTATTCTTGTAATGTGTAACTTTAATTTTCTCGGCTGTAATTTTTTTAACTCGTATCTTTAGATCCACATCGGCCTCTCCCATTACCGTTCCAACCAGAATTTCGAAAGGTAGAGGGAAGGTATGTTCTCGAACTCAATTACGTATTTTCGTTTCCTCCTGCATTCCAAATCCTTTATAACTCTGCACCTCCGGGCAATGCTTCTAGACGAGAACAATTGGATGCAATGTAGTCCCTTCTCAAAACTATAATGCAATACGTTTTTCGTGTTTTCCGCTATTTTCGGTCAGTACACCGACGCGTGACCAATCTCCATGACTGGTTACTGTAAAAAGCAAATATTTTATGAGTCCTAGCCGTAACCAGATTTCTCCACACCCTCCGTTTAAGCCGGGCTTACACATATGCCATGGTTTCGTCTTTCTCCAGCATTAGTTTGTACTCGTCCTTTATGGCAGCTGCTTTAGCCGTATAGTCTAGCTTCCTTCTCTTGGTCTCGATATCCACCATTTCCAGTTTTCTTTTCGCGCACATAAGACATTAACTGCACTTAGCGATGTAATTTCTTTAATGGGGGATGGCTTAAGCCTGTGTGATACATTTACTCTTTTCGCTGGACTTGCAGAGTGACATTGTTTGTAGGCACCAGACCTAATTCGGCGATATCTATATCTGGAGGCAGTGTGGAAACAATGTTCTGGATTGGGAGAAGTATGCTTCCCCTGCTTTAACGTAGCTTTTAAGTGTACTACTTATATCGTCTTTGCCGGTGTCAGTATTACGAATCTCCACGTAATTTACAGGTAGACAATGGAAACTAAAAGCTGACAGAACGTAATGTATAAGCTTTTATCGGTCTGGAAGGTTTAACCTGTACACCGATCAATTTTCGGGTCTTTTTATTACCCCAGTACACAAATAGCAGGACACTAATAAACACTACAAAGCATCTGTTGTCCAAAATGTTTGTTATTCGCCACCACATGGTGGAGAAACAGTTTGCAGATACCGTTTAAAACACTTAAACAGTCTTGCACAAGCTAAAAAACTCCATCCGGTAATCGTATATTGTAGCCTCCAGCCTTGTAATACCCCTGTTCTCGATCCAACGACGAAGTAAGGGCTCAAATGCAGCAAATGGACCTCTATCTCTCTTTTTAGGGTAAATCAGGTCACGGATAACGAAATTCACACCACAACCGGCGGATTATCCCCTAGTAAGACTCCAGGACGTTCTCCAAATTATGGTTTTGACTGATATTTCCATTCGAAGTACTAAACAACCTCCATATAGACGAGATTCTAGATGCGTTCTTCTGGACTTGTGGTATAGAGACAGGTGCGTAGAATCGAATCCTGCATATGACAACGCGACGGTGGCCAGTCCCGAAGCGCAACAGTTGGCAGGACCTCCCGGCTATCGGCTATCTCCCGTTTATAAGAAAGGAAAGAGAACTGACCCATACCATTACAGGTCAATATCGTTGACATCGGTTTCATGTAGAATTTTGGAGCATATTCTCAGTTCGAATATAGTAAATTTCCTTGAAACGGAAAAGCTTCTTTCCATGAATCAGCACGGGTTTAGGAAACATCGTTCATGTGAAACTCAGCTTGCCCTTTTCTCACATGACATCTTGCGAGCCATGGACGAAGGGCAACAGGCGGATTGTTTTTCTCGACTTCAAAAAGGCATTCGACGCGGTGCCACACTGCAGACCGCTAACGAAGATACGAGCATATGGAATAGGTTCACAGATTTGTGACTGGCTGGAAGACTTCCTAAGTAATAGAACGCAGTACGTTGTTCTCGACGGCGAGTGTTCATCAGAGACGAGTGTATCGTCAGGCGTGCCCCAGGGGAGTGTGATAGGACCGCTAGTATTTTCTATCTATATAAATGATCTGATGGACAGAGTAAGTTGTAATTTGCGGCTGTTTGCTGATGATGCTGTGGTGTGTGGGAGGGTGTCGACTGTAACTGACTGTAATAGCATACAGGATGACTTAGACATAATTTCTAGTTGGTGCGAAGAATGGCAGCTAGCTCTCAATGTAGAAAAATGTAAGGTGATGCGCATGAGTAGAATAAACAATCCTATAATGTTCGAATACGGCATCAGTGGTGAGCTTCTTGATGCGGTCGCGTCGTTCAAGTATCTAGGCGTAACATTGCAGAGCGATATGAAATGGAACGAGCATGTAAGGACAGTTGTGAGTAAGGCAGACAGCCGACTTCGGTTTATTGGGAGAATTTTGGGAAGATGTACTTCACCTGTAAAGGAGACCGCGTATAAAACGCTTGTACGACCACGTCTTGAGTATTGCTCAAGTATTTGGGACCCGCAGCAGATCGGTTTGAAGGAAGACATAGAGACGGTTCAGAGGCGAGCAGCTAGATTTGTTACCGGTAGGTTCGACCAATGCGCGAGTGTCACGGAAATGCTCCGGCAACTCAATTGGGGATCGTTGGAAGAAAGACGACGTTCTTTTCGTGAATTTCTGTTAAGTAAATTTAGAGGGCCGGAATTTGAAGCTGAGTGTAGTACGCTCTTGCTGCCGCCTACTTACATTTCGCGTAAAGATCACAAAGACAAGATAAGAGAAAGATAGGGCTCGTTCAATTTGGGAGTGGAATAGGAAAGGAAATGCCTAGTAGTGGTACAGTGTACCCTCCGCCACGCACCTTATGGTGAATTGCGGAGTATGTATGTAGATGTAGAAGACACACATTCGCCGCAACTCCCACCTGGTGTTATATATATATATATGTATAAGAGATAGTCGGAGAAGCCTCCAGGTCACATCCTCTAAACGCAAAGCATGCTCCCGGAGAGCTAAAGTGCCCTCTGATGCGCGAATCTCTAATCTCTAAGCATTCGTATTCTATTAACACCGATACAAATATTACTTTGTACTTGTAGAGTATATGAAAAAATAATCGCTTTACTACTAAGGCGAAGTGTTTCTTACACAACTCCTCTCAATGCAACACTTTGAACTATCATTCAATCACCAATGCGAAGTTATCAATCTTTCCACTACCTCTCCGCTACCTTTCCGCTTCCCTTCCCACTATCCATTACCTTTCCGCGGAACGATATAAGTAGTACACTTAAAAGCTACATTAAAGCAGGGGAAGCATACTTCTCCCAATCAAGAACATTGTTTCCACACTGCCTCCAGATATAGATATCGCCGAATTAGGTCTGGTGCCTACAAACAATGTCACTCTGCAAGTCCAGCAAAAAGAGTAAATGTATCACACAGGCTTAAGCCATCCCCCATTAAAGAAATTACATCGCTACGTGCAGTTAATGTCTTATGTGCGCGAAAAGAAAACTGGAAATGGTGGATATCAAGACCAAGAGAAGGAAGCTAGACTATACGGCTAAAGCAGCTGCCATAAAGGACGAGTACAAACTAATGCTGGAGAAAGACGAAACCATGGCATATGTGTAAGCCCTGCTTAAACGGAGGGTGTGGAGAAATCTGGTTACGGCTAGGACTCATAAAATATTTGCTTTTTACAGTAACCAGTCATGGAGATAGGTCACGCGTCGGTGTACTGACCGAAAATAGCGGAACACACGAAAAACGTATTGAATTATAGTTTTGAGAAGGGACTACATTGCATCCAAATGTCGAGGACTGGGGGCAGTCATTTGCAAAGTTAAAAACGGATGGAATAACAAGCAATCGTTTGCAATAGTCGTAAACCTAGTGCTCCATACAGAAATTACCACTGGAGTTGGTAACGTACAGACATAGGGACGCAAAGTGCTATAACCAGGAAATAATGGAAAAAGTTAAGATACCCGATTGTTCTCGTCTAGAAGCATTGCCCGAAGGTGCAGAGCTATAAAGGATTTGGAATGCAGGAGGAAACGAAGATACGTAATGGAGTTCGAGGACATACCTTCCCTGTACCTTTCGAAATTCTGGCTGGAACGGTAATAGGAGAGGCCGATGTGGATCTAAAAATACGAGTTAAAAAATTACAGCGGAGAAAATTAAAGTTACACAAAGCAAGAATAATAAAGAACGATTTGTATTCTGTGTCTAGCTTCTCGAGTAGAACGTGTCGGTCTTACAGGGCATAGGAGAAGATACCAGAAGACATGTTGCTTGTTACCAGAGAACAGTAACTCCGTCGGTAAAGTATCTGTTAGGGAGGTGTAATTCTGTGTTGTTCTATTCTACAGCTAAGCAAAGCGTTCGTTTAAATGGATGTTGCTCGGTACATTGCTGCATGGAGTGGGGTTTGACTTATTGCACAGATTCATCTTGTATAAATTTCGTTCATCTTCTATCGAATTTCTAAAAAAACTATGTTTCGTTTCTGTAAGAGCTACATCGCAAATTTGCGCTCATCCTACGTTCTGTATATGTATATGCGTATAAAAGTTATAACGATAACTCGTACGGTAAAAACATCGCTTGTGTCAGCTGCGAGGAAATGTTGCGGTAGGTAATACGTATGTGTGCGGTTCTCTCTTTATGGGATGATTGTGTATTAAGAGCTATGGTATAGCTGCAGCATTTCGATCATTTTTTATTCTTATGTCTGTTGTTACAATCAATGTAAATCTGTAGTGTTATGGTCTTCAGTCCGGAGAGTGGTTTGATGCAGCTCTCCACCGTACTCTATCCTGAGCAAGCCTTTTCATCTCCTCATAAGAACGGCAACCCACATCCACCTGAATCTGCTTACTATACGCGTCTCTTGGTCTCCCTCTGCGATTTTTACCCCACACACTTCCCTCCAATGCTAAATTTACGATTCCTCGATGTCTAAGAATGTTTCCTAGCAAGCAATCCCTTCTCTTAGTCAGGGTATGCCAAAAATTCCTTTTCTCACCAATTCTGTTCAGTACCTCTTCATTAGTTATGCGATCTACCCACCTAATCTTCAGCATTCTTCTGTAGCACCATATTTCAAAAGCCTCTAATTTCTTCCTGTCCGCACTGCTTATCGTCCATGTTTCACTCCCGTACAAGGCAACACTCCACACAAATGTCTTCAGAAAAGACTTCCTTACCCTTAAATTAATATTCGATGTTAGCAAATTTCTCTTTTTCAAAAATGCTTTTCTTCCCATTGCCATTCTGCATTTTATATCCTCAGTACTGCGACCATCACATGTTATTTTACTGCCCAAATAACAAAACTCGTTTACCACTTTTATTGATTAGTTATCTAATTTAATTCCTTCAGCATCACCTGATCTTCTAAGACTGCATTCAATTACCCTTGTTTTGCTCTTGTTAATGTTCATTTTATACGCTCTCTTCAACACACTGTCCATTCCATTCAACTGCTCTTCCAGGTCATTTGCTGTCTCTGACACATCAGCAAAACACAATGTTTTTATTTCTTCCCCCTGAACACTAATCCCTATTCCAAATTTTTCCTTGCTTTCCTTCACCGCCTACTCGATGTACAAATTGAATAACATCGGAGAAAAGTTACAACCCTGTCTTACACCCTTCTCAACTGATGCTTTCCTTTCATGCCCTTCGAGTCTAATAACTGCAGTCTGGCTTTTGTACAAGTTGTAAATAACTCTCCTTTCCCTGTATTTTACCCGTGCTGACTTCAGAATTTGAAAGAGTGTATTCCAGTCAACATTGTCAAACGCTTTCTCCAACTCTACAAAAGCTAAAAATGTAGGTTTGCCTTTCCTTAATCTATCTTCTAAGATAAGACGTAAGGTAAGTATTGCCTCCCGTGTTCCTACATTTCTCCTGAACCCAAACTGATCTTCCCGAGGTCTTCCAGCTTTTCCATCCTTCTGTAGATAATTCGTGTTAAAATTTTGCAACCATGACTTATCAAACTGATGGTTCTGTAATTTTCACACCTGTCTGCGCCTGATTTCTTAGGAATGGGGATTATTACATTTTTCTTAAAGTCTGAGGGTATTTCGCTTGTCTCATACATCCTACACACTAGTACAAATAGTTTTGTCATGGCTGGCTCTCCCAGAGACTTAAGTAGCTCTGAGGGTATGTCATCTACTCCTGGCTCCTTGTTCCGACCTAGGTCTTTCAGGGCTCTGTCAAATTCATCTCTCAGTATAGTATCTCCTATTTCATCTTGATCTACTTCCTCTTCCCTTCCTACAACATCGTCTCCAAGTTCATTTCCTTTGTAGAGCTGCTCTATGTACTCTTTCCACCTTTCCCTTCTTTGCTGAGAACTGGTTTTCCATCAGTGTCCTTGATATTCATAGAGATGTTTTCCTTATCACCAAATGTTTCTTTTATTTTCCTGTAGGCTGTATCTATTTTTCCCCTATTTATACATTCTTCTACATCCCTGCATTTGCCTTCTAGCCACTCCTGCTTAGCCATTTTGCACTTCCTGTCAATCTCATTTCTTAGTAGTCTGTACTCCATTTCGCCTGTTTCATTTACTGCATTTTTATATTCTCTCCTTTCATCGATTAAATTTAGTATCTCCTGTGATATCCAAGGATTTTTTGTAGGTCTTGCCTTTGTACCTATTTTGTCCTCTGCTGCCTTCCCTATTTCATCTCTCAATGCTACCCATTGCTCTTCTACAGTTTTATTTCCCCCTGTTTCTGTCAATTGTTGCCTAAATTTCCCTCTGAAATTCACCAGAACTTCACGTTCCTTCAATTTATCTAGGTCCCATCTCATTATTTTCCTACCTTTCTGTAGTTTTTTAAGTTTCAGCTTACAGTTCATGACTAACAAGTTATTGTCAGAGTCTATATCTGCCCCTGGGTATGTCTTACAGTTTATAACCTGGTTCCGGTACCTATTTCTTACCATTATAAAATCTATCTGATACCTTCCGGTGTCTCCTGGTCTCCTCCAAGTATACAACCTTCTTTTGTGATTCTTAAACCACGTGTTTGTTACGATTAAATTATGTTCCGTGCAAAATTCTACCAGGCGGCTTCCTCTTTCATTCCTTCTGCCCAGTCCATATTCACCTACTATTTTCCCTTCTCTTCCTTTCCCTACTACCGAATTCCAGTCTCCCATCACAATTAAGCTTTTCTCTCCCTTAATTGTCTGAATAATTTCCTTTAGCTCCTCATATATTTCCTCGATCTCCTCATCATCGGCAGAGCTAGTTTGCATATAAACCTGTACTACTGTGGTCGGTGTTGGCTTCGTATCTATCTTAACAATGATAATGCGATCACTGTGCTGCTCATAGTAGTTTACCCGCATTCCTATTTTCTTATTCATTATCAGTCCTACTCCCAACTGATTTTGTATTTATAATCCTGTAGTCACCTGACCAGAAATCCTGTTCATCCTGCCACCGAACTTCACTAATCCCCACTATATCTAACTTCAACCTATCCACTTCCCTTTTTAAATTTTCTAATTTTCCTACACGATTAAGGGATCTAACATTCCACGCTCCGATTCGTAGAATGCCAGTATTGTCTTTCCTGATGATAACATCCTCCTGAGTAGTCCCCGCCCAGAGATCCGAATGGGGGACTATTTTACCTCCGGAATATTTTACCCGAGAGGATGCCATCATCATATTTTCATACAGTAGAGCTGCATGTCCTCGGGAAAAGTAACGACTGTCGTTTCCCCTTACTTTCAGTCGCTCGCAGTAACCGTGTGGCAAAGCCACATTAGCTGAAGTTACAAGGCCAGCTCAGTCAATCATCCAGACTGTTGTCCCTGTAACTACTGAAAAGGCTGCTGCCCCTCTTCAGGAACCACACGTTTGTCAGGCCTCTCCACAGATACCCCTCCGCTGTGGTTGCACCTACGGTACGGCTATCTGTATCGTTGAGGCACGGAAGCCACCCCACCTCGGCAATGACTGTGGTTCATGGGGGTGGAATGTAAATCTATCTTCGTGAAAATAGCTCTCTTGTATTCGGAATCTGTTGCTGTCAGGAAAAATTAAACCGAAAACTTCTCCAGGCCAGGTGCGAGCGTGGACAGGTATGTTTACGTACACACGCTCCAGCCGGCGTCTACGATGAGTCAAAAGGTCCACACTCGCCTGCAGCCAGAAATAACATGGAATGTGAGTATGCATGATAGCTTGCGCGAAGTACCTATTTCTAACTATTTAGTCGTTCGAAACGATGCAATGCAGATGTGATCCACAATTGTGGAAATACATATAGGTACTTAGTAGCATGGATGTGGGGCATTTATCTCTTCTTTTAGCTGTTTTTAGGAATGGACGTCTCTCGGTAGCGTATCGGAGATGATTGCAGTGGTAAATTTATGTTCTTTGGTCGATAAGCATTGAGTTAGATAACTTAAAGAGGATGTTACCAACGTTGGAGGTGCATTTAATCGTATGTTTAGTCTCTAATGGATTGCTCTTGGAGATCGTTAAAAAATATCTGCTGTTGCATTAGTTCTAAATGGTGTAGACTATTTTGCGTTGCTGCTTGTAAGGATTGTAAGAACTTGGCTTTGATCTAGATCTTTTCTTATTAGCTGTTCTGTGTGTGTTCGTCGATAATTTTTTACACTGTGTTACAGATGTTTATCGAGAGTAATAATTTGTTAGAAGGAGTGGAATACGATGGTAGTTTGTACGCTAATGCTCGAGGTATATAGTCTAATGGCTGATAGAAAGCGTTCGAGAAATATTGTCTGCCGGGCTATGCATTGGAACCAAAGTTGTGGTTGGATGTTAGGGACGGGTCAAGCAACCAACGTAGTTATTGGGTGGAGAGAGAGAGAGAGAGAGAGAGAGAGAGAGAGATCGAAACTTTATTAAAACGCTGTGTGTCTGGGAGATCTTGTCTGTGTCTGTTACTGATCGCGGTTATAACACCATCTGTGGTAACTTGTTTAAGAGTTGGTGCTGGGCTAGTGACGGATGTAAGGATATCTCTGTCTGGGTTGTTACGAACGTATACATAGCTTGCAGCATGTTAGTTGGGGCAAAAAATGAGTTGGAATGGCTAGACTCGCTTGTTGTTGTAGGTTCGTGTCGACTGCAGGGGTACTTCTGTTACTGTGTTGGAAATGTTTGGCGCTTATAGAGAGTGTTGTAGGCTAGATTGAACGGAATTTAAGTAAAAGTGTTGATATACCCTAAATATACGTCACGGTAAAGCTCTAAAGAAAACCGACTTTGGTGGTGCAGTGATCTTTCGTCGAAGCATCGCTTGTTTAATCGTATGCTAGTGTTGTCTACTTTACGGCTGGTGTGCATTACGTTACGTAGCGGATGTGCCTGCTGCGGTAAATCATAATTCTTTCGTCGAAAATCAACGTGTTTTATAAAACTCCTACAGTTTGGTAACTTAAAGTGCGCTAGTTGTAGCCAATGGAGTGCGTGTGTGTGTAGTAAATTCAGCAAGTTCGATACTGCAAACGCTGCAGATAAGACGAAATTACTATTTCAGGAATACATGGGGGAAATATGTGTGTCCTGTGGGTATATCTCTTATGAACTGCAAGGTTTTTTTTTTTTTTTTTTTTTTTTTTTTTTTTTTTTTTTTTTTTTTTTTTTTTTTTTTTTTTTTTAACCGAGCATGAATTTCGGATGGAAGGAGAATCAGCAATGTGGTTGCGGACGAGGATAAGACAAGTGCGCCGTTGTACTGTGCGTCGCTCCCGGTTAGTATTCGCTTTTAGATTTGATTACTTGGGTATTGAGCGTACCCGAAAATTGAACGCACTCTCGGACATTATGTTTTTTAGTTTCAACTGTAAATTACTTGTAGAGTCGAGCAAGGAGCTGTATTTTTTAGCATTCCAGGACTTTATTCTCCACAGACGTAGATATCGCCTACGTTATTCCACAAGTCCTAAGAAGAAGGGTAAACGAAAACTGGGTTATATAGCGAAGACATAGGCTTTTTAAAGGAGGCTATTGCATATTTGCAAGCCCAGTTTAAACAGATAGTGTGGGGAAAAATATTTGCTTTTACAGTAAACAGGCGGGGGGATTGGTCTAGAATCGTTGCATTGGCCGAAATTAGCGGAACACACGACAAACGTGTTTGTACTGTGTGTGACTCCTATCCATTCCTTAGAGAGCAGATTATGATCGATGTATGCAGGCGTTGGTTGCGATATAAGTGTTTGCGAACATTACGTTGCATGTACTCAGTTGTACTGTAACAAAATAAAGAATGTAAACATTCCATGTCCTATATAGGATCACGTGTTGCGGTGTGTAGGTTTGCATCTTCGTTTGCGGTAGACACCTACTTGTAATTAAAATAATAAATCTTAGTTCTGTGATTGCTGTATTGTCGAATAAGGGTGTTGTTAGGCCAATAATTTAGAAAAGTTTTAGTGTAGAGGTCGGAAATCGGTAAATTATTTAACGTATTTTTCTTTTATTTCGACTCTTCGTTGCACAATAGCGTTTAAATGTCTTCTGGAATATCGGTGTCAGATAAATGTAGTTTGCATCGTAACAGGACATACATATTTCTTAGATCGGATATGTACTGCTGTAGCAAGGAAATAAGAGGTAAAATTAAAGTACCCGAACTCTCGGAAGGCGCATCTATACCTCGATCTATGAAGGAATCGTAACAGGGCAACATCGCTGGAGTGTTAAATATCGGAACTTTCTGCATGGCTCAGCTCCATTAAATAAATGCATTGCGAGCTATCCTTGTCAGAGTGGTGCGTCTGTGTTGAAGGTTTTGATCATGATGTAACTTAGGTGCTTTTAAACACTTAGCATATGTTTCTTTTATGTAGCCTGCCGAGAGAGCGCTCTGCGTTCTGGACGATTGTTAACGGTGCTTGCGGATGTAAATAATGAAATAAATTATTCAAGACATCCTGAATTGTACAGAATTAATAATCAGCGTAAATGAATCACTCTACTAAAAAGTTATGTCTTGAAAAAACCTACTAGATTCTCTTACCAGTACATCTACTATGTTACGACTTATCTCATATTAAAAGAAAAAAAAATTATAATCAATAACGAGAGTGACAGGCGATGTGTACTCACTTCAGAGCCAATATCAGTTAAATTAAATAATTTAAATTACTATCAAATCCACCTTCATTAAAATATTACAAAATTAAATTCATAATAAAAAAATTATTGTAACCCATCATACACTTAATTATAAGCTGCACCTTGACCTGAAATAAATTTTAATAAAAAAACAAGAATATTGTTTCTCCAAAAGATGGGCTGCCATCTCTCAACCCTGTATCGACGCAGCAGATGTGTGGCATCAAGTGCGGATTAGAAGTTTGTTAAACCGCATGACCATGAAGATAGTTCTGTCTGGAACTAAGCTCAACGAATACTCTGATCATGAAAGAACTGGAGCTCTGTAGGGATGTCAACACTCGAAATACACAGTGCCTGGTGTCTACTAGTAGTCATGGCGCAGATTAACATAATGTCCTCGGATGCCTTCCGCACTGTGGAGGAGAGATGGAACCCCAACAGTCTCAGCAGCCTGCTAGGGACCGTGTCTTGCATAGAATAAGGTGTGACGTCAAACTCCGTATTGTCAGAGCTTGGAACAGCTGTCGGAAGGACAGGAACTGATTGTTACATCTGTAAGAAAGGTGTGTTATAGAGGTCGAAATAGGTGTGTCCTGGGATTTGAGGGTACTTTGTCTCTGTATCTGTCAAATTACTGGCTTGAGAAGGATTTGGGGACCTCTGACGTAGATTTGTTGAATAAGATAAAAATCGGTCTTGGGGCTGTTAAAACCACACCAAGTAAGCATAAAGAGAGGACTGTATTTCTGTGCGTGTGAATATGTGATAGGTGAACAGCCTCTGCAGGACGTACCGCGCTGATATCTTACAGGGAAGTTATCTAATTTATAGCTTGGAAGAACTCCAAGTGTGCGACTTGTAGCTAGCGTGGACTCTCCTTTAATTCCTCGCGAAGAAGACGAAAAGAAGCGGCTTTTACTTAGAATGCTAGTTTACTACCTTGGGAGAATCATTTACTTTGGATGTGTTGAGAAGATCACCTGGATCCTCCATCCATCGGCTCAAGAGGAAGTGTTGTTGATTGTGTTAAACAGATAATACATTATTTTATCTGTGTTGGTTGGTTGAATGAAAATAAAATTAAATTTTGCCTATGAAACTGGTCGTATTAGTTATTCACCTAAGCATGAAGTCCCATGTAAGAAGCTCTCTGGGCATAGCTTTTCGTGTAGAGCGTTGCGGTTATGGATCTAGAGGAAAATACTGGGAGATAGGCTGCATGCCAGAAGATCGATACCTCGATCGGTAGAGTATCAGTTAGCTGGTCAGCTATCAGTGGTGTACTTCTAAATCAAGACTGTGTGATATGTTCGTGTCTGGATTGGCGTTTGATTTTACATCATGCTGTTTGTGTGCATAAAATAGGTTATCGCTAACTATATTTTATTCTTACCGATTTTTTCTAAAACACGTTGTTTCGTTTCTGTAACCAATCAAGAATAAAGAGCGATTTGTATTCTGAGTCTAGTGGAATGACGTCTCGTTTTCGAACACTGCTTCTTGGATGAGAATCTCTGTATTCATGTATTTCGATAGTTCAGACCGAACAGTTGGATTGGTTCCTTTGCTCTAAAAAGGGCTAGATACGTGTCCGCTGTGCTGTAAACGAGATAAAAAAATCTGTAACAGCTATTTGTTGTAGAGACTTACAGGGATTAGTGGAAAAATACCAGAAGACAGTTCTCATATAGCGGTGATTCGGAGTTGTTCTATTCTACAGCCAAGCAAAACGTTCCAATGTTTGCTGTGGTTTGAGTTATTTCTAAAACACTACGTTTCGTTTCTGTAATATATATATATCGAAAAATTAGCGCACATCCTACTGTTTATGTATAACGACCGCTGTACTCGTCATGTATGGTAAAAATAAAACTTGTTTGTGCCAGCTGCGAGGGTATAATACAGGGAAATGTTGCAATATTTGGCGGTAATACTCTTGCGTGTATGGTTGAAAATTCCGAAAAATTGTCTGGAATGTACTAAAAATACCGATTTTTTCGAATGCACTTGTATATATTTCAAGCTCTTCTACAGAAAAAAATAGCGTGAGATACCTATTGCGTAGAGCACAATTTAATGATCACAAACACTTCGTTTAATCATCATAAAAGATGGCTGTATACGTGGAAGAGACCAGGAGACACTGGAAGATACCAGATTGACTTAATAATGGTAAGGAATAGATTTAGAGACCAGGTTATAAACTGTAAGACATATCCAGTGGCAGATATAGATTCTGACCATATCTTATTGGTTATGAACTGCAGATTAAAACTTAAGAGACTGCAGAAAGGTAGAAAGGTTAGGAGATGGAACCTAGACAAATTGAAGGAACCAGAGGTGGTTGTGAGTTTCAGAGGTAGCATTAGGCAAGGATTAGCTGAAACGGTGGAAAGTAATACAGTAGAAGAAGTATGGGTAGCTCTGAGAGATACGGTAGTGAAGGCTGCAGAGAACCATATAGGCCGAAGGACAAGGTCTAATAGAAATCCCTGGATAACACAGGATATACTGAACTTATTTGATGAGAGGAGAAAATATAAAAATTCAGCAAGTGAAACAGGGAAAAGGGTGTAGAAACGTCTGAAAAATGAGATTGACAGGAAGTGCAGACTGGCTAAGCAGGAGTGGCTAGAGGACAAATGCAGAACCATAGAAGAATGCATAACTAGGGACTAGATAGATACCGCCTACAGGAATATAAAAGAGATATTTGGAGACAAGAAAAGCAGCTGTATGAATTTCAAGAACTCAGACGGAAAACCAGTACTAAGCAAAGAGGGGAAAACTGCACTGTGGAAGGAATATATAGAGGGCCTATACAAAGGAAATAAACTTGAAGGCAGTATTCTAGTAATGGAAGACGAAGATAAGGGAATTGAAGTGAAGGGAGAAGAAATAAAAAGTTTGCGGTTTGACGATGATATAGCAATTTTGTCAGAGAATGCAAACGACCTGGAAGAGCAATTTCAATGGAATGGGCAGTGTCTTGAAAGGAAGATATAAAATGAACATTAACAAGAGTAAAACGAAGGTAATGGAATGCAATGTCAGAAAATCAAGCGATGCCGAAGGAATTAGATTAGGTAACAAGACAATAAAAGTAGCAGATGAATTTTGTTATTTGGGTAGCAAGATAACTTCTGATGGCCGATGTAAAGAAGATATAAAATGCAGAATGGCTATGGGAAGGAAAGCGTTTCTAAAGAAGCAAAACTTGTTAACATCCAATATTCATGTAAATGTTAGGAAGTCCTTTCTGAAATCTTTTGTCTGGAGTGTAGCATTATAAAGGATTGAAACGTGGACGATAAGAAGTTCAGATAAAAAGATGATAGAGGCTTTTGAATTGTAGTGCTACAGACAAATGATGAAAATTAGATGGGTAGATCACGTAACTAATGAGGAGGTGCTTAACCGAATCGGCGAGAAAAGGAGTTTCTGGCATATCCTGTCTAAGAGAAGGGATAGACTGGTTGGACACATTCTGAGACATCAAGGAATTATCAACTTCGTATTAGAAGGAAGCGTGTGGAGTAAAAATCGTAGAGGGACACCGAGGGACGAATATAGTAAGCAGATTCAAAAGGATGTAGGTTGCCGAACGTATTCGCAGATGAAGAGACTTGCATAGGACAGGGTACCGTGGAGAGCTGCATCAAACCAGTCTGCGGACTGAAGACCACAACAATCTATTTCGGATGCAATTTCTTTAAGTAATTTTCAACCTCTTCTCCAGAAAAAATATTGATTCGTTGCAATACATAGGTGATTCGTTTGGGAAAGTAGCATGGAATGCTGTTGGAGTAAAATAGACTTAATAGTTGTATTATTATTTAGGATACATAGTTAAAATGTTCAAATGTTTGTAGAACTTATGGGGCTTAACTACGGGGTCATCAGTTCCTAAGCTTACAAACTACTTATGAACTACCTAAGACTAAGGACGGCACAAATATCCATGCCCGAGGGGGGATTCGAACCCCCGACCGTAGTGGCCGTGCAGACATTGACTGGAGCGCCTCAGTCCCCTCGGCCACGACGGCCGGCTACATAGTTAAAATCTTGAACGCTGCTGGTTGTGTATGCGAGTATTTCGATAGCTCAAGTCGAACAGTTGGATGGTTCACTATACCAAAAAAAAAAAAAAAAAAAAAAAAAAAAAAATCCGGTTAGTCATACGATTCATTGCAATACAGAGGTGATTCTTCTTTCCCGGAAAAAAAGAAATAATATCCAACCTCTTACTGGAAGCTGAGTTGTAGGTGCGCATATAGAAACAAAGAGTAATAGTTGTACTTGGGATGTGATGTATTCATCTCATCTGTTAGTGTTGCTTACGATGTGAATGGATGCCTCCTGCTAACGTTGTGGCGATGTTTGTGGTGGAAAATTATTGTTCTTCGGTCGAGCAGCATTGGATTCGACATAACTCAGATAGTTTGGTGTCTTGGATGCATCTTGCCAACGTTGTGGTGGTGTTTGCGGTGGTAAATGTTCGTCATTCGATCGAGAAGCATCGAATTCAATAAACCGTACGGTTAGGTGATTTAAAGCTGGGTAATTACCTTCTTTTTGAGCGTGTTTAACGTTTGTTCAGTCTCTAAAAGACTGCTCTTGGCGTTCGATAAAAAAATTCGTGTATTTTATTAGTAGATATATTGTTGTTGATCTGAATCGTTCCTTGTTAGCTGTCCTACGTGTGTCAGTCATTTTTAAGATTTAATTGGTGTGTTACAGATGTTTATCGAGAGTATTGATTTGTTAGAAGGTGGAATACGGCGACTGTTTGTGCTCGAATGCTCAAGGTATGTAGTCTATTGACTGAATGTTCAAATGTTTGTAAAGCTTATGGGACTTAACTACGGGGTCATCAGTCCCTAAACTTACAAACTACTTATGAACTACTTACGAACTAGGACGGCACAAATATCCATGCCCGAGGGGGGATTCGAACCCCCGACCGTAGTGGCCGTGCAGACCGTGACTGAAGCGCCTCAGTCCCCTCGGCCACCGCGGCCGGCCTATTGACTGATAGAAAGCGTTCCCGAAACACTGTCTGATGCAATGCAAAAGAGGTGCATGATCAATGGGTTAGATGTTCGGGAAGGATCTGCCAACGACGCAGAGTTACCGAGTTGTCGTTTGCTAGTTAGTTTAGAACTTTAGTAGAAAAGAGCTGGGTTGGAGATGCTTGTTGTTCCGTATGCTAGTTGGGGTAGAATTTAAGTAAAAGTGTTTGAAATATGCGCTACAGTTGTGTTGCGATTGAGCTCTAAAGAAATCGCCTTAGGATTATGTTCTTAAAACTTTGCGCTGTGTACGTTACGAAGTATTGCCTGTTAGTGGTGTTTAATTTAACGAGTGGCATGCGATGGTAAATTATTTCCGTTCTCTTGACTTATACATACGGAGTAAATTCGACTAGTTCGTCATGGAGACGATGCGACTACAGAAATTCCACAAGAGTGGGAAGAGCACATAGTGCTCACGCAAGATGACGTGGGTTGAGCGTCATATTATATTTCGAAGGTTAGTAAAAACGATTGGTATTTTTACACTGTACTGGTTAATATGCGTGAAAATTGATAGAGAGGGTTCGAAAAATCTGTTGAGAAAAGCTTATACATATAATTTACGTGGGTAGTCTATATGTCATCGACTTTATTTTTCTCGAATAGCGGAAACTGTATCATATGGTGATAGACAGCGTGGAAGGTTTGTAACGAATGTGTGATTGCATGCGGTTAACATTTTTTCCGAATAATTACTTTCGAAGAGTAGGACAACACATTTTGTATATGGGTGAGAATATCATGGAATTCGGTTGGGTTATAGCAGAGGGCTTGGAGAAAAACATTTGCTTTTATGGTAAATAGCCAGGGAGAATGGTCACTAACAGAAAACATGTCGCGTTATACCCAGATGTGGGTTATAAGGAATTGTCATAAGAGCAGTCGAAAACATCTATCGCGAAAAATAGTGTTAATATTAGATCGTGTAGTTACTTTGGGGGAAAATGTGCACTGTCAGCTGGTGTGTGGAAAGAATTATACAGATTAATCTCAGGACGGTGCGCTGATATCATTGTGGAATCGTCGAAAACGTTGGATTCGAGCATGTTTACCACACCATACAGCTTAAGAATGGCGGACTATATGTTGTACATTTTTAACATCGTAGTAGCTGTACGCAGAGTTTAGGAATGCTGGAATAACTGCAGAAATTCCACAAGAGCGGGAAGAGCAGATAGTGTTCACGCAAGATGACGTGGGTTGAATTCATATTAGATTTTAAAGGGTATTAAAATTAAACGATTGGTATTTACACTGTACTGGTTAACATGCATAAAACATTGATTGAGAGGGTTCTAAAAATCCGTTGAGAAAAGCTTATACCTGTAATTTACGTGGGGAGTCTGGCATTCTATGTGACATCGACTTAATTTTCTCGAGTATCGAAAACTATCATATGGCGACAGCGAGAATGGTAGGTTTAGAACATGTAGGCGAGCAAACAAGAAGTCTTAGCCCCTTCACAGAGCTGTATTCCATTTGTAAAGTGCACTAGCGATGTGTTTCTGAAGGCGTTCTAATATTGTAACTGGGAATGGTCATTGGAGAGCGGATGCACAGTGTGGCTAATATTTGTTATATGGTAAAGCTTGAAACTCGCCCGCTGTTATCTTGACTGTTAACTAGCCGTGTTTGTGAAGTTAACAATTGACTGCTTGCTCACCAAATCTAATTACGGCAATATTCACACAGTGGCGGAAGTATACAGTTCCCTTATAGTCCAGTCAATTGGTGCTCAAATCAGCCTGTTTCGTAACAAAATTCCGAAAGTTTTTTGTCTCAACGGTTCTGTATGTTTTTGGGGGCGCTGAATTCGAATTTCAAGTTTGCTACCTCGCAGGAGGTTGGCTTCACAACGAAAAACCCAAAAAACCTCATAATTTTCGCACTTTTTTCAGTTTCTTGTTTATATCTCGAAAACTATGCGTTTCACGAAGATGTTCATTCTGAGCAAAATTAAAGTAGACAAAATGTCCTACAAAATGAAAAGTAGTCAATTTTTGGCCCTTCTGCGTAAATGTCAAAAATAAAAAATTGTACGCCCCTACAACTCGAGAAATATACATATTATCAATAAAATCCCTACATCACGTGAAATTACATTAAATTTCCTGCAAGGGACGTCTATAATATTCCATTTTCCCGTAATGGGGGCAAGCACCAAAAAGAAAATTACGAGCAATGCTTTCTGCGCCCTATAGTGTAACGCCCCCTCCCACCTGCCTATCTCTCGCCAGCGCAACACTTTCAATGTGTTGCGCTGAAAAGTGAATGGCTTAAAGAGAAAGTATGTTTAAAAAAATCATCAAATTATATTTAGAACATTTTAGTTACATGCCACTGAGCAGAGAGCTGAATATGACATCAGCATGTGTTGTGAAATGAGTGAGCGCCGAGCCCAGGATTGGGTTATCAAATGTTGGAAAAAAAAACTCCTACACCACGTGAAAATACATTAAATGTCCATCAGCTGAGTCAAAGTGGAAAGTGGATGAACCTTGTCCCCACCCCTAACTGGACGGTCCTTCCATTCCTTTGTTGGCCACATCCCTGCTAATAGGTTCCCCTTCCAGACACTTTCGATCGTCTAGCAGAGGTTGTTTAGTCAGGTCAGAGTTGCCAACGTGTTGTGGTCGAATCTTTAAAGCTGCAATATTTTTTACTTTTCTGTGTCAAGTTTTTATTGTATGTGCATGCATAATGTCTCGTGCGGAAAGTGTAATTTGTGAGAAACTGTTAGAAGATGGGACACAGAGGAGTGTTGTGGAAGAAATGGGTTTGAAAACTTTCATTCAAACCAGTAAGAAGAGAAACACTGAAATTGAGGTACATGAAAAATGCAGGATGACTTATGTGACAGGAAAGTCTTGCTGCTTATTTAAAGAGGGCTCAAAAAGTCCTGAATCAAAACCGTTACGTTCAATTACACCTGAGTTTGCCTTTAAGACTCACTGTTCCTTATCTGAAGAGGAGGTGCCTCTGGACTACGCCAAGATACAAAAAAAAAAAAAAAAAAAAAAAAAAAAAGCCTCTCTCAAAACGGAACTTGGTATACCCTGTGAGGAAATTAGGCTTTAGAGAAAATGTGCTCACACAGGCGAGAAACATAAATAATGAATATGGGCGCAGTATAGTACGACGTGCAGAGACCAGTTACTGATTTGGTAGCAGCTGATGCCAGTATTATTTCCTGTGCATGAGAACTCTACACCAGGCTCCACCGACTCTTCATGGAGTTGGCTGACCGCTGACCCCCTGGAGGTGAGGTGGAAAAATTGATGGAGCAGACTAAATGTGATTCCCGTCCATATCAGAGCACTATCATAAGACACCTGCATCGTATGTATGGCAACGACATTTTAATTACAAAAAGCAAACCTTACGTTTTATGTTTCAAAGCCAGTGGACACAAAATCGTTAATGAATCCTGGTATCGAGATATTCAGAGGCTACCAGGGAAAGAAGAAAAGCGTGCCATAATTGAAGCAGCTGCTGCCATAATTGTGGAAGACATAAGATCGCAAGTATACAATGTGACTGAATACCCCGCTTCAGAAAGGTTTCTAGAGGAAGCTGAGGATGTCATTCCTGAGACTCTTCGAGTTTTCTTGGACACTATGCTGCTGAGCAAAACGCGAGTGGATATAGAGAAATGGAAGAAAAATCAGCAGCCATTGCACATTGTATAATTAGTGCTGTGCGATCTGCGTCGTTCCTCTCATCTCTTCTTCTGCAACTTATATCTTGCAAATGCACGACGGATTGCCATGGTCGGTGTGGGTGCAGGCGAGCAGGACTTTTCTGCACGAAACTGTGCCAGCAATGTGAAGGATTGCGCTCGAACATTGACGACACTTTGAATACAGAAGACGAAGAGGACTTGGACGAGCCACTTGCAGCACCACTGTCTGAAGCAGCTGAGGTGACAGAAGGTATTAAATCACGTAATATTTGGCAGCATCAAGCGTCTTTATTAATCAGTTTTTCTCTGTCATAATATTAATCATTTTACATTTTTTTCAGTTTAAGATCAACGACTGACTGTTCAGCCTGGACTCTGCAAAGCCCCTGATAGGTTACCTGGACCTTACGTTGCTCGAGATCCTTTACCTGGACCTGTACGTCACCAAGAAACATTGCCTGTGCCGAAAACACCCAAATGGAGACGAATAAAATAACTGTGCATATAACATCAGTAGAGGTATTTCTTCATACAAGTATCGCTACACAACTTATTTGTCTTTTGTAACCATATTGTAACACCAAAGGCACTCTTTTTTCCAGATGGAAAACCTATAGGAAAGAGATGACCCAATCCCGAACTCATGATTCACTCATGTCATGATACATGTACTTCATGTTACTATGTAACTTCAGCATTCTGTTCATTGACATATATCTAATGTGATCTAAATATAATTTGATAACGTTTTTTTTCAAACATACTATCTCTTTAATCCATTCAAAACATCACTTTTCAGTGCAACACAGTGCTACACTCAAAAAAAAAAAAAAAATGTCTGAAGCTCATCAACATTTGTTCATGGGAAGTAAATTAAATGGAACACGTTATGTGGACATGTTTCAAGCCGTCTCAAAAGACGGTGTGAGAGTTTTTTGAAAATACAGCCTCTTATGTGTAAGCACGATTCATGCAGTGTATGGCTAAATCTGCTACAACTGTAGTTGGAAAATAGGTGGAATACTCGTCAGAGATGGCGATTTCGAGAGAAAAACCTTACATCCCAGGTTGGCAGCAAGACGGCTGGGAACTCGAGGTAAAGCACAAACATCTAGGGAAATTGAAATTAGCACGTTGTATTCTCAAGAATGGTTGCAGTGCACTAAAGTTTTCAGGCAGACGCTGAAAATCACGCACATCCAACTATATCAGTTAAAAATGCTATATTTCGAGATGAATTTCGCTGCAAAGTGTTAACAGCCAAGGCAATGTAGCACAATAGGAATTCGTTTTTAGTTTCACGAACACATTGTGACTTTCACGACAGTAGCGAGCCTTTATTTTTTTTTTTTTTTCAATTAACGTTTGTGCTATGGATGCACATGCAACCTAGATGCAGTGCGTAATAATAAATAAATGTGGTCACGTGTGTGTATTGGAATATGATGTATGCAATAAGCCTCATGTGTATTTTCCCTACATGATACTGCTTCGAGAAAGGATGACATAAGTTACATTAAAAAATTTATTTCTCGCATTCTCAGCTGGATTGTAGAGAGAGAAGTTCGTAGAAAAGCAGGTTTCGGTCGTTGCTGTCAGTGTTTCTGAGAAGTGATATACGTTTGATAATTTTTAAAGTTTGTTCGCAGAGCGCAGTGACGAGCGTTCTTCTTCGTGCATGTGGAGTGGAGCTATTTGCTTTGGAGGACGGGCGGTGGCGCGGGTAAATAATAATTTTCGGCACGGGCTCAGCTTTCGCGAAGTGCGGGGCGCGGTCCAGCTGCGCACGCCGCGGCAGCTCCGTAAGTGCACTACGGTAGTTTTTCCACATTTGTACGGAAGTAGATGACTGTCTAGGCACTGAAGCAGGGTGAGTGGGCAGTTGGCCTGTGTGCAGTGTCTCGGCAGTCGACCGACTCAGGTAGCGGAGTGAGGCGCACAATTGGAGGGGCAGCTCCAGAGGCGGCTGCTGCTTCATTGTGTAGGCGCTGGGTGGGGGTAAAGCTCTGTATAGGGAAAGTATGGCCATCCTTTTCCGCGCCGCTTGCCGCCGTCTGCGGCTAGTGATTGGCTGAAATCGAGTCACGTGGTCCTTTCCGCCATCTTGGTCCTATACGTTGCTTGGCTGCCATGAGAAGCCTTGTGAATATTCGCATGTTAGGTTTGAATAATGCCACAGTATTGTACTTTTGGGTGTTCTTAGGAAGCGAAGAAGAGAAGCAAACATTATAGTACTTCCATTAAATATCAGAAATGCAGGAAGGTGAATAGCCTGACTGATGAAAGACGTGAGAGAAAACTAGGAGTCCAGAAGCCAACTTGGATTCTTGCACTGTGATGATTTTAATTCGTAATGTAAATTAATAAAGATTCACTGATGAATGGATCACACAGCAGATACCTATACATTTTTAACTTGAATAAATTTGTGAAAAAATTCCTGCATAATGTCGTGAGGTTAAATTATTCACGTGTCGTTAGTTTTATCTGCAGGTAGTTGCCGAAAACACACATTTTGGACATATTAGTGAGTGAACTATATTCTTGCTTAGATATGAAACTAATATACAGTTCCTGAAGCAATCTTTTCTCATTCATTTTCATGTGTTATGTGTATCGTTACAGGAAACAAGGAATTGAAACAAGACAATAAGATATTCAAATGTAATTGACGTTGTAAAGGCACATTTAATTTCTGTTTTTGGTAAAAGTCATGTAGTGGGTATCCCCTTGCATTTTTCGTAGTTCATTTAAGATATAAGTACATAATACGGAATAAAATACTCATCAAAGACTTATCCATAATCTCAATTGTTTTCTTAATTTACACTATGCTCCGATGACGACATACTCGCGGTGTATTGGAATATTTGGCTACAGTATAGGTGAATGTGAATTTATATGTGAACTCTCTAGATCTGGAGTTACAAACGAAAGTTTTCTTAAAATCGAACGATAAGTATTTCGTAGAGCAGCCAGGTCCGCATTGACAGAACTACGTGAAGTTCCCGCATCTGTCCGTCGGATATAACACCCTGTATCTCGAGAATGAAATGAGTTATCGTTCTGCTCTCAACCTTAAATAAAATTTTGATATCTTACCTACATTTCGTCCGCAGCATTGTATGTGCTAAAATCAACCCTACGCAAAGTCTACGCAATGCGACTTTTCCTCTGCAAACTGTTCAAAATTTTGCTCAGTATTTTATTGAATTTGATGTAGCACGGAAACTATAATTAATAATGAATAGAAAAACAGACCATTATCGAGAGAATATATCACACTATATTACGTGAAAAAATTAAATTTTTTCATTGAATAGTTTTCGCGAAATCGGTTGAGAAGTATTGCTAAGCGCTGGGAACGTTGTAGTGGTCGGTGCGTAAGCAGCAGCGGAATAGGCACAGTATGGCTGCCGCTGGCAGGATGGCCATACTTTCCCTATACAGAGCTTTAGGTGGGGGGGGAGACGAGAGCCATCTGTTGTCAGCGGTCGGAACTGCTGCTTTCAGTGAGACAGCCTAGCAACTGATTTCAATGGCCATTGATTGAAAATTCGATATAATTACTGGAGTAATGGGAGTACATACATATGGCATTAAAGTTGATATTCTATATGACCCATCTACATGCACATCTAATTTTGGATGCAAAATGAGCTCTAATTAAGGCTCTTTTTATCATGCTACTGAACAGAAAGCTCTGATTTGATTTTATATATAGAAACAGGTGCAGTCTGAGGTTGCTCCACCAGATCGGAGGGGCGAAAGACTTCTAGGGCAACCAGAAGTTGGTCTTCGCGCCAATTTGTGGTTGTACCAGGAACCACTCAAATACGGAAGTCGAATGTATTCCTTCCTATGCTGCTGATGTCCGTCCGACACTCTGCGCCTGAATGACTGCGGAATATCGGTTGGGGATAGTCACGTGGTGCTCTCATTGGCCAGTGGTGGTCACATGACTGGTGGGGGTGGGGGTATGGGTATGGGTATGGGTAGGGGTAGGGTGAGGGGTGACGTATATAGTCATGTGATGCATTGGGGTGAGCTAAGTTCAGCCCCAGATGTGGAGGAGTGAATACTTGCAATAACAATTACAATAAATAAATATACAATTACCCTTATTACTCTAAGTACAAATAATTGCAAGTATTCCTAGTACATGCAATTACTCTAGGTACACATAATTGCAATAATGCAATTATTATAATTAAACAATTACTGTAATTAATTTGATATCAGTTTTGGTGCCAGAAAGCGCAATTGTATTCTGGGTTTTCCCTGGGGGTGGGGTGCTGGTGGGATTTCCCTACCCACCATCTTGGATAACGTCATGGCATTTCCCCACCTGCCATCTCGGATAACGTCATAGGATTTCTCTAGCCGCCATCTTTGACGACATCACAGAGTTCTAGGTCAAAAACTAGAGCTCAAATCGCCACAGCCCTACTACTATATTTGCTGATTTTGATCACCGTCAAACAGAACAGTTTTTACTCCGAACTTGGCATAAACTCAAAGAGGGAGATACAAGTAGCATGATTTCCAGCAAAACAATTGGCAGCCAATAGGTGGATATCAAGTAGTTTGCCTGTTTACTGTGTAAATATTGCCGAGAGAGAGCACGTACACCGACTGCCGGCGTGGCGCAGGGGATAGCGTCATGGACTGTGGTGCTGAAGGTCGCTGGTTCAATCACGCCCACCGGCGAAAATTTATTTCTTTGTGGTTAACAATTCCAGAATGTTCTACAACTTTCTTATGTTCACTTGTAAATTCTACTTGTTTCTTATGTTAACTGTTCTTCTAATTTCTGGTAAGTTCTGTCCGTGTATAAATAGCAGAGCACTCTGCCTGAGAGGCAGTCAGTGCTGCGTGTATGTTGAGTTCGTAATAAACGTGCTTTGAGTATAAGTGCTGTGTTTAATTGCCTTCGAAGTCAAGCCTACTTCCATTGCAAAGCTACATTGTTTGGTGGAGGCGCCGGGTAACCTGTGCAGCAGCTGCATCACCGTGGCACCGAGTAGGCAACGTAAAAGCCGTCGCTTACAGGGACTGGAACCGGAATACAAGGGATATACCGAGTACATCCCTCCAAAAGTCCGTATCATCAGAAGAACCATCGAAACGAAGGCAGCTGCACATCAGACACCCGTCTGTGTTCTTTGGAGACACTGGACAGGATCCCAACAATGGCTAAAAGGGTTCGACCAAGTCGCCAAGTACAACAGGTGGGATCATACAATGTGCTTGGCCAACGTTTACTGGAATGAACAGCCCAGCAATGGTTTGAAAACAACAAAGATAAGTTGAATGACTGATAGACATTCCAGGAGGAACATAAGAAAATGTTTGGAGGCCGCCAGCGACAAATCCGTTCGGCGGAAGAACAACTGAAGAACCGGGCCCAACGACATGGCGAGCCGACACAGTCATACATACAGAATGTTTTGGCCCTGCGTGACATAGTCAGTAGTAGGGCAAGGAGAGTACTGGCGCTCGTTTTTGACCTTGAACTCTGTGATGTCATCAAAGATGGCGGCTGGGGAAGTCCCCCCCCCAGGGAAATCCCAGGAGCAGCAACACCCCTACCCCCAGCAGGTCCAGACTTGCCAACCCTCACCCTTGGGCAGTGAAATACCCACTTGCCTATCCACCACTGGCCACCCCCACCCATTCTGGCATCGACCAATGAGAGCACAGCAGCATTCAGAACGTGTAGCGACTCTGCATCTTCACTTATAGCTCTAACCCTGGTGCAGAACGACCTCCACATTCATAGGAGCTGTTAAAGTAAGTCCCCCTGGTACATTATACAGCATAATTAGCCCAGAACCAACACTATTTGTATTATAAACAAGGATAAATAGGGAAGGGATTATTTATTTATTTAGTGCTGCACATATAAGATTTTTTTTCAAACTAATGAGAGCACCTGAACTCTACCAGTTGCAGTGGACGTAAAAACGTCACAAGTCATAAACACTATTCACGATAGTAAATGCTGAGAGTATGAAGCAACCAGTTATGAACTAAAAAAAAAAAAATACGATCACTTGCTTAAAACTTCTCGAACTCACTCTTCCACATCTCGGCAGTAACTGAGCAATCTCTTTGTTCCATTAACCAATGGAAGCTCAGCATTTGTCCCTGCAGGCTCAGACCTTTCCACCAAGTCAAGGCTTGCCCATTGATTCACCTGGTAGATTGTGTGTATCATATGGATATAAAATCATACCACATCCACTGAAACGAGTTAAATACATCTTATGTTTTCTCCCATGTAGTACACTACTGTAGTGCACGTACAGGAGTCTCTGTGCACTTGTACTGGCAATATATAGATATAACATACTCAGCGCCTCATTCGAAGATGAGCGTCAATGCAGAGAAGATGGTTCGTTTTAATACAGACGCTAATGAGACACACTTAATGATCTGTTGGAGATTTGCATACACTTCAGCTCGAAGAGGGGAATGACATTTACATGTTATAAATCGGTCACAATTTTTAAACACAAATACAATTAATGGAGTGTATTTTAGGCCCCGTGCATCAGAAACGGATTGGATAATAAGTGGATTACAGGAAGACATCGGAAATCTCGTCGCTACTTCGATGACGTGGCATTTGGCTATATGTAGCCGCTTTAATCGCAACATGTGCGAAATACAGAGTGTATTAATATATGCCCATCAGGTGGGCTTACAGAGGTAACTTATTCTAATTACAAAATACACCCACACAAGTGCGAAATAAGCGGATGTTATGCCTGATTTGGGGTGCCAGGCAGCAGCACATCAACAAGAGATGCCTTATCCAATGCCAGCACGTGGCATCGAGCCCTTCAGAGCTGTCATCTGCTCAAACCGCCTCGTCGCAATAATGGTGCCCAGGAGAACACGTGTAGCCATCGTCGCCAGTTTGAACTTGGTGAAACCTAAACCCCGAAGAGCCTTTGCAGAGTCTGGTGCCCAGACACCGCGCCAATTAATAGTCGCTGATGTTGTCTCAATCTGCTGAACGGAGGTGAACCTCTTCTTCAGCTCCTGGTGGATGGCGGGACGATCGTAGACCGCGACTTTGTTCTGGTGACACTGGTCGAGGTCGAGGTGGTCGCCCACGACCTGGACGTCGACGACGTGGGCTGTAACGCCGCGGACCGCCACTACATCTGGTTTGCGGAGACCCTCCGATGTCCTGAGGTGGGGTTCGACGTGGACATCGAAACCCCGCTTCTTGAGGCCCGCTGCAGCATAAGTGACTATGGTGTTGTGTCTCTTAATGCGAGCCTCATGACTCCGCCAACACGACTGAACCAGATGGTTAGCGGTCTCCACAGCGTTACAACCAGCCCGACATCGAGTGTCACCATCCCGCCCACGCTGAAGCCTTGCACGGGTAGGCAAGGCATTAATGCGTGCGCGGACACAGTTGATAAAGTCGCGGCCTGAAAGGAAGTTCCTCCCGTTTGAAATCCAGGCATGCTGCCCAGGTGTTCGGGCAGACTTCCTTAGCGCCACACCATCCACTGACGCATGGAACCGTTCCGCCCAGCAGCGCCCCAGTTGGTAGTAACTCTTTATCAAAACGTCGCCTCGCCACCGCAGATGTTGGTCCAGCCTCTCGAGCTCTCGCTGCACGCTGCCCTGCGCAGGGTCTTCATCGGGAATTCCAAGGGCCCGGAGGCCCATTAAACGCCTTCTACGGAGCAGTGGGCCCAGCCAGCGGGCAGACGGCACCCCCAGCCCCCCGGATGGAATAGGGGCATGGAAGTAGCTGACAGGAGTGTCCGCTGGAAGGCGCAGCCAAGATCTGATGGCTGCGCGCACACAAGCATCCATAGAAGAAAGTGCCCCTAGTCGCTTTCTTGACAGGGCCAGCCCGTGATGAAGACCTGGGATGATGCAGGTGCGCAGGGCATAAACCCGTTGTTGGGGCTTAAGTGGCGCCCGCGTCAGGAGCTGCAGCTGCTGAGCGACCTCCTTCCTAGGGTTGAAAAGGGTCCTGCCACTCGGGGAGAAGTCGAACCCAAGGTACCGGAATCGGCTTCCGATACCCATTCCTGGGATGGCCGCGTTGCCAGCCATGATGTTAACCGCAGCATCCACCTTGATCTTCTTATCCCGCCCTGATGCAACCAGGGCAAGAGTGAAGCACTTGGTGGGGTTCACTTCGAGTCCCAAGTGCCCCAGAGTGGATACTGCGCTGGCAACCAAGTCCTGAAGGCCATCCCTTGTAGTGGCAAAAAGGAGGAGGTCGTCAGCGAAGGCAGCGGCATTGACACGCCGGCCCAAGATGCGGGCGCCCACATGGTCGGGGAGGCTGGCCAACATGAGGTCCAAGGTCATGTTGAAAAGGATCGGGGAAAGTGGATCACCCTGCCGGACACCTCTGGAAGGCCGCACTAGACCTGTCGACTTCCCATAACTGCATATTGTAGTAGAGCTCGCCGCGTAGCAATCCCGGACATATCCAATGAACTCGACTGGGAGGCCATGGGCCCTGAGGGCAGGCCCCAGAGCACCATGATCAAGCGAGTCGAATGCCTTGGATACATCCAGAGACGCCACGTACAGCGAGCTACACGATGAAGCCGCCTGGGTAATCGCAAGGTCTAGCAGGGTGGTGTTATGCAACATCCCATCCTGAGGGAGGAAAGCCCGCTGACGCCCATCCAACACACACGCCCGCACCAGTCGACCCGCCAGGACCTTATGAAGGGCCCTGGCCAGCACTGAGCAGACGGTGATAGGACGGAAATCAGCGGGGGATGTTGGAGCGGCCTTCTTAGGTAACAGGGTGGTCCGGGCACGAAGGAGTCGGGATGGGAGCGAAAGGGAAAGGAGTAAAAGGTTTAGGATTTTAAGGAGGACATCGCGGGGGAGGCGACGTAATTGTGCGGGGGTAAGGCCATCCGGTCCGGCTGCTGATCTGCGAGGTGGGAGTGATGACGCGGCCTCCTCCTCCGTAATCGGCGCCCAAAGCTGGTGGAAGGGCACCTCCTTACAGAATGGAAGCATCCTGCTATCCAGGCTGTCTACCAGGCCAGTTGGACGCCTGGTAAACAAGTCAGCCCAGAAATCCAGCAGCCGCGGGACTTGTGGCGGCGGCTGGAGCAGGGTGCCATCGAGGAGGCCACGAATACACCGCGCCGGGTTCTTCTTAAATGCGCGCTGGCACACGGAGTACTCCCACCTACGTCGTGCTCGCTTCCGCTCAGGAGGCTGGGTCGTTCTAAAAGAGGCAGAAGGATGTAGACCTGCCTCTCTACTACCGACAGCATCCAAGGCAGCTGGAAGCATACCGAGGATAACTGAGCTGTCGGCTTGCGGACCCAGCGCTATGATGTCATCCAGACAGCGGAAGCGAGGAGCAGATGATGGTAAGGCAGCCAAAACGGACCAGATGGCTGAGTCAACATCAGCGACCTCACTGCCAGGAGATGGAGATGGCAACAGATCGGGTGGCCCAGAACTTGCCTCCTGCAAGGCAGATGGAGGCGCCTGGGTCAATGAAGGACCCACACTGGCCCCAGAGAGGACAGAAACAAAGCGGGCGACCTCATCCCCATAGGTCCTCCCCCTTCGCTGGCCCTTGATGGATTCAAGGGTGCGGTCGGGGAAGGACTCCGCCAGTTCTTGGTTTATAAACCGGACGCCCTTGATGGTAAGTTCTGCCTCTCTATGGGCCAGGCGCAGAAGTTCCTCCCTGGACCACCAAGCCTTCTTGCGCGCGGTGTCTATCTCTGCGTTGACTTTTTCGGGGTGAGCTCGGCGACGATGGACTCCCAGGCCGGTCTTAGTTGTAAACGACCGGCCACAGTCTGGGCACACGTGCGACGGAGGCGGCTGAGACGTGCTGGTTGACTGGGCAGGCATCTCGTCAGGTGGCTCGGACCCTCCTGCGGGAGGTTGTCCGGCACCTCTCTTTTCTCTATTTGTTCGCACGCCACCTGAAACAGATGGGGTAGTGGGCTGGCAACCCATCCACCCCCAAACGCGCCCTGCTCTGTCAGATATACGACCCCGCCACGTGAAGGCCAGAGCTCGGACTTGTCACAGTGAGGCTTTTTGGTACCATCATCTCCCGACGCAAAAGCGCTAAGGGGAGATTGAGAGGGTCCGTGTAAGACGCATCATGTGACCATTCTGGAGTCAAGAGAGTCATAGTTACTCCCGCAGTGGCCCCGATTGACGCGGCAGCACCGCGTGACTGAGGGGAGCTGCAGACCAGCGCCCCCTTCCCCCCCTCTCACCGCTTCCGCCCTAGTACCGGCCGGTCCGCGCACACTGCACCCCCCTGACCCCTCTCACTGTTGCTCCCGCCCCACCGGCCGCTCTGAAGAGCGCACGCTCGGGCCCACTGCACCCCCCAACCCTCTCGCCCGAAATGCTGCCCGAGCAATAGTGCACGGTCGACAGCAGCGCCTATACACATTGTGCATCTCACACAAAGAGCTCGTCACACCCCATCAGGTCCAGACTCGTCCACCTGGGGATTTCAACAGCAGCATTTCGTGGAAAACCGACAAATAACATTCCACACAAAGAGCTTGTCATGGCACTTTGAAGACAGCCTTCTACTCACCCCAGCAGGTCCAGACTTGCCCGCCTCCCACCGCGACATACTGGCAACAACTCAGGCAGGCTCAGACTTGTCCTTTTTACAGTGAGCCTATATATGGAGCTGCTGAGAGCCAGCGAACTCATTTCCATCGTCAGCTTTGCAGCAGCAGCAGCAGTTATGGCTTCAGCAAACAGCAGCAACAACAACAACGATCAACAGCAGCAGCAGCAGCATGAAGGTCGTCCTGGTAAGAAAAAAAAGTCTTTATGATTTAATTTTTTTATTTACTATTCTATGCTTATAAATATCACCATTGTCATGTTCTCTCTTTCTAATATTGATTTTCTTCTTCTAATACAAACATTTACATTGTTACAGATTTCACGAGGAAAATATTGGAAGACCTCGATGCTAACCTAGCTGCTGAGAAGCAGCAGAGGAGCTGCATGATGATGCTAATGAATTAGATGAGGATGGCATCCCAATGTGGGTCCATCAACAAGCAAAGCGCTCCCATTTAGAAGACAATGAAGAAATTCCTAGTTAGTGAATTCTCTATTACTTTTATTTATGATGATGTTACTATGTGTGTGTATGTATATATATTTGTATGTGCTTTATTATTATTTTTCTCTCACTACAGATGAAATTGCAGACTTTATCCTGGAAATGGAGGCACGACGACAGTCCTGGGCAGATGCTGACCGGGAGGAGGAGATTTATGCTGGGATTAGGGAGCTTCCAGATAATGTAGAGGAGCTGCTGATGGACTGGATCCAATTGGGGCAAGGTGAATATCAAGATATTTAATTGTTTTCATCATCATTCTACATGTGCTTAATTTTTTTCTTTCCAGAATCTAGTCCTTAATATCTTTCTATTTTCTGTTATAGACATAGCACCTCACACTTCTTCCACTGAGGTCGCACATATCCCGAGAGCATCTCCGCCATCAAACACTGCTGGGGGGTTAAGCATCAATGGCACACTTCACCGTGCAAGAACCCCCTCATAGCTGCCTGGGATACAGCGGCAGCAGCTCCACGGCAGAGCGGAGCCCAATCCCCGAGACGAGGATGCTCACATTGGTCATCGCAGGGCGGCTCCCCTGCATTTTCTCCTTCTCCAACTCAGCAGCAGCAAGAACGTCGTCGCCACAAGAGGGCCATGCCGACACGAGTTAGCCTGTGATCTCCTTCAGCTGCTTCATCAACCGGGTGGACTCTGAGCCAAAGCCCGGTTAGTAGCACAAGTAGTAGTAGTATTCATGTCACTATTGGTAGTCTCTTTTCCCACCCTGTTGTTAGTGATTCAGGACATGAGGGTTCGACTGCAATGACCCCATCAGAATACTCTGCAGCCACATCGGCATTTCGGGGGCGCATCTCTTTCGAGCGGATAGAGAATCCTCCAGGAGGGTGTCAAGACATCGATGCATTCCTGGAGGCTTGCTATCCCTTGGTTAAAGATGAACTCAGTAATGCCATACGTGACCCACGTCATCCCACCATTAAAGCCAGTGCAGTTCTATGCTGTGAGTTGACTCATGCAGCAAAAGATCCAGACGGTGCTGAGGAAACTAGCTGCTATTACATCTGGGGCGATAATGGTGTGATTATGCGGAGCACGGCGGTCAAAGAATGGTATAGGGAAGCCACCTTGAGTGCCAATATGAATCGATTTTCCGAGATGGAAGTGAACGGTTCAGGTAAGGCACTCAGCCAAATCCTCTACTTCGATCTTCATATGTATTTCTTTGATCCTTTTAAGGGAGGGTCCAGTTATATTGCACTGCCTGAAGATATAGCTAGCAGTAAAGCGTGCATTAACGTTAACAACGGCTTTCAAAACACCAAAACTGGTAAGAAAATAAGGTAGATGGGCGATAAGTTTTGTTTTGCATGGACAGTGCTTGCTTGTGAGAAAAATTTGACTAAAGATCCTCAGCGCATATGGTCGTTTTACAAAGAACCCAACTGCAATATCCCTCCTGGAGGGTATAATTTTAAAGTAATATCGTTCCCAGTCAAGGTCCAGGACATACCCAAGTTTGAGGCTCAAAATCCCGGAATATCGGTGAATGTGTATGGCTTGGAAAATACAAGCAAGCGGGGGGAAAAACCTGAGCATGTAGTTGTTGTACCCTACCATTATTCAAAGTATGCAGGTGAGCGAAACCTTCATGTGAATATGTTGCTATTCGCCAGAGGTGAAGAACAACATTACGTCTGGATCAAAGACATGTACCGCCTTCTTTCCCCCCAACTTAGTGATCACAATGGTAAGAAATACATTTGCGATAGGTTTCTTTGTAACTTCTCTTCTGAAGACTATTTGCAGAGACATCTATTGGATTGTAAAACTCAAAATACGGTAGGTATGGTTATGACAACAGAGGAAACCAAATTCTTGAAATTTAAGAACGCTCACCGCCAGGAAAGATGTCCTGTAGTAATATACAGCGATTTCGAATGCCTGCTGGTTCCAATCGCTCGATGTGAGGGTAACCCCATGGCCTCAAACACCACCCTCACACAATAACACGTGCCATATACCACAGCGTACCAGGTTGTTTGTACAGTCGACACCTCGCTGAATAAATTCGAATCATATGAAGGGAACGATCCCGTGACATTGTTGCTCACTGAGCTCGAACAAGTTGCACGGGATGTCGATCATCTTTACAGCAAGAATGTTCCAATGACCATGTCGTGGGAAGACGAGGAGGCGTTTAAAAAGGCAACAGATTGTCACATCTGTGGGTTGTCTCTAGAAAGGAACGTGGAAACAAACTCCCAGACTAGATCACTGTCATCTTACTGGTAAGTTTCGCGGTGCAGCTCACAATATCTGCAACCTCGCCTACCAAGTACCCGGACATATACCTGTCTATTTCCATAACTTGAGTAGCTAGGATGGTCACTTTGTAGTTGAACATCTTGACAAATTCGGCTTGCGGAATGAACATGTTAGTGTCATCCCTGATACCACAGAGAAGTATATATCGTTCTCCAAGCGAATGACATCGAAAATTACGCTGCGGTTCCTCGATTCATGCAGTTTCATGCAATCGTCACTTCAAAAACTCGTTGAGTCTCTACCTCAACATGATATGTTGATCACTCGAGCTGTATATCATGATGATGAGGAAAAGTTTTTGCTTGTTACACGAAACGGGGTCTTTCCATATGAGTACCTGGATTCTATGGAAAAACTCAACGAAACCAGACTTCCTGATATCTCCGCATTTACCAGTTCTCTGACTGGCGATGCCATAACTGATGCGGAATATAAGCATGACTGTAATGTTTGGCAGGAATTCAATATCCCTAATTTGGGTGCATATGCACAGTTGTACATGGACACAGACGTGCATTTACTCGCTGATGTTTTCGAGAAGTTCAGGAGTGTATGCCTGTCCACATACTCCCTGGACCCCGCCTTTTATTACACGGCACCCGGGTTGTCAAGAAGACGAAGTGTAGCAAGCTGTTAATAGACCCTGATATGCTTCTCTTCTTCGAGCGCGGGATACGGGGGGGACTTTGTCAATGCATTCATCGCCATCAAAGGCAAATAACCCGAACATGGGTGAGAGGTACAACGCATCCCTCGATTCAAGCTATATCCTTTATTTGGATGTGAACAACCTGTACGGGTATGCAATGATGCAACCGCTACCAGTTGGAGGGTTTCAGTGGGTGCCCAACAATGAATTGGAGGGATTAGGTGGAAAAGTGATGGATCTCACCTCGGATTCAAAAAAATGTTCAAATGTTTGTTAAGCTTATGGGACTTAACTACGGGGTCATCAGTCCCTAAACTTACAAACTACTTATGAACTACTTACAAACTAGGACGGCACAAATATCCATGCCCGAGGGGGGATTCGAACCCCCGACCGTAGTGGCCGTGCTGACCGTGACTGGAGCGCCTCAGTCACCTCGGCCACCGCGGCCGGCTCACCTCGGATTCTGATGTCGGATATGTCCTGGAGGTAGACATGACATATCCAGTTAGTTTGTATGATGCGACAAGTGACTTGCCATTATGTCCAGAGCGAATAGTTCCTCCGGGAGCAAAAGGTTCCATTCCCAAGTTAATGACCACTGTTGCCTCTAAGCAGAGGAACGTCGTCCATTACCGCAATCTGCAGCAGTGTATTAACTTGGGAATGAAACTGGATAGAATCACTCGCGCAATATCCTTCAATCAGTTCCCGTGGTTGAAGGAGTACATTGATGTTAATGCGGCAATGAGGGCGGTCGCGAATAGTGATTTCGAAAAAGACTGCTATAAAGTAATGAATAAGTCTATTTTTGGTAAGACGATTCAAAATGTAAGAAATGAACGCGACATAAAAATTAGAACCGAATGGGGAGGGCGTTGTGGTGCAGGAAATTTAATTGCACGGCCAAATTTCAAGCGGGCCACAATATTTAATGAGAACTTTGTCGCTCTGGAGATAATGAAGGCTTCTGTAACATTCACGAAACCCATCTATTTGGGAATGTGCATTCTGGATTTATCCAAGCTCCACATGTATCGGTTCCACTGTGAGGTCGCTAGGCCTCATTTTAAGGAACCGAAATTGCTGTATATGGACACAGACTCCTTCATATACCATGTGAAGGGGTGTGACTAGGGTTGCCAGATTGAACTCAAGGCAGCCCCGGAGACCAGAGGTGCCCCCCCCAACTGCGACCAACTGCCCCCCCCCCCCCAACCAGAATTACATATGAATTCTAAAAAAAAAAAAAAAAAAAAAAAAAAAAAAAAAAAAAAAAAAAAAAAAAAAAGTTGACACATTGCCGCAACAGTGTTTGCTTAATAATGCGCTAGCCGATTACTACCGATGCAACAATGAAAAGTTTTCAGAGGATGAATAGAAAAGTAACGTTTTGCTGCAATAAGAAATTGACATTTATATAAAGTTTTTCATAACTACTAGAGAGGAGCCGGCCGGAAATGGCCGAGCGCATTGAGGCGTCTTGCCAGGGCATGGATGTTGTGTTCGTCCTTAGTTTAAGTTACGTTAAGTTCGATGTAGATCATCGCTACATGAGCATAGTACTTAAAAAGCGTCGTAAAAAAAAAGGTTAAGATGGATACATTCAAGCCCGGAGACGAGAGTCATTGGCCCGTAGACCCGGAGAATTCATTCCAAACCCGGGCACTCCGGGCGGCGCCCGGAGATCTGGAAACCCTAGGTGTGACCCATATTCAGTAATGAAACAGATCGGTAGCGAGTTTGATACGTCTGGTTATAAGGCCGATAATCCGTATGGCATTGTTCCGCAGAACAAAGAGATTATCGGTCTTATGAAAGACGAATCCCATGGACTACCGATAGTGGAGTTTGTTGGCCTTCGAGCGAAAATGTGTGCATATTCCACGGTAGATGGGAGCACGCAGAGGCGGGCCGAGGGCATCTCGTGCACTGACCATCGAAGACTACCTGAAGAGTCTCCCTGGAGGTGTCGCGGCGCTGTGCAGCAGACTCCACATCGGGCACGACAATACGGTAGTCGATGACACGGGTGTACACGTTACAGCAGTCTAAAGTCGGCTTGTCACATCATCATGAAAAGGTTAATTTGCGACAACGGGATCGAAACCCTACCGTATTCGCACTATTCACTACATGAGGCTGAGGGGGAGCAGTGTGAAAGATGAGCTAAGAGAGAGAGTGAATGTGTTGAATAGTATAAACCTTTTATCATAGTGTACATATGTAGGTTTTAAGAAAAAATAGCACACCAAGTATGCGTATAAAAAAAAAAAAATAATAAATAAAAATCACCACGTGAATAATAGTTCTTGCCACTTTGTAAAGAGTTTATCATTATTGTGGCTGTAAATAGTCTCAGGTTTTATTCTTCTTCTTAAAAATAAATAGCATACCAAGTATGTGTTAAAAAAGTTTTCACCATGTGAATAAAATTGTTCACGTCACTTTGTATGCTCTATGTTCGGCGCTAACTGTCTGTAAAAAAAATCCATACGTCTATGGGCTTGAATGAGTAGATTAGTTTACTTATAAGTTTCACCTACCACTAGCCATCCAGTCAGAATAGTTTTAAGTATGTGAGTTCCACCCATTTCTTTTTTCATCTAGTAGCTTCACAGCACCAGTTCATCGTATAGCGTCTTATAATTTATCATCCCAACTGCGTAAATATTTTGAACTTGGAATATGTAATCCAAACATTGTATTGGAAGAAGAATTGTCTGGGGCAAGCACTCCAGCTCAATGTATCATCTAGATTTTAAAAACTTGTATGGAGCAAGCACTCCACGACATTGTACCATATCAAATGCACCTAGTTTAACTGTTTTGAGTGCTGCCTGGTTGGAATGTCACAAGTTTTTAGTTTTATATATATTCTGCGTCTAGTCTTAGTTAACTGCTGCTACAAAAGAAAAAGCGTACCTCTGCTTAGCTCTAACAGAACTTGAAATCGCAGTGCATGCTCAGTCATAAGTGGAGCACATACAAGTAAATAATGTTTAGGCGTAGATGTTAAGAACAAGAAATGAGCCTATAATGCTTAATTGTAACTGTAAGAAAACTTTTATTGCATTGTATGTAAAAAATAATGTTTAGTCATATATATGTTAAGAACATGAAATGAGCCTATAATGTTCAATTGTCTTTTGCTCTGCTGTAACTGTATTAAAAAAAAAAAAGATGTTATGAATAAAAGAAATGTTAAGCATACTTGAGTGTTGTTATTTCATTCCCTATCATCATCATCATACTAAATAATAACTTATTACTAAAGTGGAGGGAAAAATGATTTAAATAAAAACAAGGTTTCTTAGGCGAAATTTAATTTATTATTATTCAGCCAACATAACAGAATATGTACATTATCATTTGCACACATAACACTTTTCTTCTGCTTGAGTCTGTGGATGGCAGGACAGCCAAAGGAGCCCAGGTGTTGTAAAACAGCATGCTTGAAGAGTTGTCGTAGCCAGGTAATCTTCTCTTCTCCTTTGACGAAGATTATTGTATTACTGTTGTCAAAAGCTTGGAGAGACATCAGCAAGTCTTTATAGGGAATACCAGGCTCATCCCAGTGAATTCCATGATTGTTACGAGTTAACCACACAGCGCACTTCCTGGTCTTAACACACTTCACATCCTTGAATAGTCTTGGTGATTCAATTCTTGCAGAGAACATATTTATCACTTTATATTCTTCGGTGAATGCTATGAGTGCAACGTCTTAAAGTATGAAGCGATTTCGCTCATGGTCTTGGAAGCCTTGTACGTCAGCAACGATGTGTATACTTCGAGAGCTCATGATGAACTGTCATTTTTTTATACTGACAGCTGTACAATATCAGTGGCGGGGCTATAGTTAATTATCCGATCATGAAGGATTAAGGCATATGCAGCAGTCTGCTGTGGGAAATTTACTGAAGCTTCAAATTCAATCCTCACATCTATAGGTCCAGATTTAATTACCTCGTTCTGTTTAGAACAGTCAATTACGATTATAGGTGCCAGTTCCTTGAATTTTCGCGGACTGAGTAAACACCCATCTATTTCCTCGACATCGTCATAGTAACTAGATCTGAACCTTGCATACATGTAATGTGCTAGACTGTACATATTTTATCCCACTGCAGATGTAAGTTGTCATAAGGGTAGAATTCTGAATTCAGGTAGACTCTTGCATTAGTGTTGCAGTTGTCGAATATACGGATGAATCAACTGACAGATTCCCTCGTCTGTTTGTCTGAAATGCCAATATGATGAATCGAGGCGTCTCCATTTGAACAGAGGTTTTAATAGCCCAGGTCTGTCTACTGGCAGTAGGTAGCATAGGATACTCAAACAGTTCCCATGAGCGGAAATGTAGCGGCAGTAAAGCACCTGTGTTCATTATTTTTAAAAGCTTCATACGCTCCTAGTCTGATACACTGATGTGAGGCATTTTCCATGTTAGAGAGTTTATGATGAACTCACTTCCCCCTTCACTTGTCTGAATACATGAGTTGTTGTCCGTCGCACTTCGTATCAGAATAAGTTCCTGTTTAGCATTCATGATAATTCCATGCACGTCCTCAAAGTAACCCATTAACAGTTTTAGAGTTATGCACGCCGCAAACCGCAGGTAATCAGCCGTTGTTCGATCTGTAGGCTCATCAATGTACCATCCTGCATTTTCCAGTGAGTTACCGTAAGTAGGAGCTACGGAGATGTAGGTTTTAAGAGTCGATGCTATTCCAACGTTTCTTGTGCGGTCGATTTCAACTCCATTAAGTTCATAGCGTATCTCTTGAAATAGGAATGCTAGAGCATTACGTGTAAGCTTCACATCTGCTGCAACAGGTTGATTAACATTTTTCTTCCTAAACGATCCATCCAAGTATAGGAAACTCCGACACGGCTGGGTAAGAGCGTCCTGGTGTTGAATGACGATCCTAATTTCATCATTTTTGTTAAATGTAGTTGAAGCAAATGGTTTATGCGATAAGTATTCTTGACGAATAATCCGCTCATCATGAGTTGGCGCTTCAGTTATACTTAGCAATGACATCTTTGCGAGGTTTCAGCCCAATTGATTTAAGGAACTCGTAGTTCACACGTGTTATCGCTTTGAGGTTCAATGGTGAACTGGCGCTAGCTGCTGTACGTGTAGAGGCTTATACCCATCCTGTCTTTTATGTAGCCGTACAATGATTTCCTCTCGTCTGAAGTCGACCAGACGGTTACTCTGGTCTACGATGCGCAGCTCCAGGTAGTCCAGTGTCTGAACCGTCACCGGAAGGTATATTGCGTTTGTAGGAGTCCCAATAATCTTGTATCCAGAACTAACTGATGGGAAGAAACCGTAAATTGTATGAACCAGTTTGTCGTTTAAGTATGAGTTCGTTGTGATGTTACACTCAACACGAATAGTGCTGACTGGGAGTATATCTACAGTCTGATCGGAACTGTAGAATTTATTGGAGTCCTTTTTCAAGACTTGTCCCTTGGTGAAACCTAGTAGCTGTCCTATTGAACCTTTCTGACTGAAGTCGATAGTTGCATTCAGAGTCCTTATTTCAGATTTACGAGTGCTGGTGTTTGCACGTAGCCGAATCCCTTTACCGAGCTGCTTCAAAACTTCATTTAGTTCATCTATATCATATGCACCTGGTTCTATTACCACAGTTTCTTTTACACCATTAACTTCAAGATGTAGTTTATTATTAAATTCCTTGATATTCGGAATAGAGTTATAGGTTTCCAAGTCAATCAGGGCGATGCTCCATTCTCCACTGCTTAAATCAATTGGAGGGAAGTAATTTGCACTTAACACAGATGAACGATCTTTTAAAGTCAAAGTGTACGACATGACCGACAAAACCCAACTGGCGACAGGCTTTGAATGTTCATCCTTATATAGCCTTCTTCGTATTCGATAGAAGGAACATCAGACACAAATGTCCACAGAGATAGGTATCGTAATCCTGGTATCGATGGAAATTGTAGAAAACATGTCTTCGGTTGTTTGTAAAGTATTTCTGTAGTTCTTCTGGAGGCTTAAGGTTTCCGAATGAGTCAAAATACAGTACACTACTTGTATTCTTCTTGTCAACATATGCCACCCAATGAGTTCCAGGTCCACCAGCAACATCCAAATTAACTATACTGCATTCACCTGATCTCCACATAGTCTTCGGTAATGTATCACGCATGAAAACTCCTCGAAATCTTGGAATTTTGAATTTTTCTTTAGCGAACTTGAGGAGATCGGTATTAGTAAGTGGTCTATCTGGTAGAATAGTTAACGGTCTTTTTTTTTATTTATAAAGAGACCAAGTCCTTTTTTGTACGGTTTCAGGTAGAGTCCTTTTCTTATAGCAGCTGCCTCCATCATTCGGTTATGTCTTCTCGCCTCCTCTAGCTGCTGCTGTGCATTTCTAGCATTATTCACAGTTCTGGCAATGGCTGATGCGCCGCCGGCCAGGGAACCAATCGCAGAGAGTCCCGCCAGAGCTGGAATGAGAAAAGGAATAATTCCACCTGACGTCTTCGGCAGTGGTAGAACTCGAGATGCTTTAACTTTTTTTTCTGTGTGATTACGGTTCTTCAAAGCACTTTTAGCTGCATGTAGTGCAGTCAATATACATCTCGTCATACAGCCACTCTTCTTCTTATTATTCTTCTTTAGTGCACGACGTGCTGCATTATTAACTTGACGGAACCCCAAACCAAGCTTAATTTTAGCACGCATGGTTTTATCGACTGCAAGTGCTGCAAGACGTTGACCAATTCCGAGATCCTTCCACCGTCGTATTGCTTTAGCTTTATTAGATAAAATTCGATCGGCAGTGTGACGATCGCTATTCGATGCGTAAGCGATGTCGTGTTCTTTGCAGGCTTCGTCGAGCAGGTTAATCCTCTGATCACCTCGTGCTAGACGTTTTTGAAGCTTTGTTCCAAGCCCACAGTAGTGATATCCGGGAATGTGAAGCTCAACTGGTAGTTTGTCGAGAAGACCTCCCGCTCCTTCGACACGTCTCCTACCGCGCATGGTATGCTACTGATGTACATGCGGTCCATGCGTCTCATTATATAGCAAATCGTCAACTGCAATCCAACTATTTTCAGAAGAGGGGAACCCTAGCCATTTAACTAGTGCTCTATTCCCACGGCGCCTTATAACCTTCTCCACGAGAAACACATGAGGTTCTGAGCTCTTCTGCAGTTCCTCCGTATAGAAACTTCCAGCGATTTCTTCCCCTTTGCTGTCCTTTGAGATATATGTCCTGGGATTCGTTCTTTGTACTTTGTCGACTGTAAATATCTCTGTTGACCAGTTTGGGAGGTATGGTTTCTCAAAAGTAGTCTTGTACTTTGATATGGGCACCAAGTCTCCCACATTAAACTTTTGCTTCCGTGGTTCTAGCATCTTAATTCTGAAGATACTGTTTTTAGGAGTTCGTTATCTCGAACATCAATAGGTCTCATTTTTATAGTCCTGTGTACTGTTCTGTTGTACTTTGAAATTATCTCGGAGAAAGTATCAATCCACTGATGCGAGCCGCGGAGATTGAAACGCATCCACATTTGAGCTTTTATGGTCCTGTTCAGTCGTTCCACGATGCTTGCTTTCAGATGCGTGTATGTTGAGTAGTGATTAATACCATACCGATCCATAACTCTCTTGAAATACACATTATAAAACTCAGTCCCGTGATCTGTTTGAAGGTTGACAGGGCATCGATTCGTACCCGTCTGCAGTAGTTGTTCAAACACTCGTGCAACGTTATTTCCTGTTTTGGTTTTCAGCGGTAATGCCCATGCAAATTTCGAGTATGTGTCGATGATCATTAAAATATAGTTGAAACCGCTATTCACTCTAGAATACCCTTTCATATCCACCAGGTCAGCTTGCCATAATTCATCTAAGCCTTTAATAATAACATGTATACGATGATACGTTCTACGTGCTGGTCTATGGATTTCACGGACCACTGTCTCCATTCTTCTTCTTCTTATTCGATTATGCCTTGTTGTCTAAGTTGTGAAATTATGGAAACAATCTCATTCGAGTGAGCTGTATTACCAGCAGCTGTTGATGCAATTAGCAGACGTAGTCTGTCTATTACTTTATCTGGATGACTGTAATATATATACTCTAGGACGTGCCCGATATCCATACTTTTATTTTGAATGTCTATACCATCACCATCAATTTCATTCCCCTCTAACAGAGGTTTTATAATCTTCTTGTATTTCAAGCTGCTTTGGCTTCGCGTCTTCTTATGCACATCAGTCAATTGTAACATTTCCCTATAGTGCTTCAGATCTGCAGATGTGTATTTCTTGCTTTCATCTTTAGTAGGTTTTAGGAAAACAAGATCCAATACACCGGGGGTTCTTTCAAACTCTCTGTCACCAATCTGAATTGTGTTCTCGGTTAATTTCATAGGCTTTGAGCCTAGCATATACGGTTTTACTTTGTTAACACCGTACATTTTGTCTATTCTAGAACTGCTATGATTGTCGATGAAATTCGCGATTGAGTCCTCTTCTTCTTCTTCTTCAGGACATGAAGTCGTTTTGAAATGCTTGAGGGAATCAGTGACAGGTTTGAACGTTTCTCTTAATTTTTTTCGCGGTTCAGCTGCCCCAACTTTAACAGTCTCAATTTCTCGCGCTTGGATGACTCTCTGCTTGATCGACATCTCAACACGTACTAAACAGACTTCTGGGCCTTCTCTCTTATATAGGGCCGCTATTATTAATCTTCTTCTTATTACTATCCTTCTCAACAACAACTGCAGACGCTGTGATTTTTTCGCCCTCAATATCATCGATCTTTGTAGTTAAGGTGCTCACATTTTTTTCAAGTACATCAACACGTGCATTTACCTGATTGTTAAGTACTAGGAGATGCTTAGCATACTGCTTTCTCAATTCGACGCTCGAGAGTTTGGAATTTTGAATCCATGTACATGCGTATGTTCTGCCTTTGTACGCCTCGATCACTAGACATATGTGCGAATTTGTCCATGTTGGTGTGTAGACTGTCGCACTGAGCTATATGCACCGTTATATACGTAGAAAATCTTGAAAGTTCCGTCGGTACCTACCGTCGTTCAGTTTCCTTGTTTTATCTGTAACTAGAAACCCGAACTGCGAATGATTCCAACAGTCTGCACAGATCTTTACAAAGTCGGTGAATGACATACCAGTTCCGACATGGGCGTTGTAAATATGTTTTAAATTCAAATTGTCTTGTTTGAATGCTATAATGAGGTTTGCATTATCACACAGCAACTGTTTTAGGATTCTGGAATATGTTTGGCTTAGAGAAAATACATCGACGCCCATATGCCTCCCGAAACAGAAATATCTACGAATCTAGTCTTGGTTTTCAACTGCAACATCGTCAAATATGAAAATGGTGTTGGGTTTTTGCTCAGTAGGGGGATATCACCACTTTCACTGTACGTTGTATAGGTGACTCCTTTTACACCTCGTAGTATCTCCTGCAATAAGTGATATTTGGGTTGAGATAGAGTTTTAGAAAATACACAAACAAGTTCAAAGTACACTCCATCTATATGCGTGAGCAACGTCATAAGAATATTTGTTTTACCGCAGTTAGACGGACCTACAATTATTGCACGAATATTGTCTGGAAGGAGCACACCATTCTTTTTCTTCTTGTGACTATCATTGCCCAGCCCATCACCAGACCAGTCACCAACAATGAAATGTTGTTGTTTCTCCCACGAAGACATGTTAGCAACTACTTCAAGTGCAGATGAACAGCATGCTATATATATAGGTGTAAAAAAATTCAGTTGTAATATGGCTGATGAAGAGGCTGGTGCCAGTTCCAGAGCTAGTGCTAGTGCTATTGCTGGTGCTGGTGCCACTGCCAGTGCTGGTTCCAGTGCTGGTGATCGGCGGGTGGGGCTTGGGAAAGCGTGAGCAGTGGTGCCTGGCCACGTGTGCTCCGTCTACTGCCCTGTCCGAGAGTTTCAAGTCTGCATATATGTGTGTCTAACCGCTGTGGCTATTTTGCTTTCTTAGTATGTATTTTAAATTTGTTTGTTTCCTGAATTAGTCTCAATTGTTTCATCTCCTGTCAAGTTTTTAATTCGGCAATTTTATCACCTTTCAGTGTTTTGTGCCAAATTGACAAATCCGCAAATCCGATCGCCTGAAGAGCAGCCCTGGAGCCGCTGCCGTCTCACGCGGCTTTGAGATGTCAGTACAGAGAGTCGAGTGTCGCCCGCAGTTCGCTGACACGCTGCAGTCCGTGGCGGAGGCGCCTGCTGGCACCTGCTGGCACCACTGGGCCACTGGTCTCTCGCGTTCCCGCGCCACGCCCATATAGAACGAGCGACAAGGGAACGCTCGTGTGCATCTGTACGAGTGCCAATTCCTCTGTTCTTACCTTTGTGTCTTTACGCGATTTGTCAGTCGGGGGTAGTAGTTTTTTTCTTTAGTCCGCAAAATTTGTTTCGACAGTGTTTCCCGAAAAAATGAAAAAGGTCGCCTTTCCTGCATCCACTTTCATTTGAGTCCTCGAAACATCTCAGAAACGCTTACGCCTCTGGATAGCTGCTGCTATACCTTAGTTTAAATCAAAATAGTGGAGATCCCAAACACTTGAGTAATACTCGAGACGCAGCCGACATTAGTATTATACGTGGTCTCCTTCACAGACTAATCACATCCTCTGTCCAGAAGCTTTTTCGTGTCAAGGAAATTTACCATATTAGAACAGACTGATGCTAACGATTACGCGGGTCCGTTCTGTTGCCTCTCTATTGTTACAGGCGGCCGTCGCTCACGTCGGCACCAGGCGCAGCCGCCTGCCGCGTGCAACAATAGAGAGGCAACAGCCGTGCCTGCAGTCTGGAGCCGTGAGCCGTGCTGTCTCCAAGTGAAGGCACGGCACGTTTGCATGGTCCTCCTGCGTGAATGATTTCTTAAACGTTAAATTGAAAATTACGTCCTTCATTTTGCCGTTTTCTATCACCACCCCAGAATGATGAATGAGTGACTGTGCTTACCGATTTTACATAGGACTAGAATTTTTTTCGGGTTCTCGGCACGATCGTTTGCTGAGATATGACAATGGTAGTTGTATACATCGGCATCGATCTTTTTATAGACGCGCGAGTATCTACTAACTCTTGCTTGACCCCTCTCGAGTCGGGAGTGCAACCGTCTTTGGTTTGTCATCATTTTTCCATTATTATTATTATTATTTAACCACGGTGTGTGTTTCGCATTCTTAATCCACGATGTAGGCGCTTTATTTACAATGCATTTAAAATTTGCCCACAATTTCTTTACGTCCACCGTACTAAAACAGAACGATGTCCATTCATCCCATAAGTTGGACGCTAACAGTTGCTTATATACCCCTTCCAGTACAAACACCGTCCTTAGCTCTGGTAAACACCGCGCTATGATGACATCATGATCACTAAAACTGAGAACAGAAACATATCTTACATTCTGTGAGTTATTACGGTACCAGAATTACTGTATGAAAGTTAATATTCGGCAAAGAAAAGTAAGATAAAATAAGATTACACGACAAATGAAATGTAATTTCTCAGTAACTTGCCAGTATACACAAAGTTAGATTACGAAAGAAATACAGATATTAGAAAAGAATAAATATTCTTGTCATAAACAGTAACGTCGAAAAATGTAGACAAAAATTGAAATGCCAGCTGTTGCAAATAGAAGAGCTGAGATTAGCACCACATTTTAGCAATATATTGCGCAAGGTAAAAGATGTAATGGGAGACCTGCAAGTAGGTGAGAGACCGGAAGCGCAGCCGCGGCAGGCTGAGGAAGCGCCTCATGGGGCCGCCTGCCTCTTTACGAGTGTGTGCTCGCCAAACGGCAACTCGATAACTGGCTGCATTCGTCAATTACAGCTCCCACATTTTCCTTTTTTATTATCTTACCTGGAAACATTCTCGGATGCCTTCCATTATTACATTTATGACTGGTTTATCTACTAACGAATAAGACTGAGATTTTTCGCACAAATCTCCGCACTTTGTACTAAGAACGAGAGCGCAGGCTACTTTATCCACCTTTCTCTTGAATGAGAACAGGCGGACAACGTCCCTTTCATTGCGGCATCCTACTTGAACAGCAGACATCAATCACTGTGGCTGAAAAGTCGAGTGCCTTTTCTGTGTAATTTGTAGTCAACTGTGTAATCTGTAGTCAACTCGCAGGCAAGTTTGAAAGTACACGACATCCAGAACTACGCAGAAGTGCTACACATGTAGCCGGCAGTCTCCCCCTGTTACTCGTCGGTTGAGCCAGCAACAATGTGTAACACCACGTGACCAACTCACCGCCCTAGCGTCCAACGCACCCCTCAAACGAAAACCTCTTGTGCACTGCGTCGCCGCTTTCCGCATTAAACGGACAATCGTCCAACATTAAAAACAGCTAAAAGAAGATCAGATGGTTCAACGTAGCTTTATTTATCCTTTGCTTTGATTATAACTCTTCCAGTGCCTTTCCTAGTAACACCGCATGTTATTTGCCAAACAATACTACTCTCTTTGAAAAGAATCATTACTGTTAAGTTACGAATCATATCTATCCACTCGCAGTCACATTTGATAATCCATGTACTGATAATGTAGGATCAATTCTTTGAGATGTAGATTTTTTGCAGATAATGACTATTTGTTGCGAGCATAATTGTAAAGGTTAATAGCTTGTTGCAATACAGATACCGGGGTAGTTATCAGTTAACAATGTTTTACTGATGCGCAAAGCACGAAAAAGTTTTGCAAATCGCCAGGAACAGGGCTAACGCGCTTGCGGACGAGCACTGAAGGTCGTCACGCTGAAGAGCGAGCTTATGTTGCACACTGTGCTATTTATACGGGCTTTCTACGCTCTTTTAATTATGTTTATAGTTTCAATTAATCACCCCTTTGTAAACAGGGATTGAGAAAATTAAATTTTATATGAATAGATCAATTTGATTTGATTTCCTTCCTTTCTATTTGACAGATACCTAGGAAGTATTTTATCCATTTCGGCAACTGTTCAGATTATAAATTAATGAAATGCAGCAACCAGTTGCCTGTGGTTATTTATTACTAACTCTAACGACCAGTTTCGGGTACCTGAGTGCCCATCTTCTGGTCTATTTTTGTACTGTTGCTTAACACATATACATGCTAGTTTCGGGCACCTGAGTGCCCTTCTTCTGGTCTGTTTTTGTACTGTTGCTTAACACATATACATGCTAGTTTCGGGCACCTGAGTGCCCTTCTTCTGGTCTTTTTTTTTTTTTTTTGTACTGTTGCTTAACACATATACATGCTAGTTTCGGGCACCTGAGTGCCCTTCTTCTGGTCTTTTTTTTTTTTTTTTTTGTACTGTTGCTTAACACATATACATGCTAGTTTCGGGCACCTGAGTGCCCTTCTTCTGGTCTTTTTTTTTTTTTTTTTTTTTTGTACCATTGCTTAACACATATACATGCTAGTTTTGGGCACTTGAGTGCCCTTCTTATGGTCTATTTTTGTACTGTTGCTTAACACATATACAAGCTAGTTTCGGTCGCTTGAGTGTCCTTCTTCTGGTCTATTTTTGTACTGTTGCTTAATACATATATATGCTAGTTTCGGGCACCTGAGTGCCCTTCTTCCGCTCTATTTATCAACTGTTGCATAACACATATACATGCTAGTTTCGGGCGCTTGAGTGCCCTCCTTCTGGTCGATTTTTGTACTGTTGCTTAACACATATACATACTAGTTTCGGGCGCTTGAGTGCCCTTCTTCTGGTCTATTTTTGTACTGTTGCTTAACACATATACATGCTAGTTTCGGTCGCTTGAGTGTCCTTTTTCTGGTCTATTTTTGTACTCTTGCTTAATACATATATATGCTAGTTTTGGGCACCTGAGTGCCCTTCAAATGTTCAAATGTTTGTTAAGCTTATGGGACTTAACTATGGGGTCATCAGTCCCTAAACTTACAAACTACTTATGAACTACTTACGAACTAGGACGTCACAAATATCCATGCCCGAGGGGGGATTCGAACCCCCGACCGTAGTGGCCGTGCTGACCGAGACTGGAGCGCCTCAGTCACCTCGGCCACCGCGGCCGGCTGAGTGCCCTTCTTCCGGTCTATTTATCAACTGTTGCTTAAGATATATACATACTAGTTTCGGGCGCTTGAGTGCCTTTCTTTTGGTCTATTTTTGTACTGTTGCTTAACAAAAATACATGCTAGTTTCGGGCACTTGAGTGAGCTTCTTCTGGTCTAATTCTGTATCGTTGCTGAACACATATACATGCTAGTTTTGGGAATCTGAATGCCCTTCTTCTAGTCTATTTTTGTACTGTTGCTTAACACATATACATGCTAGTTTCAAGCACCTCAGTGCCCTTCCTCTGGACTATTTTTGTACTGTTGCGTAACACATATACATGCTAGTTTTTGGCAGCTGATTGCCCTCCTTCTTGTCAAATTTTGTACTGTTGCTTAACACATATACATGCTAGTTTCGGGCACCTGAGTGCTCTTCGTCTGGTCTATTTTTGTACTGTTGCTTAGGACATATACATGCTAGTTCTGGGCACCTGAGTGCCCTTCTTTTGGTCTATTGCTGTACTGCTGCTTAACACATATACATGCCAGGTTTGGTCACTAGAGTGCCCTTCTTCTGGTCTATTTTTGAACTGTTGCTTAAAACATATACTTTCTAGTTTCGGGCACCTGTGTGCCCTTCTTCTGGTCTATATTTGTACTGCTGCTTAACACATATATATGCTACTTTTAGGCTCCTGAGTGCCCTTCTTCTGCTCTATTTTTGTACTGCTGCTAAACACATATACATGCTAGTTTCGGGCACCTGAGAACCCTTCTTCTGGTCTATTTTTGTACTGTTGCCTAACACATATACATGCTAATTTTGGGCACCTGAGAGAACTTCTTCTGGTCTATTTTTGTACTTTTGCTTAACACATATACATGCTAGTTCCGGCACCTGAATGCCCTCCTTCTGGTCTATTTTTGTACTGTTGCTTAAGACATATACATGCTAGTTCCGGGTGCTTAAGTGCCCTTCTTCTGGTCTATTTTTTAACTGTTGCTTAACACATATACATGCTAGTTTTGGGCTCCTGAGTGCCCTTCTTCTGGTCTATTATTGTACTGTTGCTTAACAAATGTACATGCTATTTTCGGGCGATTGAGTGCCCTTCTTCTAGTCTATTTTTCTACTGTTGCTTAACACATATATATGCTAATTTTGGTCACCTGAGTGCCCTGCTTCTGGTCTACTTTTGTACTGTTGCTTAACACATATACATGCTAGTTTTCTGCACCTAAGTGCCCTTCTTCTGGTCTATTTCGTACAGTTGCTTAACACATATACATGGTAGTTTTGATCGCCTAAGTGCCGTACTTCTGGTCTATTTTTGTACTGCCCCTTAACACATATACATGCTAGTTCCAGCACCTGAGTGCCTTCTTCTGGTCTATTTTTGTACTGTTGCTTAACACATATACATGCTAGTTTCGGGCGCTTGAGTGCCCTTCTTCTGTTCTATATTTTTTTACTGTTGCTTAACACATATACTTGCTACTTTGGGCACCTGAGGGCCATTCTTCTGGTCAATTTTTGTACTGTTGCTTAACACATATACATGCTAGTTTCGGGCACTTGTGTGCCCTTCTTCTTCTGGACTACTTTTGTACTGTTGCTTAACACATATACATGCTAGTTTTGGGCACCTGAGTGCCCTTCTTGTGGTCTATTTTTGTATTGTTGCTTAACACATATACATGCTAGTTTCGGCCGCTTGAGTGCCCTTCTTCTGGTCTATTTCTGTCTGTTGCTTAACACATATACATGCTAGTTTTTGGCACCAAAATGCCCTTCTTCTGGTCTATTTTTGTACTGTTGCTTAACACATATACATGCTAGTTTCGGGCACCTGAGATCCCTTCTTCTGGTCTATTTTTTTACTGTTGCTTAACACATATACATGCTAGGTTCGGGCACTTGTGTGCCCTTCTTCTTCTGGACTACTTTTGTACTGTTGCTTAACACATATACATGCTAGTTTTGGGCACCTGAGTGCCCTTCTTCTGGTCTATTTTTGTATTGTTGCTTAACACATATACATGCTAGTTTCGGGCGCTTGAGTGCCCTTCTTCTGGTCTATTTCTGTCTGTTGCTTAACACATATACGTGCTAGTTTTTGGCACCAAAATGCCCTTCTTCTGGTCTATTTTTGTACTGTTGCTTAACACATATACATCCTAGTTTCGGGCACTTGAGTGCCCTTCTTTTGGTCTATTTTGTACTGCTGCTTAACACATATACATGCTAGTTTCAGGCACCGGAGTGCACTTCTTCTGGATTATATTTGTACTGTTGCTTAACACATATACATGCTAGTTTTTGGCACCTGAGTGCCCTCCTTCCGGTCTATTTTTGTACTGTTCCTTAACACATATACATGCTAGTTTCGGGCGCTTGTGTGACCTTCTTCTGGTCTTTTTTTGTACTGTTGCTTAACACATATACATGCTAGTTTCGGGCAGCTGAGTGCCACTCTTCTGGTCTATTTTTGGACTGTTGCTTAAGACATATACATGCTAGTTTCGGGCGCGTGTGAGCCCTTCTTCTGGTCTATTTTTGTCTGTTTCTTAACACATATACATGCTAGTTTTGTGCACCTGAGTGCCCATCTCCTGGTCTTTTTTTGTACTGTTGCATAACACAAATACATGCAACTTTCAGGCACCTGACTGCCCTCCTTCTGGTATATTTTTGTTCTGTTGCTTAACACATATACATCCTAGTTTCGTGTAACTGAGTGCCCTTCTTCAGGTCTATTTTTGTACTGTTGCTTAACACATATACATGCTAGTTTCGGGCACCTGAGTGCCCTTCTCCTGGTCCATTTTTCTACTGTTGCTTAATACATATACATGCTTGTTTTGGGCACCTGAGTGCCATTCTTCGAGTCAATTTTTGTACTGTTGCTTACACATATACATGCTAGTATCGGGCACCTGAGATCCCTTCTTCTGGTCTATTTTTTTACTGTTGCTTAACACATATATATGCTACTTTTAGGCTCCTGAGTGCCCTTCTTCTGGACTACTTTTGTACTGTTTCTTAACACATATACTTGCTAGTTTTGGGCACCTGAGTGCCCTTCTTCTGGTCTATTTTTGTATTGTTGCTTAACACATATACATGCTAGTTTTAAGCTCCTGAGTGTCCTTCCTCTGGTCTATTTTTGTACTGTTGCTTAACACATATACACGCTAGTTTCGGGCACTTGAGTGCCCTTCTTCTGGTCTATTTTTGTCTCTTACTTAACACATATACATCCTAGTTTAGGGCACTTGAGTGCCCTTCTTCTGGTCTATTTTGTACTGCTGCTTGACACATATACATGCTAGTATCAGGCACCGGAGTGCACTTTTCTGGATTATTTTTGTACTGTTTCTTAACACATATACGTGCTAGTTTTTGGCACCCGAGTGCCCTCCTTCTGGTCTCTTTTTGTACTGTTGCTTAACACATATACATGCTAGTTTCGGGCACCTGAGTGCACTTCTTTTGGTCTATTTTTGTACCGTTGCTTAACACACATACATGCTAGTTTTGGGCACCTGTGTGCCCTTCTTCTGGTCTATTTTTGAACTGTTGCTTAAAACATATACATGCTAGATTGGGGCACATGAGTGCCCTTGTTCTTGTCTATTTTTGTACTGTTGCTTAACACATATACATGCTACTTTCGGACACCTGAGAGCCCTCCTTCTGGTCTATTTTTGTACTGTTGCCTAACACATATACATGCTAATTTTGGGCACCTGAGTGCCCATCTTCTGCTCTATTTTTGTGCTGTTGCTTAACACATATACATGCCAGTTCTGGCACCTGGGTGCCTTAATTCTGGTCTATTTTTGTACTGTAGCTAATGACATATACATGTTGGTTCCGGCGCTTGAGTGCCCTTCTTCTGGTCTATTTTTGTCTGTTGCTTTACACATATATATGCTAGGTTTAGATACCTATGTGCCCTTCTTCAGGTCTATATTTATACTGTTGCTTAACACATATACATCCCGGTTTCAGGCACCTGAGTGCCCTTCTTTTGGGCTATTTTTGTACTGTTGCTTAACACATATACATACTAGTTTCGGGACCTTGGGTGTCCTTCTTCTGGTCAACTTTTGTACTGTTGGTTAACTCATATACATGCTACTTTTGGGCACCTGAGTGCCCTTCTTCTGGTTTATTTTTGCACTGTTGCTTAACACATATAAATGCTAGTTTCGGTCGCGTGTGTGTCCTTCTTTTGGTCTATTTTTGTACTCTTGCTTAATACATATACATGTTAGTTTCGGGCCCCTGAGTGCTATTCTTCTGATCTATTTTTCAACTGTTGCGCAACACATATACGTACTAGTTTCGGGCACCAGTGTGTCCTTCTGCTTGTCTATTTTTGTACTGTTGCTAAACACACATACATGCTAGTTACGGGCGCTTAAGTGCCCACATTCTGGTCTTTTTTTATACTGTTGCTTAACACATATACATGCTAGTGTTGGGCACTGAGTGTTCTTCTTCTGTTCTATTCTTGTCTCTTGCTTAACACATATACATGCTAGTTTCAGGCGCTTGTGTGCCCTTTTTCTGGTCTATTTGAGTACTGTTGCTTAACACATATACATGCTAGTTTCAAACACCTGTGTGTCCATCTTCTGGTCTACATTTGAATTGTTGCTTAAGACATATACATGCTAGTTTCGGGCGCTTGAGTGCCGTTCTTCTGGTCTACTTGACCCTTCTTACCACTTCACTACTTTCTCAATAGTGAGCCTATTTCCAGGCCGAATTTATCAGTCACCTGTTCTTGACCCTTCTTACCACTTCACTACCTTCTAAATAGTGAGCCTATTTCCAGCCCAAATTTATTACTCACCTGTACTTGACCCTTCTTACCACTTCACTACATTCTCAATAGTGAGCCTATTTCCAGACCGAATTAATCAGTCACCTGTACTTGACCCTTCTCACCACTTCACTACATTCTCAATAGTGAGCCTAGTTCCAGACCGAATTTATCAGTCACCTGTACTTCACCCTTATTTCCACCTTACTACCTTCTCAATAGTGAGCCTATTTCCAGGCCAAATTTATTAGTCACCTGTACTTGACACTTCTTACCACTTCACTACCTTCTCAATAGTGAGCCTATTTCCAGGCCGAATTTATCAGTCACCTGTACTTGACCCTTCTTACCACTTCACTACATTCTCAATAGTGAGCCTATTTCCAGACCGAATTTATCAGTCACCTGTACTTCTCCCTTCTTTCCACCTTACTACCTTCTCAATAGTGAGCCTATTTATAGCACAAATTTATTAGTCACCTGTACTTGACCCTTCTTACCACTTCACTACCTTCTCAATATTGAGCCTATTTCCAGGCCGAATTTATCAGTCACCTGTACTTGACCCTTCTTACCACTTCACTACATTCTCAATAGTGAGCCTATTTCCAGACCAAATTTATCAGTCACCTGTACTTCAACCTTCTTTCCACTTCACTACCTTCTCAATAATGAGCCTATTTCCAACCCAAATTTATTAGTCACCTGTACTTGACCCTTCTTACCACTTCACTACATTCTTAATAGTGAGCCTATTTCCAGGCCAAATTTATCAGTCACCTGTACTTGACCCTTCTTACCGCTTCACTACATTCTCAATAGTGAGCCTATTTCCAGGCCGAATTTATCAGTCACCTGTACTTGACCCTTCTTACCACTTCAGAACATTCTCAATAGTGAGTCTATTTCCAGGCCGAATTTATCAGTCACCTGTACTTGACCCTTCTTACCACTTCACTACATTCTCAATAGTGAGCCTATTTCCAGGCCGAATTTATCAGTCACCTGTACTTGAACCTTCTTACCACTTCACTACATTCTCAATAGTGAGCCTATTTCCAGGCCAAATTTATTAGTCACCTGTACTTGACCCCTCTCACCACTTCATTACATTCTCAATAGTGAGCCTATTTCCTACCGAATTTATTAGTCACCTGTACTTGACCCTTCTTTCCACCTTACTACCTTCTCAATAGTGAGCCTATTTCCATGCCGAATTTATCAGTCACTTGTACTTGACCCTACTTACCACTTCACTAGATTCTCAATAGTGAGCCTATTTCCAGGCCGAATTTATCAGTCACCTGTACTTGACCCCTCTTACCACTTCACTACATTCTCAATAGTGAGCCTATTTCCAGGCCGAATTTATCAGTCACCTGTACTTGACCCTTCTTACCACTTCACTACATTCTCAATTGTGAGCCTATTTCCAGGCCAAATTTATTAGTCACCTGTACTTGACCCTTCTCACCACTTCACTACATTCTCAATAGTGAGCCTATTTCCAGACCGAATTTATTAGTCACCTGTACTAGACCCTTCCTTCCACCTTACTACCTTCTCAATAGTGAGCCTATTTCCATGCCGAATTTATCAGTCACCTGTACTTGACCCTTCTTACCACTTCACTACCTTCTCAATTGTGAGCCTATTTCCAGGCCGAATTTATCAGTCACCTGTACTTGACCCTTCTTACCACTTAACTACATTCTCAATAGTGAGCCTATTTCCAGGCCGAATTTATCAGTCTCCTATACTTGACCCTTCTTACCACTTCACTACATTCTCAATAGTGAGCCTATTTCCAGGCCGAATTTATCAGTCACCTGTACTTGACCCTTCTCACCACTTCACTACATTCTTAATAGTGAGCCTATTTCCAGACCGAATTTATTAGTCACCTGTACTTGACCCTTCTTTCCACCTTACTACCTTCTCAATAGTGAGCTTATTTCCAGGCCGAATTTATCAGTCACCTGTACTTCACCCTTCTTACCACTTCACTACATTCTCAATAGTGAGCCTATTTCCAGGCCGAATTTATCAGTCACCTGTACTTGACCCTTCTTACCACTTCACTACATTCTCAATAGTGAGCCTATTTCCAGGCCGATTTTATCAGTCACCTGTACTTGACCCTTCTTACCACTTCACTACATTCTCAATAGTGAGCCTGCTTCCAGGCCGAATTTTTCAGTCACCTGTACGTGACCCTTCTTACCACTTCACTACATTCTTAATAGTGAGCCTATTTCCAGGCCGAATTTATCAGTCACCTGTACTTGACCCTTCTTACCACTTCACTACATTCTTAATAGTGAGCCTATTTCCAGGCCAAATTTATTAGTCACCTGTACTTGACCATTCTCACCACTTCACATCATTCTCAATAGTGAGCCTATTTCCATGCCGAATTTATCAGTCACCTGTACTTGACCCTTCTTACCACTTCAGAACATTCTCAATAGTGAGTCTATTTCCAGGCCGAATTTATCAGTCACCTGTACTTGACCCTTCTTACCACTTCACTACATTCTCAATAGTGAGCCTATTTCCAGGCCGAATTTATCAGACACCTGTACTTGAACCCTCTTACCACTTCACTACATTCTCAATAGTGAGCCTATTTCCAGGCCGAATTTATAAGTCACCTGTACTTGACCCTTCTTACCACTTCACTACATTCTCAATAGTGAGCCTATTTCCAGGCCAAATTTATTAGTCACCTGTACTTGACCCTTCTCACCACTTCACTACATTCTCAATAGTGAGCCTATTTCCTACCGAATTTATTAGTCACCTGTACTAGACCCTTCTTTCCACCTTACTACCTTCTCAATAGTGAGCCTATTTCCATGCCGAATTTATCAGTCACTTGTACTTGACCCTACTTACCACTTCACTAGATTCTCAATAGTGAGCCTATTTCCAGGCCGAATTTATCAGTCACCTGTACTTGACCCCTCTTACCACTTCACTACAATCTCAATAGTGAGCCTATTTCCAGGCCGAATTTATCAGTCACCTGTACTTGACCCTTCTTACCACTTCACTACATTCTCAATAGTGAGCCTATTTCCAGGCCAAATTTATTAGTCACCTGTACTTGACCCTTCTCACCACTTCACTACATTCTCAATAGTGAGCCTATTTCCAGACCGAATTTATTAGTCACCTGTACTAGACCCTTCTTTCCACCTTACTACCTTCTCAATAGTGAGCCTATTTCCATGCCGAATTTATCAGTCACCTGTACCTGACCCTTCTTACCACTTCACTACCTTCTCAATTGTGAGCCTATTTCCAGGCCGAATTTATCAGTCACCTGTACTTGACCCTTCTTACCACTTCACTACATTCTCAATAGTGAGCCTATTTCCAGGCCGAATTTATCAGTCTCCTATACTTGACCCTTCTTACCACTTCACTACATTCTCAATAGTGAGCCTATTTCCAGACCGAATTTATCAGTCACCTGTACTTGACCCTTCTTACCACTTCACTACATTCTCAATAGTGAGCCTATTTCCAGTCCGAATTTATCAGTCTCCTATACTTGACCCTTCTTACCACTTCACTACATTCTCAATAGTGAGCCTATTTCCAGGCCGAATTTATCAGTCACCTGTACTTGACCCTTCTCACCACTTCACTACATTCTTAATAGTGAGCCTATTTCCAGACCGAATTTATTAGTCACCTGTACTTGACCCTTATTTCCACCTTACTACCTTCTCAATAGTGAGCCTATTTCCAGGCCGAATTTATCAGTCACCTGTATTTCACCCCTCTTACCACTTCACTACATTCCCAATAGTGAGCCTATTTCCAGGCCGAATTTATCAATCACCTGTACTTGACCCTTCTTACCACTTCACTACATTCTCAATAGTGAGCCTATTTCCAGGCCGAATTTATCAGTCATCTGTACTTGACCCTCCTTACCACTTCACTAAATTCTCAATAGTGTGCCTATTTCCTGACCGAATTTATTAGTCACCTGTACTTGACCCTTCTTTCCACCTTACTACCTTCTCAATAGTGAGCCTATTTCCAGGCCGAATTTATCAGTCACCTGTACTTGACCCTTATTACCACTTCACTACATTCTCAATAGTGAGCCTATTTCCAGGCCGAATTTATCAGTCACCTGTACTTGACCCTTCTTACCACTTCACTACATTCTCAATAGTGAGCCTATTTCCAGGCCGAATATATCAGTCACCTGTACTTGACCCTTCTCACCACTTCACTACATTCTCAATAGTGAGCCTATTTCCAGACCGAATTTATTAGTCACCTGTACTTGACCCTTCTTTCCACCTTACTACCTTCTCAATAGTGAGCCTATTTCGAGGCCGAATTTATCAGTCACCTGTACTTGACCCTTCTTACCACTTCACTACATTCTCAATAGTGAGCCTATTTCCAGGCCGAATTTATCAGTCACCTGTACTTGACCCATTTTACCACTTCACTACATTCTCAATAGTGAGCCTATTTCCAGACCAAATTTATCAGTCACGTGTACTTTACCCTCCTTTCCACCTTACTAACTTCTCAATAGTGAGCCTATTTCCAGGCCAAATTTATTAGTCACCTGTACTTGACCCTTCTTACCACTTCACTACCTTCTCAATTGTGAGCCTATTTCCAGCCCAAATTTATTAGTCACCTGTACTTGACCCTTCTTACCACTTCACTACATTCTCAATAGTGAGCCTGTTTCCAGACCGAATTTATCAGTCACGTGTACTTGACCCTTCTTACCACTTCACTACATTCTCAATAGTGAGCCTATTTCCAGGCCGAATTTATCAGTCACCTGTACTTGACCATTCTTACCACTTCACTACATTCTCAATAGTGAGCCTGTTTCCAGACCGAATTTATCAGTCACGTGTACTTGACCCTTCTCACCACTTCACTACATTCTCAATAGTGAGCCTATTTCCAGACCGAATTTATTAGTCACCTGTACTTGACCCTTCTTTCCACCTTACTACCTTCTCAATAGTGAGCCTATTTCCATGCCGAATTTATCAGTCACCTGTACCTGACCCTTCTTACCACTTCACTACCTTCTCAATTGTGAGCCTATTTCCAGGCCGAATTTATCAGTCACCTGTACTTGACCCTTCTCACCACTTCACAACATTCTCAATAGTGAGCCTATTTCCAGACCGAATTTATTAGTCACCTGTACTAGACCCTTCCTTCCACCTTACTACCTTCTCAATAGTGAGCCTATTTCCATGCCGAATTTATCATTCACCTGTACTTGACCCTTCTTACCACTTCACTACCTTCTCAATTGTGAGCCTATTTCCAGGCCGAATTTATCAGTCACCTGTACTTGACCCTTCTTACCACTTAACTACATTCTCAATAGTGAGCCTATTTCCAGGCCGAATTTATCAGTCTCCTATACTTGACCCTTCTTACCACTTCACTACATTCTCAATAGTGAGCCTATTTCCAGGCCGAATTTATCAGTCACCTGTACTTGACCCTTCTCACCACTTCACTACATTCTTAATAGTGAGCCTATTTCCAGACCGAATTTATTAGTCACCTGTACTTGACCCTTCTTTCCACCTTACTACCTTCTCAATAGTGAGCTTATTTCCAGGCCGAATTTATCAGTCACCTGTACTTCACCCTTCTTACCACTTCACTACATTCTCAATAGTGAGCCTATTTCCAGGCCGAATTTATCAGTCACCTGTACTTGACCCTTCTTACCACTTCACTACATTCTCAATAGTGAGCCTATTTCCAGGCCGATTTTATCAGTCACCTGTACTTGACCCTTCTTACCACTTCACTACATTCTCAATAGTGAGCCTGCTTCCAGGCCGAATTTTTCAGTCACCTGTACGTGACCCTTCTTACCACTTCACTACATTCTTAATAGTGAGCCTATTTCCAGGCCGAATTTATCAGTCACCTGTACTTGACCCTTCTTACCACTTCACTACATTCTTAATAGTGAGCCTATTTCCAGGCCAAATTTATTAGTCACCTGTACTTGACCATTCTCACCACTTCACTTCATTCTCAATAGTGAGCCTATTTCCATGCCGAATTTATCAGTCACCTGTACTTGACCCTTCTTACCACTTCAGAACATTCTCAATAGTGAGTCTATTTCCAGGCCGAATTTATCAGTCACCTGTACTTGACCCTTCTTACCACTTCACTACATTCTCAATAGTGAGCCTATTTCCAGGCCGAATTTATCAGACACCTGTACTTGAACCCTCTTACCACTTCACTACATTCTCAATAGTGAGCCTATTTCCAGGCCGAATTTATAAGTCACCTGTACTTGACCCTTCTTACCACTTCACTACATTCTCAATAGTGAGCCTATTTCCAGGCCAAATTTATTAGTCACCTGTACTTGACCCTTCTCACCACTTCACTACATTCTCAATAGTGAGCCTATTTCCTACCGAATTTATTAGTCACCTGTACTAGACCCTTCTTTCCACCTTACTACCTTCTCAATAGTGAGCCTATTTCCATGCCGAATTTATCAGTCACTTGTACTTGACCCTACTTACCACTTCACTAGATTCTCAATAGTGAGCCTATTTCCAGGCCGAATTTTTCAGTCACCTGTACTTGACCCCTCTTACCACTTCACTACAATCTCAATAGTGAGCCTATTTCCAGGCCGAATTTATCAGTCACCTGTACTTGACCCTTCTTACCACTTAACTACATTCTCAATAGTGAGCCTATTTCCAGGCCAAATTTATTAGTCACCTGTACTTGACCCTTCTCACCACTTCACTACATTCTCAATAGTGAGCCTATTTCCAGACCGAATTTATTAGTCACCTGTACTAGACCCTTCTTTCCACCTTACTACCTTCTCAATAGTGAGCCTATTTCCATGCCGAATTTATCAGTCACCTGTACCTGACCCTTCTTACCACTTCACTACCTTCTCAATTGTGAGCCTATTTCCAGGCCGAATTTATCAGTCACCTGTACTTGACCCTTCTTACCACTTCACTACATTCTCAATAGTGAGCCTATTTCCAGGCCGAATTTATCAGTCTCCTATACTTGACCCATCTTACCACTTCACTACATTCTCAATAGTGAGCCTATTTCCAGACCGAATTTATCAGTCACCTGTACTTGACCCTTCTTACCACTTCACTACATTCTCAATAGTGAGCCTATTTCCAGGCCGAATTTATCAGTCTCCTATACTTGACCCTTCTTACCACTTCACTACATTCTCAATAGTGAGCCTATTTCCAGGCCGAATTTATCAGTCACCTGTACTTGACCCTTCTCACCACTTCACTACATTCTTAATAGTGAGCCTATTTCCAGACCGAATTTATTAGTCACCTGTACTTGACCCTTATTTCCACCTTACTACCTTCTCAATAGTGAGCCTATTTCCAGGCCGAATTTATCAGTCACCTGTATTTCACCCCTCTTACCACTTCACTACATTCCCAATAGTGAGCCTATTTCCAGGCCGAATTTATCATTCACCTGTACTTGACCCTTCTTACCACTTCACTACATTCTCAATAGTGAGCCTATTTCCAGGCCGAATTTATCAGTCATCTGTACTTGACCCTCCTTACCACTTCACTAAATTCTCAATAGTGTGCCTATTTCCTGACCGAATTTATTAGTCACCTGTTCTTGACCCTTCTTTCCACCTTACTACCTTCTCAATAGTGAGCCTATTTCCAGGCCGAATTTATCAGTCACCTGTACTTGACCCATCTTACCACTTCACTACATTCTCAATAGTGAGCCTATTTCCAGACCAAATTTATCAGTCACGTGTACTTTACCCTCCTTTCCACCTTACTAACTTCTCAATAGTGAGCCTATTTCCAGGCCAAATTTATTAGTCACCTGTACTTGACCCTTCTTACCACTTCACTACCTTCTCAATAGTGAGCCTATTTCCAGCCCAAATTTATTAGTCACCTGTACTTGACCCTTCTTACCACTTCACTACATTCTCAATAGTGAGCCTGTTTCCAGACCGAATTTATCAGTCACCTGTACTTGACCCTTCTTACCACTTCACTACATTCTCAATAGTGAGCCTATTTCCAGGCCGAATTTATCAGTCACCTGTACTTGACCCTTCTTACCACTTCACTACATTCTCAATAGTGAACATATTTCCAGGCCAAATTTATTAGTCACCTGTCCTTCACTCTTCTTACCACTTCACTACATTCTCAATAGTGAGCCTGTTTCCAGACCGAATTTATCAGTCACGTGTACTTGACCCTTCTTACCACTTCACTACATTCTCAATAGTGAGCCTATTTCCAGGCCGAATTTATCAGTCACCTGTACTTGACCCTTCTTACCACTTCACTACATTCTCAATAGTGAACATATTTCCAGGCCAAATTTATTAGTCACCTGTCCTTGACCCTTCTCACCACTTCACTACATTCTCAATAGTGAGCCTATTTCCAGGCCGAATTTATCAGTCACCTGTACTTGACCCTGCTTACCACTTCACTACATTCTCAATAGTGAGCCTATTTCCAGGCCGAATTTATCAGTCACCTGTACTTGACCCTTCTTACCACTTCACTACATTCTCAATAGTGAGCCTATTTCCAGGCCGAATTTATCAGTCACCTGTACTTGACCTTTCTTACCACTTCACTACATTCTCAATAGTGAGCCTATTTCCAGGCCGAATTTATCAGTCACCTGTACTTGACCCTTCTTACCACTTCACTACATTCTTAATAGTGAGCCTATTTCCAGGCCAAATTTATTAGTCACCTGTACTTGACCCTTCTCACCACTTCACTTCATTCTCAATAGTGAGTCTATTTCCAGACCGAATTTATTAGTCACCTGTACCTGACCCTTCTTTCCACCTTACTACCTTCTCAATAGTGAGCCTATTTCCATGCCGAATTTATCAGTCACTTGTACTTGACCCTTCTTACCACTTAACTACATTCTCAATAGTGAGCCTATTTCCAGGCCAAATTTATTAGTCACCTGTACTTGACCCTTCTCACCACTTCACTACATTCTCAATAGTGAGCCTATTTCCAGACCGAATTTATTAGTCACCTGTACTTGACCCTTCTTACCACTTCACTACATTCTCAATAGTGAGCCTATTTCCAGGCCAAATTTATCAGTCACCTGTACTTGACCCTTCTTACCACTTCACTACATTCTCAATAGTGAGCTTATTTCCAGGCCGAATTTATCAGTCACCTGCACTTGACCCTTCTTACCACTTCACTACATTCTCAATAGTGAGCCTATTTCCTGGCCGAATTTATCAGTCACCTGTACTTGACCCATCTTACCACTTCACTACATTCTCAATAGTGAGCCTATTTCCAGGCCAAATTTATTAGTCACCTGTACTTGACCCTTTTCACCACTTCACTACATTCTCAATAGTGAGCCTATTTCCAGACCTAATTTTTTAGTCACCTGTACTTGACCCATCTCACTACTTCACTACATTCTCAATAGTGAGCCTATTTCCAGACCGAATTTATTATTCACCTGTACTTGACCCTTCTTTCCACCTTACTACCTTCTCAATAGTGAGCCTATTTCCAGGCCGAATTTATCAGTCACCTGTACTTGACCCTTCTCACCACTTCACTACATTCTCAATAGTGAGCCTATTTCCAGACCGAATTTATTAGTCACCTGTACTTGACCCTTCTTTCCACCTTACTACCTTCTCAATAGTGAGCCTATTTCCAGGCCGAATTTATCAGTCACCTGTACTTGACCCTTCTTACCACTTCACTACATTCTCAATAGTGAGCCTATTTCCAGGCCAAATTTATTAGTCACCTGTACTTGACCCATCTCACCACTTCACTACATTCTCAATAGTGAGCCTATTTCCAGAACGAATTTATTAGTCACCTGTACTTGACCCTTCTTTCCACCTTACTACCTTCTCAATAGTGAGCCTATTTCCAGGCCGAATTTATCAGTCACCTGTACTTGACCCTTCTAACCACTCCACAACATTCTCAATAGTGAGCCTATTTCCAGGCCGAATTTATCAGTCACCTGTACTTGACCCTTCTTACCACTTCACTACATTCTCAATAGTGAGCCTATTTCCAGGCCGAATTTATCAGTCACCTGTACTTGACCCTTCTTACCACTTCACTACATTCTTAATAGTGAGCCTATTTCCAGGCCGAATTTATCAGTCACTTGTACTTGACCCTTCTCACCACTTCCCTACATTCTCAATAGTGAGCCTATTTCCAGAGCGAATTTATTAGTCACCTGTACTTGACCTTTCTTTCCACCTTACTACCTTCTCAATAGTGAGTCTATTTCCAGGCCGAATTTATCAGTCATCTGTACTTGACCCTTCTCACCACTTCCCTACATTCTCAATAGTGAGCCTATTTCCAGACCGAATTTATTAGTCATCTGTACTTGACCTTTCTTTCTACCTTACTACCTTCTCAATAGTGAGCCTATTTCCAGGCCGAATTTATCAGTCACCTGTACTTCACCCTTCTAACCACTTCACTACATTCTCAATAGTGAGCCTATTTCCAGGCCGAATTTATCAGTCAATTGTACTTGACCCTTCATACCACTTCACTACATTCTCAATAGTGAGCCTATTTCCAGGCCAAATTTATCAGTCACCTTTACTTGACCCTTCTTACCACTTCACTACATTCTCAATAGTGAGCCTATTTCCAGGCCGAATTTATCAGTCACCTGTACTTGACCCTTCTCACCACTTCACTACATTCTCAATAGTGAGCCTATTTCCAGACCGAATTTATTAGTCACCTGTACTAGACCCTTCTTTCCACCTTACTACCTTCTCAATAGTGAGCCTATTTCCAGGCCGAATTTATCAGTCACCTGTACCTGACCCTTCTTACCACTTCACTACATTCTCAATAGTGAGCTTATTTCCAGGCCGAATTTATCAGTCACCTGTACTTGACCCTTCTTACCACTTCACTACATTCTCAATAGTGAGCCTATTTCCAGGCCGAATTTATCAGTCACCTGTACTTGACCCTTCTTACCACTTCACTACAATCTCAATAGTGAGCCTATTTCCAGGCCAAATTTATTAGTCACCTGTACTAGACCTTTCTCACCACTTCACTAAATTCTCAATAGTGAGCCTATTTCCAGACCGAATTTATAAGTCACCTGTACTTGACCCTTCTTTCCACCTTACTACCTTCTCAATAGTTAGCCTATTTCCAGGCCTAACTTATCAGTCACCTGTACTTGACCCTTCTTACCACTTCACTACATTCTCAATAGTGAGCCTATTTCCAGGCCAAATTTATTAGTCACCTGTACTTGACCCTTCTCACCACTTCACTACATTCTCAATAGTGAGCCTATTTCCAGGCCGAATTTATCAGTCACCTGTACTTGACCCTTCTTTCCACCTTACTACCTTCTCAATAGTGAGCCTATTTCCAGGCCGAATTTATCAGTCACCTGTACTTGACCCTTCTCACCACTTCACTACATTCTCAATAGTGAGCCTATTTCCAGACCGAATTTATCACTCACCTGTACTTGACCCTTCTCACCACTTCATTACATTCTCAATAGCGAGCCTATTTCCAGACCGAATTTTTTAGTCACCCGTACATGACCCTTCTTTCCACCTTACTACCTTCTCAATAGTGAGCCTATTTCCAGGCCGAATTTATCAGTCACCTGTACTTGACCCTTCTCACCACATAACTACATTCACAATAGTGAGCCTATTTCCAGACCGAATTTATTTTAGTCACCTGTACTTGACCCTTCTTTCCACCTTACTACCTTCTCAATAGTGAGCCTATTTCCAGGCCTAATTTATCAGTCACCTGTACTTGACCCTTCTTACCACTTCACTACATTCTCAATAGTGAGCCTATTTCCAGGCCAAATTTATTAGTCACCTGTACTTGACCCTTCTCATCACTTCACTACATTCTCAATAGTGAGCCTATTTCCAGACCGAATTTATTAGTCACCTGTACTTGACACTTCTTTCCACCTTACTACCTTCTCAATAGTGAGATTATTTCCAGGCCGAATTTATCAGTCACCTGTACTTGACCCTCCTAACCACTTCACTACATTCTCAATAGTGAGCCTATTTCCAGGTCAAATTTATTAGTCACCTGTACTTGACCCTTCTCACCACTTCACTACATTCTCAATAGTGAGCCTATTTCCAGACCGGATTTATTAGTCACCTGTACTTGACCCTTCTTTCCACCTTACTACCTTCTCAATTGTGAGCCTATTTCCAGGCCGAATTTATCAGTCACCTGTACTTGACCCTTCTTACCACTTCACTACATTCTCAATAGTGAGCCTATTTCCAGGCCAAATTTATTAGTCACCTGTACTTGACCCTTCTCACCACTTCACTACATTCTCAATAGTGAGCCTATTGCCATAACGAATTTATTAGTCACCTGTACTTGACCCTTCTTTCCACCTTACTACCTTCTCAATAGTGAGCCTATTTCCAGGCCGAATTTATCAGTCACCTGTATTTGACCCTTCTCACCACTTCACTACATTCTCAATAGTGAGCCTATTTCCAGGCCCAATTTATCAGTCACCTGTACTTGACCCTTCTCACCACTTCCCTACATTCTCAATAGTGTGCCTATTTCCAGGCCGAATTTATCAGTCACCTGTACTTGACCCTTCTTACCACTTCACTACCTTCTCAATTGTGAGCCTATTTCCAGGCCGAATTTATCAGTCACCTGTACTTGACCCTTCTTACCACTTCACTACATTCTCAATAATGAGCCTATTTCCAGGCCGAATTTATCAGTCACCTGTACCTGATCCTTCTTACCACTTCACTACATTCTCAATAGTGAGCCTATTTCCAGGCCGAATTTATCAGTCACCTGTACTTGACCCTTCTCACCACTTCCCTACATTCTCAATAGTGAGCCTATTTCCAGACCGTATTTATTAGTCACCTGTACTTAACCTTTCTTTCCCCCTTACTACCTTCTCAATAGTGAGCCTATTTCCAGGCCGAGTTTATCAGTCACCTGTACCTGACCCTTCTTACCACTTCACTACATTCTCAATAGTGAGCCTATTTCCAGGCCGAATTTATCCGTCACCTGTACTTGACCCATCTTACCACTTCACTACATTCTCAATAGTGAGCCTATTTCCAGGCCAAATTTATTAGTCACCTGTACTTGACCCTTTTCACCACTTCACTACATTCTCAATAGTGAGCCTATTTCCAGACCGAATTTTTTAGTCACCTGTACTTGACCCATCTCACCACTTCACTACATTCTGAATAGTGAGCCTATTTCCAGAACGAATTTATTAGTCACCTGTACTTGACCCTTCTTTCCACCTTACTACCTTCTCAATAGTGAGCCTATTTCCAGGCCGAATTTATCAGTCACCTGTACTTGACCCTTCTCACCACTCCACTACATTCTCAATAGTGAGCCTATTTCCAGGCCGAATTTATCAGTCACCTGTACTTGACCCTTCTTACCACTTCACTACATTCTCAATAGTGAGCCTATTTCCAGGCCGAATTTATCAGTCACCTGTACTTGACCCTTCTCACCACTTCACTACATTCTCAATAGTGAGCCTATTTCCAGACCGAATTTATTAGTCAACTGTACTTGACCCTTCTTTCCACCTTACTACCTTCTCAATAGTGAGCCTATTTCCAGGCCGAATTTATCAGTCACCTGTACTTGACCCTTCTTACCACTTCACTTCATTCTCAATAGTGAGCTTATTTCCAGGCCGAATTTATCAGTCACCTGTACTTGACCCTTCTTACCACTTCACTACATTCTCAATAGTGAGCCTATTTCCAGGCCGAATTTATCAGTCACCTGTACTTGACCCTTCTTACCACTTCACTACAATCTCAATAGTGAGCCTATTTCCAGGCCAAATTTATTAGTCACCTGTACTTGACCCTTCTCACCACTTCACTACATTCTCAATAGTGAACCTATTTCCAGGCCAAATTTATTAGTCACTTGTACTTGACCCTTCTCACCACTTCACTACATTCTCAATAGTGTGCCTATTTCCAGACCGAATTTATTAGTCACCTGTACTTGACCCTTCTTTCCACCTTACTACCTTCTCAATAGTTAGCCTATTTCCAGGCCTAATTTATCAGTCACCTGTACTTGACCCTTCTTACCACTTCACTACATTCTCAATAGTGAGCCTATTTCCAGGCCAAATTTATTAGTCACCTGTACTTGACCCTTCTCACCACTTCACTACATTCTCAATAGTGAGCCTATTTCCAGACCGAATTTATTAGTCACCTGTACTTGACCCTTCTTTCCACCTTACTACCTTCTCAATAGTGAGCCTATTTCCAGGCCGAATTTATCAGTCACCTGTACTTGACCCTTCTCACCACTTCACTACATTCTCAATAGTGAGCCTATTTCCAGACCGAATTTATCACTCACCTGTACTTGACCCTTCTCACCACTTCATTACATTCTCAATAGCAAGCCTATTTCCAGACCGAATTTATTAGTCACCCGTACATGACCCTTCTTTCCACCTTACTACCTTCTCAATAGTGTGCCTATTTCCAGGCCGAATTTATCAGTCACCTGTACTTGACCCTTCTCACCACATCACTACATTCTCAATAGTGAGCCTATTTCCAGACCGAATTTATTAGTCACCTGTACTTGACCCTTCTTTCCACCTTACTACCTTCTCAATAGTGAGCCTATTTCCAGGCCTAATTTATCAGTCACCTGTACTTGACCCTTCTTACCACTTCACTACATTCTCAATAGTGAGCCTATTTCCAGGCCAAATTTATTAGTCACCTGTACTTGACCCTTCTCATCACTTCACTACATTCTCAATAGTGAGCCTATTTCCAGACCGAATTTATTAGTCACCTGTACTTGACACTTCTTTCCACCTTACTACCTTCTCAATAGTGAGATTATTTCCAGGCCGAATTTATCAGTCACCTGTACTTGACCCTCCTAACCACTTCACTACATTCTCAATAGTGAGCCTATTTCCAGGCCAAATTTATTAGTCACCTGTACTTGACCCTTCTCACCACTTCACTACATTCTCTATAGTGAGCCTATTTCCAGACCGGATTTATTAGTCACCTGTACTTGACCCTTCTTTCCACCTTACTACCTTCTCAATTGTGAGCCTATTTCCAGGCCGAATTTATCAGTCACCTGTACTTGACCCATCTCACCACTTCACTACATTCTCAATAGTGAGCCTATTTCCAGGCCGAATTTATTATTCACCTGTACTTGACCCTTCTTTCCACCTTACTACCTTCTCAATAGTGAGCCTATTTCCAGGCCGAATTTATCAGTCACCTGTACTTGACCCTTCTCACCACTTCACTACATTCTCAATAGTGAGCCTATTTCCAGACCGAATTTATTAGTCACCTGTACTTGACCCTTCTTTCCACCTTACTACCTTCTCAATAGTGAGCCTATTTCCAGGCCGAATTTATCAGTCACCTGTACTTGACCCTTCTTACCACTTCACTACATTCTCAATAGTGAGCCTATTTCCAGGCCAAATTTATTAGTCACCTGTACTTGACCCATCTCACCACTTCACTACATTCTCAATAGTGAGCCTATTTCCAGAACGAATTTATTAGTCACCTGTACTTGACCCGTCTTTCCACCTTACTACCTTCTCAATAGTGAGCCTATTTCCAGGCCGAATTTATCAGTCACCTGTACTTGACCCTTCTCACCACTCCACAACATTCTCAATAGTGAGCCTATTTCCAGGCCGAATTTATCAGTCACCTGTACTTGACCCTTCTTACCACTTCACTACATTCTCAATAGTGAGCCTATTTCCAGGCCGAATTTATCAGTCACCTGTACTTGACCCTTCTTACCACTTCACTACATTCTTAATAGTGAGCCTATTTCCAGGCCGAATTTATCAGTCACTTGTACTTGACCCTTCTCACCACTTCCCTACATTCACAATAGTGAGCCTATTTCCAGAGCGAATTTATTAGTCACCTGTACTTGACCTTTCTTTCCACCTTACTACCTTCTCAATAGTGAGTCTATTTCCAGGCCGAATTTATCAGTCACCTGTACTTGACCCTTCTCACCACTTCCCTACATTCTCAATATTGAGCCTATTTCCAGACCGAATTTATTAGTCATCTGTACTTGACCTTTCTTTCTACCTTACTACCTTCTTAATAGTGAGCCTATTTCCAGGCCGAATTTATCAGTCACCTGTACTTCACCCTTCTAACCACTTCACTACATTCTCAATAGTGAGCCTATTTCCAGGCCGAATTTATCAGTCAATTGTACTTGACCCTTCATACCACTTCACTACATTCTCAATAGTGAGCCTATTTCCAGGCCAAATTTATCAGTCACCTTTACTTGACCCTTCTTACCACTTCACTACATTCTCAATAGTGAGCCTATTTCCAGGCCGAATTTATCAGTCACCTGTACTTGACCCTTCTCACCACTTCACTACATTCTCAATAGTGAGCCTATTTCCAGACCGAATTTATTAGTCACCTGTACTAGACCCTTCTTTCCACCTTACTACCTTCTCAATAGTGAGCCTATTTCCAGGCCGAATTTATCAGTCACCTGTACCTGACCCTTCTTACCACTTCACTACATTCTCAATAGTGAGCTTATTTCCAGGCCGAATTTATCAGTCACCTGTACTTGACCCTTCTTACCACTTCACTACATTCTCAATAGTGAGCCTATTTCCAGGCCGAATTTATCAGTCACCTGTACTTGACCCTTCTTACCACTTCACTACAATCTCAATAGTGAGCCTATTTCCAGGCCAAATTTATTAGTCACCTGTACTAGACCTTTCTCACCACTTCACTAAATTCTCAATAGTGAGCCTATTTCCAGACCGAATTTATTAGTCACCTGTACTTGACCCTTCTTTCCACCTTACTACCTTCTCAATAGTTAGCCTATTTCCAGGCCTAACTTATCAGTCACCTGTACTTGACCCTTCTTACCACTTCACTACATTCTCAATAGTGAGCCTATTTCCAGGCCAAATTTATTAGTCACCTGTACTTGACCCTTCTCACCACTTCACTACATTCTCAATAGTGAGCCTATTTCCAGACCGAATTTATTAGTCACCTGTACTTGACCCTTCTTTCCACCTTACTACCTTCTCAATAGTGAGCCTATTTCCAGGCCGAATTTATCAGTCACCTGTACTTGACCCTTCTCACCACTTCACTACATTCTCAATAGTGAGCCTATTTCCAGACCGAATTTATCACTCACCTGTACTTGACCCTTCTCACCACTTCATTACATTCTCAATAGCGAGCCTATTTCCAGACCGAATTTATTAGTCACCCGTACATGACCCTTCTTTCCACCTTACTACCTTCTCAATAGTGAGCCTATTTCCAGGCCGAATTTATCAGTCACCTGTACTTGACCCTTCTCACCACATCACTACATTCACACTAGTGAGCCTATTTCCAGACCGAATTTATTTTAGTCACCTGTACTTGACCCTTCTTTCCACCTTACTACCTTCTCAATAGTGAGCCTATTTCCAGGCCTAATTTATCAGTCACCTGTACTTGACCCTTCTTACCACTTCACTACATTCTCAATAGTGAGCCTATTTCCAGGCCAAATTTATTAGTCACCTGTACTTGACCCTTCTCATCACTTCACTACATTCTCAATAGTGAGCCTATTTCCAGACCGAATTTATTAGTCACCTGTACTTGACACTTCTTTCCACCTTACTACCTTCTCAATAGTGAGATTATTTCCAGGCCGAATTTATCAGTCACCTGTACTTGACCCTCCTAACCACTTCACTACATTCTCAATAGTGAGCCTATTTCCAGGCCAAATTTATTAGTCACCTGTACTTGACCCTTCTCACCACTTCATACATTCTCAATAGGGAGCCTATTTCCAGACCGGATTTATTAGTCACCTGTACTTGACCCTTCTTTCCACCTTACTACCTTCTCAATTGTGAGCCTATTTCCAGGCCGAATTTATCAGTCACCTGTACTTGACCCTTCTTACCACTTCACTACATTCTCAATAGTGAGCCTATTTCCAGGCCAAATTTATTAGTCACCTGTACTTGACCCTTCTCACCACTTCACTACATTCTCAATAGTGAGCCTATTTCCATAACGAATTTATTAGTCACCTGTACTTGACCCTTCTTTCCACCTTACTACCTTCTCAATAGTGAGCCTATTTCCAGGCCGAATTTATCAGTCACCTGTATTTGACCCTTCTCACCACTTCACTACATTCTCAATAGTGAGCCTATTTCCAGGCCCAATTTATCAGTCACCTGTACTTGACCCTTCTCACCACTTCCCTACATTCTCAATAGTGTGCCTATTTCCAGGCCGAATTTATCAGTCACCTGTACTTGACCCTTCTTACCACTTCACTACCTTCTCAATTGTGAGCCTATTTCCAGGCCGAATTTATCAGTCACCTGTACTTGACCCTTCTTACCACTTCACTACATTCTCAATAATGAGCCTATTTCCAGGCCGAATTTATCAGTCACCTGTACCTGATCCTTCTTACCACTTCACTACATTCTCAATAGTGAGCCTATTTCCAGGCCGAATTTATCAGTCACCTGTACTTGACCCTTCTCACCACTTCCCTACATTCTCAATAGTGAGCCTATTTCCAGACCGTATTTATTAGTCACCTGTACTTAACCTTTCTTTCCCCCTTACTACCTTCTCAATAGTGAGCCTATTTCCAGGCCGAGTTTATCAGTCACCTGTACCTGACCCTTCTTACCACTTCACTACATTCTCAATAGTGAGCCTATTTCCAGGCCGAATTTATCCGTCACCTGTACTTGACCCATCTTACCACTTCACTACATTCTCAATAGTGAGCCTATTTCCAGGCCAAATTTATTAGTCACCTGTACTTGACCCTTTTCACCACTTCACTACATTCTCAATAGTGAGCCTATTTCCAGACCGAATTTTTTAGTCACCTGTACTTGACCCATCTCACCACTTCACTACATTCTGAATAGTGAGCCTATTTCCAGAACGAATTTATTAGTCACCTGTACTTGACCCTTCTTTCCACCTTACTACCTTCTCAATAGTGAGCCTATTTCCAGGCCGAATTTATCAGTCACCTGTACTTGACCCTTCTCACCACTCCACTACATTCTCAATAGTGAGCCTATTTCCAGGCCGAATTTATCAGTCACCTGTACTTGACCCTTCTTACCACTTCACTACATTCTCAATAGTGAGCCTATTTCCAGGCCGAATTTATCAGTCACCTGTACTTGACCCTTCTCACCACTTCACTACATTCTCAATAGTGAGCCTATTTCCAGACCGAATTTATTAGTCAACTGTACTAGACCCTTCTTTCCACCTTACTACCTTCTCAATAGTGAGCCTATTTCCAGGCCGAATTTATCAGTCACCTGTACTTGACCCTTCTTACCACTTCACATCATTCTCAATAGTGAGCTTATTTCCAGGCCGAATTTATCAGTCACCTGTACTTGACCCTTCTTACCACTTCACTACATTCTCAATAGTGAGCCTATTTCCAGGCCGAATTTATCAGTCACCTGTACTTGACCCTTCTTACCACTTCACTACAATCTCAATAGTGAGCCTATTTGCAGGCCAAATTTATTAGTCACCTGTACTTGACCCTTCTCACCACTTCACTACATTCTCAATAGTGAACCTATTTCCAGGCCAAATTTATTAGTCACTTGTACTTGACCCTTCTCACCACTTCACTACATTCTCAATAGTGTGCCTATTTCCAGACCGAATTTATTAGTCACCTGTACTTGACCCTTCTTTCCACCTTACTACCTTCTCAATAGTTAGCCTATTTCCAGGCCTAATTTATCAGTCACCTGTACTTGACCCTTCTTACCACTTCACTACATTCTCAATAGTGAGCCTATTTCCAGGCCAAATTTATTAGTCACCTGTACTTGACCCTTCTCACCACTTCACTACATTCTCAATAGTGAGCCTATTTCCAGACCGAATTTATTAGTCACCTGTACTTGACCCTTCTTTCCACCTTACTACCTTCTCAATAGTGAGCCTATTTCCAGGCCGAATTTATCAGTCACCTGTACTTGACCCTTCTCACCACTTCACTACATTCTCAATAGTGAGCCTATTTCCAGACCGAATTTATCACTCACCTGTACTTGACCCTTCTCACCACTTCATTACATTCTCAATAGCAAGCCTATTTCCAGACCGAATTTATTAGTCACCCGTACATGACCCTTCTTTCCACCTTACTACCTTCTCAATAGTGTGCCTATTTCCAGGCCGAATTTATCAGTCACCTGTACTTGACCCTTCTCACCACATCACTACATTCTCAATAGTGAGCCTATTTCCAGACCGAATTTATTAGTCACCTGTACTTGACCCTTCTTTCCACCTTACTACCTTCTCAATAGTGAGCCTATTTCCAGGCCTAATTTATCAGTCACCTGTACTTGACCCTTCTTACCACTTCACTACATTCTCAATAGTGAGCCTATTTCCAGGCCAAATTTATTAGTCACCTGTACTTGACCCTTCTCATCACTTCACTACATTCTCAATAGTGAGCCTATTTCCAGACCGAATTTATTAGTCACCTGTACTTGACACTTCTTTCCACCTTACTACCTTCTCAATAGTGAGATTATTTCCAGGCCGAATTTATCAGTCACCTGTACTTGACCCTCCTAACCACTTCACTACATTCTCAATAGTGAGCCTATTTCCAGGCCAAATTTATTAGTCACCTGTACTTGACCCTTCTCACCACTTCACTACATTCTCTATAGTGAGCCTATTTCCAGACCGGATTTATTAGTCACCTGTACTTGACCCTTCTTTCCACCTTACTACCTTCTCAATTGTGAGCCTATTTCCAGGCCGAATTTATCAGTCACCTGTACTTGACCCTTCTTACCACTTCACTACATTCTCAATAGTGAGCCTATTTCCAGGCCAAATTTATTAGTCACCTGTACTTGCCCCTTCTCACCACTTCACTACATTCTCAATAGTGAGCCTATTTCCATAACGAATTTATTAGTCACCTGTACTTGACCCTTCTTTCCACCTTACTACCTTCTCAATAGTGAGCCTATTTCCAGGCTTAATTTATCAGTCACCTGTATTTGACCCTTCTCACCACTTCACTACATTCTCAATAGTGAGCCTATTTCCAGGCTGAATTTATCAGTCACCTGTACTTGACCCTTCTCACCACTTCCCTACATTCTCAATAGTGTGCCTATTTCCAGGCCGAATTTATCAGTCACCTGTACTTGACCCTTCTTACCACTTCACTACCTTCTCAATTGTGAGCCTATTTCCAGGCCGAATTTATCAGTCACCTGTACTTGACCCTTCTTACCACTTCACTACATTCTCAATAATGAGCCTATTTCCAGGCCGAATTTATCAGTCACCTGTACCTGATCCTTCTTACCACTTCACTACATTCTCAATAGTGAGCCTATTTCCAGGCCGAATTTATCAGTCACCTGTACTTGACCCTTCTCACCACTTCCCTACATTCTCAATAGTGGGCCTATTTCCAGACCGAATTTATTAGTCACCTGTACTTAACCTTTCTTTCCCCCTTACTACCTTCTCAATAGTGAGCCTATTTCCAGGCCGAATTTATCAGTCACCTGTACCTGACCCTTCTTACCACTTCACTACCTTCTCAATAGTGAGCCTATTTCCAGGCCGATTTTATCAGTCACCTGTACTTGACCCATCTTACCAGTTCACTACATTCTCAATAGTGAGCCTATTTCCAGGCCAAATTTATTAGTCACCTGTACTTGACCCTTTTCACCACTTCACTACATTCTCAATAGTGAGCCTATTTCCAGACCGAATTTTTTAGTCACCTGTACTTGACCCATCTCACCACTTCACTACATTCTCAATAGTGAGCCTATTTCCAGAACGAATTTATTAGTCACCTGTACTTGACCCTTCTTTCCACCTTACTACCTTCTCAATAGTGAGCCTATTTCCAGGCCGAATTTATCAGTCACCTGTACTTGACCCTTCTCACCACTCCACTACATTCTCAATAGTGAGCCTATTTCCAGGCCGAATTTATCAGTCACCTGTACTTGACCCTTCTTACCACTTCACTACATTCTCAATAGTGAGCCTATTTCCAGGCCGAATTTATCAGTCACCTGTACTTGACCCTTCTCACCACTTCACTACATTCTCAATTGTGAGCCTATTTCCAGACCGAATTTATTAGTCAACTGCACTAGACCCTTCTTTCCACCTTACTACCTTCTCAATAGTGAGCCTATTTCCAGGCCGAATTTATCAGTCACCTGTACTTGACCCTTCTTACCACTTCACTTCATTCTCAATAGTGAGCTTATATCCAGGCCGAATTTATCAGTCACCTGTACTTGACCCTTCTTACCACTTCACTACATTCTCAATAGTGAGCCTATTTCCAGGCCGAATTTATCAGTCACCTGTACTTGACCCTTCTTACAACTTCACTACAATCTCAATAGTGAGCCTATTTCCAGGCCAAATTTATTAGTCACCTGTACTAGACCCTTCTCACCACTTCACTAAATTCTCAATAGTGAGCCTATTTCCAGACCGAATTTATTAGTCACCTGTACTTGACCCTTCTTTCCACCTTACTACCTTCTCAATAGTTAGCCTATTTCCAGGCCTAATTTATCAGTCACCTGTACTTGACCCTTCTTACCACTTCACTACATTCTCAATAGTGAGCCTATTTCCAGGCCAAATTTATCACTCACCTGTACTTGACCCTTCTCACCACTTCACTACATTCTCAATAGCGAGCCAATTTCCAGACCGAATTTATTAGTCACCCGTACTTGACCCTTCTTTCCACCTTACTACCTTCTCAATAGTGAGCCTATTTCCAGGCCGAATTTATCAGTCACCTGTACTTGACCCTTCTCACCACATCACTACATTCTCAATAGTGAGCCTATTTCCAGACCGAATTTATTAGTCACCTGTACTTGACCCTTCTTTCCACCTTACTACCTTCTCAATAGTGAGCCTATTTCCAGGCCGAATTTATCAGTCACCTGTACTTGACCCTTCTTACCACTTCACTACATTCTCAATAGTGAGCCTATTTCCAGGCCAAATTTATTAGTCACCTGTACTTGACCCTTCTCATCACTTCACTACATTCTCAATAGTGAGCCTATTTCCAGACCGAATTTATTAGTCACCTGTACTTGACACTTCTTTCCACCTTACTACCTTCTCAATAGTGAGATTATTTCCAGGCCGAATTTATCAGTCACCTGTACTTGACCCTCCTAACCACTTCACTACATTCTCAATAGTGAGCCTATTTCCAGGCCAAATTTATTATTCACCTGTACTTGACCCTTCTCACCACTTCACTACATTCTCAATAGTGAGCCTATTTCCATAACGAATTTATTAGTCACCTGTACTTGACCCTTCTTTCCACCTTACTACCTTCTCAATAGTGAGCCTATTTCCAGGCCGAATTTATCAGTCACCTGTATTTGACCCTTGTCACCTCTTCACTACATTCTCAATAGTGAGCCTATTTCCAGGCCGAATTTATCAGTCACCTGTACTTGACCCTTCTCACCACTTCCCTACATTCTCAATAGTGTGCCTATTTCCAGGCCGAATTTATCAGTCACCTGTACTTGACCCTTCTTACCACTTCACTACCTTCTCAATTGTGAGCCTATTTCCTGGCCGAATTTATCAGTCACCTGTACTTGACCCTTCTTACCACTTCACTACATTCTCAATAATGAGCCTATTTTCAGGCCGAATTTATCAGTCACCTGTACCTGACCCTTCTTACCACTTCACTACATTCTCAATAGTGAGCCTATTTCCAGGCCGAATTTATCAGTCACCTGTACTTGACCCTTCTCACCACTTCCCTACATTCTCAATAGTGAGCCTATTTCCAGACCGAATTTATTAGTCACCTGTACTTAACCTTTCTTTCCCCCTTACTACCTTCTCAATAGTGAGCCTATTTCCAGGCCGAATTTATCAGTCACCTGTACTTCACCCTTCTTACCACTTCTCTACATTCTCAATAGTGAGCCTATTTCCAGGCCGAATTTATCAGTCACCTCTACCTGACCCTTCTTTCCACTTCACTACATTCTCAATAGTGAGCCTATTTCCAGGCCGAATTTATCAGTCACCTGTACTTGACCCTTCTTACCACTTCACTACATTCTCAATAGTGAGCCTATTTCCAGGCCGAATTTATCAGTCACCTGTACTTGACCCTTCTCACCACTTCACTACATTCTCAATAGTGAGCCTATTTCCAGACCGAATTTATTAGTCACCTGTACTTGACCCTTCTTTCCACCTTACTACCTTCTCAATAGTGAGCCTATTTCCAGGCCGAATTTATCAGTCACCTGTACTTGACCCTTCTTACCACTTCACTACATTCTCAATAATGAGCCTATTTCCAGGCCGAATTTATCAGTCACCTGTACTTGACCCTTCTTACCACTTCACTACATTCTCAATAGTGAGCCTATTTCCAGGCCGAATTTATCAGTCACCTGTACTTGACCCTTCTTACCACTTCACTACATTCTCAATAGTGAGCCTATTTCCAGGCCGAATTTATCAGTCACCTGTACTTGACCCTTCTTACCACTTCACTACATTCTCAATAATGAGCCTATTTCCAGGCCAAATTTATTAGTCACCTGTACTTGACCCTTCTCACCACTTCACTACATTCTCAATAGTGAGCCTATTTCCAGACTGAATTTATTAGTCACCTGTACTAGACCCTTCTTTCCACCTTACTACCTTCTCAATAGTGAGCCTATTTCCATGCCGAATTTATCAGTCACCTGTACTTGACCCTTCTTACCACTTCACTACCTTTTCAATTGTGAGCCTATTTCCAGGCCGAATTTATCAGTCACCTGTACTTGACCCTTCTTACCACTTCACTACATTCTGAATAGTGTGCCTATTTCCAGGCCGAATTTATCAGTCACCTGTACTTGACCCTTCTTATCACTTCACTACATTCTCAATAGTGAGCCTATTTCCAGGCCGAATTTATCAGTCACCTGTACTTGACCCTTCTCACCACTTCCCTACATTCTCAATAGTGAGCCTATTTCCAGACCGAATTTATTAGTCACCTGTACTTAACCTTTCTTTCCACCTTACTACCTTCTCAATAGTGAGCCTATTTCCAGGCCGAATTTATCAGTCACCTGTACTTCACCCTTCTTACCACTTCTCTACATTCTCAATAGTGAGCCTATTTCCAGGCCGAATTTATCAGTCACCTGTACCTGACCCTTCTTACCACTTCACTAAATTCTCAATAGTGAGCCTATTTCCAGGCCGAATTTATCAGTCACCTACACTTGACCCTTCTCAGCACTTCACTACATTCTCAATAGTGAGCCTATTTCCAGGCCGAATTTATCAGTCACCTGTACTTGACCCTTCTCACCACTTCCCTACATTCTCAATAGTGTGCCTATTTCCAGGCCGAATTTATCAGTCACCTGTACTTGACCCTTCTTACCACTTCACTACCTTCTCAATTGTGATTCTATTTCCAGGCCGAATTTATCAGTCACCTGTGTTTGACCCTTCTTACCACTTCACTACATTCTCAATAATGAGCCTATTTCCAGGCCGAATTTATCAGTCACCTGTACTTGACCCTTCCTACCACTTCACTACATTCTCAATAGTGAGCCTATTTCCAGGCCGAATTTATCAGTCACCTGTACTTGACCCTTCTCACCACTTCCCTACATTCTCAATAGTGAGCCTATTTCCAGACCGAATTTATTAGTCACCTGTACTTAACCTTTCTTTCCCCCTTACTACCTTCTCAATAGTGAGCCTATTTCCAGGCCGAATTTATCAGTCACCTGTACTTCACCCTTCTTACCACTTCTCTACATTCTCAATAGTGAGCCTATTTCCAGGCCGAATTTATCAGTCACCTGTACCTGACCCTTCTTTCCACTTCACTACATTCTCAATAGTGAGCCTATTTCCAGGCCGAATTTATCAGTCACCTGTACTTCACCCTTCTTACCACTTCACTACATTCTCAATAGTGAGCCTATTTCCAGGCCGAATTTATCAGTCACCTGTACTTGACCCTTCTCACCACTTCACTACATTCTCAATAGTGAGCCTATTTCCAGACCGAATTTATTAGTCACCTGTACTTGACCCTTCTTTCCACCTTACTACCTTCTCAATAGTGAGCCTATTTCCAGGCCGAATTTATCAGTCACCTGTACTTGACCCTTCTTACCACTTCACTACATTCTCAATAGTGAGCCTATTTCCAGGCCGAATTTATCAGTCACCTGTACTTGACCCTTCTTACCACTTCACTACAATCTCAATAGTGAGCCTATTTCCAGGCCAAATTTATCAGTCACCTGTACCTGACCCTTCTTACCACTTCACTACATTCTCAATAGTGAGCCTATTTCCAGGCCGAATTTATCAGTCACCTGCACTTGACCCTTCTTACCACTTCACTACATTCTCAATAATGAGCCTATTTCCAGGCCGAATTTATCAGTCACCTGTACTTGACCCTTCTTACCACTTCACTACATTCTCAATAGTGAGCCTATTTCCAGGCCGAATTTATCAGTCACCTGTACTTGACCCTTCTTACCACTTCACTACAATCTCAAAAGTGAGCCTATATCCAGGCCGAATTTATCAGTCACCTGTACTTGACCCTTCTCACCACTTCACTACATTCTCAATAGTGAGCCTATTTCCAGACCGAATTTGTTAGTCACCTGTACTAGACCCTTCTTTCCACCTTACTACCTTCTCAATAGTGAGCCTATTTCCAGGCCGAATTTATCAGTCACCTGTACTTGACCCTTCTTACCACTTCACTACATTCTCAATAATGAGCCTATTTCCAGGCCGAATTTATCAGTCACCTGTACTTGACCCTTCTTACCACTTCACTACATTCTCAATAATGAGCCTATTTCCAGGCCAAATTTATCAGTCACCTGTACTTGACCCTTCTCACCACTTCACTACATTCTCAATAGTGAGCCTATTTCCAGACCGAATTTATTAGTCACCTGTACTTGACCCTTCTTTCCACCTTACTACCTTCTCAATAGTGAGCCTATTTCCAGGCCTAATTTATCAGTCACCTGTACTTGACCCTTCTTACCACTTCACTACATTCTCAATAGTGAGCCTATTTCCAGGCCAAATTTATTAGTCAACTGTACTTGACCCTTCTCACCACTTCACTACATTCTCAATAGTGAGCCTATTTCCAGACCGAATTTATTAGTCACCTGTACTAGACCCTTCTTTCCACCTTACTACCTTCTCAATAGTGAGCCTATTTCCAGGCCGAATTTATCAGTCACCTGTACTTGACCCTTCTTACCACTTCACTACATTCTCAATAATGAGCCTATTTCCAGGCCGAATTTATCAGTCACCTGTACTTGACCCTTCTTACCACTTCACTACATTCTCAATAATGAGCCTATTTCCAGGCCGAATTTATCAGTCACCTGTACTTGACCCTTCTCACCACTTCACTACATTCTCAATAGTGAGCCTATTTCCAGACCGAATTTATTAGTCACCTGTACTTGACCCTTCTTTCCACCTTACTACCTTCTCAATAGTGAGCCTATTTCCAGGCCTAATTTATCAGTCACCTGTACTTGACCCTTCTTACCACTTCACTACATTCTCAATAGTGAGCCTATTTCCAGGCCAAATTTATTAGTCAACTGTACTTGACCCTTCTCACAAATACACTACATTCTCAATAGTGAGCCTATTTCCAGACCGAATTTATTAGTCACCTGTACTAGACCCTTCTTTCCACCTTACTACCTTCTCAATAGTGAGCCTATTTCCAGGCCGAATTTATCAGTCACCTGTACTTGACCCTTCTTACCACTTCACTACATTCTCAATAATGAGCCTATTTCCAGGCCGAATTTATCAGTCACCTGTACTTGACCCTTCTTACCACTTCACTACATTCTCAATAATGAGCCTATTTCCAGGCCGAATTTATCAGTCACCTGTACTTGACCCTTCTCACCACTTCACTACATTCTCAATAGTGAGCCTACTTCCAGACCGAATTTATTAGTCACCTGTACTTGACCCTTCTTTCCACCTTACTACCTTCTCAATAGTGAGCCTATTTCCAGGCCGAATTTATCAGTCACCTGTACTTGACCCTTCTTACCACTTCACTACATTCTCAATAATGAGCCTATTTCCAGGCCAAATTTATTAGTCACCTGTACTTGACCCTTCTCACCACTTCACTACATTCTCAATAGTGAGCCTATTTCCAGACTGAATTTATTAGTCACCTGTACTAGACCCTTCTTTCCACCTTACTACCTTCTCAATAGTGAGCCTATTTCCATGCCGAATTTATCAGTCACCTGTACTTGACCCTTCTTACCACTTCACTACCTTTTCAATTGTGAGCCTATTTCCAGGCCGAATTTATCAGTCACCTGTACTTGACCCTTCTTACCACTTCACTACATTCTGAATAGTGTGCCTATTTCCATGCCGAATTTATCAGTCACCTGTACTTGACCCTTCTTACCACTTCACTACATTCTCAATAGTGAGCCTATTTCCAGGCCGAATTTATCAGTCACCTGTACTTGACCCTTCTCACCACTTCCCTACATTCTCAATAGTGAGCCTATTTCCAGACCGAATTTATTAGTCACCTGTACTTAACCTTTCTTTCCACCTTACTACCTTCTCAATAGTGAGCCTATTTCCAGCCGAATTTATCAGTCACCTGTACTTCACCCTTCTTACCACTTCTCTACATTCTCAATAGTGAGCCTATTTCCAGGCCGAATTTATCAGTCACCTGTACCTGACCCTTCTTACCACTTCACTACATTCTCAATAGTGAGCCTATTTCCAGGCCGAATTTATCAGTCACCTGCACTTGACCCTTCTCAGCACTTCACTACATTCTCAATAGTGAGCCTATTTCCAGGCCGAATTTATCAGTCACCTGTACTTGACCCTTCTCACCACTTCCCTACATTCTCAATAGTGTGCCTATTTCCAGGCCGAATTTATCAGTCACCTGTACTTGACCCTTCTTACCACTTCACTACCTTCTCAATTGTGATTCTATTTCCAGGCCGAATTTATCAGTCACCTGTGTTTGACCCTTCTTACCACTTCACTACATTCTCAATAATGAGCCTATTTCCAGGCCGAATTTATCAGTCACCTGTACTTGACCCTTCCTACCACTTCACTACATTCTCAATAGTGAGCCTATTTCCAGGCCGAATTTATCAGTCACCTGTACTTGACCCTTCTCACCACTTCCCTACATTCTCAATAGTGAGCCTATTTCCAGACCGAATTTATTAGTCACCTGTACTTAACCTTTCTTTCCCCCTTACTACCTTCTCAATAGTGAGCCTATTTCCAGGCCGAATTTATCAGTCACCTGTACTTCACCCTTCTTACCACTTCTCTACATTCTCAATAGTGAGCCTATTTCCAGGCCGAATTTATCAGTCACCTGTACCTGACCCTTCTTTCCACTTCACTACATTCTCAATAGTGAGCCTATTTCCAGGCCGAATTTATCAGTCACCTGTACTTCACCCTTCTTACCACTTCACTACATTCTCAATAGTGAGCCTATTTCCAGGCCGAATTTATCAGTCACCTGTACTTGACCCTTCTCACCACTTCACTACAATCTCAATAGTGAGCCTATTTCCAGACCGAATTTATTAGTCACCTGTACTTGACCCTTCTTTCCACCTTACTACCTTCTCAATAGTGAGCCTATTTCCAGGCCGAATTTATCAGTCACCTGTACTTGACCCTTCTTACCACTTCACTACATTCTCAATAGTGAGCCTATTTCCAGGCCGAATTTATCAGTCACCTGTACTTGACCCTTCTTACCACTTCACTACAATCTCAATAGTGAGCCTATTTCCAGGCCAAATTTATCAGTCACCTGTACCTGACCCTTCTTACCACTTCACTACATTCTCAATAGTGAGCCTATTTCCAGGCCGAATTTATCAGTCACCTGCACTTGACCCTTCTTACCACTTCACTACATTATCAATAATGAGCCTATTTCCAGGCCGAATTTATCAGTCACCTGTACTTGACCCTTCTTACCACTTCACTACATTCTCAATAGTGAGCCTATTTCCAGGCCGAATTTATCAGTCACCTGTACTTGACCCTTCTTACCACTTCACTACAATTTTAAAAGTGAGCCTATATCCAGGCCGAATTTATCAGTCACCTGTACTTGACCCTTCTCACCACTTCACTACATTCTCAATAGTGAGCCTATTTCCAGACCGAATTTGTTAGTCACCTGTACTAGACCCTTCTTTCCACCTTACTACCTACTCAATAGTGAGCCTATTTCCAAGCCGAATTTATCAGTCACCTGTACTTGACTCTTCTTACCACTTCACTACATTCTCAATAATGAGCCTATTTCCAGGCCGAATTTATCAGTCACCTGTACTTGACCCTTCTTACCACTTCACTACACTCTCAATAATGAGCCTATTTCCAGGCCGAATTTATCAGTCACCTGTACTTGACCCTTCTCACCACTTCACTACATTCTCAATAGTGAGCCTATTTCCAGACCGAATTTATTAGTCACCTGTACTTGACCCTTCTTTCCACCTTACTACCTTCTCAATAGTGAGCCTATTTCCAGGCCTAATATATCAGTCACCTGTACTTGACCCTTCTTACCACTTCACTACATTCTCAATAGTGAGCCTATTTCCAGGCCAAATTTATTAGTCAACTGTACTTGACCCTTCTCACCACTTCACTACATTCTCAATAGTGAGCCTATTTCCAGACCGAATTTATTAGTCACCTGTACTAGACCCTTCTTTCCACCTTACTACCTTCTCAATAGTGAGCCTATTTCCAGGCCGAATTTATCAGTCACCTGTACTTGACCCTTCTTACCACTTCACTACATTCTCAATAATGAGCCTATTTCCAGGCCGAATTTATCAGTCACCTGTACTTGACCCTTCTTACCACTTCACTACATTATCAATAATGAGCCTATTTCCAGGCCGAATTTATCAGTCACCTGTACTTGACCCTTCTCACCACTTCACTACATTCTCAATAGTGAGCCTATTTCCAGACCGAATTTATTAGTCACCTGTACTTGACCCTTCTTTCCACCTTACTACCTTCTCAATAGTGAGCCTATTTCCAGGCCTAATTTATCAGTCACCTGTACTTGACCCTTCTTACCACTTCACTACATTCTCAATAGTGAACCTATATCCAGGCCAAATTTATTAGTCAACTGTACTTGACCCTTCTCACAAATTCACTACATTCTCAATAGTGAGCCTATTTCCAGACCGAATTTATTAGTCACCTGTACTAGACCCTTCTTTCCACCTTACTACCTTCTCAATAGTGAGCCTATTTCCAGGCCGAATTTATCAGTCACCTGTACTTGACCCTTCTTACCACTTCACTACATTCTCAATAATGAGCCTATTTCCAGGCCGAATTTATCAGTCACCTGTACTTGACCCTTCTTACCACTTCACTACATTCTCAATAATGAGCCTATTTCCAGGCCGAATTTATCAGTCACCTGTACTTGACCCTTCTCACCACTTCACTACATTCTCAATAGTGGGCCTACTTCCAGACCGAATTTATTAGTCACCTGTACTTGACCCTTCTTTCCACCTTACTACCTTCTCAATAGTGAGCCTATTTCCAGGCCGAATTTATCAGTCACCTGTACTTGACCCTTCTTACCACTTCACTACATTCTCAATAATGAGCCTATTTCCAGGCCGAATTTATCAGTCACCTGTACTTGACCCTTCTTACCACTTCACTACATTCTCAATAATGAGCCTATTTGCAGGCCGAATTTATCAGTCACCTGTACTTGACCCTTCTCACCACTTCACTACATTCTCAATAGTGAGCCTATTTCCAGAACGAATTTATTAGTCACCTGTACTTGACCCTTCTTTCCACCTTACTACCTTCTCAATAGTGAGCCTATTTCCAGGCCTAATTTATCAGTCACCTGTACTTGACCCTTCTCACCACTTCACTACATTCTCAATAGTGAGCCTATTTCCAGGCCAAATTTATTAGTCACCTGTACTTGACGCTTCTCACCACTTCACTACATTCTCAATAGTGAACCTATTTCCAGACCGAATTTATTAGTCAACTGTACTTGACCCTTCTTTCCACCTTACTACCTTCTCAATAGTGAGCCTATTTCCAGGCCGAATTCATCAGTCACCTGTACTTGACCCTTCTCACCACTTCACTACATTCTCAATAGTGAGACTATTTACAGACCGAATTTATCAGTCACCTGTACTTGACCCTTCTCACCACTTCACTACATTCTCAATAGTGAGCATATTTCCAGACCGAATTTATTAGTCACCTGTACTTGACCCTTCTTTCCACCTTACTACCTTCTCAATAGTGAGCCTATTTCCAGACCGAATTTATCAGTCACCTGTACTTGACCCTTCTTACCACTTCACTACATTCTCAATAATGAGCCTATTTCCAGGCCGAATTTATCAGTCACCTGTACTTGACCCTTCTTACCACTTCACTACATTCTCAATAATGAGCCTATTTCCAGGCCGAATTTATCAGTCACCTGTACTTGACCCGTCTCACCACTTCACTACATTCTCAATAGTGAGCCTATTTCCAGACCGAATTTATCAGTCACCTGTACTTGACCCTTCTCACCACTTCACTACATTCTCAATAGTGAGCCTATTTCCAGGCCAAATTTATTAGTCACCTGTACTTGACCCTTCTTTCCACCTTACTACCTCCTCAATAGTGAGTCTATTTCCAGGCCTAATTTATCAGTCACCTGTACTTGACCCTTCTTACCACTTCACTACATTCTCAATAGTGAGCCTATTTCCAGGCCAAATTTATTAGTCACCTTATCTTGACCCTTCTCACCACTTCACTACATTCTCAATAGTGAGCCTATTTCCAGACCGAATTTATTAGTCACCTGTACTTGACCCTTCTTTCCACCTTACTACCTTCTCAATAGTGAGCCTATTTCCAGGCCGAATTTATCAGTCACCTGTACTTGACCCTTCTCACCACTTCACTACATTCTCAATAGTGAGCCTATTTCCAGACCGAATTTATCAGTCACCTGTACTTGCCCCTTCTTTCCACCTTACTACCTTCTCAATAGTGAGCCTATTTCCAGGCCTAATTTATCAGTCACCTGTACTTGACCCTTCTCACCACTTCACTACATTCTCAATAGTGAGCATATTTCCAGACCGAATTTATTAGTCACCTGTACTTGACCCTTCTTTCCACCTTACTACCTTCTCAATAGTGAGCCTATTTCCAGGCCGAATTTATCAGTCACCTGTACTTGACCCTTCTTACCACTTTACTACATTCTCAATAGTGAGCCTATTTCCAGGCCGAATTTATCAGTCACCTGTACTTGACCCTTCTTACCACTTCACTACATTCTCAATAGTGAGCCTATTTCCAGGCCGAATTTATCAGTCACCTGTACTTGACCCTTCTCACCACTTCACTACATTCTCAATAGTGAGCCTATTTCCAGACCGAATTTATTAGTCACCTGTACTTGACCCTTCTTTCCACCTTACTACCTTCTCAATAGGGAGCCTATTTCCTGGCCGAATTTATCAGTCACCTGTACTTGACCCTTCTCACCACTTCACTACATTCTCAATAGTGAGCCTATTTCCAGACCGAATTTATTAGTCACCTGTATTTGACCCTTCTTTCCACCTTACTACCTTCTCAATAGTGAGCCTATTTCCAGGCCGAATTTATCAGTCACCTGTACTTGACCCTTCTTACCACTTCACTACATTCTCAATAGTGAGCCTATTTCCAGGCCGAATTTATCAGTCACATTTACTTGACCTTCTTACCTCTTCACTACATTCTCAATAGTGAGCCTATTTCCAGGCCGAATTTATCAGTCACCTTTACTTGACCCTTCTTACCACTTCACTACATTCTCAATAATGAGCCTATTTCCAGGCCGAATTTATCAGTCACCTGTACTTGACCCTTCTCACCACTACACTACATTCTCAATAGTGAGCCTATTTCCAGACCGAATTTATTAGTCACCTGTACTTCACCCTTCTTTCCACCTTACTACCATCTCAATAGTGAGCCTATTTCCAGGCCGAATTTATCAGTCACCTGTACTTGACCCTTCTTACCACTTCACTACATTCTCAATAGTGAGCCTATTTCCAGGCCGAATTTATCAGTCACCTGTACTTGACCCTTCTTACCACTTCACTACATTCTCAATAGTGAGCCTATTTCCAGGCCCAATTTATGAGTCACCTGTACTTGACCCTTCTTACCACTTCACTACATTCTCAATAGTGAGCCTATTTCCAGGCCCAATTTATGAGTCACCTGTACTTGACCCTTCTTACCACTTCACTACATTCTCAATAGTGAGCCTATTTCCAGGCCAAATTTATTAGTCACCTGTACTTGACCCTCCTCACCACTTCACTACATTCTCAATAGTGAGCCTATTTCCAGACCGAATTTATTAGTCACCTGTACTTAACCCTTCTTTTCACCTTACTACCTTCTCAATAGTGAGATTATTTCCAGGCCGAATTTATCAGTCACCTGTACTTGACCCTCCTTACCACTTCACTACATTCTCAATAGTGAGCCTATTTCCAAGCCAAATTTATTAGTCACCTGTACTTGACCCTTCTCACCACTTCACTACATTCTCAATAGTGAGCCTATTCCCAGACCGAATTTATTAGTCACCTGTACTTGACCCTTCTTTCCACCTTAATACCTTCTCAATAGTGAGCCTATTTCCAGGCCGAATTTATCAGTCATCTGTACTTGACCCTTCTCACCACTTCACAACATTCTCAATAGTGAGCCTATTTCCAGACCGAATTTATCAGTCACCTGTACTTGACCCTTCTCACCACTTCACTACATTCTCAATAGTGAGCCTATTTCCAGACCGAATTTATTAGTCACCTGTACTTGAACCTTCTTTCCACATTACTACCTTCTCAATAGTGAGCCTATTTCCAGGCCGAATTTATCAGTCACCTTTACTTGACCCTTCTTACCACTTCACTACATTCTTAATAGTGAGCCTATTTCCAGGCCGAATTTATCAGTCACCTGTACTTGACCCTTCTTACAACTTCACTACATTCTCAATAGTGAGCCTATTTCCAGGCCAAATTTATCAGTCACCTGTACTTGACCCTTCTCAAAACTTCACTACATTCTCAATAGTGAGCCTATTTCCAGACCGAATTTATTAGTCACCTGTACTTGACCCTTCTTTCCACCTTACTACCTTCTCAATAGTGAGCCTATTACCAGGCCGAATTTATCAGTCACCTGTACTTGACCCTTCTTACCACTTCACTACATTCTCAATAGTGAGCCTATTTCCAGGCCAAATTTATTAGTCACCTGTACTTGACACTTCTCACCACATCACTATATTCTCAATAGTGAGCCTATTTCCAGACCGAATTTATTAGTCACCTGTACTTGACCCTTCTTTCCACCTTACTACCTTCTCAATAGTGTGCCTATTTCCAGCCCGAATTTATCAGTCACCTGTACTTGAACCTTCTCACCACTTCACTACATTCTCAATAGTGAGCCTATTTCCAGACCGAATTTATTAGTCACCTGTACTTGACCCTTCTTTCCACCTTACTACCTTCTCAATAGTGAGCCTATTTCCAGGCCGAATTTATCAGTCACCTGTACTTGACCCTTCTTACCACTTTACTACATTCTCAATAGTGAGCCTATTTCCAGGCCGAATTTATCAGTCACCTGTACTTGACCCTTCTTACCACTTCACTACATTCTCAATAGTGAGCCTATTTCCAGGCCGAATTTATCAGTCACCTGTACTTGACCCTACTCACCACTTCACTACATTCTCAATAGTGAGCCTATTTCCAGACCGAATTTATTAGTCACCTGTACTTGACCCTTCTTTCCACCTTACTACCTTCTCAATAGTGAGCCTATTTCCAGGACGAAATTATTAGTCACCTGTACTTGAACCTTCTTACCACTTCACTACATTCTCAATAGTGAGCCTATTTCCAGGCAAAATTTATCAGTCACCTTTACTTGACCCTTCTTACCACTTCACTACATTCTCAATAGTGAGCCTATTTCCAGGCCGAATTTATCAGTCACCTGTACTTGACCCTTCTTACCACTTCACTACATTCTCAATAGTGAGCATATTTCCAGGCCGAATTTATCAGTCACCTGTACTTGACCCTTCTCACCACTTCACTACATTCTCAATAGTGAGCCTATTTCCAGACCGAATTTATTAGTCACCTGTACTTGACCCTTCTTTCCACCTTACTACCTTCTATATAGTGAGCCTATTTCCAGGCCGAATTTTTCAGTCACCTGTACTTGACCCTTCTTACCACTTCATTACATTCTCAATAGTGAGCCTATTTCCAGGCCAAATTTATTAGTCACCTGTACTTGACCCTTCTCACCACGTCACTACATTCTCAATAGTGAGCCTATTACCAGACCGAATTTATTAGTCACCTGAACTTGACCCTTCTTTCCACCATACTACCTTCTAAATCGTGAGCCTATTTCCAGGCCGAATTTATCAGTCACCTACACTTGACCCTTCTTACCACTTCACTACATTCTCAATAGTGAGCCTATTTCCAGGCCGAATTTATCAGTCACCTGTACTTGACCCTTCTTACCACTTCACTACATTCTCAATAGTGAGCCTATTTCCAGACCGAATTTATTAGTCACCTGTACTTAACCCTTCTTTCCACCTTACTACCTTCTCAATAGTGAGATTATTTCCAGGCCGAATTTATCAGTCACCTGTACTTGACCCTCCTTACCACTTCACTACATTCTCAATAGTGAGCCTATTTCCAGGCCAAATTTATTAGTCACCTGTACTTGACCCTTCTCACCACTTCACTACATTCTCAATAGTGAGCCTATTCCCAGACCGAATTTATTAGTCACCTGTACTTGACCCTTCTTTCCACCTTAATACCTTCTCAATAGTGAGCCTATTTCCAGGCCGAATTTATCAGTCATCTGTACTTGACCCTTCTCACCACTTCACAACATTCTCAATAGTGAGCCTATTTCCAGACCGAATTTATCAGTCACCTGTACTTGACCCTTCTCACCACTTCACTACATTCTCAATAGTGAGCCTATTTCCAGACCGAATTTATTAGTCACCTGTACTTGAACCTTCTTTCCACATTACTACCTTCTCAATAGTGAGCCTATTTCCAGGCCGAATTTATCAGTCACCTTTACTTGACCCTTCTTACCACTTCACTACATTCTTAATAGTGAGCCTATTTCCAGGCCGAATTTATCAGTCACCTGTACTTGACCCTTCTTACAACTTCACTACATTCTCAATAGTGAGCCTATTTCCAGGCCAAATTTATCAGTCACCTGTACTTGACCCTTCTCAAAACTTCACTACATTCTCAATAGTGAGCCTATTTCCAGACCGAATTTATTAGTCACCTGTACTTGACCCTTCTTTCCACCTTACTACCTTCTCAATAGTGAGCCTATTACCAGGCCGAATTTATCAGTCACCTGTACTTGACCCTTCTTACCACTTCACTACATTCTCAATAGTGAGCCTATTTCCAGGCCAAATTTATTAGTCACCTGTACTTGACACTTCTCACCACATCACTATATTCTCAATAGTGAGCCTATTTCCAGACCGAATTTATTAGTCACCTGTACTTGACCCTTCTTTCCACCTTACTACCTTCTCAATAGTGTGCCTATTTCCAGCCCGAATTTATCAATCACCTGTACTTGAACCTTCTCACCACTTCACTACATTCTCAATAGTGAGCCTATTTCCAGACCGAATTTATTAGTCACCTGTACTTGACCCTTCTTTCCACCTTACTACCTTCTCAATAGTGAGCCTATTTCCAGGCCGAATTTATCAGTCACCTGTACTTGACCCTTCTTACCACTTTACTACATTCTCAATAGTGAGCCTATTTCCAGGCCGAATTTATCAGTCACCTGTACTTGACCCTTCTTACCACTTCACTACATTCTCAATAGTGAGCCTATTTCCAGGCCGAATTTATCAGTCACCTGTACTTGACCCTACTCACCACTTCACTACATTCTCAATAGTGAGCCTATTTCCAGACCGAATTTATTAGTCACCTGTACTTGACCCTTCTTTCCACCTTACTACCTTCTCAATAGTGAGCCTATTTCCAGGCCGAATTTATTAGTCACCTGTACTTGACCCTTCTTACCACTTCACTACATTCTCAATAGTGAGCCTATTTCCAGGCAAAATTTATCAGTCACCTTTACTTGACCCTTCTTACCACTTCACTACATTCTCAATAGTGAGCCTATTTCCAGGCCGAATTTATCAGTCACCTGTACTTGACCCTTCTTACCACTTCACTACATTCTCAATAGTGAGCATATTTCCAGGCCGAATTTATCAGTCACCTGTACTTGACCCTTCTCACCACTTCACTACATTCTCAATAGTGAGCCTATTTCCAGACCGAATTTATTAGTCACCTGTACTTGACCCTTCTTTCCACCTTACTACCTTCTATATAGTGAGCCTATTTCCAGGCCGAATTTTTCAGTCACCTGTACTTGACCCTTCTTACCACTTCATTACATTCTCAATAGTGAGCCTATTTCCAGGCCAAATTTATTAGTCACCTGTACTTGACCCTTCTCACCACGTCACTACATTCTCAATAGTGAGCCTATTACCAGACCGAATTTATTAGTCACCTGAACTTGACCCTTCTTTCCACCATACTACCTTCTAAATCGTGAGCCTATTTCCAGGCCGAATTTATCAGTCACCTACACTTGACCCTTCTTACCACTTCACTACATTCTCAATAGTGAGCCTATTTCCAGGCCGAATTTATCAGTCACCTGTACTTGACCCTTCTTACCACTTCACTACATTCTCAATAGTGAGCCTATTTCCAAGCAAAATTTATCAGTCACCTTTACTTGACCCTTCTTACCACTTCACTACATTCTCAATAGTGAGCCTATTTCCAGGCGGAATTTATCAGTCACCTGTACTTGACCCTTCTTACCACTTCACTACATTCTCAATAGTGAGCCTATTTCCAGGCCGAATTTATCAGTCACCTGTACTTGACCCTCCTTACCACTTCACTACATTCTCAATAGTGAGCCTATTTCCAGGCAAAATTTATCAGTCACCTTTACTTGACCCTTCTTACCACTTCACTACATTCTCAATAGTGAGCCTATTTCCAGGCAAAATTTATCAGTCACCTTTACTTGACCCTTCTTACCACTTCACTACATTCTCAATAGTGAGCCTATTTCCAGGCCGAATTTATCAGTCACCTGTACTTGACCCTTCTTACCACTTCACTACATTCTCAATAGTGAGCCTATTTCCAGGCCAAATTTATTAGTCACCTGTACTTGACCCTTCTCACCACGTCACTACATTCTCAATAGTGAGCCTATTACCAGACCGAATTTATTAGTCACCTGAACTTGACCCTTCTTTCCCCCATACTACCTTCTAAATCGTGAGCCTATTTCCAGGCCGAATTTATCAGTCACCTACACTTGACCCTTCTTACCACTTCATTACATTCTCAATAGTGAGCCTATTTCCAGGCCAAATTTATTAGTCACCTGTACTTGACCCTTCTCACCACGTCACTACATTCTCAATAGTGAGCCTATTACCAGACCGAATTTATTAGTCACCTGAACTTGACCCTTCTTTCCACCATACTACCTTCTAAATCGTGAGCCTATTTCCAGGCCGAATTTATCAGTCACCTACACTTGACCCTTCTTACCACTTCACTACATTCTCAATAGTGAGCCTATTTCCAGGCGGAATTTATCAGTCACCTGTACTTGACCCTTCTTACAACTTCACTACATTCTCAATAGTGAGCCTATTTCCAGGCCAAATTTATCAGTCACCTGTACTTGACCCTTCTCAAAACTTCACTACATTCTCAATAGTGAGCCTATTTCCAGACCGAATTTATTAGTCACCTGTACTTGACCCTTCTTTCCACCTTACTACCTTCTCAATAGTGAGCCTATTACAAGGCCGAATTTATCAGTCACCTGTACTTGACCCTTCTTACCACTTCACTACATTCTCAATAGTGAGCCTATTTCGAGGCCAAATTTATTAGTCACCTGTACTTGACACTTCTCACCACATCACTATATTCTCAATAGTGAGCCTATTTCCAGACCGAATTTATTAGTCACCTGTACTTAACCCTTCTTTCCACCTTACTACCTTCTCAATAGTGAGCCTATTTCCAGGCCGAATTTATCAGTCACCTGTATTTGACCCTTCTTACCACTTCACTACATTCTTAACAGTGAGCCTATTTCCAGGCCAAATTTATTAGTCACCTGTACTTGACCCTTCTCACCGCTTCACTACATTCTCAATAGTGAGCCTATTTCCAGACCTAATTTATTAGTCACCTGTACTTGACCCTTCTTTCCACCTTACTACCTTCTCAATAGTGAGCCTATTTCCAGGCCGAATTTATCAGTCACCTGTACTTGAACCTTCTCACCACTTCACTACATTCTCAATAGTGAGCCTATTTCCAGACCGAATTTATTAGTCACCTCTACTTGACCCTTCTTTCCACCTTACTACCTTCTCAATAGTGAGCCTATTTCCAGGCCGAATTTATCAGTCACCTGTACTTGACCCTTCTTACCACTTTACTACATTCTCAATAGTGAGCCTATTTCCAGGCCGAATTTATCAGTCACCTGTACTTGACCCTTCTTACCACTTCACTACATTCTCAATAGTGAGCCTATTTCCAGGCCGAATTTATCAGTCACCTGTACTTGACCCTACTCACCACTTCACTACATTCTCAATAGTGAGCCTATTTCCAGGCCAAATTTATTAGTCACCTGTACTTGACCATTCTTTCCACCTTACTACCTTCTCAATAGTGAGCCTATTTCCAGGCCGAATTTATCAGTCACCTGTACTTGACCCTTCTTACCACTTCACTACATTCTCAATAGTGAGCCTATTTCCAGGCAAAATTTATCAGTCACCTTTACTTGACCCTTCTTTCCACATCACTACATTCTCAATAGTGAGCCTATTTCCAGGCCGAATTTATCAGTCACCTGTACTTGACCCTTCTTACCACTTCACTACATTCTCAATAGTGAGCCTATTTCCAGGCCGAATTTATCAGTCACCTGTACTTGACCCTTCTCACCACTTCACTACATTCTCAATAGTGAGCCTATTTCCAGACCGAATTTTTAGTCACCTGTACTTGACCCTTCTTTCCACCTTACTACCTTCTATATAGTGAGCCTATTTCCAGGCCGAATTTTTCAGTCACCTGTACTTGACCCTTCTTACCACTTCATTACATTCTCAATAGTGAGCCTATTTCCAGGCCAAATTTATTAGTCACCTGTACTTGACCCTTCTCACCACGTCACTACATTCTCAATAGTGAGCCTATTACCAGACCGAATTTATTAGTCACCTGAACTTGACCCTTCTTTCCACCATACTACCTTCTAAATCGTGAGCCTATTTCCAGGCCGAATTTATCAGTCACCTACACTTGACCCTTCTTACCACTTCACTACATTCTCAATAGTGAGCCTATTTCCAGGCCGAATTTATCAGTCACCTTTACTTGACACTTCTTACCACTTCACTACATTCTCAATAGTGAGCCTATTTCCAAGCAAAATTTATCAGTCACTTTTACTTGACCCATCTTACCACTTCACTACATTCTCAATAGTGAGCCTATTTCCAGGCGGAATTTATCAGTCACCTGTACTTGACCCTTCTTACCACTTCACTACATTCTCAATAGTGAGCCTATTTCCAGGCCGAATTTATCAGTCACCTGTACTTGACCCTTCTTACCACTTCACTACATTCTCAATAGTGAGCCTATTTCCAGGCAAAATTTATCAGTCACCTTTACTTGACCCTTCTTACCCCTTCACTACATTCTCAATAGTGAGCCTATTTCCAGGCCGAATTTATCAGTCACCTGTACTTGACCCTTCTTACCACTTCACTACATTCTCAATAGTGAGCCTATTTCCAGGCCGAATTTATCAGTCACCTGTACTTGACCCTTCTCACCACTTCACTACATTCTCAATAGTGAGCCTATTTCCAGACCGAATTTATTAGTCACCTGTACTTGACCCTTCTTTCCACCTTACTACCTTCTATATAGTGAGCCTATTTCCAGGCCGAATTTATCAGTCACCTGTACTTGACCCTTCTTACCACTTCACTACATTCTCAATAGTGAGCCTATGTCCAGGCCAAATTTATTAGACACCTGTACTTGACCCTTCTCACCACTTCACTACATTCTCAATAGTGAGCCTATTTCCAGGCCATATTTATTAGTCACCTGTACTTGACCCTTCTCACCACTTCACTACATTCTCAAGAGTGAGCCTATTTCCAGACCGAATTTATTAGTCACCTGTACTTGAACCTTCTTTCCACCATACTACCTTCTAAATCGTGAGCCTATTTCCAGGCCGAATTTGTCAGTCACCTACACCTGACCCTTCTTATCACTTCACTACATTCTCAATAGTGAGCCTATTTCCAGGCCGAATTTATCAGTCACCTGTACTTGACCCTTCTTACCACTTCACTACATTCTCAATAGTGAGCCTATTTCCAGGCAAAATTTATCAGTCACCTTTACTTGACCCTTCTTACCACTTCACTACATTCTCAATAGTGAGCCTATTTCCAGGCCGAATTTATCAGTCACCTGTACTTGACCCTTCTTACCACTTCACTACATTCTCAATAGTGAGCCAATTTCCAGGCCGAATTTATCAGTCACCTGTACTTGACCCTTCTTACCACTTCACTACATTCTCAATAGTGAGCCTATTTCCAGGCAAAATTTATCAGTCACCTTTACTTGACCCTTCTTACCACTTCATTACATTCTCAATAGTGAGCCTATATCCAGGCCAAATTTATTAGTCACCTGTACTTGACCCTTCTCACCACTTCACTACATTCTCAATAGTGAGCCTATTACCAGGCCATATTTATTAGTCACTTGTACTTGACCCTTCTCACCACTTCACTACATTCTCAATAGTGAGCCTATTTCCAGACCGAATTTATTAGTCACCTGTACTTGAACCTTCTTTCCACCATACTACCTTCTAAATCGTGAGCCTATTTCCAGGCCGAATTTATCAGTCACCTGTACTTGACACTTCTTACCACTTCACTACATTCTCAATAGTGAGCCTATTTCCAGGTAAAATTTATCAGTCACCTTTACTTGACCCTTATTACCACTTCACTACATTCTCAATAGTGAGCCTATTTCCAGGCCGAATTTATCAGTCACCTGTACTTGACCCTTCTTACCACTTCACTACATTCTCAATAGTGAGCCTATTTCCAGGCCGAATTTATCAGTCACCTGTACTTGACCCTTCTCACCACTTCACTACATTCTCAATAGTGAGCCTATTTCCAGACCAAATTTATTAGTCACCTGTACTTGACCCTTCTTTCCACCTTACTACCTTCTATATAGTGAGCCTATTTCCAGGCCGAATTTATCAGTCACCTGTACTTGACCCTTCTTACCACTTCATTACATTCTCAATAGTGACCCTATTTCCAGGCCAAATTTATTAGTCACCTGTACTTGACCCTTCTTACCACTTCACTACATTCTCAATAGTGAGCCTATTTCCAGGCCGAATTTATCAGTCACCTCTACTTGACCCTTCTCACCATTTCACTACATTCTCAATAGTGAGCCTATTTCCAGACAGAATTTATTGGTCACCTGTACTTGACCCTTCTTTCCACCTTACTACCTTCTATATAGTGAGCCTATTTCCAGGCCGAATTTATCAGTCACCTGTACTTGACCCTTCTTACCACTTCATTACATTCTCAATAGTGAGCCTATTTCCAGGCCAAATTTTTTAGTCACCTGTACTTGACCCTTCTCACCACTTCACTACATTGTCAATAGTGAGCCTATTTCCAGGCCATATTTATTAGTCACCTGTACTTGACTCTTCTCACCACTTCACTACATTCTCAATAGTGAGCCTATTTCCAGACCGAATTTATTAGTCACCTGTACTTGACCCTTCTTTCCACCATACTACCTTCTAAATCGTGAGCCTATTTCCAGGCCGAATTTATCAGTCACCTGTACTTTACCCTTCTTACCACTTCACTGCATTCTCAATAGTGAGCCTATTTCCAGGCCGAATTTATCAGTCACCTGTACTTGACCCTTCTTACCACTTCACTACATTCTCAATAATGAGCCTATTTGCAGGCCGAATTTATCAGTCACCTGTACTTGACCCTTTTTACCACTACACTACATTCTCAATAGTGAGCCTATTTCCAGGCCAAATTTATTAGTCACCTGTACTTGACCCTTCTCACCACTTCACTACATTCTCAATAGTGAGCCTATTTCCAGACCGAATTTATTAATCACCTGTACTTGACCCTTCTTTCCACCTTACTACCTTCTCAATAATGAGCCTATTTCCAGGGCGAATTTAACAGTCACCTGTACTTGACCCTTCTTACCACTTCACTACATTCTCAATAGTGAGCCTCTTTCCAGGCCAAATTTATTAGTCACCTGTACTTGACCCTTCTCACCACTTCACTACATTCTCGATAGTGAGCCTATTTCCAGACCGAATTTATTTCTCACCTGTACTTGACCCTTCTTTCCACCTTACTACCTTCTCAATAGTGAGCCTATTTCCAGGCCGAATTTACCAGTCACCTGTACTGACCCTTCTTTCCACTTCATTACATTCTCAATAGTGAGCCTATTTCCAGGCCGAATTTATCAGTCACCTGTACTTGACCCTTCTTACCACTTCACTACATTCTCAATAGTGAGCCTATTTCCAGGCCGAATATATCAGTCACCTGTACTTGACCCTTCTTACCACTTCACTACATTCTCAATAGTGAGCCTATTTCCAGACCGAATTTATTAGTCACCTTTACTTGACACTTCTTTCCACCTTACTATCTTCTCAAAAGTGAGCCTATTTCCAGGCCGAATTTATCAGTCACCTGTACTTGACCCTTCTTACCACTTCACTACATTCTCAATAGTGAGCCTATTTCCAGGCCAAATTTATTAGTCTCCTGTACTTGACCCTTCTCACCACTTCACTACATTCTCAATAGTGAGCCTATTTCCAGACCGAATTTATTAGTCACCTGTACTTGACCCTTCTTTCCACCTTACTACCATCTCAATAGTGAGCCTATTTCCAGGCCGAATTTATCAGTCACCTGTACTTGACCCTTCTCACCACTTCACTACATTCTCAATAGTGAGCCTATTTCCAGACCGAATTTATTAGTCACCTGTACTTGACCCTTCTTTCCACCTTACTACTTTCTCAATAGTGAGCCTATTTCCAGGCCGAATTTATCAGTCACCTGTACTTGACCCTTCTTACCACTTCACTACATTCTCAATAGTGAGCCTATTTCCAGGCCGAATTTATCAGTCACCTGTACTTGACCCTTCTTACCACTTCACTACATTCTCAATAGTGAGCCTATTTCCAGGCCGAATTTATCAGTCACCTGTACTTGACCCTTCTCACCACTTCACTACATTCTCAATAGTGAGCCTATTTCCAGACCGAATTTATTTGTCACCTGTACTTGACCCTTCTATCCACCTTACTACCTTCTCAATAGTGAGCCTATTTCCAGGCCGAATTTATCAGTAACCTGTACTTGACCCTTCTTACCACTTCACTACATTCTCAATAGTGAGCCTATTTCCAGGCCGAATTTATCAGTCACATTTACTTGACCCTTCTTACCACTTCACGACATTCTCAATAGTGAGCCTATTTCCAGGCCGAATTTATCAGTCACCTGTACTTGACCCTTCTTACCACTTCACTACATTCTCAATAATGAGCCTATTTCCAGGCCCAATTTATGAGTCACCTGTACTTGACCCTTCTTACCACTTCACTACAATCTCAATAGTGAGCCTATTTCCAGGCCAAATTTATTAGTCACCTGTACTTGACCCTTCTCACCACTTCACTACATTCTCAATTGTGAGCCTATTTCCAGACCGAATTTATTAGTCACCTGTACTTGACCCTTCTTTCCACCTTACTACCTTCTAAATAGTGAGCCTATTTCCAGACCGAATTTATCAGTCACCTGCACTTGACCCTTCTTACCACTTCACTACATTCTCAATAGAGGGCCTATTTCGAGGCCGAATTTATCAGTCACCTGTACTTGACCCTTCTTACCACTTCACTACATTCTCAATAGTTAGCCTATTTCCAGGCCGAATTTATCAGTCACCTGTACTTGACCCTTTTTACCACTTCACTACATTCTCAATAGTGAGCCTATTTCCAGGCCAAATTTATTAGTAACTTGTACTTGACCCTTCTCACCACTTCACTACATTCTCAATAGTGAGCCTATTTCCAGACCGAATTTATTAGTCACCTGTACTTGACACTTCTTTCCACCTTACTACCTTCTCAATAGTGGGCCTTTTTCCAGGCCGAATTTATCAGTCACTTGTACTTGACCCTTCTTACCACTTCACTACATTCTCAATAGTGAGCCTATTTCCAGGCCAAATTTATTAGTCACCTGTACTTGACCCTTCTCACCACTTCACTACATTCTCGATAGTGAGCCTATTTCCAGACCGAATTTATTAGTCACCTGTACTTGACCCTTCTTTCCACCTTACTACCTTCTCAATAGTGAGCCTATTTCCAGGCCGAATTTATCAGTCACCTGTACTTGACCCTTCTATCCACTTCACTACATTCTCAATAGTGAGCCTATTTCCAGGCCGAATTTATCAGTCACCTGTACTTGACCCTTCTTACAACTTCACTACATTCTCAATAGTGAGCCTATTTTCAGGCCGAATTTATCAGGCACCTGTACTTGACCCTTCTTACCACTTCACTACATTCTCAATAGTGAGCCTATTTGCAGGCCGAATATATCAGTCACATGTACTTGACCCTTCTTACCACTTCACTACATTCTCAATAGTGAGCCTATTTCCAGGCCAAATTTATCAGTTACCTGTATTTGACCCTTCTTACCACTTCACTACATTCTCAATAGTGAGCCTATTTCCAGGCCGAATTTATCAGTCACCTGTACTTGACCCTTCTTACCACTTCACTACATTCTCAATAGTGAGCCTATTACCAGACCGAATTTATCAGTCACCTGTACTTGACCCTTCTTTCCACCTTACTATCTTCTCAAAAGTTAGCCTATTTCCAGGCCGAATTTATCAGTCACCTGTACTTGACCCTTCTTACCACTTCACTACATTCTCAATAGTGAGCCTATTTCCAGGCCAAATTTATTAGTCTCCTGTACTTGACCCTTCTCACCACTTCACTACATTCTCAATAGTGAGCCTATTACCAGACCGAATTTATTAGTCACCTGTACTTGACCCTTCTTTCCACCTTACTACCTTCTCAATAGTGAGCCTATTTCCAGGCCGAATTTATCAGTCACCTGTACTTGACCCTTCTCACCACTTCACTACATTCTCAATAGTGAGCCTATTTCCAGACCGAATTTATTAGTCACCTGTACTTGACCCTTCTTTCCACCTTACTACTTTCTCAATAGTGAGCCTATTTCCAGGCCGAATTTATCAGTCACCTGTACTTGACCCTTCTTACCACTTCACTACATTCTCAATAGTGAGCCTATTTCCAGGCCGAATTTATCAGTCACCTGTACTTGACCCTTCTTACCACTTCACTACATTCTCAATAGTGAGCCTATTTCCAGGCCGAATTTATCAGTCACCTGTACTTGACCCTTCTCACCACTTCACTACAGTCTCAATAGTGAGCCTATTTCCAGACCGAATTTATTAGTCACCTGTACTTGACCCTTCTATCCACCTTACTACCTTCTCAATAGTGAGCCTATTTCCAGGCCGAATTTATCAGTAACCTGTACTTGACCCTTCTTACCACTTCACTACATTCTCAATAGTGAGCCTATTTCCAGGCCGAATTTATCAGTCACATTTACTTGACCCTTCTTACCACTTCACGACATTCTCAATAGTGAGCCTATTTCCAGGCCGAATTTATCAGTCACCTGTACTTGACCCCTCTTACCACTTCACTACATTCTCAAAAATGAGCCTATTTCCAGGCCGAATTTATCAGTCACCTGTACTTGACCCTTCTCACCACTTCACTACATTCTCAATAGTGAGCCAATTTCCAGACCGAATTTATTAGTCACCTGTACTTGACCCTTCTTTCCACCTTACTACCATCTCAATAGTGAGCCTATTTCCAGGCCGAATTTATCAGTCACCTGTACTTGACCCTTCTTACCACTTCACTACATTCTCAATAGTGAGCCTATTTCCAGGCCGAATTTATCAGTCACCTGTACTTGACCCATCTTACCACTTCACTACATTCTCAATAGTGAGCCTATTTCCAGGCCCAATTTATGAGTCACCTGTACTTGAACCTTCTTACCACTTCACTACAATTTCAATAGTGAGCCTATTTCCGGGCCAAATTTATTAGTCACCTGTACTTGACCCTTCTCACCACTTCACTACATTCTCAATTGAGAGCCTATTTCCAGACCGAATTTATTAGTCACCTGTACTTGACCCTTCTTTCCACCTTACTACCTTCTCAATAGTGAGCCTATTTCCAGTCCGAATTTATGTCACCTGTACTTGACCCCTCTTACCACTTCACTACATTCTCAATAGTGAGCCCATTTCCAGGCCAAATTTATTAGTCACCTGTACTTGACCCTTCTCACCACTTCACTACATTCTCAATAGTGAACCTATTTCCAGGCCAAATTTATTAGTCACTTGTACTTGACACTTCTCACCACTTCACTACATTCTCAATAGTGTGCCTATTTCCAGACCGAATTTATTAGTCACCTGTACTTGACCCTTCTTTCCACCTTACTACCGTCTAAATAGTGAGCCTATTTCCAGGCCGAATTTATCAGTCACCTGCACTTGACCCTTCTTACCACTTCACTACATTCTCAATAGTGTGCCTATTTCCTGACCGAATTTATTAGTCACCTGTACTTGACCCTTCTTTCCACCTTACTACCTTCTCAATAGTGAGCCTATTTCCATGCCGAATTTATCAGTCACCTGTACTTGACCCTTCTTACCACTTCACTACATTCTCAATAGTGAGCCTATTTCCAGGCCGAATTTATCAGTCTCCTATACTTGACCCTTCTTACCACTTCACTACATTCTCAATAGTGAGCCTATTTCCAGACCGAATTTATCAGTCACCTGTACTTGACCCTTCTTACCACTTCACTACATTCTCAATAGTGAGCCTATTTCCAGGCCGAATTTATCAGTCTCCTATACTTGACCCTTCTTACCACTTCACTACATTCTCAATAGTGAGCCTATTTCCAGGCCGAATTTGTCAGTCACCTGTACTTGACCCTTCTCACCACTTCACTACATTCTTAATAGTGAGCCTATTTCCAGACCGAATTTATTAGTCACCTGTACTTGACCCTTATTTCCACCTTACTACCTTCTCAATAGTGAGCCTATTTCCAGGCCGAATTTATCAGTCACCTGTATTTCACCCCTCTTACCACTTCACTACATTCCCAATAGTGAGCCTATTTCCAGGCCGAATTTATCAATCACCTGTACTTGACCCTTCTTACCACTTCACTACATTCTCAATAGTGAGCCTATTTCCAGGCCGAATTTATCAGTCATCTGTACTTGACCCTCCTTACCACTTCACTAAATCCTCAATAGTGTGCCTATTTCCTGACCGAATTTATTAGTCACCTGTACTTGACCCTTCTTTCCACCTTACTACCTTCTCAATAGTGAGCCTATTTCCAGGCCGAATTTATCAGTCACCTGTACTTGACCCTTATTACCACTTCACTACATTCTCAATAGTGAGCCTATTTCCAGGCCGAATTTATCAGTCACCTGTACTTGACCCTTCTTACCACTTCACTACATTCTCAATAGTGACCCTATTTCCAGGCCGAATATATCAGTCACCTGTACTTGACCCTTCTCACCACTTCACTACATTCTCAATAGTGAGCCTATTTCCAGACCGAATTTATTAGTCACCTGTACTTGACCCTTCTTTCCACCTTACTACCATCTCAATAGTGAGCCTATTTCCAGGCCGAATTTATCAGTCACCTGTACTTGACCCTTCTTACCACTTCACTACATTCTCAATAGTGAGCCTATTTCCAGACCAAATTTATCAGTCACGTGTACTTTACCCTCCTTTCCACCTTACTAACTTCTCAATAGTGAGCCTATTTCCAGGCCAAATTTATTAGTCACCTGTACTTGACCCTTCTTACCACTTCACTACCTTCTCAATAGTGAGCCTATTTCCAGCCCAAATTTATTAGTCACCTGTACTTGACCCTTCTTACCACTTCACTACATTCTCAATAGTGAGCCTGTTTCCAGACCGAATTTATCAGTCACGTGTACTTGACCCTTCTTACCACTTCACTACATTCTCAATAGTGAGCCTATTTCCAGGCCGAATTTATCAGTCACCTGTACTTGACCCTTCTTACCACTTCACTACATTCTCAATAGTGAGCCTATTTGCAGGCCGAATATATCAGTCACCTGTACTTGACCCTTCTTACCACTTCACTACATTCTCAATAGTGAGCCTATTTCCAGGCCAAATTTATCAGTCACCTGTACTTGACCCTTCTTACCACTTCACTACATTCTCAATAGTGAGCCAATTTCCAGGCCGAATTTATCAGTCACCTGTACTTGACCCTTCTTACCACTTCACTACATTCTCAATAGTGAACATATTTCCAGGCCAAATTTATTAGTCACCATACTTGACCCTTCTTACCACTTCACTACATTCTCAATAGTGAGCCTATTTCCAGGCCGAATTAATCAGTCACCTGTACTTGACCCTGCTTACCACTTCACTACATTCTCAATAGTGAGCCTATTTCCAGGCCGAATTTATCAGTCACCTGTACTTGACCCTTCTTACCACTTCACTACATTCTCAATAGTGAGCCTATTTCCAGGCCGAATTTATCAGTCACCTGTACTTGACCCTTCTCACAACTTCACTACCTTCTCAATAGTGAGCCTATTTCCAGACCGAATTTATTAGTCACCTGTACTTGACACTTCTTTCCACCTTACTACCTTCTCAATAGTGAGATTATTTCTAGGCCGAATTTATCAGTCACCTGTACTTGACCCTTCTTACCACATCACTACATTCTCAATAGTGAGCCTATTTCCAGGCCAAATTTATTAGTCACCTGTACTTGACCCTTCTCACCACTTCACTACATTCTCAATAGTGAGCCTATTTCCAGACCGAATTTATTAGTCACCTGTACTTGACCCTTCTTACCACTTCACTACATTCTCAATAGTGAGCCTATTTCCAGGCCAAATTTATCAGTCACCTGTACTTGACCCTTCTTACCACTTCACTACATTCTCAATAGTGAGCCTATTTCCAGGCCGAATTTATCAGTCACCTGCACTTGACCCTTCTTACCACTTCACTACATTCTCAATAGTGAGCCTATTTCCTGGCCGAATTTATCAGTCACCTGTACTTGACCCATCTTACCACTTCACTACATTCTCAATAGTGAGCCTATTTCCTGGCCAAATTTATTAGTCACCTGTACTTGACCCTTTTCACCACTTCACTACATTCTCAATAGTGAGCCTATTTCCAGACCTAATTTTTTAGTCACCTGTACTTGACCCATCTCACCACTTCACTACATTCTCAATAGTGAGCCTATTTCCAGACCGAATTTATTATTCACCTGTACTTGACCCTTCTTTCCACCTTACTACCTTCTCAATAGTGAGCCTATTTCCAGGCCGAATTTATCAGTCACCTGTACTTGACCCTTCTCACCACTTCACTACATTCTCAATAGTGAGCCTATTTCCAGACCGAATTTATTAGTCACCTGTACTTGACCCTTCTTTCCACCTTACTACCTTCTCAATAGTGAGCCTATTTCCAGGCCGAATTTATCAGTCACCTGTACTTGACCCTTCTTACCACTTCACTACATTCTCAATAGTGAGCCTATTTCCAGGCCAAATTTATTAGTCACCTGTACTTGACCCATCTCACCACTTCACTACATTCTCAATAGTGAGCCTATTTCCAAAACGAATTTATTAGTCACCTGTACTTGACCCTTCTTTCCACCTTACTACCTTCTCAATAGTGAGCCTATTTCCAGGCCGAATTTATCAGTCACCTGTACTTGACCCTTCTCACCACTCCACAACATTCTCAATAGTGAGCCTATTTCCAGGCCGAATTTATCAGTCACCTGTACTTGACCCTTCTTACCACTTCACTACATTCTCAATAGTGAGCCTATTTCCAGGCCGAATTTATCAGTCACCTGTACTTGACCCTTCTTACCACTTCACTACATTCTTAATAGTGAGCCTATTTCCAGGCCGAATTTATCAGTCACTTGTACTTGACCCTTCTCACCACTTCCCTACATTCTCAATAGTGAGCCTATTTCCAGACCGAATTTATTAGTCACCTGTACTTGACCCTTCTTTCCACCTTACTACCTTCTCAATAGTGAGCCTATTACCAGGCCGAATTTATCAGTCACCTGTACTTGACCCTTCTTACCACTTCACTACATTCTCAATAGTGAGCCTATTTCGAGGCCAAATTTATTAGTCACCTGTACTTGACACTTCTCACCACATCACTATATTCTCAATAGTGAGCCTATTTCCAGACCGAATTTATTAGTCACCTGTACTTAACCCTTCTTTCCACCTTACTACCTTCTCAATAGTGAGCCTATTTCCAGGCCGAATTTATCAGTCACCTGTATTTGACCCTTCTTACCACTTCACTACATTCTTAACAGTGAGCCTATTTCCAGGCCAAATTTATTAGTCACCTGTACTTGACCCTTCTCACCACTTCACTACATTCTCAATAGTGAGCCTATTTCCAGACCTAATTTATTAGTCACCTGTACTTGACCCTTCTTTCCACCTTACTACCTTCTAAATAGTGAGCCTATTTCCAGGCCGAATTTATCAGTCACCTGCACTTGACCCTTCTTACCACTTCACTACATTCTCAATAGAGGGCCTATTTCGAGGCCGAATTTATCAGTCACCTGTACTTGACCCTTCTTACCACTTCACTACATTCTCAATAGTTAGCCTATTTCCAGGCCGAATTTATCAGTCACCTGTACTTGACCCTTTTTACCACTTCACTACATTCTCAATAGTGAGCCTATTTCCAGGCCAAATTTATTAGTAACTTGTACTTGACCCTTCTCACCACTTCACTACATTCTCAATAGTGAGCCTATTTCCAGACCGAATTTATTAGTCACCTGTACTTGACACTTCTTTCCACCTTACTACCTTCTCAATAGTGAGCCTTTTTCCAGGCCGAATTTATCAGTCACTTGTACTTGACCCTTCTTACCACTTCACTACATTCTCAATAGTGAGCCTATTTCCAGGCCAAATTTATTAGTCACCTGTACTTGACCCTTCTCACCACTTCACTACATTCTCGATAGTGAGCCTATTTCCAGACCGAATTTATTAGTCACCTGTACTTGACCCTTCTTTCCACCTTACTACCTTCTCAATAGTGAGCCTATTTCCAGGCCGAATTTATCAGTCACCTGTACTTGACCCTTCTATCCACTTCACTACATTCTCAATAGTGAGCCTATTTCCAGGCCGAATTTATCAGTCACCTGTACTTGACCCTTCTTACAACTTCACTACATTCTCAATAGTGAGCCTATTTTCAGGCCGAATTTATCAGGCACCTGTACTTGACCCTTCTTACCACTTCACTACATTCTCAATAGTGAGCCTATTTGCAGGCCGAATATATCAGTCACATGTACTTGACCCTTCTTACCACTTCACTACATTCTCAATAGTGAGCCTATTTCCAGGCCAAATTTATCAGTTACCTGTATTTGACCCTTCTTACCACTTCACTACATTCTCAATAGTGAGCCTATTTCCAGGCCGAATTTATCAGTCACCTGTACTTGACCCTTCTTACCACTTCACTACATTCTCAATAGTGAGCCTATTACCAGACCGAATTTATCAGTCACCTGTACTTGACCCTTCTTTCCACCTTACTATCTTCTCAAAAGTTAGCCTATTTCCAGGCCGAATTTATCAGTCACCTGTACTTGACCCTTCTTACCACTTCACTACATTCTCAATAGTGAGCCTATTTCCAGGCCAAATTTATTAGTCTCCTGTACTTGACCCTTCTCACCACTTCACTACATTCTCAATAGTGAGCCTATTACCAGACCGAATTTATTAGTCACCTGTACTTGACCCTTCTTTCCACCTTACTACCTTCTCAATAGTGAGCCTATTTCCAGGCCGAATTTATCAGTCACCTGTACTTGACCCTTCTCACCACTTCACTACATTCTCAATAGTGAGCCTATTTCCAGACCGAATTTATTAGTCACCTGTACTTGACCCTTCTTTCCACCTTACTACTTTCTCAATAGTGAGCCTATTTCCAGGCCGAATTTATCAGTCACCTGTACTTGACCCTTCTTACCACTTCACTACATTCCCAATAGTGAGCCTATTTCCAGGCCGAATTTATCAGTCACCTGTACTTGACCCTTCTTACCACTTCACTACATTCTCAATAGTGAGCCTATTTCCAGGCCGAATTTATCAGTCACCTGTACTTGACCCTTCTCACCACTTCACTACAGTCTCAATAGTGAGCCTATTTCCAGACCGAATTTATTAGTCACCTGTACTTGACCCTTCTATCCACCTTACTACCTTCTCAATAGTGAGCCTATTTCCAGGCCGAATTTATCAGTAACCTGTACTTGACCCTTCTTACCACTTCACTACATTCTCAATAGTGAGCCTATTTCCAGGCCGAATTTATCAGTCACATTTACTTGACCCTTCTTACCACTTCACGACATTCTCAATAGTGAGCCTATTTCCAGGCCGAATTTATCAGTCACCTGTACTTGACCCCTCTTACCACTTCACTACATTCTCAAAAATGAGCCTATTTCCAGGCCGAATTTATCAGTCACCTGTACTTGACCCTTCTCACCACTTCACTACATTCTCAATAGTGAGCCAATTTCCAGACCGAATTTATTAGTCACCTGTACTTGACCCTTCTTTCCACCTTACTACCATCTCAATAGTGAGCCTATTTCCAGGCCGAATTTATCAGTCACCTGTACTTGACCCTTCTTACCACTTCACTACATTCTCAATAGTGAGCCTATTTCCAGGCCGAATTTATCAGTCACCTGTACTTGACACATCTTACCACTTCACTACATTCTCAATAGTGAGCCTATTTCCAGGCCCAATTTATGAGTCACCTGTACTTGAACCTTCTTACCACTTCACTACAATTTCAATAGTGAGCCTATTTCCGGGCCAAATTTATTAGTCACCTGTACTTGACCCTTCTCACCACTTCACTACATTCTCAATTGAGAGCCTATTTCCAGACCGAATTTATTAGTCACCTGTACTTGACCCTTCTTTCCACCTTACTACCTTCTCAATAGTGAGCCTATTTCCAGTCCGAATTTATGTCACCTGTACTTGACCCCTCTTACCACTTCACTACATTCTCAATAGTGAGCCTATTTCCAGGCCAAATTTATTAGTCACCTGTACTTGACCCTTCTCACCACTTCACTACATTCTCAATAGTGAACCTATTTCCAGGCCAAATTTATTAGTCACTTGTACTTGACCCTTCTCACCACTTCACTACATTCTCAATAGTGTGCCTATTTCCAGACCGAATTTATTAGTCACCTGTACTTGACCCTTCTTTCCACCTTACTACCTTCTAAATAGTGAGCCTATTTCCAGGCCGAATTTATCAGTCACCTGCACTTGACCCTTCTTACCACTTCACTACATTCTCAATAGTGTGCCTATTTCCTGACCGAATTTATTAGTCACCTGTACTTGACCCTTCTTTCCACCTTACTACCTTCTCAATAGTGAGCCTATTTCCATGCCGAATTTATCAGTCACCTGTACTTGACCCTTCTTACCACTTCACTACATTCTCAATAGTGAGCCTATTTCCAGGCCGAATTTATCAGTCTCCTATACTTGACCCTTCTTACCACTTCACTACATTCTCAATAGTGAGCCTATTTCCAGACCGAATTTATCAGTCACCTGTACTTGACCCTTCTTACCACTTCACTACATTCTCAATAGTGAGCCTATTTCCAGGCCGAATTTATCAGTCTCCTATACTTGACCCTTCTTACCACTTCACTACATTCTCAATAGTGAGCCTATTTCCAGGCCGAATTTATCAGTCACCTGTACTTGACCCTTCTCACCACTTCACTACATTCTTAATAGTGAGCCTATTTCCAGACCGAATTTATTAGTCACCTGTACTTGACCCTTATTTCCACCTTACTACCTTCTCAATAGTGAGCCTATTTCCAGGCCGAATTTATCAGTCACCTGTATTTCACCCCTCTTACCACTTCACTACATTCCCAATAGTGAGCCTATTTCCAGGCCGAATTTATCAATCACCTGTACTTGACCCTTCTTACCACTTCACTACATTCTCAATAGTGAGCCTATTTCCAGGCCGAATTTATCAGTCATCTGTACTTGACCCTCCTTACCACTTCACTAAATCCTCAATAGTGTGCCTATTTCCTGACCGAATTTATTAGTCACCTGTACTTGACCCTTCTTTCCACCTTACTACCTTCTCAATAGTGAGCCTATTTCCAGGCCGAATTTATCAGTCACCTGTACTTGACCCTTATTACCACTTCACTACATTCTCAATAGTGAGCCTATTTCCAGGCCGAATTTATCAGTCACCTGTACTTGACCCTTCTTACCACTTCACTACATTCTCAATAGTGAGCCTATTTCCAGGCCGAATATATCAGTCACCTGTACTTGACCCTTCTCACCACTTCACTACATTCTCAATAGTGAGCCTATTTCCAGACCGAATTTATTAGTCACCTGTACTTGACCCTTCTTTCCACCTTACTACCTTCTCAATAGTGAGCCTATTTCGAGGCCGAATTTATCAGTCACCTGTACTTGACCCTTCTTACCACTTCACTACATTCTCAATAGTGAGCCTATTTCCAGGCCGAATTTATCAGTCACCTGTACTTGACCCATCTTACCACTTCACTACATTCTCAATAGTGAGCCTATTTCCAGACCAAATTTATCAGTCACGTGTACTTTACCCTCCTTTCCACCTTACTAACTTCTCAATAGTGAGCCTATTTCCAGGCCAAATTTATTAGTCACCTGTACTTGACCCTTCTTACCACTTCACTACCTTCTCAATAGTGAGCCTATTTCCAGCCCAAATTTATTAGTCACCTGTACTTGACCCTTCTTACCACTTCACTACATTCTCAATAGTGAGCCTGTTTCCAGACCGAATTTATCAGTCACGTGTACTTGACCCTTCTTACCACTTCACTACATTCTCAATAGTGAGCCTATTTCCAGGCCGAATTTATCAGTCACCTGTACTTGACCCTTCTTACCACTTCACTACATTCTCAATTGTGAGCCTATTTGCAGGCCGAATATATCAGTCACCTGTACTTGACCCTTCTTACCACTTCACTACATTCTCAATAGTGAGCCTATTTCCAGGCCAAATTTATCAGTCACCTGTACTTGACCCTTCTTACCACTTCACTACATTCTCAATAGTGAGCCAATTTCCAGGCCGAATTTATCAGTCACCTGTACTTGACCCTTCTTACCACTTCACTACATTCTCAATAGTGAACATATTTCCAGGCCAAATTTATTAGTCACCATACTTGACCCTTCTTACCACTTCACTACATTCTCAATAGTGAGCCTATTTCCAGGCCGAATTAATCAGTCACCTGTACTTGACCCTGCTTACCACTTTACTACATTCTCAATAGTGAGCCTATTTCCAGGCCGAATTTATCAGTCACCTGTACTTGACCCTTCTTACCACTTCACTACATTCTCAATAGTGAGCCTATTTCCAGGCCGAATTTATCAGTCACCTGTACTTGACCTTTCTTACCACTTCACTACATTCTCAATAGTGAGCCTATTTCCAGGCCGAATTTATCAGTCACCTGTACTTGACCCTTCTTACCACTTCACTACATTCTTAATAGTGAGCCTATTTCCAGGCCAAATTTATTAGTCACCTGTACTTGACCCTTCTCACCACTTCACTTCATTCTCAATAGTGAGTCTATTTCCAGACCGAATTTATTAGTCACCTGTACCTGACCCTTCTTTCCACCTTACTACCTTCTCAATAGTGAGCCTATTTCCATGCCGAATTTATCAGTCACTTGTACTTGACCCTTCTTACCACTTCACTACCTTCTCAATTGTGAGCCTATTTCCAGGCCGAATTTATCAGTCACCTGTACTTGACCCTTCTTACCACTTAACTACATTCTCAATAGTGAGCCTATTTCCAGGCCGAATTTATCAGTCACCTGTACTTGACCCTTCTTACCACTTCACTACATTCTCAATAGTGAGCCTATTTCCAGGCCGAATTTATCAGTCACCTGTACTTGACCCTTCTCACAACTTCACTACCTTCTCAATAGTGAGCCTATTTCCAGACCGAATTTATTAGTCACCTGTACTTGACACTTCTTTCCACCTTACTACCTTCTCAATAGTGAGATTATTTCTAGGCCGAATTTATCAGTCACCTGTACTTGACCCTTCTCACCACTTCACTACATTCTCAATAGTGAGCCTATTTCCAGACCGAATTTATTAGTCACCTGTACTTGACCCTTCTCACCACTTCACTACATTCTCAATAGTGAGCCTATTTCCAGACCGAATTTATTAGTCACCTGTACTTGACCCTTCTTACCACTTCACTACATTCTCAATAGTGAGCCTATTTCCAGGCCAAATTTATCAGTCACCTGTACTTGACCCTTCTTACCACTTCACTACATTCTCAATAGTGAGCCTATTTCCAGGCCGAATTTATCAGTCACCTGCACTTGACCCTTCTTACCACTTCACTACATTCTCAATAGTGAGCCTATTTCCTGGCCGAATTTATCAGTCACCTGTACTTGACCCATCTTACCACTTCACTACATTCTCAATAGTGAGCCTATTTCCAGGCCAAATTTATTAGTCACCTGTACTTGACCCTTTTCACCACTTCACTACATTCTCAATAGTGAGCCTATTTCCAGACCTAATTTTTTAGTCACCTGTACTTGACCCATCTCACCACTTCACTACATTCTCAATAGTGAGCCTATTTCCAGACCGAATTTATTATTCACCTGTACTTGACCCTTCTTTCCACCTTACTACCTTCTCAATAGTGAGCCTATTTCCAGGCCGAATTTATCAGTCACCTGTACTTGACCCTTCTCACCACTTCACTACATTCTCAATAGTGAGCCTATTTCCAGACCGAATTTATTAGTCACCTGTACTTGACCCTTCTTTCCACCTTACTACCTTCTCAATAGTGAGCCTATTTCCAGGCCGAATTTATCAGTCACCTGTACTTGACCCTTCTTACCACTTCACTACATTCTCAATAGTGAGCCTATTTCCAGGCCAAATTTATTAGTCACCTGTACTTGACCCATCTCACCACTTCACTACATTCTCAATAGTGAGCCTATTTCCAGAACGAATTTATTAGTCACCTGTACTTGACCCTTCTTTCCACCTTACTACCTTCTCAATAGTGAGCCTATTTCCAGGCCGAATTTATCAGTCACCTGTACTTGACCCTTCTCACCACTCCACAATATTCTCAATAGTGAGCCTATTTCCAGGCCGAATTTATCAGTCACCTGTACTTGACCCTTCTTACCACTTCACTACATTCTCAATAGTGAGCCTATTTCCAGGCCGAATTTATCAGTCACCTGTACTTGACCCTTCTTACCACTTCACTACATTCTTAATAGTGAGCCTATTTCCAGGCCGAATTTATCAGTCACTTGTACTTGACCCTTCTCACCACTTCCCTACATTCTCAATAGTGAGCCTATTTCCAGACCGAATTTATTAGTCACCTGTACTTGACCTTTCTTTCCACCTTACTACCTTCTCAATAGTGAGTCTATTTCCAGGCCGAATTTATCAGTCACCTGTACTTGACCCTTCTCACCACTTCCCTACATTCTCAATAGTGAGCCTATTTCCAGACCGAATTTATTAGTCATCTGTACTTGACCTTTCTTTCTACCTTACTACCTTCTCAATAGTGAGCCTATTTCCAGGCCGAATTTATCAGTCACCTGTACTTCACCCTTCTAACCACTTCACTACATTCTCAATAGTGAGCCTATTTCCAGGCCGAATTTATCAGTCAATTGTACTTGACCCTTCATACCACTTCACTACATTCTCAATAGTGAGCCTATTTCCAGGCCAAATTTATCAGTCACCTTTACTTGACCCTTCTTACCACTTCACTACATTCTCAATAGTGAGCCTATTTCCAGGCCGAATTTATCAGTCACCTGTACTTGACCCTTCTCACCACTTCACTACATTCTCAATAGTGAGCCTATTTCCAGACCGAATTTATTAGTCACCTGTACTAGACCCTTCTTTCCACCTTACTACCTTCTCAATAGTGAGCCTATTTCCAGGCCGAATTTATCAGTCACCTGTACCTGACCCTTCTTACCACTTCACTACATTCTCAATAGTGAGCTTATTTCCAGGCCGAATTTATCAGTCACCTGTACTTGACCCTTCTTACCACTTCACTACATTCTCAATAGTGAGCCTATTTCCAGGCCGAATTTATCAGTCACCTGTACTTGACCCTTCTTACCACTTCACTACAATCTCAATAGTGAGCCTATTTCCAGGCCAAATTTATTAGTCACCTGTACTAGACCTTTCTCACCACTTCACTAAATTCTCAATAGTGAGCCTATTTCCAGACCGAATTTATTAGTCACCTGTACTTGACCCTTCTTTCCACCTTACTACCTTCTCAATAGTTAGCCTATTTCCAGGCCTAACTTATCAGTCACCTGTACTTGACCCTTCTTACCACTTCACTACATTCTCAATAGTGAGCCTATTTCCAGGCCAAATTTATTAGTCACCTGTACTTGACCCTTCTCACCACTTCACTACATTCTCAATAGTGAGCCTATTTCCAGACCGAATTTATTAGTCACCTGTACTTGACCCTTCTTTCCACCTTACTACCTTCTCAATAGTGAGCCTATTTCCAGGCCGAATTTATCAGTCACCTGTACTTGACCCTTCTCACCACTTCACTACATTCTCAATAGTGAGCCTATTTCCAGACCGAATTTATCACTCACCTGTACTTGACCCTTCTCACCACTTCATTACATTCTCAATAGCGAGCCTATTTCCAGACCGAATTTATTAGTCACCCGTACATGACCCTTCTTTCCACCTTACTACCTTCTCAATAGTGAGCCTATTTCCAGGCCGAATTTATCAGTCACCTGTACTTGACCCTTCTCACCACATCACTACATTCACAATAGTGAGCCTAATTCCAGACCGAATTTATTTTAGTCACCTGTACTTGACCCTTCTTTCCACCTTACTACCTTCTCAATAGTGAGCCTATTTCCAGGCCTAATTTATCAGTCACCTGTACTTGACCCTTCTTACCACTTCACTACATTCTCAATAGTGAGCCTATTTCCAGGCCAAATTTATTAGTCACCTGTACTTGACCCTTCTCATCACTTCACTACATTCTTAATAGTGAGCCTATTTCCAGACCGAATTTATTAGTCACCTGTACTTGACACTTCTTTCCACCTTACTACCTTCTCAATAGTGAGATTATTTCCAGGCCGAATTTATCAGTCACCTGTACTTGACCCTCCTAACCACTTCACTACATTCTCAATAGTGAGCCTATTTCCAGGCCAAATTTATTAGTCACCTGTACTTGACCCTTCTCACCACTTCACTACATTCTCAATAGTGAGCCTATTTCCAGACCGGATTTATTAGTCACCTGTACTTGACCCTTCTTTCCACCTTACTACCTTCTCAATTGTGAGCCTATTTCCAGGCCGAATTTATCAGTCACCTGTACTTGACCCTTCTTACCACTTCACTACATTCTCAATAGTGAGCCTATTTCCAGGCCAAATTTATTAGTCACCTGTACTTGACCCTTCTCACCACTTCACTACATTCTCAATAGTGAGCCTATTTCCATAACGAATTTATTAGTCACCTGTACTTGACCCTTCTTACCACATCACTACCTTCTCAATTGTAAGCCTATTTCCAGGCCGAATTTATCAGTCACCTGTACTTGACCCTTCTTACCACTTCACTACATTCTCAATAATGAGCCTATTTCCAGGCCGAATTTATCAGTCACCTGTACCTGATCCTTCTTACCACTTCACTACATTCTCAATAGTGAGCCTATTTCCAGGCCGAATTTATCAGTCACCTGTACTTGACCCTTCTCACCACTTCCCTACATTCTCAATAGTGAGCCTATTTCCAGACCGTATTTATTAGTCACCTGTACTTAACCTTTCTTTCCCCCTTACTACCTTCTCAATAGTGAGCCTATTTCCAGGCCGAGTTTATCAGTCACCTGTACCTGACCCTTCTTACCACTTCACTACATTCTCAATAGTGAGCCTATTTCCAGGCCGAATTTATCCGTCACCTGTACTTGACCCATCTTACCACTTCACTACATTCTCAATAGTGAGCCTATTTCCAGGCCAAATTTATTAGTCACCTGTACTTGACCCTTTTCACCACTTCACTACATTCTCAATAGTGAGCCTATTTCCAGACCGAATTTTTTAGTCACCTGTACTTGACCCATCTCACCACTTCACTACATTCTGAATAGTGAGCCTATTTCCAGAACGAATTTATTAGTCACCTGTACTTGACCCTTCTTTCCACCTTACTACCTTCTCAATAGTGAGCCTATTTCCAGGCCGAATTTATCAGTCACCTGTACTTGACCCTTCTCACCACTCCACTACATTCTCAATAGTGAGCCTATTTCCAGGCCGAATTTATCAGTCACCTGTACTTGACCCTTCTTACCACTTCACTACATTCTCAATAGTGAGCCTATTTCCAGGCCGAATTTATCAGTCACCTGTACTTGACCCTTCTCACCACTTCACTACATTCTCAATAGTGAGCCTATTTCCAGACCGAATTTATTAGTCAACTGTACTAGACCCTTCTTTCCACCTTACTACCTTCTCAATAGTGAGCCTATTTCCAGGCCGAATTTATCAGTCACCTGTACTTGACCCTTCTTACCACTTCACTTCATTCTCAATAGTGAGCTTATTTCCAGGCCGAATTTATCAGTCACCTGTACTTGACCCTTCTTACCACTTCACTACATTCTCAATAGTGAGCCTATTTCCAGGCCGAATTTATCAGTCACCTGTACTTGACCCTTCTTACCACTTCACTACAATCTCAATAGTGAGCCTATTTCCAGGCCAAATTTATTAGTCACCTGTACTGGACCCTTCTCACCACTTCACTAAATTCTCAATAGTGAGCCTATTTCCAGACCGAATTTATTAGTCACCTGTACTTGACCCTTCTTTCCACCTTACTACCTTCTCAATAGTTAGCCTATTTCCAGGCCTAATTTATCAGTCACCTGTACTTGACCCTTCTTACCACTTCACTACATTCTCAATAGTGAGCCTATTTCCAGGCCAAATTTATTAGTCACCTGTACTTGACACTTCTCACCACTTCACTACATTCTCAATAGTGAGCCTATTTCCAGACCGAATTTATTAGTCACCTGTACTTGACCCTTCTTTCCACCTTACTACCTTCTCAATAGTGAGCCTATTTCCAGGCCGAATTTATCAGTCACCTGTACTTGACCCTTCTCACCACTTCACTACATTCTCAATAGTGAGCCTATTTCCAGACCGAATTTATCACTCACCTGTACTTGACCCTTCTCACCACTTCATTACATTCTCAATAGCAAGCCTATTTCCAGACCGAATTTATTAGTCACCCGTACATGACCCTTCTTTCCACCTTACTACCTTCTCAATAGTGTGCCTATTTCCAGGCCGAATTTATCAGTCACCTGTACTTGACCCTTCTCACCACATCACTACATTCTCAATAGTGAGCCTATTTCCAGACCGAATTTATTAGTCACCTGTACTTGACCCTTCTTTCCACCTTACTACCTTCTCAATAGTGAGCCTATTTCCAGGCCTAATTTATCAGTCACCTGTACTTGACCCTTCTTACCACTTCACTACATTCTCAATAGTGAGCCTATTTCCAGGCCAAATTTATTAGTCACCTGTACTTGACCCTTCTCATCACTTCACTACATTCTCAATAGTGAGCCTATTTCCAGACCGAATTTATTAGTCACCTGTACTTGACACTTCTTTCCACCTTACTACCTTCTCAATAGTGAGATTATTTCCAGGCCGAATTTATCAGTCACCTGTACTTGACCCTCCTAACCACTTCACTACATTCTCAATAGTGAGCCTATTTCCAGGCCAAATTTATTAGTCACCTGTACTTGACCCTTCTCACCACTTCACTACATTCTCTATAGTGAGCCTATTTCCAGACCGGATTTATTAGTCACCTGTACTTGACCCTTCTTTCCACCTTACTACCTTCTCAATTGTGAGCCTATTTCCAGGCCGAATTTATCAGTCACCTGTACTTGACCCTTCTTACCACTTCACTACATTCTCAATAGTGAGCCTATTTCCAGGCCAAATTTATTAGTCACCTGTACTTGACCCTTCTCACCACTTCACTACATTCTCAATAGTGAGCCTATTTCCATAACGAATTTATTATTCACCTGTACTTGACCCTTCTTTCCACCTTACTACCTTCTCAATAGTGAGCCTATTTCCAGGCTTAATTTATCAGTCACCTGTATTTGACCCTTCTCACCACTTCACTACATTCTCAATAGTGAGCCTATTTCCAGGCTGAATTTATCAGTCACCTGTACTTGACCCTTCTCACCACTTCCCTACATTCTCAATAGTGTGCCTATTTCCAGGCCGAATTTATCAGTCACCTGTACTTGACCCTTCTTACCACTTCACTACCTTCTCAATAGTGAGCCTATTTCCAGGCCGAATTTATCAGTCACCTGTACTTGACCCTTCTTACCACTTCACTACATTCTCAATAATGAGCCTATTTCCAGGCCGAATTTATCAGTCACCTGTACCTGATCCTTCTTACCACTTCACTACATTCTCAATAGTGAGCCTATTTCCAGGCCGAATTTATCAGTCACCTGTACTTGACCCTTCTCACCACTTCCCTACATTCTCAATAGTGAGCCTATTTCCAGACCGAATTTATTAGTCACCCGTACTTAACCTTTCTTTCCCCCTTACTACCTTCTCAATAGTGAGCCTATTTCCAGGCCAAATTTATCAGTCACCTGTACCTGACCCTTCTTACCACTTCACTACATTCTCAATAGTGAGCCTATTTCCAGGCCGAATTTATCAGTCACCTGTACTTGACCCATCTTACCACTTCACTACATTCTCAATAGTGAGCCTATTTCCAGGCCAAATTTATTAGTCACCTGTACTTGACCCTTTTCACCACTTCACTACATTCTCAATAGTGAGCCTATTTCCAGACCGAATTTTTTAGTCACCTGTACTTGACCCATCTCACCACTTCACTACATTCTCAATAGTGAGCATATTTCCAGAACGAATTTATTAGTCACCTGTACTTGACCCTTCTTTCCACCTTACTACCTTCTCAATAGTGAGCCTATTTCCAGGCCGAATTTATCAGTCACCTGTACTTGACCCTTCTTACCACTCCACTACATTCTCAATAGTGAGCCTATTTCCAGGCCGAATTTATCAGTCACCTGTACTTGACCCTTCTTACCACTTCACTACATTCTCAATAGTGAGCCTATTTCCAGGCCGAATTTATCAGTCACCTGTACTTGACCCTTCTCACCACTTCACTACATTCTCAATTGTGAGCCTATTTCCAGACCGAATTTATTAGTCAACTGTACTAGACCCTTCTTTCCACCTTACTACCTTCTCAATAGTGAGCCTATTTCCAGGCCGAATTTATCAGTCACCTGTACTTGACCCTACTTACCACTTCACTTCATTCTCAATAGTGAGCTTATATCCAGGCCGAATTTATCAGTCACCTGTACTTGACCCTTCTTACCACTTCACTACATTCTCAATAGTGAGCCTATTTCCAGGCCGAATTTATCAGTCACCTGTACTTGACCCTTCTTACCACTTCACTACAATCTCAATAGTGAGCCTATTTCCAGGCCAAATTTATTAGTCACCTGTACTAGACCCTTCTCACCACTTCACTAAATTCTCAATAGTGAGCCTATTTCCAGACCGAATTTATTAGTCACCTGTACTTGACCCTTCTTTCCACCTTACTACCTTCTCAATAGTTAGCCTATTTCCAGGCCTAATTTATCAGTCACCTGTACTTGACCCTTCTTACCACTTCACTACATTCTCAATAGTGAGCCTATTTCCAGGCCAAATTTATCACTCACCTGTACTTGACCCTTCTCACCACTTCACTACATTCTCAATAGCGAGCCTATTTCCAGACCGAATTTATTAGTCACCCGTACTTGACCCTTCTTTCCACCTTACTACCTTCTCAATAGTGAGCCTATTTCCAGGCCGAATTTATCAGTCACCTGTACTTGACCCTTCTCACCACATCACTACATTCTCAATAGTGAGCCTATTTCCAGACCGAATTTATTAGTCACCTGTACTTGACCCTTCTTTCCACCTTACTACCTTCTCAATAGTGAGCCTATTTCCAGGCCGAATTTATCAGTCACCTGTACTTGACCCTTCTTACCACTTCACTACATTCTCAATAGTGAGCCTATTTCCAGGCCAAATTTATTAGTCACCTGTACTTGACCCTTCTCATCACTTCACTACATTCTCAATAGTGAGCCTATTTCCAGACCGAATTTATTAGTCACCTGTACTTGACACTTCTTTCCACCTTACTACCTTCTCAATAGTGAGATTATTTCCAGGCCGAATTTATCAGTCACCTGTACTTGACCCTCCTAACCACTTCACTACATTCTCAATAGTGAGCCTATTTCCAGGCCAAATTTATTAGTCACCTTTACTTGACCCTTCTCACCACTTCACTACATTCTCAATAGTGAGCCTATTTCCAGACCGGATTTATTAGTCACCTGTACTTGACCCTTCTTTCCACCTTACTACCTTCTCAATAGTGAGCCTATTTCCAGGCCGAATTTATCAGTCACCTGTACTTGACCCTTCTTACCACTTCACTACATTCTCAATAGTGAGCCTATTTCCAGGCCAAATTTATTATTCACCTGTACTTGACCCTTCTCACCACTTCACTACATTCTCAATAGTGAGCCTATTTCCATAACGAATTTATTAGTCACCTGTACTTGACCCTTCTTTCCACCTTACTACCTTCTCAATAGTGAGCCTATTTCCAGGCCGAATTTATCAGTCACCTGTATTTGACCCTTCTCACCACTTCACTACATTCTCAATAGTGAGCCTATTTCCAGGCCGAATTTATCAGTCACCTGTACTTGACCCTTCTCACCACTTCCCTACATTCTCAATAGTGTGCCTATTTCCAGGCCGAATTTATCAGTCACCTGTACTTGACCCTTCTTACCACTTCACTACCTTCTCAATTGTGAGCCTATTTCCTGGCCGAATTTATCAGTCACCTGTACTTGACCCTTCTTACCACTTCACTACATTCTCAATAATGAGCCTATTTTCAGGCCGAATTTATCAGTCACCTGTACCTGACCCTTCTTACCACTTCACTACATTCTCAATAGTGAGCCTATTTCCAGGCCGAATTTATCAGTCACCTGTACTTGACCCTTCTCACCACTTCCCTACATTCTCAATAGTGAGCCTATTTCCAGACCGAATTTATTAGTCACCTGTACTTAACCTTTCTTTCCCCCTTACTACCTTCTCAATAGTGAGCCTATTTCCAGGCCGAATTTATCAGTCACCTGTACTTCACCCTTCTTACCACTTCTCTACATTCTCAATAGTGAGCCTATTTCCAGGCCGAATTTATCAGTCACCTGTACCTGACCCTTCTTTCCACTTCACTACATTCTCAATAGTGAGCCTATTTCCAGGCCGAATTTATCAGTCACCTGTACTTGACCCTTCTTACCACTTCACTACATTCTCAATAGTGAGCCTATTTCCAGGCCGAATTTATCAGTCACCTGTACTTGACCCTTCTCACCACTTCACTACATTCTCAATAGTGAGCCTATTTCCAGACCGAATTTATTAGTCACCTGTACTTGACCCTTCTTTCCACCTTACTACCTTCTCAATAGTGAGCCTATTTCCAGGCCGAATTTATCAGTCACCTGTACTTGACCCTTCTTACCACTTCACTACATTCTCAATAATGAGCCTATTTCCAGGCCGAATTTATCAGTCACCTGTACTTGACCCTTCTTACCACTTCACTACATTCTCAATAGTGAGCCTATTTCCAGGCCGAATTTATCAGTCACCTGTACTTGACCCTTCTTACCACTTCACTACATTCTCAATAGTGAGCCTATTTCCAGGCCGAATTTATCAGTCACCTGTACTTGACCCTTCTTACCACTTCACTACATTCTCAATAATGAGCCTATTTCCAGGCCAAATTTATTAGTCACCTGTACTTGACCCTTCTCACCACTTCACTACATTCTCAATAGTGAGCCTATTTCCAGACTGAATTTATTAGTCACCTGTACTAGACCCTTCTTTCCACCTTACTACCTTCTCAATAGTGAGCCTATTTCCATGCCGAATTTATCAGTCACCTGTACTTGACCCTTCTTACCACTTCACTACCTTTTCAATTGTGAGCCTATTTCCAGGCCGAATTTATCAGTCACCTGTACTTGACCCTTCTTACCACTTCACTACATTCTGAATAGTGTGCCTATTTCCAGGCCGAATTTATCAGTCACCTGTACTTGACCCTTCTTACCACTTCACTACATTCTCAATAGTGAGCCTATTTCCAGGCCGAATTTATCAGTCACCTGTACTTGACCCTTCTCACCACTTCCCTACATTCTCAATAGTGAGCCTATTTCCAGACCGAATTTATTAGTCACCTGTACTTAACCTTTCTTTCCACCTTACTACCTTCTCAATAGTGAGCCTATTTCCAGGCCGAATTTATCAGTCACCTGTACTTCACCCTTCTTACCACTTCTCTACATTCTCAATAGTGAGCCTATTTGCAGGCCGAATTTATCAGTCACCTGTACCTGACCCTTCTTACCACTTCACTACATTCTCAATAGTGAGCCTATTTCCAGGCCGAATTTATCAGTCGCCTGCACTTGACCCTTCTCAGCACTTCACTACATTCTCAATAGTGAGCCTATTTCCAGGCCGAATTTATCAGTCACCTGTACTTGACCCTTCTCACCACTTCCCTAAATTCTCAATAGTGTGCCTATTTCCAGGCCGAATTTATCAGTCACCTGTACTTGACCCTTCTTACCACTTCACTACCTTCTCAATTGTGATTCTATTTCCAGGCCGAATTTATCAGTCACCTGTGTTTGACCCTTCTTACCACTTCACTACATTCTCAATAATGAGCCTATTTCCAGGCCGAATTTATCAGTCACCTGTACTTGACCCTTCCTACCACTTCACTACATTCTCAATAGTGAGCCTATTTCCAGGCCGAATTTATCAGTCACCTGTACTTGACCCTTCTCACCACTTCCCTACATTCTCAATAGTGAGCCTATTTCCAGACCGAATTTATTAGTCACCTGTACTTAACCTTTCTTTCCCCCTTACTACCTTCTCAATAGTGAGCCTATTTCCAGGCCGAATTTATCAGTCACCTGTACTTCACCCTTCTTACCACTTCTCTACATTCTCAATAGTGAGCCTATTTCCAGGCCGAATTTATCAGTCACCTGTACCTGACCCTTCTTTCCACTTCACTACATTCTCAATAGTGAGCCTATTTCCAGGCCGAATTTATCAGTCACCTGTACTTCACCCTTCTTACCACTTCACTACATTCTCAATAGTGAGCCTATTTCCAGGCCGAATTTATCAGTCACCTGTACTTGACCCTTCTCACCACTTCACTACATTCTCAATAGTGAGCCTATTTCCAGACCGAATTTATTAGTCACCTGTACTTGACCCTTCTTTCCACCTTACTACCTTCTCAATAGTGAGCCTATTTCCAGGCCGAATTTATCAGTCACCTGTACTTGACCCTTCTTACCACTTCACTACATTCTCAATAGTGAGCCTATTTCCAGGCCGAATTTATCAGTCACCTGTACTTGACCCTTCTTACCACTTCACTACAATCTCAATAGTGAGCCTATTTCCAGGCCAAATTTATCAGTCACCTGTACCTGACCCTTCTTACCACTTCACTACATTCTCAATAGTGAGCCTATTTCCAGGCCGAATTTATCAGTCACCTGCACTTGACCCTTCTTACCACTTCACTACATTCTCAATAATGAGCCTATTTCCAGGCCGAATTTATCAGTCACCTGTACTTGACCCTTCTTACCACTTCACTACATTCTCAATAGTGAGCCTATTTCCAGGCCGAATTTATCAGTCTCCTGTACTTGACCCTTCTTACCACTTCACTACAATCTCAAAAGTGAGCCTATATCCAGGCCGAATTTATCAGTCACCTGTACTTGACCCTTCTCACCACTTCACTACATTCTCAATAGTGAGCCTATTTCCAGACCGAATTTGTTAGTCACTTGTACTAGACCCTTCTTTCCACCTTACTACCTTCTCAATAGTGAGCCTATTTCCAGGCCGAATTTATCAGTCACCTGTACTTGACCCTTCTTACCACTTCACTACATTCTCAATAATGAGCCTATTTCCAGGCCGAATTTATCAGTCACCTGTACTTGACCCTTCTTACCACTTCACTACATTCTCAATAATGAGCCTATTTCCAGGCCGAATTTATCAGTCACCTGTACTTGACCCTTCTCACCACTTCACTACATTCTCAATAGTGAGCCTATTTCCAGACCGAATTTATTAGTCACCTGTACTTGACCCTTCTTTCCACCTTACTACCTTCTCAATAGTGAGCCTATTTCCAGGCCTAATTTATCAGTCACCTGTACTTGACCCTTCTTACCACTTCACTACATTCTCAATAGTGAGCCTATTTCCAGGCCAAATTTATTAGTCAACTGTACTTGACCCTTCTCACCACTTCACTACATTCTCAATAGTGAGCCTATTTCCAGACCGAATTTATTAGTCACCTGTACTAGACCCTTCTTTCCACCTTACTACCTTCTCAATAGTGAGCCTATTTCCAGGCCGAATTTATCAGTCACCTGTACTTGACCCTTCTTACCACTTCACTACATTCTCAATAATGAGCCTATTTCCAGGCCGAATTTATCAGTCACCTGTACTTGACCCTTCTTACCACTTCACTACATTCTCAATAATGAGCCTATTTCCAGGCCGAATTTATCAGTCACCTGTACTTGACCCTTCTCACCACTTCACTACATTCTCAATAGTGAGCCTATTTCCAGACCGAATTTATTAGTCACCTGTACTTGACCCTTCTTTCCACCTTACTACCTTCTCAATAGTGAGCCTATTTCCAGGCCTAATTTATCAGTCACCTGTACTTGACCCTTCTTACCACTTCACTACATTCTCAATAGTGAGCCTATTTCCAGGTCAAATTTATTAGTCAACTGTACTTGACCCTTCTCACAAATTCACTACATTCTCAATAGTGAGCCTATTTCCAGACCGAATTTATTAGTCACCTGTACTAGACCCTTCTTTCCACCTTACTACCTTCTCAATAGTGAGCCTATTTCCAGGCCGAATTTATCAGTCACCTGTACTTGACCCTTCTTACCACTTCACTACATTCTCAATAATGAGCCTATTTCCAGGCCGAATTTATCAGTCACCTGTACTTGACCCTTCTTACCACATCACTACATTCTCAATAATGAGCCTATTTCCAGGCCGAATTTATCAGTCACCTGTACTTGACCCTTCTCACCACTACACTACATTCTCAATAGTGAGCCTACTTCCAGACCGAATTTATTAGTCACCTGTACTTGACCCTTCTTTCCACCTTACTACCTTCTCAATAGTGAGCCTATTTCCAGGCCGAATTTATCAGTCACCTGTACTTGACCCTTCTTACCACTTCACTACATTCTCAATAATGAGCCTATTTCCAGGCCAAATTTATTAGTCACCTGTACTTGACCCTTCTCACCACTTCACTACATTCTCAATAGTGAGCCTATTTCCAGACTGAATTTATTAGTCACCTGTACTAGACCCTTCTTTCCACCTTACTACCTTCTCAATAGTGAGCCTATTTCCATGCCGAATTTATCAGTCACCTGTACTTGACCCTTCTTACCACTTCACTACCTTTTCAATTGTGAGCCTATTTCCAGGCCGAATTTATCAGTCACCTGTACTTGACCCTTCTTACCACTTCACTACATTCTGAATAGTGTGCCTATTTCCAGGCCGAATTTATCAGTCACCTGTACTTGACCCTTCTTACCACTTCACTACATTCTCAATAGTGGGCCTATTTCCAGGCCGAATTTATCAGTCACCTGTACTTGACCCTTCTCACCACTTCCCTACATTCTCAATAGTGAGCCTATTTCCAGACCGAATTTATTAGTCACCTGTACTTAACCTTTCTTTCCACCTTACTACCTTCTCAATAGTGAGCCTATTTCCAGCCGAATTTATCAGTCACCTGTACTTCACCCTTCTTACCACTTCTCTACATTCTCAATAGTGAGCCTATTTCCAGGCCGAATTTATCAGTCACCTGTACCTGACCCTTCTTACCACTTCACTACATTCTCAATAGTGAGCCTATTTCCAGGCCGAATTTATCAGTCACCTGCACTTGACCCTTCTCAGCACTTCACTACATTCTCAATAGTGAGCCTATTTCCAGGCCGAATTTATCAGTCACCTGTACTTGACCCTTCTCACCACTTCCCTACATTCTCAATAGTGTGCCTATTTCCAGGCCGAATTTATCAGTCACCTGTACTTGACCCTTCTTACCACTTCACTACCTTCTCAATTGTGATTCTATTTCCAGGCCGAATTTATCAGACACCTGTGTTTGACCCTTCTTACCACTTCACTACATTCTCAATAATGAGCCTATTTCCAGGCCGAATTTATCAGTCACCTGTACTTGACCCTTCCTACCACTTCACTACATTCTCAATAGTGAGCCTATTTCCAGGCCGAATTTATCAGTCACCTGTACTTGACCCTTCTCACCACTTCCCTACATTCTCAATAGTGAGCCTATTTCCAGACCGAATTTATTAGTCACCTGTACTTAACCTTTCTTTCCCCCTTACTACCTTCTCAATAGTGAGCCTATTTCCAGGCCGAATTTATCAGTCACCTGTACTTCACCCTTCTTACCACTTCTCTACATTCTCAATAGTGAGCCTATTTCCAGGCCGAATTTATCAGTCACCTGTACCTGACCCTTCTTTCCACTTCACTACATTCTCAATAGTGAGCCTATTTCCAGGCCGAATTTATCAGTCACCTGTACTTCACCCTTCTTACCACTTCACTACATTCTCAATAGTGAGCCTATTTCCAGGCCGAATTTATCAGTCACCTGTACTTGACCCTTCTCACCACTTCACTACATTCTCAATAGTGAGCCTATTTCCAGACCGAATTTATTAGTCACCTGTACTTGACCCTTCTTTCCACCTTACTACCTTCTCAATAGTGAGCCTATTTCCAGGCCGAATTTATCAGTCACCTGTACTTGACCCTTCTTACCACTTCACTACATTCTCAATAGTGAGCCTATTTCCAGGCCGAATTTATCAGTCACCTGTACTTGACCCTTCTTACCACTTCACTACAATCTCAATAGTGAGCCTATTTCCAGGCCAAATTTATCAGTCACCTGTACCTGACCCTTCTTACCACTTCACTACATTCTCAATAGTGAGCCTATTTCCAGGCCGAATTTATCAGTCACCTGCACTTGACCCTTCTTACCACTTCACTACATTCTCAATAATGAGCCTATTTCCAGGCCGAATTTATCAGTCACCTGTACTTGACCCTTCTTACCACTTCACTACATTCTCAATAGTGAGCCTATTTCCAGGCCGAATTTATCAGTCACCTGTACTTGACCCTTCTTACCACTTCACTACAATCTCAAAAGTGAGCCTATATCCAGGCCGAATTTATCAGTCACCTGTACTTGACCCTTCTCACCACTTCACTACATTCTCAATAGTGAGCCTATTTCCAGACCGAATTTGTTAGTCACCTGTACTAGACCCTTCTTTCCACCTTACTACCTTCTCAATAGTGAGCCTATTTCCAGGCCGAATTTATCAGTCACCTGTACTTGACCCTTCTTACCACTTCACTACATTCTCAATAATGAGCCTATTTCCAGGCCGAATTTATCAGTCACCTGTACTTGACCCTTGTTACCACTTCACTACATTCTCAATAATGAGCCTATTTCCAGGCCGAATTTATCAGTCACCTGTACTTGACCCTTCTCACCACTTCACTACATTCTCAATAGTGAGCCTATTTCCAGACCGAATATATTAGTCACCTGTACTTGACCCTTCTTTCCACCTTACTACCTTCTCAATAGTGAGCCTATTTCCAGGCCTAATATATCAGTCACCTGTACTTGACCCTTCTTACCACTTCACTACATTCTCAATAGTGAGCCTATTTCCAGGCCAAATTTATTAGTCAACTGTACTTGACCCTTCTCACCACTTCACTACATTCTCAATAGTGAGCCTATTTCCAGACCGAATTTATTAGTCACCTGTACTAGACCCTTCTTTCCACCTTACTACCTTCTCAATAGTGAGCCTATTTCCAGGCCGAATTTATCAGTCACCTGTACTTGACCCTTCTTACCACTTCACTACATTCTCAATAATGAGCCTATTTCCAGGCCGAATTTATCAGTCACCTGTACTTGACCCTTCTTACCACTTCACTACATTCTCAATAATGAGCCTATTTCCAGGCCGAAATTATCAGTCACCTGTACTTGACCCTTCTCACCACTTCACTACATTCTCAATAGTGAGCCTATTTCCAGACCGAATTTATTAGTCACCTGTACTTGACCCTTCTTTCCACCTTACTACCTTCTCAATAGTGAGCCTATTTCCAGGCCTAATTTATCAGTCACCTGTACTTGACCCTTCTTACCACTTCACTACATTCTCAATAGTGAGCCTATATCCAGGCCAAATTTATTAGTCAACTGTACTTGACCCTTCTCACAAATTCACTACATTCTCAATAGTGAGCCTATTTCCAGACCGAATTTATTAGTCACCTGTACTAGACCTTTCTTTCCACCTTACTACCTTCTCAATAGTGAGCCTATTTCCAGGCCGAATTTATCAGTCACCTGTACTTGACCCTTCTTACCACTTCACTACATTCTCAATAATGAGCCTATTTCCAGGCCGAATTTATCAGTCACCTGTACTTGACCCTTCTTACCACTTCACCACATTCTCAATAATGAGCCTATTTCCAGGCCGAATTTATCAGTCACCTGTACTTGACCCTTCTCACCACTTCACTACATTCTCAATAGTGAGCCTACTTCCAGACCGAATTTATTAGTCACCTGTACTTGACCCTTCTTTCCACCTTACTACCTTCTCAATAGTGAGCCTATTTCCAGGCCGAATTTATCAGTCACCTGTACTTGACCCTTCTTACCACTTCACTACATTCTCAATAATGAGCCTATTTCCAGGCCGAATTTATCAGTCACCTGTACTTGACCCTTCTTACCACTTCACTACATTCTCAATAATGAGCCTATTTGCAGGCCGAATTTATCAGTCACCTGTACTTGACCCTTCTCACCACTTCACTACATTCTCAATAGTGAGCCTATTTCCAGAACGAATTTATTAGTCACCTGTACTTGACCCTTCTTTCCACCTTACTACCTTCTCAATAGTGAGCCTATTTCCAGGCCTAATTTATCAGTCACCTGTACTTGACCCTTCTCACCACTTCACTACATTCTCAATAGTGAGCCTATTTCCAGACCGAATTTATTAGTCACCTGTACTTAACCTTTCTTTCCCCCTTACTACCTTCTCAATAGTGAGCCTATTTCCAGGCCGAATTTATCAGTCACCTGTACTTCACCCTTCTTACCACTTCTCTACATTCTCAATAGTGAGCCTATTTCCAGGCCGAATTTATCAGTCACCTGTACCTGACCCTTCTTTCCACTTCACTACATTCTCAATAGTGAGCCTATTTCCAGGCCGAATTTATCAGTCACCTGTACTTCACCCTTCTTACCACTTCACTACATTCTCAATAGTGAGCCTATTTCCAGGCCGAATTTATCAGTCACCTGTACTTGACCCTTCTCACCACTTCACTACATTCTCAATAGTGAGCCTATTTCCAGACCGAATTTATTAGTCACCTGTACTTGACCCTTCTTTCCACCTTACTACCTTCTCAATAGTGAGCCTATTTCCAGGCCGAATTTATCAGTCACCTGTACTTGACCCTTCTTACCACTTCACTACATTCTCAATAGTGAGCCTATTTCCAGGCCGAATTTATCAGTCACCTGTACTTGACCCTTCTTACCACTTCACTACAATCTCAATAGTGAGCCTATTTCCAGGCCAAATTTATCAGTCACCTGTACCTGACCCTTCTTACCACTTCACTACATTCTCAATAGTGAGCCTATTTCCAGGCCGAATTTATCAGTCACCTGCACTTGACCCTTCTTACCACTTCACTACATTCTCAATAATGAGCCTATTTCCAGGCCGAATTTATCAGTCACCTGTACTTGACCCTTCTTACCACTTCACTACATTCTCAATAGTGAGCCTATTTCCAGGCCGAATTTATCAGTCTCCTGTACTTGACCCTTCTTACCACTTCACTACAATCTCAAAAGTGAGCCTATATCCAGGCCGAATTTATCAGTCACCTGTACTTGACCCTTCTCACCACTTCCCTACATTCTCAATAGTGAGCCTATTTCCAGACCGAATTTGTTAGTCACTTGTACTAGACCCTTCTTTCCACCTTACTACCTTCTCAATAGTGAGCCTATTTCCAGGCCGAATTTATCAGTCACCTGTACTTGACCCTTCTTACCACTTCACTACATTCTCAATAATGAGCCTATTTCCAGGCCGAATTTATCAGTCACCTGTACTTGACCCTTCTTACCACTTCACTACATTCTCAATAATGAGCCTATTTCCAGGCCGAATTTATCAGTCACCTGTACTTGACCCTTCTCACCACTTCACTACATTCTCAATAGTGAGCCTATTTCCAGACCGAATTTATTAGTCACCTGTACTTGACCCTTCTTTCCACCTTACTACCTTCTCAATAGTGAGCCTATTTCCAGGCCTAATTTATCAGTCACCTGTACTTGACCCTTCTTACCACTTCACTACATTCTCAATAGTGAGCCTATTTCCAGGCCAAATTTATTAGTCAACTGTACTTGACCCTTCTCACCACTTCACTACATTCTCAATAGTGAGCCTATTTCCAGACCGAATTTATTAGTCACCTGTACTAGACCCTTCTTTCCACCTTACTACCTTCTCAATAGTGAGCCTATTTCCAGGCCGAATTTATCAGTCACCTGTACTTGACCCTTCTTACCACTTCACTACATTCTCAATAATGAGCCTATTTCCAGGCCGAATTTATCAGTCACCTGTACTTGACCCTTCTTACCACTTCACTACATTCTCAATAATGAGCCTATTTCCAGGCCGAATTTATCAGTCACCTGTACTTGACCCTTCTCACCACTTCACTACATTCTCAATAGTGAGCCTATTTCCAGACCGAATTTATTAGTCACCTGTACTTGACCCTTCTTTCCACCTTACTACCTTCTCAATAGTGAGCCTATTTCCAGGCCTAATTTATCAGTCACCTGTACTTGACCCTTCTTACCACTTCACTACATTCTCAATAGTGAGCCTATTTCCAGGTCAAATTTATTAGTCAACTGTACTTGACCCTTCTCACAAATTCACTACATTCTCAATAGTGAGCCTATTTCCAGACCGAATTTATTAGTCACCTGTACTAGACCCTTCTTTCCACCTTACTACCTTCTCAATAGTGAGCCTATTTCCAGGCCGAATTTATCAGTCACCTGTACTTGACCCTTCTTACCACTTCACTACATTCTCAATAATGAGCCTATTTCCAGGCCGAATTTATCAGTCACCTGTACTTGACCCTTCTTACCACATCACTACATTCTCAATAATGAGCCTATTTCCAGGCCGAATTTATCAGTCACCTGTACTTGACCCTTCTCACCACTACACTACATTCTCAATAGTGAGCCTACTTCCAGACCGAATTTATTAGTCACCTGTACTTGACCCTTCTTTCCACCTTACTACCTTCTCAATAGTGAGCCTATTTCCAGGCCGAATTTATCAGTCACCTGTACTTGACCCTTCTTACCACTTCACTACATTCTCAATAATGAGCCTATTTCCAGGCCAAATTTATTAGTCACCTGTACTTGACCCTTCTCACCACTTCACTACATTCTCAATAGTGAGCCTATTTCCAGACTGAATTTATTAGTCACCTGTACTAGACCCTTCTTTCCACCTTACTACCTTCTCAATAGTGAGCCTATTTCCATGCCGAATTTATCAGTCACCTGTACTTGACCCTTCTTACCACTTCACTACCTTTTCAATTGTGAGCCTATTTCCAGGCCGAATTTATCAGTCACCTGTACTTGACCCTTCTTACCACTTCACTACATTCTGAATAGTGTGCCTATTTCCAGGCCGAATTTATCAGTCACCTGTACTTGACCCTTCTTACCACTTCACTACATTCTCAATAGTGGGCCTATTTCCAGGCCGAATTTATCAGTCACCTGTACTTGACCCTTCTCACCACTTCCCTACATTCTCAATAGTGAGCCTATTTCCAGACCGAATTTATTAGTCACCTGTACTTAACCTTTCTTTCCACCTTACTACCTTCTCAATAGTGAGCCTATTTCCAGCCGAATTTATCAGTCACCTGTACTTCACCCTTCTTACCACTTCTCTACATTCTCAATAGTGAGCCTATTTCCAGGCCGAATTTATCAGTCACCTGTACCTGACCCTTCTTACCACTTCACTACATTCTCAATAGTGAGCCTATTTCCAGGCCGAATTTATCAGTCACCTGCACTTGACCCTTCTCAGCACTTCACTACATTCTCAATAGTGAGCCTATTTCCAGGCCGAATTTATCAGTCACCTGTACTTGACCCTTCTCACCACTTCCCTACATTCTCAATAGTGTGCCTATTTCCAGGCCGAATTTATCAGTCACCTGTACTTGACCCTTCTTACCACTTCACTACCTTCTCAATTGTGATTCTATTTCCAGGCCGAATTTATCAGTCACCTGTGTTTGACCCTTCTTACCACTTCACTACATTCTCAATAATGAGCCTTTTTCCAGGCCGAATTTATCAGTCACCTGTACTTGACCCTTCCTACCACTTCACTACATTCTCAATAGTGAGCCTATTTCCAGGCCGAATTTATCAGTCACCTGTACTTGACCCTTCTCACCACTTCCCTACATTCTCAATAGTGAGCCTATTTCCAGACCGAATTTATTAGTCACCTGTACTTAACCTTTCTTTCCCCCTTACTACCTTCTCAATAGTGAGCCTATTTCCAGGCCGAATTTATCAGTCACCTGTACTTCACCCTTCTTACCACTTCTCTACATTCTCAATAGTGAGCCTATTTCCAGGCCGAATTTATCAGTCACCTGTACCTGACCCTTCTTTCCACTTCACTACATTCTCAATAGTGAGCCTATTTCCAGGCCGAATTTATCAGTCACCTGTACTTCACCCTTCTTACCACTTCACTACATTCTCAATAGTGAGCCTATTTCCAGGCCGAATTTATCAGTCACCTGTACTTGACCCTTCTCACCACTTCACTACATTCTCAATAGTGAGCCTATTTCCAGACCGAATTTATTAGTCACCTGTACTTGACCCTTCTTTCCACCTTACTACCTTCTCAATAGTGAGCCTATTTCCAGGCCGAATTTATCAGTCACCTGTACTTGACCCTTCTTACCACTTCACTACATTCTCAATAGTGAGCCTATTTCCAGGCCGAATATATCAGTCACCTGTACTTGACCCTTCTTACCACTTCACTACAATCTCAATAGTGAGCCTATTTCCAGGCCAAATTTATCAGTCACCTGTACCTGACCCTTCTTACCACTTCACTACATTCTCAATAGTGAGCCTATTTCCAGGCCGAATTTATCAGTCACCTGCACTTGACCCTTCTTACCACTTCACTACATTCTCAATAATGAGCCTATTTCCAGGCCGAATTTATCAGTCACCTGTACTTGACCCTTCTTACCACTTCACTACATTCTCAATAGTGAGCCTATTTCCAGGCCGAATTTATCAGTCACCTGTACTTGACCCTTCTTACCACTTCACTACAATCTCAAAAGTGAGCCTATATCCAGGCCGAATTTATCAGTCACCTGTACTTGACCCTTCTCACCACTTCACTACATTCTCAATAGTGAGCCTATTTCCAGACCGAATTTGTTAGTCACCTGTACTAGACCCTTCTTTCCACCTTACTACCTTCTCAATAGTGAGCCTATTTCCAGGCCGAATTTATCAGTCACCTGTACTTGACCCTTCTTACCACTTCACTACATTCTCAATAATGAGCCTATTTCCAGGCCGAATTTATCAGTCACCTGTACTTGACCCTTCTTACCACTTCACTACATTCTCAATAATGAGCCTATTTCCAGGCCGAATTTATCAGTCACCTGTACTTGACCCTTCTCACCACTTCACTACATTCTCAATAGTGAGCCTATTTCCAGACCGAATATATTAGTCACCTGTACTTGACCCTTCTTTCCACCTTACTACCTTCTCAATAGTGAGCCTATTTCCAGGCCTAATATATCAGTCACCTGTACTTGACCCTTCTTACCACTTCACTACATTCTCAATAGTGAGCCTATTTCCAGGCCAAATTTATTAGTCAACTGTACTTGACCCTTCTCACCACTTCACTACATTCTCAATAGTGAGCCTATTTCCAGACCGAATTTATTAGTCACCTGTACTAGACCCTTCTTTCCACCTTACTACCTTCTCAATAGTGAGCCTATTTCCAGGCCGAATTTATCAGTCACCTGTACTTGACCCTTCTTACCACTTCACTACATTCTCAATAATGAGCCTATTTCCAGGCCGAATTTATCAGTCACCTGTACTTGACCCTTCTTACCACTTCACTACATTCTCAATAATGAGCCTATTTCCAGGCCGAATTTATCAGTCACCTGTACTTGACCCTTCTCACCACTTCACTACATTCTCAATAGTGGGCCTATTTCCAGACCGAATTTATTAGTCACCTGTACTTGACCCTTCTTTCCACCTTACTACCTTCTCAATAGTGAGCCTATTTCCAGGCCTAATTTATCAGTCACCTGTACTTGACCCTTCTTACCACTTCACTACATTCTCAATAGTGAGCCTATATCCAGGCCAAATTTATTAGTCAACTGTACTTGACCCTTCTCACAAATTCACTACATTCTCAATAGTGAGCCTATTTCCAGACCGAATTTATTAGTCACCTGTACTAGACCTTTCTTTCCACCTTACTACCTTCTCAATAGTGAGCCTATTTCCAGGCCGAATTTATCAGTCACCTGTACTTGACCCTTCTTACCACTTCACTACATTCTCAATAATGAGCCTATTTCCAGGCCGAATTTATCAGTCACCTGTACTTGACCCTTCTTACCACTTCACCACATTCTCAATAATGAGCCTATTTCCAGGCCGAATTTATCAGTCACCTGTACTTGACCCTTCTCACCACTTCACTACATTCTCAATAGTGAGCCTACTTCCAGACCGAATTTATTAGTCACCTGTACTTGACCCTTCTTTCCACCTTACTACCTTCTCAATAGTGAGCCTATTTCCAGGCCGAATTTATCAGTCACCTGTACTTGACCCTTCTTACCACTTCACTACATTCTCAATAATGAGCCTATTTCCAGGCCGAATTTATCAGTCACCTGTACTTGACCCTTCTTACCACTTCACTACATTCTCAATAATGAGCCTATTTGCAGGCCGAATTTATCAGTCACCTGTACTTGACCCTTCTCACCACTTCACTACATTCTCAATAGTGAGCCTATTTCCAGAACGAATTTATTAGTCACCTGTACTTGACCCTTCTTTCCACCTTACTACCTTCTCAATAGTGAGCCTATTTCCAGGCCTAATTTATCAGTCACCTGTACTTGACCCTTCTCACCACTTCACTACATTCTCAATAGTGAGCCTATTTCCAGGCCAAATTTATTAGTCACCTGTACTTGACGCTTCTCACCACTTCACTACATTCTCAATAGTGAACCTATTTCCAGACCGAATTTATTAGTCAACTGTACTTGACCCTTCTTTCCACCTTACTACCTTCTCAATAGTGAGCCTATTTCCAGGCCGAATTCATCAGTCACCTGTACTTGACCCTTCTCACCACTTCACTACATTCTCAATAGTGAGACTATTTACAGACCGAATTTATCAGTCACCTGTACTTGCCCCTTCTCACCACTTCACTACATTCTCAATAGTGAGCATATTTCCAGACCGAATTTATTAGTCACCTGTACTTGACCCTTCTTTCCACCTTACTACCTTCTCAATAGTGAGCCTATTTCCAGACCGAATTTATCAGTCACCTGTACTTGACCCTTCTTACCACTTCACTACATTCTCAATAATGTGCCTATTTCCAGGCCGAATTTATCAGTCACCTGTACTTGACCCTTCTTACCACTTCACTACATTCTCAATAATGAGCCTATTTCCAGGCCGAATTTATCAGTCACCTGTACTTGACCCGTCTCACCACTTCACTACATTCTCAATAGTGAGCCTATTTCCAGACCGAATTTATCAGTCACCTGTACTTGACCCTTCTCACCACTTCACTACATTCTCAATAGTGAGCCTATTTCCAGGCCAAATTTATTAGTCACCTGTACTTGACCCTTCTTTCCACCTTACTACCTCCTCAATAGTGAGTCTATTTCCAGGCCTAATTTATCAGTCACCTGTACTTGACCCTTCTTACCACTTCACTACATTCTCAATAGTGAGCCTATTTCCAGGCCAAATTTATTAGTCACCTTATCTTGACCCTTCTCACCACTTCACTACATTCTCAATAGTGAGCCTATTTTCAGACCGAATTTATTAGTCACCTGTACTTGACCCTTCTTTCCACCTTACTACCTTCTCAATAGTGAGCCTATTTCCAGGCCGAATTTATCAGTCACCTGTACTTGACCCTTCTCACCACTTCACTACATTCTCAATAGTGAGCCTATTTCCAGACCGAATTTATCAGTCACCTGTACTTGCCCCTTCTTTCCACCTTACTACCTTCTCAATAGTGAGCCTATTTCCAGGCCTAATTTATCAGTCACCTGTACTTGACCCTTCTCACCACTTCACTACATTCTCAATAGTGAGCATATTTCCAGACCGAATTTATTAGTCACCTGTACTTGACCCTTCTTTCCACCTTACTACCTTCTCAATAGTGAGCCTATTTCCAGGCCGAATTTATCAGTCACCTGTACTTGACCCTTCTTTCCACTTTACTACATTCTAAATAGTGAGCCTATTTCCAGGCCGAATTTATCAGTCACCTGTACTTGACCCTTCTTACCACTTCACTACATTCTCAATAGTGAGCCTATTTCCAGGCCGAATTTATCAGTCACCTGTACTTGACCCTTCTCACCACTTCACTACATTCTCAATAGTGAGCCTATTTCCAGACCGAATTTATTAGTCACCTGTACTTGACCCTTCTTTCCACCTTACTACCTTCTCAATAGGGAGCCTATTTCCTGGCCGAATTTATCAGTCACCTGTACTTGACCCTTCTCACCACTTCACTACATTCTCAACAGTGAGCCTATTTCCAGACCGAATTTATTAGTCACCTGTACTTGACCCTTCTTTCCACCTTACTACCTTTTCAATAGTGAGCCTATTTCCAGGCCGAATTTATCAGTCACCTGTACTTGACCCTTCTTACCACTTCACTACATTCTCAATAGTGAGCCTATTTCCAGGCCGAATTTATCAGTCACATTTACTTGACCTTCTTACCTCTTCACTACATTCTCAATAGTGAGCCTATTTCCAGGCCGAATTTATCAGTCACCTTTACTTGACCCTTCTTACCACTTCACTACATTCTCAATAATGAGCCTATATCCAGGCCGAATTTATCAGTCACCTGTACTTGACCCTTCTCACCACTACACTACATTCTCAATAGTGAGCCTATTTCCAGACCGAATTTATTAGTCACCTGTACTTGACCCTTCTTTCCACCTTACTACCATCTCAATAGTGAGCCTATTTCCAGGCCGAATTTATCAGTCACCTGTACTTGACCCTTCTTACCACTTCACTACATTCTCAATAGTGAGCCTATTTCCAGGCCGAATTTATCAGTCACCTGTACTTGACCCTTCTTACCACTTCACTACATTCTCAATAGTGAGCCTATTTCCAGGCCCAATTTATGAGTCACCTGTACTTGACCCTTCTTACCACTTCACTACATTCTCAATAGTGAGCCTATTTCCAGGCCCAATTTATGAGTCACCTGTACTTGACCCTTCTTACCACTTCACTACATTCTCAATAGTGAGCCTATTTCCAGGCCAAATTTATTAGTCACCTGTACTTGACCCTCCTCACCACTTCACTACATTCTCAATAGTGAGCCTATTTCCAGACCGAATTTATTAGTCACCTGTACTTAACCCTTCTTTCCACCTTACTACCTTCTCAATAGTGAGATTATTTCCAGGCCGAATTTATCAGTCACCTGTACTTGACCCTCCTTACAACTTCACTACATTCTCAATAGTGAGCCTATTTCCAGTCCAAATTTATTAGTCACCTGTACTTGACCCTTCTCACCACTTCACTACATTCTCAATAGTGAGCCTATTCCCAGACCGAATTTATTAGTCACCTGTACTTGACCCTTCTTTCCACCTTAATACCTTCTCAATAGTGAGCCTATTTCCAGGCCGAATTTATCAGTCATCTGTACTTGACCCTTCTCACCACTTCACTACATTCTCAATAGTGAGCCTATTTCCAGACCGAATTTATCAGTCACCTGTACTTGACCCTTCTCACCACTTCACTACATTCTCAATAGTGAGCCTATTTCCAGACCGAATTTATTAGTCACCTGTACTTGAACCTACTTTCCACATTACTACCTTCTCAATAGTGAGCCTATTTCCAGGCCGAATTTATCAGTCACCTTTACTTGACCCTTCTTACCACTTCACTACATTCTTAATAGTGAGCCTATTTCCAGGCCGAATTTATCAGTCACCTGTACTTGACCCTTCTTACCACTTCACTACATTCTCAATAGTGAGCCTATTTCCAGGCCAAATTTATCAGTCACCTGTACTTGACCCTTCTCAAAACTTCACTACATTCTCAATAGTGAGCCTATTTCCAGACCGAATTTATTAGTCACCTGTACTTGACCCTTCTTTCCACCTTACTACCTTCTCAATAGTGAGCCTATTACCAGGCCGAATTTATCAGTCACCTGTACTTGACCCTTCTTACCACTTCACTACATTCTCAATAGTGAGCCTATTTCCAGGCCAAATTTATTAGTCACCTGTACTTGACACTTCTCACCACATCACTATATTCTCAATAGTGAGCCTATTTCCAGACCGAATTTATTAGTCACCTGTACTTGACCCTTCTTTCCACCTTACTACCTTCTCAATAGTGTGCCTATTTCCAGCCCGAATTTATCAGTCACCTGTACTTGAACCTTCTCACCACTTCACTACATTCTCAATAGTGAGCCTATTTCCAGACCGAATTTATTAGTCACCTGTACTTGACCCTTCTTTCCACCTTACTACCTTCTCAATAGTGAGCCTATTTCCAGGCCGAATTTATCAGTCACCTGTACTTGACCCTTCTTACCACTTTACTACATTCTCAATAGTGAGCCTATTTCCAGGCCGAATTTATCAGTCACCTGTACTTGACCCTTCTTACCACTTCACTACATTCTCAATAGTGAGCCTATTTCCAGGCCGAATTTATCAGTCACCTGTACTTGACCCTACTCACCACTTCACTACATTCTCAATAGTGAGTCTATTTCCAGACCGAATTTATTAGTCACCTGTACTTGACCCTTCTTTCCACCTTACTACCTTCTCAATAGTGAGCCTATTTCCAGGCCGAATTTATTAGTCACCTGTACTTGACCCTTCTTACCACTTCACTACATTCTCAATAGTGAGCCTATTTCCAGGCAAAATTTATCAGTCACCTTTACTTGACCCTTCTTACCACTTCCCTACATTCTCAATAGTGAGCCTATTTCCAGGCCGAATTTATCAGTCACCTGTACTTGACCCTTCTTACCACTTCACTACATTCTCAATAGTGAGCCTATTTCCAGGCCGAATTTATCAGTCACCTGTACTTGACCCTTCTCACCACTTCACTACATTCTCAATAGTGAGCCTATTTCCAGACCGAATTTATTAGTCACCTGTACTTGACCCTTCTTTCCACCTTACTACCTTCTATATAGTGAGCCTATTTCCAGGCCGAATTTTTCAGTCACCTGTACTTGACCCTTCTTACCACTTCATTACATTCTCAATAGTGAGCCTATTTCCAGGCCAAATTTATTAGTCACCTGTACTTGACCCTTCTCACCACGTCACTACATTCTCAATAGTGAGCCTATTACCAGACCGAATTTATTAGTCACCTGAACTTGACCCTTCTTTCCACCATACTACCTTCTAAATCGTGAGCCTATTTCCAGGCCGAATTTATCAGTCACCTACACTTGACCCTTCTTACCACTTCACTACATTCTCAATAGTGAGCCTATTTCCAGGCCGAATTTATCAGTCACCTGTACTTGACCCTTCTTACCACTTCACTACATTCTCAATAGTGAGCCTATTTCCAAGCAAAATTTATCAGTCACCTTTACTTGACCCTTCTTACCACTTCACTACATTCTCAATAGTGAGCCTATTTCCAGGCGGAATTTATCAGTCACCTGTACTTGACCCTTCTTACCACTTCACTACATTCTCAATAGTGAGCCTATTTCCAGGCCGTATTTATCAGTCACCTGTACTTGACCCTCCTTACCACTTCACTACATTCTCAATAGTGAGCCTATTTCCAGGCAAAATTTATCAGTCACCTTTACTTGACCCTTCTTACCACTTCACTACATTCTCAATAGTGAGCCTATTTCCAGGCAAAATTTATCAGTCACCTTTACTTGACCCTTCTTACCACTTCACTACATTCTCAATAGTGAGCCTATTTCCAGGCCGAATTTATCAGTCACCTGTACTTGACCCTTCTTACCACTTCACTACATTCTCAATAGTGAGCCTATTTCCAGGCCAAATTTATTAGTCACCTGTACTTGACCCTTCTCACCACGTCACTACATTCTCAATAGTGAGCCTATTACCAGACCGAATTTATTAGTCACCTGAACTTGACCCTTCTTTCCACCATACTACCTTCTAAATCGTGAGCCTATTTCCAGGCCGAATTTATCAGTCACCTACACTTGACCCTTCTTACCACTTCATTACATTCTCAATAGTGAGCCTATTTCCAGGCCAAATTTATTAGTCACCTGTACTTGACCCTTCTCACCACGACACTACATTCTCAATAGTGAGCCTATTACCAGACCGAATTTATTAGTCACCTGAACTTGACCCTTCTTTCCACCATACTACCTTCTAAATCGTGAGCCTATTTCCAGGCCGAATTTATCAGTCACCTACACTTGACCCTTCTTACCACTTCACTACATTCTCAATAGTGAGCCTATTTCCAGGCGGAATTTATCAGTCACCTGTACTTGACCCTTCTCAAAACTTCACTACATTCTCAATAGTGAGCCTATTTCCAGACCGAATTTATTAGTCACCTGTACTTGACCCTTCTTTCCACCTTACTACCTTCTCAATAGTGAGCCTATTACCAGGCCGAATTTATCAGTCACCTGTACTTGACCCTTCTTACCACTTCACTACATTCTCAATAGTGAGCCTATTTCGAGGCCAAATTTATTAGTCACCTGTACTTGACACTTCTCACCACATCACTATATTCTCAATAGTGAGCCTATTTCCAGACCGAATTTATTAGTCACCTGTACTTAACCCTTCTTTCCACCTTACTACCTTCTCAATAGTGAGCCTATTTCCAGGCCGAATTTATCAGTCACCTGTATTTGACCCTTCTTACCACTTCACTACATTCTTAACAGTGAGCCTATTTCCAGGCCAAATTTATTAGTCACCTGTACTTGACCCTTCTCACCACTTCACTACATTCTCAATAGTGAGCCTATTTCCAGACCTAATTTATTAGTCACCTGTACTTGACCCTTCTTTCCACCTTACTACCTTCTCAATAGTGAGCCTATTTCCAGGCCGAATTTATCAGTCACCTGTACTTGAACCTTCTCACCACTTCACTACATTCTCAATAGTGAGCCTATTTCCAGACCGAATTTATTAGTCACCTCTACTTGACCCTTCTTTCCACCTTACTACCTTCTCAATAGTGAGCCTATTTCCAGGCCGAATTTATCAGTCACCTGTACTTGACCCTTCTTACCACTTTACTACATTCTCAATAGTGAGCCTATTTCCAGGCCGAATTTATCAGTCACCTGTACTTGACCCTTCTTACCACTTCACTACATTCTCAATAGTGAGCCTATTTCCAGGCCGAATTTATCAGTCACCTGTACTTGACCCTACTCACCACTTCACTACATTCTCAATAGTGAGCCTATTTCCAGGCCAAATTTATTAGTCACCTGTACTTGACCCTTCTTTCCACCTTACTACCTTCTCAATAGTGAGCCTATTTCCAGGCCGAATTTATCAGTCACCTGTACTTGACCCTTCTTACCACTTCACTACATTCTCAATAGTGAGCCTATTTCCAGGCAAAATTTATCAGTCACCTTTACTTGACCCTTCTTACCACATCACTACATTCTCAATAGTGAGCCTATTTCCAGGCCGAATTTATCAGTCACCTGTACTTGACCCTTCTTACCACTTCACTACATTCTCAATAGTGAGCCTATTTCCAGGCCGAATTTATCAGTCACCTGTACTTGACCCTTCTCACCACTTCACTACATTCTCAATAGTGAGCCTATTTCCAGACCTAATTTATTAGTCACCTGTACTTGACCCTTCTTTCCACCTTACTACCTTCTATATAGTGAGCCTATTTCCAGGCCGAATTTTTCAGTCACCTGTACTTGACCCTTCTTACCACTTCATTACATTCTCAATAGTGAGCCTATTTCCAGGCCAAATTTATTAGTCACCTGTACTTGACCCTTCTCACCACGTCACTACATTCTCAATAGTGAGCCTATTACCAGACCGAATTTATTAGTCACCTGAACTTGACCCTTCTTTCCACCATACTACCTTCTAAATCGTGAGCCTATTTCCAGGCCGAATTTATCAGTCACCTACACTTGACCCTTCTTACCACTTCACTACATTCTCAATAGTGAGCCTATTTCCAGGCCGAATTTATCAGTCACCTTTACTTGACACTTCTTACCACTTCACTACATTCTCAATAGTGAGCCTATTTCCAAGCAAAATTTATCAGTCACTTTTACTTGACCCTTCTTACCACTTCACTGCATTCTCAATAGTGAGCCTATTTCCAGGCGGAATTTATCAGTCACCTGTACTTGACCCTTCTTACCACTTCACTACATTCTCAATAGTGAGCCTATTTCCAGGCCGAATTTATCAGTCACCTGTACTTGACCCTTCTTACCACTTCACTACATTCTCAATAGTGAGCCTATTTCCAGGCAAAATTTATCAGTCACCTTTACTTGACCCTTCTTACCACTTCACTACATTCTCAATAGTGAGCCTATTTCCAGGCCGAATTTATCAGTCACCTGTACTTGACCCTTCTTACCACTTCACTACATTCTCAATAGTGAGCCTATTTCCAGGCCGAATTTATCAGTCACCTGTACTTGACCCTTCTCACCACTTCACTACATTCTCAATAGTGAGCCTATTTCCAGACCGAATTTATTAGTCACCTGTACTTGACCCTTCTTTCCACCTTACTACCTTCTATATAGTGAGCCTATTTCCAGGCCGAATTTATCAGTCACCTGTACTTGACCCTTCTTACCACTTCACTACATTCTCAATAGTGAGCCTATGTCCAGGCCAAATTTATTAGTCACCTGTACTTGACCCTTCTCACCACTTCACTACATTCTCAATAGTGAGCCTATTTCCAGGCCATATTTATTAGTCACCTGTACTTGACCCTTCTCACCACTTCACTACATTCTCAAGAGTGAGCCTATTTCCAGACCGAATTTATTAGTCACCTGTACTTGAACCTTCTTTCCACCATACTACCTTCTAAATCGTGAGCCTATTTCCAGGCCGAATTTGTCAGTCACCTACACCTGACCCTTCTTATCACTTCACTACATTCTCAATAGTGAGCCTATTTCCAGGCCGAATTTATCAGTCACCTGTACTTGACCCTTCTTACCACTTCACTACATTCTCAATAGTGAGCCTATTTCCAGGCAAAATTTATCAGTCACCTTTACTTGACCCTTCTTACCACTTCACTACATTCTCAATAGTGAGCCTATTTCCAGGCCGAATTTATCAGTCACCTGTACTTGACCCTTCTTACCACTTCACTACATTCTCAATAGTGAGCCAATTTCCAGGCCGAATTTATCAGTCACCTGTACTTGACCCTTCTTACCACTTCACTACATTCTCAATAGTGAGCCTATTTCCAGGCAAAATTTATCAGTCACCTTTACTTGACCCTTCTTACCACTTCATTACATTCTCAATAGTGAGCCTATATCCAGGCCAAATTTATTAGTCACCTGTACTTGACCCTTCTCACCACTTCACTACATTCTCAATAGTGAGCCTATTACCAGGCCATATTTATTAGTCACCTGTACTTGACCCTTCTCACCACTTCACTACATTCTCAATAGTGAGCCTATTTCCAGACCGAATTTATTAGTCACCTGTACTTGAACCTTCTTTCCACCATACTACCTTCTAAATCGTGAGCCTATTTCCAGGCCGAATTTATCAGTCACCTGTACTTGACACTTCTTACCACTTCACTACATTCTCAATAGTGAGCCTATTTCCAGGTAAAATTTATCAGTCACCTTTACTTGACCCTTATTACCACTTCACTACATTCTCAATAGTGAGCCTATTTCCAGGCCGAATTTATCAGTCACCTGTACTTGACCCTTCTTACCACTTCACTACATTCTCAATAGTGAGCCTATTTCCAGGCCGAATTTATCAGTCACCTGTACTTGACCCTTCTCACCACTTCACTACATTCTCAATAGTGAGCCTATTTCCAGACCAAATTTATTAGTCACCTGTACTTGACCCTTCTTTCCACCTTACTACCTTCTATATAGTGAGCCTATTTCCAGGCCGAATTTATCAGTCACCTGTACTTGACCCTTCTTACCACTTCATTACATTCTCAATAGTGACCCTATTTCCAGGCCAAATTTATTAGTCACCTGTACTTGACCCTTCTTACCACTTCACTACATTCTCAATAGTGAGCCTATTTCCAGGCCGAATTTATCAGTCACCTCTACTTGACCCTTCTCACCACTTCACTACATTCTCAATAGTGAGCCTATTTCCAGACAGAATTTATTAGTCACCTGTACTTGACCCTTCTTTCCACCTTACTACCTTCTATATAGTGAGCCTATTTCCAGGCCGAATTTATCAGTCACCTGTACTTGACCCTTCTTACCACTTCATTACATTCTCAATAGTGAGCCTATTTCCAGGCCAAATTTATTAGTCACCTGTACTTGACCCTTCTCACCACTTCACTACATTGTCAATAGTGAGCCTATTTCCAGGCCATATTTATTAGTCACCTGTACTTGACTCTTCTCACCACTTCACTACATTCTCAATAGTGAGCCTATTTCCAGACCGAATTTATTAGTCACCTGTACTTGACCCTTCTTTCCACCATACTACCTTCTAAATCGTGAGCCTATTTCCAGGCCGAATTTATCAGTCACCTGTACTTTACCCTTCTTACCACTTCACTGCATTCTCAATAGTGAGCCTATTTCCAGGCCGAATTTATCAGTCACCTGTACTTGACCCTTCTTACCACTTCACTACATTCTCAATAATGAGCCTATTTGCAGGCCGAATTTATCAGTCACCTGTACTTGACCCTTTTTACCACTACACTACATTCTCAATAGTGAGCCTATTTCCAGGCCAAATTTATTAGTCACCTGTACTTGACCCTTCTCACCACTTCACTACATTCTCAATAGTGAGCCTATTTCCAGACCGAATTTATTAATCACCTGTACTTGACCCTTCTTTCCACCTTACTACCTTCTCAATAATGAGCCTATTTCCAGGGCGAATTTAACAGTCACCTGTACTTGACCCTTCTTACCACTTCACTACATTCTCAATAGTGAGCCTCTTTCCAGGCCAAATTTATTAGTCACCTGTACTTGACCCTTCTCACCACTTCACTACATTCTCGATAGTGAGCCTATTTCCAGACCGAATTTATTTCTCACCTGTACTTGACCCTTCTTTCCACCTTACTACCTTCTCAATAGTGAGCCTATTTCCAGGCCGAATTTACCAGTCACCTGTACTGACCCTTCTTTCCACTTCATTACATTCTCAATAGTGAGCCTATTTCCAGGCCGAATTTATCAGTCACCTGTACTTGACCCTTCTTACCACTTCACTACATTCTCAATAGTGAGCCTATTTCCAGGCCGAATTTATCAGTCACCTGTACTTGACCCTTCTTACCACTTCACTACATTCTCAATAGTGAGCCTATTTCCAGACCGAATTTATTAGTCACCTGTACTTGACACTTCTTTCCACCTTACTATCTTCTCAAAAGTGAGCCTATTTCCAGGCCGAATTTATCAGTCACCTTTACTTGACCCTTCTTACCACTTCACTACATTCTCAATAGTGAGCCTATTTCCAGGCCAAATTTATTAGTCTCCTGTACTTGACCCTTCTCACCACTTCACTACATTCTCAATAGTGAGCCTATTTCCAGACCGAATTTATTAGTCACCTGTACTTGACCCTTCTTTCCACCTTACTACCATCTCAATAGTGAGCCTATTTCCAGGCCGAATTTATCAGTCACCTGTACTTGACCCTTCTCACCACTTCACTACATTCTCAATAGTGAGCCTATTTCCAGACCGAATTTATTAGTCACCTGTACTTGACCCTTCTTTCCACCTTACTACTTTCTCAATAGTGAGCCTATTTCCAGGCCGAATTTATCAGTCACCTGTACTTGACCCTTCTTACCACTTCACTACATTCTCAATAGTGAGCCTATTTCCAGGCCGAATTTATCAGTCACCTGTACTTGACCCTTCTTACCACTTCACTACATTCTCAATAGTGAGCCTATTTCCAGGCCGAATTTATCAGTCACCTGTACTTGACCCTTCTCACCACTTCACTACATTCTCAATAGTGAGCCTATTTCCAGACCGAATTTATTAATCACCTGTACTTGACCCTTCTTTCCACCTTACTACCTTCTCAATAATGAGCCTATTTCCAGGGCGAATTTAACAGTCACCTGTACTTGACCCTTCTTACCACTTCACTACATTCTCAATAGTGAGCCTCTTTCCAGGCCAAATTTATTAGTCACCTGTACTTGACCCCTTCTCACCACTTCACTACATTCTCGATAGTGAGCCTATTTCCAGACCGAATTTATTTCTCACCTGTACTTGACCCTTCTTTCCACCTTACTACCTTCTCAATAGTGAGCCTATTTCCAGGCCGAATTTACCAGTCACCTGTACTGACCCTTCTTTCCACTTCATTACATTCTCAATAGTGAGCCTATTTCCAGGCCGAATTTATCAGTCACCTGTACTTGACCCTTCTTACCACTTCACTACATTCTCAATAGTGAGCCTATTTCCAGGCCGAATTTATCAGTCACCTGTACTTGACCCTTCTTACCACTTCACTACATTCTCAATAGTGAGCCTATTTCCAGACCGAATTTATTAGTCACCTGTACTTGACACTTCTTTCCACCTTACTATCTTCTCAAAAGTGAGCCTATTTCCAGGCCGAATTTATCAGTCACCTGTACTTGACCCTTCTTACCACTTCACTACATTCTCAATAGTGAGCCTATTTCCAGGCCAAATTTATTAGTCTCCTGTACTTGACCCTTCTCACCACTTCACTACATTCTCAATAGTGAGCCTATTTCCAGACCGAATTTATTAGTCACCTGTACTTGACCCTTCTTTCCACCTTACTACCATCTCAATAGTGAGCCTATTTCCAGGCCGAATTTATCAGTCACCTGTACTTGACCCTTCTCACCACTTCACTACATTCTCAATAGTGAGCCTATTTTCAGACCGAATTTATTAGTCACCTGTACTTGACCCTTCTTTCCACCTTACTACTTTCTCAATAGTGAGCCTATTTCCAGGCCGAATTTATCAGTCACCTGTACTTGACCCTTCTTACCACTTCACTACATTCTCAATAGTGAGCCTATTTCCAGGCCGAATTTATCAGTCACCTGTACTTGACCCTTCTTACCACTTCACTACATTCTCAATAGTGAGCCTATTTCCAGGCCGAATTTATCAGTCACCTGTACTTGACCCTTCTCACCACTTCACTACATTCTCAATAGTGAGCCTATTTCCAGACCGAATTTATTTGTCACCTGTACTTGACCCTTCTATCCACCTTACTACCTTCTCAATAGTGAGCCTATTTCCAGGCCGAATTTATCAGTAACCTGTACTTGACCCTTCTTACCACTTCACTACATTCTCAATAGTGAGCCTATTTCCAGGCCGAATTTATCAGTCACCTGTACTTGACCCTTCTTACCACTTCACTACATTCTCAATAATGAGCCTATTTCCAGGCCCAATTTATGAGTCACCTGTACTTGACCCTTCTTACCACTTCACTACAATCTCAATAGTGAGCCTATTTCCAGGCCAAATTTATTAGTCACCTGTACTTGACCCTTCTCACCACTTCACTACATTCTCAATTGTGAGCCTATTTCCAGACCGAATTTATTAGTCACCTGTACTTGACCCTTCTTTCCACCCTACTACCTTCTAAATAGTGAGCCTATTTCCAGGCCGAATTTATCAGTCACCTGCACTTGACCCTTCTTACCACTTCACTACATTCTCAATAGAGGGCCTATTTCGAGGCCGAATTTATCAGTCACCTGTACTTGACCCTTCTTACCACTTCACTACATTCTCAATAGTTAGCCTATTTCCAGGCCGAATTTATCAGTCACCTGTACTTGACCCTTTTTACCACTTCACTACATTCTCAATAGTGAGCCTATTTCCAGGCCAAATTTATTAGTAACTTGTACTTGACCCTTCTCACCACTTCACTACATTCTCAATAGTGAGCCTATTTCCAGACCGAATTTATTAGTCACCTGTACTTGACACTTCTTTCCACCTTACTACCTTCTCAATAGTGAGCCTTTTTCCAGGCCGAATTTATCAGTCACTTGTACTTGACCCTTCTTACCACTTCACTACATTCTCAATAGTGAGCCTATTTCCAGGCCAAATTTATTAGTCACCTGTACTTGACCCTTCTCACCACTTCACTACATTCTCGATAGTGAGCCTATTTCCAGACCGAATTTATTAGTCACCTGTACTTGACCCTTCTTTCCACCCTACTACCTTCTCAATAGTGAGCCTATTTCCAGGCCGAATTTATCAGTCACCTGTACTTGACCCTTCTTTCCACTTCACTACATTCTCAATAGTGAGCCTATTTCCAGGCCGAATTTATCAGTCACCTGTACTTGACCCTTCTTACAACTTCACTACATTCTCAATAGTGAGCCTATTTCCAGGCCGAATTTATCAGGCACCTGTACTTGACCCTTCTTACCACTTCACTACATTCTCAATAGTGAGCCTATTTGCAGGCCGAATATATCAGTCACATGTACTTGACCCTTCTTACCACTTCACTACATTCTCAATAGTGAGCCTATTTCCAGGCCGAATTTATCAGTTACCTGTATTTGACCCTTCTTACCACTTCACTACATTCTCAATAGTGAGCCTATTTCCAGGCCGAATTTATCAGTCACCTGTACTTGACCCTTCTTACCACTTCACTACATTCTCAATAGTGAGCCTATTACCAGACCGAATTTATCAGTCACCTGTACTTGACCCTTCTTTCCACCTTACTATCTCCTCAAAAGTTAGCCTATTTCCAGGCCGAATTTATCAGTCACCTGTACTTGACCCTTCTTACCACTTCACTACATTCTCAATAGTGAGCCTATTTCCAGGCCAAATTTATTAGTCTCCTGTACTTGACCCTTCTCACCACTTCACTACATTCTCAATAGTGAGCCTATTACCAGACCGAATTTATTAGTCACCTGTACTTGACCCTTCTTTCCACCTTACTACCTTCTCAATAGTGAGCCTATTTCCAGGCCGAATTTATCAGTCACCTGTACTTGACCCTTCTTACCACTTCACTACATTCTCAATAGTGAGCCTATTTCCAGGCCGAATTTATCAGTCACCTGTACTTGACCCTTCTTACCACTTCACTACATTCTCAATAGTGAGCCTATTTCCAGGCCGAATTTATCAGTCACCTGTACTTGACCCTTCTCACCACTTCACTACATTCTCAATAGTGAGCCTATTTCCAGACCGAATTTATTAGTCACCTGTACTTGACCCTTCTATCCACCTTACTACCTTCTCAATAGTGAGCCTATTTCCAGGCCGAATTTATCAGTAACCTGTACTTGACCCTTCTTACCACTTCACTACATTCTCAATAGTGAGCCTATTTCCAGGCCGAATTTATCAGTCACATTTACTTGACCCTTCTTACCACTTCACGACATTCTCAATAGTGAGCCTATTTCCAGGCCGAATTTATCAGTCACCTGTACTTGACCCCTCTTACCACTTCACTACATTCTCAAAAATGAGCCTATTTCCAGGCCGAATTTATCAGTCACCTGTACTTGACCCTTCTCACCACTTCACTACATTCTCAATAGTGAGCCAATTTCCAGACCGAATTTATTAGTCACCTGTACTTGACCCTTCTTTCCACCTTACTACCATCTCAATAGTGAGCCTATTTCCAGGCCGAATTTATCAGTCACCTGTACTTGACCCTTCTTACCACTACACTACATTCTCAATAGTGAGCCTATTTCCAGGCCGAATTTATCAGTCACCTGTACTTGACCCATCTTACCACTTCACTACATTCTCAATAGTGAGCCTATTTCCAGGCCCAATTTATGAGTCACCTGTACTTGAACCTTCTTACCACTTCACTACAATTTCAATAGTGAGCCTATTTCCGGGCCAAATTTATTAGTCACCTGTACTTGACCCTTCTCACCACTTCACTACATTCTCTATTGAGAGCCTATTTCCAGACCGAATTTATTAGTCACCTGTACTTGACCCTTCTTTCCACCTTACTACCTTCACAATAGTGAGCCTATTTCCAGTCCGAATTTATGTCACCTGTACTTGACCCCTCTTACCACTTCACTACATTCTCAATAGTCAGCCTATTTCCAGGCCAAATTTATTAGTCACCTGTACTTGACCCTTCTCACCACTTCACTACATTCTCAATAGTGAACCTATTTCCAGGCCAAATTTATTAGTCACTTGTACTTGACCCTTCTCACCACTTCACTACATTCTCAATAGTGTGCCTATTTCCAGACCGAATTTATTAGTCACCTGTACTTGACCCTTCTTTCCACCTTACTACCTTCTGAATAGTGAGCCTATTTCCAGGCCGAATTTATCAGTCACCTGCACTTGACCCTTCTTACCACTTCACTACATTCTCAATAGTGAGCCTATTTCGAGGCCGAATTTATCAGTCACCTGTACTTGACCCTTCTTACCACTTCACTACATTCTCAATAGTTAGCCTATTTCCAGGCCGAATTTATCAGTCACCTGTACTTGACCCTTTTTACCACTTCACTACATTCTCAATAGTGAGCCTATTTCCAGGCCAAATTTATTAGTCACTTGTACTTGACCCTTCTCACCACTTCACTACATTCTCAATAGTGAGCCTATTTCCAGACCGAATTTATTAGTCACCTGTACTTGACCCTTCTTTCCACCTTACTACCTTCTCAATAGTGAGCCTATTTCCAGGCCGAATTTATCAGTCACCTGTACTTGACCCTTCTTACCACTTCACTACATTCTCAATAGTGAGCCTATTTCCAGGCCAAATTTATTAGTCACCTGTACTTGACCCTTCTCACCACTTCACTACATTCTCGATAGTGAGCCTATTTCCAGACCGAATTTATTAGTCACCTGTACTTGACCCTTCTTTCCACCTTACTACCTTCTCAATAGTAAGCCTATTTCCAGGCCGAATTTATCAGTCACCTGTACTTGACCCTTCTTTCCACTTCACTACATTCTCAATAGTGAGCTTATTTCCAGGCCGAATTTATCAGTCACCTGTACTTGACCCTTCTTACAACTTCACTGCATTCTCAATAGTGAGCCTATTTCCAGGCCGAATTTATCAGTCACCTGTACTTGACCCTTCTTACCACTTCACTACATTCTCAATAGTGAGCCTATTTGCAGGCCGAATATATCAGTCACCTGTACTTGACCCTTCTCACCACTTCACTACATTCTCAATAGTGAGCCTATTTCCAGACCGAATTTATTTGTCACCTGTACTTGACCCTTCTATCCACCTTACTACCTTCTCAATAGTGAGCCTATTTCCAGGCCGAATTTATCAGTAACCTGTACTTGACCCTTCTTACCACTTCACTACATTCTCAATAGTGAGCCTATTTCCAGGCCAAATTTATTAGTCACCTGTACTTGACCCTTCTCACCACTTCACTACATTCTCGATAGTGAGCCTATTTCCAGACCGAATTTATTAGTCACCTGTACTTGACCCTTCTTTCCACCTTACTACCTTCTCAATAGTAAGCCTATTTCCAGGCCGAATTTATCAGTCACCTGTACTTGACCCTTCTTTCCACTTCACTACATTCTCAATAGTGAGCTTATTTCCAGGCCGAATTTATCAGTCACCTGTACTTGACCCTTCTTACAACTTCACTGCATTCTCAATAGTGAGCCTATTTCCAGGCCGAATTTATCAGTCACCTGTACTTGACCCTTCTCACCACTTCACTACATTCTCAATAGTGAGCCTATTTCCAGACCGAATTTATTTGTCACCTGTACTTGACCCTTCTATCCACCTTACTACCTTCTCAATAGTGAGCCTATTTCCAGGCCGAATTTATCAGTAACCTGTACTTGACCCTTCTTACCACCTCACTACATTCTCAATAGTGAGCCTATTTCCAGGCCGAATTTATCAGTCACATTTACTTGACCCTTCTTACCACTTCACGACATTCTCAATAGTGAGCCTATTTCCAGGCCGAATTTATCAGTCACCTGTACTTGACCCTTCTTACCACTTCACTACATTCTCAATAATGAGCCTATTTCCAGGCCCAATTTATGAGTCACCTGTACTTGACCGTTCTCACCACTTCACTACAATCTCAATAGTGAGCCTATTTCCAGGCCAAATTTATTAGTCACCTGTACTTGACCCTTCTCACCACTTCACTACATTCTCAATTGTGAGCCTATTTCCAGACCGAATTTATTAGTCACCTGTACTTGACCCTTCTTTCCACCCTACTACCTTCTAAATAGTGAGCCTATTTCCAGGCCGAATTTATCAGTCACCTGCACTTGACCCTTCTTACCACTTCACTACATTCTCAATAGAGGGCCTATTTCGAGGCCAAATTTATCAGTCACCTGTACTTGACCCTTCTTACCACTTCACTACATTCTCAATAGTTAGCCTATTTCCAGGCCGAATTTATCAGTCACCTGTACTTGACCCTTTTTACCACTTCACTACATTCTCAATAGTGAGCCTATTTCCAGGCCAAATTTATTAGGAACTTGTACTTGACCCTTCTCACCACTTCACTACATTCTCAATAGTGAGCCTCTTTCCAGACCGAATTTATTAGTCACCTGTACTTGACACTTCTTTCCACCTTACTACCTTCTCAATAGTGAGCCTTTTTCCAGGCCGAATTTATCAGTCACTTGTACTTGACCCTTCTTACCACTTCACTACATTCTCAATAGTGAGCCTATTTCCAGGCCAAATTTATTAGTCACCTGTACTTGACCCTTCTCACCACTTCACTACATTCTCGATAGTGAGCCTATTTCCAGACCGAATTTATTAGTCACCTGTACTTGACCCTTCTTTCCACCTTACTACCTTCTCAATAGTGAGCCTATTTCCAGGCCGAATTTATCAGTCACCTGTACTTGACCCTTCTTTCCACTTCACTACATTCTCAATAGTGAGCCTATTTCCAGGCCGAATTTATCAGTCACCTGTACTTGACCCTTCTTACAACTTCACTACATTCTCAATAGTGAGCCTATTTCCAGGCCGAATTTATCAGGCACCTGTACTTGACCCTTCTTACCACTTCATTACATTCTCAATAGTGAGCCTATTTGCAGGCCGAATATATCAGTCACATGTACTTGACCCTTCTTACCACTTCACTACATTCTCAATAGTGAGCCTATTTCCAGGCCAAAATTATCAGTTACCTGTATTTGACCCTTCTTACCACTTCACTACATTCTCAATAGTGAGCCTATTTCCAGGCCGAATTTATCAGTCACCTGTACTTGACCCTTCTTACCACTTCACTACATTCTCAATAGTGAGCCTATTACCAGACCGAATTTATCAGTCACCTGTACTTGACCCTTCTTTCCACCTTACTATCTCCTCAAAAGTTAGCCTATTTCCAGGCCGAATTTATCAGTCACCTGTACTTGACCCTTCTTACCACTTCACTACATTCTCAATAGTGAGCCTATTTCCAGGCCAAATTTATTAGTCTCCTGTACTTGACCCTTCTCACCACTTCACTACATTCTCAATAGTGAGCCTATTACCAGACCGAATTTATTAGTCACCTGTACTTGACCCTTCTTTCCACCTTACTACCTTCTCAATAGTGAGCCTATTTCCAGGCCGAATTTATCAGTCACCTGTACTTGACCCTTCTCACCACTTCACTACATTCTCAATAGTGAGCCTATTTCCAGACCGAATTTATTAGTCACCTGTACTTGACCCTTCTTTCCACCTTACTACTTTCTCAATAGTGAGCCTATTTCCAGGCCGAATTTATCAGTCACCTGTACTTGACCCTTCTTACCACTTCACTACATTCTCAATAGTGAGCCTATTTCCAGGCCGAATTTATCAGTCACCTGTACTTGACCCTTCTTACCACTTCACTACATTCTCAATAGTGAGCCTATTTCCAGGCCGAATTTATCAGTCACCTGTACTTGACCCTTCTTACCACTTCACTACATTCTCAATAGTGAGCCTATTTCCAGGCCGAATTTATCAGTCACCTGTACTTGACCCATCTTACCACTTCACTACATTCTCAATAGTGAGCCTATTTCCAGGCCCAATTTATGAGTCACCTGTACTTGAACCTTCTTACCACTTCACTACAATTTCAATAGTGAGCCTATTTCCGGGCCAAATTTATTAGTCACCTGTACTTGACCCTTCTCACCACTTCACTACATTCTCAATTGAGAGCCTATTTCCAGACCGAATTTATTAGTCACCTGTACTTGACCCTTCTTTCCACCTTACTACCTTCTCAATAGTGAGCCTATTTCCAGTCCGAATTTATGTCACCTGTACTTGACCCCTCTTACCACTTCACTACATTCTCAATAGTGAGCCTATTTCCAGGCCAAATTTATTAGTCACCTGTACTTGACCCTTCTCACCACTTCACTACATTCTCAATAGTGAACCTATTTCCAGGCCAAATTTATTAGTCACTTGTACTTGACCCTTCTCACCACTTCACTACATTCTCAATAGTGTGCCTATTTCCAGACCGAATTTATTAGTCACCTGTACTTGACCCTTCTTTCCACCTTACTACCTTCTAAATAGTGAGCCTATTTCCAGGCCGAATTTATCAGTCACCTGCACTTGACCCTTCTTACCACTTCACTACATTCTCAATAGTGAGCCTATTTCGAGGCCGAATTTATCAGTCACCTGTACTTGACCCTTCTTACCACTTCACTACATTCTCAATAGTTAGCCTATTTCCAGGCCGAATTTATCAGTCACCTGTACTTGACCCTTTTTACCACTTCACTACATTCTCAATAGTGAGCCTATTTCCAGGCCAAATTTATTAGTTACTTGTACTTGACCCTTCTCACCACTTCACTACATTCTCAATAGTGAGCCTATTTCCAGACCGAATTTATTAGTCACCTGTACTTGACCCTTCTTTCCACCTTACTACCTTGTCAATAGTGAGCCTATTTCCAGGCCGAATTTATCAGTCACCTGTACTTGACCCTTCTTACCACTTCACTACATTCTCAATAGTGAGCCTATTTCCAGGCCAAATTTATTAGTCACCTGTACTTGACCCTTCTCACCACTTCACTACATTCTCGATAGTGAGCCTATTTCCAGACCGAATTTATTAGTCACCTGTACTTGACCCTTCTTTCCACCTTACTACCTTCTCAATAGTAAGCCTATTTCCAGGCCGAATTTATCAGTCACCTGTACTTGACCCTTCTTTCCACTTCACTACATTCTCAATAGTGAGCTTATTTCCAGGCCGAATTTATCAGTCACCTGTACTTGACCCTTCTTACAACTTCACTGCATTCTCAATAGTGAGCCTATTTCCAGGCCGAATTTATCAGTCACCTGTACTTGACCCTTCTTACCACTTCACTACATTCTCAATAGTGAGCCTATTTGCAGGCCGAATATATCAGTCACCTGTACTTGACCCTTCTTACCACTTCACTACATTCTCAATAGTGAGCCTATTTCCAGGCCAAATTTATCAGTCACCTGTACTTGACCCTTCTTACCACTTCACTACATTCTCAATCGTGAGCCTATTTCCAGGCCGAATTTATCAGTCATCATACTTGACCCTTCTTACCACTTCACTACATTCTCAATAGTGAGCCAATTTCCAGGCCAAATTTATCAGTCACCTGTACTTGACCCTTCTTACCACTTCACTACATTCTCAATAGTGAGTCTATTTCCAGGCCAAATTTATAAGTTACCTGTACTTGACCCTTCTCACCACTTATCTACATTCTCAATAGTGAGCCTATTTCCAGACCGAATTTATTAGTCACCTGTACTTGACCCTTCTTTCCACCTTACTACCTTCTCAACAGTGAGCCTATTTCCAGGCCGAATTTATCGGTCACCAGTACTTGACCCTTCTTACCACTTCACTACATTCTCAATAGTGAGCCTATTTCCAGGCCAAATTTATTAGTCACCTGTACTTGACCCTTCTCACCACTTCACTACATTCTCAATAGTGAGCCTATTTCCAGACCGAATTTATTAGTCACCTGTACTTGACCCTTCTTTCCACCTTACTACCTTCTCAATAGTGAGCCTATTTCCAGGCCGAATTTATCAGTCACCTTTACTTGACCCTTTTTACCACTTCACTACATTCTCAAAAGTGAGCCTATATCCAGGCCGAATTTATTAGTCACCTGTACTTGACCCTTCTCACCACTTCACTACATTCTCAATAGTGAGCCTATTTCCAGACCGAATTTATTAGTCACCTGTACTTGACCCTTCTTTCCACCTTACTACCTTCTAAATGGTGAGCCTATTTCCATGCCGAATTTATCAGTCACCTGTACTTGACCCTTCTTATTACTTCACTACATTCTCAATAGTGAGCCTATTTCCAGGCCGAATATATCAGTCACCTGTACTTGACCCTTCTTACCACTTCACTACATTCTCAATAGTGAGCCTATTTCCATTCCAAATTTATCAGTCACCTGTACTTGACCCTTCTCACCACTTCACTACATTCTCAATAGTGAGCCTATTTCCAGGCCATATTTATTAGTCACCTGTACTTGACCCTTCTCACCACTTCACTACATTATCAATAGTGAGCCTATTTCCAGACCGAATTTATTAGTCACCTGTACATGACCCTTCTTTCCACCATACTACCATCTAAATCGTGAGCCTATTTCCAGGCCGAATTTATCAGTCACCTACACTTGACCCTTCTTACCACTTCACTACATTCTCAATAGTTAGCCTATTTCCAGGCCGAATTTATCAGTCACCTGTACTTGACCCTTCTTACCACTTCACTACATTCTCAATAGTGAGCCTATTTCGAGGCAAAATTTATCAGTCACCTTTACTTGACCCTTCTTACCACTTCACTACATTCTCAATAGTGAGCCTATTTCCAGGCCGAATTTATCAGTCACCTGTACTTGACCTTTCTTACCACTTCACTACATTCTCAATAGTGAGCCTATTTCCAGGCCGAATTTATCAGTCACCTGTACTTGACCCTTCTCACCACTTCACTACATTCTCAATAGTGAGCCTATTTCCAGACCGAATTTATTAGTCACCTGTACTTGACCCTTCTTTCCACCTTACTACTTTCTCAATAGTGAGCCTATTTCCAGGCCGAGTTTATCAGTCACCTGTACTTGACCCTTCTTACCACTTCACTACATTCTCAATAGTGAGCCTATTTCCAGGCCGAATTTATCAGTCACCTGTACTTGACCCTTCTTACCACTTCACTACATTCTCAATAGTGAGCCTATTTCCAGGCCGAATTTATCAGTCACCTGTACTTGACCCTTCTCACCACTTCACTACATTCTCAATAGTGAGCCTATTTCCAGACCGAATTTATTAGTCACCTGTACTTGACCCTTCTATCCACCTTACTACCTTCTCAATAGTGAGCCTATTTCCAGGCCGAATTTATCAGTAACCTGTACTTGACCCTTCTTACCACTTCACGACATTCTCAATAGTGAGCCTATTTTCAGGCCGAATTTATCAGTCACCTATACTTGACCCCTCTTACCACTTCACTACATTCTCAATAGTGAGCCTATTTCCAGGCCCAATTTATGAGTCACCTGTACTTGACCCTTCTTACCACTTCACTACAATTTCAATAGTGAGCCTATTTCCGGGCCAAATTTATTAGTCACCTGTACTTGACCCTTCTCACCACTTCACTACATTCTCAATTGTGAGCCTATTTCCAGACCGAATTTATTAGTCACCTGTTCTTGACCCTTCTTTCCACCTTACTACCTTCTCAATAGTGATCCTATTTCCAGGCCGAATTTATGTCACCTGTACTTGACCCCTCTTACCACTTCACTACATCCTCAATAGTGAGCCTATTTCCAGGCCAAATTTATTAGTCACCTGTACTTGACCCTTCTCACCACTTCACAACATTCTCAATAGTGAACCTATTTCCAGGCCAAATTTATTAGTCACTTGTACTTGACCCTTCTCACCACTTCACTACATTCTCAATAGTGTGCCTATTTCCAGACGGAATTTATTAGTCACCTGTACTTGACCCTTCTTTCCACCTTACTACCTTCTAAATAGTGAGCCTATTTCCAGGCCGAATTTATCAGTCACCTGCACTTGACCCTTCTTACCACTTCACTACATTCTCAATAGTTAGCCTATTTCCAGGCCGAATTTATCAGTCACCTGTACTTGACCCTTTTTACCACTTCACTAGATTCTCAATAGTGAGCCTATTTCCAGGACAAATTTATTAGTCACTTGTACTTGACCCTTCTCACCACTTCACTACATTCTCAATAGTGAGCCTATTTCCAGACCGAATTTATTAGTCACCTGTACTTGACCCTTCTTTCCACCTTACTACCTTCTCAATAGTGAGCCTATTTCCAGGCCGAATTTATCAGTCACCTGTACTTGACCCTTCTTACCACTTCACTACATTCTCAATAGTGAGCCTATTTCCAGGCCAAATTTATTACTCACCTGTACGTGACCCTCCTCACCACTTCACTACATTCTCGATAGTGAGCCTATTTCCAGACCGAATTTATTAGTCACCTGTACTTGACCCTTCTTTCCACCATACTACCTTCTCAATAGTGAGCCTATTTCCAGGCCGAATTTATCAGTCACCTGTAGTTGACCCTTCTTTCCACTTCACTACATTCTCAATAGTGAGCTTATTTCCAGGCCGAATTTATCAGTCACCTGTACTTGACCCTTCTTACAACTTCACTACATTCTCAATAGTGAGCCTATTTCCAGGCCGAATTTATCAGTCACCTGTACTTGACCCTTCTTACCACTTCACTACATTCTCAATAGTGAGCCTATTTGCAGGCCGAATATATCAGTCACCTGTACTTGACCCTTCTTACCACTTCACTACATTCTCAATAGTAAACCTATTTCCAGGCCAAATTTATCAGTCACCTGTACTTGACCCTTCTTACCACTTCACTACATTCTCAATAGTGAGCCAATTTCCAGGCAGAATTTATAAGTCACCTGTACTTGACCCTTCTTACCACTTCACTACATTCTCAATCGTGAGTCTATTTCCAGGCCGAATTTATCAGTCACCATACTTGACCCTTCTTACCACTTCACTACATTCTCAATAGTGAGCCTATTTCCAGGCCAAATTTATCAGTCACCTGTACTTGACCCTTCTTACCACTTCACTACATTCTCAATAGTGAGTCTATTTCCAGGCCAAATTTATAAGTTACCTGTACTTGACCCTTCTCACCACTTATCTACATTCTCAATAGTGAGCCTATTTCCAGACCGAATTTATTAGTCACCTGTACTTGACCCTTCTTTCCACCTTACTACCTTCTCAATAGTGAGCCTATTTCCAGGCCGAATTTATCAGTCACCTGTACTTGACCCTTTTTACCACTTCACTACATTCTCAATAGTGAGCCTATATCCAGGCCGAATTTATTAGTCACCTGTACTTGACCCTTCTCACCACTTCACTACATTCTCAATAGTGAGCCGATTTCCAGACCGAATTTATTAGTCACCTGTACTTGACCCTTCTTTCCACCTTACTACCTTCTAAATGGTGAGCCTATTTCCATGCCGAATTTATCAGTCACCTGTACTTGACCCTTCTTATTACTTCACTACATTCTCAATAGTGAGCCTATTTCCAGGCCGAATATATCAGTCACCTGTACTTGACCCTTCTTACCACTTCACTACATTCTCAATAGTGAGCCTATTTCCATTCCAAATTTATCAGTCACCTGTACTTGACCCTTCTCACCACTTCACTACATTCTCAATAGTGAGCCTATTTCCAGGCCATATTTATTAGTCACCTGTACATGACCCTTCCCACCACTTCACTACATTATCAATAGTGAGCCTATTTCCAGACCGAATTTATTAGTCACCTGTACTTGACCCTTCTTTCCAACATACTACCATCTAAATCGTGAGCCTATTTCCAGGCCGAATTTATCAGTCACCTACACTTGACCCTTCTTACCACTTCACTACATTCTCAATAGTTAGCCTATTTCCAGGCCGAATTTATCAGTCACCTGTACTTGACCCTTCTTACCACTTCCCTACATTCTCAATAGTGAGCCTATTTCCAGGCAAAATTTATCAGTCACCTTTACTTGACCCTTCTTACCACTCCACTACATTCTCAATAGTGAGCCTATTTCAAGGCCGAATTTATCAGTCACCTGTACTTGACCCTTCTTACCACTTCACTACATTCTCAATAGTGAGCCTATTTCCAGGCCGAATTTATCAGTCACCTGTACTTGACCCTTCTCACCACTTCACTACATTCTCAATAGTGAGCCTATTTCCAGACCGAATTTATTAGTCACCTGTACTTGACCCTTCTTTCCACCTTACTACTTTCTCAATAGTGAGCCTATTTCCAGGCCGAATTTATCAGTCACCTGTACTTGACCCTTCTTACCACTTCACTACATTCTCAATAGTGAGCCTATTTCCAGGCCGAATTTATCAGTCACCTGTACTTGACCCTGCTTACCACTTCACTACATTCTCAATAGTGAGCCTATTTCCAGGCCGAATTTATCAGTCACCTGTACTTGACCCTTCTCACCACTTCACTACATTCTCAATAGTGAGCCTATTTCCATAACGAATTTATTAGTCACCTGTACTTGACCCTTCTTACCACTTCACGACATTCTCAATAGTGAGCCTATTTCCAGGCCGAATTTATCAGTAACCTGTACTTGACCCTTCTTACCACTTCACTACATTCTCAATTGTGAGCCTATTTCCAGGCCGAATTTATCAGTCACCTGTACTTGACCCTTCTTACCACTTCACGACATTCTCAATAGTGAGCCTATTTCCAGGCCGAATTTATCAGTCACCTGTACTTGACCCCTCTTTTCACTTCACTACATTCTCAATAATGAGCCTATTTCCAGGCCGAATTTATCAGTCACCTGTACTTGACCCTTCTCACCACTTCACTACATTCTCAATAGTGAGCCAATTTCCAGACCGAATTTATTAGTCACCTGTACTTGAGCCTTCTTTCCACCTTACTACCATCTCAATAGTGAGCCTATTTCCAGGCCGAATTTATCAGTCACCTGTACTTGACCCTTCTTACCACTTCACTACATTCTCAATAGTGAGCCTATTTCCAGGCCGAATTTATCAGTCACCTGTACGTGACCCATCTTACCACTTCACTACATTTTCAATAGTGAGCCTATTTCCAGGCCCAATTTATGATTTACCTGTACTTGACCCTTCTTACCACTTCACTACAATTTCAATAGTGAGCCTATTTCCGGGCCAAATTTATTAGTCACCTGTACTTGACCCTTCTCACCACTTCACTACATTCTCAATTGTGAGCCTATTTCCAGACCGAATTTATTAGTCACCTGTACTTGACCCTTCTTTCCACCTTACTACCTTCTCAATAGTGAGCCTATCTCCAGGCCGAATTTATGTCACCTGTACTTGACCCCTCTTACCACTTCACTACATTCTCAATAGTGAGCCTATTTCCAGGCCAAATTTATTAGTCACCTGTACTTGACCCTTCTCACCACTTCACTACATTCTCAATAGTGAACCTATTTCCAGGCCAAATTTATTAGTCATTTGTACTTGACCCTTCTCACCACTTCACTACATTCTCAATAGTGAGCCTATTTCCAGGCCGAATTTATCAGTCACCTGTACTTGACCCTTTTTACCACTTCACTACATTCTCAATAGTGAGCCTATTTCCAGGACAAATTTATTAGTCACTTGTACTTGACCCTTCTCACCACTTCACTACATTCTCAATAGTGAGCCTATTTCCAGACCGAATTTATTAGTCACTTGTACTTGACCCTTCTCACCACTTCACTACATTCTCAATAGTGAGCCTATTTCCAGACCGAATTTATTAGTCACCTGTACTTGACCCTTCTTTCCACCTTACTACCTTCTCAATAGTGAGCCTATTTCCAGGCCGAATTTATCAGTCACCTGTACTTGACCCTCCTTACCACTTCACTACATTCTCAATAGTGAGCCTATTTCCAGGCCAAATTTATTAGTCACCTGTACTTGACCCTTCTCACCACTTCACTACATTCTCGATAGTGAGCCTATTTCCAGACCGAATTTATTAGTCACCTGTACTTGACCCTTCTTTCCACCTTACTACCTTCTCAATAGTGAGCCTATTTCCAGGCCGAATTTATCAGTCACCTGTACTTGACCCTTCTTTCCACTTCACTACATTCTCAATAGTGAGCTTATTTCCAGGCCGAATTTATCAGTCACCTGTACTTGACCCTTCTTACAACTTCACCACATTCTCAATAGTGAGCCTATTTCCAGGCCGAATTTATCAGTCACCTGTACTTGACCCTTCTTACCACTTCACTACATTCTCAATAGTGAGCCTATTTGCAGGCCGAATATATCAGTCACCTGTACTTGACCCTTCTTACCACTTCACTACAATCTCAATAGTGAGCCTATTTCCAGGCCAAATTTATCAGTCACCTGTACTTGACCCTTCTTACCACTTCACTACATTCTCAATAGTGAGCCAATTTCCAGGCCAAATTTATGTCACCTGTACTTGTCCCTTCTTACCACTTCACTACATTCTCAATCGTGAGCCTATTTCCAGGCCGAATTTATCAGTCACCATACTTGACCCTACTTACCACTTCACTACATTCTCAATAGTGAGCCTATTTCCAGGCCAAATTTATCAGTCACCTGTACTTGACCCTTCTTACCACTTCACTACATTCTCAATAGTGAGTCTATTTCCAGGCCAAATTTATAAGTTACCTGTACTTGACCCTTCTCACCACTTATCTACATTCTCAATAGTGAGCCTATTTCCAGACCGAATTTATTAGTCACCTGTACTTGACCCTTCTTTCCACCTTACTACCTTCTCAATAGTGAGCCTATTTCCAGGCCGAATTTATCAGTCACCTGTACTTGACCCTTTTTACCACTTCACTACATTCTCAATAGTGAGCCTATATCCAGGCCGAATTTATTAGTCACCTGTACTTGACCCTTCTCACCACTTCACTACATTCTCAATAGTGAGCCGATTTCCAGACCGAATTTATTAGTCACCTGTACTTGACCCTTCTTTCCACCTTACTACCTTCTAAATGGTGAGCCTATTTCCATGCCGAATTTATCAGTCACCTGTACTTGACCCTTCTTATTACTTCACTACATTCTCAATAGTGAGCCTATTTCCAGGCCGAATATATCAGTCACCTGTACTTGACCCTTCTTACCACTTCACTACATTCTCAATAGTGAGCCTATTTCCATTCCAAATTTATCAGTCACCTGTACTTGACCCTTCTCACCACTTCACTACATTCTCAATAGTGAGCCATTTCCAGGCCATATTTATGAGTCACCTGTACTTGACCCTTCTTACCACTTCACTACATTATCAATAGTGAGCCTATTTCCAGACCGAATTTATTAGTCACCTGTACTTGACCCTTCTTTCCACCATACTACCATCTAAATCGTGAGCCTATTTCCAGGCCGAATTTATCAGTCACCTACACTTGACCCTTCTTACCACTTCACTACATTCTCAATAGTTAGCCTATTTCCAGGCCGAATTTATCAGTCACCTGTACTTGACCCTTCTTACCACTTCACAACATTCTCAATAGTGAGCCTATTTCCAGGCAAAATTTATCAGTCACCTTTACTTGACCCTTCTTACCACTTCACTACATTCTCAATAGTGAGCCTATTTCCAGGCCGAATTTATCAGTCACCTGTACTTGACCCTTCTTACCACTTCACTACATTCTCAATAGTGAGCCTATTTCCAGGCCGAATTTATCAGTCACCTGTACTTGACCCTTCTCACCACTTCACTACATTCTCAATAGTGAGCCTATTTCCAGACCGAATTTATTAGTCACCTGTACTTCACCCTTCTTTCCACCTTACTACTTTCTCAATAGTGAGCCTATTTCCAGGCCGAATTTATCAGTCACCTGTACTTGACCCTTCTTACCACTTCACTACATTCTCAATAGTGAGCCTATTTCCAGGCCGAATTTATCAGTCACCTGTACTTGACCCTGCTTACCACTTCACTAAATTCTCAATAGTGAGCCTATTTCCAGGCCGAATTTATCAGTCACCTGTACTTGACCCTTCTCACCACTTCACTACATTCTCAATAGTGAGCCTATTTCCAGACCGAATTTATTAGTCACCTGTACTTGACCCTTCTATCCACCTTACTACCTTCTCAATAGTGAGCCTATTTCCAGGCCGAATTTATCAGTAACCTGTACTTGACCCTTCTTACCACTTCACTACATTCTAAATTGTGAGCCTATTTCCAGGCCGAATTTATCAGTCACATTTACTTGACCCTTCTTACCACTTCACGACATTCTCAATAGTGAGCCTATTTCCAGGCCGAATTTATCAGTCACCTGTACTTGACCCCTCTTTTCACTTCACTACATTCTCAATAATGAGCCTATTTCCAGGCCGAATTTATCAGTCACCTGTACTTGACCCTTCTCACCACTTCACTACATTCTCAATAGTGAGCCAATTTCCAGACCGAATTTATTAGTCACCTGTACTTGAGCCTTCTTTCCACCTTACTACCATCTCAATAGTGAGCCTATTTCCAGGCCGAATTTATCAGTCACCTGTACTTGACCCTTCTTACCACTTCACTACAATCTCAATAGTGAGCCTATTTCCAGGCCGAATTTATCAGTCACCTGTACTTGACCCATCTTACCACTTCACTACATTTTCAATAGTGAGCCTATTTCCAGGCCCAATTTATGATTTACCTGTACTTGACCCTTCTTACCACTTCACTACAATTTCAATAGTGAGCCTATTTCCGGGCCAAATTTATTAGTCACCTGTACTTGACCCTTCTCACCACTTCACTACATTCTCAATTGTGAGCCTATTTCCAGACCGAATTTATTATTCACCTGTACTTGACCCTTCTTTCCACCTTACTACCTTCTCAATGGTGAGCCTATCTCCAGGCCGAATTTATGTCACCTGTACTTGACCCCTCTTACCACTTCACTACATTCTCAATAGTGAGCCTATTTCCAGGCCAAATTTATTAGTCACCTGTACTTGACCCTTCTCACCACTACACTACATTCTCAATAGTGAACCTATTTCCAGGCCAAATTTATTAGTCATTTGTACTTGACCCTTCTCACCACTTCACTACATTCTCAATAGTGTGCCTATTTCCAGACCGAATTTATTAGTCACCTGTACTTGACCCTTCTTTCCACCTTACTACCTTCTAAATAGTGAGCCTATTTCCAGGCCGAATTTATCAGTCACCTGCACTTGACCCTTCTTACCACTTCACTACATTCTCAATAGTGAGCCTATTTCGAGGCCGAATTTATCAGTCACCTGTACTTGACCCTTCTTACCACTTCACTACATTCTCAATTGTTAGCCTATTTCCAGGCCGAATTTATCAGTCACCTGTACTTGACACTTTTTACCACTTCACTACATTCTCAATAGTGAGCCTATTTCCAGGACAAATTTATTAGTCACTTGTACTTGACCCTTCTCACCACTTCACTACATTCTCAATAGTGAGCCTATTTCCAGACCGAATTTATTAGTCACTTGTACTTGACCCTTCTCAACACTTCACTACATTCTCAATAGTGAGCCTATTTCCAGACCGAATTTATTAGTCACCTGTACTTGACCCTTCTTTCCACCTTACTACCTTCTCAATAGTGAGCCTATTTCCAGGCCGAATTTATCAGTCACCTGTACTTGACCCTTCTTACCACTTCACTACATTCTCAATAGTGAGCCTATTTCCAGGCCAAATTTATTAGTCACCTGTACTTGACCCTTCTCACCACTTCACTACATTCTCGATAGTGAGCCTATTTCCAGACCGAATTTATTAGTCACCTGTACTTGACCCTTCTTTCCACCTTACTACCTTCTCAATAGTGAGCCTATTTCCAGGCCGAATTTATCAGTCACCTGTACTTGACCCTTCTTACAACTTCACTACATTCTCAATAGTGAGCCTATTTCCAGGCCGAATTTATCAGTCACCTGTACTTGACCCTTCTTACCACTTCACTACATTCTCAATAGTGAGCCTATTTGCAGGCCGAATATATCAGTCACCTGTACTTGACCCTTCTTACCACTTCACTACATTCTCAATAGTGAGCCTATTTCCAGGCCAAATTTATCAGTCACCTGTACTTGACCCTTCTTACCACTTCACTACATTCTCAATAGTGAGCCAATTTCCAGGCCGAATTTATCAGTCACCTGTACTTGACCCTTCTTACCACTTCACTACATTCTCAATCGTGAGCCTATTTCCAGGCCGAATTTATCAGTCACCATACTTGACCCTTCTTACCACTTCACTACATTCTCAATTGTGAGCCTATTTCCAGGCCTAATTTATCAGTCACCTGTACTTGACCCTTCTTACCACTTCACTACATTCTCAATAGTGAGTCTATTTCCAGGCCAAATTTATAAGTTACCTGTACTTGACCCTTCTCACCACTTCACTACATTCTCAATAGTGAGCCTATTTCCAGACCGAATTTATTAGTCACCTGTACTTGACCTTTCTTTCCACCTTACTACCTTCTCAATAGTGAGCCTATTTCCAGGCCGAATTTATCAGTCACCTGTACTTGACCCTTCTTACCACTTCACTACATTCTCAATAGTGAGCCTATATCCAGGCCGAATTTATTAGTCACCTGTACTTGACCCTTCTCACCACTTCACTACATTCTCAATAGTGAGCCTATTTCCAGACCGAATTTATTAGTCACCTGTACTTGACCCTTCTTTCCACCTTACTACCTTCTAAATGGTGAGCCTATTTCCATGCCGAATTTATCAGTCACCTGTACTTGACCCTTCTTATTACTTCACTACATTCTCAATAGTGAGCCTATTTCCAGGCCGAATATATCAGTCACCTGTACTTGACCCTTCTTACCACTTCACTACATTCTCAATAGTGAGCCTATTTCCATTCCAAATTTATCAGTCACCTGTACTTGACCCTTCTCACCACTTCACTACATTCTCAATAGTGAGCCTATTTCCAGGCCATATTTATTAGTCACCTGTACTTGACCCTTCTCACCACTTCACTACATTATCAATAGTGAGCCTATTTCCAGACCGAATTTATTAGTCACCTGTACTTGACCCTTTTTCCACCATACTACCATCTAAATCGTGAGCCTATTTCCAGGCCGAATTTATCAGTCACCTACACTTGACCCTTCTTACCACTTCACTACATTCTCAATAGTTAGCCTATTTCCAGGCCGAACTTATCAGTCACCCGTACTTGACCCTTCTTACCACTTCACTACATTCTCAATAGTGAGCCTATTTCCAGGCAAAATTTATCAGTCACCTTTACTTGACCCTTCTTACCACTTCACTACATTCTCAATAGTGAGCCTATTTCCAGGCCGAATTTATCAGTCACCTGTACTTGACCCTTCTTACCACTTCACTACATTCTCAATAGTGAGCCTATTTCCAGGCGGAATTTATCAGTCACGTGTACTTGACCCTTCTTACCATTTCACTACATTCTCAATAGTGGGCCTATTTCCAGGCAAAATTTATCAGTCACCTTTACTTGACCCTTCTTACCACTTCATTACATTCTCAATAGTGAGCCTATTTCCAGGCCAAATTTATTAGTCACCTGTACTTAACCCTTCTCACCACTTCACAACATTCTCAATAGTGAGCCTATTTCCAGGCCAAATTTATAAGTTACCTGTACTTGACCCTTCTCACCACTTATCTACATTCTCAATAGTGAGCCTATTTCCAGACCGAATTTATTAGTCACCTGTACTTGACCCTTCTTTCCACCTTACTATCTTCTCAAAAGTGAGCCTATTTCCAGGCCGATTTTATCAGTCACCTGTACTTGACCCTTCTTACCACTTCACTACATTCTCAATAGTGAGCCTATTTCATGGCCAAATTTATTAGTCTCCTGTACTTGACCCTTCTCACCACTTCACTACATTCTCAATAGTGAGCCTATTTCCAGACCGAATTTATTAGTCACCTGTACTTGACCCTTCTTTCCACCTTACTACCTTCTCAATAGTGAGCCTATTTCCAGGCCGAATTTATCAGTCACCTGTACTTGACCCTTCTCACCACTTCACTACAATCTCAATAGTGAGCCTATTTCCAGACCGAATTTATTAGTCACCTGTACTTGACCCTTCTTTCCACCTTACTACTTTCTCAATAGTGAGCCTATTTCCATGCCGAATTTATCAGTCACCTGTACTTGACCCTTCTTACCACTTCACTACATTCTCAATAGTGAGCCTATTTCCAGGCCGAATTTATCAGTCACCTGTACTTGGCCCTTCTTACCACTTCACTACATTCTCAATAGTGAGCCTATTTCCAGGCCGAATTTATCAGTCACCTGTACTTGACCCTTCTCACCACTTCACTACATTCTCAACAGTGAGCCTATTTCCAGACCGAATTTATTAGTCACCTGTACTTGACCCTTCTATCCACCTTACTACCTTCTCAATAGTGAGCCTATTTCCAGGCCGAATTTATCAGTAACCTGTACTTGACCCTTCTTACCACTTCACTACATTCTCAATAGTGAGCCTATTTCCAGGCCGAATTTATCAGTCACATTTACTTGACCCTTCTTACCACTTCACGACATTCTCAATAGTGAGCCTATTTCCAGGCCGAATTTATCAGTCACCTGTACTTGACCCTTCTTACCACTTCACTACATTCTCAATAATGAGCCTATTTCCAGGCCGAATTTATCAGTCACCTGTACTTGACCCTTCTCACCACTTCACTACATTCTCAATAGTGAGCCTATTTCCAGACCGAATTTATTAGTCACCTGTACTTGACCCTTCTTTCCACCTTACTACCATCTCAATAGTGAGCCTATTTCCAGGCCGAATTTATCAGTCACCTGTACTTGACCCTTCTTACCACTTCACTACATTCTCAATAGTGAGCCTATTTCCAGGCCGAATTTATCAGTCACCTGTACTTGACCCATCTTACCACTTCACTACATTCTCAATAGTGAGCCTATTTCCAGGCCCAATTTATGAGTCACCTGCACTTGACCCTTCTTACCACTTCACTACAATCTCAATAGTGAGCCTATTTCCAGGCCAAATTTATTAGTCACCTGTACTTGACCCTTCTCACCACTTCACTACATTCTCAATTGTGAGCCTATTTCCAGACCGAATTTATTAGTCACCTGTACTTGACCCTTCTTTCCACCTTACTACCTTCTCAATAGTGAGCCTATTTCCAGGCCGAATTTATCAGTCACCTGTACTTGACCCTTCTTACCACTTCACTACATTCTCAATAGTGAGCCTATTTCCAGGCGAAATTTATTAGTCACCTGTACTTGACCCTTCTCACCACTTCACTACATTCTCAATAGTGAACCTATTTCCAGGCCAAATTTATTAGTCACTTGTACTTGACCCTTCTCACCACTTCACTACATTCTCAATAGTGAGCCTATTTCCAGACCGAATTTATTAGTCACGTGAACTTGACCCTTCTTTCCACCTTACTACCTTCTCAATAGTGAGCCTATTTCCAGGCCGAATTTATCAGTCACCTGTACTTGACCCTTCTTACCACTTCACTACATTCTAATAATGAGCCTATTTCCAGGCCAAATTTATTACTCACCTGTACTTGACCCTTCTCACCACTTCACTACATTCTCGATAGTGAGCCTATTTCCAGACCGAATTTATTAGTCACCTGTACTTGACCCTTCTTTCCACCTTACTACCTTCTCAATAGTGAGCCTATTTCCAGGCAGAATTTATCAGTCATCTGTACTTGACCCTTCTTTCCACTTCACTACATTCTCAATAGTGAGCCTATTTCCAGGCCGAATTTATCAGTCACCTGTACTTGACCCTTCTTACCACTTCACTACATTCTCAATAGTGAGCCTATTTGCAGGCCGAATATATCAGTCACCTGTACTTGACCCTTCTTACCACTTCACTACATTCTCAATAGTGAGCCTATTTCCAGGCCAAATTTATCAGTCACCTGTACTTGACCCTTCTTACCACTTCACTACATTCTCAATAGTGAGCCTATTTCCAGGCCGAATTTATCAGTCACCTGTACTTGACCCTTCTTACCACTTCACTACATTCTCAATCGTGAGCCTATTTCCAGGCCGAATTTATCAGTCACCATACTTGACCCTTCTTACCACTTCACTACATTCTCAATAGTGAGCCTATTTCCAGGCCAAATTTATCAGTCACCTGTACTTGACCCTTCTTACCACTTCACTACATTCTCAATAGTGAGCCTATTTCCAGGCCAAATTTATAAGTTACCTGTACTTGACCCTTCTCACCACTTATCTACATTCTCAATAGTGAGCCTATTTTCAGACCGAATTTATTAGTCACCTGTACTTGACCCTTCTTTCCACCTTACTACCTTCTCAACAGTGAGTCTATTTCCAGGCCGAATTTATCGGTCACCTGTACTTGACCCTTCTTACCACTTCACTACATTCTCAATAGTGAGCCTATTTCCAGGCCAAATTTATTAGTCACCTGTACTTGACCCTTCTCACCACTTCACTACATTCTCAATAGTGAGCCTATTTCCAGACCGAATTTATTAGTCACCTGTACTTGACCCTTCTTTCCACCTTACTACCTTCTCAATAGTGAGCCTATTTCCAGGCCGAATTTATCAGTCACCTGTACTTGACCCTTTTTACCACTTCACTACATTCTCAATAGTGAGCCTATATCCAGGCCGAATTTATTAGTCACCTGTACTTGACCCTTCTCGCCACTTCACTACATTCTCAATAGTGAGCCTATTTCCAGACCGAATTTATTAGTCACCTGTACTTGACCCTTCTTTCCACCTTACTACCTTCTAAATGGTGAGCCTATTTCCATGCCGAATTTATCAGTCACCTGTACTTGACCCTTCTTACCACTTCACTACATTCTCAATAGTGAGCCTATTTCCAGGCCGAATATATCAGTCACATGTACTTGACCCTTCTTACCACTTCACTACATTCTCAATAGTGAGCCTATTTCCAGGCCAAATTTATCAGTCACCTGTACTTGACCCTTCTTACCACTTCACTACATTCTCAATAGTGAGCCTATTTCCAGGCCGAATTTATCAGTCACCTGTACTTGACCCTTCTCACCACTTCACTACATTCTCAATAGTGAGCCTATTTCCAGACAGAATTTATTAGTCACCTGTACTTGACCCTTCTTTCCACCATACTACCATCTAAATCGTGAGCCTATTTCCAGGCCGAATTTATCAGTCACCTACACTTGACCCTTCTTACCACTTCACTACATTCTCAATAGTGAGCCTATTTCCAGGCCGAATTTATCAGTCACATTTACTTGACCCTTCTTACCACTTCACGACATTCTCAATAGTGAGCCTATTTCCAGGCCGAATTTATCAGTCACCTGTACTTGACCCTTCTTACCATTTCACTACATTCTCAATAGTGAGCATATTTCCAGGCAAAATTTATCAGTCACCTTTACTTGACCCTTCTTACCACTTCATTACATTCTCAATAGTGAGCCTATTTCCAGGCCAAATTTATTAGTCACCTGTACTTGACCCTTCTCACCACTTCACTACATTCTCAATAGTGAGCCTATTTCCAGGCCATATTTATTAGTCACCTGTACTTGACCCTTCTCACCACTTCACTACATTCTCAATAGTGAGCCTATTTCCAGACCGAATTTATTAGTCACCTGTACTTGACCCTTCTTTCCACCATACTACCTTCTAAATCGTGAGCCTATTTCAAGGCCGAATTTATCAGTCACCTGTACTTGACCCTTCTTACCACTTCACTACATTCTCAATAGTGAGCCTATTTCCATTCCTAATTTATTAGTCATTTGTACTTGACCCTTCTCACCACTTCACTACATTCTCAATAGTAAGCCTATATCCAGGCCGAATTTATTAGTCACCTGTACTTGACACTTCTTACCACTTCACTACATTCTCAATAGTGAGCCTATTTCCAGGCCGAATTTATCAGTCACTTGTACTTGACCCTTCTTACCATTTCACTACATTCTCAATAGTGAGCCTATTTCCAGGCCGAAATTATCAGTCACCTGTACATGACCCTTCTCACCACTTCACTACATTCTCAATAGTGAGCCTATTTCCAGGCCATATTTATTAGTCACCTGTACTTGACCCTTCTCACCACTTCACTACATTATCAATAGTGAGCCTATTTCCAGACCGAATTTATTAGTCACCTGTACTTGACCCTTCTTTCCACCATACTACCATCTAAATCGTGAGCCTATTTCCAGGCCGAATTTATCAGTCACCTACACTTGACCCTTCTTACCACTTCACTACATTCTCAATAGTGAGCCTATTTCCAGGCCGAATTTATCAGTCACCTGTACTTGACCCTTCTTACTACTTCACTACATTCTCAATAGTGAGCCTATTTCCAGGCAAAATTTATCAGTCACCTTTACTTGACCCTTCTTACCACTTCACTACATTCTCAATAGTGAGCCTATTTCCAGGCCGAATTTATCAGTCACCTGTACTTGACCCTTCTTACCACTTCACTACATTCTCAATAGTGAGCCTATTTCCAGGCCGAATTTATCAGTCACCTGTACTTGACCCTTCTTACCATTTCACTACATTCTCAATAGTGAGCCTATTTCCAGGCAAAATTTATCAGTCACCTTTACTTGACCCTTCTTACCACTTCATTACATTCTCAATAGTGAGCCTATTTCCAGGCCAAATTTATTAGTCACCTGTACTTGACCCTTCTCACCACTTCACTACATTCTCAATAGTGAGCCTATTTCCAGGCCATATTTATTAGTCACCTGTACTTGACCCTTCTCACCACTTCACTACATTCTCAATAGTGAGCCTATTTCCAGACCGAATTTATTAGTAACCTGTACTTGACCCTTCTTACCACTTCACTACATTCTCAATAGTGAGCCTATTTCCATTCCAAATTTATTAGTCATTTGTACTTGACCCTTCTCACCACTTCACTACATTCTCAATAGTGAGCCTATATCCAGGCCGAATTTATTAGTCACCTGTACTTGACACTTCTTACCACTTCACTACATTCTCAATAGTGAGCCTATTTCCAGGCCGAATTTATCAGTCACCTGTACTTGACCCTTCTTACCACTTCACTACATTCTCAATAGTGAGCCTATTTCCAGGCCGAATTTATCAGTCACCTGTATTTGACCCTTCTCACCACTTCACTACATTCTCAATAGTGAGCCTATTTCCAGGCCATATTTATTAGTCACCTGTACTTGACCCTTCTCACCACTTCACTACATTATCAATAGTGAGCCTATTTCCAGACCGAATTTATTAGTCACCTGTACTTGACCCTTCTTTCCACCATACTACCATCTAAATCGTGAGCCTATTTCCAGGCCGAATTTATCAGTCACCTACACTTGACCCTTCTTACCACTTCACTACATTCTCAATAGTGAGCCTATTTCCAGGCCGAATTTATCAGTCACCTGTACTTGACCCTTCTTACCACTTCACTACATTCTCAATCGTGAGCCTATTTCCAGGCAAAATTTATCAGTCACCTATACTTGACCCTTCTTACCACTTCACTACATTCTCAATAGTGAGCCTATTTCCAGGCCGAATTTATCAGTCACCTGTACTTGACCCTTCTTACCACTTCACTACATTCTCAATAGTGAGCCTATTTCCAGGCCGAATTTATCAGTCACCTGTACTTGACCCTTCTTACCATTTCACTACATTCTCAATAGTGAGCCTATTGCCAGCCAAAATTTATCAGTCACCTTTACTTGACCTTTCTTACCACTTCATTACATTCTCAATAGTGAGCCTATTTCCAGGCCAAATTTATTAGTCACCTGTACTTGACCCTTCTCACCACTTCTTTACATTCTCAATAGTGAGCCTATATCCAGGCCATATTTATTAGTCACCTGTACTTGACCCTTCTCACCACTTCACTACATTCTCAATAGTGAGCCTATTTCCAGACCGAATATATTAGTCACCTGTACTTGACCCTTCTTTCCACCATACTACCTTCTAAATCGTGAGCCTATTTCAAGGCCGAATTTATCAGTTACCTGTACTTGACCCTTCTTACCACTTCACTACATTCTCAATAGTGAGCCTATTTCCAGGCAAAATTTATCAGTCACCTTTACTTGACCCTTCTTACCACTTCACTACATTCTCAATAGTGAGCCTATTTCCAGGACGAATTTATCAGTCACCTGTACTTGACCCTTCTTACCACTTCACTACATTCTCAATAGTGAGCCTAATTCCAGGCCGAATTTATCAGTCACCTGTACTTGACCCTTCTCACCACTTCACTACATTCTCAATAGTGAGCCTATTTCCAGACCGAATTTATTAGTCACATGTACTTGACCCTTCTCACCACTTCACTACATTCTCAATAGTGAGCCTATTTCCAGACCGAATTTATTAGTCACCTGTACTTGACCCTTCTTTCCACCTTACTACCTTCTATATAGTGAGCCTATTTCCAGGCCGAATTTATCAGTCACCTGTACTTGACCCTTCTTACCACTTCATTAAATTCTCAATAGTGAGCCTATTTCCAGGCCAATTTTATTAGTCGCCTGTACTTGACCTTTCTTACCACTTCACTACATTCTCAATAGTGAGCCTATTTCCAGGCCGAATTTATCAGTTACCTGTACTTGACCCTTCTCACCACTTCACTACATTCTCAACAGTGAGCCCATTTCCAGACCGATTTTATTAGTCTCCTGTACTTGACCCTTATTTCCACCTTACTACCTTCTATATAGTGAGCCTATTTCCAGGCCGAATTTATCAGTCACCTGTACTTGACCCTTCTTACCACTTCATTACATTCTCAATAGTGAGCCTATTTCCAGGCCAAATTTATTAGTCACCTGTACTTGACCCTTCTTACCACTTCACTACATTCTCAATAGTGAGCCTATTTCCAGGCCGAATTTATCAGTCACCTGTACTTGACCCTTCTCAACACTTCACTACATTCTCAACAGTGAGCCTATTTCCAGACCGAATTTATTAGTCACCTGTACTTGACCCTCCTTTCCACCTTACTACCTTCTATATTGTGAGCCTATTTCCAGGCCGAATTTATCAGTCACCTGTACTTGACCCTTCTTACCACTTCATTACATTCTCAATAGTGAGCCTATTTCCAGGCCAAATTTATTAGTCACCTGTACTTGACCCTTCTCACCACTTCACTACATTCTCAATAGTGAGCCTATTTCCAGACCGAATTTATTAGTCACCTGTACTTGACCCTTCTTTCCACCATACTACCTTCTAAATCGTAAGCCTATTTCCAGGCCTAATTTATCAGTCACCTGTACTTTACCCTTCTTACCACTTCACTACATTCTCAATAGTGAGCCTATTTCCAGGCCGAATTTATCAGTCACCTGTACTTGACCCTTCTTACCACTTCACTACATTCTCAATAATGAGCCTATTTCCAGGCCGAATTTATCAGTCACCTGTACTTTACCCTTTTTACCACTTCACTACATTCTCAATAGTGAGCCTACTTCCAGGCCAAATTTATTAGTCGCCTGTACTTGACCCTTCTCACCACTTCACTACATTCTCAGTAGTGAGCCTATTTCCAGACCGAATTTATTAGTCACCTGTACTTGACCCTTCTTTCCACCTTAGTACCTTCTCAATAATGAGCCTATTTCCAGGCCGAATTTATCAGTCACCTGTACTTGACCCTTCTTACCACTTCACTACATTCTCAATAGTGAGCCTCTTTCCAGGTCATATTTATTAGTCGCCTGTACTTGACCCTTCTCACCACTTCACTACATTCTCGATAGTGAGCCTATTTCCAGACCGAATTTATTAGTCACCTGTACTTGACCCTTCTTTCCACCTTACTACCTTCTCAATAGTGAGCCTATTTCCAGGCCGAATTTATCAGTCACCTACACTTGACCCTTCTTACCACTTCACTACATTCTCAATAGTGAGCCTATTTCCAGGCCGAATTTATCAGTCACCTGTACTTGACCCTTCTTACCACTTCACTACATTCTCAATCGTGAGCCTATTTCCAGGCAAAATTTATCAGTCACCTATACTTGACCCTTCTTACCACTTCACTACATTCTCAATAGTGAGCCTATTTCCAGGCCGAATTTATCAGTCACCTGTACTTGACCCTTCTTACCACTTCACTACATTCTCAATAGTGAGCCTATTTCCAGGCCGAATTTATCAGTCACCTGTACTTGACCCTTCTTACCATTTCACTACATTCTCAATAGTGAGCCTATTGCCAGCCAAAATTTATCAGTCACCTTTACTTGACCTTTCTTACCACTTCATTACATTCTCAATAGTGAGCCTATTTCCAGGCCAAATTTATTAGTCACCTGTACTTGACCCTTCTCACCACTTCTTTACATTCTCAATAGTGAGCCTATTTCCAGGCCATATTTATTAGTCACCTGTACTTGACCCTTCTCACCACTTCACTACATTCTCAATAGTGAGCCTATTTCCAGACCGAATATATTAGTCACCTGTACTTGACCCTTCTTTCCACCATACTACCTTCTAAATCGTGAGCCTATTTCAAGGCCGAATTTATCAGTTACCTGTACTTGACCCTTCTTACCACTTCACTACCTTCTCAATAGTGAGCCTATTTCCAGGCAAAATTTATCAGTCACCTTTACTTGACCCTTCTTACCACTTCACTACATTCTCAATAGTGAGCCTATTTCCAGGACGAATTTATCAGTCACCTGTACTTGACCCTTCTTACCACTTCACTACATTCTCAATAGTGAGCCTAATTCCAGGCCGAATTTATCAGTCACCTGTACTTGACCCTTCTCACCACTTCACTACATTCTCAATAGTGAGCCTATTTCCAGACCGAATTTATTAGTCACATGTACTTGACCCTTCTCACCACTTCACTACATTCTCAATAGTGAGCCTATTTCCAGACCGAATTTATTAGTCACCTGTACTTGACCCTTCTTTCCACCTTACTACCTTCTATATAGTGAGCCTATTTCCAGGCCGAATTTATCAGTCACCTGTACTTGACCCTTCTTACCACTTCATTAAATTCTCAATAGTGAGCCTATTTCCAGGCCAATTTTATTAGTCGCCTGTACTTGACCTTTCTTACCACTTCACTACATTCTCAATAGTGAGCCTATTTCCAGGCCGAATTTATCAGTTACCTGTACTTGACCCTTCTCACCACTTCACTACATTCTCAACAGTGAGCCCATTTCCAGACCGATTTTATTAGTCTCCTGTACTTGACCCTTATTTCCACCTTACTACCTTCTATATAGTGAGCCTATTTCCAGGCCGAATTTATCAGTCACCTGTACTTGACCCTTCTTACCACTTCATTACATTCTCAATAGTGAGCCTATTTCCAGGCCAAATTTATTAGTCACCTGTACTTGACCCTTCTTACCACTTCACTACATTCTCAATAGTGAGCCTATTTCCAGGCCGAATTTATCAGTCACCTGTACTTGACCCTTCTCAACACTTCACTACATTCTCAACAGTGAGCCTATTTCCAGACCGAATTTATTAGTCACCTGTACTTGACCCTCCTTTCCACCTTACTACCTTCTATATAGTGAGCCTATTTCCAGGCCGAATTTATCAGTCACCTGTACTTGACCCTTCTTACCACTTCATTACATTCTCAATAGTGAGCCTATTTCCAGGCCAAATTTATTAGTCACCTGTACTTGACCCTTCTCACCACTTCACTACATTCTCAATAGTGAGCCTATTTCCAGACCGAATTTATTAGTCACCTGTACTTGACCCTTCTTTCCACCATACTGCCTTCTAAATCGTAAGCCTATTTCCAGGCCTAATTTATCAGTCACCTGTACTTTACCCTTCTTACCACTTCACTACATTCTCAATAGTGAGCCTATTTCCAGGCCGAATTTATCAGTCACCTGTACTTGACCCTTCTTACCACTTCACTACATTCTCAATAATGAGCCTATTTCCAGGCCGAATTTATCAGTCACCTATACTTTACCCTTTTTACCACTTCACTACATTCTCAATAGTGAGCCTACTTCCAGGCCAAATTTATTAGTCGCCTGTACTTGACCCTTCTCACCACTTCACTACATTCTCAGTAGTGAGCCTATTTCCAGACCGAATTTATTAGTCACCTGTACTTGACCCTTCTTTCCACCTTAGTACCTTCTCAATAATGAGCCTATTTCCAGGCCGAATTTATCAGTCACCTGTACTTGACCCTTCTTACCACTTCACTACATTCTCAATAGTGAGCCTCTTTCCAGGTCATATTTATTAGTCGCCTGTACTTGACCCTTCTCACCACTTCACTACATTCTCGATAGTGAGCCTATTTCCAGACCGAATTTATTAGTCACCTGTACTTGACCCTTCTTTCCACCTTACTACCTTCTCAATAGTGAGCCTATTTCCAGGCCGAATTTACCAGTCACCTGTACTGACCCTTCTTTCCACTTCACTACATTCTCAATAGTGAGCCTATTTCCAGGCAAAATTTATCAGTCACCTTTACTTGACCCTTCTTACCACTTCATTACATTCTCAATAGTGAGCCTATTTCCAGGCCAAATTTATTAGTCACCTGTACTTGACCCTTCTCACCACTTCACTACATTCTCAATAGTGAGCCTATTTCCAGGCCATATTTATTAGTCACCTGTACTTGACCCTTCTCACCACTTCACTACATTCTCAATAGTGAGCCTATTTCCAGACCGAATTTATTAGTCACCTGTACTTGACCCTTCTTACCACTTCACTACATTCTCAATAGTGAGCCTATTTCCATTCCAAATTTATTAGTCATTTGTACTTGACCCTTCTCACCACTTCACTACATTCTCAATAGTGAGCCTATATCCAGGCCGAATTTATTAGTCACCTGTACTTGACACTTCTTACCACTTCACTACATTCTCAATAGTGAGCCTATTTCCAGGCCGAATTTATCAGTCACCTGTACTTGACCCTTCTTACCACTTCACTACATTCTCAATAGTGAGCCTATTTCCAGGCCGAATTTATCAGTCACCTGTACTTGACCCTTCTCACCACTTCACTACATTCTCAATAGTGAGCCTATTTCCAGGCCATATTTATTAGTCACCTGTACTTGACCCTTCTCACCACTTCACTACATTATCAATAGTGAGCCTATTTCCAGACCGAATTTATTAGTCACCTGTACTTGACCCTTCTTTCCACCATACTACCATCTAAATCGTGAGCCTATTTCCAGGCCGAATTTATCAGTCACCTACACTTGACCCTTCTTACCACTTCACTACATTCTCAATAGTGAGCCTATTTCCAGGCCGAATTTATCAGTCACCTGTACTTGACCCTTCTTACCACTTCACTACATTCTCAATCGTGAGCCTATTTCCAGGCAAAATTTATCAGTCACCTATACTTGACCCTTCTTACCACTTCACTACATTCTCAATAGTGAGCCTATTTCCAGGCCGAATTTATCAGTCACCTGTACTTGACCCTTCTTACCACTTCACTACATTCTCAATAGTGAGCCTATTTCCAGGCCGAATTTATCAGTCACCTGTACTTGACCCTTCTTACCATTTCACTACATTCTCAATAGTGAGCCTATTGCCAGCCAAAATTTATCAGTCACCTTTACTTGACCTTTCTTACCACTTCATTACATTCTCAATAGTGAGCCTATTTCCAGGCCAAATTTATTAGTCACCTGTACTTGACCCTTCTCACCACTTCTTTACATTCTCAATAGTGAGCCTATTTCCAGGCCATATTTATTAGTCACCTGTACTTGACCCTTCTCACCACTTCACTACATTCTCAATAGTGAGCCTATTTCCAGACCGAATATATTAGTCACCTGTACTTGACCCTTTTTACCACTTCACTACATTCTCAATAGTGAGCCTACTTCCAGGCCAAATTTATTAGTCGCCTGTACTTGACCCTTCTCACCACTTCACTACATTCTCAGTAGTGAGCCTATTTCCAGACCGAATTTATTAGTCACCTGTACTTGACCCTTCTTTCCACCTTAGTACCTTCTCAATAATGAGCCTATTTCCAGGCCGAATTTATCAGTCACCTGTACTTGACCCTTCTTACCACTTCACTACATTCTCAATAGTGAGCCTCTTTCCAGGTCATATTTATTAGTCGCCTGTACTTGACCCTTCTCACCACTTCACTACATTCTCGATAGTGAGCCTATTTCCAGACCGAATTTATTAGTCACCTGTACTTGACCCTTCTTTCCACCTTACTACCTTCTCAATAGTGAGCCTATTTCCAGGCCGAATTTACCAGTCACCTGTACTGACCCTTCTTTCCACTTCACTACATTCTCAATAGTGAGCCTATTTCCAGGCCGAATTTATCAGTCACCTGTACTTGACCCTTCTTACCACTTCACTACATTCTCAATAGTGAGCCTATTTCCAGGCCGAATTTATCAGTCATCTGTACTTGACCCTTCTTACCACTTCACTACATTCTCAATAGTGAGCCTATTTCCAGACCGAATTTATTAGTCACCTGTACTTGACCCTTCTTTCCACCTTACTATCTTCTCAATAGTGAGCCTATTTCCAGTCCGAATTTATCAGTCACCTGTACTTGACCCTTCTTACCACTTCACTACATTCTCAATAGTGAGCCTATTTCAAGGCCAAATTTATTAGTCACTTTACTTGACCCTTCTCACCACTTCACTACATTCTCAATAGTGAGCCTATTTCCAGACCGAATTTATTAGTCACCTATACTTGACCCTTCTTTCCACCTTACTACCTTCTCAATAGTGAACCTATTTCCAGGCCGAATTTATCAGTCACCTGTACTTGACCCTTCTTACCACTTCACTACATTCTCAATAGTGAGCCTATTTCCATTCCAAATTTATCAGTCACCTGTACTTGACCCTTCTTACCACTTCACTACATTCTCAATAGTGAGCCTATTTCCAGGCCGAATTTATCAGTCACCTGTACTTGCTCCCTTCTCACCACTTCACTACATTCTCAATAGTGAGCCTATTTCCAGACCGAATTTATTAGTCACCTGTACTTGACCCTTCTATCCACCTTACTACCTTCTCAATAGTGAGCCTATTTCCAGGCCGAATTTATCAGTCACCTGTACTTGACCCTTCTTACCACTTCACTACATTCTCAATAGTGAGCCTATTTCCAGGCCAAATTTATTAGTCACCTTTACTTGACCCTTCTCACCACTTCACTACATTCTCAATAGTGAGCCTATTTCCAGGCCGAATTTATCAGTCACATTTACTTGACCCTTCTTACCACTTCACTACATTCTCAATAGTGAGCCTATTTCCAGGCCCAATTTATGAGTCACCTGTACTTGACCCTTCTTACCACTTCACTACATTCTCAATAGTGAGCCTATTTCCAGACCGAATCTATTAGTCACCTGTACTTGACCCTTCTTTCCACCTTACTACCTTCTCAATAGTGAGCCTATTTCCAGGCCGAATTTATCAGTCACCAGTACTTGACCCTTCTTACCACTTCACTAAATTCTCAATAGTGAGCCTATTTCCAGGCCAAATTTATTAGTCACCTGTACTTGACCCTTCTCACCACTTCACTACATTCTCAATAGTGAACCTATTTCCAGGCCAAATTTATTAGTCACCTGTACTTGACCCTTCTCACCACTTCACTACATTCTCAATAGTGAGCCTATTTCCAGACCGAATTTATTAGTCACCTGTACTTGACCCTTCTTTCCACCTTACTACCTTCTAAATAGTGAGCCTATTACCAGTCCGAATTTATCAGTCACCTGTACTTGACCCTTCTTACCACTTCACTACATTCTCAATAGTGAGCCTATTTCCAGGCCGAATTTATCAGTCACCTGTACTTGACCCTTCTTACCACTACACTACATTCTCAATAGTAAACCTATTCCCAGACCGAATTTATTAGTCACCTGTACTTGACCCTTCTTTCCACCTTACTACCATCTCAATAATGAGCCTATTTCCAGGCCGAATTTATCAGTCACCTGTACTTGACCCTTCTTACCACTTCACTACATTCTCAATAGTGAGCCTATTTCCAGGCCGAATTTATCAGTCACCTGTACTTGACCCTTCTTACCACTTCACTACATTCTCAATAGTGAGCCTATTTCCAGACCGAATTTATTAGTCACCTGTACTTGACCCTTCTTTCCACCATACTGCCTTCTAAATCGTAAGCCTATTTCCAGGCCTAATTTATCAGTCACCTGTACTTTACCCTTCTTACCACTTCACTACATTCTCAATAGTGAGCCTATTTCCAGGCCGAATTTATCAGTCACCTGTACTTGACCCTTCTTACCACTTCACTACATTCTCAATAATGAGCCTATTTCCAGGCCGAATTTATCAGTCACCTATACTTTACCCTTTTTACCACTTCACTACATTCTCAATAGTGAGCCTACTTCCAGGCCAAATTTATTAGTCGCCTGTACTTGACCCTTCTCACCACTTCACTACATTCTCAGTAGTGAGCCTATTTCCAGACCGAATTTATTAGTCACCTGTACTTGACCCTTCTTTCCACCTTAGTACCTTCTCAATAATGAGCCTATTTCCAGGCCGAATTTATCAGTCACCTGTACTTGACCCTTCTTACCACTTCACTACATTCTCAATAGTGAGCCTCTTTCCAGGTCATATTTATTAGTCGCCTGTACTTGACCCTTCTCACCACTTCACTACATTCTCGATAGTGAGCCTATTTCCAGACCGAATTTATTAGTCACCTGTACTTGACCCTTCTTTCCACCTTACTACCTTCTCAATAGTGAGCCTATTTCCAGGCCGAATTTACCAGTCACCTGTACTGACCCTTCTTTCCACTTCACTACATTCTCAATAGTGAGCCTATTTCCAGGCAAAATTTATCAGTCACCTTTACTTGACCCTTCTTACCACTTCATTACATTCTCAATAGTGAGCCTATTTCCAGGCCAAATTTATTAGTCACCTGTACTTGACCCTTCTCACCACTTCACTACATTCTCAATAGTGAGCCTATTTCCAGGCCATATTTATTAGTCACCTGTACTTGACCCTTCTCACCACTTCACTACATTCTCAATAGTGAGCCTATTTCCAGACCGAATTTATTAGTCACCTGTACTTGACCCTTCTTACCACTTCACTACATTCTCAATAGTGAGCCTATTTCCATTCCAAATTTATTAGTCATTTGTACTTGACCCTTCTCACCACTTCACTACATTCTCAATAGTGAGCCTATATCCAGGCCGAATTTATTAGTCACCTGTACTTGACACTTCTTACCACTTCACTACATTCTCAATAGTGAGCCTATTTCCAGGCCGAATTTATCAGTCACCTGTACTTGACCCTTCTTACCACTTCACTACATTCTCAATAGTGAGCCTATTTCCAGGCCGAATTTATCAGTCACCTGTACTTGACCCTTCTCACCACTTCACTACATTCTCAATAGTGAGCCTATTTCCAGGCCATATTTATTAGTCACCTGTACTTGACCCTTCTCACCACTTCACTACATTATCAATAGTGAGCCTATTTCCAGACCGAATTTATTAGTCACCTGTACTTGACCCTTCTTTCCACCATACTACCATCTAAATCGTGAGCCTATTTCCAGGCCGAATTTATCAGTCACCTACACTTGACCCTTCTTACCACTTCACTACATTCTCAATAGTGAGCCTATTTCCAGGCCGAATTTATCAGTCACCTGTACTTGACCCTTCTTACCACTTCACTACATTCTCAATCGTGAGCCTATTTCCAGGCAAAATTTATCAGTCACCTATACTTGACCCTTCTTACCACTTCACTACATTCTCAATAGTGAGCCTATTTCCAGGCCGAATTTATCAGTCACCTGTACTTGACCCTTCTTACCACTTCACTACATTCTCAATAGTGAGCCTATTTCCAGGCCGAATTTATCAGTCACCTGTACTTGACCCTTCTTACCATTTCACTACATTCTCAATAGTGAGCCTATTGCCAGCCAAAATTTATCAGTCACCTTTACTTGACCTTTCTTACCACTTCATTACATTCTCAATAGTGAGCCTATTTCCAGGCCAAATTTATTAGTCACCTGTACTTGACCCTTCTCACCACTTCACTACATTCTCAATAGTGAGCCTATTTCCAGGCCGAATTTATCAGTCACCTATACTTTACCCTTTTTACCACTTCACTACATTCTCAATAGTGAGCCTACTTCCAGGCCAAATTTATTAGTCGCCTGTACTTGACCCTTCTCACCACTTCACTACATTCTCAGTAGTGAGCCTATTTCCAGACCGAATTTATTAGTCACCTGTACTTGACCCTTCTTTCCACCTTAGTACCTTCTCAATAATGAGCCTATTTCCAGGCCGAATTTATCAGTCACCTGTACTTGACCCTTCTTACCACTTCACTACATTCTCAATAGTGAGCCTCTTTCCAGGTCATATTTATTAGTCGCCTGTACTTGACCCTTCTCACCACTTCACTACATTCTCGATAGTGAGCCTATTTCCAGACCGAATTTATTAGTCACCTGTACTTGACCCTTCTTTCCACCTTACTACCTTCTCAATAGTGAGCCTATTTCCAGGCCGAATTTACCAGTCACCTGTACTGACCCTTCTTTCCACTTCACTACATTCTCAATAGTGAGCCTATTTCCAGGCAAAATTTATCAGTCACCTTTACTTGACCCTTCTTACCACTTCATTACATTCTCAATAGTGAGCCTATTTCCAGGCCAAATTTATTAGTCACCTGTACTTGACCCTTCTCACCACTTCACTACATTCTCAATAGTGAGCCTATTTCCAGGCCATATTTATTAGTCACCTGTACTTGACCCTTCTCACCACTTCACTACATTCTCAATAGTGAGCCTATTTCCAGACCGAATTTATTAGTCACCTGTACTTGACCCTTCTTACCACTTCACTACATTCTCAATAGTGAGCCTATTTCCATTCCAAATTTATTAGTCATTTGTACTTGACCCTTCTCACCACTTCACTACATTCTCAATAGTGAGCCTATATCCAGGCCGAATTTATTAGTCACCTGTACTTGACACTTCTTACCACTTCACTACATTCTCAATAGTGAGCCTATTTCCAGGCCGAATTTATCAGTCACCTGTACTTGACCCTTCTTACCACTTCACTACATTCTCAATAGTGAGCCTATTTCCAGGCCGAATTTATCAGTCACCTGTACTTGACCCTTCTCACCACTTCACTACATTCTCAATAGTGAGCCTATTTCCAGGCCATATTTATTAGTCACCTGTACTTGACCCTTCTCACCACTTCACTACATTATCAATAGTGAGCCTATTTCCAGACCGAATTTATTAGTCACCTGTACTTGACCCTTCTTTCCACCATACTACCATCTAAATCGTGAGCCTATTTCCAGGCCGAATTTATCAGTCACCTACACTTGACCCTTCTTACCACTTCACTACATTCTCAATAGTGAGCCTATTTCCAGGCCGAATTTATCAGTCACCTGTACTTGACCCTTCTTACCACTTCACTACATTCTCAATCGTGAGCCTATTTCCAGGCAAAATTTATCAGTCACCTATACTTGACCCTTCTTACCACTTCACTACATTCTCAATAGTGAGCCTATTTCCAGGCCGAATTTATCAGTCACCTGTACTTGACCCTTCTTACCACTTCACTACATTCTCAATAGTGAGCCTATTTCCAGGCCGAATTTATCAGTCACCTGTACTTGACCCTTCTTACCATTTCACTACATTCTCAATAGTGAGCCTATTGCCAGCCAAAATTTATCAGTCACCTTTACTTGACCTTTCTTACCACTTCATTACATTCTCAATAGTGAGCCTATTTCCAGGCCAAATTTATTAGTCACCTGTACTTGACCCTTCTCACCACTTCTTTACATTCTCAATAGTGAGCCTATTTCCAGGCCATATTTATTAGTCACCTGTACTTGACCCTTCTCACCACTTCACTACATTCTCAATAGTGAGCCTATTTCCAGACCGAATATATTAGTCACCTGTACTTGACCCCTTTTTACCACTTCACTACATTCTCAATAGTGAGCCTACTTCCAGGCCAAATTTATTAGTCGCCTGTACTTGACCCTTCTCACCACTTCACTACATTCTCAGTAGTGAGCCTATTTCCAGACCGAATTTATTAGTCACCTGTACTTGACCCTTCTTTCCACCTTAGTACCTTCTCAATAATGAGCCTATTTCCAGGCCGAATTTATCAGTCACCTGTACTTGACCCTTCTTACCACTTCACTACATTCTCAATAGTGAGCCTCTTTCCAGGTCATATTTATTAGTCGCCTGTACTTGACCCTTCTCACCACTTCACTACATTCTCGATAGTGAGCCTATTTCCAGACCGAATTTATTAGTCACCTGTACTTGACCCTTCTTTCCACCTTACTACCTTCTCAATAGTGAGCCTATTTCCAGGCCGAATTTACCAGTCACCTGTACTGACCCTTCTTTCCACTTCACTACATTCTCAATAGTGAGCCTATTTCCAGGCCGAATTTATCAGTCACCTGTACTTGACCCTTCTTACCACTTCACTACATTCTCAATAGTGAGCCTATTTCCAGGCCGAATTTATCAGTCATCTGTACTTGACCCTTCTTACCACTTCACTACATTCTCAATAGTGAGCCTATTTCCAGACCGAATTTATTAGTCACCTGTACTTGACCCTTCTTTCCACCTTACTATCTTCTCAATAGTGAGCCTATTTCCAGTCCGAATTTATCAGTCACCTGTACTTGACCCTTCTTACCACTTCACTACATTCTCAATAGTGAGCCTATTTCAAGGCCAAATTTATTAGTCACTTTACTTGACCCTTCTCACCACTTCACTACATTCTCAATAGTGAGCCTATTTCCAGACCGAATTTATTAGTCACCTATACTTGACCCTTCTTTCCACCTTACTACCTTCTCAATAGTGAACCTATTTCCAGGCCGAATTTATCAGTCACCTGTACTTGACCCTTCTTACCACTTCACTACATTCTCAATAGTGAGCCTATTTCCATTCCAAATTTATCAGTCACCTGTACTTGACCCTTCTTACCACTTCACTACATTCTCAATAGTGAGCCTATTTCCAGGCCGAATTTATCAGTCACCTGTACTTGCTCCCTTCTCACCACTTCACTACATTCTCAATAGTGAGCCTATTTCCAGACCGAATTTATTAGTCACCTGTACTTGACCCTTCTATCCACCTTACTACCTTCTCAATAGTGAGCCTATTTCCAGGCCGAATTTATCAGTCACCTGTACTTGACCCTTCTTACCACTTCACTACATTCTCAATAGTGAGCCTATTTCCAGGCCAAATTTATTAGTCACCTTTACTTGACCCTTCTCACCACTTCACTACATTCTCAATAGTGAGCCTATTTCCAGGCCGAATTTATCAGTCACATTTACTTGACCCTTCTTACCACTTCACTACATTCTCAATAGTGAGCCTATTTCCAGGCCCAATTTATGAGTCACCTGTACTTGACCCTTCTTACCACTTCACTACATTCTCAATAGTGAGCCTATTTCCAGACCGAATCTATTAGTCACCTGTACTTGACCCTTTTTTCCACCTTACTACCTTCTCAATAGTGAGCCTATTTCCAGGCCGAATTTATCAGTCACCAGTACTTGACCCTTCTTACCACTTCACTAAATTCTCAATAGTGAGCCTATTTCCAGGCCAAATTTATTAGTCACCTGTACTTGACCCTTCTCACCACTTCACTACATTCTCAATAGTGAACCTATTTCCAGGCCAAATTTATTAGTCACCTGTACTTGACCCTTCTCACCACTTCACTACATTCTCAATAGTGAGCCTATTTCCAGACCGAATTTATTAGTCACCTGTACTTGACCCTTCTTTCCACCTTACTACCTTCTAAATAGTGAGCCTATTACCAGTCCGAATTTATCAGTCACCTGTACTTGACCCTTCTTACCACTTCACTACATTCTCAATAGTGAGCCTATTTCCAGGCCGAATTTATCAGTCACCTGTACTTGACCCTTCTTACCACTACACTACATTCTCAATAGTAAACCTATTCCCAGACCGAATTTATTAGTCACCTGTACTTGACCCTTCTTTCCACCTTACTACCATCTCAATAATGAGCCTATTTCCAGGCCGAATTTATCAGTCACCTGTACTTGACCCTTCTTACCACTTCACTACATTCTCAATAGTGAGCCTATTTCCAGGCCGAATTTATCAGTCACCTGTACTTGACCCTTCTTACCACTTCACTACATTCTCAATAGTGAGCCTATTTCCAGACCGAATTTATTAGTCACCTGTACTTGACCCTTCTTTCCACCATACTGCCTTCTAAATCGTAAGCCTATTTCCAGGCCTAATTTATCAGTCACCTGTACTTTACCCTTCTTACCACTTCACTACATTCTCAATAGTGAGCCTATTTCCAGACCGAATTTATTAGTCACCTGTACTTGACCCTTCTTTCCACCTTACTACCTTCTCAATAGTGAGCCTATTTCCAGGCCAAATTTATCATTCACCTGTACTTGACCCTTCTTACCACTTCACTACATTCTCAATAGTGAGCCTATTTCCAGGCCGAATTTATCAGTCACCTGTACTTGACCCTTCTCACCACTTCACTACATTCTCAATAGTGAACCTATTTCCAGACCGAATTTATTAGTCACCTGTACTTGACCCTTCTATCCACCTTACTACCTTCTCAATAGTGAGCCTATTTCCAGGATGAATTTATCAGTCACCTGTACTTGACCCTTCTTACCACTTCACTACATTCTCAATAGTGAGCCTATTTCCAGGCCAAATTTATTAGTCACCTTTACTTGACCCTTCTCACCACTTCACTACATTCTCAATAGTGAGCCTATTTATAGGCCGAATTTATCAGTCACATTTACTTGACCCTTCTTACCACTTAACTACATTCTCAATAGTGAGCCTATTTCCAGGCCCAATTTATGAGTCACCTGTACTTGACCCTTCTTACCACTTCACTACATTCTCAATAGTTAGCCTATTTCCAGACCGAATTTATTAGTCACCTGTACTTGACCCTTCTTTCCACCTTACTACCTTCTCAATAGTGAGCCTATTTCCAGGCCGAATTTATCAGTCACCTGTACTTGACCCTTCTTACCACTTCACCAAATTCTCAATAGTGAGCCTATTTCCAGGCCAAATTTATTAGTCACCTGTACTTGACCCTTCTCACCACTTCATTACATTCTCAATAGTGAACCTATTTCCAGGCCAAATTTATTAGTCACCTGTACTTGACCCTTCTCACCACTTCACTACATTCTCAATAGTGAGCCTATTTCCAGACCGAATTTATTAGTCACCTGTACTTGACCCTTCTTTCCACCTTACTACCTTCTAAATAGTGAGCCTATTTCCAGGCCGAATTTATCAGTCACCTGTACTTGACCCTTCTTACCACTTCACTACATTCTCAATAGTGAGCCTATTTCCAGGCCGAATTTATCAGTCACCTGTACTTGACCCTTCTTACCACTACACTACATTCTCAATAGTAAACCTATTCCCAGACCGAATTTATTAGTCACCTGTACTTGACCCTTCTTTCCACCTTACTACCATCTCAATAATGAGCCTATTTCCAGGCCGAATTTATCAGTCACCTGTACTTGACCCTTCTTACCACTTCACTACATTCTCAATAGTGAGCCTATTTCCAGGCCGAATTTATCAGTCACCTGTACTTGACCCTTCTTACCACTTCACTACATTCTCAATAGTTAGCCTATTTCCAGGCCGAATTTATCAGTCACCTGTACTTGACCCTTTTTACCACTTCACTACATTCTCAATAGTGAGCCTATTTCCAGGCCAAATTTATTAGTCACCTGTACTTGACCCTTCTTACCACTTCACTACATTCTCAATAGTGAGCCTATTTCCAGACCGAATTTATTAGTCACCTGTACTTGACCCTTCTTTCCACCTTACTACCTTCTCAATAGTGAGCCTATTTCCAGGCCGAATTTATCAGTCACCTGTACTTGACCCTTCTCACCACTTCACTACATTCTCAATAGTGAGCCTATTTCCAGGCCGAATTTATCAGTCACCTGTACTTGACCCTTCTTACCACTTCACTACATTCTTAATAGTGAGCCTATTTCCAGACCGAATTTATTAGTCACCTGTACTTGACCTTTCTTTCCACCTTACTACCTTCTCAATAATGTGCCTATTTCCAGGCCGAATTTATCAGTCACCTTTACTTGACCTTTCTTACCACTTCACTACATTCTCAATAGTGAGCCTATTTCCAGGCCGAATTTATCAGTCACCTGTATTGACCATTCTTACCACTTCACTACATTCTCAATAGTTAGCCTATTTCCAGGCCGAATTTATCAGTCACCTGTACTTGACCCTTCTTACCACTTCACTACATTCTCAATAGTGAGCCTATTTCCAGGCCGAATTTATCAGTCACCTGTACTTGACACTTCTTACCACTTCACTACATTCTCAATAGTAAACCTATTTCCAGACCGAATTTATTAGTCACCTGTACTTGACACTTCTTTCCACCTTACTACTTTCTCAATAATGAGCCTATTTCCAGGCCGAATTTATCAGTCACCTGTACTTGACCCTTCTTACCACTTCACTACATTCTCAATAGTGAGCCTATTTCCAGGCCGATTTTATCAGTCACCTGTACTTGACCCTTCTTACCACTTCACTACATTCTCAATAGTTAGCCTATTTCCAGGCCGAATTTATCAGTCACCTGTACTTGACCCTTCTTACCACTTCACTACATTCTCAATAGTGAGCCTATTTCCAGGCCGAATTTATCAGTCACCTGTACTTGACCCTTCTTACCACTTCACTACATTCTCAATAGTTAGCCTATTTCCAGGCCGAATTTATCAGTCACCTGTACTTGACCCTTCTTACCACTTCACTACACTCTCAATAGTGAGCTTATTTCCAGGCCGAATTTATCAGTCACCTGTACTTGACCCTTCTTACCACTTCACTACATTCTCAATAGTGAGCCTATTTCCAGACCGAATTTATTAGTCACCTGTACTTGACCCTTCTTTCCACCTTACTACCTTCTCAATAATGAGCCTATTTCCAGGCCGAATTTATCAGTCACCTGTACTTGACCCTTCTTACCACTTCACTACATTCTCAATAGTGAGCCTATTTCCAGGCCGAATTTATCAGTAACTTGTACTTGACCCATCTTACCACTTCACTACATTCTCAATAGATAGCCTATTTCCAGGCCGAATTTATCAGTCACCTGTACTTGACCCTTCTTACCACTTCACTACATTCTCAATAGTGAGCCTATTTCCAGGCCGAATTTATCAGTCACCTGTACTTGACCCTTCTTACCACTTCACTACATTCTCAATAGAGAGCCTATTTCCAGGCCGAATTTATCAGTCACCTGTACTTGACCCTTCTTACCACTTCACTACATTCTCAATAGTGAGCCTATTTCCAGACCGAATTTATTAGTCACCTGTACTTGACCTTTCTTTCCACCTTACTACCTTCTCAATAATGTGCCTATTTCCAGGCCGAATTTGTCAGTCACCTTTACTTGACCTTTCTTACCACTTCACTACATTCTCAATAGTGAGCCTATTTCCAGGCCGAATTTATCAGTCACCTGTACTTGACCCTTCTTACCACTTCACTACATTCTCAATAGTTAACCTATTTCCAGGCCGAATTTATCAGTCACCTGTACTTGACCCTTCTTACCACTTCACTACATTCTCAATAGTGAGCCTATTTCCAGGCCGAATTTATCAGTCACCTGTACTTGACACTTCTTACCACTTCACTACATTCTCAATAGTGAGCCTCTTTCCAGGCCAAATTTATTAGTCACCTGTACTTGATCCTTCTTTCCACCTTACTACTTTCTCAATAATGAGCCTATTTCCAGGCCGAATTTATCAGTCACCTGTACTTGACGCTTCTTACCACTTCACTACATTCTCAATAGTGAGCCTATTTCCAGGCCGATTTTATCAGTCACCTGTACTTGGCCCTTCTTACCACTTCACTACATTCTCAATAGTTGGCCTATTTCCAGGCCGAATTTATCAGTCACCTGTAGTTGACCCTTCTTACCACTTCACTACATTCTCAATAGTGAGCCTATTTCCAGGCCGAATTTATCAGTCACCTGTACTTGACCCTTCTTACCACTTCACTACATTCTCAATAGTTAGCCTATTTCCAGGCCGAATTTATCAGTCACCTGTACTTGACCCTTCTTACCACTTCACTACATTCTCAATAGTGAGCTTATTTCCAGGCCGAATTTATCAGTCACCTGTACTTGACCCTTCTTACCACTTCACTACATTCTCAATAGTGAGCCTATTTCCAGACCGAATTTATTAGTCACCTGTACTTGACCCTTCTTTCCACCTTACTACCTTCTCAATAATGAGCCTATTTCCAGGCCGAATTTATCAGTCACCTGTACTTGACCTTTCTTTCCACCTTACTACCTTCTCAATAATGTGCCTATTTCCAGGCCGAATTTATCAGTCACCTTTACTTGACCTTTCTTACCACTTCACTACATTCTCAATAGTGAGCCTATTTCCAGGCCGAATTTATCAGTCACCTGTATTGACCATTCTTACCACTTCACTACATTCTCAATAGTTAGCCTATTTCCAGGCCGAATTTATCAGTCACCTGTACTTGACCCTTCTTACCACTTCACTACATTCTCAATAGTGAGCCTATTTCCAGGCCGAATTTATCAGTCACCTGTACTTGACACTTCTTACCACTTCACTACATTCTCAATAGTAAACCTATTTCCAGACCGAATTTATTAGTCACCTGTACTTGACACTTCTTTCCACCTTACTACTTTCTCAATAATGAGCCTATTTCCAGGCCGAATTTATCAGTCACCTGTACTTGACCCTTCTTACCACTTCACTACATTCTCAATAGTGAGCCTATTTCCAGGCCGATTTTATCAGTCACCTGTACTTGACCCTTCTTACCACTTCACTACATTCTCAATAGTTAGCCTATTTCCAGGCCGAATTTATCAGTCACCTGTACTTGACCCTCCTTACCACTTCACTACATTCTCAATAGTGAGCCTATTTCCAGGCCGACTTTATCAGTCACCTGTACTTGACCCTTCTTACCACTTCACTACATTCTCAATAGTTAGCCTATTTCCAGGCCGAATTTATCAGTCACCTGTACTTGACCCTTCTTACCACTTCACTACATTCTCAATAGTGAGCTTATTTCCAGGCCGAATTTATCAGCCACCTGTACTTGACCCTTCTTACCACTTCACTACATTCTCAATAGTGAGCCTATTTCCAGACCGAATTTATTAGTCACCTGTACTTGACCCTTCTTTCCACCTTACTACCTTCTCAATAATGAGCCTATTTCCAGGCCGAATTTATCAGTCACCTGTACTTGACCCTTCTTACCACTTCACTACATTCTCAATAGTGAGCCTATTTCCAGGCCGAATTTATCAGTCACTTGTACTTGACCCATCTTACCACTTCACTACATTCTCAATAGTTAGCCTATTTCCAGGCCGAATTTATCAGTCACCTGTACTTGACCCTTCTTACCACTTCACTACATTCTCAATAGTGAGCCTATTTCCAGGCCGAATTTATCAGTCACCTGTACTTGACCCTTCTTACCACTTCACTACATTCTCAATAGAGAGCCTATTTCCAGGCCGAATTTATCAGTCACCTGTACTTGACCCTTCTTACCACTTCACTACATTCTCAATAGTGAGCCTATTTCCAGACCGAATTTATTAGTCACCTGTACTTGACCTTTCTTTCCACCTTACTACCTTCTCAATAATGTGCCTATTTCCAGGCCGAATTTATCAGTCACCTTTACTTGACCTTTCTTACCACTTCACTACATTCTCAATAGTGAGCCTATTTCCAGGCCGAATTTATCAGTCACCTGTACTTGACCCTTCTTACCACTTCACTACATTCTCAATAGTGAGCCTATTTCCAGGCCGAATTTATCAGTCACCTGTACTTGACACTTCTTACCACTTCACTACATTCTCAATAGTGAGCCTCTTTCCAGGCCAAATTTATTAGTCACCTGTAATTGACCCTTCTTTCCACCTTACTACTTTCTCAATAATGAGCCTATTTCCAGGCCGAATTTATCAGTCACCTGTACTTGACCCTTCTTACCACTTCACTACATTCTCAATAGTGAGCCTATTTCCAGGCCGATTTTATCAGTCACCTGTACTTGACCCTTCTTACCACTTCACTACATTCTCAATAGTTGGCCTATTTCCAGGCCGAATTTATCAGTCACCTGTACTTGACCCTTCTTACCACTTCACTACATTCTCAATAGTGAGCCTATTTCCAGGCCGAATTTATCAGTCACCTGTACTTGACCCTTCTTACCACTTCACTACATTCTCAATAGTTAGCCTATTTCCAGGCCGAATTTATCAGTCACCTGTACTTGACCCTTCTTACCACTTCACTACATTCTCAATAGTGTGCTTATTTCCAGGCCGAATTTATCAGTCACCTGTACTTGACCCTTCTTACCACTTCACTACATTCTCAATAGTGAGCCTATTTCCAGACCGAATTTATTAGTCACCTGTACTTGACCCTTCTTTCCACCTTACTACCTTCTCAATAATGAGCCTATTTCCAGGCCGAATTTATCAGTCACCTGTACTTGACCCTTCTTACCACTTCACTACATTCTCAATAGTGAGCCTATTTCCAGGCCAAATTTATCAGTCACTTGTACTTGACCCTTCTTACCACTTCACTACATTCTCAATAGTTAGCCTATTTCCAGGCCGAATTTATCAGTCACCTGTACTTGACCCTTCTCACCACTTCACTACATTCTCAATAGTGAACCTATTTCCAGGCCAAATTTATTAGTCACTTGTACTTGACCCTTCTCACCACTTCACTACATTCTCAATAGTGAGCCTATTTCCAGACCGAATTTATTAGTCACATGTACTTGACCCTTCTCACCACTGCACTACATTCTCAATAGCGAGCCTATTTCCAGACCGAATTTATTAGTCACCTGTACTTGACCCTTCTTTCCACCTTACTACCTTCTATATAGTGAGCCTATTTCCAGGCCGAATTTATCAGTCACCTGTACTTGACCCTTCTTACCACTTCACTACATTCTCAATAGTGAGCCTATTTTCAGGCCGAATTTATCAGTCACCTGTACTTGACCCTTCTTACCACTTCACTACATTCTCAATAGTTAGCCTATTTCCAGGCCGAATTTATCAGTCACCTGTACTTGACCCTTTATACCACTTCACTACATTCTCAATAGTGAGCTTATTTCCAGGCCGAATTTATCAGTCACCTGTACTTGACCCTTCTTACCACTTCACTACATTCTCAATAGTGAGCCTATTTCCAGACCGAATTTATTAGTCACCTGTACTTGACCCTTCTTTCCACCTTACTACCTTCTCAATAATGAGCCTATTTCCAGGCCGAATTTATCAGTCACCTGTACTTGACCCTTCTTACCACTTCACTACATTCTCAATAGTGAGCCTATTTCCAGGCCGAATTTATCAGTCACCTGTACTTGACCCTTCTTACCACTTCACTACATTCTCAATAGTGAGCCTATTTCCAGGCCGAATTTATCAGTCACCTGTACTTGACCCTTCTTACCACTTCACTACATTCTCAATAGTGAGCCTATTTCCAGGCCGAGTTTATCAGTCACTTGTACTTGACCCTTCTTACCACTTCACTACATGCTCAATAGTTAGCCTATTTCCAGGCCGAATTTATCAGTCACCTGTACTTGACCCTTCTTACCACTTCACTACATTCTCAATAGTGAGCCTATTTCCAGGCCGAATTTATCAGTCACCTGTACTAGACCCTTCTTACCACTTCACTACATTCTCAATAGTGAGCCTATTTCCAGGCCGAATTTATCAGTCACCTGTACTTGACCCTTCTTACCATTTCACTACATTCTCAATAGTGAGCCTATTACCAGCCAAAATTTATCAGTCACCTTTACTTGACCCTTCTTACCACTTCATTACATTCTCAATAGTGAGGCTATTTCCAGGCCAAATTTATTAGTCACCTGTACTTGACCCTTCTCACCACTTCTTTACATTCTCAATAGTGAGCCTATTTCCAGGCCATATTTATTAGTCACCTGTACTTGACCCTTCTCTCCACTTCACTACATTCTCAATAGTGAGCCTATTCCCAGACCGAATATATTAGTCACCTGTACTTGACTCTTCTTTCCACCATACTACCTTCTAAATCGTGAGCCTATTTCAAGGCCGAAAATATCAGTCACCTGTACTTGACCCTTCTTACCCCTTCACTACATTCTCAATAGTGAGCCTATTTCCAGGCAAAATTTATCAGTCACCTTTACTTGACCCTTCTTACCACTTCACTACATTCTCAATCGTGAGCCTATTTCCAGGACGAATTTATCAGTCACCTGTACTTGACCCTTCTTACCACTTCACTACATTCTCAATAGTGAGCCTATTTCCAGGCCGAATTTATCAGTGACCTGTACTTGACCCTTCTCACCACTTCACTACATTCTCAATAGTGAGCCTATTTCCAGACCGAATTTATTAGTCACATGTACTTGACCCTTCTCACCACTTCACTACATTCTCAATAGTGAGCCTATTTCCAGACCGAATTTATTAGTCACCTGTACTTGACCCTTCTTTCCACCTTACTACCTTCTATATAGTGAGCCTATTTCCAGGCCGATTTTATCAGTCACCTGTACTTGACCCTTCTTACCACTTCATTAAATTCTCAATAGTGAGCCTATTTCCAGGCCAAATTTATTAGTCGCCTGTACTTGACCTTTCTTACCACTTCACTACATTCTCAATAGTGAGCCTATTTCCAGGCCGAATTTATCAGTTACCTGTACTTGACCCTTCTCACCACTTCACCACATTCTCAACAGTGAGCCCATTTCCAGACCGAATTTATTAGTCACCTGTACTTGACCGTTATTTCCACCTTACTACCTTCTATATAGTGAGCCTATTTCCAGGCCGAATTTATCAGTCACCTGTACTTGACCCTTCTTACCACTTCATTACATTCTCAATAGTGAGCCTATTTCCAGGCCAAATTTATTAGTCACCTGTACTTGACCCTTCTTACCACTTCACTACATTCTCAATAGTGAGCCTATTTCCAGGCCGAATTTATCAGTCACCTGTACTTGACCCTTCTCAACACTTCACTACATTCTCAACAGTGAGCCTATTTCCAGACCGAATTTATTAGTCACCTGTACTTGACCCTCCTTTCCACCTTACTACCTTCTATATAGTGAGCCTATTTCCAGGCCGAATTTATCAGTCACCTGTACTTGACCCTTCTTACCACGTCATTACATTCTCAATAGTGAGCCTATTTCGAGGCCAAATTTATTAGTCACCTGTACTTGACCCTTCTCACCACTTCACTACATTCTCAATAGTGAGCCTATTTCCAGACCGAATTTATTAGTCACCTGTACTTGACCCTTCTTTCCACCATACTACCTTCTAAATCGTGAGCCTATTTCCAGGCCTAATTTATCAGTCACCTGTACTTTACCCTTCTTACCACTTCACTACATTCTCAATAGTGAGCCTATTTCCAGGCCGAATTTATCAGTCACCTGTACTTGACCCTTCTTACCACTTCACTACATTCTCAATAATGAGCCTATTTCCAGGCCGAATTTATCAGTCACCTGTACTTGACCCTTTTTACCACTTCACTACATTCTCAATAGTGAGCCTATTTCCAGGCCAAATTTATTAGTCACCTGTACTTGACCCTTCTCACCACTTCACTACATTCTCAGTAGTAAACCTATTTCCAGACCGAATTTATTAGTCACCTGTACTTGACCCTTCTTTCCACCTTACTACCTTCTCAATAATGAGCCTATTTCCAGGCCGAATTTATCAGTCACCTGTACTTGACCCTTCTTACCACTTCACTACATTCTCAATAGTGAGCCTCTTTCCAGGTCAAATTTATTAGTCGCCTGTACTTGACCCTTCTCACCACTTCACTACATTCTCGATAGTGAGCCTATTTCCAGACCGAATTTATTAGTCACCTGTACTTGACCCTTCTTTCCACCTTACTACCTTCTCAATAGTGAGCCTATTTCCAGGCCGAATTTACCAGTCACCTGTACTGACCCTTCTTTCCACTTCACTACATTCTCAATAGTGAGCCTATTTCCAGGCCGAATTTATCAGTCACCTGTACTTGACCCTTCTTACCACTTCACTACATTCTCAATAGTGAGCCTATTTCCAGGCCGAATTTATCAGTCACCTGTACTTGACCCTTCTTACCACTTCACTACATTCTCAATAGTGAGCCTATTTCCAGACCGAATTTATTAGTCACCTGTACTTGACCCTTCTTTCCACCTTACTATCTTCTCAATAGTGAGCCTATTTCCAGTCCGAATTTATCAGTCACCTGTACTTGACCCTTCTTACCACTTCACTACAATCTCAATAGTGAGCCTATTTCCAGGCCAAATTTATTAGTCACCTTTACTTGACCCTTCTCACCACTTCACTACATTCTCAATAGTGAGCCTATTTCCAGACCGAATTTATTAGTCACCTATACTTGACCCTTCTTTCCACCTTACTACCTTCTCAATAGTGAGCCTATTTCCAGGCCGAATTTATCAGTCACCTGTACTTGACCCTTCTCACCACTTCACTACATTCTCAATAGTGAGCCTATTTCCAGACCGAATTTATTATTCACCTGTACTTGACCCTTCTTTCCACCTTACTACCTTCTCAATAGTGAGCCTATTTCCAGGCCGAATTTATCAGTCACCTGTACTTGACCCTTCTTACCACTTCATTACATTCTCAATAGTGAGCCTATTTCGAGGCCAAATTTATTAGTCACCTGTACTTGACCCTTCTCACCACTTCACTACATACTCAATAGTGAGCCTATTTCCAGACCGAATTTATTAGTCACCTGTACTTGACCCTTCTTTCCACCATACTACCTTCTAAATCGTGAGCCTATTTCCAGGCCTAATTTATCAGTCACCTGTACTTTACCCTTCTTACCACTTCACTACATTCTCAATAGTGAGCCTATTTCCAGGCCGAATTTATCAGTCACCTGTACTTGACCCTTCTTACCACTTCACTACATTCTCAATAATGAGCCTATTTCCAGGCCGAATTTATCAGTCACCTGTACTTGACCCTTTTTACCACTTCACTACATTCTCAATAGTGAGCCTATTTCCAGGCCAAATTTATTAGTCACCTGTACTTGACCCTTCTCACCACTTCACTACATTCTCAGTAGTGAGCCTATTTCCAGACCGAATTTATTAGTCACCTGTACTTGACCCTTCTTTCCACCTTACTACCTTCTCAATAATGAGCCTATTTCCAGGCCGAATTTATCAGTCACCTGTACTTGACCCTTCTTACCACTTCACTACATTCTCAATAGTGAGCCTCTTTCCAGGTCAAATTTATTAGTCGCCTGTACTTGACCCTTCTCACCACTTCACTACATTCTCGATAGTGAGCCTATTTCCAGACCGAATTTATTAGTCACCTGTACTTGACCCTTCTTTCCACCTTACTACCTTCTCAATAGTGAGCCTATTTCCAGGCCGAATTTACCAGTCACCTGTACTGACCCTTCTTTCCACTTCACTACATTCTCAATAGTGAGCCTATTTCCAGGCCGAATTTATCAGTCACCTGTACTTGACCCTTCTTACCACTTCACTACATTCTCAATAGTGAGCCTATTTCCAGGCCGAATTTATCAGTCACCTGTACTTGACCCTTCTTACCACTTCACTACATTCTCAATAGTGAGCCTATTTCCAGACCGAATTTATTAGTCACCTGTACTTGACCCTTCTTTCCACCTTACTATCTTCTCAATAGTGAGCCTATTTCCAGTCCGAATTTATCAGTCACCTGTACTTGACCCTTCTTACCACTTCACTACATTCTCAATAGTGAGCCTATTTCCAGGCCAAATTTATTAGTCACCTTTACTTGACCCTTCTCACCACTTCACTACATTCTCAATAGTGAGCCTATTTCCAGACCGAATTTATTAGTCACCTATACTTGACCCTTCTTTCCACCTTACTACCTTCTCAATAGTGAGCCTATTTCCAGGCCGAATTTATCAGTCACCTGTACTTGACCCTTCTCACCACTTCACTACATTCTCAATAGTGAGCCTATTTCCAGACCGAATTTATTATTCACCTGTACTTGACCCTTCTTTCCACCTTACTACCTTCTCAATAGTGAGCCTATTTCCAGGCCGAATTTATCAGTCACCTGTACTTGACCCTTCTTACCACTTCACTACATTCTCAATAGTGAGCCTATTTTCAGGCCGAATTTATCAGTCACCTGTACTTGACCCTTCTTACCACTTCATTACATTCTCAATAGTGAGCCTATTTCGAGGCCAAATTTATTAGTCACCTGTACTTGACCCTTCTCACCACTTCACTACATTCTCAATAGTGAGCCTATTTCCAGACCGAATTTATTAGTCACCTGTACTTGACCCTTCTTACCACTTCACTACATTCTCAATAGTGAGCCTATTTCCAGGCCAAATTTATTAGTCACCTTTACTTGACCCTTCTCACCACTTCACTACATTCTCAATAGTGAGCCTATTTCCAGACCGAATTTATTAGTCACCTATACTTGACCCTTCTTTCCACCTTACTACCTTCTCAATAGTGAGCCTATTTCCAGGCCGAATTTATCAGTCACCTGTACTTGACCCTTCTCACCACTTCACTACATTCTCAATAGTGAGCCTATTTCCAGACCGAATTTATTATTCACCTGTACTTGACCCTTCTTTCCACCTTACTACCTTCTCAATAGTGAGCCTATTTCCAGGCCGAATTTATCAGTCACCTGTACTTGACCCTTCTTACCACTTCACTACATTCTCAATAGTGAGCCTATTTCCAGGCCGAATTTATCAGTCACCTGTACTTGACCCTTCTTACCACTTCACTACATTCTCAATAGTGAGCCTATTTCCAGGCCGAATTTATCAGTCACCTGTACTTGACCCTTCTTACCACTTCACTACATTCTCAATAGTGAGCCTATTTCCAGGCCGAATTTATTAGTCACCTGTACTTGACCCTTCTCACCACTTCACTACATTCTCAATAGTGAGCCTATTTCCAGACCGAATTTATTAGTCACCTGTACTTGACCCTTCTTTCAACCTTACTACCTTCTAAATAGTGAGCCTATTTCCAGGCCGAATTTATCAGTCACCTGTACTTGACCCTTCTTACCACTTCACTACATTCTCAATAGTGAGCCTATTTCCAGGCCGAATTTATCAGTCACCTGTACTTGACCCTTCTTACCACTACACTACATTCTCAATAGTAAACCTATTCCCAGACCGAATTTATTAGTCACCTGTACTTGACCCTTCTTTCCACCTTACTACCATCTCAATAATGAGCCTATTTCCAGGCCGAATTTATCAGTCACCTGTACTTGACCCTTCTTACCACTTCACTACATTCTCAATAGTGAGCCTATTTCCAGGCCGAATTTATCAGTCACCTGTACTTGACCCTTCTTACCACTTCACTACATTCTCAATAGTTAGCCTATATCCAGGCCGAATTTATCAGTCACCTGTACTTGACCCTTTTTACCACTTCACTACATTCTCAATAGTGAGCCTATTTCCAGGCCAAATTTATTAGTCACCTGTACTTGACCCTTCTTACCACTTCACTACATTCTCAATAGTGAGCCTATTTCCAGGCCGAATTTATCAGTCACCTGTACTTGACCCTTCTTACCACTTCACTACATTCTCAATAGTGAGCCTATTTCCAGGCCGAATTTATCAGTCACCTGTACTTGACCCTTCTTACCACTTCACTACATTCTCAATAGTGAGCCTATTTCCAGACCGAAATTATTAGTCACCTGTACTTGACCTTTCTTTCCACCTTACTACCTTCTCAATAATGTGCCAATTTCCAGGCCGAATTTATCAGTCACCTTTACTTGACCCTTCTTACCACTTCACTACATTCTCAATAGTGAGCCTATTTCCAGGCCGAATTTATCAGTCACCTGTACTTGACCCTTCTTACCACTTCACTACATTCTCAATAGTGAGCCTATTTCCAGGCCGAATTTATCAGTCACCTGTACTTGACCCTTCTTACCACTTCACTACATTCTCAATAGTGAGCCTATTTCCAGGCCGAATTTATCAGTCACCTGTACTTGACACTTCTTACCACTTCACTACATTCTCAATAGTAAACCTATTTCCAGACCGAATTTATTAGTCACCTGTACTTGACACTTCTTTCCACCTTACTACTTTCTCAATAATGAGCCTATTTCCAGGCCGAATTTATCAGTCACCTGTACTTGACCCTTCTTACCACTTCACTACATTCTCAATAGTGAGCCTATTTCCAGGCCGATTTTATCAGTCACCTGTACTTGACCCTTTTTACCACTTCACTACATTCTCAATAGTTAGCCTATTTCCAGGCCGAATTTATCAGTCACCTGTACTTGACCCTTCTTACCACTTCACTACATTCTCAATAGTGAGCCTATTTCCAGGCCGAATTTATCAGTCACCTGTACTTGACCCTTCTTACCACTTCACTACATTCTCAATAGTTAGCCTATTTCCAGGCCGAATTTATCAGTCACCTGTACTTGACCCTTCTTACCACTTCACTACATTCTCAATAGTGAGCTTATTTCCAGGCCGAATTTATCAGTCACCTGTACTTGACCCTTCTTACCACTTCACTACATTCTCAATAGTGAGCCTATTTCCAGACCGAATTTATTAGTCACCTGTACTTGACCCTTCTTTCCACCTTACTACCTTCTCAATAATGAGCCTATTTCCAGGCCGAATTTATGAGTCACCTGTACTTGACCCTTCTTACCACTTCACTACATTCTCAATAGTGAGCCTATTTCCAGGCCGAATTTATCAGTCACTTGTACTTGACCCTTCTTACCACTTCACTACATTCTCAATAGTTAGCCTATTTCCAGGCCGAATTTATCAGTCACCTGTACTTGACCCTTCTTACCACTTCACTACATTCTCAATAGTGAGCCTATTTCCAGGCCGAATTTATCAGTCACCTGTACTTGACCCTTCTTTCCACTTCACTACATTCTCAATAGTGAGCCTATTTCCAGACCGAATTTATTAGTCACCTGTACTTGACCCTTCTTTCCACCTTACTACCTTCTCAATAATGAGCCTATTTCCAGGCCGAATTTATCAGTCACCTGTACTTGACCCTTCTTACCACTTCACTACATTCTCAATAGTGAGCCTATTTCCAGACCGAATTTATTAGTCACCTGTACTTGACCTTTCTTTCCACCTTACTACCTTCTCAATAATGTGCCTATTTCCAGGCCGAATTTATCAGTCACCTTTACTTGACCTTTCTTACCACTTCACTGCATTCTCAATAGTGAGCCTATTTCCAGGCCGAATTTATCAGTCACCTGTACTTGACCCTTCTTACCACTTCACTACCTTCTCAATAGTTAGCCTATTTCCAGGCCGAATTTATCAGTCACCTGTACTTGACCCTTCTTACCACTTCACTACATTCTCAATAGTGAGCCTATTTCCAGGCCGAATTTATCAGTCACCTGTACTTGACACTTCTTACCACTTCACTACATTCTCAATAGTGAGCCTCTTTCCAGGCCAAATTTATTAGTCACCTTTACTTGACCCCTCTTTCCACCTTACTACTTTCTCAATAATGAGCCTATTTCCAGGCCGAATTTATCAGTCACCTGTACTTGACCCTTCTTACCACTTCACTACATTCTCAATAGTGAGCCTATTTCCAGGCCGATTTTATCAGTCACCTGTACTTGACCCTTCTTACCACTTCACTACATTCTCAATAGTTAGCCTATTTCCAGGCCGAATTTATCAGTCACCTGTACTTGACCCTTCTTACCACTTCTCTACATTCTCAATAGTGAGCCTATTCCTAGGCCGAATTTATCAGTCACCTGTACTTGACCCTTCTTACCACTTCACTACATTCTCAATAGTTAGCCTATTTCCAGGCCGAATTTATCAGTCACCTGTACTTGACCCTTCTTACCACTTCACTACATTCTCAATAGTGAGCTTACTTCCAGGCCGAATTTATCAGTCACCTGTACTTGACCCTTCTTACCACTTCACTACATTCTCAATAGTGAGCCTATTTCCAGACCGAATTTATTAGTCACCTGTACTTGACCCTTCTTTCCACCTTACTACCTTCTCAATAATGAGCCTATTTCCAGGCCGAATTTATCAGTCACCTGTACTTGACCCTTCTTACCACTTCACTACATTCTCAATAGTGAGCCTATTTCCAGGCCGAATTTATCAGTCACTTGTACTTGACCCTTCTTACCACTTCACTACATTCTCAATAGTTAGCCTATTTCCAGGCCGAATTTATCAGTCACCTGTACTTGACCCTTCTTACCACTTCACTACATTCTCAATAGTGAGCCTATTTCCAGGCCGAATTTATCAGTCACCTGTACTTGACCCTTCTTACCACTTCACTACATTCTCAATAGTGAGCCTATTTCCAGACCGAATTTATTAGTCACCTGTACTTGACCCTTCTTTCCACCTTACTACCTTCTCAATAATGAGCCTATTTCCAGGCCGAATTTATCAGTCACCTGTACTTGACCCTTCTTACCACTTCACTACATTCTCAATAGTGAGCCTATTTCCAGGCCGAATTTATCAGTCACCTGTACTTGACCCTTCTTACCACTTCACTACATTCTCAATAGTTAGCCTATTTCCAGGCCGAATTTATCAGTCACCTGTACTTGACCCTTCTTACCACTTCACTACATTCTCAATAGTGAGCCTATTTCCAGGCCGAATTTATCAGTCACCTGTACTTGACCCTTCTTACCACTTCACTACATTCTCAATAGTGAGCCTATTTCCAGACCGAATTTATTAGTCACCCATACTTGACCCTTCTTTCCACCTTACTACCTTCCCAATAGTGAGCCTATTTCCAGGCCGAATTTATCAGTCACCTGTACTTGACCCTTTTTACCACTTCACTACTTTCTCAATAGTGAGCCTATTTCCAGGCCGAATTTATCAGTCACCTGTACTTGACCCTTCTCACCACATCACAACATTCTCAATAGTGAGCCTATTTCCAGACCGAATTTATTAGTCACCTGTACTTGACCCTTCTTTCCACCTTACTACCTTCTCAATAATGAGCCTATTTCCAGGCCGAATTTATCAGTCACCTGTACTTGACCCTTCTTACCACTTCACTACATTCTCAATAGTGAGCCTCTTTCCAGGCCAAATTTATTAGTCACCTGTACTTGACCCTTCTTTCCACCTTACTATCTTCTCAATAGTGAGCCTATTTCCAGGCCGAATTTATCAGTCACCTGTACTTGACCCTTCTTACCACTTCACTACATTCTCAATAGTGAGCCTATTTCCAGGCCAAATTTATTCTTCACCTTTACTTGACCCTTCTCACCACTTCACTACATTCTCAATAGTGAGCCTATTTCCAGACCGAATTTATTAGTCACCTGTACTTGACCCTTCTTTCCACGTTACTACCTTCTCAATAGTGAGCCTATTTCCAGGCCGAATTTATCAGTCACCTGTACTTGACCCTTCTCACCACTTCACTACATTCTCAATAGTGAGCCTAATTCCAGACCGAATTTATTAGTCACCTGTACTTGACCCTTCTTTCCACCTTACTACCTTCTCAATAGTGAGCCTATTTCCAGGCCGAATTTATCAGTCACCTGTACTTGACCCTTCTTACCACTTCACTACATTCTCAATAGTGAGCCTATTTCCAGGCCGAATTTATCAGTCACCTGTACTTGACCCTTCTTACCACTTCACTACATTCTCAATAGTGAGCCTACTTCCAGGCCGAATTTATCAGTCACCTGTACTTGACCCTTCTCACCACTTCACTACATTCTCAATAGTGAGCCTATTTCCAGACCGAATTTATTAGTCACCTGTACTTGACCCTTCTTTCCACCTTACTACCTTCACAATAATGAGCCTATTTCCAGGCCGAATTTATCAGTCACCTGTACTTGACCCTTCTTACCACTTCACTACATTCTCAATAGTGAGCCTATTTCCAGGCCGAATTTATCAGTCACATTTACTTGACCCTTCTTACCACTTCACTACATTCTCAATAGTGAGCCTATTTCCAGGCCGAATTTATCAGTCACCTGTACTTGACCCTTCTTACCACTTCACTACATTCTCAATAATGAGCCTATTTCCAGGCCGAATTTATCAGTCACCTGTACTTGACCCTTCTCACCACTTCACTACATTCTCAATAGTGAGCCTATTTCCAGGCCAAATTTATCAGTCACCTGTACTTGACACTTCTTACCACTTCACTACATTCTCAATAGTAAACCTATTTCCAGACCGAATTTATTAGTCACCTGTACTTGACCTTTCTTTCCACCTTACTACTTTCTCAATAATGAGCCTATTTCCAGGCCGAATTTATCAGTCACCTGTACTTGACCCTTCTTACCACTTCACTACATTCTCAATAGTGAGCCTATTTCCAGGCCGAATTTATCAGTCACCTGTACTTGACCCTTCTTACCACTTCACTACATTCTCAATAGTTAGCCTATTTCCAGGCCGAAATTATCAGTCACCTGTACCTGACCCTTCTTACCACTTCACTACATTCTCAATAGTGAGCCTATTTCCAGGCCGAATTTATCAGTCACCTGTACTTGACCCTTCTTACCACTTCACTACATTCTCAATAGTTAGCCTATTTCCAGGCCGAATTTATCAGTCACCTAAACTTGACCCTTCTTACCACTTCACTACATTCTCAATAGTGAGCTTATTTCCAGGCCGAATTTATCAGTCACCTGTACTTGACCCTTCTTACCACTTCACTACATTCTCAATAGTGAGCCTATTTCCAGACCGAATTTATTAGTCACCTGTACTTGACCCTTCTTTCCACCTTACTACCTTCTCAATAATGAGCCTATTTCCAGGCCGAAATTATCAGTCACCTGTACTTGACCCTTCTTACCACTTCACTACATTCTCAATAGTGAGCCTATTTCCAGGCCGAATTTATCAGTCACCTGTACTTGACCCTTCTTACCACTTCACTACATTCTCAATAGTTAGCCTATTTCCAGGCCGAATTTATCAGTCACCTGTACTTGACCCTTCTTACCACTTAACTACATTCTCAATAGTGAGCCTATTTCCAGGCCGAATTTATCAGTCACCTGTACTTGACCCTTCTTACCACTTCACTACATTCTCAATTGTGAGCCTATTTCCAGACCGAATTTATTAGTCACCTGTACTTGACCCTTCTTTCCACCTTACTACCTTCTCAATAATGAGCCTATTTCCAGGCCGAATTTATCAGTCACCTGTACTTGACCCTTCTTACCACTTCACTACATTCTCAATAGTGAGCCTATTTCCAGGCCGAATTTATCACTCACCTGTACTTGACCCTTCTTACCACTTCACTACATTCTCAATAGTTAGCCTATTTCCAGGCCGAATTTATCAGTCACCTGTACTTGATCCTTCTCACCACTTCACTACATTCTCAATAGTGAGCCTATTTCCAGGCCGAATTTATCAGTCACCTGTACTTGACCCTTCTTACCACTTCACTACATTCTCAATAGTGAGCCTATTTCCAGACCGAATTTATTAGTCACCTGTACTTGACCCTTCTTTCCACCTTACTACCTTCTCAATAATGAGCCTATTTCCAGGCCGAATTTATCAGTCACCTGTACTTCACCCTTCTTACCACTTCACTACATTCTCAATAGTGAGCCTCTTTCCAGGCCAAATTTATTAGTCACCTGTACTTGACCCTTCTCACCACTTCACTACATTCTCGATAGTGAGCCTATTTCCAGACCGAATTTATTAGTCACCTGTACTTGACCCTTCTTTCCACCTTACTACCTTCTCAATAGTGAGCCTATTTCCCGGCCGAATTTACCAGTCACCTGTACTGACCCTTCTTTCCACTTCACTACATTTCAATAGTGAGCCTATTTCCAGGCCGAATTTATCAGTCACATGTACTTGACCCTTCTTACCACTTCACTACATTCTCAATAGTGAGCCTATTTACAGGCCGAATTTATCAGTCAACTGTACTTGTCCCTTCTTACCACTTCACTACATTCTCAATAGTGAGCCTATTTCCAGACCGAATTTATTAGTCACCTGTACTTGACCCTTCTTTCCACCTTACTATCTTCTCAATAGTGAGCCTATTTCCAGGCCGAATTTATCAGTCACCTGTACTTGACCCTTCTTACCACTTCACTACATTCTCAATAGTGAGCCTATTTCCAGGCCAAATTTATTAGTCACCTTTACTTGACCCTTCTCACCACTTCACTACATTCTCAATAGTGAGCCTATTTCCAGACCGAATTTATTAGTCACCTGTACTTGACCCTTCTTTCCACCTTACTACCTTCTCAATAGTGAGCCTATTTCCAGGCCGAATTTATCAGTCACCTGTACTGGACCCTTCTCACCACTTCACTACATTCTCAATAGTGAGCCTAATTCCAGACCGAATTTATTAGTCACCTGTACTTGACCCTTCTTTCCACCTTACTACCTTCTCAATAGTGAGCCTATTTCCAGGCCGAATTTATCAGTCACCTGTACTTGACCCTTCTTACCACTTCACTACATTCTCAATTGTGAGCCTATTTCCAGGCCGAATTTATCAGTCACCTTTACTTGACCCTTCTTACCACTTCACTACATTCTCAATAGTGAGCCTATTTCCAGGCCGAATTTATCAGTCACCTGTACTTGACCCTTCTATCCACTTCACTACATTCTCAATAGTGAGCCTATTTCCAGACCGAATTTATTAGTCACCTGTACTTGACCCTTCTATCCACCTTACTACCTTCTCAATAGTGAGCCTATTTCCAGGCCGAATTTATCAGTCACCTGTACTTGACCCTTCTTACCACTTCACGACATTCTCAATAGTGAGCCTATTTCCAGGCCGAATTTATCAGTCACATTTACTTGACCCTTCTTACCACTTCACTACATTCTCAATAGTGAGCCTATTTCCAGGCCGAATTTATCAGTCACCAGTACTTGACCCTTCTTACCACTTCACTACATTCTCAATAATGAGCCTATTTCCAGGCCGAATTTATCAGTCACCTGTACTTGACCCTTCTCACCACTTCACTACATTCTCAATAGTGAGCCTATTTCCACACCGAATTTATTAGTCAACTGTACTTGACCCTTCTTTCCACCTTACTACCATCTCAATAGTGAGCCTATTTCCAGGCCGAATTTATCAGTCACCTGTACTTGACCCTTCTTACCACTTCACTACATTCTCAATAGTGAGCCTATTTCCAGGCCGAATTTATCAGTCACCTGTACTTGACCCTTCTTACCACTTCACTACATTCTCAATAGTGAGCCTATTTCCAGGCCCAATTTATGAGTCACCTGTACTTGACCCTTCTTACCACTTCACTACATTCTCAATAGTGAGCCTATTTCCAGGCCAAATTTATTAGTCACCTGTACTTGACCCTTCTCACCACTTCACTACATTCTCAATTGTGAGCCTATTTCCAGACCGAATTTATTAGTCACCTGTACTTGACCCTACTTTCCACCTTACCACCTTCTCAATAGTGAGCCTATTTCCAGGCCAAATTTATTAGTCACCTGTACTTGACCCTTCTCACCTTTTCACTACATTCTCAATAGTGAGCCTATTTCCAGACCGAATTTATTAGTCACCTGTACTTGACCCTTCTTTCCACCTTACTACCTTCTAAATAGGGAGCCTATTTCCAGGCCGAATTTATCAGTCACCTGCACTTGACCCTTCTTACCACTTCACTACATTCTCAATAGTGAGCCTATTTCCAGGCCGAATTTATCAGTCACCTGTACTTGACCCTTCTTACCACTTCACTACATTCTCAATAGTTAGCCTATATCCAGGCCGAATTTATCAGTCACCTGTACTTGACCCTTTTTACCACATCACTACATTCTCAATAGTGAGCCTATTTCCAGGCCAAATTTATTAGTCACCTGTACTTGACCCTTCTTACCACTTCACTACATTCTCAATAGTGAGCCTATTTCCAGACCGAATTTATTAGTCACCTGTAATTGACCCTTCTTTCCACCTTACTACCTTCTCAATAGTGAGCCTATTTTCAGGCCGAATTTATCAGTCACCTGTACTTGACCCTTCTTACCACTTCACTACATTCTCAATAGTGAGCCTATTTCCAGGCCGAATTTATCAGTCACCTGTACTTGACCCTTCTTACCACTTCACTACATTCTCAATAGTGAGCCTATTTCCAGACCGAATTTATTAGTCACCTGTACTTGACCCTTCTTTCCACCTTACTACCTTCTCAATAATGAGCCTATTTCCAGGCCGAATTTATCATTTACCTGTACTTGACCCTTCTTACCACTTCACTACATTCTCAATAGTGAGCCTACTTCCAGGCCGAATTTATCAGTCACCTGTACTTGACCCTTCTTACCACTTCACTACATTCTCAATAGTTAGCCTATTTCCAGGCCGAATTTATCAGTCACCTGTACTTGACCCTTCTTACCACTTCACTACATTCTCAATAGTGAGCCTATTTCCAGGCCGAATTTATCAGTCATCTGTATTTGACCCTACTTACCACTTCACTACATTCTCAATAGTGAGCCTATTTCCAGACCGAATTTATTAGTCACCTGTACTTGACCCTTCTTTCCACCTTACTACCTTCTCAATAATGAGCCTATTTCCAGGCCGAATTTATCAGTCACCTGTACTTGACCCTTCTTACCACTTCACTACATTCTCAATAGTGAGCCTATTTCCAGGCCGAATTTATCAGTCACCTGTACTTGACCCTTCTTACCACTTCACTACATTCTAAATAGTTAGCCTATTTCCAGGCCGAATTTATCAGTCACCTGTACTTGACCCTTCTCACCACTTCACTACATTCTCAATAGTGAGCCTATTTCCAGGCCGAATTTATCAGTCACCTGTACTTGACCCTTCTTACCACTTCACTACATTCTCAATAGTGAGCCTATTTCCAGACCGAATTTATTAGTCACCTTTACATGACCCTTCTTTCCACCTTACTACCTTCTCAATAGTGAGCCTATTTCCAGGCCGAATTTATCAGTCACCTGTACTTGACCCTTTTTACCACTTCACTACATTCTCAATAGTGAGCCTATTTCCAGGCCGAATTTAACAGTCACCTGTACTTGACCCTTCTCACCACATCACTACATTCTCAACAGTGAGCCTATTTCCAGACCGAATTTATTAGTCACCTGTACTTGACCCTTCTTTCCACCTTACTACCTTCTAAATAGGGAGCCTATTTCCAGGCCGAATTTATCAGTCACCTGCACTTGACCCTTCTTACCACTTCACTACATTCTCAATAGTGAGCCTATTTCCAGGCCGAATTTATCAGTCACCTGTACTTGACCCTTCTTACCACTTCACTACATTCTCAATAGTTAGCCTATTTCCAGGCCGAATTTATCAGTCACCTGTACTTGACCCTTTTTACCACATCACTACATTCTCAATAGTGAGCCTATTTCCAGGCCAAATTTATTAGTCACCTGTACTTGACCCTTCTTACCACTTCACTACATTCTCAATAGTGAGCCTATTTCCAGACCGAATTTATTAGTCACCTGTAATTGACCCTTCTTTCCACCTTACTTCCTTCTCAATAGTGAGCCTATTTCCAGGCCGAATTTATCAGTCACCTGTACTTGACCCTTCTTACCACTTCACTACATTCTCAATAGTGAGCCTATTTCCAGGCCGAATTTATCAGTCACCTGTACTTGACCCTTCTTACCACTTCACTACATTCTCAATAGTGAGCCTATTTCCAGACCGAATTTATTAGTCACCTGTACTTGACCCTTCTTTCCACCTTACTACCTTCACAATAATGAGCCTATTTCCAGGCCGAATTTATCAGTCACCTGTACTTGACCCTTCTTACCACTTCACTACATTCTCAATAGTGAGCCTATTTCCAGGCCGAATTTATCAGTCACCTGTACTTGACCCTTCTTACCACTTCACTACATTCTCAATAGTTAGCCTATTTCCAGGCCGAATTTATCAGTCACCTGTACTTGACCCTTCTTACCACTTCCCTACATTCTCAATAGTGAGCCTATTTCCAGGCCGAATTTATCAGTCATCTGTACTTGACCCTTCTTACCACTTCACTACATTCTCAATAGTGAGCCTATTTCCAGACCGAATTTATTAGTCACCTGTACTTGACCCTTCTTTCCACCTTACTACCTTCTCAATAATGAGCCTATTTCCAGGCCGAATTTATCAGTCACCTGTACTTGACCCTTCTTACCACTTCACTACATTCTCAATAGTGAGCCTATTTCCAGGCCGAATTTATCAGTCACCTGTACTTGACCCTTCTTACCACTTCACTACATTCTCAATAGTTAGCCTATTTCCAGGCCGAATTTATCAGTCACCTGTACTTGACCCTTCTCACCACTTCACTACATTCTCAATAGTGAGCCTATTTCCAGGCCGAATTTATCAGTCACCTGTACTTGACCCTTTTTACCACTTCACTACATTCTCAATAGTGAGCCTATTTCCAGGCCGAATTTATCAGTCACCTGTACTTGACCCTTCTCACCACATCACTACATTCTCAACAGTGAGCCTATTTCCAGACCGAATTTATTAGTCACCTGTACTTGACCCTTCTTTCCACCTTACTACCTTCTCAATAATGAGCCTATTTCCAGGCCGAATTTATCAGTCACCTGTACTTGACCCTTCTTACCACTTCACTACATTCTCAATAGTGAGCCTCTTTCCAGGCCAAATTTATTAGTCACCTGTACTTGACCCTTCTCACCACTTCACTACATTCTCGATAGTGAGCCTATTTCCAGACCGAATTTATTTGTCACCTGTACTTGACCCTTCTTTCCACCTTACTACCTTCTCAATAGTGAGCCTATTTCCAGGCCGAATTTATCAGTCACCTGTACTTGACCCTTCTCACCACTTCACTACATTCTCAATAGTGAGCCTAATTCCAGACCGAATTTATTAGTCACCTGTACTTGACCCTTCTTTCCACGTTACTACCTTCTCAATAGTGAGCCTATTTCCAGGCCGAATTTATCAGTCATCTGTACTTGACCCTTCTTACCACTTCACTACATTCTCAATAGTGAGCCTATTTCCAGGCCGAATTTATCAGTCACCTGTACTTGACCCTTCTTACCACTTCACTACATTCTCAATAGTGAGCCTATTTCCAGGCCGAATTTATCAGTCACCTGTACTTGACCCTTCTCACCACTTCACTACATTCTCAATAATGAGCCTATTTCCAGACCGAATTTATTAGTCACCTGTACTTGACCCTTCTATCCACCTTACTACCTTCTCAATAGTGAGCCTATTTCCAGGCCGAATTTATCAGTCACCTGTACTTGACCTTTCTTACCACTTCACTACATTCTCCATAGTGAGCCTATTTCCAGGCCGAATTTATCAGTCACATTTACTTGACCCTTCTTACCACTTCACTACATTCTCAATAGTGAGCCTATTTCCAGGCCGAATCTATCAGTCACCTGTACTTGACCCTTCTTACCACTTCACTACATTCTCAATAATGAGCCTATTTCCAGGCCGAATTGATCAGTCACCTGTACTTGACCCTTCTCACCACTTCACTACATTCTCAATAGTGAGCCTATTTCCACACCGAATTTATTAGTCACCTGTACTTGACCCTTCTTTCCACCTTACTACCATCTCAATAGTGAGCCTATTTCCAGGCCGAATTTATCAGTCACCTGTACTTGACCCTTCTTACCACTTCTCTACATTCTCAATAGTGAGCCTATTTCGAGGCCGAATTTATCAGTCACCTGTACTTGACCCTTCTTACCACTTCACTACATTCTCAATAGTGAGCCTATTTCCAGGCCCAATTTATGAGTCACCTGTACTTGACCCTTCTTACCACTTCACTACATTCTCAATAGTGAGCCTATTTCCAGGCCAAATTTATTAGTCACCTGTACTTGACCCTTCTCACCACTTCACTACATTCTCAATTGTGAGCCTATTTCCAGACCGAATTTATTAGTCACCTGTACTTGACCCTTCTTTCCACCTTACTACCTTCTCAATAGTGAGCCTATTTCCAGGCCAAATTTATTAGTCACCTGTACTTGACCCTTCTCACCACTTCACTACATTCTCAATAGTGAGCTTATTTCCAGACGGAATTTATTAGTCACCTGTACTTGACCCTTCTTTCCACCTTACTACCTTCTAAATAGTGAGCCTATTTCCAGGCCGAATTTATCAGTCACCTGCACTTGACCCTTCTTACCACTTCACTACATTCTCAATAGTGAGCCTTTTTCCAGGCCGAATTTATCAGTCACCTGTTCTTGACCCTTCTTACCACTTCACTACATTCTCAATAGTGAGCCTATTTCCAGGCCGAATTTATCAGTCACCTGTACTTGACCCTTTTTATCACTTCACTACATTCTCAATAGTGAGCCTATTTCCAGGCCAAATTTATTAGTCACCTGTACTTGACCCTTCTTACCACTTCACTACATTCTCAATAGTGAGCCTATTTCCAGACCGAATTTATTAGTCACCTGTACTTGACCCTTCTTTCCACCTTACTACCTTCTCAATAGTGAGCCTATTTCCAGGCCGAATTTATCAGTCACCTGTACTTGACCCTTCTTACCACTTCACTACATTCTCAATAGTGAGCCTATTTCCAGGCCAAATTTATTAGTTACCTGTACTTGACCATTCACACCACTTCACTACATTCTCGATAGTGAGCCTATTTCCAGACCGAATTTATTAGTCACCTGAACTTGACCCTTCTTTCCACCTTACTACCTTCTCAATAGTGAGCCTATTTCCAGGCCGAATTTATCAGTCACCTGTACTTGACCCTTCTTTTCACTTCACTACATTCTCAATAGTGAGCCTATTTCCAGGCCGAATTTATCTGTCACCTGTACTTGACCCTTCTTACCACTTCACTACATTCTCAATAGTGAGGCTATTTCCAGGCCGAATTTATCAGTCACCTGTACTTGACCCTTCTTACCACTTCACTACATTCTCAATAGTGAGCCTATTTCCAGGCCGAATATATCAGTCACCTGTACTTGACCCTTCTTACCACTTCACTACATTCTCAATAGTGAGCCTATTTCCAGGCCGAATTTATCAGTCACCTGTACTTGACCCTTCTTACCACTTCACTACATTCTCATAGTGAGCCTATTTCCAGGCCAAATTTATCAGTCACCTGTACTTGACCCTTCTTATCACTTCACTACATTCTCAATAGTGAGCCTATTTCCATGCCGAATTTATCAGTCACCTGTACTTGACCCTTCTTACCACTTCACTACATTCTCAATAGTGAGCCTATTTCCAGGCCGAATTTATCAGTCACCTGTACTTGACCCTTCTTACCACTTCACTACATTCTCAATAGTGAGCCTATTTCCAGGCCAAATTTATCAGTCACCTGTACTTGACCCTTCTTACCTCTTCACTACATTCTCAATAGTGAGCTTATTTCCAGGCCAAATTTATAAGTTACCTGTACTTGACCCTTCTCACCACTTATCTACATTCTCAATAGTGAGCCTATTTCCAGACCGAATTTATTAGTCACCTGTACTTGACCCTTCTTTCCACCTTACTACCTTCTCAACAGTGAGCCTATTTCCAAGCCGAATTTATCGGTCACCTGTACTTGACCCTTCTTACCACTTCACTACATTCTCAATAGTGAGCCTATTTCCAGGCCAAATTTATTAGTCACCTGTACTTGACCCTTCTCACCACTCCACTACATTCTCAATAGTGAGCCTATTTCCAGACCGAATTTTTAGTCACCTGTACTTGACCCTTCTTTACACCTTACTACCTTCTCAATAGTGAGCCTATTTCCAGGCCGAATTTATCAGTCACCTGTACTTGACCCTTCTTACCACTTCACTACATTCTCAATAGTGAGCCTATATCCAGGCCGAATTTATTAGTCACCTGTACTTGACCCTTCTCACCACTTCACTACATTCTCAATAGTGAGCCTATTTCCAGACCGAATTTATTAGTCACCTGTACTTGACCCTTCTTTCCACCTTACTACCTTCTAAATGGTGAGCCTATTTCCATGCCGAATTTATCAGTCACCTGTACTTGACCCTTCTTACCACTTCACTACATTCTCAATAATGAGCCTATTTCCAGGCCGAATTTATCAGTCACCTGTACTTGACCCCTCTTACCACTCCACTACATTCTCAATAGTGAGCCCATTTCCATTCCAAATTTATTAGTCACCTGTACTTGACCCTTTTTTCCACCTTACTACCTTCTCAATAGTGAGCCTATTTCCAGGCCGAATTTATCAGTCACATGTACTTGACCCTTCTTACCACTTCACTACATTCTCAATAGTGAGCCTATTTCCAGGCCGAATTTATCAGTCACCTGTACTTGACACTTCTTACCACTTCACTACATTCTCAATAGTGAGCCTATTTCCAGGCCGAATTAATCAGTCACCTGTACTTGACCCTTCTTACCACTTCACTACATTCTCAATAGTGAGCCTATTTCCAGGCCGAATTTATCAGTCACCTGTACTTGACCCTTCTTACCACTTCACTACATTCTCAATAGTGAGCCTATTTCCAGGCCAAATTTATTAGTCACCTGTACTTGACCCTTCTCACCACTTATCTACATTCTCAATAGTGAGCCTATTTCCAGACCGAATTAATTAGTCATCTGTACTTGACCCTTCTTTCCACCTTACTACCTTCTCAATAGTGAGCCTATTTCCAGGCCAAATCTATTAGTCAACTGTACTTGACCCTTCTCACCACTTCACTACATTCTCAATAGTGCGCCTATTTCCAGGCCGAATTTATCAGTCACCTGTTCTTGACCCTTCTTACCACCTCACTACATTCTCAATAGTGAGCCTATTTCCCGGCCGAATTTATCAGTCACCTGTACTTGACTCTTCTTACCACTTCACTACATTCTCAATAGTGAGCCTATTTCCAGGCCGAATATATTAGTCACCTGTACTTGACCCTTCTCACCACTTCACTACATTCTCAATAGTGAGCCTATTTCCAGACCGAATTTATTAGCCACCTGTACTTGACCCTTCTTTCCACCTTACTACCTTCTCAATAGTGGGCCTATTTCAATGCCGAATTTATCAGTCACCTGTACTTGACCCTTCTTACCACATCACTACATTCTCAATAGTGAGCCTATTTCCAGGCCGAATTTATCAGTCACCTGTACTTGACCCTTCTTACCACTTCACTACATTCTCAATAGTGAGCCTATTTCCGGGCCGAATTTATCAGTCACCAGTACTTGACCCTTCTTACCACTTCACTACATTCTCAATAGTGAACCTATTTCCAGACCGAATTTATCAGTCACCTGTACTTGACCCTTCTTAACACTTAACTACTTTCTCAATAGTGAGCCTATTTCCAGGCCAAATTTATTAGTCACCTGTACTTGACCCTTCTCACCATTTCACTACATTCTCAATAGTGAGCCTATTTCCAGACCGAATTTATTAGTCACCTGTACTTGACCCTTCTTTCCACCTTTCTACCTTCTCAATAGTGAGCCTATTTCCATGCCGAATTTATCAGTCACCTGTACTTCACCGTTCTTACCACTTCACTACATTCTCAATAGTGAGCGTATTTCCAGGCCGAATTTATCAGTCACCTGTACTTGACCCTTCGTACAACTTCACTACATTCTCAATAGTGAGCCTATTTCCAGGCCAATTTATTAGTCACCTGTACTTGACCCTTCTTACCAATTCACTACATTCTCAATAGTGAGCCTATTTCCAGGCCGAATTTATCAGTCACCTGTACTTCACCCTTCTTTCAACCTTACTACCTTCTTAATAGTGAGCATATTTCCATTCCGAATTTATCAGTCACCTGTACTTGACCCTTCTTACCACTTCACTACATTCTCAATAGTGAGCCTATTTCCAGGCCAAATTTATTAGTCACCTGTACTTGACCCTGCTCACCACTTCACTACATTCTCAATAGTGAGCCTATTTCCAGACCGAATTAACAGTCACCTGTACTTCACTCTTCTTTCCACCTTACTACCTGCTCAATAGTGAGCCTATTTCCATGCCGAATTTATCAGTCACCTGTACTTGACCCATCTTACCACTTCACTACATTCTCAATAGTGAGCCTATTTCCAGGCCAAATTTATTAGTCACCTGTACTTGACCCTTCTCACCACTTCACTACATTCTCAATAGTGAGCCTATTTCCAGACCGAATTTATCAGTCACCTGTACTTCCCCCTTCTTTCCACCTTACTACCTTCTCAATAGTGAGCCTATTTCCAGGACGAATTTATCAGTCACCTGTACTTGACCCTTCTTACTACTTCACTACATTCTCAATAGTGAGCCTATTTCCAGGCCGAATTTATCAGTCACCTGTACTTGACCCTTCTTACCACTTCACTACATTTTCAATAGTGAGCCTATTTCCAGGCCGAATTTATCAGTTACCTGTACTTGACCCTTCTTACCACTTCACTACATTCTCAATAGTGAACCTATTTCCAGGCCGAATTTATCAGTCACCTGTACTTGACCCTTCTTTTCACTACTTTCTCAATAGTGAGCCTATTTCCAGGCCGAATTTATCAGTCGCCTGTACTTGACCCTTCTTACCACTTCACTACATTCTCAATAGTGAGCCTATTTCCAGGCCGAATTTATCAGTCACCTGTACTTGACCCTTCTTACCACTTCACTACATTCTCAATAGTGAACCTATTTCCAGGCCGAATTTATCAGTCACCTGTACTTGACCCTTTTTTTTCCTACATTCTCAATTGTGAGCCTATTTCCAGGCCGAATTTATCAGTCGCCTGTACTTGACCCTTCTTACAACTTCACTACATTCTCAATAGTGAGCCTATTTCCAGGCCGAATTTATCAGTCACCTGTACTTGACCCTTCTTACCACTTCACTACATTCTCAATAGTGAGCCTATTTCCAGACCGAATTTATCAGTCACCTGTACTTGACCCTTCTTACCACTTCACTACATTCTCAATAGTGAGCCTATTTCCAGGCCGAATTTATCAGTCACCTGTACTTGACCGTTCTTACCACTTCACTACATTCTCAATAGTGAGCCTTTTTCCAGACCGAATTAATCAGTCACCTGTACATGACCCTTCTCACCACTTCACTACATTCTCAATAGTGAGCCTATTTCCAGGCCGAATTTATCAGTCACCTGTACTTGACCCTTCTTACCACTTCACTACATTCTCAATAGTGAGCCTATTTCCAGACCGAATTTATCAGTCACCTGTACTTGACCCTTCTTACCACTTCACTACATTCTCAATAGTGAGCCTATATCCAGGCCGAATTTATCAGTCACCTGTACTTGACCGCTCTTACCATTTCACTACATTCTCAATATTGAGCCTATTTCCAGGCCAAATTTATTAGTCACCTGTACTTGACCCTTCTTACCACTTCACTACATTCTCAATAGTGAGCCTATATCCAGACCGAATTTATCAGTCACCTGTACTTGACCCTTCTTACCACTTCACTACATTCTCAATAGTGAGCCTATTTCCAGGCCGAATTTATCAGTCACCTGAACTTGACCCTTCTTACCACTTCACTACATTCTCAATAGTGAGCCTATTTCCAGACCGAATTAATCAGTCACCTGTACTTGACCCTTCTTACCACTTCACTACATTCTCAATAGTGAGCCTATTTCCATGCCGAATTTATCAGTCACCTGTACTTGACCCTTCTTACCACTTCACTACATTCTCAGTAGTGAGCCTATTTCCAGACCGAATTTATCAGTCACCTGTACTTCACCCTTCTTTCCACCTTACTACCTTCTCAATAGTGAGCCTATTTCCAGGCCGAATTTATCAGTCACCTGTACTTGACCCTTCTTACCCCTTCACTACATTCTCAATAGTGATCCTATTTCCAGGCCGAATTTATCAGTCACCTGTACTTGACCATTCTTACCACTTCACTACATCCTCAATAGTGAGCCTATTTCCAGGCCAAATTTATTAGTCACCTGTACTTGACCCCCCTTACCACTTCACTACATTCTCAATAGTGAGCCTATCTCCAGGCCAAATTTATTAGTCACCTGTACTTGACCCTTCTCACCACTTCACTACAATCTCAATAGTGAGCCTATTTCCAGACCGAATTTATCAGTCACCTGTACATGACCCTTCTTACCACTTCACTACATTCTCAATAGTGAGCCTATTTCCAGGCCGAATTTATCAGTCACCTGAACTTGACGCTTCTTACCACTTCACTACATTCTCAATAGTGAGCCTATTTCCAGACCGAATTAATCAGTCACCTGTACTTGACCCTACTCACCACTTCACTACATTCTCAATAGTGAGCCTATTTCCAGGCTGAAATTATCAGTCACCTGTACTTGACCCTTCTCACCACTTCACTACATTCTCAATAGTGAGCCTATTTCCAGGGCGAAATTATCAGTCACCTCTACTTGACCCTTCTTACCACTTCACTACATTCTCAATAGTGAGCCTATTTCCATGCCAAATTTATTAGTCACCTGTACTTGACCCTTCTTACCACTTCACTACATTCTCAATAGTGAGCCTATTTCCAGACCGAATTTATCAGTCACCTGTACTTGACCCTTCTTACCACTTCACTACATTCTCAATAGTGAGCCTATTTCCAGGCCGAATTTATCAGTCACCTGTACTTGACCCTTCCTACCACTTCACTACATTCTCCATAGTGAGCCTATTTCCAGACCGAATTTCTCAGTCACCTGTACTTGACCCTTCTTACCACTTCACCACATTCTCAATAGTGAGCCTATTTCCAGACCGAATTTTTCAGTCACCTGTACTTCACCCTTCTATCCACCTTACTACCTTCTCAATAGTGAGCCTATTTCCAGGCCGAATTTATCAGTCACCTGTACTTGACCCTTCTTACCACTTCACTACATTCTCAATAGTGAGCCTATTTCCAGGCCGAATTTATCAGTCACCTGTACTTGACCATTCTTACCACTTCACTACATCCTCAATAGTGAACTTATTTCCAGGCCAAATTTATTAGTCACCTGTACTTGACCCTTCTTACCACTTCACTACCTTCTCAATAGTGAGCCTATTTCCAGACCGAATTTATCAGTCACCTGTACTTGACCCTTCTTACCACTTCACTACATTCTCAATAGTGAGCCTATTTCCAGGCCGAATTTATCAGTCACCTGTACTTGACCCTTCTTACCACTTCACAACATTCTCAATAGTGAGCCTATTTCCAGGCCAAATTTATTAGTCACCTGTACTTGACCCTTCTTACCACTTCACTACATTCTCAATAGTGACCCTATTTCAAGGCCGAATTTATCAGTCACCTGTACTTGACCCTACTTACCACTTCACTACATTCTCAATAGTGAGCCTATTTCCAGGCCGAATTTATCAGTCACCTGTACTTGACCCTTCTTACCACTTCACTACATTCTCAATAGTGAACCTATTTCCAGGCCGAATTTATCAGTCACCTGTACTTGACCATTTTTTTCCCTACATTCTCAATAGTGAGCCTATTTCCAGGCCGAATTTATCAGTCGCCTGTACTTGACCCTTCTTACCACTTCACTACATTCTTAATAGTGAGCCTATTTCCAGGCCGAATTTTATCAGTCACCTGTACTTGACCCTCCTTACCACTTCACTACATTCTCAATAGTGAGCCTATTTCCAGACCGAATTTATCAGTCACCTGTACTTGACCCTTCTTTCCACTTCACTACATTCTCAATAGTGAGCCTATTTCCAGGCCGAATTTATCAGTCACCTGTACTTGACCGCTCTTACCACTTCACTACATTCTCAATAGTGAGCCTATTTCCAGACCGAATTAATCAGTCACCTGTACTTGACCCTTCTCACCACTTCACTACATTCTCAATAGTGAGCCTATTTCCAGGCCGAATTTATCAGTCACCTGTACTTGACCCTTCTTACCACTTCACTACATTCTCAATAGTGAGCCTATTTCCAGACCGAATTTATCAGTCACCTGTACTTGACCCTTCTTACCACTTCGCCACATTCTCAATAGTGAGCCTATTTCCAGGCCGAATTTATAAGTCACCTGTACTTGACCGCTCTTACCACTTCACTACATTCTCAATAGTGAGCCTATTTCCATGCCAAATTTATTAGTCACCTGTACTTGACCCTTCTTACCACTTCACTACATTCTCAATAGTGAGCCTATGTCCAGACCGAATTTATCAGTCACCTGTACTTGACCCTTCTTACCACTTCACTACATTCTCAATAGTGAGCCTATTTCCAGGCCGAATTTATCAGTCACCTGAACTTGACCCTTCTTACCACTTCACCACATTCTCAATAGTGAGCCTATTTCCAGACCGAATTAATCAGTCACCTGTACTTGACCCTTACCACTTCACTACCTTCTCAATAGTGAGCCTATTTCCAGACCGAATTTATCAGTCACCTGTACTTGACCCTTCTTACCACTTCACTACATTCTCAAAAGTGAGCCTATTTCCAGGCCGAATTTATCAGTCACCTGTACTTGACCCTTCTTACCACTTCACAACATTCTCAATAGTGAGCCTATTTCCAGGAAAAATTTATTAGTCACCTGTACTTGACCCCTCTTACCACTTCACTACATTCTCAATAGAGGGCCTATTTCCAGGCCGAATTTATCAGTCACCTGTACTTGACCCTTCTTACCACTTCACTACATTCTCAATAGTGAGCCTATTTCCAGACCGAATTTATCAGTCACCTGTACTTGACACTTCTTACCACTTCACTACATTCTCAATAGTGAGCCTATTTCCAGACCGAATTTATCAGTCACCTGTACTTCACCCTTCTTTCCACCTTACTACCTTCTCAATAGTGAGCCTATTTCCAGGCCGAATTTATCAGTCACCTGTACTTGACCCTTCTTACCACTTCACTACATTCTCAATAGTGAGCCTATTTCCAGGCCGAATTTATCAGTCACCTGTACTTGACCGTTCTTACCACTTCACTACATTCTCAATAGTGAGCCTATTTCCAGGCCGAATTTATCAGTCACCTGTACTTGACCATTCTTACCACTTCACTACATCCTCAATAGTGAGCCTATTTCCAGGCCAAATTTATTAGTCACCTGTACTTGACCCCCCTTACCACTTCACTACATTCACAATAGTGAGCCTATTTCCAGACCGAATTTATCAGTCACCTGTACTTGACCCTTCTTACCACTTCACTACATTCTCAATAGTGAGCCTATTTCCAGGCCGAATTTATCAGTCACCTGTACTTGACCCTTCTTACCACTTCACTACATTCTCAATAGTGAGCCTATTTCCAGGCCGAAATTATCAGTCACCTGTTCTTGACCCTTCTTACCACTTCACTACATTCTCTATAGTGAGCCTATTTCCAGGCCGAATTTATCAGTCACCTGTACTTGACCCTTCTTACCACTTCACTATATTCTCAATAGTGAGCCTATTTCCAGGCCGAATTTATCAGTCACCTGTGCTTCACCCTTCTTTCCAACTTACTACCTTCTTAACAGTGAGCCTATTTCCAGGCCGAAATTATCAGTCACCTGTACTTGACCCTTCTTACCACTTCACTACATTCTCAATAGTGAGCCTATCTCCAGGCCAAATTTATTAGTCACCTGTACTTGACCCTTCTCACCACTTCACTACATTCTCAATAGTGATCCTATTTCCAGGCCGAATTTATCAGTCACCTGTACTTGACCGTTCTTACCACTTCACTACATTCTCAATCGTGAGCCTATTTCCAGGCCGAATTTATCAGTCACCTGTACTTGACCATTCTTACCACTTCACTACATCCTCAATAGTGAGCCTATTTCCAGGCCAAATTTATTAGTCACCTGTACTTGACCCCCCTTACCACTTCACTACATTCACAATAGTGAGCCTATTTCCAGACCGAATTTATCAGTCACCTGTACTTGACCCTTCTTACCACTTCACTACATTCTCAATAGTGAGCCTATTTCCAGGCCGAATTTATCAGTCACCTGTACTTGACCCTCTTACCACTTCACTACATTCTCAATAGTGAGCCTATTTCCAGGCCGAAATTATCAGTCACCTGTTCTTGACCCTTCTAACCACTTCACTACATTCTCTATAGTGAGCCTATTTCCAGGCCGAATTTATCAGTCACCTGTACTTGACCCTTCTTACCACTTCACAATATTCTCAATAGTGAGCCTATTTCCAGGCCGAATTTATCAGTCACCTGTACTTCACCCTTCTTTCCAACTTACTACCTTCTTAACAGTGAGCCTATTTCCAGGCCGAAATTATCAGTCACCTGTACTTCACCCTTCTTACCACTTCACTACATTCTCAATAGTGAGCCTATCTCCAGGCCAAATTTATTAGTCACCTGTACTTGACCCTTCTCACCACTTCACTACATTCTCAATAGTGAGCCTATTTCCAGACCGAATTTATCAGTCACCTGTACTTGAACCTTCTTACCACTTCACTACATTCTCAATAGTGAGCCTATTTCCAGGCCGAATTTATCAGTCACCTGAACTTGACGCTTCTTACCACTTCACTACATTCTCAATAGTGAGGCTATTTCCAGACCGAATTAATCAGTCACCTGTACTTGACCCTTCTCACCACTTCACTACATTCTCAATAGTGAGCCTATTTCCAGGCTGAAATTATCAGTCACCTGTACTTGACCCTTCTCACCACTTCACTACATTCTCAATAGTGAGCCTATTTCCAGGCCGAAATTATCAGTCACCTCTACTTGACCCTTCTTACCACTTCACTACATTCTCAATAGTGAGCCTATTTCCATGCCAAATTTATTAGTCACCTGTACTTGACCCTTCATACCACTTCACTACATTCTCAATAGTGAGCCTATTTCCAGACCGAATTTATCAGTCACCTGTACTTGACCCTTCTTACCACTTCACTACATTCTCAATAGTGAGCCTATTTCCAGGCCGAATTTATCAGTCACCTGTACTTGACCCTTCCTACCACTTCACTACATTCTCAATAGTGAGCCTATATCCAGACCGAATTTCTCAGTCACCTGTACTTGACCCTTCTTACCACTTCACCACATTCTCAATAGTGAGCCTATTTCTAGGCCGAATTTATCAGTCACCTGTACTTGACCCTTCTTACCACTTCACTACATTCTCAATAGTGAGCCTATTTCCAGACCGAATTTATCAGTCACCTGTACTTCACCCTTCTTTCCACCTTACTACCTTCTCAATAGTGAGCCTATTTCCAGGCCGAATTTATCAGTCACCTGTACTTGACCCTTCTTACCACTTCACTACATTCTCAATAGTGATCCTATTTCCATGCCGAATTTATCAGTCACCTGTACTTGACCGTTCTTACCACTTCACTACATTCTCAATAGTGAGCCTATTTCCAGGCCGAATTTATCAGTCACCTGTACTTGACCATTCTTACCACTTCACTACATCCTCAATAGTGAGCCTATTTCCAGGCCAAATTTATTAGTCACCTGTACTTGACCCCCCTTACCACTTCACTACATTCACAATAGTGAGCATATTTCCAGACCGAATTTATCAGTCACCTGTACTTGACCCTTTTTACCACTTCACTACATTCTCAATAGTGAGCATATTTCCAGGCCGAATTTATCAGTCACCTGTACTTGACCCTTCTTACCACTTCACTACATTCTCAATAGTGAGCCTATTTCCAGGCCGAAATTATCAGTCACCTGTTCTTGACCCTTCTTACCACTTCACTACATTCTCTATAGTGAGCCTATTTCCAGGCCGAATTTATCAGTCACCTGTACTTGACCCTTCTTACCACTTCACAATATTCTCAATAGTGAGCCTATTTCCAGGCCGAATTTATCAGTCACCTGTACTTCACCCTTCTTTCCAACTTACTACCTTCTTAACAGTGAGCCTATTTCCAGGCCGAAATTATCAGTCACCTGTACTTCACCCTTCTTACCACTTCACTACATTCTCAATAGTGAGCCTATCTCCAGGCCAAATTTATTAGTCACCTGTACTTGACCCTTCTCACCACTTCACTACATTCTCAATAGTGAGCCTATTTCCAGACCGAATTTATCAGTCACCTGTACTTGACCCTTCTTACCACTTCACTACATTCTCAATAGTGAGCCTATTTCCAGGCCGAATTTATCAGTCACCTGAACTTGACGCTTCTTACCACTTCACTACATTCTCAATAGTGAGCCTATTTCCAGACCGAATTAATCAGTCACCTGTACTTGACCCTTCTCACCACTTCACTACATTCTCAATAGTGAGCCTATTTCCAGGCTGAAATTATCAGTCACCTGTACTTGACCCTTCTCACCACTTCACTACATTCTCAATAGTGAGCCTATTTCCAGGCCGAAATTATCAGTCACCTCTACTTGACCCTTCTTACCACTTCACTACATTCTCAATAGTGAGCCTATTTCCATGCCAAATTTATTAGTCACCTGTACTTGACCCTTCTTACCACTTCACTACATTCTCAATAGTGAGCCTATTTCCAGACCGAATTTATCAGTCACCTGTACTTGACCCTGCTCACCACTTCACTACATTCTCAATAGTGAGCCTATTTCCAGGCCGAATATATCAGTCACCTGTACTTGACCCTTCCTACCACTTCACTACATTCTCAATAGTGAGCCTATTTCCAGACCGAATTTCTCAGTCACCTGTACTTGACCCTTCTTACCACTTCACCACATTCTCAATAGTGAGCCTATTTCCAGACCGAATTTATCAGTCACCTGTACTTCACCCTTCTATCCACCTTACTACCTTCTCAATAGTGAGCCTATTTCCAGGCCGAATTTATCAGTCACCTGTACTTGACCCTTCTTACCACTTCACTACATTCTCAATATTGAGCCTATTTCCAGGCCGAATTTATCAGTCACCTGTACTTGACCATTCTTACCACTTCACTACATCCTCAATAGTGAACTTATTTCCAGGCCAAATTTATTAGTCACCTGTACTTGACCCTTCTTACCACTTCACTACCTTCTCAATAGTGAGCCTATTTCCAGACCGAATTTATCAGTCACCTGTACTTGACCCTTCTTACCACTTCACTACATTCTCAATAGTGAGCCTATTTCCAGGCCGAATTTATCAGTCACCTGTACTTGACCCTTCTTACCACTCCACAAAATTCTCAATAGTGAGCCTATTTCCAGGCCAAATTTATTAGTAACCTGTACTTGACCCTTCTTACCACTTCACTACATTCTCAATAGTGACCCTATTTCAAGGCCGAATTTATCAGTCACCTGTACTTGACCCTACTTACCACTTCACTACATTCTCAATAGTGAGCCTATTTCCAGGCCGAATTTATCAGTCACCTGTACTTGACCCTTCTTACCACTTCACTACATTCTCAATAGTGAACCTATTTCCAGGCCGAATTTATCAGTCACCTGTACTTGACCCTTTTTTTCCCTACATTCTCAATAGTGAGCCTATATCCAGGCCGAATTTATCAGTCGCCTGTACTTGACCCATCTTACCACTTCACTACATTCTCAATAGTGAGCCTATTTCCAGGCCGAATTTTATCAGTCACCTGTACTTGACCCTTCTTACCACTTCACTACATTCTCAATAGTGAGCCTATTTCCAGACCGAATTTATCAGTCACCTGTACTTGACCCTTCTTACCACTTCACTACATTCTCAATAGTGAGCCTATTTCCAGGCCGAATTTATCAGTCACCTGTACTTGACCGCTCTTACCACTTCACTACATTCTCAATAGTGAGCCTATTTCCAGACCGAATTAATCAGTCACCTGTACTTGACCCTTCTCACCACTTCACTACATTCTCAATAGTGAGCCTATTTCCAGGCCGAATTTATCAGTCACCTGTACTTGACCCTTCTTACCACTTCACTACATTCTCAAAATTGAGCCTATTTCCAGACCGAATTTATCAGTCACCTGTACTTGACCCTTCTTACCACTTCACTACATTCTCAATAGTGAGCCTATTTCCAGACCGAATTTATCAGTCACCTGTACTTCACCCTTCTTTCCACCTTACTACCTTCTCAATAGTGAGCCTATTTCCAGGCCGAATTTATCAGTCACCTGTACTTGACCCTTCTTACCACTTCACTACATTCTCAATAGTGAGCCTATTTCCAGGCCGAATTTATCAGTCACCTGTACTTGACCGTTCTTACCACTTCACTACATTCTCAATAGTGAGCCTATTTCCAGGCCGAATTTATCAGTCACCTGTACTTGACCATTCTTACCACTTCACTACATCCTCAATAGTGAGCCTATTTCCAGGCCAAATTTATTAGTCACCTGTACTTGACCCCCCTTACCACTTCACTACATTCACAATAGTGAGCCTATTTCCAGACCGAATTTATCAGTCACCTGTACTTGACCCTTCTTACCACTTCACTACATTCTCAATAGTGAGCCTATTTCCAGGCCGAATTTATCAGTCACCTGTACTTGACCCTTCTTACCACTTCACTACATTCTCAATAGTGAGCCTATTTCCAGGCCGAAATTATCAGTCACCTGTTCTTGACCCTTCTTACCACTTCACTACATTCTCTATAGTGAGCCTATTTCCAGGCCGAATTTATCAGTCACCTGTACTTGACCCTTCTTACCACTTCACAATATTCTCAATAGTGAGCCTATTTCCAGGCCGAATTTATCAGTCACCTGTACTTCACCCTTCTTTCCAACTTACTACCTTCTTAACAGTGAGCCTATTTCCAGGCCGAAATTATCAGTCACCTGTACTTCACCCTTCTTACCACTTCACTACATTCTCAATAGTGAGCCTATCTCCAGGCCAAATTTATTAGTCACCTGTACTTGACCCTTCTCACCACTTCACTACATTCTCAATAGTGAGCCTATTTCCAGACCGAATTTATCAGTCACCTGTACTTGAACCTTCTTACCACTTCACTACATTCTCAATAGTGAGCCTATTTCCAGGCCGAATTTATCAGTCACCTGAACTTGACGCTTCTTACCACTTCACTACATTCTCAATAGTGAGGCTATTTCCAGACCGAATTAATCAGTCACCTGTACTTGACCCTTCTCACCACTTCACTACATTCTCAATAGTGAGCCTATTTCCAGGCTGAAATTATCAGTCACCTGTACTTGACCCTTCTCACCACTTCACTACATTCTCAATAGTGAGCCTATTTCCAGGCCGAAATTATCAGTCACCTCTACTTGACCCTTCTTACCACTTCACTACATTCTCAATAGTGAGCCTATTTCCATGCCAAATTTATTAGTCACCTGTACTTGACCCTTCATACCACTTCACTACATTCTCAATAGTGAGCCTATTTCCAGACCGAATTTATCAGTCACCTGTACTTGACCCTTCTTACCACTTCACTACATTCTCAATAGTGAGCCTATTTCCAGGCCGAATTTATCAGTCACCTGTACTTGACCCTTCCTACCACTTCACTACATTCTCAATAGTGAGCCTATATCCAGACCGAATTTCTCAGTCACCTGTACTTGACCCTTCTTACCACTTCACCACATTCTCAATAGTGAGCCTATTTCTAGGCCGAATTTATCAGTCACCTGTACTTGACCCTTCTTACCACTTCACTACATTCTCAATAGTGAGCCTATTTCCAGACCGAATTTATCAGTCACCTGTACTTGACCCTTCTTACCACTTCACTACATTCTCAGTAGTGAGCCTATTTCCAGACCGAATTTATCAGTCACCTGTACTTCACCCTTCTTTCCACCTTACTACCTTCTCAATAGTGAGCCTATTTCCAGGCCGAATTTATCAGTCACCTGTACTTGACCCTTCTTACCACTTCACTACATTCTCAATAGTGATCCTATTTCCATGCCGAATTTATCAGTCATCTGTACTTGACCGTTCTTACCACTTCACTACATTCTCAATAGTGAGCCTATTTCCAGGCCGAATTTATCAGTCACCTGTACTTGACCATTCTTACCACTTCACTACATCCTCAATAGTGAGCCTATTTCCAGGCCAAATTTATTAGTCACCTGTACTTGACCCCCCTTACCACTTCACTACATTCACAATAGTGAGCATATTTCCAGACCGAATTTATCAGTCACCTGTACTTGACCCTTTTTACCACTTCACTACATTCTCAATAGTGAGCATATTTCCAGGCCGAATTTATCAGTCACCTGTACTTGACCCTTCTTACCACTTCACTACATTCTCAATAGTGAGCCTATTTCCAGGCCGAAATTATCAGTCACCTGTTCTTGACCCTTCTTACCACTTCACTACATTCTCTATAGTGAGCCTATTTCCAGGCCGAATTTATCAGTCACCTGTACTTGACCCTTCTTACCACTTCACAATATTCTCAATAGTGAGCCTATTTCCAGGCCGAATTTATCAGTCACCTGTACTTCACCCTTCTTTCCAACTTACTACCTTCTTAACAGTGAGCCTATTTCCAGGCCGAAATTATCAGTCACCTGTACTTCACCCTTCTTACCACTTCACTACATTCTCAATAGTGAGCCTATCTCCAGGCCAAATTTATTAGTCACCTGTACTTGACCCTTCTCACCACTTCACTACATTCTCAATAGTGAGCCTATTTCCAGACCGAATTTATCAGTCACCTGTACTTGACCCTTCTTACCACTTCACTACATTCTCAATAGTGAGCCTATTTCCAGGCCGAATTTATCAGTCACCTGAACTTGACGCTTCTTACCACTTCACTACATTCTCAATAGTGAGCCTATTTCCAGACCGAATTAATCAGTCACCTGTACTTGACCCTTCTCACCACTTCACTACATTCTCAATAGTGAGCCTATTTCCAGGCTGAAATTATCAGTCACCTGTACTTGACCCTTCTCACCACTTCACTACATTCTCAATAGTGAGCCTATTTCCAGGCCGAAATTATCAGTCACCTCTACTTGACCCTTCTTACCACTTCACTACATTCTCAATAGTGAGCCTATTTCCATGCCAAATTTATTAGTCACCTGTACTTGACCCTTCTTACCACTTCACTACATTCTCAATAGTGAGCCTATTTCCAGACCGAATTTATCAGTCACCTGTACTTGACCCTGCTCACCACTTCACTACATTCTCAATAGTGAGCCTATTTCCTGGCCGAATATATCAGTCACCTGTACTTGACCCTTCCTACCACTTCACTACATTCTCAATAGTGAGCCTATTTCCAGACCGAATTTCTCAGTCACCTGTACTTGACCCTTCTTACCACTTCACCACATTCTCAATAGTGAGCCTATTTCCAGACCGAATTTATCAGTCACCTGTACTTCACCCTTCTATCCACCTTACTACCTTCTCAATAGTGAGCCTATTTCCAGGCCGAATTTATCAGTCACCTGTACTTGACCCTTCTTACCACTTCACTACATTCTCAATAGTGAGCCTATTTCCAGGCCGAATTTATCAGTCACCTGTACTTGACCATTCTTACCACTTCACTACATCCTCAATAGTGAACTTATTTCCAGGCCAAATTTATTAGTCACCTGTACTTGACCCTTCTTACCACTTCACTACCTTCTCAATAGTGAGCCTATTTCCAGACCGAATTTATCAGTCACCTGTACTTGACCCTTCTTACCACTTCACTACATTCTCAATAGTGAGCCTATTTCCAGGCCGAATTTATCAGTCACCTGTACTTGACCCTTCTTACCACTCCACAAAATTCTCAATAGTGAGCCTATTTCCAGGCCAAATTTATTAGTCACCTGTACTTGACCCTTCTTACCACTTCACTACATTCTCAATAGTGACCCTATTTCAAGGCCGAATTTATCAGTCACCTGTACTTGACCCTACTTACCACTTCACTACATTCTCAATAGTGAGCCTATTTCCAGGCCGAATTTATCAGTCACCTGTACTTGACCCTTCTTACCACTTCACTACATTCTCAATAGTGAACCTATTTCCAGGCCGAATTTATCAGTCACCTGTACTTGACCCTTTTTTTCCCTACATTCTCAATAGTGAGCCTATATCCAGGCCGAATTTATCAGTCGCCTGTACTTGACCCTTCTTACCACTTCACTACATTCTCAATAGTGAGCCTATTTTCAGGCCGAATTTTATCAGTCACCTGTACTTGACCCTTCTTACCACTTCACTACATTCTCAATAGTGAGCCTATTTCCAGACCGAATTTATCAGTCACCTGTACTTGACCCTTCTTACCACTTCACTACATTCTCAATAGTGAGCCTATTTCCAGGCCGAATTTATCAGTCACCTGTACTTGACCGCTCTTACCACTTCACTACATTCTCAATAGTGAGCCTATTTCCAGACCGAATTAATCAGTCACCTGTACTTGACCCTTCTCACCACTTCACTACATTCTCAATAGTGAGCCTATTTCCAGGCCGAATTTATCAGTCACCTGTACTTGACCCTTCTTACCACTTCACTACATTCTCAATAGTGAGCCTATTTTCAGACCGAATTTATCAGTCACCTGTACTTGACCCTTCTTACCACTTCGCCACATTCTCAATAGTGAGCCTACTTCCATGCCAAATTTATTAGTCACCTGTACTTGACCCTTCTTACCACTTCACTACATTCTCAATAGTGAGCCTATGTCCAGACCGAAATTATCAGTCACCTGTACTTGACCCTTCTTACCACTTCACTACATTCTCAATAGTGAGCCTATTTCCAGGCCGAATTTATCAGTCACCTGAACTTGACCCTTCTTACCACTTCACTACATTCTCAATAGTGAGCCTATTTCCAGACCGAATTAATCAGTCACCTGTACTTGACCCTTACCACTTCACTACCTTCTCAATAGTGAGCCTATTTCCAGACCGAATTTATCAGTCACCTGTACTTGACCCTTCTTACCACTTCACTACATTCTCAATAGTGAGCCTATTTCCAGGCCGAATTTATCAGTCACCTGTACTTGACCCTTCTTACCACTTCACAACATTCTCAATAGTGAGCCTATTTCCAGGCAAAATTTATTAGTCACCTGTACTTGACCCCTCTTACCACTTCACTACATTCTCAATAGTGGGCCTATTTCCAGGCCGAATTTATCAGTCACCTGTACTTGACCCTTCTTACCACTTCACTACATTCTCAATAGTGAGCCTATTTCCAGACCGAATTTATCAGTCACCTGTACTTGACTCTTCTTACCACTTCACTACATTCTCAATAGTGAGCCTATTTCCAGACCGAATTTATCAGTCACCTGTACTTCACCCTTCTTTCCACCTTACTACCTTCTCAATAGTGAGCCTATTTCCAGGCCGAATTTATCAGTCACCTGTACTTGACCCTTCTTACCACTTCACTACATTCTCAATAGTGAGCCTATTTCCAGGGCGAATTTATCAGTCACCTGTACTTCACCCTTCTTTCCAACTTACTACCTTCTTAACAGTGAGCCTATTTCCAGGCCGAAATTATCAGTCACCTGTACTTGACCCTTCTTACCACTTCACTACATTCTCAATAGTGAGCCTATCTCCAGGCCAAATTTATTAGTCACCTGTACTTGACCCTTCTCACCACTTCACTACATTCTCAATAGTGAGCCTATTTCCAGACCGAATTTATCAGTCACCTGTACTTGACCCTTCTTACCACTTCACTACATTCTCAATAGTGAGCCTATTTCCAGGCCGAATTTATCAGTCACCTGTACTTGACCCTTCTTACCACTTCACTACATTCTCAATAGTGAGCCTATTTCCAGGCCAAATTTATTAGTCACCTGTACTTGACCCTTCTTACCACTTCACTACATTCTCAATAGTGAGCCTATTTCCAGGCCGAATTTATCAGTCACCTGTACTTGACCGTTCTTACCACTTCACTACATTCTCAATAGTGAGCCTATTTCCAGGCCGAATTTATCAGTCACCTGTACTTGACCATTCTTACCACTTCACTACATCCTCAATAGTGAGCCTATTTCCAGGCCAAATTTATTAGTCACCTGTACTTGACCCCTCTTACCACTTCACTACATTCACAATAGTGAGCCTATTTCCAGACCGAATTAATCAGTCACCTGTACTTGACCCTTCTCACCACATCGCTACATTCTCAATAGTGAGCCTATTTCCAGGCTGAAATTATCAGTCACCTGTACTTGACCCTTCTCACCACTTCACTACATTCTCAATAGTGAGCCTATTTCCAGGCCGAAATTATCAGACGCCTCTACTTGACCCTTCTTACCACTTCACTACATTCTCAATAGTGAGCCTATTTCCATGCCAAATTTATTAGTCACCTGTACTTGACCCTTCTTACCACTTCACTACATTCTCAATAGTGAGCCTATTTCCAGACCGAATTTATCAGTCACCTGTACTTGACCCTTCTTACCACTTCACAACATTCTCAATAGTGAGGCTATTTCCAGGCCGAATTTATCAGTCACCTGTACTTGACCCTTCCTACCACTTCACTACATTCTCAATAGTGAGCCTATTTCCAGACCGAATTTCTCAGTCACCTGTACTTGACCCATCTTACCACTTCACTACATTCTCAATAGTGAGCCTATTTCTAGACCGAATTTATCAGTCACCTGTACTTCACCCTTCTATCCACCTTACTACCTTCTCAATAGTGAGCCTATTTCCAGGCCGAATTTATCAGTCACCTGTACTTGACCCTTCTTACCACTTCACTACATTCTCAATAGTGAGCCTATTTCCAGGCCGAATTTATCAGTCACCTGTACTTGACCGTTCTTACCACTTCACTACATTCTCAATAGTGAGCCTATTTCCAGGCCGAATTTATCAGTCACCTGTACTTGACCATTCTTACCACTTCACTACATCCTCAATAGTGAACTTATTTCCAGGCCAAATTTATTAGTCACCTGTACTTGACCCTTCTTACCACTTCACTACCTTCTCATAGTGAGCCTATTTCCAGACCGAATTTATCAGTCACCTGTACTTGACCCTTCTTACCACTTCACTACATTCTCAATAGTGAGCCTATTTCCAGGCCGAATTTATCAGTCACCTGTACTTGACCCTTCTTACCACTTCACAACATTCTCAATAGTGAGCCTATTTCCAGGCCAAATTTATTAGTCACCTGTACTTGACCCTTCTTACCACTTCACTACATTCTCAATAGTGAGCCTATTTCCAGGCCGAATTTATCAGTCACCTGTACTTGACCCTTCTTACCACTTCACTACATTCTCAATAGTGAGCCTATTTCAAGACCGAATTTATCAGTCACCTGTACTTGACCCTTCTCACCACTTCACTACATTCTCAATAGTGAGCCTATTTCCAGACCGAATTTATCAGTCACCTGTACTTCACCCTTCTTTCCACCTTACTACCTTCTCAATAGTGAGCCTATTTCCAGGCCGAATTTATCAGTCACCTGCACTTGACCCTTCTTACCACTTCACTACATTCTCAATAGTGAGCCTATTTCCAGGCCGAATTTATCAGTCACCTGTACTTGACCGTTCTTACCACTTCACTACATTCTCAATAGTGAGCCTATTTCCAGGCCGAATTTATCAGTCACCTGTACTTGACCATTCTTACCACTTCACTACATCCTCAATAGTGAGCCTATTTCCAGGCCAAATTTATTAGTCACCTGTACTTGACCCCTCTTACCACTTCACTACATTCACAATAGTGAGCCTATTTCCAGACCGAATTTATCAGTCACCTGTACTTGACCCTTCTTACCACTTCACTACATTCTCAATAGTGAGCCTATTTCCAGGCCGAATTTATCAGTCACCTGTACTTGACCCTTCCTACCACTTCACTACATTCTCAATAGTGAGCCTATTTCCAGGCCGAAATTATCAGTCACCTGTTCTTGACCCTTCTTACCACTTCACTACATTCTCTATAGTGAGCCTATTTCCAGGCCGAATTTATCAGTCACCTGTACTTGACCCTTCTTACCACTTCACTATATTCTCAATAGTGAGCCTATTTCCAGGCCGAATTTATCAGTCACCTGTACTTCACCCTTCTTTCTAACTTACTACCTTCTTAATAGTGAGCCTATTTCCAGGCCGAAATTATCAGTCACCTGTACATGACCCTTCTTAGCACTTCACTACATTCTCAATAGTGACCCTATCTCCAGGCCAAATTTATTAGTCACCTGTACTTGACCCTTCTCACCACTTCACTACATTCTCAATAGTGAGCCTATTTCCAGACCGAATTTATCAGTCACCTGTACTTGACCCTTGTTACCACTTCACTACATACTCAATAGTGAGCCTATTTCCAGGACGAATTTATCAGTCACCTTTACTTGACCCTTCTTACCACTTCACTACATTCTCAATAGTGAGCCTATTTCCAGGCCAAATTTATTAGTCACATATACTTGACCCTTCTTACCACTTCACTACATTCTTAATAGTGAGCCTATTTCCAGACCGAATTTATCAGTCACCTGTACTTTTCCCTTCTTACCGCTTCACTACATTCTCAATAGTGAGCCTATTTCCAGGCCGAATTTATCAGTCACCTGTACTTCACCCTACTTACCACTTCACTACATTCTCAATAGTGAGCCTATTTCCAGACCGAATTTATCAGTCACCTGTACTTCACCCTTTTTCCACCTTACTACCTTCTCAATAGTGAGCCTATTGCCAGGCCGAATTTATCAGTCACCTGTACTTGACCCTTCTTACCACTTCACTACATTCTCAATAGTGAGCCTATTTCCAGACCGAATTTATCAGTCACCTGTAATTGACCCTTCTTACCACTTCACTACATTCTCAATAGTGAGCCTATTTCCAGGCCGAATTTATCAGTCACCTGTACTTGACCCTTCCTACCACTTCACTACATTCTCAATAGTGAGCCTATTTCCAGACCGAATTTATCAGTCACCTGTACTTGACCCTTCTTACCACTTCACTACATTCTCAATAGTGAGCCTATTTCCAGACCGAATTTATCAGTCACCTGTACTTCACCCTTTTTCCACCTTACTACCTTCTCAATAGTGAGCCTATTGCCAGGCCGAATTTATCAGTCACCTGTACTTGACCCTTCTTACCACTTCACTACATTCTCAATAGTGAGCCTATTTCCAGGCCGAATTTATCAGTCACCTGTACTTGACCGTTCTTACCACTTCACTACATTCTCAATAGTGAGCCTATTTCCAGGCCGAATTTATCAGTCACCTGTACTTGACCCTTCTTACCACTTCACTACATTCTCAATAGTGAGCCTATTTCCAAGCCTAATTTATCAGTCACCTGTACTTGACGCTTCTTATCATTTCACTACATTCTCAATAGTGAGCATATTTCCAGGCCGAAATTATCAGTCACCTGTTCTTGACCCTTCTTACCACTTCACTACATTCTCAATAGTGAGCCTATTTCAAGGCCGAATTTATCAGTCACCTGACCTTGACCCTTCTTACCACTTCTCAATATTCTCATTAGTGAGCCTCTTTCCAGGCCGATTTTATCAGTCACCTGTACTTCACCCTTCTTTCCAAATTAAGACCTTCTTAATAGTGACCCTATTTCCAGACCGAATTTATCAGTCACCTGTACTTGACCCTTCTTACCACTTCACTACATTCTCAATAGTGAGCCTATTTCCAAGCCGAATTTATCAGTTACCTGTACTTGACCCTTCTTACCACTTCACAACATTCTCAATAGTGAGCCTATTTCCAGGCCAAATTTATTAGTCACCTGTACTTGACCCTTCTTACCACTTCACTACATTCTCAATAGTGAGCCTATTTTCAGGCCGAATTTATCAGTCACCTGTACTTGACCCTTCTTACCACTTCACTACATTCTCAATAGTGAGCCTATTTCCAGACCGAATTTATCAGTCACCTGTACTTGACCCTTTTTACCACTTCACTACATTCTCAATAGTGAGCCTATTTCCAGACCGAATTTATCAGTCACCTGTACTTCACCCTTCTTTCCACCTTACTACCTTCTCAATAGTGAGCCTATTTCCAGGCCGAATTTAGCAGTCACCTGTACTTGACCCCTCTTACCACTTCACTACATTCTCAATAGTGAGCCTATTTCCAGACCGAATTTATCAGTCACCTGTACTTAACCCTTCTTACCACTTCACTACATTCTCAATAGTGAGCCTATTTCCAGGCCGAATTTATCAGTCACCTGTACTTGACCCTTCTTACCACTTCACTACATTCTCAATAGTGAGCCTATTTCCAGACCGAATTTATCAGTCACCTGTACTTGACCCTTCTTACCACTTCACTACATTCTCAATAGTGAGCCTATTTCCAGGCCGAATTTATCAGTCACCTGTACTTGACCGTTCTTACCACTTCACAACATTCTCAATAGTGAGCCTATTTCCAGACCGAATTAATCTGTCACCTGTACTTGACCCTTCTCACCACTTCACTACATTCTCAATAGTGAGCCTATTTCCAGGCCGAATTTATCAGTCACCTGTACTTGACCCTTCTTACCACTTCACTACTTTCTCAATAGTGAGCCTATTTCCAGACCGAATTTATCAGTCACCTGTACTTGACCCTTCTTACCACTTCACTACATTCTCAATAGTGAGCCTATTTCCAGGCCGAATTTATCAGTCACCTGTACTTGACCGTTCTTACCACTTCACTACATTCTCAATAGTGAGCCTATTTCCAGGCCAAATTTATTAGTCACCTGTACTTGACCCTTCTTACCACTTCACTACATTCTCAATAGTGAGCCTATGTCCAGACCGAATTTATCAGTCACCTGTACTTGACCCTTCTTACCACTTCACTACATTCTCAATAGTGAGCCTATTTCCAGACCGAATTTATCAGTCACCTGTACTTGACCCTTCTTACCACTTCACTACATTCTCAATAGTGAGCCTATTTCCAGGCTGAATTTATCAGTCACCTGAACTTGACCCTTCTTACCACTTCACTATATTCTCAATAGTGAGCCTATTTCCAGACCGAATTTATCAGTCACCTGTACTTGACCCTTCTCACCACTTCACTACATTCTCAATAGTGAGCCTATTTCCAGGCTGAAATTATCAGTCACCTCTACTTGACCCTTCTCACCACTTCACTACATTCTCAATAGTGAGCCTATTTCCAGGCCGAAATTATCAGTAACCTCTACTTGACCCTTCTTACCACTTCACTACATTCTCAATAGTGAGCCTATTTCCATGCCAAATTTATTAGTCACCTGTACTTGACCCTTCTTACCACTTCACTACATTCTCAATAGTGACCCTATTTCCAGACCGAATTTATCAGTCACCTGTACTTGACCCTTCTTACCACTTCACTACATTCTCAATAGTGAGCCTATTTCCAGGCCGAATTTATCAGTCACCTGTACTTGACCCTTCCTACCACTTCACAACATTCTCAATAGTGAGCCTATTTGCAGACCGAATTTATCAGTCACCTGTAATTGACCCTTCTTACCACTTCACTACATCCTCAATAGTGAGCCTATTTCCAGACCGAATTTATCAGTCACCTGTACTTCACCCTTCTTTCCACCTTACTACCTTCTCAATAGTGAGCCTATTTCCAGGCCGAATTTAACAGTCACCTGTACTTGACCCTTCTTACCACTTCACTACATTCTCAATAGTGAGCCTATTTCCAGGCCGAATTTATCAGTCACCTGTACTTGACCGTTCTTACCACTTCACTACATTCTCAATAGTGAGCCTATTTCCAGGCCGAATTTATCAGTCAGCTGTACTTGACCATTCTTACCACTTCACTACATCCTCAATAGTGAACCTATTTCCAGGCCAAATTTATTAGTCACCTGTACTTGACCCTTCTTACCACTTCACTACATTCACAATAGTGAGCCTATTTCCAGACCGAATTTATCAGTCACCTGTACTTGACCCTTCTTACCACTTCACTACATTCTCAATAGTGAGCCTATTTCCAGGCCTAATTTATCAGTCACCTGTACTTGACCCTTCTTACCACTTCACTACATTCTCAATAGTGAGCCTATTTCCAGGCCGAAATTATCAGTCACCTGTTCTTGACCCTTCTTACCACTTCACTACATTCTCAATAGTGAGCCTATTTCCAGGCCGAATTTATCAGTCACCTGTACTTGACCCTTCTTACCACATCACAATATTCTCAATAGTGAGCCTATTTCCATGCCGAATTTATCAGTCACCTGTACTTCACCCTTCTTTCCAACTTACGACCTTCTTAATAGTGACCCTATTTCCAGGCTGAATTTATCAGTCACCAGTACTTGACCCTTCTTACCACTTCACTACATTCCCAATAGTGAGCCTATTTCCAGGCCAAATTTATTAGTCACCTGTACTTGACCCTTCTTACCACTTCACTACATTCTCAATAGTGAGCCTATTTCCAGACCGAATTTATCAGTCACCTGTACTTGACCCTACTTACCACTTCACTACATTCTCAATAGTGAGCCTATTTCCAGGCCGAATTTATCAGTCACCTGTACTTGACCGTTCTTACCACTTCACTACATTCTCAATAGTGAGCCTATTTCCAGGCCGAAATTATCAGTCACTTGTTCTTGACCCTTCTTACCACTTCACTACATTCTCAATAGTGAGCCTATTTCCAGGCCGAATTTATCAGTCACCTGTACTTGACCCTTCTTACCACTTCACTACATTCTCAATAGTGAGCCTATTTCCAGGCCGAATTTATCAGTCACCTGAACTTGACCCTTCTTACCACTTCACTATATTCTCAATAGTGAGCCTATTTCCAGACCGAATTAATCAGTCACCTGTACTTGACCCTTCTCACCACTTCACTACATTCTCGATAGTGAGCCTATTTCCAGGCCGAATTTATCAGTCTCCTGTACTTGACCCTTCATTTCACTACATTCTCAATAGTGAGCCTATTTCCAGGCCGAATTTATCAGTCACCTGTATTGACCCTTCTTACCACTTCACTACATTCTCAATAGTGAGCCTATTTCCAGGCCGAATTTATCAGTCACCTGTACTAGACCCTTCTTACCACTTCACTACATTCTCAATAGTGAGCCTATTTCCAGGCCAAATTTATCAGTCGCCTGTACTTGACCCTTCTTACCACTTCACTACATTCTAAATAGTGAGCCTATTTCCAGGCTGAATTTATCAGTCACCTGTACTTGACCCTTCTTACCACTTCACTACATTCTCAATAGTGAGCCTATTTCCAGGCCGAATTTATCAGTCACCTGTACTTGACCCTTCTTTCCAACTTACTACCTTCTTAATAGTGACCCTATTTCCAGGCTGAATTTATCAGTCACCATTACTTGACCGTTCTTACCACTTCACTACATTCTCGATAGTGAGCCTATTTCCAGGCCGAATTTATCAGTCACCTGTACTTGACCCTTCTTTTCACTACATTCTCAATAGTGAGCCTATTTCCAGGCCGAATTTATCAGTCACCTGTACTTGACCCTTCTTACCACTTCACTACATTCTCAATAGTGAGCCTATATGCAGGCCGAATTTATCAGTCACCTGTACTTGACACTTCTTACCACCTCACTACATTCGCAATAGTGAACCTATTTCCAGGCCGAATTTATCAGTCACCTGTACTTGACCCTTTTTTTCCCTACATTCTCAATAGTGAGCCTATTTCCAGGCCGAATTTATCAGTCACCTGTACTTGACCCTTCTTTTCACTACATTCTCAATAGTGAGCCTATTTCCAGGCCGAATTTATCAGTCACCTGTACTTGACCCTTCTTACCACTTCACTACATTCTCAATAGTGAGCCTATTTCCAGGCCGAATTTATCAGTCACCTGTACTTGACCCTTCTTACCACTTCACTACATTCTCAATAGTGAGCCTATTTCCAGGCCGAATTTATCAGTCACCTGAACTTGACCCTTCTTACCACTTCACTATATTCTCAATAGTGAGCCTATTTCCAGACCGAATTAATCAGTCACCTGTACTTGACCCTTCTCACCACTTCACTACATTCTCAATAGTGAGCCTATTTCCAGGCTGAAATTATCAGTCACCTGTACTTGACCCTTCTCACCACTTCACTACATTCTCAATAGTGAGCCTATTTCCAGGCCGAAATTATCAGTAACCTTTACTTGACCCTTCTTACCACTTCACTACATTCTCAATAGTGAGCCTATTTTAATGCCAAATTTATTAGTCACCTGTACTTGACCCTTCTTACCACTTCACTACATTCTCAATAGTGAGCCTATTTCCAGACCGAATTTATCAGTCACCTGTACTTGACCCTTCTTACTACTTCACTACATTCTCAATAGTGAGCCTATTTCCAGGCCGAATTTATCAGTCACCTGTACTTGACCCTTCCTACCACTTCACAACATTCTCAATAGTGAGCCTATTTCCAGACCGAATTTATCAGTCACCTGTACTTGACCCTTCTTACCACTTCACTACATTCTCAATAGTGAGCCTATTTCCAGACCGAATTTATCAGTCACCTGTACTTCACCCTTCTTTCCACCTTACTACCTTCTCAATAGTGAGCCTATTTCCAGGCCGAATTTATCAGTCACCTGTACTTGACCCTTCTTACCACTTCACTACATTCTCAATAGTGAGCCTATTTCCAGGCCGAATTTATCAGTCACCTGTACTTGACCGTTCTTACCACTTCACTACATTCTCAATTGTGAGCCTATTTCCATTCCGAATTAATCAGTCAGCTGTACTTGACCATTCTTACCACTTCACTACATCCTCAATAGTGAACCTATTTCCAGGCCAAATTTATTAGTCACCTGTACTTGACCCTTCTTACCACTTCACTACATTCACAATAGTGAGCCTATTTCCAGACCGAATTTATCAGTCACCTGTACTTGAACCTTCTTACCACTTCACTACATTCTCAATAGTGAGCCTATTTCCAGGCCTAATTTATCAGTCACCTGTACTTGACCCTTCTTACCACTTCACTACATTCTCAATAGTGAGCCTATTTCCAGGCCGAAATTATCAGTCACCTGTTCTTGACCCTTCTTACCACTTCACTACATTCTCAATAGTGAGCCTATTTCCAGGCCGAATTTATCAGTCACCTGTACTTGACCCTTCTTACCACTTCACAATATTCTCAATAGTGAGCCTATTTCCATGCTGAATTTATCAGTCACCTGTACTTCACCCTTCTTTCCAACTTACGACCTTCTTAATAGTGACCCTATTTCCAGGCTGAATTTATCAGTCACCAGTACTTGACCCTTCTTACCACTTCACTACATTCCCAATAGTGAGCCTATTTCCAGGCCAAATTTATTAGCCACCTGTACTTGACCCTTCTTACCACTTCACTACATTCTCAATAGTGAGCCTATTTCCAGACCGAATTTATCAGTCACCTGTACTTGACCCTTCTTACCACTTCACTACATTCTCAATAGTGAGCCTATTTCCAGGCCGAATTTATCAGTCACCTGTACTTGACCGTTCTTACCACTTCACTACATTCTGAATAGTGAGCCTATTTCCAGGCCGAATTTATCAGTCACCTGTATTGACCCTTCTTACCACTTCACTACATTCTCAATAGTGGGCCTATTTCCAGGCCGAATTTATCAGTCACCTGTACTTGACCCTTCTTACCACTTCACTACATTCTAAATAGTGAGCCTATTTCCAGGCCGAATTTATCAGTCACCTGTCCTTGACCCTTCTTACCACTTTACTACATTCTCAATAGTGAGCCTATTTCCAGGCCGAATTTATCAGTCACCTGTACTTGACCCTTCTTTCCAACTTACTACCTTCTTAATAGTGACCCTATTTCCAGGCTGAATTTATCAGTCACCATTACTTGACCGTTCTTACCACTTCACTACATTCTCGATAGCGAGCCTATTTCCAGGCCGAATTTATCAGTCACCTGTACTTGACCCTTCTTTCCACCTTACTACCTTCTCAATAGTGAGCCTATTTCCAGGCCGAATTTATCAGTCACCTGTACTTGACCCTTCTTACCACTTCACTACATTCTCAATAGTGAGCCTATTTCCAGGCCGAATTTATCAGTCACCTGTACTTGACCCTTCTTACCACTTCACTACATTCTCAATAGTGAGCCTATTTCCAGGACGAATTTATCAGTCGCCTGTACTTGACCCTTCTTACCACTTAACTACATTCTCAATAGTGAGCCTATTTCCAGGCCGAATTTATCAGTCACCTGTACTTGACCCTTCTTACCACTTCACTACATTCTCAATAGTGAGCCTATATCCAGGCCGAATTTATCAGTCACCTGTACTTGACACTTCTTACAACCTCACTACATTCTCAATAGTGAACCTATTTCCAGGCCGAATTTATCAGTCACCTGTACTTGACCCTTTTTTTCCCTACATTCTCAATAGTGAGCCTATTTCCAGGCCGAATTTATCAGTCGCCTGTACTTGACCCTTCTTACCACTTCACTACATTCTCAATAGTGAGCCTATTTCCAGGCCGAATTTATCAGTCACCTGTACTTGACCCTTCTTACCACTTCACTACATTCTCAATAGTGAGCCAATTTCCAGGCCGAATTTATCAGTCACCTGAACTTGACCCTTCTTACCACTTCACTATATTCTCAATAGTGAGCCTATTTCCAGACCGAATTAATCAGTCACCTGTACTTGACCCTTCTTACCACTTCACTACATTCTCAATAGTGAGCCTATTTCCAGGCCGAATTTATCAGTCACCTGTACTTGACCCTTCCTACCACTTCACAACATTCTCAATAGTGAGCCTATTTCCAGACCGAATTTATCAGTCACCTGTACTTGACCCTTCTTACCACTTCACTACATTCTCAATAGTGAGCCTATTTCCAGACCGAATTTATCAGTCACCTGTACTTCACCCTTCTTTCCACCTTACTACCTTCTCAATAGTGAGCCTATTTCCAGGCCGAATTTATCAGTCACCTGTACTTGACCCTTCTTACCACTTCACTACATTCTCAATAGTGAGCCTATTTCCAGGCCGAATTTATCAGTCACCTGTACTTGACCGTCTTACCACTTCACAACATTCTCAATAGTGAGCCTATTTCCAAGCCGAATTTATCAGTCAGCTGTACTTGACCATTCTTACCACTTCACTACATCCTCAATAGTGAACCTATTTCCAGGCCAAATTTATTAGTCACCTGTACTTGACCCTTCTTACCACTTCACTACATTCACAATAGTGAACCTATTTCCAGACCGAATTTATCAGTCACCTGTACTTGACCCTTCTTTCCACTTCACTACATTCTCAATAGTGAGCCTATTTCCAGGCCTAATTTATCAGTCACCTGTACTTGACCCTTCTTACCACTTCACTACATTCTCAATAGTGAGCCTATTTCCAGGCCGAAATTATCAGTCACCTGTTCTTGACCCTTCTTACCACTTCACTACATTCTCAATAGTGAGCCTATTTTTCAGGCCGAATTTATCAGTCACCTGTACTTGACCCTTCTTATCACTTCACAATATTCTTAATAGTGAGCCTATTTCCATGCCGAATTTATCAGTCACCTGTACTTCACCCTTCTTTCCAACTTACGACCTTCTTAATAGTGACCCTATTTCCAGGCTGAATTTATCAGTCACCAGTACTTGACCCTTCTTACCACTTCACTACATTCCCAATAGTGAGCCTATTTCCAGGCCAAATTTATTAGTCACCTGTACTTGACCCTTCTTACCACTTCACTACATTCTCAATAGTGAGCCTATTTCCAGACCGAATTTATCAGTCACCTGTACTTGACCCTTCTTACCACTTCACTACATTCTCAATAGTGAGCCTATTTCCAGGCCGAATTTATCAGTCACCTGTACTTGACCATTCTTACCACTTCACTACATTCTCAATAGTGAGCCTATTTCCAGGCCGAAATTATCAGTCACCTGTTCTTGACCCTTCTTACCACTTCACTACATTCTCAATAGTGAGCCTATTTCCAGGCCGAATTTATCAGTCACCTGTACTTGACCCTTCTTACCACTTCACTATATTCTCAATAGTGAGCCTATTTCCAGGCCGAATTTATCAGTCATCTGTACTTCACCCTTCTTTCCAACTTACTACCTTCTTAATAGTGACCCTATTTCCAGGCTGAATTTATCAGTCACCATTACTTGACCGTTCTTACCACTTCACTACATTCTCGATAGTGAGCCTATTTCCAGGCCGAATTTATCAGTCACCTGTACTTGACCCTTCTTTTCACTACATTCTCAATAGTGAGCCTATTTCCAGGCCGAATTTATCAGTCACCTTTATTGACCCTTCTTACCACTTCACTACATTCTCAATAGTGAGCCTATTTCCAGGCCGAATTTATCAGTCACCTGTACTTGACCCTTCTTACCACTTCACTACATTCTCAATAGTGAGCCTATTTCCAGGCCGAATTTATCAGTCACCTGTACTTGACCCTTCTTACCACTTCACTACATTCTCAATAGTGAGCCAATTTCCATGCCGAATTTATCAGTCACCTATACTTGACCCTTCTTACCAATTCACTACATTCTCAATAGTGAGCCTATTTCCAGGCCGAATTATCAGTCACCTGTACTTGACCCTTCTTACAACTTCACTACATTCTCAATAGTGAGCCAATTTCCAGGCCGTATTTATCAGTCACCTGTACTTGACCCTTCTTACAACTTCACTACATTCTCATAGTGAGCCTATTTCCATGCCAAATTTATTAGTCACCTGTACTTGACCCTTCTTATCACTTCACTACATTCTCAATAGTGTGCCTATTTCCAGGCCGAATTTATCAGTCACCTGTACTTCACCCTTCTTTCCACCTTACTACCTTCTCAATAGTGAGCCTATTTCCAGGCCGATTTTATCAGTCACCTGTACTTGACCCTTCTTACCACTTCACTACATTCTCAATAGTGAGCCTATTTCCAGGCCGAATTTATCAGTCACCTGTACTTGACCGTTCTTACCACTTCACTACATTCTCAATTGTGAGCCTATTTCCATTCCGAATTAATCAGTCAGCTGTACTTGACCATTCTTACCACTTCACTACATCCTCAATAGTGAACCTATTTCCAGGCCAAATTTATTAGTCACCTGTACTTGACCCTTCTTACCACTTCACTACATTCACAATAGTGAGCCTATTTCCAGACCGAATTTATCAGTCACCTGTACTTGACCCTTCTTACCACTTCACTACATTCTCAATAGTGAGCCTATTTCCAGGCCTAATTTATCAGTCACCTGTACTTGACCCTTCTTACCACTTCACTACATTCTCAATAGTGAGCCTATTTCCAGGCCGAAATTATCAGTCACGTGTTCTTGACCCTTCTTACCACTTCACTACATTCTCAATAGTGAGCCTATTTCCAGGCCGAAATTATCAGTCACCTGTACTTGACCCTTCTTACCACTTCACAATATTCTCAATAGTGAGCCTATTTCCATGCTGAATTTATCAGTCACCTGTACTTCACCCTTCTTTCCAACTTACGACCTTCTTAATAGTGACCCTATTTCCAGGCTGAATTTATCAGTCACCAGTACTTGACCCTTCTTACCACTTCACTACATTCCCAATAGTGAGCCTATTTCCAGGCCAAATTTATTAGCCACCTGTACTTGACCCTTCTTACCACTTCACTACATTCTCAATAGTGAGCCTATTTCCAGACCGAATTTATCAGTCACCTGTACTTGACCCTTCTTACCACTTCACTACATTCTCAATAGTGAGCCTATTTCCAGGCCGAATTTATCAGTCACCTGTACTTGACCGTTCTTACCACTTCACTACATTCTGAATAGTGAGCCTATTTCCAGGCCGAATTTATCAGTCACCTGTATTGACCCTTCTTACCACTTCACTACATTCTCAATAGTGAGCCTATTTCCAGGCCGAATTTATCAGTCACCTGTACTTGACCCTTCTTACCACTTCACTACATTCTAAATAGTGAGCCTATTTCCAGGCCGAATTTATCAGTCACCTGTCCTTGACCCTTCTTACCACTTCACTACATTCTCAATAGTGAGCCTATTTCCAGGCCGAATTTATCAGTCACCTGTACTTGACCCTTCTTTCCAACTTACTACCTTCTTAATAGTGACCCTATTTCCAGGCTGAATTTATCAGTCACCATTACTTGACCGTTCTTACCACTTCACTACATTCTCGATAGCGAGCCTATTTCCAGGCCGAATTTATCAGTCACCTGTACTTGACCCTTCTTTCCACCTTACTACCTTCTCAATAGTGAGCCTATTTCCAGGCCGAATTTATCAGTCACCTGTACTTGACCCTTCTTACCACTTCACTACATTCTCAATAGTGAGCCTATTTCCAGGCCGAATTTATCAGTCACCTGTACTTGACCCTTCTTACCACTTCACTACATTCTCAATAGTGAGCCTATTTCCAGGACGAATTTATCAGTCGCCTGTACTTGACCCTTCTTACCACTTAACTACATTCTCAATAGTGAGCCTATTTCCAGGCCGAATTTATCAGTCACCTGTACTTGACCCTTCTTACCACTTCACTACATTCTCAATAGTGAGCCTATATCCAGGCCGAATTTATCAGTCACCTGTACTTGACACTTCTTACAACCTCACTACATTCTCAATAGTGAACCTATTTCCAGGCCGAATTTATCAGTCACCTGTACTTGACCCTTTTTTTCCCTACATTCTCAATAGTGAGCCTATTTCCAGGCCGAATTTATCAGTCGCCTGTACTTGACCCTTCTTACCACTTCACTACATTCTCAATAGTGAGCCTATTTCCAGGCCGAATTTATCAGTCACCTGTACTTGACCCTTCTTACCACTTCACTACATTCTCAATAGTGAGCCAATTTCCAGGCCGAATTTATCAGTCACCTGAACTTGACCCTTCTTACCACTTCACTATATTCTCAATAGTGAGCCTATTTCCAGACCGAATTAATCAGTCACCTGTACTTGACCCTTCTTACCACTTCACTACATTCTCAATAGTGAGCCTATTTCCAGGCCGAATTTATCAGTCACCTGTACTTGACCCTTCCTACCACTTCACAACATTCTCAATAGTGAGCCTATTTCCAGACCGAATTTATCAGTCACCTGTACTTGACCCTTCTTACCACTTCACTACATTCTCAATAGTGAGCCTATTTCCAGACCGAATTTATCAGTCACCTGTACTTCACCCTTCTTTCCACCTTACTACCTTCTCAATAGTGAGCCTATTTCCAGGCCGAATTTATCAGTCACCTGTACTTGACCCTTCTTACCACTTCACTACATTCTCAATAGTGAGCCTATTTCCAGGCCGAATTTATCAGTCACCTGTACTTGACCGTTCTTACCACTTCACTACATTCTCAATAGTGAGCCTATTTCCAAGCCGAATTTATCAGTCAGCTGTACTTGACCATTCTTACCACTTCACTACATCCTCAATAGTGAACCTATTTCCAGGCCAAATTTATTAGTCACCTGTACTTGACCCTTCTTACCACTTCACTACATTCACAATAGTGAACCTATTTCCAGGCCGAATTTATCAGTCACCTGTACTTGACCCTTCTTTCCACTTCACTACATTCTCAATAGTGAGCCTATTTCCAGGCCTAATTTATCAGTCACCTGTACTTGACCCTTCTTACCACTTCACTACATTCTCAATAGTGAGCCTATTTCCAGGCCGAAATTATCAGTCACCTGTTCTTGACCCTTCTTACCACTTCACTACATTCTCAATAGTGAGCCTATTTTCAGGCCGAATTTATCAGTCACCT